>CP144697.1:8406048-13281048 GCA_036885675.1 Vigna mungo
TGGAAAACCCTTCAATACAAGGATAAAAAACCATGAGTCTTCCAAACCAAAGAAAAACCCTTGTAAGTCTCCAATAAAAACATCAAATGGGGTTTTCAATAAGCCAAACTAACTAAGCATAATATTTACAAATGAGAACAAAGAAGATGAAAATTCTCCAAAATAGAGAGTTGTTGATGCGAGGTTGTTTTCTCCCAAACTAGATCTCCGATTGACGATCCGAACGGTCAGAATAAAGAACCATACTCTGGAACCCACTGTCCAAAAATCAGTCTGATCCAATAGTGAACGACTTCACAACGACAAAAACACAAGTGTAGGTTTTATGTTATGCGAGAATGACTTATTCTCTTCCTTTCTCTCTCACTTGTTTTTCCCTCTCTTCAAATGACTCATGTGCCCTACTAATATAACCCATCTCCACGAAAACAAAGTGAGATATAATGATGCACATTATTTGATTATTTTCAACATAGGAAGGGAGTCCAATAAGCCAACACTTAAAACATATATTTGCATGGAAACTCCCAAACATCATAATTGTGTGCTCTCTTAGCATCAAACCCTTTGTTGGGATAACCCAATAGAACATACATAATATATAGGGAAAACCCAAAATAAATATTACATAAACCGAATGTCCATGCATACACAAACCCTTCTCCAACAATAACAACAGATAATCATAATCATAATCATATAAAATGTATCAAACAAGGATTTTCAATCAAGATAATCAAGAACACATATAACATACAATAACAAACACACAATGGTAAGCTTTCCCTTACCTTGGCCAATACTAAAGTTTTATCTAACTTAAAAAAAAAACCACAAATCCTCCCTTGCATTAAGGTTTTCTGCAACTTTTCCTCTTTTCTCCTAGAAAACGTCATTTCTCTCCCTTATCTTTCTAATCTTCATTAGTCCTAGGTCTCCACTTAATTGAACGGTGGTGCCCATCCAATTGAGTAGGGTTTTTTTACTTAATTTTGGATGTTATGTAATGGTATATCCTTATAAACAAACTCTTGCGTTGGAATGGATATTGTTTCAAACGCTTACATCCAACACAAGACAAATAAAAGATTCAAAGATATTATTACTCTCCAAGACCTTGATCAAGGAGCTATATTCTTCATCTACTCACTATCATAACACTTATTCTAACTTGTATTATAAGATGGGTATTTGAACCTGGCGGAAAAGAGCATAATGACTCTAAAGAAGATGAGGAAGTTTGCCTTAGCTCAAGTTGAAGATTTGAGGGCGAATCCTTTTCAAGAGGGAGAGGATGATGGTATACCCCCTAAGCATGGTTAAGCATATACAAGAAGAAATGAAGTCATCCATGAAGATGGTTTAAACTCTACCTTTTGGACAACTTTTGGAGTCATCATGGAGCATAGCTTGAAGTAGTATAGGTTTCTTTAGGCAATGTATTTTTTCCAAGTAGTGTAGGTTTCTTTAGGCCATGTATTTTGGCCAAGTAGGTAGGTTTGTTTAAGGTTTGTATTACGGCCTAATTAGTATAGGGTTTTTCCTTAAGCTAGACATCCAAACCATGTGGAAAGTATGTTCCATGTATCATGCTTCCATTGGGGAGGATTCAACTTTGGTAGTAGTCACATGACACTCTAAGAATGAAGATGATTGTGCTTTATGAGTGGCCACATGTCGCTTCCCTCATTTGAGATGATTTATGGACACTTGTCCACTCCTTAGAGAGTCTCATTTTTTTGCCAATGAGTGCAAGGGTGGGAGATCATACTTTTAGAGTTTTTAGGAGACACCCTTGCCTATATATAGAGGTGTCTCCTCTCTTGTAATCATCTTTGATGTTGAGTAATATTATGCTGCCCATTTTTGGTCACACTACTCATCTTAGATCAAGACTAGAGCAACCCATGAGGTCTTTCTAGTTACTTTTCTCTTAGAGTTGGCTTAATCTTTCTTAGAGCCTTCAAACACCAAATTATCACCATTTAACTACCATATGGTTGTGAGCTTCTAGCCTCACAAACAACATAGCTTTTGCATTTCCAGCCTATATCCTTGATGATCCAACACATTTCCGCCCTATATATCTTCAAGGGACCACCTTCATAGCATTCTTCTAGCCAAGAAGGTTGTTATCATTATGTTGACATAGTTGGTTCATTATGTGGTCATAATTGGAACTATTAATGACTTAATGTGTGCATTAACACGACAACGAATCTTTTTTGTTTTCGAAATGTGTCAACAACTGTGTGGACCTTCTTGTGCGAAAGTGTACATGTAGGTCCCCACATAATTGAACTATGATCCCCACCTAATTGTATAGGTTTTGTTTCCTAATTGTGGATGTTTTGTTGAAAGATTTGGTTTACTTTATGGTAATAAAATCCCACCATCGTTCACCCTAAAATTCGTAATGAATATTTAAAATATAAAAACTTTGTGAACCTTCTAGTGCAAAAGTTTTCACGTAACTCCCTATATAATTGAACTGTGGTTCCCAACCAATTTTGCAGGGTCTGTTTCCTAATTTTGGATGTTCTGTTGACAAATTAGCGGTGCATTAACATAGAATAAATATTTGAACTATAAAACATTTCTCAAGAACTGTGTCAACCTTGTAGTGTAAAACTGTACACGTAGGTCCCCACATAATTGAACTATGGGCCCCACGCAATTCTGGGGGTTTTCTTAACTCAGTTTGGATGTTTTGTTAACAAATTTCTTTTTGTTATGTGATAATAAACACTAGTACAAAAGTATCGTATAACATCATTGTTTTTTCACCTTTCACGTTGTATTTGAGGTCGACGTCATATCGCCAAACGTTAAATTGACGTCAAATTTAAACAATTCGACGTTAATCAAATTGACGTCGAATTTTGTCAATATTCGACGTTAAGCAATTCTTTTAATTAATTGTGATCCTTTTTTACAACTCTACGAGACCTGAAAAGCAGAAAAACAACAAATTTCAGTTTTTGGTATTTTATAAACCACGAACTATGAACGTGTAGTATAGTATCAACAACAAACAACAATAACAAAGAACAAACAAGTTCAATCAAACAACAACAACAAACAAGTTCAACTAAATAACAACAACAAACAAGTTCAACAAAAAAAACAACAAACAAGTTCAATAAGTAAGTTCTTTAAAACGAAAATGAAAATGAAAACTACCTTCAAAAGGTGGGTTCGTCAGAAGAAAGTGTTTCCACCAATGAGAGAGAAAGCAGAATACGCCTATGAAGGACAAGAACACGAAAATAATCGGTCAAGACAAATGAAAATCATACATAAAGTATTTCATTAACATGCATTTGTATCAAATGAAAGAAAGATTACATGTGATGGTCGTCAAACTTTGTTCGAGAAAAGTTTGAGAAGAGAAGAAGGTTTCGCGCGTTAAGATAAAGTGAATGAATTTTCAATCTCCCACTCAAATTAAAAATGGGAAACTTTTGGTTGACAAATAATACATTGAAGCCTCTACAGAATTCAACGTATTATTGGTGGTTTAAAAGAAAAAAAATTAAAAAGGGGTAACTCTTTGGCTTCTGGCTGAAAAATAATACGGCGAAGCCCCTACAGAGTTCGACGTATTATATGTGGTTTAAAAGAAAAGAGAAAAAAAGAATTAAAAAGGAGTTACTTTTTGGCTTTTGGTTGACAAATAATATGTCAAAGCCCCTACAAAATTTGACGTACTAAAAGAAAGAAGAAAGAGAATGATGCACTGGTTTAAATAATTACCATAATAGAACATCAAATTGTATGGGGCTGACGTTCTACAATTGCATTTATTTACAAAAATGCCACCGGTCATTTTTAACGTTGGTTATTCAGTGGTTGAATGTTGAACGCGTGACGTTATACGTTGTTTTTGCACTAGTGAAAATATCATCATTGTTCACTTTAGGGGTGCATTAACATGTTTAAAAGTGCATGGTAATGAATTTTTAGAGTATAAAAAAGTTGTGTACAAGTGTGTGAACCTTCCTATGCAAAAGTGAAGGCGTAGGTCCCCACTTAATTGAACTCTACTCCCCACCCAATTCTACAGGTTTTCTTTCCCAGTCTTGAATGTAATGTTGTTATATTTGGTGTGTGATGTGGTCATGAAATCCCACCATTGTTCACCTTAGGGTTGCATTAACATGGTAATGAATATTTTAAGTGTAAAACATTTGTGTACAAGTGTGTGGACCTTCCTGTTCAAAAGTTATGACATAGGTCCCCACTTAGGTGAACTCTAGTTCCCCCCAATTCTATAGGTTTTATTTTTTTTTGGTAGTTTTGTTGACAAATTTGGTTTATTGTGTGGTGTTAAAATCCCAACATTTTTCACATTAAGGGTGTATTAACACTGTAATGAATATTTTAAGCTATGAAAGTAACATGTTAAAGTCATAAAATGACTTTTATTTATAATAAACTATTTAAGTACATTAACATAAACTGATGACCAAGTCTTTGGTTGACACCAAAATTGCCTCAACATGACAACAACATCCATTCATATAAAACCTTAAATACCATATCATCTCCTTCCTTCAACCCACATTGTGTGCAAAATTCCTTCCATCCTTTTCCAAACTTTGTGGAATTACGTGACTTGGCAATCAACACTTTGAACACAATCTCATCCTTATGGCCAAGCAACAAAACCTCTGTCAATCATTTGTTCCTCATGAAGGTTGCGAATCTACTTTGCAAGTCCTCCTCCAACACAAAAAAGAAATTCAAGACAATGAGATTGTAAGTTTCAATTATGTTAGCCAACAACAAAGGATTGACAACATACCAAATGACTTCCTTGTGATTGATTTCTATAAACTACTTGACATTCAAAATCAAACTACAACCACAAAAGAATTCCAAAATTAAAGTTCTTGCATTAAAATTAAAGATAATTGAACCAGGAATACAATGCAAAAAAAATCAACTCAATCAGATAAGTATAGAGAAAGTTATATAGATCAAACAAGTAGTAGAGGTCAAATTTGTCAGCATTTAAACCAGAATTGAACTCTACAAATTGTATGGGATTTTCAAAATCAAAATACAACCACAAAAAGAAGTCCAAAATTTAAGTTCTTATATTCAAAATAGAGATAATTGAATCAGAAATGCTATGCAAAAGAAATCAACTAAATCGGATAACTATAGAGAATGTTATAGACCAAACAAGCAGCAAAGGTAAAATCTGTCAATAATTTAAACCAGAATTGAACTCTGTAAATTGTGTCTCACTTTCGAAATCAAACTACAACCAGAAAAATAAAGTCCAACATTTAAGTTCTTGAATTCAAATTAAAGATAATTGAATAAGGAGTGCAATGAAAAAAAATCAACTCAATAAGATAAGTATAGAGAAAGTTTTAGACCAAACAAGCACTAGAAGTCAAATTTGTTAGCATTTAAACCAAAAATGAACTCTACCAACTCTGTGGGATTTTCGAAATCAAATTGCAACCACAACAGAAGTCCAAATCAGGAATGCAATACAAAAAAAGTCTAACTCAATTGAATAACTATAAAGACATTTATAGACCAAACAAGCAGTAAAGGTCAAATGTGTAACATTTAAATTACGTCCACCAAACTTGCAGGATAGAGAGCTTAAAAAGGGGTACAGTGAGATTGTTAAATTCAGATTCAAAACTATAATAATAGCTTAAAATTTTATTCTGGAAAAAACTAACTTATTATGAAAACTAACAGAAAGGCCACCAACTTCCACACACAAAAGACAATCATCCAAACTAATCACATGACTGAATCACATAAAAAGTGTACTCAACAACACATGTTATGACAAACAAACAATGATCATTAAGCAACAAAGTCATCACTCATTTTCTTTGAAAAAAAAAACAGTTTAACAATACATGTACACATACAAATTGTACTCAACAACATATGTTATGACAAAGAAATAATGATCATGGAGTAACAAAATCATCATTCATTTTTATTCATATTCATAAATAATTGAAATTGTTTCGAACTATCGTATAACCAGACATACCTTGTTCCTACCATGACTACGTTGACCAACTTCACTAAGGTTGTCTATTTTAGAAATACCTAATGCTTACAAAAAAAGGAGTCCAAAAATTAGAAAGAGAACAAAAAATTCAAAATGAAACATATACAAAAAAAATCCAATTACCTATACCAAAACACAAACTCTACCAATACCCAAACCGACGACCAATGAATGACATAACAACCACACTAAAACCGATACCAACACCCAAACCGACGACCAATGAATAACATAACAACCCACTAAAACCGATGAATGTTCCACGAAAGCTCTCAAAAACAAATCCAAAACTTATACCAAAACACAATGAAAACACGATGAAAACACAATGCCTTCGACACGAATATCGGTGGACCAATTGACACACCTCCTCTAACAAAAAAAATCCCACAAAATAAATTTTTAACCATAATGAAGGAAACCACAAAACCCAAATCCCTAAGAATTGAATTTACCAAGTTTTTTTTTTTTTGTTTTAAATTTGGGTCATTAAGACCAATAGTTTCTTCACACATGGTGGAGTTAAAATGTTATAAAAAAAACAAAGTGAAAATATCATTATCCTACTCTCAAATATCAACTTAAGTGAGCTGTGAGAATGTCTAAAATATGTTTATAAAAATATATTTAATTATAATCTCAAAATTTAGTTTGTAATACATAATTCTATCAATATACTCCTCTAAGTGTATCTCATTTTAAAAAATATAAACTTATTCCAAAAGGAGTTGACCGTCCGCACAGATTAGTCTAGATCAGCCCAAATCCAAAAGTATAAACAAATGGATATATATTAGTCTCAAGATACAAACAAAGTATTATGTAGATATGCTACCAAGAAATACAAAGACTGTAACTTCTCTAGTTACATGATCATAGACGAGAAAACATGAAGAAATAACTCAATACAAGTTAATGATCAAAACTTGGTACCATAAGACCACTTAAATTCACCATATCCTTCTGGAAACTTGAATACGCTCAAATTATATATTATATATATGGAAAAAAGAAGAAATGAATGGAACATGACCCTAATGTACAAAGGAATCCTTCCTGACCCTGAAAGAAGATAGGGCTCGTTTCTGGGTGCGCTCAAACAAGATTGATAGTGAACGAGACGTAAGGGTGGGCATCACCATCACCTGCTACAAGGCCAGCCATCCCAACCCCATCATCCTCGGTCTTCCAGTAACCACTGCACGTAAGACATAAAAGGAACAATAACAATATGAGCAATAACAATATGAGCATGTAACATTAAAAAAAAAAAGAACCTATATTATAGATAAATAATATAACTATAGATATATGGTGGATCAAATATATGGTGGATGCAAGTTCTTCTGAAGTATGTCATAGGAATTAATGATTGAATGTATGAGCATGTTGTATCATAATCTAGTATACCGTCCCTCATATTGCACGGCTAGGATTAAAGTAGAATTTAAAGATAACAATAATAATAATAATTATAATAATAGTAGTAGTAAAAGCAAGACAGCGATAATATTGAGTTCGGTTTCCGGTAATAATGGGTTGGCGTTGCCTTCAATAATTGATGGCAATTAAAGATAAAGTATGTGGTAGTATGGTGTAATGACGTGGACAGTATAATTGATGCTTCCTTGAAAAAGGAGCATTGGATATTTTGGAGAGAAAATCACAGGACTTTGACAAGCATGCAAAATGCTACACTGAAGAACAGATTATGTGAAGCAGTAACAAATTTCGTTGGCTTATATCTCTTTTTCATCTGGTTCTGAAGAGTGCCAAGTGTCAACATCTCAAATAATTTTGAAATTAGTCAATAATAATGGATTAAGGAATCACCAAATAATTGAAGCCTGTTGAGTTTCTAATGCATTTACCACATTTTATGTGAAAGATGCACGAAACTGTAAAACTAAAACACTGCCCAACACACATTTAGTGACACTCGCCAAATAAAAAAGCAATTTTCTTAAGCATCTTATTTTCTCTTGAATCAATACGAGGTAGGGGGCGAAAGAGAAAAGTATGTTGACCCCAAACATGTCATTGACTTCCCATAAATCAATCTTGGTAGCGTAAGAAATTAATTATATCTAATTTAAGCCACATACACAGAAATAAGTCTCTTACCTGTTTGTGCTGTCGCTCAACCCTTCAAGGATAGTGCGTACTTTCTTCTCAGATTTGACTGATGGAGCTAAAACACATGCCTGGATGACCACAAGAACCAATGGTTAGTGATAAAATATTTGGAGGGAAAAGAGCGAAACTGAAAGTTGTTATATCTAACCAAGAAAGATGGTGGAAGACCATATCTCAGAATGCTCTCAGTAAATACGCGTACTGCACAAAAGTGCATCCAGGAGCTGAAAACCTTCAGTAAATAAAACAAGTAAAAACATTAAATCAGAAATCACATCATTTATGACAGGGCAAGAACAAGAGAGAGATCACAGGACTTAACAATATTTTATGATACTGAGAAGTGAGAACAGAATTTTCAAATGTAAACAAAAATGTAGAAATTTAAACCGAAAAATTATGGGGCCGCTAAAAGTGCCAACAGTGGTTAAGAGGGAAGAGGCATCATCTAGACCATTATATAAAGGATTCTTTGTTTCTTGTGTTCATATTTTGTTTTCTATTTTATCCTTTATGTAATAGGCTTTTTTTAAAAAAAAAATAAATTAATTGTTTTACTATTTTATTATTTAAGTGACACTTTTTTAAAATTTAACTTTCTTTTTACATTTTGGCCGTTTTTTTTTTAAATTTAACTATTTTTTAAACTAAAATAACTGCCTATTATAAAAGAATTTCTACAAAATAAATAAAAACCACTTGCAATAAAATTAAAAAATTTATTTATATTTATGTTTATAATTATAATAATAATAATTTTATTATTTTTTATTATCACAAAAAAAAGTAAATACAAATGTAAATTGCAGATACTCAAGGAATTCATAATAATTGATTTCATTATCTGCTCAGTTTCCTCCTATGCGACCTGAATATTGTGCATTGTAATATTTTGTTTGGACAGCTATTGTACAAATTAATTGATGTGATAAATAATGAATAATACCTCTCCATAACTAGTATAACACCACTGCAACAGAGAGGACCTCAAACTTTCCTGGTCATCTATCAATTTCTCTAACTCTTGCTTGCGACTCTCGTGTGATTCAGGACTGTATTCGAAATCACGAATCTGAAGTATGATATATATTTCCATTAAAATACTTTTCTTCAACCCCAAAATTGATATTGCATAACATGCCTCATGCTTTCCCATATATTTCCATAAACAAGTTTATGGATGTAAATCTAAAAACAGGATATGAATTTTACTAATCCTCTAAAACTGAAGACAGTATTCGCAACTTGAGAAAATATACTTACTTGGAACCCTTTTTCTCGTGCACTAGTTCTAAAATTGTCTGCAACACGACTGAATAGTGTTACAGTATAAAGAGCATATTCGTTATCTTCATACAACTTCTTGGAAGACCTGGGAACCTAAAATACTTATTTTAATTAGAATTAGAAATAAACCAAGGCAAAAAGATTGTATTCAGGAATATTCCAGAATTAAACATGGTTGAACTATTTATTTAAATTCAGAGATTGTTTATATTAATTGAGTAAAAATATAGTGAATCATCATTCATAATAATCTTGGGTAAGTAGCAGCTGAGTATATGAGCAAATATGTGGCAACTCTTACCACATAGTTGGTCAATGTTTCATAGCTTGAGAGCCAATCCTTCTGTGAATACTTTGGAACAATAGCAAGTAGGGTAGTTAAATTTTCTGATGTTATAATATCCTCAGGTTTTACCAAGTTGGAAAGATCACGCACAGCTAAGCTAAAAAGAGCAAAAAGGGCATTCAAGTCAGATAAGAAATATAACAGTATTAAATTTAAAAGTCATGATCGGCCAATAAACATCATTCGCACCTTCCAGTTTGCTTTCTATTGATGGTATTAAGCTGACTGCGGATATTGTTATACTCAGAAACACGAACCTGAAATGAAAAACAGAGCTAAGCGCAAAATAGAAAATTTAATCAATACAGTGTAAAATGGGAATTCTTTATTTTACATTGTTCATCAGCAATGAACAATGTCATTCTTCCTTTTTCTTTATCTTTTCAAGAATGGAACAACTTTAGCAAAAGCCACTGAAATTCTATGGTCAAAACAATTTCATATGGTAGATAGAAAGCCTTAAGTTTTATTTTATTTTATGGCTTGAAAGGAAGAACTTCTAAATTCAATTCAGCCTACGTTGTTCAAAATGGGCATCTAAGATATGAAAGATTGACTACATTTCTAAGGGTTTCACTCAAATGTGTGGTTACATGGAGTGTTTTTCACTAGTTGCAAAGATGAAAACAGCTAGGTTAATATTATCTCTTGCTACCCCAAGCTTGAAACATATAATTTGAATGAGGTCCTATCAAGGATTTTATCAAAATATCTACCAATTGAAAATTTAAGCCAACAAACTTGGCACAAATTTGCTTAGATAGCAACTTTTCTCAAACAAAATGACAATTAATTTCAATGTGCTTATCATAAAACACATAGTTAGAAGAAATGAGAAAAGTGCTTCATAATCACAATAAATTATAATTTCCCAAATTCAAAAAATTTCAGATTTTGAAGAAAATGTTTTGACCACAAATGATAACAAGTGACTGATGTTATATCTCTATATTCAACTGGTAACATGATCTTAAAATTGGCATCAAAGGTTACTGAACAATTTCAAACTCTCTTTTCCACTGAATTATTCCAGTTAAAAAACTCTTAAAACTCCAAAACCATCTCCTTTTCCCTCTAAGCTTCCTATAAAAGGGTCCTATTTGCTAGCTAACACTTAGCTGCAAAAACTACCTTCCAACTGTATTCTTAGTCTTTGTTTTTAAACTTTCTCCTATAATAAACCCTTAATCCTTCCATATTGTCAACATTTTGTATTTTCTTGCCTAAAACACCCAAAATCAAACAAGGCACAAAACCAAACAACAAACTCTAATCAATAAATAAAACACTACAGAAAATTACTCCAAAACACAATAATGCCAAACATGACATTAAATGATTGAACAGGATTAGAAATACAAAAGATCAGCTTAGCCATTCTGACTGAAATCATCTCCCTGCCTGAAAATCCCTATGTTATACTCACCCAGCCTCTCTAAAATCACTATATACCATCATCAAATTGTCACTAGCCATAGGAACATCTGTCATGACTTAAATAACATAGTTTGTTCCTGTTAGAATAAGCAATAAATATATTTAGAAAGTAGTTGTATTAGGAAAATGCTAGTACCTATTAGTCCTACCTATCTTTGTACCTAAGTATATATGATTGATCTTTGATCTTCCCTATACACATTGAGTCAGAATCTTATCAATATAAATATGAGAACATATGAAGGGAATTTTCAAGCTCTCTCAATTACTCTTAAATATAGTCTCTTTCATTTATCTTAACTAGGAACCAAAACGGCTCCATCCCACTCTGCTAGTCTTTATCCTCTCCAGCACAGTTTTCACCACTGTTTGCTAACTGCCACCGACCATTGGCTGCCGCCGACCACTGTCTCAGTTTTCTCCAGTGACCACCAGCTCTAGAGTGTCCTTCGAAGTGACATTTAACCCCACTGGTCCCAGAAACTAATTTCCTCCACGCAATGCAATGCACTCATTCTCTATCCTCTTGCCGGAACTTTGTTGCGCCACCATCATAGGTCTCACTGGAACTCCCTATCTCTATTATGACCATTGGAACTTCATTTTTATTAGGAAGTGGGTTTTAAGTCTAACTCAACCCCACAAAACCAGCTTCTCAACCCCACAAAACCAGCTTGTAAGGTGAGGTTTGCACCTCACTTATATATTTTAAATTGGCCTTATCTCTAGTCAATGTGGGACTTCCAACACACCCCCTTCACGTCGAGGTATAGACATCTCGTGCGTGATAGTAGAAATTGGGTGGTCCAATAATGGCCCGACAATAGGAGGAATAGAAACGCCCAAGAAAGAAGATATCGCTAGGATAGGCTCTAACCATGGCTCTGATACGAGTTAGAAGTGGACTTTAAGCCTAACTCAACCTCACAAAACCAGCTTGTAAGGTGAGGTTTGCAGCTCACTTATATATTATAATTGGCCTTATCTCTAGTCAATGTGGGACTTCCAACAATTTTGATGTCATGAAAGGTAATCCTAGTTGAAGGTCACCTTAAGGTTCTAATCTACCTTAGTTGTTTTGTTCTTCTCTACCAATGAAAAGGTTTGGACCTGCTCCCTATTTCTCTTTGCACGATTTTCCTAACAAAACAAGAAATGTATCTAATGCTGAAATTGTTAAACCAAAATTCTCTAATGATGAAAACCAAGAATATTTGAGGTTGAAATCTAATAGCTTAGCACAATCATTTGTAAATCACAACTTCTCAACAACTTGCATCTCACAATCCATGGAAGGTCAAAGACCATGGGTAATTAATTCAGCTACTTCTGACCACATTTCTGGTAATGCATGCCTCCTTGTTCTAATGCCTTTGCTTTCCCAAAAATCCTCATTTCATAATTTCTGGTAATGCCTCCGTGTTCTAATGCCTTTGCTTTCCCAAAAATCCTCATTTCATAACCTTAGCCAAGGGCTCTAAAATCTCCTCCCAAGGAATTGGTCAAGTTTCACTTTCTCCTTCCCTAAATCTAAAATCGGTTCTTTTTGTTCCTTCTTGTCCTTTCAATCTTATTTCTTTCAGTCAATTAACCAAGTCTTTAAATTGTTCAATAACTTATGATGTCAATTCCTCTGTTATACATGAACGTGGTACATGTCAACTGATTGGAGAATGATATGAATCTAGAGGTTTGTTATATAAAGATAAAGGCTCCAAGACAAAGTTTGTTATATGAAGATAAAGGAAATACCTCTGTCTCAGGGTATTGTTATGTTGACTGAGCAAGATCTCCTGCAGAAAAATGTTCTACTATGGGATATTGTGTTTTTCTCAGAAGAAATATTATTTCTTGGAAAAATAAGAAACAAAATGTAGTTACTCTATCAACAGTTGAAGTTGAGTATAGGGCAATGGGTGAAACAATTCCTTCAAGAACTTAATTTTTGTGAGATTTAGCAAATGAAGATCTATTGTGATAACCAGGTTGTCCTCCACGTTGCTTCCAATCCAATGTTACATGAGAGATCTAAATACATTGAGATTAACTATCACTTTGTTCGGGAAAAGTTGTTGTCCAAGGAAATGTGTAGTGAATTTGTTGGATCCAATGATCAACTTGTGGATGTGTTAACAAAATTATTAAGGGGACCTGAAATTGATTTTATTTGTTCCAAGCTTGGTACATACAATTTGTATGTTCCAGCTTGAGGAGGAGGAGTGTTAAAATAAGTATTAAATATAGTTAGGAAGTAGTTAAATTGGTAAAATGCTATTACCTATTAGTTGTACCTATCTTGGTACCTAAGTATCTATGATTGATCTTTGATCTCCCCTGTACACATTGTATCAAAATCCTATCAATACAAATATGAGAACATATGAGGGGAGCTTTCAAGCTTTCTCAATTATTCTTAAATATAGTCTCTTTTATTTATCTTAATTGTTCCAATAACTAGAAGAAAAACTGAATAAAAAAGCATGAAGAATGTGGAAGCAATAACTATTAAAGCATTAGCCTCTTATTCATTTTCAACCTAATTAATGTGTTACTAATCTTTTACCTTGAAGTAGTAATCAAGAAGGAAAACCAAATACTTGACCTTGCCCAATAGTTAGCACGACCACTAAATTACAACAGTATATATATACATCACTGTAAAAATATAGTCTGCGCAATCGGCTATCACATAACAAAATCAAATTATGTCCAAATCTGCGTTAGAAATATGAATAACCTTGAGATCATCCTCAATCTTTGCCACCTGACCATGAATCCCATCCACAGTCTCCTTCAACGGCGACATAGTCGGGTACCTGGCTTCATCCCAAGCAAACCTACATCCAACACAGCACCACCAAATCTTCACCACAAAACAATAAATCATCATAAACAAATCACAGTCTTCATAGTTTCCAGTCGAACAAACCTCGTCAAGTACGAATCAACAGGGACTCCATCCACCGTCAAACTACTGGTCACCGCGCCCGACACTCTCTCCAGATCATCAATCTGTCGCCTGATCTTGTGCGACACTCCCTCCACGAAGTTGTTCGACTGCACACACACACAAAACAGATCTAGCACAGTGAACAAATAAACAATTAATGATCTCTAAGAAATCCGCAGCCGTGCCACAACGTAACAACATTCCTCCGTAATTTTTTTCGCAATATCCAGGATTGGAACGGAACCCATGAACAGGTGAAACCAGTGAAAATTTTGTTGGTGAGATGGAGAATTTTACGCACCTTGACGAGATCGTCGCTGAGAGAGAGGAGAGAGTCTAGGGTTCCGACGCGGAGATTAGGAATGTTGAACTGCGAATTAGAAGAGAAAAAGGAGAAGAAAATAAGAGACGGTAGTTAGTTATATAATGTGAAGCGTTGAGAGAGAAAAAGAAATAGAATGTACTCTGTAAAGAGGTGTGTCGAAGGAGTGTTTGGAGATTTCTTCCTGCAATTTGTTCCACAGAGTGGATGCGGAATTCGGAACGGGGAGAGACACTACCCAGTACCTCGTCGCCATTCGACCTTTCTTTCTCTGATCACGCGGAGAAATGAAATACACAGAGAGAAAGACCGTGTTCGTTTGTTTGTCTGTGAAGGTTGATGGAAATTGGAATAGATCGTGCTTCTTCACACACACAGTTTTAACGTGCAATTAGATTTTGTTGTCTAGTTGGGCGTCATTACATGAATGGTTGTTTTGGAGAAGAAAGGGATGAAAACGGAAACAACTGGAAACGGGAAAATTTTAACACATGGAAGTATGAAATCAATTTTTAATTATTTGATATAATAAAAATGAAAATTATGTGAAGGGGACAATTATTTTTTTCACTTTCTCATATACGAGAAGCTACATAAAAAGAAATATAATTTTTCTTGTCATAGTATTTTTGAAAAAAAAAAATATATTCCAACGTTATAGAAAAACAAATAGTTATAGTTGATAGATCCTAAGAATGTAACCTATCCAATTGAACCTCTCGCATTAACAAAGTAAAACACTATACATAAAACATTAGTAATAATTTACTCTTACTTTTTTACATTAATTTAGATTTAACTTCATAATTCTACCTAATTATTGACTTGAAAATCAAATTAACTATTAAATTGGTTAAAATTCTAGATTAATTAATGAATCATTCATTAAAATAGTAAAGGTTTTTTCATGATGGAATATATATTATCAAGACTTCATTTTCGGTTTGTGTTTTTCGATGTTTAAGTCAATAATTAGTTAGAGTTATGAAATCAAATCTAAATTAATGCAAAAAAGTAAAAGTAAATTATTATTAATGTTTTATTTATAATGTTTTACTTTGTTAATGTGAGGGGTTCAACGGGATAAAATAGGTGTAATCTTTAATAAGTACAAATCGGACCTTGGACCAAGTATAAATAATAAAAACTGACAATAAAATATCAATTTTTCTAAAAATAAAATTTGTTTATTTTATCATAAAATAATATTCTCCCTATATAAACACAAAATCATAATTACCCATCCGAATTTTATCTTTATCAAATCAAAACAAATATTACTAAACCAAAACTAATAAAATAAAATTTAATCAAAATTATTACTAAAATCCTAAAATTTAAAGAACAGATTCATTGTATGTGTGAAAAATGGATGACGCTGATGCTCGAAAGCCTTAGTATTATATATATATATATATATAATGTAATGGCTGAAGGTTTAAAATATTTTAAAATATATAAAGTCACTTCATTAAGGGGACTTTGTCCTCCCTTAAAAACTGAAATTTGGGTCAATAGCTTTAGATTTCTAGAAATTGAGAAGTAAAACATTGCTAAAACTGCCTACAATTTCCAAGGACTAGTCACATTCAAAATTACAACTGGATAGATCATCTTCAGTTTTACTCGATTAATTCAAATCAAAAATAAGTTCGGAATGAATAAACAAACTGCAACTATACATATTAATATCAAATGGGTGGGTAAAATAAGAACGGAATTCCCTTCAGGATACGTTCACTTGAATATGAGAACAATTATATGGATCTGCTCTTCCTGGCAAAGTCCACACTTTCGAAGATGGCAACAAAAAGCAACGAATTCATACAGCGCATTGAAATCAATGCCTCGTTTGACCAATATGTCTTCTTATCGCTACAGCTCTATCTCTATCTTCAGTAGTCTTTGTTCCCCTTCCTGCTTTTAGAAAGTTCTCTAATCAAACTTCACCGCTTTACTCGTATCTTGTTGCTTTGTTGGTTCAGCTGGGAAGTATTTTATGCCAACTAGATCACCCACTCTGCTAATGACCTATGAAAGAACAATCACAGAAAATTTACCACACAACACATCAAGGAAGTAGCAATTTTAAACAAAATCCTAAGCATATCTATACGAACAAAATAAAACATGTATATAAACCCTTGACATCTTACACAAACAGGGGAGATGAAAGGGAAATTTATTTTGAATTGCTGGTAGAATAGAAAATATTCATTTTCTAACAATGGTAAAGAATATTGGTTGACGCATGCAATCTTGACGCCATAAGCAGAGGCTGTTTCAAGGATTTAAACCCCTAACCTCCAGTTCACAAGGCAGCAACCTCACGGTTGCACTAAGCCTCAAGATGAAAACAATTGAATCAAAATCCAAATACACACCTGCAAGGCTTTGGTAAGGTCTTCCTTTGAATGGGAAGCAGATATGCATATACGTGCTCTAGCCAGTAGCAGTGGAGTTGCAGGAAATGCCACGGTCACAACAGCAACCTGGATTCAAAAATTTCAAAAATCAATTAACAGATTCATTCTTATATATGATATAGGGTATGAACAGGGGGCATAAATAGTTGGATATTTATCTTCTTACATTCTGCTTGAGGCACTCCCTTGAGAATGCAGGGATTTTGGCTGGGTTATAAAGCATGATTGGCATTACTGGAGAATCATTATCCCCAAGAACCTCAAATCCCATCTTCTGCAGTTCTGACCTGAAAAAGTTGCTATTCTCTCGAATTTGTGCTAGTTTCTGGGCACCTGTATGGAAACATCTTACTTTAATTCATGGTAAACAGAGTAGATGAACATTATTTGCATTGATGCAAGCCAAAAAACCTCTATTGGAACCATCCTCTCCAAGAATAACTTTAATGGAAGATATTATTTGTTGTGCGGCTGGTGGTGAAATTGAAGTTGCATAAAGATGAGCAGGGCAAGCGTGCTTCAAGTATTGGACAAGGTCCTAGCAGTACATACAGAAGTTCAGCATGAGAAAGTGATCGAAACATCCTAATAATAAAATACGGAAAATCCATGATCCGAACTTTTAGAGGCCCATGAAATACAAAATCAGAAATCAATTTTCAAATCTAAAGAAAAAACATTCCACAAATACCCCAACAGCACATTAATACAGAAATATTAAATAAATTCACTAGTACTTGTATGAAACCAACTCAATTAAGGTTAAGTAAAGAAAGGAAAGCCCATTCTGCAGATTTAAGAAAGACAGCCTAGAAGGGGAACTTCACCAAAGAAATGAGTCAGTAGTTAAATAAGGAGGAAAGTCTAAATAACGAGAGGGGCAAGGACCTGGTTCTCAAATCCCAATTCATGGCATAAAAAAATTCCCCTTCTCAACCTTCCCCTAAAGTTTGTCTCATCTGTCCTAAGTTTGGAGGATTATACCAACCATGATTGTCGGTTACATGTATCACCCAAGCCTCCCCATAAATGTGTCAATAAATGTGTTGTCACCTTTTGCTCTTGACATATTCAATATTAGAAGTTCTAGTCAAGTATGTTCAATTTTATGTTATTTCTATTTAGTCACTTTTATTAATGTTGTTTCCCAATATACTTGGGTATGGTTTTTACAGAAACCGGATCCGAAACTCAAAAAAAGGGAAAGAAAACCCAAACAAAGAAACGGAGAATTGCGTATAGAAGTTTCAGAAATTCTTTTATAGACACACCCCAGGCACTTCTCAACAAAAAAGCAAGCTTAACTACTAACAGATTTCACAGCTGTTTGAATTACAACAAATAGCTGCATTTTCTGTTTCCCTTGTTTCTTCTTTTATAGACCTTCATAATAGGAGCTTGTCTTCCTAGTTCTCAAATGAAATGCACAATCAGTTTAGCCTTTCGATTAAAATTTTGAACCCTGATAATGCATACAAATACATGTCTTCCTAGTCTAAGTCTACTCTGATCTTGTAGGGGGTTACGAAACCACACACTATAACAAAATGGCATTGTTGAACAGAAAAATTGTCAGTCAATTGATACAACTCGTACTCTCCTTAGCTATAAAGTTCCTTATCACTTCTAGAGAGATGCATTTCTTACATGCTATCTAATCAACCGAATGCTTGTGGTTGTCCATCTTGTACCCCTCAACACACTCTATGCTTTGTCCATGTGTCTTAGGTTGCACATGTTTTGTCCATGATTCCACTTTAGGTAAAGATACTTTCCACCAAGTCTATCAACTGTCCCATTTGGGTTCTCATCCTGATAGATTTCTCCCCAGAACTCACACCAAAAGGCACTCTGAACACACTCACAAACACAGAATTTACTGTAAACGTCTGTATTATTATTCTTGTGACAAAGAACAATGTTCGAAAGCCTCCAAGGGAGCACTTCTTCCATCACACAGGATGTAATATTCCTGTCAACTAAGATACAACAAAAAGCGTGTCTGTCCCAGACACTCACCCTCCCTTATAAAGCTATGCCCTACAAGAAACAGAAAACAACCAACCACCTAACTGCCCTTTTAACCCCCTAACGTCTACCTCTTGTTTTTTATTCCTTTCCTTCTTTCATAAACTCTCAAGGTCCTATCACATCCTTAGGTTATCAGTGCTTTTGTCATCAAATCCAATGTTACCTTTTCTTACATAATGTTACCTTCTTTTAGACAACTCCATTTATCTCTTATTCTACAATTGAAGATGGGCATGACAGTGTGATGTGTTTCTTGGTGACAAGAAACCCTGAAAACTATCCTGGTGTGAACGCCAGACACGTAACTCACACTCTAACACACAAAGATGAATTGCCTCTATATTTCTGGTAACACAACAATGTACAGAAGCATTCAAGGAAGCCTGTCTTCCTCCCCATACGATGCAATGTTCTTGTCCCAATTACAAACAATACAACATGCCCTTTCAAGACACTTATTCCTGCTTAAATAGCTATTTCCTAAAACAACCACCCAAACATAACTGCCTAACCAACTCCCCCCTCCAACCCACCTTACGTCCTGTTTTCGTCCCCTTTTTTCTTTAAATAAACCCTTAAGACCCTATCATTACTTGTCGGCCTCTGAACAACCTTGTCATCAAGGTGAAAATCTAGGAATTGTTCCTTCATGGTTGCCACATCCTCCCAGGTTGCAACTTCTGGTCCTCCCTCCTGCCACTCGATGAGCATTTCTGGCACTGTTCTCCTTGGAGTTGCACCGTCCTTCGTTCTAGCACCTTGAGGGGACAACAAATTGTTCCACTTTCCCCCTAAGATCCTCCAACACCTTTCCTATTTGTTGTGTTCCTACTGCCAGTTTAAGTTGAGATACATGAAAAATCGGGTGGATACAAGCGGTTTCTGGAGTTGTATGAAAGCTATTGGTCCTACTTGTTTGGTCACTTGGAATGGGCCGTAATACATTGTTGACAGCTTAAGGTGTAGTCAAGTAGGCATGGATGCTTGCTTATGAGGCCTAATCTTCAGATATACCCAATCCCCCTCCTTAATCATTGATGGTCTGTGTTTTTTGTTGGCAAATTTAGCCATTTGTTTGGCCTTGCACTCCTTCTAAGTGATACCTTAGTTGTTTCAGAGCTTCATCTCTTTGTTGTAACTCATGTGCCATTGCTTCCACCGTTGTCTCTCCTGGCACAAAACGGGCCAAGAACAGGGGAGCTCGCCCATATACCACTTCAAATGGAGTGCATTTGGCAGACCCCTGGAAACTAGTGTTATACTAGTATTTTGCCCATGGAAGAATAAAACTCCAGCTTTTGGGTTGCTCTAAACTAAAACACCATAATTAGGTCTCGAGGGTCCTATTCAAAACTTCTATCTGACCATCTGTTTCAGGATGATAGGTTGTGCTCATCAGCAATTTTGTTCTTTGAAGTCTAAACAATTCTTTCCAAAACAAACTAAGGAACATAGGATCTCTGTCGTTCACTGTGGAAGAGAATATGTCGTGTAGCTTTACTACAAACACCTCTGTTTTGAGAATAAGGGTGTTTTATGGGTATGAAATGGCCATACTTACTCAGCCTATCCACCACGACCAACACTGCATCATACCCATTGGATTTGGGTAGACTAACAATGAAATCCATGCTTATCTATTCCCATATAACTTGCGGTATAGGTAATGGTTGTAGTAACTCCTGTGGTAAGGAAGCCAAATACTTGTGTTGTTGGCAAACCAGGCAAACAGCCACAAAATCTGTTACGAATTTCTTAATCCCTACCCAGTATAATGATTGGAACACCTTCTTATATGTTCTATAAACCCCGAAATGGCCTGGGAGTCATGTGAAATTCTGCTATTAGCTTCAAAATCCACTCTAATTTGGCAGATAAGACTAGTCTTCCTTTATAATGGAGACGGTCATGTTCCAAAGTGTAGGCTAGGTGTGATTCAAGGTCTGTTTCCAGGTCTTTTCTGATTTTTAACTAAGGGAACCTCAGATTAAGTTTATTTATTTCAAGTTTGGTATATTCAATTTGTATGCTCTAGCTTGAGGAGGAGTGTTGGAATATTTATTAAGTCTACTTATGTTAATGTAATCAGTACAACTAAAGTAGGGAGTAGTTTGTTGGGTTATCCTTTCTTATTGTACCTACTTTTGTACCTAGCAGTTTAGGACAGTCCCTTGATCTTTCATCTCCCTATCAACTCTTTATCAATATAAACAGAAGAACATGAGAATGATTCTTCAAGCCCTCTAAACATATATTTTCTCTGTTTTTAATCTTAAGTGTTTCATGTTCCTTACAACGGGTTGTATAAACCGTCTACTAACTACAATTTTTTGAAGGTGTTTGGTTGTGCTTGCTTTCCTCTTCTTAGACCATATAACAAGAATGTTTTTCTAGGCCATTCTACCTCTCAAAGGATATTTGTGTTTGTTCAAATTTGGTCCCATTTACACATCTAAAAATGTTCTTTTTAATGAGATTGGTTCACCTATTCTAATTTCTTTCGTGACATTATTGCTTATGTTCCTAACACTACTCAGTATTTCAGTCTTACTCCTAATCTCTCCCCTCCGACTAAACTTTTGTTTGTTCACTCAAAGTCTAACCATACTGAAAATATATATCACACTCAGTATTCAACTGTCTCTACTATTCCCTACCTACTGCTATTATACCTACTGAGTTTGAGTATTTGTCTAGGCTTCCTAATACTCATCTTATGCGAACAAGATCTATTTCATATAATCATAATCCTAGACTTCATCCTTCATTGTTTATGTCCAATATTGAACCTTCCAATGTTACACGCTATGAAAAATCCAAATTGGGTTTCTGCTATGAAACAGGAATATTGCTCTTATTTGGAACAATATTTGGGATCTGGTTTCTTTACATCCTAACAGGAAAGTAGTTGGTTGTAAATGGGTTTTTCAAGTGAAACAAAAGTTGATGGAACAGTTAATAAATATAAAGCCAGATTGGTTGCCAAGGGGTTCAATCAAGTTCATGGGTTTGATTTTCATGAAACTTTTTCTCCTGTTATCAAACCTATTATCATAAGAATTATTTTAACAGTCGCTTTAACCAAGGGATGGGATTTGTTTCATTGGATGTTAATAATGCCTTTCTCAATGGCACTATTGACATAACTGTGTATATGATTCAACCTCCTGAATTTGAGGTCTCAAATAAATCTCTGGTCTGCATACTTAATAAAGCCATCTATGACCTCAAACAAGACCTGGACTGTGGTTTAACAAACTTAAAACAACTCTTGCAGCTTGGTTTTTGGTCCAGAAGTGTGATCCTTCTCTATTTACCTATCAGCAAAATTCTCAAACTGTTCACATACTGGTTTATGTTGATGATATCATCACCACTGGAACATTAGTCCTTATTCAGCAGCTCACTCACAAACTAAACTCCAATTTTTCTCTCAAGCAGCTCGGTAAACTTGATTACATTTTGGGAATAGAAATCAACTATTGTTCAGAGAAAACTGTTGTGATGACTCAAAGTAAATATATTAGAGATCTTTTGCATAAAAATAAGATGATAGAAGCTCAACCTATACCATCACCCATGGTCTCATCCTGCAAACTATCCCTGCCACCTGCTTTTGGATTATGCATTTACCTAGTCATCTAGGCTAATGACACTGTCATTACAGGAGATTACTTTAACAATATCTGCATGCTAAAATCAATCTCATCTCCTAAGTCATGTTCAAACATAAGAGCCAAGTCCACTCAAATATTTTTTGGGAATTGAAGTTGCCTAATCCTCATCTAGCATTACCATTTCCATACAGTGGGCTCGATTGTAGTCCTAGTGATACCTGTTAGAATTATTGCCCTATGTATAATCATTAAGCCAACATAAGGGTAGTGTACTAGTCTAGTATTGTAGCAGTACCTAGGTCTGCACTTAGATGCTTAGGGCAGACCCTTAATCTTCCGTGTACTTTTGTATCTGATTTTTATTATATATAGAATGACAATGAGAGGGATCTTTTAAGCCCTCCAGAAATATTTTCCAGTTTCAATCTCAAGTATACCCTTATGGATCCCAAAGTGAAGCTTCCACCGGGAGAGGCATTGAAAGAAGTTACCATTGTTTTATGGGTAGACTTAAGGACCCAACACTGACAAGATAAAAAAATCACATTTGTGATTGGCGGTGAATGAATTCTTGAATGACCCCATGATAATCATTGGGATGTTGTAAAACACATCCTTTAATACATTAAGAACCCACCAAGTTGCAAATTACTATATGAACACAAGCAATGCCAAAATCATTTTTACTACGACGTTCATGGCCCATCAACAATAAATCGGAAATCCACTCGTAGGTATTATGCTTTTATTGAAGGAATCTCAAGGAGGAGTAAGATGCAGAAGATAATTTGTAGATGCATGCGAGATTACATGACTTACAACTCGGAGACACTAAAGATATTAGATATGCAACAATCAAGCCTCTCCATATTGCATCAAATCCAACCTTCCTTGAGCAAACTATATTCCAAGATTGACTATCACAAAATCTGTTACTAACAATTTGATGTTAGTCAAATTCGTATGACAAATTTTGCAACAAGCTCGATCCATACAACATCTATGCTCAAATTGAAGGTGAGTATTAAAGATCTGATTCTACTTTATGTAAATGGGGGAATGTCATATTTTATAGCTGAAAGTTAGGGATTTAGTCCGTTATTTGTTTACTTGATAATAGCTAGAGCCGTCAAAATGGGTCACAACCCATGGGCCAACCCGGCCCGTTACAGGTTCGGACCGGGTTGGGTTTGAAAAATACAACCCACTTATATGCGGATCAGATTTCAACCCGGCTCATTTATACCCGGCTCATGCGGGTTGAACCCGTGGTGAGCCGGGTTGGCCCACCAACCCACCTACCTAATTTTATTTTTTTAATTTATTATTTTATTTATGAAATCCTAAAAAATAAAATACTCTCTTCACTCACTGTATATACCAAAAAAGTAACATCTGCTCTCACAAATCACTCTCACTGTACTTGCTCTCATTTGACAGTGCTCTCACCCTCACTTCACTGAAATTCTTCAAGGAGCAGGTAAAACACCCTTCCTTTTTTCTTCTCTTCTCTCTACATTTTTGTTTTCTCACTTATCTTTCTTTTTTTTCAAAAACCCTATAATGACAAAAATAGGGGTTTGCGAATTTGGTTTTTGTTCTGGGAGATTTGAAGACATGGAATGATTTTTTCATTTTCTGACATGCTTGTATCAGATTTTGTTCATTTTATTTAAACAATTTGAGTATACATTATTTGAACAAACTCTTTTTGATATCTTTGAATTTGGGAAATTATGTTACAGATTAAACTATTAATTTTTTGTTGATGTTGTTGAGTACTAGTTCTTTTTTTTTTTTTTGCTAATATTTTTTTATTGATTGTCAGAATTGTTCTGATATTAGGAAAATCTTTATTAGTGAATTTGGAGACAACAAGAACAAGGGTCTTTAACATAATTTTTTGGGAGTGAAATTTGTTTAAATTTAAATTACTAAAAGTTTGTATTTTTTTTATTTAAAAAAAAATGTAATTAAATGGGCTAGTGAGCCAATCCGTTTACCCACCAACCCGTGGTGGGTCGGGTCGGGTTCAAGTTTTTCTGGCTCGCTAATAAATGAGCCGGGTTGGGTTGGCTCACTAAGTGACCAACCCGTGGTGGGCCGGGCCGGGTCAAGCCAGGTTACCCGTTTTGACAGCTCTAATAATAGCATTATTGATTAAAATAAAACAATGTATCAGTGGTGTAAACCAACATTTTCAGAAAACGTAATAAAGATAGAAGAATATAATATAGTGATTTTTCAAATGTTTGACAGGAAAGAAAATCAGAAACCTACTCTCTCTAATTTATCAACTTACTGCCTCAATTAAAAAGCAGTAAGCTTGGAGTTAAAAATTTAATAAAGTACCTTAGATCCTGCAATATATCCTCCACATGATCCAAAAGATTTGGTGAATGTTCCCATCATAATGTCAACATCAGCAGTATCCACACCCAGTAGCTCACAAACACCTCTTCCTGTCTTGCCCACAGCTCCAATGCTGTGTGCTTCGTCCAAATATGTATATGCCTATAAAGCAATGGAAAATGCAGAAAGTGACATATGAACCAAAGTAACATCATAATAAAAAGTCACCAATAAAAGTTTTTCCAAAATCCCTCTAAATGTCTTCTAAGAGAAAAGGAGTGTTAAACGAAGGAAAGCGTACAATACCGCAGCCTCTTTTTCCCTTCTATGAACTAGACTTATAAGGATAAAAGTAGCAGCATGAAGGTTGTAATGAGACTATCCAAAACTAATCCAGCAAAAAAAAAAAAAAACATAGGAAAGCAGAATCTTGTTTGGTTTAGCATGCCCATTTGAGTCAATAGCTTAAATTAATTTAAATGGAGCACTGTGTTCCTAGGCATAAACCATTTAGAATGTTCCATTCAGAAATTTTTGTGGTAGCCTTGTCTGTGTAGACTTCCATAAAAGTGGATCTTAAATTCAATATTAAATAACAGCCCCATATAAAATAGAAAATGAAAAGTGCACAGCAAAAGCAGGTAAAAATAAAAGAAATACAACTTATATATTATATTAGAGCTACAATAATAACCAACCTTATATTTTTTACATATAGCTATGATCTCTGGAAGTTTGCAAAGCTCTCCTTCCATGCTGTATATCCCCTCTACGATAACCATTATTTTCTTCCAAGGCCTATGTGTCCTTGGCTGTCCCTCAGCAATTTGTTCTCTTAACACTTCTTCTAGATGAGATGGCACTGTAGGTAAAAGTGAATAAATAATGCTGTGATCTGAGTGAGCACACCATATTAACACAAACAGAGAGAAACTAAAAAATAACTCAGCAGTTAACCAAGTGCTTCAACTACATATAAACATAATTAATCATAAGCTAGTTCATTTACCCTTTCTGTTCAATTCTGTTAGCATAAATGAGGTCACTCAAATTTAACTATCCTATACAAATTTAGGATGAATCCCAAACCACAACTTAAAATAAAATTCTTTCCTTTTGTAACTGTGTGAAATTGAAAAGCTAGAGACTCCAGGACTAGCTAAACTTATTTTAGTATACAGCAAAGAATTATACTCACTATTGTGTTGAAAAACACGAATAGTTGCTCCGGATCCTCGTGCACCATTAACAATTGAGTTGTGGTTCAACGAATCACTAATAATCAGACTTCCCTGTGAAAGAAAGTCATTACAATGAATAACCATTAAGTATCTCAAAATGGTAAAATCATAGAATTTCACAAACCTTCCCCATCAAGACTGGAAGAATAGCAGAGTTTGTCACGTAGCCCATACCAAAAACTATAGCAGCTGGCTTTCTAACAAAGTTTGCAACACACTGCTCCAGTTCATTGTGAAGGTCAGTCGTCCCTATTGGAGAAGCCACATTCAGTGGAGCATAATAAGAGACATGTAAAGACAAGCAACAAATTCACACTTTTACGGCTAAAATACAAAGATAATACCTACCTCCATCCACACGAGTACTGCAAGTGCTTGGAGAGTACTTCTTCAACGTTTCAACTACTCGGGGTGTGCAGTATTCGTCTGCTGCCGCAAAACCAAGATAGTTGTATGATCCCAAGTTAAGGCATCTACTTAGCTTATCAGTCCGTCTGCATTAGGAAAAATAGTTACAAAAGAATAGGCATATAAACTTCTAGTGATAAAGCTCTAAATTAGAAGTTAAAAATTATATATTCAACCCGCTATTGTCGGTCTAGTGGACAAATCTTGATAGTTTGCAACGGATCATAGATTAAACTTTGTTGCCGCCATTGTTTAAAGAAATCATATCTAAGAAAGTATACCCCCACCCCTTAAATATAAAAACATATTTATAGGCTTGAAAGGCCTGGAAATTAAAGAGTGTTTTACTTCAGTGTCTTGTTGCTATCATTGGAGAAGCGTTCCACTACATCAAACCACGCATCAGGAGCACTTGCAATTGGTCTACCAAAACAGTCCTGCGAAAAAGAAAAAACCAAAAAAATACAGAAAGAAGAAATACAAAACACTTAGCAAGTCAATATCATATATCTGAATTGCAATGTACTTTATATTGGGATTCGGCTAGTCACACAAAAGTCACAAAACGCACCCAAACGGCAAAAAAAAATTGACAGAACAAATAAACATTCAATGTTTGGAATACACACGCATTTCCCTTGATATTAATGAAGCGAAAAGTGAAACAATAAAAACCTGAATGCGAAGATACAAACGGCGAATATAAAAATCTTCGAGCCCCAAGCAGATCGGTGGGTAACCCTGAGTCAATGCGTTGATATATTATAAACTATTACAGTATAATAATGATTAAAAATTTATGAAACGAAGCGAAAAAGAAAATAAATGAACGAAAAGAAGGACCTGGAGATTGTTAGAGCTGCACCAGTCAATGATTTTGCGGAAGAAATCCCTGAACTGGCCGAAGGCAAAGAGCAAGCCGTAGCTGAAGTAGGTGGTCAACGCGGTGAGATACGGAATCGCTATCATGGTGAGGGGACTTGGAGGGATCTGGATTCTGAGTTTGGAAACTCGTTTCGCGGTGCGGCGGCGATCGGAGATCCGAACCCGAGTCTCGCGGACCCTTGAGGGAGAGAACGAGGGAGAGAGAAACGGTGGTGTTGGAAGATGGAAAGTGTTAGGCTGGGGAAAGAGAATGTGTGGTGCTGTGTTGTATCGGGGAGTAGAAGAAAAGGGACCATACAACGAAGGAAGGAAACAGAGAAAGGTCCACCTGGCGGCTAGACCAGCGTTCCCTCCCGCGGTTATGACTGGATTTTTATTTTTTATTTTTTCATTGGATCTTTTGCTGGAAAGAAAACAAGGTTTCGTTCGAAGTTTTGAAAAGGAAAATAATTACGAGTCCAAGGCTTTACGAGGTGTCGCTTTTTCTGCCGAGATAAATATCCGAACCAACACAAATATATTTCGCTCTCAAACATAATATTTCCTTTCTTAAAATAGTGAGATTTAGGCATAAATTTCTTTTAATGTGAATGAATGGTTTCTTAAAATTTTTGTAACAGATTTTTTTTAAAATTTTTTTTTAGCTAAGCAATTTTTCCTGGTGTTTAGAAGTCCTAGAGGTTAAATAGTATTTTTAGAAAACATTTTTCGCAATCGTTTGATATAACACTTTGTCGAGCGTGTGAAATATTTCTTTGAAAGCTTAAATGTTCGCGTTAAAATATATGCGTTGATAAGATCGTTGTGCTATTCAGAATATTTCTACTGTTGGGTTTGCAAGAACTTTCTTTAAAAATAAAGGATAGTTTAGCTAGGAAGTTTTTATATTTTCAAATATAAAACTCAATTGCGGGTTTTCTAAGAGGATCGTTTAGTAAAGAGAAGAGAGAATAACACAAGAGATTTTATACTGGTTTGCTCCAACTAAGCTACGTCCAATTTCCTCCGCAAAGGGTTTCATAATAATCTTCACTGAGGATCATCTGGAATCTATCTGATGTGTTCTCAACATGATGAATAACTTATATATTTGCTTAAGATATTGAGCTTATTTCTTTTGACCTTATTTCTTTTGACCTTACTTGATCCTTCATAAGTTAGGACTGAGATCTCCCACAATTTTCTTGCTTCTTCTTAAGAAGATCACACATTAGTGAGTTACAAGTCTTAGAGTTTAGCCAGTACCTATGTTTTTGCTCATTGATCCATGTGCTTTTGAGAGAGGTTTTCTTCCAATGAGAGGTATAAGACCATGTCCTACATTTTGATGTGACAGTATTGAAGGAATACTATCATTCGATGTCTCCAATAGTTAAACTCTTCCCCATTTGAATAAAGAAGGACTGTTGTCAGCTTTGCCTATGTTTTCCATGCCTTAGGATCGTTTCCTCTAGTTTTGTTAATAACTAACTCTACGAGGTTAGCTCTAATACCAAATAAACTTGTGATAAACATTGTTAAATAGTTTTTCAAGAAATCTTCTCGACGCTGATAGTTGACAATCCTTGGTAATAATTAGGTGATTTACATAAGCAATTAAACCCTTGACTTGTAAAATGTTCTTCTGATTAAAACGTTTATAGCTTGAGTGTTTAGCTAATTTTATGTAGCGTCTACGAGAAGTAGCTCATAGGGAGTAGTATGTCTAATAACATGAATGTTTGTCAAAGATCTACTTTACAAACAGTTGTTGCTTTCGTAGATAGGATGTTTGTAAAGTTAAGACACTAAGCACATACATTTTATATTGGTTCACTTAACTGAGATGTGTCCAGTTCTCCTCTAAGACTTCTTAGAGAGTTCCACTAGATTTTCAATAAAATACATTTGAATATTCGCATCACTCTTGGTTATACTAGTCAAACCCAGTAACCTCCGTTACTATGACTAGAGTCGAGTATCACCCACTCTTGGTTGTGCAGTATTCTTCACCACTCATGGTATCCCTACACTATCCTGATATTTTTCTCATACGTTGTCTAGTTAAGTTTTACCCACTCCTAATTGTCGTAGTCAACCTAGTAACCTTCGTTACTATGACTATAACTAAGTTTCACCCACTACTGGTTATTGATAACGGTTGAAATACCATTATTTTTATACTTAATTTTGATGTTAAAAACACCTTTTATGACTTAGAAATTAGCTTGAAATCATGTTTTTGCTTCAGTTGAGAGAATAAAAGAGTCGAAGGTGGTATTGTTGGTTTTAAGCTTGGTTTTCCTTGTTTTGACAAGAATTAAGACAATTTGGAAAAAGAAGTCGAAGTAGCAAGGAGTTGGAGTTAGGAAAATTTGGAAAAGTGGCACATAGAAGAATCATAGATGGCATTAAGCGCCCTTTTGGGGCGCTGAGTGCCAATTTCTCTTGTTTCACACTTGAGCGCCACAGCTGAGCGTCAATCAAGTGTCACAGCTATCGTTGAGCGCCCTTTTTGGGTGTTAAGCACTGACGAAGTGGCCCTGGGCCTGTTTTTCTGCGCTATTTAAATGATTTGCACGACCTAGAGACGGTATCTTTGGACAGAAAGAGGCGCATAAACATTCATTTCACCCCTCGGAGGCGGATTTTGGATGCAGAAGCTCCAATCTACAACTTTTAGGGTTTTATCTTTCATTCTTTTTCATATTTCATCTAGATTCACCATGTCTATGGTGAACTAAACCTCCATTGTCGTTGGTAAAACGATGTAATCCTTTGAAACTCTCATGTATTGAATTGATTTATATTAATAATGCTTTACTTCATTAATTGTTAGGGTTTTTCCTCTACGCTCTATGCATGCTTTGTTTAATTCATTCAATTGCATGATTATTGATTTTGTCGATATGGACACATATGGGGAAATCTAGAACTGGGGAAATTTTCCCGAAAGCAATATTACCTAGACATAGGAATAGGAGGGTCGGTTGCCTTTAAGCTTCTATGCGAATGTAATGCGTAATTAATTATTGGGATACAAGACATTGTGAACTAGTAATTAAGAGTATGTTTTCTTCTCCGAGATATTGAGTTTAAGGTAAATTAGAAAGTGGCATTAACAATCTGGAAGGCAACCAAAATTTTGTTCTCTCTTTGTTCTTTTGCTTCCTTTGACTAGATGACTTCATTTTTTTTATTCATGACCTCCTAGCTTTATTGGACCCTACAAAATAAAAGTTACTAGTATTTATTGGTTAGTGTTGAGATTGTTGATAAGGGGAGCACGAGTTTAGCTAAACCTTACAATCTCAAAGTATTTCTGGTTTTTTATGATGACAACACGTTATTAATAACACTTGTATTGATATGTGTTACATGTTCATTACTTTCATGTTTATAATTACTTGAGAACATGTTTGTGTTGATGTTGTCATTGTGTGCAATTTCTCTATGCTTTATATGAGATATCATTTGTGATTGCATAACACTTGATTTGAAAAAGAAAAATCACATGCACTTTTGTTGAACTTATATTGTGTGGCAAAGCTACAAGTTTTAAGTTGACTTCATTATGAAGCAAGTCGAGTAAAACTCGTGTCTTTGCACAAACATTTTCAAAGTGTGTTGTGAACAATTCTGCAAAGAAAGTTTTCAAAACTGCATTAAAGAGTGACTTAGTCGACTATGTGCGCAAGCCATTCGACTTAGTTATGTTTTGAAAATCTATTAATGCTTGTGAAGTATAATGGCTATATTTTATATCTTTGACCAAACATTAATTGTTAGTCAACTACATTAAATGAGTAATCAATTTGATTGGTCTAATTGCTGCTATCTATTATAAATGTTTTAACTGTCTGCATTAAGTTGACTACATTAGTAGCACAATCGACTACATGAGCGTCTGTTTGATGAAAAACTATAAATAGACGCATGTTTCATTTCTAGAAGGACTTTTGTGCTTTTAACGATTTTAATGATTCTCATATTTTGCAGAACGTATTAAGCTCCAAGAACACATCAAGAAGACCGTGGTGATCATTCTTTGGTGGTTCCTTGAAGAACAATTGTTTGTCCTGGATTACAGATTGATCATACTGCACATAGAGGTGTCTTGAACGTGATCAACTACTTCTCTCAATCTTGTGAAGATTGTGGTTGCCCTATTGTGATTACAGGAAGAGGACGTGTTGTGTTATGGGGACTTTGAAGATTGTTCAAAGTTGTTAAAGACTATAGGATAGGGGATATCTTGTTGTTGTTCTTTGTGTGGTGTTGCCTATATTTTGGTTAGACGGTTAGAGAGGTGTTTTATATTTTGATTTGGAGGTCTCTATAAAAACCTTGTTTGTAAAAACCTTGACCATTATAGTGCATTTGCTTCCGGGTACAGGAAGGACACTAGATGTAGGCAGTTTGGCGGAACCATTATAAAAACCGCATTTTAATCTTCTATTCCTACACTTTTAATTTCAAGTTGACTTTACCTCTAACATAGTTAACTATTTTCCGTTGCACTTGAATTATCTTTTACCTTGCGATTCATGAAACTTTTGAAAGTTCTTTCCTTTACGTAAAAGAGTTTGAAAAGACTCTGATTTTTATATTACACCAATTCACCCCCCTCCCACTCTTGGTGTTGAAACTAAGTCATTCTATTTTCAACAATTGGCACCAAAGCTGGTTTTCATAAGATATTTGAAAAACTAGTCGATTCTATTTTTCTTTGAATCGACTATTCTTGGAAAATGGCCTCTAGTTTTCAAACCTTTGGTGAAGGTGCATCGACAAACAGAGCACCACTGTTTACTGGTGAAAATTATCTTTTTGGAAAATTAGAATGCAATTTTTTCTTGAATCCGTGGATAGAGGAATTTGGGATGCAACAGTAAATGGTCCTTTTGAGCCAACTCACATTATCAATGGAAAATATATTTTGAAAAACTTTTTTGAGTTGTCTCAAGAAGAGAATCGTAGAGCACAATATGATGTTAAAACACGTAACATAATTGCCTCTGCACTAACAGTTGATGAATTTTTCAAGATCTCTCAATGCAGAGCAGCAAAAGAAATGTGGGACGTGTTAGAAGTCACACATGAAGGCACGAAAGAGGTTAAGAGAGCTAGAAAGAATTCGCTAATACAGGAGTATGAACTTTTCAGAATGAAGACTACTGAAACCATATATGATGTTCAAAAAAGGTTCACTCAAATTGTCAACCGTTTAATGGCTCTTAGAAAAGCATTCGATTAAAAGGAGCGCAACATAAAGATTTTGAAAAGTCTCCACGGGAACTGGCAACCAAAAGTCACGACAATCTTTGAATTCAAAGATCTTACAAGCATGAATATGGCTACCTTGTTCGGGAAGTTAAAGGAACATGAACTTGAACTTGAAAGATTAAAGGAAGAGGAAGAGATTGAAGAAAAGAAGTTCATTGCACTGAAAGCAACAAACAAAAAAGCCTCACAGACTGTACAATCTGAGGATGATTCTGATGCTGAATTGGACAACAACGAACTGATGTCCATGGTGGTAAGAAAATTTAATCGGTTTATGAAAAATACTAGTCGACTTACTGACCATGCAGGAAATCACAAAGGAAAGAGAGCTAGCAGATCAAATATAATTCAATGTTACGAATGTGGTAAGGAAGGACATATCAAACCAGAATGTCCTGATCTGAAGTTGAAGCAAAAAGCTACAAACAGAAATTTCCCCAAGGACAAAAACAGAAAGCAGAGAGGTGCTTATATTGCCTAGGAAAACACTGATTCAGAATCCTCAAGTGATGAAGAATGTGATCATGAGGAGGAATCAAACATATGCTTCATGCTGGACAATAACTGAAAGATTATGATAGTGATATAGAGTTCGAGAAAGAACCTATTGAAGTGAAATATGATCTGTTGCTGGATGCGTTTCAGGAGATACACGTTGAAGCCATGCGACTACAGTATAAGGTTAATCGACTTAACTCTGAAAGAAAGGATTATGAGTATAAAATGAATAATTTGGTCAATGATAATGAGAAACTGCAAAAAGAGTTAGATGAAACCCTATTATCTGCTAAGAAAGTAATTACTGAAACGATTACAGTTGAAAAGATTTGTGATAAATATCCTACTCATGTTGAACAAATATATTACTTGACTAGCACGCTAGCAAAGTTCACTCAGGTTAGAGATAATTTAGAAACTGTGTAAAAGTCTTCAGGAAGAGCTATATATAGACAAGGAATTGGATATAAAGCTCAATCTAACAAGATCAATACAAAGAAATTAGCTTATTTGAGTAAACCTGTTAGGCATACTTGTTTCTATTGCAATAAAATTTGTCACACAATTAGAAATTATTTTTACAGAAAGGTTGGTGTTTCAAAGGGAATGTACAAGTGGATTCCTAAGGAACAATTGTCTGCTAACACACAATGACCCAAATTCAAATGGGTACCTGCTTCAAAAATTTCAAATGTTTTGCAAGTCATTAAGTGATGGTAACAATGGAAAGCTCAAGGATGAATTAACTTGGTGATATCAAATTTCTTGAGTTTCTAAAGTTGGCAATAGTCATTACTTTATTGCATTATGTATATGTGTCTGAATGAATGTTTGATGATTGTGTGCTTGATTGATTGTTGATTGTGACTGTATTGTATGAAAATATTTTTTCACGATGTTTAGTTGACTGGATTATGTGTATAATTGACTGCATATTACAGTATGAATGTCTCTTTGCTTTGAAAAATTTTCTGAGATAAAATAGTCAACTTTAAATTTAATGGAATCGACTAGATCTATCTGTTATAGGCTTTATAAATTTGAAAATTTAAATTGGGTCAAATTTTGGTGTTTCTTGTTCGCGCCTTTTTAGAGTGTCTAGTGTTTGGTTCTATGATTGCACTTAGTTTGAGTGATTAGTAAAATTCCTAAAACCCTAAAACTTAAAAGAAGATTTCCAAGAATCCGCATTCTATGGCATCCTCAAGTCATGCAGTTGAAGGAAACAAGGGAAAGGAAATCATTGCGACAAGAAATTCTGATCCTACTGGGTGGATCAACGATGATGAAACGAGAGAAAGATTTCAAAATGGTACCATCAAAATCATTGCTCCTCCTAAGAATCCAAATCTGAATATGTTTGAAAAAGAAGGATTCATATATCATGAGTGGTTTGAAAGACAAGGACTATCCATTTTTGTTCAAATGAAAGGGTACTGGTATCCGGACCTTGTGAGAGTTTTCTATCATAATTTGAAGATGGTAAACGATGACATACACTCCAGAGTCAAAGGTATTGATATTTAAATTGAAAATTTTATGTGGAATATTATCACTGCATTACCTGCTGAAGGGGCATCTTCCCACTTGTCATTTGCTTAAACAAATAAACTTTTGAGTAAGAGAACTTTGTATAAGAACTGGTTAAGGTTTCTTGGAAAGTATTCCATTGAGAGAATCTTTGCACATAAAGGGTTGTGCAACGAAGAAAAGATTATTTCGCATCTTCTTGCTTGGATCATCTTACAAAGTTAGATGAGAAAGGAAAGACTGTTTGTCGAAGACATATACTTACTCCATGCTATCAAAATAATATCCCTACAAATTGGTTGCAAGTCATAAAAGACCATATGAAAGATGTAGCATTGAAGCGGTCACTTTATTTGCCTTACGCTGTGTTCATAAGCAAGGTGTTTGTGCTGCAAGGAGTAGACATTAGCAATGAACAGAAATGTTTTTGGGACTCCTCAAATGTATTTGACAAAGACTCTATTATGTCTCTTAGGTTCGTAAAGACAATAAATGGATGATGTTTCATGGGCGAAGACAACTTTGTAACCAATTCAGGGAACACTCCAATTGCAATTGAGGATCATACCAACTTCTTCCCAAAGACAAATTTTGAAAGGTACATGGCTGAACATATCAGAATTTTACATGACAAGTTTGATAGTTTTGAAAGGAAGTATGATGTTGATTAAAGACAAAGAGAAGACAGTTCATCTAACAAGGATTAAATGGAATCTTCTAACTCAACATAGGGCTGTTAGGAAATCTTGGTTGTTGTCTTAGTATCTCTGTGTTCTGGTCTAGTTAATCTTTGTTTTGTTAGTTTTTGGTTTTAGCATATTTTGTAAAGACGACATTATAAGCCATTATCTTTTGATATATTTGATTGTAATATTGTTTTCAACTATTAATGAAATCAGATGTTTGTGTTTTTAAATTCGATGAGTTTTGACTTTACATTTGAATCTGTTATATTTGATTTAAAGTCAACTCTGTGATGAATGAAGTTGATTATGCATGTGTTTACTGTTACATTAATAATTCTGCATATTCACTTCTTACCTGTATAATTTGTTGCATTACCATGATTCTAAATTTCTTGATCTAGAAAAGATCTTGAAAGGTTTTTGCAGAAACATTGCTTATGAAATTACTAGAGTTTTTACTCAATAGAAAGCAATGAAATCGATTGCCAATGAAGAACAATCGACTACTTGTTTACAAGGGTCAAATATTCCATTTATTGGAATCTGGTTATTTGGTTTACTGATCTCATATCATATACTGCTTCTTTCAATAGATCTCTTTTTCTTTAATTGATTGATATATTTGAGATATTATTGAGATTGTTGATTAATGGTATCTATGCTTAAGTGATTTGATTGTACAATTTCTGATTTTGATACAATTTTGTCACATGCCTAGATATGCTCTTAAATATATGAAAATTGCATTGTGCATTTGGGTTTTGATTATAAAACATGCATAATGGCAAGGAGAGCATTGCATGAGAGTTTAGATATTTCACATGCCTACACTTAAGGGGGAGATTATTTCTTTATCATGTGATTATCTATGACAGAAGGAGCATCATTGATTGATCATTATGTTTCTATTGATGCATCTCTAAATAACTGATTATCAACCTATCATATACATTGCTAGGCTTTCACTTCCCTCTTTATGTATTGAATAATTTTCGTTTAATTCCAATTCCATTTTGTCTTCTTGTTTCAATTCCATTTTCGTTTACATTTCGTTTGCCTCTCTGCATTCTCGTTTTCCAATTTCATTTCTCTGCACTTTCGTTTTCCCAAATCTGTTTTCCAATTTTGTTTCCAGTTGATTCTGTTTGCGTTTGTGTTTTCAATAGCGTTTCGTTTGCTGTTGTTTCGTTCCAAAATGTTTGATAGTTCGTTTGACTATTTTTATTTTGTTTTGATGGTAGGTTGAATCTGTTTGGTTGGTCATTAATGACATTACAATGGTTCTTTGAGATTACTGAACTGTAATTGTGAATCTACTGCTCCGACCTTGCTCACATTCAATCTGTTTGTGCAATTGAAGTTTAATGTTCGCTTACTCATTAATCTTTATGGTGCATAATCGATTGAATGTGTGCATTGCGTTTGCTTAATTCGTTTTTATGAAAACTGGATTGATCTTCGCTTAGTTGATTAATTCATGTTGGATTAGGAGTTAAAGGAGTGGATAATTATTGTTAATCGGTGATTGGAAGCATTGCAATTGAACTAGTGACCAATCATTTTTAATTAGTGTTTGAATTCTTGTTTTAGTTAGTTAATTTAGTTCACAAAAAACTGTCCAAAAACCTCCGCTCACTATGTGTTTGACCTATTGCCTGACTCACATTTAGTCTTAAGAAATAACCTAGGAATCACTTCCTAGTATATATTGCACTTTAATTATATATTAATTTGATTCGAGTATGGCCTCGATCAACAACTGAGATAAAATGTATAAAAAGGTAGAATTGAGAAGGTGCTTTATGGGCCAAACTTCAAACCAGAGTACATTGGAAAAGAAATAATCTACAAGGATTTGAGCTCTCCTGCCAAAGTGCTTCAACACGTCTGTTCTAAAACTTTCTCCACAAAAACAGCGCTTGTGACCATGTTATTGAACTGGGGAGATTCACCATTTATCATATGATGAGAGGGACTCCATTTAACCTATCTCACCTGATCTTTGTAAATCTAATGAGAAGCAGCATTAAGGGTCTAGCTGAATTGGTGCTAGTACCCCTTGTCTGACCTTCAGAATGATGAAACAAGGGATTATGCTTCAGTTAATGTCACTATATATTCTTGCTCAAGTCAGGAATGTTATTCTAATAAATGGTGAGAGGCCAGAAATTCAATACCAGCAATATCAAACAGATGCAACTAGAGGTAAAGAAGCTCAATAAAATCCCTCTTTTAGAAGAAAAAGGATAGCTCAATAAAAATAATTACGTTATATAAATAATACAGTTATGAATTACATATACTTTTAAAATTATATTATTTTAATATAGTAAAAATGTTAATTGCGAAACAAGTTTATTTATTTCGGGAATCAAATGTATTCAAACTGTTTAAAATGGAGGCTATACAAACTTACCCATAGAGATAAGTCTCTCCACTCAATTTTAGTAAAAGACAACTGTACACACTTCATATTAGCACTTGAAATGCTTGGAATATTAAAATGGTTTGAAAAACGAAAGTAAGAGGAAATTGCTTGGATGTGTCCATATTAACTATACTGTTACCAACAAATTTTGTACCACCAAAATATATTTTTTTATGCACTATACGACTCTGATACAAAATATACGAATCTATAGTCCCGAAACAAGTTCTATGGTTACTTATAATTTGTAAATGGACAAACTTTACTCCATCTTTTGCCAAGATTGAAGAATGTAAAGTTAGTTGATAATTTATAATTTGCAAAATAAATATGCACAGGCATAAAAGAGGTTTTAAATTATTATTTGTAGACATAAATGTGACATTTGTGTATTTTTTGGTCTTTTCATGGACGTACACACCCAACATTGAAATTCTCAGGCAAAAACCAAATAAATATGATAAGATTTTAGGAATTTATATTAATAAAAGATTAAAAGAAATATAAAATAAATAAATGATAAAAAAAATTGCACCTCCTTATCACACCTTTAGGAGAATTTTACTGGAAATTGAACTCAAACGTGCAAAAAAAAATGCAAATGAGATCCACATCTTTACATAATCCTTGCCACCCACTTTCAAATAAGTCTGTTAATAAAGTAGACTACCTGAGAATATTGTACCTTTTGTAATAATCAAAATTACATCAGGTCAGGTCGTTTTCCTGCCTCAACTTCAAAACGTCTTCTGGAAAGTATGTTTTAAAAAGCTAGTCACTGGAGAAAAAAGAAAAAGAAATCTTAAACAATTCACTAGAACACAAACAGAATAATTATTAGTTTCCTCTAGTATTATTTATCTACACACTATTAGAACACTCACCCATTTATTTTCTATTTCTAAATCCAGTGCTGTGGTCAAAGTGGCGTTCACAATTACTTGAAATTCTCATGCTAAGTAAAAAGGAAAATGATATTCAAGAGTAAAGAAGAAGAGTAATTTGTCACAATTTTAAACATTTCATTGTCTGTTATAAGAGACGTTTCACGATTTCCAATATAGTGTTCTTACAAATAAATTCACAGACCACACCACAGAACCTATGCACAGACCAGAAATTTGGTTCAGGGGAAAGACCAAAGTGTTACGAGAATGACCAAGTCTTTCCACCTCGCACTCTTATTATCTAGAATTTGAGCCACATACATGTCTAGAGAGCTATAACCAAGTGCACCAAACTGAAGAAACAGCATTTGTAATGTCATTATCAGAAGCAACACTCCTCTAGCACACAACAGCAGCAAAGCGCTGCCAAGCTGCACGTATAAATGAAAGATTCTTACTCTTGTTACCACCACATTAACTAACAGAAGATGAGTTAGAAACAGAAACTAAGATTTCATGCAACTTTATAGGAATTCATTAATGATGCGTCAGTAAAGCTAATTGAAGATGCACACAAAAGATTCACTGCATGAAACATTTCCTTCTGTACACTCTGAAATCTGAAAAGAGAATTTATATCAGGAGAAACCTCAATTTAGAAATAATAAGTATAACTAAATTAATCAACCAATAATGCCTTAGGCTCATCAGTGAAAATGTAACTAGTTAGTAATTAGCACATATAATTATGTATTAGGTATGACTCAATAACCATATCTTTGATATTTGAGAAAAGTAAGATCTACCTAAAAATTTTATTTTTCTTTCCAACATATGGTTGATCCTTTCGGTTCCATGCATACTAAGATGTGCACTATCCAATCAGTGTGGAGGATTTAAATAAACCAAAACAAAATAATAGTTTGTGTTGTATAAGCCAAAGCCAACACAAACCACAAAAATCAAACCTAAGCCTCCAACTCTCAACTGAACACTTCTCACTTGCATATAAATAATTAAATAATTAAAAATTTAATACTTCCCCATCTTCTAATCTTATATGTTTTAATCACTGTTCATTTTGTCAAAAGTCACATTCCCCTAATTCGACAAAACTTATAAGGTTAAAACCCTCAAACTAATTAACCATAAAATGCCGACAAGTTAAAATACAACTTCCATTCTAACAGGAGTAGAACTGAGAACTGTTCAGATAAATTCTTTTGTACACACTTGTATGAAAAGAAGAATAAATAAATTTCTCCAAAGTTAAAAAACATGTTTTAGAAGAACTAAGAGAGAACTTCTCCAAATTATGTTATGTATGAACTAATTTTATCTTAAAATAACTTATTTCACTTTTTGCTATTGTTTGTTTTTCCTCTCCTACATCCTTACAAAAACTTATTCAAACATGTCCCCACAGATAACTAGCAGACCACGAGGCTAGACTATCATAGTCTAAACAATTAGCCATGCAATAAAATAAACGAAGGAAAAAAAAATAGGTAAACTTTTTTCTAGATCCTCAAATTTAGGTTAAAATTTGTCTTAGCCTTTATGCTCAAAATATAGGTTAAAATTTTGGTTCTCATATTTTTAATAATTAGGGAATTTCTTCCCACAGCCTAGTACCCCAAATTCCATAAAAACAAATATGTAAAGAATAGGTGCACCAGAGTCATGATCTTTTATAAGATAGACACCAAAACTAATTTACACAAAAAAAATTGAGCGACCTAAAGCACATTTTACCCTTAAAAGACTATGAAAAAACATACCATCCTCGGAGGAACGGAAAGCAATCACGCTCCTCGTGATGGTGATGATGCGCCACATGATGGTGCTGGTGGTGGTAGTGGGGCGGACGAGGTGGCGGAGGACGCCCGTTATGGAAATACCCCTGGTACGAGTCATATGGCGGATGCGGCGGCGGAGGATAAACCCCGTGTCCCGGCGGAGGCGGCGGAGGGTAGCCTTCTTGCGGCGGCGCCGATGGGTAACCCGGTTGCGGTGGAGGATAAGGAGATCCGTATCCTGTCCAAAAAATTAATTTAATGAGTTAATTAATTCGCAATCTGAATATTAGGATGAAAAATTGTAATAATCAAAAATAAAAATGGAATAAAAGAATCAGAAGTAGGGTATAAGATTGGTGTGTGAAGTGTGTACCTGGTGGAGGGTAGGATTCGTGCGATATTCTCTGGAAATTGCTCATAGCACTTGTTTTGTTTTCTCACTGTGGTGTTATGTTGCGTCTCTGAGGAAGAGAAGAAGACCTGAAATAGTTGCGAGAAAGATAAGAGAGTAAGAAAATGAAAAAATAAATAAATAAAAGTGAGTGGGACCCGTTGTATAATTGTCAATTGGTTGGGTCTACAGTCATCGTTCGACACGTTTCCAGACAAGCAACGCTTTCAGTCTGCTGACACTTTGGTTTTATAAATGTAACAGTAATGGTTAGATAGCATATTTTTACATTTATTTCATATAGACTATAAAGATAAAATATTATAAAAATTATCTTTAAGAAAATAAAAAATAAAAAATAAATAAAGATAATATTAAATAAAAGAATGTAAAATATTTAAGTGTGTTAAAAAATATAATCAAAATATTATTGATAAATCTTAACTTTTAAACAAAAAATTCTAAAACTTCACTCATTTCTTTTTTATCAAGCCAGCCTTCAATACTGATTGTCTAATAAATTCTTGAAAAAAATTAAGATCTTCTTTAAGGCTGTGTTGGTTTGTAGTGATTTGAAGAGATAATTTGAATTGATTTGAGTGGATTTGAGGATAATATTTTTATTGTTTTTTTGAGTGCATTTGTGAGTAATTGAAAGTGGATTTGGAAATAAAATTGGTGAGAATTAGTGTAAGATTTGATCGGTGTGACAGATTTTAAAAATTTGTTTAAATGATAGAAATTAAAGATTATCAAAATTCTCCTAGATATTAAAATAATATAAAATGATAATTATTAATGTTATATTTAATTGTAAAGATGTTTATAAAGAATAAAAAATTAAAAAAATTATTAAAATTAATTTTTAAAATGTAAAAATATTTTAATTTAATAAATTAAAATAATTATTTTTAATAATTAAAATAATTATTTTTATAAGACAATGTATTAAAGTTAAATTTTAATTTTGAACGTTGTATTTTTTTACCGTAACTACATTACATAAATTGTTGTCAAATTAATAAAAAAGAAGGTCCATGTGTTAACGAGGAAAGAGCTACACGCCTCTACAATATGCAATTGAAATTTTCCATTCCCTAGAGATTTTTATTGCACCAACCGTAAAGACCTGAAAAATTGGGCTAAGGGCTGTTGGGCCATGTGTGAGGAAAAATTATAGTATTGAACTATAATATAGTTATTACATTCTTGATATGATAGAACAGTTATAGAAGTGAGAAATAAAAATTTTCCTCAATTTTATACAAATTATCACTCAAATTTTAAATTTAATACAATCCAAAATTAAAACGATTAAAAAACAAGGATCTCGTCCATATAAGCTAAACACTAGTCGATCCTCCATTTAACGCTTGTTCATCGGCATCTCATCACCTTCTCCTCACACCCACCGGATGATCATCACCGAGAGAAAACACACAACACCATAATAACAACCAAACAACAGATAAAGCAAGGGCGAGCAAATGCAACAAAAATAACATGGTATACTTAAATTAATAACATAATTTCTAACTTATAAGTCAAATCACTTAATAATACAATAAACATACCATAAACATCATAAACTCAACCCATTCAAATAAACGTATGAATATCAAACTCATAGCAAGTTCTGCACTTGCAGTGGTACTTTACTCAGATACATCATATCCTACTCTATCCCCCAAAGTGGATCTTCAGATATAAATACAACCACTGAAGCTACATCCTTCCTACTCTGTCCAACTTCTCAAAGTGGATCTTCGGTAAGGATTTCCCACTCTGCACCAAACTCTTACTATATTAAGATACATAAGTTCATATCCAACATAATATAATACATTCAACACAAATTTCATATCCATTTTACAAAAATAAAATTAGTAGAATATAATTTGTTTGATAAGAATTTAGTTAAAACATATCGAGTAGACTTCCAGGAAAGAGAGGTGTGTCACACTGGACAACTTAAGTACCAGGTCTTTCCTAGCCAAAGTGTTCCTCAACTTATTATTAACAAATTTCTTACTCACAGATTCAAAAAACAACATATAATATTAACACAAAAATTCAAATAGTTATATAATAAGCATATAGATTTTTCATTAATAGTAATTGCACATAATTTCAAGACATGAATAGTTATGCAAAAATATTTTATCATAATATAAAAGCTTAGAAAGGTTAGCTCCCCTTACCTCTTTTCCAGACTTAGTTTCTTGCTCAGAAGTTGTTCTTCTGAAAACCCTTCAGAACCTCTACTCTTCTTACAACTAAATTTCCTAATTCTTTCTTCCTAATTTTCTTTTCTCCTTTTCTAACTTATTTCTCCTTCTTGGTGCAGAACTCTCATTTCTAGCTTGGCTATTTATAGTAGAAATTTTTACTATTCAAAATATTCTTTTAATATTATTTATTATTTTAATATTATTTTAATAGTATTTTATTAATATTTTAATCACAACTTGCAAAAACTACTCTCAAATATGATCTTCCCTTAATCATTGCAACGTAGGAATTCTTATCCCTTCATGAATTTATTTATTTATTTATTTATTTTATTTAACTTTTTTTTATTTTTTTTTTGTATTTTATTTTTTTTATTATTTTTGTTTTTTTTTACAAAAGCTTCTAAAATAGGTTCTCAAAATTTTGAATCCCTCCTTTTGAAATTACTACAATTCTCTACCATAATTTTTTTTTAATTTTTTTTCTAATCATAATTTTCTATTCAATTATATTTTCTATACATTAAAATTATTATTACTAATAATAATAATACTAGTAAAATTTACCACTATTCATTAAAATAGATATTTTTCATGGGCTTTACATTCTCCCCACCTTTAAAATTTTCGTCCTTGAAAATTGCCCTAACCAAACAGATGAGGATAAGGGTTCTTCATTTCTTCCTCCAATTCCCAAGTCATCTCCTAGGTCTTGTCATTCCATAATACTTTGACAGTGCGAATATCCTTTCCTCTCAGTTGCTTGGACTGAACATCTAGAATTCGCACCGGTCTTGCGTCCAGCGATAGATCTTCTCTGACTTGTAGGTCATCCACTTCGAGCATATGATTGGGACTCGACACATATTTTCCCAATTGAGAGACATGAAATACATTGTGCAAGTTTGCCAGTTGAGGAGGTAGCGCAATCTCATATGCTACCGGTCAAATTCTCATAATAACTTGAAATGGACCAAGAAACTTTGAAGACAACTTCTTGGATATGATAGCTCTTCTTACTCTAGTCATTTGAGAAACTCGCAGAAACACATGACTTCCTACCTCGAACTTGAGAGGTCTTCTCCTATGATCGACATAAGACTTTTGTATACACTGTGATGCTTTCATCCTATCCTGTATTTGTTTTACCTTTTCTGTGGTTTGCTGAATTAATTTTGGTCCTAACATCATTGTCTCTCCCCCATGGTACCAACATAGGGGTGTCTTACATCTCCTACTATACAGTGCTTCGAATGGTGCCATGTCAGTGCTTGCATGATAGTTGTTATTGTAAGCAAATTCAATCAACGGTAAGACCTCATCCCAAACACCCAAGAGTCTAAAACACATGTCCTCAATAGATCTTCTAAGGATTGGATCGTCCTCTCAGACTGTCCATTAGTTTGTGGATGATATGCAGAATTCATTTGTAACTTGGTGCCCAACTCATGTTGTAGAGACTACCAGAATTTTGATGTAAATCGCAAATCCCTATCTAACACTATGCTCGATGGTATCCCATGTAGTCTCACTATTTCTTTTATATACAGCTGAGCAAACTTCACCATAGACATCCTCAAATTTATTGCTAAGAAGTGGGGGCTCTTCGTCGACTTATCTATCACAACCCAGATAACATTGTGACTCTTTCCCATCCGTGGTAAATGGGTTACGAAATCTATGGCGATACTATCCCATTTCCACTCTGGTATTTTTAATGGTTGCAACATACCTCCTGGACATTGATGTTTTTTGACAGGTCAAACATGCTGATACAAATTGCGCCACATCTCTCTTCATTCCGGACCATCAGAAAGACTCCTTGAAATCTTGATACATTTTGGTCATAGCAGGATGCATGCTAAGGTGACTCTGATGTCCTTCCTCAAGAATCAACTTTTTCAGCTCAACGTCATATGGGATACAGACTATGTCTCTAAACCTCAAAATACCATCAGCTCCTAACGTAAATTCTCTATCCTGATCCGTACCCAACAAACCCATCATCTTTTGCAGCTCGACATCTAATAATTGTTTTTCTCTAACAAAACCCAACAAATCACTTGATACCACTAAGTTACTACACCTGATGGAATCTGACTTCAGCTCAACATACAACTTCATATCCCTGAATTTCTCAATCAACTCTAACTCCCTTACCATCATAGCAGATATATGAACCGTCTTTCTACTTAGAGCATCTTCTACTACATTAGCCTTACCTGTATGGTATAAAAGTTCAAACTCATAATCCTTCAAAAACTCAATCCACCTTCTCTGCCTCATGTTTAATTCCTTCTGATCAAAAAGATATTTCAAACTCTTATGACCACTGAACACTTAGAACTGTGCGCCATATACGTAGTGTCTCCAAATCTTTAAAGCAAATACGACTATTGCTAACTCCAACTCATGAGTGGGGTAGTTCTTCTCATGATTCTTAAGCTATCACTCTCTTTTCTTGCATCAGCACACAACCCAGTCCCTGATAAGAAGCATCACAATATACTTCGAAAGGTCTACTTGTGTCAGGGATTACTAACATTGGAGCACTTTTCAACCTTTGCTTTAGCTCCTGAAAACTAGCTTAACATCGGTTTGTCCAAGCAAACGGCTGATCTTTCCGAGTTAGCTGTGTCAATGGCGACACAATTTTGGAGAATCTTTCTATGAATCTACGATAGTACCCTGCTAATCCTACGAAGCTTCTGATCTCTGTTGCAGACTTGGGTCTCTCCTACTGAAGCAAAGTTTCGACCTTAGCCAGATCAACAGAGATTCCGTCAGCCGATATGACATGCCCTAAAAATTGTACCTCTTTCATCCAAAACTCACATTTAGACAACTTGGCATATAATTTTTTCTCTCTTAACACCTCAAGCACAGTCCGAAGGTGATTGACGTGTTCCTCCCGAGTCTTGGAGTATATAAGAATGTCATCTATGAAGACAACGATAAATTATCTAAGAAAGGTCTAAATATTCTATTCATATAGTCCATGAATATGGCAGGAGCTTTGGTTACACCAAAAGGCATAACCACGTATTCATAATGTCCATATCTGGACCTGAAAGAAGTCTTTTGTACGTCCTGTGCCTTTACCAAAAATCTGATGATAAATCGATCGCAGATTGGTTTTTTAAAACTCCTTCGCTCCATGTAACTGATCCATCAAGTCGTCGATTATTGGCAATTGATACTTGTTCTTGATGGTCAACTTATTTAACTGCCTGTAATCTACACATAATCTAGACTCCCATCCTTCTTCTTAACCAACAACATTGGCGCACCCCAAGGTGAAACACTTGGTCTGATAAATTGCTTCTCAAGTAACTCTTCTATTTGCTTTTTCAATTCTGTTAATTCAGTTGGAGTCATCCGATACGAGGCGATTGATATTGGTCCTGCACCTGGTACCAGATTAAGTAAGAACTCAATTTCTCTTTGAGGAGGCAGTCCCAGTACATCTTCAGGAAACACATCCATGAAATCACTCACCACTGAGTGATCTACGCTCCTTCCACTCTTATCTACCTCCATATGCGTCAATACTAAGAAACAACACGAACCTTCCTGTATTTCGCACCACAATTGCCCCGAAGATGAAACCATCAACTTTTTCTCTTTAGGGAATAACAATTTCTTTGCGCCACAATCTATGAGAATGTGATTGGAAGTTAGTCAATCCATTCCTAAGATTACCTCTAAACCTTGTAGAGGTAAACATATGAGATTAACTTTAAACTAACGTCCCTCTACTGTTATAGGACATCTAGTACACACTAGAGATGTCTTGATCAACCCAGAAGCTGGAGTAGACACTACTAGGTCATATTGTAGCTCCTTTACACTCAACCCCATCTTTCACACACAAACATCAGGCACAAAGGAGTGTGTCGCTCCAGAATCAAACAAAACACAGCAAGACTTCCCAAACAATAAACAACTGTCGATGATAAGATTACCTGGCCTAGATGCCTTTGTCCCAGTCATCGCATATACTTTGCCCGTAACCTGAGGTTTGACATCTTCCCTCTATTGAGGCTGATTATTTTGTTGCTGAAACTTTGACCCCGCAGCGATGGAACAATCCTTAACAATAGGCCCCTCTTTACCACATGTAAAACATTTGACAAGGTTAGTTGGGTGGGGGCAATCAATCTTGTAGTGTGGTCCTCCACAACGGAAACATTTCACCTTGATATGCGGTATTGCCTGATTTGTTGGTTGAAATGAAGACCTTGTTGGTCCTTGAAATGGAGGTCTAGAATATGGCTTCCTCTTGTCTCCATGACTGAACCTGGATATAGATGGTCCACCAACCCTTTGTGGTTGTCTCTATTGACCTTGCACTTCATTCTTGGTCTTCTCTAATATTTTGGCTCTCTCCACCAATGCAGGAAACTCCTTAATACATAAACCTGCTACCAGCAATTTGATATCTCCTCTAAGCCCATTTTCAAATTTCCTACATTGCCATTTTTCATCCATATACAAAGTGTGGAAGTGGATAAGATGTTTAAACTTATCAGCATATTCAGTCACGGAGATTCCCCCTTGCACTAACTGAAGGAACTCCACTTCTTTAGTATACTTCACATTGTCAGGGAAGTACTCAGTGTAGAACTTCTTGAATAAGCCCCAAGTAATAGGGGTACCACTTCTTTCCAACAATGTCCTCATACTGCTCCACCAATGACTAGCTTCTCCAGACAAGAAATACTCGATATAAGCAAGTTTGTTCTCCTCGGGACATCTCTTAGCATTGAAAATCCTCTCCATGTCTTTAAACTATTTATCTGCTTCATCTGGAGTGGTATTGCCACAAAACTTAGTCGGATGATGTTGAAGGAAATTCTCTAAACTCCACTCTTGATCTTGAATAGGCAGAGTATCACAAGGATTGGCGGAAGATCTTGCACCACTATTCATTAGTTCCACATACTGCCTTTGGTGCGTCTCAACTGACACCCTGGCAGCTTCTAATTGTTGCAGTGCTATAGTATTCTGCTGTACTAAGGATGCATTCTACTGTTGCATTGCCGCCACAAATGATTCCATCACCCTTACCAGGTTGGAAGCATCATAATTTGTAGGTGAAGGAGGAGGAGATTGTCTAGGTGCCACGGTTCTGTCCAAGGATAAAAACCATTAGCCCAAAATTAATCCCTTTATTCGAAAGGCATAATTAAGATCACTCTACTAGAACAGGGAACACTCATAACCTACATGATTCCTAAGGGAAGAACTGCTTTGATACCATTAGATGTAACATCCCAATAATTATAGTACTGAACTATAATATAGTTATTACATCCCTGATATGATAGAACAGTCATAAAAATGAAGAATAAAAATTTTGCCCAATTTTATACAAATTATCACTCAAATTTTAAATTTAATACAATTCAAACATAAAACGATTAAAAACAAGGATCTCGTCCATATAAGCTAAACACTAGTTGATCCTCCATCTAACCCCTGTTCCACCAGCATCTCATCACCTTCTGCTCACACCCACCGGATGATCATCGCCGAGAGAAAACACACAACACCATAACAACAACCAAACAATAGATAAAGCAAGGGTGAGCTAATGCAACAAAAATAACATGGTATATTTAAATTAATAACATAGTTTCTAACTTATAATTCAAATCACTTAATAATACAATAAACATACCATAAACATCATAAACTTAACCCATTCAAATAAACGTATGAATATCAAACTCTTAGCAGGTTCTGCACTTGTAGTGGTACTTTACTCAGATACATCATATCCTACTATGTCCCCCAAAGTGGATCCTCGGATATAAATACAACCACTGAAGCTACATCCTTCTTATTCTGTCCAACTTCTCAAAGTGGATCTTCGATAAGGATTTCCCACTCTCCACCAAACTCTTACTATATTAAAATACATAATTTCATATCCAACATAATATAATACATTCAATTCACATTTCATATCCATTTTACAAAAATAAAATCAGCAGAATATAATCTGTTTGATAAGAATTTAGTTAAAACATATCGAGTAGACTTTCAAGAAAGAGAGGTGTGTCACACTGGACAACTTAAGTACCAGGTCTTTCCTAGCCAAAGTGTTCCTCAACTTGTTATTAACAAATTTCTTATTTACATATTCAAAACAACAACATATAATATTAACACAGAAATTCAAATAGTTATATAATAAGCACATAGATTTTTCACTAACGGTAATTGCACATAATTTCAAGACATGAATAGTTATGCAAAAATATTTTATCATAATATAAAAGCTTAGAAAGGTTAGCTCCCCTGACCTCTTTTCCAGACTTAGTTTCTTGCTTAGAAGTTGTTCTTCCGAAAACCCTCCAGAACCTCTACTCTGCTTGCAACTAAATTTCCTAATTCTTTCTTCCTAATGTTTTTTTTCTCCTTTTCTAACTTATTTATCCTTCTTGGTGCAGAACTCCCATTTCTACCGTGGCTATTTATAATCAAAATTTTTACTATTCCAAATATTTTTCTAATATTATTTATTATTTTAATATTATTTTAATAGTATTTTATTAATATTTTAATCACAACTTGCGAAAACCACTTGCAAATATGATCTTCCCTTAATCATTGCAACATAGGAATTCTTATCCCTTCATGAATTTATTTATTTTTTATTTATTTATTTATTATTATTATTATTATTATTTTTTATTTTTATTATTTTTGTTTTTTTACAAAACCTTCAAAAATAAGTTCACAAAATTTTGAATCCCTCCTTTTGAAATTACTATAATTCTCTACCATAAATATTTTTTTAATTTTTCTAATCATAATCTTCTATTCAATTATATTTTCTATGCATTAAAATTATTATTACTATTAATAATAATACTTGTAAAATTTACCATTATTCATTAAAATAGATATTTTGCGTGGGTTTTACAGTTCCCATCACCATTTTGGTGGTTGTAGGGTCCTGTTATGTTTTTCCAATGTGAGGTACTGTTAGGGCGTTCCGTGTGACACCCGGGCACTGACGAGGGCGGGGAGTGATCGCCGGTGCAAGAGGCATGGTGCAGGGGGCACAGACAAGGAGCGGCTCCTGGCAGGCTTCGAGTGGAAGGGGCACATGGACGAATCGAACATACACCGGAATGAGAGGGATCTGGAGACTGTATAGGTATGAGACTATACAGTTGAAGGATAACTTAAAGGAATTGATTCGGCTACTCATATCACCAAATGCATTTGCTTTTCGGTAGCCTAGCCCATAAGAACTCCATGGTTAAGCGTGCTTAGCCTGGAGTAATTCTGGGATGGGTGACCTTCCGGGAAGTTTTCCCGGAAAGTGTGTGAGTGAGGACAAAGCACACTGGAAAGCCTCGTGGTGATCTGTGGGGGTAGTCAACAGTCCTTGTAAGTTGCCGGGACGTTACAGATGGTACAAGAGCCTAGCCTCTCCCAGTACGGTGTGGTTCGAGGACGAACCAAGCGGAAGCTGGTGGGCATGTGACACCTGGGCACTGACGAGGGTGGGGAGTGATCGCCGGTGCAAGAGGCATGGTGCAGGGGGCACAGACAAGGAGCGGCTCCTGGCAGGCTTCGAGTGGAAGGGGCACATGGACGAATCGAACATACACCAGAACGAGAGGGATCTGGAGACTGTATAGGTATGGGACTATACAATTGAAGGATAACTTAAAGGAATTGATTTGGCTACTCATATCACCAAATGTATTTGATTGCTTTGACTTAACATGAAGAAACTATTTAAGGTGGAAAATTTGTTGTAGAATTGAATTGGTGAAAGGCAAGTGTTTGGAGAGGGTGTTTAGGTCAAAAGAGAGGAAGTGAGGTAGTTATTTTTAGCTATAGGGATCCTAAGTGCATCTGGACAGTTTGGATTGCTTGGATTAGTCAATTACAACTGGTTAGGGTCATAAAACTGAGCAAAGTTATGTTCAAAATAGTAGAACTGAGATTGGGTCCTTGGGTTGATGAATTTAGAGTTTTAAGTTAAGAATTTGGTCTTAAACACTAAAGAATGATGTTAGGAATGTTTAGAAACATTTAGGCAAGTTTAATTAAGTATATAAAACAATCTATGAGGGGTAGAAGTTGAGAAAAGTTGATAGAATTGGTAAGTTGGAGAGAGTTGCGTTATTCTGCATATTTTGCTGCTGCAGATTATGCAGACTCGCTGAGCGAATCCATTCGCTCAACGGGTAGAGGAAAAAAAGGGTTTACTGTCAGAGGATTTTAGCTTAGCGAGGAGCTCACTAAGCGAATTATTGGTATTTTTTGTGTATTTTTAGCTTAGCGCGAGGCTAGCTAAATGAATTATGGGTAATTATTTTTGGTATTTTTAGCTTAGCGAATGGTGTGCGCTGAGTGAATTATTCAGTTTGAAATATGCTATTTCCTTCTCTGTTTGCTTGATTTCAAATTGAGGCATGAGTTGAATTAATTATGATTAATGTATGATTATATACAAGTGTATGAACATAGAAAATCATGAGTTGTGTTTCAAATTGAAAGTATATGGTTATTAAGGTTGTGATTGATGTTGAATGTAACAAGTGCGATTATTTGACGTAATTCCATGCTCCTCAAGGAGAGGATTCATGGTGGTGCCCTTATTGGACGTAATTCCATGCTCCTCAAGGAGGGGATTCATGGTGGTGCCCTTATTGGACGTAATTCCATGATTCTCAAAGGGAGGATCCATGGTGGTGCCCTAGTAGTGTGTATAATGATTGCATGGCAGCTCAGTCTTGGGGGTTTTCCTGAAACTACAATGATCAATCATTCTCAAGTAGAGAGGATTGAATCATGTGGTGAGTAGTAGTAGGAGGTCCTAGTCTTGGAGGCTTCCAGTATTCTCCAGGGCGCGGAACGGACTAACCTCGTGAGTGTGGTAGGGTGGAATCCATTGGCAATGGCTTTGCAAAACAGTAAAGGCCACCACGAGTGCATAACCCGCCATAGCTCGACAATCATTCTAGTCCGGACGAGTTAGTTTAAAGTGCAACAAGTCAAGTCATAGTGTAACAAGTCTTGTAAATTAATTTAGTATGCTTGAGTGAACCTTGCAAGTTGTGTGTGATTGATAACATGATTTTTATACCTAGCTCACCCTTGCTTTTGTGTTGTGTGCTGCTTGTGTATGTTTTCTTTTGCAATGATCATCCACTTGGATGTGAGCAGATGTTGAGGAGGTTCCCCTGGAGTAGGTGCTGGAAGGTGATGATGATGCTGCAGCTTAGTTCCTTAGGAGTTCTACCTACTTTATATTATTTTGAAATACTCATTATGTTTAAGTTTTAAATTTGGACCTCTTTTTCTTAAAGTTTAAATTCTGAGGTCTTATTGGATGACTGTAAACCGTACTTTGTATGTCATTCTTCTCTAACTGTTCTATTATATTAAGATGATGATGTCTTTATTATATTGTGCTTGCTATATAATTGGGATGTCACATTTATAGTATCAGAGCAGTTTATTCCTAGGACAACCTACGGGTCGCGGGTTTGTTGACTTTCCTGTGGAAAGTTGAGTCTGAATGGTATGTTCTACCATTTCCTCCAAGTTTAGATAGTAAAGTTGCGTATCTAACTGGAAGTATTGAGAACAAAAAACATCTTGATAAGAGTAGTGAGGGTGCACACTCATAACTCTATATCAAAGATGATTTTCCTTTCTTAATTCTGAAGGATTGGGAAAGAAAGAGTTGGGGTTCCAGTGTTGTTTTCCATAGTGATTATAGTGTGATTGTCAACAGAAATTCATGTCTTGTTCTTGCCTTTGTGGTGGTGTATTCTGCTCTATAGTAGTAGAGGAATGCAGATTCAAGGACAACTTGACCTGTATACCTTCATTAGAGTTGGTTTAGGCCTTTGAGACAAATTCTTGCCTTGAAGATAAGGAGTAAGAAGAGCAAAGTTTATGTTTTAAGGGATGGGTGGAGATATTGGAATTTAGAAGTAATGTTTTTGGATGAAGAAGTTTTCAAGGACAAAGTTCAGAGATCATATATCGTACGATTCACAAGAAGAGTTGAGTTCAAAGGGCAGAATAGGAGGAGCTTTGGATGAGCATTGGTGTGGCAATGTTTTGTTCTGTGTGTCAGTAACGTCAAAGGTCATAAAAATGAAGGTGTTGGTGAGCATTGGAGTATCCAAGGTTGAGAAGGAAACATGGTTTGTCATATTAGTGATGTTTGAGATTTGAGGGAAATAAGTGGTGAAAGGTTTGAAGCTTATGTTAAGGAAGAAAGAGAAGTTTGTAGTGGACCAGAGGGACTTAATATTTAGAAAGGAATTAGAAGAATAAGAGTTTGAGAAGCAATTGTGTAAGACCAAGAGCAGATTTAAGGTTTGTGTGTTAGAAGTCAGAATTTTCCTAGTTGAGAGTGTTAGATTGCTGCAACGGAATTATTAGCGTGGAACAAACCAAGAGGGGGGGGTGAATTGGTTATATACTTTTATCGTGCCTTTTATTTTTCTCTTAATTTTTCTTACAAAGCTGATAATAAACTGTAAACAAGAGAGTAAGGGAAAGAGAAAAATGCATAGGTGATTTTATCCTGGTTCAGATCACAAGGATCCTACGTCCAGTCGCTTATCTAAAATAAGATAAACCTTTTTCACTATCACAAAACAATTACAAATATTAGTCACAGAGAAAAATAATTTGTAAGAGTTTAGAAATACCACCTCTCTTGAAACCACAAGAGATGAACTTACAAACACCTCCTTTGAATATTCACAAAGGATGACCACCTCCTTCGAATGCTTCACGAAGGATGATTCTCTTCCAGGCACTTCCTCGGACACACCAAGGATGAGTAAGCTATTCCTCTGTCACCGCAGCAGCACTTCACGGCTTTGCAGACGAGAGTTTCCTTAGCTTCAATAGTCACACAGAGTTCTCAAAGAGTTCAGAGGTTCTTGGCACAAGGGAAGAGTGTTTTTGAAATAAAGAGTGAGCCATTTTATAGACTCAGCCCAATACCCTTCCATTCTTCGAAAACAAGCCATCTAACGCATTTAATCGATTAACATAAGTATTAATCGATTAAAATGAGTACAACGACTAGTTTTTCAAATCTGAAAACCCCAACGGCTAGTGTTAATCGATTATTCTCAGGATTAATCGATTAATTAATCGATTAAAACTTGCTTTAATCGATTATTACAGGGGCAATTGGGTTTTCAGTGCTAGCCTCGTTTTAATCGATTAAAACTGGGTTTAATCGATTAAAACAGCTTGTGGAAGATTCTCAAAAATAAATCAAATATAAAACACAAGAATCAATCCTAATACATATTTGAGCACTATTACATCAACTTTGATTATTATAAAAGCTTTATAAAATACAGAGATCTTCAATCCGTCTTTATGGATCTTGACTTGTGCAAATCTGTTCATCATCAAAACTTCATCTTTTATTTTTTCTAACAGAGAGAACGTGATGTCTTTGAAGATAATTGAAGTATCGTAAGGGTTTTGAGTTAAGCGATAATTAGAAGAAGATGGATAGGTCTTATCAACAAGTGGATTTAGTATATCCATGTTTAGAAGAATGTTTCAAGATCAGTGGTTCATTTAGAAGAAAGGTTTGATCATTGGTTGAGATGAGAGATTTCAAGCATTTAAGGAAGGAGCATATCAGGATATCAGTTTGGTAAGAAAAGGTGAGGATAGAGAATTAAGAGCACGGTGAATAAGGAACAAAGAAGAAAGGTCTTAGAACAAATGACAAAGGATGGTTACAGTATAAGTTGTTAGAGAGAGTATCGCGAGTAATCAAAGAGTTTGGGTTGACTGAGACGTTCAAAGTTATGAAGTTGCATGTTGTGGTAAAGTCAGTTTTCATTAGGTGTGGTTGTATGGTGATGTTTAGTGATCGGTTGAGTTTGATCAAGATAGAAGTGGATGTTGAATGATAGGTTGCAAAAGGCAGTGAGTTGGTAATGTTTATTTAAGGCAAGAAGATTGGTGTTGCTGATTAAGGGTATCTTGAGGTTTAGATGATTAAATATAGGGTTTGTATTTCTGAAGATTCCGAGTTGAAGAGGGCAATTCTTGGAGAAGAAAGTTTTAAGTTAAATTTGGCCGGGATGAGTGCATGAAGAATTCTAAGTGATGTGGCGTTTGTGGAGTTAATCTAAGGACTCGGGTTTAAAGTTTATATGGAGTGCTTTCTTGGTAGGGAAGGAAAGCGAAGGTGGTGCATCAAGTACAGTGATCGAAAGATAGAAGCAAGTGTTATGGGAATTCAAGATGTCTGTTAAAGGCAAGTGAAGAAGAGAAGATGTTATTCTTTAGTAAATTTGAGGTGTGATCACAAGGGAGGTTTGATTGTTTTCAAATCTTTTCTGGGGGTTGTGTGCCTCAAAAGAAGTGTTGTGCTTTAAGAAGGAGAAGCAATGGTTATGCAGCATAAGTGAATCAAGTTAAAAGGTGAAGGCAAGGGGTTGAGGAAGTCAGAATAATTTAGCAAGGCTAAGCAAAGAAGAGAAGATGGATCTTTTTTTAGTACTAGGGTTTTAGTTAGTGTTCTGCAACAAATATGGGATTTTTATATCTTGGAGAAGTGGTGTTTACTTTGGAGTGGTATCTAAACAGAACCAGTGTCAGTAGTCTCTTTAAGAGTGGTTCTTGTTGAAGTTGAGTAGTGCAAGAGGAAGATGGAAGTTGGGTTAGAGCCATAGTGTTTGGACTCAGTGTAATCATAGGGAGAACTACAAGGTTGAAGAATCTCAGAAGAGAAATAGAGGACAAGTTGGAACAGTTTGGTATAAGTTTTAGCAATCAGAAGTGGATTCAGGCATGTTCATGTTTGAGGAATAGAAAACAATATTGAGGAATGGAATGGCAAAGTTATCATGGAAGGGAAGAATTATCAGGATTTTGCAAGGTCATGGAAGTTTTAGAAAGGCTTTTTCAAGGGTGGTCATTTTCTGGTTGTAGTTGTCATGAAGGAAGTGCTCTTTCAATAGACTGGTGCATAAAGAAGTATGAGGATTAGAGTAGTGCAGCGAATGTTAGTGGGCTTGTTCTTATCAGTACCAAGCGTATGTGAAGCTTTTTCAAGGTCAGTTGGTGGTTATGTGAGATGAGCTTCTTTAAAACAACCATGATGTTATTATCTGGGCATCAGTTGGAAGTGTTTGGTTATCTTCAAGAGTCAGAAGTGAGTTAGGTATGGAGGAGATGTGTACGAAGCAAAAGAAGAAAAGTGAGACTTCAATTTCAAGATGCACTATCAACCTGGAAGTGGGAGAATAAATAGACGTTGAGCATGGGAAGAGGGTCAGTGGATGAAGTGTTGGAAAACAGGTAGGCTTTGTTTTTACACCAGGAGGGGGGGTGAATTGGTGATGTTTCAAAAACAAAATCTTTTTGCAATCTTTTATCAAAAGCATAAAGCTTTTTAAACTTTCTTGAAATGCAAGTAATGAAAATTTATATGCAACGGAAAAACGTAGTTGATTGCGTAAAATATAAAGTCGACTGGAATTAAAGAGTGCAGGGATAGAGAAAATCAAACACTGGTTTTTATACTGGTTCGACCAACAATGCCTACATCCAGTGTCCTTCCAACCCAGGAAGAAAATGCACTATAATGGTTGCGGTTTTTACAACAAGGAATTTATAGAAGACCTCACGTCAAAAATATAAATCTCCTCTCTAACCCAAAACCAAAATATAGCTGCAATAACCAAAACCAGACTTGCAGCAAGAATCCCCTCTTCTGCAATCTGAACCCACGTCGAACAATCCTCAACGTGAAACCCCTGTATCACAACAGGTCCAATTCCAACAGTCTTCACAGGATGCCAAGCCTAAACAAAGTGCAACAATCTTCAAAGGATGCCAAGCCTGAAATGATCAACCAAGAAGCACCTTCTTTGTGCAGTACGTGATCAGCCAATAAGTGTGTGAGCTATCTCCCTTTGAATCTCTCTCAAGAAAGATCACCACCGTCTTCTTGGAGAATTCTTGGAGTTGTTATCACAGAGAATTCAATCTGAAACAAGAATGAAAATGTTAGATTGTCAAAAGTCTTTTGAACAACTCGTGTTCAGCCAATTTATAGTTTTTTGTCAAACAGATTTTTCTCAGTCGAATAGGCTACTAATTCAGTCGACTGTATTATTACAGTTATAACAGACAGTCAACACAATAGCTCTCAATCAATGAAAATCAACACACATTTAACACAGTTGTCCAAGTCATCAATGCTTAACTAACTTTTAAAAATATAGTCATTAGAGCGCAAAAGCATAACAAAATTCCAAAACAGATCAAATACTCAGTCGAATGTAAACTAGACAAAGTCGACCAACACATGTAAAAACACTTTGAAATTCTTTTCAACTCAAAATATCACATAGCACTGATTCTCAAAATCTGTACAAAGGTTTTAGCATAGTCGAATTCATTATCAATGTAGTCGACTGTACTATAACTTTGTCACACAGTTATAAGTTCATGAAAGTGCTTGTGGTTTTTCACTTTAGAAAATGTGCAGTAAAACAAATGTAATAAAGCATTTCACATTACACATTAGCATGTAAGCATGTTCCACAAATATATCAAACAATCAACATAGGAACATACAACACAATACATCAAACATGTTCAGTAGATATAACGATTAATACAGCATAAGAGCATGTAATGCAACAACATGTGTACTGTTATTAAGCAAAGTGTTGTCATCATAAAAAACTAGAGTGATATAGAGTTTGTGTTGTCAACAATCTCAACACGAAGGAAATGAATCGGGATAAGTTCTAAGTTGTAAGGTCAATTTTGAGGTGGGCAAGCGTTAGTAGTGAGTGAAAACTGAAAGAAGATTCAAGTTTTTAGCTTAGTAAGAATTTATTAAGAGACGATTGAAGAGTCTGAAGACTAGAGTCTGAAGTGAAGTTGTAACGAGATGTCATTAGTATAGTTGAAATAATATAACTAGTTGGTTTCTCAAAATGGTTAAGAAAGGGCAGTTTGGACAATCCTAGTTTGAGATGTATCATAAGTTGGCTTGATATTGATCAAGCTAGTGATCTCAAGTCGAAGAAGTTACAAATCTAAGTATGATTGCACGCAAGTGGATCAAGAATTGCATATAGTTCAGGTCAATAAGATAACGAAGTGAAGTTGGATTGCTCAAATTAGTTTTCACGTTGCAAAGGATAAGAGTTTTACTTTGGTAATGAGATAATATCGTTGGAAACTATGCTACTCAGGAGGGAAGATCAATAAATCAATGTGAAGCTCTCAGAATGGATGTGGTTAAAGGTGATCAAGAATATATTAGTTGGTGGTTAACTCAGAAATTGTGGTGATCAAGTCAGAGGTAGGGTGGTTCTTAGAAGGGGCAAGAGGAGCTAAAAGGGGGTCAGTCAAGGGTTGATCTGAAGTGAAGGCTAGCAGAAGTTTTAGAAGAGAATTATAGGAGGTAGCGAAGGATTCATAAGTGGTTATCGGTGTGCCAGATACAATAGGGTTGGTTGTGCGAAATAAAAGTTCTCAATAGCTGAAGTTTAGGGGTTCAGATTTGTTTTGAGAGTAATGACTAAACCAATCTACATTATTGAACACTAGATCATTTTAACACAGAGGCATGGTTTTTCATGTTAGTAAGGTTGTTGGGGAGTAGTATCTTTGTCGAATAGTTGGTTGTGATAGAGGAAGTGAGGAAAACAAGTTTTTCTATCTATCTGGTAAGTGCAATTTTGGAGGACGAAAATTTTGTTGTTGGGAATAATGTAAGGACCTGAGAAATTGGGCCAAGGGTTGTTGGGCCTTGTGTGAGGTACCCAGGCCTTAAACATTGAGACACCCTGACTTTAGAAAAGGGTATTCTAAGTCTGAGTTCATTTAACTTAAACTATTTCTCTCTTTAGAACTCAGAACTTCAGGTTCTCTACCTCCGCTCCTCCTTCTCTCTACCATACCACTCCACTGAACCGTGAGATTTTGATTTAGGTGGTGTTCTAGTGCTCCCAGCGTAGAGGGCTCCGTTGTGATTGAACATCTCTTTCAATCTGACTGGTAAATCACTTTTCCCCTTTCCTCTGTTGTTCTTGAGCCTAGGGCATGCTGGTTGGATGTGACTTGTGTCTTCCCCTTTCTATTCTCTGCAAAACCTTGAGCTCTAAAAGTTATTCCCATCACCATTTTGGTGGTTGTAGGGTCCTGTTAAGTTTTTCCAACGTGAGGTACTGTTAGGGCATTCCGGGTCACTGCGTTGTTCAACTCCAAGGTAAGGGGAGTTGGGTTTTTGTTCTTTGATTAAGTAAAATAGTATGTGCATGAGCTAGGGTCTGTTTGAAATTGTGAAGTTCTGTATGTGTGAAACTGTCTTTGTATGTTGATGTTATTTGAGTTGAAATTGATAATTTTATATGTTAGGATATGTGCCTTTGAATGACCAAGTTGTGAAACTGTACTGTGATGTCATGAATTGAATGGGATGTGTTTGATTGCTTTGACTTAACATGAAGAAACCGTTTGAGGTGGAAAATCTGTTGTAGAATTGAATTGGTGAAAGGCAAGTGTTTGGAGAGGGTTTTTAGGTCAAAAGAGAGGAAATGAGGTAGTGATTTTTAGCCTTAGGGGTCCTGAGTGCATCTGGACAGTTTGGATAGCTTGGATTAGTCAATTAGAACTGGTTAGGGTCATAAAACTGAGCAAAGTTATGCTCAAATAGTAGAACTGAGATTGGGTCCTTGGGTTGATGAATTTAGAGTTTTAAGTTAAGAATTTGGTCTTAAACACTAAAGAATGATGTTAGGAATGTTTAGAAACATTTAGGCAAGTTTAATTAAGTATATAAAACAATCTAGGAGGGGTAGAAGTTCAGAAAAGTTGATAGAATTGGTAAGTTGGGAGAGAGTTTTGTAATTCTGCATATTTTGGTGCAAAGACAGAAAAATTAATTGGTTGTGGATGCAAAGACAGAAAATAAACATGCAATGCTTTGATTCAGTTGACGAGAAAAGAGTATGAATGAATGGAGTTGTTGGGGGTTTACAATTTCATCTAATCCGCTCTCTCTTATTTACTCCTCTTGTTTAAATTGCTTTATTATCTAATTGTTATGCAAACTTTCTTGACCTCCCTTTAACCCGATCCCTCGGCGAAAAGGGCCTATTACTAATTACTAGCTTGCTATCCCTAGCCTCCCCTAGTAACTAGCAACGCATTACCGAACAGAAGCAAAAACAATTGGTCGTCCTACCCCCTATCCCTAGGTGGTATTGCTTAACCAAGGAAATACTCACCAGTTCATGACATTACTATACATCCCCGTATCAATAAAGGCAAACAACAGTTATCGAATGAGTTAAACGATAAAGGCTTTAAGCACAGATGAGAACGCAACAATTGATAATAAGCGCATATGACAATCATATAATTAAACAAGAGTTTCAATAAAAGAGAGTATCAAAAGATTACATTGTTCCCCCAACAACAAAAGGGTTTAGTTCACCATTGTCATGGTGAACCAAGATGAAAATAATGGAAGATATGGAAAACAAACCCTAGATAAGATGAAAAGGAGCCTAAGCATCCAAGAGATCCTCTCCAAAGAGTGAAAATTAGGTATGACCACCCTCTTCTGTCAAAAGAATGAATAAGAAATCGCAACAGGGCTATTTATAACTGACGAGCGCAACAGAAAACAGGCCCAAGCCCATCTGACAACTGCCCGGCGTCACACTTTGCCGCCCGGGTTTACCCTAAATCGCGCCACTGCCTGGCGGCAGGGGTCTACTGCCCGGCGGTTTCCCTTGTACCGCAAAATCGCCCGGCATCTTCTGTTGGTGTCTTCTCCTCCCTGACGCCGGGCGGTTCCTAGACTCTTCTTTTCTTCAATTTTCTTCATTTCCCTTGAGTCTAAGACCTTCATTTTCATCCCCAATCTTCACTTCCATCAGATTTGCTGCAAAACAATGCAAAACGAGCATAATATCGCTAAAAACAGCTTTTGACTCTCAACTGACTCATTTATTGAGTTTTACTTGATTCTAAGCTCATTCTAAGTTGTAAAGGGTGTAATTTATTCCAAAATAGCATATGAAAATAACGGTTTTTCAACCGTTATCACAACCCCAAACTTAGAACTTTGCTTGTCCTCAAGGAAACAAACAAAACTAAAAACAAAACAGAGCTTGGCTTTCTACTATTTCATCCAATGATTCAACACTCCTAAAGTACATGACAAGGCCTACTCAATTTCAGATCATCAATGAAATCAAATCAAGATGCATGCATGTTCTCTACTTAATTTAGCTCATACTTTCCTCAACAGATGTCACACATTATGAATGATCAGTCCACTAAGCAAAAAAGCAATCATGAAATTTAGAAGTTCTCACCAAGCAAGTGTTTCACTCAATCACTCAAGTGTTTAGGGTAGCACTCCACTCTTTATCATTCACAATTTACATGAAATAAAATTGTCATTCATCTTAAACAATCAACATCTCCACATGCAAATGCCAACAAAAGGACTTTTCCAAGGCTTGTAATGAGGCTGAGCTACAAGAAAAATTGGTTTTTCTGAAAAGCAAAATCCTTGAGTTAAGAGAGCTACCATAATATTTCAACATTTAAGCACAACTCTCTTCCTCACCAATCTCACTTATTTCCCAACTTCTTCCCTTTTCTTTTTCATTGAGCTCATCTTCATGCTTTTCTTCTTTTCTTTTCTTTTCTCATGCATTTTTCTTTTTCAATAATTGAGCTCAATGCTTTTCAACTGCTTTTCAATTTCCCCCATACAACCCCAAACTAGAACCTTGTCAACACATACACTTAAACTCAACCCAACTCAAGGTAAAAATTTCAAATCAAAGTTTCTCATCCTGTTTAAGGCTAAGGTTCAAAAAGGGTATAATCTTTGAAGCATTTTGGGCGAAAATTTGGCTAGAGAAGGGTTTTCAAACATGGCCTTGATCATATGACATTCACATGTAAATCAATCAATCATCAAGATTAAGGCAATATCATTCATGCTTTATTGTGAACAATACATACAACAATAGAAAACTCTGGAGCTCAATACCTCCCTCAACATGCTATCTCACACACATTCATTCATACACCCTGCTTAGCATCAGGATCACAATCATAATTCATCACACATCTGTTTCACAGGATATCAACATGCAACACAACTCAATAATTATTCACATCAAATCATCATCAAATAAGTTCATCATGCAAATTATTCAGTCAAACATCTTCAGAAAGAGTATTCAAGCCAAGCATACACACTGAAAATAAAATTCAACCTATTCTAAAAATTTAAAATGCAAAAGTAGAAGAGAGAATCTAGGTTGCCTCCTAGTAGCGCTTGTTTAACGTCACGAGCCTGACCCAAACCTGTTTAGCACTTGTCAGTAAGTGCAATCCTTCCAACACCCTTCAGTAGGTGTGCCTTCCGGGTATCCTTCATTGGATACCAAAAGTTAGCATCCCTCAGTAGATGCTTCCCAAAAATTGTTCAAAAATTTAAAAATTACATGTTCAATAGAAAAATAAAAAAAAATAAAAAATAAAAAGTAAACAAAATACAAATTGTTTTTATAATACAAAATTGTGCTTTTCAGCAATCAACTCTTCTTCACATTGGAGTCCTCATCATCCCATCGACTCAACTTTCTTCTGTCTACTTTTTGAATGGTAGTAGAATATGGCCTTCTAATTTCAACCATTCCTTCCTTTTTGAGCTTCCTGTTGACAATCCATTTCATGTTTTTGTATCTAACAGCCACGCCCCGCGGAAATAGTTTGTCCTTTGAGTGAGGTGACTCTCCTTTATCTATCTTTTCCTCCTCACGTGCCTGCAAAATAGTACATCTATTAAGATGATCATTACCTGTGGTAGTTTCTTCTTTTCCTGCTTCTCTTCTAGCCTTTTTATATCTGGATCTTTTTATTATTCTCTTTTTTTCTCCTTCAGATCCACTATAGGCTAACACTTGGTCTTGATCTCTCAACACTATTCTCCCATCATAGGCACGTATCATCATCTGAGAGGTCCTCATGAACGGTCTTCCCAAAATTAATGGACTTCTTCCATCATTCACCATATCCACTACTATGAAATCAACCAAGAACTCCAACTCTTCAATTCGAACAATTGCGTCTTCCACCATACCAACAGGTTTTTTTATGGATCCATCTGCAACTGTCAGGGTAGTGTTAGCTAGTTTTAATTTTAACCCTCTAATCTTCTTAAAATCACTGAAGGGCATCAAATTAACACTTGATCCTGAACCGATCATGGCTCTCCCTATATCCACATTATTGATCACACAAGGAAGAGTCAAATTCCCCAGATCCTTCAATTTTTGTGGATGGTCTTTCTTCCTTGGTTTAACAAACCGTGCCTGATCTTCTTCTTCCTCATCAAGATCAATTATCTCACCACGGTAATATTTGACCCTCTTATCATATTCAGGCATTTGTGGAAACACTCCAGGAATAACAGTCACCCGATTAAAGATTTCTCGGAATGACGCTTGGTGACTCTCCTGTTTTCTTTCCTTTTTCTCTTCACAGCTTTTCTGTTCCTTAAATTTATCATTACGAATCATCTTCTCATCTTCATCTTCACTGCTCCCAATTTCAATTATTTCCTCTACTGGCTTCCTTTTACTTCTTGTCATTACAACTTTGCACTCATCTTTGGGGTTAACCTCAGTGTTAGCCCGAAACTGATTCTTCTCTGTGGTGTCAACCCTTTTTGACAGCTGCCTAATCTGTGTCTCCAGTTCTCTAAAGCTAGCTTGGTCACTCGCTTGTTGAGACTCATAAACTTTCAAAAAATTATCAAATCGGTCAGTTAATTCTCTGACAGACTCTGTCAAGCTGCTCACCTGCTGCCATAAAGGTGAAGGTTGTTGCTGCCGGAAGCTTCCTACTTGCCCAGAAGAGGTATTCTGATTTTGTCCAATACTAGGGTGGTTCTTCCAACCTTGGCTAGAATTTCCTTGGTTAAAATTACCTTGCTTGTACTGGAACTGGGCTCCCATGTAGTTGACGTCCTGATGCATTTCCTCAGTGAAAGCATATTGACCATTAATGTGGTCACCACCGCATAAGTCGTAAAGTTGTTGAGTTTGAGAAATATTTCTTAACCCTGTTGGAAGTTCAGAAAGGACCTTTGTTAGCTTGTCCAATTTTTGGTTAAGAAGATGATTTTGCGCAGCCATTGCATCATTAGCAGGGAGATGCAAAAGTCCTCCTTTCTGTGCACCCCTCTCACTTTGGGAAACTTCATTCAGAGCCATCTCCTCGATCAAATCATAGGCTTCGTCTTTAGTCTTCCTATTTATACTGCCTCCAGCTGAGGCATCCAACATCATCTTAGACTGAGTATTTAGCCTTCCAAGGAAAGCTAGCAAGTAAGAAGTTTTGTCAAACCCATGGACTGAGATCTTCCTTAACAGGCCTTTAAATCTGTCCCATGCTTGTCCGAGAGTTTCTTCCATTCCTTGCTTGAATGAAGAGATCTCCAGCTTCCCTTGTTGAATCTTGGTCTACGGAAAGAATCTGGTGACAAACTGTCTTCCCAAAGCATCCCAGTTTCTGAACGTCCCTTCAGTAAATGAGTGCAACCAATCTTTGGCATTTCCTCCCAAAGAAAACGGAAATAGGCTCAGTCGGACCCTCTCGTCCGAGACTCCGGCCATCTTAACTGTATTGCAGATTTCACCAAAGATAGTCAAATGCTTGTAGGGGTTTTCATTTAACAGCCCGTGAAACTGGTTACTATGGACTAACAGGATGAGTGCAGGGCTCATCACCAAATTTGTTGCATTGTCCGCTGGAATGACTATGCTGTTGAAGTTCAAAGGACCCACAGTGTTTGCTGAGTCCCCCAGTGTGCGTCTTGGAGGAGGTTGGTCCGCCATCTCCTCTGTATTCTGTGTAGAAGATTGCAAAAGTGGATCAGGAGAAGGAAAGTTTTCACATGCAGGATGTTTAACTTTCCTCCTTCTCCCGTCTGATAACCCCTCGAGAAGAGGTTGCTTATCTTTTCTGCTCCTAGTGTGTATCCCTTCTTGCATACACAAGAAACAATACCCCTAAAAGCACTTTTACAGAAAAATAAAATAAAACAAAATAAAATAAGAAAAACAAATAATTACAAACAAGTCAAATTCAGTCAATTCACACTACTTGAAAAAGTTAAACCTCGAGTCCCCGACAACGGCGCCAAAAATTTGTTAACTGAATGGCAAGTGTACCATATCGTTTCAAGTAATATAAATGGTATAACCCATTATCGTTCTTCCCATGAGACTCAAAAGGCCTTATCGTTCGTGTGAATCAAAATTGTAAGACTTGTGAAAGAAAAATTAATAGTTGTGGTGCATGCAAAAACAGAAAATAAACATGCAATGTGTGATTCAGTTGACGAGAAAAGAGTATGAATGAATGGAGTTGTTGGGGGTTTACAATTTCATCTAATCCGCTCTCTCTTATTTACTCTTCTTGTTTAAATTGCTTTATTGGCCTCCCCTTAACCCGATCCCTCGGCGAAAAGGGCTTATTACTAATTACCGGTTTGCTATCCCTAGCCTCCCCTAGTAACTACAACGCATTACCGAACAGAAGCAAAAACAATTGGTCGTCCTACCCCCTATCCCTTGGTGGTATTGCTTAACCAAGGAATTACTCACCAGTTCATGACATTACTGTACGTCCCTGTATCAATAAAGGCAAACAACAGTTATCGAATGAGTTAAACGATAAAGGCTTTAAGCACAGATGAGAACGCAACAATTGATAATAAGCGCATATGACAATCATATAATTAAACAAGAGTTTCAATAAAAGAGAGTATCAAAAGATTACATTGTTCCCCCAACAACAAAAGGGTTTAGTTCACCATTGTCATGGTGAACCAAGATGAAAATAATGGAAGATATGGAAAACAAACCCTAGATAAGATGAAAAGGAGCCTAAGCATCCAAGAGATCCTCTCTAGAGAGTGAAAATTAGGTCTGACCGCCCTCTTCTGTCAAAAGAATGAATAGGAAATCGCAACAGGACTATTTATAACTAAGGAGCGCAACAGAAAACAGGGCCAAGCCCATTTGACAACCGCTTGGCGTCACACTTTGCCGCTCGGCGGTTTACCCTAAATCGTGCCACCGCCTGGTGGCAGGGGTCTACTGCCGGGCGGTTTCCCTTGTACTGCAAAACCGCCCGGCGTTAGGGGTCTACCGCCCGGCGTCCTCTGCTGGTGTCTTCTCCTCCCGTCGGACCGCCCGACATCAGGGGTCTGCCGCGCGGGCGGTTCCTAGACTCTTCTTTTCTTCAATTTTCTTCATTTTCCTTGAGTCTAAGACCTTCATTTTCTTCCCCAATCTTTACTTCCATCAGATTTGCTGCAAAACAATGCAGAACGAGCATAATATCGCTAAAAATAGCTTTTGACTCTCAACTGACTCATTTATTGAGTTTTACTTGATTCTAAGCTCATTCGAAGCAGTAAAGGGTGTAATTTATTCCAAAATAGCATATGAAAATAACCGTTTTTCAACCGTTATCAAGGTCCTAGTCTTGGAGGCTTCCAATATGCTCCAGGGCGTGGAACGGATTAATCTCGTGAGTGTGGTAGGGTGGAACCCATTGGCAATGGCTTTGCAAAGCAGTAGAGGCCACCATGAGTGCATAACCCGCCATAGCTCGGCAATCATTATAGTCCGGATGAGTCAGTTTAAAGTGCAACAAGTCAAGTCATAGTGTAAGAAGTCTTGTAATTTAATTTAGTATGCTTGAGTGAACCTTGCATGTTGTGTGTGATTGATGACATGATTTTTATACCTAGCTCACCCTTGCTTTTGTGTTGTGTGCTGCTTGTGTATGTTTTCTTTTGCAATTACCATTCACTTGGATGTGAGCAGATGTTGAGGAGGCTCCCTTGGAGTAGGTGCTCGAAGGTGATGATGATGTTGCAGCCTAGTTCCTTGGGAGCTCTACCTACTTTATATTATTTTGAAATACTCATTATGTTTAAGTTTTAATTTTGGATCTCTTTTACTTAAAGTTTAAATTCTAAGGACTTATTGGATGACTATAAACCATACTTTATCTGTCATTCTTCTCCAACTTTTCTATTATATTAAGATGATGATGTCTTTATTATATTGTGCTTGCTATATAATTGGATGTCACACCAATCAACAACAGGGATTTGAATCTTAAAAGTTTGTCTTCAATTTCACGGCTTTCAACAATGCAGCGGCGGAAGTCGAAGTGGGGTGGTGGTGAAATTTCTACCAGGTTCCAAATTTGGGTTCAAAGTTGATAATTCGGTGGTTTTCGTTGGTGGGGTGGGGGAAATTATGGTGTTGTCGGCTTCACCATGTTCCTTGGCAAGAAGGTCGCTCGAGGAGATGTTGGATTCACTTCGGCAATAGGACGAGGAGGAGAAGAAGAAGGATGCGTCACCGGCCTTGCCTCCGAGGCCGGCCTCGCGTGCAAGGTTGCCTCCGGCACGGCGGTCGCTGCCAAACAATTTTAGTGAGGAGAGGCAGTGAGCATCGTGTCGTGCTAGAGAACGAAGTTGTTACTAATGTGGAGAGTGAAGTGAAAGAGATGGATTTGGCACAGAAGAGGAGAAAGTGTTATTTTGGGAGCAAGAGGTTGCAGAAGGGTAAATCAGATATTACACCCTAAATCCCTGCAAATCTATTCGTTCTCGCGGGTGATGAAAAACTGATACATCCAGCAAATCACATCAAAGCAAATCATTCCTTGCATTTCCTCTGAAGTAACGCAACAATCATTGCATTTCTTCGCTCACAAACATATGTGAAGAGTAAAATCAGCATAAACGATCACAGCGTAACTAGTTTCAAAGATTATTAACTGCGTGATTAAATTTTTTAGAATGGGATTTTCAAGAAAGATGGTCATAGAAATTTTTTTGAAAAAGAATGAAAGAGTAGTTACTGAAACTTATTGAAAAAAATTACAAACTATATTATATTTTCAAAATAAATTTGCATTCAATATTTACTTTTATAAAATGTATTAACTATTTAATATTTAGAAACAAAAAAACTATAAAAATATTTATTTGGACTGAATAAAGATTGACTTTATTCATAAACATTTACGATAAAAAATTGAGTTAAAACCTACAAGTATAATCCGATTTTAGTTTTTATTCTTATTTTAAAATTTGATTTTTATCCTTATTTTAAAATTTGATTATGTTCGGTCTTTATATTTAAAATATTTATGAATTCAGACATTCTCGTTTAATAGTGTTTATTTTTATTTATCTTTTTACCAGACAAATGGTGAATCACATCATTCCTTTGTTTTGGACATGTGTCTTCTTTTTTTTTTTTTAATTATATGTTTATATTGAAGAAGATGAACTGGATTTGTGTGTTTGAAGATAATTTCATGTTTAAGGAATGGAACAAGCGAAAATCAAATATGTGATTTGGTGAAAATTTATTAAATTGAAGAGCACATTGAATTTCAAATCAAGAACTGTTAAGGAATGTTTGTTCCAATGAGGAGTTGTGTATGATGAAGAACAATAAGATTATTCATTTGTCTCTAACTAGAATTAATAAATTGGGGATTTTTTTGGGATTTAGGGTTTTACATTATTTTGGTTTGAGACCGAATGATGTCGGGTTTGTAATGAGAATGTTGTAGGTCAATGTTAATCTATGATGAAATTAGAAAGCAAAACATCGAGTTCAAGTAATGTATGAAAATTTGTACAAACATTGAGTTTGATAAAGGACTATTTCTTGATTGTATAGAAGAACTTAAAGAAAAGTTATTACAATTCTAAACATAAATTTTACATTTCAAATTGTATAATCTAAAATACAATCTTTTATATTTCAAAATATATAACTCAATACAATTTTATATTCTGAATTATGGAATGTTTCTATTGTGTATTCCGGAACTCAAAATTATAAGAGGATAAAATTGGGATTTTGAGGTGTAAGTAGGTGCAGGAAAGTGCCCCATCCAGAATAGTGAACAAGGGACTCTGCCTGTAATGAGTTGGCCCGCTAACATGAACCCAAGTGGCACAAACGTTAAATATATCACTAAGAAACATTAATCTTGATCATTTTGTGGTTCCAAACACTACAATTTGAAGGTAATGGTTCGTACAATATTTTTCCTTTTCTTACAGTGACTTTTAAGGGAATTGCTATCAACATTGCCAAGACCAGATAATCGGATGCCATAAGAGGCAAGACGGTTAATATCCCTTGGAATTGGAGATTGCCAAAGACCGTCCCACCAAGCAGAGGGGAGAACTGGTGTGAAGGCACATTGATTGGCCTGGTTGCGACAACTCAATGGACCACCATATCTGTTCCACACATGGCCCCAACCAACCTGATGCTTCAGGCCATCCCTTAACAAATTACTCTGGAAACTGCTAAAGAATAAAAACCTTGAACCAGACTTGTCCCCTGAAGAGTAAACAAATTTCATGTTTCAGCTGCATGTTTCAACAAATTTTGAGCTGAAACGTAAGGCTCATAAAGATCAAGTTTTAGACTAACAAACAAAAATTATTTGCGTTTAGTTTTTACGAAAAACTCATACTTTGGCCAAAAGGCCTAACATGATAACCCTCTGGTTTAAGGTAACAAAAGTTTCTTTTAAAGTTCTTTTCTTAAGTCTCAAATATCATTGGATTGATCCTCCTGCAACCTTGACTTACAAGAATAAGAGTGAATAGCAAGAAATACCTAGATTGTACGCAGCTGCCAGTGCAGCAATTAATTGAGCATACGTAGTCCCAACACGCCGGTGAGCTCCAGAAATGGCAGCAAATTTTGCACGGGAAGCAAGAAAAAAATCGACAAACGCAACCCATCTTGGCGCTGAACCCCAATCCTTCCTTCTAAAGTCTGAAATGCGCTTACCTTTAGACATACTTCCTCTGAATTGGTCATAATCAAAATGAAGAACCTGGGGGCAAGTAGATATGAACAAGAATTAGAGACTCACAAATTTTACAGCATTTATAAAGCTTATTGGATCATGAACCACCGTATATTAAACACATGGTTGAATAATGAAACAATAAAGCATTTAAGAAAGAATAGCATGTAACCCGTTCTTAATATAGCGCAACAATGTCGTTATTAATAAGTAATGAATTAATAATATTTTATTAAGTATCAACAGTCGTATATGTTCCATCTGCGCATTAAAGAAGGTATTTGCATGCAATTTAGCAATCAGGACCAGAATAATTACCTCTGCAAATTCACTTATGTTAGGCGTAGACATGATACTTTTAACAACAGCAGGTGTGTCTGACACCAATACCACCTTTGGTCTTGATGACATTAGATGTTGACTTCGTATGGCCTTTTTCAGGCAACGCAACACTGCCTGCACAGCTCTTCCAGACCTGAAAAGGGGATGCCAAAAACTGACTGTCATTTAAACCCATACCAAATATGAAGGTTGACCGCTGCTAAAGAAAATGCTTTTATGCTACATGGATTCTTTTTTTTCTTACATAATGCATGGAAATTTTCCATCAACAATGAACATAGAAGAACTGCTAGCATGTACCAACACACTGCACGCTCTTCCTTATTAATTCATTCAAAAAATTTTGTGGATTTCACATTTTATTTGATGAACATCTCTCATGATTTAGTAATTTTTAATAAATTTTAACAAATGGCTAGGTTTTCTATGTTTACTTTGTTTTATTGTACTGTATACTGTTATCATGTACCATTGGGGAGGCTAAATTATTTGACATCTTTGGAGTAAAATATTTTATCTACTTCCGGCTTAGAGAAGTGGATGAAAGCCAAGTAAATAGAGGGCAGAAAAATGGAACGAAAAGCGATAACGTGATACTGAATTGAATTGGCAATACTCTTTGGCCCCTCATAACGTTCTGTCAAGATATATTAATTTAACTTTCCAAAAGTAGTAAAAAGCAAAACTTTCCAAAAAGATATCAGAAATTTATTCAAATAATTCATCAATCCATCATGATTATTCCCACTCCATGAAATTAACGCGTACTTCCAATACCTATTCATAAGCATCCGCATATGCAATGAGATGTCAGGATTCTCCCCACCACCAATAACCCAATTTACAGCTGCATCAACATCTTCTGAAGGGAATATGAGAACCCTCATGAGCTCCCCAAAAACATTTGGTCGTAAACCAAGAACTTCTGGGTCACCAAACAAATTGAAAGCAGCAATCCTCATCTGAGAGTATATATTCTTTAAGAAAAACTGTGCCGCCACAGAATCAGTAGTGCCTTGAAACCTAAAACATAAAGTTTATGCTCATTTATGATGCCTGTGAGACTAATATATTAACAAACTTTTTTCACCTTACCATATGATGGGTTGCTTCCATTTCTTCCAGTTGCTACAGAGAACATTTGTTTCCAATGGTTTATTAAAATCATCAATTCTCATAACCAATTTCCTCCCATATTTGCTTTCACAACCTTTCTGTCTCCACAAATGCTTAATTTCTTTCACCGTAAAAGTAAAGTTGGAATAAGAAATGTAGTCTCCAAAAGGATATTTTCCTCTGAAATGTAGCAACAAGGTATCAATCAGATAACGAAAGACAGGGCATTGTTTTATTACAACACATATAACAGTGAGCTCTAGCATGTTGGGATTCTGTCTGATAATCAAAATTATAGTCAGACCACTTTTAAATACTTTTTTTAATGCTAGTTAATTTCTTTGTTTAAATAAAGCACGTTATCTTTTCTCATTTCAAATTTTCTTCAATCTTTCATGTTGAAGCTGTGGAATATTTTTATCATGTTATCTTGTTCAGCCAACCAACAACCCAACTTATAATGATTACTAGAATTACTGGTTCACTGTCCTGACCATATTTAACAACAATGATCAGTAGTTGATTCAAATACTCTATTTTTTGCAAGAAAAGAGCAGTTTCACAAATATATCAATTGCACAATGGCACTAGTTTTCAAATATCAGAGGCCATAAAATATCTAAGGTGTCTGCAAAAGTGCTTGAAGATAGGTTGGTATATGCAATACGTCATAACCTAGCATAAAAAAGAGAGTCTAATCCAAAAGTCCAATAAATAAGAGTCTCATGACTTGAGTACCACAAATTTGGAACTCAACAGCACAGTCAAAATAATTCTGGGACAAGTTATTCTTCAAAGCTACCAGCTACCACAGACATTCATATAAGAGAGCCAATAAACATGGACACTCAATATTTTCAGTTGACTGAGAATGTAGAGGTTCATTGGAAAAGAAAATAAGAAAGGCTTGAGAAAGAACTAATATGCCTGGTCTGACCGATGATCAAGGAGCGGTTTAACATTACACTAAGTGCTGCAGCAGTTAAGACCTTGTACATTTCGTTCCCAAAACCTGCCTCAGCTGTCTTCCCAAGAACAAAGCCATGTCTACAGAACTGCTCTGGGGGAAAATCCCTGACTCTTAAGGCACCTGAAACAAAATTAAAAACCATCTTCTAATTGAACACTATAGCACCATCCTCCACAGAAGTGCAGGGAGCGTATGTATATTATATATATATATATAATATTTCATCTAAATGATTACACTCAGAGAATCATAACATAACAACTAAAAATTTTCACAAGATTAGAATGTGTAGTAAGTATAGAGAAATAAACTTGACTGTAAAATAAATGTATATAAATGATAATTAGCATACTATAAAGAAGCACAAAACTTAGACTGTATTAACTGTTGTTGGAGATGTTATATCATCTAGAGATATGACAAACTTATAGTATATAAGTGTGATATGAAATAAGCTGGAACAGTAATGTAATTCAGCAACAGTTCCCAGTTGTTGAACTGAATTAGTTAGATTCAGTTTAAGTTAGATATTCTCTTCTTCTTAGGCAAATTGTTAGATTCAGTTTTGGAGGTTAACTATAAACAGCATTAGTTGATTAGCATTCATTCATGTATCTTGATCATATTCTTGTAAACACTCTCTTACTGAATGTTAGTGGCCGGTGGCTGGTGGCAAACAACTGACAGTGACCAACGGTGGCAACAAAGCCACTCATTTCACAACTCTATCACATCCCTACCTTGCAAGGGAAGTAGCTCAGGCATTTATGGACAATGTGTTCAAGCTGCATGGTTTTCTAAATTCCATTACTAGTGAGAGAAATCCTATGTTTGCAAGTAAGTTTTGGTAATCTTTTATGACTTTTCAAGGGGTTCAAATTCAGCTTTCAACAAGTTATCGTTCTCAAATTGATGGATGGTCTGAGGTGGTGAATACGTGTCCAGAAACCTATCTCAGATGATGCGTGTAAACTCTCTTTAGAATTGGTCTAAATGGCTTCGTATGGCTGAATGGTGGTACAACACCACCTATCACACAACAACCAAGGCAACTCCCTATGAAATCATCATGTATGGCCAACCACCTCCCATCTACATTCCTTATCTTACAAGGGAGTTCAAGGTGGAGTTAGTTTAAATAAGCTTAAGAAAAGGGAAGAAATGTTGGTGCTAATCAAATTTCAAGAAGATCACGAGAGAAAGAAGCAATTAGCTGACAAGCATAGAGTAGGTAAGAAGTATCAGATTGGTGATTCATTTATGTGAAATTGCATCCATATAAGCAGATTTTAGTGGCTTACAACAGCAATGCTAAGCTGAGCCCGAAGTATTTTGGTGCTTATAAAACCACTGATTGCATTGGTGCAGTAGCTTATAAGTTGGATCTTCCTATTCAAACTTCATAATGGCTTCCACATTTTAGAGCTCAAGAAAATCCAGTAATTTCTACCAATCTGCCATATCAAGCTGAAGATGCCTTTGCAGAGAAGGATCCTGAAGAAATTCTGGATAGGATAACTGTTATAAGAAAGGGATTAGCAATAACTAAAGTTATAGTTAAACGGAAGTACCAATTTCCGGACGATGCCATTTGAAAATTTTATTATGTCTTGAAGAAGAAATATCCTACATTCAATCCTTAAGGACAAGGTTGTTGACCAGAAGGGGGTATTGATATGAAATAAGTTGGAAGAATGATGTAATTCAGCAACAGTTTAATTCAGCAACAGTTGCTAGCTGATTCAGTTTGAGTTAGTTAGATATTGCCTTTTTCTTAGGGAAATTGTTAGATTCAGTTTTGGAATGGCAAGTAATTGGCTATAGATATTCATTTATCTTTTCTAGTAGACACTCTTAATTAATCTTTCTGGACCTTTCTCCGATAGGGTTTCCCATTTCCATATATGTACTTCGATTTGCGTCTAATTCCTAGAATTAAGAAATATCACATCAGAATGCAAATCTTCCCTCATATATGGAAGGTTGAGTTAGGCCTAAACTTAGTTTCTAAAAACTATTAAACATTTGTCTGAAAATAGTATTGTTGCTCAATCCCCAGACGCCAATGCTCTTATAACATCTCTTAAATAATTTCCTATATTTCACATGGAAAAAGCAGCTGTCAAACTTCATATAAGTGCTGGGTAAAACAGAAAAGCCACTAGCGTGTTACACTGCAGGCATTCTAATTCACAATTTTCTCTGTAGTACTATACATATCTTAAATCATAAATCCTATTTCAACAGAGAATATCCAGAACATGCTGTGTTTAACTTTCCTACAGAGTATAAGAGACACACAAGACTCGAATCCATCTTTTTGAGCACAATTTGACACCTAATATCAAAATCAAATAAATATTATGTATTATTATTATGATTATTATTACTATAATTTAAGTTAATCCTATGCGGCAGTTCCAGCGCTAATTTATACAAAGCTTTTAGTGTAATAAATATTTTTTAATAATAATAATAATTTTACAACAATAATTGTAATAATATTAATAATAAAATTATAAGTTGGAGCATTTTTCGTATTCTCATATTAACTTGGTCACCTAAACGACACATAACAAACTTGGCTATGGCAGCGTAATATCACATAATCAAAGTTAATACAGTTAACGAAATAAATTGATGGAAATCTAATTAGTTTGATACTAGCTCGACCAATATTAATGAGGTTAAATTAACACGGTTAGTACCATAATTAAATGAAAAGATAGTTTAGTCGGTGCCCAAGTAAAATTAAAAAAATTCACATGAGAGGAAAATACATATTTAGCAAATTAATAATAATAATAATAATAATAAGCCTCAAAAGTGACATTGCATGTATTCAAAATTAAAAGAAAACATGTAAATAGTTAATATAGAGAGAGATACTTTAAAATGTTAGTTCTAGTTAAATTTAAAATCATATAATATTGTCAGAACTGTATTTTTTTTTTCTAGTTCGAGAGTAAAGCGATAATAGCATTAAAATAATAAAAATTTAGCTGGAGTAGAAAGCGTGTGAAGAGTGCAGAAAGACCATTGGCAACAAAATGATTCTCGATAATCTTTCTCACTCTCAGAGACTCCTTCCCAACGCCTCTTCCGAAATCCTCCCCCATTTCCTCTACCGTCTTGCACGCCTTCTCTGCCACGCGCTGAAACGCCACTACGCCTTCCACGCTCGCCCCTCCGTCCGAAGAAGAAACATTGAACTCCGAAGCTCTTGCGAAAGGCACGAGAGGGCGAGGGGCATCTTCCAAGGGCCTGAACGCGAGCAGCGACAGTCCTAATAAACCAGTCACCAATGCACACAAAACGACAAATGGTTTCGGCGCCACGCGCCTCCTTTTTCCTCCGCCGAGTTTCATTTTCCCTCCCTCTCTCTGACCTCACACTCAGTTATCTGTTTCTGCTGAATGTAAACAGAGCAGACGTGGCCTTTCGTTTGCTGATTTAATCGTTGTTTTCGGGTATGGTTTGGGTCGGGTCTGAAGTCGAACCTTTTCGTGTTTCCATCGGATACATTTATGAGTGAAGGACAGCTGGCTTAGTAATGCGAAACTAAAATACTTCCTCTCTCACATATATTTATATCTTTTCACGTAATAACTCAATTTAGCTCTATATCTTTCTTTTTAAGATGAGAAACGTGAAACACGTTGTAGATATTCACTAGTTAAGGTGCAAAAGCAATTTTATAAATCACGGGCAATGATTTTCTCGAGGATTTGGTATGGAAAATAAAAACTTGAGAGACAACTTTGGAATCTTAAAACTCGTCCCACACTACTAGAAGACGGGGCTTTCATCCTGGATTTTTCTTTAATGTAACTCCAATTTATTTTTTATTTCTAAGGTGTTAAAGGGATCTATTTTGGATACTTCCTTATTCAATAAAATTATTAAATGCATTTAATGTTATTTTCTTGATGGATAATATTTTTAAAATCAACAAATATTTATTTATATTACTTGATATAGTTGGGTTCATCAATAAGATTGACTTTCTCAATTGCTTTTGTATTTTTATTAAGTGAATAACAAAATAATTTCACTCGAGTTTTAAGAAGACTAACAAGATTATTTATGACATTTGAAGATGGTCCATAAGTCATGGTTAAAGACACATACCTAACTTTGAAAAATGTTATTGACATTGTATTTATTGAATGTTATCATCTCCTATGTCGTTTTCACATTCAGAAAAATATGCAAGCCAAGTGCAAAATATTAGTCAGTTTTGTTGAGCCATGAGTTTTGTCATGGAAGCATGGGAAAATATCATAGATTGTGAACATGAGTCAATATTTGTTGACAGTGTTGATTGCCTTCATCATGCTTGTAATTCATGACTTTTATTCTTTAAATATGTCAATGACTCTTGGATCATTCCGTTTAAGAAATAATTTGTGTACGGTAGTATGTCTCCAACGGCCGGTTGCACCGAACGGCCTTGATGGGCTAGTAGCCCATCACAACGCCAATTCTTATTGGGCTCAAGGCCCAGCGCCAGAGTGAATGATATCCAGAGAAATATATCAACCAGATATATTCCAAACAGAAATATATCAACCAGATATATCAAACGTATCAGATAATATCACAACAGAGATATGTCAAGTAAGATTGTTTATATTTTATTCTGTTTATATTCTGTTAATATTATATCAATCCAAAGCCTAAAAATAAAGGCCAGAGGATTCCAAACGAGGGACGTTCCAAATACACTTCACTCACAAGTCATTTAGCACACTTTCTGCTAAAACATATTACCAATCCTCTCCCACAGAGGGTAAAATTCTCTCCTATTGAGAATCTATCATACACGCCTAACTTGAGCGTCGGAGCGCCTTTTCAGGTACCTCCCCCCTCCGGTCCAGACTTGAAGATCACCGGACGATCGAAACCAACACAAAGCATGCAGTTGAGATCCAGAAGAAGCAGACAGAAAGACAGAAGACGACGTCATCAAGGTCAGTCCTTTCGGTCCCAAAAATATTCACCGAAACATTTTGGCGCCCACCGTGGGGCCGAAAGTGAAGACTCCCTATGGTGACCACCAGAAGCATGGACGGAGACAGCGTTGACCCCAGAGAGCAACTGAGACGACTCCAAACTCAATTGGAACAGCAGAACCGGCTCATTCTTTAGCAACAAGAAACATGTCTGAAACTGAATGAGGAGCTTAGACAACTCAAAGAAAAACGACCAGAAACAACAGGTGACAACAGTCGGAATGATAATGGCAACATTAATCAGAACGACCCTCCTCGCTCGCCGGACCTGCTACCCTTTACTGAGGCCGTCATGCAAGCTCCCATGCCCGATCGGCCTCCCCCTCAAATAGAAAGGTTTGACGAAACAACTGACCCAGAGCATCATCTTCGGAATTTCATTGATTCCATGGCCTTCTACTCTAATAACGATCCGGTCAAATGTCGAGCATTCTCCCTATCCCTAAAGGGCGAGGCTCTAGAGTGGTATTACACTCTCCCTCCTAACTCTATAGACAGCTTCCGCACCGTCACCATTCTGTTCAAAAGACAATATGTGGCCAACCGTAAAGAAACAACAACTACAGCCGAACTTGTTAATCTCAGACAAGGGAAGGATGAATCACTAAGAACGTTCATGCGCAGATACACTGTGGCGGCAAGGAGAGTTAAGGGGGTAAATCATGAATTTATCATCAGCAATTTACCCAATTGCTTGAAACCAGGTTACGTCTCGGAATCCCTGTACGCCGAGTTACCCGCAACAATGAAAGAGTTGCAGGAGAAAATGAACAAGTTTATCAAAATGGAGGATCAATGGCACTTCCGCCGAAAAGCAGATGCCGCCACGACAGAGGCCAAACAAGAAGGCAGACGATCGCGGGATAAAGGCCGTAACCATAAACCACCAAGGGACCCCCCGACCCCTTACAATCCTCAGTACAATCGGTATGCCCCTCTCAAGGCTCCGAGGGAAAAGATATTCGAAAAGGCCCTACAGGCTAATCTCATTACCGCCCTCAAACGTGGGACACCAAGTAACGCAGATGGAGCTAAAGTCTGTAAGTATCATGGCAACCAGGTGCACACCACAAAAGATTGTCGGGTCCTCAAAAACAGAATTGAAAAGCTGATTCGGCCGGGCACTTGCAGGAATTTGTCCACACGGAAACACATCAACGGGGGCAATCACCTAGAAGGGCACGGAAAAGCCCTGAGCATTCAAGGAGAAATACCGAGCGCTCTCGCAGCCGGCCTCGAAAGCGGGACGCAACTCCAAGAGGCAGGATTGACACTATCTCAGGTGGCTTTGCGGGTGGTGGGGCCTCGTCCTCAGCCCGTAAAAGACACTTGAGAAACTTACGAAGCGTCCATTCCGTGGTCCACAATCCTTTGTCGATGCCAGACATCACCTTTACCGACAAGGATTTTCATGCCCCAGATCCCGAACAGGACGATCCCATGGTCATCACCGCCCGCATAGCACAGTATGATGTGAGTAAGGTTCTGGTGGATCAGGGAAGCTCGGTCAACATCCTATATTGGACAACCTTCCAAAAAATGGGATTGCCGGAAGATATGATAACACCCTTCAGCGAACAAATTGTAGGGTTCGCGGGAGAACGAGTGGATACTCGGGGATACCTTGACAACAGAACCCAACTGGGCACAGGAGACAGGGCCAAAGAGCTCCGCGTGCGTTTTTTGCTGGTGGAAGCATACACCTCATATAACGCCCTTTTAGGACGACCGTGCCTAAATGCCTTCGGCGCAATTGTCTCTACTCCTCACTTGGCAATGAAATTCCCTTTGGAAGACGGAACTATATGTACCGTTCGGGCAGATCAGAAAACCACTCGACAATGTTACGCTGCTGCTTTGAAAGCCACACCATACCATAAAGAAAAATGATCTGAAGCGATACTGGTTGACCTGGATCCTCGGACTAACACGGACGATCGCATCCAACCCCAGGGAGAAACTAAACCGTTCGTCCTCGGTGGAAAAGCCGAGCAAACCACCTCCATTGGGGCTGACCTGACGCCCGAACAGGAAAACGACCTAACCACACTGTTGAGGTCAAACAACAAACTTTTCGCATGGACCGCCTCTGACATGCCGGGAATTCATCCCAGTGTGATCACCCACAAGTTATCGATATTCCGAGAGGCCCGTCCGATAGCTCAGAAAAAGCGACGACTCGGTAATGACAAAAGAGAAGCCGTGCGAAACGAAGTGAACAAACTGGTGAAAGCCGGATTCGTCCGAGAGATCCGATACACCACTTGGCTTGCAAACGTTGTGATGGTAAAGAAAGCAAACAGTCAATGGCAAATGTGCGTCGACTTTACCGATCTCAATAAGGCCTGTCCCAAGGATAACTATCCCCTTCCCAACATCGACCGATTGGTAGACGGCGCTTCGGGGCACACGGTCCTGAGCTTTCTTGATGCATATTCGGGATATAACCAAATCCCAATGCACGTTCCGGACCAGGAGAAAACAACTTTCATAACCGAACACGCCAACTACTGCTATGAAGTGATGTCGTTCGGTCTGAAAAATGCAGGCGCAACTTACCAACGGCTCATGGACAAAGTCTTCCGAGATCAAATCGGGCGGTGTATGGAGGTTTATGTCGACGATATGGTAGTGAAAAGCTCTTCCCACCAACAAAACTTGAGAGACTTGGCTGAAGTCTTCCAACAGCTGAAACGATATGATCTACGATTAAATCCTTTAAAATGCACTTTCGGTGTACAGGCCGGTAAGTTCCTGGGTTTCATGCTAACCAACCGGGGAATAGAGACCAAACCGGACAAATGCCGGGCGATTTTGGAGATGCGGAGCCCAACTAAACTAAAAGAGGTCCAATGTCTGGTCGGCCGCCTTACTGCCTTATCACGGTTTATTCCGAAGCTCTCAGACCACATCAAACCGATACTAAAGAACATGAAGCAAAATGTACCCCGACACTGGGATGATCAATACGAAGTTGCCTTCTCCACAATAAAAAATATACTAACATCCCCGCCGGTTATGGCACGACCAACAGAGGGTTTTGATTTGCAACTATATTTGGCGGTTTCTAATCATTCGGTGAGCGCAGCTCTCATTCAAGAATCTCCAGTTCTTAAGCTGATCTATTTTGTTAGCAGAACTTTGCAAGGAGCCGAGAAACGGTATTCCCAGGTGGAAAAGGTGGCTCTAGCCCTGATTACTTTGGCGCGAAGACTCCGACCATACTTCCAAAGCCATCGAGTCGTTATCCGAACGAACCACCCAATCGCAAAAATCCTCCGGAAACCCGATCTCGCGGGCTGAATGGTTGCTTGGTCCATTGAATTATCAGAATTCAATCTACGCTTTGAACCACAGGGCTCCATTAAAGGTCAACATCTGGCCGACTTCGCAGCTGAACTTCCCTCGGCAATCGTACCGACCACATGGAGTCTGAACGTGGACGGATCCTCAGACAGGAGAGGAGGCGGAACAGGTGTTGTACTTGAAGGACCGAGTGGTTTTTTGGTCGAGCAGGCTATATCCTTCAACTTCCAACTCAGCAATAACCAAGCAGAATACGAGGCCTTAATTAGCGGGCTACTTTTAGCCGTAGAGCTGGAAATCGAGCACCTGGAATGCCGGATGGACTCTCAGTTAGTCGTCGGGCACATCAACGACACCTTTCAAGTCAAGGACAATCACCTGTTGCGATATTATCATAAGGTCAGTGATTTGATCAAATCATTTTCCAGTTTCAATATTACACATGTACCTAGGGCGCAGAACTCCCGAGTGGACCTGTTGTCTAAACTGACGCACAACCAGAATAAGTCTCAACTGACCTCAGTAATCAAAACCACGTTGGGTAAACCTTTGCTAGAAACGTGTTCCATCGGCCTTACCTCTTCAAAAACCGACTGGCGGCACGAAATAACACAGTTAATGATCCGGCAGGAACAGGGCGGGTTCGTGAATGCATCCAATTCTAAACGAATCGCCCGTTATACATTTGTCGGTGATGATCTCTACCGACGCGGGTATACCACCCCACTATTAAAATGTTTATTTGCGGATGAAGCAAAATACGTCATGCAAGAACTACATCACGGAATATGTGGCACACACTCGGGCAAAAATCTTACGAGCAGGTTTCTATTGGCCCACCATCGAAAAAGATTGTGCAAATTTCGTTCAGAAGTACATCTCCTGCCAATCCCATGGACGTGACACTCGGGTCCCTCCATCGGAACTTATGGGAATCATCTCCCCGTGGCCTTTCGCTCAGTGGGGAATGGACATAGCCGGCCCCTTGTCGGTCAGAAGCGGACAGCGCAAGTACCTTCTTGTGGCGATCGATTACTTTACCAAGTGGATCGAAGCAGAAGCCCTCGCAACGATTACCGCCCGAAAAGTGCAGAGCTTCATTTGGCACTTAGTATGCAGATTCGGCATCCCACAAAAAGTCATCACGGATAACGGTCGGCAATTCATCGACCGGACACTGGAAGATTTCCTTCATGGACTGGGCATTAAGCATGTTACTAGCTCGGTCGAACATTCACAAACCAATGGTCAGGCAGAAGCGGCAAACAAGGCCATAATTTCTGAGCTAAAAAAGCGCTTGGGACAAGCCAAGGGTTTATGGGTTGAAGAATTACCGGAAATTATGTGGGCCTATCCCTGTACACCATACAACTCTACAGGCAAAACTTCGTTCAACCTCACATACGGAACAGATGCCATGTTACCGGTCGAGGTAAGAGAACCTTCCCTTCGGCGGAACATACAAGATATGAGCCTCAATGACCAACAGTTGAGGATAAACTTAGACGTATTGCCCGAACGGCGCGAGACAGCCTTGATCAAGAATGTAGCTCAGAAAAGACTTATTACCCGACGCTATAACTCCAAAGTTCAACCCCGCTATTTTATTGAAGGAGATCTAGTTTGGCGTAAACGAGGAGACGCTCGGAAAAACAAAATGCACGGCAAGCTGGCCGATAACTGGGAAGGACCCTTCCGCGTCAAAGACGATCTGAAGAATGGGGCCTATCGCCTGGAACATCTTGATGGGACAACCATTCCCAACACGTGGAACGCAACCTACCTAAAATTCTACTATAGTTAAAGCTTCAAGTTGTTATTTCATATGTTGTTTTTTACAAACAATTTTATTCATATTCCCAGTACATTTTCAATGAAGTATTTCAGTTCGGCACATATGATTTCTATGTGCAATTTACATCTACATTGTAAAACAGGAAGCCAATTCCTCTAGATTAACCAATCTAGAAACATTACAGGACGCCAAGTCCTCTAGATTAACCAATCTAGAAACATTACCGGACGCCAAGTCCTCTCGATTAACCAATCTAGAAACATTACAGGACGCCAAGTCCCCTAGATTAACCAATCTAGAAACACTACCGGACGCCAAGTCCTCTCGATTAACCAATCTAGAAACATTACAGGACGCCAAGTCCCCTAGATTAACCAATCTAGAAACACTACCGGACGCCAAGTCCTCTCGATTAACCAATCTAGAAACATTACAGGACGTCAAGTCCTCTAGATTAACCATTCTAGAAACATTGCAGGACGCCAAGTCCCCTAGATTAACCAATCTAGAAACACTACGGGACGCCAAGTCCCCTAGATCACCAAAGTTACAAATCCACTACATCACACGTTGTTAGTATGCCACGACCTGGCTTATCTACCCACATCCAAACGTGTTAATCATTAAACGCCCGAGTAAAGATTCGCCCAGGGGTTTGAACAACAACAACACTTCATTCAAGCACAACAACGGGAAAATAAATTCACAACAAACGAAGTACGAATTATTACAACCTTAGGACGCAAAGATAAAAATTTTCTAAAAAAGTCTTAGGCCTCTACATTGGCCTCTTGTCCTACTTCCTCAATGGTCGCCTCTTCCACCGGCTCAGCCAGGTCCCCTTCCTCGGTGAAAGTATCATCCGGGATATCTCCAATCGGCGTCATTTGCCCATGGTAAACATCCTGGTACACATCAAAACCAAGACCATCAGGGGATACCTCGGCTAAACAAGCCATCTGCCTTAGCGCCTTCTTGAACCCTTTGGTGTGTTCCTGGCGAATGGCAACAAACATCTCGACCTCAGTATTCTTCCACTCCTTTGAAGCTGCTTTAAGCTCATCCCTCTCTTTCTGAATGGCATCCAGTTAAGAGATGGTTTTTCGGGCCGACTCCATTTCTTTTAGCAAGTCATCCCGCTCGGTCTGCATCCGCATGCTTAGATTCTTCAGTTGCTCGTTCAGAGTGTGACCTTCCGCTATCACCTTAGCGGCCTCTTCAGCGTTCCTTGCACAACTAGCATGGGCGGCACGAGCCTCTTCCAACTCCTTCTTCAATCAATCCACCTCATTCCGAACTTCTCCACAATTCGAGGCATAGATAGGCCATCTTGTAGGCCGTAACACCAAACCTCAGTATGTGATGAAGCAAAAATTCCGCCATTTGCTGTTCGGACATCGCCGCCATGGCTTTCTCTTCGGCAACGTCAAAATTGAATTCGATCTTATGTCTCAAATCGAATCCCGGATCATCCATACCTAGCGGTAAAGACCGCTCGGGAACCGATTCTTCCGGTACCATAGTCGCCTTCTTCCCCTTTGACGCCCCACCGGTCTCATTTATCATCCTTTTGCGAGTCAAAGCTTGAACCGAGGAAGGTGGAGTATCGTCTATATGTACTATTGTAGCCGGCTTGGATGATGTCCCACTTGAACAAGCGGTTTGAGAACCGGCTGCTTGATCGGTCGTTTGGGACGCCTTCAACCAATCCCGACCGCCCTTTTTGGCCATAACTTCTGAAAAAAGACAGCAAACACACAAGTTAGAATTCGCATAACGCAAAGGGAAGACAGTTGACAAAGGAACCTACCAGACACTCTTGACTTGAGATCGTTGTATTTCAGGCAATTTACCATCTTCCTCGAGGAAAGCGGACGAGGTAACTTGACCAACTTATCCAGGTCCCTCCGTTCAACATCGGACATATCCTCTATCGGCCAAGAGGTTAGGGTGTGGGGATTCTTAGTCCAATACAAGGGAAATCTAGAGCTCCCATCATCATTCAAAAAGAATGGCCGACCCATTTCGGTAATAGACACTTAAAAAAGTGGTTTTTAAAGTCTTTATACGACTCGGCAAACAAACTAAAAATGGAATTTTTGGGCATGGACGTCAGAGATACCCAACCCCTCTTAGCATTTGGGTGGGTCTTAAAGAAAAACAGGAATATCTTAGCCGTTGGTTCTATATCTAAGGCCTGACATAAAACACCGAACGCTTGAATGTAGCCCCAACCGTTCGGGTGTAACTGGGAGGGGGCTACGTTCAAGCATCGCAAGACATCTATTTGAAACCTAGTCAGAGGATTCTAACATACATATTATACAGAAAATGCATATACATAAAGAAGCAATTTTTCCCAACCACATCTTCCCCGTGAAATACCCTTTCATCCCCCCTACATGCTATCAATTTTAGGGCGCGATTATATCCTAAGTTCCTTAGAATGCAGTTATCCTCTACCCAACCTAATAAGATTTCCTTGGAAGTAAAACTGCTTTCTTGTTCCCCAACTTCATGGGAAGCCCATGAGTATTCTGCCAGGGAAGATGAACAGCCCTCCGCAGGGCCGTCAACAGCAACTCCCCCATGAATGAAAACCCTATCTCCACTAAGCAAAGAGGTAACACAACCAGTAACCATCGGTTGGGCAACTAGTGGGTCACTACGCTCCCCCTCGACATTATGAGAAAAATCATAAACGACAGAGGAGGAAGCCATTGTTACCTGGAAATGGGTGTGCGACACAAGAGAAAAAGTCGAAACACGGACGAAGAAAGGTGGAAGCTTGGAGAGGAAGTGCCAGAGACAGAGATGAGGATGAAGATGCAAGTGTAACGGTTCATTTCCTCACATATTAAACGCGTGGAGGTTACGAAACTGCCTACGCCTTCTGCACCGTTGGATGCGTTTGATCCAAGGGCTCCTTTTTCGCGACTCTGACACTGCCCCTAGCGCGAGAAAAGGACATCTGCCCTTTTTAAGCTTAAACGACGAGCCCACCACGTCGTTTTCAAGTCACTCACACAACTAAAAAGGCCTAAACAACTACTCGGCCCACGCACATTCGAGCCGAACTACTATCGTACCGAACGACAATCACAAATAAGCCCTTCGGTTAACCAAGGGCAAACCCCTTCCTTTCCCTCGGACTTGGGGGAGATGATGTACGGTAGTATGTCTCCAACGGTCGGTTGCACCGAACGGCCTTGATGAGCTAGTAGCCCATCACAACGCCAATTCTTATTGGGCTCAAGGCCCAGCGCCAGCTTGAATGATATCCAGAGAAATATATCAACCAGATATATTCCAAACAGAAATATATCAACTAGATATATCAAACGTATCTGATAATATCACAACAGAGATATGTCAAGTAAGATTGTTTATATTTTATTCTGTTTATATTCTGTTAATATTATATCAATCAAAAGCCTATAAATAAAGGCCAGAGGATTCCAAACGAGGGACGTTCCAAATACACTTCACTCACAAGTCATTTAGCACACTTTCTGCTAAAACATATTACCAATCCTCTCCCACAGAGGGTAAAATTCTCTCCTATTGAGAATCTATCATACACGCCTAACTTGAGCGCCGGAGCGCCTTTTCAGGTGCCTCTCCCCTCCGGTCCAGACTTGAAGATCACCGGACGGTTGAAACCAACACAAAGCGTGCAGTTGAGATCCAGAAGAAGCAGACAGAAAGACAGAAGACGACGTCATCAAGGTGAGTCCTTTCGGTCCCAAAAATATTCACTGAAACACTTTGTAAAGACATGATTAAACTATGTAATGCATTTAGGAAACAAAACATTAAATAGGTATGTTTGAATCTTATTTTATTTAGTTATTTTTGTTAGAAGTTTTATGATATTGCTTATGTCATTTGTATTATAGTTGAGTATGCTCACTAAAGCCTAAAGAAAGTATTGGGAGGCGGTATGAGAGACCTCTACCCATTTTAGGATCTGATACATAACGTCATCATCTTGCAACAAAATGAAATAAAGGCATCATTTGAGAAAGTCTAAATCTTATAAGTGACAATTTTAAGCCAAGTATGCATAAAATATTAGTTGAATATGTGTCAAAATATGCTTTGAGACTCACTGCTAACGAGTTTAATCGAGTTTAGCATATAAGATTTGATAGTAAAAACTGTTTACATTTTGAGTTGAACATAAGATCTACCATATGCTTGTGAATTCGCAGGATTTGATCCTAGGATTCCTCTATCTGAAATTCATATTATGTGGACTAAATGGAGCTTTTCAAATATTTCATCAAATAAATCACAGACAGAGTCATACATTCAAAAGGAACTTAATCTAGTATTCAATTGTTTCAAAGAAGTTGACATTGAAAAAAAAAAGTAAAGTGACAATCAAACATAAGTATCTCTATTGCTTAAATTTAAAACAAATAAGTTAAAACAAATAATGCATAGAAAGACTAAAGTTTATTGATCCCAAAGTCTACGTATGTTAGATTTTAGATTTCAAAATCTGAGAATACCAGATTTAAGGATTGTATTCAAAATCCTAAATATTAAACTCTAAATAAGAATACATAAAATAAATAAAATTAAAAATATTACAAAATCATTAAAATATTAAAAATAACAATTACAAAAGATATTTTATATATATATATATATATATATATATATATATATATATATATATATATATATATATATAAATAAATAAAAGATTTCAAAACTCTTTTGAAATTTGATCAAATTTAAAAATCAAGTATACTCATTAATCAAATTTTTTGAAATTAAATACACTCTTTAACTATATTTTGAAATCTAGTATAGTCTCCAAATTTTAAAAATCCTTTGATCAAATTTTAAAATTCATTTAAATTAGATTTTGAAATTTGGTATTTTTTTAACCTCTCCACCCTAAATCCCCACATTCATTGCCCAAAATCCCAAATCTGTTTCCCCCTTTGTTCAACTACGGATTTCGATATTGGGTTGAACTAAATATTTAAAATTTATAAACATAGTAAACTTCATGTTTTTACGTTTATAATTTTTTTAAATATTTAGTTGTCTTGGTGCAGTGATGCCTTAGTGTAGGAGGTGAGGGAAAGGTAGACTTGTTTGTGCAACGCTAGGGTTAGGAAAAAGTGTGAGAAAAAGTGAATGTGTGATATAAAGAGAGAGATTTGTTTTTTTTACCCAAGTCAGAAAAGTTCAGGGTAAGTTTAGGGATTTAGAAAAATTTGGGGGCACAAAAAGAAAAATTGAAGGTGTAGAAATAAAGTCCCTAGAAGACGTTATTACAGATAGAACATAGTCTCCTATTTTAAACTTAAGAGGTTTGTTATTGTCGTTGTTGTAGAGCTCTCAATATGGGTCATAATCCGTGGGTCAATCGGGCTCGTTACGGTTCGGATCGGATTGAGTTTAAAAAAATTATATTTTTTTTATACGGTCAGATTTAAACTCGGCTTATTTAAACTCGACGCATGCGGGTTGAACTCGTGGTGGGCCGGGTTGACCCACCAACCCACTTACTTAATTTTATTTTATTAAAATTTAATTTTAATTTTATAAAAAAATATTTATTATTTTTTTTGCTTGAAAAAATTATTTAAGTTCCATATTTTAAAAATTAATTAAACATCCACGTTGAGAGTGAAATTTGTTTAGAATTGAATTATAGAAAAGTTGTAATTTTTTTATTTAAAAAAAATTGTAATTAAGTGGGTCAGTGAGCCAACCCGTTTATCCACCAACCCGTGGTGTGGTGGTGGGTCGAACCGGTTTCAAATTTTTCTGGCTCGCTAATAAATGAGCTGAGTTGGATTGAGTCACTAAATGACCAATTCGTGGTGGGTCAGGTTGCGTCGAGCCGGGTTATCCATTTTGACAGCTCTGTCTTGTTGTTATGTGCATCTGATTTTTGTGACTTTCTTTTCTACAGAGCACATTTTCTCTTTTTAATTCTCTAAATGGTACAGTATAAATAATATTTATGGTGATAGCACACTTTTGGCCAGTTCAAAATTCATGGTTAGAGGCAATCGAATTTCCACCTTCATTTTCCTATCACCACACCAAAAATCAACCGAAACTTATTCTTGAGAAACCGAATTCTGAGCTGGATTTTTAATTTTTTATTTATTTTTGGTTTTAATTAAAAATAGGATATTTTAAATAAAGGAATCTAATATTTTAAGATGGGAAAAATAGTGTAGTAATATTTGTAGTGTTTTGTAAAATTTGAGAATATAAAATTATATTAATGAGTTAAAGAAATGAAAATAATTTATAAAGTGAATATATATTTTAGAAATGATTATCTAAAATTGGAAAATGTTGATTTAGTTATATTTTTTTATTAACAATAGTTAGTAAAAGTTATTAATAGGTGTAGAAAAAAAGTAAAGTAGATATCTAGTTAAAATAATGTTAATTATTTATAAGATGAATTTATATTTTGGAATTGATGATTTAAATATTGAAAAAGTAAAGGAATTACTTAATGTTAGTTGTAACGAAGTTTTTAAATTTTTTCATTTAAAAAAAATAGAAAAGAATTAAATACATTGTTTTTTTTCCTTTTCCTTTTTTAATATTTATTCTTTAATTAGACAACTTATAATAATGAAATTTAAAATGTACAAGTGAATAGATAATTATGTATTTAATGATTAAAATTACAAAACTTTATGGTGTTTGACAGTATGAACACTTTCTTAGGTGTTTAAAGTATTAAAAAATACTAGAATTGGAAGTTGAATAGTGTTAAATGGAAAACATTTTTCATAATTGTACGTTATCAAACTTTTGAAATATTCTTTTGAAAGCTTATACCCTCGACTTGAAATATATGTATAAAAAGAACTGTGTGTATAAATATTCTTTTGATATAGTACATTGACAAATTTGTTGTGCTATTTGATAAGGACATATTTTACCATGATTTTAGTAATGAATTAAGAGAAAATGTCAACTCTTCCTTAGCTTTTTACCTTGTAAATCGTAGTTTTCTCTTAGTTTGTTAAGTGGTTGCACTTTAAGCTTTAATGAAAGATTTTGATCACTAATCCCTGCCTTTAGGTGCTTACAATAGTTGGAAGTAATCTATGCATCAAATGAAGGCACTGGAACCCAAAGAAAGCAAGAAAAACAACAAAAAAGTGAATTCCGGAATGTTCCCACTGAGCTGCCGCCAGGCTACCGCTTGAGCTCTCTACTCTCTGGAAGGCTGTCGCTGAGCTGCCGCTGGGCTGCCGCTTGAGCTCTCTGCTCTCTGGAAGGTTGTTGTTGGGCTGCCGCCTGAGCGGTGGTGTCGCTGATGTGGCAAAATCTGAGTTATTTAGGGCTGAAACGCGAGGGCTTGGTATCTTTTGCTGCCCAAACACAATTTCTCTCATTTGGAGCTCTTGGAGGCGAGCTAGGAGCTGTGGGAACAATCCTTCTTCATCCTTGGGTCTTCTTCTTTCTTCCATTTCCACCATTGTTGTAAGCTTGAGCTCTCCATTCATGGAGAGCTAGTTTCATTATTGTTGGGGGATTGATGTAACCACTAAACTCTTATGTAAAACATTTTGTTTTATTGATTGTTAATGTTTAATTCCTTCTCTTAATGCTTGTTGTGAAGTTGCTACCCATGACATGATTTTAGGGTTTACTTGATATTGGGAAATGTTGGGTAAATCTTGACTTGGGTTAAACACCTAAAGGAAATAGTATCTAGGGATAGAACTAGGACCTTTGGTTGTCTTAAAATCTCATTTCTTAATGCGGAAATAATCATTAGGTTTTCCAAGGGATTGGAGTCTAATGAGGAAGTCTAGGCTCTTTCTACCAAGGGATTGGGGTTTGAGTAAATTAGTAGATGGACATTGATATATTAATGAAGAGGAAGTGATTTTCTATACATAAGAGTGAAGTAGGTGAAATCATACCCCCAACAATATCATTCCATACCATTTCTAATCCTTCCATTTCAAAGTGTTTGAGTACCTAAGATCACTTTTATCATTTATGTTTCATATTTACTTTAATTGCACCAAAACCCAATTTATGGAAGCATTCTTTAGTATAGGTTAGTTAGAAATTATACAATTGTCTAGTGCAACGAGTCTCTTGGGAAACGATATCCGGTCTTACCGGTTTTACTACTTGAAACGATTTGGTGCACTCTCCAAAGTCTCAACACTATTCAAAAGATTTCTATTGTAATATTTTGTAAGAACTTCCTTAAAAAGAAATAATCATTTATTTTGGAAGTTCTTGTATTTGAAATATAAAGCTCAACTACAGGTTTTGCAAGAGGATCGTTTAGTTAAGAGGAGAAAAACAACACAAGAGATTTTATATTGGTTAGCTCCAACCGAGCTACGTTTAGTCTCCTCCGCAGAGGGTTCCATTATAATCTTCATATGATTACAAATGATTATTACCACTCCTGGTATTCAACTACCTCGCCGAGATTTCCTCTAATTATTCGCACCACTCCTAGTACTCAATACCCTACCGAGATTTCCTTTGAGTATTTGTACCACTCTTGGTACTTAGCAACCTTAGTCGTGATTTTCTTTGAGTATTTGAACTACTCCTGGTACTAGACTATAACATGCCTAGATTCCTCAGCTCAAAGAGAGTTCATTTGCAAGTGTTTTAATTCTCTTCATAATTGCAATCAACGATTGCTAACAAGTAGTTCAGACTATATCTTTCAATGAAATGATTTGATTACAATACAATGCAGTCTAAACACTCGTATGTGTTTATCTTTTCTCTCTTACAGTAGTAAGAAATTTGACACTTATGCTCGAGAGTATCTCTTTCTCTTTTTCTCTTATGTTCTATTTTCTTTAGCTCAGATGTATTCTTTTCTTTGAGCTTTTTCTCTTTTTCTCTTCAAGATGGATATGTCGTTGTAAGCTCTTCTTTCTTAAGATATTCTCTTAAGCTATCCTATTGATTTTCTTCTTGAATGAACTTCTAGTTATAGGCTTCATGGATATTTTTCCGTTAGACCGAGTTTGTAGTTTATAGCCTTGATACTTATGTTTTCTCTTTCTTCTTTTCACAACAGTCACTGTGTAAGTCAACTTTGTCAAAGCAGACATGCTTTTGCAGTCCTTTGTTGACCATGTGTGTTGAGGAAAGGTTACTGTTAGAAGAAGGGGAAAAGGTGAACTTGACTACTTCTGGAAAGAATAATAAGAGTCAGGATAATCACAAAGGGAAGATTCGTGATAAGCCAAACATAAAGAAGGAGACGAAGTGTTTGTTTTGTAAAAGGAAAGGACACGTTAAGAAAGACTGCTTAAAATTTAAGAATTGGCTTGATAAGAAAGGTATTTGTTTTTGTTTGTTGAGAATCAAATATGGTTAGTGTTAATTCTAACACAAGGTGGATTTATTCGGATTCTACAATCCATGTTTTTAGTACTTTGTAGGGTATGGAAAACCTAAGGAGGCCAGTGGAAATTGAGCATACATCTACTCAAGGGTAAGATTGATGGAATCCATTTTGGGAACTAAATGGAGATCCATGAAGGGAGTATCAACTTAAGCTAAGGCTAGGAGATTGGAAGAAGAAGGACTTTCAAGCTTGTTCTTGCTTCCCCTTAAGCCTTAGAAGACATTGGACCTCTCATAAAGAGCCATAGTCAAAGAAGATGGAAAAAGAAGATGGAACTTCAAGGATTCTACTTTTGTGGAAGATCACACTTTGGTCTTCTTCTTTTTCTTAAAACATTTTTTGTAAATATGTAATATAGCTCATTTTTAGGCCTTGTATTTGGCCAAGACACTTTGTTTAGCTTTGTTTAGAAGTTTTGGTGACTTTAAGAGTTAGAAATGGGTTAAAAGTGGATTTTAGAAGGAGTTAGTTGCAAGGAGCCTTTAAATTAAATGCTTTAACTGAGTTAGTTACAAAGCACAAGGCTCTTTACATTTAATGTTCAAGCTCCTCGTTTAATGCTTAGGCTCCTCATTTAATGATCAGGCTCCTCATTAAATGATGGAGAGACTCCTAAATACTCCATGTACTCTAGCCTTCTCCTTCACCTATAAAAGGAGAGGCACCCTTTTGTAATCCTTAGAACTTGATTGAATGTGAAGTCCTTTTGCCAAAATTGCAAGACTTCTCTTCTTGAGTTCTCACCTTATAAAATTGTCTTCTTCTAGACTTCTTCATAGCTTCTCCTTCATGGTTGGCCTAACCTCCTAGAAGGACATCTACCAAGACCATAGAACACCAACATTTTCATCTCTTAATCTCTATTTGCTTCCGCTACTATCATTGTTCATATGAAGTCCACCCTTTGAAGAAGCTTCATCAACACATTTGGAAGATCATCTTATGTTGAAGGAACATCCTCAAAGAAATCTCCATCATTTGGTATCAAGAGCTATGGTCACTATCTTGGAAGTCTTCAAGAGATAAGTGTCTCAAAGTTCTTACCCATTTTTCTTACCCATTTGTGTTCTTGTGAATTCCTCGTTGTTTCATCTTTTCCAACATGTCTAATATGTTGTTTGAGTCATGAGTATGTGTTGTATGTCCTGAAATATTGATTCAAATTAATTGTTCTTCTTAAATCATCCATGTTGTGTTCCTAGGATTTCCAATTTTTCTATTTGTATGTGTGAAGAGTTTATGGGTTTGTGTCATGGGTTTAGGTCATCTTTTGATTCATTTTCTTTGATTTTATGATCCTATTGTTTTGTCCTAAGTCTTGTATATCCATATATGTCATCACATCTTTGTTGAACTTGAAAGAAAAATCGAAAACTTCAAACCTATGCATTTTCTGAAATTTGCACTAGTGCAAAAACGCTGATTAACGTCGGTTATTTTGGGCTTTTAACGTCTAAAAACCAACCGACGTCATACCCGGTGACGTCAACGGGACGTCGGAAATCAGTATAACCGACGTCTATAATGACGTCAATCACTGACATGTCCGACGTCAGTCAGTGACATGTCCGATGTCACTAAACGTCGGAACTTGACGTCTAAAGACATCATATCGACGTCGGTCTGGCCAATAACCGACGTCTACGAGGCACTAAAGACTTCCAAAATGACACAGACTGACGTCTAAAAGGTACTATAGATGTCGGTGTATACTTTAACCGACGTCTAATCCAGTGGTTGTGTTTTAGTACAGTTTTGTTCCCGTCTTTGGATAGCCTAGTAGCACAATCTCCTTTTGCTAGTTTCCCCACAAAAACAGCTTGCGTCTTTTGAATTTCTTATGAGTTCTTTCAACCCAAAACCGAACCTGGGTTGTTGCTTAGTTCCATTTTCATCCACAAGAAGAAAAAATCACGGTGAAACGATAACTAGGCAACGACCCAGGGTCGTTTTTGGGTTGAAACGACCAAAAGAAATTCACAAGACGCCGCTTTTTCTATGAGGCAGCTAGCAAATGGAGAATGTGTTTCTACGTTACCCCAAGAAAGGAACAAAATTGCACTAAAACACAACGCAAAGAAAGCAAATTTTAATCAGTTGAACCAGAAGATAATCGATGAAAGACTAAACAAAGTTTAAATGGTAAGCATAAAAAAAAACCACGCACCTGGGATGCCGCAAGAGAGAAAAAGGAAAGGAAGAAGATGATAAAGATATCAGAAACAACAATAGAATGCCGCAAGAGGGAAAAGAAGAGATGCCGCAAGCGAGAAAAATAAGAGGTGTCGGAAGAGAAAAAGGAGAAGAGGAAGACGATATCAGAAACTGAATGCCGCGAAGAGTTTGCGGTTTATTTAAAATGAAATTGGGTGTCGGTTGCTCCAAAAGCCGACGTCTATAGTCACATAGACATCGGTGATCTCACTAATACGACGTCCAAGTTAACATTTAAAGTGACTTTTTGAATACCCATTAGACATCGGTGTCGAGGGGATCCGACGTCTAGGAAGCTGAACCGATTGACGTTTGATTTCCTGTCAGGGATGTTCACGACAGTTGTGATGGGGCAACGTCTATAATAAAGTAGACGTCGGTGCCCTTCTAGCCGATGTCTAAGGGCCTCGAGTTTGGTGAACATAATTAATTACAGGCGCATAGACGTCGCTTCCCCTCAAACACCGACGTCTAAATTGAAGAACTTTTTGTCTTCCCGCCTTTCAGACAGGCCTTAGACGTTGCCTTTTGACTACCTGACGTCTAAGCGCCTGAGAATTAGGTGAAGAACATTAATTGCAGCCCAGTAGACGTCAGCCCCCGTTAACACCGACATCACTGAACTGTCTTATCACCTACCTCAGGCCATTAGACGTCGGTTTGCGGAAGTGTGGACGTCTACAATGTCATAGACGTTGGCTTAACTTAAAACCGACGCCTAGTTTACCAAGCTATTTACGATAATGCCACCGTCCACTCCTATATGTCGGGTTATCAGAAAACCGACGTCTACTGGGTGACGTTAAACAGCGTTTTTGCACTAGTGCTGGTGCAAAGAACTGTCTGAACACGATTTTCAAAAATTAACTGCAACCAGACCAGAGGTCCAAATGATACTTTTTATATGTCAATAGAAAGATCATTGAGTCTAGTTTCCAGGAAAAGAAACATCATCTCATTTGGAGCTTTATAGAAAACGTTATGGGTAAAAGATTGAGCAAAGGTCAGAGCTGTCCAGTTCCAGCGTAAAATTTCGGATTTTTATGTTTTGGGTGTTTCTAGGTTTTCTTTGAGTTTTATGAGTTTATTCATGCTTCTTATTATCCTAGAAAAGGTCTTAGTATTAGGTTTGCATTGAGTCATTTTTGTTGTTGTCAAAAGATCATTTGATTCCTTAGGATTTCCTTCATACACCACTTGAATTAGCCTTGTTTTTGAATATGAGTTGTGCAAAGATTATGATGCTTGTTGTGTTCTGAAAAATTAAGTGATAAAAACAAAAGATCCCTCAATCAAAAACAAAAGAAAAGGGACAAAAAAAGTGATAAAAAATTGCCAAAAGAAAAGGACACAACAACAACAACAAGAAACTCAATTTTGGACTTGAATTTTAAGTGTTGTTTGCATCTTTCCAGCAAGTGTTTTGCCTTGGCTAATCTGGTTGGTCTTGTATTCTTAGTTTTATTTTGGTTTTACTCATCTATTCTAGCACCTTTCTTTAGGAATTCCATTTGAGTGCCTTCCTATTTGACTTACCTTAATTTTTTGCTTGTCATTCTTGGCTTTCCTTGAAGTATTGTCTCCTTTTACTCCCTTTGAGTTTAACTTTTCAAATTGTGCTTTTATTGATTTTATTTTTGGCCTCTTTGGTGTTGGAAAAACATATTTGGTTGGTTGTTTGTTTTGGAGATTGACTAACCTTGAAGGTAGCATTTTTGAAGGCTAAAAAGAAGGTTAAAAGAAGCATTTCTCCTTGGACTTTTGAGGAAGATAACTACATTGTTTTGGAGTGAATCAAGAGAGGACAAACACTTGAAAGAAGCAAGGAATTAGGGGCTGTTTTTGCACTTTTATTGGCTATTATTTTTGTATCACAGAACTTTTGTGTTCTTGTAATTTTTTTTAGTTGATTTCATTTTCTATTTGCTTGGTGTCTTGGGAAAATGTCTTTGGTACAATCCCATCTCCATTGCTAAAACTGTGTAATAGTTTAGTGTCCACTCTTAGAAGTGAAGGTGTGTCAAGCGGCTCTTAAGTGTCATTTGCATCTTCACATAGGACCGTTAGTTTCCTTGTTTACATAACATTTAATTCTTTCTACTTTCCTTTTATACATTGTCTTGTTTATCTTTTAAGTCTCCGTGGTACTTAGGTTGTTTGAAAGCATCTTAGATAAACCTTTCTTTGGTTTTAGGAGCGTTCTTTGCATTTGCATTTTAAAAAAAAGTTTTGGAAGATATTTACTTAGAAGCTTAGGTAAGGGTAATCTAAGGAAACTCTGGCTAGGAAGGACTTGGTTTTTAAGCTTGTCCATTGTGACTCACCTCTCCTTCCTGGGAGCTACTTGGAACATTCTTACTTTATTGTTTCTCTTTTAGAAATCATCCACCCAAAAAGAAATTTTTTCCTTGTGAAAACCTTTCTCACTCTTTGTTGTAAAGTATTTTGAAAACCTTTGTGAAAATATTTTAAACTTTACAACATGATTGATCATTCTCATTCAAGTTTTCATGATAGTACAAGGGATAGTCAAGAGGACTTACATCTTAGGTATGAACTTACACAAAAAGTAAGCAAGTTAGAGAGTATGTTTACTGAGTTTATGATGGAAAAAAAAGGAGAGAAAAACAAAAAGTTAGAGTCATCCAATAGAAGAAGGTACACTATAGAAACATCCACCTCTCATGGTAGGAATGAGCTTCAAAATAGTCACCACAATGAAAACTTCTACCATTCTAGTTTGGATGATAGGTTTTGGGATCATGATCGTTTCTATTATAAGTATACTGAGAATGAGTTGCGTTTAAGAGCTGAGAATGACATTCCACATTTTGGTAGAGAAGTTGATCCGATGTCATACTTAGCTTGGGAAGAAAAGGTTGAAAAACTTCAACCATTCATCATTAAGTGTAGTAAGTTTCACATAGTTTGGTTGTGTTCTTCTATATTTGAGAGGCATGCATATGATTGGTGGTATCAAAGGCAATGATGTTAAAAATGGTATCAAATCACCAATTAGAGATTGGAATGACCTAAGAGCTTGTATGAGAAGAAAATTTGTTCCACCTTCTTACAAGAGAAATCAAGAGCTTAAACATGAAAAGAGAGAACTCATGGAGAAAGATAGAGAATCTATTAGAGGTGAAAAAAAGTTCCTTCTTAAAGAGAAGAAGTTTGAAGGGAAACATGAGAACCTCTTGAGAGATAAGGAAAGAAGAGAAATTGAAAGGAAGAAAGATGAACAAATATAACTAGAGAAAAGAGTTAAAGAGGAGGAGGCTACAAAGAGAAATGAAGGAGAGAGAAAAGAAAGAAAATGAAGAAAATGAGAGAATAGAAAGGGAAGAGAGAGAAAAGAAAGAGAAAGAAGAAAATGAGAGAAGAGAGAGGGAGGAGAAACAAAATAAAGAGATAGAAGAGATTGAGAGGAGAGAAAAGACGAAGGAAAAAATCTTACTCAAAGAAGAACTCCTACTCAAAGCAGAAGTATTATACAAGGCACCTCCTACTTCCCCAATCATAATTGATTCAAGAGTTCTGAAGGGAGTTTTCCAAACTTTGAACTCTTATCTTTTCATTAATGATTCTCATTTCTTGATTTCGACCTTTACTTTTAAAAGTCTTTTCCCTCCACTTTCACTCCCCATTATTTTTAACTCCTCGATAACCTTTAAAAAATCACTCTTTGAGTTGTTGTTACATCACAAGTTACAAATAACTCAAGGTGAACAAAAAGATTTTTGTAACTTAGGTCTTATAAATTTTTAACAAACTAAAACAAGAGATGTCCAATACTTCAAGTGTTTTGATAGAAGGAAAATTTCTTTTGAATGTCCTCCCAAAAGAACATTACTTTTAAAAGATCAACACACTAGAAGCTTGGATAACTCTCATTCTTCACCCAGTGAAGAAAAAGTTTTAGATTCTGTAGAAAATATAATTTTTCCTCAAGAAAATCTTTTCAAAAATAAAAGGTCTTATTTCTTTCTTCTTATGTATATGTTTTCATCACTACAACAACTTTTTGAAATAAAGGCCAACAAACTTCTTCACAAAACCTTTTCCAAAAATAGAAGACTTTCTTTCTTTGTTCTTTTGTTTAGATCTATCCTTTTAATAAAACTCCTATTTGTTATTTGTTGTAGGTACATTTTTGATCCAAGAGGAGATCATTAAACCAAAGTTGTGCTTCCTTAAATATCTTTCCGATCTGAGGACAAATTGTTTTCAAGAGGGAGGGTATGATAGAATCCATTTTGGGAACTAAATGGAGATCCATGAAGGGAGTATCAACTTAAGCTAAGGCTAGGAGATTGGAAGAAGAAGGACTTTCAAGCTTGTTCTTGCTTTCCCTTAAGCCTTAGAAGACATTGAACCTCTCATAAAGAGCCATGGTCAAAGAAGATGGTAGAAGAAGATGGAACTTCAAGGATTCTACTTTTGTGGAGGATCACACTTTGGTCTTCTTCTTTATCTTAAAACATTTTTTGTAAATATGTAATATAGCTCATTTTTAGGCCTTGTATTTGGCCAATACACTTTGTTTAAATTTGTTTAGAAGGTTTGGAGACTTTAAGAGTTAGAAATGGGTTAAAAATGGATTTTAGAAGGAGTTAATTGCAAGGAGCCTTTGCATTAAATGCTTTGACTAAGCTAGTTACAAAGCATAAGGCTCCTTACATTTAATGTTCAGGCTCCTCATTTAATGCTTAGGTTCCTCATTTAATGATGATACTCCTCATTAAATGATGGAGAGGTTCCTAAATACTCCATGTACTCTAGCCTTCTCCTTCACCTGTAAAAGGAGAGACACCCTTTTGTAATCCTTAGAACTTGATTAAATGTAAAGTCCTTTTGCCAAAATTGCAAGACTTCTCTTCTTGAGTTCTCAACTTATGAAATTGTCTTCTTCTAGACTTCATCATACCTTCTCCTTCATGGTTGGCCTAACCTCCTAGAAGGACATCAACCAAGACCATACAACACCAACATTTTTATATCTTCATCTCTATTTGCTTCCGCTACTATCATTGGTCATATGGAGTCCACCCTTTGAAAAAGCTTTATCAACACATTTGGAAGATCATTTTATGTTGAAGGAGCATCCTCAAAGAAATCTCCATCACGAGTTCACATGTGGAGGCCATTGGGACGTGCAACTTAGTTTTATGTAGTGGTTTTGTTTTTCATTTCGAAAACACATTTTATGTTCCTAATTTTTCTAAAAAGTTATATTTTTGTTTCAAGACTTATACCTTTGGGCTTTTCTTTTAATTTTTCAAATTCTGATTTTACCTTAACGAATAAATCTAAAGTTGTTGGTTTTGGTGAATTGTGTGATGGTCTTTATTCCATTATGTTGCAAAACAACATCACTTATAACTCTATGCACGTTACTGCCGGGTTAAAACAATGTTGTTAAAATAGAATGACTCAATTTCTCACACCAAGAAGGGAGGTGAATTGGTGAAATATAAAAACAATGTTCTTTTAAAATCTTTTTCGCAAAAGGTGATGCCTTTAAAGCTTTCTTGAAACATAAGGAAAAAGATTTTCTAATGTAGCGGAAATAAAGTCAAATGAGTACATTACAGAGTCGATTATGTAAAAGTATACGAATCAGAAAATTCAAACACTGTGTTTTTATACTGGTTCGACTAACCTGCCTACATCTAGCGTCTTTCCAATGACGGGAAGCAAATGTACTATAATGATCAAGGTTTTTACAACAAGACTTTTATAGAGACCTTGTGTCAAAAATATAAAACACCTCTCTAACCCTCTAATCAAAATATAGGCAGTATAATAACTAGACCAGCAACAAGAATCCCCTCTCCTATTGTTTAAACCCTTTGACCCACCTCTCAAAGTCAAGAACGCAACACGTTCTTCTTCCGTAATCATAACAGGGAACCTCAATCCAATCTTCACAAGATTATAGACACTGATAGTGCATATATGATCAGCCTCTGAAAACACAACAAACTTGCTCTTCAAGAATCCACAAGTAGATGATCACCACGGTCACTTGTTGTTTCTTGGAGCTCTTTCACGCTTTTTGTTAGCTATCACTTTCTGCAAAAGATATCACAAAAATGTTAGATTCACAAAAGTTCTTACAGAAATCAAATTCGTGTCAATTTATAGAATAACACAACTCTTACGCATTTTAATCGACAAGGCTACTAATGCAGTCGAATATAATAATTCAATTGTAGCAGTTAGCAGCAATCAATGCAATTAATTGAATTCACAATTAATGCAGTTGAATCTCATTTAATGCTTGGTCAACCAAATTAAAAATATGACAATTAGACAGTTATGACAAGCATTAACAGAATTTCAAAACAATAACAGACTTAGTCGAATGCCACTCGCATGTAGTAGACTATTAACACTGTAAATCATAGTTTTGAAAAACTCTCTTTGAAAAATCACAGCACACTTTGAAAATAGTTTGTGCAAAGACACAAGTTTTAATTGACTCACCCCATAATGAAATCGACTTAAAGCTGTTGTTTTGCCACACAATTAAAGTTCAACAAAAGTGCTTGTGGTTTTTCTTTTTCATAAACATGTGTCATGCATTCACAGATAAAATCACATATATAACACAATGAAATGCAATGATCAACAAAATAACAATACAATCATGTTCTCATATAAAAGCATATAACATGTAAGCATAAAACATGTAACAAATAGTACACATGTGTTATTAATTATGCATTGTCATCATCAAAAACTCATATATTACTAAGATTGTGGGTTCAGCTAAACCTGTGCTCCCCCTATCAACAATCTCCCCTTTTTTTATGATGCACAACCATGATTAATAATAAACCATGTTGCAAAACTTAAAATAGATTAGGACATATTAAATATCTCAACAAATGTGTTGTGAATGAGGAATCCTCTATGTTGTGGCATTGGAGATTAGGACATATTCCATTGACAGAATTAAGCAATTATTAAATGAAGGAGTACTCAGTACTTTGGATTTTACTGATTTCGAGACTTCCGTAGATTGCATAAAGGGTAAGCAAACTGACAAGTCTAAAACTGGTGCCAAGAGGAGTTCAAACCAAATTGAAATTATTCATGCAGATATTTATTGTCCAAATATGGACGCAAGTAGTTTGAAATACTTCATCATCTTTATAGATGACTACTCACACTATATGTATCTCTACTTACTTCATTTTAAGGATGAAGCTTTTGATGCCTTTACAGTTTTTAAAGTTGAAGTTGATCCAGATTGTGAGATCAAATAGAGGTGGAGAATATTATGGTAGATACACGAAGAAGGGACAAGCACTTGGTCCGTTTGTGAGGTTTCTTCAAGAACATGGAATTGTTGCCCAATACATTATGCCTAGCTCTCCATATCAGAATGGTGTGGCAGAAAGAAGGAACAAAACTTTAATAGACATGGTGAGATCTATCAAGAGTAATAAAAAACTTCCTCAATTCTTGTGGCCTGAAGCACTAAAGACAACTGTGTATATATTAAACCGAGTCTCAACCAAGGTTATCTTAAAGATGCCATTTGAGTTATTCAAAGGTTGGAAACCAAGTTCGCGACACATACGCATTTGGGGAGGTCCCTCTGAAGTGGGAATTTATAATCCACAAGAGAAGAAACTAGACCCAAGGACTATTAGTGGGTATTTCATTGGATATGCTGAAAAGTCCAAGGGATATAGATTCTATTCGTGGGTATTTCTTGAGAATGACTTGGTTAGTGGGAGTGATCGGTTTTCAAACATTGGGTATGAAAAAGGATCATTATGAATCTAAACCTTCTAGCTCAAGTGATAGATCGATTGTCATTCACACCCCTCAGACACAAATAGGTGTTAAACAAACAATAATTGAAGCCTTACAACCTGCTAAAAATGATGACCTTACAGATTGTCGATAGTGGAGCATAGTGTTAGCTAAACCCAATCCTTGTGATATTTGTTTTTATGACGACAACACATTGTTAATAAAAACACATGTATGTGTATTGTGTTATGTGTTATATGTGTTTATGCCTATTATGAAATTGTACATATTGTGATTGTCACATTTGACATATTGTGTTGATTGTTACATACTATTGTGTTTGTGAAGTCATCATATTTTTGTATGCACAATATATGTTTTAGAAATATTAAAACGACATGCACAAAAGCATATGTGCATGACTTAATCGATTACAGTATTGTGATAATCAATTAAGGTCATCAAACAACTTGAGTTTTAAATTGTGGCAAAACAACTAGTTTTAAATCGATTACGTTAATTGGTAAATCGATTAAAACTCGTGTGTTTGCACATATCTTTTTCAAATGTGTTGTGATGAATTTGGAAAAGAAAAGTTTTCAAAAATATGCTCAATTTAAATATAATTTTATATATATTATTATATAAATTTCACGTGACTTTATTAGTTTTTTATTATTTTAAAATAAAACTGGTTTATAGAACCAATCCTTACTGTTCCGTTATTTTAGGTTAGTTAGCATACAACGTGGTTTTGTTTACCACAATATGCAGCTGCATTTCATTCAGTTATTCACTCTGTTATTGTACCTGGGCTTATATAAGCCACGTTCATTGCATTAATAAAATACAGTGTGTTGTTTCCTGCAAGAGTGTAAGCACTTTTACTGCATTTACAATTGGCATCAGAGCTTTAAAAGGGGCCTGATACAGGGGGTGAGAGTGTAAGGAGTGGGAACAATGTGAGAATGTGAGGAGTGGAAACACTGTGAGTGTGAAAGTGCAAACAGTAAACCAAAGCTTGTTCACCATGTCGTTGGAAAAGTTTGCTCAGCCGACCATTCCAAAGTTTGATGGCCATTATGATTTTTCGTCCATGACAATGGAGAATTTCCTAAGGAGTAAGGAAATGTGGCACCTTATAGAAGAAGGTATTCCAGTCTTTGTACATGGAACTACATTGACAGAGGCGCAATAGAAGATTATTGAAGAAGCCAAGCTCAAGGACTTGAAAGTCAAAAGTTTCTTGTTTCAAGCTATTGACAGAGAAATTCTTGAAACTATTATTAATAAAGCAACTTCAAAAGAAATATGGAGCTTCATGCAGAGAAAGTATCAAGGGTCCACGCGAGTAAAAAGAGCATAACTTCAAGCACTAAGAAGAGAGTTTGAATTACATACTATGAAAGAGGGAGAATCAGTTGACAACTACACAAATAGACTTCTTCATGTAGTTACCAAAATGAAATCAAATGGTGAAGAAATGAAATAGAGCACTGTTGTCAGCAAAATACTCAGATCTTTGACATCAAAATTCAACTATGTTGTATGTTTGATAGAAGAGTCAAATGATTTAGATGTTTTAACCATAGATGAACTACATGGCAGTCTTTTGGTGCATGAACAACACATGCAAGACTTCCAAATTGAAGAACACGTTCCGAAGGTCACAAATACAAATAATAGTGGACCTTCTAGGGGTAAGGGCAACAGAGGTGCATTTAGAGGAGGAGGCCACAACAGAGCAGGACATGGAAGAGGTAGACAGTCATTGAATAAATCACTCATTGAGTGCTTTAAATGTCACATATTGGGTCACTTTCAATATGAGTGTCTAGATTGGGAAAGACAAGCTCATTATGCAAAACTTGATGAAGAAGATGAAGAACTTCTATTAGTGGCATATGAAGAACTTCATCACACCACACATGAGGACATATGGTTTCTAGATTCCAGCTGTAACAACCATATGACGGGAAGCAAGGAATGGTTTTCTGATTTTGAGGAAGGATTATGCAAAACTGTGAAACTTGGAAATAATACAACAATGAAAGTGGTTGGAAAAGGAAGTATCCGAGTAAAAATACATGGTTTTACTCAGGTAATATCAGATGTTTATCTCGTCCCAGAGTTGAAGAATAATTTACTCAATTTAGGCCAACTTCAAGAGAAAGGTCTATCCATCTTAATCTATTAAGAAACCTGTAAGATATTCCATCCAGAGAAGGGCTTGATTATACACTCTAAAATGAAGAGTAACAAAATGTTTTATGTGACAGCATGCGCAACACCCAAAGAATTAATGTGTATGCAAACGAATAGCAGCTTCGATCAAGAAACACATTTGTGGCACTGTCGTTTTGGTCATCTTAGCTACGGAGGGTTGAAAACACTTGCAAGCAAAGAGATGGTCAAAGGACTTCTACCACTGAAATTCCAAAATAGAATTTGTGAAACATGTCTCATTGGCAAATAACAGAGGGAGCCAATATCAAAGAAATGCTTATGGAGAGCCTCAAAATAACGTCAGCTCATTCATGCTGACATTTGCGGTCCTATCACACCATCCTCGAATAGCAACAAGAGGTACATATTAACCTTCATTGATCATTTTTCTCGCAAAACTTGGATCTATTTTTTGCAAGAAAAACCTGAGGCTTGAACTATGTTCAAAAGATTCAAAGCGAGTGTTGAAAGGAAGCCGGTATGTGCATCACGTGTTTGAGGACTGATCGAGGAGTTGAATTTACATCAATGGAGTTTGAAGAGTTTTGCAAAACTCAAGGAATTTCTAGACAATTAACTGCTGCCTACACGCCTCAGCAAAACAGAGTTGTTGACCGAAAGAACAAGACAATCATGAATGTAGTACAAGTAACACTGAATGGGAAATAAGTTCCTAAAGCGTTTTGGCCTGAAGCAGCTAAATGATGTGTGCATGTACAAAACAGAAGTCCAACTTCAGTTGTGGAACAGAAAACTCCCGAAGAAGTCTGGTGTGGTGAAAAGCCAAGAGTAGACTATTTTCGAGTCTTTGGTTGTGTAGCTCATGCTCACATACCCAATCAAAAGCGAAGCAAGCTCGACGACAAAAGCAAGCATTGCGTATTCTTGGGCGTTAGTGATGAATCCAAAGCTTACAAATTGTTTGATACTTTAACAAAGAAAGTCATCATAAGTCGAGATGTCATGTTTGAAGAAGACAAGAGCTGGGACTGGGAAGGATCAAGAGAAAAGTCTAGCACTGATGTTCTGGACTGGGACGAACAGACGATTGAAGCTAGAAAAGAATATTCAAGATCTGCACAACAGGAAGAAAATGACAGTATCACGATCGGGGTATCCTCGAGCGATCCAAATGACAACTCAAATGAAACCAATCCACCACTAGTAGAGGACGCTGATGAACATACAACACAAGTCCAAGGGAGGGCAACGCGACAGAGAAGAGAACCAGTTTGGATGGCAGATTACACCTAGTTTTCTAAAGAAGTTGACCTCATGGCATTAATGTTGGCTGAACATGGAGGTGATCCTCATTCCTACAAGGAAGCTTCTCAAAGTATAAAATGGAGAGAAGCAATGAATGCAGAGATCCAAGCAATTGAGAGAAACAAAACATGGGAACTCACCGATGCTTCAACAGGAATCACACCTATTGGGGTCAAATGGCTTTTTTTAAAACAAAACTCAATGAACATGGGAATATTGAGAAACATAAGGCTCGGTTGGTGGCAAAAGGGTACTTACAGCAGTATGGTGTGGATTACACTGAAGTCTTTGCTCCCGTAGCAAGGCTTGATATCGTGCTAGTATTATTAGCCTTAGCAGCTCAACATAAATGGGAGGTATTTCAACTAGATGTCAAGAGTGCATTTCTTCATGGTGAGCTGAAAGAAGAAGTGTATATACAACAACCTGAAGGTTTTTGTTAAGGAAGGCAAAGAAGATAAAGTATATAGATTAAGAAAGGCGTTATATGGTCTTAAACAAGCTCCAAGAGCTTGGTACAGTAGAATTGAGGCATACTTTGCCAAAGAGTAGTTTGAAAATGTCCTAGTGAGCACACCTTGTTTACCAAGAAAAGTGGAGACAACATCCTAATAGTTAGTCTTTATGTAGATGATTTGATTTATACCGGAAATGATAGAAGCATGTGTGAACAATTTAAAGGCTTAATGATGTTGGAGTTTGATATGACTGACTTGGAAGAATGAGATACTTTCTCGGCATAGAAGTAATTCAGAGTAAAGTTGGTTTCTTTATTTGTCAACATAGATATGCTCAAGCAATATTAGCACTATTCAACATGGCAGATTGCAATTCAGTAAGGAATCCTATTATTCTTGGGACAAATCTATCAAAAGATGAGGAAGGCACTAGAGTGGATGCCATGTAGCATGGACAAGCAGTAGGTTGCCTCATGTAGTTAACTGTAACTCGCCCAAACTTAATGTTTGGAGTAAGTTTGATCAATAAGTTTATAGCAGATCCAAAAGAGTCACACTGGTCAGCAATAAAATGACTTCTACGATATGTGAAAGGAACCATAAAGTATGGGATATTTTATAGAACGGAAACAAGAAACAGGAGTCTTATAGCTTATACGGATAGTAATTACGCAGGGGATCTGGATGATCGCAGAAGCAGCTCAGGTCTAGTATTGAAGATTGGATATGAAGCTATATCATGAGCCTCCAAGAAGCAGCCTATTGTCAGCTTATCCACCACGGAAGCTGAATATATTGCTGCAACTTCTTGTGCTTGCCAATGTATCTGGATAAGAAGAATTCTAAATCAGCTTGAAACAGAAGAACAAGAAGCAACCAACACAATTATACTTTGTGACAACAACTCTACCATTCAACTGTCTAAGAATCCAGTCTTTCATGGGAAAAGCAAACACATTGCAGTGAGATTCCATTTTCTCAGAGATCTAGTAAGGGATGAAGTTATGAAGTTATGAAGTTAAGTTATTGCAAATCAGAAAATCAAGTTGCAGACATCATGACAAAGCCACTAAAGCTTGACAGGTTTGAGAAGCTCCGAGACATGCATGGAGTAATGCGAGTCAGTGAAATAAGCTAGCTGCATATGCATCTAGCTTAAGGGAGTGATTGTCACGTGACTTTATTAGTTTTTTATTATTTTAAAATAAAGTTGGTTTATAGATCCAGTCCCTATTGTTGTGCTATTTTAGGTTAGTTAGCATACAATGTGGTTTTGTTTACCACAATATATGTATATGCATTTCATTCAGTTATTCACTATGTAATTGTACCTGAGCTTATATAAGCCATGTTCATTGCATTAATAAAATACAGTGTGTTGTTTTCTGCAAAAGTGTAATCACTTTTACTGCATTTACAATAAAGAAGATTTTCTTTAGTGTACTTTATTTTCAATTTTACCCTTTAGGTATTTTTAAATTAAAATAATTATTTTACCTATTTAATCTTTAAATAACTGTTTTTTTTTCGATTTAACTATTATCTTAAATTTACATAACTATTTATATTAAAAAACTAATAAAATTAAAATTATTCAAACATATTTTTATAATTAATAATAATAATTTTATTATTTTTTATTATTATAAAAGTAATATACTTGCATGTGCTTTTACTATATAATGTAACTTTAAAATATATTTTATGAAATATAAAACTATAAAATGATACCCCAAATTCATTTATTTAAAAGGAAGTAAAAACTAATAACATTGCAAAACATATTATTAAAGTTTCAACAACGCCAAAAATAAAATATAATATTAATTTAAAAAATGTAACATCTCATTATCAGTAAAATACTATTATGTTTGGTTGTAGAATCCGAGACTATCGACACTCCACTCTTTCCTCCAATCCACCGATGTTCCTCTGCTTGCTGAAGATCTCCTCGAAACACCGAACGGTTGTGACTTGCAAGAAACACTCCGATGCTCAAGTCAGATTGGTCTAAGTCAAAGTGAGTATTATCAGAAAAAGGTGTGTTTACCTTGTCATTAACACTATATTTATAGGTATTCTTCTCTGTAATTAGCATTAACTGCTTATTAATACCGTATCTTCCCTGTCTCCTTATGCAATATTCGCTCATTTAAATCTATTTATGCTACTTTTGATGTCATTAACTACCTTTTAATGCTTCCTTTAATGCTCATTTCATCCAAATTCTCTCAGCTTCACCAACCCACCATCCTTCAATCTCACTGACTGACCATCCTTCAACCTCCGCCGTCCATTGAACTATGTTCCTGATCGGGTGGCTACCTTCTATACTACATATTATATAATTTTTAATTAGTATAAAATAATTTTATGAATGTATTAAAATTAATAAAACTAATTCTGAATAAAAAAAACTAAAAATAAAAGTACTAAATATGAAAATCTGAATTTGTAGAATCGTGGAGATCCGATAGTGAAGATTTCGGATATCCGATGCATATTTAATATGTTATATATAAAACTTTAATTATATTACAGTTTTAATTATTTTATTATTTATAATTTTTTTAAAATTATGTATAATTTTTCATATGTTTATAAATAGTAATATAATTTTTAATTAATATAAATTATTTATATGAATTGATTAAAATTAATAAAAATAATTTAGATTAAAAAACAATTACTGGCCCATCGGATATGCATATCCAATACATATAAGTTCGGATACGGCATACGAAGTTTCCTTTTGCTAAAATATCTTTTTTGTTTCGAGTTTTGGTCGGTAACATTCATTTGTTTTTTCTGTTCACTTTAGTCCTACAAAATGTAATTTGTGTTCAATTTAATTCTTTTTCTTTTCAATGTAATTTTAAAGAACTTAATTTGTGTTTAATTTAGTTCTTCCGTGAACCACAAACAAAAACTAAATTGAATACAAATTAAGTTATTTAGGACTACATTGAATAGAAAAAGATTAAATTGAACATAAATTACATTATTAGGACTACATTGAACAGAAAAATAAAATGGAAACCATTTTGAATATTCTCAACCAAAATTAGGACAAAAGGTATTATACCTTTCCTTTTATATATGAAATGCAATTCATGCTTATTACATATATCTTTTATTATTTTATAATTAGATTTAAATTTTTATTATTTTATAATTATATTTAAATGTATGTATAATATTTGTGTATTAACAGTTTCTTTTACGGTTTTTAAAAGATTCATATAAACATATATATTTTTATTCATAATTGGTTTTTATTCTTTTAATAATTTTATTAATTGGTTTTTGTTCTTTTAATATAAAAGAAAGGACTATAAAACAAATATTAAAACAGAATATTTCAAATCATTCAAACAGATAATTTAATATTTTAGAAAAAAATACAAAAATATAAAAAAATAAGAAAACTTTAAAATAATTGAAAACAAAATAATTTAATGAATTTAACTAATTCCTTAATATTAAAATAAATAACTATACGTTGTATAAAATTTATTATTTCATTAAAAATAAATAAATTAATTCAAATCTTTATATAAATAAATAAATTATTAAAATTTAACAATTTAATTAAAATAAAATTCAAAAATAAGATAATCGAAAATTTAAAATAAATTGTTAATTAATTAATATAATTAATTAATTAAAACCACCCTAAATAACTTAAAAAAAAATTAAACATTACATTAAATAGCTAAACACAATTTAAACAGAATATTAAACCCACCAAACCCTCTTCTCTTCGTCTTGGCCATAGCATAAGCAAAAGTAAAAATTCAGTGCTCAGTGTTAGATTTCGCATTCTGCAAACCATGGATGCCCAGTTGCCGAACATAAAAAAATGGATTGTGATGTATCCTGTTTACATCAATTCCAAAAAAACAATGGCAGAAGGACGACGCATCGCGGTCGCCAAAGCTTGCGAAAACCCTACTTGTGCCGAAATCGGTGATTGCTGTAGCTATCTCAAGCTTCCTTTTGCAATTGAGGTTTGTTAATTTTGAATATTTTACTCATCTCTATTTTAGCCTCTGCAAAGTTTACTAATATATGGAAAATTGCAGATAGACAAGGCGTACCCTCGCGATTTCATGCAAAGAGGGCGCGTGAGGGTGTTGCTGAAGACGGAAGATGGGACACTCATTAACCCCTCCATCTCGTCCCGTAAGATTTAATTTTTCAACCCATATGAATTTCTGTCAGTATGTTGCTTTGAATCAGATCTGGCTATGGTGGTATCCATGTACTGTAGTTATACTTGGAATTAATATTTCCAAAACTCATACTTTGGTCGGTCGTTGGCATTGAAGAATTGTTTATGACAAACTTCCAAGTCATGTTGATAATTTGCATCTATTTCCTGCTAAGAGTAAAATATGTTTCAATATATACAATGCTTGTTTTGATTTGAGAGGGAAAAGAGGCTTCAGATAAAGAGGATCAAATGTGAGAGGCACGTGCACTTTTATTTCCATTTTCTTTATATGGATGCATGAAGGAGCGTGAATTAAAAAGCAAAACCAAGCATACAACATCATCGTCATCATCGCATATATACAATGTTTTGATGCTTGTGAAAAAAATCAATTTTTGTTTTTCCCAAAGTTTTTAATGGTATTATTAGCCTTTTGTTTTTGGCCAAGAACAATACTTACATTTTCAAAAGCAATAGTCAGTAGCAATGGTAATTAGGCCCCTGAGAGTGAGAGATGCTCTAGTATACCGTGACCATGTCCACCGGTTTGGTATCAAGCATTTTCACTTGTAATCAACTCATTCATCTTTATTCCAACCATGGCCTTTTGGAAGAGCCCCACAAACTGATCGATGAAATTCCCCACCCCAATGTGTTCTCTTGGAATGCCATAATTATGGCTTGCATAAAAGCAAACAACTTGCCTCACGCACAAGCTCTTTTTGACTCAGCCTCTCACAGAGATTTGGTTTCTTATAATTCCATGTTGTCGGCTTATGTTGGCTCCCATGGGTACGAGACTGAGGCACTTGATTTGTTTATTAGAATGCAATCTGCAAGTAACACAGTTGGGATTGATGAGTTCACTCTCACGACCATGGTTAACCTTGCTGCCAAACTACGTGTGCTGCTTTATGGGAAGCAGATGCATTCATATATGGTGAAAACTGCAAATGATTTAAGTAAGTTTGCTTTGAGTTCTCTCATAGACATGTACTCTAAATGTGGTTCGTTTCAAGATGCATATACTGCATTTAGAGGTTGTGATGGGATGGTGGACTTGATTTCAAAGAATGCAATGGTTGCAGCTTGTTGTAGGGAAAAAAAGATGACCATGGCCATAAATATATTTTGGAAAAAATCCTGAATTAAATGATACTGTGTCTTGGAACACATTAATTGCAGGGTACGCCCAGAACGGCTATGTTGAATAAAAGTGTCAAGCCAGATGCAGTCACTTTTATTGCACTTCTATCAGCTTGTCGGCGCAGTGGATTAGTTGAACTAGGAGATCAATTTTTTATTTCCATGGAACAAGATTACAATGTATTGCCGGAGATTTACCACTATGCATGTATGGTTGATATGTATGGAAGGGCTAGTAAACTAGAAAAGGCAGTAGAGTTCATGAGGAAGATTCCCATACCAATAGATGCTACAATTTGGGGTGCATTTCTAAATGCCTGTCAGATGAGCAGTGATACAGCACTCGTCAAATAGGCAGAAGAGGCTATTAAAAGTTGAAGCAGATAACGGGTCTAGATATGTGCAGTTGGCCAATGCCTATGCTGCCACAGGAAAGTGGGATGATATGGGAAGAATAAGAAAGAAAATGAGGGATACGAGGCTAAGAAGCTTGCTGGTTGTAGTTGGATATTTGTGGAAAATGGTATTCATGTATTTACCTCTGGTGATGCATCTCATTCAAAAGCAGATGCAATATATTCAACTTTAATGCGCTTTGTTAGAATATTTATCCTATTTATCATTATTATATTGTGTTTAGGGTTACTCTATTTATCAGGATTATATTGTGTCTAGAGTTACTTTAATTATCATGATTATATTGTGTCTAGAGTTATCCTAATTATCATGTACTCTTGTATCAATTTATTTTTATAAATAGAAGATTATGAGAGGGATCAATCAAGCCCTCTAGAATTATTTTACAGTTTAATTCTCAAGTTGGTATCAAAGCAGGTTTTTTGATCCTTGTCTTTGTTGCCGCCAGTGGTGCGTGGTCACCGCCATTGGTGACCCCCTAAAAGTCTCTTTTTCAACATGTGTGTTTATACTTCAATGGGTGATCCCTGGTTTCTCTCTCACCAGTGCCGCTATCCACCATCGTCCAGCCACTGTCTCCGGCCACTATCTTCGACCGTCGTCTCCACCACTTGTGCCACCAATGCACCAACACCTAGTCCTACCTCTATTGCTTCCGCTATCTTCTTCTCTATTCTGAAAGATCTCAAACGACAGTCGGTGATTAACACCAAGGAATTTCAACACCAAAATTATGGGTTGAAACAATTTCACCAACCCTTTGTCAAATCTGTCAGATTTGTTTTTGGGTGCTTTGATGAATAAGAGCTCATTATGATCTTCCACTTTCACGGTTTGTCATCAGTGCGCCGTCATTTCCACCCTTCGCCGTGAGGGGGACAATGTTTCCAGCTAGGTTTTTCAGCCACAACAGGCCTCATCAGCCCATCAGTCAGTTATGGCAGTCCCTGCAGTTTTGTCGCTTTCAGCCACTACAAGCCTCATCACCCTATCAGTCAGTGATGATAGTCCCTGCAGTTTTGTCGCTTTCAGCCACTACATACTCCACTAGTCAAAGATGGCAGTCCCTGCAGTTTTGTCGCTTTCAGCCACTACATGCCTCATCACCCCATCAGTCAGTGATGGCAGTCCCTACAGTTTTGTCGCTTTCAGTCACTGCAAGCCCCATCCTTACTTGATGGCAATTCAGTCCCTGGAGTTTGTCATTGTCCTCCTTTGTCAAAGCCATCCTACTTGAAGTTTTATGGTGCTAGTTGAAGTTTCGCAGTTTGTCGACCTGTGATTGAGCATTTGTTTGCCGCACACTCTTGAAGACAAATTATATATTTCAAATTGAGTTTATTTATTCCAAGCTTGGTTCATACAATCTATATGCTCCAGCTTGAGGGAGAGTGTTATAATATTTATCCTATTTATCATCATTATATTGTGTCTAGGGTTACCTTATTTATCATCATTATATTGTGTCTAGAGTTATCTTATTTATCATGATTATATTGTGTCTAGGGTTACTCTAATTATCATGATTATATTGTGTCTAGAGTTACCCTAATTATCATGTACTCTTGTATCAATTTATTTTTATAAATAGAAAATTATGAGAGGGATCAATCAAGCCCTCTAGAATTATTTTACAGTTTAATTCTCAAGTCGCTTGAATGGGAATCTGTATTTATCTTTCGTAGAGCTGAATCAACTTAATGAAATTCAGGCTGGTATTTAGGATATACTTTTATGGTTAACTAGCCAATGCCACTAAAATTGGATGCTCTGCCATAGAAGGATCATAGAGCCACCATCCACTGCAGCATGCTTATAGATAGTGTTGCAGTAGTCAATAGGAATTATATTACTGCAACAAAAATGGTTGGAAGACTATTTTCTTCATGAAAGTGCATTTGATGATTTGGAAGAGGTGCATTTGGTGACATGTCCTCCTTACATACAAATATTTGATGTTGTCACATACTATTCTATCCTATCACAGGAAAATCTTGGCAAATGAAATAAAGAGCAAAAAAGCTGTAAGTTGGCCTGATGAGATGACTTGGTAAATTCACTCGGGATTCAAACTTTTTATGGAGATACATGTCGATAGAATTTATTCCTTTTGAATTGAAGTTTTGGTAGATTACAGATTCTGTAAAGGCAGTTATTCAAGGTGGAAAAGGTGGTACTCTACAATCTACACGACCAACTGTGTCTCATATGTGGTGGCACATGGAACATAATGAAGGATTAATGCTCCGTGATTACGAAACTCTGTGGTGATTCCACCTGGTGTGTTGGTGCTGCTATGGGTGATCTGAAGCCTGCGAATGGAAACAAAGAAACATGTCTTGAATTGTTCTGCTCTATTTCGGTTTTCAAGCATGTGAGGAGCTAGGATAAAACCAGCTCTGTGATTGCCGCTGTAGTTGGTTGTTGAGTTTTGGTTTTGCTGCTGTTCTGTGGAGATGACGTTCTTTAGGTATGAAGTTCAGATTCCATCAACACTATCAAGGCAGAGGTGGATCCTTGCAAGGAAAACATAAGCAGTTTGAAGATAAAAGGACCCTCTTGCAACCATGACACACAGTCTTAATCATAATTAGTCTTTGGATTAGTTGTTTGGATTAGTTTTGCCTCACCGCTGTTACGGAAGCTTTAGTGCTTCTCTGATATTTTACTTTTCTCCCTCTTTTTCTATTGTATAAATACACACTTTGCTCATTCAATAAAATACACATCGAGCATTGTATATATGTTTTAATATAGTCTTTTAAAACTAGCTTTTAGTTCATTTATTTCATTTAGTTTCTCCCTTGAACCACGCTATAAACAGTCTTAGTAGTTATCCGAAGTGCATAATGTTATCCAAAATAAATTAGTACCGTGCTCCACCTTCTAACAAAATATACCAAATGATAATTAACCAGCACATAAAAGTATGATCGTGAATAATCCTGCCATGCTAGCTGCTAGAAATACACGCCCTGATAGAAAGAATTTAAATTTAAAGAGAAAATTTCTCCTTTCTAACAAATTTGTAAAAATTCCACTTACTTTAGTCTGCTGGAATATTCAGTAAGTCCTTGCCCAATTGTCTGCATTTGTTTTGTGAATTAGAAGCAAACTCACAAGTGACTGATCATTTTGTAACATCCATGGATAACTGTTTGTGATTGATATGGGTTCCTCGATTGAGATATCCAGCCCTTGGTTTGAAGGGCGTGTTAGAGATCCCATATTCACTAAAGATATGACTAAATAATAAATATATAGGTGAATGCAAAACTGATCTTACAAGCTAGTTTTGTAGTGTTGAATTATGTTTAAATTCCACTTTCTTAAGAACATATCCTGAATTTAAACTTATTATAAAGTGAAGTGTGGAATGGATGATTGTTTAGATAGGTTGGTGAGAGACATTGATAAGATCTGTAAAGATCTATTGGAGTATTGAGTTTGACTTTTCTTAATCTTGTGTAGTAATTTGAATTTATGAAATTGATTTTATAATCAGGTAGCTATGGCTTGTATAATATGTTAATTAATTTTATATAGGTCTGCAATGAGAAAATAGATTGTTTATTGTAAATGACCATGAATAATGTGTTGTTTGTGATGACTAATTCAGAATGGAACAAGAAGGATGTTAGGAAAAATTGTCTATAACATTGATGATCTTGCTTTTGTTCATGAATGGACCGTGGAGGAGAATGGAACAAATTCAGACTTGGATGCTTTAAATGTAGACATCTTAGCTAAAGTTGGAGAAGATGTTAGTGGTGCTGCACCTATGGGTGATTTGGAGGTTCCTCCAATTACTTAATGGTGTAGGCGGCAGAGATGACATTAATGAATATGAAGATCATGAGGACGAGGATGAATATTTTGATTTTAATATGAATGATTTTCTTGGATAGTTTGTTTGCCTAAAATAACTATGAATTTGTTAGTTATTATGAGTAATTTTATCACATGTGATTCTACTTATAGTTCTGCTATGTATGGGATCTTAATATTTATAATTTATTTTCATATGCTCAACTCTTACTGGTGGAGTTACAATCTTTTGTCCACCATCGGATACTCCTACTACTATCCTTGAGTTTGACAATATTGAGTGGGTGAGCTGGAACATGTGGAAAGCAATCACAGAATAAATATGTGGGGAGGTAATGAGTGATAGAAATGCAGGAAAAGAGTTTGCTACGTAGTTGGGCAAAGAATTCTTCTCTTAAGTTGAGGAGTCCTACGCTTTGGTTTACGTCTATTTCATATTCTCAGTTTCCTTTCCTAATCTCTGTTAACTGCTATTACTGCTTCATTTCTGGTTTTACTGTTTTTGGATGATGTTAATGAATAACGATGATATTTTTTTGTAATGCATGTTTGGAAACGGTTACTTTTTTGAGCCTTAATTTCTCCGACATTACAAATGCCATTTCGTTGTTTATTTTTTTGGTTGTAAACATCACTTGTCAAATTGATGAGAAAATGATCCTCTTTTAATTGGATAAAACTGACTATAAAAAGTCTAATGTTTTCATTTTGGGCGTGCTTGTTTTACAGGAAAGCAACTAATGTTACGGGTTGCAGAGATGGTGCCTAGGCATCATGGAAGAACCAAGAAGCAAGAGACTGCATCAACATCAACTACTGGACCTTCCCAAAAATCTGGAAAGGGTGGGAAAAAGAGGAGATAATTTATGTTTCAAACGTTGTTGTACATGTTTGAGTGTTTTGTCAGATGTAACTTTCTATGATATGACCAACTAAAAATTTAGGCATTCTTACACTCGGGCCTCTATTTTGCTTATTGGACAATTTTTTTCACAGCCCTTTTGGGACACATTTCTGAAGTTGTTAAGGGGTTACTTCTGCAATCAAAATTTTGATATGATTTATTTGAACACTTATTCTATTTGATATTAAACGGGACAAGATTGGGATGGTTAATTGTAAAGCCATTCTTTGAGGGAAGGCGGCCTCCAAATAAGTTGGAAGAAAAAACAGAAATATTCTTCTCTTGTTTTATTGAATGGAATATTTGCATTCAAATAGCAAGGATTCTACCTAGCGGTTCAAAAAACAGGCACCATTATTCAGATAATTAAATCTAGCATAAATATTATATTACCTTGTATTCAAACTTACATTATCATGTACCCTTTCTCGAGTAATTGATTTTGTAGTTTTTTGCAATGTTTTCAAACACTTGTGACTCCCTTCAACTCATGAAAGTATAAAAATAAATAATCTAAAGTTTCACATCTTAAAATATAAACTCAAGAATAGAAAATAAGTCGCAAGAAGTGAAGTCATGCTTTGCATGAAGAAAGTAAGAAGAAAATGAAAAAAGTGAAAAAATTTGGTCAAGCAAAAAAAAAAAAGGAATAAACAACAAAAATTAGATCTTATTAGTAAATATAAAAGATAATATTTGTCAAATCTTTTTTAATATAGCAAAGATTTTAAATATTTTTAGATTTTTCACAACAATCAAATATATCTTGAAGATATTGGATTATTTAAAAAATAGTTGGAGGAAATTATATTATCAACTCCACCACCCAAGTGCTCCTGCACCTCCTCACTATTTTCATTTATTCCAAAAATATTTGGTTTAATTGCTTCTTTTGTCCCCAGTTTGGTTGAAGTGTGTCAAATTCGTCCTCCTTTTAGAAAAATGTCAATTTCGTCCCCATATAGAAAAAATTTGTGTCAATCAAGTCATTTCCGTTAAATACAAACTAATGGTGTTAAAAACTTAAAGTGAGTTTTGAATAATAACCACTTCATGGGTCTGATCCCTGATATTGTAGTGGATAAAGTGAGTTTTGAAAGCAATGATTTTTAACGGAGATGACTTGATTGACACAAATTTTTTCTATATAGGGACGAAATTGACATTTTTCTAAAAGGGCGACGAATTTGACACACTTCAACCAAACTAGGGACAAAAGAAGCAATTAAACCAAAATATTTTATTCCTCCCTACTATTTTCTTTTATTCCAAAAATACTCTACACGACTTACGACACGTGTCTGATGTCAAAAGTTTCTCATATTTGGGTGTCAAAGTATCATTATCCTTTTTCAATGGGTTCCGATATTTTGACACCACTTTTTTAACACCATTTTGACACTGTCACGTGGCGTCCTTCTATTGGTTGGTTATTTTTTTTAAAATAAATAAAAATTAGCTTCAAGATGGAGGACGAAATTTGTATTTTGGATTTCCATGTTTGCCCTTATCCTGTTTCATTCGAGTGAAACTGTCTTTCTCCACCCATTTCTCCATCTTGTTCCATTTCTCCGTCTTCGAATCTCACTGTCGTTGGTGGCTGTCGCGTGTTGGTGGTTCGGTTTCGCCGTCACGTCTTGGTGATTGTGTCGTCTTGGTGGATGTCGCGTGAAACATTAACAAAAATATAATAAATATTATAACTCAAAACATCACCCATACGAAAAGAGCACAAAATTTACATCAATCTTACACTTCGTTTTAAGGATGCCACTGGACTTGCGCTCATAACATGCACAAAACAAGATTGTCCACAACATCGTAAGGGTTCGCGAATGAACAAAAAGTAAATAGAGAAGATGCTGAGATATGGTCCAGTTCCACTTACCAAAATAAACGAAGACGAGACAAAACAGGGCTTCAACGCCACAACAACACAACAATGTGAGAGGGGTTCAACGGTCCACAACGACAAAGCGACAAAGAGCACGAAGCCCAGAGAAAAGGCACTAAAAAAAACAACACAAAAACAGATGACAACGAAACTGATGACCGAAAGGGCTTCAGCACCGAGAGAAAGGGATTCAATGGTGAATGAAAGGACACACCAATGCTTGACGACAGCTAAACCCTAAACCCAAAGCAATAGTAGATGAAAGCAAAAGGAAAGACTGATGATACGAGAGCCAGAGGAAATGGCTTCAGAGATTCATGAGAGAACGAGAGAGAAGAAACTGCAAAACTAAAAATTGATTTTTCTCCTTCCAAATATGCCTTTGCCTCAGAACTAAACACCTTTTTTTTAATTCAAATCGCCCAATGACATCGTGCCACGTGGACAATGTCAAATTGGTGTAAAAAAAGAGTGTTTTCGCTACGTAAAACACCACCCACACATACACTCTTCTCTCTCTTTTTCACTTTTATTTTTACCAACTTTTCATTTACAACTCTAACACCTTAACTCTTAACTTACGCAACACACCAACTTCACATAACACTCACTCCTTTCTACTCTTTCATTTTACTTTTTCAAACACCTAAACCCATCATTTCTCTCTTCTTATTTTCACGTCAACCCCATGCACACACCTTCACCATTTCTTCCTTTTCCATTTCAGCACATTTATGTAACACATGCACACACCTCCATTCCTTCTTTCTTTTTCCCCTTACTTTTTTCCGCTGAACAGTACCTATACCCCTCCCTTAATACTTTCATTTTCTTCTTTTCCACCTTCAAAGAATACCACTGGAACGTGATTTTCTCCCCATGCATCCCCCTTTTCTTTTTTCTTCATTTAACTTAAGCACATCACACACTTCCTCAGTTCTATGTCAACCCCTTCCAACACTTTCTTCTATTTTTCTTTCCATGCACTAACTCTTGCCTATATTGTGTGATATCCATTGTACCCATCTCCATCTTCCACTTCTAATATTCTTGTTTCATGCTCTTCTTCCACACAAAGCACCAACTCCATCCTTCTTCATTGTTTTTCATCAAAACATATACCCCAATTCATTCTTTCTCTTCCAACAATGGAAGAGAACTCTCAATTCCCTCTTACCCACACTCTTGGTCAAAGAGCGTAAATAAGTGAAATATATATAAATCATGCAAGGTAACCATAAACAAGATACACACAATAATATCATTATTTTAAGTATATTCATGACACTTTGTCATACACATGCAACATTTCAAGTGCCCAAAAATATATACCCATTACAACAACAACACATTTCATAAAGTATGAACATGTATAACTCAAGGTATACCCAATACAACATCAAAAACGAAAATACCAATATATACACCCCAAAGTTTACCTCTTCACAACCCAATTGTGAAAAGGCATGTAGATAATCATTCTCCATACAACAACACATGAAACTAAACACAAAAAGAGAGTGCATGCATCAACATTTAACATTAATCTCAACACAAAAAGAGAAAACATGCAATAAAAATTTAATGTTAAACTTTTATCTATCATACACCATGTTATATCCCAAGTTAAACCCCTTACCTCCAGTTCTTAGCAATCTTTCAAGGTTCTTTACTCTTCCTTCCTTCACTAAATTCCAAGCCTTCACTTCTCTGGGATACCTTCAAGTCACGTCCAAAACTAAGGCTAGGTTGACTCCTTCTTTTTTATCACCAACTTGGTTGCTTCTTCAATGTGCCCCTTCCAAAACAACTCACGGTTCTCTCTGTGTCGTTTCCACTTTCAAAAAGCATAGAATCCAACACTATTAACTTAAACTTACACATTTTAAAAAGAACTAACCCTACACCTTACTAACCCTTAACCACCCACTTAGGTTACTCCCACGGACATCCTACAGAATCCACTTCAGATTCTTGGAATCTTAACTTCACATTAACTCCAATAAAAACCACTTTAATGTGTGTAAATGGTAGGTTTAAAGTGTGCTTAAGTGTCTCTATAATATCCATTTATGTAGCCTACAAATTTTAATGTAATGGTTAACCTCCCCAAGAAACTCTAAAGTCATTTACAAGTATAGAAAACATGTGCCCAACCCATGCAAAATGGAAAAATGCACCCACAAACCAATGCAAAGGTAAAAGAAGAAGACATCTTAGGATTATGACATTTTGACAGCACTTTTTTAACAACTTTTTGACAACAGGATACATGTCATCACTTTATTGGTCTACTTGAATTTATGTTTAAAAAATAAAGAGAAATGGGCCAAGCCACAAAATGGGCCCAATCAGCCCTTAACCCAAAAACGTGAGCTTTGTAAGTCTGAGATGCAAAGCCTTCGGCTAGAAGCTTCTATCTGTCAAATGATAGGTGAGTGACAAAACATCGGATGAGAGTGAGAGCAGAGAAAAGCTCGAGGGCTTCCTGGGTGGATCTGCAGCAGAGCAAGCAATGTTCTTCACCCAGATGAAGAACCAAGTGAAGACACAGGAAGAAGATCGGAAGAAGGTTGGAAAAGAAGATCGGAAGAAACAGAGATGAGTACAGTGAAAACTTAGTATGTATTATATGTTGTAAATGTTACATGAATCGTGAAAGGGGGCACTCTATTTATAGAGTTCTAAAGGGGAAATGGGTAGAAACAAAAAGCTAACAGAAAGGGTGTGGTTACTGTGTAAAAACAGTAACCCACCAAACAAACTAACTGAACAATAAATTCTAATAAAAATATATTTAAAACAGACTAATCACGAGCTGCCACATATGCGTTGTCAAAAAGTTGTTAAAAAAGTGTTGTTAAAAGAACTTTTTCCAGCAAAATGCACCTCCTGGACGTTCACGTACAAGCACAAGGGAGACCAAGTTTTTCATTACTTTTTTTTTCTCTCTCCTACCATGCAAAACAACTTAAAATAAATTAAAAACAAGCCAACAAAAGTGGTACATAATGCAGCGAAAGTGCTCAATGTAAAAGGGTGCTAAATTCACTTTCTCTTTCCAATTTACATAGCTAATATAATAATATCATAACACTTACACTTTCTCTTTCTCTTTAAAAATTTTAATATAATGAAGTTTGATAAATATGATTAGCTCAGTGAAATTTAATTAGATTTTATAAATACTAATGTAAAATTAAACTATGCTTGTTGAACCTTTAGGTCGTCTAGGAGATAGTGGATCCACTGTATCTCGCAGGTAGTAGCTGCTAGAGCTCTATATTCTGCTTCAGTAGAAGACCTTGAGACAGTGTTTTGCTTCTTTGATTTCCACGAAATGAGTGATGACCCAAGGAAGATGCAAAAACCTGTGGTAGACCTCCTAGTATTGGGACAAGTTGCCCAATCTGAATCACTGAATGCCTTTAAATGTATGGGAGAGTTGGCTGGGAAGAATAGCCCTTCTAAGGGTTTAGACTTTATGTACCTAAGGACATGTTGGATAGCCCGATAATGATAGTCAGTTGGAGATTGCATAAATTGACTCAACAGATTAATAGAAAAACACAAATCAGGTCTAGTGTTTATGAGATAAAGTAACTTCCCTATCAGCCTTCGATATGAGGTTGGATCTTTCAAATAACTGTAAGCTCTGTATAAAGAGCTTGTATCACTCAAAAATGGGGTTGAACAGGGCTTGCAGCCCAACATTCCTGTTTCCTCAAGAATGTCTAAAACATATTTCCTTTGGGAAAAATGAATTCCTTTCTTGGATCTTGCTACCTCCAACCCTAGGAAATATTTGAGCTCTCCTAGATCTTTTACCTGAAACCTATTGTGCAAAAGACTCTTCACACTGCTAATTTCTGTCATAGAATTCCCTGCTAATATGATGTCGTCAACATAGACAAGAAGGGTTGTGAATCCAGTAGGTGTTTCCTTGGTGAAGAGAGAATGATCACTCTTTGATTGTGTATAGTTGACAGAAGTGAGGAAGGTGGATAACTTCTCAAACCATTGCCTACTAGCTTGCTTTAGGCCATACAGGACTTAGTAAGTCTGCACACTTGACCTTCTTTATTACCATTAAGACCTGGAGGTAGTTCCATGTAGACTTCTTCATTTAGGTCTCCATGTAAAAAGGCATTGTTCACATCTAATTATTGTAGAAACCAGCTTTGAGAGGCTGCCACTACAATGAGCAACCTAACCGTAGTCAGCTTTGCAACAGGAGAAAATGTATCCAAGTAATAAATCCCTTCTTGCTGAGTGTAGCCCTTAGCTACTAGGTGAGCTTTATGTCTTTCTATAGTCCCATCAGCCTTATACTTAATCTTATATACCTATCTGCAACCAATAGTTGTCTTCCCTTGCGGAAGTTGTGTCAAAAACCAGGTGTTGTTGTTCTGCAAAGCTCTTATTTCCTTTTGCATCGCCTCTGCCCATACACCTACGCCTTTGGCTTCATTATAGGAGCGAGGCTCACTGTTAGCAGTGATTGCCATAGTGTACCTCAAATGCCTTTCTGTCAAAGAATCACAAGATAAGAGATCAGTTTGCTTTCCCTGCCTAGTTTTCGGTTCTTGATGTTTCTTGATTAGTTTCTTGGATTTTTTCTTGTTTTTCTACTACCATGGATGACAAAGATCAGTCCATTAACCCAGCAAGCCCTTTCTACTTACACTTTGGGGAGAATCCAGGCCTAACCCTCATCTCCCAGGTCTTAAACGAGTCCAATTACTCCTCTTGGAGCCGAAGCATGAGAAGAGCCCTCCTCTCAAAGAAAAAGATCAAATTTATTGATGGGTCTATCAAGAAGCCCCAAAAAAGCAATGACCCTTTGTTTGATGCATGGGAAAGATGCAATGTAATGGTACTCTCATGGATTACAAAAACACTTTCTCCACAGATTGTAGAAAGTGTGATATATGTTGAAGAAGCCAAAGAATTATGGGATGAATTGAAGGAGAGATTTTCTAAAGGTGACTATTTTAAAATTTCTAATCTCCTTCAAGACACCCAATCAATCAAGCAAGGGGAAAGAAGTGTTAGTCAGTTTTTTACTGATTTAAAGATCCTCTGGGAAGAATTGGAATCTTTAAGACCAATACCCAACTGCACATGCAAGACTCCTTGCAGCTGTCAGCTTTCAAGAATCTCTCTGAAATACAGAGAAATAGAGCATGTTATATGCTTTTTGAAAGGGTTAAATGAAACCTATAACACTGTCCGAACCCAGATCCTATTGATGGAGCCTCTACCTAATATCAATCGTGTATTCTCTCTTATTATGCAATAAGAGAGACAAGAAAAGTCTGATGCTGGCACTGCCATCCAAAATAATTCTGGTGAGACAACTAGAATTTTAACCAACGTTGCAGATAGGAACAACAATTGGAGAACAGAACAGACCTGGAAGAGTCAAGGCCGGGCTGTTGGGCCACATAATCAGGGAAGAGGGAGAGGAAGGAATCCTAACCATGGAAAACAGTGCTCCTACTGCAACAAAATGAATCACATACTCTAAGCACGGTTTTCCACCCTAGTACAAGAAGAATGGTAGCAATCAGGAGAAGAGGAGTGGCTGGAATTCCACTAATTTTTGCCAGAGCAATACTGGACTAGAAACTACCCATCAGGGAGGCACTAACACTACTTTAAACAATTCACACCCGAGCAAGTTGAAAAACTTCTCAAGATGATTAAAAAAGTTGATGAGCCCATGCACAACATCAATCAGATGCAGAGAAATGACAAGGAGGACAAACCAGGTACTTCCTCTTGGATTATTGACACTGGGGCCACTGATCATGTGACCCATGAAAAAGAAAATTTTGTTACTTTCTATAAAATTAAACCCATCACTGTTAGATTACCAAAAAATTCCATTGTTACAGCTGAACATGTAGGAACTGTTCAATTTTCTAGAGATTTTGTAATCTTTAATGTACTGTATATACCTGCCTTTTTTTCAACTTAATTTCTGTTCAAAGTCTTACAAGAGACTTGAACTTTAGTCTAATTTTTTCTTCTGAGATTTGCCAGATAAGGGAGAACACTACATTGAAGATGATTGGGTGTGTTAACCCTCACAAAAGCCTATATTACTTACAAGCTTTTCCTAGTCATGATCATGATTTTGTTTCAAAGTTTGTCCTTTCTTTTAAATAAGTTGATGTAAATATATGGCACTATAAATTAGGTCATCCTGGACACAAGGTTGTGAAACAGATTTGTGAACGTTTTCCTTATGTACAAATGAATGCTAATACCATTTGTGATGTTTGCCACTATGCTAAGCAGCACAAATTGTCTTTTCCTACAAGTAATTTCTTGCCTGTTGTGTGTTTTGATCTTATTCATTGTGATATATGGGGCCCTTTTCTATTTCTTCCATACATGGCCATAAATATTTTCTTACTATTGTTGATGACTATAGTAGACATACCTGGATTTTTTTAATGAGTAGCAAGGGTCAAACTAGAGGTCTGTTGGAAAACTTTATTGTCAAAATTAAGAATCAATTTGGTAAAGTGATTAAAAATGTTATGTTTGATAATGGACCCAAATTCAACTGTGCCAGCCTGTATGATTTGTATGGTATTAACCATCAAACTAGTTGTGTAGAAACCCCTGAACAGAACTCTGTTGTAGAGCGCAAGCACCAACACATTCTCAATGTGACCCGTGGCCTTATGTTTCAGTCAAATATACCAAATGCCTATTGGTCCTATGTTGTTAGTCATGATGTTTACCTCATAAACAGGTTACCTACTCCCATTATTAATAACGAAACACCTCACAATAAAATCTACAATGTTCCTCCCACTTATTTAGATTTAAAAACCTTTGGATGCCTCTGTTTTGCTTCCACACTTGAAGCTGGCAAGAATAAACTTGATCCAAGAGCTAGGAAAGGAATTTTCCTAGGGTACAAAAATGGTGTCAAAGGTTATATAGTCCTAGATATCAGCACTAGAGAGTTGTTCATAAGTAGAAATGTTTTCTTTTATGAGAACATTTTCCCTTGGAAAAATCAACAAAGCAATACAGAGGATGACAGTGAAGAAGCAGACAGAACTGCCTTCCTCAATGATCCTCCGGTAGAGTTGTCAAAACGGGTAACTCGGCTCGACCCGACCCGGCCCACCACGGATTGGTCACTTAGTGAGCCAACCCAACCCGGCTCATTTATTAGCGAGCTAGAAAAACTTGAACCCGGCCCAACCCACCACGGGTTGGTGGGTAAACGGGTTGGCTCACTAGCCCATTTAATTACATTTTTTTAAAATAAAAAAAAATACAAATTTTCTGTAATTTAAATTTAAATAAATTTCACTCCCAAAAAATTATGTTAAAGACAATTCAAAATAATAATAAAAAGTACAGTATAATCCAAATGTCATCCAAAAACAAATATAAAAAACATCAATTGTTGTAACCCTTGACCATTGTTCTTGTTGTCTCCAAATTCACTAATAAAGATTTTTATAATATCAGAACAATTCCGACAATCAATAAAATATTAGTAAAAAAAAAAGAGAACCAGTACTCAACATCACAAAAAATTAATAGTTTAATCTCTAACATAATTTTCCAAATTCAAAGATATCAAAAAGCTTGTTCAAATAATGCATATTCAAATTGTTTAAATAAAATGAACAAAATCTGATACAAGCATGTCAGAACATGAAAAAATCATTTCATGTCTTCAAATCCTCGAGAATAAAAAACAAATTTGCAAACTCCTATTTTTGTCATTATAGGGTTTTTGAAAAAAAAAAGAAGTGAGAAAACAAAAATGTGGAGAAAAGAGAAGAAAAAAGGAAAGGTGTTTTACCTGCTCCTTGAAGAATTTCAGTGAAGTGAGGGTGAAAGCACCGTCAAATGAGAGCAAGTACAGTGAGAGTGATTTGTGAGAGCAGATGTTACTTTTTTGGTATACACAGTGAGTGAAGAGAGTATTTTATTTTTTAGGGTTTTATAAATAAAATAATAAATTAAAAAAATAAAATTAGGTAGGTGGGTTGGTGGGCCAACCCGGCTCACCACGGGTTCAACCCGCATGAGCCGAGTCTAAATGAGCCGGGTTGAAATCTGACCCGCATATAAGTGGGTTGTATTTTTCAAGCCCAACCCGGCCCGAACCTGTGACGGGCCGGGTTGGCCCGCGGGCTGTGACCCATTTTGACGACTCTATCCTCCCGGCAGTTCTGCCTGCAATGACGATGAAAGGATTAAAGAGCAGGAGATACAACATGATATCGTAGAAACAAACAACACTGGTAGTGAAGCTGATAATAGTGAAAGAGATAATGGACACAGGAGATCTGGTAGGGCCAGAAAGCCTCCAAGATACTTGAGTGATTATGTTCACCAGGTGAATCAATCCTTGTCTACCAAAAACAGCCTTAAAACCCCTTATCCCAACTCTGATACCATAAAGAGAAATGGGCCAAGCCACAAAATGGGCCTAATCAGCCCTTAACCCAAAAATGCGTGCTTTGTAAGTCTGAGATGCAAATCCTTCAGCTAGAAGCTTCTATCTGTCAGATGGTAGGTGAGGACAGAACATCGGATGAGAGTGAGAGTAGAGAAAAGCTCAAGGGCTTCCTGGGTGGATCTGCAGCAGAGCAAGCAATGTTCTTCACCCAGATGAAGAACCAAGTGAAGACACAAGAAGAAGATCGGAAGAAGAAGTTTGGAAGAAGAAGATTGGAAGAAACAGAGGTGAGTACAATGAAAACTTAGTCTGTATTATGATGTATGTATTATATGTTGTAAATGTTACATGAATCGTGAAAGGGGACACTCTATTTATAGAGTTCTAAAGGGGAAAGGGATAGAAACAAAAAGCTAACAGAAAGGGTGTGGTTATTGTGTAAAAACAGTAACCCACCGAACAAACTAATTGAACAATAAATTTTAATAAAAAAATATTTAAAACAGACCAATCACGAGTTCCACGTATGCATTGTCAAAAAGTTATTAAAAAAATATTGTTAAAAAAACTTTTTCCAGCAAAATGCACCTCTTGGACGTTCACGTACAAGCACAAGGGAGACCAAGTTTTTCATTACTTTTTTAGTTTAATAGGTTTGAAGGTCCCTATATTTGGGGGTTTGTTTCAATTGGGTCCCCCAATTTTGAAAGTGATCAATTAGGTCTCTAATTTTGTCAATTTGAATCAATAAAAGCTTTTCCGTTAAATGCAGTTAACGCCGTGAAGTTTTTGAACATGTGGCACGCTGACGCTTTTAGATAGCATTGTTTCAAGTGCATAGGAGAATTATAAAAGGGTGAAATCCCTAAATTAAAGGGTGTATTTGAAGGTGAAATCCCTAAATTAAAAGAGATTTCACCCTTTTATAATCCACCTATGCACTTGAAAATGTACAACCAGAAAGTGTCAGCGTGCCACATGTTCAAAAACTTCACGGCGTTAACTGCATTTAACGGAAAGACATTTATTGATTCAAATTGACAAAATTAGGGACCTAATTGATCACTTCCAAAATTGGAGGACCTAATTGAAACAAAATCCCTAGGGACCTCCAAACCTATTAAACCTACTTTTTTTTCTCTCTCTCCTTTCTCTCTCCTACCATGCAAAACAACTTAAAATAAATTAAAAACAAGCCAACAAAAGTGGTACATAATGCAGCGAAAGTGCTCAACGGAAAAGGGTGCTGAATTCACTTTCTCTTTCCAATTTACATAGCTAATATAATAATACCATAACACTTACACTTTCTCTTTCTCTTTAAAAATTTTTAATATAATGAAGTTTGATAAATATGATTAGCTCAGTGAAATTTAATTAGATTTTATAAATACTAATGTAAAATTAAACTATGCATCACGGAGGACATTATTAGTTCGGTAGTATGCTTAAACATATAGATATACATTTAAATAAATAAACAGTATCTAGAATGGTTTCTATCATTTCAAATTTAATGGCACACTTATTCAATCTTTACTTTTAATAATTAATTTATAAAAAAAATTATTCTTAAATCTGAAGTTTAATTATTTATTTGGTCTTGTCTAAAAATATCAAATTGATTTTTTTAATTTTTTGTCTCATTTTATTTTATTTTTTGAAAATGATACAATTTAATCATATAATTTGTAAAAAATTAATATAATTTGACTCTTTTCGTTAAGTTTTTTAAGTAGATTAATGATTTTTCAATTAAATTGTAATATTTTTTCAAAAATCAAAATCAAATTACATCAATTTTTACAAATCAGATCCAATTGAAAAAATAAAAAGTAAAATTAAACTGAAAGACCAACTTCACATTTTTAAACAAAAACATAAACTAAATTATTAATTGACTAATTAAACCTAAATTGAACTCCATAAGGGTTAATGTGCAGTAGTCTATTCAATATAGCTTAATTTTATATAAATATATATGTTTTAAAAGTTTTTTTTAATATTTTATGAACTATTGTTCAATAAAGTTAAGGATTACATTAATATCTAAGTAATAATTATATTTGAATAATTAGTTTTTATTGAAATATGATTAAAACCACCAAATGAAATAAATATTACAAGGTTTATGTTTTGCATAGTTGATCTTCAAGTTTTAATAAAAAAAAAGTTATCACACCATTTTCCATTTCATACATCACTCTTTCTTTCTTCTCTTTTTAATTTCTCTCTTAATTCTATAATTTTTTTAACAGTCTATTATATAAATTACTATTCAACACAATTTTCATCAGGTGCATTTCTAGAAAAAAAAAATGGTTCAATATGAATTCTCCAAACCAAATTTAGTTTTTAAATATCTTATAATTTAATTAAATTGGGACATTGTAAAGATATATATTATTGATGTCATCCACATAACAAATATGAATATAATGTTTGTCCAAATGTGAAAAATACAGGAATGAGAACAATAAATTAATGGAACATAAAGTACATTAGTCCTATTCTATATAATAAGTAAAATATTATATAGTAATATAAAACAGCATTGCAAATGAATTTCTCCTCCATCCGTCAAAAGGGGACAACAATAGTAATATAACATCTGTGTTATGCAGAAAAGGAAAACAGGGTCAACGGTCAACGTCGGACATTTGCCAACATTTTTCTGTCCATTAGTTTTCCTCTCTCTCTCTCTCTCTCCCCTTCACACACAAACTAGCGCGACCTTTTCAAAGCCAACCAATAACTGGTCAATAACTATCAAAATCCAAAATGAAGTAATTAAGCAAAAGAAAAATCCAAAAAACAAAAAACACAAAGCGGATAATTCTCCAATGTTGTCTTTGCATCTTTTATCGTTCTGAAACAATTTTCGTTCTTTGTTTTCGCGGACTGAAAGCAATTATACCACTAATCGTCACAATCACAATGGAAAAGAACTTCAATGTGAATTCTAGCAGTGTTCCTCATAACGAGGAGAACATCAACACTGGCGAAACTATTCAGTTGCCGGTACCGGAATCTGAAGACAAACCCGAATCCGATGTCAAACCTGATGCCGAATCTGATGCGAAACCCGCCACCGAACCCGATCCCAAACCCAACGCCGAACCCGATGCGGAACCCGATACCAAACCGGACGGCGAAACTGAAAATGCCACAGATTCGGAACAAGTTACTGAAAAGGTAGAATCCAAAGAAGAGGAGGAAAAAGAAAAGAAAGAAGAAGAAACGCAAGAAACTGTCGAGGCTGAACCGGAATCTCCGGTTCCGAGTCTCGACAAGGTTTTAGATGAGATTGACCAATTTCTCGTGATATTACAACAAAATGTCGATGCCGAAGAATCAACCCCATTGGAAATCCCTAATTTCATCCCCGTTTTCTTGCATCTGGTGGAACAGAAGATAGTGAAGTACGACACGGGTGAAATGAAATGGAGAGAAACAATTGAAGACGATTCCTCGCTTTTGGGATGCGCGAATCGCATTTCGAGGCTGATGAACCATTTCATTGAGTACTCGCGATCTCACGCAGAGAAAGAACAAGAGGGCGAGGAGAAGGAGAAAGTCCGAATAGACTTCATGATCAACGGCGTCAGCGTGATTCAGCAGCGTGTGATGTCGTTTTTGGAGGACGAGTTCCGTACACTGATGGAAGAATCTAGAAACCCAAATAAACCAGACTCAAAGGGAAAACAACAGGTGGCAGACTCCTTAGAGTCCGAGCCACTCGAAGAAAGTATTCCCGAATTCCCAGGTTTCACGGAGGAAGCCATTGCGAATCTGAACAAAATCGCCAAGGAAATGGTAGCCAGCGGTTACGAAAACGAGTGTTGCCAAGTCTACGCACTTTCACGGAGGCATGCGTTTGAGGACGGCATGAACAAAATTCTCGGGTACGAGAAGCTCAGCATAGACGAGATTCAGAGAATGCAATGGGAAACACTGGAGCGCGAAATCCCCACATGGATCAACACCTGGAAGGAGTGCACCTCTGTATGGTTCCCCGGAGAGCGAAAGCTAGTAGAAATGGTGTTCGGCAACGAAGCTGAAACCGTGGTAAGCCTCATGGGCAACATTTCCCGCTCAATTGTCATTCAGCTGCTTAATTTCGGGGAGAGCATTGCCATGACAAAACGCGCCGGCGAAAAACTCTTCAAACTCTTGGACATGTACGAGACTCTACGAGACGCCATTCCTATAATGGAGACCTTGTTCCCGGATGACATAATGGGGGAAATCAAGACCGAAACGACATCCGCAAAATGTCGTCTCGGCGAGGCAGCGGTGTTAATATTCTGCGACCTGGAGAATTCGATTAAATCGGAGACTGGAAGAACTCCGGTGGCGGGAGGCGCGGTTCATCCTCTGACACGTTATATCATGAACTACCTAAGGTTAGCGTGTGAGTATAAAGATACTTTGGAGGAAGTGTTCAAAGAGCATTCGAAAATCGAGCGTGCGGATTCAACTAGCAGGCCTCGCTACGAAACCGAGGAGAGCAAATCGAAGAACGAGAACAAACACAAAGAGGATGAGTCGCCGTTTGCAGCACAATTAATGCGGGTGATGGAACTTCTGGACTCGAATCTGGAGGGGAAGGCGAAGCTGTACAAGGAGGTTGCATTGAGCTGCATTTTCATGATGAACAATGGAAGGTACATAGTGCAGAAGATAAAAGGTTCTGCGGAGATCTACGAAGTGATGGGAGAAACGTGGTGTCGTAAGAGATCGACGGAGCTGAGGACTTACCACAAGAACTACCAGGTGGAGACGTGGAGCAAGATTCTGAGCTACCTGAGCCCTAAAGGATTAAGCGATCACGGGAAGGTGCAGAAGCCGGTGCTGAAGGAGCGGTTCAAGGCGTTCAACGCAGCATTTGAGGAGATTCACAAGACGCAGAGCATGTGGGTGGTGAGCGATGAACAGCTTCAATCGGAACTTAGGGTTTCCATCTCTGCACTTGTTATTCCTGCCTACAGATCCTTCTTGGGGAGGTTTTCGCAGTATTTGGATCCGGGAAGACAAACCGAGAAGTATGTAAAGTACCAAGCTGAGGATATAGAGACTTACATTGACGATTTGTTCGACGGGAACGCACACGGGCGTCGCTAGCTAGGAACAAATGCACACAACACAGTGGATCAACGAACAAAGAGAAAACTTCAGGGAAGATGGACACGTGGCAGCACCTGCGTCCGTGTTCAGGCTTTTTCCTTGATTTGGTGCTTCTGTTTCCGCAACGGAGGCGAATTGGGTCGTTTGAATGTAATCTCATGATAGTATTATTATTATGACCTTTGTTTTGTATACATGCAGGATTAATTTGGTTAGTCTTTAGGGTGAGTCACTGAGTTCCTATCTCGTGTTCAATTCATCACCTTTTTCTTTTCCTTTTCTTACATAATTTGAATTCTCGACTGAGTTTGTATAATTAACTTTTCTTCCTCTTTAGATGTTTGATATTTCTAGTTAATAACTCCTATATATTCTTGTACCTCGCATTTGAATTATATATGGAAATAAACACTTGTCATGTAATAATATATAATATAATAATCTAATCAAATTGAATGCACTAATCAAATCAATGGTTTTTCTCCAATAAAAACATTTCACATCCACAAGTAAACTATTCATAGATCATAAATTTTATAGTGTTTATCAGAATCAAATTGCATCGTCATCTATGATATCTTAGATGTATCCATCAAACAATGTCATCTATGACGATGCAAGTATTCTAATGGAAATCCCTCACAACACACATTGAGGGTCTTCTTTAAAGAAATGAAGAAAATCTGCAAAATGAAATAATGAAATGTAGAACAAATTTGATAAGGATTTGGAGCTTTTAAGGGTCCACCATAAATTCGAGTTTATTCAACATCATAATGAGTTAAGTCAACATCGAAATGAGTTGTAGGCTTTCCACGAACAATTGGAAATATTCAACTATGACTAAACTACCCATTGATATCAACAAGTCAAACAAGGTTGAATCCTGCATGATGAACAAATTTTTGAATCCCTAGGATAGGGGGAATGAGGTACAAACAATTCATGATATTTAGTCTTTGAATATAGTAATAGATGCTCATACCTCAGGCAAATAATAATTCTCAGGCCAACCATTTGGTGTGCCCCTTTTCCTAGTCCAAGGACATTCATTACAGTAAGTCACAAACCTTTTGATCAATAAAATCCTTTTAAGGAACGCCCTCATGAAGGAAAATCTCATGAGTTTTCACCCTCTTATACCCGATGTTATGACAACCCAACTACATGAAAAATGGAAAAAGCTAAGTGTTCAATTATGTAATGCATTATAAGCGCATGTCAAGGGATATCTCACCTAAGTCGATCTATTTTTTGAAGATCTTAGAGTACACTATTACCTTTTTCAAACCACTTTGGCAGACCTAACATCAGAATGGTATTATTCATTTTTAAGAAATTCTACATATTTATTTGACACTTTTTGTGCAAGATTTTGGGCTCACTTCACTGATTGCAAACCTATGGTGGCAACCTCAACCGCTTTCCTTAGTGAATCCATGCAAAACAATATAGTTGTTATCATTGTCACCATTGCCAATTGGTAAGTTAGGAAGAATCTTATTGACCAAGAAAGCTCAACAAAAGTTCTTTATTAGTCAACGTATAGCTTGACAACCTCTATACTCTAATACAATCGTACCGACAACCATTACTCAAATTTTGCATGGGAACGAGCAGACACCAAAGGATATATTGATTTGCTTTGAACTTTCGACATGAGTGAAGAATATAGAATACTTACAATTGAGTATATTATGTTGGAAGCTAACAATTCATATAACACCTTGATAGCACAAAAAATTCTCAATCAACTCCAAGCAATTGTTTCAACTCCACACATGGTTATTAGTATACTTTTTATCATATTTAATGTTGGAAGTCCCACATCGACTAGAGATAAGACCAATTTATAGTTTATAAATGGGTGCAAACCTCACCTTATAATCTGGTTTTGTGGGGGTTGAGTTAGGCTTAAAGTCTACTTCTTAACATGGTATCAAAGTCAGGTTAGAGCCTATCCTAGCGAGATTTGTGTGGACATATATAACCTTTTCTTTGTGAAAGTAAAGTTTAAGCAAGCTCATAAATCGTGTATAGATGATACAATTAAAGGATCCTTCAATGACCCTGTAAATGATACCAATAAGGATAATTGGAGATTTTCCTGTTGTAAGCTTAATGAAGGAACAAGGTCTTCTTGAAGATTGAGAAGAGAAAATGGTACATGACAAATCGTCTAGTTAGTATAAAATGTGCTTTGTGTAACATCCCAACTCTAGAATCACTTAAGCATATCAAAGACTAAAGTTTTTCGTAAATGAAATAAAAATTTAAAAAAAATTAACTTATTACAAATTGAAATTATTAATATATATAATCCAAATGAAACATAAAGTTCAATTAAAAATTTATTAATCCATTTTTAAGAAAACAATAAACTAGTTAAACTATAAAAAAAATGTATTATTAGTACTGATGAATGCATATTTATGTCCACATTTATGGTTTAAATTCGAATTTTTTTATGGGATTCTTGTGTTTAAATGGTTTATTTGAATAAGATTCGTGTCAAGTGAACTTATGAAGTTTGGAAATTAAAATGGATTAAAAAGTGATTTTTATTTGTATAAATTCTTGGATATTCTAATGTTTGTTGATGCAACTGAAGTTAAAGTTTGATTCATTTAAAGTGTGAAATTAAGTGTCCAAGATACATAATAGGTCCAAAATCAGAATTTTGATACAAGGAACCAAATGCATACCTGATTCTCACAAATACACTATCTTTTTCAGCAATGGGGCATTTTACTCCTGCACACCCTGATTTTTCTATTCACACCCCTCCTTTCACTAACTAATCATGTTCTCCAAGATGCTGCCACATGGCAATCCACACTAACAAAGTTGAACCAATCAGATGTTGCCATGTGACATGATCCTCCCCATACCAAATCAACTAATGATAACACGCCACATCATCACTCTTGACATGTGATCATCTTCAAACCCCAGAAACCCTAGTTTCATCTCTCCACGTCGTCGACCACCGTGAGTTCGTCTACCTTGCACCATCAACCTCGTCGCAACATCACTTACAAATAGAAAAATCACCTTGCCGACGTAGATCAACCTTCGCGCATCAACCTCTTCGCACCTACAAAAACCAAATTTAGAATCGCGAAATGCAGAAAACTGTAATGTGCGATCTCCACCTCGAAACTCTTCGAACTTGTGAGCAAACCTAAAAAATTACAATCCCACCACCACTACAAAAAAAAATTGAAATTACTAACAAAATTTTTTTGACAAAAATAAATTTGTCCATAAATTTGAATTACTAATGAATTTTATCGATGAATTATGAAATTTAAATTACCGGCATATTCATTTCTAACAAATTTTTTCGTCGGTAAAATCCATCGATAATGTATATTACACTTACCATAAAATAATTCATTAGTAAATTCGTCGATAATGCATATCTCACTTATTGAAAGAAAATTTGTCAATAATGTATAATTCACTTATGGACAAGTTTTTCCATTGATAAAATTCGTCAGTAATGTATCTTACACTTACTGACAAAAAATTTCGCCGATAAATTCGTAGATAATGTATATCTCACTTACCGACAACAAACTTCGTTAGTAAAATTCGTCGATAATGTATATTTCACTTGTCAATAAATTTTTCTGTTGGTAAAATCTTTTGGTAATGTATATTACAATTACCGACGAAACAATATATCGGTAAATATATTGGTAAATGAAATATTTATTACCTACGATAAATATGTCGGTAAAATGAGCGGGAATTTTCCCGCCCATTTTTCCCCTTTGTCAACGAGACAGATACACTATTTATTTTTCTCTCTCTCGCATGTGTTCATCTTCTTTGTGTCAAACAAGTCATGTTGCCTCCATCTCCGTTCAGTCAGGTTGTTGTCTCCGTTTAGCTAGGTCGCCACCACCTGAATTCAACAAAGCTACCTCTATTATTCCTTATGCTAAAAACAATGCAACCAAGTATTGTCACTAGCACGCAATGTCGCTGTTGTCCACTCTAACTCCAGCCAAAAGCAACGTTTGTCACCGCCCTTACGATTAGAGTAGTGCTGTCAAAATGGGTTAGAACCTGCGGACCAACCTAACCCACCACAGGTTCGGGCTGTGTTGGGTTGGAAAAAATGAAATTTTTTATACGAGTCAATTTTCAACCCGACTTACTTAGAACCCAGCTCACCTGAGTTGAACTCATGGTGAGGCGGGTTGGCTCACCAACCCACCTAGTTAAATTTAATTATTTATTATTTGTGTTTCAATATTATTTGTTAATATTTTTTTTATCGTAATGTAAATATGAATAAAGAAAAAGATGTTTTAAGAGAGCAAAATATTATAAATTTATCCATTCAAGACTATAATCTTATAAATGGATAAGTGACACAAAAAGTATTGCTTTTGGATTACATTTGAGTTGTATGTCAGTTTTTTTATTTTGAATTGTCTTTGGAATTTAACATCATTTTAGAGTGAAATTTATTTAAAATTGAATAACAAAAAATTATATTTTTTTTTTTTGGATTTAAAAAAAACTTGCAATTAATTGAGCTAGTGAATCAACCCGTTTATGGTGGATCGAGCCGGGTTCAAATTTTTTTGGCTTGCCAATAAAGGAGTCGGGTTGGGTTAGCTCACTAAGTAGCCAACCCACCCCGCTACCCGAATAAAAAAAAAAACCTGCGGATTTTTGCCAACCTGTAGATACCCATTGGATACTCGTATTTAACCCGCAAATATTTTTTTAAAAAAATAATATTCTATGAGTTTTTTAAAAAGATCCAAATTAAATTGAAAAAAAAAACATAATTTTCATAAAAAAATTTGGGCCAATGCCCAAATCCTTTATTTTCATAAATAAAAATAGGCCAAAAGCCCAAATCACCTTTTTTATTGTGTTGTTTTTACGTTTTCCTTAAAAGATGGGCAGGTTTCAAACCTTTTTTTTTATGTTTTCTTCCATAAGCAAGAAAAAAGTTAGAACCCTTTCTTTCTCTATTCTTCATAAACCACAAACCCTAAGGGTTTTTTCACTTCAACGGATATGGAGATGACAAGCTCCTCTTTCACCTCTAACCGCTCTGTCGCTCTCTCGCGAACTAGCAATCAAAGTCACAAGGCTTGATCTCCTCCTCTTGCGTTAATCACTGTTAGCCGATCCTCCTCACATAGGTTGTTCGTAGCATCGAGCCGTCACAACACATTTATGGTCCAGGGTCGCTCTCGCTTTGTTCGCCGCCATCCCTGCTTTGATTTCATGTGGACTGTTTGATGAAGCATAAAAAAAGGATTCAGTAGTCGGGGAAGATTCCACCTCGCGACCCTTGAAGGTTCCCCTAACCACTTGCATCTCGTCATCCTTCCGAACCAGAATGGAACGCACGTTGTATTTGGACCAGAGGTACGTTGAGAGCGACGTGCGCATCAGCACACGGCAGACACTTGACATTGCCGTGAAATGGACCTTGCGACTCTTGCGTCGACTAGGGGAAACCCTAGGATTGAACTTCATAATCTTATCTCCTTTTGTAACGACAATGCGAATAAAAGGAGAATGTATGACAAAAAAAGCGAGATTTAGAGTTTGTTATTTCGTTGACAGTAGAGAGAGAATACAAAAGCTAAAGATTGAACAATTAAAAATAATTTAAAGTAAGAAAACATAATGGGTAAAATTGTAATTTCATTTTTCAAACGGGTAGTGGATACCCGCGAGTATATATAGTGTGATACCAAAACCCGACCCGTTAACCAGCGGGTATTAAATTACCAGTTACCTGCTACCCACGGGTACCTTTAACTCGCGAATACTAAATATCCGCAATGGATTTTACCCGCGAGTATCAACGGATGCGAGTTTTTTAGACATCCCTGGATTAAAGACGCAATCTGCAGTGTTTGGCATGGGCTTAATAATTTTTTAATGTGTTTATTCTTCTCGACTGGTAAAAATAAAAGAAAGAAGAAGAAGAGCAAGGGAAGAAGACGAACCATATTGTGATATTTACCGACGAAACACAAACTTTTGTCAGTAAAATTTACCGACAATAGTTTTATCAATGGATTTTTCACTATTGGTAAACCGTCGGTAATTTTAATTTACCGATGGATTTTATGCATTATCGACTTATTTTGATCGTCAATAATATCAATTTTTCTTGTAGTGCACGAAGTCAAACCTTTAGCTTGCCCTCATGAGCCACTGCGGGCCATCTTCACACCACCCTTATGTCAACATCGAGAATCATGACGTACATGCAACACCAAATCGAGAATCACGAAACCATGGACATCTACCATCAACTTCACAAGCAACCGCTATAAATCTCGTGCCTCCTCCATGGAAACCTGCAGAAGATCAAATCTCTAAATCGCGAAGCCTCCTCATGCAAATTGTACGGTTCTAATTCGTCCACCGTAGAACATTTTTCACCATCACATAATCACAACCTGCGAAGAGACAAAATTTACCAAGCTCCGCAAATCTCCATGAACTTGCAGCAAAACGTGATCAACGACTACATGTCCATCGCGCCATCACAAGAGTACCTCCACCAACACATACTCACTCTGTAGAAACCCTAACTCATTGGACAGGCTCTCATATGATCAAAGTTGGTGAAACAAGGGCCTAAGTGTTGGAAATGGAAAGTAGGATAACTACGATAAATATGAGGTTTTAGAGAGTGCTAGCAAGTGTATTTGACTTGTTTATGCAGGTTGTAAACTGGTTTGAAAGTTTGAAAGTGTAGAATTGAAATTGGATAACTTGTAGAAGTGAATTTGGGTTTTAAATGGTCAAGTTGAGTTATAGTAAGTTTTACTAAGTTTTCTTAAGGTCTAGAGAGTCCTAGGGATCTTTAGAAGTTGGGGGTGAAGTGTCCCGAGTCTGATTTTCAGGTTTGAGCTACTGTCATGACGTTGAGTGCCAGTTCTCCAACGCCTAGGTGCTACCTTTCTATTTCGTGGGTGTTGAGTGCCAGTTTATGGCACTAAGTGCCAGGAAAATAGAGGTTGTGGCGTTGAGCGCCAATTTCTTGGCGTTGAGCTCTACCGCTCTAATTTTGGTTTTTTTTCCAGGTTTTGGAAATATCAAATTCTGGGTTCTGGATATCCGTTTTGAACGTTCTTTACGTTGTTTTGGGCGTTTTGGACCCTTCCGAAGCTGTTGGTGAGGGTTTTACCTAAATATGAGTATCAAGATGCCATGAATAAATTGTGTTATTGTGTGATTTTTGATGACTTGTATGGTTGTTTCTATTTGTTTAATGTATGATCAGTAGTCTCATTATTGGTTTACTATATGAATGTGAAGTGATATCAATGGTTTCAAAGTTATGAAGGTTAGTTCCAAGGTGAAAATTCTTGGTGTGGTTTTAAGTGTGTTAGAATGAATGTAGATAGCTCAGTCTTAGGGGCTTTCCTGATACTCTAATGGTCATACATTCTCACATAGAGAGGTTTGACACATGTGGTGAGAGTAACATGAGGTCTTAGTCTTAGGTGCTTCCAGTATGATCCAAGGCGTAGAAAAAACTGACCTTGTGAGTGTAGTAGGGTGAAATCCATTGGCAATGACTTTGCAAAGCAATAGAAGCCACCACAAGTACATAACCCGCCACAGCTCGACATTCATTCTAAGTCCGGACAGACCATTCATAATAGTGTATTACATAAAGTGTTTGGTGATTATGTTGTGATATGTTTGCCTTATGTATAATGTTTAAATAGGGGTGTGTGTGTGTGTGTGTGTGTGTGTGTGTGTGTGTGTGTGTATATCATTAATTGTTTTGAATCTAGCTTACCCTTGCTTGTGTGTTGTTTGTCTTTTGCCTTATTCACTTATAGGGATTTGAGGGAGAGTGATTGAAGGGATTTGAGAGAATTTGAAGATAAATTTTTTTGTTGTTTATTTGAGTAGATTTGGAAGTAAGTGAGAGTGGATTTTGAAGTAAATTTTTTTAATCTGACACATAAATTAAATAATATTCTAATTCTTATAAACTTTACTTCTAAATCCACTTTCACTTACCTCCAAATCCACTCAAATAAACGACAAAAATTTTTATCTACAAATCTTCTCAAATTCATTCAATCACTCTCTCCCAAATCCTTTCAAGTGAACAAGGCATTTGTGTATATTTTCTCTTTTGCGATGATCATCATTAATGGTGTGAGCTTAGGGAAACATTCTTTACCGTTACTCCAACGAGAAATGAGAGTGCAACATTTGGAAGGTCATATGATTTTACAAGTGTAGACTTTGTCTTTCGTAAGTTTATTTTCTTATAATAGTTTCAATATCATATATGTAATATTCATTTTAATAGTATTTTATTATTAAGAATGAGACGTTATTTTTTAAACTAATATTATATTTTATTTTTGGTGCTGTTGAAAGTTTAATAATGTTTTGCAATCTTATTAGTTTTTACTTCCTTTTAAATAAATGAATTTGGGGTATGATTTTATAGTTTTATATTTCATAAAATATATTTTAAAGTTACGTTATATAATAAAAGCACATTCAAGTATATTATTTTTATAATAATAAAAAATAATAAAATTATTATTATTAATTATAACAGCATGTTTAAATAATTTTAGTTTTATTAGAATTTTTTAATATAAATAGTTATGTAAATTTAAAATAATAGTTAAATTAAAAAAAAACAGTTATTTAAAGATTAAATAGGTGAAATAATTATTTTAATTTAAAAAATACCTAAAGGGTAAAATTGAAAATAAAGTACACTAAAGAAAATCTTCTTTGTATAATAATATATATAAATTATATTTAAATTGAGTAATTCAAATTATAATTCTAAATTGATAGAGATATATTATTATTAGTCATTCTTTTACATTAGAGAGACGAGAGAAGAAAGAATGGCCACTTTCAATGCATACTAAAGTGGGAGAGTGGTTATGCATCTATTCCCATGGACTATAATATTAAATGAGGAACGTAGTTTTGTATACCTAAAACTCTTTTTTATTATTAAATATATGATTTCTAAGTACAATTTATCCAACAAAATAGTTTTTACCTAAATTCAGAGTACAAACTTTTGGATATGAGATTTGAGTGATAATTTGCAAAATATTCTTCAAGACGTTTAAATTAATTTTTTTCAAGATTTATAAATATAGTAATAAGTATGTGAATCTGATTTTATTTTTTGAAAAAATATTGTATATATTTATAAGATTTTAAGATGTTATAAAATTTATTATAAAATAACATATAATAAAAATTTATTATTATATTAAATCAACATAATAATAACAATAATTTATTATTTAATCAGATTAATTATTTATTCATCATATATTATATTAATACACGGTAACCGAACCATAAATACATTTGTTAATATTATTTATATAAAAATTAATAATAATGAATACTGAATTAGATATCTACAGAATTCAATGTGTACTTATATATATATTATTTAAAATTAATAATTTATACTTAAATACTTATTTTATGAGTTAGTCACAATAAATTAATTGATACGAATATGCATATTCTTATTTCTTTTTATCATACAACATTCAAATCAATTCTCATAATTTTCTTTCATAACATATTATTATATGTAAATAATTTAAAAAAAAAAAGAATATGCATTACTTGTAATAGCTAAAAAGGAAAATCAAATATTGCACATACTATATTTTAAAACTAATAATATACAATGAAATAAAGTTATGAAAATTAATTCGAATGTTGTATAATAAAGACAAATAAAACTATTCATATTTTTAATTTTTTTTCCCAATATTATTAGCCATACCTATAATAATGTAATAAAATAATCAATTTGGTTTAATTACATAAATTAATTGGAATATCCATTTTACATTAATGGAATAAGACATTGTTTTAAGAAAATAATGAATGATAGGTCATTCATATTATCTTTTATCATTAGAAAATTAAAATATCTTAATGATATTATTTTATATGATGAAACTCAACAAAATTAAAAAGAAAATAAGAGGGGAAGACAAATACATCATAGATTTGAAAATCTATGACCAAAACCCACTTTTAAAAAATAAAAACATTTTCTTCAACCAAAAAGCCGAATAAATGTTGTAACAACCTAAACATGGGGAACATTTTCTTCCACCTAGTCACTAAAAAATATCATAAAATCATCCCTAATGATATTTAACAATTTTTTTTATAATATTTTAACATTATCTATATTTCATGGGATTAGTCTAAAATTATTTTACAATTAATAATAATAATTACCAATCAGATAATTATACGAGTTGTCGAAATGGGTAATCCAGTCCGATCCGACCCGATCCACTACAGGTTGGTCACTTAATGAGTCAACCCAACTCGACTCATTTATTAGCGAACCAGAAAAATTCGAATCAGATCCGACCCACCAATGATTGGTGGGTAAACGGGTTGGCTCACTGGCTCACCTAATTACAATTTTTCTATATAAAAAAATGGGTTAAATATGTTTTTAGTCCCTATACTTTGGGGCGATTTTGGGTTTAGTCCCTCTTTCAAACTATGGTACAATTTAGTCCTTCAACTTTAAAAAAACTCTGGTTTTAGTCTTTTTTACCAAATTTTTTTAACTTTATTTGCTGTTTCAAACGTATTTCTTAGTTAACATTGAAGCAAAAATGTGTCAAATAGTGTAAACAATCCAAATGTTATAATGAAACATGCTTGAAACAACAAATAAAGTTAAAAAAATTTGGTAAAAATGACTAAAACCAGAGTTTTCTAAAGTTGAAGGACTAAATTGTACCATAGTTTGAAAGAGAGACTAAACCCAAAATCGCTCTAAAATATAAGGACTAAAAACATATTTAACCCTAAAAAAATTACAAACTTTCTAAAATTCAAATCTAAACAAATTTCATTCCCAAATTTCACTCACAAAATGGATATTTAATAAATTTTGAAAATATGAACTTAAATAATTTTTTCAAGCAAAAAAATAATAATAAATATCTTTTTATAAAATTAAAATTAAATTTTAATAAAATAAAATTAGGTAGGTGGGTTGGTGGCCAATCTGGCCCACCAACCCGCACCAGTCGAGTTTAAATGAGCCGAGTTTAAATCTGATCCGTATAAAACAAATACAATTTTTTCAAATTCAATTCCACTCAAACCTATGGTGAGCCGGATTGACAGTTGTGACCAATCTTAATAACTCTAATTATACGTAAATGATATTAAAATGGTGTAAAAAAATATTGTGAAAATATTATTATACTAAATCATACAAAAGTTTGTCTAAGTTTACCTCAAGGATTAAGCATACCTGATAACAGTCAAGAAGAAGGCCCGATTCATGCTCCAAAACGCATCACTTTTCCCTTTCACACAAGCCACGTCAGGCTCTACACTCTGTAAAGCACAGACATTTATACTGTCACACCAATAGTCAAATGTAAAGCGAATCCCCTTCTTGCTTCCTCAACCCATCAAAACATCACAACACAAAAGAAATAGAAACCCTCACTTTTACTTTACTTCCCTTGCATTCATTGCATTCCACATTGCTCAGCTCGCCCCTGGTGCTTCTTCCCTTTTCTCCGCCATGTTTTCCATCTCCCATACTTAGATTCACTTCTACCTCTCTCACCGTTTTCTTCTTCTCTTCTTTAATAAAGTCTGTGATTTTTTTTCTTGCTTTGGTTTGTTTGTTGTGGGTAAGATATGTACGTGGTGCCTCCGCCCCAGCGTTCGGATCCGGGTGCGGGATCCGGAGATTTGCTGGTCTACCAAGCCTGGAAGGGGAGCAATGTGAGTTCTCTGTTGGGTGTTTTATTATTTATTTAAAGTTTATTGTTTTGGAATTGTTATGAAGTTTGTCACCGCAGCGTTCTGTTGTATTGCCTATTTTGTAGTTAATCACCGTCCTTTCTTAAAATTGTGATTTTTTTTACTGTGATTGTTTGGTGTTTTCTTTTGGTGGAAATCGGTTTTCTGTTGAGGGGGAAGTATTGGCTTGGAAGATGAATTTGAACTGTGGAGGGTGCTGAAAACCCTGTGCTTTCGTGCTTGAATCATAGAACTTGTTTGGATGAACTTTTTTATAGATGCGGTAAACTTTTTTCATAAGGGAAGATAAACTTGTGAGCCTGTTTACATCAGTTTCTTCATAAACGCGTTTCAGAAAAGAACATAAAAGATGAAATGGATTTTGACTTAAGTTAATTTGTAGAAACTCGTTCATGTTGGATTCTCTAAAAGATGTAGTCTGACTTATGCATTTGATTATGAAGAAATTTATTTCATTTTCCTCTTTCATTGTCTTTTTCCATGAATGTTTGTGTGGATAAATTTGTCCAAATAGACCCTATATACCATAACTTTTGCTTTGGAGAAGTTTGTAAAGAGTTTTTATATGATTTAAATGCGCAAGCTGACTTAGCTTTCTAGAAAGCTCAATTCATTTTTTACCTTTTTACTTTCCTCTTATAAGTATTTATAAATAAATTTATCCAAACAGAACCTAAAATGTTTTGAGAAAGCATACTAAGCGAGGTTCTGACAAGGATAAGTAGAAAGCAGTTGCTGGTTATTTTTTAAGATGATATATTGAACCTATGTTGAACCCTTGTCACCGAGTTTTGACAGTACTTGCTGTCATATACATTATTTGTATGACTAATTCTTTATTGTGATAGATGTGCTAGTAGTTTATATCTTGTATTTGCTTTTCGTAAATTGTCTTTTCCACAGAACCCAAAATGAATAGTACTATGTTGGTGGCCAATGCTGTAATTCTATTTTAAATGTGCTGTTGGTCTCTTTGTTTTGGTTCTGTGAAAATGCATATTCATCGTTTTCATCCATTTCCTGCAGAAATTTGTACTTCAGGGCAGGTTCATATTTGGACCAGATGCAAGATCGTTGGCCCTGACAATTTTTCTTATTGCTGCTCCTGTTGCAGTTTTCTGTGTCTATGTTGCCAGAAAACTAATAAATGATTTTTCTGATCACTTGGGGATGACCATAATGGCCATTGCTATTATATTCACAATTTATGTGAGATTCTCTTTCTTTGCTTCTTATATGCATACAAACGTACACCAAGCATACAATTTTTTTCTTTGACCCTATATTGTTCAGCTGTATTGATTTGGCACTTTATTTATAATCTTGAGAAACATTTCTCTATGTTGCCACTCACACATGCTTGTTTGAAGTAAGCTATAAGTCGGGATTAGTTAATGATAGGTTCGGTATAGTTTACAAAAGAAGGAAAAGACAAGGTAGTTAGTACAGTTGTAATTAAATAGCTGTAAAAAACTATTATAAATGGTCTTATTAGTGAGGAGAGTGGACAGTTTTTTGGGTTTAGTGAGAAGGATTGTGGAGAGTGGGGTTTCTCAAATAACCTCAGTTGTATTGTTGTACAAAACTCATCTTGTTCCTTGTTTCTATTCCCTACTATGTTGGTACGGGATTAGAGTACAGATAGCAATAAAAGAATATCTTTCTGTTCTGTTCTAATATTTGTTCTCTATCAGTTAACTTCTAATTTCTGAATGGAATACAACTTGGCTGATGTCCCTCTACTCTTTTGTTTATTTGAATAATAAATAAAAGAAAACAAGCCAGGACCATAATGAATCTAATGATCAACTAGTACAACTAGCAGAATGTTTCTCCTGGCCAAGAAATGGAATCCATGACCAAGCCAAGTATTCTGCATTATGTCATTTTTTGTTTAAATTAGAGAAAATATTTTATTTGAAGGGGAAACAGATATGATGAAGAGAAGTTTGAGCAGATATTCTCCTCCTTTATCTGATAGCATAATGATGGCTAGCACATTACTGCATAGCTGTAAGAGAGCCTTTCTGAAAACTGGCCATGGCGAATACAATTGTTTCCATATCAATTATGGTGATTTCCCACAAGTATCCATGTTTTGGTCTAAGTTCTAACTACAGATGCGAAATATCAGCATATATAGGATTCTGCTATAGAACAGTATCATCCATGTTTTTGTGAAAACCTTTTAATCTAATTGAAGATAAATTGCTCTCAAGCTTGAGAGATCTCTGTAAGTAAGGTGTATGTAGCAGCGAAGGAGATGGTAAGTACATTGTCATTACATTTGGTGTAAAGGGAAAGAATGGGAACAAGAGTTCCTATCGAATGTTGAGCTGGGACCGAATATTGGGTATTCATCAGGTTCCGTGACTCACCAAATACCATATAATTCTCCATATGCTCTTCTCTCTGCACTGTAAATAGGCTGTTGTTTCTGAATTAGAAGTTAGAACAACACAACACAGTCATTATGAGTTATAAAAAACAACATCCATGCATGTACCACAAGCTATTAATCAAAATAGTTTATATTTGTAAACAATGGTCATCCAAGAAAGTGTCTAACTTCCATTTTTTAAACCCTCATTCATTAGTTATCTTAGCAATGGAGCTTACGTAAGAGAAGAATTTAAGGATGACTAACAAACCAAATATCGTCAGCACAAGATTTCTTAGTTGTTATACTTTAGCTCACCGAGACTGCACAGAGTTTAGTTTCATTACATTGAACCCAAGCAATGAGGAGCTTGGCTAGTGATATGCAAATTTTAATCGGAAAAATATAGGCTTATGAACATGAATTAAAATAGAGTTGAATTTCTTCCCATGGTGGTCTCATGAAATGACTTCATGCTCATCTTAGAGTCAATGATTCCAATCACAAGATTATATCAACATAATAACTTTATATGAGCACAAGTATGAAATGAACGGATGAAGAAAGAATAAAAGATAAACTGTCAGAAGCCTTAGGAAGGAATAGATAAAGGTGTGCCACTTGTTGAAGTAGAGATTACTCCATGCTTCTCTAAGAAAACCTCCTAATGTTGAATCACTGGTTGACTCCTAAGAAATAAGATAAAACTCTGTAATCTACTTCACACACACAAAATTGCCAAAACTTGCTCTGAAATTTCGATATATCAAAAGTGATTTTACCATGGATGAGGATGGCTATTTATAACCTGTGACATCCAAAATTCAAATATAAAATTCTGAGGAAATGTTTGCTACTCCTAGACATTGGAATTACAATTTTTTTAAGAAATGAAGAAATTTGAAGTGAAAAGGACAGACTCTCTCAGCCACTATATCAGAATGTTCAAATCCTATCACTTGGGCCGTTATTCCTGTTTTCACATCCTCACTGCCACATTAATTTCACCCAAGTGTGAGCATCCCTCGTGCTGAGTGTGGTAAGGTGAGAGAATCAGCTGTAGCACGTTGGAGATTCCATGCTGAATGAGGACATTATGACATATTATGGTAAGATGAGCCCTTTTGGTCCATCTTTGTGTGCTTCACAAAAGTTTACTTGTTCCTCCGACATTTCTTCTCAAATTTTAGAAAGTCTTCTTTACCTACGTACAAACATCTAATGCAATAAGATTATTAAGTCCTAAGATTAAGACCACTAAATCTAAATCAAGTGACTTTTGAGATTAGCATAAAAGTGGTCAAAACAAAGTCTAAGTTATGAAATGCAAGATAAATGCTAAGATATACATGAAAATGTAAGCATACAAGAGACCTATCAAACACTCCAAATTTGAAGTTGTCTGCCCTCAAGCAAAAACTTAGCTAAACAGACAAGCTAAAGCAACCTATTTAGTACATCAACTTAAACCAATACTAAGCATAGAAAACTGAACATGATTTGAAATCAAGCACCCATAGTTGCTTCCATTCATACCTCCAAAACTCAAGTCTTTGAAACACAATTCTGATAATATGAATCATACACTGTGGTACCCACACGTGATCACAGCCAAGATGCAATTGCAGATAATTCCTCAAGAGGATAACAAAAATGACAATGACAATTATTGGGAAACCAAAGAACACTTGTTTTCTCCTAGATTTCGTGTATCTTTCTAACACACAAGTGTATCTGGGTAAGTGTATCTCTCAATTCTTTATGCTGAAATCATGCAATTTATTGGGAGGGGGTCATTATGCATTTGCTGTATTATGAGCTCTGAAGTATATTCTTTCATACTGTATGCTTATGTTATAATCATTTTTAGGTGTTAGTTCTTCTCTTGTTAACATCTGGCCGAGACCCTGGCATAATTCCACGTAATGCACATCCTCCAGAGCCAGAAGGTTTTGAAGGTAGTCTAGATGTTGGTGCTGGTCAAACTCCTCAGTTGCGGTTGCCTCGCATTAAGGAGGTTGAGGTCAATGGAATGACTGTTAAGGTCAAGTACTGTGATACTTGCATGCTCTACAGACCTCCTCGATGTTCTCACTGCTCGATTTGTAATAACTGCGTGGAACGGTTTGATCACCATTGTCCATGGGTTGGGCAGTGCATTGGGCTTGTAAGTAGACCTTTTGACTAAATTGATCTTTTAATGTTTAATCTGTTCCGCAGAATTTTCTATGCCAGGCAGAAAGTGTGGCTTGGTATCTGAGATTAATAGAATTTAATAGTTGTGGATTTAAAGAGATGGATGATCTCTATTGTCAGATTGGAATTTGTTGAGATAGTTTGTATTTTGTACATGAGATATGCTGGAAAATATAGCATGTTTTAGTAATTTATTGTCAGCACTTTATATTTTCAAAATTTAGTTCAGCCCTTGTCGGTCAAAATTTGAACCTCACGGTTGGTTTATATGGTTATACAAATATATGGTATCTTTGGCAATACATAATAATGATGTGAATTTGTAGAACAGTCAACAGTCCAGCTTTAATTGAGACCTAGTGGATGATATGTATTTATTGTCCATAAGGGGAATTGGCGTAAGGTTTGAGTGCTTTCGTATTTAATATGATCATTCTTTATAATTTACTTAGGAGCGTTTTCTGAATTTCATATAAGAAATCTAGGGTCAATTCTTGCTGGGTGGGTGTCATTTATTGATTATGATAAAGAGATATGCTATTCAATTATGCTTAACTTCTAGTGAACACACCCCTTCCCCAAAAAGTGCTAAGTGCTATGTGCTACTGCTGGAACTCTTTACTTTCATGGAAAAAACCGCAAATTTTAGGTTTCATTGAATTTAGAGTTAATATAAAAGATGTATCTTAATATTCTGTTGTACTCTAATTTCCTTTTCTACATTTTGAGGATTCTTTATTACCCTTTTCTTTATCTTCCTTTCAATTGTATATATAGTTCTGGTTCAGTGGCTTTTTCAGTTATCATTTGGCCTGTTATTCTTGAATATTTTATGTATCTGAATGTTTGCACAATTGTTATGCAGCGTAATTATCGCTTCTTCTTCATGTTTGTCTTCTCAACTACACTACTTTGTATATATGTTTTCGCATTTTGTTGGGTCTATATTAGAAGAATTATGGAGTCAGAGGAGACAACAATTTGGAAGGCAATAATCAAAACTCCAGCCTCCATTGTGTTGATAATTTACACTTTCATATCAATGTGGTTTGTTGGTGGCCTGACTGCCTTTCATTTATATCTTATAAGTACAAATCAGGTAATCACTCCTTTTTAAAATCATTACATATACTTTAAAAATATATCCTAATGAACTTACAGCTTTATATGTGTCCATTGCTGTTACAGACCACATATGAGAACTTCAGATACCGATATGATCGACGGGCCAACCCTTATAACAGGGGAGTAGTCAATAATTTCTTAGAGATATTTTTCACCAGCATTCCCCAATCAAAGAACAATTTCAGGGAAAAGGTGCTGTTAATATATGTGAAAATATCTTAGATTATCCTCTAATTTTAGTTTCCTTATATTATAGGATTGATTACTATATTTCCTTGTATCGATTTGTTGGCATTATGATTACTATGAATAAGAGTTTCCCATTTTTAAGTTTTATAATACATCAATACATTGTAAGAGCACTGCAGTGATTAATCTATTATCTCTTCCTCACTATATCTAAAACTATTATAGTGATACCATGTTCTGGGACATGTTCATGTTCTTATTATGATTTGCTTACATAAATTAGTTACGATTACGATTAGTACTAGTGTTATAGGTTTTATGATAACATCGTTGCTATGTTCCATTGAGTTAATATTAATTCAGTGTTACATTCTGTTTCCTGTATACCCATAATATCAACAGGTGCCACTGGAACCAGTATTACCTGTTCGATCAGTTGGTGGAGGGTTTATGAGCCCAAGTATGGGAAAAGCCGTGGATGACATAGAGATGGGAAGAAAAACTGTGTGGGCCGACATGGGTACAGCTCTTGATCCTTCTGAAGGTCAATTAAACGAGCGTTTGGCTATTAAGGATGGTGAATTCGGTGAGTTGTCTCCAGAAATTAGAACCACAGTGGATGAAACGAGTGATCGTGGTGGAATACATCCCAGGAGATCAAGCTGGGGAAGAAAAAGTGGAAGCTGGGAAATGTCCCCAGAAGTTCTTGCCTTGGCATCAAGGGTTGGGGAATCAAATCGTATGGGTGGAGGTAGCAGCAGTTTGACCAGTGAAAACAGGCATACATAGCCACTGAAATTAATACTCTGGCAAAGGATTTTATTTGTTGTAATTAAAATATATTACATTTCTGATGTGGTAAATCAACAGCAAAATTAATTGTATTTTGCAATGTGGTGTTGGTTGAAGGCTTTGGAGGGTGTTTTTAATGTTGTTTTAGCCATTGTGGCTCTAGGAAGGAACTGTTGTGTTGCTGTGAGTGAGCTTTTCCTTTGCCTTGTGTTGTATCATACTTACCAATTAACTAGTAGCCTTTGTCTTACCATTTACCAATTAACCCTAGTAGTCCAGATTCTTTTTACTGTTTTCTGCTGATCATTAGAAATACACGTTGGTATATTAATTTTTTTCATATATTTTAAAACATTAAATTCAATCTATATGAGTGTATTTTAAAGTACTTTAAACACACAGCAAAACATTATACAAAAATTTAATAGTGAATTCAAGTTCTAAAATGTCATGCAGGCCTTTGTTGGTTTGCTTGTAGGATATGTCAATTCTAAGCATTAACTTCTTTACAAGAATAATTAATAAAATGTCATTTTAGCCTTTAACATCTATTTTGAATGTTTTCTTTTTACATCCATCTATCACTTAAACGTTGGAACAAATATAATTTTTTTCTTTTATTAAAAAAACCTTAAATTACCTTTTAGCTTTATTAATATAACATTCAAAAATTATTTTAATACTATTATATTAATAAAATATAGATATTTTATTCAGAAGAAATAATTCAAATATTAAAAGAAGGCTTCAGGAATACATTTATTATAAACTAATCGAGTCTGAGTTTAAAATAAGTGGACTAATATTTTAATAAAACATAATTTGGAATCAAATAATTTAAATAATTAAAATCTAACAAAAAATTTAGATTTATTTATTTAGCTTGACAAACCAGCTTGAAGTTCTAATTAACAAGCAGAGGCTTCATAATTTACTTGACTTGTTTACAGTTTTAATTTTTACCCTCCCTTCATTTCCATGTTAATGTTTATAATGAGTAATTCGTTATTAACAAAGAAAGCGAAAATAATAAGTGACTATTTTAAAGAATTGAAAATAAAAAGACTATTATAAGAAAATGAAAATAAAAGGTGACTATTTTAAATTCAAAGAACTTAACTACTCATACAACTAAAAGGTTCACAGGAATCTATGTGAAAAACTCAAAATTATATATGTGCCCTTGATAAAAAAGTCTATCTTTTACTATTATATATATATATATATATATATATATATATATATATATATATATATGGATTTATAATGTTTATATGCTAGTTCATTCAATTTAACTAGGTCTAATTTTTCCTTTAAGAACTCGTAAGGGGCTTTGCTAATACTTTCATATTACACAAGTTTTGTTTTTCCAAGATTTCATCGAGTATTCTCACCGCTTCTGATTATAACGTGTATTAGTAAAATCTTGATTTTCTGATTTTCTAGTCAACATGACTAGACTAAGTTTAGCCTCTCCAAAATCTAACCCTAGACAACTGTGTAGACATTCAACTTAACTTGAGCTGAACACCCAAGTATTTGAGTTCTCTTCATAAATTGATTTTCTACAAGATACAAACAATTAATTCTTAGCGAAAGGATATATGTTCAAATACAATATAATATGTAACACTTGAAAGTCTTTCTCTCTTTACAAAGATTTTTCTATCAAAAGATATTGAGCGTCAAACGATATAATAACACTTTAAGCTTTTCTCTCTTTTCATGTTACTATTCTTCTTCTGTTATCTTTCTTACACTTTTTCATCAATAACATTTTCTCGTCAAGCTTTCTTGTATATATATATATATATATATATATATCTTCTATGGAAAGATGATCGTTAGACAAAGAAGTTGACTTCTGAAGAGTTGATAGCCTTTGGATGTGAAGTTTGACTTTAGTATACTTTGTACGGTTTAGAGCTTTCTCTCATAGCCTTAAGTGAAATTTGAGCTTGTAGACGTGATTGGATAGATGGCTTCAAGGAAACATTCCCAAAATTTTCTTATTTTCTCACAACGTCTTTTTCTCGGGTGTCATGATTATGATCATATATTTCTACTTTATTGATCTGCACGAACATCAAGAAACAAAGTATTTCAAGCATCGAAGTACCTTTTTATACATACATTAAATGTTTTGAACGTTAATAAGCGTTAAACAAGGTATGTTGAAGACATTTCATCATTTGTCATTTCATTAATAAATGCATTATTTGGTAAAACAAATCACATGTATGTTCATCAGATGATATTATCATGATATGCTTTCTCAAGGTTGAAGATTTAGCAGTCACTTATTAGACGATGTTTTCTCTAGAAAGCTTTGCTTGATATAATAATATATTGAATGAAAAATCTATTTTATCCATAGTGTTATATAAGAGATAAACTTCTCTTTTCATAAGAAGTTGGCTCATTTTGCTCATATAGTCTATTGAGAGATTTGAATGAGAGACACTTTCTTTTGGATGCTAGATGTTTATGATTTTCTAATTCATTTAAACAGTTTGGTCTAGAAAGACATTATTTCAACTCTTGGCTTCAAACGTTATAGAACGCTTCTTGACTATATGCTACTATTTTAAACAACATTTCCTACATAACAATATTTCGTTTAATGCTTTCACTAGTGCAAAATATACTTATTAAGTATGTAAATTTAAGTATGTTAAAAAAAAACAGACTTTGAAAATGTGCGGTGACAATTTGGTAAATAAAAGTATAGTTTTACATATGTTACTTTTCTAACAGGTTTAAAATAGTATTTTACATTTGTTACTTTTCTAACAGACTTTAAAAATTGTTATTTCTACGTCTCTTACTTTTTTAATAAACTTAAATCAATATTTTTACATTTGTAACTTATGTAACAAACTTAAAACAAATGTGTTAATCTACTTAGAGTGCATTCACATTTTCACTTTCTCCTGAACCCTTAAAACTTTTTTCAGTTTCCAACCTGTTCTTGATCTTCATGGTCAATCACTGCATCTCCTTCATCCACGATTGCACCTTCGCCAAATAGTTGAAGCCGTTGCTGCCTAGATATCGCTAATTTGGAACCACGTCATTGACGACATTAGTTTCTTTTGACCTCACTGTCACCGTTGTGAGCTCCCTCCCTTTCTTCCTTCAATTTTTCCATATGGTGATAGGGGTCTTGCTCCTTCTTCTTCATTCTTCCCAAATCTGGTTCCCCGTGGAAGATCTAGCCAAGCTTTGTGTCATCCCCATTTCGGTTAGAGTAGTCATCGTGCGATGCAACATAGAGGTTTCATCTTCCCTTTCTTCTGCTATTTTTTATTTTTCATTTTTTTAGTTTTTTCGTTTTGGCTTTAGGATGAAGAAGGTAGTAAAAATCTTTTTGGTGTGATGATAGATCTGTAAGAAGATGAAGAAGTTTGTCTTATCCCAAGTTGAAAATTTGAGGGCAAATCCTTTTCAAGAGGGAGGGGATGATGGCATACCCCCTAGCCATGGTTAATCATCTACGAGAAGAGTTGAATTCATCTAAGAGGATGGTCTAAACTCTACCTTTTGTACTAACGTTGGAGCCATCATGAAGCATAGCTAGAAGTAGTATAGGTTTAATTTAGGCCATGTATTTTGGCCAAGTAGTGTTGGTTTATTTAAGGCTTGTATTAAGGCCTAATTAGTGTAGAGTTTTTCCTTAGTTAGACATCCAAACCATGTGAAAAGTATGTGCCGTGTGTCATACTTCCATTGGAGAGGATTTGCTTTTAGTGGTGGTCACTTGCCACTCTAGGAATAACGAAGATTGTGTTTTGTGAGTGGCTACATGTCTTCCCCTAATTGGAGAGGATTTGTGGAAACTTTTCCACTCCTTTGAAGGCCTCATTTTTGGCCAATGAGTGCAAAGGTGGGAGATCATACTTTTAGGGTGTTTAGGAGACACCCTTATCCTATAAGTAGAGATGTCTCCTATCATGTATTCATCTTTGATGTTGAGTAACATTATGCTGCCCATTTTTGGCCATACAACTCGTCTTATGATTTAGACTAGAGCAACCCATGAGGCCCTTAGTCACCTTCCTCTTAGAGTTGGCCTAACCTCTCTTTAAGCCTTCAAACACCACACCAACACCATATGGTTGTGAGTTTCTAGCCTCACAAACACCATAGCTTCCGTATTTTTAGCCCCTATCCTTGATGATCCACCATATTTCCACACCATATATCTTCAAGGGACCATCTTCATTGCATCCTTCTAGCTTTGGCCCAACCTAGCTAGGAGATTGCTATCACTAGGACATGTACAAAAAAACATTACCCCACCACAACAAGCTCTGCCTAGTAAAAGACAAGGTACTTGTATAAAATATTATTTATTCTATTAACCGACAATATTCCAGTCACACACTCAAGGACATCTACATATAGGTGATAACTGTTGAAAAACAGTTATTTTCATGCTTCATTTGAGATCAAAATACACCCTTTAAGGCTTAGAATGAGCTTAGAATCAAGCAAAACACGTAAGTTGAGTCAGTTGAGAGTCAAAAGCTGTTTTTAGAGATATTATGCTTGTTTTGCATTGTTTTGCAGCATTTTTGACGAAGATGAAGAATGAGATTGAAGATGGAAGGTCTTAGACTCAAGAACGAAGAAGAAACATGAAGAAAAGAAGAGTCTAGGAACCGCCCAGTGTCAAAATCCAATGCTGGGCGGCCAAATGCGAGGGGCAGCCACTGTCTGGCGCCCAGGCGGTGCAGCCAGGCGGTTTTGCGATTAGAGGTAAACCGCCGGGCGGTGGCGCGATTAAGGAGAAACCGCCGGGCGCCAAAAGTGTGACGCCGGGCAGTTGTCTGCTGGGCCTGGGCCTAAATTTTGTGACGCTCCTCAGCTATAAATAGCCCTAGTGCAAGTTTAGATGCATTCTTTTGACAGAGAAGGACGGCCAGACCTAGTTTTCACTCCTTGGAGAAGATCTCTTGGATGCTTAGGCTCCTTTTTATCCAATCTAGGGTTTATTTTTCCATTCTTCCATCATTTTTCATCTAGTTTCACCATGACAATGGTGAACTAAACCCTTTTGTTGTTGGGGGAACAATGTAATCTTTTGAAACTCTCTTTTATTGAAACTCTTATTTATTTATATGCTTGTCGTATGCTTTGATTATCAATTGTTGGGTTCTCATCTGCGCTTAATGCTTTTATCGTTTAACTCATTCGATAATTGTTGTTTGTCTTTATTGATACGGGAACGTACGATACTGTCATGAACTGGTGGGAAATTCCTTGATTAAGCAATACCACCTAGGGATTTGGGGGTAGGACGATCAATTGTTTTTGCTTCCGTTTATAATGCATTATTAATTACTAGGGGAGGCTAGGGATAGCAAGCCAGTAATTAGTAATAGGCTCTTTTCGCCGAGGGATCGGGTTAAGGGTAGACTAAGAAAGTTTGCGTGACAATTAGATAACAAAGCGAATTAAATAAGAGGAGTAGATAAGAGAGAGTGAATAAGATGAAATTGTAAACCCCAACAACTCCATTCATCCATAGTCTTTTTCTCATCAATTGAATCATTCGCATTTGCATGTTTACTTGTTGTTTCTTGCATACAAACTAATCACTTTTTCTCTACAAGTCTTACGATTTCAATTTTCACGAACGATAAAGCCTTCGAGTCCTTTGGGAAGAACGATATTGGGTTTACCAATTATATTACTTGAAACGATCTGGTACGCTTGCCAATTTTGTTAACAGTTTTACAAAGTGACCTGTTTGAATTTCGCCGAGCTTCAATACCAAGGAAATAATGTCATTCCCAAAGGTCTTTAATATCCGTATGGGAACATAATTCATCATAACTGTTGATAGGGGGAGCACAATGTTAGGTAAACCCACTCCATGATGTTTATTTTTTATGATGACAACACATTGTTAATAAAAACACATGTGTGTGTACTGTGTACTGTGTTATATATGCTTATGCTTATTGTGAAATTTGCACATGCATATTTGTGGACATATTGTGTTGATTGATGCATATACTGTGTTTATAAAGTGATCATATATGTGTATGCAAAATATGTGTTTTGGAAATGGAAAAAACACATGCAAAAAAGCATATTTGTACGACTTAATCGATTACAATGTTTGTGATAATTAATTAAGGTCATAAGACAACTTTAGCTTTAAAAGTGTGACATAGCAACAAGTTTTGAATTGATTACGTTAGTTGGTAAATCGATTAAAACTCGTGTGTTTGCACAAATATTTTTCAAGTGTGTTGTAATGTATTTTGAGAAGAAAAGTTTTCAAAAATATGCTAAGTGTTGAAGCTTAATCGATTACATGGATTATGTATTCAATTAAGTCTGTTAAAGATTTGAAAATTGTTTCATGCTTGTCATAACCGTTTCAACAGTCATATTTTCAAATGTGTTAACTAAGCATTAAATGAAAATCAATTACATTAATTGAACAATCAATTAATTGCTTTGACTGATGTTAATCTATCACAAGTGTTAATAGGGTAATGAATTAAAATGCGCCAGAATTGACTAAAACTATATATAGATGCATTGATTGAATTTCTGTAAGACAATTGAGATTAACATTTTTATATTTGATACAGGTTAAGTTGTAAAGTTTTATAGAGGTGATCAAACGCTCCAAGAAACAAGAATTTGACGCGGTGTACAAGTCTTGAAGGTTTCTTGAGAGACAAGAATTGATTGATTTGAAGTGTCTGATCTTTCTGCATAATTGAGGTGCATGCTATGTGATCATGAGAAAATATGAAAACACTATGTGTTGTTATTTCCCTGTGCATGTTACCAGGAAGAAGAATGATGAGTTCTTGTACTTTGAGAGGGTTCTCAAAGGGTGCAGGAGAGGATTGTTCTTGTTGCATGTCTTTTGTATATGGCTATATTAGATTAATGAGTTAGAGAGGTGATTTACATTTTGACAATGTGGTCGCTGTAAAGCCCTTGTTGTAAAAAATCAGATCTTTATAGTGCAATTGACCTTCAATCTCAGGTTGATTGAAAGGACACTGGATGTAGGTAGTTGATGCCGAACCAGTATAAACTCAGAGTTTAAATTTTCTTCTCCCTATCTCTCTACATTAATCGATTACATATTGTCTTTATTTGAATACGCATACTGTTACATTGCATACATTTTTGTTTGCTGTTCAAGAAAGGTTTAAAGACTCATACTATTTGCGAAAAAGATTTCAAAAGTGAGTATTTTATAAAACACCAATTCACCCCCACTCTTGGTGTTGAGAAACAAAGCTCATCTTTTCTAACAATAACCTAAATAATTTGGAACAAGTTTTTATGACCTGAAGCTTGTTGAGCAACTTCTTGATTTTACTATTGAATCACCAATAAAATGATACTTACTACCTGCTTCAAGGACTTCAAGGACTTGGTTTCTAGATATTATTAAAGATGAAACTTTTTCATGAGGTAATTGATAACGGTTTAAAACACCGTTATTTGTGATGTAATTTTGATACTAAAAACACCCTTTTTCACTCAGAAACTTGCTTGGACTCATGTTTTTGCTTTAGTTTTATAAATAAGAGAGTTGAGGTGGAACTTGATGATTTTTTAACTAATTCCCTTGATTTTGTAGGCTATCGGAATGGTTTAAAGGAAGAACTAAAGTACCAAACAGTTGTGGTGCTGAAAAATCAACCAGAATGCAGAAAAGTTAACCAGTCAACTAGAAAAGTCAATCAGTCAACCAGAAAAAGTCAACAAACGCGCCAGAAAATTACCGCTAGTCACCCGGGAAACGGCCCCAACGTCCGGGCGACAGAACTCGAAGCTTGGGCGTCTAAATGAGCGCTTGGGCCTTACATGAGGTCCAATTCTCGGTCGGGCGACCTCCTTAGACGCCTTGGCGACGATTTTAGTGGATCGGGCCTTGTTTCTGCTTCGTTTTTTATTCTTTTGGACCAGGCCGCACTCTAGGACGCATCTGACACTATTTAAAGGACCCTGGGGCTCTAGGTTTTGCATCCCTAGCAGAAGAGAGCATAACAATACACTCCTAGCCAATTCTTAGCCTTCCATTCTTCTTTCTTTCTTCCATTGTTCATAGGTTCCCCCATGTCTATGGGGAACTAATTTCTATTTGTTGTTGGGGAATGATGTAACCTTATGAACTCTCATGTATTTGAATTGATTCTTAATTCTATATGCTTTATTTCATTATTTGTTAGAGTAATTCGTCTGCTTTATTCTTACTTATACAATAACATTATCTGTGAGTTGCATGAGTGCCCGGAGGTTCCTTTCAATTCAGGTCCTTGTTGAATTACTCCTAAGGTTTATATTGCTCAAGAATGAGGGTTGAGTCTTAGTCGTCTTAACCTCTTGATCTTCACATCTTCTTATCAGGAATGCTAGGAATTGTATGAACTGGTAATTAGGGACAAGCTTATTGACCAAGGGATCGGGTTTAAGTGTTTTCGTGAGGGACGTTGGCATTAATGAATAAAGAGGAATTCTTATATACATGAGAGGGAACTTGGTGAAATCTAACCCCAACAACATACCCATCTCATGTAAATCAACCTCCGTTCATCTCTGTGCTCTTTTGCCATTGATCAATTGCAATTTATTTTCTTTATTATTTTTGCACTACAAATCCATGATCTTCGTTATCTTTTAAGTCTTAATAGATCCTGTTTTCACACAACTATTCAGCGCCGAGAGTCCCCTGGGATACGATACTTGGTCTTACCATTTTATATTACTTGTGCGACTCGGTACACTTGCCGATTTGCCCCAACAGTAACCATCGGTTATTCTTTCAGAATTGTCAATAAGAGGGTTAAAGAACTAAAAAATAAAACCAGCAGCCAAACTTGAATGATAAGTAGTTAATATTGTATCATCTTGAGATACAATATTGGTTGTAATTAAGTTGACAAGATTTGAGTTAAGAATAAACATGATCCATTTCCTAATTTGACTTGTTCAACACCATTATAGTTAGATTGAGAGGTATCATTTGCAAAATCATTCATAACATGGTGAGAAGCCCCACTGCTAGGGTATCATAATGAATTAGGCACAAATGAAACGGTGGAAAATTGATCAAAAATATAAGTATTGAAATATAGAACTTGGGTGTTGTTGGCTTTCATGGAGGATTGTATTTCTTAATTGAAAATTTGCCAGGAGACAAGAGTAAGATGTTCTACCTTGAAACATATTAAAGTCGATTGTTAGAGAATTGTTGATATAGAATTTCCAAATCCACCAAAGGGATCAATGTCATCATATACTTCACCATTAGAATTTTACAAACTATCATTTTTATGCTTCTAGAACTACTAAATTTATTGATTTCTCGCAATGGGTGTGTAAAGTATTTTGAGGATGAATCCATTGCGGTTGAAGTTGGTTCAAACACTTTGAAAGTGTCAGAGCGATGCAGCGTAATGGTTTGCATGAACAACAAACCAAGAGGGGCGGTGAATTGGTTTCTTATAGCAAATTGTGCCTTTAATAATTTTATTGGATTATTTAAATTCCTTAGTAACAATTTAAAACAAATAAGAGAGAAAATTGCACAGGTGATTTTTGTACTGGTTTAGATCACAAAGATCTTACGTCCAGTTGTTAATCTCAAAAGAAAATTAACGTTTCACTATCACAAACCAACAAACTGTTACAATCACAAAGAAAATAACAAGTTTAAGGTTATAACACCTCTCTTGTTACCATAAGAGATGAAACTCACTTTCCTTGAAACCCACAAGGAATGAACACCTCCTTCGAATGCTTCACGAAGGATGAGCACCTCCTTTGAATCTTCACAAAGGATGACAAGCTTTAACTCAGCAATAACAACAACACTCAATCACCACTCCCGTGAAAGTTCTCGCTTTATGCCAACACCAAGTTCTCAAAGCCAAAACACAAAGGTTACACAAACCCTAGAACACACTTATCACAACATGCAGTAAAACATATAAGCTTTTGGAAATTCAAGTATTTCATATGTTAGAATGAGAGTCCCAATTTAATTTATAAAGATTTAATTCAAGGATACCTCCAAAAATCTGTTGTCAACTATTTAACGTGTGATGATCGATTATCCACTTATGGTAATCGATTATGCATTTAATGAATGCACAACGGTCAAAAACTTGCTTGAAAATTCTCATTAATTCTCGTGATAATCGATTATTGCAAGTCATAATCGATTACTGATAATTAATTATCATTAGTTGGTAATCGATTATCCTAAGTGAAAAATGAAGTTTTCTAATTACTAATAAATGATTTTCATTATTCCTATTAATTTTCAATTAATGACTATTATTCTTATTAATTACCCATTAAAACGGATATTATGCGGATTAGTTATCAATTAATTACTATTCATGACTAATCAGTCATTTCGTCATTAGATGGTCAACCACCTAGTCCTTGGTTGGCCGGGTGGTCATAGAGTACAATATATACAATAAGTGTGTGTGTGTGGAGCGGATTGCTAACATACGTAAGCTCTTTTTTCAGTTTGTAGAGTGTACCCAGTTTTAATAGACAAAAATAACCTCATATATTATGGATTCTAAGTTTTAAGATCAATGATATTTGATTAATTTCCATTCTCAAAACTAAAAAAAAAAAGAAAAAGAAATCCCCAAACCTTTACTCACCTCTCTCTCATCCATCATTCCTCTCAACCCTTTCTCTTTCATCTCTCCCACTCCAACATTCTCTTTGTCATCCCTATAGTAGCCCCAACTCAAAAAATCAGAAACACTCACCTAACCCCAATCCACCTTCCTCACTTATCCAATTTGTTTATCTCTCATCTTCATCCTCTCTCTCAGCCACACATAGTAACCCGTGACACCGCAATTTATTGTTCTTATTGCTTTGTTCGTTCACTTGTTTTTAACTTTAATAATAAAAGAATTGATGATGTTGATGTTGATTTTTTATTAGAAGGTTGTGTTATATCTTTTCCTTTCTGATTGTTATTACATTTCGTTTATAAATTTTAGAATTAGTAGTTTATCTTTAGGGAGATTTGATATTTTGACTATTAAGTTGTCCGAAAATATTTTCGAGAAGAGAAAAACCGTAATGTGGAAAGGGGATTTTGGAAGGAGTATGTCATTGTCCAAAGAATGGATTTCTGAAGTCAACTCTTAAAAATAATTCTAAAATAATATTTTTCGTTGAAAACAATTTCAGAATATACTTTTCACCTTCTTGCAAATAACCAATGTCAAAACACAACAAAAAATGAAGCTCCTGCACATCGTACTAAATGATTTAACAGGAACAAATTATTGAAGAAAGTTATGAACAAAGTTATGAACAGAGAAAATTGTTGTTTTTGACTCTGTCCCCTTATTTAGAAAAGAGACCAATACTCATTCCCGAATGTTTTATATTGATAAGCATATTTTCATTTTATTTTTGTAAAAATAATAAAAATATTCTAACAAATTACACATCTTCTAGATTTGAGGAGATTGCAGAATATTGAGTAGTTTCCAAGAAGAATTGCATTAATATACCGACTAATTAAAAATCAACCAGAAATTAGTAAACTAGTCATAATGAATCTGTTAGCTCTCAGTTGGACCAGAAAATTACTTTCCAAAGCAAATCACATCATGTAAGTTTATTTTAAACATTTCACATCTCTACTTGTTTGGTCAATATAAACATGATGTTGTTATTCTGGTTTATCATTTACGGCAGAAGTGAAATTAAGAAAAACAAAATGCACTGAATTTCAAATTGGAATTTAAACTTAATAAATTTGTTACCATGACGCTCATAATTTAACTTATACACCTTTCATTTCTATGATTTTATCAAAATTGGTATTAAGAAACTATATTCTTTGCAACTATTATGGGTTGATGCTAACATCTTTTCGTGGGGGTTTCTTGTTATTTTTCTTTCTTCTTTTTTTAGTTTTGAAAATGAAATTTATTCAAAACTTAGAATCTATAATATGTGAGAGTATTTTTGTCTACTAAAACCCGATACACTATACTAAAATGTATCAACTAAAAAAAGAGCTTACATATGTTAACAACCGCCCCCCCTCTCTATCTCTCTATCTATCTATATATATTAGTTTTAAATCCATTGTAGAAACCCATATGGTTGGAAATACATATCTATTTTTGGAACATTGAAAAGGATATGAAAAGTCGATATTGCAAAACATATTGTTCGAAATAATTCTACTTTAATTTTATTGTTTCAGAATGTTGTTTTTCCTTTGATTTTCGGAAACTAATAGATATAACTTTTCCATCCTAAATTGATTTTCTTTCTATTCTCAACATGTTTCCACACATGCTATAGCTTAGTTCGAAGCATATTTTATGCATTGTTGGACATAAACGTAATGCAAATTATCAACTTGACTTGGAAGTTCTTTTGTTTCACACTGAGTCGTCAAAATATGAGATTCGGAACATTACTTGTTGGAAGTATAATTACTGCACAGGGATACCAACATAGCCAGATCTGATTGATTACAAATTGTTTCATGGAGTTATACAAGTAGCTACTAAAACAAATAGAGGATGTTTCAAGGCAAAATCGATTGTGGAATAATGATGTTTCCGATGTTGTTGTGCCATGGGTCAGCCAAGTGAGTAGCCAAGTTCTCCAAAGGTCCAGTTCCAGGATAAGCTGATTGTTGAACACAGAATCCCACAAAAGCCAACAAAGCAAGACGTCCTAAACATTGGACATATAACAAATTAGGCCAATTTTATATGTAACAACAAAAGATGTTCTTTTAAACCAGTCTATCTCAAGGACTAATTGTTAAGGATAATACGATTCTTTTAGGAGTTAACTTCAACCTCTAAATGTTTATCAACACATATCATATATATGTTTAAGAAACCTTAGTAAGATCAAATGATTGATATGTTATGATACGGCTTACGGTTCTCACCATTCTTAAGTTCTTTGACTTTGTATTCATGGAATGCTTTAGGGTCCTTGGAGTATCCCAAAGGATCAAAAGCACCACCAGGGTATTTCTTCTTCTCTGGGTCTTTCTCCATGCTCCTTTGGTGCTCCACAAAGGAAATAGCAAGGAATTCAATGACCAGAATGGTGGGTAGTGTGCCCCATGGAACTGGGTTTCCTAGGTAGGTGGCTTGGCCACCAGGAACTGCAGCCCATTCTTGAGCCTTTACCCAGTTTCCTAAGCCCAATGCCTCCGGAACCAAAATCCCTGGCTGCATAAGAAATGTGTCATTTGACATTTTTTTTCCAACACCAAAATGCAAGGAACTTTAAGCAGAGGTTTATGGTAGTTAGGTAGTGCTTAATAGGCATGCCAAACAAATTATGCAGTCAGTCAGTCAAGTTAGCAAAATATGTTTTGAATTTGAATGAAAGTATAAGTAAATGTATTATTTACTCATTTAGTTATATATATCCTCACTTGAGTGAACTACTTGTATAACATTTAGGATAGTAAGCAATTATACAAGACTGAATGCAAGTTTCTGGTAGTATATTACAACAGAGAAAACAAAACTGTTATTTCAAAAGAGACACTTACAACAGCAAGCATGGCCCATCTGCAGTGAATGAGTTCTGATTCTTTGAACCTCTCAAGATTCTCTGGCACTTCACCAAGACGAAGAGGGTCAAATCCAAAGTCACTGAAACAAAACAAAGAGCATATAACATGTATTATGCACATATCAACATCAAAACAAAACCCAAAGCATTCAAAATCACTAATATCCTGTTATTGGCACACCAAAGTGATTCTTTTCACCAATCTGCATTTAATTTTCTTACTTTCAATTTTTAAATTTAATAAAACCAATGCACTTGTAAACGTTTTACTTAATGATATACCAGTTTTAATTTGTAAAGATCAATAGATAAATAAAATTTAATTAAGAGTTACTTCTTTAGGAGTTCGTATAGTTTAGATGAGTGTCTGAACACAGTCCCATGTACACTAAATGCAAAATTATTTCTGAAAAAAAAGTAACTGTAGTGTCACAATTTTAAAAAAAATGTTTTAATTCTTTACATTTGAGAAAAGATGTTTGAGTCCTGAGTAATAGTGAATTTAAAGAATCAATCCTGTATTTTTCGAATATAAAAGACAAACTTTTCTAAACTTTGAGAAACTGTAAACTGTACCATGTTCATGTAAAGTTTCAGAGTAAATGTATATTTCAACAAGATAACATTTTTAAGGCATAAAACTTTTAAAGTTAAGATTATTGTACTAAACCAAAAAGAGGAGATTCTGAGACATACCCTGGTGCTGAACCATCAAGATAAGGGGGTCTAGGCTGGCCAGGCATCCAATCAGCAGTCATGGAAAACCTAGAAGAGACATTGGTGCCAAAGCTGGAAATGGGGACTGCTGAGGCAAACCTTGATTTTGAGGAAGAAAGGAGAGAAGGGAAAGCTGTGACAGCAGAACTCATCAATGTGTTGGCAGCCATGCTTTGGCTCTGAAGAGTTTCTGAGAATTGGTAAAGAGTGTGTGAATTGGGGAAAGACAATGTTGGAATGAACACAAGAGTGGTGAATATAGGAGAGTGGTGTGGATATAGGCAAATCCAAAAGTGGATTGCCATTGGGTGATGATGTTGGGAACAACATATTATTGGTCCACGTTGGTGTTTGTCCATCCGTTTTGATTCATGAGGTGGAACCATTTGTGGATATTAAGGAGGGGTGTGTGTGGTGGAGGTTACATGTCAGATACGCAAAAATCAGAGTGAGATTGGCTCTCTATACAAATGGGTTTGTGAAGGGTGATTTCAAGTTTAAGAAATAAAACTTTGACGTTAGTTGTGTTGTGTGCGTAAATTCAAGTTAAAAATAACATAATTAAATTTTGAGTTACTTAAGTAAAATGTAGATGTCTATATAAATATAAAATAAATGTATATATTTTTATTATCTTATTTATTAAAAATTATAAAATAGACAAGTAATGTTATTTAATTAATATTTTGAATATTACAAAAGTTGGATAATAACAGCTTTTGCAACGAGAAAAATGTTTAAATGTTATTTTTTGAAAGCATAAAGGAACAGTAAATCTAATATAAACCCATAAGGAGAATATATTATATAAACATTTCATTTTATAAAATTCATCTTATTACTCTTGAAATAAAGTGAATTCTATCATGTATTAAACAACATCCTCTTATTTTATTAAACAAAAATTAATAAACCAAATGTACTCCAAATGAAACAATAATTAATAATTCCACGTATAATATAGTTGATTATGAAACATGAATTCAAAAACAATTGGTGTTTTTTCATCTTTAATGTTGAATTCGAGATAAACGTCATACCAGAAGATGTTAAATTGATGTAGAATTTAAAAAGTTTGACCTTAATTGACATCGGATAAAGAGTAATCCGACGTCCCCAATAGAACATATTGACGTTAAATTCTGAAAATGTTTCATCGATCTTCTTCCATTATGGTGAATCAGCTGGGTGTTGAAGAAGATTATCACGTTTTCTTCCGCCAACGTGCCATTTAAGGTTCTTTACATCTTCTTTAATAGAAAACAATTGTTTCAACCTAGGTATTATAGGAAAATACCGCATCACCTTAGTAGGTGCATCATCATTGCCTTTATCACTAGTGTTTCTGTCAGTTTTCTTTTTAAACCATGATAAACCACATATTGGACAAAACTTTAGTGAAACAAACTCCTTTGTGTACAAAACACAATCATTAGGACAAACATGTATCTTTTGATATTCCAGACCCATTGGACATAAATTTTTCTTCGCCTCATAATTACGAATAAGTAGAGTGTTATTTTCTGGAAACATCTCCTTCAACAACTCCAACAACTCTGTGAAACTTTTGTTGGTTCATCCATTCCTTGCTTTTAAACTAAACAACTTCAAAGTTGCAGGCAGACATGTAAAGTTGGAGCATCCTGGATACAACTCTTACTCTAAATCATTTATAAGAGAATCATACAAATTAGCTCTTCCAAAATTGTCTTCACCAACATCACGTATCATGCCCTCTAAATGATCACTCAACAATTCTTCCACATAATTCGTTCCTCGTGACGTTGTAGGCTGGTCTAATACTTCTCCATGCCAAGTCCAAACAGTATAAGTTCTCATTATACCGAACATGAATAAATGGTCACACATATTGCCTAAGTCTTAGAATATTTGACTAAGACAACGAACACAAATACAAAAGTATGTCCCGTTCACAAAGTTTCCGTTTTGTTCAAAATATTGTAAGAACTTTGAAACTCCCTTTTCATATTCTTCACTGATGCGATGTTCATTCAGCACCTTCATTCAACAAAAGTATTTGACTAATCGCTTTTGGGAATTGTAATGAGTTTATGCTGAATAATTCATTTCAACACCTCCTTACTCTGAAAGTCACCTCCTAAACCCATTTCCATCTTCATCTCCAGCTTCCTTCCTCACATGGAGGGTCGTCTGAGCTGGTTTCTAAACCACTCCTTCACACAGACCAAACATCAAACACCTATCTGCATCTAACGCTTCCACCGCTAGCTTGCTTTCAAGCTCTGTAACGACTGGTTCATTCTCTCTAGTCAAGTTGGACATCTAAGAACCTTTGTTGGAGTCATCAGTTTCACTCAATAATTTTATACTACAAATATATTAAAATTTTAATCAACAATATATTTCCAAAATTCAAGCTAAAAAGTTTACATAACATGACAATCATAAGAACATGAAAAAACTTAATCATGCATAATAGACTAAAAATCACATATCAAATAATCAAATCTTCAATAACCAATAACATTTCAAAACTAGAATTCATATACTAATAACCAAAAACCAAAAACCCAATCACATATATACAAAAACTAATAACCAATAACCAACCAAAAAACTAACCTTCTTGAAGGGGTTAAAAATGGAGTGAAGAGAAATGTAGGAGTGGGCAAGTGTTTTGCAGGCTGCACCACCGTTAAAAAATGCGCACAATAACGTCCTAAAATCGTCGCCTAAGAACGCACCAAGAACTGCGCCAAAAGCTAATGAAAACACATTTTAATCGGTTCAAATGGAAGATAATTCATCAAAACATAATATAATCGGAGTAAAAATTATTTTAAATGGTGCAAATGGGTGAAAACCATACTTGTATAGAAATGGATGAGGAGAGAAACACAAAGAAGAAGTTGAACAGTGGTTTCGTGTAATTGTTGTTCGCGCAAGCGGGTGGGTGAAAAAGCAGGGCATAAGACATCGGCTGCCCACCAAGCAACGTCTAATTGCTTTCAGATGTCAGCCCCCCTCCAAGCCTTTGTCTAAAGCATTAAAAGAAATTATTTTAGCGCTTAAAATTAGCCTTTTTTGGACCTTTATGACGTTTGTGATTGGGGTAGCCGACGTCATATTTGAATTAGATGTCGGTGCCCTTGTAGTCGACGTCTAATTCTAATCAAACAGTGCCTTTTCAGTTGTCTGCGCAAGCCATACCACATTTGACGCCCCCATAACCGACATCTAAGAGTAATTTGACGTCGGAGGCCTCTACGTTCGATGTCTAATTCTGGCGATTTAATAACAAATTTGCCACCGGTCATTTGTTACGTCGTATTTTTTTACATTAGACGTTAAACGAGTGACATTATACTCATTTTTTGCACTAGTGAACTATTACAATTATTTTTCTAACATGAGAATGTTTAATTACATCAATAATGAATTAATATTGGTTTTGTAACACTCCAATTTCTAGGATGCCACAGGTTTTACAAAAACTAAATATTTATAAACTTCTTGAAAACATATTTTTCAAAAATCTCAATATTTAAACTTGCGAAAACAAATCAATTTGCATTGTTCCAAAAGTCTTGTTCAATTACATTATTTAAAATAATGAAAATAACAAAGGAATAGAGATAACTTTAAAGTACATTATCTCAAAAGTCTATGCCAAAAGAACTTTTAAAGAAATCCAAATCTTTCCTCCCATCATCTCTTACATCTATCGTGGTTCTGAGACATCAACAATATTATCTGCTAACGTATAATAGATTATATGATCATCGCCGATAATTTCATCTTCACAAACACACACACACACACACACACACACACACGTATGAGATAACCTACCAATAAAACAATCATAATACCAAGATACACACATACTGATTATATCAACAATAATCAAACACCCCATACATAGAAGTAATAACAATAGGATTCTTAATCCTCTAAACATAACAAATCAATCATATCTGATTAGTTGTTCCTCGAGCCATGACCATCCATCCTTGATCCTCAATCCTTGATGTTATCACTAACATCTCTCACATAGACCCTTGGTTTATCCACTTATTAGCACCTACACTAATTACCTACTATAACAACTATAGTAACACCACTATGAACATAACATCACCTAGAGCATCTCCAACACTATAATCATCATCATAGATACACCACCATCATGACTATCTCTGTCATGACTCAATGGAAACCTATTACTAAGAACTTGTTCAGGAGGTAATAACAAGTATGAATACACTCATAAAACTCAAAGAGAACCTAGAAAACCCAAAACATCAAAATATGAAATTTCACGCTAGAATTGGATAGGTCTGACCTTTGCTCAATGTTTTACTCATAACACTTTCTACAGAGCTCTAAATGAGATGATTCTTTTTTTCCTAGAAAATAGACTCAAAGAGCTTTCCATTGACATATAAAATGTAGCATTTGGACATCTGGTCTGGTTGCAGTTAATTTTTGAAAATTGAAGTTCTGACAACTCTTTGCACTAGATTTCAGAAAATTGGTAGGCTTTAAGTTTTCAATGTTTTCAATTTTTCTTTCAAGTTGAACAAAGACGTGATGACATATATGGATATAAAATATTTAGGACAAAATAATAAGATCATAAAATCAAAGAAAATGACTCAAAAGATGACCCAAACCCGTGACACAAACCTATAAACTTTGCAGATATGACCAATGATAGTAGTAGAAGCAGATAGAGATGAAGAGATGAATATGTCATTGTTTAAAGGTCTTGGTAGATGTTCTTCTAGGAGTTTAAGCCAACCATGAAGGAGATAGCATATGAAGAGGTCTAGAAGAAGACATTTCATAGGTGAGAACTCAAGAAGAGAAGTCTTGCAATTTTGGCAAAAATGACTTTATATTCAATCAAGTCCTAAGGATTAAAAAAGGGTGTCTCTCCTTTTATAGGTGAAGGATAAGACTAAAGTACATGGAGTACTTAGAGGACTTTTCATCGTTTAATGAGTAGTCTCATCATTAAACGAGGAGCCTAAACATTAAATGAGGAGCTTGAGCATTAAATGTAAGGAGCCTTATGCTTTCTAACTAACTTAGTCAAAACATTTAATACAAAGACTCTTTGTAACTAACTCCTTCTAAAACCCATTTTTAGCCCATTTCTAACCCATTTTAGGTATTACTTTTTAACTAGGGATGACAACGGGTCGAATAGTGCATGGATAGTGCCTACATGCAACCCAACTCGCAACCCACCCGCTACCCATGCGGGTACCATTTAGAAAGTACCCGCAAGTACCCATGGATACTGGCAAAAACTAAAAATAAAAAAATTTTATACATTTCTAAAATAAAATTTAAATAAAATTACAAAAAAAAATATATAATGTAATATAAATTAAATTAAATATAAATTACAATTTAATTTTAAATAAATTTAACCTAATACAATATAATTTTATTTTATTTTTAATTAAATTTAATTAAAAAATACATAAATTATTTTTTTTTTGCGGCTAACCTGTACCCGTAGGTCGAGTAATATACTACTCATATCTGACCCATTTAGAAGCAGATATTAAATTGACTGCTACCCATTACCCATGGGTAATAAATATCCACTGATAGTAACTACTCGTCGCGAATTTTACCCGCAGATACCCATGCTCGTGGATTTTTTTGCCATCCCTACTTTGAACTAAGGACCTAATGGTGCACTAACTCTCTCTTAAAGCCACTAAACCTTATAAACAAAGCTAAACAAAATGTTTTGGCCAAATACAAGGCATAAAAATTAGTTATATTACATATTTACAAAAAAATGTTTTAAGATACAGAAGAAGACATGTGATAATCTATAAGAGTAGAATTCTTAAAGCACCATTTTCTTCTTCATCTTCTTTGACCATGACTCTTTTTTAAGAGTCCAATGTCTTCTAAGCTTGAAAGTCTTTTTTTCTTCCCATCTCTTAACCTTCCAAAACCAATTCCATCAGTTTTTCTTTTTTAAATAGTGTAGATTCATTTGCTGCATCTTCGGTACATAATAGAAACTGTCTATTACTCTACCTTAAACTTACAATTTTAATCAAGCTAAGAGTGCATTTTGGAAAATAAGAATAAAATATAAAATATTCTAAAGAAAAAATATCGTATATTTCGTTGAGAATTATCGAACTAATAACGAAAACATAATGAACAAGTGAAACAAAGAAAAAAAAAAGAGTAATTCTTTTATATTTCGTATATTTTCACAATTTTTTTGTTGTTACAATATTTACAATGAATTATAATATATATGATAATAATGTTTTAAGCAAAATATACATATATATATATATATATATATATATATATATATATATATATATATATATATATATTTTTTTTTTTCGGTTATGAGTCCCAAGACCGAAGAAGACTCCAAGTTCCTCTTCCCTCCGCCGCTCTTCCAACGTCCACCACAAATCTCGTCCTAGGTACTGAACGGTTGTGACCTGCAGGAAGACACTCCGATGCTCAAGTCAGCAAGGTCACAAGAAGAGTAATTTGTATATAATTGGATTCAAAAGTGTGTTGCCTGGTTGCTAACTCCATATTTATAGGCTCTAGGTTCAATAATTGGCATTAACTGCCTGTAAATATCGCGTCTTCTGTTTTCCCTTTCGTAATATTCGTCAATTAAGGCAATTGATTGCCTTTTAATGCTGGAACTAACGCTTCACCACCGTTCAGCCACCTATCCGCACTTCTTCAACCTCGGCCGGTCGGTCTTTTGTTGCCTTCGCCCCGACCAACCGATCGGCTGCCTCCCCCTAATACACATAAGCCCCCAAGCCCCGAGCGGCACCGCAAGCGAAGGGGTTTCATGATGTCGAAATGCGGACCATTACAATTGTTTGTTGTTGGGCCTGCATCGTTACATTTGGAGTCGAAAGGTCGTGATCCTCCAGCCCTACGATCATCTTTCCAAGGAGGGTAAGGATTGGTTTGCGCGCCTATCAAGGTTGGACTCGAAGCGTCGTTTCTTTCTCACCGTTAGATCTCGCTCCAAAGAACGGTTACGATGAGTCCGCGAAACCGCCTTTCGCAGCTATAAATAGGTGGAAGGTCCCTCCTCATTCCCATCGTTTTCCTTCTCACAATTCTCCTCACCGACCTTCCTTCATCTTCAGGTGATGTCTTCTTCCACTTGGTCGACCGATGAGCCTAGGTACGAGGGTCGGGGGTATGCTGATGGTGGGGTTTCATCGTCGTCGTCTACCTCTTCTGCATCGGTCTCCGCTGTTTCTCCCAATCAGCGAGAAATCGTTTTTGAGGATATTGAATTTAACGTGGACAATTCCCAGGTATGGTCTGAGCTTATCCCACCTCCTATAGTACAGGGATATGATTGGGCCCCACATGAGGTTCATAGTTACCCTCCTTACTTCATTACCACTAACTCTATAAGGCATCTATTAGAATGGATAGATTTATTGGCCAACATTAGAGATACCGAACAATATTGGTTTAATTACCTTTTAGTCCCCAAGTTGGGATCTGAATTTCTGTTTTGTACCCGCTTTTAAAAGTGATGTTATTTGGTTTCCAGGTTATCAATTTTGAATGAAATTGGTCCCTTCCGTTAAATAGGTAGTAACGGCGTTAAGTAAGACTTACGTTGCTGCACTTTTCTTCTTTCTCTCATCTACTATTCTTGACACTCTCTATTCCTTCCATCCATTTTTTCATTGAAAAACCAACCAACAAGATCACCCTAACTCTAATCCTCCCTCTCTCCTTCATCTTCCTCATCCACATCGAACTCTCCAACATCCTCTTCGGCAAGATCGTCAAAAGTACACAACAAATGATGAAACCCCACAAGGCACACCCCAATACCGCACCCTCTCCAACATGCTCTCTTCGGAATGGACCACCTTCATCCTCTTCAAGCTCATCTACTTCACTTTCCTCCTCATCTTCTCCCTCCTTTCCACCTCAGCAGTGGTATACACCATCGCCTCAATCTACACCGAGAAGTCACTTTCTCCAAGGTCATGACCGTCGTTCCCAAGGTTTGGAAGAGACTCATGGTAACCTTTTTGTGCACCTTCGCAGCCTTTTTCGTCTACAACGTCATGGCAGTGCTTGTCGTCATCATATGGGCACTTACAACTGGGGGAAGGAGCGGCGGAGTTGGGTTTTTGTGGTGTTGGCAGTCTTCTATTTCGCAGGGTTTGTGTACTTAACCGTGGTTTGGAATTAGAAGACTCGTGTGGGATTGGAGCCATGTTGAAGAGCAACGCATTGATAAGGGGGAAGATGGGTTTATCGGTAGTGATATTCTTGAAGCTGTTGGTTTCCTTTGGGTTGATACAATTTCTGTTTAAGAAAACGGTGGTGCATGGGTGGAGGTTAGGGTCTGTGGACAGAACACTTTATGGGATAGTGTGTTTGGTGTTGTTCTCTCAGTTGTATCTGTTCCAACTTGTGATCAAACGGTGCTCTATTTCGTTTGCAAGTCCTACCACCATCAGAATATTGATAAATCTGCTTTGTCAGATCACCTTCCAGTATACCACGGAGAGTATGAACCTTTGAAGGCCAAAGATGTTCAAATGGAAGAGAGCCATGTCTGACAGCTACATTATTATGCTCTATTATCTGCTATATATATGTAGTTTAATTTCTGGTGCCATAAGAAACTTTTTTTCGTTGTGAAATTATATCAAGCACATATGTGAGATTGCTGAATCCACAGGATTAATTAGGTGCTTGTAGATATAGTTTTTATTTTTAATTTACTTTTTTTAATCAGTACATACTAATGGTTAATAACATAAGTAAAAGGTCAAAGGAGTTTATATGTTTTGATGACAAGAACAAAATGAAAATTATATATGTTAAACTCAAAGTTAATATGAAATAAAGGAGGGCTGCCGACATAGATACTGCAAGTAACAAAAAGAATCAGTTATTGATAGGGTAGCGATATTTTAAGAACGCGTTTTTGACAACCCTTTTGACAACGTCACGTGTCGTGTTGTAATTGAGTGCATCTGAAATTATTTTTTAAAGGAAAAACTGATTTCGCAAAGGCTGAAACTTGAACATTTGCATATTCCGAAACTACCTTCCTTCTTTCAGCACTCTCTCATTTTTTCGAAACACTCTTTTCTCTTTTCTCCATTGTAGGTTTTCACTTTCTCTCGTGAAGTTCTCTCTTTTTCATTTTTTCTGACCAAGTTCTATCTCTCCATTTAGTGAAGGTCTCGCAATGGTGGATTATTGTGCGATGGATTCATCCGGTGATATTGGTTCTTCGAACAAGGTATGAACTTTTTCCCTTTTCAGTTATCGTTTTTTGGAGCTGAGTTTTTGGTTTTTTTACTTTACTCATTTTGCTGGTATTTGCTTTTGTTTATCGGGTGACATAGGTTCTTCGAACAAAATATGAATATTTTCCCTTTTCCGTTATCGTTTTTTGGGGTTGGGTTTTTGGTTTTTGTCTTTGGTGGTGATTTTGCTGGTTTTTGGTGAAGTTAAATGTTTAATGAATTTCATCATGGGAAATGTGTTTTACGAGATGTTGCATTTTAAGTCTTGTGCTACTCTAATGCTCTCCCCCTCGTGTTAAATAGAGGTTTTGTGTTGGATTTTGACGGGAGAACGACAGACTTCAACCATTTTTCTTCACCTTCTGCTGCTGATTCTTTCAATCAAACAACATAAACCTTAATTACCAGTCATCAAACATGCAGACTTCATCACTTCTGCATCAGCTAGTTGTTGGAACTTCAGTAACACATGGTCAGCTTCAAAAGCCAGTTAAATTAACTGGTCCTGCAACTCAATGTCAATGTTCAACTTCAACATCAAAGCAAAGTAAGTTTTTTCTTTGTTCAAATGTATTCCTATAAATATCTCAAATTGTTTATCTCAAATGAAGATCTAATTCTGTTTATCACTGAAACTGCAGTGAGAATGAGGACAAATATATCTGAAACTGTGAAGAGAAAGATAAGCTTAGGGGCTCGAATTCTTCGAGTTGGAGGAGTCGAAAAAGTGTTTCAGCAATTTTTTACTATGGAAGAAGGAGAAAAGCTTTTGGAAGTTTCTCAGTGTTATCTGTCTACCACATCTGGCCCTCTAGCAGGTTTTCTATTCATCTCCACCTACAAGGTTGCCTTTTGCAGTGAGAGATATGAGAGGATTCATTAAAAGAATTACAGAGTTAGTATGAAATTGGAAATCCTTTGTGAAGAGAATATTCTTAGTCATTCAACAAATTTGTTCCTTTTTTGGTTTCTCTCAATTATCACATTCTCTTTATGCGTTTCTCACATTCTTTTCTTCTTTTAACTTGTGGATGTTATAAATGTCTTGTTTTATCCATCTTTTACTTCCAATCTATGGCGGCAGAATCCAATTGGCACGTTATGCAAGTGTCAATACTCATCTTGAAATTGGTGAGTATTATTTTGTGCTGATTTTTCTACCGAAAAAAAATTACTTGAATGTATTGTATAAGCTAATTATATTTATTTAACTGGTAGAACAAAACAGAAGGGATGATCTAGAATCTCTTAGTTACGTGCTCATGTATTTCTTAAGAGGAAGGTTAGATAATTGAGAAATGTTTCTACTTTATGACTTTTGGAGGTTTGATGCTATTGCATAATTTTCTTACCATCAGAATTGTAGTATCTGTATTACTGTGAAGGCCATTGCTGTGACTTTTATAATGCTAACCAATTAAGTTGAGAATTTAGTCCTGATGGAGAGCACTTCATCGGTGCAAAAAGCTTTCCACATTTTGATATATATAATGATGCATTTTTTATGTGAATGTTATATATAATATATATATATATATATATATTTATTTATTTATTTATTTATTTGTATCAGGGGATCTTAGCTGGTGATTATAACTTGGGAAAGCTAGCAATTATTGAAAAACACAACAATTATCTTATCATGCTAAAGTTCAGTTGTTGCTTATTTTAATTGAAACCCTGAACCTGGAGATTAGCCTATTATTTATTTATATTATGGCCAGTGTTTCAAAGTTATAATAAAAGCATGTTGTGAAACAGTTTGGTTAAACCATGAAGTAGTGCAGATTACAAGGCTATAATCTGAAACCTCATTTTTGATGCAATGACTGGCTGAATGTGGTCTGCCATGCTTTTTTCTTGAATCTGAAATAAATTGTTATAGAAAATATCTTGTGATCTAAATAATCACGAGGCAAATAATCTCTTCATTGGTCCACCTTTCTTAAATATGTCATTTCATTCATTAACCAAGTATATTTGCAATCTGCAACTACATTAGAAATTGCATAGTCCTATTCTGTTCTCCCGTGAAATCCAGGCATCTCTCACCTTGGAGACTCTTATTGGTAGCTTCTAATTTTTGGGATATTAAGAATAACAAAGTTTTATGCTATGCATCATTATTAGAATTTGTTAATTTTACCAATAACTCAACATGTCTATTTTGATTATTTTTTATATTTTATTTGTAAGCTTTGGATATGGGACATTTCCATTTACTTATTTTTATCTAGTGATACTCTTTGTCTTGAGCTATGGGTATTTTGTCAAATTCTTCATTCCGGTGAGAGCAAGGTATATGTCATATGATCTTTGGTTTTCCCGTATCTCGTTTTGGATTTTGTCATTTCCTTTATTGTTAGAATTTACTTTTATGGTTTTATATAATTGTAATTTTTGTTAAATTTCAGTTCGTTGATGATGTTGGTGCATCAAGCAAAGAAATTTGTTACTTCTCTGTGAAAGCATCAACTAATACAATTGGAGAGGCTTTGAAGGAAAAAAAAAATCAACATGTCAAAAATAACCTTATGAAGGAATGACGACGAAAGCGTTACAAGATTAAAGCTTATAGAACCTCGTCCAAAACATGAGTGAATTTTGTATTTAGTGATTATTGACAGTAGCAGATCAATGTAGACAGATGTAAATGTAAATGTATTGTAATAAATATTTTGAATTTTAATAAAGATATAGGTTATTCCCTTTTTTATTGTCATTTTCATTTGAATTGTTGTTGGTCATCGTTGTTGATCATTCATCAGTTTTGAGTTTATGAACAATTTCTATTGCATTTCAATGTCTTTCATAACCGACATTTGTCATGTCCATTGTGGATGAAAGTCCATTTTTAGGCAAGACATGCTTATGGAGCTCATCTAACTTAAATGAAAACTCCTAAATGACATTTTTTTTCTCAACAATTCAATGAAAACATGTACATTGGTGCACTAAAGACCACTCATGACCATTAAACTTACTCATCTAAAATAGCAAACATGAAACAATAACTTGAAAGTAAACTAATTTAGAAAGCTTAGAAAAACTTTGTTTTTGGGAAATAACTTGATTGATCTATATATTGTTAATAGGGCAGTATTTAGTAATATTTAATAGGGCAGTACCCACCATACACTTAGGACCAAACACACACTTGGGAGCGCCTTTACCACAGCTTGGGAGCAGCGTTGAACTTTTAGTACAGATTTCTGTTTTTCCACTCGTAAGCGATTACAGCCACTCTGTAATCGATTACATGGGCACATAAATGCCAATCTGACTCTTCCTCACAACAACATTTGTATGAAATACTAACCAACCATGTCTATACTAAAGCAACAGGTCCTTGGTTAAGAAAATCAACCTTTTAACTCAACATCCTTCAAAAAATCTCACCAACTCAGGACAAAGCACACACTTGGGAGCGCCTTTACTAAAGCATGGGAGCATCGTTGAACTTTTAGTACAAATTTCTGTTTTTCCACTGGTAAGCGATTACAGCCACTCTGTAATCGATTACACGGGAACATAAGTGTCAATCTGACTCTTCCTCACAGCAAATCTCATATGAAATACTAACCAACCATGTCTATACTAAAGCAACAGGTCCTTGGTCAAGAAATTCAACCTTTTAAATCAAAATCCTTGAAAAAATCTCACCAACTTAGGACCAAACACACACTTGGGAGCGCCTTTACCAAAGTATGGGAGCAGGGTTGAACTTTTAGTACATATTTCTGTTTTTCCACTGGTAAGCCATTACAACCACTCTATAATCGATTCAACGGGCACATAAGTGCCAATCTAACTCTTCCTCACAGCAACACTTGTATGAAATACTAACCAACCATGTCTATAATAAAGCAACAGGTCCTTGGTCAAGAAAATAAACCTTTTAACGCAACATCCTTCAAAAAATCTCACCAACTTAGGACCAAGTACACACTTGGGAGCGCCTTTACCAAAGCATGGGAGCAGCGTTGAACTTTTAGTACAGATTTTTGTTTTTCCACTGGTAAGTGATTACAGCCACTCTGTAAGCGATTACACGGGCACATAAGTGCCAATCTGACTCTTCCTCACAAGGACACTTGTATGAAATACTAACCAACCATGTCTATACTAAAGGAACAGGTCCTTGGTCAAGCAAATCAACCTTTTAACCCAACATCCATCAAAAAATCTCACCAACTTAGGACCAAAGACACACTTGGGAGCGCCCTTACCAAAGCATGGGAGCAGCGTTGAACTTTTAGTACAGATTTCTGTTTTTCCACTGGTAAGCGATTACAGCCACTTTATAATCGATTACACGGGCACATAACTGTCAATCTGACTCTTCCTCACAACAACACTTGTATGAAATACAAACCAACCATGTCTATACTAAAGCAACAAGTCCTTGGTCAAGAAAATCAACCTTTTAACTCAACATCCTTCAAAAAATCTCACCAACTTAGGACCAAGCACACACTTGGGAGCGCCTTTACCAAAGCATGGGAGCAGGGTTGAGCTTTTAGTACAGATTTCTGTTTTTCCACGGGTAAGCCATTACAGCCACTCTTTAATCGATTACACGGGCACATAAGTACCAATCTGACTCTTCCTCACAGCAACACTTGTATGAAATACTAACCCACCATGTCTATACTAAAGCAACAGGTCCTTGGTCAAGAAAATCAACCTTTTAACGCAACATCCTTCAAAAAATCTAACTAACTTAGGACCAAGCACACACTTGGGAGCGCCTTTACCAAAGCATGGGAGCAGCGTTGAACTTTTAGTATAGATTTCTGTTTTTCCACTGATAAGCGATTACAGCCACTCTGTAAGCGATTACACGGGCACATAAGTGTCAATCTGACTCTTCCTCACAGCAAAACTTGTATGAAATACTAACCAACCATGTCTATACTAAAGGAAAAGGTCCTTGGTCAAGTAAATCAACCTTTTAACCCAACATCCTTCAAAAAATCTCACCAACTTAGGACCAAGCACACACTTGGGAGCGCCTTTACCAAAGCATGGGAGCAGCGTTGAACTTTTACTACAGATTTCTATTTTTCCACTGGTAAGCGATTACAACCACTCTCTAATCGATTACACGGCACATATGTGCCAATCTGACCCTTCCTCACAGCAACACTTGTATGAAATACTAACCAACCATGTCTATACTAAAGCAACAGGTCCTTGGTCAAGAAAATCAACCTTTTAACGCAACATCCTTCAAAAAATCTCACCAACTTAGGACCAAGCACACACTTGGGAGCGCCTTTACCAAAGCATGGGAGCATCGTTAATCTTTTAGTACAAATTTCTGTTTTTCCACTGTTAAGCGATTACAGCCACTCTGTAATCGATTACACGGGCACATAAGTACCAATCTGACTCTTCCTCACAGCAACACTAGTATGAAATACTAACCCACCATGTCTATACTAAAGCAACAGGTCCTTGGTCAAGAAAATCAACCTTTTAACGCAACATCCTTCAAAAAATCTCACTAACTTAGGACCAAGCACACACTTGGGAGCGCCTTTACCAAAGCATGGGAGCAGCGTTGAACTTTTAGTATAGATTTCTGTTTTTCCATTGGTAAGCGATTACAGCCACTCTGTAAGCGATTACACGGGGACATAAGTGTCAATCTGACTCTTCCTCACAGCAAAAGTTGTATGAAATACTAACCAACCATGTCTATACTAAAGGAACAGGTCCTTGGTCAAGAAATTCAACCTTTTAACTCAACATCCTTCAAAAAATCTCACCAACTTAGGACTAAGCACACACTTGGGAACGCCTTTACCAAAGCATGGGAGGAGGGTTGAACTTTTAGTACAGATTCTGTTTTTCCACTGGTAAGCCAATACAGCCGCTCTGTAATCGATTACACGGGCACATAAGTGCCAATCTGACCCTTCCTCACAGCAACACTTGTATGAAATACTAACCAACCATGTCTATACTAAAGCAACAGGTCCTTGGTCAAGAAAATCAACCTTTTAACTCAACATCCTTCAAAAAATCTCACCAACTTAGGACCAAGCACACACTTGGGAGCGCCTTTACCAAAGCATGGGAGCAGCGTTGAACTTTTAGTACAGATTTCTGTTTTTCCACTGGTAAGCGATTACAGCCACTTTCTAAGCGATTACACGGGCACATAAGTGACAATCTGACTCTTCCTCACAGCAACACTTGTATGAAATACTAACCAACCATGTCTGTACTAAAGGAACAGGTCCTTGGTGAAGCAAATCAACCTTTTAACCCAACATCCTTGAAAAAATCTAACCAACTTAGGACAGGGCACACACTTGGGAGCGCCTTTACCAAAGCATGGGAGTGGCGTTGAACTTTTACTACAGATTTCTGTTTTTGCACTGGTAAGCGATTACAGCCACTCTATAATCGATTACACGGGTACATAAGTGTCAATCTGACTCTTCCTCACAGCAACACTTGTATGAAATACTAACCAACCATTTCTATACTAAAGCAACAGTACCTTGGTCAAGAAAATCAACCTTTTAACTCAACATCCTTCAAAAAATCTCAACAACTTAGGACTATGCACACACTTGGGAGCGCCTTTACCAAAGCATGGGAGCAGGGTTGAACTTTTAGTACAGATTTCTGTTTTTCCACTCGTAAGCCATTACAGCCACTCTGTAATCAAATACACGGGCACATAACTGTCAATCTGAATCTTCCTCACAGCAACACTTGTATGAAATACTAACCAACCATGTCTATACTAAAGCAACAGGTCCTTGGTCAAGAAAATCAACCTTTTAACGCAACGTCCTTCAAAAAATCTCACCAACTTAGGACCAAACACACACTTGGGAGTGCCTTTACCAAAGCATGGGAGCAGCGTTGAACTTTTAGTACAGATTTCTATTTTTCCACTGGTAAGCGATTACAGCCACTCTCTAAGCGATTACACAGGCACATAAGTGCCAATCTGACTCTTCGTCACAGCAACACTTGTATGAAATACAAACCAACCATGTCTATACTAAAGGAACAGGTCCTTGGTCAAGAAAATCAAAGTTTTAACACAACATCCTTCAAAAAATCTCACCAACTTAGGACCAAGCACACACTTGGGAGCGCCTTTACCAAAGCATGGGAGCAGCGTTGAACTTTTAGTACAGATTTCTGTTTTTCCACTGGTAATCGATTACAGCCGCTCTGTAATCGATTACACGGGCACATAGGTGTCAATCTGACTCTTCCTCACAGCAACACTTGTATGAAATACTAACCAACCATGTCTATACTAAAGCAACAGGTCCTTGGTCAAGAAAATCAACCTTTTAACGCAACATCCTTCAAAAAATCTCACCAACTTAGGACCAAGCACACACTTGGGAGCGCCTTTACCAAAGCATGGGAGCAGCGTTGAACTTTTAGTACAGATTTCTGTTTTTCCACTGGTAAGCGATTACAGCCACTCTGTAAGCGATTACACGGGCACATAAGTGCCAATCTGACTCTTCCTCACAGCAACACTTGTATGAAATACTAACCAACCATGTCTATACTAAAGGAACAGGTCCTTGGTGAAGCAAATCAACCTTTTAACCCAACATCCTTGAAAAAATCTAACCAACTTAGGACCAAGCACACACTTGGGAGCGCCTTTACCAAAGCATGGGAGTGGCGTTGAACTTTTACTACAGATTTCTGTTTTTCCACTGGTAAGCGATTACAGCCACTCTATAATCGATTACACGGGCACATAAGTGTCAATCTGACTCTTCCTCACAGCAACACTTGTATGAAATACTAACCAACCATGTCTATACTAAAGCAACAGTACCTTGGTCAAGAAAATCAACCTTTTAACTCAAAATCCTTCAAAAAATCTCAACAACTTAGGACTATGCACACACTTGGGAGCGCCTTTACCAAAGCATGGGAGCAGGGTTGAACTTTTAGTACAGATTTCTGTTTTTCCACTAGTAAGCCATTACAGCCACTCTGTAATCAAATACACGGGCACATAACTGTCAATCTGAATCTTCCTCACAGCAACACTTGTATGAAATACTAACCAACCATGTCTATACTAAAGCAACAGGTCCTTGGTCAAGAAAATCAACCTTTTAACGCAACGTCCTTCAAAAAATCTCACCAACTTAGGACCAAACACACACTTGGGAGTGCCTTTACCAAAGCATGGCAGCAGTGTTGAACTTTTAGTACAGATTTCTATTTTTCCACTGGTAAGCGATTACAGCCACTCTCTAAGCGATTACACGGGCACATAAGTGCCAATCTGACTCTTCGTCACAGCAACACTTGTATGAAATACAAACCAACCATGTCTATACTAAAGGAACAGGTCCTTGGTCAAGCAAATCAAACTTTAAACCCAACATCCTTCAAAAAATCTCACCAACTTAGGACCAAGCACACACTTGGGAGCGCCTTTACCAAAGCATGGGAGCAGCGTTGAACTTTTAGTATAGATTTCTGTTTTTCCACTGGTAATCGATTACAGCCGCTCTGTAATCGATTACACGGGCACATAGGTGTCAATCTGACTCTTCCTCACAGCAACACTTGTATGAAATACTAACCAACCATGTCTATACTAAAGCAACAGGTCCTTGGTCAAGAAAATCAACCTTTTAACGCAACATCCTTCAAAAAATCTCACCAACTTAGGACCAAGCACACACTTGGGAGCGCCTTTACCAAAGCATGGGAGCAGCGTTGAACTTTTAGTACAGATTTCTGTTTTTCCACTGGTAAGCGATTACAGCCACTCTGTAAGCGATTACACGGGCACATAAGTGCCAATCTGACTCTTCCTCACAGCAACACTTGTATGAAATACTAACCAACCATGTCTATACTAAAGGAACTGGTCCTTGATCAAGCAAATCAACCTTTTAACCCAACATCCTTCAAAAAATCTCACCAACTTAGGACCAAGCACACACTTGGGAGCGCCTTTACCACAGCGTGGGAGCAACGTTGAACTTTTAGTACAAATTTCTGTTTTTCCACTGGTAAGCGATTACAGCCACTCTGTAATCGATTACACGGGAACATAAGTGTCAATCTGACTCTTCCTCATAGCAACACTCGTATGAAATACTAACCAACCATGTCTATACTAAAGCAACAGGTCCTTGGTCAAGAAATTCAACCTTTTAACTCAACATCCTTCAAAAAATCTCACCAACTTAGGACCAAGCACACACTTGGGAGCGCCTTTACCAAAGCATGGGAGTGGCGTTGAACTTTTACTACAGATTTCTGTTTTTCCACTGGTAAGCGATTACAGCCACTCTGTAAGCGATTACACGGGCACATAAGTGCCAATCTGACTCTTCCTCACAGCAACACTTGTATGAAATACTAACCAACCATGTCTATACTAAAGGAACAGGTCCTTGGTGAAGCAAATCAACCTTTTAACCCAACATCCTTGAAAAAATCTAACCAACTTAGGACCGAGCACACACTTGGGAGCGCCTTTACCAAAGCATGGGAGTGGCGTTGAACTTTTACTACAGATTTCTGTTTTTCCACTGGTAAGCGATTACAGCCACTCTATAATCGATTACACGGGCACATAAGTGTCAATCTGACTCTTCCTCACAGCAACACTTGTATGAAATACTAACCAACCATGTCTATACTAAAGCAACAGTACCTTGGTCAAGAAAATCAACCTTTTAACTCAACATCCTTCAAAAAATCTCAACAACTTAGGACTATGCACACACTTGGGAGCGCCTTTACCAAAGCATGGGAGCAGGGTTGAACTTTTAGTACAGATTTCTGTTTTTCCACTAGTAAGCCATTACAGCCACTCTGTAATCAAATACACGGGCACATAACTGTCAATCTGAATCTTCCTCACAGCAACACTTGTATGAAATACTAACCAACCATGTCTATACTAAAGCAACAGGTCCTTGGTCAAGAAAATCAACCTTTTAACGCAACGTCCTTCAAAAAATCTCACCAACTTAGGACCAAACACACACTTGGGAGTGCCTTTACCAAAGCATGGCAGCAGTGTTGAACTTTTAGTACAGATTTCTATTTTTCCACTGGTAAGCGATTACAGCCACTCTCTAAGCGATTACACGGGCACATAAGTGCCAATCTGACTCTTCGTCACAGCAACACTTGTATGAAATACAAACCAACCATGTCTATACTAAAGGAACAGGTCCTTGGTCAAGCAAATCAAACTTTAAACCCAACATCCTTCAAAAAATCTCACCAACTTAGGACCAAGCACACACTTGGGAGCGCCTTTACCAAAGCATGGGAGCAGCGTTGAACTTTTAGTATAGATTTCTGTTTTTCCACTGGTAATCGATTACAGCCGCTCTGTAATCGATTACACGGGCACATAGGTGTCAATCTGACTCTTCCTCACAGCAACACTTGTATGAAATACTAACCAACCATGTCTATACTAAAGCAACAGGTCCTTGGTCAAGAAAATCAACCTTTTAACGCAACATCCTTCAAAAAATCTCACCAACTTAGGACCAAGCACACACTTGGGAGCGCCTTTACCAAAGCATGGGAGCAGCGTTGAACTTTTAGTACAGATTTCTGTTTTTCCACTGGTAAGCGATTACAGCCACTCTGTAAGCGATTACACGGGCACATAAGTGCCAATCTGACTCTTCCTCACAGCAACACTTGTATGAAATACTAACCAACCATGTCTATACTAAAGGAACTGGTCCTTGATCAAGCAAATCAACCTTTTAACCCAACATCCTTCAAAAAATCTCACCAACTTAGGACCAAGCACACACTTGGGAGCGCCTTTACCACAGCGTGGGAGCAACGTTGAACTTTTAGTACAAATTTCTGTTTTTCCACTGGTAAGCGATTACAGCCACTCTGTAATCGATTACACGGGAACATAAGTGTCAATCTGACTCTTCCTCATAGCAACACTCGTATGAAATACTAACCAACCATGTCTATACTAAAGCAACAGGTCCTTGGTCAAGAAATTCAACCTTTTAACTCAACATCCTTCAAAAAATCTCACCAACTTAGGACCAAACACACACTTGGGAGCGCCTTTACCAAAGCATGGGAGCAGCGTTGAACTTTTAGTACAGATTTCTGTTTTTCCACTGGTAAGCGATTACAGCCACTCTGTAAGCGATTACACGGGCACATAAGTGCCAATCTGACTCTTCCTCACAGCAACACTTGTATGAAATACTAACCAACCATGTCTATACTAAAGGAACAGGTCCTTGGTCAAGCAAATCAACCTTTTAACCCAACATCCGTCAAAAAATCTCACCAACTTAGGATCAAGCACACACCTTGGAGCGCCTTTACCAAAGCATGAGAGCAGCGTTGAACTTTTAGTACAGATTTCTGTTTTTCTACTGGTAAGCGATTACAGCCACTCTGTAATCGATTACACGGGCACATAAGTGCCAATCTGACTCTTCCTCACAACAACATTTGTATGAAATACCAACCAACCATGTCTATACTAAAGCAAGAGGTCCTTGGTCATGAAAATCAACCTTTTCACTCGACGTCCTTCAAAAAATCTCACCAACTTAGGACCAAGCACACACTTGGGAGCACCTTTACCAAAGCATGGGAGTAGAGTTGAACTTTTAGTACAGATTTCTATTTTTCCACTAGTAAGCGAGGACAACCACTTTGTAATCGATTACACGGGCACATAAGTGCCAATCTGACTCTTCCTCACAGTCCTGGTATCCGATTTATATTGCAAAGGTGTTTTTGTGGAGGATGTTAACCTCTTCTATTGGTGACTTATTTTTAAGAGATTTGAAACCCCCTTTATTTATAATTACCCACTTAAATTTGTAATTTCTGAATTTAGTGAAACCTATTTTTTATAATAATAAATAAATAAAATATATAAAATTATAAGTACACAAGAGATTAATGATTACTAATTTTATTTATGATTTAAGATAAAATACATCATAGACCATTACAATATAAATAAAAAAAAATATAATGTAAATAAAAAGAAAAAATACATAAGGTTGATGAACTAAACAAAATTCCTAGCAGAGATAAAAATTTAACATTAGTAATTCTGCATTTGAAAATTAAACTTCAATGGAACCGATATACTTTAAACAGTTGGATGTCTCTTTTAATCTTCTTTGAAGTGTTATTTTCTCAATGATACCAACACTTGAAACTTTTATTTTAGGCTTCCACACATGAAAGTGTGCTAGACTTGGAAATGGCAAACAAAGTAGGATGGTGTGCTTTCTCAATAACACAAATCTAGGAACCATTGTCGTGATGTGTCAAGTGGAAGGCAAGTATTTGTCATCTTCTAGTAACTGCAGTCTGCATATGCAAAGCACGAAACAAAATGATATCAGTTGAAATAAATTGTTAAGGCATATTATGACTATTTAACCAAACTAAATTACTTAACGCAATCCATGTCATGGAGTTCAATCAATAATATTTATTTTGTTAATTATTATTATTAATAAATCAATGACCAATGTCAGACAAAGTGAGGATGGCAGTCGTGAAAATAAATTGCCCATTTTAAAAGCAACTTTAGAGTTGGCCAATCAAAACTCATCAAAACAAGGACCTCATACTTTGTCTAAGCTTGTAAGTCAAGCTCCAAGATTATAGTGTGATTAGTTGCATCAGATCTTGGGCCAGAGAATAAATTGGACCTTCAAGGAAAATCATCAACATTATGGGCATTTAAATTAATCACGTTGCAGCGAGAATCAATCACTCCAGTTCAACATAGAAATTGATTTAAACCGACAACACTTTTCTAGTCACATAAACAGTGCAACAAACATAAAAAATAGGTGAAACAATATTTTTTGGTCTTCCCGTAGTAACAATTTGTGGTCTTCATAACCCTTGTCAAGTTTTTCTTTTACTTTAATCATTTGCTTTTCCCGTACTAACAATTTTTGGTCTTCATAACCTTTGACAGACTTGGAGAATTTTATACAGTGATCATAGTCCATGCTCTCTAGCACTTCCATAACTGCATACAGACAAAGTGGAATATTTTATGTTTATTAGAACAAATTGTCTGTGGTTTACTAACAATCATGTTCTTTGAGTCATCGATAAGAACTTCGATAACGAAAGAACATATATTAGAAGATGCAAACTCTTCAAATGAATCAAGAAATTAATTTTTAGTTCTAGACTAAATGATATATTAGTTTACACAGAAAAAATGAAAGGGTTGAAGCTGTTACCGTATACAAAAATACAAAAAGTGCAGCTCTGTTTCCTCCTAGCCTTCTTTGTTCTCACAACTGATTCATCAAAAAGAACATCCAAACATCCTACTCCTAACCCTAAAGTCATGAAGACATCCAACACATTCAAGTAATCGTGACCAGCAGAGTGCTAATAAAAAACCACATATAAAGTGTGTGAATACAAAATACCTTTGGATTAAAAATGAAAAACACGCTGTAGAGAAAGTCAGCAGCACACCCAACCCCCGAAGGCACAATGGCGACAGTGAAAAAACCTCTCCTTTCAAGAAAATACGTCAATGGTGACCCAAGCGAGACTTCCTCCCACGACTTCAATGGTGGACAAAGACAAAGGACTTCTTGCAAAGAATAGATGGACCCAACCACCAACGAAGAAAGAGGACTTCCGTGGTGAAGCGAGAGTTTCGAATGGTGGAGCGAGAGTTTCGAATGGAAAACTCAAGTACCAACGAACAACGGTGAAGAAAGAAGACTTCGGTGGCGCAAGCGTTTCAAATGGAAAACCTTGAGAGAGAAAGTTTCGTAAGAGACAGAGTTTCGATAGAGATGAAGACGAGAGTTTCGTGAGAGATTGAGAGAGATTGAGAGAGAGTTTCGTAAAAGATGAAAGCATAAATAGGGTTTCAGCAATTTCTTTTCCAAAAACACCCTTCAAAACAAATTTTAACATTTTTAAAAAATCATTTAAAACAATAAATGACAAAACGACACGTGTCGTTGTCAAATTATTGTCAAAATAACATTGTTGAAAAAACGTTTTCCTTATTGATAATAGTATAAGAGGTCTCCTTCTAAAACTTAACTATTTTTTTAATTAAAATAACTATTATAATAAAAAAATATCTGAAAAATATAATCATTACCTTCAATAAAATTATATAAGTTATTTAAATTTTTTTTTATAATTATAATAATAATTTTATTACTTCTTGTTAGGAAAAAAATAACATACTATAGTTATTATAAAGAAATTATACTTTATTAACCATTTTAAGAAACACCCAGGAATAATAGTTAAATATTTTTCACTATAGCAATATATATTAATAATTTAATTTTAAATAAAAATATTAATATATTGTATGAAGATATCAAAGTCTTTATTAAAGAAGCGAAAATAATAATCCGATATATGATTTATGACAAGTTGTAAGGACGTGTGATAATAATTAATTTGTCTCCACGTGAGCGTTTATGTTGGAAAAACGGATGGAAGGAACAAAAATAAGTTAGCGAAATGATATTCCAACACTACAATTTGACACTAATTTGACACTATCCACGTGTCAAATTGTGGTTGGTGCAGTTTTAAATTAAAAAAAAAAACCTATATTCAAAAGACCCAAGGGCAAAGTTGGAAAGAAAAAATCCGAAAATTTCAGTTTGGCGGTTTTTATGCTTACATTGAAGAACTTCTCTTATTCTCGCTTCTCTCCAATGGTTTTTTGTCCACCACCGTTGTGCCTCTCCCATTAAAGAGCTTAAGGTTCGTTGAGTTTTGTACTTTGAACACACTTTTTCGTCCTCTCAGTTCACGATTTTGTCATTTTCCAATCTCCGGTGAACCACCGATTGGGTCTTTCCTTCTCTCCGACGAGCAGTCGTTGTTTTGTTTCGTGTTGGATTCTCCAGTGAAGGCAGTGATTGGCGTATCTCTTTCATTATTTGGGGTTTTGTTTTACGAACCCATTCCGGTAAACCCACTCCCTTGCTCTCTTTCTCTTTTGGTCATTTTTGTGTTATGAGTCATTGGTATTTGTTTGTCGAAGTGGTAAAGGGAGCGCTATCTCTCTTTGTGTGGTTTTGGTGAAAACATTAGTCTTAGGTCATCTCTGCCGTTGTGATTGTGTGTTTGTTTTTGTTATTTTGTTAAGTGTAAGTGTTAAAATACTAACCATGGCATCCATTACGTATGTTGTATTGTTGTTTGGCGAAAGTAACAATTTTGTACACATTTGCCCTTATGAGTGCAGGTCCAATGGCATCTCGAAAAGCAAATGTAAGGGTTAATGCAATGTTTTATGGACATTTGGTATGAATGATGTATTTAATTATTGTATTTATTATATTGATGTTATTATTTTGTAGAAACGGCTTCGTGTGTCAATGGAATCGCAAACCCTTCTTCAAATGAATAGTTTACTGCGAGACGCTCACATAGAGCGTATTAGGATGACCCCATTTCATTGGTGTGTACAAATATTAAACCCTATTGAGGTGAATTTGAAATTGTTAAAAGAAATGTTGAAACGATGGTCTGGGAATGATGTTTGTTTTAGGGTTAGTCAACAACTTGTTCCTTTAAATGTTGTTGATGTATTCATGGCAACCGGTTTAGGTATGGGTGGTTTAGATGTTCCATTTGATGAGTGTTTGGTTGGTTCGCTTGCACAGATATTAAATTCGAAAACCACCACAAAGAAGGACTTGATTGACATGTTTAATTTGATTGTGAAAGATGATGAGGTACATGTTGATGTAGTGTGTAGGTTGTACATTTTACTTTGTTTAGTAACTTTTTTTTTGCCAAGGAAATCTGAAAATGTCGCAAACATCCCTTGTGCGGTGTTAGACGACTTAGATAGTTTATGTTTGTACGATTGGGCTTCATGTGTCCATAAACACGTTGTACAAAGTTTAAACAATTCAAAGAACAAAATACGATTGCACCGTCACACTACTCACAGAAGGTTCCCCCGCATATGGATGTGGCACCCTTACACTGCAGACAAAGAAGTAATTACAAATCTATTCATGACCGGAGAGGTAAGTGTATGAAAATATTGTACAAATTATATTCGTGTATGTATTTCACTAATGTTGTTGTATGCCTTTTTTATAGTTAAATCTTGATTGGTACGTAAGTAAGGTGGATTGTAATAGATCTGAAGTTCGTATTGCATTGGGAATGGATGACATTGGGATCGATAACGGTGAAGAATCAAGGCCTGAACCATTGAGGAGTGAGGGATCAGATGAGGATAGCACCGACACTGCAACGTGGCTAGAAGGTGCTGATGCCATATTGAGGAATACAAATTGTGAGATAGCGTCACTGCATGTCCAAATTGCAAGACTAACGAAGGAGTTAATTGAGCTTCGTGAAATACCAATTTATAATGAACAAGATGCATTTGGTGTTGATGAAGAAGGAGTTGAAGCAGGTGTTGAAGAGTATGACAATGGAGATGATAAGCAGGCTGTAGGGGATGAAGAACCAGCACGTCCGGATTTAAATGGGGCAACATCTGAGCATCGTCCTGATTATATCGAAGTTGATGATGACAAAGACGTTGTTCCTTTAGCGGTTCCTCCTCTGCGCATTGTTGGGGATTTTTCTACCGCCAATGTAAACGTCGACCAGTTGTACAACGCAGTAAGGAATTAGGACAACAAGAAACGAAATAGGTACGTAGGGTTGAAATTGTTATGTGTATTGTGATATAGGATATTCTGCAAAATAATGATGTTTTAATATTTGTTCAAAGTTGTATGTGAAATAATGGGGGCGTTCTTGGACACAAGTTCTATGCAGACTTTATCACCACGTACATATGTGGATAACTTGGTAAGTATTATGTGTCATTTGTTTTTAATTTTATATGTTATTTAGTGTTTATTAAAGGTTGATCGGTGTTGTATTGTTTAGGTGGTGTTATTTGCGTCTACGATGTTTATGCACTACCAAAGAAGGTTGATTGGTGTTGTGAAGAGGCTGCATTTCAATGGCATATACGCTGTACATTTGTATTTAATTCATTTCATAATCCATTTGGAGGTACAAATTATGTGCACTGCATTGATTTATTCAAAATTGTTCGTAGGGCCGTGTAATCGGTGATTATTTGAGACAGAGTAAAAATCAACATGTGTACGACCTTGCTAGTTACACTGCGTGCATGAGGTCTGATATGTTTGGTCTTCTAGACATTCCCACTGCCGACTTTATGAGTTAGTGTACAATGTAATTATAATCTTTTGGAAATGTTAATTCTTGAAGTATTGACAATGTGTTCTCCTTTGTATGTAGTTGTTTATGCCCTTTATCCATCATGATCACTGGTGGTGCTATGCTGTTAAAATCCAAACATTGGAAATATATGTGATTGACTCATTGGGCAAGGGTATTAGAAATAGGAAAAAGATTGACAAATTCGTGGTATGAGAGGTGCTTATATGTTTTATATTAATTTTGTTGATTTGATAAGAATGACGTTTTTTGATGTTGTTGATGAACTTCATTGGTAGGGTGAAAATATGACCAAATTCTTTTGCATGCTGTACAATAGAACCGATATTGGTCCTTTGTCCATCCAACAAGCGAAAATCCCTTCCCAACCGAACTTGTAAGTTGTTTAAGTTAGATGTATTAAAATATTTGGAAGTTATATTATTGTCTGTTTTAATTACTGATGAATGTTTGGGTTGTTTTAATTAAGACATGATTGTGGAGTTATCATGTTAAAGGCGATGGAAATTTGGGATGGAGAGGATAGATACAACGGGAAGAGCATGCCGGCATACACGAATGTATGTATCAATTTCATTGTTAACACTATTTCATGATTTTGTTAATTATATCTAAACTTATATACCTTTTATGGTTTCAGGAGGAGTTGACTCAAATTAGAAAGAATTACGTGAAGTACTGGATCCTAGACGATGAAAACACTAGAATATTTGATGCGCTAGATGAGTACGGGTTGTTGTAGGATTGGATGACAATAGTATAATGTACTTAGACCCACATTGTAATAAGTTATGACTGTTACACACAATGATGTTACATGTATACGAATTGTTATATGAATGTCATACGATTTATATATGGAATTATTTTCATTTCAAATGTGTATATCACAGATATTTTGTGTGTCAATTGATGATAGGTTATATGTCTATATTAATAAGTCATTTTAAGGAACGCAATAGTTGTTCACTTGTGCAATGAATATTGGTGGTTGTGGTTGGTATGTATTGTGTTGGGAGTGTTGGACATGTAATATTTTGGGGTCCATGTGCAACGAAATGATCCAGTTTTGGTTCCTTGGAGGAAACAGGACCTTTGTAAACGTTTACAAGACGTTGTAAACGTTTACGCGAGAGAAATGACCAATTTGTACAAAAAGTCCAACTCAAGGTACCACTTTTCATAACACAGAGGACCAAGTCCCATTTGTGTGATTTTTTCATAAGTTTTGTGTCCATGTTGTTGGTGGACTGTGTATGGAGTGTTGGATGTCATGGTGTTGGCTCAAGGTACTTCGAATTGGTCCATCTTAGCAATTTCACCAAGGTAAGTGCAAAAGGACCTCTGTAAACGTTTACGCGAGAGAATTGGCCAATTTGTACAGAAAGTCCAACGCAAGGGACCACTTTTCCTAACACAGAGGATCAAGTCCCATTTGTGTGATTTTTTCATAAGTTGTGTGTCCATGTTGTTGGTGAACTGTGTATGGAGTGTTGGATGTCATGGTGTTCGCTCAAGTTACTTGGAATTGGTCCATCTTAGCAATTTCACCAAGGTAAGTGCAAAAGGACCTCTGTAAACGTTTACAAGACCTTGTAAACGTTTACGCGAGAGAATTGGCCAATTTGTACAGAAAGTCCAACGCAAGGGACCACTTTTCATAACACAGAGGATCAAGTCCCATTTCTGTGATTTTTTCATAAGTTTTGTGTCCATGTTGTTGGTGAACCGTGTATGGAGTGTTGGATGTCATGGTGTTGGCTCAAGGTACTTGGAATTGGTCCATCTTAGCAATTTCACCAAGGTAAGTGCAAAAGGACCTCTGTAAACGTTTACAAGACCTTGTAAACGTTTACGCGAGAGAATTGGCCAATTTGTACAGAAAGTCCAACGCAAGGGACCACTTTTCATAACACAGAGGAGCAAGTCCCATTTCTGTGATTTTTTCATAAGTTTTGTGTCCATGTTGTTGGTGAACCGTGTATGGAGTGTTGGATGTCATGATGTTGGCTCAAGGTACTTGGAATTGGTCCATCTTAGCAATTTCACCAAGGTAAGTGCAAAAGGACCTCTGTAAACGTTTACAAGACCTTGTAAACGTTTACACGAGAGAATTGGCCAATTTGTACAGAAAGTCCAACGCAAGGGACCACTTTTCATAACACAGAGGACCAAGTCCCATTTCTGTGATTTTTAAGCATCAGGTACGGCAGAAAGCAATGAACAACTTTTGATTAAGTTAACTTTAATTATTAATATTACGAAATAAGAACTTAATGTTATCAAGAAGGCAACTGACACATAGTCAATAAATTGTTCAGGTGGTCATAATAGCATGTTACAGTAATCCATATAAAATAAAAGTTGATCATAGAAATTAAAATGTCATCTGCATAACAAAATAGTTAACATAATTTAACATAATTAGTCTAATAACATGATAGGTTCATTAGAGGATGATGCTTGGTCAGATGATGACATGATAGGTTCATTGGAGGATGATGCTTGTTCAGATGATGGTGGAATGAATTTCTTCATGATATCAATAACACACTGGTTCTTTTCTGCCCACATAGGTAGTTGAATAATAGGTTTTTGTGTTTGTTTGACAAGTTCAATGGTAGGTGGACCAATGTCAGCAGGGAACACCTTCACTACGTTGCGATGCACTATATTCAGGTAGAAGCATCTTCGGAACACATTGAATGATGGTACCTTAGTGGACAAAAAAAATGAATATAACAAACATCAATGGTTGCATTTTAAAACTGAGTTCAAGCTCTTTTTAGAATGATGTCTTACAAGGTTGAGTATCATGACGGAGCCAACACCAATATGATTTCCATATTCAGGATCTTGAAGAACCTTCTTATGCAACGAAGTCTCCATTGTCCCTGAAGGATCCTGATCACATATAATGAATGAGTAGTTGACATAGACAACAATTGTTGAACTTCAAAACAAAAAACACCTTCACTGTCAATTGCATGTCTCCCAAACCATTAGGTTTGCATTGTTTCAATAGGCAAGCAACGAATGGAAGTACCCACGCTGATTTTGCCTCTGTTAGGGAGTTCAAGTTCTCCATTTTTCCATCAGTAACTAGTTCTGCATTTGTTCATGTCATGTGAAGAACATATATGAACTTGTAATTTGAAAAGACAATTGTCGACAAACAAGTTATAAAGTTAAGTTCTACCATGGTGTTGAATAAACATTTCAGCCCATTTCCAAGCATTTGAATTGAAATCGCGTTCAAAGGTTGCCTTAGCAACAACATTAGCAAATTCTTGTGTTGATTTAGGTTGTTCAGCATTTCTTCTATTCAACATAGTTGCTTGGACATTACCTGCTGGTCCAGGTATGATTTCGGCTGATGAATCACATTTTTTCAAAAATGATTCAAGAACATCATCATCATACACAAGGTCTTCCCATGCATCCATTTGAATTGTTCCTTAATCTGCAAGGAAACTGAAAGCAACACAAGTGTTAGGAAACACCAAAGGAGAAAATATTAATAATCTGTACAAGTGAATGTGCTTACAAATATGTTGAATTCGTTTGAATGTTAATGGCCATGACGGAAGTATATATAGAAGTCTTATGATAGTTTTGTTAATTTTTTTTTAATGTTTTTTATTATTCATTAGTGATATCATTATATAAAAATAAAGAAAATTTAACCTTTATGTGTGGACCATTTAATGACATCACCTTTATTGAGAGAAGAGCCTGTTGCCTTTTTGCACATTTGGTGAAAGAGAAAATTTATTTGCTTAACTTTTAGGTGGTTGATTGAACATGCATTTAATGTGGGGTTTTAAAAAGTGAATTTTGCAATTAATGAGAGGTGTGACAGACATAACCCATTGAATATTGCTTGTAAACAGGGGTAACTTGTTCCATCCGTAACACTTCCTTTTTGATCGTTGGGGCCTAACCTTGGTCATCTTGACTTCTTCTTCCTTCCACCTTCCACATTAAACACTTACCTTAGAAGCATTGTTTCGAGGTTGTTGAATACAACATTTACGAAGACTGCACTTAAAAACGTACTGCAGTTTGGTGAGGAAAGTGTATCCTTCATTAAAGCCAGCCATAAATACAACGTCAGTTGGTAAGAACATTTAACCATTCAATTTCAAAGTGAAGTGTTTTCATGTTCTTCAGCTAAAATTTGTTCTTGCTCTTTACACTTACTCTGTTGTCCAGAAATGTATCTATAAAATGTTTGAATGAAACACTGCACTTATATTTATGATTCGAAATTATTGTGACCACATTAAACAGGGCGGAAATAGTTTTCATTTATGGATAACAGTAGAAGCATTAGAAGCAATAGTGGACCACTGAACGAATGTAATATTAACTATGATGACCCCAACGAAAGTAATGTGGAGGTTGAACCATCACTACATATGTGTTTTCATTCCATGGACGAAGCAAAGAAGTTTTATAAAGAGTATGCCATTACATGTGGTTTCTCTGTAAGGACCAGAAATTCTAGAAAGGATAGCAACAACAATGTGAATTATTTGAGATTAGTTTGCTCTAGGGAAGGGAAATACGTGTCATCCATAAACCCAGAGTTGAAAACCCTTCCTACCCAAACTAACCAATGTCCTGCTGGCATCACCATTTCAAAGAAGGATGACAGGTGGTTAATAAGGACAGTTAACTTAGAGCACAATCATGAGCTAAGCCCAAAGAATTCAAAGCTTTTTGCTGCCAATAGGAAACTTACCATGCAAGCAAAGCGAACGTTACAGGTTAATGATGATGCTGGAGTCTGGATAAATAAGAGTTTCCTCAGTATTGTGAGCGATGTAGGGGGATTCGAGAACATGGAATTCATGGAGAGAGATGCTAGGAACTACATTGGGCAACAAAGAAGATCATTATGCAAAGACGGAGATGGACAAGCACTATTGAAACACTTTTCTACCATGAAAGATTTGAATAATGAATTTTTTTATGACATCGAATTGGACGAAGACAATAGAATTTGTAGTGTTTTTTGGGCAAATGCAAGAAGTAGAGCTGCGACATCAGAATTTGGGGACATTGTGTCTTTTGATACCACATACTTAACAAATAAGTATGACATGCCTTTTGCTCCGTTTGTTGGAGTTAATCATCACGGACACTCCATTTTACTAGGATGTGGATTGTTGTCGTGCGAAGACACTTCATCTTTTGTTTGGTTGTTCGACTGTTGGATGAGATACATGGGTAATAAGGCCCCAGATGGGATTATCACTGATCAATGTCGAGCAATGGCAAATGCCATCAAAGAAGTATTTCCAAATACGAGACATAGGTGGTGTTTATGGCATATCATGAAAAAAGTGCCTGAAAAATTTAGCGCATGTAAAGAATATGTGGCCATCAAAAATCATCTGAATAAGCTTGTCTATGATTGTGAAAGCCATATTGACTTTGAGAATGGGTGGGCTGAATTAGTAAGTAAATATGGATTGTAGTGTAATGATTGGTTACTTAATTTGTATGAAGAAAGACATAAATGGGTTCCTTGTTTCCTGAAGAATGATTTCTGGGCCGGCATGTCAACCACACAAAGAAGCGAGGGAATGAACGCTTTCTTCGACGGATTTATAACTTCAACTACGACACTACATCAATTTGTTGTCCAATATGACAATGCACTTAGAGTTAAGGCCCAAAAAGAAATACAAGCTGATTTTTCGTCTTTGAATACCACAATAGGATGTGGATCGCAGTCACCAATTGAGAGACAATTTCAGCTTGAGTACACACATGCAAAATTTGAGGAGGTTCAAAAAGAATTTCGCTCAAGGATGAATTGTTTCATCAAGGAAACCGTAACAGACGACTTGATCAACATGTACACTATCAAAGAGGAGCGAATGTGGGATGGAAAATGTGTTAATAAATTTTATAAAGTGCAATTCGATCTAGTAACCAAAAATGAAACTTGTTCGTGCCTTTTATTTGAGTTCAGAGGCATTGTTTGTAGACATTCACTTTTGGTTTTTGGACAGGAAGATGTGTGTGGTGTGCCACTGAAATTCGTTCTACGGCGGTGGAGTAAAAACATTCGTAGAAGGCACACTCTCATTAGAGCCTCGTACAGTAATTCCAATCAAGATCCGGCCATGGAAAGATACCAAATGTTGTGCAAAAAATTCTATGAGATTGCTGAGGTAGCTTGTGAGTCGGAAGGTTCTTCTAATGACCTGGACAAAGAACTTCATATTCTTGGGGAAAAGTTTGGATGCAGTTCAAGCATAAGAAATAACATGATTACCGATGGTGGCGAAGTCAGGTACCACAATCTGGAGTCCGATAGAATACCCCACACTGTTGGTGGCTGTGATGATGTTCTGGTGCGTAGTCCTGTACAAGTGAAGCGAAAAGGATGACCTCAAACCAATAGATTGAAGTCCAGATTGGAGAAAATAACAAGTAAAAAAAACGAACTTCGAAGAAGAATAGTACATCACCATATGTTCAAGATTCGGTTAGAACTGTTAACTTGTATTCTTTGGTTATGTTTGCGTTTTATGTTGGTACATATTTTCTAAATAAAACTTTTTTGTTTATTCAGGACAGAACTTTTGTACCAAACACACAACCTTCTCAGGTACCTCCATTAGGATCTTTATCTTTCCAATCTTATCAAGTTACACAACAATCACAAATTACCTCTTCCGGATTTATGTCTTTGTTAAATGTTGTACATAACAACTACGACGATGGTAATGTATGATTATTATCATTGCGGACGTCAACATATATATATATATATATATATATATATATATATATATATATATATATTTATTTATTTATTTATTTGTTTCCATATTGTCATTTACGTTACTTGTTGGATGCAGCAATGATTGTATAATATTATTAATTGGGCAATTTCTTTTGTTGTAAACGTTTACCACAGTTCAGTAAACGATTATAGTAATTGCATCATTTTTTTGAAATTCCCCATTATCAACGTCCTGGACCCCACGTTCCCCAACTTTGATTTCATGGTATGAGAATTTAATTAACCACTGAAGCCCATTGTCTCCCCACGTCCCCCATTCGACGAACTCTTCACTACATCTTCTTCAACTATTTAATCCCTTCATCTAAGCTTATTACATACACCTACATCTTCATCTAGAATCCGTAATAATCTTCCAATGGCTGATCGGGCTAAGAAGAAACAAAAAGCCTCTTCATCTCGGGGTGTGCGTCGTCACTGTACCCCAACCCCATCACCACCACCATCACCACCTTCACCGCCACCGTCATCTCCTTCCCCACCATCATCACCACCTCCACCAAACAATGGCTTTTCACAACGGATGAACAATATCAGAAGTTCGTAAGCCATTTCTTCAATAGGGAAATATTGGAGAGCAAACATCTAGAAGATGGATGGTTTGAAGGTCGCAATTTCCAATTTCACGACATCTTGGCGGAGGCTGGCCTTCTTGAATTTGTTTCCTTAAGAAGAGATTACCACCCCGAACTAGTAAGGGTCTTCTACAACAACATGACCATTTTGCCAAACGGGGTGATTCGAACCCAAGTGAAAGGGATTGATCTGAAAATAAGCACTAAAGTTTTTAATAAGGTGACTTCACTTCCTTCCGGCGGTGTTCGTTACGAAGGTACAATTGTTGATGAGTGGAAAGACCATTACAATTCTTTAACTGCTCGCCAACTAGTCTACACAAATGATCGTTACATACATGGAAGAATCACGGCAGGTAATATGAAGGTACAACCTAGAATTATGCATTACATCCTTACAAGAATCTTACTTCCTCGTTTTATGAACAATGGTCAAGCAACAGAAGAAGACATTGTCATCCTCTGGGCCCTTTGGAATAACATGCAAATTAACTGGGGACATCTTATCAGGAGCAAGATGAAAAAGGCATTAAAGGATAATGCTAAATTGCCATATCCTCATCTAATAACCATGTTCTTGGAGTTGTTTGATGTGCCGACAGAAAATGATCCATGTACGACAGTGAAGTCCAGACTAAGTATAGGAAGTCAAGTAATAGCCTCATTTGGCTATGTCCAAGATGAAGAAGGCGAGTGGGTTGCAACAAAGAAGACCAAAAATCCAGAGCCTGAAGGAACATCAGCAGAACACCATGATGAAGGTACTTCATGCACAACACTAAACGATGTGGTCAATCGAATCCAAGAAATGCAAACTTTTGTAGGGGCAAGATTAGACTCCTTTGATACCCGTTTTGAGAACTTGCACATGACCGTTGAAACCAAATTTGATGCCTTCCAAACACAATTCTCAAATATGGAGGTGAGCATGGGGACTAGATTTCAGTCTTTGGATTCGCGAGTGGAACACATAGATGAACAAATTTAGCATTTCCGCAACCACCTTGACAAGAATCCTACTTCTTAGTTATTACAATGACTTGTTATTAGTTTTTTACTTTTTGTTGTTATTTTATTGACTTGTTATCAGTACGTTTTGTTTTTATTTTTGTAATGTTCCTTTTCGAAATGATGTGGTACAATACCAACTTATGTTCTCTCCAATTCTGGGTACTATGTAGCTGTGGTCCCCTCTGTTGTGAAATATGGTCCCTGCAGACGTAGAAAGTGTACAAAAACCATTTTTAATACGCGTAATCGTTTACACGAAGTTGGTAAACGATTACATGGTACTTCTGACACATGGCAGCTTCGAAAAGTGGACTGCTCAATTTTTTTTAATTAATTGTGGATGATTTCCATAAAATATAAATTTAATATTGTCACGTTTTCAAGGAATCTCTAAATATTTACTCTTTATTAGGTGAAAAGGTTTGACTGAATTAATGCCACATTCAAAGCCACCATTATGACACATTTAAACGCATTTAACCATTCATACCTTTTCCAATACAAGTCAACATTTGTATTCTTGAAATATTGAATGATATGTTTTGACCACAAAACTTGGTACACTTTTCAAAACACGTCAAGCACCTATAAATTCCTGTTCAAAGTTTCTTTCTAATGGACTCAAACGTAGAAAACCACACTTTCACTTTCTTGTTGTCAAAAACATGGCTGGATCATCAAGCACTGCAACACAAACTGTCTTATGGGAGTTCTTTAGCATCCACCTCACAGATGTGGTAAATATGTTCTATTTCGGTGTACATTTTTTCTTAATCAACCATATATTGTTCTTATTTTCAACCAACGAATGCAAGATTTTGGTTTTGTTGATAGGCATTTTGCAACAGCATTCGAAAAAGAATTGGGAAATACGTGGTCCTTGGTTGACAATCACGGTCACACACACATGGTAACATATAACATGAACGTATTGCATCCTAGAATTACTACCGGATGGAATTCATTTAAAAACGTTTATCATGAAAGGGTTAATGATGCCCACATCACCTTCCAGTATATGGGTAACAATAATTTCAAAATTATTATATATTTCGGTCCCTGCACCCAGAAGAATAGACAATATTTCATTGATCTATGCACATATGATCCTCTATCGTCATTGTTCGCTGTGAAATTAACAAAATCACAGTGTGAAGGAAGTCACTTGGTACGTATCACTTACTTTTATTTTCACAACATCAATGATTATATTTAGTACTTCTCACTGTAAACATTGTCATCATTCTGCAGGACTTGCAAACTACTTTTGCGACCGAAATTAGGAATAAAGGCTTCAAAGAGGTTGAGCTTCTTGGTCATAATCATGCAATTTTGTGCAAGGTTTTGGTTTCACATACTAGGAATTCAACAAAGTTTGGACAAGGTTGGAAAGAATTTTGCAATGCATACGGCTTGAAGGAAGGAGATGTTCTTGTCTTCGAGGTTGATGAGCATTGCCATGATATTACAGTTCAAGTACACATTAATGGATGTAGTTGTATTGTCAACAACCAAATCTCGGTTTGAAGGACAAAAGACAATTCTATTTTAGCTTCAACGGTTGTATTTTCCCTTTTTAAATAATAATGAAGTGTACTGTTTGTTTCACAAAAGTAATTAACAATTGGTTACATTATCTTCAATTAACTTGGTTGCAAACATTTCCAAATTACAAACAGTCGTCGTTGACAACCAAACTGGATACATTTCACTAAAGGTTGAAAACAGGGCATGGTAAACGTTTACAGCCCATTGTAAACGTTTACGAGAGAGAAATCTGAAATCTGTACAGAAAGTCCAACACAGGGGACCATGTTTCACAACACAGAGGACCACTCAGACGTGTTTGACAATTTGCCTTTTTCTTGTAATGGATCTTGTTGGGAATAGATGGTAGACTGAGTTACCAGTGTTTCACGTCAACTTAGGCCACCCTTTCATCTAGGAATACTTCCATGTGAACCATTTTAGCTCACCATAGGGGTACATTTCACTAAAGGTTGAAAATAGGGCATGGTAAACGTTTACAACCCATTGTAAACGTTTACGCGAGAGAAATCTGAAATCTGTACAGAAAGTCCAACACAGGGGACCATGTTTCACAACACAGAGGACCACTCAGACGTGTTTGACAATTTGCCTTTTTCTTGTAATGGATCTTGTTGGGAATAGATGGTAGACTGAGTTACCAGTGTTTCACGTCAACTTAGGCCACCCTACCATCTAGGAATACTTCCATGTGAACCACTTCAGCTCACCATAGGGGTACATTTCACTAAAGGTTGAAAACAGGGCATGGTAAACGTTTACAGCCCATTGTAAACGTTTACGCGAGAGAAATCTGAAATCTGTACAGAAAGTCCAACACAGGGGACCATGTTTCATAACACAGAGGACCACTCAGACGTGTTTGACAATTTACCTTTTTCTTGTAATGGATCTTGTTGGGAATAGATGGTAGACTGAGTTACCAGTGTTGCACGTAAACTTAGGCCACCCTACCATGTACGAATACTTCCATGTGAACCATTTCAGCTCAGCATAGGGGTACATTTCACTAAAGCTTGAAAACAGGGCTTGGTAAACGTTTACAGCCCATTGTAAACGTTTACGCGAGAGAAATCTGAAATCTGTACAGAAAGTCCAACACAGGGGACCATGTTTCATAACACAGAGGACCACTCAGACGTGTTTGACAATTTACCTTTTTCTTGTAATGGATCTTGTTGGGAATAGATGGTAGACTGAGTTACCAGTGTTGCACGTAAACTTAGGCCACCCTACCATGTACGAATACTTCCATGTGAACCATTTCAGCTCAGCATAGGGGTACATTTCACTAAAGCTTGAAAACAGGGCTTGGTAAACGTTTACAGCCCATTGTAAACGTTTACGCGAGAGAAATCTGAAATCTGTACAGAAAGTCCAACACAGGGGACCATGTTTCACAACACAGAGGACCACTTATATTATGTTTGATTACTTCGCATGAGTTCCACTGCATGTTAATGGTTTTGGTTCGTAAGGTCACTTTACACTTAAAAGTTAATGTTTAGGGATGACGGGAATGATCCAAATTACACGTTTCACTAAAGTAATTCTTTCAAGTAAAATATTTATAAAGGAACTTTATTTCCAAATTTCAATAATGTTACCCATTCATATAACTGTAATACAATGTCAAACAATCGTAGTGCAATGAAACATCTCTCACCAATAACATTACAATTCAAATTACATAACATATATGTTCACAATAAACCATTACTCAAAATAAATTACAACCACTAAGTAAAAGACAAAATGTCTAAACAATTATTACACTGTCACTCGTGTTTTATGGTTAAAGTTCCAGTAAAAGGGGTTTTAAGAGCCTTGCTCTTGATCCGCTTTTGCGACCCCCTCCTTACAAATGTCTTGAATCGACCTGTATCAGTCTTCATTGGACTTGGATCACTCTTTGTTGGACTTGGATCACTCTTCATTGGACTTGGACCACTGGACATGCCTCCTGGGGAGAACGAACAATCTTCACGGGGCACACTGTGCCCACCTTCCTGTGGTCTTGTTCGTCTAGCTTTCTCGTAAGCAACCTCCTTCTCCAACTTAAGAACCTCTGTTCTAAGCTCTGCCGCTAGATTTTTCTGATGTTCCATCGTATGCATAACACTTTCTTTCAGCTTTCGTTTCAATTCTTGTTTTCCTGACGATGGTTTCTCAACTTTGGTTTTGAGCATTGGTTCCTCATTCATCTCATCATTCATTGCACCCACATCAAAGCTATGATCAACCTGAAATTCAACAGACTATATCATACCACCAACACCTATATGATAACATAAATCAGTCATACAGTAAATATCATACCTCACCACTCTCCAAACCTTGTTTGACAATGTTGTCTCCCAAATTTACATTCATCCAATGCAAAATTCTAGGAGATTTATGTATTTCACCTTTCGGTGGTAAGAATTTCTCACAAAACCATACCTACAAAAATTTGATAATAACAATCAGTACTGAAAAAGAAAATTCAATCCACGTTTCACAACACAATTATAAATTAATTTACTCATATTACCTGCAACATGTAAGTGCATCCACCAATGTAAACATTGCTTGTGCCTTTTCCTTTCTTCAATCCATCTGAAGCCTTGGCCAAACTACGTACCAAGTAACGGTACACTATATGACCCCAACAATAATTACCCAACCCACTTAAATTATCAACAATTTCATACAAAACTTGAAACACTTTTCCAGTACGATTAGGAAATAATAACTCACATATCCCCACTAAAATATACAGACTACAAAAATCAGAAGAAGGAATCTTCTTCTTACGTTTCCTCATCAGACATTTATAAACCAAATCCAAATTTTTGGTGTCTTTCCCAACATATTTAACACAAGAACTTCTTTTATAATTTTCTTTTAAGTTCAAGTCCTTACCATTTGTACTCAACCCCAGACCTAAACAATAGTCATTCTCAGTCATAGGGACTTGTTTATCTCCGATTACAAAACAACCATTACAGTCAACCCACTTCACAACTAATTCACTCAATATATTCCTAGCCATCCTAACTTTAGGACTCACCTCTAGGAACCAACCAAAAGGAGTCCCACAAATCAATGAGTGTTGCTCCTCTGTCAATTCCTTGGTCAAAGTTGATATGTACTTGGTGGAAAATGAGTGCCTAACCGTCAACTGCATCAACAACAAGTGTTCAAAACCCTAAAAAAAACTACTGCAAACTTCACAAAAATGGGATAAATCAAAAATAGCCCAAGCATGATGACGCTTACCTTCGTTGAAGAACTCGCCATTTCTGAACCAAGAGATCAAACAACCCACCAAGATGGAAGAAATGAGACACCAACAACACCGACGAACAACAATCACGAGCAGGGCAACGTTGGCGAACACATGACAACCAAAACGAACAGCACAGACTCGTCAGAGGTGGGCGAAAATGAGATGACGAAAGTGAGGTTACGAGAAATGAGAAGGAAGAAAGCGTATTGGGGTCTCAAACTGCTGAAGGGCAGAAAAGGAAATCAAATTTTCAAATCTGACCCTAGCTTGTGACGTCATTTTTCAAAAAAAAAATTAATTAATTCTCAACCAATGACACGCCGACACGTGGCAGTGTCAAACTAGTGTCAAATTGATGGTGTCAAAATATCGGGACGCAATAAGTTAATGGTGGAAGATAGAAAAAGTTGGATGGCAGGGGAGCACAAGTGTAGAGGAGAGAGAAATAGAAAACGGAAAGAGGAGAGAGAAATAGAAAACAGAGAGAGTGTCAGACAGAGCACATGAGAGAGAAGAAAAGTCTAGCTACGTAAGTTTCAGTTAACGCCGTTTCTATCTATTTAACGGAAGGGACCGATTTCATTTAAAATTGATAACTTGGGAACCAAATAACATCACTTTTAAAAGTGGGTACAAAACATAAATTCAGACTCTAACTTGGGGACTAAAAAGGTAATTAAACCAACATTATTCTTTGGTTGTGTGTCGTTCAAACGAGCGGGCCTGCCACGGTCGGGAAGGATATGAATTAGATTTTTTCTATGTTTACGTCACCTTGTTTCATGATTTGGGGGTGCGTCTCCCTCTTTCTGATTTTCGAATAGGCATCCTGAGAGAATTGAACATTTGTCCCGCTTAATTGCACCCGAACGGATAGGCGTTCATGCAAGCTTTTGTTGTTCTCTGTACCGGTCTTCTCTTAACCCCTACTGCTGCTGCATTTTTTTTACTTTTTTCGTGCGTTGCCCCACCCCAACAGATCCTGTATATCGTTGGTCCTGGTGAAAGATAAACAACTCTTCATCTCCTTCAATTCTTCTTACAAAGATTTCAAATCAAACTTCTTCAAAGTAGCCATACAAAAACCCGGCCGACCTAAGTATTATTTTGAAGACGACCGTTCGAAATTCCCCTTCTACTGGACGGAGCACCCAAAGCGGGTGGATTCTTAGGCTAAGTCCGACATGACCGAGGATGAACTAGAAGTGATCAGCCAGATCGACCAGCTACCCTAGAAGACCTCATCGCGCAAGCTCATCGATCTTCTTGGGACCGACACTCTACAAGCTAGAGTGTTTGGTAAGTTTTTCTTTTATCTTGAATTCGTCGATCGGTCCATATTAACTTGCCTTAATTTGCTTCGCTATTTAAGATTTCTTTGGAGGTATGGAGAAACATCAATCTTTCTTGTGCATGATGGCCCGCAATAAGAGTTTGGAGAGGGGAGGGGAAGATACGTCATGTCCTGCAAGAAAGGCTCCAACGGCAGGCGCAACCCCCTCCCGTTCGGTGAACCCGACTCTGAAAATTTCCGATCCGCCAACCTTGTCCACTGACACCAAACCCACTGATGCTGATGTTGCCAAGAATAAAGTGAAGAGGAGGTTGCCTCAGGAGAAGACTCCCTCCCCCCGCCCCCCGCCCCCCCCCCCCCCCCCCCCCCCCCAAGAAAAGAAAAGTATCCACTCCTTTGCTTACCGGCCCCCTAGATCCGAACGTCCATGTATTCGAACGTCTACAGTTCAACCTGACAGCCAAGGAGAAGCAGCCGTTCAAGGGAATGTCCCCCAGCGAATCTCTAAACATGGCCTATGAGCTTATCGCTTGGGCCAGTGTATGCATGAACTACTTTGCGGGGACTACCAAACCTCTCTTAGTGGTCGAATTGGAAGCTGCTCAAAAGGAATTGGAGGCAGCCAAAAAGGAAAATACCACACTCTCCAACCGTCTCGAGAAAATGGAGAAGGCTGCCGAAGACGAGCGCACGAAAGACGCCAGCGCCCTCACCGAAGCCCAAGAAGTGATTAAATCGCTCAGGCTTTCTGTCGACTGTTTGAGGTCGAATCTGCAAAAGGCTTCTACTCAAAACAAAGAGCTGACTAAGGAGAAGGATGCGGCCATCACCGATCGGGATAAGCTGGCTGCTGAAAACATGGCATAAGGGGATGAGGTGTGCGATGAACGTCAATGTGGCATTGAGCAAGAAATTGCCCAATGCCATTACTTTTTTAAGACTCCTCTGGAGCATGCCGAGTTCAATATTATGAAGGTGTACGTGGACGACCACCTTGTAGATCTTTCGGCTCAAGACCCGACCAAGGCTGAAGATATTCCATTTGTCATCCCGATTGTGACTGAGGAGATCCCAGCCATTACTGCTGACCAAACAATTGATGTGTAATTTAGCTTTGATAATGTTTTTTGTAATTTGCTCGCTTGTACTGCCATTTCCTTTTACTACGAACACTTGTTAAGTTTCCCCTCATAAATGAATTGTGCTGATTGGCTTGCGTTTACGTTGTATATGTCGCACTAACTCAAAGTTTTTCACGCTTTCGTAACTTGAAAGAGTTTTTTTCTAATTTTCGTTTGTCACGCCTTCTTGATCTTCCCCGAATGCACTTCAACCTTCTGAAGTCATTTTCCTGACTTCACACCTCCACCGATTCTCCCGAACCAGGAGTCAATTTCCTGACTTCCTGGGATTTTTCAAAGTCATTTTTCTGACTTCACATCTCTACCGATCCTTCCGCACCAGGAGTCATTTTCCTGACTTCCTGGATTTTTCGAAGTCATTTTCGTGACTTCACACCTTCACCGATCCTCCCAAACCAGGAGTCATTTTCCTGACTTCCTGAGACTTTTCGAAGTCATTTTCCTGAACTCACACCTCCACCGATCCTCCCGAACCAGGAATCATTTTCCTGACTTCCTGGGATTTTTTGAAGTCATTTTCCTGACTTCACACCTCCACCGATCCTCCCGAACCAGGAGTCATTTTCTTAACTTCTTGGGATTTTTCGAAGTCATTTTTCTGACTTCACACCTCCACCGATCCTCTCGAACCAGGAGTCATTTTCCTGACTTCCTGGGATTTTTCGAACGCCTCCACCGATCCTCCCGAACAAGGAGTCATTTTCCTGACTTCCTGGGATTTTTCGAAGTCATTTTTCTGACTTCACACCTCCACCGATCCTCCCGAATCAGAAGTCATTTTCTTGACTTCCTGTGATTTTTCGAAGTCATTTTCCTGACTTCACACCTCCACCAATCCTCTCGAACCACGAGTCATTTTCCTGACTTCCTGGGAATTTTCGAAGTCATTTTCCTGACTTCTCCACGAACGTTCATAAAACACGGTCTGCTCGATCAAACAATAAAAACATGAGAAAACATCATGATCTTATTGATTGGTTAAATAGAATTACAAAAGTATTTAAATAAATTAAAATTTTAAATGTGTGGCGTTCCATGTGTTTGGTATAACTTCACCGGTCAGGCATTCCAGTCGATAAGCATCGTTGTTCAAGTCTTCCCGTACCCTGAAAGGGCCTTTCCAATTTGCCGCCAGCTTCCCTTCCGACACCCTCTTCAGAGCATCGGTCGTCTTGCGCCACACTAAGTCTCCTTTAATAAATTGCCTGGGTCGCACCTTCGTGTTATACTTTCTTGCCGCTAGTCTTTTCTAGGCCTCATTCCTTACCGCCGCCATATTCCTCCTCTCTTCCAACACGTCCAAGTTTCTCCTAAGTTGTTCATCATTCAGATCCATGTCATTCAACAGTCTCCGAACGGTCGGCTCACCTACCTCAACCGATAGCATCACATCGCTCCCATACGTCAGATTGAAGGGAGATTCACCCGTTGAGCCATGTGGGGAACAACGGTGTCCCCACAATACTTGGTCGAGCTCGTCTAACCATCCTCCTTTTGCTTCTCGCACCTGTTTCTTCAACTTTTGGACGATAATCTTGTTGGCCGCCTCGGCTTAACCGTTCGTCTGTGGATGTTCAACCGAGATTATAATAGGGGTGATGCCCAACTCCCTATAGAAGGCTATCAATTTCCTATCGATAAACTGTCGTCCATTATCGGTCACTAGAGCCGTCAAAATGGGTCACAACCCGCGAGCCAACCCGGCCCGTCACGGGTTCGGGCCGGGTTGGGTTTGAAAAATACAACCCATTTATATGCGGGTCAGATTTCAACCCGGCTCATTTAAACCCAGCTCATGCGGGTTGAACCCGTGGTGAGCCGGATTGGCCCACCAACCCACCTACCAAATTTTATTTTTTTAATTTATTATTTTATTTATGAAACTCTAAAAAATAAAATACTTTCTTCACTCACTATTTATACAAAAAAGTAACATTTGTTCTCACAAATCACTCTCATGGTACTTGCTCTCATTTGACGGTGCTCTCACCCTCACTTCACTAAAATTCTTCAAGAAGCAGGTTAAACACCTTCCTTTTTTCTTCTCTTTTCTCCACATTTTTGTTTTCTCACTTCTCTTTCTTTTTTTTTTCAAAAACCCTATAATGACAAAAATAGGGGTTTGTGAATTTGTTTTTTGTTTTGGGGGATTTGAAGACATGGAATGATTTTTTTCATGTTCTGACATGCTTGTATCAGATTTTGTTCATTTTATTTAAACAATTTGAGTATATATTATTTGAACAAGCTCTTTTTGATATCTTTGAATTTGGGAAATTATGTTACAAATTAAACTATTAATTTTTTGTTGATGTTATTGAGTATTGGTTCTCTTTTTTTTGACTAATATTTTTTTATTGATTGTCAGAATTGTTCTGATATTAGGAAAATCTTTATTAGTGAATTTAGAGACAACAAGAACAAGGGTTAAGGGTTACAAGAATTGATATGATAGACTACATTCAGGTAGGTTTGACATTCCGGATGATTCAAGAGAGCATAATATTGTGAATTTATCTATTCAAGATTCTAATATCGTAAATAAGGAACAAAAAATGATGAATATAAGAAACTTATATGTATGCTTTTGTGTTTGTTTTTGGATGACATTTGAATTATATTGTACTTTTTATTATTATTTTGAATTTTCTTTAACATAATTTTTTGAGAGTGAAATTTGTTTAAATTTAAATTACAGAAAGTTTGTATTTTTTATTTTTAAAAAATAATAAAATGGGCTAGTGAGCCAACCCGTTTACCCACCAACCCGTGGTGGGTCGGGCCGGGTTCAAGTTTTTCTGGCTCGCTAATAAATGAGCCGGGTTGGGTTGGCTCACTAAATGACCAACCCGTGATGGGCCGGACCGGGTCGAGCCGGGTTACCCGTTTTGACAGCTCTATCAGTCACAATTGTCTTAGGTAGACCGAACCTGCACACCAACCTCCACACGAATATTTGGACTTGAGTAGCAGAAATCTTGGCCAGCGGTTTGACTTCCACCCACTTGGTAAAATAATCCACTGCTACCAAGAGAAATTTTTTTTTAGCCTTGCCGACTGGGAAAGGCCCCACAATATCCATCCCCCACTGGGCGAATGGCCAAGGAGCTACGATGTTATGTAACTCAGTTGTTGGAGCATGAAAAACATTGTCATGCTTTTAGGAAGCCAGACATTTTTGCGCGAAGGTCATACAGTCTTTCTCTAGTGTGGGCCAGAAAAATCCCGTTCTTAAAACTCGAGCCTTTAGTGCCCGACCTCCCGTATGTCTTCCACAAATTCCTTTATGCAGCTCCCGAACAACATAATCCGCCTCTTCTGCCGACAGGCGCTTCATGATGGGCGTGATATATCTCCTTCGGTACAGGTCTTCCCCAATCATATAGTATCTAGAGATCTTCTTCGCCTCGCTGGCCTGAAGATTCTTCCCTTCATCTTGCTCTTTAATCAGTCGTATGATTTCGCTCTTCCAACACTCCTGTCCGATCGTAGCACACACGCTAAAGTAGTCAATTGTTGGCTTCTAGAGGACCTGTCTAATAATGGAACTCAAGTGACCCTTTTCTTTTCCACTGGCCAACTTAGATAGCATATCGGCTCTTGTATTGTCTTCACGCGGAACATGCTTTATTTTGACTGCCTTGAAGCGTGCCTCTAGCTCCTTTGCCTTATGAAAATATTGCAATAGCTGATCGTCCTTAATCTGAAAATTGTCATTCATGTGTGCCTCAACCAATTGAGAATCAGTCCGGCACTCCAAACATTCCGCCCCAAAGTCTCCTGCCAACTCCATTTCGGCTATCAGGGCCTCATACTCGGTCTGATTGTTACTAACTTTAAATGTGAAAATCAGCGATTGTTCCACAATCAGACCGTTCGGTCCTTCCAGCACTATCCCTGCTCCTCCTCCACCCTTAAAGCCAACCCATCGACGAACAGCCTCCACGGAACTTCCTCCTTCTCACCCACCAATAATTCTGCTGCAAAGTCTGCTAAGTGCTGACCTTTGACCGACCCTCTTGGCTCATAATGTAACCCAAACTCGGATTGTTCCATCGACCATCCTATCACCCGCCCTACCAAGTCAGGTTTTCTCAAAATCTTTGCAATTGGATAATCGGTCCACACTACTACCTGATGCCCTTGAAAATATGGCTTAAGACGCCGCACAACGTATAACAAAGATAGGGCCACCTTTTCCAACTGCTGATACTGAACTTCGGTGTCCTCCAAGCTTCTACTGACAAAATAGATTAATTTGAACCGAGGCTTCTCTTGGACCAACACTGCACTTATCGCCTCTTCTGTAACCGCCAAGAAAACCCGCAAATCATACTCGGGTTCAGGCCGACCCATGACGGGTGGTTCATTCAGGATCCCTTAACTTCCTCGAAGGCTTTTTCACACTGTTCATTCCATTCCCCATGTGAACTTTTCTTCATAACCTTCAAGATAGGTTTTATTCGTTTGACAAGCTTGGGTATGAACCGAGATAAAGATGTTAAGCGCCCCACCAACCTCTGCACTTCCTTTAAATTTTGGGGACTACGCATCTCTAGGATTGCCTTGCAGTTGTCGGGATTGACTTTTATTCCCCGAACGGTCAACATGAACCCCAAGAACCTCCCTGCTTGTACCTCGAAAGTACACTTGGCTGGGTTCAAGCGCATCCCAAACTTTCTCACCTGTCCAAACACCTCTTCAAGGTCTTTGACGTGTTCCTCGACCGACCGGCTTCGTACCACCATATCATCCACATACACCTCCATACACCTCCCTATCTGGTTTTGGAACACCTTGTCCATGAGCCGTTGGTAAGTGGCTCCAGCGTTCTTTAAAGCAAACGACATCACATTATAACAATACGTCGACCGTTCAGTTATGAAGGCGGTCTTCTCGCTGTCTGGACGATACATAGGGATTTGATTGTACCCTGAGTACGCATCCAAAAAGCTAAGAACCTCATACCCCGAGACTCCATCCACCAACCCGTCAATGCTGGGAAAAAGGGTACGTGTCCTTGGGGCATGCCTTGTTTAGATCGGTGAAGTCTGTGCACATCCTCCATTTACTGTTGGACTTCTTGACCATCACCACATTGGCCAACCAAGTTGTGTACTTCACCTCCCATATGAACCTAGCCTCTAGTAATTTCCGTACCTCTTCATCCACTACCTCTCTTTTTTCAGACCCCAACCTTCTTTTCTTCTGTGAGACCGGTCGTGCATCTATGAACAAAGATAGTTTGTGGGAGATAACATCTGGATGTATTCCCGGCATATCCACAGTTGTCCATGCAAACAAATCCTTATTACGAGTTAATACCCGACCGATCTCCTGTACCTGATCACTTCTCAACTTCCACCCTACTGTGGTGACCTGATCTTCACTCCTTCCCAGGATAAATGGTTGGGTCTCCCCCATCGATTCTATTCAATCATTCGTATTTGCCCTAGGATCCAACTCCACCATTGCCACTACTGATTGTTCCTCCGATTGCCCTGAAAGTCGCGGTTTAACTTTCAGCCTTGCAACATAGCATTCTCGGGCCATCTTTTGGTCTGCACGAACGGTGCATACTTTCCCATCATCAGAGGGATATTTCAATGTTTAAGCACGGGCGACCCAGCAACACATTGTATGATGTATTCGCTTCTACCAGGAGGAACCGAACCTTCATCTCCTTAGCGACCTTCTCCATCCTCAAACTCACTCTTAGATCAACATATCCTTTAGTGTCAACCCTTTCTCCTGCGAATCCCACAATCTGCTCATGGAAGGGCATGATAGCATCCTCCGATACGTCCATTTATTGGAAGGTCTTCCAATATAGTATATTGGTCGAACTTCCTTGGTCGATCAAAATCTTCCCCACCTGATACCGGGCGATCATAACAGTGATAACCATAGGGTCATCCTGGTCAGGGTATGGAGTGTGAAAATCTTCATCCGAGACGTAATTGCAGGCATCGATTTCCTTGTCACATTTGTCCGATTCACATTATGCAAGCTTCTCAGATATCGCTTTCGAGCTGAGATGGTTGGTCGCCCACCGGCAAATCCTCCAGAGATTGTGTTAATTACCCCCCTAACCAACCGATCTGTGCTCCTACTTCTACTTCGCCGATCCTCTTGCTGACGGTTCCGCCCGCTCCGTGAGTTTTGTCCATTCGCAGGACTGCTCCTGCCTCCTCAAGTACCTCCTCTTTGTACGAATTGCCGTAGATGTCCTTCCTGCACTAAACTCTCCAACTTGTCCCTAAGGGTTATGCAATATTCTGTGGTTTGCCCCAAATTTTGGTGGTATTGACAATGTTTTCTCTCGTCAGCCCCTTTTGGAGTTGGGGAATGGATTACGGTCAGCAAATCAGCCCTCAAAGCTTCTTCTAGTACCTTCGCCCTAGGAGCGTTCAAGGGTGTGTGATGAGCATATTGGGCCGGTTTGGGAAAATCCCTTCCCCTTTGCTCGTGATTGCCCCCGTCCTCGTAAACATCCTTCCTCTGTCTCTCCTCTCCCGCCCGGGCCTGACTATCTGGCCACTCTCTTCCCTTTCTCCTTTCTGAAAGCACGTCCCTCCTCCACGCGTATAAAGCTGGCTACCTTATTTTGCAACTCGGCCAACGTTTGAGGCTCCTCAGCGTAAAGGAAGTCAACAAATGGTCCTGGTCTCAACGCGGTTGTCAACGCGCTGATTATCAATCGTTGATCGACATTCCTTACTTGTCGAGCGGTTCGGTTAAATCAATCCATGAATGCCTTGAGGGTTTCCTCTTTTCCTTGCCTCATTCTCACCAGGGTCGTATAGGTTAACCCTTGCGACCTATTCGTTGCGTACTACTGGGTGAACAGTTATCTTAGTGTAGCAATCTAAAGCTTCTTCCTTCAGCGACAAAGAAAAAACTCTGCACTACACCAACTCGTCAGACGAATATACTACCATGGCATCGACGAAAGATCGAAGATGCTTTACCGGATCAGTTAGCCCCCCATATTTATCCATCACCGGAAGTACCTTATTCTTAGGCATAGGTGCCCTCATCATCGTGGCAGTGAAGGGGTGAAGTCCTTCCACCTGATCCAGACGCTCAACCAACTCCACATCAACGACCCGACCCTGATTGTGAACCAGTGGTGGGTTTTGCATCTCCGACCTCGGTCGGTGTCCTCCATCCTGCCCGCCCTGGTTATTTAGACCACCCCTATTCCTCACATTGTGCCTAGAAGCGTTGGACACATCCCTTGCTCCGTCTACCTGAGTCACGGGATGACTTTCTCCTCCATTCTCCAAATTCACTGTCCCGCCATTTTCAGATTGGCCTGACTGTCCCCCTGCTCCATTTCCCCGTTCCGCCCTCAATGCAGCCATTTCCGCCCTCATCTCCTGCATCTGCCTCTGCATCTCTTGTAATAGTTGCAAGTGAAGCTCTTATGCCATTGCGATCGTGTTTGGGTTATCTACGTACTCTCGAGCTCCATGGTGGGCGCCATAATGTTTTGGTTATGAGTCCCGAGACCGAAGACACTCCAAGTTCTTCTTCCCTCCAGTGCTCTTCCAACGTCCACCACAAATCTCGTCTTAGGTACTGAACGGTTGTGACCTGCAGGAAGACACTCCAACGCTCAAGTCAGCAAGGTCACAAGAAGAGTAATTTGTATATAATTGGATTCAAAAGTCTCTTACCTGGTTGCTAACTCCGTATTTATAGGCTCTAGGCCCAATAATTGGCATTAACTGCTTGTAAATATCGCGTCTTCTGTTCCCGTTTTGTAATATTAGTCAATTAAGGCTATTGATTGCCTTTTAATGTTAGATCTAACGCTTCATCACTGTTCAGCCGCCTGTCCACACTTCTTTAACCTCGGCCAGTTGGTCTTTTGTTACCTTCGCCCCCGACCGACCGATCGGATATATATATATATATATATAACCTTAGAAAATTGAGGTTCGTAAGTAAATCGAGAAAACAGGATAGAAGAGCATGCAATGAGTCTAATTAACTAAAAATATTAAATTAATAACATTTTATTTGCATAAGTGTTTGGGCAAAGCGAGTATGCAAGTATCTCAAAGACTAGATCTCTAGACTAGATCAGATCCTCATCTTCCATTCCTCTTTTCGCCATCAAAACGACTTGGTTTTTCCTTACCTATCACTATTCAACAAACTTATCAGATCAGATCGGATCCTCTTCCGATTGGTATCACCGCCGAGTCCATGAGCACGCCAGCGATTTCAGGGGTAACTCTCCACTGTCTCTTCGATCAGATTCTAGAAATTTCTCTATGTTTCGAACCTTCCCCTATTCAATTTCCATTTTTTGATTAACTTTTGGTGGCAGGGCACGGGCTTCTTCACCGGGTTCACTCGGTTATGCAAGGGCCTTGCGGTGGTGCTGGTTTGCGGTCACATTGCGGTTCAGTTTTTCCCTTCAGCTGTTACCTACTTCGCTCTTATTCCCGCCAGGTACCGCATATTGCATAATTATTTCAAATGTGTGTGATTTGTTTACTTTGCACAGTGTTGGTTTTGGTTGTTGAAATTCTAAATCAGGGTTGTGTGGAGGAGGGTGTAACTTAGTCGAGAGGGGCAGACTCTACTGTGTGATTGTAATGATGGTTGTGTGATCCTACTTAAATTCCAGAATTTTGTTGGAGAACGTATTTATGTGCACTAACGACAGTGATTAGGAAAATACTATTAAAATGGAAAGTAACATATGATTAATGGTTTGTTTGGATGAACTTCTCTATAATCGTGTCCAGGGAGAAAGAATAGAAAGAAAAAAAATGGAATGAACTTTTCTATAAACTAAATTAGCTTTTGTACAAATTAAATATAAAAGTTTAGAGAAAGTAAGTGGAGGAACTTTTACATATAAGCTTATGTATACGCTAAATTTAAATTAGCGGAAACTAATTTCAATTTTTCTTCTTATTTTTATCCCTTGAGAGTACTAATGGAGTACCTGTCCAAACAGGTCCTAAACATCAATCGGGTAACACTAAAATATGGTTGCATAAAATTGGGTGATCATAACTTAGGCTCAAGTTACAAGTTAATGGCTCATAATGCAAATGGCGTAAGTGTAAGACGACATATTAAACTGAAAGATTAATAGAAGGCAGTGGCTGCACACTAGCAGCAATTCCACACGAAGAACTTTTAACACTGACAAAATGTATCAAAGTGAGACACTTAAAACTGTGGTCTTAAAAGAAGCACCTAGCAGAGGTAGTCTGATGTGAACCTAGAGCAGGGTAGTGTTTGCAATCCTTGTTGGTTGCAGTTAGAAAAAGGAGTTATCTGAGTAGTTATTCCAATGTCATATATAATTATGTTTATAGTAGTTACTCAATCAAACAAAGTCCTTTAGTTGCTTGGTCTCTTTATAATTCTTTTGGCCCAAGTGTATTGGGCTGTGTTGTTATCAGATAAACAAATCTAAAACTAGATGAAACAAGTAAGGACTCAAGATTGAGCCTTGATGTAAACTTATCCTCATAAGAAGCCCTTCAAAGTTTTGCTTTCATAAGTTTTCACACTAGTAGTTACCCAATCGTACTTGTCTTGTATACCTATATATTAGTTGTGCAACTACGTTTTTTCCAAATCCTTGCATAGCATTTCCTTTGGCACTAAATTATATGCTTCTCCAAGTCAATAAAAACTATATATAAGTAACTTCTGTTGTAGACTTTTTGTAATAACTTCAAATTGATTTCTATAATCCTGCTCTCCTTTTTATTTATGTTCAATTACCTTAACTAAATTTTATGGTTTGTCTTATAAGTTGTGTTTGCTGGTAGTTTATATAGTTTTGACCATGATCATTCAGAACCTCATTTATGAGAATCTTTTATTCTTGTGGAAAGCCTTGAACCAACGTCTTGAAATCTTCTTAAATGGCCTGTTGTGGGCCTACCCTATTTGATATATCTTGAATCCCAAACCATGTGGATTAAATTGAGTCCCTTGCTATTAATTTACAATAAAGATTTTTTACTGGATTTGAGTATTGTTTTTGTTAGAATAAATAATCTTTAATAGGATTTATTGTAAGGTGTTGTGTGCTTTGTGCTGGACCTAGTTCCTGGAAGTATTGTTTAGAATTCTTTTCTTTTCCTCATTCATTGTATCTGTTAGAATAATTAATTGTGTGAATTGTGTATTAGTTGGGTGAGTTGTGTGATAGTGTTTTCCAGCCAGGTTTAGCTATTTCCATCTATTTCCTATAAATACACACATTTAACAAGTTATAGTGCTAGAGAAATATCTATCTATTCTAAAATGAAGCCTTTTTATGAAAATGTCAACACATGTAAATTAGAACTGACACTCACAAATAGACAGAGAAGAGTTTTCAAACATCTAATAAATGCTTAGTAATAAAAGATCTTCCCTTTTTTGCTATACAAAATGCAGATAGAAGGAAAGTTTTAAAATTTATAATATCTATCTGCCAACACTATTTCATAGTTTTTAGGAATGGGGCTGATTTTCAGACAAGACATCAAATTCAAGTTTTGTTAGATTATGTTAGTATATATAACTGAATCAATACAAATCTCATTTTGACGATCTGCTTGTTCAGTTCTCCATACAAGTGTAATTATGCAGCTTACCTTTCCATTGATATTTCAAAATTCTTTTTTAGAACTTATTTTCCTGTTCTGTTCATTTTGCAGGACAATCCCATTTGCCTGGAATCTCATTACCTCTGGTTATGTTGAACAATCTATATATGGGGTATGCACATTCAGTTTTCCGAACAGTATAAATTTATTACCTGACTTGTAAATCTTGCTTTTAAGAGAAATTTTCAATTTTATAGGTAGTGATCAGCACATTGGGTCTCCTGTTTATTGGAAAGCTGCTTGAACCAATATGGGGCTCCAGGGAATTCTTTAAATTCATCTTTGTGGTTAATCTTCTAACTTCAATATGTGTATTCATCACTGCCATTGCCTTATACTACATTACAAGGCTGGAGACTTACCTGTATGTATATAATACAATCCTAGATGATTTTTTTTCTTCTTCTGCCGTTCCTGATGTTTTTTCTTACCTTTCTTTGCATTGTCTCTCCACTATATAATTAAAAGCTACATAGAGGCCAATTTGAAGTGTGATTAATTGTGTTCTTTTGGCTTTGACATGTAGAAAACATTGTTTGTTCAGGACATCAGCTAAAATCAATACTGAATAATAAAATCTTAAACAGACATTCGATTTTCTTTTTCCACCGTGAACAAATTGTTTTAATCTTATTGTCCTCTTGGAATGTTCTAGTTACATGCCGCTCTCGGGATTTCATGGAGTTATATCTGGTTTCTTGGTTGGCATCAAGCAAATTATACCGGATCAAGAGCTTCCTTTCATCAAAATAAAAACAAAGGTTTGATACACTTGTGCTCTTGTTCTTTGTCAATTATGAGCAATAATAGGTTTATGAAAATGCCCTAAATATGTTGCCTCTTACATCTCTTCAGTGGTTGCCATCTATCACTTTATTGCTTTGCATTGCTATTAGCTTCTGGACACTAGAGGCTACAACATATCTTCCTACGATTATATCTGGTACATATATAAGCTGGATTTACCTTAGATACTGGCAGAAGAAACCAGAAGCAAAACTTAGGGGTGACCCAAGTGAGGATTTTGCTTTCTCCACATTTTTCCCCGAATTTTTAAGGTAATCTAGGCTTTTAGTCTGCAGAAAAAATCAGTGATTAATTATTGAACTGTCTTTCTAAAAATGAAGAAACTTTGATTTATCTTTTATGCTTTTACTGTCTTGTAGACCAGTTATAGATCCTATTGCATCAATTTTTCACCGAATGCTCTGTGGAAGATCTAATACTTCTAATAATGGGCAAGGCTACAATCTGGAAAGTGAGCCTTTACCAGGTTCAGATTCAATTGAGGCTTCTAGGAGAAGGTGATTGTACATTGCTGTTGTTAATTTTGATTGGATCAGTAGTACATACGGTCAAGAAGAAATTGCTCTTGTGAAGCATGTCATAAGGAAAAATCAAATAAATAAATAATAGAGGTGGTATTGTCCAGTCCGTTTTTTCGCATTTGGCTGCCTTTCTTATTTTTAATTATTTCTCCGAGACTAGATTTTTAATTTAATATTTTGATTAAACATCATAATACTATTCCAAATGGCGTTTTTTTTTTTTTTTCTTTTCTGGGGACAGCGGGGAGTGATTCTTTTTATTTCGTTGCCTTCATATGTTAGCATTATTTTCAGTTTTTATAAGCAGTCATACTAACTGTTGCAATCATTGTTCTACATAAAATAATTTGGCATGGCAACCGAAACTGTTGATTTTTTTGCAGAGAAAGAGGTGCTCGAGCACTGGAAGAACGATTGGCTGCTGAGAGGTTGGCTGCTGCACGACGTGAATTACAAAGAGAAGCTGAGGAAAATGTATAATTCAGCAACATCAGCTATTGATATTTCCAGAGGTCGTACAGTAATTAATTAGAGAATTTTTGTTTAGGTCAAGGAAGATTTAATGGGCATTTTTACTTGGATAATCTTTACAAAACCAAAGGTTTCTCTTTTGTCATATATACTTTACTTTCTTTCTGTGCTTTCTTTTAGTTTTTTTTATGTTATTTTCGTTTTTTTAGCTTTGACAGTCTAAATTCAGGTATTTAAATAAATTAAAATGATATTTATAAGGATTAAAGTACAGGAGTTTCAAATATCAAGATTATAAAATAAAGTTGTTCATTTTGTTTATTCTAATATATTATTGGTTATTGTTATATATATATATATATATATATATATATATATATATATATATGGGGTTTGTTAACACGCGTACGCCTGTTTTTCAGTTCGTACGTTTTAACAATGTGTACCGAATTATAGTAGACAAAAATATTCTCATTTACCATGGATTCTAAGTTTTAAGGTCAAGGATATTTAAATAATTTTTATTCTCAAAACTTAAAAAAAAAACCCCAAACCCTTACTTACCTCTCTCATTTCTCTCAGCATCTTCTCTGTCATACTCTGTTATATCTCTCACTCCAACATTTTCTCTGTCATTCCTACTATTGTCCCAATTGAAAAAAAATCATAAACCCTTGTCTAACCTTTGTCCTTTTCCCTTCACAGAAAGTGTTTCTTTTTCCTTTCTCTATTGGTATGGGATACATGATGTAAGATTGCAACCTAGAATTGAAAGAATTGTACTCCTAGGGAATTCTTCTATACCTATTTCTTTAATTTCCTTATGTCCACTTTTTTATTACTGAATCAACTTCTACAGGCGTTTAGAATAAACTTTAACCACTGTGCAAGATAAAAAAACAGTAAAATCATTTTTTACCTTTGAGATTTGGAAAGAGTAACATAAAATGACAAAGTTTATATTCATTTTACACATTAATAAATATAAAATGATTATAAAAGAGTAAACTTTTTCAAATTTTAAAAAATATCTCTGATTCAAATTGCTACCACCATCTTCAATTGGGTTGAGATGAGAGAAAAAGTGTTGGAATGATGACAGAGAAAATGTTGAAATGAGAGAGAAAATATCTCTGATGAAAAGGGTTTATGATTTTTTTTTTCAATTGAGGCAATAGGGATGACAGAGAAAATGTTGAAGTGAGAGAGATGACAGAGAAAATGTTGGAGTGAGAGAGATGAAAGAGAAAGAGTTGAAAGGAATGAGGGAGGTGAGTAAGGGTTTTTTTTTTTTTTTGAGAATGAAAATTATTTAAATATCCTTGACCTTAAAACTTATAATCTATGATAAATGAGGGTATTTTTGTCTACTATAATCCGGTACACATTGTTAAAACGTAACAATTGAAAAACAGGAGTACGCATATTAACAAACCCCTATATATATATATATATATACACACACACTTTTGTTATCTTGATTTTGTAATATAAATTTTTACTAGTTAGGGTTTTATCATAGATATGATAAAGGAAATATATTATTAGGTCACAATGCTAATGGTAGATACTATAGTGATCTGACATGTTTAATGTCACAATATCGGGTAAATACAAGTTGGTGATGAAAATTATAAAATTTATATTAAAAAAAATATAGTTGCATATCTAATATAGGATTAAATATATTTTATGCATAAAACATATTAATACTAAATTATGTGTTAATTCTTGTATAAACTTGCTGATGATACAAAATTGTTAAATAATTTAAAAGAAAACTAAAATCATATATTCTTAAAAGTTAAATGTTTAAAATTAATTTATTTAAAGGTAAAAGGACCAAAATCAGTTTTGAAGCTAAAAATATACTTCTTTTCGTTCAATGCAAAACTACTAGTTTACAAATTAATATTTAACGTTCTATCTTACTTTTGCAATATATGACTTATATAACAAAAGTAATTTTAAAAATAATTTATAATTTTTTTATTTACACATAACTTTACTTCGATTTAGGATGTTCTTGTTAGCTAAATTTAATTAATTTTTTTGATTTTATAAAATAACGAATTATAATTTCTAAATTATCTTAAATCTTTATTAATTCACTTTAACATTTTTAATTAACATGAAAGATATACATTAAAAAATTGTAACTCTTCATTTTATTAATATCATTCTTAATTAGTGTGAAATTAGATATATAATAAAAAATAATGTCTCAAAATAAGACCATTATATTAATTTCACTAACCTAACATCTTTATAAATTTTTAAGTGTGTTTTTTTATAAATTACATAATATTTTTGAAATATTATAAAAATTACATATATTATTTTGGTAAAACTATTTAATAGGCAAATGATTCCTATAGTATATTCATTTTATTTTCTGATCCCTAATATTTAAATTTTACTTTTTTTTTATTTACATTGTGAGTGTTGTCATTAAATGATAGTAGGTCACTATCATTATAGACAGAGTTAATAAACTCAAATTGCAATAGAATTAATAAACTAAAATCTGCACTTATAATAATTTGCAGTAAAGTTAAAAATATAAAATTATATTAAAAAGGATTGTAATAGACAATATAAAGAAAACAATATATGAAAACACGTTACTTTTTTCATTTTTTTTTCATACTTAAGTTATTAAATTATTATTTGATTATCTTTCATTTAATTTATAAACAAATATTAACTTAACACAAACACCAATTAGTTTGTTAAGACTTTTACCTCATTCCAAGTCTCTCAATTAGATTATTTTCATACCTTATGTTCGAACGTGAGATTATACTATTTGAACTTTTAAATAAACGAACAAGTATACATGTTTGAATTAATCAAAGAAGTGTTAATGTACTCATTTGGTTTCTCAATCGTTCTAAGTGTCGACGAGTGAGATTCTATTTATACTTTACTTTTTTGAAACATATATAATTAAAATGTTATTTATACTCACATGTTCTAAGTATCTACATGTAAAATTTTACTCTTTTACGAAGAAATTAAAGAATGACAGTTTAAGTGTACATAAATCATAATTAACTACAAAATTACAAGATAATCAACTTTGTTTCTCAAAGATAGAAAGTTGTGGGCTTTCATTTAGTCAATCCAAAGTAACAAATTCATTTGTAAACTTTAGAAGTTTTAGCGCGTGGCAAATGTTTAAGGGATTCAAACCAAATTCTAATTGCAAAATATTTAGTGTGATAACCAACGTATTCTGGTGTTGCAAATCCTTACAAATCTTTCACACAAAATATAATCCTTAATAATAGCTTTTGCTTACAGAAAGCCTAACTGAGTCGATGATCCAATGGGTCCATATGTACATATTAGATGATACAAATAGTAGAAGAGTTCATTAGATAAGTCCGGTATATCCTTTTGAAAAATTATTTGTTCTTAAGTCGGGAAAATACTTAAAGAATCACAAAGATTTATCCTGAAAACAGTTTGGCTTTATTAAGATAACATCTTGGTTTATTGTGTAAGAAGCTCCTTACAGTCTTGGGAGCTAGCCATTTTGGATTGGCGTTATTTATTTATTCTTTGGGATTCACATGAATTTCTTCTAGATCAAAGGTTAATTTGCAATAAACATTAAATATATCTTTAATTAGTATTCTTTTAATGAAAAATGCTTTGGAAAGAGTAACTTTAGAGCACAGACTTCTTATATTTTCTTTTATCGTTTTGAGAAAAATTGAAAGTGCTAATTCATAAGTCACTTTGCTTTTGTTTGAATTGTTATAATTTGAAAAGTGGATCATAGTAAAGAATGGCATGACAATTTGTTTGAAATAGAAGTTAGATTTTGAAGACTTAAAGGATAATTGGAGAAGAATTAAAGAATTAAAAATCTTCCCTTATAAGTTTGGTACTAGGAGAATGGATGTTTCCGTGAATAAGAGTTCATCTTTTCCTTTTTGATAGAAATCTCTTGTTCTTTTTCTTTCATTTCAAGTTCTTCTCTTTCTCTCTTTTCTTCCTATTCTTTTCTCTCTTACTATTCTCTTCTCTTTTTTTCCTTTCTTTCTCTCTTTTCTCGTAATTCCTTTTCTCTCCTTCCAATCTCTCTTTCTCCTTTCTCATCCAAGAGTTTCTCAAGTTTTCTCCAAATTCAGTTTCTCTACGAAAGAAACCATCTAGACTTTGAATGAATGTCTTTCCTTCTTGAATGAGATCTCTCATTAGCTCTACTTTTAATTGAAAGAGGTACAAACTTTTTTCTCATGCAAGCTTTTAATTCGTTCCAATCATGAATGGAGGATCTTCTCCCTTTCTTAACACTAGATATCCTTTGCTTCCACCACTCACTTGCATGCTCTTCAAATCTAAAAGTGTATATAATAAGGACATAGGATTCACTATCTCTAGCAAAACATAGATGTATCTCATCAAATTTCCTCTCCCAAGCTAAGTATGTCAAAGCACTGATGTTTTTACCAAAGAATGGAATATCACTTTTGTTAAAGACAAAATCGTCTATGCGACTAAAAGCTTACATGTTTTGAAGTTTAATCAAATAACAATAAAATGAGATGATAATCAGAAAATAACTTAGGGTGAAAAATACAAGACTTAGAGTCTAAACCCCAAACAAGCACAACTTAGAACCAAAATCCCCAAACATAGAAAAACATAGGAACATACTTAGGTCTTAGGAAATAGAAAAACATCTAGGTCAAAACACTCAAATGCATGGCTAAATGATGTTGTGCTTGAAGCATCTAAGAGAGATTGAGTTAAATGCTTAATGCTTATAATACCTAAAATAATATCCAGCTTCTCTTGAAAACAAAATAGGTCGGAACAATGTCTCTGACAAAACATGTTAAAAGACACAATTATTAAAATATAAAAGAAAGCTTAAGCAAGCTAAACACAATCTGTCTAAAAAGAGACAAAAGTTAAAGAAGTGTTTACTTGATTAAACGATGTCATGAGCTTAAAAAGTACCTCATCTTATGATGAAGTATATATATCTATGCTTGGTATCTTAAGAGAAAAGAATTTAATTGTAAAATGCTACCTAACGGTAGAAAATTAAAAGCACTTTGTTGTTCCGAGCAAGCATTAAATGACATTAAATGCTCAACTTTGAAAAACAACAAAAGTAATAAGAAAAGACGTATCTACTGCATGCACAATTTACTCTAATGTAGTAGATAACCTATTCTGCATGCATCCACAATGCTACACATCAAATATCAGAAAGTGGACGTTAGAGACAAAGGAGATATTCACAGAATGTTTCTCACTTGAAGCAAAGTCTAAAAAGATCGTACAACCTACTTCAAGCAAAGGACTGAAAAAGCATGTCTACTCTAACAAGTTGACTTATCCAACAACTGTTGTGCAATAAAGAAAGGGAAAGTACGAGTGTCAAGCTTACAAACTTAGTATAACAGAAATATATCCATGAAGCCTATAAAAAGAATATCTCCGAAGAAGAAAATCAAGAGGATAACTTAAGAGGTTATCTTAAGAAGAAAAGCAAATCTTACCACAATATATTCATCCTAAAAAGAAGAAGAGAAATAGATCAAGAAAAAAGAATACATCTTAGCTGAAAAAAAGAGAAGTGGAGAGAAAAAGAGAAAGATATACTCTCAAGCTTCATTGTCATATTGCTTACTATTGTAAGAGAGAAGGGAGAAACACATGCGAATGTTTAGACTGCTTTGTATTGTAATCAAATCCTCTCAGTGAGAGATATAGTCTGAACTACTTGTAAGAAATTGTTGATTACAATTCTGAAGAGAATTAAAACACTTACAACTGAACTCTATTGAGTTGGGGAATCTTGGCAAGGTTGCTAAGTACCAAGAATGGTTCAAATACTCAAAGGAAATCTCAATGGATTGTTGAGTACTAGGAGTGGTGTGAATGCTTAAAAGAAATCCCGACAGGGTTACTAAGTACTAGGAGTGGTGCTAATACTCAAAGAAAATCTTGACGGGGTTGCTGAGTATAAGGAGTGGTGCTACTACTCATTTGTAATCGTTTGAAGATTATAGTGGAACCCTATGTGGAGAAGACTGGATGTAACTCAGTTGGAGCGAATCAGTATAAAATATCTTGTGCAATTATCTCTTGTCTTACCTAAACGATCCTTTTGTGAAAACCTATAGTTATGCTTTATTTCCAAACACAAAAATCTTCCAAGTTAAACGACATATATCATAAAAGGAAGTTCTTAACAAAACACTGCAGTATCTATATTCTGAATAGCATGCTAAAAGCTATTATTGTAAAATCTTATTAAGTCGAGCTTACAATTATTTAAAAGAAGTTTTCAAGAGCTCGAGAACGTGCTATATCAGAAAGGTTGTGAAAAGTTTTTTATTAACATTATTCCACCCTCTTTCTAGTGTTTTTCAGGTACTTCAATCGGTATTAGAGCTAACCTCGTAGGGTTAGTAATTAGTAGGACTTGAGGAAACGATCCTGAGGAATGGAAAATGAAAGATATGCTGCCAAGAATGGATCATGGAACTCGGCCAGCTAGATTCATGAGCTCGGTTCAAGTCTTCCAAGCAAAAATTATGATGGATTCTTGCATTTAAGGACATGTCCTCCCATCCTTCCTGGATCTTCCTACCAATGCTAATTGTTATGGGTCTATGGCTTAGTCCTAAGTCATCAATATCAGGTTGATTTGGTTAAACCTTCGGCTTAGGCCAACTCAGCTTGACATTCTGCTCAGTCGATTAGGCTTGACCTTCATTCCGATTGACTTAGACTAACCTCTCGCCCAAAACAACTCGACAAAACTTCGTCCTTGGCCATCTCTGCACGACTTCAATTTAGGTTGATCTGGCTAGATAGACCTTTGGCACAGGTCGACCGACTCAACCTTTGATACAAGCTGACTAGGCTTTATTGTCAATATAGGCTGACTCAGATCGAACATTGGTTTGGACTGATCCGGCTTGACCTTCAGTCTAGACTGACTCAATTTAACCTTCGACTCGAACCAACTGGAGTCAACCTTCGTGAGTGGAGTAAAAATGAACAGAATTTCAAATTTATTATATTGTTAAAGTATTTAAATATTTTCTATTTTATTAATTTAAAATACAGTCTAGTATTCTTTAAATATGAATTTCTTTCTAATTACTTCATCAAAACAAATAATTTTAATGGAAATTTTTTAAATTCTTCCAATATAAATTACCTTTTCCAAAAGCGACATCATCGTCAAGAAGAATAAGGAATGCAAGATATGTATTTCATCTCCTCGTGAAACCGAGCTTTATGAAAATAGATACTGCCATACTTACAACCTTGTTATGTTCTATCTCTCAAATATACTCACTTTTGACACAGAATTTCCGATGGATGCAATCAGTTTTGATCTGCACCCCAAAAATTACTTTCTTGCTTTTCGATAACTTTTTAAAGTAAGTTTATCATATATTCAATTCTTTATACCCAAAAAACTAGCTAAATTTTTTGAACTTTAGAAAAACAAATATGTAATTTAATTCATGTAAAACATAGAATAGGATATACACTACCATCTACTTTGTTACTTATATGATATAAGAGAATAACACAGTGTTATCTAGTTTATTATTACGTTACATATTATATTATATGATCACTAATAAAAAAAAGGGTTAAATATGTTTTTAGTCCCTATACTTTGGGGCGATTTTGGTTTTAGTCTCTCTTTCAAACTAAGGTACAATTTAGTCCTTTAACTTTAGAAAACTCTGGTTTTAGTCTTTTTTATCAAATTTTTTAAACTTTATTTATTATTTCAAACGCGTTTCTCAGTTAACATTGAAGCAAAAATGTGTCAAACAGTGTAAACAATCCAAATGCTAAAATGAAACGTGCTTGAAACAACAAATAAAGTTAAAAAAATTTGGTAAAAAAGATTAAAATAAGAGTTTTCTAAAGTTGAAAGATTAAATTGTACCTTAGTTTGAAAGAGGAACTAAAACTAAAATCGCTCCAAAATATAGGGACTAAAAACATATTTAACCCTAACAAAAAAAAGACTAGATTACACTTCGTTTTCAGCATATAAAAACGCGATAACAATTTTGTAATTTTATCAAATATATGTCTCAAGAACTGATGTTTAAAGTCTGTACTGCCTTAATTGCCAAGAGAAATCGAAACATATAACTAAAAGCACAAAATCAAACTTATCAGTTGACACTTTTTTGAAAAGGACAGGTTACAAGGGAAACCGAGACATATAACTCATATGATGGGTGAAAATGCCCGGACAGAAGATTGTGATTGCATTATTAATTGAGATTTTGATCCGGTTGGAATCCCGCATAGGGAAAGATGGGATCATCTTCACACCCTCTTGCTTTATTCTCACAATCTATAGGAACTGTTCCAGACACATCCACACACTGATGAACCTCTGCAAGATAAAAGTTGCCACTTCTATCTGGTTCACACACTATGTTCACATTCACACCTAGAGCTCTCCTGAAACTTCCTAATACTCTATGCGTTGGATATGAATTTCCATTTGCTACAATACCTGAAAATTTCAACAATAAATTTTCATTAAACCTTATGTGAATTTCCTTATTCTTTTTTCTTGATTGTTCATTTTAATATAAACCTGCACTTGTCAAGATTCTCTTTAGGTCATTTCTTTTTCTATTGTTTAGCGCATTCGTAAAGTAGTCATCTGGCATCATATTATAGCACGATCCAAACTTTTTCCATTGCTCCCTCCATAGTGACTTGCTCTCTATAAAATTATCAGTGCTCAGATCAGGCCAGAATACGAGTAGGTCGTTTTTATTTGTCTCGATCTGCATATATGAGTTACACAGATATTATCTATACAAACTTGAAATAATCTTTTGGGTAATCATGAAAAAAAAAAAACTCACAACATAAACTGAATTAAGCTATATATATCAATTTTATGATATTAGGTAAAAGAAGAAATTCATCTGACAAGTTCCAGCTTAAGGACAATTCGATGAAGGAAACTTGTACCCAAACACATAAAATGCTATAAAAGTAATCTCAACGTAGAATTTGGATTCTCTGCTAAACATTGATTTCGAAGTTTTAAAATATATTAAAAAACATTTTAAAGTATTAAATTTTTAATGGTAAGCCCTATATCAGAAAGAAAAATGATATTTTAACACCAATTTTTGACACCATTTTGACACTACACACGTGTCAAAATGTGGTTGGATGGTTTCAAATTAAAAAAACTGAAGCAAGGGCATATTTGGAAGGGAAAAACCAAAGTTTTTTTTTTTAATTTAAAATCGTCGAACCACATTTTGACACATGTGCAGTGTCAAAATGATGTCAAAAAATTGATGTTAAAATGTCATTTTCCTATCAGAAAAGCTAGCAGGTGAAAAGTCCCATTTGCAGGTTTGCAGCAGGGTTTTCTGTCTCGATTGTTTTGAAGATCAAAGCAATAGTCCCCTTTAAACATCGATTCCTGGACAACCAAGACATATATTTTCCTTAAAACTATGAAAATGTCACCGCGCTTTCATACACTTCGGTTTCTGTAAAACTATGGTGTATATGGCGTCTCGATTGTTCTCAAGACCAAGACAATAGCCTCCTTTAAACATCGATTCCTGGACAACCAAGACATATACTTTCACTAAAACTATGAAAATGCCACTGTTTTCATACGCTTTGGTTTCTGTAAAACCGAGGCGTATATAGCGCATTCTAATCCCTCTTTTTTACTAGTGAGGAAAAAAAAGACCATGAGAGAATCTCAAATCACGGGAATGAAGAGATACTAACGGTATTATTTGGCAGAGTAATTGGAGTGGGGCAATATTGCATATCTGGCCCCTCCCTTTTCCTTGGACGAAGAGAGCTGATGGTGAAATACTGGGGAACAGTTTCTCTGCAACCACCTTCATGTGTCACGCAATAGGAGTTTGGCCACCTTAAGGCTAGTTCTAAGTAGTCATATAGGTTGGTCTTGAAATTTTGGGCTTCGTTGTTAAGAACCAGGAATAGAAAAATAAGAAAAAACTTAATCATGTCAAAAGCTCTTTTGTCTTTCGGAATTTCAGTAGGTTAGGGCTGTGGTTACTTGACCAAATCTCCACCAACCTTATAAAGGAATCTTGATCACTACACCCCTCTGCTGAGTAAAATATCGCTGATAAAAAAAAAAGAAAAGATAAAGGGACATTATCAATACAAAAATTAATGGGACCTACGCAGATTATTATGGTGTTTATTATAATAATTGTGCTCTTTTAATCCATCATTTTTAATGGTGTTTATTATAAATCTCCCTAAGAAAAATAATTGGGGGGTTATTCCATCATTTTTAAGAAAGGTCTCAAACTCAAATCTTAATGATAAAAAATTTAAATGTGCAAATTTCATATAAATGTCAGATGTTTTTATGACCATATTCGTATTTTTCTTTTGTTATTACAAGTTATTTAATAATTTAACAAGAGTGTTTTGTTTCGTTTTGATATAATTTGTTATCATCAAAATTATAATGAAATCTTATGTAAGAGTTTAGGTTACTTATATAACATATTATGCCTCACTCTCTGTTTTAAATGGTTATGTAATTTATGTATTCAATTATATGAGAGTGATTTGCTCCAATTTAACTTTTTAATTGTTCTAGCTTAACATATTATACCACTTATGTAATCGATTATAATTACCAAACACTAGATTCACAATCTATTTTAGGTTAATTTCACTAACTACGAATGGATTAAAACATCTAGCACTAACATGTTAATGATTTAAAGATTTGTTATACTATTTTGTTGTGCAAGAATGATTAAAACCATTTCTAATTATTTAAACCTATTCATCATCAATAACAAAAATGTATGGAAGCTCAAAATGTATAATGTATAAAAGTTAGGCTCCCCTTGTAACATCCCAAAAATTATATCAAATTTTTCGAATGATAAAACATTATAATATGATAGAACAGTTTAAGAATAAAATAAAGTTATAAGTTTACAGTCATCCAAAAGAGACCATAAATTTAAAATTTTACAAACTATAGAGTATCTCAAAATGAAGAAGATGGCTAATAGAAAACCTAAGAACTAGGGGTTGTATCTTCTTCATTCTCCAGCGCTTGCTCCAATGATACATCATCACCTACTGCTCACATCCAAAGGATTGGATGATCATCGCAAGGAGGGGAAGATAAACACATACAACAAACAAATGCAAGGGTAAGCTAGGTATAAAAAGCATGTTATCAATCAAGTATTTCAAGCATGCAAGGACCATAAACAATACATACTATGACCAAATGCATTTTATTGATACCAATGACCGACCACATGATTTGACCATCCAGACTAGTATGAAATGTCGAGTTCTAGGGGTTTGTGCACTTGTTGTGGCCCTACTGCTTTGCAAAGCCATTACCGAGGGGTTTCATCTGACCACACACAAGTGTACGTCCAACCAAACTCATCTTGGCCCATAAATGGAGACACCCAAGACTAGGACTTTCTGCTATTCTCACCACATGACTCATCACTCTCTAATTGAGCATGGATGATCATTAGAATGTTAGGATAAACCCCATAAGGACACTCCGGCAATTCATACGTTCAATCACAACAAACTACAGTGGTACCACCATGTAACCTCCCTTGAAGATCATGGAATTACGTCCAATAACCATACTTTTACTTTGAAACTTAACTCAAGACATGAACCACCAAATACCATGACATTATCTCATTGAATCCATATAAAACCATGTACATGTAACTCTTCAACTTTACTTTGCATACAAACATATATAAAACATTAATTTCACTTCAAAAGACCACAAACAATCCAAAACCCAATGAACTCATACTTAGACAAGGAAAATGACTTTGAAACCATCACCAACAGTTCCGAAAGGGTCTAAAACCCCCAGAACGACCTAAAGAATGTCTAAAACAGACATCTGGAACCCCACAGAGTATCAAAAACAAAAGCAACATCAGAAAAGGGCGCCCAACGCCCTTTAGGGACGTCCAGGCGTCATAATTACAGTGAAATAGCGTGTTGAAGGGCGCCCAACACCCCTCGGAGGCGCCCAGGCATGGATTCTGCAGATTTTCTGTAGATTTTGCAGAACTCACCCACTCTCATTTCGTTTTAGGCCTTTTGATGGATTTCTAACACTCCTAATTTGATCTATATGATGAATCAAACTTGCCTAACTAGTTCTAAACATTCCTAACCCCATTCTTTAGTGTTTGTGCATCAATTCATACTCAAAATCTTAGTTTTCAACAACCTAAGGACTCAAATCTAAATTTGCCAATTAGAAGATGTTTTTAGCCCTTTAGACACCTCTAACAAGTCAGATTTGACTCAACTAAGTCATCCTAATAGCTTAACTCAACTCCTAACCCCTAAATCTCAAAATCACTCTCTTACTTCCTCTAGAATGGCCTAAAACAACAAAATTCACCTAACTTGAACTCTAGTAACCTGCATAACAGTTTTCATCTCTACCAAAACTCAATCCAACATTCTACCTTATACAAATCAATTCATATGCATCCATTCACAGTTTCATAAATTTTAGAAAACAAGAATTTCATACCCTCATACACAAAAATCACCTAATTTCAGTTCAAGCATCAACAACATACTAAACAAGCCTTTCACATTGCATAAATTCCAAATTTAAACAGAACCCTAACACATTTCTACATCAACTCACGAAATAGAGAATCAAACCCAGCTTCCCTTACCTCAAAATTTCACTGCACAGTACCACAGAAACCCCAATAGTTGGCTTGTAACTCAAAATAAGCTAGAACCACCTATAGGTTATCAATTGGGAAAGGAAAAACAGATTTTAGAACCTAAATTTGATTGGGAATTAGTGAAATACTCAGGAAAGCTACATGCAACAGTTTCATTGCATGATCGAAACTTCTTAAAGCACGGGAGGATGAAGAACGACTTACCGGTGGAAGAAAGGAGAAATTGACCGGTTAAATTGAAGCTTGCAGTGCCCAGATTTCTTAATTGCTTCCTGATTTTGGAACAATTGGTTCAGTGGAGAGAATTCTAGTGGAAAACAAAGAAGAAGGGAGTGGTTGGCTTTGAAACGTAGCACAGGTTTTTTTTCAGAAAATATGAGAGCACTTTAAAATTGAGTACTTAAATACACTCTACTTTTTAATAAGCTTTTTGCCCTCTCATTTTCTGCCACTTGGTTATCTCAAGGCTTACTCATTTTTAAGTCTTTACACCCCTATCCACAATCTCGTCCTCTTTTAATGATGACCAACATTTTCTATACAATTTCCATTAACTCTCTCCTTTTGGACATTAGTAAAGAATGGCAGAACAAGATTAACTAAGTCAACATTACACTTTGTTTTGCAAACTAAGTCAACATGAGCTTCAGTTGGGAAGATTGAAAGAATAGGAAGAAGGAGAGTAAAGAGACACAATTGCTCTCAAGACTACTGCAAGAACAACAAATAAAACCAGTTCAAGAAAGTATGAGGCTGACGATGATTCTGGAACTGAAAATTCAGATTTTGAAGTTATGAGTTTCAAGGTAAGAAGGGTCTCTAAATTCTTGAAATTAAAAAAGAAGTCTACCTTTGATTTTGCAGGCAATGCAAGGACAAATAAAAGAAAGGGAAAATTTGTTGCTACACCAACTTGCTATGAATGTGGCAAGGTTGGACATATTAAGCCTGAATGTACTGTAATCAAAACAAAACAAAAGCTGCAAGAGAAGAACCATCCAGACAGCAAAAACGAGGGGAAGAAAAATGTCTATATAGCCTAGGAAGATAGTGCCTCAAGCTCCTCCTCAAGTGAATCTGATGAGAGTATTGAAGAAGTAATAAATCTTTGCTTGATGGCAGGCTCAATGTGTTCAGAAAGCAGTGAAAGCAACTTTGAAGATGAAAGCATAAAAGACAGGTATTATCAACTCCTTGATGCATTCCAGGAAATACATGAAGAAGCTAGAAAAATGCATTATGCAAACAATAGGCTAAAGAGTGAATATAGGTGTCTAGAGAGTAGATTAGACAACCCATACAAAGAAAATGAAAGGCTTAAAACTAAACTAGAAGGTTTAAAAAATGCTCCTAGATAGAACAAAGAAAGCAAAGTGAGTGGTCAAGAGTGTGAAAACTGTCCAAGACAATTGGAAAGAATTAAGTACCTCATGAACACTTGGTATAAATTCACTCTAGGTAGCTCAAACCTTGAAGTATTACTAGGAACACAAAGAAGTGTACTGAATAAGCAAGGAATTGGCTATACCGGTAAAAGTAGTAAATTGAATGATAGAAAATTCATTGACATTAGCAAACCCTCATCTATAGCATTCTTTTACTACAATCATATTGGTCATTTATCAAAGACTTACTACTATTGATAACGGATTAAAACACCGTTATTTGCTATGTGATTGTGATACTAAAAGCACCCTTTTTCACTTAGAAACTTGTTTGAACTCATGTGTTTTCAGTAAATTGTGTGAACAAGAGAGTTGAGGTTGATTTTAACAGTTTTCTAACAAATTCCCCTTGTTTTGACAGAAATTGAAGCAATAATTGAAGAGGAAGTGAAAAGCCAAGAAGATAGAGCTCAAAAGGGGACAAAAAGGCACCAAGAAGGGAGAAAACCCGAAGCCCAAGCGACAGGAACGAGAAACAGCGAATCTCAAATCACCGCTGGTCGCCTGGGCGACGGACGCCCGAAGCCTAGGCATCCAAAACTGGCGTCCAAGCCTCACATGACCATCAATTCACGCTTGGGCGAGCTCCCTGTGACGCTTAAGCGTGATTTCACGTGGATCGGGCCCTGATTCTGCTCTGATTTGATTCTTTTGGATCGGGCCGCACTTTGGGACGCGTCTGACACTATTTAAAGGACCTTGGAGCTCTAGGTTTTGCATCCCTGGCAGAAGAGAGCATAGCAATACACTCCAAGCCAATTCTTAGTCTTTTCATTCTTTCTTTTCTTCCATTGTTCATAGGTTCCCCCATGTCTATGGGGAACTAATTTCTATTTGTTGTTGGGGAATGATGTAACCTTGTGAACTCTCATGTATTTGAATTTATTCTTAATTTCATATGCTTTTTCCATTAATTGTTAGAGTAATTTATTTGTTCTTATTACTTGCTTATACAATAGCATGATATGTGATTTGCATGAGTGCCGACAGGTTCCTTTCAATTCAGGTCCTTGTTAAATTACTCCTAAGGGTTATATTGCTCAAACATGAGGGTATGGGTCTTAGTCGTCTTAACCTCTTGATCTTCACATCTCTTTACCAGGAATGCTAGGAATTGTATGAACTGGTAATTAGGGACAAGCTTATTTACCGAGACATCGGGTTTAAGTGTTTTAGTGAGGGATGTTGGCATTAATGAATAAAGAAGAATTCTTATATACATGAGAGGGAACTTGGTGAAGTCTAACCCCAACAACATATCTATCTCATATAAATCAACCTCCATTCATCTCTGTGCTCTTTTGCCACTGATCAATTTTACTCTGCTTTATTTTATTTTCTTTGCAATACAAACCCATGATCTTTTTTTATTTTAAGTCTTAATTAATCTTGTTCTCACACAACTGTTCAGCGTCGAGAGTCCTCTGGGATACGATACTTGGTCTTACCATTTTATATTACTTGTGCGACTCGGTACACTTGCCGATTTGCCCCAACAACTATAAAAATGTTGGTGTGCCTAAGGGCAAATTTAAATGGATTCCTAAGAAATCACCACAGCCACCTAACATTAAAGGACCCAAATTCATATGGGTACTTGCAACCAGGCCTTTCAACTATTTTGCAGGAAACTGAGATGGATTAAAAATGTTTGTGCTTAAGGTCAAATGCAGAATTGAAGCATATCTCACAATTCAAAGTGATCACGACACCTTCAGGACTTCAAAATTGGTAACACACTGTATCATTGGTAAAGCATGCATATTTTGCATTAGGCATAAACACTTTTACATATATGATGTGTGCTTGCTGCTAGAGGCAAATGAGATGAGTGGAAATATTCAATTTTTCTCGAGTCTTACATTTAATTTCCTATTTACTACATTTTTCTCGAGTCTTACAATTACCACCTGGTGGAAGCGGTGCGAGGCGATGACAATGGTAGAATAGAAGAAGCAGTTTCTCGTGGCTTCTTGAAGCTCTTTGAGGGATTGATGTAGTGGAAAGAACTAATCTCGAAGGAAATGCTCTAGATAATCCCTAGGCATGAAGAAGAAGCACTAGATCCAAAGTTGAATCGGGGATGCCAAGTTTTCTTTAATGTTCTTGATGTAGAAGAACGAAGAACATAAAACCCTAGATTCGAGGCGGTTTATGGAGGAGAAAACTATTTTCGGTGGACGAAGGTCTTTGAAAACCTAGGTAAATTGATGAATTGGTGGAGATGTGGAATTAATCAGTCAAAAAGGAGGAAAACTAAAAGATGAAGGAAACCTTATCAGATGAGGAAGTTCGGCGCTAATGCAGAACAAAAAGGTAAAGCAAGATAAGGAAGAAGCTTATGTTGGTGGAAGCACAAGAAGAACAGAGAAGTCGAGATGAGGAAGCCAATATGTTGGATTCGCGTGAGGTGATTTGGTGTTGTGATGTAAAATGGAGCAGAGGAAGAATGTGGAGTAATTGGTTTCAATCGAGGAGAGAGAAACCAGGGGAGGAAAATGAAAGAATGTAAATGTTCGTGGAAGTTGGCTAGAGGAGAATCCCAAGGATTCTCTAGCCTTGATTTTCAAGGTGGAATTGATTTTGGATTCAAAAACTTAATTCAAATTTATATCAAAACTGAAAATACAATGGTGAAGTTGGGTATTTATAGTAACTCATGCTTGATGCAAGCTAAAAAGAACCATATAATGAACAAGAAAATACAAGTAGAGATACCAAGGCTTGTTAGGCTGTATGTTATTAGCATCAAGGGATACCAGGATTATATAGGGATACAAAGAATGGTGAAGAATACTGCATAACCAGGAGGGGGTAAAACTTAGTCAGAGTCATCATAGCAAGTAGTTACTGGTGTAGAACGACAACCAAAAGTAGATTAAACTCAACTGAACGGTGTATCTGGTTGATACCAAAACCGTCTTGGGATACCAAGAGTGCTGAAGAATACTACATAAGCAAGAATGGTTGAAACTCAACTAATCAAGGTAACAATGGTTACTTGGTGTGACTAGGGATACTATGAGTTGTTAGAATACTCAACTGTACTTCGTTAAATATGTAATTAAACGCTTTAAGTTATCTTAGAGGAGAACTGGACATAGTTTTGTTTGATTGAATCAATATAAAATGCTCGTGTATTGGAATCTATGTTACAATCAATTATATCATGTGAAAAGCGACGTCTTATCACAAACGCTAACTCTACAGAAGTTTCGTTCCTCATTTAAACCTAGGAGAATCAATTAAAGCCAATTCTATAAATACTTGCGATAGGATAACATTTATGACCTTCTATAAAATGTGTTATGATAAATGTCACTAGAGTAATTATTGGATTTTATGATGATTTATTATGTCGATTATAGTCCACCTACCAAAAATAAGTTGTAGTACATTGTGCCAACTACAAGTAGTTAACTTTGTACTTGCAATTATCAAATATATGATATTATATATATATATATATATATATACTGTTGGATACAAAAAAATTCTCACATCAGATAAAACAAGAGATGGACATGGGTTTATATACACATAAGATACCTCCATTGGTAATAGGCCTTTTGGAGTGGTACCAAAAGCAAATCCGTGAGGGTTTGGCCCAAAGCGAACAATATCTTACTAGTGTGGACATCTATGTGCGTGTGTTGAACCTCCCTACAAATGGTATCAGAGCCCATGGTTCAGGTCTGATAATCGGGCTCACACGAGTCCGTCCGTCCATGATCAGGTGAAGTCTTGGCAGGTGGCCAGCGACAGATAGCCAGATGAATCATGAGAGGTGGAGAGCAAAAGATGCTCAGTGTTATGACCATGGATCGTGAAAGAGGGCAAAGAGATGCTCAGTGTTGACCATGGTGTACTCGAGGATAAGAAAAGACTTCTGCTCTAAGGGAGGTGGAGGTGGAGAACCATAATCCTTTGTTTTAGGGGAGGATTATTGGGTACAAACAAAGTCCCACATTAGATAAAACAAGAGATGAATATGGGTTTATATACACATAAGATAACTCCATTAGTAAGAGGCCTTTTGGAGTGGTACCAAAAGCAAATTTGTGAGGGCTTGGCCCAAAGCGAACAATATCTTACCAATGTGGAGATCTATGTGTGTGTTGAACCTCCCTACAAATTATTGTTGGGAATCCAAGTGTGAGTCAAAGTCCCACATTGGATAGAAATGAGAGAGTAGAGCACTATATAAAGATGAAAGTCCCATTAGCTCATTGCCTTAAGGTTTTGGGTAGAGAGTGGTGTCAATCCCTTATATGGTTTGACTCATATCTCATTGGTGTTTGTGTCTCCCCGATGAACCTCCTCCTTAGTAGACCCAATAGTGGTATCAAAGTCGATGGTTTGTCTTGGTGACTGGCTCAAACGAATATAATGATCTCTATACCAAAAGTCTTCCTAGCAAAGGGTATTCAAGTAAGCGAGTTCCGTTAAGAGTAACGGCGGTTGGAAATGGCTACTCGTGGTTGTGGTTGGTTGGGAATACTTCCACTAGAGGGGGAGTGTATCTGTGTGGAAGGGACTCACCCTTGAGGGTGATATTGTTGGGAATCCAAGTGTGAGTCAAAGTCCACATTGGATAGAAATGAGAAAATAGAACACTATATAAAGATGAAAGACCTATTAACCCATTGTCTTAAGGTTTTGGGTAGAGAGTACTGTCAATCCCTTATATAGTTGGACTCATATCTCATTTGTATTTGTGTCTCTCTGATGAACCTTTTCTTCAATAGACCCAACAATATATATATATATATATATATATATATATATATATATATATATATATATATATATATATATATATATATATATATATATATATATATATATATATATATATATATATATATATATATAAAATTTATAACTCAGATATGAAATGTTGTTTAATAAAAAATTGTTGATTGTGTAGATTTTTAAGGATGTGTCTACGTTGGAGTAAGAATTCTCAAAGGTAGTTCGTGAATAATAGATATCCTTCCTTTTGATTATTCATAGAAAATGATGTCAAGTATTCTATGTTTATAAAGTTTATATATGTGAATATTAAATGTATTATATTATATATGTTAATTAGGTTAGGATTGTATTACATTATTAGGACTTTCACAGAAAATATGTATTGCAATTTTTGTCTGGTCTATTTATATATATATATATATATATATATATATATATATATATGAAAAGTACTATACTAAAGAGCTTTGCCTGAAAAAAACTACAGATAACAAATGAAGCATTTGTCTTATAAGATTAAACTTTGGTTCCTGATCATGTAGGAGTGTTATGTCGGTTCTAGAAACGACATAATTTTTGTTTTCATGGACATATATTTTTTTTAATTAATATAAAAAGTCTTCGTTGCATTAGTATATACATTCAAATAAGTGTGAAGAATATGATATGGATTTAATCGCATATTCAAACTTTATTGAAAAACCTTACCTGTACTAAAATTGTTAATATGTAAAGAATTGAAAAACCATTTCGCGTTAAATATTTAAAGCAATCGTTTTGCTAACAAATAACTAATTACAGTTAATTTCGAAACATTCAAACAAATAAATAAAATCCAGTAATATAAATTCAAAGAAAACAAACTGAAACACTTTGAGTAATTCAAGAAAAGAAAATCTTGTAAATAATATTTTATAGAAAACATTATTATTCCCACTATTTGATAATGGAAAAGCCTAACACATGATTATCACACTTCACTAGCAAGATTATTATCCATTAAACAAATTGTAAGATATTTTTTCACTTTATACGTTTAGAATTCTTTTGTCTTTTGTTTTCTCTCCATTAACCTCTTTTACGTGTATGCTTGCGAGTCTGCCACTAACAAGATCGAGTAAAAAAGAATAAAATTAAAAATATTTAACAATGGTGCTCTTTGGTTGAATGTTTAATACTTGAGTAAGAGTTCAACAATCAGTTCATTGCAATTAAGTGGTGCTTGGTTAGTAATATTCTTTTATAATAACAAACAAAAAAGTGATTTTCATAATTTTTTAACATTTTTCAAAGCATCGTGCCTCACATTTGACGTACTCGGTGGGTTATCTTCATTTTCTTTCTTTCATCCAACAAGATTTGGAAAAAGAGACACTAACTCATGTTAAAAAAAAAAAAAGAAACAAATGTTACCCATGTTTTTTCATATATAATTGTAGGGCTGCTTACAAATCCTTCATAGATGCCTATGTTCCTATTGATGTTTTCTCTTCTCCAGTCTCTTCTCATAATTCCTTACTAAGTTTGTAATTTTGGAAGCAATAGCTATGGTAATTAATAAGTCATTTTATCTCTTGAACAATACACCTTTTATACTTGCTTTGTGGGTCTATTGTTAAGACAAAATCGTCTATAAGACTAATATGTCTAAACGTTCTCATGTATTTTGATGTTTAACAAAACAATATTAAACAAAATGTGAATATAAAGAATTCATTAATAAATATTAGGTCAAAATCTCTAAATACCTAGAAACATAGGAAATCCTTAGAAAAACACTTAGGTTTAAACAAGATGCTATCTATCCGATTCCCAAAGTTAAAGTGTCAATACGAGTTGTGCTAAAAACGCAAGCTATACTGTTCCAAACAGTAATCAATCAAACTCTCAAAAGAATGTAAAAGTGTCAGGACAATGTTTTTGGTAGAACTCGATGGCATTTTTGCAGTTTGGTCAAACTTTTCTGACTCGGTTCAAGGAGAACCGAGGCATATACACCATATAATCTCGGTTAAAATTTAAACCGAAGCACAATACTCTGCAAAATTTCTGCTGATTTGACTTTTGGTCTGACAGCTTTTTTGTTGCTGATCTACTGACTCAGATTACTGGAACCCAAGACATATTCACACCATATGACCCAGTTAATTCTAACCGATGCCGAAGACCTAAAAGATCCATTGGAATTCTCTTTTCTTCACGAACCAACCCATGGGTCCTTATCCTTCTCACACATCTAACCCTAAAAGAGCTCATGAAAAGCTCTCGCACAAGCCAGCGAGAATTCCTCTCCTTCTACCATTTCTCTTCACCGTAGACGATCACGTTGGAGCAGATTGCGCGGAGGCAACGACCTAACAGCGACAATGTGGAGATGTCGCGACAGGCGGTCTTCGTGGTGGATCGCAGCGGCGCTCGTGGTGGCTTAGGGTGGCGCGATTGGTCGTTCTTCTTCTTCCCTCTTCTCTTTCTGGTTCTATTCTGATTGCAGGGAGGAGGATGCGAATGACGGAGTAGGCGTCTCAGTGGCAGAGGCGATGAGAGCACGACGAAAGTGCGTCGGAGGCACGGTAAAAGTGCGCTGGAGGCGCGGCGAGACAAGGCGACTGAGAAAGTTAGGGTTTTGAGTTTGGGGAATTTCTTTTTGGGGATCCAGTGAGGGTTGTTGATGGTTGTGCCGGTGGAGTAGTCATGGGGGTTTCGGTGGCTAGTAACGGAGTCCTTCGTAGGCTGCGTGGGTTGGATCGGTAGAGGCGCATGGTGGTTGTGACGTGTTGGAGAAGAAGACTTCGCGTGGCTTCTCGAGAGTGCAGTTGCCATTGATATGTGCCCAAAATATAATCTGGTGTGTTCGTTTGAAAATTTTGAAATTTCTATTTAATCTCAAAATATAATCTGTCTTATGTGTTGTTGATTTCTTTGGATGGTTATTTGCTGTAGAAATTAACCAGCTATCTAAACATTTTTTTAAGAAGACATCATGGCTGAGAAGTGCAAGGAAGCACTCTCGATCAAATTAGACTTTTATGAGGGACTGTTGGTTCTGGGGCAGCAGTAATTTGAAACGGCTAAACTTCATTGGTATTTTGCACTTGTTAAGAAGATAGATCTATCTAGCTAAGATTCTAAAGAGATACTTCAACAGTTTGACAACGTAGAGGAGAAGATGAAAGCTTTTTGAAAGATCCCAAGTTGAATGCAAATTAGGAATGAGTGGTTGGAAGGAAAACTTGGATGTTGCAACTGAACGTTTTAAGAACTGAACATTTTAAGGTAGCAGGAGTAGGCAGATATTTCTTGAGCCCGGAAAAAAAAAGTAAAAACCAATCTACTGCCTCGGTTCAGGTCCAACGGAGGCGGTAGAGGACGAGATTCCAACTCGGTTCACAACCAAGAGATAACAGGAAGACTATTTACCTCGTTAGGATATACTCCGGTTGAGAAACCGGTGCTTATAGTAAAAAATACCCGATGCCAATTCCTTTGAGTGTACTAGTGTTGTAGAGGAGAAACTTGTTAAACGCTTTGGTTAAAAGAAGTAGAATACTAAAGCGTTTACAACAGTCTAGACGATATCATGAGCTAAACCTCGTACTTCATCCAACGATGAAGTCCTTAATCAATAACGACTGATATCTTAAGACAAAAGCTTAAGGTTTAATCATTCAGGAAGTCCCTTTTTTCGCGTGGAATCTCAATTTCGCCCTTTTTTTCAGTTTCTCAATTGGGTTCCAATATTCAAAAAATTGCAACAATTAGGTCCTTCCCGTTAAATTGGGGCTGACGGCGTTAAGTGTGTGTGTGACGTGGAGGCTGTAGTCAGTTTCTTATATCCATGTGGTTGACTGAGTTAGGGAGCACAAATTATGTGGATAATTGAATTTTTTAAATTGGAAAAAAGCATAGTTTTGAACAGAAATTGGGATTTTACTTAATCAAATTAGGGAAACCCCACCGAAAATTCATGAATTGATACATCGTTTCTGCAACTCAAAAACACCGATCAAAGGCTTTAATTAACAGTAATTAAACTAAGTTATAATTAAATAAGAAGGAGAATGAACAGTGAAGATCATAAAGAGAGAGTCGAAATTGAAAAGAAGAAGAGAGACATGAACAAAAATAAAAGAAGAAAACAAAGATAATTGAAAACCCCATGAAAGTGAAACATTTTTGTTAAAAAGGGGGGCGAGCAATGCCACCCCAATAACCCTCAGCAGGTAATTGAACCGAATTGAGAAGATTCTGTGGAACTCCGTGGAAGAGAGAAGAACTGTTAGGATCTCCCACAAGCTCTTGCGACTGTTGTTGCTGCCGATTGTGATTGTTACTGTGTCCCTGCAATTCCCAGTGACCCTAATCCTCCGATGCCCGAAACCGGTACCGGAGCTTCCTCTTCCTCTTCCTCTAAGGGTAGTCTCTCATAAGCAGCATTACCAAATGAAGCAGCCATGATAACAACAGGATCTTGAGCCACAAGGGGTCCCACCACGCTTCCACCTACTACCTGTCCTTGTCCGCTAGCAAGGTAAATGGCTAGTCCTGAAGTGGCAGGCGGAGTCGGCGGCGGCAGAAATGAACCGGAAAGGGATAGAATCTCGAACCTTCCGTGAAGGGTCACAACGACACCAGGGGAAGCTGGCTGCCGGAGGGTCACGTTAGTGATGGTGCCGCTGCCGCTGAGAACACAGACACCACGTTGTCGCCGCCTGGTGAAGGCGGTGACGCTCTCCATGATGTCGCAGCCGTTGGCGATTTCCATAAAATGGGATCGGAGAGCGTTGGCACTGTCTCTTGTGATGATAATGGGTGGTTTGGGCTTGTTTTTGGAACCTGCAGGTCTTCCTCTCGGCCTTCTCGCCATTTCACTTCCACCTCCATCTCCGGACCCAGGTTCCTGGCCTTCTCCGCCGGCGTGAGGGGGTGTGGAGGAGCCACCTCCAGCGCCGGCGTTCTCATCGCAATCGTGCTTTTGGCCGCGGCCATTGGCAGCTTCATCCTCCGTGTTTTGGTGGTTGTGGTGGGGCTGAAATTGGATTAAACACTAAATTCCCAAAATGAGACCCCAAATGGTGAAATGGATTGCACTTTGGACGAACCTAGCAAAAGAAATTTCTTCCAATGTCAATCCCTAATTCGATTACGTAAAATCCCAATCCCAATTTCTATTTAAGACTATGCTTTTTTCCAATTTAAAAAATTTAATTATCCACGTAATTTGTGCCCCTAACTCAGTCAGCCACATGGATATAAGAAACTGACTCCAGCCTTCACGTCACACACACACTTAACGCCGTCAGCCCCAATTTAACGGAAAGGACCTAATTATTGCAATTTTTTTAATATTGGGTCCCAATTGAGAAACTGAAAAAAAGGGACGAAATTGAGATTCCACGCGAAAAAAGGGACTTCCTAAATTATTAAACCAAAGCTTAAATGATAAAATGCTACTTTAACGATAGAAAACGTAAAAAACACTTTGTTTTTATAAACAAGCAATAAATGTCATTGAGAAATATCATAAGAAAATATCATAAGAAAAGAAATATCATTGAGAAGAAAAAGATTAAAAGAGCTCAAGATCAAAAGAGAATATTTGAGTAGAGAAAAAGAAAATGTCTAGAAACATTCTCAAGCTTTTTTGTAATATTAGTTTACTATTTGTAAGTAGAGAGAAAAGAGAGAAAAACACATAGCGAGTCTGTAGACAGTATTGTATTGAACATATATGCTCTTTGTGACAATAATCGTCTAAGGACTTGTAATCAATCAGATTGATAGCAAATTATGAAAAGAATTCAAACACTTGTTTAACTCAAGAGAGTTAAGAATTACTAGGAATTCTATAGGAGGATACCATGATTGTCTAGTGGAAACCAGGAGTGGGTGGAACTCAACTAGTGTAGGGTAACAGAAGTTATTCGAAGATGAATTAGTGATGAGGAAAAGCAAATCCCACTAGATGGATTAGTGATGAGGAAAAACAAAGCAACTTCATATGCTTTTGGGGATTCAAAGAAGTAATCAGGCATAAATTTTTAAGCCTCTTTTTCTTCCATAATGAAGGATTTATATTTCAGGAGTGGCTGATTTAACAGGGTCTAGCCAAATTCATTGAAATAGAAGGTGACTATTACCCTAACTTGGTGAAAGTTTTTTGTGTAAATCTAAGGGTTGAAGATCATCTCATTCATTCTTGGGTGAAAGGAGTTAATGTATGTATTGATGAAGCTATGTGGAAATCTGTAGTAGGATTTCATCTTGCAGGGGTTATGTCTCACTTGTGTATTTTAGGAATCAATAAGATGGCAATGTACAAAGGATGTCTAAGGTCTCTTGAAGAACCAAGAGATTTCACTTGTTGGGTTGAATCAGCAAGTGTACCAAGTCGTACAAGTAATATAAAATGGTAAGACCAAGTATCGTATCTGTTAATGGAATGACAAGTGTACCATATCGTTTCAAGTAATATAAATGGTATAACCCAGTATCGTTCTTCCCTTGAGACTCAAAAGGCCTTATCGTTCGTGTGAATTAAAATCGTAAGACTTGTGAATAAAAATTAATAGTTGTGGATGCAAAGACAGAAAATAAACATGCAATGGTTTGATTCAGTTGACGAGAAAAGAGTATGAATGAATGGAGTTGTTGGGGGTTTACAATTTCATCTAATCCGCTCTCTCTTATTTACTCCTCTTGTTTAAATTGCTTTATTATCTAATTGTTATGCAAACTTTCTTGGCTTACCCTTAACCCGATCCCTCGGCGAAAAGAGCCTATTACTAATTACCGGCTTGTTATCCCTAGCCTCCCCTAGTAACTAGTACCGCATTACCAAACAGAAGCAAAAACAATTGATCGTCCTACCCCCCTATCCCTAGGTGGTATTGCTTAACCAAGGAATTACTCACCAGTTCATGACATTGTTGTACGTCCCCGTATCAATAAAGGCAAACAACAGTTATCGAATGAGTTAAACGATAAAAGCTTTAAGCACATATGAGAACCCAACAATTGATAATAAACACATATGACAATCATATAATTAAACAAGAGTTTCAATAAAAGAGAGTATCAAAAGATTACATTGTTCCCCCAACAACAAAAGGGTTTAGTTCACCATTGTCATGGTGAACCAAGATGAAAATAATGGAAGATATGGAAAACAAACCCTAGATAAGATGAAAAGGAGCCTAAGCATCCAAGAGATCCTCTCTAGAGAGTGAAAATTAGGTCTGGCCGCCCTCTTCTGTCAAAAGAATGAGAATGAAATCATAACAGGGTTATTTATAGCTCAGGAGCGCCACAGAAAATAGGCCCAGGCCCATCTGACAACCGCCCGGCATCGCACTTTTGCCGCCTGGCGGTTTACCCTAAATCGCGCCACCGCCCGGTGGCAGGGGTCTACCGCCCGACGTTCACTGCTGGGTGTCTCCTCCTTGCATCGGACCGCCCGACGACACCATCGGGCGGTTCCTAGACTTCTTTTCTTCAATTTTCTTCCTTTTCCTTGAGTCTAAGACCTTCATTCTCAATTCCAATCTTCACTTTCATCAGATTTGCTGCAAAACAAGCATAATATCGCTAAAAACAGCTTTTGACTATCAACTGACTCATTTATTGAGTTTTACTTGATTCTAAGCTCATTCTAAGCAGTAAAGAGAGTATTTTAGTCTAAAATAGCATATGAAAATAACGGTTTTTCAACCGTTATCACAACCCCAAACTTAGAACTTTGCTTGTCCTTAAGAAAAACAAAACAAAACAGTAAACAAAATAGAGCTTGGCTATCTACTATTTCATCCAATAATTCAACACTCCTAAAGTACATGACAAGAACTACTTAATTTCAGACTTTCAGTGAAATCAAACCAAGATGCATGCATGCTCTCAATTCAGTTATCTCACACATTCCTCAGCAGATGTTTTATATTATGAATGACCAATCCACTAAGCAAAGATGCAATCATAAAATTTAGAAGTTCTCACCAAGCAAGTGCTTCACTCAATCACTCAAGTGTTTAGGGTAGCACTCTACTCTTTATCATTCACAAGTCACATGAAATAAAATTCCCATTCATCTTTAAACAATCAACATCTTCACATGCAAATGCCATTAAAAGGACTTTTCCAAGGCTTGTAGTGAAGCTGGGCTACAAGAAAAATTGGTTTTTCTGGATCACAAAATCTTTGAATTAAGAGAGCTCATTTATCATTCAAGGTTCAAGTTCAACTCTCTTTCTTAACCAATCTCACGTATTTCCCAACTTCTTCCCTTTTCTTTTTCATTGAGCTGATCTTCATGCTTTTCTTCTTCTTTTTTTCTTTTTCTCATGCATTTTTCTTTTTCAATAATTGAGCTCAATGTTTTTCAACTGCTTTTCAATTTCTCCAATACAACCCCAAACTTGAACCTTGTTAAAACATACACTTAAGCTCAACCCAACTCAAGGTAAAAATTTCAAATCAAAGGTTCTCATCCTGTTTAAGGCTAAGGTTCAAAAAGGGTATAATCTTTGAAGCATTTTGGGTGAAAATTTGGCTAGAAAAGGGTTTTCAAAAATGACCTTGATCATATGACATTCACATGCAATTCAATCAATCATCAAGATTAAGGCAATATCATTCATGCTTTCCTGGGAACAATACATACAATAATAAAAACTCTGGAGCTCAATACCTCACACAACATGCTTTCTCACACACCATTTATTCATACACCCTGCTTAGTATCATAACCACAATCATAATTCATCAGACATTTGTTTCATTGGAGATCAACATGCAACACAACTCAATTATCATCCACATCAAATCATCCTCAAACAGGCTCATCATGCAATCTATTCAGTCAAACATCTTCAGAACAGTATTTAAGCCAAGCATACACAGTAAAAATAAAATTCAAACTATTCTAAGAATTTAAAATGCAAAAGTGAAAGAGAGAATCTAGGTTGCCTCCTAGTAGTGCTTGTTTAACGTCACGAGCTTGACCCAAACCTGTTTAGCACTTGTCAGTAAGTGCAATCCTTCCAACACCCATCAGTAGGTTTGCCTTCCAGGTATCCTTCAGTGGATACCAAAAGTTAGCATCCCTCAGTAGATGCTACCCAAAAATTGTTCAAAAATTTAAAAATTACATGTTCAACAGAAAAAAATAAAAATTGTCTTAAAATACAAAATATGTTTTCAGCAAATCAACTCTTCTTCTTCACATAGGAGTCTTCATCATCCCACCGACTCAACTTTCTTCTGTCCACTTTTCGAATTGCAGTGGAATATGGCCTTCTAATTTCAACCATTCCTTCCTCTTTGAGCTTCTTGTTGACAATCCATTTCCTGTTTTTGTATCTAACAGCCACGCCCCGCGGAAATGGTTTGTCCTTTGAGTGAGGTAATTCTCCTTTATCTATCTTTTCCTTCTCATGTGCCTGCAAAATAGTACAGTTATTAAGATGATCATTACCTGTGGTAGTTTCTTCTTTTCCTGCTTCTCTTCTAGCCTTTTTATATCTGGATCTTTTTATTATTCTCTTTTTTTCTTCTTCAGATCCACTATAAACTAACACTTGGTCTTGATCTCTCAACACTATTCTCCCGTCATAGACACGTATCATCATCTGAGAGGTCCTCATGAACGGTCTTCCCAAAATTAATGGAATTCATCCATCATTTACCATATCCACTACTATGAAATCAACCAAGAACTCCAACTCCTCAATTCGAACAATTGCGTCTTCCACCATACCAACAAGTTTATTTATGGATCCATCTGCAACTGTCAGGGTAGTGTTAGCTGGTTTTAATTTTAACCCTCCAATCTTTTTGAAATCACTGAAGGGCATCTAATTAACACTTGATCTTGAATCGATCATGGCTCTCCCTATATCCACATTATTGATCACACAAGGAAGAGTTAAATTCCCTAAATCCTTTAATTTTTGTGGATGATTCTTCTTTCTTGGTTTAACAAACCTTTCCTGATCTTCTTCTTCTTCATCAAGATCAATTATCTCTCTCAGATAGTACTTGATCCTCTTATCATACTCAAGAATTTGTGGAATTGCTCAAGGAATAACAGTCACCCGATTAAAGATTTCTCGGAATAGCTCTTGGTGACTCTCCTGTTTTCTTTCCTTTTTCTCTTCACAGCTTTTCTGCTCCTTAAATTTATCATTATGAATCATCTCCTCATCTTCATCTTCACTGCTCCCAATTTCAATTATTTCCTCTATTGGCCTCCTTTTACTTCTCGTCATCACAACTTTGCACTCATCTTTGGGGTTAACCTTAGTGTTAGCCCGAAACTGATTCTTCTCTATGGTGTCAACCCTTTTAGACAGCTGCCCAATCTGTGTCTCCAGTGCTCTAAAACTAGCTTGGTCACTCGCTTGTTGAGACTCATATACTTTCATAAATTTATCAAATCGGTCAGTTAATTCTCTGACTGTCTCTGTCAAGCTGCTCACCTGCTGCCATAAAGGTGAAGGTTGTTGCTGCCGGAAGCTTCCTACTTGCCCAGAAGAAGTATTCTGATTATGTCCAATACTGGGGTGGTTCTTCCAACCTTGGCTAGAATTGCCTTGGTTAAAATTACCTTGCTTGTACTGGAACTGGGCTCCCATGTAGTTGACATCCTGCTGCATTTCCTCAGTGAAAGCACATTGACCATTGATGTGGTCACCACCGCATAAATCGCAAAGTTGTTGAGTCTGAGAAATATTTCTTAACCCTGTTGGAAATTCAGAAAGGACCTTTGTTAACTTGTCCAATTTTTGGTTAAGAAGATGATTTTGCGCAGCCATCGCATCATTAGCAGAGAGGTGCAAAAGTCCTCCTTTTTGTACGCCCCTCTCACTTTGGGACACTTCATTCAGAGCCATCTCTTCAATCAAATCATAAGCTTCATCTTCAGTCTTCCTATTTATGCTGCCTCCAGCTGAGGCATCCAACATCATCTTAGACTGAGTATTTAACCCTCCAAGGAAAGCAAGCAAGTATGAAGTCTTGTCAAACCCATGGACTGGGGTCTTCCTTAACAGGCCTTTAAATCTATCCCAAGCCTCTCCGAGAGTTTCTTCAATTCCTTGCTTGAATGAAGAGATTTCCATCTTCCCTTGATTGATCTTGGTCTGCGGAAAGAATCTGGTGACAAACTGATCTTGTTCTGAATCAGATTAGTGTTGATTTTGAAATCTATGGATTGTGGTTTCTCTGTTGCCGGTGTACAGGAAGAGAACGTGGAGTTATAGTTTCTTTAAGGGGTGTCTCAAAGGGTTTCTGCAGAAAGAGGATTGTTCTTTCTGTGTTGTTGTTTTTCTATATTAGATTTGGAGTTAGAGAGGAGATTTCATTGAGAGAGAGTCTCTATAATTATTGCTATATAACTCAATCTATACAGTGAAGTGACTTTCAATCTGAGGTTGATTGAAAATAGACTAGTTGTAGGCATTGAGGCCGAATCGGTATAAAAACTTGGTATTTGTCTTTCTATCTCATATCTCTTTTATTTCATTACATTCTTTATTTGCTTGTATTTCAAGAAAAGGTTAAAGATTTTCCAAAAATTTAAAAAAGAATAATTTTTTTAATACAAAACCGATTCTTCTTCTTGGTTGGAAAATAAGACCTATCTTTTTCTACGTTTACCTTATGTTATTTGCATCTTTTATGTTCTACATATATAGGTTTCATAAAGTCTAAGTAACTTCATTATAAACATTACTAATTAAAACTAAAATGATAAAAATTACAATTTCAAAAAATATAATAACATTTTTCATCATAGTTTTAGTGATTTCTCTGATGTATTTTTATTAATTTCTTCGACAAAAAATTATTATGAGAAATATGATCATGACCAAAAAAGAGTACTATTTACCCGTAGTTTGAGTCAAACTTAACCTTAGCATTTATTAAAATTGTTAATAATTTATAATGATGTTGTTAACAAATAATTAATTAGAGTTAATTTAAAAACATTTAAATAAATAAAAAAACACCTCAGTATAAATTGAAGAAAACAATTTTAAAAAATTAATAAAACTGTTTATTAAGTAATTCAAGAAAAAAAAAACTTGTAAACAGTATTTATTAAAAGCGTTGCTGACATCATTACCACTAATTGATAACCTAACACATGATTATCACATTTCACTGGCCAGATTATTATCCATTAAACAAATTGTAAGATATTTTCCACTTTATACTTTTAGAATTCTTTTTGTCTTTTTTGTTCTCTTCATTAACCTCTTTTACGTGTATGCTTGCGAGTCGCCATTAATAAGAAAGAATAAAATTAACTAGTGTTTAAACTATGAATTATCTCAGGTGGGGTGGGGGAACTTTAACTTATTTGGACAGGAGTTCTCATTGGTTGAACGTTTAATACTTGAGTAAGAGCTCAATAATCAATTCATTGCAATTAAGTGGTGCTTGGTTAGTAATATTCTTTATAATCACAACACAAAAAAGTGAAATTCACAATTTTCTAACATTTTTCAAGGCATTGTGCCTCACTAGGTTGTCTCCATTTCTTTGTCACCTAAAAGAGAAAAAAAAGTAATGTTACATGTTTATCATACAATTTCTCAATTTGTTAGAAGTAGATTTTAAGCCTAACTCAACCCCACAAAACTAGTTTGTAAGATGGGCTTGTAAGATGAGGTTTGTACCCACTTATATATTATAAATTAGTTGTATCTCTAATTGATGTGAGACTTCCAACACACCCTCTCACGCCAAAGTATATACATCTCGAACGTGAGACTGGATATTAATGGATGTTCCGATTACGACCCGACAATGGATAAAACAATATGTCTAATAAACAAGAAATATCGCTAGGATAAACTCTAACCATAGCTCTGATTTAAAAATGGACTTTAAAGCCTAACTCAACTCCACAAAACTGACTTATAAAGTAAGGTTTCCAACACAATTGATATTTTTATGTAATTTTTAGTTTAGTTTTTATAAAAAAAATAAATAAACTCCATTTAATTCTTACGTCCACTATTTTATTTTATTTTAATTCATACCATGTGCATGTTTTGGAGTCTCTATAATAAGAACTAATTAAAAAGTTTAAATATTTAGATATTAATACATTTATATATTGATTTTATAAAACTCTACAGACTAGAAAAATAATTAAACATATATTTATATATTGATTTTATCAAACTCTAGAGACTAGATAAATAATTAAACATATATTTATGTATTGATTTTATAAGTATTTGCGGAGAGATTAAATAAATTTTATTAAAATCTTTTGAAAATAAATAAACACACTCCACGCATTAATTAATGGATTTAATATATTTTCTCAAAATATCTCGAACTTTGTTTAATAGATTTATAGGCAGCGTTTTATTTTTCAATTTGCATTTAATTTTGAGGTAGTAATTGGAAATTGAATGTGTGTACAAGGAATATTAGTTGGTTTTGCATGTTTTTGAAATTTAATTCATAATTAACCAATGAATAACATGAAAATAATGGCTAATTTTTAATGAAATAAATGGTAGTACATTCATTTGCTATTAATACATATTATTGATTAATTTGCTAAACTTACTCATATATGAGGTTTACATATTTGTATTATAATTTTGTATCCGGATTTTATTAACTTTTGTATATTTAAGTAAGACTTTTTCTTATCAGTAATAAAACACAAAAACAGAGTCTCCATTCTCTCTTGTTTTTTAATTCTTTTCTATATTATTAATTTTATTTTATAATACGTTATCAACACTAAGCTCTAACTAACAGAGTTAGTAGGGGCATTTTTTTTCTAAAGACAGATCTTTGCTTGACTCAACTGAGTCTTTTTCTAATAATTTTTTCTTTATAAATTCATCTTATATTCTAAGAATTGTTTGATTTTATCAATTTTCATCTATGTTTTATTACTATTATTATTTTATTATTATTATGAAAATTATTATTTATATTTGATTATTTTTCTAACATTTAATTTTTTTTATTAATTTTATATTTTCAAAAATAAAATATGATTATCATTAATATTTTATGTGCTTGATCTCAACATTTCAAAATTTGAAAAAATTGAATTTGGGCCCTTGATATTACTAGTAACAATTAGTTATCTTGGACATTAGATATTGAAATACATTTATATACATTAGGTTTTAGTGATGTCATTAAGAAATAAAGAATTTGACCAACTAATTTGATAGTAGAATGATGAAGCAATAAAGTTTTGATGATGTCCAAATTCAAGTTTCAAGAACTCACAAATGCAAGAAGACTATATGAAGACTTGTATTTATTTGATTTTGGAAAGCTTTTGTAATAAGTATAGAAATTTGTATAAGACTTAGAGTAGTTTTTGTTTCTATGCATCTTATGTTTTAAGTTGCACTTTGGATTCAAAAATGCTCTGCAATAATCGATTAGCTAAATAGGTAATAGATTATCACATAACAGGTTTTAAAAACTAAAACTCATAAATGACCTTTGGAATAATCGATTAGCAGACATGATAATTGATTATGACTTATAATAATCGATTATCACAACTAGCTGATGAAGTTTTCTAGCATATTTTTAGTCGTTGTACTTTCATTTAATACATAATCGATTACCTAAGGGACATAATCGATTATCACAGCGAGAAAAGTCTGATAATGGACTTTTGGAGGTGTCCATAAATGAAGTCTATAAAAGGAAGTTCTAGACTCTCGTTCAGAAACACAACAACTCTATTTTAGACGAAAGTGAAGTAAGAAACAAGGTTTTCGTGAAACTCTCAAAACGGTTTGGAAACTTTGTGTGGGCAAGAGCGAGAACTTAAAGGACCTGAAAAATACTAGAAGGGGGGCTTGAATAGTGTTTTTGGAAAACGTTTTTGAAGCCCTTCTGATATAGCACGTTGTCGAGCGTGTAAAATATTCTTTCAGACACTTGACTTGAAATATAAGCTTTGTAAAGATTAGCTTACTATTCAGAATAATTTCTACTGTAGTGTTTGTAAGAACTTTCTCTAAACATAAAGGATCGTTTAGCTTGGAAGTTCTTATATTTTCAAATGTAAAGCTCAACTGTAGGTTTTCTAAGAGGATCGTTTAGCAAAGGGAAGAAAGAATAACACAAGAGATTTTATATTGGTTCATTCCAATTGAGCTACATCCAGTCTCCTCCGTAGAGGGTCCCACTATAATCTTCACATGATTACAAATGAGTATTAACACAACTCCTGGTACTGAGCTGCCTCTCCGAGATTTCCTTTGAGTATTCATACCACTCTTGGTACTCAACACCCTGCCGAGATTTCCTTGAGTGTTCGCTTCACTCCTGGTACTAGACTATCGCACCTAGATTCCTCAACTCAAAAGAGTTTAGTTGTAAGTATCTTAATTCTCTTCAGAATTGCAATCAAAGATTCCTTACAAGCAGTTTAGACTAAATCTCTCCAGGAGAGGGTATGAATACAATATAATACAGTTTAAACACTCGTAGTTGTTTCTCTCTAAAATCTTACAGTAATAAGATATTTGACGCTTAGGCTCGAGAGTATCTCTTTCTTTTTTCTCTTCTCTTCTCTTTTCTATAGCCCAGATATATTCTTTTCTTTGAGCTTTAGAACAAAAGCAGCATACAACGTCGTGTTTTTTTACCTTTAATGCTGACCTCGAAGCCGACATCATAACGGGAGACGTTGCATAGCCGATGCCCCACTTGCACATGCCCATTACTTAAATTGGGTATAATGGCAGGGATTTGACGTCTAATATGTTAAGGTGAGACGTGATATGGACGTCGGCCTATAACTTAAGTCTGACGTCTTCCTCATTGAGCCAATGATTTTTTTACCCAGTGGTTATTATTTTGGTTGTCCATAGGAAGGGATTTGATGTCATTTAATGTAAGGGCTGACGTTATGCTAAGTGCTTTTTTTAAATTAATTCATTTTTCTTAAATTTACCACACTTGAAAATCAGAAAACCAGTTTTCCAATGTATATATATCCATAATTCATATACTCACAGTTCAAACTATATCAAAGCATAATTCAATGTAAAAACTAAAGATATCCATATCAAAACAAAAACAACATAAAGTCAAGTAAACTATTATATAGCCTAATTCCATCTTTCATTAAGATATCCTGCCCATTCCTATCTTAGCTTCCTAAAACTTTGATTTGAACTTGTTTAAGCTGGATTTTAGCATATAATCACTATATTTGGAAATTAGACCTTGTAATCGCCAAATGTGTAGTAAAATGACTCCACCAAACCACCAAAATGGAGTTTGATAGAATCAAATGATAAGGCAGTAATAAAAGTGCCTCAACAAAGTGTAAATACACTATCTAAGGTGGAAAACAACAACTCATCATGAGCAAACTTGATATGGACCTTACAAGTATATGTAGCATGGTGAAAAGCTATAGTTGGGCCAAAAAATCAACAACGTGGTTTTGGTTTTGAGGGAACCGAGCTATGGAACTTGCATTTCATTACTCTTTTGGCTTACCAAACCTTTTGCAACATTGAACAACACTAAAAACAGTTGTTGAAATGCACCACACTGATTTGAACATAAACAAAACTCAAACCAGAAATGCAAGTTTGAACAGATTTTGACATTTCAATCAAAACTTAGTGTCTTTGCTCATATCACCAAGGCTAAATTGATCTCTCATTTCCTTTATTGGTTGATACATGGAATACACATGTTTCTTAACTAAAAAATAAAATGAAATTCAAAACTCAGGCAGATTTAAACCAAATTAAAACAATAAGTAAAATTGCATCAGGATTTAGTTAATGCATATGACATTTGACGAATTTAAATTGAATTCTAAAGTTGGAAATCGCTCAAACAAATGTAATTGACCAAGTCAAATGATAAGCAAACATGAACACACCATAGAAGCACAAAAACGAAAAAATTAAACGGATAGAAATTACTAAAACATAAGTAATTCAATGTAACAATGAAAACAGAACAAGACATGATGGAAAGCACTTGAACAACAAGGATTTGGAAGAAAAAGACTTATCTCATGTAGCATGGAACGACCTTGCTCTGACTACATCTTGATGGAAGCTCCATAGACTAGATTAAACAAGTTTAGTACACTACAAAAATTCTTGAAATTACAGACAAATTTTGAATTTTTTTTACCAACGAATTTTATCGACAGACTCAATACCGTCGAAAAAATCCGTCGATAATGCGTATTTTACTTATCGACGGAAAAATTCATTAGTAAAATTCATTGATAAATAAGATACGCATTATCCACAGAAAGATCAATCGATAAAAAAATGAGAATTTTCCCATTTATTTTTTCAGTTACCATCAAATTTTTATGTAAGAAAAATCTGTCGATATTTCACTTATAGACAAAAAATCTCTCGGTAGAATCTGTCGGCAATGAATATTTCATTTATTGACAAAAATAAGATCTCTCACTTAATCTCTAAAAACCAACAATATTTCCTCTCCTATTTCTCTCAACCACTTTTTAAAATATCAATAACTACTAAATATTACAACTATTCACGTAATCTCCTTTATCATTTTCAGATTTTATTTTATTTTGCATACCTTTACTTTCTACACCCCATAAAATAATTTCTACACCATTTAATAAAGGTAAAAAGACTTTTTTGCCCTTAGGCCAAAAGTACAATTAAAATTTAAGTTTCTATGAAACTCTTCTTCCTAAGAATTGAGCCCTCACCCATTCAAATCTAAACAACATCTCTACAAACAAACCAACACATCACAATGGTAATGTCACATACACAAATCGTCATATTAATAACATACCAAATATGTGTTGTACTTTATCAATAATAATACTAAATAATCAACATAACAATTATAATTCTAATAAACATTTAAACATAAAACACCAATTACCACACACTAATACTCAAGTCTCAAAACCACTTTATCCCCCAATTACTACATTTTTCTCAAGACTTTTCACTTAGATTTTTGTGGACCAACTAAAAGTAAATATTTAAGTGGTAAACGTTTTTGTCTTGTTATTATTGATGATTATACCAAATGAACTTCTATATATATAAAAAAAAAAAATTAGACAAGAAGATGAATCATTCAAAGTTTTTTTTTTTCAAATGGTTTAAACAAATTAAAAAGAAAAAGGCTTATCAATTGTTTCTAATAGAAGAGTTGGATCTTTTCATTTACAAAGAGTTGGACCATAAATAAAAGGTTGCATCCCTTTTTGTTATTATACGAATTGAATAGTTTTATGAACAAAGATTCTATGAACACAAATGATTAATGATCTTTATATTTACATTACTCTAAACAAGTAAATCATTATAAAAAAATTATTACTAATTTTCACAATTGTATTAGACACTTTCATTTAAGTTATTATATTCATTAGATAGTTTTATGAATATTATAGATATTAAGAAGAAAAATTGATAACGATCTTCGTATTTAATTTACCTTGAACAATGGATTATTACTCTATCAAAAATTTATTATTTATTATCATAAAAATTTCAAGAATAGTTGTAACACCCATATTTTTAACATTAATTCATATATCTAACATCAATATTGTGAAGAATATATTTTTCCGATAATTGAACTATTCACTTTTTTATATGTTATGAATTTTATTTGTAAATATTTACATATATGATTTTTTCCCACGGCGAACTGTACTGCATTTGTTGTACAAAGGGGATATTCATTGCAATTAATGAAGAAAACGTTGCTAATTTTATGAAATTGCCAATATATATATGTTGATGTTACGTTTAGTAATTATGAATTAATTAAGGGAAATTTTTAATGATTTCTAGTAATAAAATCTGCTAGAAAAAGGTTAAAATAAACGATTGAATTGGTTTATATTTTTTTAATGGTTGGTGGTTTTTTACTAAAGTAGGTTTTAGTCTATCCTTAATCCGCACATTTGATATTTTGATGTGCTAAAGTGGATGTTTAAAAAATGAAAGTGCTAAAGTGAAACATTTAAAACGCATCCCTTTTTGCTTTACTACAACTTGTATTTTTTTTTAAAGCTACTACAAGTTGTATCTTAACTTTCGATGTCATTTTCAGTAACATCTTAATTCAACTTATATATCTTACCTTTTGTTCCTACTAACTTTAAATCAACTAACTACTTATTAACCATTTTTACATTTTTTTATAATATATATTATGAACCACGGTTATTTATCAATTGTTATGTAAATTTTAAACACGATAAATACTTAAAAAATATATTTTAGAAGTTATAATAGTTTATAACGATGAGAATTGATTATTTTAATATTAAAGGATTTTGATATAGGTAACTTCATTATGAACAAGTTTTATAATTTTAAAACATATATATAATTTATCTGGAAATCACTGTATTAGAGTTTTTTAATTTTATTTTTTTTAGAATTTCTTATCTTTTGCTCATCTGATTCAAAAACTCAAACCATAGAATTGATTCTTACAGTGAACTTTTCTATTTAGACCGATCAGTTTCTTAGATAGAGTAAGTTCAGTTTCTGTCATTTTTTAATTTTGTAATTATTTCATCATATATTTGAACTATATTTTCGTCAATATTTCTTCTTCACAAAGTTAAAAAAGTTTAAAAAACATTTACAAACAATTCTAAAAATTTACTGCAATAATCTATAATTACTAATAAAATATTTATTTTTTATAGTTATTTGGTAATTGATTTTTGTATGTATATGTCATTATCTATTTTACTTTTTAAAATATATACTATTTTACTAACTTTTTTTTTAATTTAATTAACTTTCTCTAATAAACAAAATTGTTTATGATAAAATTGTTAAAATTATTTATTTTATTTTATAATAAGAAGAATTAATTTTTATTTTTTACTATAAGGTAAGAATAAAAGCACATGCCATAAGCACATGTATTGTACTAGTAATATTTAATATTATCATTACTATTATATATATATATATATATATATATATATATATATAATTGGAAAAGAAAAAAAAAAACAAACAAACGAAATGTTATAAGAGTGTCCGAAACAAACCAAGGTTCACTTTTCTTTTCGTTGAACTCCAATTGAATCCATTCAATAAAAACTCAATAGCAATTGGATTCAGATTCTCTAATGAAAGCAATCAATAGAATGATGTCATATTATGTAATGAGTCACGAAAGCACAAATTTATTATAATATGTGTGGGTGGCATTAATATTATTGTTGTGTGAATATATTTCAATAAAGCAACTTGTAAAGACCTAAAGGAGGAAGAGTGAGATGAGGAGTTCTATATAAGAGATGAATATTGGGTCATGTAAGCACAACTCAATTCTATTGAAATCTCCAAGAACAAACACTTTCATAATGAGCCAGCTTCTTCTGATTTTCCTTTTCCTAGGAATTCTTAACTGTGATGCACAATATTTCAATAACAACCCATATGATTACCTTGAACTAGCCTTAAGGTGGCCAAACTCTTATTGCTTAACACACGATGGTGGCTGCAGGGAAATAGTTCCCCAATATTTCACTATTAGCTACCTTCGTCCAAGGAAAAGGGGAGGACCTGATATGCAATACTGCCCCTCTCCATTTACCATGCCAAACAGCACTGTTAGTATTTCTTTCATTTCCATGCATTGAGATCATAGTCATAATTAGGGATGGCAAAAATATTTACGAACACAAATATCTGTCAGGAAAATATTTGTCGAGTAGTTATTATCTACAAATATTTATTATCCGCATACTCATAACATGTTCTGTGTTTGGATTCTAAGTTTTCTTCAAAAAAATATTTCTTTAGGTTATCAAGGGTCTATATTTTGATGGTTGTTTTTCTATAAAAGTTGTATCTTATGTTTAGAAGTCCTACATCGAGAAGATATGGTCAAATTATAATAAGATATGGTCAAATTATAATATATAAGTGAGGTACAAATCTTATTTTATAAGTTGGTTTTGTGGAAACGAGTTAGATTAAAGTTCGTTTATAAGATCAAATTGCAATATATATGTGAGTTATAAACCTCACCTTACAAGCTGATTTTGTGAGGTTGAATTAAGCTTAAAACTCATTTTCTAATAAATGAAATGGATAATAAGTTATTAGGAAAGTTGAAGTGAGGAAAGAAATTTAATTCATTTTTTTTTCTCATACTTATACTTATAGAGATGTTATTCAGACGTGTTACTTCAAGTTCTTGCAGATGAATATTTTTATATTTTGTATACATGCAGATGGAGGTAAACAAAAATGATCTGCTAAAATTTTGGCCTGATCTGAGAACTGATAATTTCATAGAGAGCAAGTCATTGTGGAAGGACCAGTGGAGAAAGTTTGCGTCATGCTATAATATGCTGCCAAATGATTATATTGTTTATGCACTCAACAGTAGAAAGAGAAATGACCTTAAGAAAATCTTGACAAGTGCAGGTAATTGAATATGTTTACACAAGAATAAATCTTAGCCTTGATTTCAGTTGTTTTTTGTATTGAGAATTAAATTTCATCCCCTCGTAAGAATATGGGCTTACCAATATCAGTTTAAGAATTTCGAAGGTCTAAAACAAATTTTAAAATAAAATTATCTTTTAAAGTTAATTTTTCTTGGAAACCTAAATCATTTAACACTATAGAAATATTTTGAAATTTTTTTTCTTCGAAACATATTTAATACTAATAAATTTTTATTAAGATATTTGTTTTAGAAGTTTCTAGAACCGCTAACCCTACCTTTATCCAGAGTTTTCCCTAATAATTATGATCCATTTTCTTATTCAATTTAACTCTTAATACAGATTATTCAAGTTAGGTTTTTTCATATTAAAATAGGTGAATTCTTATAAATCCATCCCTCAAAAAAACTGGATATGATAATTTTTCATCATCTGACTTCAGCACTAATAAAAATTTTCAACAATATCTATAGAATAAAATAGAAAAAAATGTATGTATTATCTACACATATTCTAAATAATAAAAAAACTCGATTCTTTTTAAGGAATTTTTACTTCTAATTTAAAGAACATCCTAAATTGTGTTGTTATTTTGTCAGGTATTGTTGCGAGTGGAAATCCATATCCAACACGAAGGATACTACAAGCATTCAGGAAAGCTTTAGGGGTTAATGTGGACATAATTTGTGAGCCAGATAGAAGTGGCAATGTTTATCTTGCTGAGGTTCATCAATGTGTTGATGTTTCTGGAACAACGCCTATAGACTGTGACAACAAAGCAAGAGGATGTGATGATGACCCCATTTTCCCTTATATGGGATTCCAACCAGACAAAGATCCCAATTAATAACACCATGCACTCATAATCTCCTAAGTTGTATTACCCCTACAAGAAATACAAAAATAAGGGGTTCTAAGTGTATGTCGTGGAAATAATTATAATAAAATAAAATTTAGAAAATATTTCAACCAGATACGTGTGAAATAATAACTTCCACAACGTCATAATAGCTACTATTTTTATTTCGTATAGAAAGATTAATGATTTTGCGATCCTACATTTGTACTAGTCAAAACTGGTTTGAACAAGTTAATAGCGGATCAAACTAAACAAATATAAAACGTTTTAAATTGTTATTCTAATACCATGGAGTTAAGAAAAGCACCATACTTAATATATATATATAACCGTATTTGTTTTTATGGGACAAGCAGAGTACCAGCAACTCCAAAATAATTTAGTTCTTCGTTTTCTTCTTTACAATTTGATTAATGGTTATTTTTAGTCCATTCGGTAACATGAGACTGACATTTGGTCATAATCGTTCGGATGGCAGTTGCAAAAAATATTTTAATAGAAATTCATCAGTGCAGTAAAGAGAAACGACAATAGTTATTTTAGCATTTTCGCAGCAGTTCCACAATCAAGTATCTATAAGCGAGACAAAAAATGGTAGGTTTTTGCTTCGGTTTAAAACCGAGACAAAAAGGTGTATGTTTTTGCCTCAGTTCAAATGCAACCGAGGCAGTAGAAAGTGTTCATTTTTTTGCTAGACTTTTGACCTCGGTTGCTGGTGACCTGAGGCAACTGATAAGGATCTTCTGCCTCGGTTGGGGATTGAACCGAGACAGTAGAGGAGTTTATTTTTCGTCATACTTTCTACTTTGGTTGTGACCATAATCGAAGCCATAGAGGGCATACTGCCTTAGTTATTGTCACAACCAATGCCTACTTTAAGTGTTTTTTCTTTTTGAAAAAATAGGTATGTTTCTGTAACAATCCCAATTACAAAAACAAACCTGCATATTTCAAAATGGTCCAGAACAGTGTAGAAAAGTCCAAAAGCATATTTTCAATTAAAATTATAATAAATCATAAATCAATGCAATGTACATAAAATTGTAATCATAAATCAACTTATAAGCTTAAATCAAACCAATGTGCAAAGTTAACCTAATAATAAATATGCTAATGAGAACTTACTATATACTAATATTTACATACTATATATTATAGAGCTGAATTACATATATTGTAAGTGTTTTCTTTACGTATTTAAGGGACGTCTCTGGAATTGAAGTAGTAGAATTGAATCTTTACATAAGACACAATGATTTTAATTAGTGTATATGAATTCTAAACTATAGAGAAAAAAATCAATAAAACCAAATATTACCATTTTTCATCCATTTGTAACACATGAGCACGAATAGTAGTCATCATCCAATACATGATGTAGTAACCACACTCATATTACCCACTTTGTCTATTACACTACAATATATCATCATAATTATAAAATGTTCAGGAACATCACTTGAATGGTACAAAATGTAACAAAGTATGGATTAAAATACCAAACCTTAAGGGCCAACCATGCAAGCTTTTTAACTTTAGCATTTGATCTCATGGACAACATCATATGTGCTACAAGGGAACTATTAAAAAATGGCATTAGCATACATTTCTATAAGAAAGAAAGTCTAAACATTGATGCTCTTACCAATCTACTACTTTTCTGAGAGGGTTGAGAGGAGACTTATGCAATGAACAAAATCATACAACAGTGTTCTATAGTATGAAAACCACAAGTAACTTCCAATGGTGCTTGAAATTGGTAATAACTTAGTTGTTATATACTAAAATCACAAATGAAAATTTCAAATTAACAAACTTCACTTTCCCAACTATATAAGGGATAAAATATAGCTCATTCCCCATTGTAAAACAATCGATGATGTATGCTTGGATGTCATCAAACTTTTTTCCTCCGTGAGTCATTTGGGGGTTAATGAACCCATATACATCATTGAACCCCATCTTGTTAGTTACACCAAACATATACCTGAAATCAAGAAATGATTTAATATGAGTAACTTGGTAAATCAATTTTATATAAATAAGTGCTCATAGACTTACATCATCCACAACTGAACGAGAGTAATATTAACCTCTTCTCTCCCTGAAACAAGCTCCTGAACATCTTACTTGTGCCAGTACAATGGAATCACTGAGTCTCTTCAAAATATAGTAGACCCCATGAAATAATCATCGGTGTATCTGCAATAATGTTAGAAAGCTCGTATAACGCACCAAGAGGGTCGTCCTCAAATTAATGAATCTTCTTCGGTGTAAGACTTTCCTCTCGACCCATCTGCTATTACATGAAAAAATAGTTATGTTCTAACTTCAATAAGAAGTAAAGTTTAAAATTCAAAAGTATATAATAGGAGTCCATACTGAGGGGTGAGAAATAGAACCAACCAAATATCTAGGCCAAGCGATGCAAGACTAAAATGTTTGTACCACAATGACAATCTCATTTGTTGGCACAAGAACAAACGCATATGGTATGACAATTTCATCGACTATGACCTTCACCTCATCTTCTCCTAGCTCCATAACATGAACTATAGTGGTTGCCTCAAAGACTGTGCCACGAGCCACTAGTATTGTCTTGGTAGGATGTACAACGTATGGCTGACATGGACGAGTGTTGTCCATGTCATCTCCTGGGAAACTTAGAGTTGAGTAACTTCCTTTGCCGCTTCTAACTGAAAAATTAAATGTTAGTGAATGAGGTCGTACCCAAATCAAATTAATATGCAATTAAAGTACAATATATAGTAGGAAGTGACTCCTAAGTCGTCTCTTAAGGACCAAAAGTGGTTCAGCCAAATGATCAAACAGTTGGTGGGGGGGGGGGGGTTGAAAAGATTTGTGTGAACAAAAATGATCAGATTTAAACACAAATTAAAAACAGGTTGGCATCTAGATCAATTACAATGCTTCTTATCCTTGATTAACAACAAATTAAAAAGGTTGGCAGCAAACACAATGACAGTGTAGAAATCTCAAGGACACAAAACTGAGAAAATAATGAAAAATTAAGCATAATTGACTAATTAAATTCGGTGTAGAAAGTTAAGTGAATAGGACAAAATAATGATTCATCACTTAGCTTATACAAGATGTAAATTATAAACAAAAATGATTATTAATTTTATCTGTGAGAAGCACAACATGTTCCACTACAAGAGGTCACTACGGACACATGCCATAACTCTCATACTACTTTTGAAATTGACGCATAATGAAAAGATTACAGGAGAATCAACCTAAGACATTTAGCTTTCCATGTCAAAGGTACTACAAGAAATAATGAAAAGTAAAAGGAAAAATAGTTAAGTGATGGTTCAAGGTAGAAGAAATTATTGGATAAGGAATGGATGACTAAGAAGCCTGTTGGTACTCTCTATTCGTAACAATTTTGGACAATTAAGTTGCTACTCATATTGCACTTTGCCCATGCTTTTTTATGGTGACTTCTTCAAATGCAAGGTTCAAAATTATTAGCATGCATTGTTTACTTCTACATTGGCATATTTTAACTAGATTTCATGCAAAAATCCAAGGGATAAACTTAGGTTTGTTTGTTGAATATTTAGTTAGAATAAGTTTTATACTAAATAAAAAAGTCCATGAATCTAGCTTAGGATAATCATCAAAGCAACTTTCATGTGTAGAAGCCCAAGGCTAACACGTCAAACGAAGTGGTACGAACAAGGTACTCCAAATGATACAAGCTAGACAAGATCTTATTAAACGAGTCATTAGACAACACTTTCATCAAACAAGTCCAACCAACTTTGTTGAGGGACAATCAAGATCGTTGAGCGATATGAATCCATTAAATGAGTCCTTTATCAAACAACTCTAGTGAAGTATGTAGTATATGACAAAAAACATCAAATAGGTCATCTAGGAGCACTATCCATGTACATACTAGACAATATATCTTTTATCATATTTTCTTCTTCCCTTCAAGAACACTATATTTACACCAGGTTACCTATCAAAATTAACTTATAATATATTATGCAAACAAAGATGACGTCGTCATTTATTATAAACACAAATTTACTTGGAATCAGTTTGTAAAATCGCATTGATTCAAAAACGATTTTCTGTTCATATGTCCAAAACATACACTTAAAAGTAGTTAAGTGGCTTAGTGTTAGTCACTTGGAAGGGGAACATATTTTGCTGTTGTACCGTTATATATATGTAGACATCATGATTTTCCAACAGCAAATTGTGCCTTCAACATAGTCTGTATTCTCGAATGCTCCGTCAACAAGGTTATGCCTCATTCTCCAAATGACTCTGCATTGATGCAAAAGAATGGATTTGAACTTTGATATGTACATAAGCTGTACATTTATAGTGTTTAATAAAAACTATCATCTTCACTTCTCGTCTCTGCACCAAGATGTCTCTTCTCAAAGGAAAACTCTGATGAACTAACTCTGATCTCAAGCTGAGAGCTTGTAGGCAATTCTGGTGCTGAGCTTGAGCCTGACTCCATAACTTGCATTTGAGTTTCTTCACCAGCTGCATGGTTGCTTTTGGAAGGTGATCCTTCAATATCCCATTGTTCATTTTCATAGTTGGATGTCCTAGGAGATGTTTGTGCACTATCACTTCTACCAGCAAGGTGTTTTTGCAGCAGATGCATAGGAGACATACCATAGGTTGGCGTTGATGGCCTGCTTGAGAATGGTGTGGTTGGCTTACTGTTTTTTACTTGCTTTTTGGCAGTGTTGTGCCAGTTCTTCAGTGCTGATGCCACTCTCTGATTAAAGATGGTAGGTTTCATGGTTGAACCCATCTGCAAAACATTATGAAACCAGTGGATGATTATTTAGTTTTGTGAAACAAAATTAATGCATGCATGGATAGATTTTTCTAGCAAGTGAGACCTGTGTGACTAGAGCATATAGAGGTAGTGTCACATAGCTGCATAAAACTTGTATGATAACCCTGCAAATCAAAATTACCACTTCATTGTTATGTTTATACATAATGTAATGAATTAATGGTACTTCTATATATAAGTGATGGTCTATTGTTGAGAAAATTTATTGGAAAAACATAATATTAAACTGAATCTAATTACATAAGAAATTAACATTATTTTCAACAAAAAAAACCTTAAAAAAAATGAATTTATGATTCTCATATTTTCTTATAAGTGGGACTTAGCCTTACACTATTATTATTAACAATTGTCATGTGAACTTTTTATCAGAGAAGCAAACTTACCCCATTGTAATTCTAATGACAATATCTGCAGTTGTTTCGTGGAAGCAAGAGTGTAGGGAGAATTCATACTGAAATAGAAATTAAGAAGTTAGGAAAAATGAGAAACATAGGCACGTATTAAAGAATGGAAAATTTTCCTCAATGTTGTAGTTATAATCAAAGAGAGAGAAACTAAGGCTAAAATTCAAGAGAAATAGTTGAAGATGGATAAACTTACAGTACTCCAAGAGAAAAATGCCAGCTGAAAAGCATTCTGCAACATAGAAGCAAACAAATTAAATTATTTTCAAAATCCATTAATCTTTAGATGAAAGAATAACGAAGAATATTAGAAATAACGAGTCAAAATTTCAAATTAGATAAAAGATGTTAAAAAGTGGATTTTAAACCTAATTTAATTTTACAAAACTAGATTGTAAGACGAGGTTTTGATCCACTTATATATTATAAATTGGTCTTATCTCTTGTCGATATAGGATTTTTAAAAGAAAACACGGACAAACTCAATGTTTTGAAATTTTAAATTGAAAATAGTTTTAATTGTTACCTGAAAGAGCACGAGATGAATCAAAAAGAGGAGGAGGCGTGGACGGTTGAACCAGAACAGGTCATCTCCTGGTTCAACCAGAGGTGCACCTTTGACAACTTCTCCTCTGTCTGTAATTCTCAGTCCCATCTTCGTTATTATCATTTGAAGTTTAGCACCCACTGTTAAGATTATCTGTGAAATTTACATTAAATTTCACAGTTATTTATGCTCTTATACATCAAGAAAACAACATATATAAAGACAACATTAGTTTGTGCTTACAACAAATGGGATGAATGGAAGCCAATAATAAGAATACCATCCTGCAGACAGATCAAATATTTTAAACTATGAATAGTGACATAAACTGGAACAATGACAATTCACAAAAAACTTTGTTTTATTTTGTTGTAGTGCCTTTGGTTACTGAGAACATGTTTAAGCAAGTTCATAATTTCAAAATTAAATTCTACTAAAATCATTTCTCCTTAACTTTGAAATAAAAAGTCCCTAATTTATTGACAGATTATATTAAAGATTTTCTTTATTCAAATTAATTTATGAATTTCAAAAGGGCTTACCATGAGTATTTGTCAGAAGGAATAGCACCGCAAAGAACCATATGACTGGGCTGCAAGTCACAAAAATTATTAAGCTTAAATTGATGAGTAAATTAATAAAAGCAAGAAAAAACAGAACACATTCATACCTTATTCCCACAACAGTTTTAAAATCCTCTTCAAGTGATCTTTCGATGTACTTTTGGAAATCAAATCTTGCATCACTTCCCGGTGCCAGATGCGCCTAAAATCTCAAGTATTTTAGTCTTTCCATTTTTTAAGACGCAAAAGGTGAAAAAAAATTATTAATTAATAAACACATAATTTCTAACCAACCCTTTTACTGATACCAAAATATAAATTGTGATGGATTCAAATATATATTTATTTTATAATTATACTAATGGTATGAAGTGTCTAATAGTTTTGTCAGAATTAATATTTCAAATATAATTTGACGGGAAAAAATTTAACAATTTCTTTTGATAATTTTTTTACAACTGTCTATATAGTAGTTTGTGATTGATCATTTTCAAATATTCGAACCAATAAAATAATAACACATAATTTGTTGTTAAAATTGTTAAAAAAAGTTTGTTAACATATCAATAGATCTTAATATGTTAACAACTTCTTTTAATAACTATTTAACAATAAATTACGTGTCAGTATTTTATTGGTTCGTTTATTTAAAAGAACCAATAACAACCTATGTATGTTAAAAAGAACATTTTCCTTAAATATAACTCACCCTAATGAATCCATGTCGTAATGTTAAATAATCCACTTTGTTGACTGATCCAAAGAATTGTCGGAAGAAGCTAACCTGTTCAAGCAGCGTACAAAGAAAATAGTTAGAAACATGAAAATCAATTTGTTTACGTGTCAAATACTATTAATTACACACTTTAAATTCAAAAAAATTGGCAAGGCCATTGGGAAAAATGGCTAATAAACTATGTTAGAAAATTTATTAGCATATTCATTTATTCATTTATATAAATGTGTTCTTACAATGGATAAGGAAATTGTTGACTGACTCCAAGGACTCAAGTGTCTTCTTCCAAATGTTGTGTCCCTTGCAAATCTGAACCTCTCAGGATCTGTAATATGTACACATTTATATACACGGCACAGTCAGATGGACCATATAATATAAATGGCCCAAAGAAATATAAACAACACGTTCTTCATTATTATTTACCTAGTATTTGAAACCAATATCAATATATATGGCTACTACATTATATTATTTAATTATTCGTCTTTGATATAAAATTACTAGAATAAATAATAGGTGCACTAGTATAGTCTACAAAAATATTACACGATCATTTTTTTTTTTAATTTTGATGACTTTCATAATTATTTATTTTTAAAAGCACAAAAGAATATAAGAGTAAGTCATTATTTACTATAAAATAATATAATATAGACTTCCCCACACTTTTATTGGAACTAATTACGTACTTTTAATACTTATTTTGGGACTACATAAAAAATTATGCATCGTAATAAAAGTCATATTGGCAACCGTTGTATTATTAATATAAATAAGAGGAGATAATATCTTCATGACGTCTTTATTATACTTAAACCAGAATTGATACTATATATATATCACTCTTTGTACATGAGTTAAGGCAATTTTTTTCATTTAAATATTTGTTTGCTATTGTTGATAAAAGATATAAATAAATAATAGAAGCGATATTATACAAATTTGTAATAAATTAAAAACATATATATGTATTTCCTTTACTACGTTTAATTTAACTAAGTTTGAATTAAATAAGTAACAAATCCAAATTACTCGGTCAAATTATATAAAATTGACCTGTTACGGAATAATTAATGTAATATATATAAAAAGAAAATTGTGTTATAGTGTTTTTAATCCAAAATAACCTTAAAGTCATACCAAACCCATAAGAAAGTCAACCTCCACGATATCAAATATCATGTCAAGATATTAATTAAGTATAGATACATCATTGACTTTAGTTGGTACGTGAAATGAGGAATTCATGGAGCTCTTACCGTTGTAAAATTGATATTCAATGGTCTTGGTTTCATTTTCCCATGCCCTCCATTTTCTCATCTGCATGGATTAAACCAAACCAAGAATTTAGAGAGAGAAAAACACAAAGAACAACCCTAGCATTCTGAAGTCAAAATACCTTGGTTCTTCCCAAACCCAGTGTTATAATGCACTGTAGGATATGAAATATTGCTAACACAAAGATGAATATATGCAGCTGGTGAATCCCATATGCTGAAACAAAAGCAACTTTGTCCTGCAAATCAAAAATCACCCATCATAACTATAAATATATCAATGTTTCTCGCAACATCCACTTGATTTTTTATCACTAATATTTATATTTTATTGCTGTATATACATTTTTATTTCTCTCTCCTTCGAGTATGAGATCATTATATGTGTTTTTTATGATATGATCAACATTGATGTGCATGTTTGAATGAGTTGTATTCACGACATATTTGAAAACTTTGTCATAAGAGAAACTATTATAAGTAACTTTAAATTCAGGTTTTAAATTGAAAAACAAACACATGTATTAGATTTTTCAACATACAAAAAATTTAATAACACTAAATTATATTTGTTATTGATTGTCATGAGAAAACTATTGTGAACGAGAACCACAACCTAATAATTTTCTTAGTCGGTGGATGCCTATAGAATATTATTTTTATCATGGTAGCACACCTTTTACTGTAACTTCTTATGTTATGGTGATAAGGATGTCCGACAAACATGTTTGGTCCCTCTATCAGATACAGACAAGTTTTTATTATTTTAAAACGAAGAAACAAAATTGAGTAATGTTATAATTATACACTTTTATATTCATTTAACTTATTTGATACACAATACAGTTAAAAAAGAAGACAGTATAAAAGATTTAGGTACGTAAAAGAATATTTTTCAACAAAATCAGAACAAGTGAAGATGTTGAACTTGCCTTTTCAGCGCACTTGTCGTAACCTTTTGTCGCCAGAACACGCCTTGGTATGGAGTCATAAAGTTGTAGCAGTTTCCTATAATTTATCTGAATGTCCTCAGATTCATCCTCAGATGTAGTTGATGTAGTTGAGGACTTTGGGTTCTCACAAGGATGCCACGTGGATGCAACGTGTTTCGACACGCAGATCTTTGAAATTTGATCTTGCAAAACACTTAAGAGCAAGGATATGAATCCTAGCACCATAAGCTCTGAACACAGTAATGTCAAAGAAAGCTTTCTTCAGTTAGAAACTCAAACACATTGTGTAAATTCACCAATTTTTAATTCATTTATCGGAAAATTGTCTGACAAACATAACTCAGTTGAAAGAATTAAGCAATGAAACTGTAAAGAACAGCACAAGTACCTCCTTTGACCTTCTCCAACGCTTCGAATAGAGCATTTTTTCGTTTCTTCTTGAACCACTGTAAAACATAAAAATATGAGTATTGAATCTCATAAAAAGGATCAAATATAACATGTTATAAATATAATCAACCATCTTTAGAATTTATACCATGGACATTAAGCCTAACTTAACTCCATAAAATATAAAATATCAGTTTCTAAGATGAAGTTTGTCCAGTACGTAAATGAATTCAGGGAATAATAATAAACTCATTTCGATCATCTATCATATCAATGGATTTCTACCATAAAAATAACTTACTTTGATGTTCTCTAAGCCTTAAACATTAATCTCAGCTTCTTGAAACATGAATGAATAAACTCTGCGAAGATTACCTTTCCAATACCATGAATAAGATGTTCTATGGCGATTGAAACAGCAAGCAGCACAAAACACACAACTGCAACAGCCCATGTTGGAGTTTCCTCAAGAGTTCGCTCATAAACTTTGGATGACATGTCTGTCTGGTATTTTCCTCAATCGTTGCAGGAATCAAACACAAAAACGATGTGATCAGAGATGTTGGAAAGATTGTGTAACCGCCGAACTATGTTGTGTTTTATCGAAATGTTGTGGAAATTGTATGGAACAGATTGAAGGGTGCTGATATTGGTTTATATCTGAGAGTGTACAAGGATGTTTGAGATAAGCTTGTTCGATTATCTAGGGAAGGCTCGTCATGAGACAATAGAACACGTCACAACACGTTAGACACATTCAAAGCGGTGATTAGTCAAAGAAAGAGAGCAGAAGGGTGACGCAGAGTTGAGACTCTGATTGGTCAACATTTTACTTAAATATTACAAGAAAATCGAACCAGATCACTTTTCAAAAATACAATAATGCTATTACTGTATTTGTTTTTTTTTTATTTACATAGAATCTTGTTTCTCTTTTTTCGTTTTATTTTCTACAGTTCTTGTAATTAAAACTGTACGTCTATGATGGTAATTATTCTTTCTTTACAAATTAAATTTGACTTTTTTATGTTCTTTTTCCGATAATTTTAGTTTTGATTAACATGGTTTCAGTATACGTTACTGATTAAAATAGCTGTGCTAAATTGAAGAAAATACTTATTTAAAGTAACAAATATATCTAAAGAGATTCAAATCAAACATTTTGAACTTTGAAAATTTAAACTTGGGTTATAAAAAGAAAGTCCAAGGACCCTGTTTATGTTAGCCAAAATTAAACAAGCGGAGACAGACCAAGAATAAATAAAAGAAAAATCAAGCATTTCGTCGTAGCTGCTGCTAATTGACAAGTAAATGGATTCTTCTACAAACGCGCTTCTATCGATAGAAAAAGAAGAAGAAAGAACTGTTCAATGTCATATTTCAATGTAGAAAAGAATTTTATTTATTAGTAGTTATTTGGAAATTAAGTTTAATCACATTTGAGTTCAGCGAGTATTATGATGGTTCAATTTTAGTTTCATAGTTTTCTAGCATGCCAATTGGTTCTTTCATATATTATAAATGAAACTTTTAGTATTTTATAAACTGCTTAATATCATTTTTATCCTTATTTTGGTTTGCTTTGTTCAACGTAGGATTCGATTTTTTCTAGTGTTTAATGTTTCAATTTTTGTAATTTTTGTTTAATTTTTTTTCTTAACTGCGTCTAAATTCGTTAATAACACAGTGTTTACGTGGACAATTAGTGAATGAGGTGTTCGTTTTTGGCTTACATATGGCCTGTCCATACTAGGATTTTAAACTTCCAATTTCCCTTTCACTCTACACGTTGTCATTCATACTAGGGTTGCAAACTCCGACTTTCTCTTTCTTTCCACTCGTCTTCCATATCTCATTTGCCTTCAATTCATGTCTTTTATTTTCACTTTATTTCTATTAATTTGGGTTTGTAGCTTGAATTTAGTGGAATTGCATGTGAGATTCTTTTTTTTAAAAAATAGATATAATGAATGTTGTTCTCTTTGGTTTTGTTCTTTATTATGTGGGAAATAGAAGGAAACATGGAAATTGCATCTTGGTTTATGATCTACGTATGTGGGTCTTTCGTTGTGGTGCATCGTCAACTCTTGTGGTAGAAGTGCATGGTGGTTAGGGTTTTTGTGTTGGGAGGTTGAAAATAATGATGTGGAAATATGAATATTGTGTTGGACAAGCCACATATGTAAAAAAACCAACACCTCTGATTGCTCACTTGGACACTGTGTCGTTAGCAATTTAGACTTTGTCAGCAAAAGTGACAAAATTGAAAAAAATTATGAAAATCGGGACCACATTAAATGCTAAAAAAAGTTGAGTCCCAGATTTAACAAAGTGAATGAAAATAGACTAAAAGTAGTATTAAGCCTTTATAATTCAATTTTGAATTCAACATTTAAAGTAGTCTAATATTACAATTAGTAACTCAATTAGGTTTTAGTTTACTGGACATATAATAATGATGGCTTAAAGATTTATTTTAATCATAATATCTAAACACTACAAAAATAACCCTAGAATTATTGGCAGATATATGTCGACGGTAATGTCCAAAATTCGTCGCTATTCACTAGTGTAGAATTGGCTTTTAACGTCAGTTATTTTGGGTTTTTAACGTCAGTTATTTTGGGTTTTTAACGTCAAGTCCAGAACCGATGTCTTTGCGGCTGACGTTAATCAGACGCCGGACTGGATATACTCGACGTCTATATAGACGTTGGATGTGAATTAAACAAGCGTCTATATAGACGTCTGATATGCTTATAACAGACGTTTATATAGACATCGGATGTACCCATGCCTGACATCTTTTGGCCCACGAACTTTTAACTCATTGGACGTCTGTTTGTGCACTAACAGACGTCTATAGACGTCGGGCATGACATTAACAGACGTCTACTGGGTATTTTGCTAAAAAAAATTAAATTATTTTTACAATAAAGCCATACCTGAAAAACAGAAAATTGTCCGAGAACAATATTGCATAATATATATATATATATATATATATATATATATATATATATATATATATATATATATGCATTTCAACTAAAAAAAGTTCTACTTAATCTAAGAAACAATCCAATACCAAAACTATCAAAATATATATAAACTTAAAGTAAAACTAAGTAATGTTCAACAACAAATATAAGTGTTTCTAGCTCCATCTTTGCAGAAGATAAGTTGTCCATTCCTGCCTTATCTGCCTAATTGTGTCCTTTGGTATAGGAGATGTACTCTTGAAGCCCTGCAAAATGAAAAAAGATTCATTATGGTTTCATATATTTTCAAAGACGAATTTGATTTGTAATGCATTGAAGGTAAGCATCATTACCTCATTCCAATCATCTGTAATGGTAGCTCGAATGACGGTCTTAATCCAAGACATTACATAGAAGCCACATTCCCATGAATCTAGCTGCTTGTTACACAATAATGACAAACGAAATAGTCAAGAATATAGATCATTCAATAACATAGAAAATGAAATAAAACTATAAATGACACCCAAACTTTGGATACAAGACATGAACTAGCTGACCTCGAGATTTACCCATTACTCCATTTACATTAGAAACACAAAGTAATATTAATATAACTATATTTATCATAAAAATTTAAGGTCAACATGAATTTCAAAGTCAATTTTGGAGAAACACTTACCCTTGAAGCATGTTTCTCAAGTCTGCTTTCATCTTTCTGTTCAGCGTACAAAACCATACGATTCTACATTGTTTGAGAATGATGACCATCAACTGCCAGTGAGACCTATCATGAATCATAAATAGTTAGTAAACTAATAAATAGTTAGTAAACTAATAAATAGTTAGTAAACTAATTAAGTAAACTTTAATGAAATTTTACATAAAACAACAGATACTCATCAATGTGTGGTACAAGGTATACGTCTCTATTTTACTCAGTCATCCATGTTTGCAAATAATTTTGTTTGCTTTTAAGTGTGTTACCAGAAGCTTGAATGGTCTAAGGCTCAACAAATCCGTACATGGAAGACCGACCTTGGTCTACAATGATTGTGTCCATGTACCTAAAACAACAAAGTTAAGTTGTTAGAAACTAGGAATCTAAGTAAAACTAATATAGAAGACAAAATTAACTATCTTACATGCACCATAGTTGAAGGATGGAAATATTCAACATCCTGTCTCCCCCAATGATCTCCAATGCATCATTCAATGTGATATATTGGGGAGACCAAATACTCTCAAATCCCAGTATATTTGTATTGATCCTTTATTGAACTTGGGTAATCTTGTCATGAGATTCGATAAAGGATCATCCTCCGTTTCAGTCGGCTAATCATCTTCAACTATGATTGTCTCATGCATCGGCTTCTTATGAGGACGTGCGAGCTGAAGATAATAATTTCAAAGTTATCAATAAATATTGTTAAATTTAACATAGAAATACTAATAATAAAAATATTATACCGGTGTAGCAATGTGTGTCATGATCAATGCTCTAGGCCAAACTATAAATGTTCCTATGGCCTCCCCCACAAACTGAATTCTGAAATGGGTACAGACACCTGAGCCTGGGGATCCCGAACCTCGTCAATCGTGACACACACGTGGTGGGGTAATATGGGAACACCATGAATAGTCTGTCCTCCCTCAAGTACTCGTCCGACAACCGCAATGCGTTGGAGATCCCCATCAACCAACAGTTTATACTGACCACTGTACTCAGTAGGTTCTACAATAGAGCTTGATCATGTAGTGTTGGCACGAGGTGGTGTGGGAGCTTCAGTGGGCAACCCCATGGAGCTATTTGTCATGGATTGCAGCTTCTCTTCAAACGCTCTCTGTATTTCTTTTTGTTCTTGTAGTTGCTCCATAAATCGTTGCTTCATTGATCTCATGCTTTGGTTCAGTCTTTCCTCCCACTGAAGATCCATCTGCCTCAGTGCCTCCTGACTCGTTGATTGAGTGTTTTTTTGTGTAGGGCCAAAGTAGTCACAAAGACCAATCGCCCCAGGAACTCCACGTACACGTCCTGGGTGCTCGGATTTTCCAATGGCCGTTGTTAGAATGTCGTCCCTACCTTGGCCAACAAATGTTAGCTAAGTCTGCTGCTCAACCAACTCATCCTGTACATAAAAAAAAATTGTTACTTAAAGGACATGCTATGATAAATACACAATCAAACAATGTTTAGAATTTGAACTTACAATTCTTTGTGAGATCAATACAGTTGAGGCAAATGTCATGTTCCCATCAGATTTTGTCCGAGCAGCCTTCCACAACTCGTACCTAGTAGGTGCAGGTGCTAGGTCGGGGGACTCAAGCCCCAAGGAATCTGCTCGACTCTTTTTAATTTTCTTCTCAAGTTTTGCATAACCACCTCGTGATAACAAGTGTGGTGTATCATTTAGCCTTTGCCTTTCTTCGGCGGCTAACCATTTACTCTATGAAACCATGTATATTCATAAGTGTAAAATCAACAAAATAAACTCCATGAAAGACTTTGTAGATGTTAAGAAACATACCTTACATTCCTCAGACTCTCTAGATGCACGAAACTGCATCCACTCCTCCTGTGTGAAGGTATAATGCTGACTTGGATTCTCATGTTGTTTGTCTCCAAAGACATATAGACGTGTCAGTCTTGTCTTGAAATCCCTTCATCTATTCGCTATATGCGATAACACTTTCTTTCTAATCTGTCTAGTGTTTAGAATATCATAATTTAGTTGTTTAAAACAAAAAACATGTTAATGACATAATAAGATCAAAGAAATAAGTATATCAAATTTATTTTAAGTAAACATACCTTAATATCTTGCCATTAGAGGTTCTTCTCGATCTCTGGGACGTCATCCCAACATGCATGAAGGATAGAAACATGGCCTTTTGCTAACTTACCCAGATAACTACTAAATCTATCAGCATTTGGCCCTGATGCCACACCTAATCTAGGGTCAATATCAACATGTCTTCTCTGCCCATCAACGCGTTTGGATGTCACATCTGGCAATCGTGTGATGCCTCGACCACACCTGGTCTATCCTGATGCTGAGTCTGAGGCCGACATACCTAAAAAATATATACAAGGTTAGTACAAATTCAAATATGCTTCTGAATAAAAGTACATATAAAGTCATAAAAAATATCACAGAACCTATTAAGATATTGTTTTCTGACAGATCCCTTCATTGTGATCACTACGAATTGCATGGATGTCATCAGCAACGTCATCAAATGAGTCTTCAATGGGTCTTGATGCAACAGATGTTGTATCAAGTATATCAAGAGAATCTTCATCATCATATCCGTGCATGTTTTTTCCTTCCAAAACCACTGACCATTTTTTATTTGTAGGATCATTTACGTAAAATATTTGTCTTGCTTGACTAGTCATAATAAATGGTTCATAAGTGCAATTCATCTTGTTAAGGTCTACCAATGTGAAACCAAAGTCATCTGTCATGACACCAGAATTTATATCAACCCATTTACACTTGAAAACTGGGACTCTAAAACAGACATAATTAACTTCCCATATTGTCTTTAGAACTAGCAAAGTGCACAACCTCATCTTGTAGTGTAACCCTACTATTTTGAACTCTACTGTTTTCATCTTCTACCTTTGTTTGAAAAGAAATATTGTTTATATTTTGGAGAGCTTTATGAAGACCATTAAAAGTGAGCTGAATGCACACTAATTGGAGTTTGAAGGTTGCATCAAAAGGTAAACAACATAATGAATATTGTGCATCAACCAACACTGCTGCAGAAGCTTGAAACCTCTTTGAGCAAGGATTGAAGGCCAAAACAACCAAGGGAGCAGTTGAACAAGTTTCAAAGAAGTGAACACATGGAGCAATAGAGTAGTATCGCTTGATCCTATTTGAGTTCTAAATTTGTAATTTGTTTCAAATTTAGTTTCCTTTTATTTTTCTTGTAAAAGGCCATTAAGATGAAGTGTTTAGAGAAGTCCTTGGGGCTTTTTCAACTGTTGGAAAAGTCCTTGGTGCTCTTTCAACTAAGTGTTTTAACTTTCATTTTTGGTTGTTTGAGTCCATTTTTTAATTCAATAGTGAATCTTCTTTTGAAATTGGTCAAGTAAGTAGCCTTGGGCATTCTGGCTAGGTAAGACTTGGTATTTTAGCGACCTTTGCCTCACCCCTCTTACCTCGACATTGTCGCTTGGTGAAATCTTAAACTTTTTCATGTTAGGAATCTACTATTGAAATTAAAAGATGTGTGAGGAAATCATGATTACCAAGAGCGGAATATAAATGAGGAGCTTAGAGACATGCTTGCCCAATACATGAAGAATCAAAATAAGGGTAAACAAAAGGAAGAATCCTCACATTGGAGGAAGTGTGAAATGTACAACCAAGCTAGGAGAGATATTATATTCTTTGGTAAGGACATTAATGTTTTAACATACTTAGCTTGGGAAAGAAAAATTGAAAATTACATCCCTTCTTTGCTATAGGTAATGAATCATCTACTCTTACCATATATCTTTCTAGATTAGAAGAGGATGCAAGTGAGTGCTGAAATCATAGGCAATGTAGTGTCAAGAAAGGTAGAAAATCCTCCATTCATGATTGGTATGAATTAAGAGCTTGCATGAGAAGAAATTTTGTTCCTTCTTCAACTAAGAGAGACCTAAAATTAATGGAAAAACTCATTCAAGAGGGGAAAAAATTTATGAAAGGTCTAGATGGTTTCTCCCATACAGAAATTAAGTTTAAAGAACAACTTGAGTAACTCTTGGATGAGAAAAGAGAAAAAGAAATTAGGAGAGAAGAGGAATTGAGAGAAAAGAAAGAAAGAGAAGGAAAGAGAAGAAAAAGAGAGAAGATAAAAGGAAGAAGGTAAAGAGCAATAAAAAGAAAAGATAAGAGAAGAAGAAAAGAAGAGAGAAGAAGAACTAACGAAAAAAAAGAAAAGAGAGAAAAGGAGAAATTGGTAGTGATGACAACTTCTACTCCTATAATTACAACGGAACCCAAACATAAAAGGAAATGTTTCCAATCCTTTAAAAGTTCTCCAATTATCTTTAAGTCTTCAAATACTAACTTCTCTTTTAAAGAAATTGCCATACCATTCTTTATTGTTGAGATTGTTGATAGGGGGAACACGTTTAGCTGAACCCACAATTTCAATGATAATTGTGTTTTTATGATGACAACACATAATTAATAACACATGTGTATACTGTGTTATACATGTTATATGCTTTTAATTATTGTGTTATATTTGTACAAACATATATGTGAACATTATTGTGTTAATTATAACCTATATCACTATGTTTAATATGTGATTTTATATGTGTATACACTATTATACACTATTAATGGATAATCTAATTTTTCTTATACTTTACATACGTAAACTATTATACACTATTTATTCAACCCATATGAGTGACATATGTTACACAGAAAATGGCGAAATATATAATATATTTAATTATAATCAAAATCCATCTTATTATACCATAAAAAGTCTATTAAAAGCCGTTGCAAAAGTATAATATAGTCTGTTAAAAGCCGTGCCAGCACTTCGTTTAATTAAAAATTGTACCATCTGAAAATTCCATATGTATGCTTAATTAAAATTCTTTTCAAATTAATGTTTTGAGAGATTAAACACATAAACAGAAGTTGAAGATGTACCTTTCATTTTCTCCAACTGAAAACTTTTGTCTCTTTCACGTTTTAGACATTCAAAGAGATTATTAACAAATGATTGATTGAGGTCACGGATAACGAAAATCTATAATACTGCTAAAATTGACAAAGTTACATTGACCAGTTCAAAAACGTGAATCAAATATAAACAATAACAGTGAGATACCCTTTCAATTTGTCGTTTTTTGTTTGCATAAATAATTATGCCCTCTTACTTAATTCAAAGGGATAAGGAATTTGTCTATATTATTTGAGGTGCCAATAGTGTCTCATTTTGACTGCAGTCTGCAGAAGAACATTGTATATATAAAGTATTATTAATTAGTATAATATGCACGGTCTTAATTCCAACTATATATGGGATTCTTTAAGAAATTTTGGTGCTAAAGTTTAAATGTTTAAATTTGTAAAAGCTTTCGGTAGTTTGAGTTAAGAATGTATAATTGTAATAATAATAAATGACGAATCTTCAGTAAACATATTTTGAATAAGATTATATATAAAATTTCCAGAAGTATTAAATATATAAAATGTACTAAAATTAAAATTAGTTTAGAATTCACCTCAGCTAGATAAGATTAAACTCAATAAGGAACTTAAAACAGAACTACATCTAATGCTAACAAAGATAACGTGAAACTATGAAAAATGTAAATAACTATTAGTCTAAATCTATTCTAATCTTAATTTTTGAAATTAAAATAAAATTAAACAAATAACAACTAAATTATGCTACTATACAAAATAATTCAAAACTTACACTAAAACTGATTAAAAAATGGCCTAATTAAGCTATATTCATAAAAATCAATTAAAAGACTCTCTAAACTAAATATAATCTAATACAAAAGCAATGCAAATAGACATGAAAATTTTTAAGGGACTTATCGAGCTCTTCTATCACATCTTTTATTTTGGAACACCCTTTGGTGATGTGTCCTTGAATAATGATAAATGTAATAGCCCAATTTTCAACACTAGAGAACTTATGGGCCAACTTCCATATGAATAACATATACATGGAAAAAATCTCCTCATATATTTAAACATTAACTAGTTCAAAATTACAAAAATTGAAACAATATTATTTACATAAAAAACTCTTTCTTTTTGGAATGGAAACTACAACAATAATTCACCCAAAAGAAACCTCTCCTAGACTCAAACATTTTTCCCAGTTATGGATCTTAACCTGAACTACCATTTGTTCTCGTGATAAAATTCGAGTTGTCAAAACGAGTAACCCGACTCGGTCCGATCCGACTCACCACGGGTTGGTCACTTAGTGAGCTAATTCAACCCGGTTTACTTATTAGTGAGCTAAAAAAATTTGAATCCGGTCCGACCCACCACAGGTTGGTGGATTAAACGGGTTAGTTCACTAGCTCACCTAATTATAAGTTTTTTTTTTTAAAATAAAAAATTATAATTTTTTAAATTTAAATCTAAATAAATTTCACTCTAAAATGATGTTAAACTCCAAAGATAATTCAAAATAATAAAAAAATCATACAATCCAAGCGTAATCCAAAACCAAGCACGAAAGGCGAACAAATAAGTTTTTAATATTGATAATTTTTATATCACTTGTCCATTTATAATATTAGTGTCTTGAGTAGATAAATCTATAATATTTATCTCTCTTGAAACATCTTTTTTATTTATCCCCATCAACAATATAATAAAAAAAGCTAACTAATAATATTGAAACATATAATAATAAATAATTAAATTAAATTAGGTGGGTTAGTGAGCTAAGCCAGCTCACCACACGTTCAACCCAGATGAGCCGGGTTGAAAATTAACCCGCATAAAAGAATTATATTTTTTTCAAACACAACCCGTCTCAAACTGTGGTGGGCCGGGTTGGCTCATGGGTTACAACCCATTTTGACAACACTAGATAAAATCATGATCATCGAACACAAAGGATTAAAGGGTACACTAATTAATGAATGCATATTTATGTCCTCGTTTAGCCTTTAATATTAGATTTTTAATTGGTTTTTGCACTTTAATAGAATATTTTAATTAAGAATTGTATAATTAGATTTGTTAAGGATGAGAAAACATGATAAAAATAGCTTTTTAGTTGCATAAATGCTCTTTGAATATTTTGTTTTGATGAAAATTTCTGTTGTTGATCCGAAATGGCAGTGCCGAGATCGAGCACTAGTCTTGGTTCCTTGCGGCTTTCAATGGTATGCCCCCCGGCCCCACGGTGGGCGCCAAAATGTTTCGGTAGATATTTTATGGGATCGAGAAACTAACCTGGCGGACGCGGCTTTATCACTTTTTGATGCTTAGATTGACTAGATCGCTCGCTTTCCTTCACCCTTGACCCGTTCAATGATCTTCAGGCTTTGACCGTTCGGTTGCTTTCCTGGTGGAGAGGGGGAGGTACCTGCAAAAGGCACTCCGACGTCCAAGTCAGGCGTGTATTGAAGAGCATCGGCTCTTGATTTGAATATTTGAGAATATGAGTTGTAGAGTGTGAGTAGAATGTGAATGAAGTATGATTGGAAGATGATTTGAAGATACCTGGCTTGTGGCTCTGGCTCTCTATTTATAATTTGTCTCATGGACCTTAAACTAATATAAGTCCAATAAAATATAAACAGAATAAAATATAAACAAAATATAATATAAACAGACTTACCTGAAAATCTTGTTAGTTGCTAAATATCTTTAAATAGATATTCTTGATCATCCCTTGATTATTTTATATTCTGCTTATCAATATCTTTAATAAGATATTGATTATTTTATATCGGATATTTTATACTGTACATCATCCTCCCCAAGTCCGAGTTAATCGTTCGGTTTTAGCCGCGGTTTACTATAGGACTTATGAGTTTGAAGAAGGCTGTGTTGGGGAGCGTGTTTCTGGGTGTTGCTCATTTGTGGACCTCCCAGTAGGCGTGAATGGTTGTCCGTGGCCCAGGGGTTCCTGGAGAACTTCCCAGTAGACAAAATTGACCGTCTGTGGCCCAGGAGTTCCTGAAGAACCTCCTAGTAGACGTTAATGGTCGTCCGTGACCTAAGAGTTCCTGGAGAACATCCCAGTAGACAAAATTGACTGTCCATGGCCCAGGAGTTCCTGGAGAACCTCCCAGTAAACGTGATTGACCGTCCGTGGTCCGGGAGTTCCTGGAGAACTTCCCAGTAGACGTGATTGATCGTCCGTGGCCCAGGAGTTCCTGGAGAACCTCCCAGTAGACATGATTGACCGTTCGTGGCCTGGGAGTTCCTGGAGAACTTCCCAGCAGACAAAATTGACTGTCCGTGGCCCAGGAGTTCCTGGAGAACCTCCCAGTAGACGTGATTGGTTGTCCGTGACCCAAGAGCTCCTGGAGAACTTCCCAGTAGACAAAATTGATCGTCCGTGGCCCAGGAGTTCCTAGAGAACTTCCCAGTAGACGTGATTGACCGTCCGTGGCCCAGGAGTCCCTAGAGAACCTCCCAGTAGACGTGATTGACCGTTCGTGGCCCAGGAGTTCCTGGAGAACCTCCCAGTAGACGTGATTGGTTGTCCGTGACCCGGGAGTTCCTGGAGAACTTCCCAGTAGACAAAATTGACCGTCCGTGGCCCAGGAGTTCCTGGAGAACCTCCCAGTAGACGTGATTGGTTGTCCGCGACCCGGGAGTTCCTGGAGAACTTCCCAGTAGACAAAATTGACCTCTGTGGCCCAGGAGTTCCTGGAGAACCTCCCAGTAGACGTGATTGGTTGTCCTTGACCCGGGAGTTCCTGGAGAACTTCCCAGTAGAAAAAATCTATGAGGCCGAATGGTAGCGAGGCCAACCGGTTGAATACCTGGAAGGCCGAATAGCCGAGTACCCTCAAGGCCGAATCGACGAATAACTGTGAGGCCTGATGGCCGAGTACCTTCAAAGCCGAATGGCCGAATGCATGGGAGACTGAATAGCAGACTGCATGTGAAGCCGAACGACCGAGCACCTGGGAGGCCGAATGACTGTAAAGCCGAATGCTTGAATGTCTGTGAGTGATATGGAGGCTGAACCGAACGGTGCGGCTGTTGTCACGGGTGACGGTGGCTTTTTGATAATTCAGAATCTTTTGTACATGTCTTGCTTTGATGCTTTGATATTATTAATAAGGACTAGATGTTGCCTGAAAGTTCCTTTCTTGGTTCGGCAAAGCCGGGCCCTATTATGTACTGCATCAGCGGTTGCTGGGAGACCAAATCTTAACGCATAAAATTCTTCCGCAAAGTCTTGTGTATTTTTGGCACACTGGTATTGTATTGTCCTCCAGAATATGTGGTTGAAAGCTTGAACAGGCTGTTGGGATCTTTTCCTCAGCTATATGGAAATTTAATTTCTTAAACCTTTTGGTCAGATTAATGCAAAACGGTGTTGGAAAAGATGAAGACTTGCAAACTAAGCTGTAACAGAAACCTGACTTGCATTCTTATTCTCCACATATTCATCGTTAAATATTATATAATAACATATATAATAAATGCTTCGGTTACAATTTTGATTTGCACCGATATTGGTTACAAATTATATTATATATAATATATCATGTTTCGATAATAATAATACTGTATAATATATATTTTTAATGTATCACATATCATATAATATATCATGGATTATATTATATATTTCGGTTATATAAAATAGCTGCTGTAATGTTTATTGTAATCAGATATTTAAGATTTTTGTATTCTAAAAAATACTTGTTGATGATGATCCATGTTGTGTAGTTTTTGTTTTGATGAAAATTTCTGTTGTTGATCCGAAATAGTAATGCCGAGATCGAGCACTAGTCTTGGTTCATTGCGGCTTTCAATGGGATGCCCCCGGCCCCACGGTGGGCGCCAAAATGTTTCGGTAGATATTTTGTGGGACCGAGAAACTAACCTGGCATACGCGACTTTATCACTTTTTGATGCTTGGAGTGACTAGATCGCTCGCTTTCCTTCACCCTTGACCCGTTCAATGATCTTCAGGCTTTGACCATTCGGTTTCTTTCTTGGTGGAGAGGGGGAGGTACCTGCAAAAGGCACTCCGACGCCCAAGTCAGGCGTGTATTGAAGAGCCTCGGCTCTTGATTTGAATATTTGAGAATATGAGTTGTAGAGTGTGAGTGGAATGTGAATGGAGTATGATTGGAAGATGATTTGAAGATACCTGGCTTATGGCCCTGACTCTCTATTTATAATTTGTCTCATGGACCTTAAACTGATATAAGTCCAATAAAATATAAACAAAATAAAATATAAACAGAATATAATATAAACAGACTTACCTAAAAATCTTGTTAGTTGCTAAATATCTTTAAATAAATATTCTTGATCATCCCTTTATTATTTTATATTCTGCTTATCAATATCTTTAATAAGATATTCTTGATTATTTTATATCGGATATTTTATACTGTACAAAAATAAATTGGTTAAAGTGTCATGACACCTTAAAGATAAATTCAAGAATAGAAAATAATCAAGACCACAAGAATTTAATCCAAGCATAGCATGAAAAAGTGAAGAAATTTGGTTAAGCCAATAATAGGGAACATGCAACAAAAGTTGGATCTTGCGGTTTTCTCTATTTTGTCTACTAAAAGGGTTTTGATAATTGATAAATGTTTATGATTAAAGATAATTTGGAAAAAATATATCTTAAGATATTTTATTTGATATTATTAAATAATTTCCTTATTTAACTATATCAATAAATATCAAAAGATAATATTTTCCAAATCTTTTTTAATCTAGCAAATATCTTCTCAAATATTTTTAGATCCCCACAACAATCAAATATATATAATGAAGATATCGGATTATTTAGACGATGATTGGAGGAGATTACATTATTATAAATAAGATTACAACAATAGAAAAGCCTAAAACAAAGCTCAATCCAATTTCTATATAGAGACTATGGGAAACACATTAGGGGAGCTGAGGAACCTTTTGGGGATTCAAATTTCGTCCTCTCTCTTTCTTTTATCATGTTTTCCACCCTCTTTTCTTTTGTTTTCATGTTATTTCTACATTCCATGGAGTGTTAAGCTTCTAGGGTTGATTGTAGTCTAATATCTTAATTGGATTATGAGGTTAGATGAATAATTTTGTTTGTTCTTTTTTATTCTTGTTGTGATTTAATTTTATCTATGTCTTTTGCTTCTTAATCAGTAAAAGTTATAATTTTTACATTATAGCAATTTAGCATGGTGTCAAATCTACATAACATATCAATCATATGAGGGGTTTTTAACTTTAATTGAGAATCTACTTTGATTAAAGTTAGAAACTTTCATATGATTGAATGTGTTTTTGCCAATAATTGAGAATGTACTTTGATTAGTGGTAAAAACTTTAACAGTATTAATCAAGAATGTACTTTGGTTAGTTAGATTTTTACTTGATATAAGAGGTAAAAGAATAAACATGATTAGGCATAGTAATATTTAATTGAGAATGTACTTTGGTTAAATTTACTATGATTAATCTACAAAGTTCTTGTTTTTAATTGAGAATGTACTTTGGTTAAAAGTGAGAACACCGATAAATTAAATGAGAATTTACATTGATTAATTTGAAAATCTAAGAAAATAATTAATTGAACAATAATCTTTAGATAACCAATGATGAATCTTATTTTGAAAAGGCAATGAAATCAACCTATTTTCTTTATCATTGTTTTATTTTTTAAAATCTTTTTATAAATTTATTTCTTTCTATCTTTTGTTATTTTGTTCTTTAATCTTTTATTGATCTTTGTCTTCGTTATTGTTTTTGTTTTACTAACCTTTTTGTATAATTTTTATAAGAACTGATTTGTTATGAATAAATTTTGTGTTCGTTAGAAGACGACTTTCTATCTTTTGTATTATATTCTATTTTGTTGGCTACTATCTTAGCAATACTGAAGTTTCCTACATGTTTTCGTAAGGCTTTTCTATGTTGATCGATGATTTGGGAATTGTGTTTCTAGCGTTGGTGTTTCTATCTATTCAATTCTTTGGGCTTAGGTATTCTGAGATTCTCATCTCGTTTAATGTTATCACATTAAACTTCAAAACCTGAGAGCGTTTTAATGTGTAGACGATTTTGTCTTACCATAGAGCGTTAAAGAGAGAACCCTCCTAGGGAGATTAGGGTGGATCTTCCCTATTTTCATGGAAAGGAATATGTAGAGGTCTATTTAGATTGTTAGATGAAGGTAGAACAACTCTTTGAATGTCACCAAGTTAGTAAGGAAAGAAAAGTCTCCTTAGCCACTCTAAGTTTTCAGCGAATGCCTCACATTGGTGGGATTCCCTAGTGAGAGAAAGAAGACTATCTAACCAGTGGCTACGTGAGATATAGAGACAACCTTAACCTATCTTCAATAACAGCAATAATGAGCATGTGAGAGGGGGAAAGATATAACACTCTCGATGCGAGTTTGAGAGTGTGGTGCAAGTGAGAATAGAAAGCTTGAAGACCATCCATTGGAGAGGACCATGATTGGAGCTTATTGGGAATTAAAGGAGACTTAGAAAATCTTTTTAAAATAAGGTAAAGGGAGAAACCAAAATTTGTTTTTGTGTATAATGAGTTTAGAGTATTGTTCTTGCATTGTGATTAATGTTTTGTGTTGTGGAAATGTGTTTATGCATTGCTTGCGAGTTAGATATGAAGGGTTCAATCCCTTGGATGCATGAGAATGTGTTATGGATGGAAGATATCCTTTTTTTGTTGTTGTTTTAGAGTATGTTCCCTACTTTGTGGGCATTGCCTTTGGTCTTGGATGTTGTGGTTATTCTGTTTTTATAGCTGATTAAACTCTTGGGTTATGCTTGTAGAGTGATGGGACTCTGAAGTCTTTTTCCTTTTTGCAATTTGAGTCTTTTAGTGTCACTATTTTTTCCACTCTTTAAACCAGAGTGAGATGGGGTTAGGGTTGTGAGTTTACTCTTCCTTGTAGAGGATGAGATGAAACATGCTCTCATGGGTAAGAGAGGTAGAGGGAAGCCCAAGTGATTCTCAAGTTGGGTGATAGACGACTTAGGAAGATAGGCTGAGTTGGGTTCGTGTGAGTGGTTTTGGAAGATTAAAATAGGGTTGGAGTATGGTTAGGTACGTTGTGGGTAAGAAAAGGGAGAGCAAGGCAGTTGTATGGTTTGTGTTGTGTGCAAATGTTGGAGGAGGAAAGAGAGAGGAATGGATAAGGGTGCTCGAGAGAGAAAACTATGAGTGATGGTTGTGCAAGAAGATGAGTGAGGCTTGTTTTGGGTCTCGGTGGGAGAAAGTCCTATGGGTTTATGAAGGGGTTTGACTCTAGTATAGAGAACATCATTTCCTCTGTTAACATTGAGAGGTTACAAGTTGGTCTGCATGGGTTGGGAAATGTGAGTGAGGCGTGGACGAGAGCAACTTACAGGGCTATTTAGGAAAGGAAGGGTTTTGAAGAATGGGTTTGTGATGAGGATGCTCCAGGTAAGTTTTCATATCAGAGGCAGCGAAAGTAGTTACTTGGGGTTTGGCAAAAATGGTGCAGAGGTGATTCAGTGATGTTGATGATGGATGCAAAGCCATTTGGAGGGTTTAATCTCTATCTCAGACGACCTTCATTGGAAGGAAGCTAGGTAGAGAGGGAAAGCTCAATTTTGAGGTGACTTTTGGTTAGAGTTTAGGTGCTGGAAATGCTTCAGCATGATAAACTCTCATTTCATTCAAAAGTGAGATTTACAAGGGATGAGGGGTGAATTTATAGATGATTCACCTTCTCAAATTATGAAGGATACATTGTTGATCATCAACCATGATTTGTGGATCAAATGCCATGTTTGATGGGTGCAATTTAGGGGATGGGTCATCACAATCACATGAACCACGTGTTGATTTAGTTGGTTGGACGACGCCACACTCGAGGGTCCCACGATCCTCGCTCAAGCGTGTGATGATCTTTTTGGATTTTGTGAAGCAGCACGTACTGGTTGATTGGCGCTCAAGCGCCTTTTGGTTGCGCTCAAGGTGTGATGGCTTGTTTCCAAGGTGTGTTGGCTTGCTTCCAAGGTCCTTGTAAAGCCTTATTTGTCATTCTTCTAGTGATGGGTCCTTGTTTAATTGATGGTCTTGGACCCAAGTCATCATCCCCTCCCCCTTGGAAAGGATTTGTCCTTAAATTTGATGGGTTGTATTTATGAGGACTTATTTTTGTAGGCTCCGTAAAAGTTCCTCCTGGGTCAAATATGAATCTATAATAATCATGAAACATATCTCGAATTTGATTTAATTGACCCAATAAGATACATGGAAAAATATGTTTAGAAAAAGGTTTCCTAGTTTTGAAAATTTCAATTTTGATACAATAAGGAAACCTTACTTGTTTTGAAATTTTATTTTTGTCTTGATTTAGTTGTAACCACAAAGGTAACAATAACTCAAGTGAATTGCCACATTTTTCTAGTTGTAACAGTTTTAAAGATGGAGTAGCAAATTCTTGGGAAGAAAAGTAGAATCTTGAAAACTCAAGGGTAAATGGAGAAAAGTTAAAAGATTGAAAACCTCCCCTTAAGAGTCTTGGTTTAGTGGTAATTGTGGGAGATGTTGTCCTTAAAAGCAATTTCTCCTTTTCTTCCATTTCTTTTCTTTCATTTTCTTCCTTTTCTCTCTTTTCTTTTTCTTCTCTTATTTTCTCCTCTTCTCTTCTCTTTTGTGCTCTTCTTTCTTCTTCCTCTTGCTCTCTTATTTCTTGCTCTCCTTTCTCTTCTTCTTCCCTTTCCTCTTGCTCTCTTTTTCTTCTCTCTTTCTATTTCTCTTCTTTCTTCTTCTCTTTTCTCTCTTTCTTCTTCTTCTTTTCTCTCTTGCTCTTTTCTGGAAGATGATTTTCGCTAACATTGTTGTTCTACCTTTATACACATTTGAACAATATAATTGAAATCTCTATAAGGTAGTAATTCAACCCTATTCCTTATGTCAGAATTTAGCCCATTCAAAAATCTAGCTAAGGTAATCTCTTCCCTTTCAAAAATTCCTGCCCTCATTTTGTATAGCTCTATCTTTTGCCTATATTATTCCATAGTCATAGATTTTTGTTACAACCATTGGAGTTTAGCAATGAGTTCTCTTTTATAATAGGAGGGCATGTGTTTTCTCCTAAGGGCAATTTTAAGGTCATTCCAATATTCTATTGAAGGGTCTTGATATCTTAGTCTCTCTTGGACTAGAGCAGTCCACTAATACATTGCATACTTTGAAAGCTTAGGGTGGCAAGAGAGACCTTTCTTTCTTCTCCTATTTGGTGGCAAGCAAATATTTTCTCCACCTTCATCTCCCAGTCTAGGTAAGCCTCAACATTATCTCTTCCATGGAAATGTGGTAACACTAGATTAACTTCCTTAGGGGTAGAGGATGTTGAAATTCCCTTCTGTGTCTTCTGGAGGAAGAGGGTTATTTATAATACTCTCCTACCCTTAAGGAATCTCTTTCACATTGGGAGTCTGTACTGTAGCTTTCCTTAGACCTCTCCCTACTTTGGGCTTGTTCCCCTCTTAGCATTTTTTCAACTCATTTTGAATTTTGACATTATGTAGTTTTATGTTGACTTTTTTTGACTCATTTTTCTTTCAATCGCACTGAGTTGGTTGACTAGAGTTTGGAAGGAAAGTTTTTCTTTAGGGAAGTTGTGAATCCTAGAGGAATTTCTTCCATACATTTTTTTATGAATATAAAAGTTTTCCTGAAATAAGGAAAAGAAGGTTTTCACTTGAGAGCAATATTCCAGGTAAGAGAGGTGATCTGTAGGTTATTTAAATACCAAGTCTTGCCTTGCCAAATATGCTCCTAGTCACTTACTAAAATTCCTTAAGTCAAAATTACCTCTAAATTCACTAAAAGTCTAGAGACAACAAACAAACATGAAGAGAAGAACTAAACTATAAGACTTTTCGAAGCACTTAAAAGAATTGAAAGAAGTGAAGTCTCCTAGGTGAGGCTTGGAACTTTGGATCCAAGACACGCTCACCGTCTACCAATTTTAATGAGCAATTTAAGAACAAAAGTTTGCAAGTGATGGAAGAACACTTGTGAATTCTTCTAAGTCAATTGCCTAATGGCCAATTAAAAGTATTTTGCAAGAAATGAAAATTAAACAACGAGAGAAATGGAAATTAGAAGTTATGTGCAACTTTGGCTTCTCTCAAAGGATTGAACTATGGTAGTTCATGACAAATCTCACAATTGTGGTGGTGAAAACACTACTGTTACAACATCCAAAAAGTGGGGCAGATATGTAGAAAGGTGATTTTGCTGCACCAAAATTCAACTCCAAAGTTGATCTTTCCTTGCTCCAATCCACTCCCTAAGATGCTACCAATGTTGTAGGGCGTTTTGAGGTAGTTCTGCACCCAACATAGATCTCAAACCATCGACCAACAATCAATTTCAAGTTCAAGAAATAACACTGCTATTGCCAAAATATTGCAAAACTAGAATGCATTACTGTGAATTTTATCAAACAACTTATGTGCAGAATTTTCAAACAATTCAAATAAGGCAATTAAAGGCTAGCAAGAATGGTTGGCACTTAAAATCATCTTAGGATAGGCTCTAGAGTAGATTTAAAAAGGAAGAAACAAGTGTAAGTTGTAGATATGGTAAATTCGAACTCATAGGTAAAAGTGTTTGATGAAATGCCTAAGAGAGTTGCTATTAAAATGTGCATCAGATTTTTGAAACTTGGTTTGACACTGGTTCACTTGCTTTTTATAATGCAGGATGTTTGTTAAATTTGAATTGTGCACTTCTTTTTAATCAATTGAACCAAGCTTTTGCTACCAATTTAAGATGGAATTTGATGCAGTAATCACAACAAGCAAAGATTCATAAAATTTTGCAACTCATATAAGAAAATGTGTTGAAAAATTGGTGGTTTGAATGACAATTTTGCACAAACACGTTTGAACACTTAATGTTATGATTTGAGCAACTTTTTTTGCCAAATAAAACTTGTGTAAGTTGCCAGCAGATGCTAACTATTTGCAAATCAAAATTTCATTGTATGAGTTGCGCTTAAAATCCAAAATTGGTTCAATTTAACAACCAAATTTCAACATAAGATTCAATTTGAACTAGAAACAACTTTTATGACTCTAGGACAAAAATTAAACTTGAACAAGATTCTAGGAATTAATTAAAAGATGTCCATAAGGGAGTTCTATGCTGGACAGATTCAAAAGCCACAAAAAAAAAATCAGAAAATGACACAAGGAAAATGTAGCTCAGACCAACTGCTCTAGCAATGAATTCTAGCTTCTGAGAATGGTGCATCCGGTTTATATCATCTTAGACAATACAATATTCATATGGTATGCACACCATGCAGTCACAAAATTCAAACACAACTAGAAAACCAATTTCGACATAGTCCATTTCAAAATGAAACTGAAATCATACTTTGAAAAGATTCCAATTCTGCATCCAATGGAACTGCTTTGTGATAGAATTCAAGATGCACTAAGGTCTTTAATCATTTCTCATATGATGTGCTTCTATTGAAAATCCAATCAAATCCAACAGATTTATCCAGGCACAGGTTCAACTCAGAATTTTAACAAAAATGAACCAACTGAACATGACTTTCACATGACAATTCATATTTCAAAATTAAAAGACTCAAAGCAATGGTACATAGGTGATTCAATGATGTTGATGATGGATGCAGAGTCGTTTGGAGGGTGGAATCTCTAGCTTAGACGGCCTTCACTAGAAGGAAGCTAGGTGGAGAGGGAAAGCTCAATTTAGAGGTGACTTTTGGTGAAAGTTTGGGTGTTGCAAATGCTTCAGCATGATAAACTCTCATTTCATTCAAAAGTGAGATTTACAAGGGATGAGGGGTGAATTTATAAATTATTCACCCTCTAAAATTATGAAGAATACAATGCTAATCATCAGCAATGATTTGTGGATCAAATGTCATGTGTGATAGGTGTAATTTAGGGGATGGATCATCACAGTCACATGAACCACGTGTTGATTGGCTGGACGAAGCCGTGCTCGAGTGCCCCATGGTGCTCGCTCAAGCGTGCGGTGATCTTTCTGGATTTTATGAAGGAACGCGTACTGGATGATTGGCGCTCAAGCGTGCGATGGTCATCTTGCAAAGTGTTCCAGGGTGTGATGTCTTGCTTCCAAGGTGTGTTGGCTTGCTTTCGAGGTCCTTCTTGTAAAGCCTTATTTGTCATTCTTCTAGTGATGGGTCCTTGACTAATTGATGGTCTTGGACCCAAGTCATCAGTTTGGGTTTAGGTTAGTGATAGAGAGAAGGTTCTTTTAAGTAACCTATAACGAGATGGTAGGAGTGATGATGCATGAGTTTGAAAGAGTAGATCTAGAGAGAAATAGAAAGAGTAGTGGCCATATTTTTATGTAAACAAAAAATAAAGAAAATGGTAGTAGAGGGAGGAATGGGTTGTGGTCTCGGGTTGTATAAAGGAAAGAAGAAATAGTGTTATTGGGAGATTGGGTTTCTAATATGGAATGAAGAATTACATGATAAGTGATGATATAATATTAAATTAACAAAAGTATGATTGAAAGAGGGACAATGGAGTTACATCATTAACATAATGAGAAGAAATAGTGTTGGACCCATGCGTAGTTAGTTAGGAGTGGGATTAATGAAATAAGTGATGTGTGTTTAGTATGTTGAGATTGTTGACAACACAAACTCTATATCACTCTAGTTTTTTATGATGACAACACTTTGCTTAATAACAATACACATGTTGCTGCATTACATGTTCTTATACTGTACTGATTCTTATATCTACTAAACATGTTTGATGTACTGTGTTATATGTTCCTATGTTGATTGCTTGATATATTTGTGGAACATGCTTACATGCTTATGTGCAATGTGAAATGCTTTATCACATATGTTTTATTGCACATTTTGTAAAGTGAAAAACCACAAGCACTTTCATGAACTTATAATTGTGTGACAAAGTTATAGTACAGTCGACTACTTTATTAATGGATTCGACTATGCTAAAATCTTTGTATAGATTTTGAGAATCAGTGCTCTGTGATGTTTTGAGTTGAAAAGAATTTCAAAGTGTTTTTACATGTGTCAGTCGACTTCGTCTGGTTTACATTAGACTGTGTTTTTTATCTGATTTGGAATTCTATTATGCTATTGCGCTCCAGCGGCTATATTTTTAAAAGTTAGTTAAGCATTGATGACTTGGTCAACTGTATTAAATGTGTGTTGATTTTGGTTTACTAAGAGCTACTATGTTGATTGTCTGTTATAACTGTAATAATACAGCCGACTGAATTAGTAGCTTATTCGACTGAGAAACAATCTGATTGACAGAAAACTATAAATTGGCTGAACACGAGTTGTTCAGAGACTTTTGACGATCTAACATTTTCATTATTGTTTCAGATTGAATTCTCTGTGATAACAGCTCAAAGAATTCTCCAAGAAGACGGTGGTGATCTTTCTTGAGGGAGATTCAAAGGGAGATAGCTTGCGCATTCATTGTCTGATCAAATACTACACAAAGAAGGTGCTTCTGGGTTGATCACTTAAGGCTTGACATCCTATGAAGACTGCTGCATTTGTTGAGGCTTGGCATCCTGTGAAGACTGTTGGAATTAGACCTATTGTGATACAGGGGTTTCACGTTGAGGATTATTCGACGTGGTTTCAGATTGCAAAAGAGGGGATTCTTGCTGCAAGTATGGTTTTTGGTTATTGCAGCTATATTTTGGTTTTGGGTTAGAGGGGAGATTTATATTTTTGACGTGAGGTCTTCTATAAATTCCTTGTTGTAAAAACCGCAACCATTATAGTGCATTTGCTTCCTGGGTTGGAAGGACACTGGATGTAGGCATTGTTGGCCGAACCAGTATAAAAATCAGTGTTTGATTTTCTCTATCCCTGCACTCTTTAATTCCAGTCGACTTTATATTTTACGTAATCAACTACGTTTTTCCGCTGCATGTAAATTTTCATTACTTGCATTTCAAGAAAGCTTAAAAAACATTGTACTTTTGATAAAAGATTGCGAAAAGATTTTGTTTTTGAAACATCACCAATTCACCCTCCCCCCTCTCTTGGTGTAAAAACGAAGTCTACCTGTTTTCCAACATAGTAAAGATTTGACTATGTGTTTCGATTAACTTAATCTTGTTGTGATATTTGCATTTAACAAGTATATGTTTGACTATTTCATATTTTTGGTTGATTTGAAATAGTTACAATAATTGTTTGATTATTGGCTTATGAATATCCCTCTGTGATGGATGATTTTTGGAGGGGTTGTAAGACAACATATTTTCGGATGTGAGAGTTGTCGGGTGGTGGTATGCGGGTGAAAATAGACAAGATGTTGTTGGGTTGTCTCGTCGTACCTAGTAAATCCAGGATGACTCTTTTGGTCATGGATGTGTTAAAAAGATTCTATTGGGTTGTTGATGCGAGAAGAAGATGAGTTTGAGTGGTGATGACTCTTTTAATCGTGGATGCAGGATAGAGATTATCTTCGGTCGTGAAAGCGAGAAAAGATGAGTTTGACTGTTAATAACTCTTTCGGTCGTGGATGAGAGAAAAAGATTCTCTTCGGTCGTTGATGTGGGAAGAGGATAGGTTCAGTGATGAATGGGAGGATGAGTCAGAATGGTGGGTTCTTATGAAAGGGAAGTATGGTAGGGAACGGGGGATAGACTACTGGTTTGTGATGATGATGGGGGACCGTGTTTAAATTGTTCGTGTGTTGTTGTTGTGTTCATTATTATGATGAATGTTTAGCATATGTGTGTTATGTTATTCTGCTTATTGATTGATTCTCATTTAGCTCACCTCTATATTTGTAGTTGTGGTTTTTACCTGTGATGATTGTTTATTATGGGAGTAGATGATCTTACAGATACTTCGGATGCAATATAACACGGTGAGCAAATTGAGAGAAAGAGAGTTGAGCAATTTATGGGTTATTTTAAATAAATTGTTTTATTAGGAAATTTATTTTAAAATCAATTAAAATTATAGTTTATTTTTATTAATTATAAAGACTTATTGAATTTGGATTTCCACAATGATATTATATTTTAACTTTTTAAACTTTTAATCACATCCTAAAAATTTGGGTGTTACATTTAAAGTTTAACATTTACATTTTATAAAGAATATTAATAATGAAATGAAATAAAAATTAAAGAAGATTCCTCAGTGTAAAAAAGTAGAGGCATTAACAGCGCAAACAATAATGGTATTGGAGACACAACGAACAACATTTTGATTGGAAATGTAAGAAACAGCCGACCAAACAACTTTGAATTGTGCTAACAGCACTACGTCGAGAGCGAGAACTGAATACGAAGAAATTGTTCATAAAAGAAAGTAAAAAGTGAAAACTATTTAAGCTTAGCATGCCTTTTAACCATAGTTTTTCCAGTAAGTAGTTGTTAAAAATTTATAATGACGGTTTAACAGCTAATCATCATCGTTTTTTATATTTTCAACAACGATGTTATATTAACCAACATCCGTTTTTCAATTTTACACATATAACAACGGTTATTCATAAAATCGTTGCTAAAAGGTTTTGATTTATTACCATATTATCACCTTTTCGTAAATTATTATGCCAAGAACAAAAATATCTTTAGTCATTATTATCAGCTTTTACACTATTGAGTTAATTGATAAAAGAACACTTATATAACTTTTATAAAATAAATAGAAATAATATAAAATACACTAGTAATTTAACTTTTTAATAAATATACAATTATAATTACATAATGATATATTTTCATTTTAAAAATCCAAATTTTATTTACAATAAAACTTGTGTATATGTGTCCTTTCATCTCCTTTATATATCTATCAACTAAATTATAAACAATACCAACTAAACAAATACAAGCATGAAAACTATATTTAGTTTATTCAAGTGTGTTTCCTATTATTTAAGTGTTGGTTACCCCATTCAACTCTGTCATAGAAGCTTCAATTTTGATTAACTTAGGAACAGATAAGAACATAAAATATTATATTTATATACGTATATATAAATATATATCTCAGTACTTATGTGGTTGCGTAAAATGACCAGACACAGTGGATTTAGGGTTTCAAAAGTCTTGGTATCGTTGTATCAGAACTGAATATTGTGTGCAAATTTTCAATGACAGGAACATTATATAAAGAGATACTGAGAACACTAGAAGCCCCCAGAGAAAGAAAACGTGGATGAAATTTAGAAAAATAATGCATCGGAGGGACCCTTATGCCTTTTAATTAATTTTGTTTTCCACTTTGATCTACAGATCAAATTTTTGGGAGTGTTAATGTCCTCACAAGTGCTACACATGTTTTATTTTTCAATTTTTATTAAATTACTATTTTGATCTTTCAATTCAATAAATACTATTTTAGTTTCTATATTTTTCTTTTAATTCGCAATTTTTAGTTATTTTTTAATTCCACACACACACAATATATATATATATATATATATATATATATATATATTACATTTTAAAATAGAACAATAAAAGAAAATATTTTTAAATTATTTCAAACAGAAAAGCTTTTCTTAAAGATAAAAGTTGTTTGATAAATTTTTAAAAGAATTACCTTTTTATTATTTAAAACTATTTTTCCTAATGAAAAAAGTTATTTTCCCAAACATTTTCTCATTTCACTTTCTATTTTTTAATAAAGAGGTACAATAATATAATCGTACTGTTGCATTAAATTTTAATTTAAAATTTTGGTAGCAAAAATTATGCTCATTACTTGTCTCTAATATAAAAATAAATAAAAGTATTAAATTATGCCTATTTACAACCATTATTTTTTTTAAGCTATCTCTAATTAATAACATCTTATTTTAATGATAATATGCATATAATAACATATGACCTCGAATAAAGAAATTTAAAATTTAATTTCAATGTTAAAATATTATGTTGCTGTGTATATTTTTGTTCACTAATATTTGTATATAAATAAAAAATTAGAAAAGTTAAATAATGTTTTGCATTTTATTCCTAATGCAAAATATTATTTAACTTTTTTAATTTTTTTTTGTGGCGGCAATACATTGGAAAACAAGCTACGCTTTCAAAATCAAACGAATTAATTTTAAGCTCTGTATAACTTTTTCTGCCGTATAAAAGAAGTAATTTTTATTTGAAGAAGAAATCCAATAAAGGAAATAAAAATTCGAAGAAACAAAATCCTTTTTCAAGTAAAGGGACTTTACAAAAGATGATAACTAATACAACGGAGCAATTAACTATGACCTCGAACTTAACTATGACTCACTTAACAACTATGGTATACTAGTTATGCTTGCAATGCAAAGATTATAATTTTCATTTATACACTTCCAAGCTAAGAAAAATAAATTGAATAAATCATTTGAGAATGAATTAAGTTAGTGTTTAGTTATTAATTAAACTGGTGTAACTTGTGACATCTCAAAATATCATATACATATATAATATAATAGGATTCAGCTATTATAATATGTAAAAGCAGTTGAGAGATAAAGATAACAGTATTTAAATATGTATACAATCATCCAAAAGATAGAGGGAATTAAAACGAAATCAAACTGGAGTACAAGTTTCCAAAGTTCTCCAAAATACAAGGCTATTGAACTTTAAAGAGACCTAAAAAGTTTTCCAAAAGTGTCGAACTATATAAAATAGAAGCTAGGAGTTTTTCAAAATAACAATCTAATCAACTAAGAGCTAGTAGAAGGCCTAAGTACTAGGGGTTGGGTCTTCTTCAACCTCCAAAAGCTTGCTCCAATGGTACATCATCACCTACTGCTCACATCCAAAGGATTGGATGATCATCGCAAGGGAGAAGGCAAACACATGTAACACATACAATGCAAGGGTGAGTTAGGTCTTAAACAAACATACAGATCATTTCAATTCAATTTAGCATTTCCAAGAACATCTATACATACATAAACATGTAAGTCATCATAAACATAAACATTTATTTCACAAATCTCATTAAAGCAAGCATCCTATCATGTTAAGACTCCTAGACACGTCCAGACATAGAATGTATGTAGAGCTGGGGCGGGTTGTTCACTTGTGATGGCCCCTATTGCTTTGTGTTGCAACCGAAAAAATCGCGACGGGACGACGACGATCCAAAAAAGAGAAATGATTTTGAAAAAAGAGATTTTGGAGTCGCCACCATAGTTTATTCTGGAAAACTATGGAAAAAACCATAAAGAAAAGACATGGTGTACGAAAACCGAAATTCGGGTTCGGGAGTCGGTTACGTGTGGGGAAGGTATTAGCACCCCACAACGCCTGCCCTAAGGCAGTACCTTTAATTAAATACGCGAATAAAGATGTGGTTTTCAAAATGTTTAATTTCCCCAAAAAGTAAAAATCAAGAGAGACAAAATATATTTTTTAATTTTTTGTGCCCGACAAGGATTAACCTTGCTCCTACGTATTCTCATTCGGAATGAGAAATCAGGGTTACGTAGTTCTTTCAGAAATATTGTTGTTTGAAGATGTTTTTAGTTTTTGAAGATTTCATATTTTTTTGGTATGTTTATAAAAGAGAAAAGGTTTTTAGTACAAGGCCTACGCGAGCGGTCGCACGTGTGCTTAAACCTTTTCAAAATATTTTTATTTGATTCTTAATTTTTAATATTTACATCAAAGATAAAATAGGTAAATTACTAAATAAAAAAAAGTAAAAATAAAATAATAACATGAAAAATTAAATGATAAAATAAAAGGTGTGGTGGTACCTAGATAAGAGGTGGGGTGCCTAAACCACTTTTAACAAAGCTGATTGGGCCTAAGTCTAAATGGCCACGGGTGTGAAAATGAAAAACAGGGATTGCACCAAGGAAATTAAAGTTAAAATTGGACCGGGTCAAAATCCAACAGGAAAGGGGGTGGTGAAAAGGAAAACAATAGGGCTGCAAAAGGGAGAAAGTGAAGTTTTTTTGTTTGACCCAATTTGGGCCTAGTTGACTATTAGCAGGGTGGAAAATAGTAAAAACATGGGTGTACGAAGATAACCTAAAAAACTAAAATAAAATAACAAAAATAAAATAAAAATAAAAACCTAAACCCTCTTTAGGGGTCTGCCTAAACACTCTCATTCCACTCAAACACCAACTCTCAGATTCCATTTCACTCACTCAAACCTGAAGAACTCCCTGCCCCTACCGGACGGCCACCGTGACGCCACCGTAAGCGTCGCCGGCGACCACCAACTCCGTCGCCAACGCCGTTGCGCCATTTCCGTCGGACACCCCAACGTGAGCAACTCCCAGTCGCACACCCACGGCAGCCTCCGCGAGATCCGTCCTGGCCCGGCCACCATTACCCTCGGTCAGCTTTCCGGCTACCAAATTTACAGCAGCCACCACCGGGACCGAAGCCAGCTCCGACCATTCCCTCCCTTCCTCTTGCGTTTGCACTGGGTGAGATTCTACCATCTTCATCGCTCCGACCCAACATCCCTTTGGCGTCTCATCAGCAAAGACGGTGGCGGCACCAAGAGCTCGATCCCGGCAATGGAGACAGTGGGATACAAAGGGCTTCTAATGGGTTCTCATTTGGGGTTTTGAAATCTAAGTTAAAATGGGATGTATGGGTTTAATTTGTACCACGATTTCCCTTTGCTGATTCAATCGAAACACAGTGATAATTTGACGGAGAAAGAAACCGAACAATCGGGTTTCTACTGCTTTGATCCTTTCTATTTTTCTGGTAATGCTTGATATTTGGTTGTTACTCTGGTCACAGGACAATGGTGGGGATGAGTTGGTTTGTTCGTTGTGGTTATTTTGGGTTGTTGATTGGCTCGGGTTCATTTGAGAGGGATGAGATGTTTAGGACATTGTCGTGCAGCTTTTGGCATTGAGATTCTAGGGGAATAAAATGGAGGATGATGTAAATGGGTCCAAGATTGGTGAGGATAGCAAACGAAGATGGAGGAGGAAGATTTACACACTCGAGAATGGTACACAATGCTTAATAATAAACATGAAGCATACTACCCAGCATTACTATGATAACACGAGATAAATTGCTTACCCTTTAGAATTTCAGCGAGTTACTGTACTATTGATCACCGGCGAGTCTCCAACAATGCTCTTTCGCGTGATTCTTCTATGGCTCTCTTCTCTGCTCCAGAGTTTTCTCCAAGCAATCTGTCCCTTTTTATTTGCTCAAGCTATCTCTACTACCCAATTCCTCCAATCTTCGATTTTTCTCTGTTCCCCAAGAATCTTCTTCCTAACCGTTTCTAATCAGTCTCCCCTAACCAAATTCCCTTGTCCCCCATTATCCACCTCACGCTCCCTCACGTTTTTTTTATTTTCTTATTATGTTTTTTATTTTTTATTTCAATTTTATCTTATTATATTATTATTATTCTTTTAATTAATTCTTTTTAAATATTTTAGTTAGTTAACTCTATTAAAACAAAATGAATATAGAAAATGAAATAAAAACCAAAATCTAAATACAGTAAAATAGACTAAAACAATAAAGTAAAATAAAAAAATAAAAGGAAAACAATAAAAAGTCAATAAAACACACTTTTCACTACCCGGGCAAAATTGGGTGTTGACAGCTGCTCCTCTTTCCTTAGATATTACTAAATAATATGAAAACTTGATATTTTCGTATTATTTGAGTAAAGCTAAGTAAAGATAGAAACACTAATTTTGTCCGGATTTCAAGAAGGCGAATGAAAATGAAACAAATCACGATGCCAAATGAACGTTGCCAAGTAGAGGGCAAATAACAAAAAACCAAAACTTGGATTTGACCATTGCCTCGCAGAGGGCCAAACTTACAGAACAGAAATTTAAATCCGACCATCGCCAAGCAGAGGGCCGATAACAGAAAATTAAAACCTGGATTTGACCATTGCCTCACATGGGGCCAAACTCACAGAACAAAAATTTAAATCCGACCATTGCCAAGCAGAGGGCTGATAACAGAAAATTAAAACCTGGATTTGACCATTGCCAAGCAGAGGGCCGATAACAGAAAATTAAAACCTGGATTTGACCATTGCCAAGCAGAGGGCCGATAACAGAAAATTAAAACCTGGATTTGACCATTGCCTCGCAGAGGGCCGATAACAGAAAATTAAAACCTGGATTTGACCATTGCCTCGCAGAGGGCCAAACTCACAGAACAGAAATTTAAATCCGACCATTGCCAAGCAGAGGGCCAATAACAGAAAAATAAAACCTGGATTTGACCATTGCCTCGCAGAGGGCCAAACTCACAGAACAGAAATTTAAATCCGACCATTGCCAAGCAGAGGGCCGATAACAGAAAATTAAAACCTGGATTTGACCATTGCCTCGCAGAGGGCCAAACTCACAGAACAGAAATTTAAATCCGACCATTGCCAAGCAGAGGGCCGATAACAGAAAAATAAAACCTGGATTTGACCATTGCCTCGCAGAGGGCCAAACTCACATAACAGAAATTTAAATCCGACCATTGGCAAGCAGAGGGCCGATAACAAAAAATAAAACCTGGATTAACACTTTTGAGAAGTTGATAAATGCTGAGTAAAACATGAGGATTTTTCAAACAAATCTCCTTGCTTTCTCTGAGATGACGTTATGTCATGATGGTACATGAATGCACAGACACATGAGACATTTGTTTCGCTCTTTTCTTTTGCTCTCGCTTTCTCTTTCTCCATTTTTTTTTTTTGAAAATTCCATGCTTGGAATTTGTTGTCAATATTGTCATCAGACGCAATGTACATTTAAAACACATTCGTTGACAAAACCGTTGAGAGGTAGAGAGCCCTTTGATGAAAAGGAGGAGAATGTAACCCTGAGTTAAAATTCCTTTTATTGCTTTTTGCAATCCTAACTAGCCTGAACCCTGGAGGGTGCGGGGAAATGATTATGCAAGGCAGATGACCAAATGTATGTATACCCTTTATCTGAGGGAAAATGTTGTTAACATGCTGGGTTCACGAACTGCCCCAATTTTGCACAGTAAGTATGCTTTTGGAAAGGTGGAAGATTTGGGGTAGAAAGGATTGCCTCTACTTGGGGATTCTTGATTGTCGGGGAGACTTCACATCTTTTTATCTCTTTTTTTTTTTGCCTTTGTTTTCCCATTTTTTTCCTTTTCTTTTTCATCATCATTTTTTTTAAGTGATTGTGTCATTCACCACATCACCTTATTCCAGAACTAAGTTCGTGAGAAAGATCAGGACAAACAGTCTTCAGTCAGCGTGGACTTTTGTTGGCTTGTATCGTGGCTAAAGGTCAAAGGGTTTTGAAAGAAGTGGATAATGAAGGCCCAAGTAAGTATTTGACGGTTAAATTGTTTTAAACAAGAATCATTTGCAAGCTGTCGAGTCAACCGTCTCTAGGGATTTGAACTTCGGACATCCTTTTATTTTCCATTGTTTTTCTTCTTTTTTTTTGTTATTTTCTTTCCTTCCCTTTGGATCATTCTTTTCGTTGCCCCTATTGTGGCCTTTTATGATACTTTCTTTTTCACTTCTGTTCTTTCCTCACTTCAGAAATTTTCTCATCGATTTTGGATGCCTATGATGTACCCTTTTAAGTTGACATCGATATGCTAATGATTCTTGTCCAGGGTGATGAAAACAATTATGAATTTTGGCTCAAAAGGGGTGCAATTGGATAAACTTTTTCGGAAGTTTGGATAACGAAAATGGCCACACGTCACTCTGAATCTTGCTTGCCTTACTTTCTCGCGGCTTTAACCCTGAAATAAAACTCTGTAGTGTTTGACACATCAACTTCATTTTTCCTTCTCTTTTCCTTTGTTTTCTTTATATATTTTTTTTATTGTATATTTTTACTTATTTTTATCTCCCCAATCAACGGATTATTGGGCACGTGTACCACTCTGAAAACTGCCCCATTATTATATCATGGCAATCCTGGTTTTAAGGGGAAAAGAAAAGGCTAAGGGTTCAAGCAATGCGAATGCAGATGCTTTATTAAGAAAAGAACACCGGTTACCCCCAAAACCTTGAATCAGGAAAGGACTCACCAACGGTATTTTTCAAAACATATTTTTTATTTTGAAAATATTATGCCCTTGACAACTTTATTAACAACAAACTCAACATCTGTATTTTCGTTTTTTCCTCTTTTTTTCAATCATTCATTTTTCTGTTTTTCACGACATCCTCCAGGACTGAGCCAGCCAAACGGATATACCTGTGATGCTTTTATCAAGACACGTTTAATTATTTTTATTTTCGTTTTTCCTTATTTACTTAACAACTCAGCGTGACATGCCAAATTTAAGATGGAATGCAAACAACCAAAATATGAATGAAATCATGTGGACTTTATTTAGTGAAACATCACAGAGTACAATAAGCTTTGAAGATAATATCAACATCCCTTTAATTAGCAACCACTATCACGGAATCATCATGCGTAAAACTTTTTTACTGCATCAGAATTAACTGGCAATGGTAACTCCTCTCCATCCATTCTTGCGAGAATTAGTGCCCCACCAGAAAATGCTTTCTTCACTACAAATGGTCCTTCATAATTTGGAGTCCATTTGCCCCTATGATCCTTTTGTATAGGTAGAATCTTCTTCAACACCAGCTCGCCTTCATGAAATTCTCTTGGGCGTACCCTTCTGTCAAATGCCTTCTTCATTCTTCTTTGGTACAATTGTCCATGACACACTGCTGTTAATCTTTTTTTCATCTATGAGATTGAGTTGGTCGACACGAGCTTGAACCCATTCAGCCTCTTCTAATTGGGTTTCCATTAAAACTCACAAAGATGGAATTTTCACTTCAAACGGAAGTACTGCCTCCATTCCATACACAAGCGAGAAAGGCGTTGCCCCAGTCGATGTTCGTACCGAAGTGCGATAACCATGTAAAGCAAAAGGAAGCATTTCATGCCAATCCTTATATGTGACCACCATCTTCTGCACAATCTTCTTAATATTTTTGTTAGCAGCCTCTACTGCCCCATTCATCTTTGGACGATAAGGAGAAGAATTAAAATGATGAATTTTGAACTCCTCACATAACTCTCTCATCATTTGGTTGTTCAAGTTAGTGGCATTATCAGTGATGATCCTGTTAGGGAGCCCGTATCTACAAATCAACTCTCTTTTTATGAATTTGGTCACCACTTTTCTAGTCACATTAGCATAAGAAGCAGCCTCAACCCACTTGGTGAAGTAGTCGATTGCAACTAATATGAAACGGTGTCCATTTGACGCTTTTGGCTCTATAGCTCCAATGACATCTATTCCCCACATTGAAAATGGCCATGGTGCAGACAATACACTTAGGGTCGTAGGTGGCGCGTTTATATTATCTGCATATATCTGACATTTCTCACATTTTCTCACGTGTGTACAACAATCATTTTCCATGGTCAACCAAAAATAACCGGCCCTCAGGATCTTCCTGGCCATTGAATGCCCATTCATATGTGTGCCAAACGTGCCTTCGTGCACCTCCTTCAATATCAGCTCGGATTCTTTTGCATCTACACATCTAAGGAGAACCATGTCATGATTCCTCTTGTATAACACATCCCCACTCAAAATGAAACTACCAGCCAGCCTCCTTAACGACCTTTTATCGTTTTCCGACACCTTGACAGGATATTCTCGGGTATTAAGATAGTGTTTAATATCGAAATACCAAGGTTTCCCATCTACTTCTTCTTCGATGAAATGGCAATATGCTGGCTCTGCATGGCTCTTCATTTCAATCCTTGGTAAGTCTGCGTCTTGGTCAACTTCGAACATTGATGACAAAGTAGCCAATGTGTCTGCTAATTGATTGTCTTCTCGCGGTATGTGATTGAATGTGATGGCATCGAAATACTCTATTAACCCCCTGATGTAAGCTTGATAGGGAATTAATTTTGTATCCCTAGTTTCCCATTCTCCTTTCAACTGATGAATGACCAAAGCTGAATCTCCATATACCTCCAGAATTTTCGCCTTAGATTCAATTGCCGCTCGAATACCCATAGCGCAAGCCTCATATTCAGCAATGTTATTTGTGCAATTAAAACATAACCTTGCAGTCATTGGTATGTACTGATTCTCCGGAGAGATAAGCATTGCCCCTATTCCATGTCCCATCACATTCGAGGCTCCATCAAATAATACCGTCCAGACTTTTTCATCCTTGTCTTCTTTATTCTCAGCCAATAGAGCCATGATGTCTTCATCGGGGAACTCCGGTTGCATTGGCTGATAATCACCTATGGGTTGATGGGCTAAATATTCCGCTAAAGCGCTACCCTTGATAGATTTTTGAGTAACATATACAATGTCATACTCCGGTAGTAGCATCTGCCATCGCGCTATTCTTCCAGTGAGAGCAGGCTTTTCGAAAATATACTTGATAGGATCCATTTTAGAGATCAACCAAGTAGAGTGACTCAACATGTATTGCCTTAAACGATGAGTAGCCCATGCCAGTGCACAACAAGTTCGCTCTAACGATGAATACCGTTGTTCGCAGTCTGTGAACTTCTTGCTCAAATAATATATAACATGCTCTCTTTTTCCGTCTTCATCATGCTGACCCAATACACAACCCATTGAACTATCCAATACGGTCAAATACAAAATGAGCGGTCTTCCTGGCACCGGTGGACGTAATACAGGAGGGTCTTGCAGGTACTGCTTGACCTTTTCGAAAGCGGCTTGACAATCTTCATTCCAGACTACAGCCTGATTCTTTCGTAACAACTTGAACATCGGTTCACAAGTAGCAGTTAATTGGGAGATGAACCTAGCAATGTAGTTCAATCTTCCCAGAAAACCTCGAACCTCCTTTTCTGTTCTGGGTGCAGGCATTTCTGTTATCGCTCGCACCTTGTCAGGATCAACTTCTATCCCCTTTTGGCTGACAATGAAGGCCAACAATTTCCGGATTTCACTCCAAACGTGCATTTGGCAGGATTTAACCTGAGTTTGTACTTTCTCAATCTCTCAAATAATTTCCTTAGATTGAGAATATGCTCCTCTTCTGATTCCGACTTTGCAATCATGTCATCCACATACACTTCAATTTCCTTATGCATCATATCATGAAATAGTGCTACCATCGCTCTTTGATATGTTGCCCCAGCATTCTTAAGCCCGAAAGACATCACCTTATAACAAAACGTTCCCCACAACGTAATAAAAGTCGTCTTTTCCATATCTTCCGGCGCCATCTTAATCTGATTATACCCCGAGAATCCATCCATGAATGAAAATAGAGAAAACTTGGCAGTATTGTCAACTAAAGTGTCGATGTGTGGTAACGGAAAATTATCCTTTGGACTTGCACGGTTCAGGTCACGATAGTCAACACACATTCGAACCTTTCCATCCTTCTTGGGCACTGGTACGATATTTGCTACCCATTGGGGGTATCTAGCAAGAGCCAGAAATCCAGCATCAAATTGTTTTTGGACTTCCTCTTTGATTTTTAGAGACATTTCCGGCTTCATCCTTCTTAATTTCTGCTTGACTGGAGGGCACTCTGGCCTAAGTGGAAGCTTGTGTTGCACAATATCAGTATCCAAACCCAACATGTCATTATAAGACCACGCAAACACATCCTTAAACAACGTCCCGGCAACTTACAGGGACTGTTGACTGCCCCCACACATCGCCACGAGACTTTCCAGTGTGCTTTGTCATCACTCACACACTTTCCGGGAAAACTTCCCGGAAGGTCACCCATCCCAGAATTACTCCAGGCTAAGCACGCTTAACCATGAAGTTCTTATGGGTTAGGCTACCGAAAAGTAAATGCATTTTGGTGATATGGGTAGCCAAATCAATTCCTTTAAGCTATCTTTCAACTGTATAGTCCCATACCTATACAGTCTCCAGATCCCTCTCATTCCGGTGTATGTTCGATTCGTCCATGTGCCCCTTCCACTCGAAGCCTGCCAGGAGCCGCTCCTTGTCCGTGCCTTTTGCACCGGCGATCACTCCCCGCCCTCGTCAGTGCCCGGGCGTCACATGCCCACCAGCTTCCGCTTGGTTCGTCCTCGAACCACACCGTACTGGGAGAGGCTAGGCTCTGATACCATCTGTAACGTCCGGAAAGTGTGTGAGTGATGACAAAGCACACTGGAAAGTCTCGTGGTGATGTGTGGGGGCAGTCAACAGTCCCTGTAAGTTGCCGGGACATTACAATTATTATCACGCTGAGTGTAAAGTAAAAAGGTCTATCCACAAAACATTGTTTCTAAAGCCCCAGGTAAAACTATAGGCTTAATTAAACTATTACATTTTATTCACATTAAGCATCACAGGTAAATCCAGTGTTTCCCAATTGTTGAGTTGAGTATCTAGAGAGCAAGCCCACACGAAACTCGAGCTCTAAGGCTCGTCCTCATTCTCCACGGCTGATACTTGGCCATTGTTAACCCACCCGACACTGCGGAAGCTTTCCTTGATGTCACCAATGCGGATTTTGCTCTCTCTGGGCTCTCGTCTCTCTGCACGGGCCAGATTGCGTTCTCTTCTTTCTTCAATCACCCTCTTCCTGTCTTCCCTAGTAGGTTTGTACCCCAAACCATATATGTTCTTGTTTTCAACGATTTCTAGAGGGAATGCTCGCCCTTGCTCATATATGCCCAAACCTTTCCCATACCTATAGCCCTCTCTCATCATGACCCTGGCCATCATAATGGAAGCACATGATGGATGAGGATTAACTGGAAACAGCTCCACACAAGTATTTCCTACAATCTCCAATGATTGAAAAGTTGTCTCAAGTGCTTCTTCAGCTGCTTCAATGTAACGTGTGGATGATGGCCTGCTCACGAGGAGATCCTCCTCTCCCGATACTATCACCAGTTTATCTCCCATAACATACTTCAACTTCTGGTGTAATGTAGAAGGCACAACCCCTGCCGAATGAATCCAAGGGCTACCCAATAAACAACTATAGGCTGGTAGAATATCCATAACTTGGAATGTTATTTGGAAAACGCAAGGGCCAACTTGAACTGGCAACTCCACTTCTCCCATTACTTCCCTTTTGTTGCCATCAAATGCTCTGACGATCATCGAGCTTGGCTTCATATGGATTCCTTCATAAGGTAGCTTCTCCAACGTTGTTTTTGGCATAACATTCAAAGAGGAACCATTATCCACCAATACACGCGCTATAACGTAATCCATGCATTTTACAGATACATGAAGAGCTTTGTTGTGACCCCTCCCCTCAACAGGTATCTCCTCATCAGTGAATGTGAGATAATTATTAGCGACGATGTTGCCGACAATACCCTCGAATTTATTCAGCGAAATACCTTGTTACCCGTGAGCTTCACTGAGTATCTTCATTAACAACTTCCTGTGTGATGCCGAATGCATGAGCAAATCTAATAAGGATATCCGAGCAGGCATGCGGTTTAACTGCTCTACCACCTTATACTCACTTTGTTGTATGAACTTCAAAATTTCACACGCCTCCTCCTCAGATACTTCTCTTTTCTCCTCCTTTTCAAGGGTCTCCTTCGCTTGTACACCCTTCCCCTTTAAAAAATCTCTTGCCTTTGCGGCTATCGTTGCCTCTTTATCGTTGGTTCTTTCTCTTTCCAATTCTGGTGGCGTAAAAATTCTACCACTTCTTGTCATTCCACCTATACCTGATATGTTTTCGATGACAGGATTAGTTCCTTGTACTTCATCTAACACATGCGTCCCATATCTCCATGGGACGACTTTTTCGTTTTTGTAAGAAAAAGGGGCTGGTACATGGATAACAACCGGTGACCTCCCTTGCATTGCTGGTGTAGGGGTGGTCCTAGTGAAATGGATCACCAACGGTTCTGGCAAAGTCACATCAGATCCACCACCAGTTTGCGCGAACACTTCCTCCTCCTTACTCTTGTAACATACTTGCATCAAACCACGATCTAGCAAGTCTTGTAAAATATCTTCAAATTCAACGCACTCCTCAATAGAGTGCTCAACGTTTGGGTGAAGCGCACATGCCATACCCTTATCATAACCGCCTTTCAAGATACCCACTTTCAACAATGCTTCCAAAATAAATCTCCTAGAGCTCCAGATTTCATTCACATTTCTCACCAATTCATGTTCCTTTACCTCCACAGCATTTGTCGAGGCGCTTCCATGCCCAGATAGTGGATTGGCCTCAATACTAGGTTTATCCTCCTGGAACTTCAACCACCCTGAATCAATTAGAGTCTGCACTTTATGCTTGAAAGTCAAACACCTCTCAGTGGAATGACCAACACCTCCTCCGTGATAACTACACTTGGCCTCTGCATCATAACCCCTTGGGTATGGAGGTTGCAAGGGCTTCATCGGACAGATAACAACCAAACCCTTTTTTATGAGATGGGGTAACAATTTTGTGTAAGTTGTAGGGATTGGGGTAAAATTTCTTTCCTGGTTTCTTCTCGGATAAGTACTTGGGCCCACGTTCATATTGGGACCTATATTTGCATCTCTCCTCCAATTATTAGTCGGGATGTACTGTGGTTGATAATACCCTTATTGTGGTTGAGGCCTAATTTGATGACCAAAAGAAACGTTAGCTGCATGTTGATGTTGACCCCAGTATGGTCGATAGTTATGAGTGGGAGCCTGCCCTCTCCACACGGGGGTTGCATATGTGGCATGCACATCACCTTCCTTCCTTTTTCCTGGGTTGAAACTGGGTTTTTTGGAGTTTGCAACCACTGACGAGCCATATGCAATCTTCCCATTTTTCATCCCAATCTCTATCCTTTCACCAATTATAATAATATCAGCAAAATTTGAAGTCACGTTCCCAACCATGTGTTCATAAAAGGGTGGTTGGAGCGTATTTACAAACATCGCCACCATCTCTCTATCATACAGAGGTAGCTCAACCTGTGCCGTTAGTTCCCTCCACCGTTGGGCATACTCCTTAAAAGTTTCCTTATCCTTCTTTGACATGTTTTGCAGTTGTAAACAATTTGGCGCAACATGTGTATTGCATATGTACTGTTTCACAAAAGCATCAGCCAAATCCGCCTAGCAACGGATCCGAGATGGCTCCAAGTGAGTATACCAGTTTAATGCCACCCCAGCCAAACTATCTTGAAAAACATGGATGAGCAGCTGCTCATCATAAGCATACGCAACCATCTTTCTGCAATACATGGTCAGATGGCTCTTTGGACATGTATTTCCCTTATACTTCTCAAACTCTGGCGCTTTGAACTTATGTGGTATTTTTACGCCAGGAACCAAACTCAATCTGGCAACATCTCCGAAACCATAACTCTCAAATCCCTCCACAACTCTCAATCTCGCCTCCAGGCTCTCCAGTTTATCCTTTGCTCCGTCGACATTACTGATTACCCCCTGAAATGAAGTATGTGGTGCAGCCTTAGCAGAAAAGCCCTCTCCAGTAATCACATGAGGCACCGGAGTTACTCAGATTCCATCAGACGTGTTTGCATTCATTCCTTCACTCAACATGGGTGCGGACATTACAACAGGTCCCTGAGTACCGATTGGTGGTACGTTGGCAATGGTAGGGAAAGAGAATGAAGCATGTTCCCCTTCTGTGTATTCTCCCTCGGGTGGAGTGTAGTTTGGAGGTAATCCGTACATTGGGAAAGGAATATATTGGCTCCCAGCATTGAATAACGGAGGGTAATACTGAGCACTTCCCTCAACTTGCGCAGGCGTGGACCCTCCAGTAGTCTTCAGGGCCTCGAGAGCTGCCAAGATTTGGGCCATCTGATCCTTCAACTGGTTGACATCAGCCTTAATAGATTCATGTGACTGCTCCCAATTCTCCATGACCTTTGAGTTAGCTCTGGTCCTGTACGGATGTCGTGGAAAATTTGTCGTTGTTCTTTCACTTGCACTGTTTTATTATTTTGAGCAATTTAAATTAGGTAAGAATGAAATATGCAAAATGAAAGAAAACATTATGCATGCTAGTAATAAGTGGAAATCACAGGATCCCGATGACATTACTGATGAATAATTAACACAAGCCGATATCAAACGAACATCACACATCTTTCATTTAAGAAGATTCAACTCATTACATTGACTGGGGAGCAAAACAAGTGTTTCATATGTACATCAATCCCGAGCTCGGGCAATAAAAGATTTCATTTCTCCTACCAACCATTTACAATGATCAATAAACAATTCTATCTCTTTTGGCAGGCTACAAAAATGACTACTCGCTTCGACATTTAACACCATTTTGGGGATATCTTCAATTGCCCCATTCGCCAAAGCAGCCAACTGGGAGAAACTTTCCTTCCAGTGTTTCTCAGCTTGCTCTTGCTCCGCAATATGCTCTTTCATTCGCTTTATCAAGGCCTGATGCCTTTCCTCAAATTCCATTGACCTTCATCGTTCCTCCTGCTCCTCGATGTAATCCTCCATTTGCTTTAACATGGCTCGATATTCTCTTTCAGCCTCTGCCAGCTTCCATCGCTCCTGATTCAACTCTGCTTCAAATGATGTAGCCATTTCCTTCATTTGATGCCCCGCTTCTTGTACTTGGACCTGTGCTTCTCTTAGTCTTTTTAGGGCTTCCCTTTTTTCTCTCTTGGCTTCTTCATAGAGTTGTTTCCACTGTCTCCCTTCTTCTAGAGCCATATTCTTCATGGATAATTCTTTACTCGCGGCCGCAAGATCCTGCTTCACTCAAAATGTATAATCCCTCTCAGCCTTTTGGCTTTTGACAATGTTTTCATAAGCCCGTGACTTTTCTTCACTGTCATTTCTCATATCCACAAGATCATTACGCTCCCGCTATAATTCGTTTTCCAACCTAGCATTCCTCACCTTCAATTTCTCCATCTCAGCCTTCAATTGCTTCACCTCTTCACTTTCTGGGGCCTGGGATGGTCCTTCACTAGCTGATTGATCCTTGATTGGCTTGAAAGGCAACTTGACTATTTTCACCCTGTCCAGAATCCAGGTGTGATAACTAACCCTGCTATCCACCACTTCACTCCTCAAGTCCTTCTCTCCTCGAACAACATTTTCCCAGGCACTTTTAACCTTTCTTAGTAGTTCGATGAAATGCCCGTCTTCGTAATAAATGAAAATAGTAGCAAGGTAATCTGGTGAAGGTGCCCCTCTCATGGGATGCCTGAATTGCCTTTGTACTAAAATGGGGTTGTAATTGATACAGTATCGGGCACCTATGAGAGGCACATTAGGAAAGCTACCACAGTGCTGTATAGACAATTTATTTCCGAGCCAAGGAAGACGTCATTTTATACTTCTTTCGCTCAAGCCAGCAAAGAATCGAGCCCAATCATTTCCTCTCTTATCTTTAAGCCCTTGGCGTGACAAAGTCTCTGACAAACTCTTGACGTCGACCATCTCCTTAAACACGCGCGTTGTCATCCATGTATACAACGCCGGTAAACAACAAAGAATTCTTTTTCCCTTTCTCTCATGACAAAAGCTCAAGGTCCCATAAACATCCACAAGAACTGTTGTTACAGGATTCTCTGATCTTGTTTTCTTTGCCACGAAGACGTCTATTGCTGTGTAATCCACATATTCTTCTATTTTGGGAAACAAGACAATGCCATATATGGTGAGGGCCAACACATCTATGAAAGTTTCCCAATCCTCTTTATCAGCCAGGTGATGTAGGTATTGCTCCAGATATCCCTGTGACAACCCATGGACTTGATTCCTCATCATCATCCGGTCTTCAAGCTCTTTGGGATGTAATTTCATGATGGCAGCAATGGTGGGTATAGAGGCATGATGCTCCAAATGTTGATAGGGAGTGGTGCCCTCCAATGGTGAACCCAAGATATGTTCAAATTCTTCTATGGTTGGCGCTAGCTGGAAATCTTGGAAAGTGAAGCATCTTAGAGGAGAGTCATAATACTGAGCAAGAGCTGTGATAGCAGGCAATTGTACTTTCACCTCCATTAAACTCAACAGGTTCCCATATTTCCTCTTGAAAGTTTCTCTCTGCATGGTCTTGAGTCTTCGGCCCAAATTTATCAGCTCGGTCAAATTTCCAACATGAGTCCTCAGGCTATACTTCCTTCTTAAATCAGAAGAGTCAGTCCGTGTGGCATCGGATCTTGTATCAACATCCATCTTGTACAAAATCAAGTAGGTACCTGTGATTTCCCTTAAAACCAAACATGTTACTAAATGATGTATGAATATGATGCATGATAATAAAGCAACATGACTAAACACAACGCATGCATGGTATGAAATGCAATATCATTACTTTTAAAAAATGAACAGCGTGAGGATTACAGAAGTACACAATTCTCCCTTCGTGCCCTAATAAAGGTTCACCGTTTCAAGTTCGAGGTCATATACATGCAATCTCACTAGGATGGTTTCCTGAACCTAAAGGTCGAAGGTCACTAGAGCTATGGCCCCCTTCAAAGCATCTCCACAACAGTCAAGTAATCAACTAGGTGCGGAGACACAAATGAAGAGAACAGACTCTAGCTGGAGTTCTCACGATAGCCAAACAGGAAGTACATCCCAGAGTGACACCGCTACACAACTCCTCTAATTCTAAGTTACACTCAGACTCGGGTATAGGGCCCCACTCATGATATGTCGAAAGTGTGTGTGTGAAGGGAAACATCATGCACACCCAAACCCTCACCTGCAAAACAACCAGAAAAATTCCCAGGCAGATATAAACATGTTTTCTACCCTAGGGTTCAATATTCAACAAACACAGTTATTAACACGCGATTATTCAAACATCAAACATAAAGAAAAGGGAAGAAAAACAAAAAGCAAAACCACATCAAATTCGCACACATAATTAAATGGCTTGACTCTCAAAAGCTTCCCCAGTGGAGTCGCCATCTGTCGCAACCGAAAAAATCGCGACGGGACGACGACAATCCAATAAAGAGAAATGATTTTGAAAAAAGAGATTTTGGAGTCGCCACCATAGTTTATTCTGGAAAACTATGGAAAAAACCATAAAGAAAAGACATGGTCTACGAAAACCGAAATTCGGGTTCGGGAGTCGGTTACGTGTGGGGAAGGTATTAGCACCCCACAACGCCTACCCTAAGGCAGTACCTTTAATTAAATATGCGCATAAAGATGTGGTTTTCAAAATGTTTAATTTCCCTAAAAAGTAAAAATCAAGAGAGACAAAATATACTTTTTAATTTTTTGTGCCCGACAAGGATTGACCTTGCTCCTACGTATTCTCATTCGGAATGAGAAATCAGGGTTACATAGTTCTTTCAGAAATATTGTTGTTTGAAGATGTTTTTAGTTTTTGAAGATTTCATATTTTTTTGGTATGTTTATAAAAGAGAAAAGGTTTTTAGTACAAGGCCTACGCGAGCGGTCGCACGTGTGCTTAAACCTTTTCAAAACATTTTTATTTGATTTTTAATTTTTGTAAAAGAAAAGTAAAAGATTTTCAGCACAAGGCCTACGCGAGCGGTCGCACGTGTGCTTAAACCTTTTCAAAATATTTTTATTTGATTTTTAATTTTTGTAAAAGAAAAGGAAAAGATTTTCAGCATAAGGCCTACACGAGCGGTCGCACGTGTGCTTAAATCTTTTCAAAACATTTTTATTTGATTTTTAATTTTTGTAAAAGAAAAGGAAAAGATTTTCAGCACAAGGCCTACGCGAGCGGTCGCACGTGTGCTTAAATCTTTTCAAAACATTTTTATTTGATTTTTAATTTTTGTAAAAGAAAAAGGAAAAGATTTTCAGCACAAGGCCTACGCGAGCGGTCGCACGTGTGCTTAAACCTTTTCAAAATATTTTTATTTGATTCTTAATTTTTAATATTTACATCAAAGATAAAATAGGTAAATTACTAAATAAAAAAAAGTAAAAATAAAATAATAACATGAAAAATTAAATGATAAAATAAAAGGTGTGGTGGTACCTAGATAAGAGGTGGGGTGCCTAAACCACTTTTAACAAAGCTGATTGGGCCTAAGTCTAAATGGCCAGGGGTGTGAAAATGAAAAACAGGGATTGCACCAAGGAAATTAAAGTTAAAATTGGACCAGGTCAAAACCCAACAGGAAAGGGGGTGGTGAAAAGGAAAACAATGGGGCTGCAAAAGGGAGAAAGGGAAGTTTTTTTGTTTGACCCGATTTGGGCCCAGTTGACTATTAGCAGGGTGGAAAATAGTAAAAACATGGGTGTAGGAAGATAACCTAAAAAACTAAAATAAAATAACAAAAATAAAATAAAAATAAAAACCTAAACCCTCTTTAGGGGTCTGCCTAAACACTCTCATTCCACTCAAACACCAACTCTCAGATTCCATTTCACTCTCTCAAACCTAAAGAACTCCCTGCCCCTACCGGACGGCCACCGTGACGCCACCGTAAGCGTCGCCGGCGACCACCAACTCCGTCGCCAACGCCGTTGCGCCATTTCCGTCGGACACCCCAACGTGAGCAACTCCCAGTCGCACACCCACGGCAGCCTCCGCGAGATCCGTCCTAGCCTGGCCACCATTACCCCCGGTCAGCTTTCCGGCTACCAAATTTACAGCAGCCACCACCGGGACCGAAGCCAGCTCCGACCATTCCCTCCCTTCCTCTTGCGTTTGCACTGGGTGAGATTCTACCATCTTTATCGCTCCGACCCAACATCCCTTTGGCGTCTCATCAGCAAAGACGATGGCGGCACCAAGAGATCGATCCCGGCAATGGAGACAGTGGGATACAGAGGGCTTCTAATGGGTTCTCATTTGGGGTTTTGAAATCTAAGTTAAAATGGGATGTATGGGTTTAATTTGTACCACGATTTCTCTTTGCTGATTCAATCGAAACACAGTGATAATTTGACGGAGAAAGAAACCGAACAATCAGGTTTCTACTGCTTTGATCCTTTCTATTTTTCTGGTGATGCTTGATATTTGGTTGTTACTCTGGTCACAGGACAATGGTGGGGATGAGTTGGTTTGTTCGTTGTGGTTATTTTGGGTTGTTGATTGGCTCGGGTTCATTTGATAGGGATGAGATGTTTAGGACATTGTCGTGCAGCTTTTGGCATTGAGATTCTAGGGGAATAAAATGGAGGATGATGTAAATGGGTCCAGGATTGGTGAGGATAGCAAACGAAGATGGAGGAGGAAGATTTACACACTCGAGAATGGTACACAATGCTTAATAATAAACATGAAGCATACTACCCAGCATTACTATGATAACACGAGATAAATTGCTTACCCTTAAGAATTTCAGCGAGTTACTGTACTATTGATCACCGGCGAGTCTCCAACAATGCTCTTTCGCGTGATTCTTCTATGGCTCTCTTCTCTGCTCCAGAGTTTTCTCCAAGCAATCTGTCCCTTTTTTTTTGCTCAAGCTATCTCTACTACCCAATTCCTCCAATCTTCGATTTTTCTCTGCTCCCCAAGAATCTTCTTCCTAACCATTTCTGATCAGTCCCCCCTAGCCAAATTCCCTTGTCCCCCATTATCCACCTCACGCTCCCTCACGTTTTTTTTATTTTCTTATTATGTTTTTTATTTTTTATTTCAATTTTATCTTATTATATTATTATTATTATTTTTAATTAATTTTTTTTAATTATTTTAGTTAGTTAACTCTATTAAAACAAAATGAATATAGAAAATGAAATAAAAACCAAAATCTAAATACAGTAAAATAGACTAAAACAATAAAGTAAAATACAAAAATAAAAGGAAAACAATAAAAAGCCAATAAAACACATTTTTCACTACCCGGGCAAAATTGGGTGTTGACACTTTGCAAAGTCATTGCCGAGAGGTTCCACCCGACCATACACAAGGCTAGTCCGTTACCGCGTAATAGACCTCCAGTGATAGCGCCTACCCTAGGACCTCCCACTACTCCCACCACACACGTCAATCCTCTCTAAGTGAGAATGAAAGACCTTTGGAGTGTTAGGGATAACCCCCCATATGGAAGCCTCTCACATTCATTCAATACACTAACCGATCTCACCGAGAGATCTTAATTTCATATTCAGTCCGACCACTTTAAATCACATGATATTCCTCTTGAATCAATAATATACCTCATAAACCACTTTGATTCATCAAACATAAAATTTCATAGTCATTCAAGTGCATTCTTACTATATTGTCTCATACCAAACCCATACACCATCATACAACATCAACCATGTCATAAAAAGAACTCATACATTACATACTTTCACAAAACCATCACTTATTAACACAAATTTCTTTATGACTTTTAATTATCAATACTTAAGTAATTCAAACAGCTTGGAGACTCTCACCAATGGCTCCGGAAGGGTCAAAAACTCCCCAAAACGACCTAAAGAACGACCTAAAGAACGTCCAAAACGGACACCCAAAACCCCACAAAGTATCAAAATCAAAAACAACAGCAGAAAATGGTGCCCAACACCCTTTAGGGGCGCCCGGGCGCCATAATTCTGGAAAAATGTCGAATCAAAGGGCGCCCAGCCCCCTTTTGGGGCGCCCAGGTGTGGATTCTGTAGATTTTGCAGAACTCACCCACTCTCATTTCGTTTTAGGCCTTTTTATGCATTTCTTCCACCCTTAATTGATCTTACAGGTTGAATTAAACTTGTTTAAGTGATCCTAACTCTTTCTAAACACATTATGAAGTATTTATGCATAGTTTTAGACTCTAAAAGCTCCAATTTCACAACTTAGAGACTCAAACCAAAATTTACCAATTAGAAACTGTTTTTAGCAAATTTAGCACTTTAAACAAGTCTCAAATGACTCAATCAAGTTGTCCCCACTGCCCACTTACACCCTAGACCTCAGTTACTCAAAAACACCCTCTCACTTCCTCTAAACTCACTCAAAACACTAGTTTTCCTCAACCTAAAGACCCAATTTCACTTCTATCATTTAGAATCTCATTTTCACCAATTTTATAGTCCTAACAAGTTATAACTAACTTGCCTAGGCTGCCTCAACAGTTCAAATATGTCCAAGACCTCTAACTCTAAAATTTCCTCATTTTGCATAAGTCGACTAAACTTTCTTACCATAAGAGTCATCAGCTCTTTGTCATCCATCACTGCTTCTGTGAGATTATTACTTGTAGCTTTCAGTGCAATGGACTTCTTTTCTTCAATCTCCTCTTCATCCTTCAGTCTACCAAGTTCTAATTCATGTTCACGTAGCTTGCCAAACAAGGTAGCCATATTCATAATTGTAAGATCTTTGGATTCAGAGATCGCAGTGACTTTAGGTTGCCAGTTCCTGTTCAGACTTTTCAAAATCTTGATGTTGATATCTTCTTTCTCAAAGGCTTTGCCAAGAGCCATCAGGTGGTTTACAATATGAGTGAACCGTTTCTGAACATCGTAGATGTTCTCACCAGCTTTCATTCTGAACAACTCATATTCTTGTATCAATGAATTCTTCCTGGCTCTCTTGACTTCATTCGTGACTTCATATGTTACCTCTAGAACATCCCACATTTCCTTTGCAGTCTTGTATTAGGATATCCTAAAAAATTCATCAATTGTTAGTGCAGAGGCAATAATATTTCTAGCTTTAACATCATATTGAGCTTTTCTATTTTCATCTGCAGTCCACTTAGTAAAAAGGTTTTGTAGGCACATATGGACCATTTAAAGTGGCATCCAAAATTCCTTTATATTGCGATTCAAGAAAGATCTGCATGCGAATTTTCCAATAAGGATAGTTTTCACCAGCAAACAGAGGTGGTCTGTTTGTTAAAGCACCTTCACCAAAAGTTTGAAAATTTGAAGTCATCCCCAGGTTTTACAGTCGAATAGAATAAAAACAGAGTCGACTGAATTTTCAAATATCTTATGAAAACCAGCTCTAGTGCCAATTGTTAGGAAACAGGTTGGCTTCAATTTACACCAAGAGGGGGGGGGGGTTGAATTGGTGTTAGTTCAAAAACAAAATCTTTTCGCAATCTTGATATGAAAATTCAAAGCTTTTGATCTTTCCTTGAAATGCAAGTAATGAAAATTTTAATGCAGCGGAAAAACGTAGTTGACTGCTCAATATAAAGTCGACTGAAATAAAGAGTGCAGGGATAGAGAAAATAAAACACTGGTTTTTATACTAGTTCGGCCAACAATGCCTACATCCAGTGTTTTTCCAACCTTGGAAGCAAATGCACTATAATGGTTGCGGTTTTTACAACAAGGAATTTATAGAAGCACCACGCAAAAATATAAATCTCCTCTCTAACCCAAAACCAAAATATAGTTGCACACAAAACCAGAATTGCAACAAGAATCCCCTCTTCTGCAATCTGCACCCACGTTGAACAATCCTCAACGTGTCACCAGCACTCTTCACAGGATGCCAAGCCTATAACTGCACGCTTCACAGGTTGCCAAGCCTATCACAGCACACTTCCCAGGTTGCCAAGCCTTCAATCAAATGCAGCAGTCTTTACAGGATGCCAAGCCTTCAAGATCAAAACAGAAGCACCATCTCTGTGCAGATGTTGATCAAACAGTATGCGCAATTGGCTCCTCAATCTGAATCTCTCTCAAGAAAGATCACCACCATCTTCTTGGAGAATTCTTGGAGCTTCCAAAACTGAGAAATAACTCTGAAACAGGACAATGAAAATGTTAGATCAATTCTTCTCTTTTCTTCCTTACAGAATAGATCGTGCTCTATTCTATTTATAGGTTTCCTGTCATTCTCAGTCGAATACCCTACTAATCCAATCGAATGTATTAAAACAGTTATAACTGACAGTCAACATAAAGGCTCCTCAGTCAACCAATTCAATGCACATTCATGACAATTGACTTAGTCAGTCAATCTTAACTAACTTTTGAAAAACTAGCCGTTAGAGCAAGTAGGTATAACAAAATTCCAAAAATAACAACACAGTCGAATAGGTGTTCCACCATGTCGACTGACACTTGAAAAACACTTTGAAATTCTTTTCAACTTAAAATCTCATCAAGCACATGGTCACAAAATCTGTACTAAGATTTTAGCTTAGTCAAATCCAATACCAGTGTATTCGACTGAACCAGATCTTTGTCACAACAAATATAAGTTCATAAAAATGCTTGTGAGCTTTTCTTTAGAAATGTGCAGAAGATAATCAAAATCATTTTATCACACATTTCAATACAAGCATGTTCCAAACATATAACACATAATCAATCAAGGGAACATACATGCAAAACAACAAAACATGTTCAACAAAATCATTGTTCAAAACAGTATAGCATATCAGCTAAACATGTAATACAGGAACTTATGTACTGCTATTAAGCAATGTGTTGTCATCACCAAAAACCAGTTTGATATAGAGATTTGTGTTGTCAACAATCTCAACAACAATCCCATCTCTGTTGTAAATTGTGTAATAGTTTAGTTTCCACTCTTAGAAGTGAAGGTGTGTCAAGTGGCTCTTAAGTTTTATTTGCATCTTCACATAGGACCGTTACTTTACTTGTTTACATAACATTCAATTCATTCTACTTTCCTTTTATACACATCGTCTTGTTTATCTTTTAAGTCTCTGTGGTACGTAGGTTGTTTGAAAACATCTTAGATAAACCTTTCTTTGGTTTTAGGAGCATTCTTTGCATTTTCATTTAAAAATGTTTTAGATTATTTTAACTTAGAAGCTTAGGTAAGGGTAATCCAAGGAAACTCTAGCTAGGAAGGACTTGGTTTTTAAGCTTGTCCATTGCGACTCACCACTTCTTCCTAGGAGCTACTTGGAACATTCTTACTCTATTGTTTCTCTTTAGAAATCATCCACCCAAAAAGAAATTTTTACTTGTGAAAATCATTTCATTCATAGTTGTGAAGTGTTTTGAAAACATTTGTGAACTCTTTTAAACTTCACAACATTAGTAAACAATTTCATCATTCAAGTGTTCATGGTAGTATAAGAGATAGTCAAGAGGACTTACATCTTAGGTATGAACTTACAAAAAAAGTAAGCAAGTTAGAGAGTGTGTTTACTAAGTTTATGATGGAAAAAAAGAGAGAAAAACAACAAGTTAAGTCATCTAATAGAAGAAGGTACACTAGATAAACATTCACCTCTCAATAGAAATGAACTTCAAAATAGACACCAAAATGAAAACACCTACCATTCTAGTTTGGACGATCGTTTTTGGGATCATGACCGTTTCTATTATAGATACACTAAGAATGAGTTGCGTTTAAAAGTTGAGAATGACATTCCACATTTTGGTAGAGAAGTTGATCTGATGTCATACTTAACTTAGGAAGAAAAGATTGAAAAACTTCAACCATTCATCATTAAGTGTAGTAAGTTTCACATAGTTTGGTTGAACTAACTACACGATCATCTGCTCCCGTATAAATATGATCATCGCAGGTGGAAACCACAACCAACACATGCTAGGGTGAGCTAACAAAAACAATTCATATAAACATACATATTAATCATATAAACCATAATCAAACACACAACAAGATACATACCTAATGATTATATCAACCATAATCAGACACACTATACACATAAGTATTTACAGCATGATTCCCAATCCTCTAAATGCAACAAACCAAACATATCTGAATACCCAGTTAGTGAACCTCAATACTCTATCCTTGATTATTACTAACATCAACACCTAGCCTCACAGTCTATTCTCAAAGTAGCACCTATGCCAACTATTCCACCTGATACCATTACTACCAATATAGTATTCCCCTGATGCTCCATCATCACAATACTCATCAACAGGTGTAATACCATCATATTTAACCTCATTATGATTACCACCATGAGCCTCCTCCAATACCATAATACTATAATGGAAAGAATCAGTCATACTTTTGTACCCTACCTCACCGACTGTAGCCGCTCCTACAGCCCAATCTGTAGACTCCCCTATAGATATGTACGAGTAGTCTCGTAATCAAACTAAGGAACATGCTTTCCTGCCACACAAGGACAAGGAAACCACCATCACCCCCACATAAGAAAGGTTCAATACCTAAACAACCAATACCTATCCATAGATAAAAAATAGGATTTACTAGGTACAACAAGTAGACTTATCCCCCACTTTTATGCTTATCAACCACATGTTTTGGTATAACCCAACACTCACCTATGCTCCAACCTCCATCCCAAGTCAAACCTAGCCCTAAGCATAACTATTAATCACATGCAGAAACACCACGCATACATATATTTATGCTTACCCAGCAATAACAAGAGATAATCATAATTTGTAATCACATACACATGCATTAAAACAAGGATTACCAATCAAGAATAATCAAGAACATATAATGTACAACAAACAAATAAACAAACAATGTAAGCTTCCTCATGCCCCTCAAGAAAATCAAGAATGTAAACAATCATGAATATAAGAAATCAAGAATGTAACAAATAAAGAATGTAACAGATCAAGAATGTAACAAATCAAGAATGCAATCTCCCTTTACCTTGGCCAATACTAAGTACACCCCAAGGATCACAACAAATCTCCCTTTGCACTAACGCTTTCTACAATTAATCATTCTCTTCTCTCCAAGAACTTTTCTCTCTCTCTCTCTTTCCCTCTCTTTTTGTTTTTCTAATGGCCAGAGTTTTTGTATAGATAGAAGGTGTCTAATATAATGACAACTATGTGTGCAATCAATTTTCCTTGTGTGAAATATACACATAGGGTACTACATTTATAATAAAGACACATAAGGATTAATAACAACCAACTAAGACAAAAGATATAGATAAGACAAAATAAATTTATCTTTAACTTAATTAATTCTGATAAGTCCTTAGATAATATATTTTATCTTAATATTTTTACTCTAATTAATTATGATAAGTCTATCAATAATATATATTATTATTATTTATCCATTATATATAATAATATCTCAATATATCTTTTAATTAACTATGTAACAATATCTAAGAATATCTAACAATATATAATAATATCCTTTTCTAATAATAGTATCTCTTTTTATCTCAAGATTATATCTCCTATTTTCTTTCAACTACTTTTTAAAATAACAACAACTAAATTTTCAAAAAGATTTATATAATATACTTTTATTAAATTCCTAGGTTATTTTGCATTCTTTTCCTTTTTACACCTCTTATTTTAATTATACACCTTATTAATAAAAGATAAAAGACCGTTTTTGTCCGTAAGCTGAAATATAAATAAAATAACATAACAATGTTCTAACAACGATGTACACTCAATAACATTAATTTCCAAAGCACAAGCAACAAGCATCTCTTGGTAGTCTTCAACAAAAAGGCTTCAAAATTATCTTTTGTTTACTTTTCCACCTATTATTTCATGTTTTGTCTGGTCTGCATTAAATCTTTATTCTATGTTTATTATTTACTTTGAATCGAATAATATGTGATTCCTCTTTAATAGTTTTTTAGAAATTTTATTTTTAAATTACAGTTGTTAGAGTCTTCTCTATCATTGATCTTGCATTTGAAGTTTGAAACTTTTGCATGACATATTTGATTATGTAACAACATAAACAAACCGTTCAGTTCAAAAGATATACAATTATCACTCTCATTTGTCCGTAAACGTTTACACATCAATATGTGAATCCTCAAAAATAATAAAACAAATATTTAAAACTACAATTCCATCTATCTTATTAATCTAATAAATTTTAAAAAAGTCAATAACTGAAACCAAATTGTGTTTTTAAATATAACTTATCTTTTCCATTAAATATATGAGTAAGATTTCATTAATATTATATTTTCTAAATATATCTCGTCTAAAAACCCACAATCTTGCGTATAGGGTTGTAAGGAAAGGACGTGTTTGGATGGGAAAATGTATGTATAGTTGGAATGTAAAAGTGACCAATGCAGATTAAGTATTTAAGATAAATAAAAACAAAAAAAAAAAACTTTCCTCCATTTATCGAGATATTAACCATTTTGTACAACAACTCATTAACAAATATTAAACCGAAAAAAAAAAAAAAAAAAAACTTCTAAACTTATCATTTCACCTACAAGATTGAAGTGAAAAAGTGGTTTTTCTCAAAAAAAAAACTAAGCCGAGGACTCAAGTCCTAACTCCATTAAGTCACAGCTACTTTTCACTTCTATTCTTCTCTTCTTCAATGGAACCATGTGATGCTCACGTGAAACCGGTTCAAACCCAAGCCTCAATTCCAAACCAATTTCATCATTAGTTTCACCGAATCGATCACTCGTCTTTGTCTCACCAAATAGGTTGCAAGTTTCCACCGACACCACACTTTCACTCTCTTTACTCTCTCCTTCCACAATGGCTGCAGCTTCCGACAAGTGGCTCAGTCCCGATTCATGACTCGTAGTCTGGTTCGTCTCCGGTTCATCCGGAACAAACCCGGTCACCGTCGGGGCTTTCGGTTTGTTAAGAACGTCGCCGCCGGTTCGCTTAACCCGGATTCGAGTCTTGGCCTTTTGAGTCCGATTCGCCGAGTTCTCGTCTTTTGACACGTGGCGAATGTCGCATGCCTTCAGAGGTGGGGCCCGCCCATTCGCCGCCACTTCCGATGTGATTGGTGTGATCGGCTCGCCTTTCAAAACGGCTTCCACGGCGGCTTGACATAGCTGCCAGCTCCCCGACCATAACAAACCCACTGACCCGTAAATTGGGTTCACAATTCGACCACATGCCTCGTACAACAACGAACGAAAAATCGCTGTAAACAAAAAACACCATAATCAATTACACGCTTCAAAATAATTGCATGCAAGATCATCTGTGCCTAAAATTGTTTTTCTTTAACAATTTAAAAAGAATTTAGATGAAAAGTCAGTTTAAATTCCAGTTTTCTTTTAATTTAAAAAAATTCACCTTAATCCCTTACTAAATATATTATCTTTATCAATTTAATGTCACAGGACCGATTAACCCAAAGAAAATAAAGAATATTTAAGAAAAAAAAAACAGTAAAAATGTAACCTTTACAGACAAAATTCCTTTCTCAAAAAAGAAAAATTAAGTGTAGTGTTAAGGCAATTGCATGTAAGATTTTTCATTAGATTTCTTTAGTAAACTGTGTTGAAACTTCTATCAGCCAAATTTGTGAAGAAACACCAAACAAAAAATTTGTAAAGAGATTAGATTTGAGTTTTGGACAAAAGAACTTAAACATGCAACAGAGAAAATTAAAGAATTAAAAGAAAAATCAATTGTAATACAGAATTCGAACCTGGTCGAAGGTTTTGAGGACCAGCGTTGATGAGATTCATGAGGCCAGCACGACCATAAAACTTAGCAAGAAAAACGGTGGCATTACCCTGCGATTCTGGGTTCTCGATCCATTCCAAACACGGCCTTATGCTACAATCTTCACTGCACCCTTTTCGCAACACACGACACCCATTACAACTCATTCGCATTTTCTCACAACCCTAATTTTCTAAGAGCAATTAAGGAGAAGAAAGTGAGAGAAAATTGGAGATTATTTTGATTGGAATTGGGATTGTGAGAGAAAGAGGGAACTTTATAGTGTTGGGGTTCCGGCGCTGCTGGGTTTCTCACATGTTGTGGGTTTCTCAACAATTGTTTTTTCTTTTGTTTTATTCTTACTTTTATTATTTATCATTTTCCTAACATGACATAAGATGAAACATGGTTTTGAGGTTTTTATTTTTTTTCCACATTCAAGGGGGTGGTGGAACTTCGAACCACTTTTCTAGTTTGAAGTGAAGCATAATGATTCCTTTTTTCCATTTGTACAGGGCGACTACACCCACTCTCATCTCTCGCGCGTGCTCTATACTTCCTGTCGACGTGGGCGTCGAACTTCATGCGCATGCCACCCATGATCATGATAATGCATTGCTACGATAGAACTTTTCAAACAAAAAAAATAATTGCGAACGCTCTATTTTCTTGTCTATATTATCATTACTATTTCTAAGTGTTACATGTGACTAAGATGGTAATTAAAAGTGTTAATATATCTATGAAAGAAATATTATATTTTATTAAGAGAATAAATCGTTTTCTTTTTTTATGTATTTTATAAAATGTTTCACAAGAAGTTGTTTATTCTTTAGATATTTTCTTTCATGCGATGAGATAATAGGAGATGTAGGAGATATACTAAGTAAAGATATTTGTGGTGTCTCTAAAAACACTTGTGTACTCAAGTCAACTCAAGTATGTACATAAAATAGTAATAAATATTAAAAAAAATATGTAAAAATTATTTTGTAAATATATTATTTATAATGGTCTTATGGAATTTTATGTAATTGGACTTAGGTCATCTAAGTAGTCACCTTTTTTAAATGGTATAGAGTTTTGTTAATTTATCTTATGTCTTAATCAATTTATCTTATGCCTTAATCTCTTTATCAATTATGTTTTATGTTTTCTACTAAAGTTATGATATGTTATTGTCCTGTTTAAGATGTTTATGTTGATATGGCTTTATCTTAAAGTTGTCAAGCTATAATAGCCAAAATATCTATGTCGACACAATGTCTATCAATGTTGTTGAGGTCACATCGGCCTTTTATGATGCATGTTTAAATTTTTATAAATAATAATTAGAATACAAGTATTAATATCATGTGTTGTTTTACTTCTATAAAAGTCTTTATTAAAAGTATAAAATAAATTCATGTAACATTATAAATAATTGATAAAATTTGTTTTGGTAAGATGATTTAAAAATTGAGATTAAAAATAATTTCAATATATTTTTCTCTTTTAACTTTGTAGGGTGTTAAAGACAAAAATGTGATATATTTTTGTACTTTAAAGTGTACAATAGTTTGGATGCAATAATTGTTCATCAATATGTTATTTCAATGATCTTTTGGTTAAAATATTAACATCGTCTCTCAGAATAGAAAAGAGGTTCGAAAGACAAACCTTGCTTCCTTAGACCTCTACTAGATTTGTTCTAATACGTTTAATAATATCATATCATTTAAGAGTTAACGGCAATAGCAACTTAAATACATCTTCCTCCCTTAAGCCTTTGAGACGCTTATACGCCTTTAAAAACAAAACCATGACAAAGTTCAAAGTTTCAAACCTACTGTAAGAAAAGAATGGTCTTATATCTCAAGCCTAGAGGAGGGGGAATTGGATTAAATAATGATATTTTCGAAATCTTTATGAATTTTTTGCTTTCTTGAAATCAATAAACAAATAGTAATGAATCAACAAGTAGAGAAAGAGTAGAGAAAGATCAACACAAACAATCTATACTGGTTCGACTATTACAAGCCTACATCCAGTCCTCCTTCAATAACCTTAGTTAAAGGGAATCCACTATAATTGATTAAGTATACATAAATACAACGTCAACCCTCTCAATGCACTCCTCTCGCCACTCAAAATCAATAGAGCAATACAAAAGATGAACAACCTCACTCTCTTACAAACCAAGAGCAATCACAACCTTTAACCCCTGGCCAACCCGCACAGGTACACAATACACAGATTGCTTATGAAGAACCTGATCTTTAAGACACACTCCTCAGGTGCAGATTAAATCAGAACCACTTTAGCACAAAGTCTTGAATGAACCTTGATGGGTAATCAACCAATGTAGTATAGATCCTCCAAGAACGTTTCTTGAACGCACTTGTAATCAAAACTCAATGAGAATGTTAGTATTTGAAAATGATAACTCTTTTGAAACAGGTTTCAAGTCACATATGTATAGGATTTTCAAGTCTTGTCGCATTATAATCGATTATGTTAATTGCATAATCCATTATGGTTTTTCTCTGTTTTAACAATTTATCCTATGTGTATAATCGATTATTTAAGCACTTAAGCCTATTATTGATTCATTGAACAATCTTAACAGATTAGGCTATTTATGTAATGGATATTAGACTATTTCTCTATTTTAATTGAGTAGCAAACTTATGTAATCGATTATTTCTTCACTTGTCTATATTAGTCATCCATTAGTCGTTTACTTCCTCTTTAGAGTTATCCAATAGAATTCCATCATTATTCTTGAAGTTGTCTTAAGTTTCCCATGTGTTGGTTAGCTCATTCCATCTGTGAGTTTCAAAGTTCTTTAAAGGTTACTTAAACTATTACAGAGCAAGAGTATAGTCTGATAAACTTTGAGTCTTTAAGAAAGCTTGTGGTTTCGGTTCTTGAAGAAGGAAAAGTTGTTACTTAGTGTGTCTAAGTTGTTGGTGCTCTTCTACCAAGCAAAATCAAGTTGTTCATTCTTTTTGTGCATCAAAAGAAGGTGATGGTCCTCTCTTATCTATTAAGAGAGGTTTTTTCTAATCTCATCTTTGTACTATAAAGTATAAAGTGGATGACACAATTGAAATGTTTAAAGCAAAGTTAGTGGAAAAGAGATACACTCAAACTTAAGGGGTAGACTATACGGAGACATTTGCTTCTATGGCTAAACTTAACAATGTACGAGTGTTGTTATCTCTAGCAATAAAGTTAGATTGGTTGTTACAACAATTTGATGTAAAGAGCGCCTTCATCCATGGAGAATTATCTGAAGAAGGTTATATGGAACTTCCACTAAGATGTATGGTTTCTAAAGAAGCATAGCCTAAAGGTGTGTAAATTAAAGAAATTGTTGTATAACTTGAAGCAATCCCTAAGGGCATGGTTTGAAAGGTTTTTAAAGGCAATGATTTTTTTGGCTATCGTAAGAGCAATTCAGATCATACTTTGTCTGTAAAGAAAAAACACAGTAACATCACTACTCTTATCATATATATGTAGATGATATGATGGTTACTGGAAATTACCCTAAAGAAAGGAAAGCTCTACAAAGCTATTTATCTAGAACATTGGAAATGAAAGATCTTGGTTGTATAAAATATTATCTTGGAATAGAAGTTTCCAAATAAAAAAACCAGGACTATTTCTCTCCCAAAGAAAATATATCCTATATCTTTTGCGAGAAATAGGCATGAAAGAGTGTCATCCTACTACTACTCTTATTGAAAAAGGATTGAAATTGTGTCTTAAGCCAAATCAGGTATCGATTGACAAAGGGAGATATCAAAGGCTTGTAAGAAGATTAATGTATTTAACCTATACCAAACCATATCTTACATATGTATTAAGTGTTGTTAGTTAGTAATGCATAACCTAGGTGAAAAACATATGAACGTTGTCATGCACATCTTAAGGTATTTGAAATCTACACCTAGAAGGGGTATTTTATTCACTAATCAATAGGTATTTGAAATCTACACCTAGAAGGGGTATTTTATTCACTAATCACATTGATTATCAAGACATAAATGTATATACAGGTGCAGATTAGGTTGGATTTGTAGATGATAGGAAGTCTACCTTAGGTTATTTCACATTTATAAGTGGAAATCTTGTAATTTAGAGGAGTAAAAACCAAAGTGTGGTTCCTCACTCAAGTACAGAAGCTGAATTTAGATGTATAACACTTGGTTTATATGAAGCATTGTGGTTGAAGTTACTGTTGAAAGATTTGGGATATCCTCTTAGGCAATTAATCTAGTTGTATTGTGACAACAAAGTTGGATGTGATATTGCCAAAAATCTAGTACAACATGATCACACAAAACATGTTGAAGTAGACAAGTTTTTCATCAAGGAAAAGTTGGATGGGAGAATCTTAGAGTTGTATAAGATTAGAACAAATGATCTTTTGGCTTATATTCTCACTAAAGTAGTCCTAAAATTAGTGTTCTCTAAATTTTTAAGCAAATTGGACCTGACTGACATTTATAACCAACTTGAGGAAGAGTGTTGAGATTTCTAATTAATTCACTATACAGTAAATTACTAAATATAGATTGATTTACTATATTAGCTAGATTTGAAGATTAGTTATAGGAACTAACTTAATTATAGTGATTAATTATAGTGATGGTTTAATTATAAGAATTGAATTGTTTTTTGTCCCGAGATATATCCTTTCTCCTATTGTTATATATATATATATACCTATTCTTTGTAATCATATATACAAACTTGAAAACCATTTTACAATAATGTAATATATTCTAATACCACGTTTAATCATAATATCAACAACACACAATACTAATTACACCAGATTTAAATTCACTTTTGAAATTAATAATTTTACAAATATGTAATTTCGATTATATAAAAATTTAAATGCATTACTTTCCCAAAATTAAACAATTTTGGTTTTCTCAAAATTGTTTATGAAAAATGCACCCATACCTAAAATAGAAATAATATTAATACCAATTATTGATTTATATTAAAGATTAATAATAATATTTAACAATTAAATTTAACATATGCAGTTTTAACTCATCGCTAATAGTTTCTATTAACATTTATAGACCAAATAACCTAATTTGACAATGAATGGAAAGATTAAATACACTACATAAAACTTTACAAGAATTAAAATTAAACATTCTTAGAAGAGCAAGTGAATTTATTAAAGTTTTATAAAAGAAATGAGAATAAAATGGAACTGCAGTAGTACCGTAAAACATACGGATCTCTCCTATAGATGACCAAAGTACGTTTTGTTTCTGTGTGCGAAACGCGCTGTGCAAGACATTCAGACGGTCGGGCGCGTAGATTAAGGAATCAAACTGCCACAGAAAACAAAGAAAGGAAGGACGGAATGGTAAAATCGCATGGTGTCAGGTTATGCATGCAAAAGACTACAAATTTTGAGGAGCCAAAAGGAAGCGCGTGTCGTGCACGCAGAGAGAACCAGTGCGGTCGAATCGCCACATATTGGGGGTAAAGGGTCCACTCTGCACTGGTTTTTGAACGTTTAAGAAAACTCCTGGTTTTCGGGAGCCAAAAGCGGTTTTCAATAAAACCGGAACCGGTTTCCGGTTTAGGCTTGGGACTGTGGGCGTAGAACAAAGAAGAAAGACCAAGAGTGAGCCAATGGTTTTGGTCTAATAATATACATAGAGACTGTTTATATATATATACCATTAAGTATAAAGAAACCGTCATAACAACTATTAGAGAGGTGATTAGGATTGGAGAACAATATGTGAAGAAGAAGAAGAAATAAGAAAAAAAAGTAAAAATAAATTCTGAATTACTTGATTAATCATAATTTATAGACATAATTTCCGTTTAATTTATTGCATGTATTTTTTTTTATTCAATAAAGTCTTATATTTCGTTAATTTAGTCTTTCTTTTAACTGTATTTATATAGTTAGCGGAATGTTAAAAATGTTTGTCGCGTGAGTTTGTAATTTTTTTTTCATTTTTATCAAAATGAAATAAAATAATTGTTTATATGTTAAGTTAGTATTGTATAATGTGACATTATTAAGTGTGTCAAGTATTAATATCACGTGTTAATATCTAATATTTAACTTAGTTTCAATTTATTTTAAAATAAAAAAAAATATAAGATTTTTTTTTAAATTGAAATCAAATTTAAGTTTTATATAAGTATTATATTAAAATTTATATTTTTATTAAAGATTAAATTTTTAATAAATATTCCAATATAACATTTAAGCTTTGTACATCATAATACTTATATCACACTTATATGCATTATAAAAATTTATATTTTTATGATTTTTTAATTTATACGTTATCAATTTCTCATATTTTTATAAATCATTCATTTTTACTTCTCTTTTATTATTTGCTTTTATAAAAAAAAAATCATCAATATGTAAAGATGAAAATGATTTTTTAAATAGGAAATAAGTTGTAAAATTAAAATAAAATAATATAGATAAACTTATTTTTTTGTCAGAAAAAACATAAAAAAGTTTATTTATATTTATAATTTTTTTAAGGGTTAAATATGTTTTTAGTCCCTAAACTATCAAGCGAATTTGTTTTTAGTTTTCTTTCAAACTAAGCTACATTTTGGTCCTTATCCTTCAGGAAAGCTTAATTTTTCATCCTCCAAAACCAACAACGTTAAAAAGAAGCTGAGGTGGCTAACGTCTGGCCACGTGTGATGACATCTTTCCTTCCTAACTTTCGCCATGTGTGATTGCATGTTTGATGACATGTGTTCAGTGATGAGGTTGTGAAAGAAATTAGGGTTCTTATACTTAGTAAATTTGGAATTTATTTACGCGAATGAGAATTGGGGTTATTATAGTTAACATTAGTAACTGTCTTGAAGCTAAATCACGATTAGGGTTTGTGTTCCATCAATTTACATTCGGGATTGTTGTGGCTCCAGTGCTTGGTGTGCATTCATTATCAAAGAAAGGCGATTCGAAGAAGGTAATTATTTACTTTGGGTTTACTGTGGCTACAGTTTTTGTTGTGCATTGTGTGTGTAAATTTTTCATTTTACCATGTAGGATTAGCAATGGATTTTGACATTTATCTGCATCACATGGGGAAGTTCATGAAGAATAAGGAAGTATAATATGTGGGAGGAGAAATACATGTTATAAAAGGAATTGATCCCGACAGGTGGTCTTAATTTGAAGTAGTGAGATTTGTTAGAAAATTCAAGTATGAGGCAAAGTTCAAGCTATGGTGGGTCGAAATAAAAGGCCATGAACAACTTGATAATACTTAGTGATGAAAGCGAAGCAATGTTGTTGGCTAACTATGCAGAGACAAATAACGATGAGGTTGGAATCTATGTCCAACAAGTCCAACCTAGTGAGCCAGTTGAACTTAACTTTCTTACTTTTGGTGAAGAGGCACATGAAGTAGAGATAGAGGAGATGGAGGAAGAGGTAAACATGGGTGACGAAGAAGAGGTTATTGTGGATGAACAACATGGTTATGTTGTTGAAGAACATGCCAATATGGATGAAGAAGATGGTTACTTGGATGAAGAACATGCATTTGTTGGTGAAGAAGATGACGTAATGGATGAAGAAGATGTTTATATTGGTTGGGTGGAGGGGAATGTGGAAGTAGAAGACGTCCTAATGGATTACGAAGAGGAAGAGGGGAATGTTGGGGGAGAAGATATAGAGAGGGGTGAGGATGAGGAAGAGGGGAATGTTGGGGGAAAAGATGTAGAGAGGGTTGAGGATGAGGAAGAGGAAGAGAAAGAGGAAGAGGGCAATGTGTTTGAGGCCAAAGTGGTGGACAATGTGGATGACAGTGAAGAGGAAAGAATGAAAAATGATAATGATGGGTTTAGGATGTAGGGTGGAGGCAGAAAGAAGAAATATTAATCCTATTTTGGATAGGTGGAGTAGAATGAAGAAGAAGAATAAAACTGTCAGGAGAAGAAACCAAGAGAGTGAGGGGTCATTTATGATTAACGAAGAAGTTGGAGAGCATGAGATAAATCAAGGTTACAATTCAAATGAGTTGTCTTCAAATGTGGATAGTGATGAGGCTGTGAGTGAGAATAAGAGGAAGTTTCCAACGTAGTAGATGGTATGACCAAGAGCTTCAAATTTAAATTGGGGATGAAGTTTAAGTCATTGAAAGATTTTAAAAGTGTGCTATAGGAGCATAACATTTTAAATGGAAAAAAAGTGAAGTTTGTGAAGAATGATTTGAAGAGAGTGGGGGTAGTTTGTAAAAAAGGATGTGGTTTTCTAATCATGACTAACAAGGTAGAAGGTAGCCAAACTTTTAGAGTGAAAAGACTGGTTGGGCATCACAAGTGTGGAAGAGATTTAGGTAACAAAAGTGCAAGTGTACAATGGATTGCACAAGTATTGATAGACAGATTTGTAAATATCGGAGGCATGACTGTGAACCAAATCGTAGATGAAATCAAGAAATCAATTAGTGTTGGAATAACTCCCTGGAAAGCTACAAGAGCAAAGCAAATTGCAATGGATTCTTTAGTGGGTGATGGAGAACGACAATATGGTCGCCTTTATGATTATGTGGCGGAATTGTTAAGAGTGAAGGCTGGAACCTTCAAGATTAAAGTCAATCAACGCCAACCCACTTTGCCACCAAGGTTTGGGTCATCTTACATGTGTTTAGAGGGTTGTAAAGAGGGGTTCTTAGGTAGTTGCAGGCCATTCATTGGGGTAGATGGTTGCCATTTGAAGACAACATATAGAGGTCACTTGGTAGTGATAGTGGCAAGAGATCTTAATGACCAATATTTCCTACTAGCTTGTGTTGTGGTTGAAAATGAATGCAAAGACACATAAAGGTGGTTTTTGACACTGCTACTTGGTGATATTGGGGGCATTGATTGTCAACGCTGGATCTTCATTTCGGATGAGCAAAAGGTAACTTCAAATTAAAGTTGATTTTGTAATTTCATTTGATTAGGTACTAAAGGATGTTGTCATTTCTTTGCAAGAATTAATGACAATATTTGATGAGATTTTGAATGGAGTGGAGCACAGGCTATGTTTAAGGCATTTGTACAACAACTACAAGAAGAAATTTGGTGGGGGCCTTCTCATTAGAGACCTTAGGATGGGGACTGCCAAGGCAACATACTTTAAGGAGTGGGAAAAAAATTGGTGAGTTGAAGAATGTCAATACTGATGCTTATAATTGGTTAATGGCAATTCCTACTAAATGTTGGTGTAAACATGCATTTAGTGCTTATCCTAGATGTGATGTGCTAATCAATAATTTGTCTGAGTCATTTAACAGTACAATTTTACTTGCAAGAGACAAACCTATCATTACTATGATGGAATGGATTAGGTCATACATTATGACTAGGTTTGCAACACTTGGAGAAAAAGTAAACACATATCCTAGTGATGTTATGACTAAACCAAGAAAAAGGTTGGATAGGGAAGTAGAAAAGAGTGGGAATTGGCTTCTAGTTTGGGCAGGAGGTGCAAAATTTGAAGTGACTCATGGGTTTACAATGGATAAATTTGTAGTTGATCTTTGTAATCATAGTTGTACTTGTTACTTTTGGGATTTGGTAGGAATACCTTGTAGACATGTTGTTACTGCCATACAATATAAATTAGAAAACCCAGAAGAAACATGTTTATCAAACTTGTTATGCACCTCATATAATTCCAATTAATGGACAAAAACTTTGGCCTACATCTGACTCTGCACCACTACTACCACCTATATATAAAACACCTCCTGGGAGGCCAAAAAAGTTAAGAAGAAGAGAAGTTGATGAATATGTCAGCCATTCAAAGTTGTCCAAGAAAAATATTGCTATGAAGTGTAGCAACTGTAATGAATATGGACACAATGTAAGAAGTTGTAACAAGGGGCAGGAAAGCAAGGTAGTTGTGCCTGCTGTTGTTATTTACAAGTTCAATTATTTACAAGTTTGTCAATTCTAACTACCTTACCCGTTTCACAGAACACAAGGGGAGCTGCCACACATGCAGGGGCTGCATCAACTGGAAGATCAGCTGGAAGAACATCAACACAAACTTCAATTGTTGGACCATCAAGGAGGGGAGCTGCCACACATGGAGGGGTTGCATCAACCTCACAAGGTCCAAGAACATCACGAAGGAGAGTTGCAATAGATGTAGGGGTTGCATCAACATCACAAACTAGAGGGGATGCAATGATGCGTGAAGGGGGAAGAAGAACATCCACAAGACTGGCTGCACAAATTGTAGGGTCTCAAGCTAGTTGCAATTGAATTTGTAGTGTAGGCATGTGACTTTTTGTAATGGTTTAATGTACTGAATGTGACCCACTTAGGCAGACCATTAGTAGTGGGCACAATATTTCGGGACCACTTTTTTGTCCTGTAGTAGCACATGAAATGTTATTTAAAGTAGTCATGGACCACTTTATGGACCACTAGTTATTGTTGAATGCAATGTTAATTAAAGTGCTGAGCAACCACTACAATTACTACTTATTGTTAAACTATTTATTGGTTTGGAACTGTTGCTTGTGTGATTCCAGCTGGGAGCTCTTAAATGTTCAAGTATTTACATCTGGTTTATATCTGATTTCATTTTGTTCAAGTATTTTCATTCTGGTTTACATATTTAAATCTGTTTCAATTGCTTGCTTGCCTTAAAAACCAGAAGCACTTGTCTACCTAAGTGGTTTTAATTGCTTGCTGTATTTGGAGTACTGGTCATGTTAAACATTATTTTTGTGCATTCAAACTTGTTTCAGTCATTTTGAATAGTGCCTGGTCATATTCAAACTTGATTTTCATATTGTCATGGAGTTCTTTTACTGCATAATTGGCCATAGAAAGGTCTAATTTGGGTTGATGATGTTTTTCTACTATTTGGAAGCTTGAACAAGTTTAGAAAGATGTATAAAATTTGCTAGCACTGTTCATTTAGTCATATCTTGTCCTATATGCAGAAATGCTTCTTAAACCAGCACATTTTGAATGAAAATTAGAAGTAGAGTTGTGAATCTGTATTACAAGTTGTTTTTAACTCATTTTACAGTTTAGACACATGTAAAATCATAACACAAACTTGTCTCAAAGTTCAGTTTCAACCTTAAACCATTTCTATGCAATTTTGATAGTCAAACCATTCATTTCAGGTCACCTTTTCTTGTGGAGATTAACTTTTCAGCCACTGTATGTTAAATTCCTTTGCATAATTGCATCTTTAGTGATAGAACAACTAGTTGCATGTTCAAACACATTCATTTAAAATGACAGCAATAATGTTGATACAAATGCACAGAACACAAACATCAGGCCTTAATTCAACTGAACTTCCATATTTTATTCAATTTAACACTTGAAACTTCTGCTACATCACAACATTACCAATCTAATTACAATTTATCTTCAACACAAACATAATACAAAACATTACTATTAATGCCCATGACAATACAAAGAAGACCAACATCATTTTGGAATTTTTTCTCTCTTGCTCTAATTTCCTCTTCAACTTCTCTTTCTTCTTCTTCAGATCCAATACAACCTTTTCAATACAGACTTTAGCTTCTTCACTCTTCCTTTGTAAGCTTTCTTCAATTACATAATCTCCTTCATCAACTTATTCAAAATAGTTACAGCTTGAATTACTCTGCAATAGGAATTACAAATCAGGAATACAAACACAAAGCAGAATAAGTAAACCATTTTTTCTCACTTACTGCCCAATTTCTCCATCTATAAAATAGTCTCCCTTTGTTCTTCAATGTAGTTGCCTTCAATAGCAACAATCTTTCCCCACAACCACAAATTTTTGAAGCTAAGTTAGAAAATGATCCACATGTTTGGGACATTCTTGAACCAATGCTCCTTTGCATGCAACCAATTCCTCCACTGTCAACTTTCATTTCCCTTCAATAGTGATTTCGAAAGTAAATCAAGAAAGATCCTTTTAGTCCCAACAAAGCCCTATATCCCAAATTCATCCATTTATTCACACAAAAGAGAAGAATGAACTTACGTCATGAACTACACCAATGCTAAAGAAGATGAAATTCAACCTTTTGCTCTTGAACCTTCTTTCCAGCTAAAATGATGACCTTGTCGTTGCTCTTCACCCTTCAGACCACACTTTCAACCAAACTTTACCGATCAACCTAATAAAGCAATGTTTTCACTTTGCATTAAAAAATACCAATGTGGTGAAAGTTAGGAAGGAAAGATGTCATCACACGTGGCCAAGCGTTAGCCACCTTAGCTTTTTTTAACGTCGTTTGTTTTGGAGGACGAAAAATTAAGCTTTCCTGAAGGAGAATGACCAAAATTTAGCTTAGTTTGAAAGAGGGATTAAAAACAAATTCGCTTGTTAGTTTAGGGACTAAAAACATATTTAACCCTTTTTTCAATAATACAGGTGATCTTGAGTTTTTAGATAATGAGAACTCAACTCAACATATTCTTTTAAAAATAAATTGGTTATAAATTGATTATAATATTAATACATTAAATTTTTTATAAATCAATTTTAATATAAATTTATTATATTGAAATGTTTGTTAAAATATGAATTTTAATAAAAAAATTAGCATAACATTTGTATAAATATTAAATTTGGTCCTAACTTGTAGAGGGACAAAAATGTTCCATTTTGAAAAAAAAATAAAACTAAATGGAACAAAATTATTGAAAATTAGAATTGAATTTAATAAAATTGACGAAAATTAGAACCAAATTGAATATAAAATATTGACACATGTAATGCTGACTTGACAAGTGACAGTGACATTAACTTAATACGTATTACATGACATAATGCTAACTTAATATATGTACAACTTTTTTAAAATTAAAATATTAAAAGAATCACGAGCTGACATATGTCACACATTGTTTACCTTCCTTTAACGATTTAACTGTTGTAACAAAAGAGGATCACATTGATAAAATTAACGAAAATTGGGATTTTATTGAATATGAAAAAAAAGAGAACAAAGACCACATTAAAGAAACTTAATGAAAATAGAGATCAAAGTAGTATTTAAGTCTTATTTATATTTATACATTAGGGTGAATGACAATAGATGTATCATTGTTTAAACTAATTTAGGTTTAATTAAGTTTTAAGGTTGCCATAAATTTAGGTGTAACACCCTAGAAAATGACATTTTAGAAGTGTTTGTTGGAAAACAGGTTAGCTTCTTTCTTCACCAAAAGGGAGGGTGAATTGGTGTTGTTTCAAAAACAAGTTCTTTTCGCAATCTTGTAAACAAAGTCTAAAGCTTTTTAAAATTTCTTGAAATGCAAACAATCAGAATATGTATGCAGCGGAAAATACGTAGTTGACTGCGTAAAAAGCAAAGTCGACTGTAATGTAAAAGATAAGGGATAGAGAAATGCAAACACAGGTTTTTATACTGGTTCGGCCAACAATGCCTACATCCAATGTCCTTCCAACCCAGGAAGCATATGCACTATAATGGTTGTGGTTTTTACAAAAAGGAATTTATAGAAGACCTCCACGTCAAAAATATAAATCTCCTCTCTAACCCAAAACCAAAATATAGGCAATAAACCAGCAAGACTTGTAGCAAGAATCCCTCTTCTGCAATCTGCCAACACCACTTTGAACAATCCTCAAAGTGCACTATCCCCTGTAATCAACAAGTCAAAACCAGCAGTCTTCACGGATGCCAAGTCGCACAAACGATTCCAACAGTCTTCACAGGATGTCAAGCCTTCACGATCAATGACAGAACACCTTCTTGTGCAGATATTGATCAGACAATGAATGCACAATTCAATCTCCTCTTTGAATCTCTTTCAAGAAAGATCATCACCGTCTTCTTGGAGAATTCTTGGAGCTAAGAGAAATCTGAAACAGAATTGAAATTTCCAGTTCATCAAAAGTCCTCTAAACAGACTCGTGTCAAGTCTATTTATAGATTTCTATTAGTCAAATGATTTCTCAGTCGAATACGCTACTAATTCAATCGACTGAATTATGACAGTTATAACAGATCAGTCAACATAGCAGCTTTCAGTCAACTAAAAACAAACCACATTTAATACAGTTGACTAAGTCACCAATGCTCAACTAACTTTCAAAAATATAGCCATTAGAGTGCAAGAGCATAACAAAATTCCAAAACAGACAACAGATACAGTCGAATGCGTAGCACACATATTCGACTATCAACTTGTAAAACACTTTGAAATTCTTTTCTTCTTAAAATAACACATAGCACTGATTCTCAAAGTTTGTACAAAGGTTTTAGCATAGTCGAATCCATTAGTAATTTAGTCGACTGTACTATCACTTTGTCGTACAAGAATAAGTTCATAAGAGTGCTCGTGATTTTCAGCTTTAAAACATGTGCAGTAAAACATATGAAATGATGCATAGCACATAGCACATAAAGCATGTAAACACGTTCCAGATATATATCAAACAATCAACTCAGGAACATGTAACACAATACATAAACATGTTCAACAGATATCACAATTAATCAGCATAAGAACATGTAATGCAGCAACAACATGTGCTTGTTATTAAGCAATGTGTTGTCATCATAAAAAACCAGATTGATATAGAAATTGTGTTATCAACAATCTCAACAGTGTTAGTGGTTTAAAAATAGTGAGATTCAATTATTTTAATATTAAATGGTTTTAATATGAATAGTTTTCCGACTTCTCTCTAAGGGGTCCTCCTCCCTGCTCATTTGCTTGAAGAACCGAGACTGTAAGATTGATCCTTGCGGCCAGATCTTCAACTTAGACCAATCATATGCTAATTTCGTTTAATGTTGTTTTGTTAAACGTCAAAACAGGTGAGAGAGTTTAGACATTTTAGTCTAATGGATGATTTTGTCTTAACACTAACAATTTGCTTAAAATCTTTCAATCCTCTACTGAAGTTTATTACATTGTTTGCGAAAAAGTTTTCCACTAACATTATTCAACACCATCCCTCCCGGGCCTCTCCTTTTAGTGTTTTTCAGATACTTCACTGGTGTAACCTAATCACTCGAAGTAACCCTCGTTACTCTGACTAGAACGGAATTTCACCCACTCCTGATTGTGCAGCATTCTTCACTACTCCTAGTATTCCTAGACACTCTTGGTATCTTCCTGATACACTATTTATTTGAGTTTCACCCACTCCTTGTTTCCACTAGACAAACCTATCTAGCTACCGTTTAACCCCACCAAGCTAAGCGTTAAGTGTTTGAATTCTCTTCAGAATTTACAATCAAATAAATTGATTACAAGTCCTTAGACGATTACTCTCGTAGAGAGGATGTGTAAGTTTATGATTCTATGAAGCTTGAGAGTATTTCCTTTTCTCTAATAGACTGTCAGAATTTTCTCTCTTCTTAGAATAGTAAGTTTATGTTTCTATGAAGCTTGAAAGTATTTCATTTTTCTTCTGAGCTTTTCTTTTCTTCACAGATATTTTCTTTCATGTTTGTGTGCTTATTCTCTTGCTCTTTTCTTCGACATCCTTTAATATATAGGCTTCAAGAAAATGTTTGTTAGATTATACTTTGCTTTGATCTTCAAACCTTCTTAGCCTTGTCGTAAGTAACAGCCGTTGGTTAAAGTCAACTTGTCAAAGCAGACATACTTTTTCACTTCTTTATCAAAAGTAGGTTGTACGAACTTTCAGGCACGACTTTTGGTAAAGAGATTATGTGAATGTCTCTTTATCTCTAACATCCACTTCTGATTTGTATAAGATGAAGTAGGTGGATACTTGACATATGTAATTTGCACATAATAGAATAAATATGCAAGCAAGCACATATGTCCTTTTTCTTATCACTTTTGTTGATTTTAAACATTGTGCATTTAATGGCATTTAACGTACTTTCAACACAAGGTTTTGGATCATTGTTTAAGACTTTTAACGTACTTTCCAAAAACATCTGACATTTTATCTATCATAAGACATATTATTGAGAGTTTGTTTAAGCATTTTTTAGCAATGTATAATACAAGTGCATTCAATAAGACTCTTATTGATGCATTTAATAGGAAAATTGTTTAGCAACAAGTCTATTCATATATTTGTGTGTTTACTAAAGTTTTTCTCAAAGTATTTAAATTTTACAAAGCTTTTTCATAAACCACTTATATTTTAGCTGGATTGCTTTTCTAAAGATAACACTTTATTATATATTCATTTTATTTATTATTGTTTGTTAAACTTCAAAACATAGGAGAACGTTTAGACAATTGTCTTATCATTAATTAATTCATCCATGATCTTAGTTTCAAGACACCGATACCAGATATCTGGATTGAGAGATTCGGTCCCCAATACCCGGTATGTCACCGTGTCTAAGGCTATAAACTTTATCTAGAAGGGTAAAAGGACCTTTAGTCCTACTCAGTACAAAAATAATTAAAAATATAATTAAATTACAGTAAATGAATAGAATACAAACTTTACCTTAAATATTAAATCACGTACGAGCATCCACTTAGTAAATCAATTTGGAATCGGCACCCAAATACGTAAGTGGCAGGTCATCTAAAAAAAATTAAGCAAAAACTGATTAATCGCGTGTAAATATAATATAATACATAAACCTTCTTCTGTTTATGCCCTTTAGCTCAATGTCATGTCGAAGTAGTATGTAAAGACTTGAACATAACTCATTAGCCATAACTTGGTAATCAAATCAAAACTCAATAACGAATGAAAAAAAATCAGAAGAACGAAATTTTCATACGCCACAATTTAAGCAGCTGCATCAAAGGAATGAAGAACTTGCTCTAAAATCTTTCTCTTATGCGGGTCAAGAGGACTCTCTGGTTTATCAGAGTGAGCAATATTTAGAAGATAGAGCTTCTTTGAGGCCACAAATGCTGCAGAAAATATCCTCTTCATCCCTCCACGGGTACTATCCACCTTGTATTCAAATTCATAAATTTTCAATCCTCGCTCTCCTGATCTTTCTGCTACTGTAATCAATTCAGCTTCCTTTGTACTTTCCTGAATGCAAAGGCAATTACAACAAAAGTTAATGCATCATACAATCATTTTATCTCTACCCACCAATTCTAATAACACTAAAACATGTTTTATTATGAGAACACAAACTTTGAAATATGCAATGGTGTCAACATTTGAAAAAATGTGAGTTTAACTCGTTATGCTCTATGCTAAAAGGCCCTATGAATGTAGCATGGTCATAAAAGAAACAGAAAAGTCTGCTTAAAGTATAGCTCCTGCTTATGTACTATACATACAGAATTTCTACATTAAATCATTCTAGAAAGTAAAACAAAAGGCAACAAAATGTTAGGTGAACTTCAGCTCCTTTTTCACTCTTCTTATAGTGGAATTCTTCTACACAATAAAATGTAACAACGAAGAAAGTTTAGAAAAAGATTGAGTCTGAGACCTCAACACTTGCCTAATTAACACTACTTGTTAGCAATTTTTCAGGACAAAACTGAAACCATAGTTTACAACCTTGCAAGTAAATGCTCAACATTAAGCAGCTGTGCAAAAAAAAAGAATAGTTTACCTTACGTTTTTCGGCTTGTAAGAGCTTATCAGCAACGAACTGAGGTGTCCCAAACTCTTCAAGAGTCTTAAGACGAACTGGGCTTACAACAACCCCAATATTGTTACTTCCCATAATTTTCTCTTCAAACAACACAGTTGCCCCTGCTTTATCAACCTGTTAGCCACATTAGCAAAGACTATTCCTTTAGGACAGAAACAAATACCATTATTCATGATGTGGCTTTTTCTCTTCTGGCTTGACACACTTTCCATAAAAGATTTCAAGTTAAGGGTGCTTCTTATATTATTATTATTATGATGATCATAATATTATTTTAGCCTATACAAATTTTTTGGTGTCTCTGAAATCATCTGTATTAAAACTAATACCTCAAAATGTGTTAGTAACCCAGAGTTGAAAAGAGAAGAAATGTAATATTTTGTATCAAAAAAAACACAAAAATAAGAGTGCACTTTCTCCTGGAAACGTTTCTCTTCACAAAAACTAAAACTCAATCCAAAAAATTATTCAAAAGTCTCATGCATACTAAGATCCCAACTATATAAAGGAAACCTCACTCTACCTCACTCCCCTAACAACCTAACTATTAAGTACTTAATCTGTTTCCTTCTATCATATACATTATATCATAACTATAAACGTTTCTGATATTAACTTAATTATCCCAGTAACTTTATTATTCTTGAATTGACAATTTTAACACGTAATTATTCTAACCAGATATTTACAGTTTTATTGACAAGTGACAGTGTTAAACGCATCCAACTTCTAAGTATCAGCTTACTGCAATATTGTTCACCTAAAAAGGTTTACTGCTATATTTAACTGATAGTTTGAAGTTTCAAACTGAGAAGGGAATAGTTTAGTTTACCTTAACCCAAGAAGAGGGTGTGAGAAGAGTGAAACCTTCCTCGGAATCAGTGTATCTCTGAAGCTCCAATTCTTGAGCCAACAAGCGTGCATCACCCATATTTGGCAACGGCGCAGCCTGACCCCACAGAAACATTGTGAGAAGAAGGGCGAAGTTGAGATTCCTCTTGCTAAAAGATGGTGCCAAGTTCATATCTTTGTGGGATTCATGAATGCAGGTCAGTGAAGTGGATTTGGGGAGCAAGATTGAGACGAAGATTCTGGAAGAAGCATAGGTGGATTGAGAGTGCTGGTGGAAGAAAGTAGAGCGTGAAAAGGTAAAGGAATTTCTTAAGGCCATTTTATTTTGTGGATTTAAGGATTTGGTTTAAGGTTTGTTTGATTGGGTTTCAATGTTTCATCGCCATAGGATGAATCTACGAGAGGTGGCAAGGGTCGTTAGAAGGTGTTTGCTAATAGTTATCCAGATGTTTTTTCTCTTCCACTTCCTAAGGTTACGATTACCAAAATTTTAGACTTTTATCTTTTTGGAATTTTTTTTTCGACTTAATATTTTTTTTTCCTCTGTAAGAAATAACTATAAGAAGCACGTATATATTTAAAAGATGAATAAAAATAATAATAAATCATTTGTAACATATTTTATTATTAATAACTAAATTATGTTTTTTATTAGAGGACTTGATATCTGGTTAGATCCACTTTCACGAAAGACAGGCATGTTACAACGGATAATTTAACTATAATGTCTTTTGTAGCTAAAGTTTTCTTCAATTAATTTCAAGTATTTTTTAAGAGAAATTTTTAATCAAAATAAAAACAAAAACTTTGTTAACAATTTAAAAATAACTAAAGACAATATTAAAGTGTGTTTGTTATTTCCGTTGATTTTGTCTCTTAGTGGTGTTGGCCAGAATCTTGTCATCACCTTGATTATAATTTTCTTGTCTTTATTGTTGTATAATGAGTAAAAACACTCCATTAATGCTGGACAAAGGTTCCATGAGTAATATCTGAGTCTTGACAGTATTATAACACTCGTTCAAGCCTTTCAAAAAGCATATCACGTGCTCCATGTCCCTATATTTGTGTGAGGCCTTAGATAGATTACAACTGCAAGGAACTTTGCAGCTACAACTGGGAATAGGCCTGAGAAATTCCAATTCCTTCCACAGAATCTTCAAATCGGTAAAATATTTATTTATGCTTCGTTCACCTTGTTTTATAGAGTGAATTTCCTGAAGAAGGTCTGAAAACTTGAAATGATCCCCCTTTGAAAATCTCTCTTTTAATTCTTCCCAAAGTTCTTGGGCATTCTCCACATAAATCACGCTCTCAGCTATTTGGGGTGAAAGTGTCTTGGTGATCCAAGATAATACCATCATGTTACTTCTTTCCCAAGAATCAAAAAGACTATCACTTCTTTGAGGCTTTGTGATCCCGCCATCTATAAATTTGAGTTTATTCTTTGAAAGAAGGGCTCTCTTCATGTTTCTACTCCAAGAGGTGTAATTAGACTCATTAAGAATCTGTGATATAAGGGAAGCGCCTGGGTTCTCCCCTGGATGCAGATAATAGGGACTGGAAGGATTATTAGTTTGATTTGTATTCTCCATGAATGCAAGAAGGACGAAAGAAGCGGATGATTAATTACAGATACGAGCAGCGGAAACGCAGAACAGGTCCAAGACCTGTTCTGGTACCATAAAGAAAACTGTGGCCCAAAAGAAGGTAAAGAAGGCCCAAACCGATGGCCCAGTAACGAGACTTAAGTCTATCTTTTACAAAAGATCCTCAGAGTCATAAATTAGGTGAGAACGCCGAGAGCTTCGACGTCCGAGTGCTTTGCAAGGGCGAGATGCGACGAAGACACTTGAAGGTGCGTTCCGGTCAGTCCGTCGGTGATGAAGAAGATTCCGGCGAGATGATCATCGGTGGCATATCAGAAGGAGAGCGGAAGAAAAGAAGATGCACCGTAAAGGTATGTAATCTATATTTGAGAGAAAAGTAAAAATGCTGTGTTATTTTCTTAATTTCTTCTTCCCATTCTTAGTTTCTGACACTGGAAGCCCTTATATAGGGTTCCGGTAACAACAAAACTAAAAAACCCCAAAATAGAAAACCCTAGAAGCAAAAATCACTAGTGAAAAAATGTTGTTTAACATCACCCATTAGTCGTCGGTTTGTGTGTAATCCGACGTATAGGAGCGGACAGTGGCATTATCGTAAATAGTTGGTAAACGAGACGTCGGTTTTATTCGCAAGCCGACGTCTATTAATTCCAAGACGTCAGCACTACAACTCTCCGACGTCTACTGAGCTGCATTTAATGCGTTTCACCTAATTCTCAGGCGCTTAGACGTCGGGTAGACAAAATCCGACTTCTAAGGCATGTCTGTTAGGCGGGAAATGGCAAAAATCTTCAATGTTAATGTCAGCTTTTTGGGCGCCCGACGTCTATTATATCCTGTAATAATTACTTTTAAAAATCTCAAGGGCCTCAGATGTCAGCTATTTAGGGCCCCGACGTGTATGTTATTATAGACGTCGGAGCCCCATACCAACTGTCGTGAACATCTCTGACAGGATATCAAACGTCAATCGGTTCAGTTCTATAGACGTCGGTTCCCCCTGACAGAAACCAACGTCTCATGGGAATTCAAAAAGTCAGTTTTAAATGTTCACGTGGACGTCACATTAGTAGGATAACCGATGTCTATAGACGTCGGCTACTTCAGAATAATCGACGCCCAATTCCATTTTAAATACACCGCAACTCTTCGCGGCATTCAGTTTCTGATATCGATCGTCTTCCTCTTCTCATTTTTCTCTTGCCACACCTCTTCTTTTTCTCTCTTTTCGGCATTCAATTGTTGTTTCCTGTCTTCCTCCTCTCCTTTTTATCTCTTGCATCTCAGGTGTGTGGTTTTTTTCTATGCTCATCGTTTAAACTTTGTTTCGTCTTTCATAGATTATCTTGTCGTTCAACTGATGAAAATTTGCTTTCTTTGTGTTATGTTTTAGTGCAGTTTTGATCCTCTCTTTGGGTAACATAGTACAACGTTCTCCCTTTGCTAGTTTCCTCACAAGAAGAGTGGCGACTTTTGACTTTTCTATGGCTTCTCGACCCAAAATGGAACTTGGGTCCTTGTCTAGTTCTCATGTCACCGTAATTATTTTCTTTTGCGGTTGAATAATGGGAAGTAGTCATGGACCCAGGTTCGGTTTTGGGTTGAAATGTCATAGGAGATTCAAAAGACGCAAGCTTTTTTTGTGGGGAAACTAGCGAGAGGAGGATGTTGCACAATGCTACCGAAAGTCTGGATCAAAACTGCACTAAAACATAACGCCTTTGTTAGACGTCGGTTAGTGACAAGTCCGACGTCTATAAGGAACATAGACGTCGGTCAGTGTCATTTTAAACATCTATATATTCATGTAAACGTCGGTTTTATACGTAGGTGAACGTCTATATAGAGAAATTAGACGTCGGTGTGGGTATAAGTAGACGTCTATATGGACGTCGGTGGATATCGTTAACCGACATTTATATTTACGTCGGTTGGGAGGATTTCCGACGTCCCATGGACGTCACCCTTATAGACGTCGGTTGTTTAAGTGACATTATAAGCCCAAATTAACCGACGTTAAAAAGCGTTTTTCCACTAGTGAATATTGTTCAAATGAACAGTAACTACTAACTGAACAATAAAAGAATCAACGGAAATAACAAACACACTGTAATATATACTAAGGAATTTGTGATTTTTAATGTTTTATATATACCTAATTTTACTTTTAATCTCATATCTGTTCAAAGTCTAACTAGAGACATAAACTCTACCCTTACTTTTTCATCTAAGATGTGTGAAATTCAGGACAATGCTACATTGAAGATGATTGGATATGCTAGTATGTGCAATGGACTCTACCACTTGCAGTCTTTTGGAAGGAACCAGATTTCTAGTTGTATTTTTTCCTATGAACATGAAAATGTAAACCTATGACACTGTAGACTAGGCCATCCTGGACACAAAGTTGTTGAGAAATTGTGTAAAATTGTTCCCTATACTCAAATTTCTGCTGACAATACTTGTGATATCTGCCACTATGCTAAACAACACAAATTATCTTTTCCTAAGAGCAATACTTTGTCTGCTAACTGCTTTGATTTGATACATTGTGATATTTGGGGTCCTATTTATACTTCTTTTGTTCATGGGCATAGATATTTTCTTACTATAGTTGATGACCATAGTAGACACACTTGGGCTTTTCTAATGAATAACAAAGGTCAGACCATAGATCTTTTACAGGCTTTTATCATGAAAATCAAGACTCAATTTAACAAAACGATTAAAATCATTAGGACTGATAATGGACCTGAGTTTAATTGCCGTGCTACTTATAATTCTAATGGAATTGAGCATCAAAGGAGTTGTGTTGAAACTCCACAACAAAATTCTGTTGTTGAAAGAAAACATCAACACATATTAAATGTTACTCGTAGCTTAATTTTTCAATCGAATATCCCTCACACCTATTGGTCTTATGCTTTATCTCATGTTGTCTTTTTAATAAATAGATTGCCTTCTCCTGTTATCAATGACAAAACACCTTTTGAACTCTTGTATAATGATTCACCCACCTATCTTGATCTAAAGGTGTTTGGATGCCTTTGTTTTGCATCTACTTTAGAAAACAATAGGAGCAAGCTTGATCTGAGAGCTAGGAAAGGAATATTGTGGAATAAAAGGGTATATAGTTCTTGACAGTAATAGTAGAGAGATAATCATAAGCAGAAATGTTATGAAAATGTGTTCCCATATAAAGATAAACAGAAAAGGAAAGATAGTGGTAATGGTGAGAAAGGAAAAGATAATGGTAATTGTGGTGAAGAAAATATGCTTTTCCTTGATAATATTGATTCCAAGAACGAGAAAGAATCTGCAGGGGATGAAAGAGAGAACCAGAATCCTGATCAGAGTAATTCAAATGGTAGAAACTCGACAGAGAGCAATACTTCCACTAATGAAAACACAAATCCCACAGAACAGCAACAAGAAAATGTTTACAAAAGATCTAGCAAAGTTAGAAAAACTCCAGAATACTTGAAGAATTATGTTCAGGAAGGAGATGAATCTCCATCTACATACTTGACTGCCAAAAATGGTTTGAGTACTCCTTACCCAATAACAAATGTTTTATCTTACAAAAATCTTTCTGACAAGCACTTAAAATATACTCTTGCTATAACTAATGACAAAGAACCTAGTTCTTATGAACAAGCCAAGAACATCCCAGAATGGATCAATGCCATGCAAAAGGAAATTCAAGCTCTACAAGCAAATAAAACTTGGTTCATGACTCAACTTCCTCCAGGAAAGAGATCTATTGGATGTAAGTGGGTCTATAAGATCAAACACAAAGCTGATGGTAGCATTGAAAGATATAAGGCTCGGTTGGTAGCAAAAGGGTATACCCAACAAGAGAGTATAGATTTTCTAGACACATTTTCCCCTGTTGCTAAACTTACTTCTGTTAGAATGCTTTTTGCTCTTGCAGCTTCTAAGAATTGGTTTCTACATCAACTTGATGTAGACAATGCCTTTCTCCATGGAGACTTGAATGAAGATGTTTATATGGATCCTCCACCAGGCTTAAATGTTGGTGATAAAGGTCAAGTTTGTAAGTTAACTAAGTCCTTATATGGCTTGAAACAAGCCAGTAGACAGTGGTTTGATAAACTTTCCACATTTCTTATTTCTTCTGGATACACTCAGTCTAAATCAGATCACTCTTTATTTGTCAAAAGAACTAACAGATTTCACAGCTTTACTTGTATATGTTGATGATGTTGTCTTGGCAGGAAATTCAATGAAAGAAATTAGTTTGGTAAAAACCCTTTTACACAATCAATTTCACATTAAGAACCTGGGAGAACTTAAGTATTTTCTTGGCTTTGAAGTTGCTAGGTCTAGAAAAGGAATACATGTTTGCCAAAGAAAATATGCACTTGATATTCTTGAGAAAACAGGGATGCTTGGAAGCAAACCCAGTTCTACACCGTATTTGAGCAACAACAACTCATTATATAAGGCAGAGGACTACATCGATAATCCCAGTGATTATCGGAGACTAATAGGAAAACTTTTCTACCTTACTAACACTAGACCTGATCTATTTTTTACAGTTAATCTTTTGACTCGGTTTATGCAGGAACCAACCAAGCATCATTACCAAGCTTTGCAACATATACTTAGATATATTAAATCAAGTCCATCTGAAGGACTTTTCTTTGCTTCTGATTCGGAGATACAGATAAAAGGATTTAGCGACTCTGACTGGGCCACCTGCCCTAATACAAGGAGATCAACCACAGGTTATTGCATTTTCCTGGGAAAATCTCTCGTCTCTTGGAGATCAAAGAAGTAGAGTACGGTTTCGAGATCATCTACAGAGGCAGAATACAGAGTTCTTGCTGCTACAGTTTGTGAGATGCAGTGGTTGCATTATCTCCTTCAAGACCTTGACGTCACACCGGTTGCTACAGCTATCTTATACTGTGACAACAACTCTGCGAGGCACATAACTCAAAATCAAAGTTTTCATGAGCGCACCAAGCATATAGAGTTGGATTGTCACGTTGTTCGTCAGAAGATACAAGCTAAGTTTCTACATTTACTACCTATTCGGTCAGAAGAACAGCTTACAAATGTCTTCACAAAATTCCCTCACCGCACTCGGTTTAAGTCGATTATTCCCAAGCTTGGAATGGTGAACATCCACCACCCAGCTTGAGGGGAGGATATTAAAGTGTGTTTGTTATTTCCGTTGAGTCTTTTATTGTTCAGTTAGTAGTTACTGTTCATTTGAACAGTATTTTTGCTTCTAGGGTTTTCTATTTTGGGGTTTTTCAGTTTTGTTGTTACCGGAACCCTATATAAGGGCTTCCAATGTCAGAAACTAAGAATGGGAAGAAGAAATTAAGAAAATAACACAACATTCTTACTTTTCTCTCAAATATAGATTACATACCTTTACCGCGCATCTTCTTTTTTTCCGCTCTCCTTCTGATATGCCACCGATGATTATCTCGTCGGAATCTTCTTCATCACCGACGGACTGACCGGAACGCACCTTCGAGTGTCTTCGTCACGTCTCGCCCTTGCAAAGCACTCGGGCGTCGAAGCTCTCGACGTTCTCACCTAATTTTTTACTCTGAGGATCTTTCGTAAAAGAGAGACTTAAGTCTCGTTACTGGGCCATCGGTTTGGGCCTTCTTTACCTTCTTTTGGGCCACAGTTTTGTTTAGAAACAAAAACTCAAACTAAATTAAATGTATTTGCATTGAAAAAGAAAAATAAAAATAAGAATCAAAATATTAAATATATAAATTGTACTCTCCAATAACAATCAAATTTAATACGTTATCAAATTACTATTATTTAACTAGACAACTTTAGTATTGTCAAGTCAATAAATTAGATAGGGTTAAGTTAGCACTGGATCATTTCTTAACAAATATGAAATTGTATTTCAATAATTAATTCTTATGAAATCCGACTGAAAAGGTTAGTAAGACACAATGCAAATACTAAAAAGATAAAAGTAAAAATTTATTATAATGAAATTAATATTGAAGATTGATATAAGTGTTAGACAATTAAAAGACTTTGAAATAATTATAGTAAAAATAGGTTAATTGCACTGCTTTTCTAAAATAGATTCGTCATTAGTTAAGTACAAATTATTGTTCAATGGAGTATTGTTTTCTATTTCAAATTAATTAAAGTACAATCTTAATTAATTTGATGACAATCTTACAATTAACCAAAATAGATTCTCAATTAAAAGCAAAAAATTTCTAGATTATTCATAATAAATTCAACCAAAGTACATTCTCAGTTAAATCATATTATGTTTAATCATATCCTATTATGTTTGATCATATCTAAATTTTTTTATCTCCTAAGCAAGTTAAAAGTTAATTAATCAAAGTATATTCTCAATTGGAAACAAAAAATTGTTTAATCATATGAAAGTTCATAAATCCAATCAAAGTACATTCTCATTAAAAATTAAAAACCTTTAGACTCATGATCAATATGCATGTAGATTAAAACACCTTGCTAATTAGCTACAATATAAAAACCATTAGTCATATGAAAGTTCCTAAATCCAAGCAAAGTACATTCTTAATCAAAATTAAAAACATTTAGACTCATATGATCAATATGCATGTAGATTAAAACACCTCGCTAATTAACTAAAATATACAAACCATTACTTTTGACGTGATTAAGAGATAAAATACACAAAAGAAAGAAAACCCAAATCAATAATCAAAAGGAAAAAAAACATTATTTCAACCTAACCTCGGAATCCATAATGAAATTACAATGGAACAGTTTTAGAAGCTTAGCCCTCCATGGATGGAGTGGAATACATGATGAAAACAAAATTAAAGTAAGAGAAAGAGAGAAGTCATGGATAAGTGTTGCTCCAAACCAAAGTTGCCAATTCCCTCTTCTACTTTCCCTTTGTTTGTTTATATAAAACTTGGTTGGGCTTGCATTTTAACTTTTATGTTGATTAAATCTTTTATCTAATAATGTAATATCTCCTAAATATTTAATTGATTTAACCAGTTTTAAAAATATTTGGCAGATATTTCTGTTGATATTTTCATATGTAATTAAATTAGTTATTTTGTAAATAAATTATCAACAACTAAGTTTTCTCCAAAATCCCAATTTAGCCATTCTTATTTTGTCCAAAATTGTAGAGAAACCTATAATATTTAATATTTTCACTTTGACCCCTTGTGTTTGACTAGAATAGCCTCTTTGACTCAATTAGGACTGCCCAATGAGGGAATGCCACGTGGTAGTTCCCTCTCCACCCAAAAGTTAGGGTTTCTAGTTTAGAATGGATTCAGTTGGCACTTTAGGCTCGCGATGGCTATTTGTAAAACAATGGCAAGGTGTATGATTTTGTGTTCTTCTATGATGGATTTTGATGAAGATTGTGTTGAGGAGGCTCCTTCAACATAAGATGATCACCAAGATAAATTGATGAAGCTTCTTCAAAGAGATGGACTCCATGTGATCAATGAGAGTAGCGGAAGCAAATAAAGATGAAGATATGAAGATGTTGGTATTGTATGGTCTTGGTATTGTATTGTCCTCTCTTGATTCACTCCAAAAAAATTGTGTAGCATTATTCCTCTTAAGTCTAAGGAAATGCTTCTTTTAGCCTTCTTTCAAGCCTTCAAAACTGTTACCTTCAACGTTAGTCAAACTCCCAAAAGAAAGCACTAACCAAATTTGTTTCCCAGCAAAAAAGAGGCTAAAAGTAAAAGAAACAAAAGAACAATTTGGAAAGCTAAACTCAAATGGAGTACATGAGACAATACTTCAAAGAAAGTCAAGAATGACAAGCAAAAAATTAAGGTAATCAAATAAGAAAGTACTCAAATGGAATTCCTAAAGAAATGTGCTAGAATAGATGATTAAACCAAAATAAAGCTAAGAATACAAGTCCAAATAGATTAGCCAAGGTAAAACACTTGCCGGAAAATGAAAATTACACTACAATTCAAGTCCAAAAATTGAGTTTCTTTGTTGTTGTTGTGTCCTTTTTCTTTTAGAAATTTTTTTAACTTCTTTTGTCCCTTTTCTTTTCTTCTTTTATTTTTTTATTGAGGGATCTTCTGTTTTTATCAATATATTTTCCATAACACAACAAATATCATAACTCTTGAATAAATCATACTCAAAATCAATAAATCAAATGGTGTATGTAGGAAATCCTAACGAATCAAGTGAACTTTTGACAACTAGACAAATGACTCAATGGAAACTTAATACAATGAACTTGTTTAGGAACTAAAAAAAGTATGAATACACTCATAAAACTCAAAAAAACCCAGATTCAACCCAGAAACATCAAAATCCGAAAAATAGTGCACACTTTAGGACAACTATTGACATTTTCCGAGTCTTTTTCCCATAACTTTCTCCATAATGCTCAAAATGAGATGATTATTTCTCTATTTGAAACTAGACTCAAAGAGATGTCCATTGACTATAAGCACGTCTCATTTGGACCTTTCATCTGGTTACAGTTAATTTTCGAAAATGGAAGTGCACACAACACTTGACTCTAAATTTCGGAAAATGGGTAGGCTTTAAGTTTTCAATGTTTTCAAAAAAAAATCAAGTTTTTATATTAGTATGGGAAGTTTTGCTTTTACTTTTGGTTTTAGAATTTAAAGAAAGTTGGTGAGAGAATTTAGGTGGGTCGTGGTTAAAATGATAAAGGAGGAACTTCAGTTTAGTTTGTGTATAAGTTTTTTGATCACGTTGTTTTTGTATTGTATATTGTGTGTGTGGTTTAGAAAGGTGACTCTGTTGGTATTTTTTTTATATACTTATTAGTATTATTAAATGAGGGATGGGACCAGGTTTTAACTTAGTAAGACTTTTTAGTATAAGGCATGTGCGGGTTATGTTTAAGAGTATATGTGTGGATGCTTGGGTGTGGGTTTTGGTGGATCCATGTGGGGTCCACTTGTAGTTAATTGTTAAAATAGACAAAAAGGATCTTTGGTCTTGGTTAATTAAAAAGTGTGTTCAATTTGGTGTTTTAAAATTAATTGTTTGCATTGGTTAATGCTTATTGACAATGAGTATGAAATTGTGATGTAAAATTAAGTTATGTTATTTCCTTGTATTTATCGTTGAATGTGAGATTTTTGTATTACAATATGAGAAGGAGTTTGGGTCTCATGTGAAGATAGAGAATCGAGTGTCACCTTCCTCCTACATGAGGAAAGAAATGGTTGAATGTCTCGCCTAAAGGATTTGACTCGTGTTAAGTACAGTGCATCGATGCACATAGTATCGATGTGCACAACTGCCAAGGAAATGTGGGATGTTTTGAAAGTCACCCATGAAGGCACAGATGAAGTCAAGAGAGCAAGGAAGAAATCTCTCATTCAATAATATAAGATGTTCATAAAAGAGTGGTGAATCAATTACGACGTACCAAAAAGGTTTACTCATATTGCTAACCATCTTCTTGCCATTAGAAAGACAATTTGACAAAGAGGAAATAATTGGCATGAAACTAGAGAAAATTAAGCAAGAATTGGAAAACAAAATTGGCATGAAAATAGAGAAAACAAAATTAGAAATGAATTGGAAAACGAAATTGCAGTAGCACAGAGAAGAACAAAAATAACATTTTATTCATTGATTAAAGTCTGGAGAATGCAAAGAAACGAAACAGAAAAACGAAAATAGAAAACGAAATAGAGAAAACCTAAACCCAGCAACACTCTCACGTCTTGAGAGAATATCCTGGTTTCTACGTTTCTAGCCTCCAAAACTAAAGAATGGTTGCATGGGCACTCAACCTTAGGCCAATGAGGTTGCCCTACAAATGGGCCTCTCTAAATCTGACCCAAAAATGGGCCCAAAGTCAAAGTCTGGTCCAAAAATAAAAGAAAACGAAATTACAAATGAAAATAAAAACAAATACTGATATAAACAATAGTAAATGACATGGCAGCCCTATTGAAGTCCAAAATATAATTCCAAAATCTGCCCTGAAAATAATAATGGGAGTAATTAAGCTCAAAACATTCAAATTAATTAAAATATGATTACTCGTCAAAATTAAGCCCAAATAGTAAAAATGAGGTAATAATTGACAGTTAAGCACAATTCAATAATTAAATGTGATACAAAAAAGCTAAGTGAATAGGAGAAAATAATAATTCATCACTATCGTTTAACCCTACCGAGTTAAACCTAAAGTTTTTTAATTTTCTTCAGAATTTACAATCAAACAGATTTAGTATAGGTCCTTAGACTGTTACTCTTGTTTAGAGGATGTGTATATGATACAATACAATCTAATAGACCCTCATATTTTTCTCTCTTCTTACAAACGTAAGCTTATGATTCGATGCAGCTTGAGAGTATTTCCTTTTTCTTTTGAGAGTTTCTTTTCTTCATAGGTTTTCTCTTTTGTATTCTTGTGTTTATTCTCTTGCTCTTTTGTTTGACATTCTTCAATATATACAAGAAAGTGTTTGTTAGATAGTACTTTGTTTTGATCTTTGGATATTCTTAGCCTTATCGTAGGTAGAAGTCGTTGGTTAACATCAACTTGTACGAACATATATTATTTTTCATTTCTTTATCAAAAGTAGGTTGTACGAACTTTCTGGCACGACTTTTGATAGGTAGAACTTTTCGTGAATGTGTTTTTTTGTCTCTAACCTCCACTTGTGATTCGTATAGGATGGAGTATGTAGATACTTGACATATGTAATCTGCATATAGTAGAATATATATATATATATATATATATATATATATATATATATATATGCTTGCATATATGTCCTTTTTCTTATCAGTTTTTATGTTTTTAAACGTTGTGCATTAAATGAGATTTAATACATGTTTTGAACAATAAAGTGTTTTTTACGTTTTCTACCGTGATTTGATCGTTTGAGCTTATTACTAAGATAGCAAGTAATTGATAAGGAGTTCATTGTTTGATGAAGGAGATCATTTGGCATATGGTATCGTTTATCCTATGTAAACGCTCTTTTAAATTATTTCTATTTTTTCAACCGTGTGTTTAACAAGGTGTCTTTCAATAAAAGTTTTTGGATCATCGTTTATAACTTTTGGCTTGGTTTCCAAAAACAAATTTTGACACTTTTATCTATCAAGATATATTGAGAGTTCGTTTGATCATCGCTTAGTGATGTTGATAACGGTTGATTTCACCATTATCTGAGACTTAATTTTGATGCTAAATGAACTCTTTTTGACTTAAAAACTTGCTTAATCTCTTGTTTTTGGTTAAGTTGTGAATAAAGAGAGTTGAGGCTAGAACTTATGATTTTTATCATTAATTCCCTTGATTTTTTAGGAAATTTGAATGATTTGGAAGAGGAGTTGAAGTACCAAGGAGTTGAAACTCAGAAGGGACTGAAAAAACATCAGAAAGGAAGATTGTAGGACGCCTGAGCGCCCTTTTAAGGGGCCCTCAGCGCCAGAGGCTCGCATTGACGCCTGACTGCCTTTTTTTAGGCCCTCAGCGCTGAAGCCTCGCATTCACGCCTCAGCGCCCTTCTTGGGGCGCTGAGCGCCAACTTCACAGTGTCGTTCCATGCCTAGGCCCCTCTGAGGAGCCTTGAGCGCCAGCTTCTCGCACCACCGCCCGACTGCCCTAAGTTGGGGCGCTGAGCGCTAGCGATGTGGGCTTGGACTTTGTTTTTGCATTATTTAAGGACTTGGACATCCTAGGGTTTGTATCTTTTGACAAAAGAGACTCAAAAACACACTTTTCGACTCTCTGAAGGCAAAATTGGATGCGAAAGCTCTCCTCTTCAGTTTTTAGGGTTTATCTTTCATTCTTATTCCATTGTACATCTAGTTTCTCCATAATAATGGAGAACTAAACCTTATTTGTTGTTGGGAGATGATGTAACGTTGTGAACTCTCGTGTATTTGAATTGATTCTGATTTATATATGCTTCTTTTATTAATTGTTAGGGTTTTTCTTCTTCGTTCTATGCTTGTTGAGTTTAACTCTTTCATCACATGATTATTGGTTATCTGTGATATTGACAAATACATAGAAACCTAGATCTGGAGAAATTCTCCCAAGGGAACTATTGCCTAGACATAGGGATAGAATGCTTGGTGGTCTTAAGCTTCCATTCGTAATGCAAAATTAATTATTAGGGATGCAAGACATTGTGCGCTAATAATTAAGAATAGGCTTCTTTCGCAGAGACATCAGGTTCTAAGTAATTTAGAAAGTGACATTGACATTAATGAAGAAGATGAATTCTTATATACATGAAAGTGATTAGGTGAAATCTAAACCCCAACAACATATTCATCCCATATAAAAATCAATCATTCACTTTTGTGTTTCTCTTCAATTGATCACAATTGCATTCATATTTACTTTTTCTGCATTATGCATTCTAAACCACAGAAATTTGTTCTTAGAGTCCTAATTAGTTAAGCAATTACATAATTGTTTAGTGTTGTAAGTCTCTTGGGAAACGATACTTGGTCTTACCGAACTGTTATTACTTGATAGTTTCAGTACACTTGCTGAAGTCTTAACAGATGTATAACATTAATCCATTCAGCAAGACTCTCATTGACGCATTAAATAGGGAAACCGTTTAATGGTGCGTCTGTGCATACATTGTTGTTTTTCCTAAGGCTTTTCTTAAGGTATTTAGATTTGATAAAGCATTTTCATAAATCACTTATATTTTAGTTGTACTTCTTTTCTAATAATAACATTGTCATATGCTTAATTCGTTTTTTTTTGTTTGTTAAACTTTAAAACATATGAGAACGTTTACACAGTTCAGTCTTATAGATGATCTTCTCTCAACACTAGGTTCCTTAATCGTCTTAACCTTGCAATTCGAGATAGAGTGGAGTTGTTACCTTTTCAAGATTTGAATGATTCGGTACAAATAAGTATCAAGGTAGAATAACAATTTTTGAGAAATGGATTTAATACTTCCCGCTCTAGCTCCAATGCCAAGAAAGATCATCAAGGGGAGGTAAACAAGTGATAGAAGAAGAACCCTCTAGGAATCTAGGAAAAGAGAAGAGAGAGGAGAAAGAAAAAGAAAGACAAAAGGTGGGAACATCATCTCACACTTGCACTGGTGACAATAAATGTTTTAAGTGTCTTGGTAGAGGTCATAGTGTCTCACGATACCCTACCAAAAGAACCATGATCTTAAGGGATAATGATGCCTATAGTAGCCAATATGAGGTAAGTGAGAGTGAAAGTGAAAAGCATAACGCATCCAAGGGAGAAGATGCCCATCCTACTGAAGGATAACTTCTTATGATAAGAAGAGCTCTCCACAATCAACCTAGTTTTCAAGAACTAACACAAAAAGAGAACATCTTTCACACAAGATGTAAAATTTTAAAAAACATATGTTCTCTTATTGTGGATAGTGGATCGTGTTACAATTGTTTTAGCACTAGATTGGTTGATTAATTGGCATTAACTGTGTTATCCCATTGATCGTCGATGTCGTACTTGACTCAAATTGGTTGTACAAATTAAATGCAGCATACTAGGGAATGACTCCTAGGTCGTCTCTCAAGGACCAATTTTGGTTCTGTCAGAGGATCAAACATGTAGTAGGGGGTTGTGAACAGATTACGAATTGAAATTAACAGAGTAATTAACTTAGACTAAAACATCGATTAAAAACCGCTGGTCACTAGTTCAATTGCAATGCTTCCTATCCTTGATTAAGAACAAATTACACGCTCCTTTCACCCCTAATCCAACATGAATGAACCAACTAAGCGAAGGATTAAAACAGTTTTCATAAAAGCGAATTAAGCAAACGCAACGAAAACATTTAATCAATTATGCACCACCACAGATTAAGCATTTGCGACTTTAATCAATTAAGCGGGGATTAAAAACAAATTAGATCATTAAGGCCTTGTTCACTTGAGTGGATTTGAGGGAGAGTAATTGAGTGGACTTGAGAGGATTTGAAGATAATTTTTGTTGTTGTTTATTTTGAACAAATTTGGAGGTAATCGAGAGTGGATTTGGAAGTAAATTTTTTTAATCCGTCACATAAATTAAATCCTACACTAATTTTTACAAACTTTACTTCCAAATCCACTCTCGTTTACCTCCAAATTCACTCAAATAAACAACAAAAATTATCTTCAAATCCACTCAATTTCTTTCCCTCAAATCCCCTTAAGTCAACAAGGCCTAAGTGCGTCCTAATTGCAAGCACAAAACATATTAACCATATGCAGAGGAGAGAACAACAAAATCATGGTGTAGTGCAACAATATAAAGGGCACATTGCAATCTCTATAGTTATCAACCAAAACAGATTCAGCCTTCCATAAAAATGAAATGCACAACGGAAAATTGAATTCTAATCATCAAAATGAAACTATAATGGAATTGGAAAAATGAAATTAAGGCAACGCAAAACAGAAAAACGAATCTAGAAAATGAAATTGGAGTTTCAGGACGAAATTGGAATTGAAACAACAAAGTGAAATTGTAAAGTGGAAAACGAAATTCATAATACAACCATCAAACAAAATTGCAGTAGAAGCAAGGAAAAACGAAAGGAGCAAGAACAATATAACACAAACGAAATTGAAATGGAATTGCAATCGAATTAGAAAACGAATTCAGTACATAAAAGGAGAAGGAAAACGAAAATAAAACCTAAGGAAGCATCTTGTTCTATATCCTAGCAAGAGAGAATGGAATAGAATGTCCTAAGGGTGGTTGCATGGGTTCAAAACCCTAGGCAACCAAGTCAACCACACAATTGAGCTTCTCACTAATTCACCAAAATGGGCCCAATAATGTGAAAGTCTGACCCAAAAGTCATAAAAACGAAATTACAAAAGAAAATTAAAAACAAAACATTGAGGAATAGTAGATGACGTGGTAGCTCTCTTTAAGTCCCCAAATATAATCCCAAAAATTGTCCTGAAATTAATAATAGGAAAAATTAAGCTCATATAATTCAAGTTAATTAAAATAAGAATTATTGGGTAATCATTCTGTTTTAGAAAATCATCAACCACAATGACTGAGTAATCCGTTTTTAGGAACAATAACAAATAACATAAATTCCATGAATTTTACCTTGTACTTAGGATATCCTGAAATTGTTTCCCTCTGTTCTTAGTTGTTTTCACAATTCTCAACATTGATTTTTTTTCACAATGACAAATGTGTGATACATCAAAACTCTTTCATCCTCCATCAATACGATAATAGAGACCATAATTTTCCTTTCAACACCCATTACATATGGAAGACGAACATGAATAGCATATAGACATACTTCAATATAAACTAAAATTTCCAAGAGGAAAAAACTCGCTCAATGAATCTCCATTTTCGCGAGCTCTCTTAATCTCCAATTTGAAGATGAAACTGTAATTTTGCGAAAAGCATTCCCAATTTAATTTTAAACACAACATTACTAATTTTTTTACGGTTTAAAATATAAAAATCCACATTAAGTGCATTAGTAGTATTAAATTAAACAACATCAGCACGTGCCATGTCAACAGACATTTAACGTGCCAATATAATGACAAGGTTTAATTCCACAAATTTTTTAACTTTAAAAACTCAATTGATAAAAAAAAAATAACTAAAGAACCTAAATAAGATAACCCTCCACAAATAGGAACTAACCTAATGATTAAACCTATTTAAAAACTAGAATTAGATGTAGAAATTGTTAACACATTTCATATCATTAATTAAGATTTGTGATTCTATTTTAGAAAATCACGATTGAAGGTATTATTTTACTAAAAAAACTAATAGGACAAAATATTTAATTAGATGACCGAGGTCATCAAAATCATTCGGTTACAAAAAAAAAGAAAGTTTAGATTAGAGGTGCATTTGTACTTTACATGTTCATGAATAATGACCCATTTTAAAGGGAACTTAGTGAATTTTATATATCGAATTTAAAATATTTTATCGTTATAATTAACTATTTCTAGTATGCTTGTAAAGAAAACTGAAATGATAGTGTTGTTTTCTTTTTGGCCTTTTGCTCTTTCATTCTAAATATAGTAATATATTTATTTGGGTAGATATCAGTTTAATATGATAAATATTAAATATTAACATATTTCATTTCTAATATAATAAAAATTAAATTAAATTTTTAATATAATAAATTTAATGTATTTAAAATTCATTAACCGCCGTTAATATAATCGAGAACATATTTAATTGTTAACAATTATCATATATATTTATTAGAAAAAATATAGTAAATATAAATAAATAAAAATTTACAGGAATTATTAAAAAAAAATTCAGGACCCAAAACTAAAAAAAGTATTGATATATTACTTATATAAAAAAAGTTCAAGTCAATTTGATTAAATTTAAAATAAGTATTTTTAAAAAAGTAAAGCAAATAGGTTATAAAGAATGATATAAACTTATTAAAAAAAGGTTACTTATGTTGCGAAAATAGTTACAATAATAAAGACATAAAAATAAGGATAATGATACTTAGACAATATTTTTTTGACAACATTTGAACATCATTTACGTGTCATTATGTGATTGGTCCAAAATTATTTCACAATCAATAATCAATAATAATAATCATAAACACTACTGTGGACCAATCACAAAATAACACGTAGATGATATTCAAATGTTGTAAAAAAAATGTTGTCTAAATATCATTATCCTAAAATTAATTAAGATTAGCTTATTTTATTAAGAAAGTTAGATATACATAAACAAACTCATCCCGTTTTATATGAATTTAAAAAAAAAAAATGAGTCATCTGGTGGTGTGATCATAAACTGGGTGGGCCCTTTTAGATATTTTGGTTTCATTCCTCTGCACCACAATTCATTTCCCTAACAAGAAGTTGTAGGCCATACATTTTCCCTATTGATTTGGAAGGAAAACCCGAAGGAAGTTTAAGGTGGTTAAGCATGCAACGTGGGAGATTAAGCAAAGTGGCAAGTGGGTCCGCCATAATCCTCTGCATTTATTGGCTAACAACATTGCATATCTCTTGTTCCAAACCATGAATGGCTGAACAAAGATAAGGTACATTGAAACAGAATTCGCTGTCATTTTAGATCCTTGTCTGTGCAATTTTACAAACACCATGAAGCCATTGCCATATGTCAATAATGGAATTGATACCAAGTAAAACCTTTCACTTAGTTTCTCTTCCAATTCTCAAGAAGCTAAGATATGACTGATAACTAAACAATTTTTTTGCATTGTTGTACCTTAACAGGTAGAACCAAGTCCAACCCTTCATCTTTTGCATTTCAGTTTCTTGATTCTATGACCATTCTTATTGTACTTTTGGTAATTTTAACATGTACCTGTTCATGTTGTCAGGCCTTTCTTTCTTTCTTTCTTCACCATTTCAATTCGTTAATCAGTATTCTAACTTGTAAAAACAAGGCCCTCAAGGGATTAATGTTTTTCTGTTTGCTGGAAAAAGAAACTATTGATATCTTTGACTGCGTAAGGTGATTTTTGTGCATGGTTTGATATATTAATGCAGAAATGAGTGAATGAAAATATGTTTACAATTTTCTGTTATGATATTACTAGAGATATCTGGGACTATGTAACCAGTTTTGATAGTCTAACAAAGGTGTTTGTGGTTCAAAGGTGAATAGGTTGTTGTCCTCATCCACTGCTTTTTGTAGTCTGAAATAAAATTATCTTTTTCTCTCTAGTTTTCTTATTTGATTGCAGACCCAATAGAGTAGATTTCATTTCATGCTATTTACCACATTCACTGTTGCTTGATTAAGCTAAAGTTGTTAGGATTTCAGGTGAATGGATTGAAATTAAGAAAGTTGAACAATATATAAAATATATAAGAAAGAATCTCACAAATTTATTAACTTTAACATTTTGGGTTTATATGAGTTGTCTCATAACTCATTAATTTCAAATCTCCTTAATATATTTCAGAAGTTAACAAATATGTCATGCATAGTGATTAGATGAGTGTACAAATCTTTGAAATACACTATTTACTTAGTGATTCTTTGTTTTCACTTGCTTTTTTCCTTTGTATGTTGATCATCCTTTTCTTTCTTTTGTAGGTTTTCATGGCAGCATTTCCTATGTTTTACAAAATGCCCTGCAAGGACAAAAAATTACCAGCTCAAAATGTAATCAGGCAGAGTGAGAAGAGGTTCATATATGAGCGTAATAATATGAAGAGGTCCATCTTTTCGATTCCTGGTCAAATGTGCAGGAGTTGCCAACCATGGAACAAAGTCAACAATGCCCTCAAAAAATCAAACACAGCAGAGAGGAATGTACCTAGGTGCAGACTTCATGACAAAGGTTCTATGCATAAGAATGTGACAAGACTTTGGGTTTCAGACAATCACCTCAGCCTCCTTCAGGGATGTTATTCCAAGAAAGAAAATCTTTCTAGAGTTTGGTGTTCAGCAGGTTCTAGCTCAACTGAGAAGCAACTGAAGTCATTAGATTCTTATTTTGGAAAACTCCAAGATATTGCAAAATTGCGTACATTTGATTCATCACACAAGGTGATACAGGAGCATCGAACAGAGTGCCAAACTAGATCAGAAACTGCAATAGAGTCTCTTGATGAGTATCTTGGAAAAATAAATCATGGTAAAGTGTAATTATTTCTGGTGTTTTGGTGTCTTTCATTAGAGTTTAATTTTTATGCACCACTGGTGTAGAATGTTTTACACTAGTAACTAATCAGAAATCATGATTGATGTAATTTCTAAGAGTGATTATAAAAGTCAGCAAACTTTCAGTGCATAGCAGTTTCTCATTGGATGATAATATAAAAACACCTTACATTGTCAATGCATAAACTATATGTTGGCAATTCCATGTCGACTAGGGATAAGACCAATTTTTAGTATATAAGTAGGTACAAACCTCACCTTACAAACTGGTTTTGTAAGATGAGTTAGACTTAAAGTTCACTTCTTAACACTATATACTCTTACCTTGATGATCATTCTCTTCTTCTAGCTGACTTGGTCTTCTCAATCTCAACCACTTAAACATTGTTCTAACTGAGAAAAGAACAAGTTTGTTTGAAAGATGAATGAGTTAGTATTTTGATATGCAGGAGCCAAGCAAGAATCTCGCATGCCATATTATGTTGAGAATAGTAGTGAAGAAAATTTCGCACCAAAACAATCTGTGAGCAAAGACATTGAAAGATCATACTTTAGGAAACAAAATGCTTTTGTGGGAATAAGAAGAATAAAAGAAGTACATGGTCCAAGATCTGCTACAGATTCATTACAGCATTTTGAAATCTCTAGTCTCTACCTAATGTAAGTTATGCTCTGTCAAAGTTCTGCTTTTATTCTTTCATTGGCTATTCTTGAAGCTATCATACTAACTTTCCTCACATTAATTATTTGTGATATTATAAGTAACTTTCTTTAATCCTTCATCTGGGTGCAGTGGCATATTGGTTTCTGTAAACATTGCAGTGTTTCTATTTGAAATAGCAAGTCCTGTAAGGACTTCTGATGTAGAGATGTTTTCGATTCCACTACTTTATGGAGCAAAGATAAACCATTTGATCATGGTTGGAGAATGGTGGAGGCTTATAACACCAATGTTTCTGGTACAAGATTGAGAATTGGGTCCGTGTTTCCATTCTGTAGATATATTACATGACACTCGTCATCATTTTGCAAAATCACATGGTTTTATTTATGATGTTAAATTTAAACCTTTTAATTAAATGTAATTAATTCTTACAAAATGGTTATTTTGGAAACAGGGATCCAGAAAAGTCAAATTAACAACTACTCTCACATGTGACAAGACATGTATTTAGATTGCATGTCATGTTTTCACTAAATTTATATGGACCAAATTTATCAAAACAAATTTTGAAAAACTGAAACATATTTTAAACTTGTTGAGACTAAGAATTCATTAGAAATCCAAATGTTAGTTGAAGTATCACATTGAGTAAAGATGAAAAAGTTGAACACCATAAGAAAAGTTTTAGGTTGGAGGAATAATTTCTTATGCAAATTAGGCTCATCTCTTATTGGTATTGTGTTTTCCTCTGAATTCCAAAACTTAAACTTTTGTTATCTTACACTTGATTTACTTTGGATTTGGATTTATTTTGATAATTTAGCTTTAACCTTTTGTTATTGAGCTTCCTGTGATCCCAAGATTTTAACCTTTTGTTATCTTACACTTAATTTACTTTGGATTTGCCTTATTTTGATAATTTAGCTTCCTAACCAACAGCTCTAAAATACAGCCATTAAAGTCTAGAATTCCTACGTGAAAACAATGGAACTCATTGCTTAAAACTATTGTAACATCATGCATCAAACACGTAATCTTGATATCTAGAAACACTTAGCAAAACAAAGTGAAAAAGTCTCTTTTGTCTATTGTGTAAGAGACTTATTTAATACCACATGTAAATTAATCTCACTGAAACTATGCTTTTCATGCATGCATCTTAGAAAATTTGTATGTGCAGCATGCAGGAATATTTCACATGGCTCTCAGTTGTTGGGCCCTTGTAACATTTGGGCCTCAAGTTTGCAAAGGCTATGGTTCATTCACATTTTTCTTGATATATATATTGGGTGGAATTGCTTGCAACTTCACAAGTTTTCTACATACATCAGATCCCACTGTTGGTGGAACTGTAAGTACCACTTTACAATTCTAGACCATGGTCCTTTTGATTGAATACTTTTTCTAATGACTACCCTACAATACATAATTTTCAGTTGTAATGGCTTGGTAGTTGCACATGCTGATGGGATATGTAATTTTTATGTTACGAGGAGACATTAAAAAGTAGTTGTTGGTCAGGTTGTTAGGATGAGAGAGACTTTCTATACATACTGTAGTGTCAATAATAGCTTGGGATGGAATGATGATATGAAACTATCGGATTTTATCATTTTGGATTCGGGATTTTTGGTGATGACACTACGGTTTTTAGCACCTCATTTCATGTGATCAAGGAATTTAGTAGCTTCTCCAAGGGGGTTTCTGTGATTACCAGGAGAAGTGAGAGTGGTGCTCGGAAGTTTGATGAGCATATTGGAAAGTTCACTTGTAGAATTGAGAAATTTACTAGGTGGAAGGACTTGCCAAAGAGGAGGAAAATCATGGTTATAGATTCAAGAAATACTTCCAGTGATTGGAATTGTTTTATTAGTCATCGTTTATCAGTTGTGAACTAGAAAAATGGAGGATAAATATGTCACCATGGAATCTGTCAGGGGCTGGAAAGTACATGAGAGAAGGAGGTATAGGAGAGAGAGAGGGACCGAACGGTAGAAGACAGGGAGCAACCCGGCGAACGGTAGAAGGTGGGGAGCGAGTTGACCAAACGGTAGACAATGGGAAGCGACCAGACCGAACGGTAGAAGACGGGGAACGAGTTGGTCGAACAGTAGACAATGGGAAGCGACTAGGCCGAACGGTGGAAGGCGGGGAGCGACCAAGCCGAACGGTGGAAGGCGGGGAGCGAGCGGAGCGAACTGCAGATAACAAGGAGCAACCAAACCGAACAGTTAGAAGCAGCGATAAAGCATCCTAACTGCCGCAACGGTTAGGATGGACGGGAAACTAATTAGAGTAATGAGAGGTTATTCTGAGAAGATATTCAGCAAAAGATAATTAGAATAAACAAGGTCATATCTTAGTATAATATTCCATATAAGTTAATTGGAGTAAATAAGGCTAAATATATTCGGTATAAGATAATTATAGCAAACAGGTTATTTTCTAATATTCAGTACAAGTTGGGAGGGAAATAATTAGTGTAAATAAAGGGAGAGTCTAGGGTTAAAGGTATACTTTTGATTTGAGAGTTTTGTGAAGGAAGTTATGCTCCAGAATAATTGACAGAGGTTATGCTCCCAATTATTGTTTGTTCTATTTGATTCAGTTATTCCTATAAATAAAAGAGGTTTATTCATCCACTTTCTATTGTTCATTGTCTATGTGAGGATGTGAGGGATTGTTCTGGTTAAGTTTCGTACTCAGGTACGCAACAGAATCTCATAACCGCTACTCAAAAGTTGCAAAGGATTGGGGTTGGTGTGAGTTTGTGACACTCACCAGTCTCTTGAACAAGATTTAGGTTTTCTTGTCCAGGACATTGTCAAGGAAATAATGAACACACAAAAAATGTTCCGTAAATTCTTTTAAGCTGGTGGAAGTGAACTTCGAATTGGTGTATACAATTCATTTGACACTATATGTATTTATTTAGAGAGTGACTAAGTTGTTGGTAGTGTTCCAGATAAAGATGTATGGGTGAGATACAAGATGGTTGTGATGAATTAAAAGGACCCAGCCAAGAATGTGTGGAAAGAATTGGCTATCTTCACAAAGACGTGAAATAATTTTGTTTTGCAGTTCATGAAGGTGTATGATATGTTAGAAGTGGACACAAGATTTCTTGTATGTGAAATATTGGATTGTTGTCCATGGTTTGAGTATTCCTATTTAGAGGTTTTAACATCAATGATGATCAAGTTGGTTTGACAATTGACCCTGAAGTGCTCATTAACTCTGAAGACAGTAAAGGGATAAGTGGAGATAAGGAAGATATTTTCAGAAATCTTCTTTCCAGAGCTGGATTCCATTTAACATATGGAGATAACCCTTCCCAACCATAAGTGACTTTGAGGAAGAAACTTCTAATAGATGTTGCTACAATTTGTTAGAAGTGGGTTTTAGACCTAACTCAACCCCACAAAACCGGCTTATAACATGGTATCAGAACTATGGTTAGAGCCTATCCTAGCGATATTTGTTGGGCATATTGTTCCACTCGCTATTGGGCCGTTATCGGACCATCCATTAATATTTAGTCTCACGCTTCAGATGTATATACCTCGGCGTGAGGGGGGTGTGTTGGAAGTCCTACATTGACTAGAGATAAGGCCAATTTATAATATATAAGTGGGGTGCAGACCTCACCTTACAAGCCGGTTTTGTGGGGTTGAGTTAGGCTTAAAACCCACTTCTAACATGGTATCAGAGCTATGTTTAGAGCCTATCCTAGCGATATTTGTTGGGCATATTGTTCCACCCACTATTGGGCCGTTATCGGACCACCCATTAATATCTAGTCTCACGCTCGAGATGTATATACCTCGGTGTGAGGGGGGTGTGTTGGAAGTCCCACATCGACTAGAGATAAGGCCAATTTATAATATATAAGTGGGATGCAGACCTCACCTTACAAGCCGGTTTTGTGGGGTTGAGTTAAGCCTAAAACCCACTTCTAACACAATTGAAGGGTTTCGATCCTGCAAAAGTGAGGTGTCTGCTTCTACCTATCGAGATGTAATTGTTGGTAGTGAGATTTTCTATATATAGTTGGGGGATCTTTGTATGCGAGGGACTTTTTTGGATGTTTGGAGAGTTGTTGACAGGATCATTGACATCCTGTGTGAAGGGAACATTGTCCCTTGGATGCATTCATGTTGTACTTGTTTCCTAGGATCAATAATACGAGATTTATTAAGTGAGTTTGGGTGTTTGAATTTGTTTTCCTGGTTTCCTCTATCTAGAAACCTAACACATGTTCTAAGGGTTTGATGGAAATCAAGTGAGAATAATTTGGTTAAATTAAGTACATATAATGTCAAACCATTTGAAAATCTTCTAGATTGATTAGTGAAGTTGGCTGAACTTTTTTACTTTTCATTCTGTTTGATCTCCTTTGATTATTGTCTTTAACTCTCTTACTAACTTCAACTTGTACTCAGGGTCCTGTGTTTGCAATAATTGGTGCTTGGCTCATGTATCAAATTCAAAACAAAGATGTAATTGCAAGTGATACTTCAGAGAACCTGTTCCAGAAGGCAATTATTATTACAGCTCTTATGTTCATATTAAGCCACTTTGGTCCAATTGACGAATGGTATGTCATATATTGTTATTCAGAGAAAGTAGTTCAGTCATGAAACTCGATAAGAACGTGAAAACAATTTAACATCAAAAGAAAGTGCCATGCATGTAAATGATTTGAATCTCAGAAAATGAGAGCAATATGAAATGATTAAGCTTGATATATCAAAACTATGCACGACAACCGTAAATAGGAGAAGTTATTGTACAATTTTACTTATACACAATCATGGCTGATTTGTAGGTCACACTTTGGAGCAGCCTTCTCAGGCATGGCATATGGCTTTTTAACTATTCCAACATTTCAGTTGAATGATACATCATCTGGAACCAGTCAAGAAGAAGGACTTAAACTTGTTAGAAAACAAGGTGATTTGTGCAAATCACTATTCATATTCACCATATTCATCATTGCTCTAAGTTCATTCCTTTTGTTCATGGAGCCCCCACCAAATGCACTGGCATCTATCAATGCAGCAGGCATTGATGCCCTGGAATATGTATTGATATTTGGCTGATGCAACATGTCATATACTCATAAGGTTTCCGAACGAGATTCACCTTGTGGGAAGGAACTGCCAATAGCCCTACAAAGACATGCACATTATAAAAAAGGAAGTAAAAAGTGGGAAATACAAGAGGCACTTATAGATAGTTGTATAAGAATATTATAGGGTTACAAAGTAAAGTTGTATATGCTAAGTCCACGGCCTAATATCTGATAGATGCTTAAAATACAAAGTTCTTTTACCTCCAATGTGAAAAAAACTGCACTCTCTTTACTTAGAGAGGTTAAGATGTGATATAGTTTGGTCCCTTTTATATTGTAAATGAGCTTTCATGATTGCCCGAGAGTTATACAGAGCTTATTTTAGTTTAGTTTGTTGGGCCACCTCTCACACTTGTTGTCTCTATTTTTATGTCCTCTGGGTAAGAAAATGTAATATTCCAAAGTCTCCCATTTTTAGAAACCTAAAACAAAGAATGTAAAGAAACCTACTTGTAGTGCCATTTTTATTATAACGACACATACTACAAATCCTGTGTTTGATCCATATTCGTCGAGTAAATTCAATAAGTCTTAAGCATTTTTTATATAAAAAAGTCAAAATATCAACAGTTATCAATTTGTAACAGTGCAGAGAAAAGGCTAAACGTTAGTTTTTCATAATAAACAAAGTACTTGTAAATCTCCTGATACCACAGTTTAACTCCTCCCTTTTGAACCCCAAAGAAAATTTTAGCTATCATTATTGCAATTGTTCTTCATTACGACAGTAATTACTTTACACGTTGAGACTTGGAGAGTCTTTTTCTTTCTCATTTTTTGAGATAATTGTTTATAAAATGGTTTATTGTTATAAAAAGGATTGTCATGAAAAATATATTTCTATATATTATATAAAACTCCTTAGGAGATAATTAACTTATGTTATTTTCAAGTTTATGTTAATGATGCAATTTACTATCTCCTCTTATAACATCAATTTGACTTAATGACTCATGGATAAGTTTGAAGTGAATCTTAGGTAGGTTTCTTATATATGTTTCTATTTAATTAACTCATTACATGAAGGTTTTAAGAAGTCCAAATTCTCTAACCTCTAAGAAGTTAGTTATGGTAAGGTCAAATTGACTTTGACTCAATTACAAAACTTTAATTAATTTTTAAATACAAAACTTTCAACTCAAATTAAAGGTCGAATTAAGTTGATCATACTAAAGGTTGAATTGAGTCAAGTCAGACCGAAAGTTGAGCCAAGTTGGCCTATGCCAAAGGGTCAAGCTTGGTCCAATATGAATATGAAATACAAGGAAAACACTAGAAGAGGGTGTTAAGACAGGATTGTCTATAAGAATGAATTGACTAATGTTAAGAGAAAATCATCTATAAGACTTATATGTCTACTAAACCCTTTCATATGTTTTGAAGTTGAACAAAATAACATTAAACAAAATGAGAAGTTGAAGATGTTATAACAAGAATATAAAGATAGCAGAAACATAAGTGTTAGTAGGCTCAAAATCCCTAATCATCTACTAACATAGGAAAAGCTTTAGAAAAACACTTAGAGCTAAACGAAACACAACACCAAACGATTCCTGAATCAAAGCGTCTATGATAGTCATGCTAAAAGCAAAAAATATATCATACCAAACAACAATCAGTTAAACTCTTAAACAAATAAGGATATCAAAGTGTCGAGATAATGTTTTTAGCAAAACCTTAAGAGTCTCAAGTAATATTCCAAAAACATGTAGAAAGCAAACGTGTTAAACACTCTATGTAACATGCCTAATAGAATGTCACATGTTAAATAATAAAGTATAAAAATTCGTCAATTTTTTTTTTCATAATATAACATTACAGAAACAAAAACCTCAATTTTTTTTTACCGTCATACATCGCAATAATTCAAACCTTACATTTCTTTAAAAACAGCAATTGTTCAAAAGGTTAAAGAACTTTAAATATAAATTCCCATCAATAATTATTTCTCATATCTCTCATAGTGTTACTCTAGTCTTGCCTTATCTGCAATATCATATACTCCCGTACAAATACGACAATTGCAGGTGGAACCACAATCATAATAGACAAATGTGGGTAACTAGGAAACTATATCATAGCATACAATTCAAGATAATGTCATCAACCGCAAACTACTTCAATCATTACATCACATTACATCTCAATACTCAACTCATAACTCAAATCGTACACACAAACCTGTGTCTTTTCCTTGAGCTTTGTTTTACAAACATGTTTCACAAAACATGGTGATTCGAGTCGTCTTCCATCACAACTTCAAACCTATCTCCTCGACTCCTCAAGGATTAACGAGTAAAAACACTGATACTATGCGCACAGGTGAACTATACTCAGCACGAGCCGAAGCCATTGGGCGAGACATCCAACCCTCTCATTCCTCGCGCAGGAGGAAGGGTGACACTCTAATCTTTGTCTTCAGATGAGACCCAAACTCCTTATCTTATCGCAAAGCGAAAAGCTCAAACATTCGCCAAAATTCTAAGGAAATAACATAGTTCATGTACAAATCACAAACTCATACATATTCTCAATAACATGTACAAAACCAACCAAAACATAAGCCAAACAAATAACCAAAAATCTCAATAATTAATTAAAACAACTTTTACGGAAGCACCTCCTTGAAATTACTAATTCACACCCTTGTCCATTAGAACAACATTTTTAGTGAACCCCCATATTTTTTTACTAAGTTTAGAACTTAGAAAAAGGGAAAGAAAGTTGGGAAATTGGTGGACCAGCATGGGGCCCACCCTAGTAAGAGAAAGTACCTTTTTTATTATGTTAAGGTGGATCGTGGCACCATGTTAAAAGTAGTTGGGAAGTTAGTGCATTTAGAAGAAAAATGGAGGTGTGCATGAATGGTGTTGGGCTTTTGTATAATGTGAACTTAGTAAAAACATACGGGTGCTCCATAATTGTTTTTTTAGTTGACAAGTGTATGAACTTAGTAATTTTAGGAGGAGGTGCTTCAGTAAAAATTGTTTTAATCAATTGTTGAGATTTTTGGTTTTTTTTTTTTTGGCATGTGTTTTGGGTGAGTTTACCATGCTATTGAGTAAAATGTATGGATTGGTGGTGTAAACCTAGACTATGTTATTCCCTTGAAACTTTGTAGGACGTGTGAGCTTTTCGTATTGTGATACGTTAAGGAATTTAGGTCTCGAGTGTAGACAGATATTCGAATGTCACTCTTCCTCTTGTATGAGGAAATAAAGGTTTGGATTTCTCGCCCAAAGGCTTCGACTCATGTTGAGTATAGTTCACCGATGCACGTAGTATCGTTGTTTTTACTCAAGTCCTTGAGGAGTCGGGGAGATAGGTCTGAAGTTGCGATGGAAGACGACTCAAATCATCCTCATTAGCGAAGTAGGTTTTTACGACAAAGTTCAAAGAAACAACATATACCTATCTACAGTCTAGGCTATGATCTTATTATTGCGATGTAATGTGATGTGATGAATTGTATAGTCTGTGATTGATGGTATTATTTTGTGTATGTGCTTTTGATATATTTTCTGGTTACTCACCCTTAGTCGTTATGGTTATGGTTCCACTTGCGATGATCATACTTGTACGAGAGTAGATGGTGTTGTAGATGATGTTGAATTGGAGTAGCTATGAGATACGAGAAAATGAATAATTGTCGGGGTTTTATCTTTAAAGTTCTTTTTTTGTTTTCAAACATTTAACTTTTAAAAGGATATGTAAGGTTTGAATTGTTATCATGTGTGGACCTTTGATACAATTATGTTTTGCTTTCGCGGTATTACCAAAAAAACAATTGTCAAGAACGATTCTATATAATTTGTGCATTATTCTTTTACATGTGGCATCTCATTAGGGGTGTTACAAAAGCCATGGGGTTGGTTATGAAAAGAATTATTTGCAGAAGTTGGTGATGAAGAGACTAAGTGCCTTGGTTTTGGGGTTGTTATGGGTGATGTTTGTGATGTTCTAAGAGAGGTTGGGTCAACTCTTGGAGAAAGGTGGCTAGAGGAGGCCACTTGGGTTGCTCTAGCCTTGAGACTAGCGAAGCGGATCGCGAATAATGTACTTAACGTATCAAAGGAATCGATCGAGCATTGTGATATGCATAATAACATTCCAAGACTAGTCCATCTAAAGTCATTGGGAATAGCCTAAGAAAAACCCATTCATCAGGGGTACAAAGACTCACAGGGTCTTATAAGCCATTAAGTGGATAGACGGATCGATTATTCCATCATATTTTTAGATGTTCACAACAACTCCTCTTGGGATCCGGGCGTAGGCCACTTCGGGCGTGAAAGGGTGAAACTTCATAGCATGGTCGACCCTAGGGTTATAGTTTGTTATGCATTCCTTAGCAATTTTACATTCTGACAAGGTCGGTCTCTTTCCAGGATAACTTGTGGAGTCTTGGGATTCCACGGACTCTACATACTAGTCGTAATATCTTTGTAAGCCAGGTTCTTGTTCGAGTCTTTAGGAATCCTCGTGGTGATGCCAGGTTGACCTGCTGTAGTGTTTATACACTTAATATGCATCACAGTTGGGGTGACGAGGACGTTTTTAGATTCCTTATGCTTGAGGCTCAAGCGTTATGCTCGAAATTCTGCGAGCTCGACATCGAGGGGAGTGATCTTGATTCCCATGTGAATTCTACCGCGGTGACGAGCTATTCCTAGTGTAGGCATTCGAGCGACTTTCCCTTTGCTGATTCGGATGAGGTCTTTGGAATATTTTGTCACTCTCGAGGTTGGCCATCCTCTGTTGGAGTTGTTGCAGGTCAACCTGTTGTTGGACACATATGGCCTTAAGTTTAGCATCGTGTTGCCTACATTGTTCATCTTGTTGTTGTATGAGCATTTACATTTGTTGAAAAAGGGTGGTTACCTGGTTGACTTCTATCTTTTAGGAGAGTTCATAGATCTTCTGGTGGTGACCATTGAAAGGTGAGGCTGGGGAAACGTTTTACCAGAGTCCCACGGTGGGCGTTAATTTTCTTAACCAGATTTTGAGAGTGGCCTTTGAGATAAGTAATGAGATCCTAAAGGTGATTTGATTGCTCCTTTCATGGGGAAAATACTCCTTGTTTGTTGAGAGAGAGAAGATCTACCTATAAAGACTCTTTAACATTCAAGTTATGATCTAAAGTGGGAGTGAGAGTGATTATCAAATGAGTATCCTTAGGAGATACTAGTTGTATTTATAGTAGTAGCATGAACATTGGATCTATACTCTTATTAAAATAATAAGAATAATAACAATATAGTAAATAACAACAAAATTATAAATAATATCCAATATACTAAACTATCGAGATTTAGTTATATTGTGTGAATATGACCAAAATAAGTGTGAATTTAGGTGCTATGTTACAAAGAGATTTAAAAAGCTTTATTGAACCACATTCTTAAATATGCCTTTTGAGTCATGTAGAAACAAAAGATAATAACATTAATTATAATTAGTAGTAATAAGAAAGACATTATTGGTGGTGTGAGATAATTTTAATAGTTTGATAATTATTACTTTAAAATATAATAAGTTTTAAGTTATATTGAGTATAAATATATTAACTATTCATATCAAAATCTTATCTTCCTTATAAACTCTTTTTCTTGTCATTATTTGTAATTTTTTTATTCTAATTATATTTTCGTTGGAGAGTGTAAATGAAATGATAAAAACTAAAAATAATTCAAAGTAATAGGAGTTTTAAAAAGTAAGATGTTTTTAGGAATTGAGATATTAAAATTGAATAGTTGAGTCTTTACTATATTGAGTATAGTGATGACCTATTTAGTTTGTATATGTAATATCTTTAGAGTAGATTTTCAAAATTTAGAAGTATTAAAATTTTATATTAAGATTTTTGAATATTATTGATGAATATCGACTTGTAATTTATTTATAATATAATTTTGGTTGAATTAATAAAATTGAATTCATAATTGATGCAATTTATAAAGTAAATGTTGTTTCGATTCTCTTTTAAAAGTTTTAAAGATAATTGATTACTTATATGCTCTATTATATTCTCAAACTGAATTTTAAGTCTTGAAAGGTCACTTGGATTAAAATTAAAATGTTTGAAAAATGTAAAGGTAAAATGTGCGTTAAACTTCATAGAATTTATAGAATTATTGGTCTAAATTTTTTGGATAAATATAAATATGAATTATATATTTTTGGAAATATAGTTAGTTTTATAACACCTTTGTCGAATAATAATATAACGGATATAGGTTGTTACAATTATTATTCTCTCAGAATTAATCACATGATTAATGTTTTAACTGTTAAATTTCTGGAGAGTTTTTATTTATTTATGATTTACAAAGTTCAAAATCACATTGATTACACTCTTATACATTTTCTAATCTTTAAAGAATTTCAAAATATATTTATTTCTTGTGTTAAATGAAAAGAAAAATAGTAAAATAAAATATTCAGCTATTTTATTAAAATTAAGAAGATTTATTGTATTTTTTTATTATGTAAAACAACACTAAAAGTGAAAAAAACATCGGAGAGACTAACTAAAAATTAATGCTTAATCATTACATTAAAATGATGGAAAAAGTTATTTGAAATAAATTTAAATAATGACATTAGAAAGAGTTTCATATCCGTTTCTCTTTTATTAATGTCAGAAATTAAATTTATTTATGTCATAATAAATGAAGCTGCTTTTATATATTTCAATAGAAAAATACATTTGTCACATTTCCATTGGTATCCTAAAGAGAAAGAAAAGAATTAGACAGTGCAAATTTGCAATTTCAAAGTTTGCGAAATTCAAATTTGGCCACACAAATCAAAAAATTGTTTTCGCTTTTGCTGTTCCCGCCACGTTCCATTGAAGAGGGAAAAAAGAGTTTCCAAAACAGAAGGTGAAAGCTTTTACACAAATCCTTATTAATGTCCGCAATTTCAGTGTCTTATTGCTGCTAAAAACACTTCAGCTTTAGTTTGAAACCCACAAACAAGCGAAAGTCTTCATCTGTGTGTCTGTGTTGTTAGCTTTTACAAGCTCCAATGGCTATTACGGCAATCTCTAACTCCAGCATTGAATCTGGGTTCTCCTCTGCTCAGCACAAGAACATGAAGCTGGTTGCTGCCGGTGGGAAGAAGCCCAAGAGGTGCAATTCTCGCGGTGTTCGGATTGTGGGAAGTAGAATATACGATTCTGATAATGGGAAAACTTGTCACCAGGTACATTTTTTCTTCTTCCTTTTTTGTGTCTTTCTGAGTTCTCGTGATGACCGTTCGTTTTCTTCTGTGTTTTTTGTGTTGTGGGGTGTTGGGGGTTTGTGGAGCTTGCGAAATCTGAATGTGGGTATGTGAGGGAAAGTGGAAATTACGTGGAAAATGGGAACTTTGGTTGATGGGGTGAGATTATATAAGAATGATGTTGTTGTATTGCCCACGTGTGAATAGGCTTGTGTATACTTGTTTCACATAAGTTAATTGTATATATTGAGTTTCAGTTTGCAACTGTGCAACATTTTTAGTGACCTTTGTTGTTGATATATATATTTTTTTTATCATCTTGATGTTGCTAGTGATTTTATCTTATTTGCATTTGACAAGATGGATGTAGTCTTGTGAAGAGATGATGATTGTTGTGTTGTAGTTTTGCTGTTACTTATGTTTTTATTTCTCTTTTTTCTTGTGGTTGATAGGTTTTATAATTATGGTGATGATACCATTCAGTTTACTTTCTGTGTATGATTCAGTTTGTGTTTGTTTTTCTTTATATATTTTGAACTTTATTCGGATAATAACATTTTTGTTTGCTTTGTTTTCTGTGTTAAGTGCCGGCAAAAAACACGGGATTTTTCTGCATCGTGCAAGAATTTGAAGAATGGGAAACCCTGTTCCATTAACTTCTGTCACAAGTGCCTCCTGAATAGGTTAAGTTCCGCACTACAAAAACTTCGTGTTGTCTTTTTATCCTTAAAAATGCTTTTTTTTTTTTTGTGAGTTATGTTTTCAATTTAAGCTTATTTCTGGCCATCTTCATGGCAATTACATTTTTAACTTTCCAAGGGTTTCCAAATATCCGTAGTTTTAACTTAAAGTGTCCAAATAAACCAGTCCTTAAAAATTTAAAAATCAGTTTTCCAATGTGTTTGAATAAAACCACAAAGAATATGCTGACAGAGTACCTTGGTGAATATTTGATTGTTTCCCTTCTAAGGATTTTTCTATGGTGAATTAGGTATGGAGAAGATGCCGAAGAGGTAGAGCAGTTGGACAATTGGACTTGTCCAAAATGTAGAAACTTTTGCAACTGCAGTTTTTGCAGGCGAGTTTCTTTTGTTTTTTGATTTATTTCTTTGTGTTTTCAGTTGGTATTGTATCTTGAGTTCATTCTGAAAGATGAGTGCTCCTTTCAGAAAGAAAAGAGGCGAATTACCTACTGGTCCACTGTTTCATACAGCTAAGGCAACTGGATTTAAATCCGTGTCGGAAATGCTTGTTGCAAAGACTTCTAAGTATAAAGAGATGGGATCCATCATGGTGAATGTTTTGCTTTCAAAGCAAGTTTAGTTATGTTTTCTGATTGAAGAAGCTCCTATGAATGCAAATTCATGCTTTGTTAATGATATCAGGAGCATGAACATGTTAATAGTTCAAGTTTTGATAAAGTTCTAGCTTGCAAAGTTGCTTCACCCATGAAACCAATTGCATCAGAGAAGGTACAATACCTTTTATTGGATTAATTTGTATTAGTTATTAGCATATACTTTTCACTCATTAGTGCATAGGGTTTATATGCGTGTGGTGCATCTAGTCAGAGGAGTTAATTATTTCTGTATGGCTATGCATGAATAGTTGAAATTGTTTTACTTAAATTTAATCTTGACATTCATGTTAATTGTTTGGTATAGATTAACTTTTCATACCTATGATGCATCAATACTTTAAACTGGACTATGTATTCAAATCTTGTTACTGGATATTTAGATGCGTACTGTATTTGTGCCTTTGTATGAGATCTTCATTTTTGTTTTTAAAACTTCTTAGCGTGCTGTGTGTGTCTATATATATATATATATTTCCTTGCATAACGAATGGAAAATATCATAACTTGGGTATGACGTTTTTATTTCAATTTTATTATTTTTATCATACCTTTCTGATTGAACTTTCAAGAAACGAATTAAAGACTAGCAATAACATCTTGATGATGGCTTACCAATATAAATACAATCTGTATGACCAATAATCTATAAATCAAGAAAAATAAGTTAATAAAATAAAATTTATAATTATATTTTGTTTAATTCATAATGATGTATCCATGTTTTTTTTCTTTTTACATGGTCATACTTACCTATATCATAGTGTCTTATGTGATACTTGTACACATGAATCACAGCTTCTTATGCTCTGGTGAGTTTCGTTGATGTTCTTTTTTTCTTCTTTTCAGGAGCTTGTAGTATTTCTCTCGGGGGAAATAGAGAAGGAAAACTCTTCAGAAAGAAACAGTAGTTTAAAGCTTGACCCTGTAAAGACTCAGAAGAATTCAACCAAAATATCTAAGAAAACAAAGCGTGAAGAATTAAAGGAAATATCTAATGCGAACAATGGTGATAGTGCTGGCAAAAAGAAGAGCCACAAAAGGCGTAAAATTTGCAAAGAAGTTCCAAATGAGGAAAAAGGAAATGCAAGTGATGGCACCGAAGCTTGTAGAAAAGTCTCTGAAAAGGAAACAATGGTAGATAGCAACCATAAATTTTGCCACAATAAAATATTGTTAGGAACTGGTGTTGAAGGAAAATCTTTGTCTGGGGTGAAAATACCGGAATATAGGAATCATCACTTTATTTCTGTGGATCCTGCAAATGATTTCATTAATTCAGTGACTTCGGCTCCAAAGAAAAATATGCAACATATGCATGCTGAAAATTGGAATAGTACTGTAACGATAGATAGTTGTGTTGGTGCCAAAGTCCAAGTGGGAATAGCAAAGTTTGCAAGTGTTGGTATGAACTTGGTGATGGATAAAACTGAAGAGGAAATTCCTTTGCCTCCTGGAGCGGAGTTAACAAAAGTGTTGGACATTGAGCTTCCACCTGAAAATGTTGGGAATGCATTGCAGCTCTTAGAGTTTTGCAGAGTATTTGGAAAGGTATGCCCCCATTTTAACTTTGTTGAGGGTTATATTTTGTGTAACATTAAATTATATACTCCAGATATAATAGTGCATCTTACATATATAATTCTTGTTTTACACTGTCTTATTTTGCAGCCATTCATAATTGCTTCATAAAGTCCTTTTTCACATTTACCTGTTTATAAATTTATTCAGGCTCTTGATCTCAAGAAAGGAGAAGCTGAGGCCATGTTACGAGAATTGGTACGTAAGCAAAATTTGCGTCGAGGACAAAACACCTTGGTGGTTCAATTTCAAATTAGAATGTTGACCCTGATATTTACCGATTCAGAAAATGAGTGAGTTATTCTTTATATCTTTGATCGATTTGTTTTTTTACAGTTTGGGCAGTGATAATTTTTGTATTACTTTGGTTTAGGTCTCCATCCTTGACTGCTATCAAGGGAGATACTTCATGGTTGAAGGCTCTGAAAGATTTAATAGCTGAATCTGATCATATAATAAAGGATTTTCCTTTGGATTGGCTTGAAGAAGGCACAAGTGGATATCACAATTTGGATTTGTCTAGGAAGCTCACTTTGCTGAATTTTCTTTGTGATAAAGCTTTAGGCACTAAGTAAGTGTTTCATGTATATGAGAAAATAGCTTTACTGTGTATTTTGCTTTTGTGTTCTTGTTTTACCACTATCAATCTTTTTCTTTTTCCTGTTGTCTTCATAATCTTGTTTTAAAGTGGTTGGAAATGTGCTTAATGTGTCCAGCAAATTGAGGAGTTGTATTGAAGATCAAAATTCAAGACATGCAGAAGATGTGAAAGAAGCAAAAAACAAGGTTGCTGAAGCTGTGGACAAGGTAACAGCAAGCAAGATTTTACGTTCTTTGTATCTAGATGTTTTTTGCTCTTATATTTTATTTGTAATTTTGTATGCATCCAATTTATAGGAGAAGGGTCTTAGGAAGAAGTTGCAGGATGAGACGGTTAAAGGTATTATGTTAAAGGTGACTCCACTTCTTATGGAGAAGCATAATTCTCTACTTGCAAAGCTAAAAAGTGAAGTGGTTCAAGCTCATGATGAGGTGCTGAAGTTAAAGCGTGCACTTCCAAAAGGTATGATATGATGAGGTGCTGAAGTTCAAGCTCATTATGTTATGATGTCTAATGTTTTCACATAATGCCAATAACATTAAATTATGCAACATCCTATAAGTTTTTTTAATTCTATTTGGTTTAAATTCACCATTTTCTTATGGAAAATTGATTGTTTGCGGCAAAGCATTTATTTTTCAAAAAAATCTAGACTGGGAATTGGATTCACAAATATATTAATGCTCTTAATGGAATGTTTGGGTACATCCTGTTTTATATCTTGTAAGAATTTAGTATTTTTCGCTATTGTAATGGTTTTCATTTGTTTTTCTAATGTTACAGAAAAACGTGGTTCTGATGCGATGAGAATAAAGCCTGAGTTTTTGGACAATGATGGAAAGGTCTTTTGGAAGTTCAAAAGTTATAATGATGAACATATTGTTCTTTTGCAAGGTAACTCTCAAAAATCCATTTGAAATGATGATACCATTCTGATTTGGGCTCTAGCAAGTTTTCTAAAAGAAAGCAACATGCAGATGTGAAAATACAAGATGAAACTGCTTCTTCACCTGAAGAAAATTGGTTTATTTATGGTCCTGAGAAGAAGGAAGAGGTTGATAAGTATATTTACTCAAGGTCAGTTCTTTTCTTAAAGTTAAGTGGATTGCTTTTGTGGTTTTGGATGTTGTACATGGCATTGGAAAGCTTACATTCTTTGTATTTTGTGAATAAATAGGACGGTAAATAGTTACCAAAGCTAGCTTTAGTCTGTTGAATATGTTTAGAGAAAAGGGTGATCACCTTGCAGATTTATAATGTGATATTTTCTACTAATCTTGATATACAATTTTTAATGCTCTGTTTGGATGTTATATTTTAGTTCAATACATTTGTTGACTACATCACAGCTACCCAATTGTTTGTGTGAAGGGTAGGGGAGGGGAACACGTGTCTAAATATCTGTTTTTGTTAGTGGTATTGTAGTTTTCTGTCCTATAATTGATGCTCCACAGGTGTAAGCAATAAAAATGTTTCTTTTCTACCATTGTTGCAGGGCTAAGAGACTTAAAAGCCACAAGGTTTCTCACGTGCTTTTAACTGAAGCAAGTTTGTAGGATGTTTATGGTTAGTATTGCCATCTCTAATCCGGAGTTTACTTGACATCTAATATTGCTTCAAGTATTTATCTAACTTGCAAGAGGTCCCATGTAGTGTATAAGAGCATAATTGTTGGCCAAAATGCATTGTTTTAGGTAGATTGCATACAGGTCCTTTCACTCATGGAGTATTGGTGTTGTATTTATGAGACTTATGTAAATTTATCTAATAATATTGTCTTGCTAGCATATTTGTAGCTTGATATATATTTTATTTGTTCTTAATATGTGGATATGATTAACATCATGGAAAGTGTTTTGTAGGTATTGGTGGACATCTTTCTATGCTTGACCGTTTTAGATTGAGAGTTGAGTAGGTTCCACCGATTTTTGTGTTCTTTGTACAAAAGGGAACTTCATTGTGATCTACAATCACATGTAGTAAGATTATGAAGTTGGTGATTATGTTAAAACCAAAAAGAATATGAATTTGTTGTTCTGTCTTGTTTAAGTGGAACATAAAGCTAGAAGTTTATTTTTGATAGAAACATTAGAGACATAGGTTTTGATGTAATTACTATTCTTAGTGATCTTATTCTTCATTTAACTAGTTCGATAGGGATTCAAACATCATTTGCAAAGTAACGCATTCTAAATATTCTTAAGTAATTACATCTTTTACCTTAATATTAGCTTTATGTTTTCATTTACTACTACTTGCTATTTGATTACAATCTATCATCATATATGTGGGATTAGTTGGGAAAGTTGTTTATGATAAGTAGTTCTATTTATAAAAAAGGGTCCAGCGTTTGAATTATTTACAAATTTTAAAGGTGAGTTTGATTTCTATATTGTTCAACATTTTATACCTATTCATGTAGTCAGTTTATTTTCTATATAATTTTTAAGTTATTTTAAATAATTTTATTATTTCATGGTTGCAAACTTTTTCAGATTTAGTTTATATATATATATATATATATATATATATATATATATATATATATATATATATATATATCCTTTAATAATTACTACTTTTATTAACTTTTTTAATGTTAGTATTATAATAACTTTCATATCTAATGTGAGTATATCTAAATATAGTTCTATATTATAATATCGTAATGAAATATTTTCTTGCTATCATCATACCAAATGTTAATCAAATAGTGATTTCGTTATTTTTACTACTAAATTATTTTACTTTTGCAATAGTAAAGTGTATGTTAACTTTACCAAAAAGATAAAAGTTCATGACGATTTTATTTTTGTAAAAATGAAAAGTGGAAGAAATTACAATTAATACTTTTTTAGCATCTTCAATGTCAAAATAATTAACTTAGAACTTCAGTTTTAGAAAATATCTCTATCACATGAAATTTAAGATTTTCGCTTTTATTAACAACGTAAGTTATAACAACGAAATAATTGTTAACTTAAAAGGTTAACGTATAAATAAAAGATATAGTTAGTTTTATGAGTTTTGAAGCATAAATTGCAAGAAATTTTTAAAATATGATATTGTAAAATCTACCTAAAGCAAAAGAATCCCACATAATATGATTTTATAATATGTTTAAAAGCTTTTATACATTTTTTTATTTTCTTTAAATTTTATTGTTTTCTTATTTGTTTATGTTTGATGGCAAGCTTTTAGTCAAGAGTCTCATCACAAGGAGCATGACCAAGTTTTTGTAACAAGAGTTAACATTAGAAGGTGAAATCAAACTTAAGTCTTCCTCCACGATCTACTTCATCTAATGGTGAAGTGGTATCTTAGTGAAAAGCTTAAAATCATATCTAAACAGTAGAAAACGTAAAAACACTTTGTTGTTCTGAACAGTTATTAAATGTCATTAAATGCTCAACGTTTAAAAAACAACAAAAGTGATAAGAGAAAGGACATATATGTTATGCATATCTACTCTACTTTATACATATTGCTTATTACACGCATCCACTTGCTCTATCTTATACAAATAAAAAGTGGACGTTAGAAAAAAAGAAGACATTTACATAATGTTTTCATCAAAAGTCGTGCCTGAAAAATTGTGTTGCCTATTTTTGTCAAAGTACTGAAAAAGCAAGCTTACTCTGACAAGTTGACTTTAACAAATAGTTGCCACACACAAGACTAAGAAGACTCAAATGTCAAAGCAAAGCTCTGTCTTACGGATATTTTTTTGAGAAGCCTTTAAATAGAAGATCATTCAAAAGGAGAATCAAGAGAATAACATATAGAAAGAAAAGGCTCAAGCGAACAATGTCTCAAGAAAGGAAACACTCTTAAGCTTCATTGATATATAAGCTTACTATTGTGAGAAGAGAGAAGAGAGAAGAAAGAAATATTTAGTGAGTTTGTTAGATTGAATTGTATTGTAAACATATCCTCTGTACAAGAGTTATCGGGTCTAAGGACTTGTAACCAATCTTTTGATTGTAAATTTTGAAGAGAATTAAAACACTTCACGTTTAACTTTGTGGAGTTAAACGGTAGCTAGACATGTGTGTCTAGTGAAAACAAGGAGTAGGTGAAACTCTGATGTTTAACTTGGTGGAGTTAAACGGTAGCTAAACGAGTTTGTTTAGTGGGAACCAGGAGTCGGTGAAACTCAACTAGACAAGTGTATCAAGAAGATACCGGGAGTGTCTACGGATACCAGGAGTGGTGAAGAATACTGCACAACCAGGAATGGGTGAAACTTGGTACTAGTCAGAGTAACGATGGTTACTTGGAGTGACTAGGGATACCAGAAATGGTGAGAATACTTAGTTGTAATCTTATTGAAGATTATAGTTGAACCCTCTAAGGAGTAAGAGGAGACTCGACGTAGCTCGGTAAAGTGAACCAATATAAAAATAATTGTGTTTATTGTTATATTCTTTTTAAACACTTATCTTACAAATCCTATAGTTGCATTTTAATTTAACCGCTACACAAGCTCTTGTCACCAAACACCTTTTTATTAAGAGCTAGTTTTATCAAAAGCACTGCAACAAGCATATTTAAACGATTGAAAAGTATTTTCTCAAAGAACATATAGTTTGAATTGAGTTTTCAAGTCGAACGTTTTAACAACTTACATAAAGTTTTCAATCCTCGACAAAACTGTTAAAATATCTCTTTCGCAAAAGGTTTTCCTATACCACTATTCAACACCCCTTCTAGTGTCTTCCAAGTACTTCAATTGTTATCAGAGCTAACCTCGTGGAGTTAGTTCTTAACAAGACTCAAGGAAATGATCCCGAGATATGAAAAATGAAGGCTACGTCATCAACCGCCCTCCTCTATTCAAAGGAGAGAAGTTTGATTACTGAAAAAAAAGAATGGTTGCATTCTTTGAATCATGCCACATTGATATGTAGGAGGTTGTTGAAAAGGGAAATTATATACCTATTGAAAAAGGAGGAGAGCCACTCGTAAGGAGCAAATGGAAAGACGAGCAGAAGCAACGATACTTGCTAAACTCTAAAGCTCGCAACTCACTGATGTGTGCTCTCTTTGAAAAGGAGTATCGAAAAGTTCATGCCTACCAAGGATCAAAGGAAATGTGGGACACCTTGATCGTCACATACAACGGATCCAACAAGCTCAAAAGAAACAAGCTTAGTCATAAAATTTTGTGCAGTCTCCCCATATAATGGAGACCACAGGTTACTACTCTCAGAACATCGAGAAATCTTGATGGTAAGAGCTTGGAAGAGTTGATAGTATTTTTAAGGTGAAAGAGCTTGAATTCTAACAAGATGGCTCAATCAAAATAGAGAAAAGCATTGCTTTCAAAGCCATAAAAGGACGCCTACCAAAGTCCTCAAAACAGACGAATCCTCTAAAGAGTCTATGATGAACAAGACTCTATGGACAAGAACAAGGAAGAATAACTTTCATTCATATCAAGACAACTTCACTCAATGTGGAGGAGAAAAAGTGGCACAATGTTCAAGGGCAGACACATGGGGTCTAGCTCAAGGAAAAAATCGAAGGACAAACGACTGGAAGAATCAGTGGTCTGCTATGAGTGCAACAAACCTAGACACATCAAGTTTGAGGACATAACACACTATCTTCATAATTGCCTATGGATAGCTTAGCCATCACTTGTTGATTAAATACCATTTCCTCATCATTATTAATCCATCGAAGTTGATAAAATTGAAGATGGGGTTAAATAGTTAATGCTAATTTATCAACAAACCTAATGCTACAACAATTGCAATATGATCCATCATCCACAATAAGAGAACATGTGTTTTCTAAAATTTTACATCTTGTGTGAAATGTGTTCTCTTTTTGTGTTAGTTCTTGAGAACTAGGTTGATTGTGGAGATTTTTTCTTATCATAAGAAGTTCTCCTTCACAAGGATGGACATATTCTTTCTTGGTTGTGACCCTCTCCCCACTTTCACTATCACTATTTTTATCTTGGCTTCTATAATGATCATTACCTCCCTTAAGATCATTGTCCTTTTGGTGGGGCATTGTGATGCAATGTGACTTCTACCAAGACACTTGAAACATTTAACGTTACTCGTGCAAGTGTGAGATCATGTTCCCACCCTTGGTCTTTCTCTTTCTTTCTCTTCTCTTTCCCTTTCCCTATATTCTTAGAGGGTTCTCTTCTTCCTCTTGTTTGCCCCCCTTTGATGATCTTTCTTGACATTGTAGCTAGAGTGGGATGTTTTAAAACTTTTTCTTAAAAGTTGTTGTTCCACCTTGATGCTTATTTGTACCAAATCATTCAAATCTTGATAAGGTATCAACTCCACTTTATCTATAATTACAAGATTAAGACCATTAAGGAACCTAGAGACTAGTGTTGTCAAAATGGGTTGAAACCCGTGAGCTAACCCGGCCCACCACGGGTTCGGGCCAGGTTGGGTTGGAAAAAAATGTGAAATTTTGATGTGAGCCAATTTTGACTCAGCTCACTCGGGTTGAACCTGTGGTGAGTGATAACGATTGAAATACCGTTATTTTTATACTTAATTTTGATACTAAAAACACCCTTTATGGCTTGGAAACTAGCTTGGAATCATGATTTTGTTTAAGCTGTGTAAATAAGATAGTTGAAGGTGAACTTATTGATTTTATGCTTAGATTACCTTGTTTTAACAAGAATTGAGATGATTTGGAAGAAGAGTTATGAAGGAGTCGAAACTCAAGGAGCAAACAGAATTACAGAGAAAGAGAAAAAAACACAGTGCTGAAATATTTGCTAGGGCTGAGCGGTGGCGCTGAGCGCTAGCCTCTTCAGTGAGTTCACTGTCAGGCGCCTGGGCGTCAACGCTGAGCGACATTTATGAGTACAGCGCCTACCGTTGAGCGGTAATCCAGCGCTGAGCGTCAGTTTCTTGGGCCTGGGCCAGTTTCTGCTAATTTTTATGAACTATATATTGATTTGCACGACCTAGAGAGAGTATCTTTTGGCAGAAGAAGACGCAGAAAGAAACTTTTCACCCCTTGGAGGCGGATTTTGGATGCGGAAGCTCCAATCTAAAAATTCTAGGGTTTTATCTTTCATTCTTTTCATTGTTTTCATCTAGTTTCACCATGTCTATGATGAACTAAACCTTCATTGTTGTTGGGAAAATGATGTAATCTTTTGAAACTCTCGTATATTGAATTAATGCTTAATCTATATGCTTTATTTCATTAATTGTTAGAGTTTTTCCTCTATTCTCTATGCATGTTTTGTTTAATTCATTCAACAACGTGATCTTTGATTTTGCCGATATGGACACATACGGGGAAATCTATGTTGAGATTGTTGACAACACAAACTCTATATCAAACTGGTTTTTTATGATGACAACACAATGCTTAATAACAATACATAAGTTCCAATATTACATGTTTAGCTGATATACCAAACTGTTAAGAAATTGCCTTTTGTTGAACATGTCTTGTTATTTTGCAATGTGTGTTCCTATGAATGATTATGTGTTATATTCTTGGAACATGCTTGCATTGAAATGTGTGATAACACGGTTTTGAGTATTTCTGCACATTTTTAAAGAAAAGATCACAAGCACTTTTATGAACTTATATTTGTTGTGACAAAGGTCTAGTTCAGTCGAATACACTAGTAATGGATTCGACTATGCTAAAATCTTTGCACAGATTTTGTGAGCATGTGCTTGATGAGATTTTGAGATGAAAAGAATTTCAAAGTGTTTTCCAAGTGTCAGTCGACAGTGTGGAACACCTATTCGACTGTACTGTTGTTATTTTTGGAATTCTGTTATGCCTACTTGCTCCAACGGCTATATTTTTAAAAGTTAGTTATGATTGACTGACTGGGCCAACTGTCATGAATGTGCATTGATTTGGTTGACTGAGGAGCTTTTGTGTCGACTGTCTGTTATAACTGTTTTAATACGGTCAAATGTATTAGTAGGCTATTCGACTGAGGATGACAGGAAAACTATAAATAGCCAGAGTACGAATTGCTCTGCAAGACTTTTGTGATCTAACACTTTCATTATCCTGTTTCAGAGAAAGTTCTCAATTTTTGGAAGCTCCAAGAATTCTCCAAGAAGACCGTGGTGATCTTTCTTGAGAGAGATTCAGATTGAGGAGTCAATTGCTCACATTGTTTGATCAATATCTGCACAAAGAAGGTGCTTCTAATTTGATCTTGAAGGCTTGACATCCTGTGAAGACTGTTGTATTCGACTGAAGGCTTGACATCCTATGAAGTCTGCTGTGATAGGCTTGGCAACCTCTGAAGCGTGCTGTGATAGGCTTGGCATCCTGTGAAGAGTGCTGATTGTTCGACGTGAGTTCAGATTGCAGAAGAGGGGATTCTTGCTACAATTCTGGTTTTGTGTGTGCAGCTATATTTGGTTTTAGGTTAGAGAGGAGATTTATATTTTTGCGTGGTGCTTCTATAAATTCCTTGTTGTACAAACTGCAACCATTATAGTGCATTTGCTTCCAAGGGTGGAAGGACACTGCATGTAGGCATTGTTGGCCGAACCAGTATAAAAACCAGTGTTTGATTTTCTCTATCCTTGCACTCTTTATTTCCGTCGACTTTACTTGTGTTACAGTTAACTACGTTTTTCCGCTGCATTACATTTTTCATTACTTGCATTTCAAGGAAAGATCAAAAGCTTTGAATTTTCATACCAAGATTGCGAAAAGATTTTGTTTTTGAACTAACACCAATTCATCCCCCCTCTTGGTGTAAAACGAAACCAACCTGATTCTTAACAATCTAGACATGGGGGAATTCTCTCGGGAGCAATATTACCTAGACATAGGGATAGGAGGACCGATTGCCTTTAAGCTTCTGTGCGAATGTAATGCATGATCAATTGTCAGGGAGACAAGACATTGTAAACTAGTAATTAGGAGTAGGCTCTCTTCACCGAGACATCGGGTTTAGGGTAAATTAGAAAGTGACATTGACATTAATGGAGAAGTAGAATTGATAAACATATGAGAGAGGATAAGATAAATTCGGAAACCCCAACAACATAATTCATCCATATCATTCACCTGCGTATATTCTTTAGTCATCTGATCGACCTTTGCATGGATGTTTAATTTCGTTTCTCGAGTCTTATTAATCAACAAATCACATGAAAGTATAGGCCAATGAGTCTCTAGGGAAACGATACTCGGTCTTACCGTTTATATTACTTGATACGATTCGGTACACTTACCGGAATCTTAACACTACCATGAACCCATCTCCACAAATGTCTGCAAACCAACCTAACCCATTTCACTCTTACTTGTAATAAAATATGTAGTTAGGTTAATAATGTTTGAAATAAATGTAAAAAATGTATACATACAAAAATATGTTTCTCTATTAATAAAAGCACACTAGTACTCCATATTGGAATCTATCACAATCAAATCTCCCTTCAATTTTCCAGTTGCTACAACACCCAACAAATCTTGCTCAATATTCTGCCTTCAAACATCAAATATATAGATATATTATATCCATCAATGCAAGAAAAGTTAGGTTATAATGATCCAGAAGTGAGAGAGAAGAAAATTAAATCCTACCATATCTCCTTGAATAATGGGTTTGGTATAAGAATCCTGGAAGAAGAGGGTGAAAAAGAGTTAAGTGAGCCAGTGAGCTAACCCGTGATGGGTTGGTTTCGAATTTTTTCGGCTCGCTAATAAATGAGTCGGGTTGGGTTGACTCACTAAGTGGCTAACCTATGGTGGGTTCGGTCAAATTTCCCTCCTATTTTCAATTTACAATGTCAGTTGTAAAGTCTAGCTATAAAGACATAAGTCACACGCGTAATCACACCAAACACATGGCCTTTAAGTGGCAGTTCTCTCACCAGTGCTAAGCGTCCCATGGTCTTGGCTGAGCGACTCAAATCCGAAATGCTCCAAGGCTTGAACTATCCTTGATTCTTCCAGAAGCATATCCTCCAAAGCTTAGCTTGAATCTTGAATGGTCCATGAGCCTATGGACGTGTCCTAGCTTATTTAGATCCTACAAAACAAAATATACAAACCTTCTTCCTCTAGAATTCTCTTTGCTATGGCTCCAGTTAGAGGTCCTATGTTAACTCTAGATGGTCCTCCATCAAACCCTTCCCTCTTGAAAAGGATCTGTTCTCAAATCTACTATATCCTGTTGATCATCTATTGTGAAAGGAATTAAACCACATACATTAAAAGTAAGACTGATACCATATTCAACAGGAAGGTCATGTCTATATGCATTATCATTGATTTTCTGGACCACCTTGAAAGGACCATCTCCTCTTTGAGTATGTTTGGAGTTTCTTTGAGAGGGAAACCTTTCTTTTCTCAAGTGAAGTCAAACTAAGTCTCCTTCTTTAAACATCATTTTCTTTCTCCCTTTGTTGTTGTATTCAGAATATTTTTTAGTTTGTTTTACAATTTGGTTTTTGACCTTTTCATGCAACTTCTTAATAAACTCTACTTTAGATACACCTTCCTTATGTATAAAAGAAGATGTGTCTGGAAGAGGTAGTAAATCAAGAGGTGTGATAGGGTTAAAACCATAAACAACCACAAAAGGAGAAAGATTAGTAGTCTTGTACTCTATTATAAGAAAATTCTATGTGAGGAAGATGATCATCCCAATTCTTTTTATTACCTATTTGGTGAAAATGGCGAATTTGATGACAAATGGACATGAACCAAGCCCGAGGAGTTGTGGAACATGATGATAATCAAAGATAGAGGTTAGTGATTATGTTTAGGGTCAGTTTGACTTGTGGTTGAGAGTGAAGCACGAGTGAGTGTTGGGATGTATCTCAGTATGTGACTGATGAGCATGAGAGTGGAGGATAAGTCTACTTGTTATACCTTGTAAATCCTGGTTCTATCTGCGGATATGTGCTTCCTTTTGCCTTGTATGCATTGGAAGGAGATGATTTGTAAGGGAGGCTACAGGTGGGCTATAGGAGCGGCTACAGTCAGTGAGGTAGGGTAAATGAGTGAGATGGACACTTTGCATTATGGTATTATGGTACAATGATGCTCATGGTGTTGTTCATGATTGGGATAGTCATAATGGTGGTGTATTTATGATGATGATCATGATACTTGAGATGCTCTAGGTTATGTTATTTTGATAGTGGTGTTACTATAGGTTATAGTAAGTAGTTAGCATGAGTGCTAATGAGTGGATAGACCAAGGGTCTATGTGTGAGATGTTAGTAATGACATCAAGGGTTAGAGATCAAGGATCGATGGTCGAAGTTCAAGGATCGGGGATCAAGGATCGAGTAATTCAATATGATTGAATTATTTATGTTAGAGGATTAGGAATCCTATTGTTATTACTACTATGTATGAGGTGTTTGATTATGGTTGATATAATCATAAGGTATGTATCTTGTTGTGTGTTTGATTATGGTTGGTATTATCAGAAGATATGTATCTTATTGTGTTTTTTATTATAGTTTATATAATCAGTATGTACGTATCTTATTATAATTGTTTTATCGATAGCTTACCCCATACATTTTTATGTTTGTTTGTTTGTGAATGAAATTATCGACGATGATTAGATAATGTGTTATATGTGAGCAGATAATGTTACAAGTTAAGACAATATAATTGGAGTATTTCTTTCATTATTTTATTACTTGAAATAATGTAATTGGACAAAGTTTTCTTTAAATATATTACAAGGCTAAGATAAATTTTAAATTTTATCGATTTTTAGTAACTCATGACATCAAAGTATTCCATGTATAACCTATATTTGTATTTTGTTTTTTCTTTTAAACCGTTAAAATACTATAATTTATTTAGTACTCTATTTTAAGATTTATATATAAAATATTTATTATTTTTAAATTAAATTCTTGTCACTTTATTTTTACTGTTTGATTTTTTTATATATATAAAAATCAATTTAATGAATATTTGGACAAATATAAATATATTCATTTACGATCTTGATTTAAAACTCCATCTAGGTCCTCATTTTATGGATATAAAATGTATATCTGGTCTTCTATTATTAATACAAAACTATATCCATATTTTTTTTTTTACTTTTTAGCTCTCCATAATATAAGTATTTAAAATTTGTCATATTTTTTGAAAAATAAAATTATTCAAATTATTTAAAAAAAAACACTTTCTTTATACTAAAATTCAAATAAAAATATATTCCAAAGCATAAATTCCGCCATATCTAACATTTTTAGGTGTATAATGCTAATATATGTTACCTGTAATATTTGTCCGTTTCCCCCTCTATTAACAAACTGAATATGAAAAAGATAAATAAAATTGTTTGAATTGCATGTATTTATTTAAAAACAAATCATTTTACCATGGAAATATCCACCTTCTATACATTCAAAAAACTTTTCGGTGTTAATAATTGTTTTCAACAAGAAATAATAATATCATGACAAAAAAAGAAATATGCACTTATTGTTAATAACAAATTTTAACTCAGAACCTATTTGCCATCCCAATATACTTCCAATCGAATGAAATTGTAAATCAACTTCATAACACCATCATAGTTGCTCTATTTACACTCTATACTCTTTTGGTATTAGAATTAAATATAATTAAAACTATGTGAGTGGTATAATAGAAGCTCCATGGCAGATGACGTAATAATTTAGTAAACTTGACTTGAATAGACTCTTATTATAATTCAATAATTCAATCTTACAAAAACCACTTTCTAAACTAAAATAATACCATAGCTATTGAGAAACAAAATTATATATAATATAAAAAATATCTAAAAAAAAATAAAATTATATATAATATCTAGTTATATTTTATTTAATAGTTTGTGTATTTATTTTGCAATATTCCTAGTTCACAAAGCACATTCAAAGCCAATCCGTCGTAACTTAAACCATATTAAAAATGGCTTTGAGTAGAAGCTGTAGTAACAAACCAAGATCTTTTCATTAATGTTCTATTATCCATACAAAATTAGCAAAAACAAAAGGCTAAATGTCTAAAAAATTGAAATGGAAGATGTCAGATTATGTGGATAAACTGTACCGTACACATTGAAATCAAGCGGTCTGGATTCTACTAGAGCCCTCTGCTTGTTTTATCATGTATTCTTTCTTCATTTCCTCCAAAACAGAATCATTGGTGCTGTAAAAGAATTAACAACAAATATCAATTCCACATACATAGCAATGTTTGATTTGGAATAAACTTCTGTTGGAGTCTTATGGATAATTAATGTATTAATCATTAGAGTCTTTTAAGTAGTTAATGTGTTAGTCATTTTTATCTGTTTTGAGTACAACGGTCAGAGATATGAGTCTATAAAATGTATTGTTGATTGCATGAATGACACAACAACAACAAAGATAAATCAGTTTTTCAAACAGTAAATTTGTTGTCTACAAGCAACACAATTATACTAAACTGCATCTCTCATAGTTCACAACATACAACTTTGGTTGTAAGCTGAAGATGATAATAGCAGCAAGAGATCAAATTTACATGAATAAGAAGAATGATAAACAATAATTAATGCTTTACTGATGCTTCTCCTCTTTGGTCGTTAACATGATGGAAATTTTGATGTATTTATTTATATAATTGGGAAGTACATTAGATGTGTGGTTATTTTGAAAATAAAGGATAGCTAATAATTATCAGTGTCATTATTTTGAACCACTAAATGAAGATCCAAAATGCAGTATTTTTCCTCTTTTATCAAACACCTAATGAATAAAAAGATTTAACATGGACAACATGAAGAACCCGTGCAATGTATATATACATATGTATAACACTGTTTTTAAAATTGTAGTGTATAATCCACCTTATTGTCATCACTCTTCCAATAGGTATGATGTTTTTCTTATGTATCATTCCTCTGACCAAAGAATATAGTAAATCTTACATATCTTGTCTGAGTAAAAGATTAACAAGAATGTTCAGAAACATACATGGTTTAAATCAGATAAACAGATAGAATGTCAAAATTGGGATACCAACAAATGAACCTAAATGTCTTCCTCTAATAGTTGGGCTGATATTTGCAAATATATTAAACAAGCAAATCTAGAAAACGTCCTATCAGTCACATTAACCGGTGAAACTTGCTAAGTTTACAACTCACTGCAACACTGCTAAATAAAAATTGTATTCCTCAAGGTACTTTAACTTAGTCCTTTAGGGCCTCTTGCATGACAATGGTACAGTTGTTTGTTTTTAGGAGGTTGAGCCTTTTATCATTTCGTAAACTGTTATTGCTGAAGCCGTTTTATTAAAGAACCAATTTCCAGAAATTTTTTCCACAGACACTAAATGGAGAAGGGAATAAAATAAACCAATGAGAAAAATTAACTAAATTTATCACTGAGAAAACAAACCAACGTATACACCTCAATTTTTTCAAAAGTTGCTCTATCATCTAATTTTTCAAAAGCACCTATAAGTTTAGGATACGTTTGAGCCAACTTTGAAAATTAGATTATTTCCATAAACGATCGTATGAATAATTGTTTTTAATCATAAACAATTTTTGTCAGGGCAAGTTTGCTAAACAGTGGTTTTAAGATTTAATTTTGTTTGGATATTAAAATAATAGCTTTTAGATAATTGTAACTTCCCCTCTCTTAGGATTTCATATTTACAATAACTTGGGATACACCACATACAATGTATGAGAGGGAAAATAAGGGAATTCAAAGAGATACACCTAGGAACTAGTTTTAGCACAAAGCACATAGCACCTTACAATAAACCCTATTGAAGACTATTTATTCTAACAATTATGAATCACAAATTTTTCAAATTAAAAAAAATTGCTTATTTTCCAAAAAACAAAAGAATACATTACAGACTAAAGTAAAACATCCTTTCTTACACACACATTAGTGTCTCCTTTTCTTGATCTCCAATGATGAACAAAGTTGATAGCAAGTACAAATGACCAAATTAATGTTAAGACATAATCGTCTAGAGAATAAATCGTCTAAGTAACCCTGGTTTTGAAGTTTAACAAAAAGGTTTAAACGAAATAATGCTATGCATGAAATGATGTCTTTTAAAAGAAAGAGTGTCTAAAGAAAGAAATATTTTGTATTGTCTGAATAACATTTCCTAGACCAAACTGTCTAATGAACTACAACTATGAACAACGTTTAAGAAAAGAAAGCGTCTCTCTTTAGAATTATCTAATAGACTATATGAGTAAGCAAAGCGTCTTATGAACAAGAAAGTTTATCTCTTTTATAACACTAAAGCTAAAAGAAATTTTTTATTCTAGTGTTATATCAAACAAAGCATCTTAAGAATATATTGTCTAATGAATGACTGCTAAATGCTATAACCTTTGAAGAAGCATCTAATAATTATACTATCGGATGATTATGCATGTATGTTTTATCAAACGATACATTTATGAATGATGTGACAAATGATAAGATGATTTGAACATGCAATACAGTTTGACGATTACCAACATTCAAAACATTTAATGCATGTACGATAAAGTGTTTTGATGCTTATATACTTTGTTCTTGATATTTGTGCATATCACTAAAACAAAAAGATATGATCAGAATCACTGCATCCAAGAAAAAGACGTTGTGAAAGAAGAACATTATGGGAATGTTTTCCTTAAAGCCTTCTGCTCTGTCACATCGTACAAGATCAGTTTGCTTAAGGCTATGATAAAGCTCTGACCTCTACAAAGAAGACTAAAGTATGACTTCCTACCTAAAGGCTACATGCTCTCCTAAAGTCAACATCCTTGTCTAACGGTTATCTTTTAAGAGAAACTATATATAGAAGAAAGCTTGAAGAGAAGACAAGAATGATAACAAGAAGGATAAAATAAGAAATATAGTGAACTCAAGCTTCCTGTGCTCATATATCGCGTGACGTTGTATATTTCTTTTGAGAGAAAAACCTGAGCAAATCACAGAAATCTTTGTACTGTTTATATCCTCTCCTTGAGAGTTATTATCTGTACTTTTGCTAATAACACATTTTGTGTTGTAAATTCTGAAGAGAATTAAAACACTTGTCTAGACATGTTGTCTAGACATGTTGTCTAGGGTTAAGACTAAAAGTGGTTAGAATTCTTCAGACCAAAAGTGATTAGAATACTTGAGACCAGAAGTTGTTAAAATACTTGTAAATTTAAACTTGGACAATTCGTGTTGACTACAGAACCAGGAGTGGTGATAATATCGTGTAATCTTGTAAAAGATTAGTGAAACCCCTTAAGAGTTCTTAAGAGAGAACTGAATGTAATTCAGATTGAGTGAACCGGTATAAAATGTGTGGCTAATTGCTTTGTTATCTAAAACATTTTCCATTTATTTATCTTGTTAAAATCAACGTCTAAACATATTACAATTATATATCTCCTTTACAAGTCATTAGACGATGCTTTGTAAAAGGATTTTAAAAATACTATTCCCCTATAGTGTTTTTCCTTTGTTTTCAATTAAGAGAAGTTATTCAAGGAAAAGGGAGGATTCTAATGACTTATGTAAGAGACAAAACATGAATATATGTCATCAAGTTTTCAGCATCTATGAAGGTAAGTAAACGTGATAAGAAACCAAAACCCTTAAATTGATCCTACAACGATGAGAGTATTATTACATTAGTACTACAAAGAATTTTATAACCAAAGTAGTCTATCAAAGATGTAACCAAATTCAATATTTTAAGGCCCTGCTTTAGTCCTACAAAACCATGAAACTTGTAACATTTTATATCTTTGAGTAAATTGGAAAATAAACTTTTAGACAACTTAACCATGTGTTTGTATAGAGAATTTCATAATGTCAAGGAAATTAAAATACATTAAATTTGAATTGCTTTCAATTCAAATTGATTCATTACTCAAATGTTATGCTTGGATAAGACAATTCAAAATTATTGAAATTTTTTGGATAAAGTATTTCAATTACTACCAAATATAAAAATTCATTTTTGTACTAAACAAAATTAATAATTCAAAAATCTTAGTCAGTGAGGCTTCTTAGTTCGACATCAGTCAAGGTTATTTTCTCTGCCAAAGTCAACCAAGACCTTTTTAGGCAATATCAACAACAGCTTTTCTTCACTAACATTGGCCGAGAATATTTTCAACCAATGTCATTTACAATTATGTTGGTTGATATCAATTAAAGTTATTTTTCAATTTTATTGGTTGAAGTTATTTTTTGGCCGACTTTTCTGACTGATGTGGTAGGAAAATTCCCTTAGCCAACATTGGCCAGAAACAGTCCTAACCAAGGTTCAACAAAAGCATCCCCAATTAGAAAAAAATATCCAAATTTACTTTGAACAGAAAATTAATATTGATAATGTTGATCCAAAAAACCATCCTTACACAAAAAATGAACTTGATAGACGTGAACAAAAATAAAGGTTGGCAATTTGAAGACTTTAAGGCCCATTTAGCTTAAAAAATATTTTCCTGTTCTATTTTCCAGTTTCATCACTAATTACAAATACCTTGTTTTCATTGTGTTTCTTGTTTTCAATGATTCATATTGCATTCAATGAAAACAGCATAAGAATATTTGACTACAAGATATACAGTGGAAACATGGCGGTGTTAATACTCATTAATGGAAACAGGACAATTGAAAAGACAAATGAGGAACAAAACTTTATCATTTTCTAAAACATGCTAAAACTCAATTTGTCACGTCCCTTGGAATTCGCCAGTACCTATCCCTTATCCTGATAAGTTTTCAATATGTCTTCACTGAATTAAACCCTACCGAACTGCATTAAGAACTTAAAACTTTGCTTAAGCAATTATATCAAGAATTCTAAGAAACAGAATAAGATGCAACAATGAATATTGCATGTGGTATAATTTTCACTATATACATGACAAACGATAATTCATGATGGAATGACAATCTAAAATAACTTAACACTATAACAAATGCATTCAACTTGCCTACAAATCAGATTAACTTTTCTTGCTCTCAACAAAACAATCCAAGAATTCAATCAAAGAAATCAAACAATGATTCATTTCATAACAGAGCTTACAATTGATGAAGGCAATCATTCAACTCTTTAGCTTGTTGGCGACAACGCCACACAACTGACAGTGTTTTCCCGGAAGCGCATTCAGCATACTTTGCCGTGTAACGATCACACTCCTTCAGTGCCTTCTGCTTCATTTTGCTGCGCAAAGCTGAAAATTTTATGATACACCAGCTCATTAATTTCACCAATTAAAAAAAAAAAAAACTTGATCTTAACCATGACCCCATCTTGGATACGTATGAGAACTACCCATTTCAATTAAACCCACGATTAACTAAAAGGGTTCTTGTTTCTTCCTCAGAAATCACAACCTTCCGCACTTTTTGTAATCGGTACGTTTAGGGTTTAGAATTTGTGGACGAAGTAAAAAATAGGTGGTACCTTCTTCCACTTTCTTCTTAACGTGATTTTCGCGTGCGTCTTGAATGTAACCCATTGAGGTTTGAATATGACAATGAGATTGAGATTGAGATTGTGCTTGAGAAGTTTGTTGGTTCACTGTAGAATACTCTGTTGAAGCATAAAGAACACAAGTTTCTCAATGGAAAGGAGAAAAGAAAATATAGAATACACGGGGATTTTGGTAGAATTTTGGGTGAAAAAGTTAAAAGAAAAAAAAAACTTAATTAAGTTTTAATTTTCTGATAAATTTAAACAAATTTAATTAAGTTGTTATGTAAATTTTTAATTTTATTGAATACTAAATATTTATATATTCTATGTTCTTAATTTTTTTTAAATTTAAACCTTGGGTTGATGCTTATATTTGTTAGTAAATCATGAGTCTTCGTTTCACATATGACATCTACTTGTGATGACGTAGTGCACGCATAATATACAGTTATAAGTATTAAATTACATGGATATTTTTATTTAAAAAAAGAGTTTTTGACGTGGTAAGGAATTAGGGATTTTTTTACTGAAATAGAATTAGGATTTCATTTTATTGGGTTTTTTTACTAAAACAAAATTATAGAAATGGAATTAGGGATTTCATTTGGTGAATTAGGGATTTCATTTGGTGAGTGAGTGTGAAGAGGAATTGCAAGAATAGAGAACACAAAGACAATCATGTGGAGGTGGATGAATCGAAGTGAAAGTGGACACGAGTTAAGGCTAGTTTGTTATCTTGTTGCGTTTAGGAGGATGTATTGTGTTTTATTGTATGATGAGTTTATGCGTTGTGGTCCCAATTTTGTTGCGTTTCGATTATAATGGGTTTATTGTATAATGGGTTTGCTATCTTGTTGCTTTCTTGTTTTGTCAATATTTATGTGTCGTGGTCCCGATTTTGCATGTTCAAATGTTTACACTGTAGACATTGTGGTCCTAAATTTGCATTTTTGAATTGTTTAGAAGTAGTGGTCCCCTTGTCTGTGTGAGTGTTTCCTTAATGGGGATGTTAGTTTGTTCCCTTGTCCCCTTTCTGTGTGAGTGTTTCCTTAGTGAGTAGGAGTGCAATCATAATATTTTTCCCCCATAATGCACAAATGTTAAAAGCTTGTGCTTCATACATAATATAGCATGGATGATGAACGTACTAAAGTTGTGGTCCACCATACTGGGCATTTTGTTAATGATGATAATGGAAATTTAAAATTTGATCGAGAGACAACATAATGGTCTTATGATCCAGACCTGTGGAGCTATTTTGGAATATTAGCTTCAATGAAAGACTTAGGTCATATAGACATAAAAGAACTTTGGTATAGTCTAGGAGGTCAGTCAGTGGTGCTAGATAGGTTAGAATTATTGACTGATTATCGGGGTGTTATTCATATATTGAATAGTGCAAGGTTAAATGTTGAATAATGGTGAAGTTGGAACAGAAATGGAGGAGGGTCAAGGTGAGGGTCAGGTTAAGGGTCAGGCTGAAGTTGGAACAGAAATGGGGCAGGTTGACAGTGATGTTGCTAAATAGATTGAACATGTAGAGGAGGCTAAAGTACACGATGTAGAGGAGGCTGAGGTACATGATGTACATGATTTTGAGCTATAGGATGTAAAAGAGGATGAGGATGAGGATGAGGATGTAGATGAGGCTGATGTACATGATGTACATGATTATTATGTGTATGATGTGAGTTAATTTGTTGAGAGAATTCTTATCCTATCACTTGATTAAGTTAATGTCATATGTTATTTTTAAATTTTTAAATTTTATAATTTAATAAATTTATATTTTTTTATTTTATGATTTTATAATTTATAATTTGTTAACATTAATGCTTTAAAGATGATTTAATTCTAATTGAGTTTGAAGAATATATCATAATTTAGTGGTATTAAATTTGTATAAACAATTACTAAAGACTACTTCAGACTTTGTGAAGTCCCATTAAGTTTTTAATGTACTTAGATTTATTCATTTTTTTTATTATAATGAAATCTTTTTTAGAGTCCATGAAACAATGAAGTCAAGTAGTTAGGTTTGTGAGTGGTTTAAGAAGAGACATTAACACATTCCACGATTGAACATGTTTTGACCTTGTCTTAAATATTGAAACTCAGTTAAAAGAAATGATGGGGTAAGGAGGAGTCACTCATAGAATGACCACTTTCAAGTCTCACGAAGAGCCACCCTTTAAGACCAATTTGGCTAATGACACTTCTCAAAAGTCAAGTTCTATAAAATGTTTAGGAATATGGGCAAATTGCTTCTTGTTGTCCTACTTAGAGAACCATGACCTTAAGGCTAAGTGGTGAGGTAGAGGTTACCACTCTTCTCTCCTTCCTTTTCAAGAGACGAATTTTCTTCCTTTAATGTATTAAAATAGACAAGTCACATTAATAAATAAGGTTTTAATGATAATTGTTGAAAGGTTTTTCGGCCGCACAAAAAGTCAATAAAACCAGAGCTGGAATTTGAAGATTACTCGAATTTTAATTAATTACTTAAAAATTTTAATCAATTAAATTGATCCTGATGACCAATATATCTCGAACATTTGGAGAAAGTACATCCACAAATAGACCACCACTATTTTGTGGGAGAAAATTAACCATTTTGGAAGATAAGGATGAAAGCTTTCTTGGATTCAGTTAACAAAAGTGTTTGGGATGTCGTTATAAATGGCCCCTTTGAACCAAAAAAGATTGAGAATGGTAAGACAAAGGTTAAAGACTTCTTTGAGTGGATTGCAGGTGAAAACAGAAGAGATCACTTTGATGCCACCATTGATGAATTTTATAGAATTTTTGTGCACAACTGCCAAGGAAATGTAGGACGTTTTGGAAGTCAGCAATGAAGGCACGAATGAAGTCAAGAGAGTAAGGAATAACTCTCTCATTCAAGAATATGAGATGTTCATAATGGAGAGTGGTGAAACAATCTACAATGTACAAAAGAGGTTTACTCATATTTTTAACCATCTTCTTGCCCTTAGAAAGACATTTAACAAAGAGGAAATAAACATCAAGATCTTGAAAAGCTTAAACAGAAGTTGGCAACCAAAGGTTACTACCATGTCAGAATCAAGAGACTTGACAACCATGAACATGGCTACACTCTTTGGCAAATTAAGAGAACATGAGTTAGAGTTTGGCAGATTAAAGGAGGAAGAAGAAGGAGAACAGAAACACATAATTGCCCTCAAGACAACAACCAAGACTACCTCTAGAAGACATGTTGAAGAGGCTGATTCTGAAACAGAAAGAACAGATTTTAAAGCAATGAATTTGATGGTATAAAGGTTTTCCAAATTCATGACATTTAGAAATAAATCAAGTTCTAATGTTGCAGGAAACACGAGATCAAATAGGAGAAAAGGCAAAGTTGTTGTTGTTCCAACCTGTTATGAATGTCGCAAAGTTGGGCATATTAAACCTAATTGTCTAGTCTTGAAAATGAAGTAGAAGCCATAAGATAGAAGCAGCCAGGACAACATGAAGCACAGACAGAAAAAGGCTTATATAGCCTAGGAAGACAATGATTCAAACTCTCCATCAAGTGACTCTGATGAAAGCCTTGAAGAGGAGACAAACTTGTGTTTGATGGCTAGCTCAATCTGTTCAGAAAGTAGTGCAAACAGCTTTGGAGATGAGTCAATTGAGGACATGTACTACCAATTACTTGATGCATTTCAAGAATTACATAGTGAGGCAATGAAAAGTGAGAAAAAAGACTTAGGTAAGAGGATTGAAAATCTAGTCAGAGAGAACGAGAGCTTGAAATCTGAACTAGAAAGTGTAGAATCATCTAGGCAAGCTGAAGAGGAAAATAAAATGAAAGCTCAAGAATGCATGAACTTTCCTACTCACCTAAAAAGAATTAAATAATTAATGAGAACTCTATCAAAATTCACTCTAGGTAACTCCAATCTTGAAGCTTTATTAGGATCCCAAAGAAATGTGTTAAATAAACAAGAGATAGGATATGTAGGAAAAAGTAATAAAACCAGTGCTAGGAAGTTTATTGATCTTAGCAAACCATCTTCCATATCCTGCTTCTGTTGCAATAACATTGGTCACTTGTCTAAAGCATGCTATTATAAGAAGGTTGGTGTTTCTAAAGGGAAATTCAAGTGGATTCCAAAGGAACCACAACAAGGAACTAACATCAAAGGCTCCAAATTCATTTGGGTACCTGCAACCAAACCTTTCAATTGTTTTGCATGTAACTAAGATGAATTGTAGATATGATGGCTCAAGGAAAGCACAAAATTGAAACATATATCCCTCATTACTCCTTGAGATCATCAACGTGGTAACTGACTGTAATATTGACAAAACATGCAAAATTTATGTTCTATATAACCATTTGGACGTGTGTGATGAATGTCGGTTGTTTGGCATGAAAACATTGTGTGAAAATCCATTTTTGCGTGTTTTAACCGATTACGTTAGTAGTATAATTGATTAGACTTTTCTCATAGTTTTATTTGTTTGCCGAAACTGTGCTATGTTATGTCTTAATCTATTATGTAAATAGGTTAATCGATTATATCTGCACCTGTATGGGCTTTTCATTTTTTTTTTTCAAATGGAGCTTCAGTCTGCCAGAATAGATAAACTTGAGAAATCTATTGTTAAAATCCATAGAAAATTGGATGATGGTTTTGAGAATGTAGAGGTCTTTGGAAGTGACTCAGAGGATGAAGATGTGGATGAGGATGACCAGGTGGACCACTAATACTAGTAATGGCGTTACATTCCTCCTTAGGGTTAACTTCAGTGTTAGCCCCAAAATTCTTCTCGGACTTATCCTCCAACTTCTTAGCTAGTTGGCCAACCCGTATCTTCAAATTCCTTGTGGCAGCTTCAGTGCTTTTATGATTGGAGATAGACACTTGCATGAATTGTTTGAGTGTCTCCTCTAGCTTTGCAGTCTTGTCAGATAAGGAGAGTTGTGGTTGCCATTGCTGCTGCGATGGTCTATTAAATGGCCCAACTTGCCCTTGACCCACGCTTGGGTGAGGTTTCCACCCTTGGTTGTAATTACCTGGGGGGACCTGATTACCCATATAATTGACTTCTTCTCGAGTATTGGCTTTCATGGCACATTGTCCATTGATATGATCTCCACCACATAACTCACAAAGTTGATGTAGAGCTTAAGAGACATTCTGCAACTCTTTAGGTAGTTGAGAGATTTTCTTCATGAGGGTCTCAAGTTGTTGAGTCATAATTTTATTCTAGACCAACAGAGCATCTTGGGATTGTAATTGAAGAACTCATTTTTGTTGAAACTGAGCTCTTTCATTGTCATTAACGACCATATTTTCTATCAACTCATAAGCTTCTTCTAGAGTCTTGCACTTGATGTTACCTCCAGCTAAGGCATCCAACATCAATTTAGTCTGTGATTTTAAACCTCTGAGAAAAATAATGAGCATCGTTGGTTCATCGAATCCATGAGTAGGTGTTTTCCGCAGTAGATTCTTGAATATATCCTAAGCTTGACCTAGAGTCTCGTCCATGCCCTGCTGAAAAGAAGAAATTTCTTGCTTACCTTTATTTAACTTGGATTGAGGAAAATATTTTTTCAAAAAATTTTCCACCACATCTTCCCACTTAATGAAATTATTCTCTGGGAATGAATTAAGCCACATCTTAGCATTGCCTCCCAAAGAGAAAGGAAACAAGCTAAGTTTAATAGCTGCATCTGGCACACCATTAATCTTCACTGTATTGCTTATTTCATTGAAAATGGTCAAATGCTCATATGGTTTTTCATGAGCTAATCCATTGAATTGGTTGTTCTTCACCAATTGAATGAGAGTAGGCTTCATCTCCATGCTTGTGACACTGACCCTCACTCTAGCAATACTATGAAAATGAAGAGGTCTAGTGACTATTGCATAATTCGCCAAGGTGCGTCTACCATTCTGATTATCCGTCATCTCTTTTGTTTCTTGGTCAGATACTAAAGTGAAGGGTTGTTGAAGAGCTCAGGACAGGGAAAGAGTTCTCTAGAAACCCTTTTTTGACTTGTTCGTCTACTTTTGGTAGTCTTTTCAACTTCCAAACCTGTAAAGAGAGGTTCTGATGATCTTGCACTTCTAGTGCGAATATTTTCCTGCATACACTAAAGAATGTTGAGATTGTTGACAACACAAACTCTATATCTATCTAGTTTTTTATGATGACAACACAATGCTTAATAATAGTACACATGTTGTTGCATTACATGTTCTTATTCTTAATTGATTGACATATCTGCTGAACATGTTTTGATGTACTGTGATGTATGTTCCTATGTTGATTGTGTGATATATTTGTGGAACATGCTTATCTGATAATGTGCAATATGAACTGGTTTATCAAAAAAATTTTATTTCACATTTCTGGAAGTGAAAAATCACAAGCATCTTTATGAACTTATAATTGTGTGACAAAATTCTACTCCAGTCAAATACACCTATAATGGATTCGACTATTCTAAAACCTTTGTACAAATTTTGAGAATAAGTGCTTTGTGATGTTTTGAGTTGAAAAGAATTTCAAAGTGTTTTTACATGTGTCAGTCGACATTGTCTAAAGCATATTCAAGTGTGTTATTGATCTGTTTGGAATTATGTTATGCTTACACGCTCCAACGGCTATATTTTTCAAAAGTTAGTTAAGCATTGATAACTTGGTCAACTGTAATAAATGTGTGTTGATTTTTGTTGACTGAGAGCCTATATGTTGACTGTCTGTTATAACTGTATTAATACAGTCAACTGAATTAGTAGGCTATTCGACTGAAAAACAATCTATCTAACAGAAAACTTTAAATTGGCTGAACACGAGTTGTTCAGAGACTTTTGATGATATGACATTTTCATTTCTTGTTTCAGATTGAATTCTCTGTTTTAACAGTTCCAAGAATTCTCCAAGAAGACGGTGGTGATCTATCTTGAGAGAGATTCAAAGGGAGAAGGCTATTGCGCTGACTGTGGGATCATTATCTGCACAAAGAAGGTGCTTCTTGATTGATCTTTGAAGGCTTGGCATCCTATGAAGACTGCTGCGTTGATTGAAGGCTTGACATCCTGTGAAGTTTGTTGTGTTAAGGCTTGGCATCCTGTGAAGAGTGTTGGTTACACGTTGAGGATTGTTCGACGTGGGTTCAGATTGCAGAAGAGGGGATTCTTGCCGCAAGTCTGGTTTTGTTGTGCAGCTATATTTTGGTTTTGGGTTAGAGAGGATATTTATATTTTTGCATGAGGCTTCTATAAATTCTTTGTTGTAAAAACCGCAACCATTATAGCGCATTTGCTTCCTGGGTTGGAAGGACACTGGATGTAGGCATTGTTGGCCGAACCAGTATAAAAACCAGTGTTTGATTTTCTCTATCCCTGGACTCTTTATTTCCAGTCGACTTTATCTGTTTAGCAGTCAACTACGTTTTTCCACTGCATAGAAATTTTCATTACTTGCATTTCAAGAAAGATCAAAAAGCTTTATACTTTTGTATAAAGATTGCGAAAAGATTTTGTTTTTGAACTATCACCAATTCACCCCCCCTTTTGGTGTAAAACGAAGCCTACTTGTTTCCTAACAAGGAACACTGCACCAGAGCACAAATCAGCCCAAAAAATATAAAAATAAACAAAAATTAAAAATAGTAAAATAATAAAAACAAAGAATAAAGTCTAACTGGTTAAGAATCACACAAAAGTATATTTTAACCACGAGTCCCCGACAACGACGCCAAAAACTTGTTAAACGGTCGGCAAGTGTACTGAATCGTATCAAGCAATATAAAATGGTAAGACCAAATATCGTGTCCCAAGATATTTGTGTTACTAAACAATCATGTAATACCTTAACTAATTAAGATTGAAGAATTATTTGGTTGGTTTTTAAGTGCAATAAAAATAAACATAATAAAAGAATGTAAAATTTGATCAATTGAGGCTAAAACAAGAATGAATGAATGATGTTGATGATATGAGATGATGATGTTGTTGGGGTTTAGATTTCATCTACTTTACTTTCATGCATTAAGAGTTCATCTTCTTCATATCGTGATTCGTAAGATATTTCCCGATACTTAGACAAATCAAACATCAAGTCATGAATGGCCAAAACAAGACTAGCATTACGAATAGAAGAAAATCACTAACATTTAATGAAAGAAGCATAAAATGTTTAAATCAAATTCAAATACATGAAAGTTTAGAGGTTACATATTCCCCAACAACAAATGAGTTTAGTTCTTCATTGTCATGGAGAACCTTGGTGTACAAGGAAAGAATGAGATGGAAACCCTAGAAAGAGAAAAGGATAGCTCCCGCATGCCAAATCTGCCTCCAAAGGGTCGAAAAATGTGTTTCTAAGCTTTAACCGTCAAAAGATGTGAACCGTAAGGCATGCAAACCCTTATATAGATAAAAAAATGAACTGTAAGCCCATGTCGCTGGCACTCAACGTCGTAACTACGGGCAAGCAGGCGCAACTGCGAGAGGAGTTACACTCAATGCCCTGGTTGAGGGCAACCATGCGTTCTGCGGTGTAGCTAAGTGGCGCTCAGCGCCCCTCAAAAGGGCAACCAGGCGTGGTTGCGCGAACATCACCCCTGAGGGCCCCTAAAGAGGGCAAGCAAGTGTCCATGTGTGACCAGTAGCGCTAAGGGACCTAGAAAAGGGTAAGCGGGCACCCTGTGCCTTCTTCAACCTTCTTCTCCGGTGCTTTTGTTATCCCTCTTGAGTTCCGACTCCTTGATACTTTTTCTCCTTTTCCAAAACATACCAATAACCTACAAAATTGAGGGAATTTAGTGATAAAATCATTAAGTATAACCTCTATTCACTTATTCAATAAATTAACTTAAAAACATGAGTTCAAGCAAGCTTCTAAGTTAAAAAGAGTTGATTTAGTGTCCAAATTGCATCATAGATAACGGTAAATTCAACTGTTATCACTTATACATCAACATTCTTTCAAGAAAAGTGTGACAAAGTTGTTCTGATTTTATCTACACTAGAGGAGTGTATCTTAGATATCAGTTTCTTCATTGACAATCTTTGTATTGTGTTCCTATGCGGGTTTACCAGGGGTTAAATGACTGTGAGTGCTCTTATATTAAGAGATTGAGGATTGTTCATCTCTTGGGTAGCTATAATGATTTGGATTTGTGAGAGGGGTATCTCTTTATTTCTGTAAACTCAATCATTTATAGTTGAATCCCTTCAACTCATATTATTGAAGGAGGACTGAATGTAGGCTTGGGATTAGCTGAACCAGTATAGATTGTCTCTGTTGATCTTTCTCTATCTCCTCTCTCTTGTTGATTCATCATTTTTTTTTATTGATTTCGAGAAAGTTAAAGAACTCATCAAGATTTTGAAAATATCATCTTAAAAGGGTTAATCCAATTCACGCCCCCCTCTTGGCTTGATATACAATGCATTTCTTTTCTTACATACTTGTTGAACTCAGTTGAGTTAAGGAAATCCAGGCAAGGTTGCTTAGTACCAGGAGTGGTGTGAATACTCATCTAGTCTAAGGTAACAAGAGGTTATTCGTTGACTGAGAAAACCAGGAATGGTGAGAATACTCATCTAGTCTAGGGTAGCAGGAGGTTATTCGCTAACTTAGAACACCAGGAATGACACGAATTCTCAATTGTAATCTTGTTGAAGATTATAGTAAAACCCTCTATGGAGGAGACTAGACGTAACTCAGTTGGAGTGAACCATTATAAAAATACCTATGAATTTGTTATTTCTCTCTTGTTTAAATGATTCTCTTATAAAATCCGCAGCTGCATTTTTACTTCTACATACAAGAACTTTCCGCGATAAACGTTTATTATTCAACTAAGGAAGTACTTATAAACACTGCAGTGTACATTCTAAATAACATGTTAAAAGAAACTACCTTTTATTATCATTTACAAGTCGAGCGTTTAAGAACACCTTTAATAAATCCAAAACTTGACAAACGTGTTATACAAAATGTTCCCCCCTTCCCCCCACTTCTAGTGCTTTTTAGGTACTTCAGGCCTCATAGGTACCCGGCCAATCTTGGCCTCAAGTGATTGGCCTTACCTTGGTCTCCACTGTTCGACCTCAAGTATTCAGACTTACCTTGGCCTCACAGGTACCCAACCAATCTTGGCCTCAACTATTTGGCCTCAACTGCTCGGCCACCTCTGGCCTCACAAGTACTTAGCCAATCTTGGCCTCAAGTGTTCGACCTCAACTATTTGACCTTACCTTGGCCTCAACTGCTCAGCCACACATGGCCTCACAGGAACTTGGCCAATCTTGGCATCAAGTGTTTGACCATACCTTGGCCTCAACTACTCGGCCACTCATGGCCTCACAAGTACCGATCAATCTTGGCCTCAAGTGTTCGGCCATACCTTCGCCTCAACTGCTCTACCACCCATGGCCTAACAGGTACTCGGTCAATCATTGCCTCAAGTGTTCGGCCTTACCTTGGTCTCAAGTGTTCGACCTCAAGTGTTCGGCCTTACCTTGGCCTCACTGGTACTCGACCAATCTTGGCCTCAATTACTCGGTTGTATTCGACCAGTCTTGTCCTCTAGTGTTTCGCCTCAAGTGTTCATCCTTACCTTGGCCTCAACTACTCGATCTCACATGACCTTAAAGGTACTTGCCAAATCTTGGCCTCAAGTGTTCGACCATACGTTGGCCTTAACTGCTCGGCCACCCAAGGCCTCACAGGGGCCCAACAAATCTTGGTCTCAAGTGTTTAGTCATACCTTAGCCTCAACTGCCCGATCACCCGTTGCCTCACAAGTACCCAAGAAATCTTGGCCTTAAGTGTTTAACCTGAACTTGGTCGAAAGTGTTCGGCCTTACCTTGGCCTCACCAGTAACCAACCAATCTCGCCTTCAACCGTTTGGCCTTACCTTGGCCTCACAAGTACCTGACCAATCTTGACCTCAACTGTTCGGCCTCAACTACTCGGCCACCTATGTCCTAATAAGTACTTAGCCAATTTTGGCCTTAAGTGTTTGACCTCAACTATTCGACCTTACCTTGGCCTCAACTACATGACCACACATGGCCTCATGGGTACTTAGCCAATCTTGGCATCAAGTGTTCAACCATACCTTGGCCTTAACTGCTCGGCCACTCATGGCCTCAATGGTACTAGTCAATCTTGGCCTTAATTGTTTGACCATACCTTCGCCTCAACTGCTCCGCCACTCATGGCGTGACAGGTACTTTGTCAATCATTGCCTCAAGTGTTAAGCCTTATCTTAGTCTCAAGTGTTCAGCCTAAAGTGTTCGACCTTACATTGGCCTCATCGGTACTCGATCAATCTTTCCCTCTAGTCTTCTGCCTCAACTATTCATCCTTACCTTGGCCTCAACTGCTCGACCACACATGGGCTTGTAGATACTTGGCCAATCTTTGCCTCAAGTGTTCGACCATATGTTGGCCTTAACTGCTCGGCCACCCATGGCCTCACAGGTGCCTAATAAATCTTGGGCTCAAGTGTTCGGCTCGACCTTACCTTGGTCTCAAGTGTTCGGCCTTAGCTTGGCCTCACAAGCCTGACTAATATTGACCTCAATTGTTCGGCCTCAACTGTTCAACCTTACCTTGGTCTCAATTGCTCGATCACCTATGGCCTCACAAGTACCCCACCAATCTTGGCCTCAAGTGTTTGGGCTTACCTTAAACTTAACTGCTCAACCAACTATGCCCTTACAAGTACCTGGCCAATCTTTGCCTCAAGTGTTTGGCCATATCTTGGCTTCAACTACTCTATCACCCATGGCCTCACAAGTGCCCAGCCAATCATTGACCTCAAGTGTTCGGCCTTAACTCTTCGGTCTTACCTTGGCCTCAACTACTCGGCCAACCACGACCTCACACATACGTAGCCAATCTTTACCTCAAGTGTTCGGTCATACCTTGGCCTCAAGTGCTTGGTCAATCATGGCCTTATAGGTAGCCGTCCAATCTTGGTCTCAAGTGTTTGGCCTTACCTTGGTCTCAAGTGTTTCGACCTTATCTTGGCCTCACAGGTACCCGACCAATCTTGGCCTTCATTGTTTGGCCTCAACTGTTCGGCTTTACCTTGGACTCAATTGCTCGCCTACCCATGGCCTTGTTAGGAAAAGGCAAGCAAGCTCATTTATAGAAACCTTAGGTTTGAAGTTTAACTAAACAAACATGAAACGAAGAAGTCTCATAGATTAGAAGGATAGGAAACAAACATGAAAGGAAGAAGTGTCATAGAATAAAAGAATAGGAAACAAACATTAAACACTAGGATGGAAAAGTGTAAGATAAAAAGAATAGGTAACCACATAATAGGAAGCCTCATATAATAGAAGAATAGAAAACAAAACCCAAACGCTAGGATAGAAAACCCTAAAATTAGAAAGAACAAGCATTCACACAAGTCTAAAACATCAAAAAGAAAAGAAGTAGACGTTGGATATAGACTTTCCCCTAAAATAACTCTAACACATAGAAAATCACAACAAAGTCAAACTAGGCTACAAAATAGGATAAGCAGAAACCTAAAACACTAGCTGGATAGAACATAAAGAAAATATGATTATACTAGCTGAAGAAAAACAAGAAAATAATAGGAAAACACAAACATAGCATTAAAGTTAGGCCAACCAAGGTAAACACTTAAAATTCTAGAAAATAGAAAAATAAGTAAGTCAAAACACCCAAACGCAAGCTAAACAACGGTTAAGTCAAAATCGTCTAAGAGAGTTGAAGCTAAATGCGTAAAGCTTATCATATCTAAAGGGTATTGAGTTTAAATCTCGGGAACGGAAACAATGTCAAGATGATATCATAGACAAAACACTTTAAAAGACTAAAAGTTGAAACACCAAAGAAAACACAAACAACGCTAAACGTTGTCTATCTAAAAAGACAAAACTACAAGTAATGTCTACTCTGTCTAAACGATATCACGAGCTAAAATATTACTTCATTGAAGTCCTTACCTAACACTTTATATCTTTAGAAGAAAATCTTAATTGTCAAAGCTACCTCAACGATAGAAAATCAAAAAGCACTTTGTTGTTTTGAGCAAGCATTAAGTGACATTAAATGCTCAACGTTCAAAAACAACAAAAGTGATATCTAAAGAGTGGTGTACACAATCAGATTAGTAGTACATGTCAGTAATAAGAAAGATATTCATGAAATGTTCTTATCTTAGGAAATCATGACACAATACCTACGTCTAAACAAAACATGAAAACAACCAGTAAAACGACAACCAAGAAGGAGTCTCCTATAGACTAAACGATATCAGCAAAACACACAAACAAAACTTTAGAAGATATAGAATTCTAAAAAAACGGTGAAAGCTTTTGAAAACACCAAAATAAATAAGAAATAGGACATACTTGTTGTACAAACTTCTGTTTTATCTTATGCAGGACAATTACTACAAACAATCTTCTACCTCATCGTATAAGTGTCAAAATGAACATTGAAAGGAAGAAGACAAAAGAAAAACTAATTAGTTTATCAAAAGTTATTATAAATGAGAAGTCAAATCCGCTTTTGATAAAAACTCTGAAAAGCACGTATGCTCTGACAAAAGACTTCATCCTATGACAGACATTCACACCAATAGCCAAAAATGAACAAATCTCCAGACAACCTTTGTCAAATGGTCATATTATGAATTCTTAAGAGAAAGCTTCCTCATAACGGTTATATCATCAATGTGTATAAATAAAAGATAAAAATAAGAAGAAGAGGAGGATGATGAAGATGAAAAGAATATGAAGATATGTCATCATTAATTAAGCAAGGAAATCTCTTTGAGCTAATTGGAGGTTATTCACTTACCAGATATACCAAGAGTGGTAAAAAATACTTCACAACCAAGAGTGGTGATACTCAACTAGACGATGTATCATAATGATACTGGAAACGTCTAGGGATACCAAGACTGGTGAATAATACTACGCAATCAGGAGTGAGTCAGACTCAATTAGTCAGATGTAACGATGGTTACTCAATAGGACTAAGAACACTGGGAGTGGTTTAAAACACTTAATTGTACTACATTGAATATTTAGTGGAACCCTCTACGTTAACCTAGAGGAGAACTGGATATAGTTCTAACAGGTGAACCAGTATAAAATTGTGTATGTGTTATTGTTGCTTCATTAAACAATTGTATCTTGATGAAGGCAATCTTTCTAGGTCCTCATGTTAGCTTTAGGCTTTCTGTCGATGCTTACATCCTCACTGAGTTACTGCTTAAAGATCTTGGAGAAAGTTGAGTTAGCTCTGTAAACGATCTTCATGGAATAACGTCTATAGATAAAGCATAACTAGCTAACAAGTGTTATGTACATCATGCTTAGTTCACAAACCATGAAAAAATATAGAGAATATTATTCAACCCCCATCTAGTGTTTTTCAGGTACTTCAGGCCTCAGAGGTACCCGGCTAATCCTAGCTTCCAAGGTCAAGCCTCAACTGTTCTACCTTACCTTGGCCCCAACTACTTGACCACTCATAGCCTCACAGATACTCGACCAATCTTGGTCTCAAGTGTTCGGCCTTACCTTGGTCTTAAGTGTTCGGCCTTACCTTAGCATTACTACCTAACCAATCTTGGCCTCAACTATTCCGCCTTATCTTGGGCTCAACTACTCGGCCGCCCATGGCCTCACAAGTACATGACCAATCTTTGCCTCAAGCGTTTGACCTAAACTATTTGGCCTTACCTTGGCCTCAAATGCTCGAGCATACACAAATTCACAAGTACTTGGCCATACTTGGTCTCAAGTGTTCGACCTAAAGTGTCTGGCCTCAAGTGTTTGGGCTTAACTTGGCCTCAGCTGCTCGGCCATTTACGACCTCACAAGTATCCGGCCAATCTTGGCCTCAAGTGTTTGGTCTTACCTTAGCCTCAACTACTCGACCATTGATAATGGTTGAAAATACCGTTATCTGTGATGTAATTTTGATGCTAAATACATCCTTTTTGACTTAGAAACTTGCTTGAAATCATGTTTTTCTATTAAGTTGTGTGAATAAGAGAGTTGAGGTTGAACTTAATGATTTTATAACTAAATTCCCTTGTTTTGGTAGGAAATGAGATAATACAGAAGCAGAGTTGAAGTACTAAGGAGATGGAACTTAGAAAGACTTGGAAAAGCACCAGAAAGGAGGAACGCAGGACACACCACGCCTGGGCGCCAAATCCTGCCACACCAAACCTAGGCGCCCTTTCTAGGGCGCTGAGCGCCACTTTTCCAGACACACCACGCCTGCTTGCCCTCTGAGTGAAGCCGAGCACTAGTTTTAGCATCGCAGCACGCCCGGACGCCCTAAATGGGGCGTTGAGCGCCAACGAGATGGGCTTGGGCTGTGTTTCTGTTTTGATTTCGCCCTATTTAAAGGACCCAAACGCCCTAAGTTTTGTATCTTTTGGTAGAGGAGGCGCAACAACACATTCTTCCACTCTCTGGAGGAGGATTTCGATGCAGGAGCTTCCATCTTCAACTTTTAGGGTTTTTCTATCTCATTCTTCTCCATTGTACATTTCACCATGACGATGGTGAACTAACTTCTATTTGTTTTTGGGGGATGATGAACCTTGTGAACTCTCATGTATTTGAATTGATTCTTAATAATATATGTTTCTTTCATTAATTGTTAGGGTAATTCTTCTGTGATCAATGCTTTCTTTGTTTAACTCATTCACAACATGATGTATGATTTGCATAAGTGTCGGGAGGTTCCTTAATATTCAGGTTATGGAGAATTATTCCCAAAATCAGTATTTCTCAAGGATGGGGGTATGAGTTTTAGTCGTCTTACGTTCCTAATCTCAGTGCAGAATTAATTATTAGGGATGCAAGGGATTGTGACCTAGTAATTAAGGATAAGCTTTCTTCGCCGAGGGATCGGGTTCAAAGTAATTTAGCGAGTGACGTTGACATTAATGAAAGAAGAAGAATTCTTACATACATGAGAGTAAACTTGGTGAAATCTAACCCCAACAACATATTCATTTCATATTACAAACATCATCCGTTCATCGTTGTGTTTCTCTTCAATTGATCAAAACTACATTCATATTTAATTTTTCTGCAATTGCATTCTAAACCAATGATTTCGTCCGTTTTAAGTCTTAATTAATCGAGTTATCACACGACTATCTAGTGTCGAGAGTCTCTTGGGAAACGATACCCTGTCTTACCAGGATTATTACTTGCTACGATCCGGTACAATTGTCGGTCACCCAACAACTACCTATGACCTCATAAGTACTCGACCACACTTAGTCTCAAGTGTTCAACCTAAAGTGTCCGACCTCAAGTGTTCGGCCTCAAGTATTTGTCCTCAAGTGTTCGGCCATACCTTGACCTCAACTGCTTGGCCACCCACGGCCTCACAAGTATTTGGTGATACTTGGTCTCAAATGTTCGGCCTCAAGTATTTGGCCTCACTTGCTTAGCCACTCATGGCGCCATAGGTACTTGTCCAATCTTGGCCTCAAGTGTTCGACCATACCTTGGCCTCAACTGCTCGGCTACCAATGACCTCATAAGTACTCGACCTCATTTTGTCTCAAGTGTTCGACCTCGAGTGTTCGGCTACACTTGGTCTAAAGTGTTTGGCCTCAAGTGTTCACCCTCAATTGGTCGGCCTTACAATGGCTTCAACTGCCCGGTGACCTATGGCCTCAATGGTATCTTGATCGGTGTCACCAAAGTTCGGTGACCGTGGATCTTTAGTGGAGGAGTCTCAATTGGCTTAACCGAAATTTGATGACTGTAGATCTCCACGTCATGTCGCTTAAGCAAGATCGGTAGCCTATCTGGCTTATTTGTCAAAGGCAGGACCCGTTTTAGTCTTCCAACAACTCACCTTAATCAACTAACAAAGAAGGCACAAAGACAAAAGCCAGCGGAAGAACTTGTCCTTAGCAGGAGTGACATATGCATAACCCTTTCGCAAAAATAACATCATGTTCGTGCTTAGGTGACTTGTGTACCGTACGATCTCCTTTGGGACCAAGCACCACCCAGGTCGTCCACCCAGGCCGACCACCCAAGCCGTCCTCCTTCAAGGACGAGTTTCTCTATGCCGAGTTCCTCTAGGTCATGCCTTGAATGACCTAATAATATAGTCAGATTATTAGTGGTAATGACTCATTAAGTCTCTAATATAGACTAAGTTGTGATTGGGTCGTCAGTAGGCCAGTGGAAGGTAAAGGCCCATGACAAATATTATAAATAAAGGTCTTATGTATGATTTAAGGAGAGAATGCATATAATATGCATTACTTGTTGTGCTAACCAATCAGTTATATTACTGACTTGAGCGTTAGAGTGCCTTTGACAGGTAGCCACCCACATGGCTTGGACAAGAAGGAGGAAAAGTGAACAACGTAACTTGGATGATGGAAGAACACTAAGGAGCCCATCCTTACTTCAGGACAGCTTGAAGTGCTTTGAGTAAGGGACCTCAACCCCATTCCTGAAATAGTTTTTATAAGAACTAATTTGATAGAAATCAATTATGTGTTCGTTCAGAGACAACTTATGTTTGAATTTACCTTTTCTATTTTGTTGGCTACTATCTTAGCAGTACTGAAGTTGCTATAGTTTAATAGTATTGATTTGATCACGTCAACGACAACGTTAACACTAGGTTTAAGCAGTAAACGACTAAGGTGTGAGAAGACTTAGAGGGTTAGATTACCCAAGGTAATTTAAGTCATTAGACAATTAAGGCATTAGACAACCTAAACAATAGAACTCTGTTTTACATTAAACGAGTTAGAGTTAATCTCTGATTGATCATGCGAATTGATACATTAATGAGTATTCAAAACTGAGAATTAATTATGAGCTATAATGTTTAAGAAAATTATATAAATTGTAATAATTACATTCTAGAAGAAGAAAGTTTTTTAATAAAATGTTAAAATCAAATTTAAATTAGGAAATAAATTGTTTAATTTCTTGAGAAATATTATTGATCTAACAATTTAAATGTAGAAACATATTTACATAGTTTCCTTAATAGGACAAGTGTGACATTGAAGAAAGAACATCATTCAAATCAAGTTTGAGCTTATTCATAAAAGGAAAAAGATATCCTAAAAGCATCAACATATTCAAAATTGAAGTCTTGAAGAATGATGTTGAAGATTCAAGCTAAAAAACCAAATTAAGAGTTGATCAAGTCATTCCATATCAAAAGAATATAATGAAGCACTTCAATTTGAATTCTCAACTGCTAGCAAATGCAACAACTATTTAAAGGATGCAACAATATACGAGAGATCAATGAAGTTATTTACAAAATATTAAAGTGTCGAGAAATTGTCATATCATTAGTGATTAGTGAATTGGGTTAAAAGCTTACATTTTGTAAATCATTTACTAAGTGAAGTTATAACCTATGAGCTAAATTGTACATTTTTGCTTTGATAAGATCAAAGTGTTGAGAATTTATCATATCATTTGTAATTAGCTAATTGGGTTGAGAGCTTACATTTTGTAAATCACTCACTATCCTTAGATAAGTTGTATATGCTTAAGAGCAATAAACACTCATGAGCATTACATGCTATAAGGTTGAGTTGGCCAGATTAGATCTTATACCATATGGGTTGAGCGAGTCTAAACCGCTTAAGTGGTCCTTTGTGTGCTGAGAATGTGTGTAGTTGACCCTAAAGAGGCACGTGGAAGAAAAAGAGAAAAAATTGTTGAGACTTGAACTCTCATACATTGCCACCTTTTTCATAAGTATAAAGGCATACATAGACTACGCTATGGTAGAATGTTGCTTTATATTTAGGACAAAGGTCCAAAGCACGTTAGGAATGCAAGCTTTGTGTCATTCAAGGAACAAAGGCGAGCCATATTATGTCAAGTTATAAGGTGTCATGTCACTACATTCTCTTCTCTCAATATTTCACTATGTTTTCTCTTTTTCCCTAAACCTTTTCTCTTAGGATCTCGATGTGGTGTGAGGACTCGAAGAAGCCTCTTGGAAGAGAGCACATTTTTCAACCGTTGGACCTAGTAGCTATAGATCGTTTTGTTGAGGTAAGGGAAACTAACTATTTCTAAATATTTTTGTTGATGTGTTAATGCTTCTTGTGGCATGCTAAAGTTCATGTTTATTGTGTGCTTTTATATCTATGGATAAAATGATTGGTTGAATGCTTTTACATGTTGGTGGAGGATGACACCATGGTTCTACTTCTCGTAAAAACCATAAGAGTTTGTGGTCCAAAAATAAAATCACAAGTCCCACAAGACTCGTTGAATGTTCTTATTAAATTAGTGCACGAGTTCTCAGAAGTAATGTGAAATTACTCACTATTAATCAATAAATAGAAGGTTTAATCATTTTGGACATCCCTATTTGTGTAGAATCGTCTCAAATAGGTCCTCGTATGTTGTTTTATCCCAATTAAGTCCCTTTTTATGTAAAATTGAGTCAATTTTGACCTTGCCGTTAAATTCAGTGGACGACGTTAAAATTTGTGTGTCTTAACTTGCTGATTGTGCAATTTTTAATGACGTGTCAAAGTTACGTGGAATTTAATTATTTTAAATTTTTAAAAACTAGCTTCAACCACTAGGAAATGATTCTCTCCGGCCTTGTGTCCCCCAGAAAATCGACCATCGCCGAATCCCCCACCTAGAGGCCTCCAGATAGTCGACCCTATCGCCTCCTCGTCGATGTGACTCGGAGCCCTAGTTTCCAAATCGGAAGGAAGCTCATGGCGGCACACCAGACACGGGTTTCGCATGGAGAACCACATGCAATTAGAGTGGTAAATATGTTTATAGGGTAAACCACACGCCTTCGCGTTGAGCTAAAACGCCTCCTTGCACACGACGCAGTGCGCCTCGGTCTCGACCTGCGCTTCACCTATCAACCTTCTCAACACATCCTCCCTTCAAAAAGGTGTTTTGTTGTTGCTCTATCAACTGTCTTTCCTGGCCTTCTCCATATCCTGATTTGCACCTTATCACAGAATTGGCCAAAAGTATCTTGCAACAAAGCAGCAAAAACACTACCCCAAGCACTAACACCAACACTCATAATTCTCAAAGGATCACCATCAACATTCCCAACAAGGCTACGAAATTGATCAAGCTTCTCCTTTGAACCATTTAATATTAAGCTTCAATAGTAAATTAATGTCGAATTAAACAAACTCATATTTTCTGTGATGTTGCCAGCACTAGTCATGACCCACCCTGTGATGTGCATTTCCTGCTCCGCATCCACATCAAATGACCCATCAAGCCCTCAAAACCCCTTTTGTCATTCGATGGAAGTTTCAGGACTATGATGAACCACAAGATTAGCATGAATCACCATTGATTCATGGTCCAACTAAAGATGTAATTTTATGTTTATTAGCCAATAAAATATACCCTTCACCACCCCTATTCCGAACACGTGCTCCTTGCCATCCGAACTTTCCCCAAAAACGGTGACAAATCGATGTCGTATAAGGGAAGGTTAAAAGCCCTGATCGCCACCATAGGTTCCTAGACCAAAGGGTTGATCCCGTCGGTGAATATCACTGGAAACAAAACCTCCGACCCGACAACCTGGCCTCAATCGTCGCGTAAACTTCCCTGTACGCATCGTTCCCTCGCTTCGTCGCCAAACCGTTTGCCATGATGTATGAAGCCAGCGGGTTCAAGTACCAAGGCTCTTCGGGGAAGGATCTCTTCTGAGGATGCGCGGAGGCAACAGATCTAACAGAGGGTGAGGAGATTGAAACAGATCGTGATGATTGTCTTCAAAGTGGCAAAGCAGAGTTTGAAGAAGAAAGGAATGCACATTCCGCCCTGGAGGAAGCGCGATTACAGGCTCACAAAGTGGCTCTCTCCGTATAGCGTTAGGGAGAAGCAACCTCCGTCCTCCTCTGTGCAAGTCGACGTAGCTCCGCCGGAAACAATGTACTCCGGTGATGCAGCTTCGAGGGAAAGCGATTGTGGTGAGTTGGAGCCGATCTTCAACGAGTCACTAGAGAAGAATGAGACCGAGTATGTGCCACGTCATTAAAAATTGCTTGGTCAGCATGCTACGACACAATAAATTTAACGTCGTCCACTAAAATTAACGGTAGGGTTCCAATTGATTCAATTTTACAGAAAAAGAGACCTAATTTAGATAAAAAGGAATAAGCGGACTTATTTGAGACGATTCAACATCCGAAATGATTAAACCTAAATAGAATTAGAAAAGTATTTATATGTAGAATATTTTCTGAAACAAGTTTGTAAAAAGATAAAAAGAAAGTAAAAGAAAAAATATGAGATTAAGTATTTCTTATCATAATATGTTAATTATCAAAATTAAAAGAAAAATAATTATATTTATTACTAATTGTGAGATATTATTAAAATATTCGTTATAATTATATTTATTTATTATTTTGTAGTCGGAAAAAGGGTAGGTACAAATTCAAATATATGTTCACATTTGGAACATTGCTTATATGATTCCTTTAGTTTAATCGAGATAGATTCGTGAGAATAAATTAGTGGTTCATTTATCCGTGTCCGATAATTGATTTAGCTGAGGGATTCCGATATTTTGATATTATCAATTCGGTAGTATGAAAAAATAAATAATTTTTGAAGTAACTTTGTTTGCAAAACGAAAAATTAATTATTTTATAATGTAAGAGAAATTGTTGGTCTCTTGAAGGCCCATTGCACAAAGGCTAAAGAGCTTGCTAACATCCCTATGTGGATTAGGGTGTTTGGGAAAGGAAAGTAGAGAGTGTGTAGAATTCTGTATCTCTAAGAGTTTCTATCAAAACCCATTTTTTTGTTTTTTCAATTATTTTCTTTGGTCATTATTATGGCTTTATTAGATTAAAACAATGATTGTTTTAGGAAAATAAGTTTTTTTAACATGTTTATATATAGAGACTTAATTAATATTTTTTTTTTCTATCTCTATATGTATAATTCGCTTTGTCCTCTATACTATCTTTTACTCAATTAAATATCAATATTATTTAAATAGAATTAATTTGATTTTTAATTAAATTAACGCTAAAAAAATTTAAAAGTGTCATTCTATATTATTTTCTATTTTTCTTCACCTCTTATCACTTCCCTTCACCTCCTATTAAATATTCATTTTCCATCAAAGTTTTCCATCCCATTTAAGAATTTGCTCCAAAAAAAAGGCAAACTTTTCAATGAAGGAAGAGGAAATTGAAAAAAGGCGAAGAAAAAAAAAAAGACAAGAGTTATAAAATACAAAATGATTAAGATTATAACTAGTGAGATTCCTAAGATATTTATATCAATTTAAAGTAAGTATCAAATTAATTATATTTAAAAATTGTTGAAACTCAATTAAATAATTAAATAAAAAAATAAAAAACTAAGTGACACATTACTAAAAAAATAAAAACTAAGTGACACATTACTACAAATATTAATTTATATGTTAATTTTAATTTTATGTATTTTTATTTTTTTAATTTTTAATGTTTATATTTTTTGCTTTTTTTAAATATATAAGTATTTAATTTTTATCTTTTTATCTTTTTGTATTTTTTGTTTTATTTTATTAAATATCTTTTATTTATTTTAGTTGAATAAAATAAATTTTAAAATGTTAGTATATATCAAATATTAAACTGAATAAATATTTAGAAATATTTAAATTAAAAAGCAAAATTTAATTTTTTTTGTTAAATATATTAACGGGATTTCAGAAACCGTTTAACAAACTTTTAAAATTTTTGTTTTTAAATTTAAAATGTAATAATAATAATGTAGTTTAATTTAAAATTTTGATATTATTTAATATATATTTATATTTTAATAATTATTAAAATATTATTTCTATTAATATAATAGTTATACTAAAAGAATAAAAATAAATTAAAAATAATTAGAATAAAGTAATAATGAAAATAAAAAACAAAAATAATAAAAATATATAATCTGATTTAATATATTTAAATATGTTAATTATATTAGTGTATTAAATTAAATATTTATTAAATTTTAAATAAAAAACAAAATTTTAAAAAATTTGTTAAAAGAATTATCATGTATTAATAATCCGTTAATAACGAATTTTAAAATTTGTTTATAAATTTTTAAAATTTTATTTTTTATTTAAACTTTAATATATATTCTTAGTTTAATTTAATATTTTAAAACTATTTATTATATACAATAATACAAAATCCTACTTAATATATTAAATTATATATTATATACAAAATTTTTTTAATACAAAATCCTATTTTGAAATCAGTTAGTCAAACCGTTAGATAGAGATGTCAAATATCGAGATATAGAATGAGTCTAATAAGAAAATGAAATAAAAAATACATTAACATTAATTATGGAAGTTTTGAAATAATCGGAGTTGCACACCGAAATCCTTGCCATTATATATGAATAGAGAAAGTTAACAGAAGAGAACAAAGGCCCAAATTATCAGGACCCGGCCACCCATCTTCTAATTTTAGGGTTTCTCCTTGCTTTTAAATACGCAAGGGCTTAACCCGCAGTGTCTCAGCATTTTGCCTCTCCAATATAATTGGATTCGTTCCATGATTCCTTGTATTTAAGTCTCTGATGATTGATTTTCTACTGCCTCCACTGTTTGAAATAGGTTCTTTTGTATTTTTGTTTTCTAATTTTGAATTTGCATCTCTATTTATTTTCATCTTTATTCGTCAAGATCAGTAAGGAGATGTGATGATTTTTACATTGGTCCGTGTTTCTGAATTACTGTGACCGACAAATCTTACCAATTTCTGATCTCCAGTTCCAGGTAGAAATATTTAGTTGTTGTATTTGTTTCTTTAATTGTTTTCATGCGTATGTTGTGATTTGTTTTGGCTCAGTGATTTTCTTGCTTTAATTGCAGTATACGCTATTCCGATTTACTACGTGACCGGAAATTTAATCGTGTATGAGAGCCATTTATTTGTTAATTTTCGAAGTGTTTTTATTGTTATTCAGGTAATGGCTTTTTGCTATTAACGTTTTTTAATTTTGTTTTATTTACATATTATTCTGCTATGATGATTTAAGAATAAAATTCACATGTCAGACTTCAGAGATTTTAAAAATCAATGAGAATGACAATTCTTTTCCTGAGCGGATCATCCGACATTGTTTGCATTATATGATTTGCTATTATTGTAATGATTTAGTTATTCTGTTTAATGTAATTTTATTGACGGGAGATTTCTGATCTGGAGTCTCGCACTTTTTTGAGGGCAAACAAATTGTGTTTGCATGTTCTCAAGTAACCGTCATAAAACAATTCTCCGGCGTGACGGAGCCGCCCTTAGGGGTGGCATCTCCGCTGGGTGGTCTCATATTCCATTGCTTTGTGGAGCGGCGTCGCTGCCTTTACCATTAATGGCCGGCCATGAGACAAACATTCTTTCAGTTTTTGCTATTAGGTATTTTTGTTTATTGCGTGTTGTTGTGCCAAATCGTTTTATAAATGGTACTTTTAAATTTTTTGTTTGCTGTCTTAGTTTTCCTTTTGTTGTTTTATATAGCTTTCTACAGTGACAACGGGTCTCTTGTGTTGAAACATTTTGTAAAGCTGAAGATTGATTATGTAATGTTTTCATTAGTTGTATATAATCGTACGATAGGTCTGTTTTTTTTTTGTAACTTTTGCATTTTGTATTTTCTTATTTTATGTAAATATCAGTGATTGAAAATTGTTCTGAGTTTAATTTAATGCTATTGTTTGTATAATTGATACTTATTTATTTAAAATATTCTTAAATAAATACATTTATATTTTGTACTCTTTTATTTGATTGATAAATCGAAAAAACCGTAACATCTTTATTAGAGAGCTTGTAAATGTTTAGATATTAGAGAAACATCCTTATACGGAAGAGTGGTTTCCATTACTTGCTAAAAAAGTAATATACAAATTAAATTTATAATATTTTGAAAATATTTAGTAAAGATGAAAATGTAATTTAAAATTTAAACATATTTCACAAAAATAAATTAATTTCGAAGTTAGTTGTAGCAAGTTAACTTTATTTTATTTATGACTGTATCTTTTGGGACTTAATAATTAAAAAGGTCATTGAAGTTATTTGATTTAAAATTTAATGAAATGGCTGTTTACTAAAATTATTATTTTGTTGGTTAAGCTCATTCTTTTCATTGTATATAAATTAATTTTAAAAATAATTGATCGATTGCTTGGTATTTTAAAATATAAAATATAAAATCGGAGGATATTTTAAACTTATAAAATATTCCTCTCATACCTCTTTATCTTCTCCGATTATAATATACAGTTAATATATCTGAACTTTAATTTTTAAAATGTTTTCGTGTTTCCATTTTACGAACATTTTTGTCTTTGGAATTAACATTTTTGTTAAATGCATTTGGAAAACATGTTTTTTAGTGAGCAATACATTGTAATTCTAACACCTCCACTCTTTTATGCAGTTATTAATTTTGCAGTTATTAATTTGTGACCTTATTAACATCAAGAAATTTCACTAAAGCATGAGTTATCATCTGGACATGGAACATGTTCAAGATGATATACGAAACCCATATAATCGGAACAAAGATCCAGAAGCACCTAATATACATATACTATTATGTGTGCATCTTCATAAAATTATTTTACTATCAATACATTATTTTAATCAATGTTGTTTCATTCCACAACGAGATTTATTTATAACCAATTTCACTTATTCATATATGTATATATAAATATACGTACCCCAACTCTTTTCATAAGATTCAATATTGATATATATGATGAGAATTCAAAAGGAGAATATTATCTCCACATTATAACAGCCAAGAATTATTTATAATAACAGTATAGATATATATACTGATGCATTTGTTTCATATAAAAGATATACATAAGTAATAATATAATAACATATTATATGACGCACTTGTTTTATATTATTATAATATAATATAATGTATAATCTGAATCTTAGAGGATTCGGTAATCATGTATCCAGATACCACTTTTTATTATTATATCATCAAGGTAAAAAGAAAAACTTCAGGGGCAATACGAGGATAAATCAAGATAGCCGCAAGAATACTGAACATGATGCAGAAGATGACAGGATCTTGCACATGATGCAGAAGATGACAGGATCTTGCACATGATTGCACACAAATCATTTGGCTTATCTGGAGCTTACCATAAATCAAAGACCGGTCTCAATATATCTCTGATATTATATCTCTTGCAGATTACTAAAGCGGTTATATCTTAATCGACCAGTTTCAATTATATCCTCAATATCATATATTTTGCAGATTACTAAAGCGGTTACATCTTAACCGACCAGTTTCAATTATATCCTCAATATCATATATTTTGCAGATTACTAAAACGGTTACATCTTAACCGACCAGTTTCAATTATATCCTCAATATCATATATTTTGCAGATTGCTAAAGCAGTTACAATCTTAACCGACCGGTTTCAATTATATCATCAATATTATAACCTTGCGGGATGGTCACTCCCGTCGTCCAGCGATCCTCGACGTTAAACACCTTGCAGGATGGTCACTCCTGTCGTTCGTTAAACAGGACCATAACGTCCGTCAAATACATCGAGACCCACCGAGTCTCGGTCCAACAAATACATCAAGACCCACCGAGTCTTGGTCATACACGGACTATAACGTCCGCAAAATACATCGAGACCCACCGAGTCTCGGTCCAAACAAATACATCAAGACCCACCGAGTCTTGGTTTTATACGGCCTATAACGCCCGTTAAATACATCGAGACCCACCGAGTCTCGGTCCAACAAATACATCAAGACCCACCGAGTCTTGGTTTTATACGGCTCATAACGCCCGTTAAATACATCGAGACCCACCGAGTCTCGGTCCAACAAATACATCAAGACCCACCGAGTCTTGGTCATACACGGACTATAACGCCCGTTAAATACATCGAGACCCACCGAGTCTCGGTTCAACAAATACATCAAGACCCACCGAGTCTTGGTTTTATACGGCCTATAACGCCCGTTAAATACATCGAGACCCACCGAGTCTCGGTCCAACAAATACATCAAGACCCACCGAGTCTTGGTTTTATACGGCCTATAACGCCCGTTAAATACATCGAGACCCCCCGAGTCTCGGTGCAACAAATACATCAAGACCCACCGAATCTTGGTTTTATACGGCCTATAACGCCCGTTAAATACATCGAGACCCCCCGAGTCTCAGTCCTACAAAAACATCAAGACCCACCGAGTCTTGGTTTTATACGGCCTATAACGCCCGTTAAATACACCGAGACCCTCCGAGTCTCGGTACCACACAAACATCAAGACTCACCGAGTCTTGGTTCTACAGGGACTATACTCACACCAAACCGACCGTTATTGATCCGATCAAGCCTATTTGTTTCAAGAGCGAGCATCAACATTAAAGACAAAGTTGTTCCACATCGTTCGGCCAACACTCTTTAAAGTCCTGCAGTCACGCCAGGCTAAAGCCTCATCCCTCCTTTGGACTTGGGGGGCATGACATACGGTAGTATGTCTCACACGAACGGTCAAACAGTTACACCGAACGGTCAAATAATATCTCGTATCAAATAATATCTCAACAGAGATATTTCAGGTGAGTTTGTTTATATTTCATTCGGTTTATATTTTATTCTGTTATATGGATTTTATATCGATCCAAAGCCTATAAGTAAAGACAAAAAGGCTCCAAGCAAGGTACGCACAATTCAACTTACACTGACACTCTCATACTTGATTGAGTTCCACCCTCTCTCCGCTCTAGGCATCCACTTACTGAGGACAGAGGGTCTTACTGTAAACCAAATCCAACACCAGATATCATATTCCCTATTGCTAGGTAAGCCATGGACAAATTTATGCTTTAATTTTAAGTCTTATCATTTTTCAACCACATCAACATGCCACCTTATTGCAAATTACATACCAAATCCATTCAAATAAAGGCCTATAAGGGTTTGTATATATAGAAATTGAAATTCTAAAATAATTCTAGAGAACTTGAAAGATCTTCCCAATCTCATTCTATATATAAGAAAATTGTAATACAAAATACATGATAAATAAATAACTCTAAACACAATATAATCATGATAAATAAGATAACTTAGACATAATATAATCATAATAAATAAATATTGATAAACAGGATATAATTTCACAATTCCTGAAAAAGGTGGTATAGGTTATTTTTTTTAAGTCAAAAATTGATTCCTTCTGTGTAAAAATTTAGCATTCATGTATTGTATTTTTTTTTTTTTCATTTCAAAGATCAAACACTAATTTCTTTGCCAATCCATTTCTCTCTATATATAATGTATTCCCTAGAGAACTTTATTTAATGGAGGCACTTATATTTGTGCTTTTTTTTAGTTTATTTATGTATTTGATCGGACAGTAATGCTCTGAAATGGTGAAAACTACTAGTAACTTGTGAACCGTAACTGAATCTATTTATTCAAGAAACGTGAATCTTTCAGTCATCAAACTGTTCTTCCATGTACTAAAATCTTTGAACTACATTTTGTTCAGGCGGTTGGTTTCCAATGAACCAAACATTATTCTTTATACAAAGATGGCACAAACTGAAATGAAAGTTCAATTTGCTAATCTAAGAAACATTGGAAAAATCAGAAGACAAGGAAAATAAAGATTTAGCAATACTTCTTTATTAAGCCAAGAAGCTACATTGGTAAAATTGATAGATATTTCAAATTACCAAATCCCAGTAGTGGTAGTGTAATGCAGTCATTACCACCAACTAATAGAAAATACAACTGGCTACATCAATAATTGATTGTTATTTGCAAACCCATTTTCCATTTCCCTTCAACAAAACCTATTTTCCTTCACCTCATTCTCCCTAGTTTTTTCTTTGTTTATTTCCTTATTCTGAGTAGATTCTTTTTTGGCTTTCTCCTCTTCCAACTCTTTCTGTTCTCTTCTTCTTTTGCCATTTTCTCTGTTTATTTCCTTACTCTTGAGTATATTCTTGTTTGGCTTTCTCTTCCAAAATTTCCTCTCCTTCTTCTTCTTCCTTTTTATTTGCATTCTCCTCCTTGTTCTTCTTAAGAGCATTAATCAAATTCTCCAGGCAAGTCTCACATCTTCATCCTCAGACTTTGGCATTAGATTTTCAACAACATCAGCAGGTGACATTTCTGTCTCTTGCAACAATGTCCCAATTCTACCAAACAAAAGGTGAGACTCAACATCCAAGTAGTTCTTGGCCAGCACCTTGAATGCATCAAAACAACAATAGGACATCTCAATGTGCTTATCCATCCTCCCTCTCCTGATGAAAATGATGATCCTCTCACCTCCACAAGCTGACCAAATCCCATCAATAAAATTCAGCAACCCAGATAGAGTTACCTTGCTGCTCTGGCTACTCTCCTCTTCATTCTTCCTCATACGATCTTTTGGTTCTTCATTCTCAACCTCTTCCTTTTTCTTCTTCCTCTGCCCAGTAAGATCAATCACCGTAATAGACTTACCTGGAGGGCCATACAAAAGATACCCTCTTTTCCAAGCCTTACCTATCTTTGAATAATACTCCTTTCCCTTCTTAAATTTAGCAAGGTCTTTCAGGATATCTTCCTTCCTTTTCTGATCCATAGCCAGTGTTTCAAAAGAGGCAGGGTGCTTGTTGGTGTAAAGCTTCAACTGCCTGTTTGTCAACTCAATTTCCTTCCCCTCTTCCAACACATGCTTGATGTAAGACATGGTGATGATATCACGGTATCTTCTGTGGAAAGCGAGCTTGTAGAACCAATTTATTTAAATATATTTTTCAAAATTTTGAATATTTTTATTTTAAATTGTAGTAAAATTGTTTTAAAATTTTACATTTGAATTTATAAAATTGTTATTTTTAAAGTAACTGTTATATTTGTAAAAAATTATTGATATATAATGTTATACAAATATTTAAAATATAAATTTATAAATCTATATAAATTTATATACAATTATTTAAAATAGAAATTTAAATTAAAAAACAATATTAAAGTTTATTTGAATAAAAGATCAACACAAATACATTTAAAATTAAAACAAAATTGAATAAAATTCAATGTAAAATATAAATTTAAGTAAACTTAATCTTATTAAAAATATTTAATAAAAATATCCTTATAACACAAGTTAAAATTTTAATGTGAATAAAAAGAAAATTTTTTAATTTAAAAAAAATAAAATAGAATCGAATTAAAATAAAAAAAATAAAAAGATCAAATTAAAATAAGATTTGACACATGACAAAAAATATTTCTTCATAAAAATAGATAATTAATAAAAAAGAAAAAATATGTTACACATATTTAATATTGTTAATATACTATTAACAAGAAATAACTTAATTATTACATATTTTAAAAAATAGGAATTTAATTCAAACGGATCAAAATATAAAATCTTTTTCAAATTTTTGAAAAAATATAAGAACAAAACATATTTTAACTAAAAATATATGATATACTTTCTTTTTATAATAAAATTTGTGACTATTTTATTATGATCACTAATATTTGTTATATTTTGTAAACATTTTAAAAGTCAAATAAAAAGACATGTATATAAAAATGAAATAAGTACGAAGGATTTATAGGTACAAGGATTAAAATGTACAAAATGGTTAAGGTATATAACAAATGAGTAATTAAATGTGTATATTATTCTTTGAATAGTTAGTCATTTAACAAATTTATGGAACTTTGGAACAACTGAAGTTATTATTTCCAACAATTACTTAAATAATTCATGTGCATCTTAATAATTGGAATTAGAACAGTGGCAAATTGAGTATTATAAAACACAAAAACAATAGATAGAGATATTCTCATGAATTAGAATTTTGTTTTACTATTGTATGCAAAATAATAATGATATTAATATAAAAGTAAATTTGTCTTATTGGTGTAAAAAGTAGGTGAGCAATAAATCAATTAATTAGACTAATGGGTTGGTAGACTAGATTGGATTTAGCTATTATTTTACCCTTTTTTCTTTCAAATGTTTTCTTTATCTCATTATTATTATTAACAGAAAAAACTTAAAATACTTATTTATTTATTTATTTATTGTATCACATCATTGTTATTATAGCCTGTGCATCATCACTGTTTCATTTTTACACTCCATTGCAATATTTGATAAGATGAAGACGAAGCCATATAGTTCCTCTTGGAAAACAGAAGTTTTATTCCACAAATCTACAATATTCTGGAAAGTTTGTTTTCAAAATTTCACTTTAGAAAAGTCACTAGAAAGGTCGTTCTAAAAGACTATAAAAAATATATACCAGTATATGTGTGTTTTTATTTTATAGCAAAGAATAATAATATTTTTTATTATAATTATAAAAATAAAGTTTACAATTTTACTATTGATCATTGTATTTACTCCGCAGATAATTTTTTTATTATGAAAATTTATTTTAGATCATAATTTTTATTAAATTAAAAAAACAGCCAAATTAAAGAAAAAATAATTAAATTTTTAAAAAAATTACTTAAAACATATACTTAAATAAGGGTTACGTTTGAAATAGAAATATGTACACTAATATGAAAAATCCCTTTTATATAATGGTAAAACTAAATACAGTATTACGTATGTATATGGATCAATTCTAGAATGGTTGAGTCCAAATAGTTGAGGCTAAAGGGGGAGATTGAATGATTGACCAAGTGGTTGAAACCAAATGGTCGATTGAATAGTTAATACGTTGCTTGTTGACTTCTTTTATTATTATGTTCCTCATGGTTACCATGGGATTAAAAGAAATGCTCAATCAACTTCACGATGGGCGTCAAAATATTTTAGTATGGACTAGTCGAGTATTGTCAATTCCCACATAATTTTGTCTTGTGTCGTTCCTGTTTCTTGTTCGTTTGGTCTCTAAGGTCTCTTCTTTGTCCAACACTACTCGAATGATACCTGCAAAAGGTACTTTGATGCTAAAGTCAATAGATGATTGATCAGAACGATATTAAATGTAGTGATGCATGTGTCAAAACCATACCTTAAACCTTTATTTATGGTTGGTGTTATGAGTGTTTACCTTTTTGTTGGTCTAATAATGACTTAATCATATGTTAATCAACATTAGTTACTTGATTTATGGTTATCATTGACTAAGTATGAATCTGACCTTTATTATGTGTTATGTCAATCTTGGCAGTAGATCGGTCAACTCACTAGCTGGTTAGTCAGCCTATAGTCAGTTGGTCAATCCAGTCATTAGTTAGTAATTTAGTGAACTTGCTAGTCAGGCATTTAGTTAGCTTGCTAGTCAGTCTGACTTACAGACCAGAAGGATGTATACAATACATTAGCCCGTAAAGCCTAAGTGCATGTAACTAAAGGAACAAAGGAGATTGAAAAGAAAAAAGGTACCTGATATTCGTGTATGCCAAATGTTATAATCCGACCGAGAAAGATTTCTTGGTTGGAACTTGTCCTTAACCGATGGAGTTTTTGGGAGGGATTCATTGGTTGGAACTCACTCTTAGATAAACATTTTAGTTTGATCAGGAGGGGTTCTTTAATTGGAGCTCGCTCTTACCCAATGAAGTTTTTTAAAGGGGTTCCTTGATTAGAACTCGACCTTAACCGAATGTTTTAGTTTGATTGGGAAAAGTTATTTAGTTGGAACTCCCCCTTACGACTAACAAAAAAAAGGCTTTTAACATCTATTATTTGAAGAACCTACTCTTATGAGTTTGGCACCGTCACTACACTTTGGTGGAAGGTTTCTTGAAAGTGTGAAAGAGAAAGATGAGGGTACTGATGCTATTTTTGAAATTTTAAAAGAAAAATTGACGTTGGACACTCTCACAACAAACATCGATTTGCAATTTAATGTCGATTGTTGGGCCAAAAGTTGTTAATTGTCGTCGGAACTAGGGTAGTCTGATGTAATTTAAAGTATGTTGGCTCTAGGGCCGATGTTAAGTTGCAAATTGACATTTGTTGTGAGTGGGTTCAACATCAATTTAGATGAAATATTTATAAAAATGTCACTAGACATTTTTAACGTCAAAATTTACTACTTGCGGCGTAGACATAGTGACGTTATAAACTCTTTTTCCACTAGTGTACCCAATTGAGTTTTCTATAGGAGTTCCTTAGTTAGAACTTACCCTTACTTGAATGTTTTAGTTCGACCGGGAGGGGTTCCTTAGTTGGAACTCGCTCGTAGATAAATATTTTAGTTCGATTGGGAGGGGTTCCTTAGTTGGAGGTCTCCCGTTTGTCCAACACCGCTCGGATGGTACCTACAAAAGGTATTCTAATGCTAACATCAATAGATGATCGATCAGAAGGGTATTAAATGTAGTGATGTATGTGCCAAAATCATACCTTATACATTTATTTATAGTTGGTGTTATGGGTTTTTATCTTTTTGCTTACCTAATTATACCTTAATCAACATTAGTTAGTTCATTTGTGGTTATCATTCACTTAGTTTTAATCTGACTTTTATTCTGCGGTCGATCGATCTAGCCAATTGATCGGTGGATCTATCCAATTGATCGGTAGATCAACCCACTAGTCAGTCTATCAATTAATCAATCAACCTATCAATCGATCTAACTTATTGACTAAATGGAAAAGTACAATATAATATATTTATTTTGAAAAGTATACTAAGGTATTATGTACCTATAAATATTAAAATCCTCACTTCATTTTTTAGTCTAAGGTTTTTTTGTATTGATTGTATAATTAGAAAACTTTCTATCTCGGGTGTAGGGTTGAGAATCTCCACAAAACACTCCTTCACACTTTACTCCAAGTTTGCTTAGGTATTTCCAAATGTTCTCAGTCGAGATCCTTCCCTATTTATGCTTCAAATCGTCCGGGTGTACCTGTCAAGGACACTCTAAGCTCAAGTCAGTAATTAATCCAATCGGGGGTCACAGTAAAATCTTAAATTCGCAACAAATGCAATCACATACCTTCTTACCTTTGACCTTTATTTATAGGTTTTTAGATAGGCTTGTGATTAGTGAAACCCTAATCACGGTTCAATCATGACCCATTACCTACCAAGCAATTCTTACCAATAATCTTGGTCAGGAACAATGTTTAAAGGTTTTTATTGCTAGAGGTCGTCCATCCGTACGATTGGTTAATAAATAACACATGTCTCGATTGGATAGTGAGCAGTGCTGCTAATGGCAACCTACTAGGCCAATTGTCCCTCCTTGATAATCTCATCCGGCCAGTCCGAGGACCATACAATACACTTTCAAATGATATAAGCAAAATGTAAAAAAAGTATAATGTAATATACAATTGAGAACGGTAGTTTGAAAACCAATTTTAGATTTCAAAATATATAATTCATAATTAATACTGTATTCTAGATTTTACAGTGTTTATTGTAAGACCCGAATAAATAAAATGATTACTTATTTTAAGTATTTTATTTTTTTGTGATATTAGGTAATGATTATGATGTGAAATGTTGTTGAGAAATATTTAAGGAAAGGAAGAAAATTAAATTAATTTTGATTTTCTTATTAATTTTCGAAAAAACTTAAAAAACGTATATAAATATAATTATTTACGCTATTTTATCAGCGAATGGAGTTTGGTCTAGTGGTGATTGTGTGTGCATGGGAGGGTTGTGTGCTTGGTCCCAAGTTCAAACCCTTCCAAGCATGTGGGTCCCATGTGGTAGAGAATTATGGATAGTAACGTGAAAATTTTGGTGTGGTACGTGAATGAGGTTATTTGCTCCATTCCTTGATGGGTTTCATGCATTAAATGATGAGAGAGAAAGGTGTACTAGGTAATATTATTTTAATATATTTGTGCATGTGTTTTGAAAGAGTGGAGAATTTAGTTCTCTTCACGTCATTTTAAGAAGGGTTGCACCATGTGTGGCTTTTAGTGCATTTTATATGTTTCATTTTGAATGGTTGAAAAGTCAAACTTAAAGGAAAAGTTGGGTTACTCTTCTTTCTCATTTACGTTAAGGAGAAGATTGCATGGTTCTATGGTTTTTTTTCTCTTTGCATGGTTGGGCACTTGAATTCTAGACTTAGGATGCTTGTAAGTGACTTTGGAGTTTCTTGGAGAGGTTAAACATTGCATTAAAAATGGTAGGCTCCATAAATGGGTATTATAGAGGCACTTAAACACACTTTAAACCTAACATTTACACACATTAAAGAGAGGTTTTATGGGGTGTTAATGTGGAGTTAGGAATGGGAAAAATCTGAAATGGCTTAAGGGTGCCCTTGGGAATGACCTTGAGTAGGGAGTTAAGGATTAGAAAGGTTTAGGATTGATTTTATTTAAGTGTGTAATTTTGAGTTAGTTAGGTGAGTGGAGAGAAACATTTCTATGTGAGGAATAACCAAGTGGTGAGAGAAAGAAAGTGGTCACCCTAGTCTTGGAGTCTTGGACGTTACTTGTAGGAGATCAAGAAGAGTGGAAGCTTGTTGTCTAGAGAGGAAAGAAACCTAAGAACTTTTGAAGCTTGCTTGGAACTAGAGGTAAGGGGTTTAACTTGGGACATAATATGGTGTATGATGGGTAGAAGGTAACATGATAATGTTATGCATGCTTTCTTTCTTTTGGTGTTGAGATTAAAGGTAATATGTTGATGCATGCTCTCTCTTTTTGTGTTTAATTTCATGTGTTGTTGTATGGAGAATGATTATTTTCATGCATTTTCAAAATGGGGTTGTGAAGGGGTATACTTTGGGTTGTATATATATATATATATATATATATATATATATATATATATATATATATAGTGATTTTCGTTTTTTTTGTAGTTATGGGTATACTTTGAACTTTACATGTTGGTTTTTCAAGAAGTGTTGTTCTTAAAATGGGTATACATGTTTTGGACACTTTGAGGTGATGTATGTGTATGAAAAAGTTTTATGGGTACACTTAAAATCATGTTATATTGTGTGCATCTTGTTTCCTTATTACCATGTATGAATTATAATATTTTTGTGGGATGCTTATCTACACTCTTTGACCAAGAGTGTGGGTAGGAGGGTATTGAGAGTTCTCTCCCATTGTTGGAAGAGAAAAGAGTGAGTTAGGAGTATAAGAGGAGTGAAAGTGATGTTTTTGTAAGATGGGGTACATGGGGTTGATGAAAGTAGTGAAGAAAGAAGAAGCTTGATGGCATTGGAGGAAGAAGACCATGAAGGAAGAATTATGGAAGTGGAAGGAGGAGATGGGCACACTACAAATCACATAGCAAAAGCAAGAAGAAAAGAGAAGAGTCTTATGTTGGAGTTGAGAAGGAAAACCAAAGAGAAGAGTAGAAGAAAGGTGGTTTTTGGGCTTTAGTTGAGAAAGAAAAAAATGAAAGAGTGAAAGGAGGTGTGTGTATGTGTTGCAGAAACAAAGAGAGGTGTGAGAAAGGTGAGTTAGAAAGGATGTTGAAAAATCAAAGAGAAACAAATATAAAGTGGGAATGTATGTTGGTTTACGTAAAGGGAGAGAAAGAAGGAGAAGTGTGAAATGAAATAGAAGAGAGTGGCAAGGGATGTGTGGTCACGGTTTTGGAGAGGAAAGATGGAAAAGGTGGAACTTTGTATAAGAAAAGAAAAAGAGAGATTGAGAGTTTTGTGAGGAAAGAGTAATTTAAGTGGGGTCCACTTGGGGAGAGAAAATAGGGATTTTGTTTTAAAGTTAAAAATAGTTGTGGGGACCACTTGGGTTGGTAGATTTATGAGAGGGAGTGTATTTAAGATAAAAAGGGGTACAAAAAAAATGTGTTTTATTATGTGTTGTGATTTTAGTAAAAGCGGGGGTGCACTAGAAATATTGGTTCTAGTGGACGGGAGTGTGAGATTAATAATTTCACGGGGGTGCGCCAGTAGGAAAATAATTAATTTTATTTTAATTATTTGAGTATTTTTAATTAATTGTTGGTCAATGAATTTGGTTGACTTTGTATATGTGAGTGATATGTGTATGGTTGTGATGGTGAAGTTGTGAGAGCAAGTGTTCTGTCATTTCCTTAGAATTTTTGTCGAACCGGTAATGTTCGTATTGCGATACGATATTGTGTTGAGTTCTCTGCGGAGACTGAGATTCGAGTGTCACCCTATTCTCGTCCGCGAGGACTAGAGAGGGTTGGATGTCTCGCCCAATGACTTCGGCTCGTGTGAGTATAGTGCTCGGTGGGTGCGCCTAACCGAAGTTTTTACTCGTAATTCCTTGAGGAGTCGGGGAGATAGGCCTAAAGTTGCGATGGAAGGCGGCTCGAATCACCCTGTTTTGCGAAACGGGTTTGGTACGACAAAATTCAAGGAAACAATAGAAGCTTGTGTAAATGACTTGAGTTGTGAGTTTAATACTATGATGTATTGTAATGTTATGACTATGATAGTCTGGGTGGTGATGATTTAAGTTATGAGTTGAATACTGAGAAGTGTTGTGACGTGATGCCTAATTTAGTCTATGTTATGATGTTGTCTTTGAAATTATATGCGATGTTATGTCCTTAGTTACTCACCCTTTACTTTTGTGGTTGTGGTTCCACCTACAATGATCGTACTTGTACGGGAGTAGATGGTGTTGCAGATAATGCAAGGCTGGAGTAGCACGATGAGAGATTTGGGAATTTGCTATGGGGAATTTATCATGTTTTAAAGCTATTTCTTGTTTTTGAATAATGGATTTGATATTGTAAGGTTGAACTTTATGTTCTAAGACGCATGAACCATTGAGTTTTATTTCTGCGATGTTAATTTTAAATAAAAAAGAAAAAAATTGGCGTAAAATTTCGGATTCTATTATTTTCTAGTGGCACTCCGTTAGGGGTGTTACATTTATTATTATATAAAAGGTAACTTTTAGATTTTGTAATATGAAATACACTTCAAGATTGAAAAATAACTTCTTAAATGTAAAATCTAAAAATTCTCTTTTGCATGGAAATATTTTTGGATCATACAATTCAAATTTTGAAGTTCACAATCTAAACATCATTTTTCCATAAAATGATTATATATTATATAATTCAAAAGATGGTTTTTAATGGTATTATGTCAAAAACACTTTTTTGATTGTTTAATGGCAAAAACAATTTCACAACACAATTCAAAAGCATTTTTGCTCTTATAGAATATAGAATATAGGCCTTTCAACATATGATAAGATCTTAGTGGTGATTTTGATGATCTTGATGACTTAAATGTTCTTAATGGTTGAAACGAAGGATTCTAAGTCAATAAAAAAAAGGAGTTTTAGGATCAATATAAATATATTAATGAGTATAAGAATGTGAGTGTATCTCAAGAAATACGAGATATATTTATAAGGTTTTTAAATCTTATAAAATCTGTTATAAAATAAAAGATAATAACAACTTCCATATTTATGATATATTACAACATTAATATATTTTTTCACCAATACATATCTATGTTAATATTATATAGTCACTTTAAGCTAATAATGTTGAATGAGTGTTAGGTCAAACCCTTTAATATATTTGTTCGACCAAGTATGTACATTAATGTTTTGATCCCAAATCATATCATATAACATCGATATGTTGCTTCATCACAAATTTTATTCGATATATTTTTTGTTTTGGAGTCTAATTTCAACTCCTCAACAACATTAGAATTGAGTGTACTGGAACATAAACCTTCACTCAAGGTCTAAGAAAAATGAGGGTTTATCTCTTAATAGAGGGTTAAGGGAAATCATATTTCCTTTTCCACAGACAAGACTAATGTTTTAATATAAAATTTGTTGAGTGACATTATTAGAATCAATCACCACATCTAAAATATATCCTCTTTAAAACGTGATATTTCGTCATGATTTGATCTTTTAAAAATATTTATCCTCTTTATATTTTGATATTTCGTCGTGATTTTATCTTTAAAAAATATTTAAAGAAGGTTGAAAGAGAAAAAATTATTCATACTTTATTTAAGCTTAACTCTTATTTTTTTTTATTTTAGAATCCGGGGTCATATTTCATGTTAGAGAATCCGAGGCGTGATGCCAATGAAAAATTGAGATATTCTCCCTCTTAATTGTAGAACACAAAACATGATGACTAGAAGGCGTAAGACAATTTAATGTTTTACACACTCTCATGAAGATATAGAAGGAAACCATGGCCCAAATCTAGAGGTGTAAAGCCATCCAGGGCCCACCAAAGACTCTTCAATCCCAACGTTATGTTCATTGAAACTACCAAAATACTAAGATTTAATTATATTCTCAAATTTCTTAAACTTTTTATCATTTAAATTTAAAATTCATCTTTTTAGTTTTTACAATTTGACAAAAAGTTTCTTTTAACTTCTATCGGATACAACTTATATACAATCATTGTCAAGATAAATAAAGGAAAATAAATATGTTGTTAGATAAAGAAAAACTGAAGTAGTATATTATGTAAATTATTTACAATTGTTGCATTTTAATTATATTTGAACATGGACTAAAGCAAACATTTTTCAAATTATTAATTTTAAATTTGGGAGAATATAAAAAATTTAACTGAAGTTTGATAAATTAAAAAAAATATGTTTAAACCAAAATCTAGAAAATGTATGAAAGTGCAATTTTTCAATGTAGAAAATTTAAAAGAAATGTGTAAGTAACTAATTTTATAAACCAAATAGCAGTAGATATCATGTTTAAGATTTTTAATGAAACAATTAAAATTTTAAATAATTGGTCTTTTTTCTTAGTTTTCGTGGTGATAACGTTGAAAACTTTTAAAGATAAGGAAGGATGTTTTTGAGATTTTGTTTGGGCTACTGAATTTGGATTTATGTTCTTAATTTATCAGGAATTGATTAAAACTTTGGCATGAGTTCATAAACTTACACTTTTGGCTAATTTGATTTGATGGAGAGAAATTAGTAACATTAATCTTTTATTGTTATCAAAATAAATCATTCCGCCATTCGATCTATTATTAATTAGTTATTTAATGAACTAATTTTGATTTATGAGTTAAAAAAATTTGAATATAAAGATTCATGGATTAAATTTAAATTACAATTTAAAAAATAATAATAATTTTTTTCTAACTTAAAATTAAATAAATTTCAAATCTAAAATGAGATAAATTCAAAAGACAATTTAAAATAAAAAAACATAATACAATTCAAATAAAATAAAAAAATCATCTTAAAGTCCAAATACAATAAAAAAATAAATATAAAAAACAAAATTAGATGGACTGACAACCATTAATCAGATTCAAAATTGATTCTTATTAACATTTTAATTTCTTTTCGATTTAACATTATTATATTTTCAATAATTGAACTTATGATTCTCGAACTTTCTCTTTGGCTTGAAGTCCACACCTACGTTCCTAATGATGATTTTCAAATGAAAAACTTGGAACCAAACTGTTCAAATAATAGAAGAACAAATAAAAAAAATTAATTTTTAAAGAAGATATAACACTCATAAAACCTAAATCTGATCTATTTAAAAAATTAATATTATTATTTTCTCAAAACCTTAGCATAATATTAGATTTATAAGTTTTTTTTTTATCTTATAATATGCTCAATTTTATCATAATCTAAAACTTAACTCAAGTTTAGATTCTTAACCAAAACTTTTGGAACAAAACTGAACTAAACCAGTTCTTTAATAACCAGACGGTTAATGTTTTCAAAAAAAAATGTTGAAAGGTCATTTTCAATCTTAAATTACTGAAAATTGGACGACTTTTTAATAAATCAATATCGGTCACGCTTCCATTAAATATAAATTGAATATATTTACGGATTAAATACATACATTTTATATTTATTATGAATTTGAAACTTTGTTGTGATAACTGATTAAAATATATAACTGAATTAAACATCGAAATGTTTTAGTAGATATCCAAGTGCTGGAATTGAAGTTGAGAAAAGAGGATGGATAATAACTTTGTAACGAAACCTGAGTTAAAGGGATAGAAAAAAAGTGTGAAGAAGTGTTAATAGTTATTTTGGACCCGTACCAGAACAAAAACCTTTTAACATTGTGAATAGGAAATCACAAGATGTTAAACCAATCTACTAAAACGTTTGAGCAACGTGAACCTTAATTTTCTGTCGAACAAGATGTTGAAACATAGGACAATTACATATACTCAAGCATACAACGTTGAAGTCAAAGTTCAAATACAGATATACATCACATACTATAGTTCCAAGTAAACAAGCTCAATAATAGAGAAAAAAAAAGCAACTAATCGATGACACCATTTTCTTCCACTACAGCTTTACCATGTTTAATATCTTTACTCTCTTGTGCCTTGACTTGCTTCCTTTCTGTGATCTCAAGGAACTGAATCAAGCTATGCAGGCAAGCGTCCACTTCTTCATCAACTGATTTTGGCATCAGATTCTCAGCAACATCAGCAGGGTGATCTTTGTCTCTTCCAACAGCTTCCCAATTCTAGGAAACAAATGGTGAGACTCAACATCCAAGTAGTTCTTGGCAAGAACCTTAAATGCCTCATAGCAACAATATGACAGTTCTATGTGCTTATTCATTCTCCCTCTTCTAATCAAAGCAGCATCAAGTTTCTCCACAAAGTTAGTAGTGAAAACCATGATCCTCTCCCCTCCACAAGCTGACCAAATCCCATCTATAACATTCAACAGTCCAGAAAGTGTTACTTACTTCCTTTGTCTTCATCATCTTCATCATCAGTACCCCTTTTGGAAGAAGAACTTTTCCCCTCCCTACCCTCAACTTTTTCCTTCTTCTTCTTCCTCTGACCAGTGAGATCAAGAGAGCAGTCAATGTCTTCAATCACTATAATTGACTTGCTTGAAGTGTTAATCAACAACTTTCTCAAATCTGAATTATCCTTCACTGCCGTCAACTCAAGATCATACACATCATAGTTCATGAAATTAGCCATTGCAGCTATCATGGTAGATTTCCCGTACCCGGAGGACCATACAACAAGTACCCTCTTTTCCACGCCTTCCCAATCTTGGCATAATAACTCTTCCCACTATTGAACTACACAAGGTCATTCATGATACCCTCCTTCTCCTTCGAACTCATTGCAAGAGTCTCAAAAGTCGCCGGATGCTCAAAAGCCACATGGCTCCACCATGTGGAGCTGTTGGTGTAAAGCTTTAGCTTTCTGTTCTTGGTCTCGATGGCCTCTCCTTCTTTCAAAACATGTTTGAGGTAAGTCTGAGTGATGAGGGTTCTGCGGCGTTTGTGAAAGGATTCCGATATTTTGACACTATCTTTTTGACACTATTTTAACAACGTCACGTGTCGGCATGCAATTGGACGTTTTTTTTTTAAAAAAAAAAACAAAAAATGTGACGTTATTAATGAGGAAGAGATTTGAATTTTTGGATTTCAAGTTTGTCCTTCTCCAGTTTGATCTGAATTTAACATTCTCTTTCTTCCCTATTTCATCAGATTTTAAATTCTCTTTCTTCCAATTCTCCATTCCGATAGGTTTCTTGGTTTCGCTTTCGCCCTTCCGATATCATTATTGCCTTCGTTTTCGCCATCTGAGTGTCGTTCATCATTCTCGTTGCCCTGTTGGCTTTCGTTGTCGGTGTGGGTGTCGTTGTCATTGCATCTTTTGGTTCTTGGTGTGTTCGTTTTGCAAAATGGCCAGTTCTTCGAGCAGGGTAAGCGCGTTCATCCTTGGTGGGTTTTTGTGTTTAGCGTTTCGTATTTTGAGTTTGGGTTTTGTGTGTTGTTTTTCATTCAGGGTTTTTAAGTTTTGGTTTATGGATTTTGTATGTAGTTGACGGTTCATCACTCAGTTTCAACAAAGTACATATGTAGTTTGAACAAACGTTTGAACAAACATAGAGAGAGTTTTATGCAAACTTTAGACCACCAACGAAGTCTAGTTGTAGAACTTAAAAGGAGGGTTGTTGTGTTGGAGGAAGAGGTGGCATTTGAGAAAGCTAGACGAAGAAGACCAGAGGATGGTGGACACAGTGTGCCACGTGAAAAACCATCCATCTCCCAGGGAGGCATGTCCACCGATCCTCCCTCCAATGAAGACATATGTGAGGATGGGGTCACGAAGGCGTTATAAGAGTAGAGCGCTTAGGACTCCTTACGTAGGATTGCTTAGAATAAAAAATGAGTGATATTTGTATAGCTTTCTTTAAGAGATTGTAATATAGAGATATTGTAACATGAACATATGTTTTGTAATTTGGTTTGTATTATGTTGAATGTTATAAAATTGCAAGTTGTCTTCATTAAGATATTATTACTTACTAACTGAATTGCATTTGTTATTGTAAATGGCAAATCTGGTTTTGTTTGAATTGTTAATGAATAAAGTTTGCATTGAAATGTAATATTAATGTATTTGAAGGATGAATGAAACAATGAATGTTTGACATAGGAAAGAATTCAGTATTTTGAACAAAAAAACTTAGTTCAGGACCGGGAAAAAAATGCAGCAGAAAAGCATGTGGTAATCGTTTACCAAAGAGTGGTAAACGATTACGCGACCTGGTTTTGTGTTTTGGACACAAAGTTCAACAGAGGGAACCCTTTTTATGTTCACAGCGGACCATGATATGAATTATTGAATGTAGAGCAGAGGTGGAATTGTTTTGGTGTCATTTAGTGGTTTGTAGGTGTTCAAAGTGTGGTTGTTCATGTTTGGGTATGCAAGGAAAGTATGATTGTTGAGTGGAAGACCTCAATTCATGTCCTCAAAGAACTTATGCAGAAAAAACTATGGTAATCGTTTACATATGAGTGGTAAACGATTACAGGACCTGGTTTGTGTTTTGGACACAAAGTTCAATAGAGGTAACTATTTTTTTGTTCACAGCGGACCAGGCTATGAATTCTTGAATGTAGAGCAGAAATGGAATTGTTTTGGTGTCATTTAGTGGTTTAGAGGTGTTCTAAGTGTGGTTGTTCATGTTTGGGTATGCAAGGAAAGTATGATGTTGAGTGGAAGACCTCAATTCATGTCCTCAAAGAACTTATGCAGAAAAAGCTGTGGTAATCGTTTACATATGAGTGGTAAACGATTACGCTGCCTGGTTTTGTGTTTTGGACACAAAGTTCAGCAGAGGTAGCCTTTTTTTTTGTTTACAGCGGACCATGCTATGAATTCTTGAATGTAGAGCAAAAATGGAACTGTTTTGGTGTCATTTAGTGGTTTAGAGGTGTTCTAAGTGTGGTTGTTCATGTTTGGGTATGCAAGGAAAGTATGATGTTGAGTGGAAGACCTCAATTCATGTCCTCAAAGAATTTATGCAGAAAAAGCTGTGGTAATCGTTTACATATGAGTGGTAAATGATTACGCGGTCTGGTTTTGTGTTTTGGACACAAAGTTTAACAGAGGTAGCCCTTTTTTTGTTCACAGCGGACCTTGGTATGAATTCTTGAATGTAGAGCAGAAAAAGCTCTGGTAATCGTTTACAGCAGAATGGTAAACGATTATGCGAGCTGATTTTCTGATTTGGACACAAAGTTCAACAAAGGGAGCCCGTGTTTTGTTCATAGCGGACCATGGTCTGAATTCTTCATTTCAGAGCAAAGATGGAATTGTTTTGCTGTTATTAAGTGCTTTGGACGTGTTCTTAGTGTGGTTATTCATGTTTGGGTATCCTAAGACACTATGATGTGGAGTGCAAAGACTGAAATCAGGTCCTTATGCAGAAAAAGCTCTGGTAATCGTTTACAGTAGAGTGGTAAACGATTACACGAGCTTATTTTCTGATTTGGACACAAAGTTCAACATAGGGAGTCTGTTTTTTGTTCACAGCGGACCATGGTCTTAAATCTTCATTTTAGAGCAAAGATGGAATTGTTTTTGCTGTCATTAATTGCTTTGGACGTGTTCTTAGTGTGGTTGTTCATGTTTGGGTATCCCAGGACACTATGATGTGGAGTGCAAAGACTGAAATCAGGTCCTGAAAGAACTTATGCAGAAAAAGCTCTGGTAATCTTTTACAGCAGAGTGGTAAACGATTAAGCGAGCTGATTTTCTGATTTGGACACAAAGTTCAACATAGGGAGCCTGTTTTTTGTTCACAGCGGACCATGGTCTTAAATTTTTCTATGTTTGTCTTAAATCGTATGGTTTAGGCGTGATTTTGTTGCTTTGGTCTGATTTTAGTATGAATAATAATGTTTGTGCACCTCATCATGGAGATAAGAAACAATTTTCATTAGTTCACCATACTTCATTCATTCCAAGAAACCATAAATTTCAGTCCACTATCTTGGTTCACAGCGATATTGGGTGGTTAATATTACAACTACATCCATTAATGTAAACTTCTACTATAATATCATTGCTATGTTTGTCAACCTCGAAGACAACCACGTCTCCTTCCTTCAAGCCATATTGGATGCAAAATTCTTTCCAATCTTTTCCAAACTTTGTTTCCTAGTATGTGAAACAAAAACATTGCACATGATGCCATCCCTATGACCAAGAAGCATAACCTTTGTGAAGCCTTTGTTCCTAATTTCATTCCCAAATGTAGTACGCAAGTCTTGTGAAACAACCCATATGAAGTGAATGACATTGCAGATTAGGTTTCCCGAAAGAAGAAAACTTCTCTATTGAAGATTAGGTTAGAGTAAGTTTGCAGTTCCACTTACCCCAAAAATAACAACACACCAACAACGACGAAAACACCAATGTTACAGGGCGAACTTCAACAGTGCACACTAAGGATGCCCAAGACACCCACAACAATAGAGCACTCACACAATGCGGCCGATGATGAGAGAACGATAACACCCAAGACACCGAGAACGCTTGAGAGAACGACAGAACGAGAGCACGAGAGAACAAGAGCAACGACAGAGAAAGAGTGAGGAAACCGTGAAAATGAAATAATGAAAGAGAGTGCGAAATGAAAATTCATTCTCTTTACTTTCCAATTATGCCCCTGACTTCATTTAAAAAATTGATTTCTTTTTTTAATAACCTAGCCAATCGATATACACCATATGACATTGTCAAGACTGTGTCAAAAAATGGTGTCAAAACATATCATTTTCGTTTTAGAAAAGTGTATAGAAACGCTAACTCGTAAGGAAAATGATATTTTAACACCAATTTTTTGACACTATTTTGACGCTGCACACATGTTAAAATGTGGTTGGATGATTTAAAATTAAAAAAAAAACTTTAGTTTTTCTCTTCCAAATATGTCCTTGCATTTTTAATTTGAAATCGTTCAATCACATTTTGACACATGTGCAGTGTGAAAATGATGTCAAAAATTACTGTTAAAATATCATTTTCGAACTCGTAGGCTCCACGCACGCAAAGTGTTTGTGATAATCTTCTCTTTATTCGATAGTCTCTCGACACTCTCTCTCTCTCACTCTGCTCCAACCTTCATGGATTCCCATTCCTGTATTATTGCATGGTTTGTTCTGTCTCTTTATCACCACTGCCTCTTTCTTTTTCTTCTCTCGTTCAAAGAAGCGTGTGTGATCGATTCTTTTCATTCAGGGGCTCTGGTGAAGATGGTCAACTAGGAATCGGCAACAACGAAGAGAAAGAATGGGTCTGTCTCGTCGAAGCTCTCCAACCTCACCGTTTCCGCTCCGTCGTTGCCGGCAGCAGAAACTCCCTCGCCATCGGTGAGGACGGCAAGGTATCTTAATCTCTCTCTGTATCTTCTCTTTTCGTTGTTATAAATCGTGTGTATCGTTCAAAATCTCATCTTTTTTGGTGGGGTGGTGGTTACTTGGGTGATGTAGTTGTTCACTTGGGGTTGGAACCAAAGAGGCACACTTGGGCATCCAGCTGAGAGTAAGTCTGAGAACAAGATTGAGAACATTCCCAGCCAGGTCAAGGCTCTTTCCAGTGTTAAGATTGTCCAGGTATACATCCATCCATTCGTTCATTCTCTTCTCTTCTCTTCAATTCATGATTATCATTCTTTTTGGTGTGATTATTTTGTGAATATTGATAGTGAATAACTTGTGGTTGTTAGGCGGCTATTGGGGGATGGCACTGTTTGGCTGTTGATGATCAGGGCAGAGCTTATGCCTGGGGTATTATTCTATTATTCATTTCACTGCACACCATAAATCCTTTTTGCTTCCATTTCTCCATCACGTTGTTGTTCTTATTATTTTTATCATCGTCATCATCATCATCTTTTTATTATCATTATTATTACTATTACTACTATTATTATTCTTATTATTTTGTGATCAGTAGAGTTAGCATTGTCCAAAAAGTGGCAACGTCAGTAAGAATACTAATTGCGCGTTTAGCTCCACGTTAGGTTTTCTAGAATCACATTAAATCTTCTCATGTTTAATCTCATGCTGATGAATTGATTCTGAATCAATGCAAATTTAAATAGGATTTGTGTTGGATAGAAATTTTATACTTAGTTTTACTATTAACTTGTAATTATAAAATCATCCAAACTAAAATCACATCACTTCAAAATTAATTTTTCCAATGCACATCCAAACACACCAAAATGTCTTCTCGTTTTCCACTTAGATTGCAATATGCCTTCCTTTTATTACTTTTTAAATCTATACCGTTCCATCCACTTATTAGTTCAACGGCTCTTTGGACAAAATAACCATGTCATAATACAGTTACTGACTTACTGCGTACCAGATTATTTTAGAGGAAGTCCCGTAATAATCACGTACAAAGTAAACTATTAATTTACTTACATGAATAGTGTACATGTACTACATACTTCATAACTATTAATTTATGTTAAGATAAAAATTTGAAGATGGGTGGAAGGCCATATTATTTTTTTCGCTTTAGCTCTCCAAAATTCTGAAAGAGTGCTGATTTAGTTTAATTGATGTATATACTGTAAAACTTCTAAGAGCTGGCATAATTGTTTTCAGGTGGAAATGAATATGGGCAGTGTGGTGAAGAACCTGAGCGCAAGGATGATACTGGCAAACCTTTAAGGAGAGATATAGAGATCCCTCAACGTTGTGCTCCTAAGCTTGTTGTTCGACAGGTAATTTATGTATTCCAATGCCTTGCATGCTATAGTGGAACAAAAACGGTCTGCCTTTACTTTTTTTTCTGCGCCAATATTTAATGTTAGATGTGCATTTATTTCCTTCAAATCATTAGCTTTTTATGCCACTATAATTCGTATGGAAGTTTTCATCTACCTTTCATCATCCTTTTGAAGTCGTGAAAAGTGGATGCGAGTGGCACTGTCAATATTTTGTCTTTGACAGAACGTTATGGTAGCTTTTAGTCCTTGTAATTTGTTGTTATTATTGTACAATTCCCATGTAACCTTAGTAGAATGTCAGACATGCCAATGATTTAGTTTCGAGATGTTTAAGTTGCTTTTGCTCAATGCTTACTAGTAACCTTACCACAGAGAAATCAAAAAACACTGTATTTATACATATATTTTAAGTGAAGATCAAGTTACAGCTTCTGATATGTTGGAAAGCAATGGATACATCTGAGACTTTCTTTAGTTTCTGTCAAAATATATTTTAGAAAGCTTCAGATAGTATTCATATTGTTTTTGATTCTGTATATTTGCTGTATCATGTTTTTATGACAAGCATAACAATCCTGCAATCTGAGGGATTTGTTCCCTAGAATAGTTTGTTCTTATTTCCAAAATTATCCAACAAATCTTTGTATACATATCGGATGTATGTTATGAGATATAATAAGTGAAGGAAATCATTTCCTTCTAAACTTGAGAGTTTCTTGATCCATGCAAGGCCCTGTGAGACATGTTCAAACTAAAATGGCCTATGTTCCAGTAAGCAATACACTGGTAAACCTATAATTGTTTTAGTTGACCTATTCTTAAGTTTTATTTTAAATGCTTAATCCCAGTCTTAGCAAGAGTAATTCTATCACCTTGACTTTTTGATGATGTCACAAGGAAAAAATCATTTATAGCTCCTGAAAGTTTTAATTGTTCATTTTAATTTGTTATTCATGTTGTGAATCTGAATGATGTCTGATTATAATTCTTGTCATGCTGTTAACCCCGTACTCTTGCTTAATAAATTGAATTTGATTCTTTTTGGTGAAGTAATTCTGCAAGAAATGCTTTCTTTGTTTGACTTTTGTATAGGTACTTCCACATTTCTATTGTAACAAATGCATCATTTGCAAATTGGGTGGCATGGGTGTTTTACTTAGTTTAATGTTTTTCTAATCATTTGGGGTGCAGGTTGCTGCTGGAGGAACTCACTCAGTGGTACTTACGTGTGAAGGCCATGTTTGGACATGGGGTCAACCATGGCCTCCGGGTGACATGTAACTTTCATTTTAGATTTTAAAAATATATTTGTTGAGAAAAAGCAAGATAAAGAGTCCTATTCAAAAAACAAAACAAAAAACAACAACGAAAAAGGTTAAAATTGTCATATTTAATCTTAAAACCAATTGACATTAAGCAAAGTTACTCAATTGATATATAAGTTGCAGTCTAAGTGTCAAGGTATGAAGATGAATTATAGGCTTTGATACCATACCATATTTCACCATAAAACCAATTGATATTAGGTAAAGTTGTCCAACAAATAGATATAAGTCGCACTCCCAAATTTGAGACCAGCTATATAAGACTTTCCAACAAAATCTAAGTGATAAAGGTTCCACTTGAAAAAGAGAATGATTTTATTATTTTCTTTCATATCAATTACATCCTCCTTACCTCTATTTGTAGCAATCTAATCTTTTAAAAAAGGGAAATAAGGAAACAATGTACTAGAAAATAATCTAGAAGATCATATACCTATTTTCTCTAATTAGGAAGATTCTATAGATATTTTCTCTAGTTAAGAAGATTCTATAGATATTTCCTTTAATTACAACACTCTCTCTCAAGTTGGTAAATGAATATCAATCATTCCTAATTTGCCCACAAGATCTTTAGATCTACTCGGAGGGAGTCTCTTATGTAAAAATATCTTTTATCTGAAGTTCTGTAGGAACATGAGCTATAGTCACAAAGCCTCTGTCTATATTATCTTTGATGAAACGTCTGTCAATTTCAATGTGTTTGGTCATGTCATGTACTAGATTATGGGCTATGCTAATGGCAGATTTATTGTCATAATATAGTTGCATAGGGTTATTGACCTTGACTTTAAGGTCAACCAAAATGATTTTCATCTAGAGCTTTTCACACATTCCTTGAGTAAGAGCTCGGAATTCAGCTTCTGCACTAGAACGAGATACTCTATCTTTCTTTTTACTCCTCCACGTTACCAGACTATCTCCAAGAAACACACAATACCAAGAAGTAGATTTTCTGTCAGTAATAGAACCTACATAGTCAACATCAATATATATTTTCATAGTGAATGTTTCTTCCCTTTTGAATAATAGCCCATTTCTTGGACTTGACTTCAAGTATTGCATAATTTTGTCAACTCCTTGCAAGTGTCTCTCTCTTGGGTCGTGCATAAATTGGCTCACTACACTAACTACATAAGTAATGTCTGATATTGTGTGTGATAGATAAATCAATTTTCCTACCAATCCTTGATATTGGGCTTTCATTACATGAGCACTTTTCTCACTTCAATTCTGTGATTCTGTTCTATAGGAACTGTTGAGGTTCTACATCATAGCTTTCCTGGTTCTATGAGGAGATCAAATACATATTTCCTTTGAAAGATGAAAATTCTTTTCTTGGAGTAAGCCACCTCTATTCCAAGAAAATATTTGAGTTTTCCTAGGTCTTTGATTTCAAATTGGGTTGCCAATTTTTCTTTTAAGGCTAATTTTTTTGTTTCATCATCTCTTGCAATAATCATATCATCTACATAAATAAGCAATAGAGTGAGTTTACCGGTAGAAAAGTGCTTTATGAATAAAGTATGATCTCATTGGCTTTGTCTGCATCTCAAGGAAACCATTGCTTTTGTAAATCTTCCAAACCATGCTCTACGGGATTGCTTAAGACATACAATGCTTTCTTTAGGAGGTTGATGAGTGCATATTTCTGGTCTCATTAAGTCTTTAATATTGAATTCTTAATTGGTTTTATACTTTAAAAGAATATTTTAATTAATATTTGTTATAATTGAGTTTATTAAACAGGATAGAAATAGCTTTTTAGTTGCATAAATATTCTTTGGATATTTTGGGGTGTTAGTGCAACTGCAACTAAGTTGAACTCATTAAGGTTTGGAAATAAATTAAAGTTTCATGACACCTTAAAGATAAATCCAAGAATAACAAATAATTAAGACTACAAGAAGTCAATTCAAGCAAAACATGAAAAAGTGAAGAATTTTAGCTAAGTCAAGAAGAGGGAAGAGGCAACAAAAGTTGGATCTTGTGGTTTTCTTTATATTTTCTACAAAAAGGATTTGATAATTGATAAATGTTTATGATAAAAGATAATTTAGGAAAAATATATCTTAAGATATTTTATTTGATATTGTTAAATAATTACTTTATTTAACTATATTAGTAAATATCAAAAGATAATATTTGCCAAATATTTTTGAATCTAGAAAAGATATTTTCAAATATTTTTCGATCTCCACAATAATCAAATATATCTTGAAGGTATTGAATTTTTTAGAAGATAATTGAGAGATATTACATTATCAGGTAAGAGATTTTATCAATAGAAAATATCTCCCAAATATTTTATAATTATCTAAATTTGATAATTATTTAGAAGATATTATAGTAACAGCTAAAAGATTATCAACAAAATATTCAGAATCCTATATTATAGTAACAGCTAAAAGATTATCAATCATGCATTTACTCAGACTCTTTCACTTTCACTGGGAAGTAATCATCCACCACTCTTCTCACTTTTATTTGATCATGTATTTCACTCCATTCATGGAGGGCTAAGCTTCTAGTGTTATTCCACTACAATTTCATTATGGATTCTGAGGTTATCTTGAATTAATGTATTTGTTTCTTTTGATTGTTGATTTGGGTTATCCATCTTTTATGTCTTTTATCTCTCAATCATGTTAAAATTAATGATGTTTACATTATAAGGTGTTTGAATCTACATCATATTGATCATATGAGTTCAAGGGTTTCTATGTTTGATTGAAAATGTACTTTGATTGGATTTATGAACTTTCATATGATCAAATGAGTTTTTACTACCAATTGAGATGTAAGTAAGAACTTTAACAATAATTAATTGAGAATTTACTTTGATTAATTAACTTTTAATTTGGTTAGGAGATTTAAAAATAGTCACGATTAAACACAACAGGATTTAATTGAGAATGTATTTTGGTTGAATTTATTGTGAATAATCTAGAAAAGTCTTACTTTTGATTGAGAATCTACTTTGATTAATTGAAAGATCGCTCTCGAGTTAATTAAGAATGTACTTTAATTTGAAACTTAAACAATGATCAATTGAATAATAATTTGTAGATAACCGATGATGAGTCTATTTTGGAAAAGTAGTGTGATGGGCCTAAGGTTACACAAATCTACAGAAGAAGGAAAAGTAGAGCTGAGGGCAAAGTGGGAAATGTGGAAGAGGCACATGGGTGTAACTAACTGGACACGTGTCTTGCTGAGAGGGGAAGGGAGTATATTGGTGGGGATTTGGAGGTGAGAGGAAGGGGGGGGGGGGGGGGGGGGGGCAATCATTGGGTGGATAGTGACGTTAGTCACAGGGCAGAGAGGAATATCCTTCTCTGATTTTCTTCTTTTGCAGTGGGTTTCCCTTTTTGGGTGTAATCTTGTACTGATGAGTATACCAGTACAGTGAATATAGATAGATTGCACTTCCGTATTTCTTGTTCTTCTACTTTTCACTCTCTTAATTCCTCTTATTTTCTTATTTTATCTGGTATCTAACAAGTTGGTATCAGAGCTCCCGGTCCTGGGAGCTTCTGAATGGTCTCAACCAGAATGGAGAATCGGATTGAGATGGTGGAGAAGAGGATCGAAGAGTTGGGGGTGTCATTTCAAACACAGCTAAGGGAAGCAATACGGTTGCAAACTGAAGAAATGATGAAGATGATGACAGATCGTTTGGAAGAGACAATAGGGGAGATGCGGGTGTGGAGGAGAGAGGTAGAGGGAGACACCGTTCATCGGAGGGATAGTTACAGGGAGGAAGAATCAAGGAGGGAAGCGCGTGTCAAGCGCGTGGAGGTTCCCTTCTTCTCAGGAGACGATCCTCACGGTTGGGTATACAGGGTCGAACGTTATTTTGAGGTTAACCGTGTACTCGAGGCTGAGAAGGTTGACACCGCGGTGGTTTGCCTTGAGGGGAAGGCTCTAAACTGGTACCAGTGGTGGGAGTCCAGAATGGTGGTCGCAGTGACGTGGTAGATGTTTCGGCAGGCTCTCATGGGGCGGTTTCAGGTGGCTTCATCTGAAAACCCGTATGAGGTGTTGATGGGGTTGAGGCAGAGAGGATCGGTGCTGGAGTACCGGGAACAATTTGAGTTGCGATATGCTCCTCTTCATTTTGCTGATGAGGAATTCATGAAGGGAGTGTTTATGAACGGGTTGAAGGAAGACATCAAGGCGGAGGTCAGGTTGATGGGTTCTGGTGATCTCCATGTGTTAATGGAGGTGGCTCAAAAGGTTGAAGAAAGGAACCGGGTTTTGGGACGCAGCATGGGCTTTGCGGGTCGGGGAAGTGGACCGGGTATGACCCGATCCGCATTACCTAATAGATGGGCTGGCCCAAGTGAAACTAAAGAGTGGGCGGTTGGGCCCAATTTCTCACAAGGGGGATCAATACATCAGAAGCAGTTAGGAGGGAAAGGTGAGAACGCTCATTCCAAATCCCCAACGTTTTCTCGTGAAGGAAGCACATCCAGTTCTAACCGTCGTGGCATGGGATACAAAAGGCTGACGGAAGAGGAGGAGAATGAGAAAAGACGAAGGGGGCTCTGTTTTCGTTGTGATGAACGCTATAGCCCTGGACACGTGTGTCGTAACAAGCAACTTCATGTGATTCTGCTTGGCCAGGAAGAAGGAGTCGAGGAGGATGAGGCCCCATCTGAGAAAGAAGAGGGAGACGAAGTCAATTTGCAGTTGAATGTGAGCAGTATTGCGGGTATGACTTCAAAAAATTCTTTGAAGCTTTGGGGCACTATCAAGGGGAACAAGGTGATTGTCATGGTTGATTCAGGCGCATCACATAATTTTCTGTCTCCCAGAGTTGTTGGTGAATTGGGTATACAAATAGAAGAGACCAGAGGGTATTTTGTGGAAGTTGGCAATGGACAGCGGTTGGGAAGCCAAGGTGTTTGTAGAAATGTCGAGTTACAGCTTCCTACACTAATGGTGAAACAAGACTTCTACCTATTTGAGTTAGTAGGTGTTGATGTAATTCTGGGCTATGAATGGTTGAAGAGCTTGGGCAAATTCAGTGCAGATTTGGGTAAACACTTGTTGGAAATTCAGGGGGATGGGACCATAATTGAGGTTCGTGGAGATCCGGTTTTGTCCAGAACAGTGGCGTCCTTGAAGGCAGTAATGAAGGAACTGAGAAATGAGGGTGAGGCGTACTATGTTGAGTTGGGGATGATGAACATGTGGGTTCCTTCCAATTGGGACATGCCTATTAGTGTACAGCAACTGGTGGAAGAGTATGCTGATCTCTTTCAGGAACAGAGAGGGCTTCCCCCGCGGAGAAGTTGTGATCATGCTATAGTGTTGAAGGAAGGGGCAGCAATTCCTAACATTCGACCCTACCGGCATCCACACCGTCACAAGGAGGAAATTGAGAAGTTTGTGAAGAATATGTTGGAAGCAGGTATGATTAGGCCTAGTGTTAGTCCTTTTTCTAGTCCTTTAATTCTTGTGAAGAAAAAAAATGGAAGTTGGAGGTTTTGCGTGGACTACCGAGCTCTCAACAGTGTCACGATTCCAAACAAATTTCCCATTCCCGTGATAGAGGAGTTGTTGGATGAACTTGGAGGAGCTATGGTGTTTTCTAAGCTGGACTTAAAATTCGGGTACCATCAAGTACGAATGAAGGAGGCGGACATACCCAAAACAGCGTTCCGTACTCATGAGGGACACTACGAATACTTAGTGATGCCGTTCGGCCTCACCAACGCCCTGTCGACGTTCCAAGCTTTGATGAATGATGTGTTTCGACCATTTATAAGGAAGTTTGTATTGGTCTTTTTCGACGACATCCTCATATATAGTCAAGACATGGGCACTCATACTAGCCACTTACAGCAGGTGTTTCAGAAAATGCGTGAGCATGAGCTTTGGGTAAATCGCAAAAAGTGCAACTTCAGGGTAAAGCAGCTGGAGTATTTGGGTCATTTGATTTCAGGAGAGGGCATCAAGGCTGACCCAAGCAAAATCGAGGCTATGGTTGCATGGCCTGAACCCAAGGATATTCGCAGCTTGAGGGGATTTCTTGGACTCACTGGGTATTATCGCAGATTTGTGAGGAATTATGGGATGATTGCCAAACCGTTGACTCAATTGTTGAAGAAGAATGGGTTCTTGTGGTCAGTGGAAGCTAAATCTGCTTTCAATGAACTCAAATCAGCGATGACGAGCCTGCCCACGTTGGCCATGCCCGATTTTGATTTGTCCTTCGTCATCGAAACTGATGCGTCGGGCTGTGATTAGGGGCGGTTTTGATGCAGCAGGGAAGACCACCGACTTTTATCAGCCAAGCTTTATCCGAGAAAGCCAAGGCCCGTTCTGTTTATGAGAGGGAGTTGATGGCTATTGTGCTTGCTGTACAAAAGTGGCGTCAGTACCTCTTGGGACACCATTTTATCATTCGCACGGATCAAAAAAGTTTGAGGTTTCTCTTAGAGAAAAGGGTGCTGACTGGTGATCAATTGAAATGGGTCACGAAATTGATGGGGTATGACTTTGAGATCCAGTACAAACCGGGGGCGGATAATCGCGTCGCGGATGCACTCTCCAGGGTGATGACATACAGTTCCATCTCAGTGATTACGAATTCAGATTTGATTGAGTTAGCGGAAGAATTGGCGAGGGATGAGAAATTAAGGGGGCTGATGCAAGAAGTCATTCGTGATCCGAAAACGCATCCAACATATGCAGTGGCACAGGGCTGTTTATGGCACAAAGGGCGATTGGTACTTCCTCAAAATTCGACACGGATTCCATTATTGTTGGAGGAATTCCATGCTTCTCCATGGGGGGGTCATTCGGGAGTTACTAGAACTTACAAACGGCTGGCCATGGTTTTCTTTTGGAAAGGGATGCGAAAGGATATTGAAAGGTTTGTGTTAGACTGCGCTGTTTGTCAACGACACAAATATCAGGCCCTTAAACCAGCAGGATTGCTTCAGCCATTGCCTATTCCGAATAAGGTATGGGAGGATTTGTCGATGGATTTTATTGGTGGCTTACCGAAGGCGAAAGGTGCTGACACGATTATGGTGGTAGTGGATCGCTTAAGTAAATCCGCTCATTTCATGCCATTACAACATCCTTATTCCGCAACTGATGTGGCTCGAGTATTTGTGAAGGAGGTAGTTAGGCTACATGGGTTTCCTCGGTCAATGGTGTCCGATCGAGACAGGGTGTTTATAAGTTTGTTTTGGAAGGAGCTGTTTCGTTTGGCAGGAACTAAGCTGCATTTTAGCTCTGCCTATCATCCCCAAACGGATGGGCAAACCGAAGTCGTTAATAGAACGGTTGAGACGTATCTGCGATGCTTTGTGAGTGGCCATCCGAAACAATGGGTTCAGTGGTTGTCGTGGGCAGAGTTATGGTTTAATTGCTCCTATAATGCCTCTATCAAAATGAGCCCCTTTAAGGCGCTGTATGGCTGTGATCCTCCGACTATAGTGCCGTTCCGTCAAGAGACCACAGTTGTGGCTGCTGTGGATCAGTTATTAGCAAGTCATGATACTATTTTGCTAGAGCTTAAGCAGAATTTGGTGAAGGCACAGCTGAGGATGCGGGAACAGGTGGATAAACATAGGAGGGAAGTGGAATTTGAAGTCGGTGACATGGTGTATTTGAAGTTTCAGTCATATAAGTTCCGTTCATTGGCAAGAAAAGAAAATGAGAAGTTGAGCCCTCGTTTTTATGGACCGTTTGAGATAGAGGAGAGAATTGGGGCGGTGGCGTATAAACTCAAACTCCCGGAATATTCGCGTGTGCACCCAGTTTTCCATGTGTCCCAATTAAAAAGGGCACCTCCAGCTAGTATTCCAGGCCAACAACTTCCGGCAGGGCTTACAGAGGAATGGGAGTTACAGGTGGTGCCGGAATCAGTGCTCGCTCAGCGACGACTCATAAATGGAAGATAGAAGTTTTGATCAAATGGGTGCACCTTCCACAACATGACAACACTTGGGAAGAGTTTGAATTAGTGAAGCAGGCCTTCCCAGACTTCCACCTTGAGGACAAGGTATTGCTGGTTGGGGAGGGAATTGATGGGCCTAAGGTTACACAAATCTACAGAAGAAGGAAAAGTAGAGCTGAGGGCAAAGTGGGAAATGTGGAAGAGGCACATGGGTGTAACTAACTGGACACGTGTCTTGCTGAGAGGGGAGGGGAGTATATTGGTGGGGATTTGGAGGTGAGAGGAAGGGGGGGGGGGGGGGGGGGGGGGGGGCAATCATTGGGTGGATAGTAACGTTAGTCACAGGGCAGAGAGGAATATCCTTCTCTGATTTTCTTCTTTTGCAGTGGGTTTCCCTTTTTGGGTGTAATCTTGTACTGATGAGTATACCAGTACAGTGAATATAGATAGATTGCACTTCCATATTTCTTGTTCTTTTACTTTTCACTCTCTTAATTCCTCTTATTTTCTTATTTTATCTGGTATCTAACATAGTGGAACTAGCCTATTTGATTATTATTGTTTCTAAGTCTGTGGCGGCGGCGGCGAGTGGGTCTCGCTAGAGGTGGGCGTGTGGGCTACACCCACCAGCGACGATGGAGGCGCATGGCGTTGTGGTCGTCGGTGTTAGGCACACGTTTCTGTCCTATCAACGACTCCAACTGGCGACGGCGGCAGCGGCAGCGGCAACGACAGTGGTCGGACAACAGCGGCAATGCGACTGTTGCAGCGGAACGGAGCCCCAAGATCGGGAGCTCTGATACCAATTTGAAAATAAGACTTAATTTATTATTCTTAATTATGAAAAAATACATTCTCATACCCTCTAGATTGAGACAGCCACGGTGGTCGGACAATAGCGGCGGTGGCTAATGTTGCAACATAATCGAAGCTCCCAAGACCGGGAGTTCTGATATCAACTTGAAAAAGAGAATGATTTTATTATTTTCATTCATATGAATTACATTCTCTTTACCTGTATTTATAGCAATCTGATATTCTAGAAAGGGAAACAAGGAAACAATGTACTAAAAAATAATCTAGAAGATCTTACATAATTTTTCTTTAATTAGGAAGATTCTATAGACATTTTCTCTAATTAAGAAGATCTATTCGTATTTTTTTTTTTCTTAAAATTAGATTGCAAAATCACACCTATCGAGTGACATGCCGAAGAAGCTTCCAAAACTAGAATTCTGCTCCAAACAAATGCTTCAAATTGTAGCAAAGATGGCACTTTGCCACGAAAAACTTTGGCACTTTTTCTTCTACCTATTTTTTTTCTTTCTTAATCAAGTGTTTCTAATAGGATATGTAATGAATTAGATAGTTTGTAGACAGTTTTTAGATAGTTTGGCAAAAATAAACATAGAAGTTAGTATGAAGTGGTTAGGGGCAGTTAGGAGGAGTTTAAACAGAAGTTAGGGGAAGTTTTAATTAGTAGTTCGGCAATTTTTATCTTTTAAGGAGGGGGGTGTTCTAGTTCTAGGGGTGGTGTGTATTTTATTTCAGAACAGGGCTTGTCCTTTGTAGAAGGCAATTTCTTCCCTTGGAAGCTGTTGGATGTTTTCTTGTATTATGTTTTTCAGAATTAAAGTGTTATTTACATTGTGAAGTGAGATTTGTGTGTTAATTTCTTAAACTGAATTATAAATCTGGTTTCTTGTCTTCAAGAAGCGTAACAAATTGGTTCGACCTACCGGATCAAGAAAGAGGGAAAGCATGGAATTCAATAGTATGGAGAGGGGGACCAATGAACTGGAAAAGGTGAGGGCATGCCGTCAAGAGATGAGAAAAGTTTCTAAAAATTGGAAGAAATTATAAGGAATGTAAAGGGATTCGGGATGTCCTGATTCAGAAAAGGGACTCTATAGGAAGGGAGAAATCTGTTGACAGAGCAAGAAAGGGAGGGAGAGGGGAACTTCTTCATGAAATCATGAAAGGAAAGAAAGAGGTAAAGAAGGGTATGGTTGTTGGGAAATATAATTTGCAAGATATCAAGAAAGCTAAGAAACCCTTAAATGGAGGAGATAATTCCATCAATAGGGAGAAGAATAGAGAAAGAGATATCAGTGAAGAGGAATGTGGAGACCAAGACTGTGATGGAAATGTTGTGACTCTTGCTTTTCAAAATGAAGTTGCAAAAGCTGCTGGTTTTAGGGGATAGTGTGGTAGGTCTTGGTGAATATGTCAAAACAATGAAGGAGGGTAGAGACAAAGGAAAGATGACCGAATGTGGTGACCATTTTAACTATTACTTCTGGGACAAAGGTAAAAGATGAGGCAATTTTGAGTATGGATGGTTCAAAGGTAGTAGTAGGTGTTGGGACAACAAATGTTTTTAAAGTTCAAAACATCATAGGAACAACTAAAGTACACCTAAGCATCAATAACATAGAAAAAATGCATTCAAGGGGTTCAAGACCTGGCAACAGAAATCTCATAATCTTTCTTGGAAAGATTTTGCAACACCTCAATAAGGAAACATCTTATATGAGAGTTTGGTAGCAGTAACACATTGGGAGTATGGAAATTTTACGTGAGAGGATGACAACAATAATAAGGACAGAAAAACCATTTGGTGGAGTATTTCTTGACAAAGTAGTAGGCCCTATACAAGAATTCATAGATAACATGAATTCAAGATATCGGTGCCTCTAGTAAACCCAACATTAAAAATCCAGTTGGTGGAGTATTTCTTGACAAAGTAGTAGACCCTATGCAAGAAGGACAAGAATTTGTCTTGGGTTTCTTATCTATTATGGAAATCAATTGCTAGCAAACTCTAGTAATAAACTTGTTGATTTTGGAATCCGAGTCATACAATTTATTAAGCATTTGTTTGCAAAAGATTATGTTGTCAAAGTTAGATTTTTGCAGGTTCAAGGATTAATCCGACGGCCGAAAGGAAGCCTTGGTCGCATGGGAAGTTGTCACAACAATTAAGGACAAGTTTCTAGACTACAACCTTGAGGACAAGGTTGTTTTGTAGCAGCGAGTAATGATAGGATATGTAATGTATTAGACCGTTTGTAGACAATTTTTAGATAGTTTGGCAAAAATAAACAAAGTTAGTATGAAGTGGTTAGGGATAGCTAGGAGGAATTTAAACAACAGTTAGGGGAAGTTTTAATTAGTAGTTAGGCAGTTTTTGTCTTTTAAGGAAGGGGTGTTCTAGTTCTCGGGGTGGTGTGTATTTTGTTTCAGAACAGTGCTTGTCTGCTTGTCCTATGTAGAAGGGAGTTTCTTACCTTGGAAGCTGTTGGATGTTTTCTTGTATTATGTTTTTCAGAATTAAAGTGTTATTTATTTACATTATGCAGTAAGATTTGTGTGTTAATTTCTTAAATTGAATTATCAATCTGGTTTCTTGTCTCCAATAAATCTAACCGTTTCTCTTTTCATTTTCTTTATAATACTATATTCCTATTATCTAAATATGAACTTAATTTACTTATTCAGATCTTTTTCTGCATTTTTAGTAACCAAACAGTTTCTACATTTTGCTGACTTATAATTTTTTTGCTTTATCTTACAGAAAACAGATTTCAGTTCCTGTTAGGGTTCAAGGTCTTGAAAGTGTGAGGCTCATTGCTGTTGGAGCATTTCATAATTTGGCTCTTCAAGAGGATGGAACTTTATGGGCATGGGGAAATAATGAATATGGACAACTTGGAACTGGAGATACTCAACCTAGATCTCAACCCATTCCTGTCCAAGGACTTTCTGATCTTACTCTGGTTAGTATATCATTCTCTGAAAACACCTTGTTATTTTCAGCTTCTGCGTCAGCAGACAGAATAAATAATATATTTTGGTATGTGAACACTGATGCATATTTCTGCAGGAATATGACATTTGAAGATGATTTTTGGAACTCTTAAATTTTATAGCAAGTAGTAGGTGACTCAATAGATTGATTTTTTTTTATGCCCGAACAAAAGGAAGTAAAGTAATTTATCTGGAGTTTTTGTTCATAGAAAGTTGTGTGAGCTTCATAATAATTAAGAAATTCCGTGTCTTCTCTAACATATGAAAACAAAGATATATGCATATAAGAATTCTTTCAATATATTTTATTGTTGAGAAGTAATTAGTAACTATTGCCATGGTGATGAAAATGAGTAACTATTACCCAGTTGGTCATGCATCATGTAGTGTTTATTGAAATAGCTTGAAAATCCATGTAATCATTAAGTCTAAAGCAGGAGCTTGAAAATGAGTTATTATTACTTCTCTTCCTCTGTTCAAGATGTTCATATCATACAATAGGTCCTTCCTATTCCCATAGTCGTGTCCAATATTTCCAATGTCTCTGTCTATCCAAGTCTTGATCAAAGTCCTCCTTAACTCTCATCTCCATCACAAATAATTATAAAAAAGATCACATTTCATACCTTTTATTTTAATGATTTTGTGTAATAAATAGTGAAAACAAGAATTTGTTTTCACCACTACCTCTGCTACATGTTTAAAACAAGAAATAAAGGGAAAACAAGATCCTTTTTTATTATGGTTCATGGACATAGGAAATGAAAAGAAATCTTTATCTCACATCAAATAGATAATTAATGAGACACATTATTGGGTGATATCTGAATATTCCTCTTTATAAACTTGTGTGATTCAGAATTAGATGTATGCTTTAGAACACAGGCATATATCAGTGTTACAACTTGTGTGTGTGTGTGTCCGTGCTTGCAAGCGTGTGTTTGTGAGCTCTTTTGGTGCAAAAGCAAATATTAAGTTTATTCATGTAGGTAGAATGCTAGATTATTACAAATGCTTAGCCTTTGTTTGGTATTAATGTAATTAATTAGATGAATGAAGATAGAATTAGTATAAATAGTTTGTGGGGAAGAACAAGAGGAAAGATAATTTAAAATTGGTGGGATCCAATGTACTACTTCTATACTTATCGCTCTCTCTTTACTCTTATGTTCGCTTTTTCTCTTCTACCAAGCCCCTTTAATTTTCTTTTTATTTTTCATTTATTTCCATTTTACCAACTTGCGGGTATAGCTCCTTGCTTCCAGTGGTATTCTTTCTCTTGGGGTTATATTTCGATGTGCATAGGAGTTGAGGATTGTTATACATCTGTACCCTACAAACTTTCAATCTTTGATTATAGTTTAAATATCTAATTTCTTTTATTAAATCTATTTGGAACTCTAGGTTGATATTGCAGCTGGTGGATGGCATTCTACTGCATTGACCGATGAAGGAGAGGTACTCTTTTTGTGTGTAGGATCTATTGGTTTTAAATTTTAATTTGAAGATATATTATTAAAATATTTGAACTCTACATTTAACTTCGTATGTTTAAATTTTTTAGTTTTCTGTTTCTTTTGAAAATAGCTGTTATAGTAGAAAACAATATATAAATTATTGTTAATGAAAATAGCTTTTGTAATAAAGTAAGCTGCTTGTTATACTTTTTTAATAGAAGCAATTTAGATGATCAAGAAAGGCAAGAAATTCTCTGAAGAAGGAGATTACTTGGCTAATGATGAAGAGAAGAAGGATGAAAGATATCCACAGGGTAGTAAACCAGATGAAGAACCACTTTTTCCTGTGGGTTGAAGGAGTGGAGTTGTCCACAATTGAAGGGAATGGCACCCAAGGTCAAACAACAAGGGCATCAAATGTTTCTGAAGTTCAGATCATCAAAGGATCAACAGAGGTATACCCGACAGTCAATAACATGGAAGAAAATGCAGTCCAAGGGTTCAAGACTTGGCAACAAAAATCCAAGAACCTTTCTTGGGAAGATCTTCCCGAAGGCCTCTATAGGAGTTGCAGGGGCAGAGAATGCAGCACCACTTTTGAAAAGTGTGGGGGTAGAAAACAGTACCATTGCTGGAAAATGGGCAACAATTAAACAAGAAAGGGTGGAAGATTACATTCAAGATTTTGAAGTGGGAAAAAACAATAGGGGTGAATTTTATTATGCTATTGATGTGCTGCCTAGTAATAATATGCAACATGATGGTTTATAGCATATGGATATTCTTTATATCCATAAAGATATTGGCATTCTTGAGGAGGTAGGAGAAAATGCACAGAGAGTTTTACTTGAGAGTTTGGCAGCAGTAACATGGACTGAGAGTGGGGAAAAATTCATCCAAGAATTCAAGATATTGGTGTCACAAGTAGATAAAACACCAGAAGATCAATGGCAAGGATATTTCTTTGCAAGGCTGCAATCTAACATTCACAATTGGTTGCCACAACATGATTTAAAGGCAAATTGCTCTAGTTGTGGAAGAAAGGCCAGCAGTGAAGAATCACACCCTCTCTAAGGAAGAAAAAACCAAAACAGAAGGGAGATTTGTAACAGAAAAATATAGTATAATGGAGGAGGAAGGGGATGCGACAATATAGAGAGTTGAAGGTGGAGATGCATGGTTGAACTTAGATGTGATAATGGTTGGAACATCAATGACATTGGAATTTTGGGATTCCACATTACTGGGTTAAGAATCTGGTATACAAAAACCACTCTCATGTCAATCACCACCCAAGCCTCCAGATCTGAAATTGTAGGCTGTAGCCAGTGGGTTTCTTTCTGATGATAAGACAAATATTATACTACCAAGCTTCACTGTTCCAACCTTGAGGACAAGGTTATTCTGCAGCGACGTATAATGATAGGATATAATGTGTATGATAGGCGAAAACAAATTAAGGAGTAGTTGTTAGTTAGGTTGTTAAGGTGAGTGAGGTTTCCTTTATATAGTTGGGGGGTTCTGGTGTGCTAGGCACTTTTGGATAATCTTGTAGATTGAGCTTTAGCTCTTTGTTAAGGGGAAACCCTTGGAGGAGAGAGTGCTCTCCTATTTGTGTGTTCTTTCGGTTTATACAATAAAGAATATTACTCTTCTTTCTCTTTTCAATTATGGGTTCCTACCAAATCCCGTTTACTTTTCTTGCCTGATTAGTTTTAATCCCTCTAGTCAGTTGTCTTCTCCTTCTAACTTTCACATAATATTCATCTTATAACCCATTCCACGTTGGGCCTTGTTATGCATCACATTCACCCCAGTTAACAAGTAAACCCACAAAGTCTTGGAGTCTCTATTAGAACAACACCAAAGGATTTCACCAATGAGGAGGAACCAAACACAACACAGTCCTTTGGTCTTTCGAGAGAGGACCAGACTCTGCTCACCTATCTCTTTACAGAAATACCAAGAATAACAAAAACTAAAGAAAACACCCTTCCAAACCGACTTTATAATAGTCTGATACAACAAACCCAACCCCCAGACAGTTATAACTGTCTGTCCCTCTTATTTCTTCTAACATAAATGTTTCCCTTGAACCTATCACAAGCCCATTGGATGCAAGTGGTCATTCTCCATGGAGTTATAGGTTTCTATGTAGTAAAGGAGTAAGAGGGGCCATACCGTTCAGTTATCTTTTTCTTTCTTTGTTGATATTTGATACTTAATACTGCCACTCTTTCCTTCTGTCTGGTCTTTTTGTTTCTGTTAATATTTTTGTGATGATTTGGCTATAATTTTATCTTTGTTAACATTATTTCAGGTATATGGCTGGGGAAGGGGGGAACATGGCAGGCTTGGGTTTGGTGATAGTGACAAGAGCAGTAAAATGGTACCCCAGAAGGTTCAACTTTTAGCTGGAGAAGATATTGTGCAGGTACTTTTGTTTTCTTTCTACACTAACAAAACATAGTGCATCAGGGTCATGGCTTGGTAATGACAACAATAAATTTCTAGCCTTTAACTTTGACATCATTGATGCTCCAAAATGAAGAACCAAAATATCCAAAACTATTTTAATTCTGAAGATGTATATTTAGCTTCTCACATCATATGAACCTTTTTGACTTCCATCTCGTTGCTTCATATCTTGTACTAATCATGAAAATTTAAGGGAGGAAATTTTATGTGTAATCATTTTTCTGATATGAAGATTATTGATTTGTTCAGGTATCTTGTGGAGGTACTCACTCAGTGGCATTAACCCGCGATGGCCGCATGTTTTCTGTAAGTATTTTCTATGCCATCTTTGTTTCTCTTTCTATGATTTGGTCATATAATAGAATCATTCAAAAACAGATTTAATATATTGATTATTCAATTTTGTCTTCTTATTGGTAAAATATTCGATCAAGTCTTTCAATCTTTTAAAACGTAATATTGTGATCAATTTTAATCCAATTAACATTAAAATAGTTAGTAAACAAATACTGTAGATTTTAATTCCCATATAAACAGTTTATAAAATCCATATATCAATTTCAACACACGAAAGAGCCTTACTGTTTTATTTTAAAAATTTGAGGGACCTGATTGAATCTTAAATAGTTAACACTGTTATATATGTAAAATTTAGATACTTGATTGAATCTTTTAAGAAAGGGATTAAATTGAACAAGAATAAATAAATGAATGAATAATATAACTAAAAGGTAACTAAGCCAGCCTTTTTTTCCTTTATTTTTAAATGCACTACTTTTGGTTCTTCAAACACTATCTAAGCCATTTTTCTTGTTTAGCGTTGTTTAAATCACCAAGGACTAACATTGATGCCTTTCAAAATTAAGTATTTTTAAAAATGGACAAAATCTTTTACAGATTAAAACTGAATTTACAAAGTTCAGAATGACTGAACACGTTTTACCCTTATTTGTCTTATTTTCAGGTTTTAATCAGTGACATAGTTAAAGTAATTGTTTAGGACTTTGACTGAACATACTAGATCTAATGTTCAATTGGACCAAAATAAAAGAAATAAAATGTATGCAAAATTAAATATTAAAGATTGAACCAAAAGTTGTGATTTTCCAAAATGGAATGACTATAATCACAAGAAAAATAGGAGAACTGGAATCCCTTATCACTAACTAAAGGGTTCAACATTGCAATTCAACCTATCCTTAAAATGTGTGGTTTTGTGTTTTATGTTAGGTAGTTAGTAGTGATGTATTGTGATACATTTGTCTGAAAATATAAACACTTGAAATTCAGTATCCCCTTGTTCTCTTCTCTTTTGAATTTCGATTCTCTATTGGATTTTTGCTGTGCTGATCCTATGCTGTACCTTCAAAATATATACTAATAGACACTGATTTTGATGTTTTAAAATATATAAAAGGATTTTTAAAGTACCAATGTATTGTTAATGCCCAGCAGAGAACAATATAAAAAAAACCCAGTATAGAATCTGGACTCCTCTTTTCTTCTTTGTTCTTGCTAGTGTGCATTAAGAAAATGAATTAATAAACAAAGTGATTTAAGTATATTATTTGTTGGGTTGAACTGTTTGTTGCAGTTTGGTAGAGGTGACCATGGACGTCTTGGATATGGTAGGAAAGTGACGACTGGTCAACCAATGGAGGTACCTATAAACCTTCCTCCTCCACACAACCTCACTGCCACTGAAGCTGAGGGACATTGGATAGCCAAACTTGTTGCCTGTGGTGGCAGACATACCTTGGCAATAGTACAATGGAAAAACAGATCATCTTAACTTATTCATAAATCATAAAGATAAACCAAAAGGCTAATCACTCACTCTGTTGTCTTGTTTGGAATGATCTTCTTTTGCTACTAACTTCAATAGATATACTATTTTAAAACTTTCTTGTGTTATTTCTTACTGGTATGAGATAAAGCAAAAACTGAAGAATTGGATGATGCTGGCTAATCACTCATTTGAAACTCTATTGTGTTGAGTTCGGTATGATCTTCTTTTGGTAATAACTATTTTAAAACTTTCTTATGTTATTTATTAAAATATTTTACTAGCGTAAGATTGATTTTTTTATTTAAATCATTGCCTTTGAATGCAATTGAGACATTAAGTTTTCTTTTAATAAAACTATACATCAATTAACTTAAATTTGTTGGTTTCTCAAAACCTAGTCTTTTTGGAGTGACAAGTATTACTGTTGCGTATCCGAGTGCGGAACGTAACTAGAACAACCCTCTTATACACTCAAAACAAACAAAAGAATAATGAAAGAATGAAATTGAACAAATGAATCTCTTTTATTGATGGTAGTATATGAATAAACAAAAAGTAAACAATAATTGGGAGCATAACCTCCATCAACTATTTCTAATAACTGTCAGTTACCTAAGAGCATAACCTCTCTTACAAATCTCACAATTCAAAAGCATGCCTTTAACCCTAGGCTTCCTCTTTATTTATAGTAATTAATTCCTTCCCAAGATATACTGAATAATATAAAATAAACCTATTTACTATAGGTATCTGATACGAATATTCTTAGTCTTATTTACTATATTTAACTTATACCAAATAATATCCTAAGATATGGTTTTGATTACTCTAATTAATTTCCTGCTGCGATATCTAGGAAACTTCCTTGCCGCTACCCTTCGTTCGATCAGCCCGCAACCCGTCTTCTCCTGCTTGGACCGTTCGACCCTCCTCTTCAACTCGCCCCCCATCTTCTACCGTTCGGCCAGTACGCCCCCATCTTCTACCGTTCTGCCAGTTCAGTCCGCTCGCCCTTTTCCTCCACCGCTCGGTCATCCTGCTTTCAACCGTTCGGTCCTTTCCCCCTTTCTTCCACCGTTCAACCCCTTTCTTCCACCGTTCGGCCTAACCTCTCCATCCCTTCCACCGTTCGGCCTTTCTCCCCTCCTACCTTTCTTCTCCTCCCACCTTATACCCTAACAATACACCCCGCTTCCAAACAACTTTGTCCTCAAGGTTGGAATCGGGGAGCCTGATCTCATGGCTCCTCATCAATTCAGGTTTGGAGGCTCGGGTGGTGGCCATTCCTCCTCGTCTTCTGCCAATATCGAGATTCTCAGGCTCCTGTCCAGACATTGATGAGCCGGGCCGAACCGTTCGCCGCATTTAAAGCACCTTCCTTCCTCCGTTTTTCATATTCCTCATAAGGCAGATCCCTTACGTTTCTTTCTCTCCGTCCGGTCCACACATTATCTGTGTTGGCCGCTCGACTCTCCACAGTTGTTACCGCTCGACTCTGGTTAGGGCAACTAGGCTTCAACCGCGTACCCGCACCGTTCGATTTTTCCCCAGATTGATTCTTTATCATACTTCCGCTTCCCGCCTTCGTGCCGCCTTGGATCTCCTCCACGTCTCTTGCCATCCTTATGGCTATCATCAACTCCTACGGATCAAGCAGTCGGACTTGATTCCGAATCTCATCCTGTAATCCTGCCATGAAGTACCCCATCAGCTGTTCTTTGGCAACCCTTTTGTCTGACCTACCAAGATTTCAAAATCTTGGATGTATTCTTCTATGGAGCCTGATTGCTTAATAGCCGCCAGTCTTTCGAAGACTGGTCCCTGATTTCTTCCTCCGAACCGCAACACCATCGCCCCCTTCAGTCCTGTCCACGTTCGGTTTCCCGTCTACTCCCGCCAAAATCTGAACCAAAACCCGGCACTGCCTTCCATACAGATGTAGGCAAGAAGTAACTTTTCTTCCTCCGATACTCCTTGTAACTCGAAGAACTTATCCGCTCTATTGATCCAATTTAACGGATCAATGCCTTCAAATACGGGTAACTCTACCCTCTTTCTCCAATTCAGATGTTCTTCCTGATGTCCAACTCCGTGCGGTCCACTGCCTCCAATACCGTTCGGTCCAACTATGCCATGACCGTTCGGTACGTATCCTCCATCATCATCCTTCTCGGTCTCGCCTTCCTTCACTGCGCCGTTAACAAAGCCTTGGCTTCCTTCTGGTTTCCACTGTCCTTGAGGTTTAGTCCTTCTATCATCTCCATTAGTTCTTGGAACCCACTCTGCATTGTCGCCTCCATGTCCTTTAGTTTCCCTTCGACCATAGTCATTCTTTCCTCCATGATGTCTACTACTTTATTTCGATCAGTATCCAGCTGGCCCTTCTCTTCCCTTCTATCTGATCCGGCAGGTCGGACCAATTGTTACGTATCCGAGTGCGGAACGTAACTAGAACAACCCTCTCACACACTCAAAACAAGCAAAAAAAATAATGAAAGAATGGAATTGAACAAATGAATCTCTTTGGTAGTGTATGAATAAACAAAAAGTAAACAATAATTGGGAGCATAACCTCCATCAACTATTTCTAATAACTGGGAGCAGGATCACCTGAGAGCATAACCTCTCTTACAAATCTCACAATTCAAAAGCATGCCTTTAACCCTAGGCTCCCCCTTTATTTATACTAATTAATTCTTCCCAAGATATACTGAATAATATAAAATAAACCTATTTACTATAGGTATCTGATATAAATATTTTTAGTCTTATTTACTATATTTAACTTATACCAAATAATGTCCTAAGATATGGTCTTGATTACTCTAATTAATTTCCCACTGCGATATCTAGAAAACTTCCTTGCCCGCTACCCTCCGTTCGGTCAGCCCGCAACCCGTCTTCTCCTGCTTGGACCGTTCGGTCCTCCTCTTCAACTCGCCTCCCATCTTCTACCGTTCGGCCAGTTCAGTCCGCTCGCCCTTTTCCTCCACCGCTCGGTCATCCTGCTTCCAACCGTTCGGTCCTTTGCCCCCTCTCTTCCACCGTTCGACCTCTTTCTTCCACCGTTTGGCCTTTCTCCCCTCTTACCTTTCTTCTCCTCCCACCTTATACCCTAACAATTACATATTTTATGAATTTTTTGAACGAAATATTAGGAGTTTATATTATATAAATATTTGAATTAATTAAATTTAATTTGAAATAACTATTTTTGTTTATAATTATTTAATAACTATTTAAATTTTTTATAATTTTTTTTAAAATTTAAGTTTTTTTTTGTGATAATAAATTATTTATTTTTATAATGACATAATTATATAAATGAATTAGTTAATTTGATTTGAATTAAAAAAATTGTTTTCAATGATTTAAGATTTTTTTAATAGAAGAATTTAATCTATTTTAAGTTATTATGAGTTTTTTTAATAATATAATTGGATTTTATAGTTGTATAATTATTTGAATTGATTATATTCTGTGTAATGTTGTTAATAAAAAAAATTATAATAGATATGACTTGTATTCACAGAGAGAGTTCCTCACACGGTGGGAAGAGGAGACCTACTACTTTTACTTGTAGAAGGTGGTGTAGAATGTTATCGTGATGTTCACCTTCAAGAGCATTAATATGTCAAGTTTGAGTAGGGTGCACTTCAAGAGCATGCACTTCACGAGCATGATTGTCAAGAGGAGGAACATCAAGATGTTCTTGAAGGTAGATTTGGTGGAGGTCCAGTAGATCCTTCAGTATTGACACATTACGTGAACTATATTGCTTATGCGATATGACAAAGTCGGATAAGTGTAAAACTTTAATTTTAATGGATTGTTTAGTTGACATAAATTTTATACCAAATATTATTGTGTAGGATCGGGAGAGATCAAGTTGATCTCCCACATAAAGAAGTTAAATAAACTGGGATCCTGCATGGAGGGCAATAGAGAAATCGTGTATGGTTCTGTATGATGCCTTTGGCCGACATCTCATATGACTTCGTTGATAGGGGTCTAATCACTAGTGCAGAAAAGGTTTTTTATACTGGTTAAAAAAACTTTTTATACCGGTTTTCGTGTTGGTATAGAAGTAGGGGTATGAAAAGTTTTTATTTTTTTAAAAATTTAACTTTTTACACTGGTTCTATGTATAAAAGTTTGATATTTACACCTGATATTTTGAGATCAGGTATAAAAAAGTTGTCTGAAAGAAGCTCGGAAAAAACAAAACTTTTTATACCTGATATGACTTGAACCGGTGTAAAAAGTGACGTTCTTTTAAATATTCGATTTGTTTGTGCTACTATTCATATTCAGACCTGCTTAAAATTCAATTCCATAATACACTCTAAATAATCAATAACAAGCAAAATAATCAATATTGTTTCTATTAACACATCAAAATGTAATATTTACCTAACAAAATTCCTAAATATATTTACATAACATAATTACTTAACATCGTTACATATAAAATAGTTCCTAAACTTAAAATGTAATATCGAAACATCTAATTATCTACAAATGGTTAAAAAAAATGTAGCCTGCCGAACATCCTTTGTTGCTCCATTGGACCTGTAGGCAGTATTCCATCAATTTTGCTTAACATTAAGTTGGAAATACTGCATTGAAAATCAATACAAGAAATCATATGCAATAGAATGCCAAGCTTGGACAACATATCAAGTGACTCTGATATCAAAATGCATAGCTTAAAGATTTCAGCATAAACTCCTAATATATGCTAGGAACACCATTATCAGGTTTCTGTCCTTCTTCATACCTTAAGAACACCATCTTCTGCCACTAGTCTACCAGCAGACAATGTGGCTCCCCCTGCTAGGAAGCTTGAATGTTGAAATGTTCCCTTGGTCTTCTGCCCTACATAAAGAGTCTTGGGTGTACTAAGTACAAAAATCCACTTTGCTTTTCCTGTTGTGTCAACAGGTTTCCCACTTTTCTTATACATGAGCCTTCCATTCTGAATAGCTACTTCATAATCCATCCTCTCCACTTGTAAAAGGAACAACTTTTGTAGGTGTATAGGGACTACCACATTGATTGCCCGACTGGCCATCATACCTAAACTAAAATCATAACATGGATGTGATTAAGACAAAAATAACTACTTTTGTAGGTGTATAGGGACTACCCAACTCACAAGCTTGTGTACTATAAATCTGCTACTAAGCTTAACACCATTCCATATGCGTAAAAAATAATTTTGATTCAGTAAACACAAGAAAGGAACTAAGAGGATGTTGGATACAAACAAAGTCTCACATAAAAAAAAAAGAGATAGGAGAATTATGTGCATGTGTCAGTGTTGAACATCCCTACACACATTACACGTATAAATGAAAGTAATAATCATACTTAAAAATCATATTTTAAAATTAAGGTAGATGTAGAATGAGTTATGAAATGGCCAAATATACAATAATAGATACGATCTTGTATCAGTTCTTCAGTTCATGACCTCGAAACCCTTACCACATTCATTGCCCCACATACCATCATCCTTAAACTAAAATCATAACATGGATGTGATTAAAACAAAAATAACTACTTTTGTAGGTGTATAGATACTACCCAACTCACAAACATGTGTACTATAAATTTGCTACTGAACTTAGCACCATTCCATATGGGTAAAAAATAATTTTCATTCACTAAACACAAGAAAGGGACTAAAAGGATGTTGGGTACAAACAAAGTCTCACATAAAAAAAATAAGAGATAGGAGACTTATGTGTATGTGTGAGTGTTGAACCACTACACACATTACACGGATAAATGAAAGTAATAATCATACTGAAAAATCATATTTTAAAATTAAGGTAGATGTAGAATGAGTTATGAAATGGCCAAATATACATTAATAGATACAATCTTGCAGCATTTCTTTAGTTGATGACCTCGAAACCCTTACCACATTGATTGCCCCACATGCCGTCATACCTAAACTAAAATCATAACATGGATGTGATTAAAACAAAAATAACTACTTTTGTAGGTGTATAGGTACTATCCAACTCACAAGCTTGTGTACTACAAATCTCCTACTGAACTTAGCACCATTCCATATAGGTAAAAAATAATTTTCATTCAGTAAACACAAGAAAGTTACTAAGAGGATGTTGGGTACAAATAAAGTCTCACATAAAAAAAATAAGAGATAGGAGAATTATGTGTATGTGTGAGTGTTGAACCTTCCTACACACATTACATGTAGAAATGACAGTAATAATCATACTGAAAAATCATATTTTAAAATTAAGGTAGATGCAGGATGAGTTACGAAATGGCCAAATATACAATAATAGATACAATCTTGCAGCAGTTCTTCAGTTGATGACCTCGAACCCCTTACCACATTGATTGCCCCATTGGCCATCATACCTAAACTAAAATCATAACTTGAATGTGATTAAAAATAAAATAACTACTTTTGTAGGTGTATAGGTACTACCCAACTCAGAAGCTTGTGTACTAGAAATCTGCTACTGAGCTTAGCACAATTCATTATGGGTAAAAAATAATTTTGATTCAGTAAACACAAGAAAGGTACTAAGAGGATGTTGGATACAAACAAAGTCTCACATAAAAAAAAAAAAAGATAGGAGACTTATGTGTATGTGTCAGTGTTGAACCTCCCTACACACATTACACGTATAAATGAAAGTAATAATCATGCTGAAAAATCATATTTTAAAATTAAGATAGATGTAGAATGAGTTATGAAATGGAAAAATATACAATAATAGCTACAATCTTGCAGCAGTTCTTCAGTTGATGACCTCGAAACCCTTAGCACATTGATTGCCTCACATACCATCATCCCTAAACTAAAATCATAACATGGATGTGATCAAAACAAAAATAACTACTTTTGTAGGTGTATAGGTACTACCCAACACACAATCTTGTGTACTATAAATGTGCTACTGAACTTAGCACCATTCCATATGGGTAAAAAAAAAAAAAGAGATAGGAGACTTATGTGTATGTGTGAGTGTTGAACCTCCCTAGACACATTACACGTATAAATGAAAGTAATAATCATACTGAAAAATCATATTTAAACTTACGATAGATGTAGAATGAGTTACGAAATGGCCAAATATACAATAATAGATACAATCTTGCACCAATTTTTTAGTTGTTAACCTCGAACCCCTTACCACATTGATTGCTCCACATGCCATCATACCTAACTAAAATCATAACATAGATGTGATTAAAAATAAATAAATACTTTTGTAGGTGTATAGGTACTACCCAACTCACAAGCTTGTGTACTATAAATCTACTACTGAGGTTACCACCATTCGATGTGGGTAAAAAATAATATTCATACAGTAAACACAAGAAAAGTACTAAGACGATGTTGGATACAAATAAAGTCTCACATAAAAAAAATATAGGAGACTTATGTGTATGTCTCAATGTTGAACCTCCCTACACACATTACACGTATAAATGAAAGTGATAATCATGCTGAAAATTCATATTTTAAAATTAAGGTAGATGTAGAATAAGTTAGGAAATGGCAAAATATACAATAATAGATACAATCTTGCAGCAGTTCTTCAGTTGAAGTCCTCGAACCCCTTACCACATTGATTGCCCCAAATGCCATCATACCTAAACAACAATCATAACATGGATGTGATTAACACAAAAATAACTACTTTTGTAGGTGTATAGGGACTACCCAACCCACAAGCTTGGGTACTATAAATGTGTTACTAAGCTTAACACCATTCCATATGGGTAAAAAGTAATTTTCATTCAGTAAACAAAGGAAAGGTACTAAGAGGATGTTGGGAACAAACAAAGTCTCACATAAAAAAATTCACAGATAGGAGACTTATGTGTATCTGTGAGTGTTGAACCTCCCTACACACATTACACATATAAATGAAAGTAATAATCATACTGAAATATCATATTTTAAAATTAAGGTAGATGTAGAATGAGTTATGTAATGGCCAAATATACAATAATAGATACAACCTTGCAGCAGTGCTTCAGTTGATGACCTCGAAACCCTTACCACTTTGATTGCCCCACATGCCATCATACCTAAACTAAAATCATAACATGGATGTGATTAACACAAAAATTTCTACTTTTGTAGGTGTATAGGTACTAGAAAACTCACAAGCTTGTGTACTATAAATCTGTTAGTGACCTTAGCACTATTCCATATGGGTAAAAATAATTTTCATTCAGTAAACACAAGAAAGGTACTAAGAGGATGGTGGGTACAAACAAAGTCTCTCATAAAAAAAAAAAGAGATAGGAGACTTATGTGTATGTGTGAGTGTTGAACCTCCCTACACACATTACATGTATAAATGAAAGTAATAATCATACTGAAATATTATATTTTAAAATTAAGGTAGATGTAGAATGAGTTATGAAATGGCCAAATATACAATAATAGATAGAATCTTGCAACAATTCTTTAGTTGATGACCTCTAACCCCTTACCACATTGATTTCCCCACATGCCATCATACCAAAACTAAAATAATAACATGGATGTGATTAACACAAAAATAACTACTTTTGTAGGTGTATAGGTACTACCCAACTCACAAGGTTGTGTACTTTGAATCTGTTACTGAGATTAGCACCATTCCATATGGGTAAAAATAATTTTCATTCAGTAAACACAAGAAAGGTACTAAGAGGATGTTGTGTACAAACATAGTCTCACATAAAAAAAATAAAAGATAGTAGACTTATTTGTATGTGTGAGTGTTGAACCTCCCTACACACATTACACGTATAAATGAAAGTAATAGTCATACTGAAATATCATATTTTAAAATTAAGGTAGATGTAGAATGAGTTATGTAATGGCCAAATATACAATAATAGATACAATCTTGCAACAGTTCTTCAGTTGATGACCTCGAACCCTTACCACATTGATTGTGCCACATGCCATCATATCTAAACTAAAATCATAACATGGATGTGATTAAAACGAAAATAACTACTTTTGTTGGTGTATAGGTACTACTTAACTCACAAGCTTGTGTACTATAAATGTGTTACTGAGCTTAACAACATTCCATATGGGTAAAAAGCAATTTTCATTCAGTAAACACAAGAAAGGTACTAAGAGGATGTTGGGAACAAACAAAGTCTCACATAAAAAAAGAGATAAGTTACTTATGTGTATGTGTGAGTGTTGAACCTTCCTACACACATTACACGTAGAATTGAAAGTAATAATCATACTGAAAAATCATATTTTAAAATTAAGGTAGATGTAGAATGAGTTATGAAATGGCCAAATATACAATAATAGATAGAATCTTGCAACAGTTCTTCAGTTGATGACATCGAATCCCATACCACATTGATGGCACCACATGCCATCATACCTAAACTAAAATAATAACATGGATGTGATTAACACAAAAATAACTACTTTTGTAGGTGTATAGGTACTACTAAACGCACAAGCTTGTGTACTTTGAATCTGTTACTGAGATTAACACCATTCCATATGGGTAAAAATAATTTTCATTCAGTAAACACAAGAAAGGTACTAAGAGGATGTTGGGCACAAACATAGTCTCACATAAAAAAAAGAAGAGATAGTAGACTTATTTGTATGTGTGAGTGTTGAACCTCCCTACACACATTACACGTATAAATTAAAGTAATAGTGATACTCAAATATCATAATTTAAAATTAAGGTAGAAGTAGAATGAGTTATGTAATGGCCAAATATACAATAATAGATACAATCTTGCAGCAGTTCTTCAGTTGATGACCTCGAACCCTTACCACATTGATTGCCCGACATGCCATCATATCTAAACTACAATCATAACATGGATGTGATTAACACAAAAATAACTACATTTGTAGGTGTATAGGTACTACCCAACTCACAAGCTTGTGTACTATAAATCTCCTACTGAGGTTAGCACCATTCCATATGGGTAAAAATAATTTTCATTCAGTAACCACAAGAAAGGTACTAAGAGGATGCTGGGTACAAACAAAGTCTCATAAAAAAAAATAAGAGATAAGAGACTTATGTGTATGTGTGAATGGATAACCTCCCTACACACATTACACGTAGAAATGAAAGTAATAATTATACTGAAATATCATATTTTAAATTTAAAGTAGATGTAGAATGGTTTATGTAATGGCCAAATATACAATAATAGATACAATCTTGCAGTAGTTCTTCAGTTGATGACATCTAACCCCTTACCACATTGAATGCCCCACTTTCCATCATACATAAACTACAATCATAACATGGATGTGAGTAACACAAAAATAACTACTTTTGTAGGTGTATAGGTACTACCCAACTCACAAGCTTGTGTACTATAAATCTCCTACTAAGGTTAGCACCATTCCATATGGATAAAAATAATTTTCATTCAGTAAACACAAGAAAGGTACTAAGAGGATGTTTGGTACAAAAAAAGTCTCACATAAAAAAAAAGAGATAGGACATTTATGTGTATGTTTGAGTGTTGAACCTCTCTACACACATTACATGTATAAAGGAAAGTAATAATCATACTGAAATATCATATTTTAAAATTAAGGTAGATGTAGAATGAGGTATGAAAATGCAAAATATACAATAATAGAAACAATCTTGCAGTAGTTCTTTAGTTGATGACCTCGAACCCCTTACCACATTGATTTCCCCACATGCCATCATAACTAAACTAAAATCATGTCATGGATGTGATTAAAACAAAAATACCTACTTTTGTTGGTATTGAGGTACAACTCAATTCACAAGCTTGTGTACTATAAATGTGTTATTGAGCTTAACAACATTCCATATGGGTAAAAAGTAATTTTCGTTCAGTAAACACAAGAAAGGTACTAAGAGGATGTTGGGAACAAACAAAGTCTCACATAAAAAATATAAGAGATAGGAGACTTATGTGTATATGTGAGTGTTGAACCTCCCTACACACATTCCACGTATAAATGAAAGTAATAATCATACTGAAATATCATATTTTAAAATTAAGGTAGATGTAGAATAAGTTATGAAATGGCCAAATATACAATAATAGATACAATCTTGCAGTAGTTCTACAGTTGATGACCTCGAACCCATTACCACAATGATTGCCCCACATGTCGTCATACCTAAACTAAAATAATAACATGGATGTGATTAACACAAAAATAACTAGTTTTGTAGGTGTATAGGTACTACCCAACTCGCAAGTTTGTGTACTATAAATCTCCTATTGAGCTTAGCACCATTCCATATGGGTAAAAATAATTTTCATTCACTAAACACAAGAAAGGTACTAAGAGGATGTTGGGTACAAACAAAGTCTCACATAGAAAAAAATAAGAGATAGTAGACTTATTTGTAAGTGTGAGTGTTGAACCTCCCTACACACATTACATGTATAAATGAAAGTAATAATCATACTGAAATATCATATTTTAAAATTAAGGTAGAAGTAGAATGAGTTATGAAATGGCTAAATATACAATAATAGATACAATCTTGCAGCAGTTCTTTAGTTGATGACCTCGAACCCCTTACCACATTGATTGCCCCACATGACATTATAAATAAACTAAAATCATAACATGGAAGTGATTAAAACAAAAATAACTACTTTTGTTGGTGTATAGGTACTACTTACTCATAAGCTTGTGTGCTATAAATATGCTACTGTGCTTAGCACCACTCCATATAGTTAAAAAATAATTTTCATTCAGTAAACACAAGAAAGGTACTAAAAGGATGTTGGGTACAAACAAAGTCTCACATCCAAAAAAATAAGAGATAGGAGATTTATGTGTATGTGTGAGTGTTGAACCTCCCTACACACATTAAACGTATAAACGAAAGTAATAATCATATTGAAAAATTATATTTTAAAATTAAGGTAGATGTAGAATGAGTTATGAAATGGCCAAATATACAATAATAGATACAATCTTGCAGTAGTTCTTTAGTTGATGACCTCGAACCCCTTACCGCATTGATTTCCCCACATGCCATCATAACTAAACTAAAATCATGTCATGGATGTGATTAAAACAAAAATACCTACTTTTGTTGGTGTTGATGTACTACTCAATTCACAAGCTTGTGTACTATAAATGTGTTATTGTGCTTAACAACATTCCATATGGGTAAAAAGTAATTTTCGTTCAGTAAACACAAGAAAGGTACTAAGAGGATGTTGAGAACAAACAAAGTCTCACATAAAAAAAAAAAAGAGATAGCAGACTTATGTGTATGTGTGAGTGTTGAACCTCCCTACACACATTACACGTATAAATGAAAGTAATAATCATACTGAAATAACATATTTTAAAATTAAGGTAGATGTAGAATGAGTTATGAAATAGCCAAATATACAATAATAGATACAATCTTGCAGCAGTTCTACAGTTGATGACCTCGAACCCATTCCACATTGATTGCCCCACATGCCGTCATACCTAAACTAAAATAATAACATGGATGTGATTAACACAAAAATAACTAGTTTTGTAGGTGTATAGGTACTACCCAACTCACAAGCTTGTGTACTATAAATCTGCTATTGAGTTTAGCACCATTCCATATGGGTAAAAATAATTTTCATTCACTAAACACAAGAAAGGTACTAAGAGGATGTTGGGTACAAACAAAGTCTCACATAAAAAAAAAGAAATAGTAGACTTATTTGTAAGTGTGAGTGTTGAACCTCCCTACACACATTACATGTATAAATGAAAGTAATAATCATACTGAAATATCATATTTTAAAATTAAGGTAGATGTAGAATGAGTTATGAAATGGCCAAATATACAATAATAGATACAATCTTGCAGCAGTTCTTTAGTTGATGACCTCGAACCCCTTACCACATTGATTGCCCCACATGCCATTATAACTAAACTAAAATCATAACATGGATGTGATTAAAACAAAAATAACTACTTTATTTGGTGTGTAGGTACTACTCAACTCATAAGCTTGTGTGCTATAAATATGCTACTGAGCTTAGCACCACTCCATATAGGTAAAAAATAATTTTCATTCAGTAAACACAAGAAAGGTACTAAGAGGATGTTGGGTACAAACAAAGTCTCACATCCAAAAAAAATAAGAGATAGGAGATTTATGTGTATTTGTGAGTGTTGAACCTCCCTACACACATTACACGTATAAATGAAAGTAATAATCATACTGAAAAATCATATTTTAAAATTAAGGTAGATGTAGAATGAGTTATGAAATGGCCAAATATACAATAATAGATACAATCTTGCAGCATTTCTTTAGTTGATGACCTCGAACCCCTTACCACATTGATTGCCCCACATGCCATCATACCTAAAGTAAAATCATAACATGGATGTGATTAAAACAAAAATAAATACTTTTGTAGGTGTATAGGTACTACCCAACTCACAAGCTTGTGTACTATAAATCTGCTACTGAGCTTAGCACCATTCCATATGGGTAAAAAATAATTTTCATCATCTAAGTCACTTCAACTAGATAAGTTAGAGTCATTTTCTTCCCAAGCAATGTATGCTTTCTTATTCTTGTGAAACTTCTTTTCTTTCTTTTCCTCACTCGTGGTGCTTTTAGGACAGTCTGCCTTGACGTGTCTTCTTTCTCCACATCTATAACATTTGTAGCTTGAGGAGGATCCTTGATTTTCTTTCTTTTCACTTTTGAACTTATCCTTACCCTTAGCTTTCATGAACTTGGCAAACCTCTTGATCATGAGGCTCATGTGGTCATCTTCATCAGAATCATCTTATACTCTTGAGCTCTTTCCTTTAGAGACTTCAGTTTTGAATGGCAAGGTGTTCTTCTTTCCTTGGGCTTCTTCAGTAGTTAATTTGTTGAGCTCAAGCTCATGCGCACAGAGCTTTCCAAACAATATCGCCATTGACATTGAGGATAAGTTTTGTGACTCAAAGACAACTGTCACTTTGGGTTGCCAATGTTGAGATTGTTGACAACACAATATCTATATCACTCTGGTTTTTTATGATGACAACACATTGCTTAAGAACACACTTATGTTGTTGTTGTGTTACATGTTCTTATGTTGACTTTTGATATGTATGTTGAACATGTTTATGCCCTATATTCCTATGTGAATGCATACTTATTAAACTTGTACTTGTTACATCATTTCTGGATGCATTGCACATGTTTTAATGCATGAAAACCACAAGCACTTTTGTGAACTTATAACTGTGGGACAAAGCTGCAGTAAAGTCAACTTCATTATTAATTGAATCGACTATACTAAAATCTTTGTACAGATTTTGAGAATCAGTGTTGTTTGAGATTTTGAGAAGGAAATAATTTCAAAATGTTCTTACATGTCGAAGTCGACTATGTGCGCCACATATTCGGCTGTATTAGTTGTTTGATTTGAAATTCTGTTATGCTCATGTACAGTAATGGCTATATTTTCAAAAGTTAGTTCAGCATTGAATAGTAGGTATCATTGCTCATTTTTACTGATGCATCTCTGTTTGTTTGTTTTTAACAGCATATAATATCTAGATCATTCCTTTTTTGTTAATGCACAAAGGGGAAGAAGGTTTATGAATGTTTATAAAAGGGGGAGAATAATGTCTTCTATTTCATATATGCTTGATATATTGTTGTTTGGATGAGTTACAAAACAGAGTAAACAAATGTGTTTTGTATTTGGTTGTACAAATATGGTTGGTCATTAGTCATGGTTATGCATCATCAAAAAAAGGGGAGATTGTTGACAACACATTATCTATATCACTCTGGTTTTTTATGATGACGACACATTGCTTAATAACACACTTATGTTGTTGTTGTGTTACATGTTCTTATGTTGGCTGTTTGATATATCTGTTGAACATGTTTATGTGCTATATTGCTATGTGAATGCATACTTATTAAGCTTGTACTTGTTACATCATTTCTGGATGCATTGCATATGTTTTAATGCATGAAAACCAAGAGTACCTTTGTGAACTTATAACTGTGTGACAAAGCTGCAGTAAAGTCGACTCCATTCTTAATTGAATTGACTATACTAAAATCTTTGTACAAAGTTTGAGAATCAGTGTTGTGTGAGACTTTGAGAAGGAAAGAGTTTCAAAATGTTCTTACATGTCGAAGTCAACTATGTGCGCCACATATTCGACTGTATTAGTTGTTTGATTTGAAATTATGTTATGCTCATGTACAGTAACAACTATATTTTCAAAAGTTAGTTCAGCATTGAATAGTAGGTCAACTGTATTAAATGAGTTTTTAATTTGTTTGACTGAATTCTACCAGTTTGACTAAGCTGTTATAACTGTCATATCATAGTCAACTTTATTAGTAGCTTATTCGACTCAGAGAATGTCTGTTAAACAGAAATCTATAAATTGACAGAACATGAAGTTGTTCTAAGACTTTTGATGATCTAACATTTTTACATTTTGTTTCAGATTGATATCTCTAGTTTATAAAGCTCCAAGAATTCTCCAAGAAGACCGTGGTGATCCTTCTTGAAAGAGATTCAAAGGGAGATTGTTTGCGCGTTCATTGCTTGATCACATTCTGCACATTGAAGGTGTTTCTAGTTTAATCAAGAATCTGTTTGGCATCCGTAGTGTTGTTGTGTGTACCTGTTGTAACTACAGGGGATAGACTCGTGGAGTCTGGTTCACTTTGAGGATTGTTCAAAGTGGTGTTTTGCATATTGCAGGAGAGGGGACATCTTGCTGCAAGTCTTGCTGTGTTGTATGCCTATATTTTGGTTAAAGGGTTAGAGAGGTGTTTTATATTTTTGATGTGGTGGTCTTCTATAAAAGCCTTGTTGAAAAACCCTTGACCATTATAGTGCATTTGCTTCCTAGGTTGGAAGGACATTGGATGTAGGCATTATTGACTGAACCAGTAAAAAACCAGTGTTTGATTTCTCTATTCCTGCTCTTTTATATTTAGTCAACTGTATTATTTGCATAGTCAACTACGATTTTCCGCTGCACACAATTTTCATTACTTGCAATTCAAGAAAGACTTGTAAAGTTTTCAACTTTGTTTCAAAGATTTCAAAAAAAGACTCTGATTTTGAAAACTCACCAATTCACCCCCCCCCTCTTGGTGTAAAACGAAGCCTACCTGTTTTCCAACAGCTAAGTCCTGTCCAAAGATTTTGAGATTTTACATTTAGTTCATTAGTGTCAAAAGTCTTACCCAATCCAGTCAGATGGTTTCACTAGCCTGCATTCTGAACATTTCATATTTCTGTATCAACGTGTTCCTAGCATGCTTCACATCGTCAGTACCTTCATGAGTTACTCGAAGAACCTCCCACATTTCCTAAGTTGTCTTACAAACAGAGATTCTATAGAATTCATCATGCACAACAGTACAAGAAATAATATTTCTAGCCATAATGTCAAATTGTGCTCTTCTATTTTCCTCAAAAGTCCAATTTAAATACGGGTTTTCTTGTTCAATACAATCAACTATTCAGGTTGGAATAAAAGGACCATTTTCCATAACTTCCCAAATGCCTCTGTCAATAGACCCAAAAAATTTGTATTCCGACTTTCCAGAAAGCATAGTTATAACATGTAAAAGGTGGTGGTTTGTTAATGGGAGCACCTTCACCATTTTCGTAAAACTTGAAAAACTGTCAAAGTAAGCTTTGATACCAATTGTTGAAATTGGTATCATGTAGCAGAACGTTTTAAAGAGCGTTATAACGGACACAAACCAAGAGGGGAGGGGTGAATTAGTTCTTTTAAAATTTTGGTTTTCTTTTAAAACTTATTTAAATGGTTTATAGCAAGGTAATGCATAGACAAAGAAAATCAGACACAAGATTTATACACTAGTTCGAATCAAAAGATTCTCTGTCCAGTTGTTAATCACTTTAGAAAAGTGATTAACTTTTCACTAAAAAACCATTTACATGATTACAAGAAGATTAACAATTACACAGTAAAGAATACACCTTCCTTCGACACAAGAGGGAATGAACAGTAGCTTAATCAACTTGTAGAGAACCACTTGCACATTTAGACACACTAAACCAAGTTTCTCCTTCCTCAAGACTTGATCAACCTAAGACTTAAACTCAAGAACTTCCTTAGAACCAATTTTGTGCTCTTAGTAGTTTGGCTAACCTTAGAAAGGTTTAGGAGGCTTTTATTTATAGGCCAGGGGTCAGAAAATGAAAAGACAACTCCCAACTACTTGAGATAATCGATTATGAAAAGTGATAATCGATTATTTCAAGCAGTTATGGGTTTTGAAACACGTGATAATTGATTATTTGTCGAACCCTGGACAATTTAAAACTTGCGGAGATCATTGATTATCCTTACTGATAATCGATTATTGTCAAGATAAAGCCTTTTTCTACTTTTGCTTTTGATAATCCATTATCCCCTATGATAATCGATTATTGCCACGTGAAATCAATAAAAAGGAATAAGTTATAATACTTCTAAGTGCTTACAATTGAGAGATAACCTAATACAAATGATTTCTAGATAGAATGTTTTTAACAATTAATGCATTTGTTTCTACAAGTCTTCAAGTGCATCTACATCAAAATCTCTTCAAAGCATCAATGTTTTTCATTTGTAACAAGTCCTAAAGCATATATGGATACTCGTCCAATAAGTTTTTGTATCGTATTCCTTTATAAAGTTCACTCATAAGATTGAGACTTTTTTCGAAGAATGGTTTAATCTTATTATGTGCAAGATAATGACATTATGAATCACATCCCAGCAAGAACAAAGATCCCCCATATTGTTTCCCAAAATTTTCTTTAACCTCCAATGAACAGACTTAACCTTGAAAAAAATGAATCAACAATATTATCAAATATTAAATAAAGGTTTAATTGCTTATTTAGTCCCTAGATTCACTACTAAGTCTCAACTTCATCCCCCCTTTTAAAAAGGTCTCAATTTCATCCCCACTTTGTATAATTGCACCACTCAAGTCCATTCTGTTGATTTTGTAGAAACAGAGTTAACTCTGTGGTGACGTGACAAAAAAGTTTGCACTTTCTTTCTCTCTCCTCTAAGATTCCCACTAGCCACGAATGATGAACGTTGCATCTGAACTGTTGGTTTCGCATCCCCCTCATTGCAACCAGAACATAACAGAAAAGAGAAGAGGGAAGAAGCACCCTCCCTTGTGACGTGAGTCAGTCCGAGAAAAGATGGAAAATAAGAAGAATGTCCAATACATTGCCACAAGTAGGGCTGGGAAAAAATAACTGATTTGTACTGTACTGCAGATAATTGTACTATATTATACTAAAAAAAACTGATTCACTTCTACTAACAGTTCAGTTAACTGTTTTATGGTTCAGATTTTAAAAACTGAACTTATAACAGTTTCAGTTCAGTTAACTGTGAAAACTGTTTTATTCTTTCCTTTTCTCTTGTTCCCGTACAACTGTTTCGTCTTGCCAAAAAAAATTATTTAATATAAAATATTAATAAAAGAAATTATTCACATAAAAAAATTAATAATTAATTTTTTAAGACAATTTTTTATCACAAATTTTATATTTTTTATCAATAAATATATAACATATATAAATAAAAAATAATAATTTATATTTTACATAATATATATATATATATATATATATATATATATATTGTGTTACTTTATTTTTTATATTTTTTATTAATAAAATAGATAAATAAAAAATAAAATAATTTTTATACACAAATATAAATGAAATAGAAAATTATAATATCAAATAATAAAAATATTAATTTGTAAAATATTTATGAATAAAATAAAATAAATATTAAAATAATTTTTACAGTTTACAGTTTATATATATATATATATATATATATATATATATATATATATATATTAATAGTTCAGTACAGTTTATAGTTTAGTTATTAATTCAACCGTTAGTGCAATTTACAGTTTAATTAATAGTTCAGTTAGTACAGTTTACAATTCAGTTAATAGTTCAGTTCAGTTCGTACTGTAGTTTAGTACAATTTAGTACAGTACAGTTCAGTTCAGTTTGATAAAACAAAAAACAGTTCAGTTCAGTTTGTCTGAACTGTTTAACAGTTTAGTTTGTCTGAACTGTTTTACAGTTCAGTTTGTCTGAAGTGTTTTACAGTTCAGTTCAGTTTTTAACAGTGCAGTACAGTTCAGTTCGATTTGTCCACCCCTAGCCACAAGGCAATGCTTGACCACACCGTCTCCAAACCGTCGTCGTGCCCTCGCCACGTCATCGTCGTCGGATTTCGTCTCTCGTTCCTGCGAAACCCAACCAGACCCCAAAGAAAGAGAATGGAGAAAATCTCCCTCTATGTTGTGGGTGAACCAGAGGGGATAGAAAGAAGAGAGCCTCTAACCAAGAAAAGGAAAGCGAAATAATTCCCTCGTGCGCGACCAATGCTTTCAAGGCTGAACTTCCTGATTCGAGAAAAATAAAACACAAGTCCAAACCCTTGTTTAGGATTCTCTGGTAAAAGTTCCCCCCTTTTTTGATTTAGAAGTAAATTAAAGAGACCCTCCAATGTTATACTTTATCTTAAAATTTTCTCCTTTTCAGACTACTTAACTTATTTTTTTTAGTATAATAACACATTGCCAATACTACCTTTTCTAATTAATTTAGACTCTAATCACAAATTTTAACCTTATACCCACACACCTAAATAATAATAAACCAATGTTTATAAATATAGTTTATTCAAACTATAAAACCTACAAAAACCAAGAATACTCACATAAAACTTATGCATCATTTAACATAAAATTCACAACTACGTAAATAAATAAATTATTATGGTTAATTTCTCATATCCTTAACAAAAATCAAGAATATACACACATCCATCACACAATAAAACAAAGGTAAGCTTTCCCAAAACTTGGTCAATCCTAAAACTTTATCTATACTTCTAAAACACCACCAAATCTTCCTTTGCACTCAAGGTTTTCTATTGCTCTTTCTCTTTGATTTTGAGTTTCTAGGATTTCTAAAGCACATTTTTTTTCTCTATATCGTAATATTTATAAATCAACCCAACTCTATCTTTAATAATCTATCTCTTATTATAATGTATTTTTAAAACCAACTCTATATAAATCTTTAATTCCCTTTTTATTTTTTATTTTATTTAATTCAACTTTTTTACTTCTTACACCCTCCCTTTTTAATTTCTACACCGATTAAATAAAAGTAAAAGACTATTTTGCCCTTAAGAAAAATATAAATAAAACAAAAGGTTCCTGTCTTTCTTCTCAAAATTGAACCCACACCCATTCAATCCTAAACCATCCTCTCATTAATAAGCCAACACATCACATTGATAATATCTCACACACACACATCACCCAATTATCACATATAAATCATGTGTTGCATTTTAATAAGAATAACATAAAATAATTATCACAACAATTAAAATTCTGAGACACACTTAAGCTGCACGCCAATTACCAAACAATAACATTCAAAACTTCAATCACTTAATTCCCTATTTACTACATTTTTTCTGGGGTCTTACACGTAGGGAGATATGAAACATAAAACAACTAAATTAAAACTTCCGGACGCAAGGCTAAAAGACTCTCAAGTAAAAACGTCTATGAGAGTTATGTTAAACACGTAAGCTATATTGTACCCAATAGTAATCAGTTGAGCTCTCAAGAAGAGAAATGATGTTGAAAGAATGTATTTGGCTAAACATGTAAAAGATGAAACTTGTTAAACACTCTCTAGAAAGGCAGTATCCCAAAAAGTGTTTACAACAAGACTAGACGATACCATGAGCCAAATGCCTCACTTCGTCCAACGATGAAGTTCTCAATTAAATCTTCGTATTTTAGAGAAAAGATTAAGTGGTAAATGTTACCTCAACGGTAGAAAATGTAAAAAGTACTTTGTTGTTCTTGACAAGCATTAAATGTCATTAAATTCTCAACATTCAAAAACAAAAAAAGTGATCAGAGATAAGACATATTTGTTGCATGCACAATTTACTCTATTTTATGCAGATAATCTACTACACACATCTACCTGCTCTATTCAAAATATATTAGAAGTAGACGTTAGAGACAAAGAAGACATTCAAGGAATGTTCTCTACATTAGGAGTTGTGCCTAATAGATAGTACAACCTACTTCTAGGAAAGTACTAAAAAAACAAGTGTAGCTTGTCAAGTTGGCTTTAACCAACAGTTGTTTCACACGACAAGACAAAGAAGACACAAGAGTCAATGCTAAAAGCTTAGTCTAATGAATATATTTTAAAAGCCTTTAAATAGAAGATCATTTAAAGAAATAATCAAGAGGATAACAAAAATATCATCTACGAAAAGCGTTCAGAAGAAAAACATAGAGAAGCTCAAGCTCGAAGAGAATATTCGAGAAGAGAAAAAGAAAAGTCAAACAACACTCTCAAGCCTCGTTGTATTATTTGCTTACTATTTGTATGAAGAGAGAAAAGAGAAAAAAGAAAAGAGAGAAACATTTATCGAATCTGTAAACAACGTTGTATTGAACAAATATCCTCTCTGTAAGAGTAATCGTCTAAACAACTTGTAAGCAATCAGTTGATTGCAATTCTGAAGAGAATTAAAACACTTGTTATATAACTCAGGAGAATTAAGGAGATCTAGGCAGTGTATTAGAGGATGCCAAGATTGCTTATTGAAAACCAGGAGTGGGTGAAACTCAACTAGTATAGTGTAACGGGAGTTATTCCCTGATTGGGGATTTCAGGAGTGGTGAAGAATATTGCACAGCCAAAAATGGTTGAAACTCAACCAATCTAGGATAACAAGAGTTATTTGTTGACTGAGGATACCAGTAGCGGTGAGAATACTCAAGGATACCAGGTGTGGTGAGAATACTCAGGGATACTGTTGAATCTTTTGGTAAGTGTACCAATATTCAACTATAGTATAATGATTTTGAAGTAAAAGTATTGATCCCATGAGGAACAACTTCAATTAAATAGATAAATTTATCTCAAAAAGCATATGTACAAGGGTATTCAATCTGATTCATAATGGATTTTTATAATTTATACTATGTTGCGTGAAAGTAAGATAATAACAACAAATAGGTTAGAGAAAGTTTAATATGAGAAGTTGGGATTGAATTCATTTATCTCACACATATGCAATTTGAATGAATATAAACATATAGCAACTGAAATTACCAATATTGATGTAACACATAGAAGTCATTTATACTGATTCCTCGTGTATAAAATTCATAAGATCAGTTCCTTGAATATTGATTCCTCACATATCCAACAAACTGTCCAACATTATATTCAAGTGTTATAAGCAATTGATAAACTGAAATCTATCCCTAGCATCACAGGATATCAAGTATTCTTGTTCAGATCAGATTTTAGAAATACTTTCCAGTCACGTCTAAAAACCACATTCATGAAACTATTGATCAGATAATATCAAGCACTGAGAACATAACCAAAATACCAATATTGAATAAAAACAAAAATGCTATATATAAATATCACTATGTTACATTCGAGCTCGAATCGATTACATTCAATCCCAAGAGAAAAGATAAGCCACCATGGTGGCCATTAGCATTCTAAGAGATGAAGAAGAAAATCCTATAACTAAAGTGGAAGAACAACTCTTTCAATAACTCTGTGATTTTTTTCTCCGCCACTCTCTTTGTTTTTCTTTTTGACTCATGAGTATATATACTACACAAATTCTCGCTTAAGCTAGCTGATTATTGCTTAAGTGAGAAGAAACTTCTTGGAGAAGATAGGTCATTCTCGCTTAAGCTAAACTATTCTCGCTTAAGCGGGAATGACTTTTAAAGTAATGGCTTCTTGGACGAATCTTGCTTAAGCGGATCATTTTAACTTGGGCGAATTGTTGCAGGATTTGCTTTTCTCTTCTTCTTTTTTCTACTCTCTTAACTTACCTGGAACATATACAAAATAGGGATCAAATGATTTCCTTTTAATCAACAACTCGGAAACATATGAATACGTTTCATCTTTCTTAAATTGGGGAAAATTGATACAAATGTACACAATTTAAAACAGAAGTGCCAAAATTCCTTATGAAAAATTACTACTGTTTTAAACTTATCAGATACCAGGAGTGGTGAGAATACTTAGTTGTAATATCCCTCGAAGGATATAAGAGACTGGACGTAGCTCAGTTGGTGTGAACTAGTATAAAAATATATATGCATTTATTAATTACTTCTGTCTCAACACTTTTTTTTATAAAACCTACAATCGCGTTTTAGTTTTGAATAGAAGAGTTTCCCATACTAAACGATTGTTCATTAAAAGGAAGTCCTTACAAACACTACAAAGAATATTCTGAATAACACTTGAAAAGAATTTATTGCTTAAAACCAATTACAAGGTCGAGTGTTTAATAACTACTTGAAAAATCTTGTACTCGACGAAAGTGTTATATGAGGAAGGTTGTGAAAAAGATTTTCCATTAACTAGACGATCTTAACCTTTGTCTTATCAAACTTCCTTTCTTCTTACGGTATTGATTAGTTGCATGACACTTTTTGTATTCTTCTCAAGGATGAAGTGTCGTCCTCTAGGCTAAGAGTATATTCTAATATTTTTCACATTAAGTTCTTTAGGTAATGTGTGTTGTGAGATAATTCTTACCTGATCGACTCTTGCGGTTAGTGTTTTGTTAGTCTCACTTGGATATTTCTTGTACTTGTTGTTTTTGAGAATGTATGGTTTATGCCAATTGTTTGTGGGCTTCTTTTGTGCTCCTATGTTATTTTAGATTATCTCTTTTGTTGTTTAACACCTTATATAGCTTTAGGCATAACCTTGATTAGGCTTGTCGCATAAATGGTTCTAATATAGACGTTAACATCACGTATCTAGATGAATTTGTGATCTCCGACTTTTAGTGTTTAGACGTTTTATCTTTTACACTCATAGGAGAATGTAATTTGTTGTGTGTTTATGTTCTTTTATATTTTTATATATTTGATTACCCAAGACTATTTTTTTAATGTTGTTCATTAAACTTCAAAACCAGAGATGCTTTAGGCGATCTTAGTCTTTCCCTTAGACAATCTTGTCTTAACAGGTGTTGATGGTGAAGAGCTTGTGTAGCCATGGTAGTGGCTTCATGGAAATGGTTGTTGAAGGGGTTGTGTATGAAATGTATTGAGGTGGTTGTCTGACATGGTGAGGGAACACGAACAAGGGAACTTAAGGCTAGAGAAATAGGAAGGAGTAAAGAAGAAACATGTTCTATGAGGAAGGAGAGGGTAAGGGTATTCTTCAATAATAATATCGAAGTTTCAAAATGACTAAACCATAGACTTTCTTGAACAAACTTTGTAGAATACATTGTTTGTATATCATTCTAGAAAGTTTATTAGAACAAACTTTTGAAGTTCCGAAACATATAACTCTAAAGATAAAAATATGTATTTCACATAAATAAATTTGAAATACATATTTTGACTTTTTAAATTATGTGTTTTTGAACCTAAAAAAAATTCTTCAGTTTACTTTTTTTACACTTAAAATTTAATTTACTATGGAAGAAAACTTTTACATAGGATATGAAATGAAGTTGTGAAACAGTTTTAGGAGTTGTCCTAACTACAATGGTAGAATTTGAAATATAGGAAAGACACTAGAAAGGGGAAGGTGTTTGAATAGTGCTTTTAAACTCTTTCGCAAATCAATGTTTAATAACTATTGTAGGGGTTAGACGGTCTGCAGTAGTTCTTATACGTGTGTTTTTAATAAAGCATTTTAGGAAAATGTTATAAATAAGGGAAGCAATGATACAAGTACTTTTATACTGATTCACTTAATTTGAGTTACATTCAGTCTTCCATAAGAACTTTTAAGGGGTTCCACTAATATTTTTCAAGGATTACAAATGAGTATAAATCACTCCTAGTATACACCAAGTATTATTAGCCACTCCTGGTTTCCTATGTATTAAATACCACTCCTAGCTCCTATAGCCAATCTTGACTAGTACGAGTTTAACCACTCTTGATATACAACTATTCTTAACCACTTCTAGTTCCCCTAGACAATTGTCTAGAACGTTTAACTTAATTGAGCTAAATAGTATAAGTGTTTTAATTCACTTCTAAATATCATAACACAATCAGTGTTTGATTACAAGCAAAAATTTTGATAACCCCAAGGAGACTTTATACGCATGTTTCATAATGTGGTCTAAGCTCTAGTGCACCGTTTGGTTATGCTTAGTCAAAGCTAACACTTAGACACTTTGTCATATTGTTCAGACAATATATCTCTTGTTAAAGCACAATGGTTATTAAACACTCTGTTAAGAGTTCTATAGCGTTTGGTGCTTTTTATGTTTATGCATTAGACATGTTTGAGATTTTGGATAGTTATGCATCATTTTATGACATTTAACATGTGATCTTGGTATCTTAAATGATTCGTTCTGTCAGATGCATAATGGCTTAACACGTTTGGATATTGATTCCTAAGCATCACCATTTAGCATAGTGATTACTTGGACTATGTTTCCATTATACCAGACGTTGTTTGTGTTTAGATAGAATTCACTTTAAGTGTTGTATTCTTTATAAATGTTTATCTTGTTCAATATTATCGATAGATTGTTATAGCTAATAAACACTTATTTAATATTATCCTTTAACCATTTGTTGTTACATTCTGTAATTAATATTTTATTGAGTGATGTTTGTTAAACTTCGAAACTCAAGTTACTAGAGTCTAGTTTCTTAAATTTAGAATTTTTTGTTTGTTTTATTTTTTATTTTTGGTTATTTAAAGATTAGTTGAATATGTATAGTTGATTTTCTATTAAAAAACAAAAGGACATAAAAAAGTAATACGTAAGGTGTATTCTTTTTGTTCAGGATGATGAAAGATATCCTTTATCTATAAGACAAATGAGAAAGATATATAATTTAAAAAATCTTAAACTTGTGTTTGGAAAAAATTTAGTGATGTAAAAAAGTTAAAATACATTATATTTAAATTATTCACTATTGAATTTTCTTTACTTCGTAAATAATATGTTTGGATGAAGCAATTGAAATTATAGTTTTTTTTATTTGAAAAAATAATTTAATTTCTTTTTTAAGACAATATTTTATTTTTAAAATATTTGAATATATGACTTGATTCAACTTTTTTTTGTTAAAGATAGCTTCCTTCAACTTAGGTCTAATTATCCGAATATTTGGCAATGTGATGTTTATATTATTATTATTTTTTAATTTGAAACAATTTTTGAAAGACTATTTATGTGATGAACAAATTACCTGTTAATTTCAGTATAAGCTAATATCTTCTACAATACTTAATTCGTATATTTGAATTAATTATTTTAAATTGGATGAAGTTGTTAACTAGGTTTTACTAATATATTAGCCAACAAAATTGTTATAAATAACATAATTGAAATCAAAAAAATAATTAAGTTTTAGCCGAAATAGAGTTAAAAACTCATTTCTTATTAAATGCAGTAATTAAAAACAAAACTTTTCCCATCATACTTTTGAAGTTATGCTTGGAATTTTAAGAGAAAAAAAAAAACTTATTCATTCCCCTAATGATACAATTCCAGTTCAATATAAATACATTTCACACCCACAATCAAAATCATATTACAGATCATTACAGCACAATTAAATAAATAAAGTAAAAAATATGAACTAAAGAATATTAGTGCATGCATGCATATATGTTGATATTTGATTTTATGCCTTAATCTGACTTGCTGCTTCTATGATAATCTGAAGAGAATTTTCCAGAGAAGACTTGAACAATTGCTTATCGATAAAGTCCTTTTCTACTCCAAATGCAATTCTTATCTTTCCCATGTAACTCATGATTGTCATCGTCAGACTCTGCAACAAATGTTTGTTTTCTTTCAAAAAGGAAACAAATATGAAACAATGATTGCAAACTAGGAGTCAAAAGAAAATGTTAAAAACTTACATGTATTCATAGTTAAATTTTAAGTAATATGAATAGTAAATCACAGGGAAAAATCACTTCAATGTATATTAATAAAATTACAATTCTTTTTCTTTAATCCGTTTTCTCGGTAAGGTAACAATCAAAATTAATAAAAAAAATATAACTAAACAATTTAATTGAACAAAATCATTCTCTTAAAATGATCTAGTTTGATTAATTAATGAAAAAACAATCATATATATATATATATATATATATATATATATATATATATATATATATATATATTAGCAAAATATCAAAAAGAAAAGTTAAAAATTTGTATATGTAAAAAATTTTAATTTTTAATTTCAAGTATTTAATCATATAAATCCTTTGTACAGTGACTAGCATCTCTTTCCAGAGTTTTCTCTCTTAATATTTAATTGTATAATCCTACAAAATTTACTTTTATTTCTAAGATATTTTTCTATTATTACACATCTTTTTATATGATTTCATTGAATTTTAAAATTATAATTCTTAATGTTATTAAAAAATCAAATTATTTTTACTATATTTTATAATTATTTAACTTTTATTCAATTTGTTATTTGATATTTTAATTTGATATTTATAATAATTTTACTTGATATTTCTTGTAAATAAGATCAAAGAAATTTTATAATAATGTAATACAAGAACTCAAGATATAATTTTTTTTTTACTAATTTTAAGAAAATTTACCTATAATACTGTATAAGAAAATTAAGAATATACTACTGATAAAAAACATCACTAATATTATATTAAACATTAAATGATAATAAAAAAAAGAGAGACAGAAATATTAGTTTAGTCAATAAATTTCTATTACCTTTTAATTAATATGTGGGGACTAGGTCTATGTTATTGGTTGACATGCATTGATGTGCAACCTAACAAAACCCACATACACACCATTCATTAATTGTCGCTGGTAAATGCAGAAAACAGATGGTGTCTGGAACACCAGTTTTGAAATTACTAAAAAATATTAATAAACATTGATTTTAATGTTTTGAAATATATTAAAAAATTAATATTATATATTTTAAAATTCAGTAAAAAGTAACACTGAAAAATAAATTAAAAAGGGAAATAATTATATGACACTTCAATTTTTTTACATTCATTTGACACTACCTTTATTTATATTTTACTCTCTTTTTTCTTAAAAAACTACAAAACTTTATATTTTTTAGATCATTTTACTTTTGTATTATGTGTTAAATGAATGTAAAAATATATCATAGTATTATTACTCAATTAAAAATCTAACTACAAAAAAAATATTACTGACACAGATGAATAACCGTAATAAAATCCAGATATACCTCAGGTGAACCAGCCACCATGAAATAAAATCCTTTGATTGGAATATTAGCCACAGCCATTTGCTCCACTGGTCCAATCATATTTGAGATTGTTGTGCTTGAGTTTCTTAAGGTTGAATGCAAGTATTTAGCTGCAGCCTGATACAAAGTCACGAGAGATTCATCATAATCATATACTTGAAAAGAAAAACAATATAATTTGAAATAAGTATATTAGAAGTGAATTTATAATAGTAACTCAACTTTATAAAATTTAGTTATAAAATGAAATTCACAATTATTTATATATTATAAATTAATTTTATTTCTAATCGATATAAAATTTTAACGTATACTAAAAAAAAAGTACCTCTGTTCCTCTTAGTTTTCGGAGTGTATCAAGAAGCATGGCAGTGAGAGGAGTGGCGAAAGAAGTTTTCTTTTTGGTCATTTCTTTATGTGCTTCCCAAATAAAGTGAAGAGGATTTGCATATTTGGAATCAGTGAGTTCTGGAATTGGAACATGCAAAAAGGCATATTGATTCCCCCATGCAGAATTGCTATTTCTCTTTTCCACCATTTCCTTGATAGATTTGTAACCTTCAATGTTTCTGGTGTTCAGCAGAACCAGAGCTGTGGAATGACCTTCCCTTGATTTCACACTCATTTCTTCCATGTATAGACGAATTCCAAAGAAAATTACCCCAGCAAGCACATCATTTATGCTCTGTCCTCATGTCCATAACACCATTACCCAACAAAAATAAACATAATTAGTACACTTGTTAAACATATTTAGACATAAAGAAAACTAGTTCATATACTATGTACTAACATGGTTGCTTAAAAAATACATTTCTAATTGGATTTTCCTACTTTTCAATCTTACTTCAACTGTTATAATCACATTTAATATTTATATACATTGCCACCAATGTGTAATGTCACATCAATATGTATATTATCATTAAATTAATGAAAACTGAAATTTTGACTATTAAGTTAGGGACCAATTAGCCAAAGTTGAGAAAGACAAAAGTCTACCAACGACCTAAGTAAATGAGAAAATATATACATATAAATAATAATAATAATAATAATATAAAACTATAATTTTTTTTGTACCCAATAAATTTTTACACCCACTTTATATTTACTATTTTATTTTTTAATTTTTTTTACAAATATAAAAATTCATTTTTTTTTAACAATTATATCAGCTTGTTTTGTGTCAAAAAATAATTTTTTTTAAATAAAGAAAAACATAATCAAGTTTTAAAGAGTTTTAAAAGGTAATTAAGTTAAGAAAAACATGGATGGAAGTGAGATTCATTATCCTAAAAACTGTGTAATAATGAACTTGATATATGAAAGTGTAGAAAGATTTGACCTACCACTCCAAGTTTAGATTTGACTTCCTTGATAAGATCGAAGGAGAAAGAAACATCGGAGATGTTGATATGTCTTGTCTTGGTGTCTTCAGCAGCAGATCTAATTGGGGTTTGGTCATCTTCAATCAAGTTACTCTTCAACAAGCTCCATCCAAAATCGGAAAGAGTACGAAGAAAAATGGAGGGCAATCTCATGAAGGGCACTTTGGTGTTGGAGATTCGTGTTTTGGGTGTTTGGCTTGATGGAAGTGTGAAGGGTAGAGAGGCTTTGTCAGCTCTTTCCATGCATGAAAGAAGGGCACCCATGAGAGAGAAACCATCCCCTAGGGCATGGTGGAGTTTGAACACTAAGGTTCCCATGCCTTTGCTTGTAGGGTACTTTACAATGTGAAGTTCCCATAAGGGTCTATGTTGTGGCAAGTGTTCCACAGCTATTTTTGACATGTACTCATCAAGATACTCATCATATAACAAGTTTGAAGAGTTATTCTCACTTTCAAATGTAGGAACTTTTATATGATCCCCAAGCTTCACTTCAACTTTCTTCCACTTTTTATCTCCATTTTTGTCCCTGATCTATTGTTCAAATCCATAGTCAGCTTTTTTTTTTTTTTTCTTGGAGGCAAAAACAGCAAAAGGTACTACATGCCTAATCAAATCAATTATGTATATTTTATCCATAAAGATAACATGACAAACAAGCCTAAAATGGTTTTAAAAGAATAAATTTTTATAATTTTTTAAAAAAAAATAAAAAACAAAAAAGAATAATATTAAATGAATGTAAAAAAATTATGTATCGTGTAAAAAAAAAATACATAACATAACATTACATTTTCTTTTGATTTGATTAAAAGTATGTGTCTGCGTTATCTTCTTTTTCATCTTATTTTCACTTTATTTTGTTTCTCCTTTTTTTTTCCATCACATTAACTATCATATTAGACTCATACAAGAATACCATGGTTTGAGTGAGAGAAAAAGTTGGTGGAGGAATAACTATAAAAGCAAAATGATGGTATATAATAAATGGTGAAGATTTCTTGAAAAGAAATAAGATTAATTTATTCGGTATAAATCACAATAGTAATTTTGTAAAGGTGCCATTTATGTAATGGGTAGGTGTGGCATAGAGAAGTTGAAGGCATTGTGTAAGTGTAAGTATAATTTACTTTGGGTAGAGTAATTAGAGGCATGTATTTTGGCTAAAGAATGGGCAGGGAATGGTAACATGGCTCAATTTAGGACGGTTTTCTTCATAATATATGACTAATTAAGGCTAGTCATGCCGGGGAATTTACGCAGATGCTATATGATACCTATGCATTAAAGGCACTTTAAAGAAAGAACTTTTAAGTCAATGGAAATTCAATTCTTGTGAACTTTTAAGTCCATGGAAATTCAATTCTTGTCCTTATATTTACATACATAAGGATTTTCTTATTATCTTATTTTCTAACGTGGAAATTTGGATTGATAAGAAAAAAAAAGCGTTGAGAGATCTGTAAGATGATGGTAAAAGAATTCAGTTAAGTGGATGAAAAACTAAATTAATTAAGCCTAAGTTTAATTAATTTATATATTAGATTTTTGTTTTAATTTTCAGATAAACTAAATTGCAATAAACGCAAGTTTTCATTTTGTTAGCACATTTTGAAAAAAAAAAAAAAAAAAAAAATTTGCCAACTGAGTGATGAGAGCTGATCTAGATCTTAAAGTTAAACTTGGAAGGCGCTATTGTCAGTGACGGAAACGCATGTTATGATAGATGCAAGAAATTGCCCACAAAAATATTCTTTATTAAAAATATACTTGCCGAGAAAGAAAAAGTAGGTGTTTGATGTACAAGACACATTTGAAAATATATACGAAAATATAAAATATAAAAATACATTATAAATTGATATTTTGTTTTGTGTTTTGCAAACAAATTCTTGAGTAGATTCTTATGCATTAAAAATAAATAAAAAAGTAGATTGTTGAGTAGGTGATGTAGAGAGTTGAGATGGTTACCATGATGGAGGAGAAACGTGGGTTGATGGGAAGGAAGAGATTGTGAAGAAGTGGGAGAGTTTGAGAGTCATCGATAATGGGAAGCTCAGTTTCCATGACAGCAAGAATGTAAATACTGAGTGAAGAGCTTGTCAAGTATTGTCCTGTTGGACTCACTGGCTCCATAATCTCTTCCTCGTTAAATGCTTCCATTCCTTCACCTTAAACCGAGCAAGAAAAACCTATGTTGTTCAGATTCATGAGAAGAGGCAACATATTTAAAACAAGAGAGAGAAGTGTGTGAGGCACAAATGTCAAATAATCATTTTTCGTCATATTAATTTAATATCTCATGTGTTTGTTTGGTCCTCTTTAATGGTCGAACAACTATCACCCCCACCCTTCGACGGTTCCATTATGTTTACAAAAATTATAGAATTTGTGGTAGCTTTATGCATTCAATTCTTACTCTGTCAGACCATTCATTTTGGACAGCAAAAATGGGGAAAGGGTGGCGTAACATATAGGAATAGAATAAAAGTCTTAAATTTATTCTCCCACCTAAACCAGAACTCCAACCTTTATTCACTCGTGTGTGTATATATATTTATCTCTAGTTTATGTCGAAATGGGACGAGGATAACTGACTGTGTGTTAACTCTGTGTTGAATGTTCTTCTTGTTTCGTACTCCAACTAACCGATCGGTTCAAGGGATGACTTACAAAATACACTCTCTGACGCTCAAGTCAAAAGGTCTTTTGTAATTTAATAGTAAATCAATGCAAGTTTACCTCGAAAGTAAACTCCTATTTATAAACTTTACTTAAATTTGACAAATTAATTTACCTCTGGATTATCATTAATGCAAACGTTAACCGCTTGACCGTAGCTATTATGACATTAATTACGCCTTAACTCCACTCAACAGTTGTCGGGACCGAGCGGTTGCGAAACGCTTTCTAGCACGTCCACCCGCTCGGCTTTGTTCCTACAATTTGTCACCCTTCCTGATCGGTTAGCTTTAGGCCCATAGTAACATAAGCCCCCCAAGTCTTAGCAAAGTCTTTAGACGTTTGAGTGGGGTTTCAAAGTCTTCGTTAATTGGTTTAGGGCCTCATGGATCGTGACAGGCACATTAACCGTCACGTCTTTTCAATACCTGCAAAATGGTAGGAAAAGTGGAAACCGAATAGTCGTGTCTATAAAAAATGGGCGGGAAAAGATGAAAACGTAACGTCACGATGCCTGAACCGTCAAATCTTTTCCCTTTGGACGCTCCGGATGGATTCGGTGAACCGCCTTTACCCTCTATAAATAATGGTAAGGTCACCCCATATTTTCACTTTTACCCTCGTCTTTTAGCAAAATGAGCATTTTTCCTGCTCTTCCCTTCTCAACCACTTCAACCTTCGACTTCAGGTAACTATGTCTTCTCACACCTCTTCTGACTCTGCCGGTAAAGAAGGCAAGGGGTATGTTGACCACCAGGTTGCCACTTCTTCTTCCTCCTCCTCGGGTGTCGTCGACAAGAGGAATGACCCCACTGGTGACCAAGCCGAGCCATCGGGCAGTGAGGATTCCTCACGGCTTTTGGAAGACAGCGATACTGAAGAGGTGGGCATTAACGTGGACTACACAAAGTATGGATGGAAAAGCTGATATTATTAATAGTTGAATAAGGAATTACATCATAGGCCCTTAATTGAAATAAAACTTCAGGTGTGATGCGTTCCAAGTATTGGGAATGGCTTTGCCTGTTGGGTGCTCCAAATGGTAGGCTCCGTTCTTTAGATTTTCAACCACCCTAAAAGGCCTCTCCCAGTTTGCAGCCAGTTTTCCCTCTGTTTGGTTGTGCCAAGCATCTTCATTCTTTCGCCACACTAGATCTTGCTCAACAAACTACCTTGGTTTTATCTCAGTGTTATAGCGGCGAGCAACAAGCCTTTTCAATGCTTCCGCTCGGACAACAACGACTTCTCTTCTTTCCTCTAAGGTATCCAATTTTGCCCTTAAGTCGTCATTGTTTACCTGTTTATCTTCTATGTGCCTTCTTAGCGTTGGTTCCCCCACTTCTACCCGCAACATGGCATCAATGCCATAAGTGAGGTTGAAAAGTGTTTCTCTAGTAGTACTGTGCAGTGTGCAACGATATCCCCAAAGAACCTTTTGTAATTCATCCACCCAAGCTCCCTCGCCAATCCCCAATCTCTTCTTCAATTCATCCTTTATCACCTTGTTGGCTGCTTTTACCTGCCCGTTCGTCTACAGGTGCTCCACCAAACTTATGACATGCTTCATTCCTAGGTTAACATAGATATCAGCAAGTCGTTTGTCGATGAACTGCCAAACGTTATCTGTTACAACGTCTGAGGCAGGCCGAACCGGCATACAAGCGTCCATACAAACTATTGGACTTATGCAGCAGTTATAGTAGCCAAATGTTCGCCTCCACCCACCTGGTGAAGTAATCAATGGCTACCAAGAGAAACTTCTCATGCGCTCGGCCTACTTGAAACGGTCCAACAATCTCCATTCCCCATTGTGCAAACGGCCAGGGGGACATCAAATTGTGCAACTCTACTAGTGGCAGGTTAAGGTTCTTACCATGCTCTTGACACTTTAAGCATTTCTCCACTAACGCCTTGTAGTCCTTCTCCATGGTCGGTCAGAAGTATACTGCTCTTAACACCCTTGTCTTGAATGTTCATTGCCTGTTATACATTCCACACGCCCCTTCATGAAGCTCCCTCATAATATATTTGGCTTCCTCCAATGAGATGCACTTCAACAATGGTGTTGAAAAGCCCTGTCTATAAAGATCGCCTCCTATGAACAAGTAACGTGCGACCTTCTTAGTTTCTGTCGCTCGTACTGATAAACCCTCCCCTTGTCTCTTAATCAATTCCCCAATCTCCCTCCTCTAGTAAGGCTGATCGGTTATCTCGAAGACCGACAAGCATTCAATAGAAGGCTTCATCATAACTTGCCTTATGACTGATGACAACTGACCTTTCTCCTTACCGTTGGCTAGCTTTGACAAGACATCAGCCATAGAGTTTTCCTCCCTGGGCACATGCTTGAACTTCACCGCTCGAAATTGCTTAACCAATTCCTTCATTTTATGATAGTCACGGAGCAACTGGTCGTCTTTTGTTTGAAAACTTTCGTCCAGTTGCCACTAACTGTGAATCCGTCTAGCAATCAACGGAAGCTGCCCTCAAGTCCTTGGCTAATTCAGGACCACCAATCACCACTTAATACTTGGCTTGATTATTACTTATCTTGAACCGAAAGAGAATGGACTATTCAACTAGTAGTCCACTCGGGCTCTCCAAGACAAGTCCCGCTCCTCCTCCCGCCCGGTTAGATGAAACATCTACAAAGAGTTTCCAAGGCCGTGAAGGCTATTCTCCTTATAAAGGCAACTCAACTACAATGAGACGAGGATAACCGTCTGTGTGCTAACTCTGTGCCGAACGTTCTCCTTCTTTTGTGCTCCAACCAACCGATCGGTCCAAGGAGGGTGACCAGCATAATACACTATGACGCTCAAGTCAAAATTTTCTCTGTAGGCCTTTTCTAATTTAATAGTATGTCAAAGTAAGTTTACCTCGAAAGTAAACCCTTATTTATAGAGTTTACAAGAATCTGACAAATTAATTTACCTCTTAATAATCATTAGTGCAAACCTTAACTGCTTGACCATAGTCGTTATGACATTAATTACGTCTTAACTCCGCTCAACGGTTGTCAGGACCGAACTGTCGCGAAACACTTTTTAACACGTCCGCCCACTCAGCCTTATCCCTGTAATTTGTCACCCTCCCCGATCTTTTAGCTTCAGGCCCATAGTAATATATATATATATATATATATATATATATATATATATATATATATATATATATATATATATATATGTGTGTGTGTGTGTGTGTGTGTGTGTGTGTGTGTGTGTGTGTGCGTGTGTGTGTGTGTGTGTGTTTGTGTGTGTGTGCGTGTGTGTGTGTGTGTGAGTATAGATCCTGATAAGGACTGCACAGATGTGTGTGTGTGTGTGTGTGTGTGTGTGTGTGTGTGTGTGTGCGTGTGTGTGTGTGTGAGTATAGATCCTTTCTAATTTGTGTGTGTGTGTGTGTGTGTGACATAAAGGAGGGCATGAACTTTACCAAATATTCTGTCATGGGATCAGGACTGCACAGATCAATAACAGTGAATAGGTCCTGATAAACACTATAAAGACGCTTAGTGTCATTTGTGTATAACAACTTCGCTTGTGCCTATAATTCTAAACATGTTTCATATGATCGAAACATTTGTTTAAGTAAGGAGTGAATGGTGGACTTTATAACAATGCATAACTGGGCATCAATTTTCATCCAGCGGGAAGTGTCATATGTGGTAGCAGTAGTCACATTTTGAGTAAGGTGATCTACGAACCTCTGACTCTTCAACCAAAGTTTGATGTCAGATGCCCATGTTGCATAATTTATGTCATCTAACTTGTTAATGGACAAGTGTACATTCACATAATTGGTGTTTGTAGATGACGAAGACGCCATGGAGAGGGAGAAACCCTAAAAATCCAAAGTGCTCTGATTGATGCAACGACCACAGATCCAGAAAGAGGGCGAGGAGGCGATCACAACGGTCCTAGTCGGCGGAGGAACTCTCCGGCGACGCGTCGGCACGCACGGCAAGAAGCAACGGCGGCGACGATTGTTGCGGCAGCGCGTGGCGGCGTGGGGTGGTCTGTTCACCGCGATATTTGCACCACGGTGGTCGCCGGGCCGAGACGATTCCGATGGTGTGGTCGTCGGTCAATTCCGAAACTCTAACGACGGCGACGGCGACAGTGTCAGTGATGTGTGCCGAAGACCGTGGAGCTGGCTGGAACTAATCCTAAGCTCTAGATACAATGTGAATAATGGAGAAGATTGGGAGAAATCTCCCTTGTGTATTTTGTATACACATAGTGTAGTTTATTTATAATGTAAGATACAGGCCAAGGCCCTTAATACAAAATGGGTTGAGCCTAATTAACATAAACACACATCTTAACATCTAACAAACTCTAAATATAAAACGTTGAAACACATTATTAAAAAAAATCAAAATCTATCTTAGACCATATACTACACTATCATTTATATTAAAGTTTATTTTTTAATTCATGAAAAGTCAAATTATTCGCACAATAACTATCTTCTCTAAAATTATCAAAATTATGAGTAGGTAAATGAATTTCACTAAATTAAACTGTTAAAAACTATTGTGAACAAAAAAAGTAATTTACTTGAATTGAATTGAAAATTATTTCAAATGAACTAGACTAAATTATATTTTATTCTATCAAACTAATAGCATTGTAATATGAACTAAAGTACTACGTACCTTAACTGGTTTCTGAACTGCACTATTGTCGAATTAAACTACACTATTTTTGTATCGAAATACATTATTTTTGAACTGAACTACAATAGTTTTGAACTAGCCTCTCATTGAACTGTTTTTGAATTGTCTTGATTTTTTATAAAAACTTGCAAAAGAGAAAAATTAACACCTAATTATCAAAGTTGGTTGACTTGATTGAGTTCGGCCGAATTTCCACCAGAGTCAGTTGGGTCAAGTTCACACAAATTTTGATCGGGTTGCCTCAGTCAAATTCAATAAGATTTAGATCATGGCCAACTTGACCTAATTTGGCCAAATTTCAACTGAGACCGACTTCGCCAAATTAGGTCTCGGTCAAACTAGATCGAATTCTTCCCAAATTGCAGCTTGTGTCAACCCAAATAAATTCGGCCCAATTTAAGTTGGGACCAACTCGAACAAATTCGGCTAAATTTTAGTTGGGGTCAAATTTGGTTGAATTCAACCAGATTTTAGTGGTGATCAACTTAGTCAAATTCGAATACTCAAAGAAAATCTCAACGGGGAGCTGAGTACCAAGAGTGGTGCGAATACTCAAAAGAAATCTCAGCAAGGTGTTGAGTTTCAGGGGTGGTGCTAATACTCAGAGGAATTCTCGACAAGGTATCTGAATACCAAGAGTGGTGTTAATACTCATTCGTAACCGTGTGAAGATTATAATGGAACCCTTTGCCGAGGAGACTGGACGTAGCTTAGTTGGAGTGAACCAATATAAAATCTCTTGTGTTATTTTCTCTTCTCTTTACTAAACGATCCTCTTGAAAAACTTGCAGTTAAGCTTTATATTTCAAAATACAAGAACTTCCAAGCTAAACGATCCCTTCTTTTTAACGGAAGTTCTTATAAAATACTACATTAGAAACACTCTGATTATAGCATGATAACCTTATCAAAGTATATCAAGATATTTCAAGTCGAGCATCTAAGCTTTTAAAAGAATATTTCACACGCTTGATAACATGCTATATCAGAAGGGTTGCGAAAAACATTTTCGACAAATACTATTCAACCCTCCTTCTAGTGTTTTTCAGGTACTTCAACAAACACATTATTTAGTATTTCAAAAGAAGTTCCTTAAGAGACTTAAGGAAGCAAAATATACCCAAGTTCACTTCCAAGAAAGGGAGGTGAATCACAAAGGATTTCTTAAGAATCAAGTCTTTCCTAGCCAAAGCTTACTTTAGGTACTCTTACTCCAAACTTCTCAAAGGGAATTAAAATTAAAATAAAGGTAGACACACATTAAGCTACCACAATTAAAGAAAGCAATAAAACTAAGTATGCGGCCTAATAACTAAGTTAGAAGAACTTTGTTCTTTCAACCTAATCAACTAAAAAACTCAATTCACTAAGGTTTAGATATCATTGTTAGGAGATGAGAATGAGCACCAAAGACTCCTCCAAGACAAATAACAAGGCCGAAACTTACAATGCAAAAAGGAAGCAAATACAAAGCAAATAAATACAAACAACTGGTTCTTCCTCCCAAGTGTTTCACTCTTTTCTTCTTGGCTACCACTCTAGACTTCAAGCTCCCCTTAGGTCTCCACCGCCTAGGATGCTACCTCAAAGATATTGGCTAACCACAAAAAAGAGAGCCTACACCACAAATAATGCACAAAACCGAGAAGATGGGGTCCAAAGAAAAAGCAAGAAAATGTCTAAAAACAATAAAGGTTTTGCGAAAGGAATTTGTGTATGACAAAACCAAGAAAACTAAGAAGAAAATCAAGAAATTAAATGGTAAGAAAATAAGGTTAAGCACTTAAAACAAGTCCTGAAGAAAGGTACTAGATTAGATGCACAAAAACAAAAACTACTAAAATATAAAGGCAGTGTTTCTTGTCTTTAGCAATCTTTAAGAAAAAAAGGCACTAAGGCCACTCTTTAATCATCATTGGTAAGACTTAAGTTGCTGGAAAGTGCAATGAAATGCACAAAACAGAGCGAAATATGTTCAAAAAAGATTCACCAAGCAAAACAGTGGTAGTGATCAAATGCACACAAACTTGGCACTTTTCTAGGCTCTTTTTGGTACTCTTTTTTAGGCATTTGCTTAAAATCTTTTAGTACTTATTTTCGACTATTTTTCAGTGCAAACAAGACCACCACGCACTAGAAACAGAGGTGAATTATTGGTTTTGAAAGCTCAAAGAACAAGAAAAAACAAAATAGAAGAAAACCTACTAAAATCAAAATAGAGTTTGAAACTTCAACAAGACAATAGAGAAATTTTTTGTTATGAACTTACAAATGATCTAATGGAAAGTATGAACCAAAAACCGTAAAGATAAGGAACTCAAAAGGTTGTATATGATGCAGTTTTGAAATCCAAGTTGTATATAACTTTGGTCATTTTATAAAGCACACACTAGAAGTAAATGATAATAAAAGGATTACACATGACTCTGGACAACATGGATGATTTCGAAAAACAAAATGACTCAAAATATTGAAAGTGATTGAACGTATATGAAGAAAAGACTCAACAAAAAACTTAAAATCACACAAATAATGGCCTAAACTACCAAAACAAAACCTGCAAAACGATGATGACAATATTCTGGTAGTTTTGATCTTTGCTGACTATTTTGATCACAACTTTCTCCACAAAACTCCAAATGAAATGATTTTGTTGTTGATGGAAACTAGACTCGGGACTTTAATTTGATTATAAATACGTATAATTTAGACCATTAAGCTGGCTACAGTTTAATTTTGAAAATAATAAACGTTAACTGTAGAGGAAAGGAGGTCGATTTGGACCATTTCAAGATAACTACAACAAGACAATAAGGAGAAAACATAAACAAGTGGAAAAAATCCTCCCTAATGAGAGGGGGGCATGTGGCCACTACCTTAGGAGAATCCTCTCTATTTCTAGAGTGACATGTGGCCACTAACTAAGAGAAAAAAACTCTCCAATAGGAGGGTGGCACATGGCATGGATGGCCCAACCGTCCTAGTCCACCAAGTTAGATTAACTTTGACCCCTTGGTTAACAAGTCCAAAATTGTGTACCACTTTGGTTAAAATTGGATCTTGGCCCTTTGTTGACTTGAGTGATCAAAACCTTATTCTATTTAGCCAAAAATACAAGGCCTAAAATAAATCCTACACTATTAACCCCATAATACAAAGCCCAAATAAATCCTAGACTATTTGGCCCAAAAATATTCTTACTCTACTAGAAGTTTCATGATGGCTAGAGATGGCCCAAGACAGAAATAGTTTAGGCTCGTCTTCCACATATGACTCCAACTCTTCTTAAATGTGATTTGGTCTTGGCTAGGGGTGTGCCATCAAGGTCTAATTTGGAAGAAATTTGGTTAAGGCCTACTTGGTCAAATTTTGCCAAATTTCGATCGAGGATGATGTGGCTGAATTCAACCAAATTTCACTCGTGGTCGACTCTATCAAATTTCGATCGTGGCCCAACATTGTTTGTCTAGACCTTCAACCAACTCAATCTGTCTCACCCTTCATCTAGGCTAACTCATCACAACCTTTAGCTTTTTTGAATATGGTGAAAAATATGTACAATATTAATTTCTCCTCGTGTTGAATATATACAAAGGGTCTTTTATTTATAATAGAAGAAATATAGGCTAATTCCAAAATACAAATAAGAATTAATTACAAACTAACTAAAGATAAAAGATAAAGATAAGATAAATATAATATATCTAACACTCCCCCTCAATCTAGTGCATACAAATTGTATGTACCAAGCTTATTACTAATATAATCCTTAAACACTTAGTGAAAATATCTGCTTCTACACTCGAGTGACCCCAAATTGTTAATGATTTGCGAAGATGACATAGAAACCGAAACACCAACCCAGAAGACTCCCCCTAGGCAACAAATCTAGGAGGTTGCTCCTTGTAAACCTCTTCTTGCAAATCATCATTAAGGAATGCATTATTGACATCTGGTGGATAACAAGATCATTGTTGACGAGGCACCACGATTATAAATAAACTAAAAAATGTCATCTTTGTTAGGGAGAAAAAACATATATAGATGTTTCAGATGCAATGGTGATAAAAGAGATGTCAGAAGAGACAACAACGAAAGAAGGCACTTGAAAGAGGAAAAAATAGGAACATTGATGTTTTGAATAGCTGCTTAAGAGGAGACAGGACGTGTGACCACACATGACAAGAAAAAGGAGAAACCATGACGCTATGAATTGTTGCCTAAGAGGAAACGAGACGTGCCACCATGCACGACGAAAAAAAGAAGCAAATCCACAACTTCAAAAAGCGCTAAGAGTGTCTAGGAGCTCCGACTAAGGTGTCGTTGATGGCATGGTGGTCACTTAGCTGAGACAAAAAAAAATTAATGATCGTCGGTCGAAACTGGAACTCTAGTAGAAGTAACAGTAGACTACGACGGTAGATGATGACGTCGTCAGCAACAGTAGATGACATTGTTGCCAATAACGATATGTGTAGTGATAAAGGCAACAATTTTTTTTTCTTTCTTAAAAATAACCTAGCTCTAGATATCATATTTAATATAGTGAAAACTATATATAAGATTAGTCTTCCTTGTGTTGAATACACAGGTCCTCTATTTATAATAAAAGAAAGAAATACAAACTAAACCCAAATTACAAATAAGAAATAGTAACAAACTAACTAAATATAAAGATAAAGATAAAATAAATTTAATATATCTAACAAACTCAAACCAATCTATACCTTTTCAAGTCAGTCCGTCTCAACTAAGGTAGGCAAAAAAAACCCGTGCTCGTAGGTATCCGCGGGTAAAATCCGTTGCAGGTAGTTGATACCCACGGGTAGTTGATATCCGCGAGTAACTGTTAAGACTCCGGCAAGTGTACCAAATCGTATCAAGTAATAATAAAATGGTAAGTTTGAGTATCATTTCCCAAAGGACTCTTAGGCCTAAATGTTCGTATGAATTATTGATTTCTTAAGACTTGATGGAACAATAATTAAGGTTTTAAATGCAAAACAGAAAATAAGCATGCATGCAAAGATTGATCAATTGACAGTTGAGTTATATGGATGAATGGTCTTGTTGGGGGTTTATGATTTCATCCTAATCCACTCTCATATATTTATAAATTTTACTCAATTCTACTTCTCTATTAATGTTAGTGCAACTTTCTAAATTCCCCTAATTCCAATATCTTGGTTATTAGAGTCTAATCCTAATTACTAGTTTACTATGTCTAGTCTCCCTAACAATTAATCATGCATTACATAATTCGCACAGAAGCTTAAGGCAATTGGTCCTCCTATCCCTATGTCTAAGTAATATTGTTACCAAGAGAATTCCCTCATGTCTAGACCTAACTATACGTGTCCATATAGACAGAGTCAATGATTATGCTATTGAATAATGTCTTAAACAAAGCATGCAAATATAATGGAGGAAAAAATCTAACAATTGATAAAAGAAAACATATGAATTAAGCAAGAATTTCAATACATGAGAGTTTCAATAGGATTACATCGTTTCCCCCAACAACAACAAAGGGGTTTAGTTCACCATAATCATGGTAAAACTAGATGAAAAGAATGAAAAGTATGAAAAGATAACCCTAGAATTGATAGATTGGAGCTTCCGCATCCAAAATCCGCCTCCAAGGAGTGAAGAGAGTGTTTTTGTGTCCTTTATGTCAAAAGATAGCCCTTATGGGTCGTGCAATTATATTTATAACTTAGAAAAATCACAGAAATTTGGCCCAGGCTCAATAGTTCACCTCTCGGCGATGGGTTCACCGCCCGGCGATATGTACGGCACCTAACATCACCTCTCAGTGCTGCCACCCGTTGTCCAGAGAGTTCTTCTGAAGGTTCCACCGCCCGGCGGTATGGTCGGCACTTCAACTTACCCCTCAGCGGTGTTGCTTGAGCGTTTGGCAGAGAGTTCTTTGTGAAAGTACACCGTCTGGCGGTAGCTGTGACTCTTCTTTCCTTCACTTTTTCACCTTCTCTTACGTCCAACTCTTATCTTCTTCAATTCCCTTCATTCAATTCCTAATAAATCCTGCCAAGTCATGGAAAAATCAAGCATAAAATCAAGAAAACCAACTTTGACTCTCTTATTCTCTAACTTAAGCAAATTGCGTGATTTAAAGCTAATTCTAAATCATAAAGAGTGTGTTTGATGTCAAATTTAAGTATGAAAATAATGGTTTTTGAACCGTTATCAGTAACGGGTAATATAATATCCATTTTTTAACGGGTCAGGTTCGAGTATCATAGTATCTGTACTCGTGGATACCCGTTACCCGTAAATAAGTTGAAATGACCATATTATCATTAGGGTTATTATTAGGTTTAACTTTGTGAACTTTGTATTTTATGTTATTGTGCAGCTGCGTGAACAGAGGAAGACAGATCTACGAAATCCCACTCGCACACTGTAATCTAACTTCTCTTCTAACTATCTCTTTTCTTTTTCCCTAATTTCTTTTTGTTCTCTAGTTCCTTGTATGGTGTTTGAGTGGGAAAAGGTAGATTTTTTCATGAGTAGTGTTTGAATCCAAGAAGTGATTAAATATTTTTCTCCGTTTTCTTCATCTTCTAAATTAAACCCTTTTTCTCCTCTGGTAGCTTGTTGACAATGAAGATGTTCTTGAGGATTGTGTTGTTCTTTAGCACCATTAGCATAGGTATTTCACCTTCATCTTCCTCACCTTTCGCTCACTTCTCAGAATCCATTCTCTGTGTTTCTTTCTTTGGTTTTCGATGACTATTGCAGAATTTAGATTTGAAGTAGTGGGCAAGTGAGTGAGGTTTAACTAATGAAAGAGAAGAAGGTTTTGAATTGAATTATTAGAGAATGCTAACCGTTCTTGAGTTTAATTTTCTTAAAATATGATATTTTTTATAATTTAAATTTATGATTTTGTTCCATCAAATAGGAGTCTTGGATGTCTGTATTGTAACTTTTATGCTTAGTCTTTAATTTGTTAATTTGATTTATTTTAGTATTATTATTACTTTTTAGTTTAATTTAGTTTTTCAATTAACTTGAATTTATCCACAATAATTTATATTTTAAGTTAGTATTATTATTAACTTGAATTTATATTTTAAATTTTATTTATTTATCCATTAAATATTTGTGGATTGAAAATGGGAATCCAACGGGTACCCGCGGATTAAAAATAATCTATAGATTTTTTTATGTGGGTATCCGATAGGTAATGGGGCGGGTTGTTGGCTCACTGACTGACTTAATTACATTTTTTTTAAATAAAAAAGAAATTACAATTTTTTTATAATTCAAATTTAAACAAATTTCACTCTGATATTTAATTAATTTTAAAAATAAAAAACTTAAATAATTTTTTCAAACAAAATAAAATAATAAATATTTTTTTTTTAAAATTAAAATTAAATTTTAATAAAATAAAATTAGGTAGGTGGGTCGGTGGGCCAACTCGGCCCACCACGGGTTCAACCCGCATGCGTTTGGTTTAAATGAGCCCAGTTGAAATCTAACCCACATAAAAAAATACATTTTTTTCAAACCCAACCCGGCCCGAACCCGTGAGGTTGGCCCGAACCCGTGAGGTTGGCCCGCGGGTTGTGACCCATTTTGACAGTTCTAGTCTCTCCTTCAATATAAATCAACCCATTTCAATTTTCAACCTATTTGTCTATGCATTTCATCAACAGTCTAAATCAACCCATATCGATTTTCAACCTATTTGTCTACACATTTCATCAATGAAATAATTTTAAATTAATAAGAAACTAACTGAACTATAACTTTAGAAATTTAATTTTTTAAACCTGAATTATAAAATTGTTAAATTCAATTTTTATTATAAATAGTTCAATATTTTAAATATAACATGATACAATTATTTCACAATTTAGTTCAATTTACTTAATGTTATCCACCCGTAATCAAAATACTTAAACTCAATTTGGTCACAAATCTCCGTACACTTTCTCTCTACATCAATTTACACAAAAGAATTGATAAATATAAGTAAATTAATTTCAAACAAAAGGTTAATGAAACGTTTAAAGAATAAATTGTTATAAAGGGAGCTTAATTAAAACCGCCACGACATTATTTAAGATTAAATAAATTCTTTTGATTATTTTTATGAAACTGATTTTATTTTTATTTCTATCTACATAAAAATAAGAAAATTTTCAAATTCTTATTCAATTAAACAAGAGAAATTCAAATGAAAAATAAGAACCTATTAGCTAATCCTGGTTCATTGGATCATTGAACATGTTTGTAATCACCATCACAAAGAAAAGGCCCTGCAAAAACATGCTTGGAGCTGAAATATTAAATGTTAAAAGGTGTCACCATGCCACTTCTTGCGCCAGTGGAATTTTACAGGCAATGGGTTGTGCAAGCAGTGTAATTAGATTAACATAAAGATTACCATAGCGCAAGCATTAAGGTACAGGTCTATCTAGGTAGTTGCTACCATCTCTGACTTGCTGTGATATTTGTCACCATACATACAGTGATGAAACATGCCATTACAATGATAAGCTTCCGAATTGCTTGTTCCATTGATCATACGTGCCAAGTTCATTTGGGGAAACAGAAGGCCTCACCTCTCTGAGGGAGTTCTCGAAGTCCTACACAATGTGAGGTAAGTGTAAATCGTTTTAAAATTAAGCTGAGAATTTTACAGGTTTAGGCACATGGTGCATTCTGCATACCTGAAGAGTTACTCCTCGCATATCCTCCTTTTTCAACTTTGTAATTTCTATGCCCTGTCTTAAAGCCTCTCTTAGGGGTCCCATAGAAGCATCCTTCACTAAGTTTTTCATGTCTGATCCTGAATAACCTAGAAAAGTTACCGAGTGAAAGCAAAGGAAATCAATCAGTCGAAACCAAAGGATTTTGATCTCTTTTTAAAATAATTAAACCAACAGTCAAACTGGTGTATATAGAATATATTGCAAATAACTCGTGTAAACACACACCTTCCGTTAAGATGCATATGATATCCATTTCCTCGTTTGAAAGATTGAATAGTCCATCTTTCTGTAGAAGGTTACGTACAATCCAAGCTCTTGCTTCTTTACGTCCAATACCAAAATGTTAGTCACCTGGGTGATGGAAGAGTTTATCTAAAAATATGCAGAATCATGATTAGCACCTGAGGATGGTAGAGGAATATAAAGCCTTTTAGTAAGTCTCCTTCGTGCTGCTTCATCAAGCTCCTGGGGACGATTCGTTGCCCCTGTAAGAATTTCACCCAAAGTGCTTAAGAAATAGTATGGCAGTTTATGTGAGAAAAACTTACAGCCATCAAATTGAAACGCCAGGAAAGAGAACCTTGTTACAAAATCCCACAAAATTTGCTCAAATCACACTTACACCTCGTTTTTTCTCAATACAATTACATCTTTTAAAAAGGATTATATATAATATAAAAAAGGGACTGATATGTAATTTTCTTAAAAGAGACGTGAAATATTTTTAAGACTTGGATAAACAAAAACATCGCTTAAAATTGAATCTGTAGTATTACTAAACTATTATAGCTTCAAATAATTTAGATTAATTAAAATCTAAATCCATATTTTCTAAAAAAAAATGGGTTTGATAACCATTTTAAAACTAGTACTTTTTTAAAAAAAATTGATTGCAAATCTGTATGACAAGATGAAAAGTAACCTTTTATATTTTATGTTTTCTTTTTCAACTATAAATAAATGTATAACATTTCTAAAAGCAATATACACAAATGCTAGTGTAATCTGACTAAATATTCTTATAATTAGGTAACATACATGACAACTTTACATTGATTTATAAGGTTTTACTGAAATAAATTTAATCCTCATATTTCAAGAAAAAAAAATTAAATTTGATATTTTCCTTCCTTTCAACATATATAAAGAAACAAAAAAGGGCTTGAGAAAGCATGAGAAATTACATCATAGGCTTATGTTTTCTGATTCATTGTCGCTGATAGCGGATATATAGTGTGTTAATGCTCAAATGCATCAAATGTATTAAGTCTACTAAAACACTTCAAATGCCAAAGATGAAATCATAAATATTGTGGAATTAAGGCCGTATCATGAAAGAAACAGGTTGTGAGCTAAAATTTGATCGTATTTCAAAGCCAAATAAAAAAGGAATTTGAACCCAGTGAGTCAGCAATAACCTATAAGTAGAATTTGCTCGCTACCACTGTCAAAGCCTTCCATTTCAATGAGAAACTGTGTCTTTAGCCGTCTACTGGATTCATGCTCACCGTCTGATTTACGCTGTAACAAGTTATTTGCATTAAATGATGAAGAGAGAAATTTTTCATGGCGTAGTTACAGTAAATTGGTAAATTTGCATGTTAGTACTTCCTCATAGACGATTCTGCTATGGCTCATAATGTCAGAGAAACTACTACGGCAATAAATCCACGTTGCTTTTATTGGCTATAATATAACATAGCATACCTGAGACAGGAGAGAATCTATTTCATCAACAAAAATTACAGCAGGCTGACGGCAACTGGCAACTCCAAAAAGGGCTCTCACTAGCTTTTCACCTTCACCAATCTAAAGTAATCATAAGGAGGAACCATTTGAGGGTATTAAGAAACATTTCAACAGTTTTTGAAATTATTGTTACACGACCTAACTAAAAGCACAGATGTCTATGTTTTGCATGAGTCAACATGTGTCAAACCAACACAAGAAAACTGACTTGACCCTATCCATATTGTATGGATGAAGTAGGGTCAGAGAATGAGTAACTCAATCAAGTCGACATGAGAACAGATCCTACTTTATCAGTTCCAATATTAAAACGATTTTATAACTTTATTATGGTATATTAGAACCGAAACAGAGAAACTAAGTAGTGGATTCCTTTTTACTCATCACACTTGGTGCATGGATTGTGCACATTTTATTTCTTTCTTTTTCTCAATTTTTCGCATAGCTTTCCCCTATCTTCTAGTTTTTTCACTTTTTTTTGCATGGTGAAGTTGTATTTTTATAAAGTTCACTTTTTAAAATGACATCAAAATCTATTTATCAAAAGGGTGTTGATATATTGTCACATGCTATTAAAGTGTGTTGAATATATCGGCACATGCTATTAAGTCACTGTAGAACCTGATAGGATATGGAAGGTTTATGGTAGAAGTTAAAATAAAAGGATGCGGTGGAAAAGGTTATCTGAAAATATAAGAATAAAGGAAGCGGTGGGAAGGGATGGAAAAATAAGTGGAGGCAGTGCTGTCAGTTGGGAGTTGGTCCATATAATTAGACGAATCAGTTCCTTGGAAGGGAGGATGATAATTTTATAGATTGAGCTTTAGCTCTTTGTGAAGGGGAAACCCTTGGAGGAGAGAGTGCTCTCCTATTTTGTATTCTTTTCTATAAAAAAAAAAAAAAATATTACTCTTCTGTCTCTTTTCCATTTTGGGTTCCTAAAAAATTGGTCCAACCTACCAGCTCAAAAAGGAGGGAAAGCATGGAAGGAAGCGACAATACTTTGGAAAGAGGGACCAGTGAGCTGGATAAGAGGATGGAAGCATCGAGAGGACTTAGGCAAGAGATGAGAAAAGGTTTCCAAGAATTGAATGAAATGTTAAGGGAATACCAAAATCAAGAAAGGGACTCAAAAGGAAGGGAGAAATTTGTTGACAGAGCAAGAAAGGAAGGGAGAGAGAAATTTCTTCATGACATCATGAAAGGAAAGAAAGAGGTAAAGAAGGGTATGATTGTTGGGAAAGATAGTCTGCAAGACATCAAGAAAGCAAAGAAACACTCAGATGGAGGAGATAATTTACTCAATTGGGAGAAGAAAAGAGAAAACGATATCAGTGGAGACCAAGACCATGAGGGGAATGTTATCACCGTTATTTTGGGGAGTAGAGTGTCACTAGCTGCTGTTTTGAGTGTTGATTGTTTTGTAGGATTTGGAAGGTAAGACGCTAGAGAAGATAATATATTTAAAGAGGAAGGCAAAGACAAACATTATGATGGAGACATGGTTGTATTTGTTGCTGAGAAAGTTACAGAAGTTGTTGCTGTAAGGGTGGATAATGTAACAAATGTCGGTGGGGAAAATGCATCAAGTGAAGACTGTAAAGGGAATGTTGTGACTCTTGCTTTTCCGAGTGAAGTTTAAAAAGTTGTTTTTAGTGGAGATAGTGTGGTAGGTCGTGGTGCGTATGTCAAAACAGTAAAGGAGGGTGAAGACAGAGGAAAGAAAGCAAAATGTGGTGGGAACATTGTGACTATTACTTTTGGGAATAGAGAAGATGCCGCTGTTTTGAGTGGGGAAAAATTCATCCAAGAATTCAAGATATTGGTGTCACAAGCAAATAAAACACTAGAAGACCAATGACAGGGATATTTCTTTGCAGGGATGCTATCTAACGTTCAAAATCGGTTGTCAAACAAGATCCACGGGACTTGATTAGAGATATGCAAATTGCTCTAGAGGTGGGAGAAGGGTCAGCAATGAAGAATCGCACCCTCTATAGTGAAGAAAAAACCAAAACAGAAGTGAATTTGTAACAGAAAAATATATTATGATGGAGGAGGAAGGGGATGCAACAATAAAGAGAGTTGAAGGTGGAGATGCCGCCAGGCAACAATTTCTCCCAAAATCAAGTTTATGTAATAAGAATAAGAATTCATGGTTATGTGATAATGATTGGAACATCAAGGACATTGGAATTTTGGTATTGGTAGGCAGTAGCCAGTGGGTTCCCTTTTGATGATGAGACACTATCACAATCACATGGGATCAAGCTTCACTATTCCAACCTTGATGACAAGGTTGTTTTGCAAGAGCATGTAATGATAGGATATGGAAGGTTTATGGTAGAAGGAAAAATAAAAGAAAGCAGTGGAAAAGGTTATATGAGAATATAAGAATAAAGTAAGCAGTGAATAAAGGAAGGGATAGAAAAATAAGTGGAGGCAGTGCTGTCAGTTGGGAGTTGGTCTATATAATTAGACCAATCAGTTCCTTGGAGAGTAGGATGATAATTTTGTAGATTGAGCTTTAGCTCTTTGTGAAGGGAAAACCCTTGGAGGAGAGAGTGCTCTCCTATTTTATGTTCTTTTCAAGAAAAAAATATTACTCTTATGTCTCTTTTCTATTCTGGGTTCCTAACAGAACCACCCATAAATATCTTTTCTCAAGCTCAAGATATTCAATCCTTAACATGAAGGAGTGTGTTGAAAATTGTTAGAATAAATAGTTTTAAATAGAATTTATTGTAAAGCTGTTGTGTGTTTTGGGTTGTACCTAGTTCCTAAATATATCATGTCAAATTCTCTTCTCTTCCCTCTTACACTGTTTCTCTAATGCATTCCAAATTATTATAAATATGAGATCCAAAGATAGGGAAATTCACTCTCTCAAATGGATCATATAATTCCTTTGTATTTTTCTCAAGTCATCTCACATCTACTAGATATTTGATTAAATTATAGTATATATCTATTCTTTCTGTCAACTACTAATGAGTCATTGTTAGACCACCTTTATTCTCACCCTAAAGATATTTGATCCTAACATGAAATAATATATTGGAGATCTCACATTAACTACATATAGATCAATTTATAGTATAAAAGTAAATGCAAATTGTTAGGGGTTGGAAAGTATATGAGAGAAGGAGGTAAAAGAGAGAGAAAGGGGACCGAACGATAGAAGGCGGGGAGCGAGTTGACCGAACGGTAGATGAGGGGGAGTGACCAGGCCGAACGGTAGAAGGCGGGGAGCGAGTTGGCCAAACACTAGATGAGGGGGAGTGACCAGGCCAAACGGTAAAAGGCGAGGAGTGAGTTGGCCAAACGGTTGGAAGTAGCGAGGAAGCATCCTAACTACCGCAACGGTTAGGATGGGTGGGAAATATTTAGTAATTATAGTAAATAAAGTCATATCCTAGAGAAATATTGTTAATTACGGTAATTAGAGCAGTATCCTAGGAAAATATTTTTAATTACGGTAATTAGAATAGTATTCCAGGAAATATTTTTAATTACGGTAATTAGAACAGTATTCCAGGAAATATTGTTAATTACAGTAATTAGAACAATATCCTAGGGAATTATTCAGTATAAGTTAATTACAGTAATTAGAAGTATATCCTAGGAAAATAATAATTATAAATAAAGCTCTGATGCTATGGTTTAGAACATGCTTTTGATTTGTGAGTTTTGTAAGAGAGGTTATGCTCTCAGGTAACTGACGGAGATCCTGCTCCCAGTTATTGTTTGTTTCTTGAATTCAGTTATTTCAATTCAATAAAAGAGGTTTATTTAGTTATTTTCCATTGTTCCTTGTCTGTGAGAGTATGTGAGGAAACATTCTATTTACGTTCCATACTTGGATACGTAATACAAACTTTATCTTAAAAATCAATTTTGTGAAGTTGAACTAAATTTAAGGTACATTATCTAAAATAATATCAAAATCTGTTCTAACAATATTTGTTATCAATATTATGTCATATGTTGTCCTATTGCTATCTCCATTAATCAATTCAGGTTCTAACAAAACAAAAAACACACCGGCCAAACCTGACTTGACCTGAGTCCCTTCACGGAATTCAACTTCAGTTATTGATTAAACTTAACACGAATATATCGGCAAACCTTCAAAATAGGACAGCTAAATCATAAGCACGACAAACTTACCCACTTGCTAGTCAACGAACTTGCAGATATGTAAAAGAAGGTTGCCTTCGCCTCCCCTGCTATGGCTTTTCCTATCATTGTTTTACCGGTTCCCTGGCATTCAAAACATAAGAGATATTAAAGACCAGTCTTGGCAATTTATACCATCACAGGAGATATTTGTACTTACTGGTGGACCAAACAAAAGAAGACCCCTCCCAGGTGAACGACAGCCCATGAATATGTCAGGACGTTGCAAAGGATATATTACCATCTCATCAATACATTTCTTGGCATGCTCCAATCCAGCTACATTATTATTAAACGACATATACTTATTTTCATAATTGTGCAAAATGCCATTTTGGTGAGCTGAGTATAAAGATAACAAGGTTTTGATATTTACCAATATCATCCCACCGGACATTGGGATCTTTATCCATGATCTCGTTACTAACATGTTCAATGAGGCGAGGTTCCAAATTCCTCAATTTCTCTGGAAGCTCACCATCAGGACCACACAGGATTTCCAAACTACAAGCATACGAAGTATATAAGGAAGTTGCATATATTATCCAACCGATCATTAAACATGATTGAGATCAACTATTTCCTGGGTACTAGTCTCATGTACCTATAATTAAAAATAAAGACAAGAAAAAGTCACTATGTTAATATTTGTGCAGGGATGAAGGAAATCGTCAGAAATTGAATCCCGTATATAAAAGACCCAGAGACTAGAATAGCGATTTCAGCTAAGGGTAGATTTGCCCTCCGATAGTTAGATAGATGAGCAGATAGTGAAATCGATATTCTTTATGAGAAAATGTCCAGAAAAAGTTTGAAATAATATTGTCATTTGGACATTGGAATGTCCTACGCAAAGAGAATGAATGGGTTAGGGAAGATAATAGCAAGATGAATTTGAGGAGCAATATGATGGTTGTACTTCTAACCATTTCCTTGTAGAGTCATCTAAAGAATCATCACATTTCCCAGCATTTCGTGCACTCATATTTCCAGCATTATTCCCATTGGATTTTATAGGGGGAACAAAATTACTACGGAAACCACGTCGTGAAACACTATATGATCTCCCACCATGTAACCTGTTGGCAGGACTGTTATCACACTGCGGTGAGACAGAGTTAGAGGGTGAACCACCTGCTCCTCGCTTCTGCTTTTCTTCAATTTCCTGAACCAATAATTTAAGGGCTTCAACTTTGTTATGTGCAAAGAAATTGGCACAAGGAATAGAAGTCATATGATAATGGGTATTTCATTTATTTTACAGGAAATCTTGTTTGAAAACCACTCAATAATAGAGGGAATGTGATCACCCTTTTAAGGGTGTTTCCTTACAAAAAATAATGTTTAAGTTTCCATCTAGAATACATCATTAGGAGAATAACAAGAACATGGAAAATTCAGCACACTATTGATATGAATACTACTGGTTTGTTTTTGTACGTGAATTTTGTCTCTTCATACCTTGTCAAATATATTGTCTTTATTTTATCTTTATCTTTTATCTTTAGTTAGTTTGTTATTATTTCTTATTTATATTTTGGACTTAGTTTATATTGTTCAATTATAAATAGAATACTCTATGTGTATATTCAACACAAAGAAGATTAATCCCATACATGATTTTTTCACTATATTCAACATGGTATCATAGTTATGTTCTAATCCTGAGACCTATGGTTGTAAAGAAGATATAGAAAAACCCAGTATCGAATTCTTTTTTTCTCTTACCTTAATATATCCGTGGAATCTGAAGTTGGATTCCCATTTTTGTATCTCTTCCTGTTGCTTCAAACACCTAGACTTCTTCTCCCTTCCCTTACCTGCTTTATCCTATCAATTGGGTTTGGTCAATTAATCTCATGGCTGATCTACATGCAACATTGTGATGATAAAAGAAATGGAAGAACATCTTTTTGCTTGTTTGACAGAGTTAGTTGACCCCCACCATCACACTATAACTGATTCTTTGAAAGAAACCGTTCAAGAATTAGTTAACCAATTCTGGTGACTTGACCTTTTAATAAACAAGACACTCCAAGAGCTCGTCCTTATTCATGCAATACAATATCAGCACGAATTGATTTCCCGTGATTCAATGGAGACAATGTCAACCAATGATGGTGGTATCAATTAAAACATTATACTAAATGATCATATACATAAGGATATTTAGGTTTAATTAGCTATAGTCCATCTGGAAGGCCACACATTACAATGCCACATGGTGTGGACAAAATTTCACAACTGATCAAAGAGACATTTGGAGATGTCTATATGGACCCCATGGTAGATTTGATGAAACTCCAGCAGAAAGCATTAGTGACTAAATATCATGAAGCCTTTTGATGCAATTATTAATCACTTAAGACTTTCTTGTAATTTTTTGTGCACCAAATTGTGTCCCACAGTATAGGGTTCATCACAAAAGTAACAAAGATCATTGGCACTTCTTTCGTTCATAAAAGTTGCTGTCAATGTTCATGTTGAGCATAATTGAGGCTTACGAGTTTCAAAATATTGAATCACAAAAGACTTCACCGATGGTACTAGTTTAGGCCCTATTCTGCCAATCTTGTTGAATTGCCACAAAGATTCCAGTGACAGAGATGTATTAGCCACTTCGTACATCCCAACTAACACAAGCTTTTTGTACTGTCATGGGCTGAAACATACGCACCAACACTTAAATATCTTCCTTTAATCTCCAAGAAAACAATTAAACATATATTGTTCAAAAAGGTTTAAGCTATTAATAATTGCTTCAAAGGATTCATGATATTCAATCATAGATGTCATCTAGCGAAGCTTTACCAAATCCGTCATGGAGTTCACACAAGCATCTCCAAATCTCTCTTTCATCATGGCACTATAAGTCATCCAAGAAAGTAAAGAAGAAATGTCCACTGTGTCATTGTAACTACCAAATCCGTCTTGGAGTCCACACAGGCATCTCCAAATCTCTTTTTCATCGTGGCACTATAAGTCATCCAAGAAAGTAAAGAAGAAATGTCCACTGTGTCATTGTAACTACCAAATCCATCTTGAAGTCCACACTGGCATCTCCAAATCTCTCTTTCATCATGGCACTATAAGTCATCCAAGAAAGTAAAGAAGAAATGTCCACTGTGTCATTGTAACGTCCAGGCTTTCAAATGGACTATAACTAGTAGAACCTAAATATTCTCATGTGTATGATCAATTAGCAAAAAAGTTCATATTGATACAGCCATTGATAAACAGTGTCCCCCATCGAATCACAGGAAATCAATGCTTGCTAATCTTGTACCACAAGAACAGGGATTAGCTGTTGAAGTGCCTCAATTATTAAAAGAATTCAAGTCACCGAAAGAAGATTAGTTAACTAATTCTTGAACAATTTCAAAGAATAAGTGATACTGAGTTGGAGGAGTCAGCTAACTCTGCCAAACAAACAGATATACGTTCTTCCATTTCTTTTATCACCACACCTGGCACATAGAATCAATTATGAGACTCCTAGTTGGATCAAACCCAACTAATACCCATTGATAGGAAAAAGAAGGTAAGGGAAGAGAGAAAAAGAAATCCAACTTTAGATTCCACAAATATATTTAGGTAAGAGAATCAATTCAATACTAGTTTTTTCTATCTAATTTTTGCAACCATAGTTCCTATATATCGGTAGGAACTAGCAAAATGCATGTACAGAAACAAACAAGCAGTATTTTCATATCAATCACTATAAAGACAAATTACAAATTCATGCACCCAATTTGATAAAATAGAAATAAAACGCTCATAATTGTCAAACGCATTGGGAGAAAAACGCATTAAGTAGATAAATAAGGTCAATTAATTATACCAGTTTTGCTCTAGCAGTAATAAACCCTTTGCCACAAACATCAGGGTGAACTTCGTCCTTATTTGAAGGTGACTTCAAGTATCCAACTCTGAGATTATTAGTTTCCAGGTGTACACGTTTGGTGGAGAATGTGTTTCCAAAAGCTCTTTCTTCTCCTTCAACTTGAAAGATAGAAGAGACACCAGGACCCTTTGTATGGCTGGCTTGAGATTGAGGCCTACCAAGAATCCTGCAATCCTCAGAACTGTAATTTTTCATGTTCAAAGAACTCTGGGAACAGTTGCTAGTCCACAAACTGCTTTTCCCATACATGGATGATAGCTTCGTTTGCACCATTTGCTTCGAGCCTTTGCTGCCTGTTTTGCCCTGTTTCCCCGGGTGATCAACCTGAAATAATAATTTTTTTAAGAAAAGAAATCTTCTATTCATAAATCATGATGTCAAGAATACCGAGGAACAGAAAACAATAAATAAATTGATTTTAATAACTGCGATTGTCAGAATGTCTTACAAATTTATACGCATCGTTTTCTTTAGATTGGTTGACAAGAGCACGGAAGTACTTTGAATTCTGAATCTTCTCAATGTCAATATCTCCTGTTGTGCCAAAAATGTATCCTGGAGATTTCTTTGCTTGCTCAAAAGCTTGCCTAGTTAAGTAAAAGGAACCAAAATATTCAGAAGCACGAAGACAACAACAGAAAAACGATACCAGAACAGATGGGAAAGTTAACTAATAGTAAAGGGTCTAAAATCTATTTGCAATTGCCGCTACGACATCAAGAATTTTTAATTCTCCCCACCGGTATGGTGACCAGAATTGTGGTTACATCATTTTAGTGTGATTAAAGTACAAGAGATTATCTAAGAAAGATTAAAGTTGAGTTGGAACAACGATAAAACTAGAATATAATTCACTCCTCAATTTTAGATCTGGTTGCACATTCTGCAAAATCAACTATATTACAGCTACACCTACAATCTAAGGAGTGGAAATTATTAAAATACTTAAGATTTAAGAGTGATAAGAAATATTCTAGAGGGCTTAGAAGATCCCTCTCATTATCTTCTATTTATAATGAAAAACACAAGATTACATGTAATACCAAGAGTCTGCACTAGGCTACTAGGTACAGAACTAGGTACAGCTAATTAATAACTCTGCAGACTAGCCTAAATGATGATAGCTATATGTAATGATTCTAACACTCCCCCTCAAGCTGGAGCATACAGATTGTATGTTCCAAGCTTGGAACAAATAAACTCAATTCAAGGTCCCCTCAATGACTTAGTCAATACATCTGCGAGTTGGTCATTTGATCCAACAAACTCAGTACATATTTCTTTTGACAATAATTTTACCCGAACAAAATGACAATCAATTTCTATGTGTTTGGTTCTCTCGTGAAACACTGGATTTGATGCAATGTGAAGAGCAGCTTGGTTATCACAATACATTTTCATACTCTGGATGTCACAAAAGCTAAGCTCTTGAAGGAACTGCTTCACCCATATAAGCTCACATGTTAATGAAGCCATTGCCCTATATTCAGCTTCAGCGGTTGATCGAGCCACTACATTTTGTTTCTTACTTTTCCATGAGATAATGTTTCCTCCAAGGAAAACACAATATCCTGTAGTAGGCCGTCTATCAATAGGAGAACCTGCCCAATCAGCATCACAATATCCTGATACCTGAAGGTTTCCTTTGTCTTCATATAACAGCCCTTGCCCGGGAGCCTTTTTCACATACCTTAGAATGCGAATGATAGCATTCCAATGACCAACACACGGAGCTTGCATGAACTGACTAACCAATGATGAACAGGAATATGGGCACCAAGCAAAAGGGTACGAGCAGTTTCAACCAAGTGTCTATTTTTTCTTTCGGCTATACCATTTTGCTGGGGTGTATGAGGACAAGTGGACTGATGCAAAATACCATGGGAGCTAAGGATTGCAGAAAAAGAGGATGAGAAATACTCTTTAGCATTATCACTTCGTAAGATTTTAATCACTTGACCAAATTGGTTCTTGATTTCATTCAAAAATGAGGTGAAGATGGGTAACAATTCAGAGCGATCTTTCATTAGATAAACCCAAGTACATCGAGAATACTCATCAATAAATGTAACAAAATACCGAAAACCAAAAGAAGAGACGCGACTAGGTCCCCAGACATCAGAGTGAATGATAGAAAAACTAGAAGTACACATTGCTTGAGACCTTTTAGGAAAGACAGACCTAAAATGTTTTCCTAGTTGACAAGACTCACATTCTAAAGTCTGAAGACCACTAAGTTCAGGACACATCTTTTTTAACTTTGACAAGTGAGGATGGCCAAACCGATCATGTAACACTTTAGGGGAAAGAGCTGCAATACAGGATACCCATGGACGAGATCCAAAATGGTATAAACCTCCAGCTTCATATCCTTCTCCAATCTGTCTCCCCGAGCTACGCTCCTGTATAACAAAAGATTTTGAATCAAAAGTTATTGAACAATGTAACATTTTGGTTAACTGACTTAAGGAAATTAAATTGAATGGACACTTAGGGACAAAAAGAACAGATTTCAGAGTGAGAGAGGGAGACAGGGAGACTTGACCGACTCCCTTTGAACAAGTTTTGGAGCCATTTGCAAGGGTAATAAAATGGGGTTTTTCTTGGAGGGAAAGGGTTGAGAACAATGAGGTATTACCAGAGATGTGATCAGAAGCACCCGAGTCAATTACTCTTGATACTCTTCCTCAGTGAACTTGGAGTTGGAAGTGGGAGTGTCAGCCTTAGAGATATTGGCTGTTTTTGAAGGGAAGACATGCAAGGAGTAGCAGTTTTCTTGGGTGTGACCCACCCTCTTACAATAAGTGCACTGTGGACGTCCCCGACCTCCACGTCCTCCTCCTCCTCTAGTGGTTGAGTCCAATATCTCCAATGTCCCCGTCGATTCAAGTCACGCTCAAAGTCCTCCCGAACCTTCCTCTCCACATATTGATATCTCCCAACACAGTACTCCCGTGGGCAGTTCTCTCTCAGACAATGGTGGATCTCCTCCTTCAGATTCTTCTCCGTCTCCATCTCCTGTCGCGCCTCCTGGTGAAGCTGATTCTGGTTGGCCCATTGCTCTCAGAAAAGGTACTCGTTCCACTCGGAGGGCAAGGGTTGTTGCTCGAGGAGGCGGTCCAGATCCAATGGTCGCCGGTCGGAACTGTGACGGCGGCCGGCGGCAGACAGCAGCGCACGGCAGCGGACAGATGTGAGATGGCGGACAACCAAGTTAAGAACTTCAAACTGCAGTTGACAGCTGCAGAAAGTGGTGAGACAGCCGCGGACAATGGCAAATGGCACCGAAGAGATGCGAACAGCAGTGCTGGTGGACAACCAGGACGGAAACCAGAGCAGGATGAACCTGCTCTGATACCAGCTTAAGATTTAAGAGTGATAAGAAATATTCTAGAGGGCTTAGAAGATCCCTCTCATTATCTTCTATTTATAATGAAAAACACAAGATTACATGTAATACGCTAATTAATAACTCTGCATACTAGCCTAAATGATGATATGTAATGATTCTAACAAAAATAAACTTGTATGATAACTAATTTTGTATGGCTTTAATATCTATGCAGAATGAAAAAAAAAAAAAAAAAAAAAAAAAAAAAAAAAAAAAACTCCACCATAAAGTAATAAAAATTTGCATTTAATATGACTTCCCATGTTGTCATTCGAAAAATTCTACAAAACCTATACTTCTAGATAAAAAAATTTCATAAAAAATTTTAAATGAGAAAAATTAATAAAAGAAAAAAAAAAACAACTCACATAACTTCAACCGACTAAATTATTATGCATAAACTAATTTCAAGTTGTGAAAAAGTCTGTTTCACATTTTTTTTCCGAAGATGCGCATATGTAAAAGCGAATTAATCTTATACAGCACACTTAATTAGGCCATTTGATTTTCACCGAATTCTTTAAGTTTTTCAGCATTGTCAGTTAAATCAAGAAGTTCAAGCAAAACATTCAACTGTTCAAGAGTAGGATCAAATCATTGCCAAAAGAACGCACCGATCAGATTGAGGGGTGAGGGATCTGCGAGCGGTGTGGAGCTTGGAGAGTGCGTCGCGACGAGTCGATTGAAGGAAGGCCTCATCGACGGCGTCAGAGTGGGACTTCACGTCGAGGAAGCCGAGAAGACGAAGCGCGAGGACGTAAGCTGAGGCGAAGTCCTCTCTTGCTAGAGCGTGTTCCGCACCCAACAGAAGAGATTGCAACCTCTGCAGATTCTCTTCCGCTTCCATTCTCCAATTTTTCTCCTTCACTTCCTCCATCACTTCTTTTTCCTTGGCAGAGCAATAACAACCTTCTGAAAAGAGTGTGTATGTATATGCATGTGCCTTTGTATTTGATTTTGGGTGCTCGCTACTCTCACATTTTGCCCTCATTCTCCCGCCAGAAGAAATATAGTTATATTATATATATATATATATATATAATAATTAAAGAGAAATAATTAAGTGGTAGAATTATACATTAAAAAAATAAAAAATAAATAAAACCTAATAAAAATATCTAAAAACTTATTATTTATAAATTTATTATTTTAAACTATCAAATTAAAATATCTTATTTAGTTTTGAGATTTAGATAATTTAAATTATTATTTTATATCCTTTAAAAATATATTTAGTTAGTTAAAGAAAATTAAATATATTTAATTAATTAATGATTTTAACATTTTATGTTAAAGTGTAATTTTGTTATATAAGTAAATAATTAAGTTTATTTAAATCTTTTACAGAATTTATGTTAGTTTGATTAAAATGTTTTGCATATAGTTATTTAATTAATTAAAAAAATAGATTTGCAAAGGACTAGAAGTTAATTGCATTTTTTATATTTAAAATAAATACTTTTTTTCTAAAAAAACACCTATGGATTGGCTTTAATTCATGTGACTTTTGAAAATATTTTAGGAGTGTTGCTCCCTCCACCTTTCATTTTTCTTCTTCCACTTCCCCAAATTTTCTTAAACTTTTTCTTATTACAAAAATAATCCTTTCTTTTATCCTTTTTAACTTTTAACCCTCAACCCTACTTTACTCTCTACTCACAGTCCACCTCCCCAAGCTTTTCAATCAGACCTGCGAGAGATGTTATTAAACTTAAATTAAGAAATTTTATTTTTGTTGCTTAGTATTCCTAGATAACATTAATGGTTGTTGCTTAGTATTCCTAGATAACATTAATGGTTGTTGCTTAGTATTCCTAGATAGCATTAATGGTTTTAGGTGGAAGATCTATAGGCATCATCATTTATCTCTAGAGTTTGAAAAGATAAAACTTTTGAGTTATCTCCAGCATGTGAAGAGGCAAATCTTTTGCCTATAAATACTTGTATCAGCTATTTGAAATAACACAGAGAAAAAGAAAGAGTTTCTTTTCAAAACGCAGCCAACCTTTTGCCTTCTTGTTGCCAACAAAATGGCATCAGAGCTTGAGTGTAAGGTGAAAGAGAGAGGGAGAACGTCGCGGTGTGCGCTGGCAGAGAGAGAGAGCAGCAACTAAGAGTTTTGTGAGGTGTGTGAGTTGAGTGTAAACACCGAGAGAAATGGCAGGATTAACCAATGGCATCCCGTTACCCAAGTTGACGAAAGACGTTAACTATGACAACTGGAAGGTGCAGATAAAGGCTCTTCTCGGCTCCCAAGATAATTGGGACGTGGTCGAGACTGGTTATGAGGAACCGGCAAGCACAGACGGATATTCAAATGCCCAATTGAACGTGTTGAAGGCCATTCGAGCTAAAGACAAGGCGGCTTTGTATTTGTTATACCGAGCTGTTGACGAATCCGGCTTTGAGAAGATAGCAAATGCAAAATCTTCCAAAGTAGCATGGGATACACTCGAAAAGGCAAACAAAGGAGACGAACGAGTGAAGCAGGTCCGACTTCAAACCCTTAGGCGCGAGCTGGAAAACATGAGGATGAACGAGTCTGAAAGCGTATCTGAGTTCATTACTCGGGTGGAGACCGTGGTGAACAAAATGAATCAGAATGGTGAGAATCTTTCATCAAACCGAGTTGTTGAAAAGATTCTAAGGTCATTGAGAGATGACTTTGAGAATATTGTATGTGCAATAGAGGAGTCTAAGGATCTATCAACGCTCACCATTGAAGAGCTTGCTGGGTCCCTAGAAGCACATGAGCAAAGACGGAAAAGCAAGAAGGGGAAGTCCCTTGAACAGGCTCTCCAAGCAAAGGCGATAGTAAAAAAAGATAATGTGTTTTATGCTCAAAGTACCAGAGGCCAAGGAAGAGGCAGAAGCCAAGGTGGTAGAGGAAGAGGAGAACGAAGAAATGAGCAAGTCGGCCAACAAAACTGGCGTGGCCGAGGTCAGGCTCGAGGTGGTCGAGGTCAGACTCGGGGTGGTCGGACAAACACAAGCGACATTGAATGTTATAATTGTGGGAGGTATGGGCATCTTGCCAAGGATTGCTACTCGATAAAATGCTATAATTGCGGAAAGATGGGTCATATTTCCAAGGATTGTAGATCTGAGAAGAAAAATGAGGAGCCAACAAACTTCCTTGCCGAGAAAGAAGATGAAGGATTTTTGCTAGTGACAAATATTCCAGAAACCGAGGTCAAACCGAGTTGCTCTAATAATTCGGTTTGGTACTTGGACACCGGCGCGAGTAACCATATGTGTGGCGACGAGAGTCTATTCAAAGTACTTTCAAAGGTGGAATCCGGATCTGTTTCTTCTGGTGATGCTTCAAAAGTAACCGTCAAAGGTCAAGGAACAATATGGTATCAACAGGAAAATGGGTGAATCGGAGAGATCAGAGATGTATACTATGTACCCGATCTCAAAAGCAACATATTGAGCATGGGACAGATAATGGAGAAGGGGTACTCAGTTCTGATGAAGGACCGAGAATTACAACTAAGAGATAAACTCGGGAGGCTCATCGCCCAAGTAGAAATGAAGAAAAACCGCATGTTCAAACTTGAGTTGAAAATAGTTCAAGACAAATGCATGCAACTTGATATGGAGGATGAAGCTATGAAGTGGCATTTCTGGTTCGGTCATCTTCACTTTGGAGGGTTGACCGAGTTGGTGAAAAAGGAGATGGTGCTCGGACTACCTAAAATGGAATTCGAAAAGAGGTTCTGTGAAAAATGTGTGAGCGGAAAGCAAGCAAGGACTTCTTTCCCACGAAGTTCTGAGTATCGAGCAAAGAAGCAACTTGAACTGATTCATACCGACTTATGTGGGCCAATAACTCCAGAATCATTTAGTGGTAAGAGATACTTCGTCTCTTTCATTGATGATTTCTCAAGGAAGACGTGGGTTTATTTTTTGAAGGAGAAGTCAGAAGTGTTTGAAACTTTCAAGAAGTTCAAAGTGATGGTAGAGAAAGAAACAAACAAAGTCATCAAAACAGTCAGATCTGACATAGGAGGTGAGTTCACTTCTGCCGAGTTCAACAAATATTGCGAGGAACATGGAATCAGGCGTTTCTTAACGGCTCCATATTCTCCACAGCAAAACGGTGTAGCAGAACGGAAGAACCGAACCATTCTCGACATGGTTCGATCTATGTTGAAAGGGAAGAATATGCCGAAGAAGTTTTGGGCAGAGGCAGTGCAATGTGCAGTCTATGTGCAAAATAGATGTCCACATGCAAAGTTGGGAGAGAAGACGCCTCAAGAGATTTGGAGTGGTGTGAAGCCGAATGTCTCTCATCTAAAGGTGTTCGGTAGCGTGGCCTATGGGCAAGTACCAAGTCAGCACAGGACAAAACTAGAAGATCGGAGCAAGAAGTACATATTTATCGGGTATGATAAAAATTCTAAAGCTTATAAACTGTTTGATCTTGTTAACAATAAAGTAGTGGTGAGCCGAGATGTTCACGTGGAGGAAACGAAGGAGTGGTGCTGGAGTAACTCGGTTGAAAAAGAAACTAGCTCGGAGATTTTTGTACCCTCAACAACAACGACGACCGAGTCCTCAGATGAAGAAACCCAGCCACAACCTAGGATGAGAAGTCTACAGGAAATATACGACACTACAAATGAAGTTCATGTTGTATGTCTTCTGGCCGACTCTGAAAACTTGAGTTTTGAGAAAGCTGTCCAAGAAGAGAAATGGAGAACAGCCATGGATGAGGAGATTGGAGCGATTGAACGCAACAAAACTTGGGAATTGACCGACCTTCCTGAAGGAGCTCGACCCATTGGAGTAAAATGGGTGTACAAGAAGAAGATGAATGTTGAAGGAGAGGTTGAGCGTTATAAGGCTCGACTTGTGGTAAAGGGCTATAGACAAAAGGAAGGGATAGACTATGATGAAGTATTTGCTCCTGTCACGAGAATGGAGTCAATCCGACTCTTGATCTCGTTAGCTGCTCAGAACCAATGGCCCATTCAACAGATGGATGTGAAGTCGGCATTTCTAAATAGTGTGCTGAAAGAGGAGGTGTACGTCGAGCAACCACTCGGGTACATGAAGAGAGGGGATGAGAAGAAAGTGCTGAGATTGAGAAAAGCTCTCTATGGACTGAAGCAGGCTCCTCGTGCCTGGAATGAGAGAATTGACGGGTATTTCAAGAAAACCGGATACGAGCAATGTCCGTACGAACATGCTTTGTATACAAAGAAAACAGAAAAGGATATGATGGTAGTTGCTCTCTATGTTGACGACCTCATATTCACCGGAAGCAATACGAAGCTGATTAAGGAGTTTAAGGAGGCAATGGAAAAAGAGTTCGAGATGACAGACTTAGGCTTGATGAAATTTTTTCTTGGTCTGGAAGTGAAGCAATCGGAGGAAGGGATTTTTATATCCCAAGAGAGGTACGCACTTGAAATTTTAAAGAAGTTTAAAATGGAGGACTGCAACCCGGTTTCTACTCCAATGGAACCAGGCACTAAACTCTCGAAGTTTGATGGAGGAGAACGAGCTGATTCTGGGAGATATCGAAGTTTAATCGGAAGTCTGAGGTACCTTACAAGCACAAGACCCGACTTAATGTTGAGTGTTGGGATGATGAGTAGATTCATGGAGGATCCAAGCTATACACATTGGAAGGCCTTGAAGAGAATTCTGAGATATATTCGAGGAACCCTATCACTTGGTCTTTTCTATTCAAAATCAGATGACTATCAACTAGTGGGTTACTCGGATAGCGATTGGTGTGGTGATGTTGATGACCGGAAAAGTACTTCAGGTTATGTGTTCCTACTTGGAAATACAGCTTTTACTTGACTATCTAAGAAACAACCCATTGTAACCTTGTCTACGTGCGAAGCGGAGTATGTGGCGGCCTCTTGGAGCGTGTGTCATGCAGTTTGGCTTTTAAATTTATTAAGGCATTTGGGAGTGATCCAAGATGAAGGGACTGTGATCCGAGTTGATAACAAGTCGGCGATCGAGTTGGCAAAGAACCCAGTTAATCACGGAAGGAGCAAGCACATCGATGTCCGTTTTCATTTCATCCGAGAACAAGTAAGAGAAGGAAAGGTCAAGCTGGAGCATGTTGAAAGCCGAGCTCAAGCCGCAGACGTTTTCACCAAGCCACTGCCGACCACATTGCTGGAGAATTGCAAAAGGCTTATTGGAATGAGAAATGGGAAGAGTATTTAAGTTTAAGGGAGAGATTTGTTATTAAACTTAAATTAAGAAATTTTATTTTTGTTGCTTAGTATTCCTAGATAACATTAATGGTTGTTGCTTAGTATTCCTAGATAACATTAATGGTTGTTGCTTAGTATTCCTAGATAGCATTAATGGTTTTAGGTGGAAGATCTATAGGCATCATCATTTATCTCTAGAGTTTGAAAAGATAAAACTTTTGAGTTATCTTCAGCATGTGAAGAGGCAAATCTTTTGCCTATAAATACTTGTATCAGCTATTTGAAATAACACAGAGAAAAAGAAAGAGTTTCTTTTCAAAACGCAGCCAACCTTTTGCCTTCTTGTTGCCAACAAGAGACACTCCTCCGCGACGCTCCTCTGTGACGCTCCTCCGCACGACGCTCAGCAGCCTCATCTGGCTGGTGCCAATGACCTGGAGGCGGCACAAGTTGGGACAGCCGGTGGCGAGGATGGCGAGTCCGTTGTCAAAAGCACCAATTGGGGGTGAGGTCGGAATGGAGGTGCACGGAGAGAACGACCCGGATTGAGCAACCGATTGCGGCTGCGCTGGGAGATCTACGCCCTGAAGCTCTCAACGATCTGCCATTGGTGTTGGAGCATGGCGAAATTGGAGAGGAACTTCTTCTTCTGGTCATCAGAATCGACGAACAAGTGATGGTGCACGTTTTTGGCACTCACATAGCGCGACGCGGCCTCTAGAAACATCCCTTCGTCGAGGCAGATGATGTAGGGAAATCATGCACCAATTCGGACACTGAAGAGTATGGCCAGAATTTCGACCAGAAACCCTCCAACTTCACTGCCGCAAGTAATTTTTTATTCCTTTTACTTTAATAATGCATTTCACTATTTCATATGAGCACACTCCTTCTCTTTTGTGACCCATTTTGTCTGATCGTGTCGATTGCTGTGTTTTTTCAGTGGTTTTCGTTTTAATGTGAAGATTTTGTGGTGGGTGTGTCATAAGCTGATCAAAGTTCGTATTTTTTTGGGGGTGGGGTCATCGGGTACTTCTGTTTATGTTTTAGAAGAGTTTTTCTTTTCATTTCTTTTCAGGAATTATCGTTCGGCCATATGCAAAAGGAAACAAAAAAGGAATTTTGATTAGTTTGTTTGGTTTCAATATTGTAGTTAATTTTGGTATTTGGCTTGTGACGACTTTTCTGGCTACTTTTTATGCTTTAACTCTTTGAATAGCTTTATTTTGGATGGCTTAAAACGAAAATTAACCGTGATCATTTTTTTGTTTTGTTTGGCTGCGAGATGGGAATTACTAGATCCACCATCAAAATTGTGCTTGTCATTTTGCACTACTGTTTTGGTTCTGTATGTAGTATCTCCCCGGATTAAAATATTTTTCTTGGGTGTGATTTTGTTTGTTATCACTCTCCTTTGCCTTATGTGCATTTTTTTATACTGTAGAAAGCGTCAAAGTTGATAAAGTTGATTTCAAAGTGAACGGGAAAAAGAAAGATGGTTCTAAAGATGATTGGTCAAGCGTGTGCCTAATTCCATTTTCATGCACATTAGAGACACCATTGAGATCTGAGGAACGGAGGTTGATATCCGTTTTTAACTTAAACAGAAGTTGAGATCCGTTTAAAACGGACGTTGACATTCGTTTTTATCTTAAACGATGTTGATAAGGATGTTGATATTCATGGATGAAGAATGTTTTTTGAATAAGATTTTAACTTTAAAAATAAACTTTTATAGGATAAAACAGGAATAAAAAATTAGAATGAAGGATAAAAAAGAAAATGATAGGTGGAGGAAGCAATGGAGAAAGTGCAGGAAGTAACACCCATATTTTAGTCTCATGTACTTTTTCATTGGGGGCTTTTTGTTCGGTCTTATGATATTTTTTTTTGCCCCTATTCCATGTGGATCAAGACCAAACCTATTAAACATACGGGTGTTATTCCCTCCACCCCACCAAATCGTCTTTTTGCGCCTCTCCAAACCCTTTTTTAAAATTTTTAATTACAAAAATATCCTTTTTAACTTTAATCATATTTATTTAATTATACTTTATTTTCACTCTCTTACACTGTTGCACCCCCTCTCTCTCTCTCTCTTACGACTCTCACTTTTCGAGATCCGTTTTTCCCACTCCACTCCCTTTCTCTCTTCAACTCTCACTTTTCCAGATCCGTTTTTTCCACGACAACAACTCTCACTTCCAGATTTGTTTATTTCCATCCTCAACTCTTACTTTCTCTCTTCCACATCTATGCCGTGAACATTAATTGGTTATGCAAGGAAGATGAAGACATGAAAAGGAAACATTTAAAAGTAGTAGAAGGTAGGCACGGGAGTGGGTATTCCAGTTGATGTTTTTAAGGTTAGTTTGAGATTGGTACAAGGTTAATTTGGGTTGGGTATTTGTACAAAGAAGAGGTAGCATGGTACTGATATTTGGTATTAAGTATCCTTTAAAACATAAAGCTGATATGTGGAAAATAAGAAAGATGGATGGATATTTGGATTCCGTGAAAAAAAGCAAAAAAAAAAGATTGGGAAAACATCAAAAGATCTTCATAAACGTGTATCCACATCCGTAAATGGATCTATCCGTTTACTTTTTAACGGGTGTTAATATCGGTATAAAAATTTAATATATATTTATATTTATTTAAATATTACAAAAGGATATAATAGAGATAGAGATGCGGAAGTGGAGGACGCAATGTGTAAGGGTGTAGGGAGTAACTCCCTAAACATACACACCAAAATGTTTCCTGGACAGACAAAAGGAGTGCATTGGTTTCTTTAATAAAAATTGTGTCTTTTACAAAATTTTCTTTTTTACAAGCAAAACAGTTTACTTCAAACAAGAATAGCAAAGTTAAAAAAAGTAGGGATAGAAAAGCTTACTTAAGTGATTTTATATTGGTTCACATCAAAGGATAATTTTTAAAAGAATTATTAACTAATAACTATCAAATAACTAGAACTTACAAATGAATGAGTAAAGTAAAGGTTAGAATTTACCCCCCTTAAATACATAAGAGATTATCAACACTTCTTTTTGACGGACAAATGGATAAATAACTTAACATTGCAACAACAAATGTGTTTTTTATAGTAACTTCTTAGAACACAACTTTTCAAAAAGATTCAGGAACTTCGAAAGTGCTTAGAAGCAATGTATTTATAGACCCAAGTATGAAATTAGGTAAGAAATTGAAAAAATTATATGCAATTGTGGTTGATAATTAATTATTTGTGAACATTTTCAAAAGTTATTTTTCTTGAGATAATCGATTATCTAAAGTGATAATGAATTATCTTTAAGTCTTTTCAGAAATTTTTTTAAACGATCAATTATATCAAATCTTACCAATTTTGAGTTTGATTGATAATTAGTTATCTTAAATGATAATCAATTTATTTTAGTATGTTTTTGAAATATACTTTTTGTTTGAAACCACTTAAACCTATTATGCATTATTCTATGCTAAGTCAATAAACTTACAAAATCTTTAATTTAATCAACTTATTAAGTAACAAATTCTTCTAATCTTCAAATACTTCATTATCAAAACATCTTTGACTTCCATTCTTTCTTGTTGCTAACAAAATCACGTAAGATGGAACAAATTAACATTTCTACAGATAGTATATAGAAACAAGAGTGAAAACACGTAAGAATAAAAAGAAAGAAACACAAATGAAAATAACTTAAAATTTTAAAACTTATCAAAAAAATAAATATGGATAATAACATACGTGTACACTCTGAAATTACAAAAACTCAACATTTGAGATACCTATAAACAATATAAGTATGGATAATAAGATAAATTTATTAGTTTCTTGTTTTTTTAAATTTATAATATATACAAGGTAAAACGGGGATTTTAAAAGTTACGGGGATACAGACCGCAATTGTAGGGGTGCAGGAAGCAGTCCATGTGAGATTAGAAAAGCGCTCAACCCCGAACGACACCGTTCAACTTCTAAACCCTAGCAGACACTCTGTATTAAAGTCTCTGCCACCCAAATTTAGGGTTTCTTCCTTGGGGCAATTTCAGACCATTATCACGTTCTTCAGAGAATTCCAAAGCCACCATGGTTGCTGCCAAGAAGACTGTAATATCTCACACTATGTCTTTCCTATCTCTCATCCATTATAATAATTGTTTTTTATAGTGTTATTGGTTTCTGATTTTTTTTTTTGTTTTTGTTTTTTTTTTTGCAGAAGAAGACCCATGAGAGTATCAACAACAGGCTCGCTCTTGTGATGAAGAGTGGGAAATATACTTTGGGATATAAAACGGTTCTCAAGTCCCTTAGGAGCTCCAAAGGTGTTATTCTAGCTTTTCTTTTGAATTCCCATTTGATCTATATGATCTGATATGGTTGTTGTTCTTTTCTGAAGATTTATCACTTGGATTGAATTAATAGTTCTGCTGAAAGTTTGATTTTTTTTTTTATTTTGCAATATTGAAGAAAAATTGAATTTTCTTTTGTCCTGCATTGTTGGGTTTTAGGGGGTTGAATTGTTTTCTTAGGGTTTATGAAATCTGCCCTTGTGCGAGGGATAATTTATCAACAGCACAAAAAAAATTGTTTTAACATTTCATATACCTTAACATGCAGGAAAATTGATTATCATTGCCAACAATTGCCCACCATTGAGGAAGTCTGAAATTGAGTACTATGCTATGTTGGCGAAGGTTGGAGTTCACCATTACAACGGGAGTAAGTTCTAACCTAAACAATTTGTGTGCCATCTTATGATAATGTATGAGCATTTAGACAAGGGAAATTTTGTGTGTTGATGATTGAATGGAACTGAGAAACTTCAAGCGATTAGGTGCCTAAGTACTCTTGCTATAACTTTTCATTTAAATTATTTGGTTTGGCACAATCATGCACAGTTGATACTCTATTTTCATTTAGTACTCAAGGGTATGTTTGATTATGAGGATTCCTCATTCATTTCAGTTCGCCTCACCCGTGGTCTCCCTCTCTACCCCCACACACACACATGAACCCCCAATTTGTATGCAAGTTTTGGTAACATGAACTTGACAATGTTATTCTTAATCTGAAATTGGTGTGATAGTTTCAAAGCAGAGATAATTGCTTTCATATGCTGAAATGGACCCATCTGTATCTGTGAATCCTATTGTAATGGGTTGGTTTGACTAGATAATTTTTAAACTATGTTTGCTTTATGGATTGATTGTTATGGTTTCTGCTATACAATAGTTCCATCCTACCTCATGGAATGTCTATCTGTCAAAAGGCCACCAAGTTTTGTATATTTTTATTGCTTCGGTGTTGTCACCATAGTGTCAGTAGACAGACATGCAGAAGCTAATCAATCATATTTCCGTCTATTAACCGCCCATGGCAAATTGTTCTTGTTTCTGTAGACAATGTGGATTTGGGCACCGCATGTGGCAAATATTACAGAGTTTGCTGCCTTAGCATTATTGATCCTGGTACAGTCTACTTACTACTTAATTCATATTTGGAACTAATTGTAAGTTCCGTGTTTTCTAACTTTGTTATTATTTTCAGGTGATTCGGATATCATCAAGACAATGCCCACCGAGCAGTAGAGTTGTATTAACTCCTTTTTTTTGTCCTTAAAACTTTTGATTGTTTGATATTTGTTCCTGTTTTTTCAGACTTGTCTTGAAGAAATTTTAATATAGGCTGAACTCTTTGGTTATTTGAGCTTTTAAGAAATTGTCTACATAATTTATTTTTCTCGTGATGGTTTCACAAGCCAAATTTTAACCATTTTGTTTGCCTTCGCATCAAATTTTGGTTCAGTATTTTCCTTTGAGTACCTAAACAATTCCCTGACCAGACTAACATAATGGTTCAATCTAGTCTTTTTTCTCTTCTGAAGCATTTAGATCCATATATGTGTTTTTGTGATACATAATAATGTAAAACGGTTATAAATCATACTAAAATTGAGCAAAGTGTAGTTGACGATTAGAGCATTTAGATCCATATATATGTATATGTATATATATGTGTGTGTTTGTGATACATAATAATGTAAAACGGTTATAAACCATACTAAAATTGTGCAAAGTGCAGTTGATGATTAGAGCAGAACATTTTTGTATCTAAATTATAAATTTGATTTCAATATATATTTATTTCATAATGGTTGTAGGATGCGTGGATACAAGGAAAAGCTAATAAACTTTTCGGAGGTTAACAGAAAATTTAATTATATAAAATATCTAATTATTATTAAATAAATCTAATGTGGTAACCAAAAAACAAATCCATTAAGATTTAGTTAATCTGTTACAAAGAAGTTAATGTTCGTCCCAAAATGCTAATATAAGAATGATGGCACAAAGTTCGTGTTGAATTTTTCTAAACTGAAAATGATTAGGAATTATTTTGATTTACTTATATACGGTTTTTGCTTTCGCATTATAATAAATTTTTGATTATTTGAAATGAATGTTTTATGGAAATTTTATGAAAATTTTTTATAATAGTGGCATTATGTTAGGGGTGTTACACCCATCCTCTCTTAAACCCTTACTCTCTCAGCCTCTCATTTCTCCCACCATCCCTCTCATCTAACTTTCCTTTTTCTCCAATCCCTCTTTCCTTTAGTCATCACCTCCACCATTTTATCTTTATTCATTCGTGCCATGATACTTCTCTTCTTTTCTTTTTCCATTTGATGTTTATCAAACAAGAAGAGAAAATACTAAACCAAATAGATATTACATTCAGGGGAGAATTGTAATAATTGGATATTGCACTGAAAATGTTTTAAAATGCTTTTTTGTTGAAATATAAAAGTATCTATGCTTACGATTTAAAATAATTAGATTTGATATTTGTGCTGCGATACATGAACACTTATTATTTACGTTTACTTCCGCTCTGATACACAACGCTCTGACAATTTATTATTAATGCTCTAATAATTCTTTGGACTCTGATACGGGTGTATGATATTTACAACCTTATGCTCTAATATAAATCTTGAAAAAAATAGTACAAAGGATAACTGTTATTCTTAAAAAAACATTTGTTTTGAATCTTTTTACAAAATATATTTGCACTCTCATACAATGTTTTGAAAATATTTTGAAGATTATTTCATTTAACATGTGTATTTGTTAAACATAAAAAAGAGAAAGATTGTTAAGACAGGATCATCTAAAAAATAAACCATCTAAGTAATTCAAGTTTTGAAGTTTAACGAAAAACATTAAACAAAATATTGCTAATGGAGAATGCTCCTTCAACAAGTTGATGAATCTCCATGAAGATAGCATGAAGTAGCATAAGTAATTGAAGAAGAGATGAAGATGCTTGAAGTTGCGATTTCAATGAGGTTTCCTTGCAAGAGGTTGGGCCAACCTTGAAGTGAAAGGAAGAAGAAATCTAGAATAGAAGACAACTCCTATTGAAAACTTAAAAAAAGTTAGGCTTGCAATTTTGGAAAAGTTTTTACTATAGTTCTAATTTTCATACAAAGGGATGCCTCTCCTTTTATAGGTGAAGAAGGCTAGAGTACCTTGAATTCTAAGGAGCCAAAAAGTATTAAATGAGAAGCCTATGCTTGTAATAAACTAGTTAAAGCATTAAATGAGAAGCATATGCTTCTACTTAACTTGTCATAGCATTAAATGAGGAACATCCTTTGATGTTGACTCCTTCCAAACCCAAAATGAAACCCATTTAGGCGTTAATTAACTTAAAAGGCCCTAATGATGCACTAAGCTACTTTTAAGGGTACCAAGCCTTCTAAACAAAGCTAAACAACGTTCTTGACAAAATACAAAGCCTAAACGAAACTACATTACATATTTACAAGGTTTAAGAGAAAGCAAGAACAAGCTTAAAAACACCATCTTCCACAAGAGTGAAAGTTGTAAAACCTTGTGAGTAATTAAGATGCTATATTTTTTTTGAAATATAGAAAATTTATGTATAAATGCTACAGTAAAATACATATAATGCTACAGTGAAATATGTACAGTGCTACAATAAGAATACCTTGTGAGTCATGTTTTGCTACAGTAATGCTACGAGAAAAATGTAGTACAAGCTACAGTATTGCTACTGTGAAATGTAATACAAACAGTACTGTTACAATAAAATGTAGTACAACTACAGTACTGCTACAGTACCCCTAATTTCAACTATAAATAAGGGTGAGAAATGAAGTTTTGGAGGGAGGAGAGTGAAATTGAACAAGACTTTCATCGAAAATAAGGAGATATTAGGACTAGAATCTGAGTTGTAGAGAATGTAGCAAAAGCTTCTAAAAAGGTGTTCTTCATCCAAAAAGAGCGAGAATCAGGTAAGGCAACCTAACCTTGAGTCTTTTGTTTTTGTATGATATGAAATCTTGAATATGTTTAGAATTTTGATTCTCTTTATGGATTTAGAATGATATTATGTTTTTTTATATCTTTCTGGAAGGATAAGAAGATGTCTAACCAGCTATGCCAAACTCAACTTCTTGGTTCTCCAAAACGTTTATTTTATTTTTTCTCTTGCATCTTTTTGGAAGGATAAGAAGATTTCTAACCGACTATGCCAGATTCAACATCTTGGTTCCCTAGAACGTTTATTTTATTTTTTTCTCTTGCATCTTTCTAGAAGGATAAGAAGATGTCTAACCGACTATGCTAGATTCAACTTCTTGGTTCCCCATAATGTTTATATTAAGTAAGTTGTGACTAGTCACATGTAATGACGTTTATGGTGAGTTTGATTCGTCAAACATTTTATTCTTCTCCGGTGACCATTTATAGTGATATTTTATTATTGTTATTTTATTTTGTTATATATTCATTTTGTATGAAATCTATGATTAATGCATTTTATTATGTTGAATAAGTAAACTATAAAAATGTTGGAGTAAATTCTTAATCAAATTGTGAAATTTAAAACTTTGATCATGTTTTCCAGTTTTCGAATCTACCTTAGTAAAACTCTAATTGCTACTTAGTCTACCGTTAGATCAATCTGGAAATTTAATACACAGTTTATAAGACATAGAAATTAACTTTGACCATCAGGATCTTTAATTTGAGAATTGTACTTAGAGGAAATAATCTTATAATTTTGGATAGAATGACTATCACTTTATTTCTATCTTTAACTTATCTCGGAAAAAATCTAAATTCCCCCTTATTTTGCGGATAGATTAAGTTGGAAATTTTGATAAATGATTCCAGAAATATATTACTATATTTTGACCACTCGGATTTGTATCTGGATGTTTGTACTTAGAGGAATTAATTCTGCATTTTTGATAAAGTCGAAAACCCAATTGAATATTGTTTTCAAGTTGTATAAATTCCAATGTCTACCTAGTTAACCATTAGATTAACCTAAAATTAGATATGTAGTTCCTAAAACATGTTGATGTATCTTGACTGTTCAATTGTTTTTTAACTTAGTGGTGTTTATTAAGGATCTCAATTTTATGTTCCTGAATTACGGATGAAAAATTTCAAATTTCCACTTTATTAGCGGTTAGATCAAACTGAAATTTTTACCCAAGATTCTAAGTAAATAATGATTCAATGTACCAATTTAGATCTTGAGTGGAACTTGCACTAGGAACATATTTTTATGCAACCATCATAAAAAAAAATTTGGCTGATTAATAACCTTTGATTGATGAAATTGTGTTGAGTTTGTACTCGTTATGGGAAAGATAAGATTATAAGAAGAGTATGATATCTGACAATAAGTTTATTTTATTTTTGATATTGACACGAAAATGGGTTATTATCAAATTATGATTAGAGAACGAACATGATTGAGTTAGGTGGATGAGATGATATGATTTGTTGATTGTTGGGGTGAATATAAGAAATCATTAATTATGAAATGATGTTTACTACCGGGAATAGTATATTTTGTTTATACCATGAGACCTTGATATAAGCAGAGTAACCCATGAGGTTTATGAAAGAAGGGAGAGAGTGGTTTGACCATAAGACTTTGACATAAACATATTACTCATAAGTCTTATAAACCTGTGAAGAGTGCTGGTTACACGTTGAGGATTGTTCGACGTGGGTGCAGATTGCAGAAGAGGGGATTCTTACTGTAATTCTGGTTTTTGTGTGTAGCTATATTTTGGTTTTGGGTTAGAGAGGAGATTTATATTTTTGCGTGGTGCTTCTATAAATTCCTTGTTGTAAAAACCGCAACCATTATAGTGCATTTGCTTCCTGGATTGAAAGGACACTGGATGTAGGCATTGTTGGTCGAACAACCAGTGCTTGATTTTCTCTATCCATGCACTCTTTATTTCCAGTCAACTTTAACTGTTTAGCAGTCAATTGTGTTTTTCCGCTGCATTGAATTTTCATTACTTGCATTTCAAGGAAAGATCAAAAGCTTTGCATTTTCATCTCAAGATTGTGAAAAGATTTTGTTTTTGAACTAACGCCAATTCACCCCTCCTCTTGGTGTAAAACGAAGCCAACTTGTTTTCTAACAGGATGGAGCGATAAAAGTTTCACAGAGTTGTTGGAGTTGTTGAAAGAGATGCTTCCAGAAAATAATACTCTACCTATTCGTAATTACGAGGCGAACTTTTTTTTATGTCCAATGGGTCTTGAATATCAAAATACATGCTTGTCCCAATGATTGTGTTTTGTACATAAAGGAGTTTGCTTCGCTAAAGTATTGTCCAACATGTGGTTTAAGCCGTTTTAAAAAGAAATATGACAAAAACACTACTGATGAAGGTAATGATGGTTAACCTGCTAAGGTGATGTGGTATTTTCCTATAATACCTAGGTTGAAACGTATGTTCTCTGTTAAAGAAGATGTAAAGAACCTTAAATGGCATGTTGTCAGAAGAAAATGCGATAATCTTCTTCGACACCCAGCAGATTCACCACAGTGGAAGAAGATCGATGAAACATTTCCAGAATTTGGTGCAGATCCAAGAAACTTAAGACTTGCACTTGCAACTGATGATATGAATCCTTACGTGAACTTAAGTAGCAAACACAATTCATGGTCAGTTATGTTGATGATATACAATCTTTCTCCTTTGTTGTGCATGAAGAGAAAATATGTCATGTTGTCAATGGGGATATCAGGTCTGTTAAGACTTTGGCAAGTGTACCAAGTCGCTCAACTAGTAAAACCGGTAAGACTGGATATCGTTTCCCAAGAGACTTCGGTATTACTTTACTATCGTATATTTGCTAACTAATTTAAGCTAAAGAATTATTCCATTTTAGTGTGAGATTGTGCAATGAAAGTAAAAGTTACGCATAAGTAAAAGTTTGAACTACTTGGGGCCAAAACACGTGAAAATGAGATGATTAACGAATAAATGGGATGAATATGTTGGAGAATGATTTTAGCTAATTCCATCCTATGCATATGCACTACACCACTCTTCTTCAATTACTTGTTCTTGTCAACTAGCTAAATCACTAAAACCCAATCCCTTGGTGAGATAGCCTAGGTTCATTTGATACATCCCAATCCCCTGGTAATCCAACAAACTCACCCGCATTAAGAAAAGAAGTTTATGACAAGTAACGGTCCTAGCTCTATCCCTAGACACTATTTCCCTTAGGTGTTTAGTCTAGTTCAAGGTTCACCCAATGTTTCCCAACCTTAAGTAAACCCCACAATCAAGCTATGGTTGATCAAGTCATAACTAGCATTAAGTAAAAGACAAAAACACCAACAAGTAATGAAAAAGCATTTTTCATTTAAAAACAAGTGCATTTACATAAGAAGTTCTTAGTTTACATCACTCTCCAACAATAATGAACTTAGCTCTCCATTAATGGAGAGCTTGAGCTTACAATGGAATGAAAATGGTGAAGAAGAGACTCAAGGAGAAGGAAAGGAGAGCTCCCACTATCCAAAACTAGCTCCAAGAGGTGTAAGAACGCTTCCCCAGGTCTCAGCCGCCAAGAAGATCCTAACCCTAAAAAACTGTGTGCCTTTTATAGGGTAGGGTGCCACATCAGATAACTTGCGCCTAGCGCCATTAAAGTGGCGTCCAGCGTGAAAACCTCCTATACCAATAGCAGCAGTTCGTGCCCAGCGCCAATAATTTCGCGCCCAACGTGAAGCTGAAAGTATCCCAACTTCAAAACCTTCACATTTTTGGCTCTTCCTTGGCTCTTCACTCTTGATACAATTGGAGGTCCTTCCAGAGCTCATAAAGTTCCTACAAAACTTGGAAGAATTAGTGATGAAAATTGTTGTGTAACCTAAACCTCAGATATTCACAAAGTTAAAGATAAGGAAGGGATAAAGCATGTTTCAAGCCTTGGAAGAGTTGATTTGGTAGGAAAATTGTACCATAGATAATGGTAAGAATTACCGTTATCAACAACCCCAAACTTAAAACTTTGCTTGTCCTCAAGCAAAAAGAGAACAAGGCTAAGACAGACAATTCCATTCCAATGAATCACATCCAATTCAAGTAGAATCCAATCAACCTTGCTTGACATGATAAAATCACTTTGAGAAGATGAATTTTTGACAAAGAAATTTTCAACTATGGTGCTCACAGAAATACAATTCAAAGAAACATGCCAAGTTCTATGAGGGATCAACAAGCATGGTAAAAATGTTCTCCTTAATCACACCGAACCTTATCTCACCAAGGAAAATGTTTCTCTCAAGCTCAAGGGTGTATAGGGATGTGTGTTAATCACTCAATCATCACAATGTTGCACAATTTAACTTTGCCTTTCATTTCAACCACAATGAATACATTAACCTGCAAGTTTTCATCACAAGGACTTTCAAGGCTTGAATTTTTGGCTGGGCTAAGAAGGAGTTTTGGTTTTTCTAGATATAAAGCACCTTTAGCTAAGAGAACATTCAAATCAATACAAGTCAACATAATTCTCTCTTAAACTTCAAGAAATTACAACCAATTCTCAATTCCTTTTCCAACTTTTCATCTATTGATTCTTTTTCTTGCTCTTGTTCCTTTTTCTTCTTTTTCTTTTTGCTTTTCTTGTCATTTTCTTTCTTTTTTTTTAACCTCAACCACCCCAAACTTAAACCATTTTCCTCTACCAAAATGAATGCTCTACTTATCTCAAGGTAAGGGGGCCAAAATTCAATATTGGTCTCAAGGTTCAAGGATGGGATCAATGTTTCTTTCCATGTTCACAGGGTTACCAAAGCTCTTGGGTTCAAAACATAGACAAGATAGAAGAACAAGACGGCCTTGATCATATGAAACATGCAAGTAAATGATTCATACAGCGAAAATCAGGCAAAGTCAATTGTGATTCCAAAGTGATCTCACTCAATAAAAATTCTGAAGCACAACATCTCACTGGGTTGCATAGGGTTCCAAGATTATTTTCAAACACAATGCCATGCATATTGATCACAATAAGAACCAAGCAATATTCTACACCATCTAGAGCAACCACAATCTAACTTTCACATCTCAATTCTACCAACTCAAAGAATTCTCACAAACAAGCAAGCAGTAAAAATTTCAAACTCAACAGAACACTTGATATCAGATCAAAAGTCATAAAATCATTCATCAGCCAAGTTCATAATTAACAACAGAAACTAAACTAACTAGAATTTAAAAACTGAATTTAAAAACAAGACAAAATATAAAGGTTTCCAGTTTCCACAAAATGCATGTCCTGAACCGAGGGTCTAGGAGAAACTGTCATCACTGTCCTCCACCTCAGTGCCCTCCTCCTTAGGATCGTCATCATCATCAATCTCGATGATCTCTGTCCCAGCTTGAGAGACGTCCTGCTCAACCTCGTCCTCCTCCATCGCATGTGGTGCTGCGCTACCCCTCTCACTAACGGGAGCCTGGTCCCCATGCCAAGCGACAAAGGCCGCATACTGCGATGCAGTCATCGAATCTCCACCATCGCAAAGGGGTCCTGTGGGGCCGGCTGGTCAGGCTGAGCTGGGGGAGCCTGCTGAGCATCTCTACGAGGCTGACGACGACGGGGAGGCTGAGGGTCAGGAATGGGAAGAGCCGCCTCATCCACCACACAATACTGCCTAAAGTAGGCCCTGTTAATCGTCTTTCGGGGCCTCTCAAATGGGTCCACAACAGTAAATACCCCAGCTAAAGTGCAAAGATGAACAACGAGGGACGGGTACCCAAGTGGAGCTTTGGGGTTGGTGGATTGTGCACAGTCAAAAATCTCCTGAGCTATGAACTGACCAAGATTAATCTGCCGGCCCTGCAAGATGTAGTAAAGAAGAACAGCACGGCTGGTGACCAGATCAGAAACATGGGAACATGGGGAGATATTGGCATGCAATAATGCCACCCAGTATTGGCATAGTGGAGTGAGGATGGAGCGCTTAACATGAAGGGGCACGCCTCTGGAGTTGCGCTGAAAACGACCACCTGGAGCGCACAGAACACGCTCCACATCATCAAAATCAATGTCCTGAAAATCATTCGCCCTAGCAACCTCATACTCACAAGAAGCAATGCTTTCGGGCCATTCTATGCTGAGAAAGGAGTTGATGGTAGCTGAGTCAAATGGAATCCTTTTGCCCCGGACATAGCCCAAAAAAGGTTCTTCGTCATCAGAGAAATGGCAAGCATTTACATAGAACTCATGGACAATGCTGATGCTAGCAGGGGCCGCATATGTGAGAATCTGCAACCATTGCCTCCTCTCAATCTCTTCACAAAATGCTTCCGCCTCGGGGTACACCTGCTCAACTCTCCTCTCCATGATTAACCGGCAGTTTTGCACCACCGCAAAGTGTTCTAAATGCTTCTGAGAGAAGAAGTTGTAGGTAAAGGACTTCTGCTTCTTTTTTTCTTTGTCCTTCTTTTGGCCAATCGTCTTGACTTTTTTGGGGTTAGAGGATGACGCCATGCCTGCAAAATGAAAGTGAACACAAGTGCACCAAAGATTATTAGCTGGGATGAGGAGGGATCAATGTCAATTATAAGTTCAAGAGACGGACAAGCAATAGCTCACAGGACATACAACAGAGTGGAAACACAAATGCAAACAAAATAAAGCAAACGGAAATTGAAACAGAGCTCAAAAGATGGTTCAAACAAGTGTTGTGCAGAGATGTGGCGCCGGGCGCCATTCTGGCGGCGCCAGGCGTGAGTGATGCAGAGAAAAGGTTATGGACAGCAGGTTCTGGCGCCAGGCTGTGTGTGTATAGACTCAAACTTGAACATTCTTTTTCAGCCACCAAGCACCAAACCCCAACGTCAACAAGCCATAGTGATCAAAAAAACATACAAGAATTAAGCAGCAGAATGTAAGCACCATGAACATGAAAAGGAACCACAAACTTCGAGCTAACACAACAAATTTCACGCACAGTAAAATTGACTAAATGGGGAAACATGAAGAATACCCCAAGACAGTAGATTTCACACCCAAACATAAGAACATGGCAGTTCAGAATTGAAACAAACAAGACATTGAAAGTGATAGCAGCAAAACATACTTAAGTCGGAGAGGAAAATGGAAGTTACTCGCTTAGATGTGAGAGGACCGTGAGTAAGGCAATTGGCCGCAGTAAATGGGATCCCGTGAGTGTTAGGGTTTGGGGTCGTGAGAGGAAGTGGAATTTGTTGATAAATAAGAGGGGGGAAAGGATTGGAAAGGAAAAAATGGGTTTAGAAGTTGCGGCTTGGGTGGTGACGATAATGGAGGTCACGGTGTGGTGGTGGTTGTGGACTGGGCAGAGGAATAGGGAATGAGGGTTACAGTGGTTGTGGTGGAAGAGAGGAGAGAACTTGGTGGTAAGAAGGGAGAGTGTGGTGGTCGTGAATGACGGAGAAGTTGGAGAGAAAGATGCAGGGCGTCTAAGGGAGCTGCTAGGGTTTTGGGAAGGAAAATGTAAGTAGGCCAACACTGTGCAGAAAACCCAATTCAAAATTCAAGTTTTCTGCAGAAATGGTGCTGTGTGCCATATCTTTGACGCTGGGCGCATATTCTCAGCAACCCAGGTCTGGAGGCAGTGGAAACTGGCGCTGAGCGCCCTTTTTTCACGCTGGGCACCAATTCTGCAGAATTTCTACAGAATTCTGCATAATCTAATTTTGGTCCAACTCAACTATGACTTTTCGATATTGATACTTCTAAACACTCAATTCAGCCTAGATTAATGTGTTTTCACTATACTAACTTGTTCAAATCCTTAGGGAATGAAATTGATTGCTAGAACTCCAAATCAAGTGTCCACTTCCAAGCTTTTTCAAATGCCCAACTCAAGACTAGACCTTTGACACAAAAGCACTATAAACATGCCCAACTCAACAAACTAAGTCTAAACAAGCACCAACACACCAGAATACACTTAAGCAACAAAAATTGAACCTATTCATAACAAATAATCCCAACACTCTCATTCCACCTATGTACTAATGACATCACAACAACTTCAAATCAAAATCACAATTCCTAAACAACTACTTTGCACATGAAAACACATCAAACCAAATTCAAACAATTAAAACACACCAAAATCAGAAAAGAGTAGGGATAGAAGACTAGGTTGCCTCCCAGCAAGCGCTCGTTTAACGTCATTAGCTTGACACCATGATGCTCAGATTTGATTTTTGATGTTGGTGTGCTTCTTCCTAGCTTGACACCAACAAAATTTCAACACTTTTCTTGTCACCAACTTGACTCTCCTTGAATAGGGAGCCTCAATTTCAAGTACCCCATTTTCCTTTAACGCCTTGATAACCCATAACCTGTTCTTGAGCTTCACTGGTGTGCCGGGTTTGGGTTCATCACTTTCTACAATGGAGTGTTGATGAACAAGTTTCTCTTCTTTATTGCCATCCTCATCCTTCACTTTTGGAGAGAAACAATTAACCTTCTTGTTGACCACTTTGGCAGCTTGCCCTATTAGACTAATCACTGATAGAACTTCATTCTTAGCCTTAGGATTAGTCTTTTGTGCTTGATTTTGCTGACCAGCGTCGAAGACATTGAAGGTGACCTCATCATCTTGGTCTCTCAATTGCACAGTTCCCTTATCAACATGAATGACAACCTTGGTTGTCTTCATAAAAGGTCTTCGAAGAATGAGAGATATTTTTGCATCTTCCCCCATTTCCATAACTACGAAGTCCACCGGGAAATGGAGTTTATCAATTTCGACCACCGCGTCTTCTACTACACCATAGGGATGCCTGATGGATATATCTGCCATTTGCAAAATCATTCTTGTAGACTTGACTTCCAGACCACCAATCTTCTGAAACATAGATAGGGGCATCAGATTGATGCTAGCCCCTAAGTCAACAAGTGCTTTCCCTATCTCATAATTCCCAATGGTGTAAGGGATGGTGAAACTCCCCAGATCTTTGAATTTTGGGGGTAGAGTCCTCTGCATAATAGCACTGCAATTCCCTTGAACTTCAATTGTTCCTTCCTCTAAATACTTCTTCTTTTTACTAAGGAATTGTTTCATGTGTTTAGCATAAGAGGGAATTTGTTGCAATGCTTCAGTCAAGGGCATAGTAATCTCCAATTTCTTGAAGACATCCATGAAGCGCCCAAATTGCTTCTCTTTCTCATTTCTTGAGAAGACTTTTGGGTAGGGAAGTGGTTTCTCAAATTCTTTCTTCTTTTCCTTAACTCTTTCTTTCTTTTTCTCTTTTCTCACACTCTCTTCTTTCTCATTCTCTTCCTCTACTTTTCTCTCCTCATTCTCTTTCTTATTGTTCTTCTCTCCACTCTCTTCTTTTTCCATCTCTTTATCTCTCTTATTTTTTTCCTCTCTCTCCATCTCCACTAACACCTTACCACTTCTAGTAGTTATGACTTTGCATTCTTCCTTGGGATTGGCCTCAGTGTTAGCTCCAAAACTCTTATCAGACTTCTCTTCAAGCTTCTTGGCCAGTTGGCCCATTTGGATCTCCAAGTTCCGGATGGAAGCTTCAGTGCTCTTATGGTTGGAAATGAAGACTTGCATGAATTGTTGAAGAGTCTTTTCCAACTTAGAGGATCTTTCAGCACAAGCAGAGTGAGTTTGGTATTGTTGCTGAGGTGGCCTGTTAGATGGCCCAGCTTGTCCTTGACCCATGCTAGGATGGGGTCTCCAACCTTGGTTGTAATTGTTTGACCGATTTTGATTACCCATATAGTTCACATCCTCTTGGGTATTGGTCTGTTTAATGCAATGACCACTAACATGTTCTCCACCACATAACTCACACCCTTGATGTTGGGCGTGTGACACATTTTGCCGCTCTTGCAACTGAGAGACTTTGTTCATGAGGATTTCAAGCTGTTGGGTCATAATTTTATTTTGGGCCAAGAAGCATCCTGAGACTGTAGTTGTAAGACACCTCTTTGTTGCCCCCTCTCATTCTGTGATTCACTATCATTTGCAGCCATGTTTTCAATGAGATCACAGGCTTCCTCAAGAGTCTTCCACCAGATGTTTCCTCCAGCTGAGGCATCCAACATCAACTTAGTTTGGGAGCTCAATCCTCCCAAGAGTGGGTGTCTTCCTTAGCAGCCCTTTGAATCTTTCCCATGCTTGACTCAGTGTATCACTAAACTCCTGCTGGAAAGATGAGATCTGTTGCTTCCCTTTAATTACTTTGGATTAAGGGAAGTATTTGTTGCAAAACTTTGCCACCACATCATCCCATGAAGTGAGGCTGTTCTCAAGAAATGACGTGAGCCATTCTTTGGCGTTGCCTTCAAGAGAGAATGGGAATAGACTACGCCTTATGAAATCATCAGGAACATCTTGGAGCTTCACCGTGTTGCATATCTCCAAGAAACAGGTGATGTGTTTGAATGGATCTTCATGTGCCAGGCCATGAAATTGCTTGCTCTGCACCAGATGAATGAGAGCAGGCTTCACTTCCATGTTTGGTGCATTTATCCGTGGCCGAGCAATACTATTAAAACGAAACGACCCTGAGAAGGTATTGAAATCCTCCAGAGTGCGTTTAGCTTGCCCTTCACCATCACCATTCCTATTATCAGCCATTTGTTCCACCTCCTGCTCAGCTGCAGGCACAATGGGTTGCTCAGGAGTCCCAGGAGCGGGAGAAGTTTCTCTAGATGCCCGATTCTCTCTTCTTCTTCTACTGTTGTTTCTTCGAGCAGTCTTCTCTACTTCGGGATCTAAGAGGAGAGGATCAGAAGATTGTGTGCTCCTAATACGGATTGTGCCCTGCATACACTAGAGCCAATAGTACTAGAGCACCAAGTTAGCCCACAAATAATGAAAAGCAAAAATTATTCACAAAAGCAAGAATGTAAGAATAAAGCTTAAATGGGTTAGAAATAACATAAAAGTAAAGTAATTAAACCGAAATCCCCGGCAACGGCGCCAAAAACTTGTTAAGACTTTGGCAAGTGTACCAAGTCGCTCAAGTAGTAAAACCGGTAAGACCGGATATCTTTTTCCAAGAGACTTCGGTATTACTTTACTAACGTATATTTGCTAACTAATTTAAGCTAAAGAATGATTCCATTTTAGTGTGAGATTGTGCAATGAAAGTAAAAGTTATGCATAAGTAAAAGTTTGAACTACTTGGGGCCAAAACACGTGAAAATGAGATGATTAACGAATAAATGGGATGAATATGTTGGAGAATGATTTTAGCTAATTCCATCCTATGCATAAGCACTACACCACTCTTCTTCAATTACTTGTTCTTGTCAACTAGCTAAATCACTAAAACCCAATCCCTTGGTGAGATAACTTAGGTTCATTTGATACATCCCAATCCCTTGGTAATCCAACAAACGCACCCGCATTAAGAAAAGAAGTTTATGACAAGTAATGGTCCTAGCTCTATCCCTAGACACTATTTCCCTTAGGTGTTTAGTCTAGTTCAAGGTTCACCCAATGTTTCCCAACCTTAAGTAAACCCCACAATCAAGTTATGGTTGATCAAGTCATAACTAGCATTAAGTAAAAGACAAAAACACCAACAAGTAATGAATGAAGCATTTTTCATTTAAAAACAAGTGCATTTACATAAGAAGTTCTTAGTTTACATCACTCTCCAACAATAATGAACTTAGCTCTCCATTAATGGAGATCTTGAGCTTACAATGGAATGAAAATGGTGAAGAAGAGACTCAAGGAGAAGGAAAGGAGAGCTCCCACTGTCCAAAACTAGGTCCAAGAGGTGTAAGAACGCTTCCCCAGGTCTCAGCCGCCAAGAAGATTCTAACCCTCGAAAACTGTGTGCCTTTTATAGGGTAGGGTGCCACATTAGATAACTCGCGCCTAACGCCATTAAAGTGGCGCCCAGCGTGAAATACTGACTGAAAACAGTGAGTTTTCACGCCCAGTGCCCCCTAGGTCACGCCCAGCGTGAAAACCTCCTGGACCAACAGCAGCAGCTCGCTCCCAGCGCCAATACTTTCGCGCCCAGCGTGAAGCTGAAAGTATCCCCACTTCAAAACCTTCACATTTTTGGCTCTTCCTTGGCTCTTCACTCTTGATACAATTGGAGGTCCTTCCAGAGCTCATAAAGTTCCTAGAAAACTTGGAAGAATTAGTGATGAAAATTGTTGTGTAACCTAAACCTCAGATATTCACAAAGTTAAAGATAAGGAAGGGATCAAGCATGTTTCAAGCCTTGGAAGAGTTGATTTGGTAGGAAAATTGTACCATAGATAATGGTAAGAATTACCGTTATCAAGGTCCCAAACAACCTGGCAATGACATTGATGTTTACTTGAAACCTTTAATTGCTGATTTGAAATTGTTGTGGGAAGAAGGTGTCGAAGTGTTCGATTCAGATGTTGAAGAAAATTTCCGTTTGCGTGCAATGTTGTTTTGCACTATTAATGATTTCCCAGCCTATGGAAACTTGAGCGGTTATAGTGTTAAAGGACATTTTGCATGTCCGATTTGTGAAGAAAACACTAGTTACCTTCAATTGAAGCATGGTCAGAAGATGGTATATACAAGACATCGGAAATTCCTTTCTCGCAATCACCCTTATCGTAGATTGAGAAAAGCATTCAATGGAAGTGCGATGGATGAGGTTGTGTCTAGACCCCGTAATGGTGAAAAGGTGTACAACGAAGTCAAAAACGTTGACATTGTGTTTGGAAAACATCATAAAAGTACCTTTGCAAAAAAACGTTTGGAAGAAACCATCAATATTTTTTAATCTTCCTTATTGGTGTAAACTTGATGTTAGACATTGTATTGATGTGATGCACGTAGAAAAAAAATGTTTGTGAGAGTGTCATTAGAACTTTATTAAACGTGAAAGGGAAGACCAAAGATGGAATAAAAGCAAGACAAGATTTGGCTGAAATGGGAATCCGAACAGAGTTACATCCACAAACAATAGGAAGACGCACCTATCTGGCCCTAGCCTGTCATACTCTTTCTAAAAAAGAAAAACAAATTTTTTGTAACTCTTTAAGAAGTGTGAAGTTTCCACAAGGTTATTTTTCAAATATTAGTAACCTTGTTTCTATGCAAGAGCTAAATTTAGTTGGTTTAAAGTCTCATGACTGTCATATATTGATGCAACAATTGTTACCAATTGTTATTCGAGGCATATTACCTCATTCTGTTAGGGGTATTCTGACACGTATGTGTTTGTTCTTTAATGCCATTTGCAAGAAAGTTGTTGACCCTCGATGTTTAGATCAATTGGAAAATGAAGGAATAAGAGTACTATGTGAATTGGAGATATATTTTCCACTTTCTTTTTTTGATATCATGGTTCATTTGATCGTTCATCTAGTCCGAGAAATTCGAATATGTGGGCCGGTTTACTTAAGGTGGATGTACCCTGTTGAAAGATACATGAAAATCTTAAAGGGACATGTCAAGAATCAGTATAGACCAGAAGCTTCAATCATAAAGAGATACATTGCAGAACAAGCCGTTGAATTTTGTTCAACTTATATGCCAAGTTGTGAACCAGTGGGTCTACCCAAGAACATACATGAAAGAAAATGTGAGGGTAAGGGTCGTGGTGTGAGGATTCAAAGTGTTAGTAGAAAAGAAGTTGATCAAGCTCATTTGTACATCTTAAACAACACTGATGGTGTGATTCCTTACATTTCTGAACACGTTAATGAAATAAAGGCATCACATCCAAGAATGAGTGAAAAATGGCATCTTAATGAACATGTCAAAACCTTCTTACAATGGTTTAAGAAAAAGATTTATGTGATTCCACATGTTTCTGAAACTCTATTGAGGTTATCTCGTGGGCCGAACACAGATGTGATTACATATGGTGGGTACTATATAAACAATATCTCTTTTCAGACAAAGGAAGAAGATGACAAAAGTAGGGTTCAAAATAGTGGGGTTACACTACAAGCTGAGTTTGTGCACTTTTCTAGTTCAAAAGACAAAAATCCAATCACTGCTTCAATGAGTTATTTTGGAGTAATACAAGAAATATCGGAAATGAATTATGTGAGGTTTAGAGTCCCCGTTTTCAAGTGTAAATGGGTTGATACAAATTCTGGTGTCATGGCAGATGGCTCTAGTTTCACATTAGTATATCTTAAAAAAATAAATTACATTAATGAACCATTTATTACGGCCAGTCAAGCAAGGCAAATATTCTACGTAAGTGATCCAGCGAATGAAAAATTGTCAGTGGTTTTGGAAGGAAAAAACATGCACGAGTATGATGATGAAGAATCTCTTAATATACTTGAGACAATATATGCCACATCAAGACCCATTGAAGACTCAGTTCATGACGTTGCCGATACATGCAATTCGTAGTGATCACAATGAAGGGATCTGGGAGAAAACAATATCTTAATAAGTAACGTCTTTTTCTTCTGTTTTGACTATATATGTACTTATATCCGGATGAATATTTCAATTAGTACTAACCTTGTATTTATTTTTCAGGTATGTCGAACTCAGACTCAACATCAGGACAGATAAGACGTACACGAGGCGTGACACAATTGGCAGAAGTGACATCCGGACAAGTTCATGGGCAGAGGAGACATGTTGAGATTGCCCCCAGATCAGGTGTGGCATCAGGGCCAAATGCTGATAGATTTAGTAGTTATTTGGGTAAGATAGCCAAAACCCATGTTTCTATCCTTCATGCAACTTGGGATGACGTCCAGAGGTCGAGAAGAACCTCTTATGGCAAGATGTTCAGGTATGATTACTTAAAATAAATTCGATATACTTATTTCTTTGATCTTATTATGTTATTAACATTTTCCTTGTTTTAAACAGCTAAAATATGATATTCCAAACACACTTGAGATGAGAAAGAAAGTGTTACAATAATTAGCAAAGAGATGGAGGGATTTCAAGACAAGGCTGACACGTCTGTATGTGTTTGGAGACAGACAACATGAGAACCCAAGTAAGGATTATTCCTTCACCGATGAAGAGTGGATGCAGTTTCCTTAACAAACAACGTCTTAAAAGGTGTTTTTAATATTATATAGTTATGAATATAAATGGTTTTACAGGGTAAAATGTTATTCGTCCAAGAAAGGAAAAGGCTAAATGATGCACCACACGTGTTATCACGAGGTGGTTATGCAAAACTTGAGAAGAAAATTAAAAAGAGTCAAGTGGATGAGTTGGGGCTTGAGTCCCCGGACCTTACACCTCCACCTACAAGGTACGAGATGTGGAAGGCTGCTCGGACGAAATCAGATGGGAACATGACATCTGCCTCAGCTGCATTGATCTCATAGAGAATTGTAAGTTGAAATTATAAACATTGTTTGATTCTGTATTTATCATATCATGCAATTTAAGTAACAATTTTTTTATGTGTAGGATGAGTTGGTTGAGCAGCAGACACAAGGAACATTTACTCTCCAAAAGAAATACAAAGAACGCTTGAAGAGAAGTTGCAATCCACGACACAAGGCACCTTGGGTGTGCCCACTGAAACTCCCACACCACCTCCTGCTAGCACTAGAGGATCCTGCTCCGCTGTTGAACCTACTGAGTACATTGGTCAGTACGAGTTGTTGGTTGACGGGGATGCCCCACGCATTGTGGCTGTTGGAGAAGTAGTTGAGGGAGGTCAGACTATTCATGGTGTTCCCATATCACCCCAACACGTCGGTGTCATGATTGACGAGGTTCGGGATCCCCAGGCTTAGGTGCTTGTACCCACTCCAGAAGTTCAATTTGTGGGGGAGGCCATAGGAAGTTTTTTAGCCTGGCCTAGAGCATTGATTATCACACACATTGCTACACAACAGGTATAATATTTTTATCATTACTAATTTTATATTTTCATTTAAAAATATTTGTTCATAACTTTGAAAATCTTATCTTCAGTTCACACGTCCTCAAAAGCAGTCGATGCATAAGGCACCAATACCTGAATATGATGACACGGTTGAAGGGGAGGATGATCCAATAACAAAACTAATGTCAAGAATTCCCAGGTTCAACAAAGGATCAATACAAATATACTGGGATTTAAGAGTATTTGGTCTCCCCCTCACATGCTAGTATATATCACATTCAATGATGTATTTGAGATCATTGCGGGAGACATGATGTTGAATATTTCCATTATTCAACTATGGTGCATGTAAGATAGTTAATTTTGTCTACCATAATAGTTTTATTTAGATTACTAGTTTCTAACAACTTAACTTGTTGTTATAGGTATATGGCCATAGTCATTGTAGACCAAGGTCGGTCTTCCGTTTACGGATTTGTTGAACCTCAGACCATTCAACGTTCTGGTAACACACTTGAAAGCAAACAAAATTATTTGCAAACATGGATGGTTAAGTCAAATAGAGACGTATACCTTGTGCCATACATTGATGGGTATGTGTTGTTTTATGTAAAAGGTAATTAAAGTTTACTTAATTAGTTTACTAACTATTTATGATGTTCCAAACAGGGCTCACAGGCAGTTGTTGGTCCTCATTCCCAAACAATGTAAAGTTGTATTCTTATGTTCGCTGCAAAGGAAGATGAAAAATGACTTGAGAAACATGCTTCAAGGGTAAGTGTTTCGCCAAAAATGACTTTGAAATTCATGTTGACCTTAATTTTTTATGATTTGATAGTTATATTACTATTACTTTGTGTTTTAATGTAAATAGAGTAATGGGTAAATCTCGAGGTCAGCTAAATCAAGTCTTGTATCCAAAGGTTGGGTGCATTTATAGTTTTAATTCATTTACTATGTTATTTAGTGATCTTAATTCTTGACTATATTTAGTTTGTCATTTTAGTGTAACAAGAAGCGAGATTCATGGGAATGTGGTTACTATGTGATGTCTTGGATTAAGACCATCATTCGAGCTGGCATTACAGATGTGAGGTAATAATCATGCTCACTTTCAAAACATCACAAATCAATAATTTTCTTTGAACATATATCAAACCATGATGAATATTTCTTAATTGTGCAGCGCTTCAACAATTTATCTCCTTTACCCGAAGACACCATAAAGCAGCCAAGGCAGGAGTGGACAACCTATCTTCTGCAAAATTGGAACTATGAACACTTATATTTGTTGTTGAACATTACTTAGGTTTAGTTTAAGTTTATAATTTCATATTTTTTATCTTTCATTGAATTATAGCTAAAAAACAAACATTTATTATAAATAATTGTTTTGGGTCAATTTTTTGATTTTCAAGTGTGGTTTTATTGGAAAATAAAATATATTTTTTTAAAAAACAAACACCCAGAAGACGTCGGTTAATGCAAAACCTACGTCTACAAACGTTTTTCAGTGCACAAACGGACATCCAATGAGTTACAATGGATAAAATGCTCCAGGGCCTATAGACGTCGCCTTTGGACAAGTCAGACGTCTATATAAACGTTTATTGTAACTATGACCGACGTCTATGTAGACGTCGGTGTTGTAGACAGCCGACGTCTATGTAGACGTCAGTTATATCCTAACCGATGTCTTATTTAACGTCACTCGAATAGACGTCACTTCCATATATGATGTTAAAAGTCCAAAATAACCGACTTCTAAAGCCCTTTCTGCACTAATGACTCATTTCATAAAAATCAACACCGAAATCTCTTGCAAATTATATATCTCCTTTACAAACTATTAGACATTGCTAAGTGAAACGATTTTAAAAAGACTATATATCCCTCTAGTGTTTTCCTGTGTTTTTATTAATTACTTAACTTATTAAAATCAAACTTATTTAAGCATCTTACCAAGCACACCATATCAATTAAAAACAAAAAGTGACAGAAAAAATTATTTTAAGTAAACATTTAACCCTAACCCAAAACATGTTCTAAACTCAAATACTTATTTTACCCATTATCATCACTTTTATATTATATTTTATATATATATATATATATATATATATATATATATATATATATATATATATATATATATATATATATATATATATATATGAGGTTTGTTAACACGCGTACGCCTGTTTTTCAGTTAGTACGTTTTAACAATGTGTACCGGATTATAGTAGACAAAAATACCCTCATTTATCATGGATTCTAAGTTTTAAGGTCAGGGATATTTAAATAATTTTCATTCTCAAAACTAAAAAAAAAAAAAGAAATCTCCCAACCCTTACTCACCTCCCTCATTCCTCTTAACCCTTTCTGTTTCATCTCTCTCACTCCAACATCTTCTCTGTCATCCCCTGTTGCCCCAATAAAAAAAAACAGAAACCCTTGAATAACATTATCCTCATTTTTATATTATATTATATTATATATATATATATATATATATATATAACAAAATCAATAAATTTTTAACAAATCTAATAATTAATATTTATCGGTAAAAAAATATTTTTTAAATTGATATTAGTCTATAAATTATTTATTGTATTTAATGACACATCTTCAATATATTATTTACTATATTAGTAAACGGTGAAAATTTTTAAAGGATTCATTTAATTGAAACTTATCTTAACACATTTTGTGCTGTCACTGAGTGAATTCTAAATCTCTTAATAATCATACAGTAATACAACTTTTGGTAACAATTATTTTATATCCATAATTTTATACTTATCTTTTAATCATAATAGAAATGCGAAATAAAATCCAGATATTAACATAAAATGATTATCGATTTATTTTATTACTAAAACATATTAAGTTTAATTAATATGAAAGCAATTACAATAAAAACATATCTTATATAATAATCAAATTATAAACTGTAATAGAAAAATTACTAATTTGAGAACAATATATTAAATACTATATTCAATATAAATTTTAATCACCCTATCCACTAATCAAAATTAAGGCCAACTATTTAATATTAAACATTATGAACTAATAAAGAAGAATATTAAAAATTAATGATGCATGAATTTTTAACAAAAGCAGTAAATGCACCTTCTAATTTAATTTAATTTAATAAATTCAATTACATTTATATTTTTTCAATTCTTCAATAATGACTGAACTTTCGGTTTCGTTGAAAATATTCAGAAATTTTAATATGCAATCACATTTACAATAACTTCAACTATTATTTATATTCTGATTGAAGTCCCCACAAACCCCACCTTTATTATCAAATGAAAAAAAATAATATTATTATACATTATAAAAGCCTCTCATTCACAAATTGTAATATATATATATATCAATCAGTATAATTCATGAAACAAACTTGTGTGTCATTCATTCACAGCTCTTCTGCATCATCTTTTGTTGGTGTTTTTCATCAATGGTAATGGTGATTGTCACAACCCTTTTGGTTATATTTGTGAGTGTGGTGTTGAAGGTTGGCTATGACACCATTTCATGTTACTGGCTCACTCCAATGCGCATAAGGAAGATGATGAAGAAACAAGGTGTGCATGGTCCTAAACCCAGTTTTCTCATTGGCAACATCACAGAAATGACATCTCTTGTTTCAACAGCAGTTTCTCAAGACATGAAAACTATCAGCCATGATATTGTTGGTCGTATTTTGCCACATTTTGTTGTCTGGTCCAACCAATATGGTATGTCTCTTTCTACAAGCTCACCAACACATGCACACAATTTATCCATGTCAAATTTTTTTGGAATGAAAATGAAATTTCAAGTATTCTATACACTCAATCCGAGGTAATTCTGCAGAGAGTGTAAATTCTATATAAAATTGGATCTCACCTATTGTTGAACAAATCCATCTTATTATAGATCAAAATTATTGGAGTAATAAATTCAGATTCCTATTTTCTAAAAGAATTTAACTCGGATTTTCAAACATTCAAATCCAAATAATTGGAATGGAATCCAAATTTGTATTTTCTAAGAAAAATAATACTTATAAATTCATTGAAATTGATTTTAAAAGTCTTTGTTTTTTTTCAAATATGATTTCCACGTGTGAAATATTTTAAATAAAGGTTAATGTGTTGGATTCAAAATAATAACTAGACAAACAAATAGCAGCTTTTATACTAAAATAGTTTCATAAGATTATATATATATATATATATATATATATAATTTGATATTGTTTCTAGTACATGAGATTTTTAATATATATTAATAATTTAATAAAAAAATCATATAACATAATGATTATATCCCGTGATTATATAATTTGATTTTATTTTTAATTGATACAGAATCTCTAACTAGTTTTTATGATATTCAATAAGATATAAATGTTTGGTTTAGCGGCCATTTAAGAGAAAAGAGTAGAAAGATGGAAATTGAAAGAAAAATTCTCAATATCACAACCATCAAAAGTTTTTAAATTACCACAAAATTTCTTCAAAATTAATTATTCTTGTTTCTCTCATATTGTAAGTTACGTATAATAGATTGTATGTATATACACACAATGTGTTCTCTATTTGTCCATGTTCTTGTATATCATTCACATTAATTGGAGTTATAAGAACATACGAACACAATTAATTTAAAATGAAACTTAAGCAAAATCACCCCCCATTGATGTGTTTTATATGATCAAGATTAAATATGTTTAATCAAATATGTTCTTTTATATATGTATATATATATACATGCATGTGCATAAGTGTGTTACTCTGAGTTTTCTTAATTTTCTTATTCTCTTTATCATGATCATGTAGGAAAGAGATTCTTGTATTGGAATGGAATAGAACCAAGATTGTGTCTAACAGAAACTGCACTGATAAAGGAATTTCTGTCAAAGTACAACTCCATATCTGGAAAATCATGGCAACAACAACAAGGTACCAAACATTTCATTGGGAAAGGATTGTTGATGGCCAATGGTAAAGATTGGCAATACCAACGTCACATGGTTGCTCCAGCATTCATGGGAGAGAGACTTAAGGTAATTAACTAGTGACACATTGGTAATTGATTATTTTTTCAGTAGATTCAATTTTATTTTGAAGTCATCACTAGAAATTTTAGAAATACATTTTTTAATATATTCATTCAAAATATATTTTATGATCATTAGTTGAAAGTGTTGGAAATATCAATTCTAAAATTTCAGCAATAGTTTCAATGATTTTGAGATTAAGTGAACTGTTGTGAATATTGGTATAAGTGTGTATTCATAATTTTCTTGAGTCCTTTGGAATGGTAAGAAATAATTGAGGTTGATTCTAGATATTAGTTATAATCTTTCAATATTATTGTAAATAGGTCATTGGGTAACCAAATAAAAGAGAAGTGAAAGAGTATCTCTTAATTTGAAGTGTTTATCGGATTTTATAACTTTTAAGATGGAGATTTGGATATGTGAGGTTTTGGTAAAAAAAAACAATATCAAAATCAAAATTAATAAAGTATATAATGAAAATAGTCTTCAATCTCAAATACACATCTTTCTTAGCCAAGCAATTAAGTTTTTTTTTATCACTAATATGACCAAGTTTTTTATGTCACAAAGATCTCTCCTTATCCATATCATTCACATTATCCTTAGCAATCAAAGTTTTAGTACTGAGTTTCACCCATTTCTAGTTGTGCAGTATTCTTCATCACTCTTGGTATCTCTAGACACTCTTGTTATCTTCCTGATACATTGTCCAGTTGAGTTTCACTCACTCCTCATTTTCACAAGACAAACTTGTCTAGCTACTGTTTAACTCCACCAAGTTAAACATTAGAGTTTCACCCACTCCTGACTTTCATTAGACACACTCATCTAGCTACCATTTAACTCCGCAAAGTTAAAGGTAAAATGTTTTAATTTTCTTCACAATTTACAATAAAAAGATTGGTTACAAGTCCTTATAACTCTCGAAAAAAGAAGATATGTGCGCAATACAATTTAATTAACAAATTCATTGAATATTTCTCTCTTCTTACAATAGTAAGCTTATATATCAAAGAAGCTTGAGAGTGTTTCTCTTCTTAATTTTTTCTCTTTAAGATATTTTCTTTTGAGTTTGTGTGCTTTTGAGCTTTTTCTCGACGTTGTTCGCTTGAGCCTTTTCTTTCTATATGTTATTCCCTTAATTCTCTTTCTAATTGATCTTTTATTTAAAGGCTTCTCAAAAAGATAACTGTTAGACAAAGCTTTGCTTTGATCTTGAGTCTTTTTAGTCTTGTCGTATGTAGTAGTCGTTGGTTAAAGTCAACTTATCAGAGCATACTTGCTTTTTAAGTACTTTGAAAAAAGTAGGCAGCAAGTTTTTCTGGCATGACTTTTGATGAGGACAACATTCTGTGAATGTCTTCTTTGTTTCTAGCATCCATTTTTGATTTGTATAGGATGGAGCAGGTGGATGCATGTAGTGGACAATCTACACAAAATAGAGTAGATATGCATGCAGTAGATATGTCATTTCTCTTATAACTTTTGTTGTTTTTAAACATTGACCATATAATGGCATTTAATGTTTGTTCAGAATAACAAAGTGTTTTTTACATTTTCCACCATTCAAATAGGATTTGATCATTTAAGCTTTGCACTAAGATACCAAGCAATTGATGAAGACTTCACCATTGGATGAAGTAGATCATCTAACACATGGTATCGTCTAGCATATGTAAACACTTCTCAAATTATTTCTTTGTTCTATTCAAAAATGTGTTTAGCAAGGTGTCTTTCAACTTAAATTTTTGGAATATCATATGAGGCTTTTAACGTGATTTCCAAAAACATCGTTTGACACTTTTATCTATCAAGATATATTGAGAGTTTTTATAACATTTGTTGCATTCAAAAGGACTCTCATTGATGCATTAATTAGGGAAACCATTTGGTGGTGTGTGTTCATACGTAATTGTTTTTACTAAGGCTTTCCTTAAGTTGTTTAGGTTTTCCAGAGCATTTTCACAAACCACTTATATTTTGGCTATATTGTTATTCTAATGATAATATTGTCATATGCTCTTTTCGTTTAATGTTGTTTGTTATACTTCAAAACATATGAAAGCATTTAGACAGTTCATTCTTATAGACGATCTTGTCTAAACATAACTCTTTCGTTGGTGTAACATACAATGTAGCACCACTATTAAGTATCCACATACTTTCATCTAATATAAAATTGATAGATAAATAATCATGAAGAAGAATAAGATCACCACATGTAGTAGTAGTATTAACATGATCATCATCATGATCCTTTTCTTTCTACTTTCACCTGCTTTTGTTTTCCCTTTTTCATAGAAAAAATTTCTTTAGATATGTCCAGGTTTATTATAGTATTTGCACCTCACGTTATTGTATCTTGACTTGGACATTATCTTGCTATTCTCTTTACCATTCTTTGGTTCCTTTTCCAAACACCCTATTTTAGGTGATAAAAACCTCATTCTTTATTAAGTGCTTCACTCTTTGTCATTTGGAGAGAAACATTGTCACTAGGGACGTTGTTTGTAATTGAACCTTGAAAAGTATCCCAAGACTTAGGTAGAGTATTTAGTACCTATAGTCCCAAAATTTTATCATCAAAGTTGATACTCACTCCTGATTGTTGATTTAAGAACACTTGAAACTCATGTGAATGATATGAAATAGTGGAAGAATTCTCCATATACCTCAAATTTAACAAGTAATTCAACAAATACAAATTAGTATTTCCTAACATAGAAGCATATAAGGATTCAATCTTCCGCCACGAAGTTCTAGCATATATATATATATATATATCCCAATAGTAATGTGATTATAAACATTGTCTTTTATATATTATTGAATAAAACCTTCATGCTTAATTTCATTCATCAGACATAGAATATGACTTTTGAGCAGTAAAGATTGCAAATGCATTTTCTTCACAACCAACAAGACTTTCAACTTACCCATCTACAAATGATAATTTGTAACCATTTAAAGTAACCATATTTATATTTGCCTTAATCATTAAAGCAAGAAAATATGGCGAAAAAAAGTTTTGATGTCATTTTAATAGGAAAAAACAACACAACAACAAAAGTATTAAAGTATGTAACAAAAACAGTTCTCCAAAGTTATAATAATATCTACAAAGAGTGACAACAATAGAATGTGGCAGAAATCATCACAAAATAAAAGACAAAAATATTTTAAAGATGGTAAAACTCTCAATATGAGAGGTAAAATCCCATACACACAAGCCAATAAATTAAGTTCTACTAAAATAAAATACAAATACAAATACAAGATAATCATATCAAATATAAATACGAGAGAGTCAACTCAAATACACAAACAAATACTTATAACTAGCCAAAACATTAAAACAATAATGTTTTTTTTTTGAAAAACAAAGAAAAAGAAACATTAAATAGAGCAATAGTGTGAAATTGATTTCTCTAACCAAAATCTGTCAATTGATAATTCCAACAATCAAAATTAAAACAATATACCACAAATTTGATGCAAAATTTTAGTTGAATCCCACTATGAATAAATTGACAATAACAATTTTTCTAAACCTACTCATTGAATGTGCAAACCATTTTTTTAATTTTTTTTCCTCTTTTTTCTCTCTCAAAAAGACAACAAAATTAACACTTTACAAAACACTTATCTACTTGGATAAAGTTGAGAAAAAATAACTTCATAAGAGTTTGAGCTTTTTTAGATATACAATTTGGTAGTCCAACTCAATAATAATTTTTTCTTTTCATATTTTTATGCATACAACTTGTAATTGATAGGGTCTTTTCAAATTTGCTTAAGATTTGTAATGAAGAGAACCATCGAAATTGCTAAAAATACTTGTAAGGACTTCTTTTTTCAAGTTTGTTTAGAAACCTGACATAATACACATGATGAGTTGTGAACAATATATTAAGAAATGGTTGGAATTAAAATGATGAAGGACATTTAATGTATAGGGCTATGCTGGGCACATGGTGGAATGCACAAAGGATATGCTTCAATCATTGAAAAATTCATTAGAAAGTGGGCAAAGTGAATTAGAGATTGGAGAGTACTTAACTGAACTCACTGCAGATATTATCTCAAGAACTGAGTTTGGCACAAGCTATAAAAAGGGAAAGCAACTTTTCTTTCTCCTCACACAGCTTCAGGCTCGTTGTGCTCAAGCAACTCGTCATCTTTTCCTTCCTGGAAGCAGGTATATGGAATAGTGTTTAGAATTTTTAATATGCCAACCATACAAGGTGAGAATGTCATTTGGTTTTTTACCATAGAGGAATAACCTAAAGAATAATATCATATAATTAATGTTTAAAAGAAAGATAGTTAACTAGTGAAAATATATTGCAAAAAAAGGGTAAAGCTTTTATTAGGGGGTAAATTTTAAACATAATTAAAATTGATTTCTGATGTAAAATTTGCATTTACTTATATATTATAATTTTATTTTATATTTAGTCAAGAAGTGTCTAACACAATTTCTCATGTTGACGAATAATTATCTATAAAAAACACTTGAAAACATTAGAGGGAATGAATAGTATTTTTGAAAACCTTTCGTGATACACTCCTCCCATGGATAGATGTTGATGGAAACAGAGAGCACAAAGATGGAAGCTAGATGGAATTGAGAGCTCTTGGTGTAAGGTGTGGATGGTGTATGGTGTATGGTGTGAGCTATGATGCATGGTAGGTAGCCTATATAGGGAAGGTGGATAAAGAAGGTCAAGCTCTCTCTTTAGTCAAGACTTTATAGAAGGAAGAAATCTTGAGCGATCTCAACAGAGGTTCCTTACCATATATCACAAAGTGAACACAAAGGGGTGAAGAAATGGTTGATCATCAACCACAAATGGTTGATCACATGAAACGTATTTCAACATTTTTTAATATGAAATATATAAGAACGTGCTCGAGCTACACTCACTGGATGCAAGGGACTTCATGCGCGCGCTAGACGGATGAGGGTATGCATTAGGTGCTGACCAATCCATAAATAATTTTAGGCTTTGCTCCAAATGAAATAGTTATTCACTTCACCTTGCTTGGATCTGTCTTCAAGGTCCTCTTGGAGTCTTCTGGCCATACTTCTATTGATAGGACCTTGATTGTAGCATGGACTTAAGCCCAAGCTATCATTTCGTAATGTGGTGTCTAATGGTTTGTACATGAGAGATACAAATGGTAAGATGTTTATACGTTGATTTTAAAGAGATGAATAAATGGAAAACATTTTAAATATCAAAACAGTAAACCACATATTTTATACTAGTTCACTCGACCTAAGTTACGTTCAATTCTCCCTTAAAAAATCTTAAAGTGTTCCACTAATCTTTAGCAAGATTGCACAAGTTTAAGCTCTCCAGGTTTACGAGTATTCTCACCACTCTGAGTTCCCTAGTTAACACGACTATTCCAAGTTTAACCACTCGTAACGTACATGTATTATAACCAATTTTGGTCTCAAGTGTTCTAATCATTTTTTATCTTAACCTTAGATAACACGTCTAGACAAGTTTTTTAATTCTCTTCATAATTTACAATACAAAATGTGTTATGAGAAAAATTATATATGATAACTCTCAAGAAGAGGATTTAAACAATACAAAGTTTTTTTTGATTTGCTAAAGTTCTTTTCTCAAAAGAAATATACAACGTCACACAATATGTGAGCACATGGAACTTGTCTTAGCTTTCATGAGTTCATTATTTTTCGTTTTTTGTTCTTCTTGTTATCATTCTTGTATTTTCTTCAAGTTTCCGTCTATATATAACATCTCTTGAAAGATGACTGTTAGATAAAGAAGTTGACTTTATGAGAGCAAGTAACTTTAGGTAGGAAGTCAGACTTTAGTCTACTTTGTAGAGGTTCAAGGCTTTAACATAGCCTTTAGCTAAACTAAGCTTGTATGATGTAACAAAGTATAAGGCTTCAAGGTAAACATTCCCAAAAGGTTCTTAATATCTCATAAGTCTTTTTTTTTGGTGCATTGTTTTTTATCATATCTTTCTACTTTACTAATCTGCACAAATATCAAGAATAAAGTATACAAGCATCAAAGCACTTTATCATACATGCATTAAATGTTTTAACGTTGATAAGTGTTAGACTGTATTGCGTGTTCAAGACATTTTATCATTTGTCATGTCATTCATAAATGCATCGTTTGATAAAACATACAACATGTATAATCATGAGATGATATAAAACATTAGATGCTTCTTCAAAGGCTATAACATTTAGTAGTCAATCATCAGGCGATGCATTCTTAAGACGCTTTGCTTGATATAACACTAGTATAAAAATTTCTTTTAGCCTAGTGTTAAAAAAGAGATAGATTTTCTTGTTCAAAAGACGCTAACTCGTTAGATTATTTCAAAGAGAGACACTTCTTTTTCTTAGACGTTATTCATAAGTTTAGTTCATTATACACTTTAGTGTACAAAACGTTATTTAGACGATACATAATATTTCTTTCTTTAGATGCTATTTCATTAAAGCAATTTTTCATGCACAACATTATTTTGTTTAATGTTTTTTTGTTAAACTTCAAAACCTTTATTTCTTAAATGATCTATTCTCAAGATAGTCTATTCTCTAGACGATTTTATCTTACAAATCTTGAATGTAAAACTAAATAGTTATAAATGGTCTGTCTCATAACAGTAGAAGTGAAAAATTCTTGGTCTCAAAAGTTACTTTGATTGAAATCTTTGTTTAATTTTTAATAAGACTTGTCCTCTCTATGATCTTTGAATTTGAATCTTTTATTTATTTTGTCCCCCCCTTTTGAAATAGTGAATTGAAATAGTTCCCATATCTTGAATGTGAACTTACACCATTGATGATGAAATAGGTTTTTTCCCAGCAAGTACAATAGAGAGATAAAGAGTTTGAAGATGGAGGTGGAGAAACTCTTGATGGAGATGATAAAGAGTAGGGAAGATTGTATGGAGAAAGAGAGAAGTAATTCATATGAGAATGATTTATTGTGCATACTCTTGGATGAGATGAAGAAAGAAAGTGGTAGCTTGAATCTTCAACTAGTTATGGATGAATGCAAAACATTTTTCTTTGCTGGTCATGAAACCACTGCTCTCTTACTCACTTGGACAGTCATGTTGCTAGCAACAAATCCACATTGGCAAGACAAAGTCAGAGCTGAGGTCAAACACATTTTCAAAGGGGAAACTCCATCACTTGATAAACTCTCCAAGCTCACTCTGGTTAGTTCCAACTATATCATTATTATGTCTTTCATTTTTCATTACTTCATTTATCTTATACTTTATTTTAAAAGTGTATGTTTCTCATATATTCATACTTTTATAACCTAATTAAAAGTATTTTACATATCATTTTTAAAATACTGGTATAATAATTAAACTTTTCTGTTTATAGGAGTATAATGTACAAAAGTTTAAAACTTTGCAGTCTGAGTTGAAAAACATGATATTGAATGAATTTTTTCTGTAATTTATACATTTTAAAATATTTTTGCATTCTTTTTTTTTTTCAAACAATGATGAAACATTGTCATCCTAATAAAAAGGAGTATATATTCAAGATGAAATAACCATTGGCAGGAGGTAAGTTAGCTGCAACCCCCTTTTTTTTCCTTTAATCTTATGGCATTTCTTCCTGCACCTCCATAAATTTTTTTTATTCCAAATGCATAATTAAAATGCAATTTTTTATACTTGAAATTATAAATTTCATAATATAAACTATAAAAGTTCATTTTGGATTGCATAAATTATACAATTCAAAATATAAATGTATTCTAAACTATATATCTTGGAATATAATTTTTTTTATTCTGGACTGTGTATTCTAAACTAAATTATGTGTAAAGAAACATTATTGTAATAAAAAACATAAGTTGTTTATCCGATATTTCAGTTACAGATGGTGATAAACGAGGCAATGAGATTGTATCCTCCTGCAACTGTGCTTCCGAGAATGGTTTTCGAAGACATTGAGTTGGGAGAGCTACAAATTCCTAAGGGCTTATCAATTTGGATTCCAGTGTTGGCCATTCACCATAGTGAAGAACTGTGGGGTGAAGATGCAAACGAGTTCAACCCTCAGAGGTTTGCTTCAAAATCATTCATATCTGGTCGCTTCATACCCTTTGGTTCTGGCCCTAGAAACTGTGTTGGACAATCATTTGCCATGATGGAGGCCAAGATCATACTAGCCATGTTCATATCTCAGTTTAGCTTCACCATTTCTCAGAGTTATAAGCATGCACCAGTGCTTCTCCTCACAATTAAACCTAAATATGGTGTTCAAGTTTGTTTGAAGCATTTAGATCCATAATTATACTAAAAGCTTCTTCTTCTAGGCTCCTTACTTGTTGGATTTCTTATGGTGGATATTTATAAGTTGTTGTTGATAGTCAATAAGTTGCATCGCGATATTTCAACAACGCAAATTTGACAATATTTTGACAATGCTACATGTCAAAAGGCTATTGGGTCATTTAAAATATTTTTTTTTTTATTTCGTTTTCATTTTGTGTGTGTTTTCTCTCCTCTCCGACGAGACTCCAGTGAAGCAATAAAAAGTTCTGGTAACAAGGTTATTTTTGGTTGATAATAGTTTATACGAGATTGTTATATGAAAATTCTTTGGTGTGGGTATATATGTATACAAACCCCTCAAGTTTGAAACAAAAAAGCTTTTCGTTTTGCATATAGACAATTTAATAAGTTCTTCAACTTTTCAGATGATCAAACTTATTATTTTCAAAAGTTTTTGGAGTTCGTATTTGTAATTTTTAGTCAAGTTAGAGTTCAAAATATAAGTTATAACTTGGAATAATTAATTCAAATCTTTACTGTGTTTAAATGTTAATCACCATGCATAATACCTTATCAATTTCAGCTCAAGAGTTGGCCTTTCTTACAAATCTTTCAAATTGTATCCTCATAAATAAATTTACATATTTTATCATCTTAAACAAAAACCAATAATGAGATTACACATTCATTTTAACAATTAACATGTATATTTATATTTAAAATAATTATAATTCTAGGAAATTAAAAAATTATTGAAAAAATATAGCAATCCTTTTAATTTTTAATACATCTATAATAATAAAAAAATGTATTTTATTCTTGCTATATATTTGTTTGCAAGATAGTATATACAGGTATATATATACATTAAGAAAATTATTTTTAATAAACATTCATGTGGAAAAGAGTAGCGATAACGTCAAAGGCGAGGATTGTTCAAAGCCTTTTTCATACAGAGGGTTATTCAACGAATCTCAACATCTGTCAACGAAAATCAAGATCCAATTCACCTTTGAACGATTTTCTTTTATACAGAATTAAATAATTATAATTAAATTAATAAATAACTCAAAATCTAAAATTATATACTACACATAAAAATTTATAAAAAAAATAAAATTAATAAACTAAAGTAATGTTTTTAATATATATATATATATATATATATATATATATATATATATATATATATGTATGTATATACACACACGAAGGGTCAGTTTAGTTTAGTATCAATATATTATTAAATCTAGAGTAATGGTTTTAACAATTTTCCTTACTTCAAATTGTATAAAAGAATAAAACAATAATAAAGCTCCACAAAAGTATATTATTTCCTTTAAAACTCATATATATATATATATATATATATATAAGAGAGATAAAAAAAAGATAAAATAATTGAGAAATTACTAAATAAGTTTCTCATGTATCAATAAATTTATCAATAAATTTATTAAACCTTCAATAATATAATATACCAACAAATTATTTCCTTTTATATTATATTATTGAAGGTTTAATAAAATTATTGATACATGAGAAACTTATTTAGTAATTTCTTAAATTTTTTTATCTCAATCTAATTCCTATTTTTTTTATCTCTCTCTCATAACATAGGGGTTTGCTAACTTGCGTACGTCTGTTTTTCAATTGGTACATTTTAGCAACGTGTACCAAGTTTTAGTAGATAAAAATACCCTAATATATTATGGATTCTAAGTTTTAATGTTAAGGGTATTTTAATAATTTTCATTTTCAAAACAAAAAAAAGAAACCTCCAAACCCTTGCTCACCTCTCTCATTCCTCTCAACCCTTACTCTTTCATCTTTCTCACTCCAACATTTTCTCTGTCATCGTTGCTGTAACCTCAACTGAAAAAATCAGAAACACTCGTTGTTAAACAACTTCTTACAAAAAAAATGATTTTATAATGAGTTTTCATTTCATAATCTTTGTCTTATCTAATTTTCACAAGCATAATGACATCCGAAAGAATTGATAATTGGCCTGGAAAAAATCAGAAACACTCGTTAAACAATTTCTTACAAAAAATTATTTTGTAATCAGTTTTCATTTTATAATTTTTGTCTTATCTAATTTTATCTAATTTTCACAAGCATAATAACATTTGAAGGAATTGATAATTTGTCTGGAAGTTTTTTTTAGAGGTGATGATTCAACATCCACAGATGATGAAATTAGAGAGGTTAGTGAAGATGATGAAATTGAAGAGATCTTGAACCTTTTCCTGAAGGCGAATATGTTAATGACTCAACTATTTACAAAAGAAAATTGTTTAACAACAAGTTTTTTTCAGTTGGGACTAATGTAGGGATGACAGAAAAAATGTTGGAGTGAGAGAGATAAAAGAGAAAAAATTGAGAGGAATGAGGGAGGTGAGCAAGGGTTTGGGGGTTTCTTTTTTTTTTTTCGTTTTGAGAATAAAAATTATTAAAATACCCTTAACCTTAAAACTTAAAATCTATGATATATTAGGATATTTTTGTCTACTAAAACCTGGTACACATTGTTAAAATGTACCAACTGAAAACATGCGTACGCAAGTTAGCAAACCCCATATATATATATATATATATATATATATATATATATATATATATTACTGATGTTATTAATTTTATTTTTCTTAAGCAATACAAAGACATGGAATAGAGTTTAGTTTGTCTGATAAGTTTTATTGAACGTTTTCTGTTATTATGTTTTAAAACATCATAACATTAAAATTCCATAATACCTCTTTCTTATTTTCTTATTATACAAATAAGGTAAATTAAATATCACGCAACTATATTTTAAAGGCTTAATCCTCCCTTGGTCCTCGTATTTGTGTGCAAATCTCAGTTCGGTCTTCAAGTTTTGAATTGTCTCAATTAGGTCATAATTTTTGTAAAAATACACACATTTTACCCTAACCGTTAAGTTGTCTCAAACGACGTTAATTGATGCTGAGATGTATTTTTTATTTTAGGCTTAATCCCTCCCTTGGTCCTTATGTTTGTGCGAAAATCTCAGTTCGGTCCTCAAGTTTTGAACTGTCTCAATTGGGTCATAATTTTTGAACTATCGACAACGACGACATTTTTTAGTTTGAGAGGGAGAAAAGGTGTGAGTCGGGGGGTTTGAGGGTGGAGGAATGAGTGAAATGTGATCAGTGATTGGAAGGAAAAAGAAAGATCATAGCCACGTGGATTTAATGATTTTAAAACATAAAAAAAAATTACATTCAAAGTTAACGCCGTCTCAATACACTTAACGGTTGAGATAAAATGTTGTAAAATGTTTGCATTTCATAAGGACTTGAGGAAAAACTTGAGGACCAAACTGAGATTTTCTCACAAACATAAGGACCAAGGGAGGGATTAAGCCTAAAATAAAAAATACATCTCAACATCAATTAACGCCGTTTGAGACCAGTTAATGATTGGGGTAAAATGTGTGCATTTTTACAAAAATTATGACCCAATTGAGACAGTTCAAAACTTGAGGACCAAACTGAGATTTCCACAATAATATGAAGACCAATGGAGGGATTAAGCCTATTTTAAATATACAAAACTTGGTTTTTAACTATAAAATTATAATTTGGTGGAAAAAAAAACTTAATGTGTTTTATAGTATATTTTTTATCATTAATGATTTTTTAACGAGTTTTTCTAACATTTGTTTCGGTACATTAAATTATTTTTTAACGAAATAATGTTTATCAAATAAATCGTCTAAGATAAGTTGGTTGAATGTTATATGCATAAACGATATTATAAAAGTGGAAAGTTACTTAAACAAACAATTTCTAAACGCTTATACACGTATAAAGCCTAAATATTTAAGAAATGACTAACTTTTTAATACATTACAAAATAGTACTCAATTATCTGTTGTGTTATGCTCTTGTTTTATGTGCAGATCTAATCAGTACAAAACCTCATTCAAAAGTCTTGGATCAGATCAAAAGATCGCTAAGAGATAGAAGATATTCTGATAATGTTTCCTTTATGCCTTTCATTTGTCTCTTCCGTATAAGTAGCACAGTTTCCTTTGCAAAACGCAATGTAGCATCTGACCTCGTACTAAAAGGCTACATCCCTACGTGAAATTCAATGCTCTAAGTAATGGATATTTTTTTAAGAAGTCTATATAAAGCGGACTACATGAAGTGAAGAAAATAATAATCAAGATTTATTATTTCTCTTACATTGTCAACATTCTCTTAAGCTTACGTCATCTAAACTTCATCTTTGAAAAAGAAAAGTTTTATTACAAGTTTTTAAATCTCCTTTGTTAAACAATAATTGTCCAAGAACGTATAAGAGAAAGAATTGGTAAACGCTACATATCTTATTAATTGTCATTACTTTGAAAAAGCTTAAGCTCGCACTAAACGCTCATATTACATATCATCCTTCAACATTCTATTAACATATAGATCATTAAATGCATGTGCGTATTGTACCTTATCTGTTATGGTTTTTCTCTCTTTATCTATGCAGATATTGACAATACTAAGATCTACTCAAAAGTGCGGCATGTGGATTAGAAAGACATTGTGAAATAGGAAGAGATTTTAGGAATGTTTCTTAAAGCTTTATGTCCTACCATAGCTATAGAAGCTCTTACTGAGAAAGTAATTATTCTCTTCCTAAGGCACAAAAAAGTACACATTTTCGTACGAAAAGCTACCTACTCTCAAGAAGTTCAACTCTCTCTAACAGTCATATCTCAAAGAAAGCTATATAAAGAGGACTCACACAAGATAATAGATGAACTTTTGCTACCATTGTATCGTTACGTTGATATTCTCTCAATAAACTTACATCATCTGAGTATGTTCATAGAACAAAGGAATAAATTTCAAGTTAGCATATTTCATTGTAAGTACATATCCTCTCATTAAGAGTTGCATAAATTTGTACTTGTAAACAAACAATGATTGTGTTTGGATATTATGAAGAGAATTAAAACACTTGTATTGTTTACCTCAGGAGAGTTAAACATTCTAGTGGGTTGTCTAAGGTTGATACCAGGAGTGTTCAGAACACTTGAATAACAGGAATGGTTAAACTTGGACAAGTTAGAATTCACTACGAGAACCAAGAGTACTTTATAATACTTGGGAACTAGGAGTGGTTGAGAATACTCAGTGTATACCAAGAGTGGTTTATACTCGTTTGTAATCTTTGAAAAAGATTAGTGAAACCTCTTAAGAGTTCTTAAGGGAGACTAGATGCAGCTCAGGATTGAATGAACTAGTATAATAGCACGAGCAAAATAATAATATACATAAGCTTTGTTACCAACGAGAAGCATTGATGCTTTGAAGAGATTTTAATGATGATGCACTTGAAGTTTTAAAAAATTAATTACATTATTAAAGCATTTTTTTATGTAAAATACTTTGTAGTAGGCTTTGCTTTCATTTGTAAACCATAAGAAGCCTTGTAAATTTCTTTTTAGTATATTTATCTTGCGCCAATAATCGATTACCATGAAGGATAATTGATTATCATATGTAAAGTGAGAAAAACTTTAATTCGGTAATAATCGATTATCTCTCAAGATAATCGATTATCACCGAAAGATATGATTAACCAAGGTTCGACAATAATTAATTATCACTAAGGTTAGTCGATTATCACCATGTTGAAAACCTTATAATTGCCAAAAATAATCAATTATCACTTTAGATAAACGATTATCATTGACAGTTGAGAGCTTTCTTTCTAGCTTCTAACCTAACTCGAACCTTGTGTTATAAATAGTGTCATTCAATATTCTTAAAAGTTTACTTAAACCATTACAAAGTACAAAATATAGTTTGAGAAAACTCTAAGCATTTAAGAAAGCTTGATACACGCTTTTAAACATTGCGTTGTTCGATACCAATTTAAACAAGCTCTAACTAAGGTTCGAACACACTACTTTCAAGCTCCACACAAACACACCAAACCAATCAAACTATTACATATAACTTGTCATTCACATGCATCGTAGTAATTACAAACAAAGACAAACACCACATACATTAAAAGAATTAAAATATATACATTATACACACAACAAGAATCAAACACATGACTATCAATCCATCACAAGGATCTTTAACTACATGTGTTACATCTCACTTGTGAAAAACATAACTTTTTCATAACTTAAACAAAGATGGAAACACCAACCTCACTTCTAGATATAATTTTCCTACATCTTACACTCGACACCTAAGTTACATAGACAGTAACAAAATTATCTAGATAACATGAACCCATAAACGTGACACCCAAGCCTATATAGACAATAGCATAATTTAGAGCCTATAAATGTAACACTTGAGCCCACTTAAGACAGTAGCATAAAGTTAAGTCTAACTGGCTACTTAAAAGTTTTTCCATGCATAAATCATAAGTCATACATGTACATAAGTCAAACATGCAACATTCGCAAAAAATAATAGAAACTCTATAATCATTACCTGATTCGTCATTACATTGTTTTTATATGTATTATTCGGTTAAAGGCGACCTAAGTTCAACACAGTAAAAAACGACCACATATAGTCTGGCAAAATGGCTATTCTACCTAAAACCATAAAGTCAGCTACAACTCGATCGAACAGTCAATTACAGTGAAAACAAGTTCACTCCACCTACTAATCAAACTTTAAAGCTTGGAAGACTTGTGTACTTATGCGACCAAACAAATATATTAGAGAGTTTGTCTTAACAAAGCTCAATCAATATCATTTAGCTTAAAGTGATTAAATAATATTAACAGAGATATTTGTTGACATAATTACCGTATATTAACAGAATATATGGTTAAATCTCGGTAGTTTGAACTTAATATCATATATTAGGAATATATATAGTATATTTGATTGATTTATATAATTTATTATATTAATTGCAATATACATTATAAGCTTTTAGTATTATTAATATTTTAGATTTTATAGTTGATTTTCTGATTGTCCAAAAAATATGTTATTGTTAGGATATTTATCCTATTTATCATGATTATATTGTGTTTAGGGTTACTCTAATTATCATGATTATATTATGTCTAGGGTTACTCTAATTATCATGATTATATTGTGTCTAGGTTACTCTAATTATCATGATTATATTGTGTCTAGGTTACTCTAATTATCATGTTTATATTGTGTATAGGTTACTCTAATTATCATGTACTCTTGTATCAATTTATTATTATAAATAGAAGATTATGAGAGGGATCAATCAAGCCCTCTAGAATTATTTTACAGTTTAATTCTCAAGTTGGTATCAGATGGGTCGATCCCGCTCTGGTTTCTGTCTCGTAGCATCTGTACGGCGCCATAGTTCGCCGCCCGCCACCGGCCATCCTCCGTCGCCGGCCACCGTTCGCCGTCGTCTGCCGCCAGCCACCGTCACAGTCCCGTTTGTCTAAACCCTTAGGATTTTTCTTGTTTCTTACTGGTACAATTTGTCATCTTCAGAGATGGCGTCTGGTAGTGCTCTTTCCTTCTCCGGAAGTCCATCAATTACCTCCGAGAAGCTAAATGGAAAAAATTATCTATCATGGTCTGCTGCCGTTGAAATGTGGTTTCTTGGCCAAGGGCTTTATGACCACCTTGAGCAAGATGGAAGTCATGTGCCTACTGAAAAAGTTGATAAGTGGAAACAAGTAGATTTCCAGTTGTGTGCCCTATTATGGAAATCAATGGAACCCAACCTTCTTATATCTCTGAGGGCTTTCAAAACTTGTCACTCCTTTTGGAAGAAAGCTCAAAGCATTTATGCCAACGATATTCAACGTCTCTATGACACTGCGAACAAGCTTGTATCTCTTAAAATGACAAACCATGATATGGTGTCCTTTATGGCTGAAGCCCAATTTGTCGTCGAAGAACTGAGGATGTTTTTGGAAGCGGACCCATTAAAGGATATCCAAAAGAAACTGGACAAATATTACATGGTATTGATCCTTCGTGCCCTACATCCTGATTTTGATCATCTCAGAGATCAACTTCTAACTAGTCATGAGGTCCCCTCCATGGAAACATTGACCACTCGCCTTCTACGTGTCCCGGTACCTCAAACTCAGGAAGCGCATGAACTAGTGGAACCATCTGTCATGGTTGCCACACGAGGAAGAGGAGGACGTGGCACTAGAGGAGGAGGACGAGGAGGTCGGGGACGTCCTCAATGCACATACTGTGAAAAGATGGGTCACACTCAAGAGAATTGCTATTATTTACATGGGTTTCCTTCCAAGACCGCCAATATTTTGAAGACTGAAACTTCCACTCCGAAGATTGAAACTTCCACTTCTAAGTTCACCGAGGATGAATATCAAGAGTATTTAAGGTTAAAGTCCAACAGCTTGGCAGAATCATCTCAATCTCCCAGTACATCAACAACCTGCATTTCTCAATCCATGGAAGGTCTAAATTCATGGGTAATTGACTCAGGTGCTTCTGATCATATTTCAGTCGGTCATGTTTCCTTGTCTCCCTCCCTCAATCTCAACTCTGTCCTTTTTGTCCTTAATTGTCCTTTTAATTTAATTTCCCTAAGCAAGCTGACCAAAATATTAAATTGTTCAATAACCTTTGATAATAAATCTTTTGTTATACAGGAGCATGGTTCAGGGAGACGGATTGGAGAAGGATATGAAGCTGGCGGATTATATCATTATGGATCTCGTCCAAAGGTGTCCTGTGTTGCTGCTTCTAATCCTAAAGGGCTACATGATCGACTTGGCCATCCTCATTTGTCCAAATTAAAAAAGATGTATCCTGAACTTAATGGTCTCCAAACCTTAGAATGTGAATCATGTCAATTAGGAAAACATGTTAGATCTTCCTTTCCTAAAAGGTCTCAATCCATATGTAATTCTAGTTTTTCCATTATCCATTCTGATATATGGGGACCTAGTCGTATCTCCTCCTTTGGTTTTATATATTTTGTTACCTTTATTGATGAATATTCAAGATGTACTGGGTTTATCTTATGAAAAATCGTTCTGAATTGTTAGCTATCTTTACATCTTTTTTGAATGAAATCAAGAATCAATTTGGTCAAGTAATCAAAATATTAAGAAGTGATAATGCAAAAGAGTATTTCTCATCCTCCTTTTCTGCCATCTTGAGTTCCCATGGTATCTTACATCAGTCTACTTGTCCTCATACACCACAGCAAAATGGTATAGCAGAACGAAAAAATAAACACTTGGTTGAAACTGCTCGTACTCTTTTGCTCGGTGCTCATATTCCTGTCTATCACTGGGGAGATGCCATCTTAACTGCATGTTATCTTATTAATAGGATGCCCTCCTCCTCTCTTGATAATAAAGTCCCTTTCTCCATTTTGTTTCCTAATGATCCTCTCTTTCATACATCTCCCCGAGTGTTTGGTTGTGTATGTTTTGTTCATGACATGTCTCCAGGTCTAGACAAACTCTCCGCTCGCGCTCTCAAATGTGTCTTCTTAGGCTATTCCCGACTTCAAAAAGGATATCGGTGTTACTCTCCTGAAACTAAGAAGTATTACATGTCTGCTAATGTCACTTTCTTTGAACAGACTCCTTACTTCTCTCCATCTTTTCAAGATGTTTCTATCCTCCAACAAGTCCTTCCTATTCCGATGGCTGAGTCAAATAGCTCCACTGTCTATGTCATTCCAAGTGTTGATCACCATCCTCCTGCACCCGATTCTCCACATACTGAGATCATCCCACACAGGGCCCCATTAGATAGTCCACCTCCCTAAGACAATGGTGAATCTCCTGCTTCAGATTCTTCTCCCTCGTCACCTCCTCCCACGTCTCCTAGTGCAAATGATTCAGCATGGCCAATTGCCCTCAGAAAAGGTACTCATTCCACTCGAAACCCCCATCCCATTTATAACTTTCTTAGCTATCATCGATTGTCGCCTTATTTTTCTCTTTTATCCTCAGTGTCCTCTGTTGTTATACCCAAGAATGTCAAAGAAGCACTTGATCATCCTGGATGGCGACAAGCTATGATTGTGGAAATGCAAGCTCTTGACCACAGTAATACTTGGGAGCTGGTGCCCCTTCCCCCGGGCAAAAAGGCAGTTGGTTGCCGATGGCTGTATGCGGTTAAAGTCGGCCTTGATGGTGAAATTGATCGGCTCAAAGCTCGGCTTGTTGCAAAAGGTTACACTCAGGTTTATGGTCTTGATTATTGTGACACTTTCTCTCTTGTCGCCAAAATGACTACTATTCGCCTCTTCTTTGCCATGGCAGCCATTCGTCACTGGCCACTTCATCAATTGGATATCAAGAATGCCTTCCTACATGGTGATCTTGAGGAAGAAGTTTATATGGAGCAACCTCCTGGGTTTGTTGCTCAGGGGGAGTCTGGTATGGTATGCAAACTGCATCGATCTCTATATGGCCTCAAGCAATAGCACGTGCTTGGTTTGGAAATTTTAGCTCCATTGTTCAAAAATTTGGGCTAAAACGCAGTGAAGCAGACCATTCGGTTTTTTACTGTCATTCTTCTCTTGGGAAATGTGTTTACTTAATAGTATATGTTGATGATATTGTCATTACAGGAAATGATGTTGTTGGAATATCTCAACTGAAAGAGTACTTGTGTAGACATTTTCAAACCAAGGATCTTGGAAGTCTCAAATACTTCTTAGGCATTGAAGTAGCACAATCAAAAGATGGAGTTGTAATCTCCCAAAGGAAGTATGCTCTTGATATATTACAAGAAACATGCATGATTGATTGCAGGCCGGTAGACAGTCCTATGGACCCAAACCAGAAATTAAAGATATAAGAAGGTGAATTATTCTCTGATCCAGAGAGGTATAGGAGACTGGTTGGAAAACTGATTTATCTCACTATTACAAGGCCAGATCTATCCTTTGCAGTTGGAGTGGTTAGTCAGTTCATGCAGGCCCCATGTGTTGACCACTGGAATGCTCTCATTCACATTCTAAGGCGTGTCAAAAAGGCTCCCGGGCAAGGACTGTTATATGAAGATAAAGGAAGCATTCAAGTCTCTGGGTATTGTGATGCAGATTGGGCAGGCTCGCCTATTGATAGACGGTCTACTACAGGATATTGTGTTTTTCTGGGAGGAAACATTATTTCATGGAAAAGTAAGAAACAAAATGTAGTAGCTCGATCAACAGCGGAAGCTGAGTATAGGGCAATGGCGTCACTAACATGTGAACTTATATGGGTGAAACAATTCCTTCAAGAGCTTTATCATGATTATATTGTGTCTAGGGTTACTCTAATTATCATGATTATATTGTGTCTAGGGTTACTCTAATTATCATGATTATATTGTGTCTAGGGTACTCTAATTATCATGATTATATTGTGTCTAGGTTACTCTAATTATCATGTTTATATTGTGTCTAAGTTACTCTAATTATCATGTACTCTTGTATTAATTTATTATTATAAATAGAAGATTATGAGAGGGATCAATCAAGCCCTCTAAAATTGTTTTACAGTTTAATTCTCAAGTGTTATTAATTTAGAGAATGACATACCATTTTATATTCACTCATAACTCATAAATCTAAAGTCTCATATTGATTTAAGTGTGAAAGATTTGTTTGTAGATGTATTTTCTCCTGCAATCTTTAGAGCATTTATCAATAGTTATCAATCCACTTATATCTTACCAAAATATTAACCCAAATCTAAATAAGAACAACAATCTATTCATATATTTCTAAAAAATCCCATGCACCCACTTATTAACGAAGTATGTTATGTTCCCTTTAAAAATCACGAGTGACTGTATTACAAGTACTAATATGAATATTTTAGGACGAATTATCATGCTTTAAGATTTAGACAAATAAAAAAAATAAAAAAATATACTCTAAAAAGGGGAATTCATTTTTGGGTTAAATATGTTTTTAGTCCCTATACTTTGGGGCGATTTTGGGTTTAGTCCCTCTTTCAAACTATGGTACAATTTAGTCCTTTAACTTTAGAAAACTCTGGTTTTAGTCATTTTTACCAAATTTTTTTAACTTTATTTGTTGTTTCAAGCACGTTTCATTATAGCATTTGGATTGTTTACACTGTTTGACACATTTTTGCTTCAATGTTAACTGAAAAACGCGTTTGAAACAGCAAATAAAGTTAAAAAAATTTGGTAAAAATGACTAAAACCAGAGTTTTCTAAAGTTGAAGGACTAAATTGTACTATAGTTTGAAAGAGGGACTAAATCCAAAATCGCCCCAAAGTATAGGGACTAAAAACATATTTAACCCTTCATTTTTTAGTATGCATAATTTTTCTAATTTTATCCTTTTAATAACAATATTTTTAATTCGAATAATTAATTATAATAAAAATACCATCTTTTAAATTTTATTAGTAACTAATTTTTCGAATTGAAATAACAATTCAAAATAAAAATTATCATTATCTATAATATCCATAATTACTCATAATAATTATTTATTTTTGTATTTATTTTGTAATTTATTCATATTTTTCATTTTAAGAGCAAAAATTTATTTTATAGTTTAATTTATTTATTTTTAATATTAAAGAATAGACACACATCAAATAACACGTGTTTTTGTTAGCAAAATGATGAAGGTGAAGTTTTGATGATGTCCAAATCAAGTCAAGAGAAATCAAGATTCAAGAAGATGTTATAAAGACTTGTATTGCAATGGAAACCTTTTGCAATAATTGTAGTTCAGTGTCTAGGACTTAGATTTTTAGTGGTTTTGATTCCATGTACTTTTATATTATATAATTGATGTCCAGAGTCAAAATTCCATTGTTTTAATCGATTAAAACAAGTATTAATCGATTAAAACGAGTAAAAGTTGAAAACTCAAACTTTTTCGTTTTAATATATTAAAATACATTTTAATCTATTAGCTAATCGATTAAAATATCTTTTAATTAATTAAAAGTGTCTGTTGGAGTTTTCCAGCCGTTAAAACTAGCCTTTGTACTCATTTTAATCGATTAACACTAATATTAATCGATTAAAAGCATTAAATGGCTGGAAACGAAAAATGGAAGAGTATTTGCTTGAGTATATAAATAGACTATCATTTTCCTTCAACATTAACTCTTCCCTTGTGCTTTAGAACTCATAAATCATTGAGAAGTGTGTGCTCTTATTCGGCTTGTGAAATTCGTGTCTGTGGAGCTGGTGAAGTGTTGTTGCGGTGACAGAGGAAATAGTTGGTTCATCCTTGGTGTGCCTGAGGAGGTGTTCGGAAGAGGAAGTTCATCCTTCGTGAAGTATTCGGAGGAAGTGTTTCATCCTTTGTAAAGACTCAAAGGAGGTGCAGGTTCATCTCTTGTGGTATCAAGAGAGGTGGTTTCTAAAATTTTACTAATTGTTTCTTTGTGATTGTAATTTGTAATTGTTTTGTGAGTAGTGAACTATTTATCTTGTTTTGAGATAAGCGACTGAATGTAAGATTGGTAAGATCTAAACCAGGATAAAATCATCTATTCAAATTTCGATGAACCTTACTCTCTTTATTTGTCTTTATTATTTGTTTGGTAAGTTTAATTGAGTAAAAATGAAAAGGCACACGTTCGTATTAAAAACCTTCTTCGTTTGTTATTTCATGCTAACCATTCTACTGCAGCCACTCTAACAATTGGCATCAGAGCTCGATTTAATAGTTATTCAGATGGCAGGATCATATCAAACTTTTCCAGAGGGTGCTTCTATCAATAGACCACCTCTATTCATAGGTGAAAATTATGCATTTTGGAAGGTTAGAATGCAAATATTTATTGAGCCTATTGATTGTTATATTTGGGAAGTTATTGCATTTGGTCCTTCTATTCCTATTGACAATATGCAGGAACCAAAGCCCAGTGTTCAGTGGACTGTTGAAGAAAAGAAAAGGTTTCAAAATGATGTAAAAGCTAAGAATATTATTTCATCTGCTTTAACTGTTGACGAGTTTTATAGGATCTCTGTTTGTAATACTGCTCAAGAAATGTGGGAAGTGCTGAGAGTAACCCGCGAAGGTACAAATGATATAAAGAGAGCTAGAAAGAATACCTTGATCCAAGAATACAAAATGTTCAGGATGAAGCAAGGAGAAACAATTTCAGACGTTTAGAAATGCTTCACCAACGTTGTTAATCATCTCATTTGACTGGGTAAGTCTTTTGAAAATGATGAGCTTAATATTAAAATTTTGAAATCTTTAGACAAATCGTGGCAACCAAAAGTGACTACAATTTTTGAGTCACAAAATCTCAACATAATGACTATGGCGGCATTGTTTGGAAAATTGAGAGAGCATGAACTTGACCTTGGAAGACTAGATGAAGAAGAAGCAAAAACTAAGAAGAAAAGGACTCTAGCCTTAAAATTTGAGGTAGAAAGGAGCAAGAACAAAATAGAAGACAAAGACTCAAAAGGTGAAGAAAATTTGAGATTCGTGATAAAAAGGCTCAACAGGTTCATGAAATCAAAAGACAAAGAAAGATTCAAATACAAAAAAAGAGAAAATCAAGGATCTTCCTCAAACTATAGATGCTATGGTTGCAGAGGAAAGGGGCATTTAAAAGCTTATTGCCCAAATCAAAAGAAGGGTTAATAAATAAAAGAAAAGAAGTTCTTCAAGAAAAAGAAAGCCTACATCGCATGGGACGAGGACAACGAAACAATTTCTGACTTGAGCAATTCTGATGAAGAAGCAAACATTTGTTTAGTGACGGACGACGACGCTAGAAGCCAAGTAAGTACATATAGTGATTCTAATAATTATAGTCAATATAGTGGAGATGAATTGTATGAAATAGTGAAAGAGATGAGGGGAAATCTCCCTTGTGTTGAATATACACATAGGGTCCTTTATTTATAATAGAAGAAATATGGGCTAAGCCCAAAATACAAATAAGAAATATAAACAAACTAAATAAGAGATATAAACAAACTAACTAAAGATAAGAGATAAATATAAACTAAATATAATATCTCTAACAAATTGCATGAAACTTATGCTGCTTTAATAGTAGAATCCGAAAAATTAGATAAAGCTCATAAGAAATTGAAAAAGAATTTCAAAGATTTAAAATTAAATTTCGAAAATGTTATTGAAGAAAATGAAAATGAAAATTAAATTTTGAAAATATTTGTGAAGAAAATAAAGATTTAAAAATAAAATTTTATTTTATGAAAATGGTAAATTTACTAGTAGTGATGAATGTGCATCTTGTGAAAATTTTAAGAAACTACTAGAACAAACTACCTTAGGAGAATGCAGTAAAAATAATGAAAATAAGGTTGTTAAAAATAAGTATGTTCCTAAAATGAAAAATAAACATAATGATAAAACTTAGGCAGAAAAAGGAACAACTTATAGGAATACAAGCGTTATATCATGCTTTTATTGTATGAAAAGGGTCATACTTCAAATAAATGTAAAATTAAGCATTATGGTGTTCCAAGTAGTAGATATGTTTGGGTTGTAAATTGATTTCAATATTTTTTCAATCTAACCCAAAGGACCCATACAAAGTAGTTGGGTACCAAAATGTTTAACATTTAAGAATTTTTTTAAATAATTTAAATAATGGAAAACAAATTTAAGAAAATTCTATTCCAAGGCCGATGAAGCTATTTTTCTTGGATATTCTCTAACAAGCAAAGCATTTAGAGTTTTCAATCGGAAATCATTTAAAATAGAAGAATATATGCATGTTGTCTTTGATGAAATTGTAGACCTTGAGGCAAAACCTCTTGAGTCAGATGAATCAGATGCAAGTGAAAATGAAGACTTGCAGAAGACAACAAATGAAGCAAGGAATAATGACAATCCTCAAGATGAAGATCTAAACAAAATGTGACACCAAGCTAGAGGATTATCATTACACAACGAAATTGGAGGCATATCAAAAGGGGTACACATTAGAAGAGATCTTAACAAAATCTAGTAACCAGTTAATGTATGGATAATCTTCTGAGCATAAATAAATCTTGATACATATGTGAAACACAGCAAGAAAATATTAGAGGCAGTAATTCTAGAAAGCTTTCTTTTTCTTGTTTCGAAATGAAAGTTTCCTTGTTAAAATATCTTGTGCTCCATAATTTAAATAGTAATAATTTTTGCTTCGAAGTTTATGAAACACTGTAATAATTGATGATTGGAATTCAAGTTTTTGATGATATTGTGTACGGTACGATTTGTTCACTATGAAACTGGTAGGGTTTTCACTCTTTTTATTTATTTATTTCTGTAATAATGTTTAAGTAATGATTGAAATTATTCAACCATTCATTTCCTTTCCATGATGGTGTGATATGTGTATGAAAAATTATTTGAAGATAACATTTAACATTTTTTTCATTAACTGGTTGGAAACGATCGAGAAAATGTTATCTTGGTTCAGCCTTAAAATTTTGACTAGTTTTTTAATAATAAAATGTCATTATAATAAAATGTCATTATCATGATAAGAAATTATTATGAAAATATGGATTATCCCAATCACATCCTAAAGTGTGTTAATCGCACTTCAAAGTTTAAAGTAAGATGATCCAAATTATCTTATGATGTTCATAGCCAATGGAATGGGACCCACCATTTGTCAGCTCAGTAATGGATGACGATGGGTTTGGTGAAAAGTTTTATCAAATTTGTGAAAATGATAATAATATAAAATACTATACTCTTATTTAGCTGCTTTCTGAAATATATACATAGAATAATAGGTTGTTCATGTTAAAAAAAAAACTTTATATCTCTCTATATTTTCATTTTCTTTATATTCTTTAAGATGAATATAATAAAATGTTATCAACTTTGAAATTCGAAAAAAGTAAGAGGAAGCTGATAATAAAAGGAGACATTAACTCATTAGATTTGTCAACGGGTACATCTAAGTTTATTTTTTTCTAAAGAGTTTGTATGGAAAGGTTTCAAGATTATAAAGATTTTCTAATTGGATTTTGTATATGTAGTAATGTTATTTAGGATTTTAGATCAAACAGAGTTAAGGTTTGGGACACAATATTTCTATTTGAGAAAAAGAACCAACAAAATTTAGATTAAGACGTTTATTAAAAACAAGTTTAATAGCTTTAAACGAAGGCCCACAGCACCAAAGCCCTTAAGAGATAAAAATATCTTGTGGGAAGTCTTCTGCCAAAAGAGTAAAGTTCGTCCATGAGAGAAAGAAAAGCAATAGCGTCTTCTGGAAGCGAGAAAGAGAAACAACAGGAGGCACACTTGCAGTACACAACTATGACTGCTGGAAGAAGAAGAAAGGGAAGATGATCCTCTCAGAGGCTTCAACAAAGGTAAGAAAAAGTTAAACTTTATTAATTTCTGTAAAGTATTATATTGTGTGTTACAAAGGAAAGCATAGTAACCCTCTATCTATCTATCTATCCGATAAGGAGAGAAGAGAGAAAAGGGATTTACAGAGATCCTAATAGAAACATTAAATGTAGAAACAACAAACTCCCAATTAACTTAAATATTAATAGTCTCCTCTCAAGCTAGAGGGTTAATATTTATTAATCCAAGTTTGGAGATGATAGATCTAAAACGAATGTGGTGAGAAAACTTAGTGTTCCGATCAGATGGGAAGAAGGTGCAAAAGCTTCGTTTGTATTTTTTCTCGCACCACATGACAATCCAACTCGATGTGTTTGGTCCGCTCATGAAAACTTTGATTGTGAGCGATGTGTCTGGCGGAGTTGTTATCACAATAAAGAACAACTGTAGTAGTAGGTTGAACTTGAAGATCTTGAAGAAGATAGTGAAAACACTGTATTTCACAAATAGTGGTAGCTAGAGCACGATACTCCGCTTCTGTAGATGACCTAGAGACAATACTTTGCTTCTTTGACTTCCATGAGACAAGGGAGGAACCTAGAAAGATGCAATAACCAGTGGTAGATCTCCTTGTGTTAGGGCAAGTGGCCCAATCCGAATCATTGAAGCCCTTGATTTGAGTGTCAGAATTGGCAGCAAAGAAGAGCCCTTCTGAAGGACTGGATTTGATGTATTTAAGAATATGCTGCAAAGCCTGATAATGATAATTAGTGGGTTTCTACATAAACTGACTTAAAAGATTAACAGTAAAACATAAGTCAGGTCTAGTATTAGTAAGGTAGAAGAGATTCCCTATCAATATGCGATAGGCACTATGATTATCTAGATAATTCTCTGTCTTGTATAAGGAATTAGTGTTGCTTAAAAAGGGTGTAGAGCATGGCTTGCTTCCTATCATCCCTGTTTCCTCAAAGATTTCAAGAGCATACTTTCTTTGACAAAGGTGTATACATTTCTTAGACCTAGCAACCTCAAAGCCTAGAAAGTATTTGAGTTCTCCTGGATCTTTTATCTGAAATTAATGATGCAAAAGAGTCTTTATGTGAGTAATCTCATTGATAGAATTTCCTGTTAAAACAATGTCATCTACATACACAAGTAAGGCTGTGAAATCTGTGGAAGTTTACTTGATAAAAAGAGAATGATCAAATTTGGATTGAACATAATTGGTAGAAATTAAGGAAAGTGGATAGTTTCTCAAACCATTGCCTGCTGGCCTATTTCAGGCCACAGATAGATTTAGTTAATTTACAAACTTGCCCCTTAGTGTTAGCATTTAAACTTGGTGAAGGATCCATGTAAACATCTTCATTTAGGTCCCCATGTAAGAAGGCATTATCCACATCAAGTTGATGTAGAAACCACGTTCTTGAGGCAACAAGAGCAAGTAATAATCTGACAGAAGTGAGCTTAGCAACAGGAGAAAAAATATCTAAAAAATCTATTCCCTCTTGTTAGGTGTAGCCTTTGGCTACCAATATGGCCTTATACCTTTCCACTGTACCATTAGCTTTATGCTTGACCTTATAAACCTATCTACACCCAATGGGTTTCTTTCCATGAGGGAGTTAGGTCAAAAACCAGGTACCATTGTCCTGTAGGACCTTGATTTCATTCTGCATAGCATTTACCCATTCAGGACTACTTCTAGCCTCATCATAGGAGTTGGGTTCCTTGCTAGCAATTATAGCAAGCGTGTATTTTAAGTGTTTATCAGATAAAGAATCATAAGATAGTGCATTTGTGATATGATAAGGAGTTTTCAAACTGTTTTTGATGCATAAGGATGTAGATGAGGATTGGTCAGCTTGATGTCTGTAGTTCTTTAAGTATTCAGGAGTCCTCTTAACTCTGTTCGACCTTCTCTGATTGTGAACTCTTCTTAACTCTTCTTCTTCTTCTACGATATCAATGCTGTTAGTACCGATAATGGTGCTCTTAGCAAGGTTTGATAATTTCTTCTACCCTCAACCAAGTTCTTTCCATAGATGCAAGACAAATGATCAAGAAAACGTATATTGTCTTCATTATCATTACAATCAACTTTATTATTTTGCTCACTTTTGTAGGGAAAAATATCTTCATTAAAGATAACATTTCTACTAATGAAGATTTCCCTAGTGTTGATGTTAAGAATAACGTAACCCTTCATTCCGTTTTTGTAGCCTATAAAAATACCTTTTCTGGCTCTAGAATCAAGCTTATTTCTATTATTTTCTAAAGTAGAGGCAAAGCACAAACAACCAAAAACTTTTAGGTCAAGATAAGTAAGAGGATTATTGTTTAGAACATCATAAGGAGTTTTATTTTTAATAACAAAGATGGAAGTCTATTTATCAGGTATATGGCATGAGATAAGGCATAAGACCAATAAGCATAGGGAATGTTAGATTGAAGGAGTAAGCTATGGGTTATATTCAATATATGTTGATGCTTACGCTCCACAACAGAATTTTGTTCTGGAGTTTCAACACAACTTATTTGATGTTCAATGCCATAAGAATCATATATGTTGGAACAATTGAATTCACGTCCATTCACTAGTGCATAATTAGCTTTTAACTTCACCCATTAGACGTCAGTTAGAGGGGGCCACGACGTTAATTATCGATCGGTGGCAGTTTTGTAAATAAGTAAGGCCTCTAGACGTCGGTTAGGAGGGGCACTGACGTCTATAATATATTAATATTATAGACGTCGGTGCCCCTCCTAATCGACGTCTAGAGCCCTGACAAGTAGGTGAAAAGTCATTTCTTTCCGCCATCTCGACGTCAGATCCCGCCAGTCCGACGTCTATATGCGACTATAGACTTCAGTGTCCCTCCTAACTGACGTCTATATGTCTAACAGTAGGTGAAAATTCATTTGTTTCCGTCACTTAGACGTCAGATCCCCCACCCTCAACGTCTACAGTCTGACAGGTAGGTGAAAACTTATTTTTTTCCGCCATATAGACGTCAGATCCCGCCAACTGACGCCTATATGCGACTATAAACGTAGGTTCCCAACACATTCGACGTCTACATTTACCACGAATATTAATTTTGAAATTGAATGGACGTCATATTAGTAAGGTCCCCGACATATATACAATTATAGATGTCGAGTTCTTTGGCAACTGACGTCTCATTTCTTGTTAAATCAGTCATCGCGAACTAGTTTCACACACTTCATCGTCTTCCTTCGCCTTTTCTCTCCTCTGCAGTGTCTTTCAGGTGCATTCGAACTCTTTTAACCGTTTAAACTTCGCTTTTACTCCTATTAAACTTGCTTTTGAATCGTTTGATCTCATTTGAACCGATTAAAATGAGTTTTCGTTGTGTTTTTGTGCAGTTTTGCTCGTGTCTTTGTGTATCGTAGTGCATCTTCTCCCTTTGCTAGTTTCCTCGTAAGAAAACCTTGCGTTTTTTTGGATCTCTTGCGGCATTTCAACCTGAAGCCGAACTTGGGTTTTTGCCTACTTCCACTCCTACCGCCAAAGAAAAAAGAAACGGTGTCACCATATTCTTTTTCTATGGCAGTTGGAATGGAACTAGGCAACGACCCAGGTTCGGTTTTGGGTTGAAATACCATAAGAGATGCAAAAGACGCAATTTTTTATTACAAAGAAACTAGCAAAGGAAGGAGGTGTTACTACGCTACCCAAAGACACGAGAAAAACTACACAAAAACACAACAAATACTTCATAGACGTCGGTTAATGTACTGACCGATGTCTATAGTGCCCATAGATGTCAGTTAGTGCGATGTTTGACGTCTTTATAGACGTCGCTCGTGTCACTGAACTGACGTCTATAGTGCCCTTAGAAGTCGGCTAGTGCAATGTCTGATGTCTTTATAGACGTCGTGCTTTTCACTAAACCGACGTCTATAACGACGTCACACCTGCAGAAATCCGACGTCCCACTAACGTCTCCCGTATAGATGTTGATTCGGGAGGTGACGTTAAAAGACCAAAATAACTGACGTCTAAAGCCCTTTGTGCACTAGTGATTGTCAGTCCTAATGACTTTAACAGTTTTATTAAGCTGAGTCTGAATCTTTACAATAAAGTTCTGTAATAATTCTCTAGTCTGACCTTTATTATGCATAAGAAAAGCCCAAGTATGTCTACTACAATCATCAACAATAGAGAGAAAATACTTATGTCCATGGACATATGGAATGGAAATAGAACCCCATATATCACAGTGTATGATATCAAAACAGTTAACAGACAAAGAATTTCTCTTAGGAAAGGGCAATTTGTGTTGTTTGGCATAATGACAAATATCACAAGTATTATTAGAAGTAGTTTGAACATACGGGAAAGTTTTGCATATTGTTTCAACAATTTTATGTCCAGGGTGGCCTGGTCTATAATGTCACAAGTTTATATTTACATTCTCATAAGAGAAAACAGAACTAGGTGTGAGATTTCTTCCAAATGTTTGCAAGTAGTAAAGTCCCTTGTAGACATTAGCACATCCAATCATCTTTAATGTGGAGTTGTCCTAGATTTGACACATCTTAGAGGAAAAAGTTAGGGTGAAGTTTATATCTCTAGTCAAACTTTGGATAGATATAAGATTGAAAGTAAAATCAGGAATGTATAAAACATTAAAAATAATGAAATTTCTAGAAAATTGTATGGTTTCTGCATAGTGGGCTGTTACAATAGAATTGTTTAGTAATCTGACAGATATAGGCATGATTTTATAGAATGTAGTAAACTGATTCTTATCATGGGTCACATGATCAGTGGCCCTTGTATCTATAATCCAGGAAAACATACCCTATTTATCCTCTGTAGTGTCTTTGTGTATTTGACTAATGTTGTGAGTAGGTCTATCAGTCTTTTCTATTATTTGCAGTAATTTCTGCATTTGTTCAGGGGTGAAAGGATTTTGTCCTGAATTGATATTATTTTGTTGGTTGGTTTGTGGTTCAGTAAAAGCATTGTAGCCATTGGCAAATCGCCATTCACTCTATCCACCTTTATCTTGACTGTTATTATCACTCTTCTTGTACCATGGTGGATAACCATGCTTATAGTAGCACTCATCAACTGTGTGGTTCATTTTATGGCAGTAGGAACATTGTTTCCCATAATTAGGATTTCTTCCTCTCCCTCTCCCTTGGCTACGAGGTGCAGAACCACGTTCATGAGCCTTCAAATTTTGTTCATTCTTCCACTGATTTTGTCTTTCAATGGTGCTGGCCAAAACCTTAATTTCATTTTGATTGGTGGGGCATAATCGTGCTTTTCTTTCCTTTCTTGTTGCACAATAAGGGAAAAGACATGGTTGATGCTAGGTAGAGGCTCCATTATGTGTTCTCACAATATTATAACATTCATTTAGACCCTTCAAGAAGAAAATAACATGTTCCATTTCTTTGTATTTATGAGACACCTTAGACAAGTCACAACTGCAAGGAATTTTGCAGCTACAACACGGGATGGGTCTACGAAATTCCAATTCTTCCCATAGTATCTCCAAATCTGTAAAATACTTACTCACACTACTTTTTCCTTGTCTAATGGAATGGATTTCTTGAAGCAAATCAGAAAACTTGAAGTAGTCACCTATGGAAAACCTTTCTTTCAATTCTTCTCATAGTTCCTGAGCATCTTCCACATATATAACACTTTCTGCAATTTGAGATGAAAGGGTCTTGATGATCCAGGACAACACCATCATGTTGCTCCTTTCCCAAGAATCAAAAAGAGGATCATCCCTTTGGGGTTTCTTGATCCCTCTGTCTATGAATTTTAACTTGTTCTTGGAGAGGAGAAATCTTCTCATGTTTCTGCTCCAAGAAATATAATTGGACTCATTAAGAACTTGAGAAATAAGAGAGATTCATGGGTTATCTCCAGGATGAAGATAAAAGGGGCTGGAATGATTATTGAGTTGATCCATCTTCTCCATGATAGCAAGAAAGACAAAAGAAACACCAAGAAACCAAAAGAATTAAGCGCAACAGAGGTAGAGGGAGAACAGGTACAAGACCTGCTCTGATACCATATTAAAAACAAGTCTAATAGCCTTAAACGAAGGCCCACAACACCAAAGCCCTTAAAAGCTAAAAATATCTCGTGGGAAGTCTTATGCCAAAAGAGTAAAGTTCGTCCATGAGAGAGAGAAAAGCAATAGCGTATTCTGGAAGCGAGAAAGAGAAGCAGCAGGAGGCACACTTGCAATACGCAACTATGGCTACTAGAAGAAGAAGAAAGGGAAGATGATCGGCTCAGAGGCTTCAACAAAGGTAAGAAAAACCTAAACTTTATTAATCTATGTAAAGTATTATATTGTGTGTTACAAAGGAAAGCAGAGTAACCCTATATATATAGGGTTCTGTTAAGGAGAGAAGAGAGAAAAGAGATTTACAGAGATCTCTAACAGAAACATTAAATGTAGAAACAACAAACTCCCAACTAACTGAAACATTAATAAGGTTATTATTCAAAGATAATAATTAAAATATGTGGTACAAGACGATGGTAATATATTTTATATGATAAAAATCTTATCTTTTTTATATTGTGTTGTGTTATTGAGTTAGTTTTTGGTTGTCTAAAGATGATTTGATAATGAAAAACTAGTATGTTAACAAAAATGGAGGGCTCCTCCATGTGAGATTTTTTTGTTTGAGTATTTCGTTTTCAGGCGAATCTCTTTGTGATGTCACTTTCATTCAAGTGATAGTGCTAGCGATATTGATTTGATCTAAAGTGGTAAAGTTTTCAGTTAATAACTAAATATCTTGTTCAAGTGAAAGTTTTTGCAATGTCATTTCGCTTAAGAAAAATAATTTTCTTTCGAGAGAAGATTCACGATGTTGTTGCAACTAAGGTGGAAAAAGTTTTGCCAAACCAAAAGATTTCTACTCAAGCCAAAAGTGTCAAAAGGGGAAAGAATTGCTTGAGGCCTATTTTTGCTCAAGCTAAAATTTCTTGCTCAAGAAAAAATAGTTAAAGGAAAGAGAACCAATTGATTAAGGTTTGAAAGGTCTCTCAAGAAGATATTGGTACTTTTAGTAGTGTGAGATATACTAGAATGAATATAATAAGATCTCAGGTTCCATTAGTAGGTTCAATCACTTAGAGTAAGGTGTTAGGTGGTGAAGAGTTTATAGACATATGTTGAAGGCATGCCTTGAGGTTAAAATGAGGTAGATCAAATTGAAAGATGTCTTACCCTGTGTTGGACATATATATATATATATATATATATATATATATGTGTGTGTGTGTGTGTGTGTGTGTGTGTGTGTGTGTGTGTGTGTGTACACGATTTGATTATCTGCGCACAGAAGAAGTTCACGTGGATGAACATTGATGAATACTACTTTCTAATGAGTAACAAAACGAAGGAAACTTTAAAGCTTATTCAAAAGATTATTGAGATTGGAATCTTAAATCTTGACAAATAATAGAAAGCTAACATGTTAAACTATTCAGATTCTTACACTGTCCAAGTTTTTATATATATATATATATATATATATATATATATATATATATATATATATATATATAGGGGTTTGTTAACACGCGTACGCCTGTTTTTCAGTTGGTACGTTTTAACAATGTGTGCTGGATTATAGTAGACAAAAATACCCTCATTTATCATGGATTCTAAGTTTTAAGGTCAAGGATATTTAAATAATTTTCATTCTCAAAACTAAAAAAAAAAAAAAAAGAAACCCCCAAACCCTTACTCACCTCCCTCATTCCTCTCAACCCTTTCTCTTTTATCTCTGTAACTCCAACATTTTCTATGTCATCCCTACTGTTGCCCCAATTAAAAAAAAAATCAGAAACCTTTGTCTAACCCTAATCAACCTTCCTCACTTTATGTAAAGGGAAAAGGACAATAGAGGGAAATATCTTGTTTTTTAAAAATATAATGAAATGTGATGTGTAAATGATGTATGAAAATTTAATTGATTTATGAAGGTTTTATTTACATGATTTAATTTAAAACTTAAATTTAATAATAATAAGAAGGGAAAATATATAACACATCCTCCAAATGAACGAACAAAGCAAGAGCAACAGATTACGATGTCGTGGGTTGTTGTGTGTCGCTGAGGGAGAGTATGGAAACGAGAGAAAAACAAAATGGATAAGTGAGGAAGATGGATTAGGGTTAGGCAAGGGTTTCTGATTTTTTTTTTTCAATTGGGGCAATAGTAGGGATGACAGAGAAAATGTTGGAGTGATAGAGATGAAAGAGAAAGGGTTGAGAGTAATGAGGGAGGTGAGTAAAGGTTTGGTTTTTTTTTTTACTTTGAGAATGAAAATTATTTAAATGTCTTTGACCTTGTACGCGTGTTAACAAACCCCATATATATATATATATATATATATATATATATATATATATATATATATATATATATATATATATATATATATATATATATATATATTTTGTGTTAGTGTATGATGTTATTTTTTATATTTTTTATTAATAAAATAAATAAATAAATAAATAAAAAAATTTTTATTAATAAAAGAAATATAAATAAAATAGAAAATAATAATATTAAATAATTAAAAATCAATTTATTAGACACTTATGAATAAAATAAAATAAATATTAAAATAAATTTCAATTAAAAAGAACATGTATTGTTATACTATTTAGTTTAAAAATTTGTACAATTCAGTTTAAAATTAGTATAGTTAGTAGTTGAGTTCGGTTTATATTGTAGTTTAGTTAAAATTAGTGTAGTTTACAATTTAGTTAATAGTTCAGTTAGTGCAATTTACAATTTAGTTAATAGTTTAGTTCAGTTCATACTGTAATTTAGTACAATTTAGTATAGTTCAATTCAGTTCAGTTTGATAAAACAAAAAACAGTTCAATTCAATTTGTCTGATTTACATATCAGTTCAATTTTTAGCAGTGCAGTACAGTTCAGTTCGATTTGTCCACTCCTAGTGATAGGAATTATTGGCGACAGCAAGTGGAAAAACAAGATTAACGGGAAAACCAGGGAGTATTCTAGCAAAAGAAATCGCCATCTCCATTCTAAAATCCTAGCAGTGGTCTCCTTAGTAAAATGTGGTCTCCTAAGTTAAAATATATAAAAAAAATAATAAAAATAGTTAGAAATAATTAGATATTAATAGTAAAATCTTCAAATATAAAAAAATTATAATAACTTTATATACAATATTATTTATAGAAAACCAGTAATAATATATGTTTTTAATGATTATATTTTAAAAACTTAATTAATAATATTATAAAAAGTAAATAAAAATAAAATTGTGTATATTAAAAAAATATTTTACTTTTAAAATAATCCAGAAACAACATATTCACAGTAAAATCTTCAAATATAAAAACTTGAATTATACAAGATAAGAAATAAAAATTAAGGAAGGACTAGAATACAAAAACCATAGAGGTGAGAACATATTTATCTACATGCAGTTTTGTTATGTGTCCCCATTTTCAAGGATAAAAAAACATGATTTTAAAATTTATAATATAAATTATAAGAATCAAATAAATTTGACTAAGAGTAAACTTAGCTAAAATCATATTTACTATTGTTTAAGTTTTGATTTTATAATATAAAAAGTAATTATTTAATTTTATTTTATAAAAATTATTATATTTTTAAAACAATTTTCTATATTTTTCTATGTTTGTCGTTTAACATTTTTTTTAAGATAGAAATATAGAAATTAATAAAAATAGAAGATATACATATTCAATCGTAATATTATTGAAAAATATCTTTATCTTTTTTATCTTGAATTATTTTTGCTAGTTTATCTTTAGAGTAATTTACCTTGCATCTTCTCGAATCCACTTTACACCTCCAAATTTCCTAGACTATTTGCAAACTGCACAGAAACAGAAATAACAAAAAAGATATTTGAGTGAGATTCTTTCTCAAATTTTAAAAGGCATCGCGTTTCCTTGAAATCCAATTTTCGCCTCTCCTTCAACTCCCTCTCTGTGTCTCCCTCTCCCTGTCGCTGCATCTCTCCCTATCTGTCTCTCTGTACACTCTTTTCTCTGTATTGACGGGCTCGCAAACAGGCACAATGGTGTTTATGGTTGAATCTCACTTTTAAGCGTCGTTCACGTAGGTCAGAATTTACTCGTCTTTCACGTCGTGCTCGTGTTTTTGGTTGTACTTGTCTTTCACGTCGAGCCATGCGGTGATCACACCAGTCATGGGTATGCTCTTCCATTCCTTCCATCTAGCACGAGGTTGTTCTCCGTCACTTTTTTTCTTCGCCCATAATTTTCACCGCCCTAATCTCTCGGCCAATAATTTCATAATCATATATTTTCTTTCATGGGTAGAATAAACTTTCATCTTTTCCAACATATTCTTATTTTGATTTGGTTTTAACTCTTCGTCCTCGTTTATTTTGTTATTTAGAAGCAGATTTACAGAACATTCATGTATTGTTTTGTGTTTATTAAGGTTTTGGCATCTCCTATATATTACTTAGATGTACGGGTTTAATGGTAATATTATTTTTTTTAAATTTGAAATTCTTTGTTTTCGTAATATAGTATTATATTAAAAATTTGTTGTTTGATAGATTAAGATTTGTATATATTATTTTTTTGAAATTTTTTTTTGAATAATATTGTACTATATTAGAAACTAATATATATTATAGATTATTATCAGGATTATTGATTTGTTGTGTATTATTTAATGATTAAAATTAATTTTGTTATGTTATTTTTGTTAAAGAAAAAATTTCAATAATTGAATATTAAACTTTTTAATTTGAAGTCTCATGGTTTGAATGAAAAAAATAAGATAAATTAAATTTTGTTTAGAATATGACACTTCCACTATCTATTGACATCAGACAAATCTTAAAAATATAAAATTGAAAAATTTGCAAATAATACCAATGTTCAGTTTTGAGAGTCCGTTGACACCTGGTTGTTGTTTAAGTAATATACATGAATGCTTCTAAATATATTATCATTTGATTCGTATGTATGCTAAATATTGTTATTTTTGCAACAGTAAAATATGTCAATAATTTAAATTATAATAAAAATAAATTTTAGTTATTGATAATTTATTTTAACATTAATGAAATCAAATTTACAAATAAATATAAAATATGAAAGATTTTGTAGACAAACGTAAGTGGAAAATATTTAGAAACAAATTTTAATTATTTAAAAACTAATATAGTGAGCATCTTTTGATCTTTTTATATATTTGGTTCTTAAATTGGTTTTTATATAATATATACCGTCATTAAATTGGTTTCTATTCAAAATGTTCTATATATTTTGTTGCTAAATTGATTTCTATACATTTGGTTCCTAATTAGGTTTTAATATAATTAGTCTTTAAATTGGTTTTAACATAATTAGTTGCTAAATTGGTTTTTATATATTTATTACTAAATTAGTTTCTAAATTAGAAATTGTTTTGGGTATGTTTTGAATCATTCCATTCCAATTTAACATTTTACATTTTTGTAAAATATATTATTTCCAAAATAATTTAAATATTTATTTCTTTTAAAGATAAGAATCGTGACGAAATTTTATATTTTAAATCGTATATTTGTCTCTTAAATAATTATATATTTGGAAACTACAAAATAATTTGTTATAAAATCTATTACCAAATGATGATGAGAATTTTGAAGACTAAATAATTCATTTGAGAAAATACTTAATTTAAGTAAAAAATATATGTAGCCTAATTAATTTAAAAAGGCTACTTAAGCATATAAATGACTATGAGATAATTATATATAAAAGATAAGAATATTTGTGAAACTAAATTAAAAGCAAACAATAATAGACTATTAAACACGTTTGCATTGAGCAATATTTTAGTACACACCTCCAGATTGGACAAACTACTTTCTTCCTAACTACAAGATATGTTGGTGCCAAATATATTATTTATTTTTCAATCAAATTTCCCCATTATTAAAATAGATTCGATACTAAATTATGTATATATATATATATATATATATATATATATATATATATATATATATATATATATACTAGTCACCCGGCCCGGCCTTGGGCCGACCCGAAGAAATACTAGGCAATAGATCGATCAGTGGTCGGCCGGCCTCAAGAATAAATGAAGAACGAAATGGCCAACCGGTCATGTCCGTAAGACCCTGAGGTAAGTTAATTTTAATAGGAGTTTAACAGTTTTTGGGCCCTGATTAAAGTGTTATTGGGCTTTGATTAGAAGAGCCTGTTAGTAAAATGATGAAGATGAAGTTTTGATGATGCCCAAATCAAGTCAAGAACAATCAAGAATCAAGAGGATTTATTTGAAGACTTGTTTTTGTATTATAAAGCTTTTGTAATAATTAGAATTTGATGTCTAGAACTTAGGAAACTTAGTGTATTTGATTCTGTATAAGTTAGAAGTGTAAAAAATACATTCAGGGTCAAAATACACTGAGTTAATGGATTAACCAAGGTAGTTAATCGATTAACCCAGAGGAAATATGAAGAAAAAGGCATCAGGGAGTTAATCGATTAACGTTAATCGGTTAACCTGAGTAGTTAATCGATTAACCAAGTGTCCGTTGCAGAAATTAGCCATTTTCGAGCCGTTGGACTATCCGTTGATTTGTCCTTTAGTGGTTAATCGATTAACCACTTAAGTTAATCAATTAACACAGTAGGAAAGGCTGAAAACGAAAATGGAAGAGCCTTTGGCTTGAGTCTATAAATAGACTCTCATTTGCCTTAAAGAACCAAGACTCTTCCCTTGTGCTAAAACACTCAGAACTCTTCACTCAGAACTCTTTGAGAAGTGTGTTTGTTGCTCGGCTTGTGAAACTCGTGTCTATGGAGCTGGTGAAGTGCTGCTACGGTGACGGAGGAAATAGCCGGTTCATCCTTGGTGTGTCTAAGGAGGTGTGTGGAAGAGGATCATCCTTGGTGTGTCTAAGGAGGTGGTTCATCCTTGGTGTGTCTAAGGTGGTGTTCATCCTTTGTGAAGATTCAAAGGAGGTGTTGTCTCATCTCTTGTGGCTTCAAGAGAGGTGTTTTCTAAACTTTTACAAATTGTTTCTTTGTGATTGTAATTTGTAATTGTTTTGTGTTTAGTGAACTGTTTATCTCAGTTTGAGATAAGCGACTGGACGTAGGATTAGTAAGATCTGAACCAGTATAAAAATCATCTGTGCAAATTTCTCTCACTCTTACTCTTTTACTTGTTAGTATTATTTGCGTAGTAAGATAAATTGAGTAGAAATTAAAAGGCACACGTTTGAAGTAAAAACCCTCTTGGTTTGTTATTCCACGCTAACCATTCCGCTGCAGACCGACTCTGACAATTGGTATCAGAGCTTGCTTTGATAGTCATTCAAATGGCTGGATCATATCAAACTTTAGGAGAGAGTGCTTCTATCAATAGACCACCACTATTCACAGGTGAAAATTATGCATTTTGGAAAGTTAGAATGTAAATATTTATTGAGTCTGTTGATATTGATATTTGGAAAGTTGTTGTGCATGGTCCTTTTGTTCCTACTAACAATGTGCAGGAACTTGAACCTCGTGATTTGTGGACCCTTGAAGATAAGAGAAGAGCACAATACGATGTAAGAGCTCGTAACATTATTTCATCTGCTTTAATTATTGATGAGTTTTACAGGATATCTCTTTGTAAGACTGCTCAAGAAATGTGGGAAGTGCTGAGAGTAACCCACGAAGACATAGAAGAATTTAAGTATGCTCAAAACAACTCATTGATCATGGAAGAGAACAATTCAAGCTCTTCATCAAGCACAACATTAAGTATGAGCGATTTAGATGAAGAGGAAAACATTTGTTTGGTGGCAAACGCCGCCGCTGGAAGCCAAGTAAGTACATCTAGCGATTCTGAAAATTATAGTCAATATAGTGAAAGTGAATTGCATGAAACTTATGCTGCCTTAATTCTAGAATCTGAAAAATTACATAAAGCTCATAAGAAATTGAAAAAGGATTTTAAAGAATTAAAATTAAATTTTGAAAATATTCTTGATGAAAATAATAATTTGAAAACAAATTTTGAAACTGTTATTGATGAAAAACAAAATTTGAAAAAGGATTTCAAAAATTTAAAATTAGATTTTAAAAACATTTTTGAAGAAAATAAAAAATTAATATCAGATTTTGAAAATATTTGTGAAGATAATAAAAACTTAAAATCAAATTTTGAAAATATTTCTGGAGAAAATAAAAATTTAAGATCAAATTTTGAAAATATTCTTGAAGAGAATAAAAATTTGAAAAATAAAATTTTATCTTTTGAAAAGGGAAAATTTGCTAGTCGTGAAGAATGTCTATCTTGTGTTAATTATAAGCAACTACTAGGTAAAACAACCTTAGGAGAATGTAGTAAAATTAATGATCATAAGGTTGGTAAACATAAGTATGTTCCTAAAATTAAAAATAGACATAGTAATAGAACCCATAGAACATGGATATAAAAAGGAACAACTTATAGGAACCCAAATATTGTATCATGCTTTTATTGTATGAAAAAGGGTCATACTTCAAATAAATGTAGAATTAAGCATTATGGTGTTCCTAGTGGTAGATATATTTGGGTTGTAAAATGATCTCAATTTCTTTGTTTTACCCAAATAAATTTTTTTAATATTTAAAATTTTAAGAATTTTTGTTATTAAAGTTTTTTGAAAAACAAAAATCTTAGAAAATTTTTTATTCCAAACATGTTGTCTTTTATAAAATTGTGGACCTTGAGGCAAAACCTCTTGAGTCAGTGGAATTAGATGCAGGTAATGATGAGAAGACAACAAAAGAAGAAAAGAATTATGACAATCCCCATGACAAAGATCTCAAAAGAATATCTTTACACAACGAATTTGGAGATATATCTACAGGGGTAACATTAGAAGAGATCTAGGATTTTTAAAAAATCTCTTAGGATTGCATTTTCATTTTTGTGCATTTTGAAAAATCAACCATATTTTTTTTAAATTCCCATCTTATATGGTTCAATGCATGATAATGTTTTTAAGGTTCTTTATCCTAAAGATTATATGCTTTAAAATCTCCTATTGTATGTTTAAATGAAACTTTAAATTTGAAATATATTTTAGCTCATATGCATACATGCTTTTATTAAGGGGGAGCATTACCTTAGGGGGAGAACATGAAAACACAATTTTTTAATTATTGATCAAAAAGGGGGAGAAAATGTTTAAAGCTTATTATTATTATTAAGGGGCTTATTATTATTATTAAGGGGGAGAAAATGTTTAAAGCTTATTATTATTCTCTAATGCTCTTTTTTTCCTAGTTGTGTTTTTGTAAGAAAAGATTATCATCAAAAGCTTTAAATCAAAGGAATTTTTTATCATCATCAAAAAGGGGGACATTGTTAGCAAAATGATGAAGATGAAGTTTTGATGATGCCCAAATCAAGTCAAGAACAATCAAGAATCAAGAGGATTTATTTGAAGACTTGTTTTTGTATTATAAAGCTTTTGTAATAATTAGAATTTGATGTCTAGAACTTAGGAAACTTAGTGTATTTGATTCTGTATAAGTTAGAAGTGTAAAAAATACATTCAGGGTCAAAATACACTGAGTTAATCGATTAACCCAGAGGAAAAATGAAGAAAAAGGCATCAGGGAGTTAATCGATTAACGTTAATTGATTAACCTGAGTAGTTAATCGATTAACCAAGTGTCCGTTGCAGAAATTAGCCGTTTTCGAGCCGTTGGACTATCCGTTGATTTGTCCTTTAGTGGTTAATCGATTAACCACTTAAGTTAATCGATTAACACAGTAGGAAAGGCTGAAATCGAAAAATGAAAGAGCCTTTGGCTTGAGTCTATAAATAGACTCTCATTTGCCTTAAAGAACTAAGACTCTTCCCTTGTGCTAAAACACTCAGAACTCTTTGAGAAGTGTGTTTGTTGCTCGGCTTGTGAAACTCGCGTCTGTGGAGCTGGTGAAGTGATGCTACGGTGACGGAGGAAATAGCCGGTTCATCCTTGGTGTGTCTAAGGAGGTGTGTGGAAGAGGATCATCCTTGGTGTGTCTAAGGAGGTGGTTCATCCTTGGTGTGTCTAAGGAGGTGGTTCATCCTTGGTGTGTCTAAGGAGGTGTTCATCCTTTGTGACGATTCAAAGGAGGTGTTGTCTCATCTCTTGTGGCTTCAAGAGAGGTGTTTTCTAAACTTTTACAAATTGTTTCTTTGTGATTGTAATTTGTAATTGTTTTGTGTTTAGTGAACTGTTTATCTCAGTTTGAGATAAGCGACTGGATGTAGGATTGGTAAGATTCGAACCAGTATAAAAATCATCTGTGCAAATTTCTCTCACTCTTACTCTTTTACTTGTTAGTATTATTTGCGTAGTAAGATAAATTGAGTAGAAATTAAAAGGCATACGTTTGAAGTAAAAACCCTCTTGGTTTGTTATTCCACGCTAACCATTCCGCTGCAAACCGACTCTGACAGAGCCTTAACCTCGGGCCCAAAATTGACACTATATATAGAGGTCAACAGTAAGAGGTAGGTGATTTTGAATTGAACAGCATTTAATACTAAGAATTAAGTACCAAACGGACGAAATCTTAACTTGAGCATCGGAGTATCTTTAGCAGGTAGCCGACCGACCGTTATTGAAGAAGAAGGACGGAGACGGACGGACGATTGAAGAGCAGACGTAAGTGACCGGACGGCTTGGAGGACTGAGAAGTAAATGTGTAGGTGAGTGTGACCGGATCCACTACCGGAACATTTTGGCGCCCACCGTGGGGCCGGAGGATAAATACCAATGGTGACCACGAGGAACACAAACGCTGACGAGCAGGGAGAGATGATTAGAATGTTGGAGAGGCGATTAGAGGAAATACAGAAACAACATGAAGAAGAGATGGCGACTGTGAGAGCGGAGTGTGCGGCGCAGATTACCAGAGCCATCACTGCTCGGGATGATGAAGGCGCAGGAGAGCAAAGGCGAGAGAAGACAGTAGTGAACGAGGGAGAGGAGCATAGTAGTGCCCCGACCCAGGAGGGTCAAAAGCGAGAGAAGGCGAGTGGGGATAAGGAGGAGAAGGTATTTTCGGTGAGGGCGGAGGGACCGACCGTTCCCGTCCCTTTCGCCCAGTCCATAATGAATGTTCACATCTCTGAGCAATTTGTGCCGCCTCAGTTCAAGATGTACGACGGCACCACTGACCCGGACGCCCACGTCAAGTCCTTTACTAACGTCATGTCCTTCCACACTGGCTGCGACGCTATCTGGTGTCGGGCGTTCTCCCTGTCCTTGGAAGGGGAGGCTTTGGAATGGTTCAACGCTCTACCAAACAGTTGTATAGCCAATTTCAAGGGATTGGAGGCTATGTTTAAGAAACAGTTTGCTGCGTGTATCGCCAGGGATATCACGGTTGTCGATCTGATGAACCTCAAGCAGGGAAAGGAGGAACCACTGAAAACCTTCATGGACCGGTACCAAAAAACCGTCCGGAGGGTGAAAGGTCTGACTCTGGAACTCGCGCTGCAACATATCATGTCGGCCTTGAGGCCCGGTCCCTTCAAAGAAAGTGTGTTCCGAACACCACCCAAGACGATGGAAGAGTTGCGCGAACGGGCGGCGGACGAAATTAGAGTGGAGGACATGAAGCAGAGTTATCGGAAGGAGCTTCAGGAGGCTAAGGGGGAGAAGAGTGAGGGGAAGAAGGCAGAGAATAAAACTCATCGAGCCCGAGGCCCGAGGCCTCGGGACGGACCCCGAGGGCCCCGTTTCCAGCAGTATACGACTCTAAACGCCCCCCGGGCTGAAATTTTCCATGAGGCATTGACCACGCAACTGTTGCAGGCACAGCAAAAGCGGCCTACACCGCCTAATGCGGATGGAACCAAACACTGCCTGTACCATCAGAATTTGGGCCATGACACAGAAGATTGTGTTACCCTAAAGGACAAGATAGAAGAGTTGATTCGCGCGGGGCGATTATTGAAGTATGTCAAGACTTATCGACCGGACCGGTCACCCATCCGGGAGAGAAGTCCGAGGAGGATAAGTCCTCGAAGGGCGGAGGAAAGAAAAGCCGCCCATAACCGGGACGCCCGATATCGTCGTCGAGAATACCCTCGTGACGATAGGAGGCGGAGTCGAAGTCGCAAAAAGCAGGATGATCGTCCCTTGCGAGGGATGATTAACACCATACAGGGGGATTCGCTGGGGGAGGCTCATCCTCTAACGTGTGCAAGAAGCACGTCCGGGCCTTGCGATCCGTGCATGCCGTTAGCACCCCAAAAAGGACGATGCCACCCATCACCTTCACTGACGATGACTTTCACGCGCCCGACCCCGAGCAGGACGACCCGATGGTGATAACCGCCGAGATCGCGCGATACGGGGTCAGCAAGGTACTCATCGACCAAGGTAGCTCAGTCAACGTCCTTTACTGGAAGACCTTCCAGCAAATGGACATATCCGAGGACCTAATAGTACCATATAACGAACAGATCGTTGGATTCGCCGGAGAAAGGGTAGATACAAGGGGGTATGTCGACTTGCGTACGTGACTGGGCACCGGCCGGGAGGGAGACGAGAGGAGGTTGAGATATCTGTTGGTGGAGCCAAACACATCATACAACTTCCTCCTCGGACGGCCCTGTTTAAACGCCTTTGGAGCTATTGTATCGACCCCACATTTGATGCTGAAATACCCCGGTCATCGGGGAACCATACATACAGTAAGGGCCGACCAGAAGACGGCTAGGGAATGTTATGCGGCCGAACTCAAGTTATACCCTAGGGAGGAAAGGAGGAAGATCAGCCGGTCTGAGGTGGCGATGGCCGACCTGGACCCTAGGACGAATACTGAGGACCACCTCGAACCAATAGGGGAGACCCAACCTATCATCATAGGTAAAGATGCAGCGCAGACAACGGCAATAGCCAACGGTCTGGGAGAAGAAATAGAGAGACGACTCAGACGCATCCTCTGGCGCAACAGAGATTTATTCGCCTGGACGGCGGACGACATGTCGGGGATTCACCCCTCGGTGGTGTCTCATAAGTTAGGCTTTTCAAAGAAGCACAACCGGTATCCCAAAAGAAGCGACGGCTGGGGGAGGAGAAGAGAAGGGCGATCGAGGAAGAGGTCGGGAAACTGAGAGAAGCGGGATTCATCCGCGAAGGGACCTACACCACGTGGTTAGCCAACGTCGTAATGGTCAAGAAGTCGAATGGCAAGTGGAGAATGTGTACGGATTACACCGACCTCAACAAGGCCTGCCCAAAGGACTCTCACCCACTGCCTAGCCTCGACGCCCTGGTCGATGGGGCGTCCGGTCATAAAATATTGAGCTTCTTAGACGCATACTCAAGGTACAACCAGATACCAATGTATGCCCCCGACCGGGAAAAGACGGCCTTTATCACCGAAAAGGCCAGTTACTGTTACGAAGTTATGCCCTTCGGGTTGAAAAATGCCGGGGCCACTTACCAGCGCTTAATGGACAGAATCTTTGCCGACCATATTGGCTGGTGCATGGACGTATACATAGACGACATGGTAGTGCGTTTGGCGGACGGAGAGGTGCACATACGAGATTTAGATGAGGTCTTTAAACAGATCAGAAAGTACGAGATGCGCCTTAACCCGGCCAAATGTACTTTCGGGGTACCGGCCGGGAAATTCCTAGGATTCATGCTGACGTCGCGGGGAATTGAGGCCAATCCAGACAAATGCGACGCTATAATCAACATGAAAAGCCCGACCACCTTAAAAGAAGTGCAGCGGTTGGTCGGGCTGTTAACGGCCTTATCGCGTTTCATTCCCAAGATGGCCGAGCGGATACGTCCAGTCCTCCGAAAGTTGAAGAAAGGCAGTTCGTGCAAATGGGACGACGAGTGTGAATACGCATTCTAGGACGTTAAGATAATACTCCAGAACCCCACGGTCATGAACCGGCCGAGTCTGGGGGAAGAATTACATATCTATTTGGGGGTATCAGACTCCGCTGTGAGCGTTGTCTTGCTTCATGGCGGCCCTGAACCCAAGCTGGTTTATTTCATCAGCCGTGCACTTCAGGACGCCGAGACCCGCTATCATCAGGTCGAGAAGATTGCTTTGGCTCTTCTCCATGCGGCGAGGAGATTGAGGCCCTACTTCCAAAGCCACCAAATAGTGGTTAAGACTGATCATCCTATATCTAAAATTTTGAGAAAACCCAACCTTGCTGGAAGGATGGTCGGCTAGGCGGTTGAATTGTCCGAGTTCAGACTCAGGTATGAACCTAGAGGGTCGGTGAAAGGCCAACATCTGGCCGACATCGCTGCCGAGCTGCCATTGGGGGTCGGCGAAGAATGGTGTTTGTATGTGGATGGGGCATCAGAACGGACGATTAGTGGAGCAGGAGTGGTGCTAGAGGGACCTAACGGTTTCCTCCTGGAGCACTCTTTGGTATTTAAGTTCAGGGTTTCCAACAACCAAGCCGAGTACGAAGCCCTGATAGTCGGGTTAGAACTTGCCCGCGACATGGGCGCAAGAAGATTAACATGTTGGACCGACTCTCAGCTAGTGGTCGGCCAGATGAATGAAGAGTTCCAAGTGAAGGAGGAGAGTCTGGTCAAATATTATCACAGAGCGACGGCATTAGCCCAGGAATTCGAGGGCATCCGAATTCAACACATCCCCCAGGAACAAAATGCCCGGGCGGACCTACTCTCCAAGCTTAGCTCGGGGAAAGAAAAAGGCCAACTCACCATGATCATCAGACAAGTTCTTCTCTAGCCGTCCATCGAATGTCATGCCATAACAACGACTGTGGAACCGGACTGGAGAACGAAGATCCGTGAGTTAATGAAAGCCCAGGACGACGGTTCGACACTATCCGCCGCCGATACTAAGAAGATTGCGCGCTTTATAATCATCGGGGAGGACTTATACCGACTTGGCTATTTTACGCCATTGCTTAAATGCTTGGGCAAAGAGGAGGCACACTACGTGATGAATGAACTTCACCATGGCATCTACGGGTTCAACACCGGCCGGAGGGCCCTCAAGGGCCGCATACTTAGGGCCGGTTATTACTGGCCGAACATGGAGGAAGACGCTAAAGCCTTTGTGCAAAAGTGTATCGGGTGCCAAGCTCACGCCAACAACCCACACGCACAGCCCCATGAGTTACACACAATTGTATCCCCATGATCGTTCGCCCAATGGGGAATTGATACAAGAAGGCCTAGCACCATAGGACCTATCACAAGAGGGATGATCAAGAAGCTTAAAGATGAGCACTCTCCCAAAGGTCAAGTACTCTTTGCTATTTTTGGATGGAAGATTGGAGACCAAGGAGATGTTATCAAAGTGCCAAAACATGGAGAAGGGTAAAATGGACTTTGGCTACATAAAGATGGGGGTGCACATAGTATCATAGGGGTAGCATTAGCATAGCTATTTCCACTTATGTATAGCTATTAGACCACGTGAATCATAAGGCTTTCTAGAAGCCATTCACACTTTGCACATGATTGATGAGGTGGCATTAGATCCGTATTTTGTGGATCTCAGCACATCACATGCTTGGCCTTGAGATTGTGCTATAAAATCTCATTGGCAAGGCTTGTAATTCACTTTTGGAATAATATTGTTGAAACTCTGCTGAAATGATTAGCAAGTTCATCTCCAAGAGTCATCTTCATAGCTTGTCTCCCATTGCAACTTTCTTCCACACCATGGAAGCCTTCTGAGTTGTGCTTCATTTCTCCAAGCTAACCTCCATCTCCCTTCACCATAGCTTCACTATTTCCGCTGCTTACCATCCAAACTTCCAGCAACCTCACATTGCCAAGAATCTCCAGATCTGTCTTGCCTCTGCCCTACACTGTTCCATTGGAGTGCATCAACCGTACTGCTCCATTCAGTCTCTTACCTCATGGATCTACAATCTACATCATACCTTGATGTATCAAGTGGTATTCAGAGCAAGGTTCAAGTTAGAACCATGAGATAAGTCCATTTCTTACTTCCAAACTGTCATTCAATTTCCAAACTGTCTTGATTTGGTGTTCATCTCTGTTACAGTTATTTGTTGTTGATTTAGGTTCTATTTTGAGTTTTCTTTGGTGCTAGCCCTCTTTGCTTGAGTCTTGATCATTTTAATTCGGTTATTCTTTGCTGATTTGAGTCATTTTCCATGATTTGAGCATCATTTCCGGTTTTGTCTTAGTCATGTCTAAACACTTGCTGTTTTTGTCATTAAATCTGGTTTTCAACCAAGTTTTTGCATAACTAAAGTGTTTTGGAATTGGCTACACCGATTAAGAGCAGTAAACTACCAAGAGTTGAGCTCAGGTGTTTGAAATTGCCATCCACTTCAGATCTGTACTGGATCTGGTTTGCTGTTTTGAGAAAATTGTGGTTGCAGCTTCACTGTTCATTTGGTAACAATTCTGTTACTGTTTTATTGAGCTGCAATTTCTGAGTCAATGTTGAATCAATTGGAACGTGAATGTGTGTTGATTTCCAGTGCTTTTCCATGTCAAAATGCAGTAAGCCGATCTGCACATCATCTTTGACAAACATTTCTGCATAATTGAGTAAGAGTGGTAGTAGATCATTGCCATTCATCTTTAAAAGTGATTCTGCTGTTATGAGCAAATTTCAAATACTGTTTTTAAGTCATTTGAGTGGTTTCCAGTTCAGAATTCAAGCCATTGTGTGTTTTGACCATTTGAGTTGAGAAATTGAGTTGAAATTGGTACTGCAGTAGTGAAATCCTGATATATTCTGTTTTGATCCATCAAATTAGCTTCATCAAGTCTTAAATCATCATTAAAATATGTTTGAATCATGGGATTAAACATATATGCAGTACTGTTCATTTGGTCAATTTTTCTGCACTGAATTTTGATGACTGCCGAGAGCTATGCTGTGAATTTTCAAATCTGCATTGCTTGCTGTTTGATTCCATAAAATTGGATGCAACAAAAAGCCTATGGTCCATAAAATAGCAAGATAACAATTCAAAAGAGTTACCAAAGACATTAAAAGGCGAAAAGGACCATTGCATCTTAAATTTCGAAATTCTGGTGGCACATTGAACTTTGCTGTCAAAATTAATGCAAGTTCATTGAGACATTTCAACAAACAGTTTAGTGCAATTTCTTTGCATAGCTAATTCGTGCTTGATTCTAGTTTCTGGTCTTTTCTTGTGTTTTAAATCTGTTCTAGAGCCATTCTTAGGATCTATTTGAAGTGCCACCGTGTTTGTTACCCCTTTAATTGATTGATTTTTGATCTTTTAACACTCTGCACACCATCTGTTTGACAAAAGTCTTGGTGTTGCTGTCATTTTGACGTGAGTTTTCTGGCAATTGTGGTGGTAGTTTCTGTGATTAATTGGTTTGTTGGATAGGTGAACTACAACTCAGAAGGATTACCATAAGTGGAAGCATCAAAGAAGGTTCAAATAGGAGAGATAAGCGAAAGAAGATGGCATTTGGCTGAGGAAATTCGTGACAGTCTGCATCAGAGTTGCTGCAAGTGTGCGACAGCCACAGTACCTTCTGCAGCAGCAGCTGTTTCAGCAGAGTTGTCCAGTTTGAGTGATCACTGCAGCTGAGAGGATTGGTGTGAATTAAGCATAGTTAACTCTTTGTTTTGAGAAGCCAAAGCTGCACACATATTTCCCTTAGCCAATTCGCATTTGTTCCTTGTCCATTTACCCAATTTCTTTGTAATTTCCATTTGGTTTTTGGTTGTAAAAAGGGCCAATTCAAGCAAGTGAGGTGATAGGGTTCATAAGTGCTCTTCCCTCATTTGTTAACTAGACTCAAGAAGTCTCACCACCTAAAATTGAGTAGTTGGTGAGTGTGTCTTAGATCCAAAGTCTAAGCCTCACCATAGGAGACCTCACCTTTATTTTCCCATCTTTACTTCCAAGTTTTCATTGTTTTCATTCAAGGACTAGGAGCGCGCCTAGAGTCCAAATTTTAGAGTCCCAAACCTTGTTGTTTTCTTTGCTTTGTGTTTTCTTTGTTGTCTTTAAGACTTAAGTGGATTTAAGAGTGATTTTGATCTAAAGGACTCTAGTAAGTAGCTAGAAGCATATTTGGCAAGGACAAGGCCTGGTTATTAAGTGACCCTAGTGGTTCACCACCCTTACCTGGAATATTGCTTTCAAGTGAAAATCTTTAGTCTTTATTTCAAGAATAACACTTAAGTCCATCATAATGTCTAGAAGGCATTCTCCTAGGATTAGTGATAGTGAAAAAGAAAATTTTTCTCTTCAAGCTTTAGTTAATGAATTCAAGGAAATGAGAAGGGAAATAAATGAAGAGAAAGTCAATAGAGAGCTTCAAAATGCAGTCATTCAAAATGAATTAAGATTGTTGAGGGAAAAGTCAAGGGGGAGCCATAGTGATTATTCTCAAGAGGAAGGGATACCTTTGAATGTGGATGATTATTACCCTCATCAGCCTTCTTCTTCCAGAAGGCATAGAAGAAATTCTCATGTACCTCCACCTCCAAAAGAAGTCAATGTGGTGTTGCCTCACTTCCATGGGAAGGACAATGTAGAGGCTTATCTTGATTGGGAGATGAAGGTGGAACAATTGTTTGAATGCCACCAAGTGAGTGAAGAGAGGAAGGTCTCTCTAGCTACCCTAAGTTTTCAAGGGTATGCAATGTATTGGTGGACTGCCTTAGTCCAAGAGAGGCTTAGACATCAAGCCCCTCCCATCCATTATTGGAATGATCTTAAGTCTGCCCTTAGAAGGAGGCACATTCCCTCCTACTACAATAGGGAACTCATGGATAAACTCCAAAGGTTACAACAAAGGTCTATGACAGTTGAGGAATATAGACAAAAGATGGAGTTATATATGATGAGGGCAGGCATAGTAGAGGGTCCAGAAATTACTTTAGCTAGATTTTTAAGTGGGCTCAATTTTGAAATAAGAGATAGGGTTGAACTTCTACCTTATAGAGATTTGAATGATCTTGTTCAAATGTGTATAAAGGTAGAACAACAAAACTTGAGAAAATCTTCTTCTAAAAGAATTCAAGTTCAACCTACTTTTGAAAAGAAAGTTTTTAAAGAAAAAGAGCCATTTAAATCTCTAGCCAAAATAGAAGAGAGACCTAAGAAAGAAACACCCTCACACACAAGAACAAGTGAGATCAAGTGCTTTAAATGTCTAGGAAGGGGTCATGTAGCTACTCAATGTCCTACAAAAAGAAACATCATTTTGAAAGGCAAGGACATTTATAGTAGTGAAAGTGACACCCCAACTAGTGAAAGTGAGAGTGAGGAAGAAGAAAGAGAAGAGGAAATATATGCTGATGATGGACAACTTCTCATGATAAGAAGAATACTTAATAGCCAACCAAGTCTTGAACACTTATCACAAAGAGAGAACATCTTTCACACAAGATGTAAAATTCAAGAAAATCATTGTTCTCTCATTGTTGATAGTGGATCTTGTTGCAATTGTTGTAGCACAAGGTTGGTTGAGAAGTTGAAGCTTGACATTATACCTCATCCAAAACCTTACAAACTTCATTGGCTAAATGAAGATGGGGATATAATAGTCAAGAATCAAGTGAAATTGGCATTTTCCATTGGGAACTTCAAAGATGAAGTTTTATGTGATATAGTTCCCATGGAAGCATGTCATGTGTTATTGGGAAGACCATGGCAATTTGATCATCAAACTATACATCATGGTCTAACCAATACCATTACTATCCATCAAAAGGACAAGAAGTTTGTGCTTCATCCTTTGACTCCTACTCAAGTGGCTAAGGATCAAGCACAAATGAAGTCTTTAAGAAAGCAAGAACATGATCAAAAGAAAAAGTCAAAAAGAAAGGAGAGTGGTGAGATAAGTGTGCCATCTAAGGTCACTCAACATGAAGTCCTTTTAAACAAAAAGACTTTAATCAATACACTTCAAGTTGAGCAACCTTCATACCTTCTTCTTTGTCAAGGGACACTTACATGCACATCTAGTGATTCCAAGACTTCAACTCTTTCTCCACCCATTCAAAAACTTTTGAAAGAATTTGATGAGCTATTTCCAAAAGAGATTCCAAAAGGGCTTCCACCTATAAGAGGAATAGAACATCAAATTGATTTCATTCCAGGGGCAATTCTTCCTAATAGGCCTGCCTATAGGACAAACCCCCAAGAAACTAAGGAGATTGAGACCCAAGTCCAAGAGTTGCTAGATAAAGGCTTAGTTCAAAAGAGTCTAAGTCCATGTGTTGTACCAGTATTGCTTGTACCAAAGAAGGATGGGAAGTGGCGCATGTGTTGTGATTGTAGAGCTATCAACAACATCACAATCAAGTATAGACATCCCATTCCTAGGCTTGATGATATGTTGGATGAATTGCATGGAGCACAAATATTTTCAAAGGTAGATTTAAAAAGTGGCTATCACCAAATAAGAATTAAAGAGGGTGATGAATGGAAAACTGCCTTTAAGACCAAGTTTGAATTATATGAATGGCTAGTTATGCCTTTTGGTCTTACAAATGCTCCAAGCACATTCATGAGACTTATGAATCATGTCCTTAGGGATTGCATTGGGAAGTTTGTAGTTGTCTACTTTGATGACATCTTGGTATATAGTCAAAATTTGCAAACTCATGAAAATCATTTGAGAGTTGTTTTAACAATTCTTAGAAAACACAAATTGTTTGCAAACTTTGACAAGTGTACTTTTTGTGTTGATAGTATCATATTTCTTGGATTTGTGGTCACCAAAAGTGGGGTTCATGTGGACCCAGAAAAAATAAAGGCCATCCAAGATTGGCCTCCTCCAAAGAATGTAGGAGAAGTAAGGAGTTTCCATGGGTTGGCAAGCTTTTATAGAAGATTTGTTCCTAACTTCTCTAGTCTTGCTTCACCCCTCATTGAGTTGGTGAAAAAGGATGTTACATTCCATTGGGGGGAAAAAGAACAAAAGGCTTTTGAGCTACTCAAAGAGAAGCTCACACAAGCACCCATTCTAGCTTTGCCAAATTTTTCCAAAACTTTTGAGCTAGAATGTGATGCTTCAGGGTTTGGCATAGGTGCAGTATTATTACAAGAAGGACACCCAATTGCATACTTTAGTGAAAAACTTCATGGTGCCTCTTGTAATTACCCCACCTATGACAAGGAACTCTATGCACTTGTGAGGGCTCTTCAAACTTGGGAACATTACCTTGTTGCCAAGGAGTTTATCATTCATAGTGATCATGAATCACTTAAGTATTTGAAGAGTCAACACAAGTTGCAAAAGAGGCATGCTAAGTGGTTAGAATTCATTGAGCAATTCACTTATGTTATTAAATACAAGAAAGGAAAATCCAATGTGGTGGCTGATGCTTTATCAAGGAAAATTAATCTTTTAGCCACATTGGGAGCTCAAATTCTTGGATTTAATAACATTCTTGAGTTGTATTCACATGATCCTGATTTTGCTCATATCTATGAGGAATGTCTCAATAAATCACAAGGGGGATTCTATGTGAGGGAAGGGTATCTTTTTAAAGAAGGAAAAATTTGCATTCCCCAAGGCTCACATAGAAAACTCCTTGTCAAAGAGACACATGAAGGAGGATTAATGGAGCATTTTGGGGTAGACAAGACCCTTGGCATGTTGAAAGAGAAGTTCTTTTGGCCTCACATGAGAAGGGATGTCCAAAGACATTGTTTTAAGTGCATTACTTGTTTAGAATCAAAGTCTAAAACAATGTCTCATGAACTTTACACTCCTTTGCATGTTGCATCAACCCCTTGGGAAGAGATAAGTATGGATTTTGTGCTAGGACTTCCTAAGACTTCTAGGGGTTTTGATTCTATCTTTGTGGTGGTGGATAGATTTAGTAAAATGGCTCATTTTATACCTTGCCACAAAGTAGATGATGCAAGCAACATAGCAAAGTTATTCTTTAGAGATGTGGTCAAACTTCATGGGCTACCTAAAGTAATAGTTTCGGATAGAGATACAAAATTTCTTAGTCACTTTTGGATGACCTTATGGTCTAGATTAGGGACTAAGTTATCTTTTTCTACTACTTGCCATCCTCAAACAGATGGTCAAACTGAAGTAGTCAATAGATCTCTTTCCACTTTACTAAGGGTAGTTCTTAAAGGAAATCACAAATCTTGGGATGAGTACCTACCTCACGTTGAGTTTGCATACAATAGAGTAGTTCATGGAACTACTAAATTGTCTCCTTTTGAGGTTGTTTATGGTTTTAACCCTTTGACACCCATGGATTTAATACCCCTTCCAAATTCTATTGATTTTGTTCATCAAGATGGGGTATCTAAATCTAAGTTTATCAAAGAATTACATCAAAGGGTTAGAAACCAAATTCAACAACAAAATGAGAAATATGCCAAGCAACATAATAAGGGCAAGAAAGAGTTAATCTTCAATGAAGGAGATTTAGTTTGGGTTCATCTTAGAAAGGAAAGATTTCCTCAACTAAGAAAATCCAAACTCAGTCCTAGAGGAGATGGACCTTTTAGAGTGATAAGGAGGATTAATAACAATGCATATCAAATTGATCTTCCTCCTGAATATAGTGTTCATGCTACCTTCAATGTATCTGATCTTAAACCTTTTGTAGGTTATGAAAGTGAAGATGAAGACCTTATGGATTTGAGGACAAATCCCTCTCAAGAGGGAGGGGATGATACAAGAAGGCCTAGAACCATAGGACCTATCACAATTGTATCCCCATGGTCGTTCGCCCAATGGGGAATGGACATTGTCGGTCCATTTCCCTCCGGCCAGGCGTAGAAAAAATTTCTCCTTGTCGCTATTGACTACTTCACTAAGTGGGCGAAGGCTGAACCACTTGCGACGATCACAGCGGCCCAAGTACAGAAGTTCTGTTGGAAGTTGGTTTGTCGATTCGGCTTGCCGAAGGTAATAGTGACCTATAACGGCCGACAGTTTATCGACCGGAAGCTGGGCCAATTTTTCAAGGATCTAGGGATTAAGCACACCACTAGTTCGGTGGAACACCCACAGACGAATGGTCAAGCAGAAGCTGTAAACAAAACCATCGTTTCGGAGTTAAAAAGGCGTCTGGGAGAAAAGAAGACTGTGTGGGTAGAAGAGTTACCCGAGATCCTCTGGGCGTACAGGTGCACACCGTACGGCACCACCGGGGAAACGCCATTCAACCTGACTTACGGAACGGACGTCATGCTGCCAGTTGAGTTGGGAGAACCGTCTCTTAGGAGAAAGGTGGAGGATATGCATCTGAATGACCAAGAGCTCAGAGTGGAGCTGGAAACTCTGGACGAACGGCGAGACCGCGCAGCGCTGAGGGCAGAGGCCTACCGACGCATGGTGGAGCAACGGTACAACACGAAGGTACGGCCCAGACATTTTAATGAGGGGGACATGGTATGGCGGAAGACCGGAGAAGCTAGAAAGATAGCGTCCCATGGCAAGCTGGCAGCAAAATGAGAAAGCCCTTTCCGAATCACCGAAACCTTGGGGAATGGCGCTTATCGTCTGAGTCGACCTGACGGACGGCCCATACCAAACACATGGAACGCATCCCATTTGAAGTTTTATTTCAGTTAAAAATAGTCATGTACTCATCTTCTTTATATAATGAAATTTGCAGCACTTTTCCCAAGTACATTCGGACTAATGTCAAAGCGACCAACACTAACCAACTCACCACGAAACCAAGCTGAGGAATGGAACCATCCTCTCGGCTTGGCCGGGCGGCAGACGATAAAGTCTTGCAGCTCGAGCAGTCGAACACCAAGTCGATGAACGGAATCATCCTCTCGACTTGGCCGGGGTAGTGAACGACAATGTTCTGCCGCCCCAACTTACGAAGTCCAAGTCGAGGAACGGAACCATCCTCTCGACTTGGCCGGGGTGGTGAACGGCAATGTCCTGCCGCCCCGACTTGCGAAGTCCAAGTCGAGGAATGGATTCATCCTCTCGACTTGGCCGGGGTGGTGAACGACAATGTCCTGCCGCCCCGACTTGCGAAGTCCAAGTCCAGGAACGAAACCATCCTGTCGACTTGGCCGAGGTGGTGAACGGCAATGTCCTGCCGCCCCGACTTGCGAAGTCCACGTCGAGGAACGGAACCATCCTCTCGACCTGGCCGGGGCGCTGAACGGCAATATCCTGCCGACCCCACTTACGAAATCCTAGTCGAGGAATGGAATCCTCCTCCCGACTTGGTCGGGGCGATAAACGGAAATGTCTTGCCAAACCCAATCGAGAATGTAACGAGAAAGAGAAATCAGCGAATAAAGAATACGGTTTAGAGGCGTCGTAACTTGAAGTAAAATAAATCGAAATATCCATTGTATTAAAGATCAAAAGAAAGGGGCGGATATACATCGGTCTGGCAACAACAACATACGCCGACCAAACTAGTGAATCTAAAAGAATAGAAATTTGGACATCTAAACAAAACGCAAAAATCCGCATCCCCCGGATCTAACGTCCGGACGCTACTGTCCGGCGTTACCATCGTCATCTTCGCCGACATCGTCCTCGGCGCCATCATCACCCTCGGCTGCTTCCTCTTCCCCCACGGTCTCCTCGACTATACCGTCCGGTAGAGGAACAGGCCTCATATCCCCGTCAAACACATCCTGGGCGATATCAAAACCGGTCGTCATGGGGTCGGTCCCCAGCAAATAAGCCACTTGACGGAGGGCCTTGTTAAATCCCTCCTCATGTTCAATCTGAACATCGGCGCTAAGGATGCTGACCGAATCATGGGCCGAGGCCACCTCTTGAGTCAACCGAGCAATCTCCTCCTTTTGCTTCTGATTATTCCCTTTCGCCTCCTGGAGGGACAATTTCATTTTCTCATTCTCCTCGGATGCCTCAGAAAATTTTTTTCTAAGACCGGTCAGCTGTTTGGTGAGGGTGGCGACCTCTATGCAGGCACTCTCATATTTTTTAGTCAGGGCCTCCTGTGCTTCCTTGCACTTCGAGTTCTCCAAATCCAGCACGGCTAGCTCAGCCCGGGCGTCCTCAATTTCCTTCTTCGAGGCTGCTAGGTCACGCTAAACTTCATCGCCTCCCCGACGGTCGGCGAATCGGCGTAGATACCAATTCAGCATGGCGCCCCTGCAGTTGAACTCCAGGGCCGCCTTAGTAAGCTCCTTCTCGGATAAGGATTCCACAATCGCCCTCTGGGCAAAACTCATGCGGAAGTCTATTCGGTCACCGACACCAAAGGCCGGGTCAAGCAGACCCCCGGTCAGTGGGCGAGGGTCACTACCTTCTCGCCGACTCCTCTTGGAAGAGGACTCTCTAGATTTCCTCTTCTTCTTAGAGGAAGGATTGGCATGAGCAGAAGGAGTGGCCTGAGTAGATGTACCGGCTTGACCGATAGAAACGGCTTAAGCCGGGGGGACAGTGGCAGCCTGTGATGATTCCAAATTCACCACAGGGATATTTTGAGCGGTCGCCGGCCTCACAGCAGCGGCATGAATAGTCGGTGTGCGAGATTCGGCGGCAGCTGTCCCTTTGCTGGAGTCAGCCGAGGGACGATCAATCTTTGAATACAAGCCCACCCGTTCGGATGCAATTGGCATGGAGCGACATTCATATGACGAAGCACGGCCGCCTGGAAGTTTGAGAATGGTATTCGAACGAACATCCTAGTGAACAAGAAGGTATATACAAAGAAAAAATCTTCAGAGCTTGACCTTTTCCCGTGAAAGACACGCTCATTAGGGCGACAAACGCCTAAACGGATTAATCGGGCGTCCTCCTCATTTCGAACCACGAAAGATTGATTGACCCAGGCCAGCAAGTCTTTTCGGCTTTTGATGTCAGACTCATGGGCAGCTACGTCATGTGAAGCCCAAGTATACCCGTCTATGGCCGGCCACCCTCCGACTGGGACCGGATCCATCCCATCAACCACTACTCCGCCTTCCAGGAGAAAGAGAGCGGCGCCATGCCAGATCCGGTCGTCTCCCGATCGTGCGAAACCCGAACTGGTATTGGACGATGACCCCCGGCCACCATTGGAGGAGCCCCCGCCGTCTCCACCTGCTGACCCTGTAGAGGAAGACAAGGAAACCGTTGCCATTTATTTACCTGAAGATAAAAGATTTTTTGGAGATGCCCGACGGTCAGATTGGAAGAGAAGAGAGAAAGGTAAAAATGATGAAACAGTTCCCCCTATTTATAGTAAAAAAATTTGTAACCGCCAGCGCATCGCCACCGTCGAAAGATGTCACGACGAAGGGCTCATATTTAAAGAACTTTTCCACTACCCGAGGCACTTAACCAACCAGAGAGTGTCATGTGTTTTCCCGCCCAAAGTTGGGAATGCATTGTAAACCCAACGGCAACAAGTTGCCTAGGGCTGGGGGGGCTTGATGTACTAGTCACCCGGCCCGGCCTTGGGCCGACCCGAAGAAATACTAGGCAATAGGCCGATCAGTGGTCAGCCAGCCTCAAGAATAAATGAAGAACGAAACGGCCGACCGGTCATGTCCGGAAGACCCTGAGGTAAGTTAATTTTAATAGGAGTTTAACAGTTTTTGATCCCTGATTAAAGTGTTATTGGGCTTTGATTAGAAGAGCCTTAACCTCGGACCCAAAACTGACACTATATATAGAGGTCAACAGTAAGAGGTAAGTGATTTTGAATTGAAGAGCATTTAATACAAAGAATTAAGTACCGAACGAACGAAATCTTAACTTGAGCATCGGAGTATCTTAGCAGGTAGCCAACCGACCGCTATTGGAGAAGAAGGACAGAGACGGACGGACGATTGAAGAGCAGACGTAAGTGACCGGACAGCTTGGAGGACTGAGAAGTAAATGTGTAGGTGAGTGTGACCGGATCCACTACCGAAACAATATACATAGGTTTAATACCTATTTTGGTCCCTCTTTTTGGGGGGTTTGTTCAAAGTGGTCCTTCCTTTTTTAAAAAGTTCAATAAGGTCCTACTTTTTGCAAAAACTGTGCAAGTTAGTCCGTTTTGCTAACGGCGTTAATTCTGCTAACGGCAGAGCTGCCAGCTGGCAAATATTTGATGACTTGTACAAATAAAATTCGTTTTAGTCCTCATATTGGTTTAAAAATGTTTATTGTGGTCCTCGTATTGGTTTAAAAATGTTTATTGTGGTCCAATCAAGTCTAAACCCTAAACCCTAAACAGATTACCTCCAATCAAGTCTTCCATGAGCGCACCAAACACATTGAAATAGACTGTCATGTTGTCAGGGACAAGCTCAACAAGGGTCTCCTCAAGTTGCTTCCAATTTCAACTACTGAACAAGCAGCTGACCTTATCACTAAACCTCTCGCTCCTGCTGGTTTTAAGTATCTTTATTCCAAGCTGGGAATGACTAACATATACTCCCAACTTGAGGGGGGATGATAATATTATATTGGGCTGCACTTTGTAGCCCAGCCCATATTTTCCTTCCCCTTTTTATTTCTCTCTTTTAGTTGTATAATTGGGTCTTTCATCCACCATGGACTGCCCAAACCGCAGTTTCCTCCCTTTACTAACACTTAAACACTAAAAACAACTCTCATCCACTGAAGACATATGCAAAAAAATAATGTAAAATGTCTTTGGCTACCTGTGTGCCCATAGGTTGCTCCTACAGCACAGGTTTTTGTACAAAACCAGAATTTTGTTCGTGTAATCATTTACAAGGTCCTTGTAATCTATTACAAGGCATAAAATGACCTGCACTTGTTTCAAAACTTGAACCAACTTGGCCTTGACACCAACATTGGGTCTTTCATTCACCATGGACTGCCCAAACCTCAATTTCCTCCCTCTAGTCACATTTAAACACTAAAAACAACTCTAATCCACAGAAGAAATATGAAAAAATAACGTAAAATGTCTTTGGCTAACTGTGTGCCACAATTGGCTCCTACAGCATAAGTTTTTGTACAAAACCACAATTTTGTTCATGTGATTGTTTACAGGCTCATTGTAATTGATTACAAGAGACAAAATAGGCATCGCATGTCATAGATGCAATGAAAATTGGTGATATCATTATTCATGGATGATACTCAATCGCATTGGTCACTTTGTTTATTCACATTTGAAACAAGAACACATTTGACAATGACAATAACAAAGACATTAAAACTTCAATTAACATTAACAATAACCAACTGAAGTAAAGTTTCATCTTTTATTTCATTAAAAAGAATTACAATAAATTTATTTGTTCATCTATATACAATTTTGTATTTCTTTCTATAACAATTCAATACAAAAATCACTCGTGTTTCGCTCTATTTCCTATGTATGGGGTTCTAAGCGCCTTGCTCTTGTAAGGCTTTCGCGATCTGACCCTCACAAACCTCTACACACTGGGTTGGTTGTTTTACATTCCTCCTAAGCATACAAAGGCAGTTTTCATGTCGGATTATGCATGAGGCATACTTTGTACATTTCTCCTTTTATTCTTCTCTTCAAAGCATAAACATACTTTGTTGAAAAAGAATGACGAACACACAATTGCATCAAAGAGACCAAAATAAGAAAAGGTTAAATCCCAAAACGAAAACAAAAAAAAATAATAAACACAACAGCGAAAACCTAATGCCAAACCCAAAATGCAATAAAGAAAATGGATAAACTCATATACCTTGCACGAACCACCATGATCACTGGAGAATGTCATTGCGCACAATGACGAATATGAGAGCGAATGAAATGGAGGACCAAAATAAGGAGAGTCGACTTTGGGTTCATCCCACGCAAATGAGGACCTTCACCAAAGGTTGAAGCTTTGGGTTCATCCCTCGCAAATCACGAGCTTCACCAAAGGTTCACGAGATGACAAAAATGGAGGGAGAACGAAAATGAGGAGAGAGAACCACAATGAAGAGGGATAACGAAAATTGGGGAATATGAGAGAATAGAGAGATGAAATACGATAAGGGGTAATTTTAGAATGAGCAATCTCTTAACCCTATGACCTTTTCCACATCACATGTTCATATTTTAATTTTATTCCAAACAGACCAATGAGGCGCTGACATGTGACATTATAAAAAAGTTATTAAAATATAGTTGTCAATATATCGAGATCCTATTGTGTTAGCATTTCAAACATTCATATTCATCACCCTTATTCCTTTCACATCTTAACTTCTTCATTTACAACCTTAACCGATTTACAATAATTCATTAGAAATAGTTAGGTGGTATACGACAAGAAAATTGATAGTTATTTGTTCATAGTTATCTACATATTTGAATTTATAAATAAATTAAGATTTACTCATGCATGGATTTATTAGGTAATATGCTAAAAAAAAGTTAAACTTATAATTTGTTGAACAATTGAAATATAAAAATTAATACATATTTCTTAAATTTCATATTGTATTTATTGGATCGAGATTTTGTTGTTAAGTAATTCTACGAGTTTTCTTTTTTGAGGTGTTATTCTTTGTATTGATAACTTTTTAAAATTTATAGTTTCGAATATAAGTGAAAGATCGATGAAAATACTTTAATGTGTTCATACACATAGAACATATGTGATAAATGTAACAATTAGTAAACATTGTATCTCATAAAATATACTCTATAATATTATAATAATCCTTATTTAGAAGGATGAACCTAGATCGATTAGGTTTAGAATGTCTTAAATTTTAATTATCTCTCTTAATATTATAATTTTATCGAGATAAATATTTTGATCGACATATCGTTCAATACGAATGACATCATTTAGATCATATATAATAACAAATTATTTATTTAATCTTTTGTAGAAAAAGAATATATAATTTTTATATTTATTAGGAATAAATCAATATAAAAATCTTTGTAATTTATTACAGTTTTATTATCGTACTACTTTCTATATCTATTCTGAGTAGAATTGGTATAAAAAAAAACTTGTCATATTTATAATACCGAAATCCACCATTTTTTTTATATATGATGAATTTCAACTTCGTTATAAAAAATGTATTTTGCATGAGTGAATGATGAGAATGTGTTTTTTTTTTCTTAAATGTCTATTTCTATAAAATAAATTGGTACAAGTTAGCAAACTTCATATAAGATAAAATATAATTAAATGTGTTTTAAGAAATTTGTAATTATATATATATATATATATATATATATATATATATATTCTAAGTTGGTGGCATTGATTGAACATCTTGTCACATATGATGAACTAGAAGCAAATTAGGGTTGAGAAAGATGGATTAACAGACAATATGAAAGGATCATAACCCATTAGGACCTGGGTCATGAAAGCATGGTCTATTCCCATTACTTTCCCTCTCAAAATAATAATGTCAAATGTGTGCAAGGATCCTCAAGAATAGAGCAACTATTATTTTACCAGTAAGTACACCTTCTTTCTTTAATTTCTTTTTGGTGGCCATCACAGTGGGATTTTCCTAGTGGGGTCGATCTTTATCCTCCTTTGCCTTTAAAAAAGATCTTATCAATTTTTTCACCCAACTTCTTCTCCAGATTACATAAACATGCTCCTCCTTAATAATGGAGATTTTGTGTTACAAGATCGAAGTTTTAATCAGTAGTGCTTTCCACACGTTCATAATTTTCATTTTCAATTAATTTTTCAACTTCTTATCAACTATTTGTAATAAACAAATAAACATTAAACCTGCTGAGAAATCAAGAATAATAATTTTTTGCTTTTACTATAAAAAAAAAAATGTCATTAGTGGAGGTTTTTTTTCGATTTGCGAGAATTTTTACCCTCCGCAGTGATTTCCAGGGGTTTTTCGTTACAGTTTGAGTCGTCACAATTATTTGTGGGAGTTTTCTGCATCCTCTAATATCACATTTAATTTGCAGAGGTTTTTTTGCGGGGAGTAAAAATCTCCTCCATTATTGGCTGTTATCTTGTAAGAGTTTTTAACCTCCTTTATTTTCAACTATTTAATTACAAAAAATACCTGGATTTTTTTATATGCAGTTCAATTCACCAGCTTGCTGAAATAATAAAAAAAATTAATAAAATATATAAAATTATAAAATATAGGAAAATAATTCAAAATTAATTTTATTGATGATTTAAAATAACATACATTTATTGACAATTACAATTTAAATATTAAAAAAAATACAAAATATTTAAATAACATTACAAGATTGACCAAAAAATCTAAAATGTCCGAAAACTACCAAACCATTTAAAAACATATAGACTAATATTGATGAACTAAACAAAATCCATAACAAATAAAAGTTTAACATGAGACCAATAGCTCTACATTTGCTTCCTACTCTATGAAGTAAAAACATGATAAATTTCTTTTACCAAAATCTTCAAATATATATCATCAAAACATTCTACAAAACATTATATTCTCAATGTCATCATAATAACATAAAAGTAAATTCAACTTAAATGTAATTACAACTTCATCCATAATCATTAAAAATACATAATAGACTAAATATAATTGTATCCTAAAAAAGAATCATAAACCTCCAAAATGTTGCTAACATAAGATAATCCTCTTGTACTCAAAGAAGACTCGAACTTATTTGCATCCACAACAACCTAAAATGATAAAAGAAAAATATTAAAATAAAATGATAAATAACATAAGTGTAATTTGAGAGTTCATGGATGCACTCACACATATCCATACTTGCCCAAGTTTGTAGATTTAGGAAACGCGTGACGTTTGGCATGACTACATATTTATGAGAAATAACAAAGTATAATCTAAAATTGTCTTCATTGAAACTGGCTGCACTAAAAATACTATAATACATACATTAGTGTAGTCAATTTTCTTACTGCAGTTCCCAATAAAATAGTAGTTCAACCTTATTTTAAAGTCTCAGACTATAAAAAAATGAATAGAAGAGAGAAAGAGTAAAACAATACCAATTATCTAAATTAATTTTTATGTTATTAAGCTAATGTAACAAATATATTGTGTAAATTACTATATAATCAAGATAAAAAATAAAAATAAACAAGAGAATGTAAACTGGAATATGAGACAAGTTTTAACACTACCCTCTACGAAGGGATCCACTTAAGGCCTTCTTTTTTTTACAGGTTCTGGTGGAGTGTATGTAGACCAAAAGAAAAATGGTAAAGAAAGGCAATGATCTCAAAGGTCAAATTGAATCAACGTTAAAGATTGTAGGTTGAATTTTATTATCAGATTTTAATTAAGACTATCACTTTCTCATCATGTCCTTTAAATGAAAGAAAGTCAGCTAGAAAAATAAACTAATTTGGAATAACTTTTCCTGTTAATCAAAGCATCATTAGCCAAATAGAAAAAAGACATATTGAAGACAATGTTTTATGATAACTTGAAGGACCTAGGCATGGTAAATATTGAACATTAAGGTATGGAACAAGAAATTATTAACATGCTTTCTGTTGAAAGGTAATTTATTTAGTATAACAGTGGATCCTAGTTAGAAATGCATAAATTAGTAGAAGAATTGAGAAATATTTTTTATCATGATACCTGTAATAATGCAAATTGATATGAATATAGCATAATTGACAAAAACCTAAATATGAGTACTCTAAGCACCTTCAAAAACTTTTGTAGTATTGGAATTTTTTTTGAAGTCCTGCTTGTACTACTTCTGATAGAGGAAAATAATTGAGAAAGAGCTTCTGCAATATCCAATTCCAATCAACACAACAAGTGAATAACGGGAATAATATTTCCTATGCATGCCTTTTATATATTGATGATACTTTCATTGTTTTATTTTTAACTCATTTTACAATGAATAAACACTCTTCCTTACTCATATGCCTTGTTTTCCCACTCATACAAAAGAAGATGAAAAACGTCAACATTGTTAAAACTTTAAACATAAAAAGAAATCTTACTTTTGCATTAGCCTGAGTAAAGTGCACAAAAGTTCAATATAGGCGGCTTGACTAACCTGTGAGTAACAAAAACAACAGGTCGATCCCTAATTCCTACTACAACAAGCTTCTCCAATACCATAAAACTAACCTCCTGCAAATTTCAAAATAAAGAAGTATATCAACTATAAAACAAAGAGGCTTGGCAATAGATAAGTGAAAGGAATAGAATGGTATGGATGCAAGAGAAATTGTCAATTACAACCATATGCAGGGAGGAATTTAAGTATTTGATTGTACATCTATAAGTGTATAGTTTTAGAGATTTTAAGAGCAGTGATACGTGCCCTTAATAGGCAAACCAAAAACATGAAGATATGAAACTAATAATGAAGAAACTAAAAGATATAGAAAGAAAGAAACATTCTCATAACTACTTCACTCAAATCATAGTAAATTGTTTAGATTTTCATTCACAAAATTAGTCTCACTTAGTAATAGTTCATTTAACCACAACTCCTCTTGACATTCATTTAAGCATAGGTTAAATGTTAGTATGATGTCTAGATTTACATTTTCATAAAATGTTAACAATATTAGTTATACAATCTGTGTAATGGTGCTTCAGTCCCAGGCACGAAGATGAGAAAATTGCAATTTGCAAACTGCATGGTAATGCAAGTTGACAATGACTGTAGCATCAAAAGTTGATAAATTTCGTCAACCTTAACGAGGCTCATAGAGTATGAAGACCCCATATCCGTTTTTATAAATGCAAGTATCAGCAACATCCCAGATGACTAAGAAGCAAAGCATGAGAAATAAAAGTTAATGTTGTTTCTAGATAATAAAAAATGAGGTGTTTAAAATTTGTAACTTGAAAAGGCAAGCTAGCTCTCAACCGCTGTGAGATCTCACTCAAAAGAGGTTTCAAAATTGTAACCTGGAAGATGAAACCTAGGTTTAATAACGGTGACCCTAGCGATGATGAGCGATGACGATGACCGCAACTGAGGACTCCATGATGACTGCAACTAACGACTCAACGGTGAGCACAACGACAACTGTAGCAGCGAGCGCAACGGTAACTGCAACTGAGGACTCTATGACGACTGCAACTGACGATGCAGCGGCGAGCGCAACGACGACCGTAGCGGCGAGGGCAGCGGTGAGTGCAATGGCGAGCGCAACAGAGACCGTAACGGCGACCGTAATGACAAAGACGTTGAACTGACAATCGACGCACAATGAACGACCTAAAGAGACCTGAAAATGATGATGACTTAAGCATGAGTTGCGGGGGAAAAACAGAATCCTTGCACGAAAAGTTTAGGGAAAATAGAGAAAATGTGAGGGTTTGGAAAATTTTAGGGAAAAGAAACGCAACTTTCGATTTTGGAAAGGGGGAATGTATGAGAGGGAAGATAAATTTGGGAAATTTTGGGTCTAGGAGGGAAGTTAGAAACTAAAAATTGTATTTTAATTTCTAGAAGACATAAACATCCTCGTAATAACATGAAAATCCCACAATTAGGATGACACAAAAATTCAAACCCGCAAGTACTCGAGGAAAAATCCGTTACAGATATTTAATACCCGCGGGTAAATAGTATTCGCAAGTATTTTAATACCTGCTTGTTAACGGATCGGGTTCGGATATCATACTATCCGTAACACTTTTTATCCTTCGTACTTTAAATCTCAATTTCGAAGCCATTGTATTTTGTCTCACGCTTCAAACCCTTAATCTCAGTTTCAAAGGGTCACACACTTAACCATCCACTAAATATCTGAACTTGTTTCTCTTCTTCTTCTAACGGTAACCGTTCATAAGCCACGTTGGTGAACGACGCTGCAATCATAGTCACCGGTCCCGTCGCGGTCAACTCTCCCACCACACTCCCACCCACCACCTTTCGTAGGGTCACATTCGTCACAATGCTATTGTCGCTCAAAATACAGATCACGCGTTGTCGCCGCTGCGCGTAACTAGCAACGTTGTCGAACATGTCGCAGTCGCTGCCTGCCTCGAGGATGTGGGTGCAGAGCGTGTTAATGCTCTCCCTGGTGATGATCATCGGTGGCTTCAACTTGTTCTTGGATCCGGCGGCCGCCCTTGCAGATTGGTGAAGCTTCCTTCCTCTTACCGTTTTTGTTTCGTCTTTCAGAGGAAAAAAGATTTGGCTACAGTGTGAGGTATATTGTTTGAGCTCGTTTCATGGGGAAGAAGTAGTTAGCTGAAGGGACTTCCCCTGTACCACCGCACCAGATGGGGGGAGGAAAAGAGGAAAAACATCATTGCTCTAAGGAAGAAACCCTAAAGAAGGGTTTGGACTTGGCATCTTGAAGGTTATGAAAGAAAACCTAAAAAAAAAGTTTGGACCGTGCCTATTTTGAAGAAAAAATACATTAACCAAATTTTATTTGAGAAAATTATATGTTTTTCTTTTTCAATTTAATTTCAATGTTTTTTAAAAATCATAAAATGTTATTTTTTTTAAAAAAAAATTGTGGGTTGAAACTGGTATCCATGGGTTCGAAAAAGTCCGCGGGTTTTTTTTTATGGATAACAGCGCGGGTACAAATACAACTTTTTACATGCGAGTCGGGTTCGAGTATCATATTATCTATGCTCCGACCCGACCCGTTGTCATTCCTATCCACAATCATCAGGACTTAGTTAAATATTTTTAATTATTTTAAATAATATTAATTTGTGGAGGGTTTTTATAACCCCACAGAATAACCTCCGCATAATAATTTTTTTTTCTGTCAAAAGTTTCATCACTACATGACATTTTTATGTCAAAAGAGTTCAGATATTTTTTATTTGGTATTATTGAGTATTAAAAATACATTGATATTTAAAAAAATTAATGTATTTTAAAGCATTAAAAAAATATTTACTAGTATATTTTGAAAACACTCATCAAAAAATCACTAGTAGAAAAATCGTTTTTTATGACGGGTAAAAATGACCTATTATGATGGGTAACCCGGCATCATAGTTTCGGGTATCATAATAGGTTTACGCATTTTATGAAAGACTGAAAAGTTCATTATAATAGGTCCAGTGTATTATGACAGATTTTCACTTATTAGTCATAATATAGCGAATTTATTATTATGCAACTGGATTTACCTATCATAATATGTAGCGTTTTATGACGAAGATTTTTTCACCTATCATAATATGTAAGTAATTGTTCACCTATCATAATATATACTTTTCAGAAATAAGCTTTTATTACATACATTGTTCAACTGTCATAAAAACTTGTTTTGTAAAAGAAAAAATCATTATTACATTTGACATATCCATTCAATTTACAATTAATTTCCTCTATTATAATCTCATCAATTAATTTATAATCAATATAACATTAAATGAACATACTCAATTAAACTAACATAATGAAATTCATTTCAAACATTAAATTGTGTAATAATATTTAAACATAATTTAATCCAAATATAACATTAACCTACACTACATTGTAGTCAAGCTTTTACAATTTACTAACACTTAAATATTATAGAATTTTAAAGCAATAAAAGGCACATAGGTATTTGATCAATATCTTTCCAGTAATTCCTGAACCTATATGCCTGAAAATACAAAAAGAAACAAAAGTATCAAGAATAGAAAGGAGATTAACTTCATTAGCATAAGAGCATTCAATTCCATGGTTTGGATTGTTTCTTACCTGGATATTGTGGTCCCTCAAAGAAGATGGGATGATTTGAGATTCTAAGTCATTCTAGGAAGGACAGCTCCACCTTAGCAGTTTCAGCAGGACCTCAGTTCTGAATACAAAAACACGCATTAGAGAAAGAAAAGGATATTTCTCTGCTTCTTCTGCACTTAAGCCTAGGAGACTGGTATCAACATGTTGCAGTTATCAAAGGTGACAGTGAATTAGCTTTGAACACTTCATATTTCATTTAATAACTGGGTCAGAAATGTGAGAGTTAAGGCAGAGCTAATGTACCATTGTGTTCACGTCTACTTCATTTGGTTTACCTATAAATTATGTAATCATTCCCCTTCTATCAATTTTCATCAGCCCATGATCAGATGCACCGTTACAAGATATCCCATAATAAGGTGGTTTTCCTTGATTGTGTTTTGTCATAAAAGCAAACTTCACATATTTTTTATAGAGATCAAGTTCAATACATTTTCAATGTAAAGATTTTCAAACTGTGTAAAAATTATCTATATCAGTTCATATACTCTCTTTTGCATATACATACCTTTCATCCATAGGCACACATGAAACTGTGATATCAACATTGTTCTCACTATGTGTCTGAAGCATATAGTATTAGTTTTAGAAATTGGTCATTGAATGTTTTTGTAAGCACAGTTCTCATGAACTATATTCAATAGATGTAATTTTACCTGAGAAATTAAGTCGTACCTCCACAAGCTGCATATAGTCCATCCGGCAAAGATGGTCGCCATAAATTATCATTATGTGTTCAGTACTCTTGTTCTTGGCATCCTGCATGATAATCATCCACACACACATTCATTTTATGGTTATGAAATAAGCAATTTTAACATAGATGCATGTAGCATTCAAAATATCTACCTCAAAAACCCATGTAAATCGTCTCACTACATCAGTTGTTCCTTGGAACCATTTGCTCCCAAATTCTCCAGGAATTTGAGTAGCAGCCAAGACCTGTTTCATGTAAATTACTCCAACTTTGATTAGTAAGGTAGATTAGATTTCATTGATAAATTTCAAACTTGTTTATCCAATCCATTTAAAATCTCACTCTTTTTTTCAAACAACTTACCTCCACAAAACCACCTCCAAAGTTCACTCCATTTCCAAAATTATAGGTGTGAGACAGGTGGGCATTGAGTGGGCATTGAGGGAGCAAGAGTTGAAATGAGTTAAAACAAACACTTTCCTGATGCCACTGTTGATGCAATTGCTCATAGGAATATCTATCAGTATGTAACTCCCTCCAATGGAAACCTGCAAAATTGATAATTATTAATTAATATCTCCGTGCATATATATATTTCATCACATTCAGAAATCCTGCAAATCCTTTACGTTAGTCCATGCAACTGTGTCTCAAAGTTCAAAACAAAAACCTCTAAAGAAGTTTATATAAAATAGAAAACCATACAGCGGGCTTGGCTCTTATGCGGGTAAGAGGAAAGAGTCGAGTTCCAGCATTTCCACCCAATATGATGGCAGCTACACTTTCAAGGTTTGCATTTGGGCTCTAAAGAGTTGATCGTTCCAATGCCTAAGGGAAAAATCAAACCCAACGTTAGTATTTAGCATCCAAAAGAACCAACAAACCAAGCAACAACACATATTCCACATCTGACAAGGACATCAAAAATAGAATATCAAAATTACCCAAAACTATACTTTCCCTTACTCTATAATCCTCTAAAACAGATTAAACAAATAACCCAAAATCAATATCAAAATAAATGTTGCAATTGTCACGTCCCATTTAATTCTTTCATAAGTGACGTCCGCGTGTCACTCTTGCAGCGTCCGGTGAGCTGTAGTGGGAGACAAACTCTGACCTGCATTAAATTCCCCAATCTCGGGAAGCGTCCGGCGGCAAAAAGAAGAAGGAAGATCTTTGGTTAGTGGAAGCCAGGTGGCGCGCTAGGAGTAGACGGATGTTTTAGTGGAAAACATGTGGCAGTCAGAGAATGGCCGACCGTCCGGTTTGGAGGCCATATTTAAGGAAGAAATTCCAAATCGCCAACACTTTCTGCATGAAATCTTCTTCTTCTTCCTCAAACCTAAATTTCTGAAAACCTAGTTTCTCCTCCTTCTCTCTAAATTTCCAATCTTCTCTCTAGAATTCCGATCAACCTTCATCTCCGATCATCAACTTCTTTTCAGAGTTAATACTCCTGGTGTCAAGATCTTCCATCTTCACCGATCAGTTTCGTAATCGGAGCACTTCGGACGTTCGGTCAAGCTTAAAGTAGAACCTTAGAAGTCTAGCTGGAATATAGAGGTAAGGGAAGCTTATAAAGTTTAATTTTGATTTTCTGTATGTTTAAACGTATGTTTGATTTATTGCATGTTTGATATATTAAGCATGTTGGTTGAATTTCATGAATGTAATATGGTATGATGTGGTATGAGTTGTATGATAAGTATAAACTTAGAGAAAATGTGAATCTGAGACCGAAGGTCATTAGGACCGTTCGGTTTTCCCCTAAAACGACCATTTTATACTATTGTATCAACATCTTAAAGACTTGCTTATTTAGTCGTAGTAATCTATCCAATTACAGAACGCTCGGTCTTATACTGAGTGTTCGGCTTTAACGTATTCGGTCATAGACCAATTACCTAACATCATATTGAATATGTTTATTATAGTAGCGTTCGTTTCCTTTGAACGTTCGTTTTTATATTGATAATGTTTCTTTGAAAGTACTTAGTCATAAACTGAGGACTTGGTTTCATATTAATTACCTTTATTGTACGTGACGTCCGGTCTTATACTGAACGTTCGACTTGGAGTTGCTTAGTCATACACTAAGTATTCAGTCTCATATAAATTGTATAGAACGATCAGTCATACACTGAGCGTTTGGTATATATCAATGAGGTTTATTCAAAGTGCTAAGTATTATATCAGTATACAAATTTTAAGAACATTCGGTCATAAACTGTACGTTCGGTCATACAAGTGTTCAGTATTAGACTGACACTCGGCGTATGAAGTATTCGGTTTCACTGTTAATATTATTCATCCTGAGGACGTCCGGTATTGTAAAGCACTCGGTCATAGATCTAGTGCTCGGTTTTATGAAAAGCTTAGTCAGAAACTATTCGGTATTGAGTATAGAGTATTCTTCTTAACACCTAACAAATTGAGAGTAATAACAAATGACAAATATGATGAAGTAAGAGAATTCCACGGACGGAATGTCTCATGAACTCGGAATTGATTGGTAAAGTATGAATGTGGGAATGACTCAGGCGTTGTCCTTGATCCTGATATTCCGTGAGGACGCTTTCTCAAGTAGAGAGAGATCGCTCATGCATGGGAATGGCAGGAGGTCCGCGGTTATAAGAGTAAATAACCGTTTGAGGGCTAACCTCGGGTGGCAGCTGGGGAAACAGTTACTACACCGCCCGGGTGCTAGGGACGACCGAGCTACATGTTCATACAGTCCGGACGGTGTCTTATGGTCGGTCTTAAGTTTATGAATGACATGTTGTATGATTGATTTGTTTGTATTGTATGTTTATTTGTATGATGATTTGATAAATTAAATTTACATAAGCTTACCCTTATCTGTTTTTGACTTGTGTATGTTGTCGTTCGGTATCCGACCGTTCGACTTTTCTCTTCATTGCTGTGATCATCCTTTTGGATGTGAGCAGAGGATACGTTAGAAGCAGCGTTGGAAGAGACTCTGGAGGACGTTATGCCTGTCGAGGACGCAGTGGAAGCCGTGCCAGAGAATTATGCAGGACCGTCCGGTCCTTAGTTTTAGGCGTTCCCTGTTATCTTTGTAAATTTGTAAATGTCTAGTACTCGAACCTCTTTAATGTTGGCCTTTCGGCCGTTGATTTGTATTCAGGACCGTTCGGTCAAATTTTTGTAAACCTTGTATATATTTAATCGATCGTCTTTAATTTTCAGTATTATCGTTCGGTTTTCTTTATTCATTACTGTTCTCAATTATTATTTTTGTTAACTCCTGAAATAAATTATGGCTTTGGTTATATTTATTGGGATGTTACATCAATCGTAAAGGAACAAGACAAAATCGAAAAGTAATAGTAAAATTCATGTATTACAACAAAATTTGAAAGTATCAATGCTGGAAATTGAATAAAGCAAGAAAAAATGTAAACTAAAACTGAAATTGGAAATACAAGATACCAGAATTTCTTAGAGAGCCAATGTTTGTTACCCAATGGAAAATCCAAGAACCCGAGTGCATTTATATAGGGAAAGTCAAAACCGAAAAATAAGGGGAAAGAATCAGTTACAACTTGAAGTTTCTCGAATCATCCCCAACAAACTCTGACCCGCTCTACTTCTTTAATCAATCCAGCTCAACACTGCCTTGCTTCCGATTTTCTTCCGATCAGCTTAGGTCGGCTTCCTCTTTTGGTTTGCTTCATCGGACCGATCATCCTCCTGGGCCATAATAAGATCATCTCTTCAATTTTCCGAATGAATCACACAAAGAATATCAAGGTTCATTGGTTAGTGATCATGCATATACCAATAATAGAAATGGACTAGCTAGTCTATTATTGTTATTATTTGAAAATAGAATATTTTACCAGATGCAACAATTCTACAGGTTAAGTATATCATTCTTAGACGAACTGACACCTGTTTAATCCAGCATTTCAAAAACCACATTTTGGAACAAATGAGAACCATATATCCATAAGCAAAAGTCTCCTAATTTATTCAAGGTAATATGTTCTAAATCATAAAAGTCTCCTAATTTATTGAAGGTAATATGTTCTAAATCATAATAGTACAACCATCTAGCATGGATGGAAGAGGTCTACTCGTTTTGTCAGTGTAATTTACGGTCTGCATGTAGTGAAAATGGTGAGTGAATATGAATAAAAATTTAGGGTTTCAATAATAAATAGGATTAAAAAGTAAAAAAAGTTAATTTTGTAATTAAAAAAATATTGGAAGTTGGGGAAGTGGAGGGAGCAATATCCTTCTAATAATTGAAGATCGTCCAAAATGTGTGTTTCACTTAAACCCAATTCCATGTGCAGCGGCCCAATCTTATCACCACCAGCGTTGGCCCAAATTCCTCCAGTCAGCTTCATTTCTGATGTTAGCCTTCCAGCTCATTTGACCAATAATAGCTCTTCTTAATTTGGCCCAAACAGCATCAGCTCCTTTGCTTTTTGTTGACCCAATTCTTGGCCCCTTTGACCAGGGACTTTTCTGCGAAAAAAGAAGAAATAAAGAGTTAAACAACAAAAAGAAAAGAATAAAATCCTATGATAGCAAAAGAAATTTTTTATTTATTTTCTGAATATTTATCTAAAAGAGGAAAAAGACTTATTTATTAAAAAACTATTTATTTAATTAAAAAGGAGAAATTAACACTATTTCTATCAAAAACCTATTTTTACCCTAATTACTCTAAACTATCTTAATTCTATAAAATTAAAAACTAAAGTAACCTAAAAGAAAAAAATTAACATAGAAAAATGGGGAAAAATAGAGAGTTATCATTCACCAAGTCTCTCAAAAAATGAAACCTTATATCAATGTGTTTGCTTTTCCCATGAAACTCTGGATTCTTGGATAATTTTATGGTTGAATTGTTATCACACAAAATTAATGTACTCTTCTGCTCCTTAAGGCTAAACTTCTCCAATATCCTTTTAATCCAAACACATTGACAAGCACAAGAGGCAATTGCTATATACTCAACCTAGTAGACAATGTTATTGTAGGTTGTTTCTTAGAGGACCATGAAACTGCTCCAAAGCCAAGTAAAAACACATATCTAGAGGTGTTTCTACGATCATCCAAGTCTCCAGCAAAGTCACTGTCAGAATAAGCCACAACATTTGTGTTGCCACCTTTCTTGTAGAAAATGCCCAGTTCAGTGGTACCTTTTAAGTACCTTAATATGCGTTTTTTTTCCACCCAATGTGATTCAGTTGGACAAGACATGAATCTGATATATCAAATTTGGACGAGTTGCAATCAAGTACATTAGACTGCCAACTACTTGCTTAAACATGGTTGAATCAATTTTAGTCCTTATAACATCCTTTAACAGTTTTGTACCTGGGACAATAAGATTTTTTTTACTGCATTGTTATTCTCCATGCCAAACCTTGTTAGTATCTCATGAGTATATTTTCTTTGACAAATAAAAATTCCATTTGAATTTTGCACAACCTCTATTCCAAGAAAATACCTCATTCTTTCTAAATCAAACATGTCAAACTCTAACATCATTGACCTTTTAAATTCATCACACATGCTCCAATCTTTTCCAGTATATATCAAATCATCAACATAAAGGCTTACAATTAAACTTTTACCTCCCTCCTTTGATTTTGTAAATAGGGTATGTTCATAGTAGCACCTTTCAAAGCCTTTACGAGAAAAATATTTCTCTATCTTGTTGTACCATGCTCTTGGGGCCTATTTAAGGCCATACAATGCCTTTCTTGATTTGTAAACTTTTTCTTCTTCCATTTTCTTGACAAAACAAGTAGATTGTTGTACATAAATATCTTCCTTGAGTTCACCATGAAGGAAGACATTTTTCACATCTAATTTAAAAATTGTCCAACTATAATGAGTTGTTAATGCAAGTATGATGTGAATGGCGTCAAGCCGGGAAACCAAGGAAAACACCTCTGTGTAATCAACTCCATATTCTTGAGCATATCCTTTCGCCATTAATCTTGCTTTAAATTTGTCTATTTCACCATTCTCATTGAGCTTAGTCTTGAAAATCCACTTAACTCCAATGGGCTTCACTCCACTTGGGGCATCAACTAACTCCCAAGTCTTATTTTTCTCTATTGATTGCATCTCTTCAATCATTGCATTCCTCCATTTCTTATTTTTTTCAACTTCTTCAAATGACAAGGGATCTTTTTCGATTACCATCTCTATTCAAATGCTTTGGGGTTAAGTGGTAGCATAGCAAATGTTTTAGGATGTTGAGCGGCATAAAGGTTTCGTTGAGCACAACTTTTTGTGAAAAGAATGACGTTAAGCACCACCTTTTATGAGAGGTTTAATGTTGAGCATCTAGCTTGCCGTTAAGTGTCACCTTCTGTGAAAAGTCTAGTATAAATGTTTAAGTTTTTGCTATTCCATGGCTATTTGAAATGAATTTACAATGTACTTTATACATGCTTAAGTGTGTATGATGTTTATTCATATATGAAAATGTGATGATAATAAGTATGGTATATGTGTTAGTGTAATTCCATGGATCTCGTGGAGAGATTATATGGTGGTGTTTCATTAATGTATGTGTTGATATATAGATTCGGTATTAGGAGTTATCGTGTCGCTCTAATAATCATTCAATCTCAAGTATAAAAGGGTGAGGTGTGTAGTGAGAGGTGTAAGAGGTCTTAGTTTAGGGACTTTACTTTGGTCAAAGATGGTTGACAGACTAACCTTGTGTGTGATAGATTGGATGGGCAAGCTATTCCACTACCACAATTGCATAACTCACCAAAGTCTAATATTAATACATGTATCTTGATGGTTGAGTCTAGTATGAGTATTGGTATGAGCTAAGATTGTTGCTATGAATTATTTACATGTGTTAATATCTCTAAAGTGTTGTATTATTGCTTTTTTGCACATAAACTTACCCTTTCTTTTGTGTTTATGTGTTCTTACTTGCAATGATCATTGTAATGGTGTGGGCAGATGATGAGGTAGTAGTTGATCCAGTTCAAGGGGATGGCAATGATGTAGTATAGGTTTAGGATAATTAGGCTATATATATGTTTTTCTTTTTAAAAAACCTTATTATGTTTTTTATATAGTGTAATATTATCCTTAGTTGTATATAACATGTGTATATGTATATTTTTGGTATTATAGTTATATTTGAAATAATTATAATAGCACAATGTATGTATATATTTGTGAATTATATGTTCTTAAATATTGGATGTGTGTTGTTTTTTAGTAGTTGTATAGTATTAAAATGATATGTGACAATTTAAATCTTTTAACCTACATTCTTTATTGTATGTGATCATAACTTTGTGACTAAATATTTGTTTTCTTCTAATAATTTTATTAATTTTTTATTACTTTTAAACATTTTTACCATAAAGAAAAAAAAATGAAATTTTAAAATTGACAGTGATTTAAAAATAATAAGACTTGACTATTTTAATATTAAAAAATTTGATATAAATAATTTTATTATAAACAAGATTCATGATTTTAAAACACATTGTACTTATACAAATAATTTTTTAGAGTTTTCTAACTTATCTATTTTCTTTCACATTCTTTCTATCTCTTTCATATTATTTCCATCGGATTCAAGATTTAAAACTATAAAAGTAATAATCAACTTTAATTTAGATTCCAAGTAAGTTAAGTTTTAATCTTTTTATTGATCTATTTCTATTTTATGTTACATATGAGTATTTTTTTAGTTATTTTAAACTCTATTTAAAATAATTAGTTAGACTTTTGTATGATATTCGTTATCAATTAAATTAATATAAACCATCATTGTAAAAAGGAGAAGAAAAGTGTGTAAAGAGACATTTACTAACACTTTTTTTGGTTAGAAATGTGGAAAGTGAATGATTATTAATTTGAAGTGATTAAAAAATGAATGAAAAGTAGATAAAAAAAATATAATGATTAATTTAAAGTGATTAAGAAGTAAATGAAAAGTACGGGATTTTGTTTGATAGAAAAGAGATTTGAGCAATAAGTTTATTAAGATATTTAATAGATTTAATTGAATGAATAAATGTTAGTAAATTCATTTTCAATGTAATATAAAAACTGACTTTAAATTATATTTTTAAATATAAATATTTTTTTCATTAAAAGGTATTAATTGATAAAAAAAACACTTAAATTAACAAACCTCTTGCTTCATGCATTATCATAACCTTCCAAATCTTGCTATCCAAAAAATGTTGGGTTTTAGGAAGAAGAGCAATTATGAGTCATTTTTGTGATGACCATGACCTGTTTGAAAATACGCGTCAACCCTTTAATCTAAAGTTTGTGTTAGCATCTAGTACATTCTTGGTTAACAGTGACAATAAGGAAGATTTTTCATCTTCTTCTCCTCTGTTCATCCCCTGCCACAATTAATGAAAATCATAACATGAGAATATGAACACTTTTTTTATACAAGTTAATTTGATTTTTCCAACATGATTTTGACAAAATGAATAGTAATGAGAACTTACATTCTTGGGGTTCAACACTGTTTGAGGGATATTCTGCAACTTCATAAGTCCTCTGCTTGATGATTTGATTTCAATCTGTGTAGAGAAAAGTGCTGAAACTGGACGATGATCAGAGAACTTGCTTTCACTCCTGAAATAGTTAAGTTGCTCCACTCCTTTGCCATACCATAGAATTCTGTCACACCTGCACACATATAATTAATCTGTCACCACTTGTTTGATGCAGACAACTTCTCTTAACAGTAACTTTAGTTTGTTTATTTTCATCAACATAATCTTTAGTGATTGACAGAAACAAGAATGTATTTTCATACATAAACAATTGTCTTATATACATAAAAAGGATGTATGAAATTCATGGCTCAGATACATAAACAAAAAACAAGTATAAGTGAGTGATTGTTATGTACATACCATGCTGGAGTTCTTTGTTTTTCCTCTGATCTATTTGGGAGGCTACCACAGTATCTATTGGTAGTGGAAGATGAGTATTTATATCTTGGGGCAAATTCTATATCACCTTCTTTCCAACCCTCAAACACTCCACCTTCTTCTAGTTCTTTCTGGAGTTGATCAAACTCTTGCAATGCCTTCCAATCTTGTTTCCTTATCAGATGCCTAGCAAAATCATCCTCCAAGTATAGCCTATAGTTGAGGTCCCCAAACCAGAATATTCAGCTGAATCATGAGTTAAAAAATGCTACATGGTTAGCATAACATGATGTGTTGCACATTTAATAACTAAACTCATGTTTTGCCTATGAAGAGTATTGTTAAGGTGTGTTTGAGTTCAAGGTGTGTTTATCTAAACTCATGTGGTGTACTTCATTTCAAAATTATTGATGCTGCCATGCCATGTGGTCAACAATCTCCTTACTGTCTCTTTTCTCTTGGCTTATCAACAATCTCCCAAGTTGAATTTCTTTCTAATGCATTCACCTCTTTTTTCATGGCTTGATTCCAATGTTCAATTTTCATGGCCTCCTGGATTGAGGTAGGAATTTTTGTGGCATCAATGGCAACAATAAAACTTTTTTGCTTATCAGAGAGATTGTTAGTGCAAATATACTGAGAAATAGGATATTTAGCACATGATCTTCTTCCCTTTCTCAATGCAATGGGTAAATCCTCAGTAATACTTACCTCCTCCTCATTTATATCTTCAGGGATCCTCACCTCCGGATTAGACAATTTTTCTTACTCGAGAGTCGAAGTGGGTTGTTTTCTTCTTTCATATTTGTTGTCAAAAAATTTGTCTTCTTCCTCTTCTTCCTCATTGTGGACTATGGTAGCTTCATTGTTCAAGTCTTGGGCATCCTGCAAAGACAAACGTGGTAATGACAAAAAGGAGAGTTCATCCACTTCAAGTGCTTCTCCCCCTGAAGTGGTGGACTGACATAAAAGGATTGTGTTTCATGAAAGGTGACATCCATGGTGATAAAGATGCAACGACTCTAAGGATGATAACATTTGTACCCTTTTTTATTAGAAGGATACCCAATAAAGACACATTTAAGAGCTCTGGGATCTAATTTACCACGGTTAGGATGATGAAAGTGAACAAAAATAACACATCCAAAGACTCGACTAGGTAGACTCGTTATTATGGAAGAAGAAGGAACAAAAGACAATAGAGACTCTATAGGACTAATGTCATTTAAGATACGAGTGGGTAACTTGTTGATGAGATATGTGGCAGTTAACACAACTTCTCCTCGGTAATTTTTTGGAACAGACATTTGAAAAAGAAGAGCTCTAGTTACTTCAAGAAGATGACGATTCTTTCTTTCAGCAACCCCATTTTGTTGAGGGGTGTTAACACAGGTTAGTTCATGAATAATACCATTATGAGACAAAAAATTGAAAAATTCATGATTCACATATTCAGTACCATTATCAGACCTAATTCTTTTGATACTTTTTCCAAATTGATTTTGGACAAGAAGGAAAAATTTAACAAAAATTTGAAAAACTTCAGATTTATTTTTCATAAGGTATGTCCACGTGATACGGGTACAATCGTCAATAAAGGTAACGAACCATTTAGCTCCAAAAATAAAATCTATGACAGGATCCCAAACATCAGAGTGAATTAAATCAAATGGAGAAATACTATTTTTATTACTAATAGGATAAGATGCACGATGGTGTTTTGACAATTGACAAATATCACAATTAAAAGACTCAACAAACTCTTTGGTAAACAAATGGGGAAACAAGGACTTGATAAGACTAAACGAAGGATACCCAAGCCTTTGATGATGTAGCCATATTTGGGAATTTGTCTTTGATGATGTAGCCTTTGACTCATAATTTGTGTGTTGTTTTGGTCATCAAACTCTAAAACATACAACCCACTTTGCTCCTTAGCAGTTAAAATCGTCTTCCCCGTGGCAAGGTCCTGAAAAACATAATAAGTTGGAAAAAATGTTACTGAACAATTTAAATCATTTGTGAGTTTTTGCACAGAGATAAGACTATTAGCTAATTGAGGAACATGTAAAACATCCTTCAATATAATAGATGAATTCAAAATTATATTCCTAGAGTCGCGTATAGGCATACCCTAACCATTCGCAACTGCAATAAGTTGTGCTTTATTTCTTTTACCATATGAGACAAAAGACCCACTAAAAGGTGTCATATGATCAGTTGCACCCGAATCAAGGATCTAAATACCTTGAAACACTTTACCAACAGTATTGAGAAAAATCTTACCTTTTATGGACAGAGTACATGATCCAGAGGGCTTACTCATTGATTCAACCATTGCTTCCAAGCACTCAAGTTTCTCCTATAAGCTTTCATATCAAGATCTGGTGGTGATGGTGGTGGATTAGACTGTGAAAAACTAGATTGATTGGTGGCTTCCTGTTCTGAGGTGGTATGATTTACCCATCTTTGAGTAGACCCTTTGTTGTTTCCCATGCGCTCGAGAACATTCTTTCTTCCATGGAGTTTGAAGCATGTTTCCTTGGTATGTCCAGATCTTTTACAGTATGAACAATAATCCCCATGAGTACCTTTTTCAAACGTCTTTCCCCCATCATTTGTTCCCTTGTGGACTCCCTATATAGTTTTCATGAAAGAGCCTACGTTAGAGAACCCTCCTTTTACCATGACAGTTCTCCGAGTTTCTTCTTCTCTCATCATAAAAAAAACTTTTGACAGGAATGGTAATTTTTCTCTTCCAAAAATCTAAACCCGGAATGGATCGTACTCATGATTCAGGCCCTGGAGAAATTTAAAGATTTTTCCCCTTTCATTGAATTCAGCAAGAGTGACAACATCTATTTTACACATCTTTATTGTTTGGTTTTGATCGAATTCCATCCAAAGACCACTTAGGATTCCATGATATTCTGATATGGAAAGGGAGCCCTGTTTTGTATTAAATATCTTGTTCTCAATGTCATAGTAAGCAGCAAGATCATTTTTTAAAGAAAAAGTACTTTGTAAATCATCCCATATTTCTTTTGCAGAAGAATGAATCATATAACTTCTCCTTATCTTAGGAATCATGGATTGCCACATCCAAGTCATAATTATTGAATCTTCATTGTCCCAAATTGAGAAATAAGCCTCGTTTGGTCCTGGTCTTCCTCCATCTATGTGATCAAGTTCTGAATGACCCTTGAGAACCCTTCAAATAAATTGCCTCCATTGTAATTAATTTTGACCATCCAACCGATTGGTACCTCCTATATTTGGTAGGTCATTAGGTACTCCCAAAGGAATCCTTTTTACTTTAGACATCCCATAGAACGGAACTAGGAGTCTTTGGTGACCTTTTCCGAGACAACGATGACGTGTGGGTCACACCGAGAAGAGGAGCAAAACCTTCAAACTCAAATATGCTCAAATATAGGCCAAACGGGTCGTCGTCGACCTCAGGAACAGACTCAGGAGGCTCTAGCGACCCTGTTTGTGGCGGCGACGATGAGTGGGTCTCGCCGGAGGTGGGCGCGTGGGCTACACGTGTCAGCGACGGTGGAGGCGCATGGTGACGCGTGATGGCTCCTCTCACTGAGCGACTTACGGCGTTGTGATCACCGGTGTTGGGCGCACCTTTCGGCGTTGACGTCCAGATATATATTTGGACCAAAAAATAATGAAACTCCATGTTCCAAATATTCAGCAATTGATGAAGAAACATGGCGTTAGTTTGTAGAGCTTCGTTCATCCGAGACATGGCAGGTAAGTGTAGGTAAAATCATTCAATTCATCATTCATAATTCTTTTTTATGACAATTGTTTCATTTTGTCACAGGAAAAAAGGTCAAAAGCACAGGGAATAAGTGCTCAGAATAAAAAATCCACACCTATTGTCACGTGGTGGATATAGGAAGCTTGAGGAAAAAATAATGAAGCATAAGTCAGATAGTAGACTTCCACTTTCTGAGGGTAGTGACCCTCCTCCTCCTTCACCACCATCTCAGCACGAGAAGTGGAAGTTAACCCGTATAAGACCATCGGGCTCCTACACTTTCGACTTTGCCAGAGAAATATCTGAAAGAATTGTAAGATGTCATTTCTCATATTTTTACAACATTTTTGTTATATATATTACATTGATCTTTCAAATGATTTTGAAGTTTTGTTATGTTATAGGACTCCTTGGTTGAGCAAAGCTTCCAAGGTCAATTCACACAAGAAGGTTGTCAGGATATTCTTGCCACAGCTATTGGACGACTTAAGCACCCAGAACGGGTGTGTGTTGTTGGGACTGGCATAGGCATACGACAGTTCTTTGGGTCTTCCTCGCGTCCATATTCATACGAAAAGATGAAGGAGGAAATAAGAAAATAGATGACGCAGGAGATCACAAAGAAGGTTCAAGCAAAGTTGTATGATGAAGTTGTTGAAATGGTTGTGCATAAGTTCCGGTATCGTTATGAGGATTATGGCAATCGTCCTCCGCCATCTCCTATAGCGGAACATGTTGTGCCCCCTACAGGTAAACTTAATCATTTTTGTTTATTAATTTACTTTTTGTATAACCTAACATTTAATTTGACAGGTAGAAGCGGTAAAGAAAGTTGCTCAATTGTCGATGCCCCAGGGGATGACATGGATGAAACTCGTCCATGTCAGTTATATATTCTCTCTGATACCGAGACCATGCTAATGGCTCGTGGCACAGTCTATGAGACAACCACTGTAGTGCATGGTGTACAACTAGCAGAAGATGAGACCAAGGTCACGGTGGATGAAGTTGTCGTACCAGATGTCGTTCTTCATGTGCCTACAGATGAGTTCTTCACTGTAGAAGAGGCATTTAAGTCATTCGTTGTCTGTCCTAGACATTTGGTTGGTGATGTATTTGATCCCCCGATAAACACTCGTACTATATACTTCTCAATTTTAATATTTACTTCTAATTTACTTCATAACATAACCATTTTTTCATGTAACTGCAGATAGGTCAAAAGGGAAGTCCTATACCGAAGAAGACTCATTTATCTGAGGACGACCCTCTTGGTGTGTTAGACGAGCTTGCTAAAATTATTTAGATGCATAGATGATTGGACACTAGGATTCTACTACATTTGGAAGAGAAGCTTAGATCCATTGTATTTGCATCAGCAAGATGTTAGGGAGCTTGCGTCGGGGAGAGAAGAAATTAATATTACACTCATTCAGCTGCGGATGATGTAAGTTTATGAGAACTTTTTTATGTATTTCTTTTTTATCAAGTTACTTATATCAGATTATTTCTTCATTTTAGGTATATGTTTGATGTTAGTAACAAGAAGGGGTTCAACGATGTATATGGGTTCATTGACCCCTCTATGACTCATGAAAGAAATAAATTTGATGATATTCAAACATACATCACCACCTGCTTTGGAATGGGGAAGGAGATATATTTTCTCCCTTATATACTTGGGTAAGTGAAGTTTGTTAACTTTAAAGTTTCATTTATTAATTTTGGTATATGACAATTAAGTTATTACCAATTTCAGGTGTCATTGGCAGCTACTTGTGATCTCCATACCGGAGAACACGGTTGTCTGGTTTTGTTCATTGCACAAGTCTCCTCCCAGCCCTCTTAGACATGTAGTAGATTGGTAAGAACCTCAATGTTTCAACTTTCTTTGTTATATAAATGTATGCTAAAGCAATTTTTTTAATAGTTCCCTTGCAACACATATGATGTTATCTGGGAGATCTACTGCTACAACTAAAAAGCTTGCATGGGTTGCCCTTAAGGTTTGGTATTTTAGTCCATACTTTGTTGCGTTTGGTTCCATTCCAATGTGTCACTTAACATTTTATAATTATGATGATATATTGTAATGTAATAGACAAACAGGGTCATATGAATGTGGTTACTGCGTCATGTTTTGGATGATGACCATTATTTGTGCACATTACACCAGTGGATGGCAAACGGTAATATTTAGGTTTGAATTTTATTTTCTCTATAGTTTAGATTTCATATACACTAATTGAAATCATTGTGTTTTATGTAGAGATTCAATAGAACTGTTCCAATTCCAGAGAAGTCACTTCAACTCGTGAGGAAAGCACTGGTTAAATATGTAATTCAATTATAAAATAGTATGTAGTAGATATTAGGATATAGTAAGTTCTAAGTTTATGTTTATAACTTATTTTATACTTTTGTACATTATTATTAGTTTAACTTTGTACATTGCATTGATTTATGCTTCAAAGTTGATTTATGATTACATTAGATTGATTTATGCTTCTAAGAAGTTGATTTATGATTAATTGAATGTATTTATGTTTTGATATAATTTTCATTAGAAATATACGCTTCTAGATTATTCTGAATTGTTATGGTTGTAAAATTATATATGCAGGTTTGTTTTTGCAGTAGGGAATGTAACAGAAAGAGACCTGATTTTAAAAGAAAAATAGGGGAATATGCCTCGGTTGAGACCATAACTGAGGCAGAAAAATACCTTATGGCATCGTTTAAGGTCACAATTGAAGCAAAAAGGCTGGCGGATGAAAAAAAAATAAAAAAGGACTCTACTGCCTCGGTTAATGTCCCAACTGAGGAAGTAGAGAGGGACATACTGCCTCGGTTCCCTCTTAAGCGAGGCATAAAGTCCTATGAAAAAAATTCAAAAATCTACTACTTCAGTTAACTTTGAACCGAGGCAATATTCTACCCTTTTAGGCCTCGGTTCAGAATCGAGACAAATCGTCTAGATATGTTTCGATTCACGAACCGCTGCTATTAACAAAAATAACTGTTGTCGTTTCGTCTCACTACACTATTGTGTATTAGAATATAGTAAAATACATATTAAAAAATATATAATATTGTTCTCATATCAAACAAAAGAAATTGTTTTTCCTTAAAAATTGTGTCCCAAGGTTAAATGTTTGAATAAACTTATCAACACAAAACAAAGAATTAAGTTGGATTGTGCCAGATTTTTGTATACTTTATTACATTTATTCAATTTAATCAAGTTAGATTAATTGAGTGATATATTTCGAAACAAGTAATGCTAAAAATTTTAATTTCAAAGCCTTTTTATTATAGATTTTTTAAAATATTTTAGAAATGGATCATATTATTTAATATTTATATATTTCAAAAACAAATATTTAATTAGAAAATTACTGAAAAAAGGTTATATAATAATTGTATTATTATATAATCATTTAATAATTTTGTTCAAGTTCATATTCAACCTATATTAAACCTACACCTATCCAATATATTGGATGAGATTCAATTAATTGAGTCAAAGCCAATAAAAATAATCTGATCTATTTAATAAAACTATCAAATCCTCTTAAGTAATTAGCTGCCCTAATTTCCCAACATATTGTTTAACACAACCAACCATTTACGTCTTTATGAAACACGTTTACACCAACTTATACTTTGATCTATCTTATCAATACTAGTGATTATATCACTTTTTTAAGGTAATAAAAAATAATAAAATTATTATTATTATTACAACTATGACTAAATATAAATAATTTTTACAATTTTATTATAAATAGTTTTATAATCAAAAAATAGTTGAGTTTAAAACACAGTTAAATTAAAAAAATTAAAGAAATAAAAAATAATAAAATAAATATTTTAATTTTATAAAAAATTAATTCATAAAATAAATATAGACACATGGAGAATTTATACAGAAAATGATATCTTGGAATTTAAGAAATTTTTACACCTATCTTTATATCTTCTATTTCATACATCCTTCAAAGTTTTTTACTCCTTACAAATAAAAAATACATGTTTTTAATGAAGATATTAAAGTATGAATCCATCATTTTCCTTTTAAACAAGATATCAAATCACGTGACTTTGACCCAAAAGTGTTTGTTAAAAAGGCACATGACACACGTTATTATTAGATTTCCCTCTAAAAACCCACGTTTTTGCTTAAACACTAACAATTATTTGGTCCTTCAAAGCAAATACACGCATGTAGCTACAAAAAGCAAACCGAAACACGCTTTTACTTACAACTATTCTTCCAACGAAATCCAAACGCGCTTAGTTTCAAGGAACCAGCACTTCACCATTCACTCCCCTCATTGACAACATTCTTCACGTTTTACTTCAATATTTTATACTTTTTATGTTCTTATAGAAAAAATATTTTGTTGACACGTTTAACTTTTTATGTTTATTTTAAAATTATTTTTATTTAATTTTTTTTAAATATAAAAATTTATATTTTTATAATTATTTTATCTTCATGTCAAATGAATATTAAAATGTATCATGGTATTATTAACTTTTTCATATTCCACACCTTGATTCCTATTATTATTTGGATAATGATACTTAGACAACATTTATTGACAACATTTGAACATCATCTACGTATTATGTTATTCTGTGATTGGCCCAAAATTATTCCACAATCAATTATAATAATCATAAACACTACCATGGACCAATCACGAAATGACAACACGTAGATGATGTTCAAATGTTGTCGAAAAGTATCATTATCCTTATTATTCGATGAGTAATAATATTATGACATATTTTTACATTTATTTCACATAGAATAAAAGGTTATAAAAATATAAATTTTTATAATTTACTAAAAAAAAAGAATAAATTAAAAAGTAAAGAAGGATAATTTAAAATATTTAGGTATGTGAAATCATCATTTTTCTTATTTGATTATTTTCACACTTTTTCTCTCTCAATCTCTCATTCTCTCCCTAGCCCCACATGACAACTCCCATAACTTTGTAATATTAATTGTTTTTTCCTCATCTATGCTCTCTCATCATTTCCTTATATATACACCACTAACAAAGTCATCACTTTCATAGCACTCAAAAACTTATCTCACCATTGCAATCCTCTTCCTCTCGCACCATATTCTAAAAAGCTAGGATCTTCATCACCAATCATGGCATCTTCAACCTTGTATTTGAGAACCATCTCCTCTTTCTCTTTGAAACCTGCTACTATATCCACAAGATCATCATCACTCGCCACTTCGAACACCACATCCCTCTTACACTTTACTTCCTCACACTCATCTCTCTCAAAATCTCTCAAACTCAACACCTCTTCCCAGCACTCTCACCTCTCACTCCCCCACAAGAGTTTCACTTGTAGAAGCCAGGCTCAACAAACATCTGACTCAGGTACATAAATGTGCCACCTTCCCCTACCACTTTTTTCAATATTGAAGATCTGTTCGATTTGCTTGATTCTGTGCTGACCCTTTTGGTTTTTTCGCTTGATCTTGCAGCCAAAGTCCAAGAACTAAGAGTGTATGAGATCAATGAGAGAGATCGTGGAAGCCCTGCTTACCTCAGATTGAGCCAGAAAGCTACCAATTCTCTTGGTGATCTAGTCCCCTTCAGCAACAAGGCATGTTACAGTTTGGTCTTTGTTTGATTGAATGTTCAAAATCTGTGCTTAGCTTTGGTATTGATTTAGATTTTTTTGGATGATTCAGTTGTACTCCGGATGCTTGCAAAAGAGGGTGGGGATAACAGCAGGAATCTGTGTTTTGATCCAAAACAAAGCAGAGAAGAAAGGAGACATGTATGAGGCAATCTACAGCTTCTACTTTGGTGACTACGGTCACATTTCAGTGCAGGGTTCTTACCTGACCTATCAGGACTCATATCTTGCTGTCACTGGTGGAACTGGCATCTTTGAAGGGGTGCATGGTCAAGTAAAGTGTCAACAACTTGTCTTCCCCTTCAAACTCTTCTACACTTTCTACCTTAAGGGCATCAAAGACTTGCCTCAGGAGCTTCTTTCCGAGTATGTTCAGCCCAGCCCTGTTGCTGAGCCCAGCGACGCTGCCAAGGCCTGTCAACCACATGCTGTTATTTCTGGTTTCCAAGACTGAGCACCATTCAAGTCCCTATGTTTCTTTCACTGCCCTAACAATCTCAGTCTACACTAATTTCGTAATCAAAGGAATAAACATGGATTCAATTTTTTGTAATGGTAAGAGATGTGTGTGGCTGGTGTTGTTGGACTGTGGGAAGAATAGACCACTAAAAAAATTAACATTCTTTTGCTTTACTCTCCTCATTGTAGATGTCAGAAAATGATATTTTACTATATATTATGTTGTGCTTGTTAAGTTTTGTCAGATTTAAATTAATTATAGGCTTTGTTTTGTGAGAAAATTAATTGTATGATTAATGGTTTGGTGAGAATTAATGGTACTATTTATTTTATATAGATTTACATCTCTCGGTTTTAACTAGAGAGAAATATTTGGTAGCATAATAAAAGACTTCTTGGTCTCCCTTGTGTACTTTCTGACTTTGCACGCATTATTGTTTTTCTGAGATTGTAACATGGTATCAAGATTTCATTGATTTTAAGGGTATGTGAGGGAGTGAAAATTAGTTAGAAAGTCATATACAAATAAAAAACAAAATATATCTTATAAGTTAATATTTTTTTATTTCATTCTCTTAATTTTTTAGGAGAAAAATTGATTTGTGGGCTGCAAAATTAAGAACTTATTTAAGAGCTCAAACACTATGAGAAGTTGTGGAAAATGAAAGTAATCCAGCCCTTTTACAAGAGAACCCAACAGTGGCTCAAATAAGATTCCACAGTGAAGAAGTGGTAAAGGAAGGCAGAGAACTTGTCATTATACATGCAGTTTTTTACATGAAGATTATTTTATCATTGGGTCTTGAGACAGCAAAAGAGGCCTGGGACAAGTTCAAGGAAGAGTTCCAAGGCAATGAAAGAACAAGAAGAATGAAAGAGTTGAATTTGAGAAGAGAATTTGAAGCAATCAAAATGAAGGAGTGTGAAACATAAAAGAGTTTTCGGACATACTTTCCAAAATGGTTACTCAAATTAGATTGTTATGTGAAGAGCTTAAAGTGGAAAAATTTGGTGTCTCTTCTAGTCAAGTTTGAGTGAAAAGTTTCGTTATTAGAAGAAAATAAAGACTTTTATTTGATTTTACTTGGAGAACTTGTGAATGCTTTATAAGCCTTTGAACACACAAGATTACTTAGGCACGACAAAAACTTTCATACTCACATATTTGTGAATAAAATTCACAGGGGATAGTTAGTATTTTAATAATTGCTTATAAAAAGTTGGAATGTATGTATCATATTAGGTGTATTCCTAAGTATCATTATCCATACAAAATTAAAATAGAAATTTAATTTATATTATAATAAGTTAAGTTTAATTAAAAATTAAAATTAAATTTTTATTAGGTTAAATTTAATTAAAATTAAATTTTAATTTATTTTATATTTTATTTATTTATTAATTTTATTTATATTTTATTCTAAAATTTTATAAAATAATATTTTTTTCAATATCCGTAGGTATCAACGGGTATCGGTGAATTTTAAAATACATGCATGTTTTAAAATATTCGTAGATATTTTTTAAATGAGTATCTGATGCGTAACGAGTGAATTTTTTTGTTGAGAATTAGGTGGTAGGCATTATTCGTGTCCAACCGACTCATTATCATTCCTACTAAGAATGGAAGAAAATGTACATTGAAGGTGCTTTTGTAGCTAATAATAAACAAAAAACTTCGACGAAGAAATAGCTATGAAAAAAGGCATTTTGATGGAAATTAAGGTAGTGGAAAAAAATAAGACAACAACAAAAGGGGTTGGAAAGAGAAGTTTTCACCTTGCTTTCATTGTAAAAAAAACAAACCATACAGAAAAATATTGTTTGTTTAGACATGGAGTTAAATGTAAGCCCTACAGCCACCTTGGTCATGTAGAAAATGTTTGCAAGAACAAGACAAACTATTGCTTTGATTACAATTTCAACTTTTACTTTTGCTTCGATTGTAATGAAATTTCAATTCCTTTGTGATTTTTTTTTTGTTTTGATTACAATTTCTGCTTTTACTTGATTTCGTGCAATGTTTTATTGATTCAAAAGTTCACTTGTGTTTTCATTTCTTTTATTGCAATTGGTAGTTCCTGAGTGTTTCTAATATGATTTTGCTCTATGTTTTGATCTGCACATTTAATATTTCCTTGTTTCTATTGGTTTGGTTGAAATTAGTTTAGGCATTTGATGATTTCACTTTGGTTGTGCATTTTAGATAATAGGTTTTGATTGTGTCCATTTTGTTTGCTTCTTCAAGGTTTTATGATGTATCGTAGATTAGGATTAATTTTCTAGTTTTATCCTTTGTTAGTCTTGATTGGGTACTATGATAATAGTGAGTACAATTTACATAATTCTTTCCACTTATTCTTGATTAGGTTTTATTCTTTGTTAGTTCTTTGCATTTTCTTTATGTTCTTAGTTTTAGATTGTTTCCATCACTTAGTTTTCTAGCCATTGCTTTCTATAATTGAATTTTAATTTCCATAATCATTCATTCAAGTACATTTTAGATTTAGATTTGCATTGATTATGAAATTGAATGGGAATTACCATTGCAAGTTCTGAAACATGAACTAAAAGACCCCAAAGTGGGCCTATTCTTTCACATAATGTCTTTCTGAAGAGTAATTGAGACTCTTTTGTCCAATCTAATGCACATTTATCTTTGGCTTTTGCTTTTCACCGATATTCTTGTTTTGTTCCTTTAATTTTTGGTTTTCTGCTAAATTGATTATAGGTTTGTTTAGTTAAATTATGATTTCCTATTCCCCTGTTATTTGGTTCTATTCATGTGAAGATTACAATTCATTGCACTGAATTTTTAATTTTCAGAACATGCATAGGATTAATGTCATTGGTTCAATACGTGTTTCATAGCATTCATAGGTTTAGGTCCGATTTCTTGTTTTCTTTGCACCATTTAGTAGTAGAATTTGTAGGTTCAAGGTTTGTTATTGAAATTCACGAATAAAAATGTGTTACCAATGAGGAGCATTGGTGTCTTAAAGCCAATGTTGAAGTTTTGATGATGTTAAAGCTGAAGAATTGAATACTTTTGTTGTATTAATGTTAAAAGCATTTTGTAGAAACAATAGTATAAGATTAAGTTTGAATTTGTAAAAGTACTTAGAAGTTTTCTTATATAATGATTCTTTGCGTCAATAATCGATTATCACAGTGGATAATCAATTATCACGAGCCAATTTATAAAAGAATTGCTCACGCAAATAATCAATTATCACAACAGATAATCGATTATCACTACTTGATTTAATATTGTCCAGGGCACACAAATAATCGATTATCACTCAGGATAATAGATTATCACTTTTTTGAAAAACCCATAACAACTGTAAATAATTGATTATCACTAGCAGTTGAGAGCGTGTTATTTTAGTTTCTGGTCCCTAGGCTATATATACACCTTCCTAAACCTCCAAGAGGTGAACTAAGCCATTTGAGAATACAGAAAAGCTCTAAGGAAGTTCTCAAATCTTAGAGTGCTCATATCAAGTCTTCTGAATAGGAGAAGTTTGCATTTAGCGTGTCTAAAGTCGAAACAGTTCTCTTCAAGTTGATTGAGCAAGTTCTTCCATCGTGTGTTGAAAGAAGGTGTTCTTTGTATCTTTGTATTAATTTGTTTGTAATCTGAAACGATATTTTTAGTGAAAAGGTTAATCACTGTTTATAGTGATTAACGACTGAACATAAAATCTTTTTATTCGAAGCAGGATAAAATCTTTTGTGTTGATTTTCTTTGACTTTACAACTTCAGCATTTAAACTATTTGATAAAAATCCTAAAAGAAAATCAAAATTTTTTAAAAAAACCAATTTACCCCTCCCCTCTTGGTTTTTGACTGATACACGCTCTTTAAAACTGTTCCGCCCCGTGATATCAATCTCAACAAAATGTTCATTAGGTTAGGTTCCTTTAATTGCATTTGTGCATTATTTTAGTTTAGGTCTCATATATCATTTACACGAGCATATGCATCATTTAGTTTAGAATCATTTTCAAAAATAAATAATGCATCAAAGGGTGGACATATACCATCAATACAAATAAAATAATAGAGGTATAAATATGTTTAATCTCAAATGTTGTTTTAAGAATTGTCACAAACGAGGTACTCATTGTTCCTTACGTTTTAGTATTGTTGTTACCACTTCCCTCCTCAGTCACCAGTAAGAGCTTCTACATAAAAACTGTGTTATTTAGGTTTTCCTTCTCCTTCTCGTTGTTATCAACTTTACCTTTCTCTTTACCTTGACATTTTCTTCCTTTAAGGCGTCTTTCTCCTTAGAAATCCTTTTTTTAAAATTTATAAGCTTTTGTTACATTTTTATTTGGGCCTCCCTTATTAACTTTTGATTTCAATTATCACTAGGCCCATGTGATGTCACCATTTATATGATATATTAAGAAAAAGAACATGTGCTAGTGACTATACTTATTAAGACTAAGATGATCTCAATGTGCACTTTACTTATCAAGGTCATAAAATAATACTAACTAAACTCTCATCATGTAGAAGCCGAGATGATAATAGACATACCTTTATTAAATGAATGTCTAGATAATTTTGGATATACATAATATAACCAATAATATATAGTATCTAACTCTCTTTGTTATGCTAAAAGCATTCTACATGTTAGAAAAAATATTTTATATAACTTAAATAAATTATAAAAGACAAAATAAATATATAAATTAATTTACAGATAAAACACAATTTTAAAAATAATTTGAAAATAATAAACATATTTAACTCAATCCTATTATCAAAAATTGAACTAAATTATAAAAAAATATTTAATTACATAAAGTTTTCCAAATCTTATATAGAGTGATATCTTAACTAAAGATAGAATATTTAAAAACTAACAATGAAAATTGGTTATATTTAAAAAAAAAATATTTTCTTTTTATCTATTGCGTAATAAGGAGAAAGGAGGCAGAGACATAAAGTTGAAGTGTTGAAAGTAACGCAGCCATTGCTCCCTTCTTTGTTCTCCTCTTCCCAAATCAAGACCATCTGTATCCCTCCTCCTCCATCATCAGCTACCCACTAATTCCAAGTCCTCCATAGCCTTTGCTGCTTTAACTTTGTTTTGTAATGGTTGTTGTCCAAGGTTCCAAAGTCCCTCTCCCAAACCCTTCATCCCTCTCTTCCTCTCCCAACCCTCACACCTCCATCCTCTTTGAACCCTCTTCTCTCTCTCTTGCCCTTACCCACACTGATGCCTCCCTTTCTTTATACCCTTCTTTCTCTCCCCTTTCTCTCACTTCCTCACAACCCCATAACCAAACCCTTAACATCCCTTCCCCCTCTTCCTCCTCCACCTTCCTTCTCCTCCAACAACACCCATCGGCCGCCACAGCCGTCATCTTCCTTGTCTCCTCCCCCTACCGCTCCCGCATCCTCCTCCGCTTCTATCGCCTGCGCCGCCGCGACCACTCCTCCTTCGAACGCGTCACACCTGTTATCTGTTTGCATAAAGACCTCTGCTTTCACCCCGGCCTCGGTGTCCTCCTCGACGCCAAGCATGGGGCCACCGTCAGACTCGCTGCCTCGGTCAACTACTTCACGCTCTACGCTCTCTCCAGCAACAAGGTATGGGTTTTCGCCGTCAAAGACGATGATGGTAGCGGAAACGACTACGGCAATAGTAACGACGACGATGACAGCGGCAGCGGCAGTGGCAGTGGTGGTGTGAGATTGATGAGGCGCGCGGTGATTGACTGCGCACGGCCGGTTTTTTCTTTGAGTGTTGCATTTGGGTTTCTTATTCTCGGGGAGGAGAATGGGGTTAGGGTTTTTGGTCTTAGGAGGCTCGTGAAAGGAAAAGGTGGGAACAAGAGGTTTGGGAATTCAAAGCAGCTGAGGAATGGTGGTGGTGTTCGAGGAGGGGGTTTGGAGGTGGTGAACTGCAATGGGGATTTGGAAGGGAAGATGGAAAGACGTAGAGTTCTTGCTGGTAGGTGAATGAGTGAACTTTTTGTAAAGTTGCATTAGGGTGTTTTGTTTTGAATTTATGTGGAATGTGCTTACATTGCTGACTAACACTAGATTGTCATGTATGATAAGAAGGTTGAATTGTGTAATAGTTATTTGAAAAATTGAACTTAGGGCCAGCAGTTTGATTTCTAGGGTGATTTTAGATTTAATTAGAATGTATTCATACTGTCGACTAATACTAGATTATCATGTGTGATAAGACGGTTCAATTTTGCCGGAGTTAATTTAAAAGTCGTATTTAGGTTTAACAGTGTGATTTCTAAGGTGGTTCGAATGTAATTAGAATGACACTGTCATCAGAACATGGTTGTCATATTGATGACATTGTTGGCTTTTCTTCTGATGTTTGTTTTAAAAGTCATATATAGGGTGGTTTGTAGTTGCTTTGGTTTACATTTACACAGACAATGCATGAAAATTTGTAACTTGAATTTTTCAGCAGAGTTTGAAAAGAAAATGCTGATTTTATTGGTTTTGGCTTTCGAATTTGGTCTGGTTTTATGAAAATTAGGTTGTACGTTAATATAACTTGTAAGAGTACTTCACTAGAGACTACTAGTGTGTAGGAAATTCAATCATCATTATTCAGTGTCTTAATCCTCAATGATTTAGCAAAATTCTGTCTTTGCATTATTTGTTGCATTTCAACTTCTGTGGCCGTTGTACTCAATGTCCTTTGTAACAAGCATCTTTATCTAAACCTTGAAAAGGTTGAATTTGATTCAATTTCCAATTCTCTGGACCTCTGAACTTTATTTAGTTTTGGAATAGTCAATGACTGTGTGTTTGAGAAAGATACAAGAGTAGTCACTGTTAGCATATAGTGCCACTCAGACTGTTGCAGAATATAATGCTTGTTGTCTGCTACAGGGAATTCATAATGCTGTGTGGATAGCAGCCAAAATTGGTGCCAAGTTCCTGAGGATAGTACTACCAATTACCTGTGAAAACCTGATTCTGCCTCCTTTTTTCCTTTAATCAGTAGGCCATTTTTTAGGGTTGTGATGGCAGATATTTTCTCCTTCAAAATCATGAGTATTTGAATTAGAAAATATGTACCTTTACTATAATCCAGTAGCCCATCTCTTTCAATTTTCAGCCAACATGTTTACTGTCTCTTCCTCAACTTGTTGCTGGCCATGCTTTATCCAGCCTAGAATTTCCCTTTCCTGGCCATGGTCAACACTTCAGTTTGTGGCCCCTGATCTGATGTTTATGTGGTGGCCTCTGTTCTCTCTTTGCCAGCCTGTTCTGTCCTTCAACTTTTGTCTTTCTGTCTTCCTCTTCCCTCTTCATGGAGCTTGTGGTTGGCTTCATCAGAAACCTGTAAAATAATAACGCCCTTTGCTGACAATTTTGTAAGAAATGGGTAAAAAACATTTTATACTCTATTCAAACTCAAAACTGTTCTACTTATAAAATTTCTTCTGTGAGAGGTACATTTGTCTGAAACCCACTGTAAAATGAGTGCAATTGGTTCAAGCTTAAGTTGGGTTTCCAGTAGTTAGCCATTTTTTTAAAGTATTGATTGCTGATAGTTCTTTCATTTGCACTGGACTATTTCTCTTTGACCAGCTTGAGATGATTTAGTTTAAGCACTAATTGATAGTAATTTATTGCTGACTCTATACAGTTTTAGTACTTAACAAATACCTAGTTGGAATGTGGTATTTGTTGAACCATGGGATCTAAAGGGTATTGATCTGTGTTCTTGTTACCTTCTTCGTCATTTTAAAACAGTGATCAATTAAAAATAGTGATTGATAATACTGGCCTATGTGTATCACACCATGGTGTTTCTTAGCCTACTTTCAAGTTTCAGTTGCTTTAGCCATATATCTACCCTGGTCAAATGTAACAAATTGTGTTTCTCTATCTAACTTCTGCTAACTATTTGTAGATATTTCTCGTTGACCAGGATATGGGTGCGATACAGGGTGCCATCCTTTGTTTAATCTCAAGATGTTTTAATGGTAAATAATTAAATATTAAGAACATATCTTTAACACCAAGTTGTATTTTGAATTTCTCGTGATAACAATGGAGTCTCTATCTAGAAAACTGGCAATATACTTTCTTTATCTTCCTATATTTTCTTAGAGTAGATCTGCAGAGATACCATGATATGATTACTTTATTGTATGCATGACTTTTAGTTGGTTCCGAATTTCCCCAGTACACCTAATCTATGTTTTCCTTCTTTCAGTGAAGCAGATAAATGTTAAATCAAAACACGATGACAGAGATGGAGGTTCATGCTTTGTAATGTTGAAGGGAAACAATGTTAATACAAATTCTGCTATGGAGGTATCCATGTCTATAAAGGCTATTTCCATTCAGGCTGTGTCCCAGAGGATGTTTCTGATCTTGGATTCTCATGGAGATTTACATTTGCTATCCCTGTCAAATTCTGGCATAGGAGTAGATGTCACTGGTAATGTTAGGCCACTGTCTCGTACAATGAAAGTGAAAAGTGTTGCTGTTCTTCCTGATCTATCTTCTAGTAAGTGTCACTTTCCGTATTTTATATTTTATTTTCAAAATTCAATTTGTGGTTGCTTTTTTAGTGAAATATGTTATGTTGGTGTTGGCAAAAGTTGCTAAACATATGTTGGTAATAATCATGTCTGTGCTGATAGCTCCTAATTAGCTTGTTGATTGATCATAATTGCATACTAAATATCGGATTGGTGTGTACATCCAAAAGACAAAATATCCCAATCATCCTCTTTCATCTATAAATATAAGGCAGGCAGTGGGGGGTGGGGGAGACGTAGTTCTCTTTTCTATCTGTGATTTTTGGGCTAGTTTGTTTAAACTTAAAATAAGTGTTTTTGAAATAAGCAATTTAAAAAAAATCACTTATTTAAGAAGCAGATAGGATTTTCTTATTTAATCTGAAAACTGTTTATATAGAAAGTAATAAGACTAGACAAACACAAAGAAGAGGCAGAAATCTGCATATTTGATTGAATAAGCACTGAATATTTATCATATTTATCATCATTGTAGTGTGTCTAGTATATATATAGTCACACCTAGGTCTGCAGCTAGGGTTTTAGGGGTAGACCCTTAATCTTCCATGTACTTTTGTATAAGAACTTTCTTATATATAGAATGAATTTCAAGCCCTCTAGAAATATTTTTACAGTCATTACTATCAGATTGAAAAATATGGACATTGGGAGACTTACTTTTGCAAACTGAGGTGACATATTATACATTTTGATTTTGTTGCTTTAGTTATGTCAGAGCTAGTGTCATTGATATCAGATAACGGAAAATACGGGACACCCAAAAATCTTTAATAAAGTTATAATGAAAATAGTAACGGGTTATGGTGGAAATATTACTGTCAAAAGAAATATAATACCACCATATATAATTGAAAATAGGTATTTTTTTGAAAAATAATTATAGTGAAAGTGGAGAAGAAGGCTTGGCAGGCAGTGGTGACCGCCGAGCAGTGAAGGCAGCTGTGGCTGTTGGTTGCAGTAAGTTAGGACAGCGGCTGAAAAGAATAAGAGAAAAGTGTTTTAAAGTTGAGTATTAGGGTTTACTATGGGTTTGAAATTTTTATTGGGCCTGACCCAATTTTTAACTGTGTTTTAAACACAACAAATAAAGTTGGTGCCCTGCAATTAGGGTTTACTATCATGTGTGTGCGCCGCTGCCCCTCTCTTCTTCCACTTTGCTGTCTCTTTTCTCCATGCAGCTGTCCTCTTTCTTCTTCACCCTGCTTTTTCCGTCATTTCCTTTCCGCCACTGCCAGCTGCTATGCAAAAAGCACCTTGTTGTGGCAACAGGTCAGAAAACTGATAGCATGGCCCTGCCATAGCCAAAATTTGTCAACACTGATCAGAGCTTCCACAATTAAAATTATGACTAAATTATAGGATATAAGTGAGTGTATAAACTTCATCTTACAAGTTTATCGTAACAAAGTTTGGTGGACCTATTGTTCTACCTATTATTGGGTCACTATTGGACTACTCATAAGTATCTAGTTTCACATGGTTAGAGATTTCACGTTGATTAGAGATATAACTAAATCATAGTATATAAGTGAATATAAACTTCACCTTAGAAGTTAGTTTTGTAAGGTTGAGTTATGTCTAAATTCATTTCCTTAGATGTATCCATCCGTACAAAATATACATTCTATTTATGGACCTTTTGAGTTAGGTAGATGGAAAGGAAGATGACATTGTATGATATATCCAAACTTGTTGAAAGTACTCAAACATTTTGAGTCAGGTCACATTATTGTATTTTACCTAGTTGCCTATATTTACAGAAATTAAGATTGGGGAGATGCTTAATATAAAGCTGTTATTGAGGGACCCTTGAAACCATTTATGTCACCCGTACTCACACACAACTTGTTGTGGTTGAGACTTGAGATTGGATGAAGTACATGTTTGGTTTATCCAGGGGAGGGTTTACTAGGGATATATTAAACCAATGAGATTTGAGTCCAACCACATAAGAGATTGATATCACTTTCAACTCAAAACCTTTATATGGTGTTCCACTTTCTCATTTCTATCTAATGTGAGACTTAAACTAACACTTGGATTCCAAACAGTACAAACATTGATGTATAGATGTATTGACTAAAATTGTTTAGAGTTGGATTTATTTGTTTTTTTTTTCTTATTTTGTGTTTGTAGCCTTGGAGGATAATCAAATTAAAACAATAATAAGCCTTATTGTGCTAATACCTTTATCAGAGTTATTAAGTGAACAAATATTCTTTGGAATCAATTTGAAATGTATTTGTGCTTTCTAACCCAATAGACTATAAATAAATTTAATGAAATAAACTTGAGAGACTAATTACTTGACAATTCGTGAAATAAAATAGTAATAAATTTTGATTTGTCTTCATTATAAGAATATATTAAAGTATCTTATTATATCTTACATTTTTGTCCCCTTTAGAATTACTTTATATTTCCCATTATCTTTTGTGACTGCTACCTGAACTGAATATTCTTATTTAATTATGATTATAAAAAATCCACTATGGCGTGCCATGGTGAAAATCGGTGGCAGAGTTATGCCTTGCCGCAACATCATGGGGTTGGTGATGTGGGTTTTTCATGGTGGCCCATTACGGCTGCTTTGGGTGTCATGGAGTGGCGTTGCAGAGTGGATATGGCATTAGTTGCGAAGTGGCACGAAGGAGTAGCGGCAACAGCATTCGTCACAAACAAGGGAATACTAGAGACGATGGTGGGAAACTGAAAGAGAAGAGGCTGTGGACCGGACCCGAGAAGAGAAAACCCTAATTATCCTTCTTTTTATTTTTCCACCAGGAGTCAGCCCAATTGTTTTCTTTCAGAAAAGGAATTGGTCCAAACAAGCCCTGCCCAAACCTAACATTACAACAGAATGTTGACTTAGGATACCCTACCCACGTTGAACCCACATCCCGTCCTTCACTGTTGTGCACTCCAACTTCTGCTCACACTATTGCTGCCACTTCTGCTGATGCTGACGCTGCCACTGCTGCTTCTGTTGCTAGTGCAGCTGCCACTTCCATTGACGCCACTGCATCTCCACCCTAGCCACATTGAACCAGCAGCTCCTACATTATGTTTTATTATATTTTAAATTTTGAACTTGAAAATTGTGGCTTTTAATTTTATTTTATTGTTATTTGAATTTTTTAAACATGATTTATTACTAGTTATTTATATATATATATATCATTTTTTTCTGCAGTGGTCTGCAATAACCAGTTATGGCTTCCGATATATCTTCATAAAGGACTTTTAGGTCTCCGTTATTTTTCCTTTATCCGATATAGATAACACTGAATATGATAAAAGTATAAAACGGTTAGTCCTTTAGGTTTCATAAACATCCCATCACATTGTAGTACAATTAAGTCATTATCAATTTGCTAATTTTCACTCAAATCCACTTGTTCTTATAAGATGTTTTATAGTTTTTGTTGGAATACAATGGGTATAGGACGAGTTAATCATTGCTATGCCTTTCTCGTGTTAGTCAATGCTTAGTAGTTTCATTTCGTATTCATGTTTTCGAGATATGTCTACCATTGGATTTCTCTGGATATACAAGATGAGTTTTAAGGATCAGTTATGTGTGACTGGAAAGGTTGCCCTGGTTGCTAGTCTACATACTATGTGCATGACCTTTGGTTCAGATAACAATGTGAAAAGAGTGAAGCATTTTAAATTTATAATAGACTCCTTGAGTTGCTTCAAAATTTAAGCTTCTGAATGTCAATAGCACTTTGTTAACAGAAGAATATTTAAAATTATGGTATGGTTCTTCAAATAGTTATTAGATATATTGTATTTTGTTCTCACTGCAACTAAAACTACTCTTTATTTTGCAGTGTCTCAGACTATCTGGATATCAGATGGATGCCATTCTGTGCACATGTTCACTGCAATGGACATAGAAAATGCTTTAAATGAAGCGGACGGAAATGATAGCAATGAAAAGCTTTTACGTCTCCCAGGTTCACAAACTTTCATTTCCTTAGTTGATTTAATTAGTTATTGTTTCAGAAATCTGTAAGTTGCTGTAATTAGCTTCTTCTACGAGTAGCCTGCACCAATTGAACTAAAATATTTAGGAATATACACCAAAACAATTGCATACCAAAGGTAATCTCTACAAAGAATGATAAGAAACATCCCTAATTTGTCAAACCAGAGAGTGAGAGAAAATACATCAGATCTTATTAGAAAAAAAAACACAGCATAAGTGAGTCAACCATCTAAAAGAATGTAGCTGATAAAAGGAATGGAGACTGGACCTAACTCCTGGATTTCGCGCAAAGAAAATGAATGTGAGGGTGGAAGGAATTGAAGCTGCATGCCCATGAAAAAAGCTGGATGTAGAATTTATGGTGACTGCTTGTTGAGGTGACAATAGATCTGAAAGAGGGACTAGCTGAATCTTAGATTTCAGATAGTAGCTGTGCAAGGATTAAGAAAAGGAGAATGATGGTGGGATTGTTATACAAGTACAGCTTAGTATGTAGACTATTAAATATAAGGAGAATGATGGTGGGATTGTTAAATATTCTTCTGTTAACAAAGTGCTATTGACATTCAGAAGCTTAAATTTTGAAGCAACTCAAGGAGTCTATTATAAATTTAAAATGCTTCACTCTTTTCACATTGTTATCTGAACCAAAGGTCATGCACATTGTTATCTGAACCAAAGGTCATGCACTTAGATTTCAGATAGTAGCTGTGCAAGGATTAAGAAAAGGAGAATGATGGTGGGATTGTTATATAAGTACAGCTTAGTGACATTTTCATATATAAGTAATTTGGTAATCATATCATTTTATTTTGTATTAATATTTGAGCTTTTGTAACGGATTCATTGACTATAATTTTATCTAAGGATTGTAGAACACCGCCTTCTGAGTTTCCTTCTCTTCACTTCTAAGTAACTTTTGCTTTCTGATTCAGTTGTTCGAGTTCTTTTCTCCAGTGAGAAGATCCAAGACATCATTTCTCTATCTGCAAATTCCGTTCTGATTCTTGGACAAGGTAAAATATATTTAATTTTGTTTTACCTTTGACAATTTGTTAAGTTCTATGCCAAGGACATTTTTACTTCTTCTGCCTCTTTATTTTGACCAACCATAAGAATAAAGATAATAAGCAAAGAAAAATAAGTGTTGAAAACGCACAATGGAATGTTTAAAAGAATCACAACAATCAAGAGGGGTGTCAATTGGTTTTACTCCTTTTTAACAAGTTTTCACTTTTCAAAAATTTCTTTAACAAGTCAGAAAAATTACTTTGAATAATAGCAAGTAAACAAAGATGGATAAGGAAGAGAAGCTTGCACAAGTAATTTTTATACTGGCTCACATAGAAAGATCTTACGTCTTGTTATTAATCTCTCTAAAAAGAGGGATTAACTTATCAACTAAAATAAACAAACAAGTTACAATAATGGTGTAAGTTCAGAAAACACTTTTCTTAACAGATAAAAGATGAACAACACTTCCTTTTGACCAACAAAAAGATGAACACAACTTGACTTCGCTTTACATATATGCTTCACCACTTAGACACTAAGAAAAAGCACTTCCTTCTTCAATCACCAAGTACTCAAGCTCACTTAAACACATAGAGATTTCAGACAATTCTCTTTTTCTCAAACAATTTAAATAAGTTTTAAAACAGCTCAAAAATAAGGTATTTATAGGCCAAGGTTCGAATAACTAATAGTTAGTAGTGAGAGCCTAACTGTTTTAACAGTTAGAGGGGGCAGGAACAATGATTGTATAAATAAGGGGTCTGTATCTGGGGAGAGTAGTTTTGGAGAACCTTATAGTTGACAGGCCATTGACCTATGGAGGGGGATTATGCCCCTGCATTCTGTAAACACATTCCATTCTTTCTGTTAATAAAACATACAGTTAATCATATATCTCTCTGTTTTCTTGGTGTGAGAGACTGTGAGTGAGTTCTTGATTGGGTTTTCTTGTTCGGAAACCTATCAATACCCCTCCATGAAGTTTCACCTTGTCCTCCTGGTGAAAAGCAGGAAACCCCTTACGCAAAACAACCTTGAGAACTGTAGATCTTTATTCCAGCAATATGCTAGGTTTCCTCCAAATGGAGAAACTGAAACACACATACAACTTCTGGTTATTCTAAAGAACCAGACTCTCCACATCCCTAGATTTACAGAACTTCCAAAACAAAGATAAAAACTGCTAAACAACTGTCCATGCAGACTTTATAAAAGTCTGAGACAACAAAACCACCCCTTAGATAGTTATAATTATCTGTCAGTTTTTATTCCTTCTAGATACAAAACCACCCACTGAACCTATCAATGCTATTTGCATAATTACTAGATACAAACATATTTACGGTTGTTGCTTGTATCCTAAACAACCTCAAAAAAAAAAAACATTCTATTCTAAATTATTCATATTTCATCATCATCATCATCATCTCCAAGATCTACATCAATCAAGTCATCATCATCTATTGAAAGTTTTTGCCCTTCATTAATGTCTTCAAATTCTTCCTCATCTCTTACTATGGATTTTCCTTTTTTATTGGTCTTGGCATTTAAGTTTCTAGGACCTATATTAGCAAAACAAAAAGAAATAAATTTTAGTTCTAGTTTGTTGAACATTCAGATTTTAACTTCCACATATTGTAACTAGAAATAATCACCTCTCTTCAACATCAAAAACACTCATGTACATCCATCCATGAAGAATCAATAGGCAAACAAGGATTTTTTTTTTCCAGTAATCCATTTGTCATCTGATTCAATATCCGACAAACATATGGGATCATAAGTTTTCCCCTTCTCTTCTCTACTATTTTGTCTCAACTCTAATCTTCGTTGTTCTGATTTATTTCTTCTCTTAGTATTATGGACTTGGTCAAATGTTCTCCTATTTCTTTTATCGAATATAGTAAAACTAGATATAAGATTAATCTCCTTTGTGTTTAAAACACACATAAGGTAATATATTTATAATGAAAAATGATACAAGTATATATAGCAACTAAACATAGATATGGTAAATAGAAGATATTGTTAAAAACAATATCAACAATATCTACCAATATCAAACAATAACAAAAGTCTATGTTTTCCTAATTAACATAAAAACACAATGTATCTAACACCTTTCACACCCTCTTGCTCTACATGTGAGGCTCAAAATTTTCATGGCTATCTTTTGTCACTCTTCACCTTCTCCATTACTCTCCCACCAAAGAGCTATCCAGACAAAGAAGTATTGAATTATAATATAATGTAATTAAAAATTATAAATCGTATAAAAATAGTAATGAGAGTAATTTCATTACCAGGTTGTTTCTTGTTTCTAGTAGCTATTGCCATGTGCATTCCAAAGAGTCCCTTGGCTCCCTTGAACTTTTCAAGTTATTGATCAATTGTAACTCTTGTGCTTACATCCGAAACCATTCTTTCAAATGTTTCATATAAACCAATCAACACCTCCCTATCCGAATTGAAATTTTTGTCATGGTGATATCTAACACAATAAAAAATAAGTTGATGAGAACAAAGATAGTGGTACTTGGTAGGCAAATTTTGGTGTTATATGCATTACCTAGGATTTGAGATAATAGGCTGCAGCATGGAGAGGCCTATGTAGTTGTAAATTCCACCTAGTGTCAATAATGTTCCGGACTTTTTTATACCTTTTTTTATCTTTTGGAAATTTTCAACCATTTGTTCCTTGGCTCTATCCATTGCTTCATAAATATGTGGCATAGCTGGTTTTGCATCAGCATCTACAAGCCTCAACACTTTTACAAGTGGAATCACACATTTTAAACAATAGGTGATTGATCTCCAAAATCTACAGTCACTCAATACTAGATTCATCCCTTGCTTTCCCTCACTTTTTGTAGCATGTGGACTAGTAGCCCATTCCTCTGAGGCAAACATTGATCTAAGAACATTCTTTTGTTGCTTAATACAATTTGATGTAAGATAACAAGTAGCAAATCGTGTGACAGCTGGTCTTGCTAATTTCCTTCCATTAGAGTAGTTTCTATGTATGTAAGTGGTGATTTTCTTTGCATTGCTAATGGTATTGTAAAATACAGGAAGCTCTCCAATATCCTCTAGAACTAGATCAAGTCAGTGTGTTGCACAAGGGGACCAAAATAATTTGGTTCTCTTTTCCATTAACATTCTCCAGGTGCCGCTAGGTTAGAAGCTCCATCTGTAATTATTTGGACAACATGCTCCTCTCCAATTTCCTCCACCATGTTGTCCAACAACTCAAACATTTTCTTCCCATCTTTAATCACATCACTAATATCAATAGATTTAAAAAAAAAAAGTCCCACTTGGACTCTTAACAAGAAAGTTAGTGAGTGATCTTCCTTTCCCATCCGTCCATCCATCACACATCAATTTGCATCCCTATTTTTCCCAATCAGTTTTATTCTTTTGTAGACATTGTTGAACAATATCCACAACTTTTTTCAAGTAGGAAACCCTTACCTCATGATAAGAAGGAAGCTTTAAACCTTTGCCATACTCTCCAACAGCCTTCAACATTCGGATAAAAAGATGACTCCTTACAAGATTAAATGGCAATGCATTACCATAAATGCAGTTGCAAATTTCTCTAATTACATCTTCTCTGTTCTTATAAGATGCATTGATTGTCATTTGTTGGAGATCATTCTTTCCTTTTGTCAGTTCTCTTGATAAGTCTCCTCCACAATCAAAGTTCCCATCCTTTGTTTTTTTTTTCCCTTTAACTTTTAGCATATTCACCAATATTTCCTTTACATCAGCTGGGACACTACAACGTGGAATGATATCTTTCTTTGTTCAGCAAAACGCTGTTTCATCCTTGCCATGCCACCCTAACAAGTATGAGAATAAAATTTGCATTTGACTTGTAGTCTATTTGGTGGAACACTTAATAATTCTAAGTAATATCAACCTCTCTTTTTAATTTACTGATAGCAACCTCCTCAAGCTAGGTTGTGCCAAAGCATGAAGAGATGTTATGGTGATGATGAAGGTGTGGAAGCTATGGAGGATAAGGGGTAAGGCTCATGGCCTTTGGTGTTTTAATGGTGATGGGGTGGTGTTTTGATGGTGTTCTTAGAGAGCTTAGGCCAACTCTAAAGGAAGGTGGCTAGAGGAGACCACATAGAATGCTCTAGTCTTGACTTTAAAGACTAATAGAGTGGCTCAATATTTTGGCAGCATTTCGTTACTAATCTCAAAGTGAGAATATAAGGGTGGAGACACATTTATTTATAGACTAATGGTGTCTACAAAATGTAGAAGCAAAATCCTAAAAACATTACCTTGACCTAACTTGGAGACAGGCAAAAATCCTCTCCAATAGGAGGACATGTGGTCACTACCTATGAAGAATCATTTCCATTCCTTGAGTGACATGTGGTCACTAACTATGAAAAATCTTCTCCAATGTGAGCATAACATATGGCCACTCTCACATTAGACACCTCACACACCCTTGTCCACCAAAACAGGTTAAAACTTTGACCACATGGTCAACCTAAGCTTGTGGACGTCCACTTTGGGTCAACATTGGCCCTTGACCTTTGTTGGCCCAAGTGGTCTAAAAACCCTACACTACTTGGCCCAAAATACAAGGTCCAAATTAAATCCTACACTACTTGGCCCATAATACAAAGTTTAAATAAATTCTAGACTATTTGGCCGAAAATACATGGCCTAAAATTATTTCTACTCTACTAGAAGCTCCATGATAGCCCAAGATGGTCCCAAGAGAGAGACTCTAGGCCTATCTTCCACAGATGACTTCAACTTTTCTTTAATGTGCTTGGCCATGGATGAGGGGTATGCCACCATTTGCTCATGTTTGAAATTGAAGTCATCTGGAGTAAAAATATATCCCTTTATTTTATCTGGAGTAAAAACGATACATCTCACGATTTGTACCGTGGAGGGGCTGAATTGTATGATACTTACTACATTGCATGTCAGTATAAAGCCTTTGTTAAATTGTCATTTGCATCTTTTAGTATTATCAATGTAAAATTCTTTATTTTGGGCTGTATATCATATTCAAAATTTCAAACCTGCTATGGGCTGCTGTGCATTAGTTTCCAACATTATTTTCATGGGCCTAAGGTTGCTTTCATCTACCCCTTAGCAAGACAGCAGGATCCGATAATGATGGAAGTATTGCCCTATTAGTTCACTTGTACTTCCATTATATAAATTATTGCATAATAATATGTTCTTTATTACTCCTCTTGTGAAGTTCCTGGCTTGATATATTCTGTTTTCTCCGTCTTCACCATGTAAAAACTTTGCCTGCTCAACAGGAAACTTATATGCATATGCAATTTCCTGAAGCTGCTTTGAGTTTTTAATCTTTTTCAGTGGTAAGAATTTACCTCATTCTTTCTTAACTTACTGACCTACCAGCTACAAAGTTTGATGTAAGCATTTTTTTTTGTAGGAAATCAATATATCTGGCACCCTTGATGTTTCTAAAGTATACTTGTGTGGTTCATCGATAAATCATATCTCTCATGGTAAGTTTTATCAGTTGTTACAAATACATTGTTACCCAAACAGTGAGATGTTACAGAACACGAAATAATATTTTCCTCTTGAATTTTTTTCTTCTCTATTACAAATTATTTGAATAACATGGTTGGCATATTCATAATTCTTGAGTCAGGTGCTCTGGTTGCCCTATCCTTATAACGCATCCCTATGATACTGGAGACCTTGAAAGGTATATAAATTTTTTGCTGCAACCCTTTTGGGTTCACACCCGCTCTTAAAATTTTGTTGTATATGTGATTGCTAGGGATAATATATTCAGGTTCTTGATTGTTAACCAAGTTATCAATAGCATGTCCTGACAAGGGAATGCCTTTTTATTTCTTGTTTAGATTGGCAGCAAGCGTCATTATGGAGTTTATGTTTTTGGGGCTGAGATTTTCAAGATCTTAAAGCTGCCTGTCCCGCAAAACCTGCCAGTTAACTGCCGGAGGACATACGTCCTACAAAGATGTTGGCTCTTCATCGAACTTGCTTGATGCTTATCTCTTGGAGTTGGTTGGAAACATGGTTTTCTGCCAGAGAACTTAGCAAGGTTCGATATAAAATGCATGATCTTGGCAATTGTGTTTTCTCCGTTTGTTAGAAAAGTGTTTACTGGATTTCAATTTTCTCATTCTAGTTACGTCTATGGTTTACTACTGTGCGAGTTTGTGGAGGTGGAGGCTTGTCTTGTTATTTATGCTGTGTTAACTTTATAGCCTGTCATGTTTTGCTCTCTTAACCATCTCGATTTCTTTGATGCCGTTTTACCTAAAATTGCGACGAGTTTATTTGAGTTTGACGACTGTATGTATTCTTGGGCTGGGGAAGGTATCATTTGTAAAACTGAAAGATGAAACGAGAGAGGTCCTAAAACTAGACACTAATGGGTTTTCCCCAATTCCAGTTGCGTGTGATGCAGATGATTGTAAGTGTTCAGGATAAACTTATCAGAAAGGTAGGAGTTTAAGAAAATTGGTGGTAGAGAAATAAAATGGAAAACTACATAGCTACATTTGGATTCAATAGATGTTATGTGGGGAAAGCTTGTTTCAATGCAAGGTAAATGATGACATATTTCTTAGTTATGACGAAACATTTTCAAGAAGACCAAAGACTTTCAAGAAGACCAAACACTTTCAAGAAGATCAAAGTCATATTTGGAAGATGGGTTTAGATTCTCTCTTGGACCATGATAGAGCTTTTAATAGAGTAAAATAATTTGAGGTCGTGAACTATTTTTTCCATTATTCACCTTGCTTTCGCTTCTCTTCATCATCATCAGAATATTTTATGTTTTGGTCCAAGCTAGGATTGTTTTCAGTAAAGAACATTTCTAACCTTAACAAAGTTAAAAGTGAATAAATGGAAATAGCTTAGGAAAGAAAATTAAAGGTGTTTAGTTGAAGAAAATGGAAAAGAAATGAAGAAAGGCAGAAAAGTAAATAAGTGAATTATAAAGCATATTGGTGTCTTTTAATATTCATCTGTTTAATTCTTATACTGAACTATGGAAGGCAATGATCAAGCAAAGGAGGCGTCACTCCCAAAAGGGGTGTTTAATAATTGGACATGGTATCAATCAAAATCTTGTTGCACAGGTGTTGGGGGCACTGAAAAGATAAGAAGACAATGGAGTGAAAGTGAGGATGAAAATGAGGAAAATAAATGAAGTGTGTGGACCCAACTAACAGAACCTTTCTTTCTTGATACCTACTTGGCGTACACATCAGACAAAAAGTGATGACTATGAAGAGGTCCAGGTGGGGCCCCTCTGCTCCCATTGTGTAAGGACCCTCTGCCTCATTCAATTTTGCAGGATTTTAGAAGCATGTGGCCTGCACATGCACAACCACAAACCCTTTCTTCCTTCAATCTCTCCACTCTACTGACAGGTGACATTCACTTTGACAATCACTTCACAGCCCATACTGAAAGCTACCCAACACTCTTTACTCATCATGCGTCTTATCCCTTTCCCAACTCCCAACTAGTAAAACAGTAATAATGCAGATGGATTTTCCCCTTCATTGGGCTTTCCGTAGGTTACAGTAAGAGCAAGTATCTCAGTTTTTGACAAAAGTGATCGAGCCATGCCAACATTTGTCTTTAAGCATCTTTTTTCAGAACAAAATTGGCCAAAATTAACAACGGATTATAATTGCTTCAGCCATAATTACATCATTCGATAACTTTCCATTAATATAATTGTTGGGGTTTAGAAGTTCACATTTAACAAGTTTAACTTTCATGTAATTTTAAACAAAAAGAAAGTTCAAGCAAATGTTCTGGTTGAATGTTGTATTTCTTATCTGGGAACCTAATCTGTCGAAGTACGGAAATATGCATAATCACTGAGATAATATCAGAATTAACTGACTTGATTTGTTAAATTTGTATTTTACAAAACATTATTGCATAAAGGAGATGTCCACAACTTTAAAATCAAAAACAAGTTTTTTCATCAAGCGTTCAAATTTGGTACAAAGATTCGTGTCACTTCTTCTATGTTCTCTTTGGTTTAAACCACCCTGGAAGCTTATTTGTGGGCTTTTCAGATTATGCTTATCATTGATAATGATCTAACATATCTGATTGCTGCTAAATGAGAAGTTTCCTGAATTGGGTATCAAGAGTTTGTGTCTCATCAAACAAAAATTAATGAATTTGTGAGATGGTATGACATTCTTTTGAATAAATGCCACAAAATAATGGATGTTGGCTTTTTTTTTAAGTGCAAAACAACAGAAAGGGGAACCCACATATGTCAACCTTTCTCTATCCAATTGCCACAAATTGATAACCATATTAGAACCAAGATTATTGTTTTGGAAAATCATGATGGACCTCGCCAAATTATATGGGGTTGTTCAATAAGTTCGAAATATCTACAAAATAATGTGCTTCATCTTCAAGTGAGTGCATTCATCATAAAGTAAATAATTATTTTTTTCGGTATTTTTGTATAATAATTATTTAAAAATTGACTTATTATGGATTAACTGTGAAAAAAACATTATAATATGTGTTGAATATAGTAAACATTATGTATGTGATTAATCTTCCTTGTATTGAATATACATATAAAGTATTCTATTTATAATAGAAAAAATATGAGCTAAGTTCAAAATATAAATAGAAAATAATAACAAATTAACTCAAGATAAAATATAAAAATAAGATAAAGATAATATATTTAATACTGCTTTTCAAGTTGGTGTATACAAATTGTATGTACCAAGCTTGTTATTAATATAATAAATAGTCCGTTTTTAGATTCGAGTGACACTTGTTAACAATTTGCGAAGACGACATATAAGATAATACCAACCCAGAAGACTTCCTTGAGCAACAAATCAGGGAGGTTGCTTCATGCAAATCTCTTCTTGTAAATCACCGTTGAGGTCATTGTTGAAGAGCCACTATAACTATAAATAAACTAGCAAAAGTGATCTTTGTCACGGTAAAACAAAACATATGGTTAAATGCAATGGTGACAAAAGGGGGAGAGAAAGAAGAGACCACAATGGAATAAGTCATTGATGAAAGGAGAGAGAAACCTTAAAAATCCAAGATTCTCCAATCAAAGCACTTGAAAAAGGAAAAGTGCAACCTCAATGCTTTGAATAACTGTCTAAGAGGAGATAAGAAGTGTGACCACACATGATGAACCTGAAAGAGGAAAAAAGAGCAACCTTAACGCTCTAAATTGTTGTTTGAGAGAAGAAGATACATGACACCATGCATGACGGAAAAACGGGAGTAGATCCACAAATTCAAAAGACATTGAGAACGTGTAGGAGTTCTAATGAAGGTGTTGTTGATGATGACACAGTGGTCACTGACCGAGACGATCATATGATCGTCGATCGAAACTGAAACTCTAGTAGTGATAGCAATAGACGACTGTGGTAAACGATGACGCTATTGAAAGTGATAGATGGCACTATCGTCGGTAGCAGTGAGTGTAGTGACAGAGGCAATGATTTTTTTTCTTAAAATAACCTTAGGTTATAGATACCATGTTAAAAAATGGATTTTAAACTAACTTAACCTCACAAAACCTACTTAAAGTCCACTTCTTAAGATGATTAGAGTCTAAGGTTATTTTGGGAGAATTTCTAATTATAAAGAAAATAAAAACTATCATTTGTCCTAAAGCACCATATATAATGATTAAGATTATAAGTTAATTGGTATTTTACATGACTTGATGTATCTATGAATGAATTTTGTTCACAGTGAAGTGAATAGACATTTACTGTTATGACCATATTGATATTTACATGAATTTAATATGAATAATCAACATTGAAACACTCTAAGAGTTGCTTTTTGTTTTGGGTAAGTAGAAAAATGTTGACTATATTAGTAATGGTCAAGAATAAAATATACACAATATATTTAACAAATCGTATTTTATATTTAAGAAAAGAAATTTTAAAGTATATACTTATGTTAAGTTGATAAATTAAGTATATATGTATTGCTATGTCAAAATATATAATGAATCTTATTATTTTATATTAAATTATATACTGAAGTACTAGTGAGAACACATTGGTTATGTATATATGTGTTTTATTTTTTTATGACAACTTAAAATAATAAAATTATAATTATAAAAGTAAATATTAATAATTTTTATGATCTTTATTGTAGATAATTTTTATTTATTATAAATAGTTATTTTAATTTTAGAGAAAAGTCAAATTAAAAGAAAAACGATTAAATTTAAAAAGAAATGGTCAAATAGAAAAAATTCGCTTAAAAAGATAAAATTGGTAAATAATTATTTTAATTAAAAAAATTATTCATTGAAGAGATTAAAATAGAAATGTGTATAGAGAGAAAAATCCCATAATATATATGTACTCTTGACAAGAATGATTATAATTTGTGACGAGGCATCTGAACCAAATTATGCAATCTCAATTTCATTTCATTATGCAATCTTCATTAATTCTTTTTAATCTTTTATTCTTGTACAATGTTGTTTGTCTGTTAAAATGTAACTAAATATTATCATTCATGATTTTATCAATATCATATGTTACACATTAATTATATTTTACAGTTCATTTTAATATCCTTTTAATAATATACTTTCTTATTTACTTATAACAACTAATAAATAATATATCATTAATCTTTACATTTTCTTTAATTATTATATTCAAATATAAGATTTAAAAACTAAAAAAAATAAAAATTCCCTTTTAACTTGAAAGTGTTACAAGAGTTAGTACACCCAACCTTGTTACCCCTAGCTACAAGAAAGGATAAACTTTTCTTCTAAAATTGTCTAAACTAATGGAATTTTCTGTGGCCCATAGATTGTAATATCACTATTGCAGCAACCTCTTTAATGGAAGTAGAAGGAAAATGTAGACAAATTTATACTTTGTCTTTCCTGAACAGAGAACCGTATGAATCCAATGGTGTTTTTTTTGTGTACATTGATAAAGTAGGAAGATTAAAACAAGCTCACCCTGTAGCAGTTGGGTCAAAGAATAAGGAAGTTACCGGTGCAGTAGTACTAGGAATTTAATGCAGACACCAAAAGAAGATAAAAGTGAGGATAATGATATTTTGAAAATATTTTTTTACAATATTTTAACATCATTTATGTGTTATTTTATGATTGATCCAAAATTAATTCAAAATTAATAATAATAATCATAAATACCAACATGTATTAATCACGTAATAACACGTAAATAATGTTAAAATGTCTGTTAAAAAAAGTTGTCAGAGTATTATCATTGTTGTCATAGTATCATTATTTAAAAGTAAACATAGAGTTGTAGATTTCAGATTCAAAAGGTGAAAGAAAGAGCAAATTGTGCTAGAGACAGATGAAGTACAAAAGGCACATGCAACCAGCACAAAAAAAGCTTCATCTTCTGAACTCTGAAGCTCTTTTTATAGTCATCTCATATATCTGCATCCACTTTTGAATATGTGCAAAGTTTGGTACACTTTAGAACAATCCTCCTAAGTTCTCCTCACTCATTCATGGCTTCCACTGTGGAAATGCAGCCATCTTATAGTTCCAAGAAGCAAGATGATGATTCAGATTTCAATTTCACAGAATGGGGAGCAAAAGCTAGAATCAGTAGAGAGAACAGCAAGTCCAGAAGGTACTCTGCATCATATATAAGAAGCTTTAGAGAAGACACAAGATCTTTTAGATCAAACATAACCATTTCTAGCACTGCTTCTTCACCTGGATACCCTTTCAAAGGTACATTTCTTCTTTACTCCAATTCAATCACTTCATCAAATACCTTGTTCATTTCCCTAAGATTCTTCTAATTTTTCTCACAGATGAAATAGACCCTTCAACCTACTCTTTCACCACTGCTCTAAAAGGTATCGAATTTAGATTCTTTACTGAATTTATCTATGATGTGTCTTCAAAACACACTGTATTTTGAAGACACAACAAAGGAAAGTTCCAAAAAGCTATTAGAGAATCTGAGTTCATACTTATCATAGAGGGTTTATAATATTAGTTGAATATTTTCAACCAATTGCATGGTGATCCACTGCAGCATTGCAAGCAAGATCAGCCTATAAAAGTTGGGAATGCCTATCTCCAGAAGGTTTTGCCTTGAATTCAAAGTGGAATGAAGCAGAAAAATACATATGCAACCCCTTTTCAGGGGAGGTACCAATGGAGTGTTTATCTGCCAAAACTCTCAGTGGAAGATCATTCAGAAACTCAGCAACAAACAGAATCACCATGTCTGCTCCTCTAGTTTATTCCTCAAGACACATGCAAACAAAGCCATCATCAACTTTCAACAATTGTATACAAGAAGAAGTAGCTCTTCAATTTCACATTCCAGGTTCATATATACTTCAATTAACCATTTTATTCTGTTCTGTGTTGTTTCCTTTTCATGACACGGTTTTAACACAAGAAATTATACTTGCTATATCTTTGTTCAGAAAAGGGAAAAGAGGGAATGACAAGAGATGCAGGTACTCAAAGTACACCTTATCTTAGTTCGACCAACCCCATCACTGATATTACTCCATCCATCATACACAGACCTATAAAGTTATCTCAAAACTCAATAAATTCAAATACCAAAACTGGTACTAAGGAACAGGTACGTCCTGCATTTTTTCTCACTCTTTACTTCTCAAGAGTTGGTCGGAATCTCATATATTTCAGTTATCACACTCAACACTTTTGCATCAGATTCATTTTTCTTTCGCCCTTAAATCATGAAACCCATTAATACTGTCCTTTTAACAACAAGAATAATTATATCATACAACACTTTTAAGTTCATTTAACACTGATTATAAAAATAAAATGGTCATAAAATATAAATTTCTGTAAAATAAAAAATATTCTTTAACCTACCTAAATTTTTCTTCTTTACTTTTTTTCTCTCTTCTTTTTTTAAACAATACAAAAGTTTACATTTTTATAATCATTCTATCTTTTTGTATTCTGTGTCAAATGAATGTAAATGTATGTAATACCATTACTCATGTAAAAAATTTATGTGTGACAAATAACTATTTTTCTTTAATAAAATACCCTTTATTGGAGACAAAAATACCAACATTCAAAATGTGAAAATTTTAAAATATATGGTAATGTTTCATGACCTTGTTTATAGTATTCTCTTTGTTTTAGTAAAATGGTTTCCTTTTTCTTACAAATATATATTGTGCTTAAATCTTCCCTGTGAATTTCATAAATTGTTGGCTTAAACTGTATATACTTTCGTCCAATAAATGCTATATATAGTATTAGCTCATTTTCACGAACATTAGACTTGAAGAAATTGATAAGATAATATAAAATGTATATATTTTTTTAACAAAGTTAAATTAATCAGTTATAACATTTTCACAGCCTAAGTGAAAGGAATATTGTACAATTTCATGAAACTTCAAGAATAACTAATGCGATCTAATAATTTTATTATTAAACATTTGAAGACTCTAATATTGTTAGTGTTGCAACTTTTGCTTCATTCTCAAATACAAGCCCATGTGTAAATATAAAGTAAATAATCATTGATAAGAAGTTAATCATATTCATATTTTATTTTATAATACTATTTATTAATTATCTCACACATCACTCATTTTTCACTTTTGTTAAAATTAAACCATCATGAAAAGAAAAAAAATAATACATCTTGTGGATGGAACCCAAGCATCAAAACAAAGTCTAGATTCTCTGATAATTTTTTCTTAATATTGTTCTTTGCTGAACATATTATAACTCTTTGTAATGTATTTAAAACATAAAAATCAATATCAATTTATATATTTTGAAGAAACAGTAGACAAACAACCAAAAAAACCCAGAACCTAAATTCATCTCAACCCTATAATAGATTTATTGCAACATTGATTAAAGGTGGAGTATATTTATCAATGTTAGCACTACATGACAAAGCACTAAGACCATGTACACAAAAATGAGCTTTAGTTTATGATGAATTTGAAAAGTTAGAATTAAAATGAAAAATATTATTTGATAAAAAAATTTACATTCATTTCACGTTACCTTTTCTTATCTTTTACTCTTTTCTTTTTAAAAATACAAAATTTTATGTTTTTATGACCATTTTATCTTATAGTCTGTATCAAATGAATATAAAAATGTGTCATAATATCGTTATACAATTAAAATGGTAGAGAATAAATTAGGAAGGAGAAAGCTAGGCCAAGAAGGGTAGGATTTTGAAGATAAGAGAATCAAATGTAGAAGATTACAATCTTCCAATGTGAAATGTGGGGGCAACAGTACATAGAGAGGTTGGTCCCTCTTTCATGAGCACATGCCACTCAACTTTTGGTCCCTTCATATACTTGTCTCCTCTCTACACCTAAACTTCTACTTCTCTATTATTTAGAGAACCCTTTCTCTTAAAACATATAATAATATATTTATACAATGTCAAAATTTATTTTTCAATTTAAATATTGTTAATATTATAAAAATATTTTTTCTCATATCAAATTTATTAAGATAATTGGACGACCCTAATAATATTATTTACTCGAATTTTAGGATAAGATGATAATAGAATGATAAATGAATTATATAAAAAAGTGTTAAATAATTGTTCTTTTCTTAACCATTATAAACTTCTATTTCTTCATAAATTGATAGGTTGATAAGATATTCTAAAATTAATTAACTCTTCAATCCACCCACTTTTCCTTCTTCCATGATTTAAAATACTTATGCAGTTATTTTCTTTTTGGATGATTTAATTGGAGAAAGACGCATAAAGAAGAGTAAAAAATTAAATAGAATGAAAGAAAACATTATATGGTGGAAGAAAAATAGATAAAAAAATTGAGCGGAATAAAAGTTATTTAATTAAATAAAATGGAGATTATTTTATTATAAATTAAGGATAATTAAAATAAAACTTAATTTTTAAAATTGCATAATATTTATTGATATTAAATTTTTATTATTCATTTATAATATTTTTTTATTGATTCATATATTTATTTATTATTATCATTAAAAAATGCATAGAACTAGTAGAAAAGTAAAACATGGAGAGATTCAAAGGCATGTTAGCATATCAATTTGTGGTTTCAATGTTGTCTTCCATGTTTTCTTTTTTGAAAACAAGGTTTTTTTAATATATTTCCAACCCTTTCTATTTTTTACCATTGTAATACATGTTATTATTCAAGTGCACATAAAAAAATGGAAAGGAAAATATAACTTCGAAACAAGTCTATATATATATATATATATATTAGTCTTACTTGTGTGTGTTCTCTACCATTATAACATGTTATTAATCATGCATTTAATCATATATAACTATATTTACTAAGTGTTTTTTGTAACAAATATATTAAAAATAGCAGTAATAATGATTTTCATAAGTATACTAGAGAATTTAGAATCGAAGTAAATAAATTTGTCATGAATAACTAATTAATGAAAAAGAATGCCACACCACTAAGCATGTAAGAAGGACTACAGTTAATAACCGAAAGTGAATTCGGAAAAAACTAAATTCTGATTTAACAAGTTTATTTATGTAAACAAAGTTTGATAAAAATATATTATGTAAATTTTAAAAATTCTTTACATTATAGAAAATTATTCTAATATCACACATTAAAAATGGTATTAGAAGGATCTTTTATCAATTGTGTCAAAATCTAAGAGAAACATTTTACTATATTATTACTATATTATAAAGCCATAAATGGCATCTAATTTAAAGAAAAATAAAAAAAAAATATTGAATGAAATAAAAAACAAGAAAAAGGAGTATAGTTTAATTAAAATATAAAGTAAATATGTAGATTAAAGAGAAAAAGTAATATTATGTACAGTTCAGGTAGAGAGTACTTTTCCAAATTGTACCTTAATTAAGGATAATATATTTGGTGGTTCCCAAAGTGTCCTTCTCTGCAGTACATTGGCCATACTTTCTATAACTTTTCTGCCATCTAAAACCTTTTCCAACTTTTCATCATAAACAAATCACCACCAAATTACATTACCATAATTTCATTAGTGATAATTGCCCTGGTAAAATCATATTTATGAAGACTGAATGGATTAATGTGTTGGTTTAAATGGGTTTGCATTTGGCACAGGAGCATTAAAGAGGGTTGTTGAATTAACGGTGTGGGTTGTAAATTCCAAAATAAAAAAAAAAAAAATTTGTTTACACACCTAAATTTTTTACCTTTATTTACGTTATTTTTATTTACTTTTTGGACTATGATATGTTAACAATTTTTTAACAATAGATTATGTGTCACTATTTTATTGATCCGTATATTTGAAATGGACTAGTCACAAACTATCACATAAGCGTTGTAAAAAAGTTATTAAAAAACATTTTTCTTACTTTTTACCTCTCTTTCTTCTTGAAAAAAAATATAAAATTTTATATTTTTAAAACTATTTTATTTTTGTATTCTGTGTCAAATGAATGTAAAAATGTATCATAGTAATGTTAGTCACATTAAAAATGATTGAAGGAATATTGAAAGGTATAAAGATAGAAACATTGACAATGACGTGAGATGCAAATGCATGTGGATGCAGATGGAAGAGAAGAAGGATAAAGAGGAAAGAGTGAATGAGAATGTGAAGAAAGATGAAGAAGACAAAGTTTGCCAGCAAAGTCGAGGCTGCTTTTCATGGTTAAGGAAGAGACCTCAGAGAGAGAAAGATAACATGTTTTTCACGCATTTCAAACTTTGCTAGAGAAAGATAGAAAATAAAAAAAACTACAGTTATATAATTCAGAGAGATAGATGTATAGATGCATGATGTTGTTCTTTTCAAAATTTCTGTCTAATTTTATCTCTTAGATCAATTTTGCAGTCTTTATTAAAAATGCCATTTTCAATTCTTTCGTTTAAGAGGACTTTTAAATTCTCAAAACTTTTTCTTTTCAGTTTTATTAAAGGATCTGCTATTTGCTACTTGAATCCTCAATATTCTTTTAATTAACAAACATAGTAATATTTTCAACACGAATAATATACGCATAAGCATATATTGGTTAAAATGAGATGAGAAAAATGTATACACATATATTTTGATAGAAATTATTTAAACAATACTAAAAGTAGTAATATCATGTGTTCTTTTAGCTTTTAAAAGTATTTTTTACTTCTAAGATAATTCAAAGAATTTAAACTCGTAATTTTATAAAATTAAGAAATTTATACAAAGATTATTTAAAAATATTACTTCAAATCATCTAACAAGTAGTTCTTCAAAGTAAGACCTTATTTTCATCTTTTTAAATAATTGATGTTATGTGTTAAAATATAATTTTACTTTTTCTTTCTATTTTGAAAGTAATTTTAAGTAAAATACTATTAATTATATTCAAATGGGATTTCTATTAAGATGGAATAAAAACTGGACTATTAAGAATTTAAAATATTCAATAAAAATTTGAATAATAAATAATAATAAATAATAATAATAATAATATAAATTAAAATATGATATAAAATAGTGATTAAATAATCAGTAATGACATCATCAATAAATTAAAAATAAATTAAATACTAAAATATTGAAAATAATAATTTATTTAAAATTATAATACAGTTATGTTAATTTAAATAATAGTTTAAATAACATAAAAACAAGTATATACTAAAATGTGAAAATTATAAATTTTTTCAACTTTCAAAGATATAAATATAATTAAAAATTTCAATTTCAACAGTCATATAAAACTATGTTTAAGGCCATTTATTAACAAGACATTATCAATGGAGGAGAAATGTTTATACCTATTTTTTCAATTATTATGATTTTTCTTTTTCAATTTCCATTAAATGTGATCATCCTCCTTTTTGTCCCTCAAGTTTAGGAACATACACTTTTCTCCCGTTATGTTACATGAGCAGCCATTGTTCAGGTACCATAACAGAACTTTTCTTTCGATCATCAAGCATATCTACAAGAGGAACTAATTGACTCTTAGGTATCCATAACGAGTTGGGTCCTGACATGTTAGATACATACATTTTCTTCATCTCAGAAGACAATGTATTGACATTTGACCTAGTGAACCTAACATGGTTAGCTTTATTATTGTGTTGTGTTTGGTCTTCTATACCATAGATTAGAGTTGTCAAAACGGGTAACCCGGTCCGACCCGGTCCGACCCACCACGGGTTGGTCACTTAGTAAGCCAACCCAACCCGGCTCATTTATTAGCGAGCTAGAAAAATTCGAATCCGGTCCGACCCATCACGGGTTAGTGGTTAAATGGGTTGGCTCACTGGCTCACTTAATTACAATTTTTTTTAAATAAAAAAAATTACAAACATTTTATAATTCAAATCTAAACAAATTTCACTCATGTTTAATTAATTTTGAAAATAGGAAACTTAAATATTTTTTTCAAGCAAAAAAAATGATAAATATCTTTTTATAAAATTAAAATTAAATTTTAATAAAATAAAATTAGGTAGGTGGGTTGGTGGGCCAATCTGGCCCACCACGAGTTCAACCCGCATGAGCCGGGTTGGCCCACGGGTTGTGACCCATTTTGACAGCTCTACCATAGACCTTGTTTGTTGGAAGGATGCCTACTTTCTCTTAATAAACGATCTAGCCTAGCATTAAAGTTATATTATTTATAGATTATATAAATACTTTTATTATCTTGAATATATTTATATATATATAATAATTGATTAATTGATTAAAATAATATTATAAAAAAATTAAGTGGAATTTAAAAAAAAAAGAAAAAAAAAACTAGGTAAATGCATGGATAAGATTGAATTACAATTTTTATTCCAACATAGCTTTAAATGCATAGGATTGAATCAAATTTTTATTCCATAGTCAAGCCAACTAAGCCAACGTACGGAAACTCAACATAAAACTAAACCAAAAGGAGGTGAAAAAAGCTCTCCTTCCAACATGTTTATTCTCTCTAAGTATGTGTCATGTGCCTCCTTCCTTAGTAGGGGTCAGGGGCTTATCAATGAGGAACTACAAGACCCTTATGCTTCCCAAGTCTCATTACTAGAATGTACATAATGTTAGGGTGACTATACTGGAGCATCCAAGAAGAAGGTTGGGGTTGTCAATCTCAAAAGCTTACATTTAGGCTAATGGCACCGATAATTTGGATAATGTGCAAGGCTCAACCCCTCAACCAGCTGATAGCCTTTGCCTTAAGCTAGGATGATCTAAATCATGAAGATGAGTCCATGAAGGTGAATTGCACGAAAACCATGGGGGAGATGAGGGAACGCTCTTGGTTTGGAGTGTTCGATGGTGATATGATGGTGTTTATGAGCTCTTAAGAAGGTCTGGTCAATTATCAAGCAGTGGCTATAAGAGATCACATTGGATGCTCTAGCCATGACTTTGGAGACAAGTATGATGGCATACTATTTTGGCAGCATAACAATACTAATCTCGAAGTGAATTTATAAGAGGGGAGATACCTTTATTTATAGCCTTAAGGTGTCTCTAAATTTCTAGAAACAAAAACCATAACAACCTCAACCTTGCTAGCTTAAAAAACAATACAAAAATAATCTCCATTAGGAGGAGGACATATGACCACTAACATGTAAGAATCCTCTTTATTTCTAGAATGACACATGGTCATTACCTAAGGAAAATCTTCTCCTTTGGGAGCGTGACTCATGGCCACTCTCTCACAAAGTTGGGACGTCCTTCTCCCTTGTTCACTAAGGTAAAGACAAAACATTGACCTATATGGTCAACTCATAATGTGCACCTATCTTGGGTCAACATTGAGTGTTGACCTTTATTGATCCAAGCTAAGGTGTATCTATAGGATCAACATTAGAAAGAGGAACCAACAACGTCTGACAAGGATGATCGATCCCCAAAAGCTTTGCAATAAAAGCTAGATATATTTAAGGTTGAGTTTAACAACATAACTAATGAGGAAATTGATGGCATACCCCTTGCCATGACCTAGCACATTCATGAAGAGTTGGAGGCATCTATGGAAGATGAGCATAGACTCTTTCTCTTGGGCCATCTTAAGACATCATGGAAGAAGAAGGAGTAGTATAGGTTTAGGCCTTGTATTTGGCCATGTAGTGTAGGTTTGATTAAGACTTGTATTAAGGCCTAAGTAGCATAGGATTTTCCCTAAGTTAGTTATCCAAACCAAGTGGAAAGTGTGTGCCATGTGTCATGCTTCCATTGGAGAGGATTTTCTTTTTAAAAGGTAGCCACATGACACCCTAAGAGTAGAGAGGATTTACTTTTAGTAGTGGCCACATGGCACTCTAGGAATGGAGAGGATTGTGTTTTGTGAGTAGTTACATGTCCTCCCATCATTGGAGAGGTTAGAAGGCCTCAATTTTTGCCAAAGAGAGCAAAGGTGGGAAATCATGCTTTTAGGGTTAGCAGGAGACACCCTTAGCCTATAAATAGAGGTGTCTCCACCCTTGTATTTCATCTTTGATGTTGAGTAATGTTATGTTGCCCATTTTTGGCCATACTACTCATCTTAGATCAAGACTAGAGCAATCCATGAGGTCCCTTCAGTCACCTTCCTCCTTGAGTTGGCCTAATCTTTCTTGGAGCCACCAAACACTACACCTTCCATCACCATTCAAACTCATCAAAACCATGAGCTATCAACACCTTTCACCACCACCAAATTCCGCAATCTTCATCCATTAACTTATGGCTTGATTTGCTTCTAGATTTGGCTTGTCCTAGCTAGAGCATTTGCCATCTGAAATACTATTGATGTCTTGAAAGTTTAAGTGTATACTTAAATGAAGATGGCAAAGAAACAAAAGGTTTCCTAACAAGAATAGGAAAAATTCTTCAAAAAGAAGGAAAAGGAATAAGGTCAAGATGTTGTCAGCTACGAGTATAAATAACCAAGACACATGGAGACAAGGTATTTGAAGTTATAGTTCAAAAAGAAAAGTTTAATGATAACTTGAGAATATTTAGAATCAGATGGTGAACATAGAAGAAGGGAAAACCTCTAATGTTAATTCTTCTTTTAATACAACTTCAAACTCATCATGTTCATCATCTGATAAAGATGGCATAAATGATATTTCTTATGATGATCTTGTCACGAGTTGCAACTCTATTATTGTCCAACATTTAAAGCTTAAAAAAAAGTTTGAAAATTTAGTTTCGAAAATGAAAGTCTCAAAAAGGATTAAGTTAAAACATACTCATGAGATACAAAGAAAACAAATCAAGAGTTGGAAAGAAAAATAAATGGTGTAAACATGATTTTCAAAAGTTTGGTTAGTCTTTAAAACTCAAAACATTTTGTTATCAAACTCTTGACAAACATTTGTTAACTCGGGTATGATTTGAAAGGTGAGAGAAAAAAAAACATAAAAGGTGATGATAAGAGTGCTTGTCAACATGGGATAAATTTAGACATGCAAGTGACAAATGTTACATAAGAGAAAAATAACCAAAGCTAATAAAAACAAAGGACCAAAAACAGGTTGGGTACCTAAAGATCTCATAATTTGTAAAAATGTTATATAGGAAAAGGCTAAGGACTAACCTTGTTCTTTGATAGTGGATCCTCGCAACACATAATGACACAAAACCTATATTCCTTGACCTCAAAAGATGTGATGGAGGCAAAGTTTTCTTCAAAGGCATCAATAGGGGTAAGATTTGAGGTTTACTATTGGTATCTCTTCCATTGTCTCAATTAAAAATGTTGTGTAATAACTTGGGCCCAAGCCCATACTCTAATCAAGGCCCTATCACTCAAAGTATGGCAAGAAGACTCAAAGAAAATGTTGAAGATACATCCAAGCAAGGAGAGGTGAAGAACTTTTCACTTGGAGGAAAGAAGATTTTGACTTGCGGAACAGCCAACTGCTCAACTAGTGTGTGAACAACAACTTTTCTTCAGCATGTTTAGCTCGTGTTCTCACATGTTTTGCACAATGTAATCGTGCTTAATACATGGAACTTGACCCATTTTGCACTCTTGATTTTCAGGATCACAATTAGCACTATGGAGAGGATGAATCATGCTATAAATTCACTTCTCCATCATTGAATTTGATTCTATTATAAAACCTCTGTTGAGATTACTCTAGACTCTTTATTTATCAAAGTCACAGTTATAGAGAGTGTTTGACCTCCTCTAGCCACCTTTCCTAGCTAGACTACCTACTATGCAACTTGCTCACATCATACACCACCATTTTCCACTTCAACGGGAGCACTCTTTCACCAAATAGCTTCTATTCTTTTTTGTTTATGTTGCCTCATTTTGTCACCACCATGATTTTGTTTCGTAATCCATGGATTGTTCACAATTTAGCCATATGGAGAGAGTGCATAATGTTTGTTAAAGGATTCAACTATAATCTAAATAGGGTTAAATATGTTTTTGGTCCCTTAACTTTAAGTGAAAATTGGAATTAGTCCCTCTTCAAAACTTTGGTCTAATTTAGTCCCCCAACTTTAAAAATGTATGAATTTAGTCCTTTTAACTAAATTTTGTTAGGTTTATTTGATGTTTCAAGCACCTTTCATAATAGCATTTGAGTTGTTTACACTGTTTGACATATATTTGCTTCAATGTCAACTGAAAAATGCGTTTGAAACATCAAATAAAGTTAACAAAATTTGGCTAAAAGGACTAAATTCATACATTTCTAAAGTTGGAGGACTAAATTAGGCCAAAGTTTTGAAGAGGAACTAATTTCAATTTTCAGTAAAAGTTAAGGGACCAAAAACATATTTAACCCAATCTAAATATAATAACTCAATTACGTGACAATGATTACATAATATCCTTTAAGAGTGACCAGTTCGTCTAATGTAATAACAATATTTATTACCAAACAACAAAAAAATCTCCATGAGATTGTTGTAATGGATTTGAATAAAAAACAAATTACTTATTCGTTTTCTAATGAAAGATGATTATGACACAAATTTAGGAATTTAAAGTTAAAATATATTTCAAAACTTTCAAATAAAAATCTCGTTATAGAATTGTTAATCTTTCTTTAAAAAAAAACCCATATTTTTTTTTTTCAAGTATGTCTGAAGGGAAAACAATTAAAAAGTTCTTTTGAATCCAAAATCGTGTTTCAAATGCTAGACCTGTACAACTTTTGCATATGAAAGAAAACAGATATGGTATATTCAACTATTATATATATATATATATATATATATATATATATATATATATATATATATATATATATATATATATATATATATATATATATATATATATATATATATATAAATTATTTTCTAGAAAATTGAGTATTGGTATTTGAGGTATTCTGCAAAAGAGTACAAACTATGTATGATTTTTGTATCTTTAGCATCAAAAGTGACCACAACACTGAATTTGAAATAATGTATCGAAACCAATCTTACGAATTCAATTTCAAGTGACGCAGTTGTTGAGAAGAAGATTATATTGTAGGCTATATCAATTATCGTGTGGCAGATGTTAGGTGAGTTAAGTTATAATTATAGAATTTGATTTTAAAAAAAAATTACTAAAGAAAAATTGTTTTAATGGCATCAATTATGTTGTTATAGTAATTGTACCGTACCCTGGTGACCGATCGGGAGAATCTGGAACCAAAACAAACAATCGAACGACTGTCAGTCAAACACGAATAAGGAAAAGTAAATATCATTAATAGTTGATTAATACGTTTAATGATCATATTAATTGTGAATATACTATTTATGAGTGATTGAGATTATATTACCCAAAAATATATTGCACTAATGGTTAATAAGTGAACTTGGCTGCCACAAGCCCAACAAATATACAATTGGTATCCAGGAACAAATATATTTTTCTATCCTAATAAAATAAAGACCTCTTTATTAAACATATCTGACTTGAGCGTCAGAGTGTCTGCAGTTCAACAACCCATCGGAGTGGATTGCGTTCTCGAAGAGGATTGAATATCAAAAAAGAGCAGAGCAAGTAAGGACGACCGACCCTCAGACCAATTCTACCAAAACATAATGGCGCCCACCGTGGGCCGAGCGGCATTCCCATGAAACCATGAGGAACCAGTCACGCCCTCGGTCTCGACATCGCTACTTCATATCAATACCTATAATTTTTATTTTGTTTAACTCATATTTTTGTGTGTAAAAATATCCTCCCCAGGAAGGTTCAGTCTTATGTTCAACCTTATCAGGTTCCAATACTTTTTATTATAATTTATAAATTATAATTTTTATTTTGTTTAACTCATATTTCTGTGAGTAAAAATATCCTGCACATGAAGGTTCAGACCAATGCTCAACCTTATTAGGGTTCTAATGTTATCTCATTATAAAAATAAATATTTTATTTAACTCATATTTTTGTGAGTAAAAATATTACGTGTATGAAGGTTCAGACCAACGTTCAACCTTAAATATTTTATTTAACTCATATTTTTGTGAATAAAAATATCACGTGCAGGAAGGTTCAGACCAACGTTCAACCTTATCAGTTTCTAACATTATCTCATTATAAAAATAAATATTTTATTTAACTCATATTTTTGTGAGTAAAAATATCCTCCATAGGAAGGTTCAGTCTGATGTTCAACTTTGTCAGGTTCCACTTTTTATTATAATTTATAAATTATAATATATTGAAGCATTTATTTAATTTTGTTTAACTCATATTTTTGTGAGTAAAAATATATCACACAGGAATGTCATGGTATATCTTAATTCCAGCAAAAGTGGGTGGCGGATAAAAGCCACTTCTCACTGTGCCACTTCCTTCCTTACATGCCTAGAGACTCGAGACCTGCAACTAAGAGTGATCAATCCGAAGTTAGACAAACAAATGTCATTCATGAAATACAACAAAACCCAGGGAACGCTCTCCAAGAACCCCTGTTCCTAAACCGAGTGGTGAGGTTCTATATAGACTCACTCTCGTCCTAAAAACCCAGGGAACGCTCTTCAAGAACCCCTAGTCCTAAACCGAGCGGTGAGGTTCTATATGGACCCACTCTCGTCTTAAACCGAGCGGTGAGATTCTATACAGACTTACGTCCTAAAAACCCAGGGAAAGCTCTCCGAGAAGCCCTGGTCCTAAACCGAGTGGTGAGGTTATATACAGACACACTCTGATGGATTGTTGACCTACAGAAGATCCTCTTCCAGAACACAATCCACTCCGATGGATTGTTGACCTGCAAAAGACACTCACGCTCAAGTCAGATATATTTAATAAAGAGGTCTTTATTTTATTAGGATAGAAAAAGATATATGTACTTAGATACCAATTAGCCAAGTCCACTGATTAACCATTAGTTGTCAACACCCAATTTCGTCCGGGTGATTAAACAATAGGATTTAGTTTTTTTTTTTGTCTTATTTTAATTCTATTTTATTATTATTTTACTTTGTTTTTATTATTTGATTTTATTTGATTTATTGTATTAGTCTTTTTAAAAAAAAAATTAAAAAAAATAAAAATAAAAATAAAAATAAAAATAAAAATACAAAAATAAATAAAAAAAAAGAAAAAAAATAGTAAATAAAAAGAAAAGAAAAAAAAAAGAAAAGGAAAAATAAGAAAAAAGAAGAGGAAGAAATAATAATAATAATAAAAAAAAAGAAGTAAAAGTAAAAAAGGTGCCAACAACACCATGATGGGGAAAACGAGAAAAAAATTGGTTCAACAGAAACCAATGGCCTCATCACGCAGAGAACAGAAAAAGATTCTTCTAACATCCCTCCTGGATACCACTATGCTCCCCTAACCCGCAAGGCCACCATTCAATCACTGAGAAACATTTTATCAGAACCCTTAACCACCTCAACCACCATCATCCTCATCAAAAAATCTCTATCATTCATCACTGCCCAATCCTTCGCCATTCACACACATTCCTCTAACACCCCAACAGAATTATCACCAACCATGCTGCATGACTCCAACCATCCACTTTCTAGCCTCGGCCCAATCATTCTCCCTTCACCTCCATTACATTCCCAATTCCTCACCAACATTCACACCACCGTTTTGTTATGCTAAACAGACCACTACTCTGTTAAACCAGAGTATTCATCATTTCCCCAACCTCATCAACTCAACGGTATCACCCTTTTTGGAACCAATTTCCTCTATCACCTTCTATTCCTGCAACCAGCGCATACAACCACAAGATTTTCCCTCACCTTTCTCTTCCAACAACAGAAACCCACACAGATCACACCCCAACAGAATCTCATTCTTACCTCCAACTCCAATTTCATCCTTCAATAAGCAACACAACCAAAAATAGAGACCGATACCCATTTTCTTGCAACACATAGTCATAACCAAAAACCTAAAAACCCAAATACAATCAAAGCACAGAAACAGGGTGGAAGTCAACGGCGTTGATTTCGAATTCGAATAAGAGAGAAGGAGAAAAGAGAAACTCTTGCTTTTGAACCACGCCGGACCAGAGGTTGATGAAGGAAACTATTCCCCTGGGTTTGTTTCCGGCGAAACGCCGTTAGCTCTACGAGTGGCTATTCTCGCAGAGAGAGAAGGAAGGAGGAAAATAGAACTTGGTACGGTGATCGGCAAAGCTTGTGACGGTGTTTGACGCTACCGACGACAACCTTGACTTGGTGGCAGGAGAACCCTTGCGGTGACCGGCGTCGTTCCTGACTGTGAAGACACGTTATGGAACAAGGGAGTCTCTTCGTCATGCGGGAAGGAAGATGAGGGCAGAAAGGCTTTGACAGGTGCTAACGACGTCGCCGGCGGGGCCTTAGACTGTGGCTCCCAACGATTGATGTCAGTGGTGGGGCGGTGGCACGCAACCGCGGAACAAGCCTCCACGGTTTCTCTCTCGAAGGAGACCTGGGGTCTCTGAGTCATTGAACAAGAATGAAAGTAAATTGGTTAAACCCCTAATTTCTGATTTGTGGCAAAGGGGTTTGGGCTTGGCTATTGGGCTATGCGTTCTGTTTGCCATCACCTGCAATCCTATTCACAACCTACACTCCATGTCTGCAAACCAGGAAAGGATGATTGGACTGGAGCATGTTATCTCAGGCTGCACCCCCATTTTCAGCCATACACCCCTACGTTACTGGGCCTGGATATTGGGCCATTCTCTTTGCCTGCCGCCACCTCCGTTTCTCTATTCGCACCACCATTCCCTTTCTGCAAACAAAAACAAGATTGGGCCTGGGCAGGCCATTTCGCGCTACACCACCAATTTGATCATTACACCCCTGACGGTCTCAATTTTGTGTTACACCCCTGGTTTTAATCTCTGCACCCCTATTTCTTATTGGGCTTGGATTGTGATGTTTTTTTTTATTATTTTCTTCAGCTTTGGCATTTTTTTTTTATTATTGTGTGTTGTTATATCTCTTTGCTAATAAAGATAAAAATATAAAAATATTTTCCTTTTCTTTTACAAAAATAAATAAAATTAAAAATATTTTGAAAAGGTTCAAGCACAGTGCGACCGCTCGCGTAGGCCTTGTGCTGAAAATCTTTTCCTTTTCTTTTACAAAAATAAACAAAATTAAAAATATTTTGAAAAGGTTCAAGCACACGTGCGACCGCTCGCGTAGGCCTTGTGCTGAAAATCTTTTCCTTTTCTTTTACAAAAATAAATAAAATTAAAAATATTTTGAAAAGGTTTCAACACACGTGCGACCGCTCGCGTAGGCCTTGTGTTAAAAACCTTTTCCTTCTCTTTAAAAAAAAAATATAATAATAATCAAAAGGTTTAAGCACACGTGCGACCGCTCGCGTAGGCCTTGTGCTAAAAACCTTTTCCTTATCTTTTACAAAAAGTCAATGAAAAATAGTTTTAAAACTGATTTAAGCACACGTGTGCCCGTTCGCAGCGGCCTTGTGCTAATAAAGTTTTTTCCTTTTTCATACAAAAACAAAAATTCTTCAAACACAAAAAACCAAAACATCAAACTTTCCAAACAACAAACAGTTTTAAAAGAACTACGTAACCCTGATTTCTCAGTTCGACTGAGAATACGTAGGAGCAAGGTCAATCCTTGTCGGGCCCCAAAAAACTAAAAAAATATTTTTTGTTTCTTTATATTGTTGTTTTTTGGGGAAATTAAACCTTTTGAAAACCACATTTTATTCGCGTATTTAATTAAAGGTACTGCCTTAGGGCAGGCGTTGTGGGGTGCTAACACCTTCCTCACACGTAACCGACTCCCGAACCCAATCTTTGGTTTCTGTGGACCGTGTCTTTTCTTTATGGTTTTTTTCCATAGTTTTCCAAAATAAACTATGGTGGCGACTCCAAATCTCTCTTTTTCAAAAACTTGTTTCCTTTTTTGGATCGTCGTCCCGTCGCGATTTTCCGGTTGCGACAGATGGCGACTCCACTGGGGACACTAGAGAGTCAAGCCATTTAATTAGATGCGTGAATTTGATGTGGTTTTGCTTGATGTTTTTCTTCCCCATTTCTTTGTCTGTGTTTGATATTTAGAATAATTGCATGAGAGTTCTGTTGCTTGTTCTTTATGTTTGAAATAATTGTTGGATATTGAACCCTAGGCTAGAAAACATGTCTATATCTGCCTGGGAACTTTTCTGGTTGTTTTGTAGGTGAGGGTTTGGGTGCATTGCATTCTCCCTTCACACACACACACACATTATGCATCTATTGAGTGGGGCCCTATACCCGGGTCTGAGCGTAACTTAGAATTAGAGGAGTTGTGTAGTGGTGTCACTCTGGGATGTACTTCCTGTTTGGCTATCGTGAGAACTCCAACTAGAGTCTGTTCTCTTCATTTGTATTTTCACACCTAGTTGATTACTCGACTGTTGTGAAGATGCTGTGGAGGGGGCCATAGCTCTAGTGACCTTTGACCTTTAGGTTCAGGAAACCACCCTGGTGAGATTGCATATACTTGACATTGAACCTGAAATATTGAACCTTTTCTAGGGCACAAAGGGAGATGTGTGTATCCTTATAACCCTCATTTTTGCTTGTCTTTATGATCTTGTCAAATTTTGTGGGTTCTAGTCAAGAAATTATAAAGTTGTGATTACAGTAAAAATAGAAATTAACATGGGATTTTGAGTCAAGGGGCATTCAAGTTTAAACTTTTTGAAGAAAAACATACACAGTGAAGCCAGGAAGGCAATGTCGTTCACTTGAGGGATCTGGTAAAAAAGGATAACCTTGAAAATGCATTTAAGAAGGAGTGTGAGGATTTGTTGATCTTGTTGGAGGTGGAGGTTCGGGTAACAACAATTATTGTTTCAGCCCAGCACTATGACCCATTTCTAATTGGTGCCTACAATAGAAGAATTTGAGTTGATCTTAGATGCATTTCTTAAGAGCAAAGATCCAAGCAATCACCTTGGGCAATATACCACTATCTTGCAGCTAACGAGAATCACGAAAATGCATCCTATAAAGTTGGAAAGCGAATTCGTAGTAGCTCAAGGATGCGTAGAGTAGTATTTGCATTGATTGATCGGGAGGAAAAGTGGGAAACATTCGTAAAAGCACTAGCTTTTATCCACTGTGGTGTCATTCTCTTTCCTAATACCAAGGAGTTGGTCGACTGCGCTGTCATGGATGCATTTACGAGATACAAAGTTTGCTCTAAGAATCCAGTCATGTTTGTTCGGGTTGAAGTTTATGGGGCCCTTAATCAGTGCTATAAGCCAAAGACAAAGAAGAGATTATGTTGTTTACTGGTGTCGTATATATCATCCATCTCTCGCATGAGTAAGGGAGTCTTGAATGCTACATGTTCCCTAGGTGAACTACTGCAATGTAAACCAAAGATGAAAAGGACAAATGAATGGGTGCAACTTTGTATAGGCTCAGAGGAGGAAAAGTTGGATTGACATCTTTCTTGGCAACAAAGATCGTGTATCATACACAATTGCAGAAATTACCTTAATGTCCCCCTCATGGGTATCCATTTTGAATGTGTGTCAAAAAAAAAACAAAAAAAACAAAAAAAAAAACAAAAAAAAAAAACAAAAAAAAAAAACAAAAAAAAAAAAACAATTTGGGTATCCTATGAGAGGGTCACCAACACCTGCATCTCTTGCCACATTGCAGATCTTCTGAGGAATGGGCCTTTACTGAAATGCTTCATGTTAGGGATGCTCGGGGCAATGCTGTTCGCTTGGAAAGAGACCCAAAATCATGGGCTGTTAATGAAGAATTACTTTCGCCAATGAATCACAGAGAGGAATGAGATAATCAAGTTGCCAGTCAAGGTTGTCATTCAAGTTAATTTTCCCCGACCTAAATTGTGAAAAGCATTTCCAAAATGATGAACAGTGGATGAAAGTAGCAGTGACGAAATTGGAGAAGGAATGTTGGAATCAAGAATTGATAATTCAGATAAGTGAGCATATTGTTGAGCAAAGGCGAGTTATCGAGAATTGGAAGAGAATTTTCTCATAGCCAGATTCCTCGTCAGTGAAGCCATTGAAGGCGTTCCTAAGATACTGAGTCTCCATTGTCAATCTTTAACCTGCTGCTTAAGGGGATTGAAACTTTCCTCCATTGCTGCAAGAGCCCATCGGAGAAATGAAGAATGTGATGGCCAAGGCCCGAGTTAGTTGATCAAGGCTTCCTGACTCGCTTTTTGGGAACTTCTGAATGATGAATTACCCTATTGACTCAGTCTTGTGTTAATTTCCAAATTATACCGGGACAATCTTTTCGCAACTTTATAATTTCTGACTAGAATATTGTCTTCTCTTTTCTTTTCATATTTATTTTCTTCTTCTTAATTTGTTTTATCTAATAAAATTTCAAAAAAAAATCCAAGATACTCTAAAGGACTCGAACCAGTTACCAAATCTTGGAGAACCAAGGAGAAGTTCAAGAAGGGATGAAAGTTAATATCCAACAATTGAAGGGGCAAATGAGCTAATCCTTAAAGGCCCTGAATGCCTTACAGGGAACTGGAGATTCGTGTGCACCACGACTGCAACAAAGAGTATCAGGGACCCAAAATTTCCCTTATATGGTCTTCCCCTAAATTACACTTCGCCCTCAGGAGCGTACTTGAGGCAAGTTCACACTCGAAAGGCTGAAGATAACGAAGTTGAAGTGGAAAACAAGTTTGGGGCAACCACTTTCGTGGTCCCTAGGAAAATGCTTTAATCAAGTATTGTGAGCATGACAATGACAAGACAATCTGAGTTGAAATATTCTTTCCCTGTTTGCACACCAGTGGATGTTGAGGTTGACAGGGGTAAAATTAAAATGCTAAAAAAGGATGACAGCCATAAAAGGTGAATCAAGCGCTAGGTCTGAAAATGTTGCAAGGCTGGCTTAGTCCCGGATCTGATGATACATTCAAAAGTTTAAATTTTCCAAAGGTGAGAAATATAGAGAAACCATTTGCCTTAAGACTCATCTCATGGCATATGACAAGAAAACGGTTGTGTGTGCATATGATGAAAAGTTGCTAATTCATTTCTTCCAAGGTAGATTGGCTGACATGGCACTAAACTGGGGCAATCATCTTGAATATTCATGCATTTAGTTTGGGAAGATCTGGTGGATGCCTTCTTGAGGCAATGCAAATATAATATGGATGTGGCACCCGATAAATTACAACTACAGAGCTTGGTGAAGGAGTCTGAATTATTCAAAGGATATGCCCAAGGGTGGAAAGAGATTGTTGCTCAAGTAGGGCTTTCTATGAGTGATAACAGGATGGCTGCCATATTCATCAATACTCTGCAATCACCCTTTTATGAGCATATGGTGCGTAATGTTTCTTCAAATTTCGCAAACTTGATGATAATCAAAGAAGGAATTGAAATTGGTGTAAGGATTGGAAAGGTCGCGCAAAGTCATACCATGACAGCAAACGTGAAAGGGTTTGGGTCGAAGCTGGGGAAGAGGAGAGAAGAAAGAGCTCAACCATATCCCATCACTCAAATATCGTTGAATTACTCTCTAGTTGAAACATGACCAAGACAAAATTGGGGACTCAACCCAAACTCAACTTCTCACCAAGCCGCTGGACAGAGATGGTTTGATCAAGAGAAAAGGCTCCGAGCATCATTCCTATACATTTGACTTATGTAACGTTTCTTCCAAGGCTCATGCCCAAAAAGGTTTGGTCCATACTTGTTACATGAAGCCTTTAAAACCTCAGTACCCCAAGATTCGTGATGCATCATATACAAAGGGTAATTATCATGAAGTGGCTATTAGTCATTCGACTAAAAAGTGTTTGGTGTTCAAGTTCAAATACAACCTTTGACTGATTCAAGAGGGTTAAAGTATGAAGGAAGACAACCAAACACTGAGGCAAGACTTGAGAATGTCTCTACAGATGCCATGGAGAAATGAAGTATGCTTTAGGACCACATAAGAAGGCATAAGTCATTGTACAAGTGAACTCGATGTTGTGAAGAGTCATGCCACCGGGGAAGTATGCTCATTGATATTGCGCTGTCATCCATGACTTTGTATGCGAACTTTCTCTACGGGGTTTCTCCAAGTAGCGCTGGAAATCGAGTTCTCAAAGGGTATTAAAAAAATTTTTGAAAAATGATGGCAATCTCGAGTCATTTGTCTTTCTTGCAAATCTTCAAACTATTGTTTTTAAAAAAAAAAAAAATGAAAATAACAAAACAAAAGTTGTAGTGTCAGATTTTTCCGAGGTCAAATGTTAAATCAAAATAACGATTTTGACGTTTCTCTCCAGACGTTTGTGCACATGCTGCTTGAAAACCTTCGCCCGTCACTTTCCCAAAATAAAGGATTTTCCTCACAAACACTGTCATTGCCCCAAGTAACAAAATAAACCTTCACACTGGGGCAGATTGGTTTGGCCAAAAGTTTTCTCACTTGCACTGGTTGGGTGATCCCTGAATCCATTGAGGAAAAAATATAACTTCAAAACAAAAAAAAGAAACAAAAAGAACATTCACTAGATTGAAAACCCGAAAGGGCGGTCTAGGAGAAAAAAAAACGACTCATGTTGAGGTCATCTAGTTGCAAAATTAATCTTTTGAAAATAAAGCAATCTGAGTTCAAAATGATGTGTGGCCTTCTTGTCTTTATCTAAAAAACAAACATATATCCATTGTCACCCCATTTGAGCCAAAAATAAATTCTTTTTTTTAAAAAAAAATTCCCCAAGCAAGGGTTATCATCAGGTAAGAGTCAACTCATGATTCAAATGAAGAGTACTCAATGATTAAACAAAGAGAATTCATCAAGAAGAATGGATAAAAAAGAAAAACAAAAAGAACAACAAAAAATCACAAAGTGATGTTGAACAAAAGAATGAAAATCGAAGTTTAAGAAAAAGCAAAGTGCTCAAAAGATCAAATAGTTGATGCAATGCCTAGATGACAACTCTTGCTTCAAAATATATAACCAATAAACATTCATTTGGGCCTTTATATCCTTTTTTTCAATACCTTTAGCCCCTGGCCACGTTACAAGCTTAATAAAGTCCACACAGATTGAATAATGATTGTTCAAGTTTTCATAAAGCTTAATTTTGCGATAAGGCAACTTTCACAATGTCGTAAAAAAAAAAGTTGAAAATGAATGAACAAAAAAAAAAAAAAGTAAAAAGTAAAAGGTAGTGTCTCAGGAAGAGGGGATCACCCTGCCATCTAACCAGAAGCATGCAAAAGAAAAATCAAGCCAATTGGGGGTTCATCCTTTTAGCCAATCCTCTTCATGCCCACTATCCCTTCCAAACAGAACCCTTGCCAAAGAAAAAAACTGGGGCAGCTTGGTGAATCTCATCGTACATCTTCCCCCTGAAATTCATCAACCCTTTGCAAAAGCTGGGGCAACTGAGTCTCTCACGAGTTTTTCACCAATATGTGATCTTAAGACCGGGGCAACTTTATGAATCTCACCGGAATTTTTCATCCTGATTTTCATAAATCCAAACCCCATGTCCATTTTCCCAAACACCAAACTGGGGCAGCTTTTGGGTGTCTCATTTCACCTTGAATTTCACATATCACATCTCCATTGAGGAGTGCATGAGGGATGATGTTCCTGTGTGGCTGTCCTAGTCTCTTCCAAACCCTTCTAAATGTCTCCAACCATTCTCTTGCCAATAAATTCAAGCATGTGTGCATTGATGTCTCGGAAGAAAATTCAAAATTTAATAATCTCAAAGTTTTGACCTCGGATGTATGACATTCCTCAGTTTTCACAAAACTTTGAAAATAAAGACCAGATTGATGATTGCAAGTAAGATGATTGACTCAAGCAAAAAAAAAAATTCGCCAAAACAAAACAAATATTTTCACATGTGCATGACATAAGTTGCCATCAATTCATAAAAAAGAAAGTTTTTCTGATCGAAACCCTCTTCATTCATATGAATGGTTATCGAATCTTTCTTCTTCAAAAAAAAAATACAAAAGGAATAACATTCAGATTTTCTCTTTCAAGCCATATTGTTTGAAAAATCATTTTTTTTAAAATCACCAAAACATTTCATAAGGCTACAAGTTTCAAAAATTTCAAATTTCATAAGTCCAGTTTCATCTGGCAATTTCAAAAATTTCATAAGCCCAGTTTCATCTGGCAATTTCAAAATTTCAAAAGCCCAGTTTTGTCTGGATCCCCAAAGCCCAGCTCGCCTGGCACCCAAAGCTCAAGTTCTTCTTTTGTACTTCGGCCCTCTGCTAGGCAATGGTCGAACCCAACATTCACATCATTCTTCCATAAGGTTGATACACCCTCCACGAGGTTGGTACACCTCAAATCATTGTTCCATAGGGTTGGTACACCCTCCACGAGGTTGGTACACCTCAAATCATCATCATCCATAGGGTTGGTACACCCTTTTCACAAGGTTGGCATACCTCTTTTCTCAAATCCAGTTTTATCTGCATCTTTAATTTTCTGTTATCGGCCCTCTGCTTCGCAATGGTCGGATTTAAATTTCTGTTCTGTGAGCTTGGCCCTCTGCGAGGCAATGGTCAAGTCCAGGTTTTAATTTTCTGTTATCGGCCCTCTGCTTGGCAATGGTCGGATTTAAATTTCTGTTCTGTGAGCTTGGCCCTCTGCGAGGCAATGGTCAAGTCCAGGTTTTAATTTTCTGTTATCGGCCCTCTGCTTGGCAATGGTCGGATTTAAATTTCTGTTCTGTGAGCTTGGCCCTCTGCGAGGCAATGGTCAAGTCCAGGTTTTAATTTTCTGTTATCGGCCCTCTGCTTGGCAATGGTCGGATTTAAATTTCTGTTCTGTGAGCTTGGCCCTCTGCGAGGCAATGGTCAAGTCCAGGTTTTAATTTTCTGTTATCGGCCCTCTGCTTGGCAATGGTCGGATTTAAATTTCTGTTCTGTGAGCTTGGCCCTCTGCGAGGCAATGGTCAAGTCCAGGTTTTTATTTTCTGTTATCGGCCTTCTGCTTGGCAATGGTCGGTTTTAATTTCTGTTCTGTGAGCTTGGCCCTCTACGAGGCAATGGTCAAGTCCAGGTTTTAATTTTCTGTTATCGGCCCTCTGCTTGGCAATGGTCGGATTTAAATTTCTGTTCTGTGAGCTTGGCCCTCTGCGAGGCAATGGTCGAGTCCAGGTTTTAATTTTCTGTTATCGGCCCTCTGCTTGGCAATGGTCGGATTTAAATTTCTGTTCTGTGAGCTTGGCCCTCTGCGAGGCAATGGTCAAGTCCAGGTTTTTATTTTCTGTTATCGGCCCTCTGCTTGGCAATGGTCGGTTTTAATTTTTGTTCTGTGAGCTTGGCCCTCTGTGAGGCAATGGTCAAGTCCAGGTTTTAATTTTCTGTTATCGGCCCTCTGCTTGGCAATGGTCGGATTTAAATTTTTGTTCTGTGAGCTTGGCCCTCTGCGAGGCAATGGTCAAGTCCAGGTTTTAATTTTCTGTTATCGGCCCTCTGCTTGGCAATGGTCGGATTTAAATTTCTGTTCTGTGAGCTTGGCCCTCTGCGAGGCAATGCTCAAGTCCAGGTTTTAATTTTCTGTTATCGGCCCTCTGCTTGGCAATGGTCGAATTTAAATTTCTGTTCTGTGAGCTTGGCCCTCTGCGAGGCAATGGTCAAGTCCAGGTTTTAATTTTTTTGTTATCGGCCCTCTGCTTGGCAATGGTCGGATTTAAATTTCTGTTATGTGAATTTGGCCCTCTGCGAGGCAATGGTCAAATCCAGGTTTTTATTTTCTGTTAACGGCCCTCTGCTTGGCAATGGTCGGATTTTTATTTCTGTTCTGTGAGTTTGGCCCTCTGCGAGGCAATGGTCAAGTCCAGGTTTTAATTTTCTGTTATCGGCCCTCTGCTTGGCAATGGTCGGATTTAAATTTTTGTTCGGCGAGTTTGGCCCTCTGCGAGGCAATGGTGAAATCCAGGTTTTTGTTTTCTGTTATCGACCCTTTGCTTGGCAATGATCGAGTTTAAATTTCTGTTCTGTCATTTTGGCCCTCTGTTAGGCAATGGTCATTTGGTCGTGACTTGTTTTATTTTTGTTCGATTTCTTTCATTTTTGAAACCCAGACGAAATTAGTGTTTCTATCTTTACTTAACTTTTACTCAGATAATACGAAAATATCACATTTTCGTATTATCCAGTAAAGTCTAAGTAAAGAGGGGCAGCTGTCAACACCCAATTTCGTCCGGGTGATTAAACAATAGGATTTAGTTTTTTTTTTGTCTTATTTTAATTCTATTTTATTATTATTTTACTTTGTTTTTATTATTTGATTTTATTTGATTTATTGTATTAGTCTTTTTAAAAAAAAATTAAAAAAAATAAAAATAAAAATAAAAATAAAAATACAAAAATAAATAAAAAAAAAGAAAAAAAATAGTAAATAAAAAGAAAAGAAAAAAAAAGAAAAGGAAAAATAAGAAAAAAGAAGAGGAAGAAATAATAATAATAAAAAAAAAGTAAAAGTAAAAAAGGTGCCAACAACACCATGATGGGAAAAACGAGAAAAAAATTGGTTCAACAGAAACCAATGGCCTCATCACGCAGAGAACAGAAAAAGATTCTTCTAACATCCCTCCTGGATACCACTATGCTCCCCTAACCCGCAAGGCCACCATTCAATCACTGAGAAACATTTTATCAGAACCCTTAACCACCTCAACCACCATCATCCTCATCAAAAAATCTCTATCATTCATCACTGCCCAATCCTTCGCCATTCACACACATTCCTCTAACACCCCAATAGAATTATCACCAACCATGCTGCATGACTCCAACCATCCACTTTCTAGCCTCGGCCCAATCATTCTCCCTTCACCTCCATTACATTCCCAATTCCTCACCAACATTCACACCACCGTTTTGTTATGCTAAACAGACCACTACTCTGTTAAACCAGAGTATTCATCATTTCCCCAACCTCATCAACTCAACGGTATCACCCTTTTTGGAACCAATTTCCTCTATCACCTTCTATTCCTGCAACCAGCGCATACAACCACAAGATTTTCCCTCACCTTTCTCTTCCAACAACAGAAACCCACACAGATCACACCCCAACAGAATCTCATTCTTACCTCCAACTCCAATTTCATCCTTCAATAAGCAACACAACAAAAAATAGAGACCGATACCCATTTTCTTGCAACACATAGTCATAACCAAAAACCTAAAAACCCAAATACAATCAAAGCACAGAAACAGGGTGGAAGTCAGCGGCGTTGATTTCGAATTCGAATAAGAGAGAAGGAGAAAAGAGAAACTCTTGCTTTTGAACCACGCCGGACCAGAGGTTGATGAAGGAAACTATTCCCCTGGGTTTGTTTCCGGCGAAACGCCGTTAGCTCTACGAGTGGCTATTCTCGCAGAGAGAGAAGGAAGGAGGAAAATAGAACTTGGTACGGTGATCGGCAAAGCTTGTGACGGTGTTCGACGCTACCGACGACAACCTTGACTTGGTGGCAGGAGAACCCTTGCGGTGACCGGCGTCGTTCCTGACTGTGAAGACACGTTATGGAACAAGGGAGTCTCTTCGTCATGCGGGAAGGAAGATGAGGGCAGAAAGGCTTCGACAGGTGCTAACGACGTCGCCGGCGGGGCCTTAGACTGTGGCTCCCAACGATTGATGTCAGTGGTGGGGCGGTGGCACGCAACCGCGGAACAAGCCTCCACGGTTTCTCTCTCGAAGGAGACCTGGGGTCTCTGAGTCATTGAACAAGAATGAAAGTAAATTGGTTAAACCCCTAATTTCTGATTTGTGGCAAAGGGGTTTGGGCTTGGCTATTGGGCTATGCGTTCTGTTTGCCATCACCTGCAATCCTATTCACAACCTACACTCCATGTCTGCAAACCAGGAAAGGATGATTGGACTGGAGCATGTTATCTCAGGCTGCACCCCCATTTTCAGCCATACACCCCTACGTTACTGGGCCTGGATATTGGGCCATTCTCTTTGCCTGCCGCCACCTCCGTTTCTCTATTCGCACCACCATTCCCTTTCTGCAAACAAAAACAAGATTGGGCCTGGGCAGGCCATTTCGCGCTACACCACCAATTTGATCATTACACCCCTGACGGTCTCAATTTTGTGTTACACCCCTGGTTTTAATCTCTGCACCCCTATTTCTTATTGGGCTTGGATTGTGATGTTTTTTTTTATTATTTTCTTCAGCTTTGGCATTTTTTTTTATTATTGTGTGTTGTTATATCTCTTTGCTAATAAAGATAAAAATATAAAAATATTTTCCTTTTCTTTTACAAAAATAAATAAAATTAAAAATATTTTGAAAAGGTTCAAGCACAGTGCGACCGCTCGCGTAGGCCTTGTGCTGAAAATCTTTTCCTTTTCTTTTACAAAAATAAACAAAATTAAAAATATTTTGAAAAGGTTCAAGCACACGTGCGACCGCTCGCGTAGGCCTTGTGCTGAAAATCTTTTCCTTTTCTTTTACAAAAATAAATAAAATTAAAAATATTTTGAAAAGGTTTCAACACACGTGCGACCGCTCGCGTAGGCCTTGTGTTAAAAACCTTTTCCTTCTCTTTAAAAAAAAAATATAATAATAATCAAAAGGTTTAAGCACACGTGCGACCGCTCGCGTAGGCCTTGTGCCAAAAACCTTTTCCTTATCTTTTACAAAAAGTCAATGAAAAATAGTTTTAAAACTGATTTAAGCACACGTGTGCCCGTTCGCAGCGGCCTTGTGCTAATAAAGTTTTTTCCTTTTTCATACAAAAACAAAAATTCTTCAAACACAAAAAACCAAAACATCAAACTTTCCAAACAACAAACAGTTTTAAAAGAACTACGTAACCCTGATTTCTCAGTTCGACTGAGAATACGTAGGAGCAAGGTCAATCCTTGTCGGACCCCAAAAAACTAAAAAAATAATTTTTGTTTCTTTATATTGTTGTTTTTTGGGGAAATTAAACCTTTTGAAAACCACATTTTATTCGCGTATTTAATTAAAGGTACTGCCTTAGGGCAGGCGTTGTGGGGTGCTAACACCTTCCTCACACGTAACCGACTCCCGAACCCAATCTTTGGTTTCTGTGGACTGTGTCTTTTCTTTATGGTTTTTTTCCATAGTTTTCCAAAATAAACTATGGTGGCGACTCCAAATCTCTCTTTTTCAAAAACTTGTTTCCTTTTTTGGATCGTCGTCCCGTCGCGATTTTCCGGTTGCGACATTAGTGCAATATTTTTTTTGGTAATATAATCTGTCAATCACTCATAAATAGCGTATATTCACAATTAATATGGTCATTAGACGTATTAATCGACCATTAATAATATTTACCTTTACTGATTAACGTTTGACTGACAGCCAGTCGATTGTCCGTTTTGGTTTCGGATTCTCCTTAGCGGATCGGTTACTAGGTCACTAGGGTATGATACAATAATCAAGTGAACAAAATGATAATTGAATTATAACGCTTAAACTTTTATATTCTTAAGTAAAAGAATTACCCTGACCATCAATTTTACTTTTTGAACTAGTGATAAACATTTAATTTAACAAAAAAGAGACCTTAGTATTTATTATAAATCACACGTTAAATTAAAAATATTTATAATAGGTTAATTTATTATAACTTCTTTGTCATTTAAAGAAGTATACATAACTCAAAGTTAAAGGTAAACAAATGTAAAAACAAAGTATTCGTTTTCTCTTTCTATTTCATGAGTACTTATGTTTTTAACCCTCATAGAACACTTTTTTGAAATGATTTGTAAACTCCTTTATAAAGCCATTACAGAATGCTCTATCAACATCTGATAGACATAATTGCATAAAATTTTCAGAAGTTATATTTAAAACTATTCAACCCATCCTCTCTAACTAATAGTTTATTTTAGCTATTACAGAAATAAATCGGTATAATAGGGCGAGAGAAAAATTTACTGATTGCGAGAAGAAAATGCGATTACCAAATTGCCAGCATAAATAATGTGATATTCACTGACCAGGCACTTTCAAATTGCTATTTTATTTAAACGTCAAAATTTACACTTCATACAATAATAACTCAGTACTCTTGAACATAACATTTTTACATATTGTACAGGACCTAAGTCCTGTAATGGACTAAACCATGATACAAAGAAGAGAATCAAATGGTCCAGAACATCATGAAGGTAAAGCATTGGGGTCTGTATCGGAGATAAGTCGAACCTCATATAAGTCTTTTTCGCCCTTACCTGCACCCAGTTATTATGTCAGAATGCATTCACTCTTTCTACACATTGTCACTCACTTTGCATTTTAATAGATTAAACAATTAACTAAGTTTCTATAGTTTTCCTCATTTTAAGTTTTCGTCTTTATACAAGAATATTATGTTTTGGAACCTACACATGAATAGAAATTTTGGTCCCTATTGTTACCACGGTTAAATGCTGTTTCTGCTACTAACACTGTTACAAAATTTTCTGAAAAAGTTAGAAAACATAAGAAAACTATCTGTAGCAAGTTTATACAGTCAGAATTTTTATAGCAGTTTTACACTCCAATAATGTCTTGTGGCAGTGTAAGCAAACATTGTCAGCCTCATTAATAACAATGTCAATGACTTGGACCAAAATCTAATCTCTATGCATGTGCAGGGACTAAAATTTACAATTTTCTCATTTAGAGACTAGAAATTAAAATGGATCCACTGCAGCGACCAAATGAAGATTAGCATACAAGCAGTTTAGCAATTTTAAATACTAGCACATTATAGTCTCATTTGGAGACTAATTTTAAGTACCAGCAATTTAGCACACAAGCAAAGTTTGAATTTTCACACTCACCAATTTCAGCTGTAACTCCTGGCCCAAAGAAGGAAGTAAATTTGGCCTAAACAATTACAGATTGAGAAATAGTTAGCACCAATATCTTTTGATATCAAAACCCTAGAGGATTTAAGAATTGCAGAGAATATGAATTGGATTAATCAAATTCCAACAGCAGTAGTACGCCAAAGTTAAATTACAGCATTTTCTCAGTCTATAATATGGTATGATTATGAATAGCACAGGGATAACCTGCAATGAAAAGTACATTTTATCTCTCGAAAATTGCTTTAACTTCCATGCAATTTTTGGACTTAAGTGCAGCATAAACCCCAACGAGTTGAGGTTTCCTTTTTTATATTTTATCAATTGGATCCCTCTCTTCATCACCTCATGCAAAATGGTCTATAGGGTTCATAACTATTCTTCGTATTATAGAATGTTTAACCAGCCATCACTATATCTGTCTCTAGCCAAATCTTCTGGTTTACCCAATATTTCCCACTGGTCCGTATCTCAGGTTGGGATCAGTTTTTCTTACTATGCAACTATAAATTGACAGGGTCATTTATTTGAACTGGCTCGACGGTGCTTACATAGTATATATCTAATATAATGCAACAAATAATATCAATATATGCAAAATATTACAAGTTCCATTTTTTATACGTATTAAAATATATAAATTTTAAGAGAATACAGGACACCTGCTCTCAAGAAGATCACAAGTATAATTCTAAATCCCACACGTCAAATTAATTTGGGGCAATGAGATTTAGGTTCTGGGGTTTCTATTCTTTGATTCTTCTATTTCTATTTTCTCTTCTGAGTTTTTTCAAACTATCCGACCTCCCTGCCAAATAAATTACAAGGAAAAGCCCACACAAGTTATCTAGTTCTAGAACTTATGCTCTCTCCAAGATCCAAAGAGTTCCATCATCTTCACAAACATACGAAAAAATTAATACACTATTTATATAATTAAAATATAACTCCAGGAAACATAACGGAATACCTGTCTTTGTTCAAAATCTGACAACTGGAGAGTCTTGGCCTCAAAAGCCAAAACCAGACAGTATTTACCATCTTGTGTGACCTAAGATATAACCACATCACGAGACAGAATTAATAAGGGAAACAAGTGTCTAATGAAAAAAATGATCCTGTAAATAGTAAGCTTGTTGCGCTAATAATAATACAGAAAGCTTGAGCAACTAAACTGACTTTCGGAATCCCCAAATATTAAAGAATATTAGACTGGAAGGTTTTTTACTAATGACGAAAGCTTGAGCAACCAAAGTGGCTTAGGTAGGTCATTCTACTTAAATGAAAAAACAATATTGACGGGATCCAATCTCGGAACAAAGAATAGCTGCTGGAGAGTAGAGCTTGTCTATTCGCAGTACTCGTTCACAGAAAGTTCTTGAACATTTAAAATAATAAATATGTTCAATAAAAGATGGAGCGGTTAATAGAAAAGATAGCACAAGCAACAAATGTGTAGAAATGAAAAGAATTCAAAAAATCCTATTTTGGCTTTAAGTTACTAAATTTCAAGTGGTATAAAATATACTTTCAAGGCCAATTCAAATGCACCTATCTAGAAGTGAACTAATGAAAGAATTACCTGTAGCTTTTATACTCCCAACAAACAAAAATACTGAGACACACAAGAAATTTAGTTGAATCTCATGGTAAGGGTGCTTGAGTTTAATCAAAATGAATCTTAGGAAAGGGTACTCAGAGTGCTGAGGTGGCAATGTGGGTAGGGGAATGAGGATGGAGGTTAACGGCTTAAGATGCAAAAAAGACTCCATGATATACAAAGAGAATGATAGAACAAATGAAGTCAAGGCAGACAAAAGAATATAAATGAAACTTAAAATTAGATAAATATAGAATGATAAAACTAGGAAACATGTTGTATTTATAAAATATAGAGGTATGGACAGTAGTGAATGTGTAAGAGTAAGAGAACTGAACTAGTACTATAAGTAAACACGTTCTACACAATTCTTTCGAAGTAAAATGAGATATATGCTATTATTTACTTTTCCTGCATTTGCAAAGGATCTTGTATGTAATATGAACAAAAATCTTAATAACGAGACTTAAAAAATAGTACTGATTGCTGAATAAATGTAAAATTGAGAAGCATACTTCTTCTCGAATCAACTGTAGAACAGGAGCACTTCTCCTTGGTATTCCTCCTCCCTGGAACAAAAAGCAGATACAATTATATCTTGGAACTGAAGAACATATTACAGGCTGCAGAAGAAGAAAGATCAAGTCCCACATGCAATAAAGGCTTATTTGACGCATGAATTTGATACATGTATCAGATACAATATGTATTTAATAAGTGATACAATTATCTAAAATATATAAGAAAAGATATGTGTGAGATACATATCAAAATATTATAAAAATTCATAAAACATAATATATGAAAGCGTTCTGCCAATCCAAATTAAGAAACATTTTTCTTGGACATTACTAAAAGCAAAATAAAAATTATAATTTGATGCAATTGTAGATTACCTTATGTTAGAATTAATTTGTCATTAGTAGAGATGACAAAAAAATCTGTGTCCGCAGATATCCACGGATAAAATACGCGACGGATAGTTGTTACCCACGGGTATTTACTACCCGCAGATTGTGGGTACCAACGGGTCAAGTACGGGTATTATACTATCCGTACTCGCAGATATCCGCTTCCCGCAAAAAATAAAAGTAAATATTTAATTTATATTTTATTAAGTTAAATTAAATTAAAATTAATACTAATTTATATTTTATAAGATTAAAATTTAATTAAAATTAAAATTTAATTAAAATTAAATTTTAATTTATATTTAATTTAATTTATATTATATTTTATATATTTTTTGTAATTTTATTTAAATTTATTTCAATAATTTATAAAAATATATTTTTTTAAATGTTTATAGGTATCCATGGGTATCCGCGGGTTTTAAAATACTCGCGGGTATTTTTTTAAGCAGGTATCCATGCGGGTAGCGGGTAGACTTTTTTTGGTTGGGTTGGGTTGCTGGTAGACACTATCCGTGTCTGGTTCGACCCGTTGCCATCTCTAGTCATTAGCTGTTAGAGATTTGTCCGTCATTAGCCAATTAGGATCATTGATTCCGTCTTATTACACAATAATTTAATGTATTTGATTTTGTAAATTTCTACATTTGACACAACATTCAGATAACACTTTCTTATAAACCATCGGTGGTTTAGGTTAGAAGTGATGACAAACCCCTAGTCAAGGAACCAATCACGATAAGCATGGTCAAACACATTTAAGAAGAGGTAGAGTCATCTCTGAAAGGTGAGGCCAAACTCTTTTTTTCTTGGGCCATTTTGGAATACACCTAGTAAAGTAGGAATGTTCTTAGCCTTGTATCATGGACCAAGTAATAGAGGATTTCCTTTTTGGACCTTGTATTATAGGCCAAGTAGTGTAGGGTTTTAGTCAACATGGCTCAATACAAGTCAACTCTCGTGTTGACCCATATGTAGCACCTCTCGTAAGTTGACTTTTAGTCAACATCCACCCAGACAACCTTGGGAGACAAGCTAAGGATGTTGGTCTTCTTCCTTTGGGGAGAGTAGTGGCCATATGTCCTACTAATGGAGAGGATTTTTCCATAGTAATCGTTCATGTCCTACTCCTAATGGAAAGGATTTTAGCCTTCTTACCCAAGTTAGCAAAATTGAGGTTTCTAAGATTTTGCTTCTACTTTTGTGAGACATCTCTAGGGTTATTTGGTTATAAATAGAGGTGCTCACCCCATGTAAAAAACACTTTAAAGATTAGTAATGAAATGCTACAAATGATGATAATAGGTGCATTGATATGGTATTGGAGCAAGATGCTATTGGTGAAGATGCATTAAGAGGGTGGCTACTTGCTGCATATGCTGTACAATTTGACAAGTCCTCTCATGAGCTCAGTAACAGAATCCTGCTGCAGGCCTATGTGAAAATGAATGAGGTGTTCCATGTGTTTTTCAAAGAATTAGAGTGCAAAGGGTCGCATACAGATCGTTTTCTCGATGGAAGTGGGAGCCGGTGCATAATTAGTCAAGTGACTGACCTTACCTTTCTTTTAGTATGGTCTTAATGAGTTGAGACCATTTAATATAATATTTTCCATTTAACTTGTAAGCAGAATGGACATTCTGCAATTCTCCAGCAGTCTGGGATCTGTCCCCAGTTTCCAAGCCAGAATTCACAAACTTAGTCAAACAAGAGGATTAAGCAATAAAGGATACAATAGGGATTAGAGACACAGGAGGGAGTAGGAGTTTTCTTATTCAAAGAGGAAAAAAGGAATGGATAACCACAGCTCCAAGACCAATGGCAGCAAGTAATTCAGCACCACCCAATTTATTGGCAGAAACAAACTCTTTTTCTCAATTTGGTAACAACAACGGCAATAATGAGGTAACTGTGACGGCCACAACAGAGAGAACTTTAAAAGGTTGATACAATCAAAGCTTCAAAAAAGGAGAATGTTTTCGCTGTGATGAAAAATATAGTGTGAATCATGTTTGCAAGATTCCCACATATTACACGATGAGACTAAACCATGTGACAACAAGGCTGCCACTAGCATTTCAAAATACCCAATCCATCATATTAGAACAAAGCATGTGCAAATTTTTCGACACTTCATATAGGAAAAGATTAATCATAGCATCATAACGATTTATTACATATATCATGCAGCCAAACTACAAAATCCCAACTAAACCTTTTCCAAGGCACACCTACGAGAGTATGAGATCCAATCTGGATGTGACAGATATCTATCATGCAGATTGATGGGGAGTGTAGATTATCTTGGATAATCAAAATCATGCATTATAGGAAATATGTCTCCTGAACTTTAGGAGTAAAATTAGTTCTTTTTAGTCACAACTGTTACATGAAATATGTCTCTCCTGAATTTAGGCGTAAAATTAGTCAGCATTATACTAACTCGTTATTCCACATTATATATGTTTTCATTGGTTCGATGAGCTTATGTAGTATATATTGTTACTGTAAACAAACCTCATCACTTGTAAAAGGCATTCAATTCACAGTTTCTTTTTTCCTAATAATGTGGAACTTGGGTTTTTCCACATAAGGCTTGGAAGTGGGTTCTCATTTCAAACAGAAGTAGAGAAGAGGAAAAATGTGACTTTTATGTTTCATTTAACTCCTCAAAATAAGATAATAGAGAAATGGAAAATATACAAAAGAGGTACGTAGCAAAAAGATAATTCATTACTTCAAATAACATACTTGGCCGTACTGGAATATCCGTTTCAATGCCTCGTCCAAATGTTGCTCATCTCCATAGCGATACCTGGTGACATCACTCTTCACCTGTGAAAGCCCAAGATGTCACATGCTACGTCAAGCATTTAAAACACTTGAATTTAAAGAATGGCAAAAATCAGTGAGTATTGCCTTAGCTGATGTATTCCATTTATAAATATGTGCAGGAAAAGGTGGGAACAAGAACAATCAAAGGAAAGAAGCCATAGCCTATGACCCTTAACGCTTAAGCTAAATACAGCCACGAAGCAACTATATTAGAGTTGTACAAATAATAACAATCATATAAAAGTCCCCCTCAAACTGGAATATAAAATTGAATTCTAAGTCCTCTTAAAGAAATGGTTAGAATGTTTGCAAGCTAATTATTGGACCTAACGAATTTAGTACTATATTGAACAAGAATCTCTTCCTAACAAAATGAGAATATAGTTTGGTTCTCTCATGAAACATTAGATTGGAGTCAATATAAAGGATTGTCGGATTATCATAGTAGAACTTTGTTTGCCTAACTTCACAAAATTACAACTCTTGAAGGAGTTATTTAATTCACACAAGTTTAGAAGTGGCCAAAACCATAGGACAATTTGGTTAAAGTCTTGCAACATCAAATTAGTCAACACTTTACTTTTGCCAGCTTAATGGTTATAAACCACATCACGTGTGCATGTCAACCAATTAAATTGTAGTGCCTATAATTTTACATCAAAAATGACTATTTCACCCAAGCAATTACAAAATGGAACAAAGAAAAATGCCATAATTGACAATTTTAACCCTTGATATAAATTACTAAAACCTGGACAATACATGATGTGCTTCCTTTGATTTCCTAATCTTGATTTCTCTAAGGTAACTAGTTTAAAAGAAAGGTGCTAGGCACTGTGGATTTGACACCAAGTTGGGCAGTAAGTATGAATGTAGGATTGATGGGACGTGACCATGAGCAAGGAAAAGGATCCACTTGAAGGACTTAGAGGACCTATGACAAGGGTCAAAGCAAAGAAAGCAAAGGAAGCTCTTCAACAAGTGTTGTCCATATTAATGAAATACAGCCCAAGGTTCAAGGAAAAAAGACCAAGGTGGTTGATTGGAGGAAGACTAAAATCCACTTGGCTGTTGTTTTTTTCTTTTAAGTTATTAGATTGTTTAAATAATGACTCAATCCTTTGTAAAATTAGCTGACCGCATTATGTTTTAGATTAATCAATTAATGAGCTTTAGTTTGGTTTTATTTTCAAGTTGTAATAAGGGTCCAATTAGCAATTTTAGTCATCAGCCCTTATAAACTTCACCATTTTCATCAAAGATACAAGTGAAGTTTATGCAGGAAAATTAGAATTTTATCTCTTCTATCTTAGTGAGAATGATTCTATTAGGTTTCTAGGTAACAAGAAACCTAAATTCTACATCAGATTAAGCAAAAACGGACATAGATATGACTCCTCAAAGTAAGGCAGCGTTTTGTTGAATTGAAAATACAGAAAACAATCAACAACTTCCAAGGGAAGACGTTCCCTTCTACACAGGACAAACCCAGTTCTGCAACAAAACACTCAGCAACCCCCTCCTGGACAAGCCCCCCTCCTTAAAAGATAAAACCGCCTAACTCTTGATTAAAACTCCTCCTAACTACTAGTTAAAACGCCTAACTACCTTAACCACCTCTTATTAACTTCTATGTTTTTTCCTAACATAAACCTTCAAGATTCTATCAAATTCTCCTAAGTTCTTGAGTGATTCAAGAAACTTTGACTGTACCAAAGGACTTTCACATCCTTTGTGTGTTGCCTTTTTGAAAAGAGTGATTATTTGCTTCCTCCTTTCATGTTTATATCCAATTTTATCTCTTACCCCATAACTTTCATTCTACATGTCCAAATTGAGTGTTTGTTGAGCCTAATTTGAAGTTCTGAAGGTGAATTTTCATGTCGTTTTGGAAACACCCCAATCAAAATTTTGTAGCTCGAGATATTGACGTTTTGAAAATTTTGATCCCCATTTTTCTTTACTAATTTTTGAAATTTCCTTGAAGGTTCTAACCCTAAAAATCCTCAATCAGTCCTTGTGTAAATGTGGTTCACATCATTTGGTATTCTAAGCTTCGATTTAAGGGTTTGAACATCAAATTGGTAATATCCTATCGTTCCTTCCTTTTTCTACGAATTCATTACCTCATTTTCATATTAATTGTGCGTGTGCTGAATCATTGCAAAAGTTAGGCCCTTGTGAAAAAAAAAATTATTACAGTATTTAAGAAAAAGAAAATTATTGGGTTGAGTGATTCATGTTTTTGAGCAATTTGTTATAAGGTAATATATTGGTGTTGTTAAAGGATTGTTGCTATTTCTCCTGTTTATCAATTTTCTTTTAGTCCTTTGTTGTTGTGTTAACCTTGTCTTCTTCTTTGTCAACTTAGCATTATCGTGCACATATTGGAGGATTGTTCTTTGTTGTGAACATAATCTCTTGAATTTCCTAAGAACCCAAGGAGAATTTGGGTGGTAAAAGGAAAGAGAGTTTCATCATAGTAACAGCCAATCTGTTGAGTGCAAACACTTAAGTGGGTGAGAAAATTTTCAAACACCACATATATATATTGCTCGTTACCTTGATCTGTTTGTTAATCATGACAGCAAGGAATGATATTCAGAAGCAAATTGCTATTTGGAGAGGTTGATGAAGCAACAAGCTGAGTTCCATGATAGGTTGGATCAACTAGAGAATAAAACCCACCCCACCAGGAAGAGGAAGGTCAAATAGAAATGAGGGAAGAATGGAAGGAGCAAAATTGAATGTACCACCTTTCAAGGGTAGGAGTGATCCTGAATCTTACTTGGAGTGGGAGCTCAATATCGAGCATATATTTTCTTGTAATAATTATAGTGAGGAGCAAAAGGTAAGGCTTGCAATGGCTTAATTTTCTGAATATGCTTTAATTTGCTGGAACAAGTTGTAGAAAGAGAGGATTAGAGATGAGGAACCTATGGTGGACACTTGGGCTAAAATGAAAAGGGTCATGAGGAAGCGATATGTACCTTCTAGCCTCCATAAGGACTTAAAATTGAAACTTCAGAGATTATCTCAAGGAAGCAAGGGAGTGGAGGAGTATTATAAGGAGATGGAGATTCTTATCATCCAAGCCAAAATTAAAGAAGATCCTGAGGTAACTATGGCTCATTTCCTTAATGGATTAAATTATGATATCAGAGATGTTGTTGAGTTGCAGAAGTTTGCAGAGATGGAGGATCTTTTGAATAAGGCCATACAGGTACAACAACAAATTAAACAAAAGAGTACAGCAAGAAAGAGTTCTACCAATTTTAATTCTTCAAACTGGAGAGAGAGAGTAAAGAAAGATGGTACTGCCTCCTCTAGTAATGCAGCGCTATCTAACCAAGGAAAAACACCTCAAAAGAAACCTGTACATCCACCAAAGAGGACTAGAGAAGTGAAATGTTTTCAATGTTTGGGAATAGGACATTATTCCTATGAGTGTCCTACCAAGAAGATCATTCTTCTTAATGGGGAGTACACAAGCCAATCTGATGATAATGGTGGAGAGCAAGAGGATAGTAATGGAGAAGTGAAAGCTAATGAAGGAGAGTTGTACATGATTAGGAGGATGTTGGGAAGTCAAGTTAAGGTTGAGGATGCATCTCAAAGGGAGAACATTTTTCATACAAGATGTTCAGTTAATGGTAATGTATGCTTGGTAATCATGGATGGAGGTAGTTGTAGCAATGTGGCCAGTTCCCTTCTTCCATTGCCATTGCTCTTGCTGCTTTTGAAAAAAGCTCCCACGACTTAAACATTTTGTGATGTGGAAGATAAAACAAAGTTGCAACCCCAGAGCATACTAAGAAATTGGATCCTGATACAAGTTGTTAGGAACAAGACAATAAAAGAGAAAAGAGAAAAATAAAGGAAACATGAATTTAATGTGGTTCAGCATACAAATGTCTATGTACACGACTACACTAGGAAGTATATTTATATTTTGGTGTGTCTCTCAAGCTTTACAGAGAATTGCTTATATAGCTAAAAAGAAAACAACATCTAGTATTAAGCGATATAGGACTAAATTAAGCTCCGCAATACTAACATAACTAACTTTTCACCTTTTGAGATTGTGTATGGATTTAACCCTTTGACTCCTCTTGATTTGCTGCCTTTGCCTAACATTTCTATGTTTAAGCATAAAGAAGCGCAGGCTAAAGCTGAGTATGTGAAGAAGCTGGGTGAGCAAGTGAAAGCTCAAATTGAAAAGAAAAATAAGAGCTATGCAAGGCAAGCTAACAAAGGTAGAAGAAAGGTTGTTTTCCAACCTGGGGATTGGTTTAGGTGCGCATGAGAAAGGAACAGTTTCCAGAACAAAGGAAATCAAAGCTTCAACAAAGGGAGAATGGTCCATTTCAAGTGCATAAAAGAATCAATGACAATGTCTACAAAATTGATCTACCAGTGAGTATAATGTTAGTTCTACCTTCAATGTGTCTGACTTATCTCTTTTTGAAGTAGATGGAGAATCAAATTTGATGACAAATCCTTTTCAAGAGAGAGAATGATAGGGACGTGACCATGAGCAAGGAAAAGGATCCACTTCAAGGACTTGGAGGACCTATGACAAGGGCTAGAGCAAGAAAAACAAAGGAAGCTCTTCAACAAGTGTTGTCCATATTAATGGAATACAAGCCCAAGGTTCAAGGAAAAAAGACCAAGGTGGTTAATTGTATCATGGCCCAACTAAGGAAGACTGAAAACCACTTGGCTGTAGTTTTTTTCTTTTAAGTTATTAGTTTGTTTAAATAATGACCCAATCCTTTGTAAAGTTGGTTGACCAAATTATGTTTTGGGTTAATCAATTAATGGGAGTTAGTATGGTTTTATTTTCAAATTGTAATAAGAGTCCAATTGGGAATTTTAGTCATTAGCCCTTATAAACTTAACCATTTTCATCAAAGATACAAGTGAAGTTTATGCAGAAAAACTAGGGTTTTATCTCTTCTATCTTAGTGAGAGTGGTTCTCCTAAATTCTTGAGTGATTCAAGAATCTTTGGCTGTATCAACGGACTTTCACATCCTTTGTGTGTTGCTTTTTTGGAAAGAGTGATTCTTTCCTTCCTCCTTTCATGTTTCTGTCCAGTTTTATTTCTTATCCATAACTTCCGTTTTACGTGTCCAAACTGAGTGTTTCTTGAATCTAATTTGAAGTTCAGAACGTGAACTTTCACGCAGTTTTGGAAACCCGCAATTAAAGTTTTGTATCTTGAGATATTGACATTTTGAAAATTTTGATCCCCATTTTTTTTACTAATTTTCAAAATTTCCTTCAAAGTTCTAACTCTAAAGATCCTCAATCAATTCTTGTGTAAATGTGGTTCACAAGTTGGGTAGTAAGTATGAATATAGGATGATGTTACCTGTTTAAGAATTGGAGTTGCACATTTTTCCTGCAAGCTTTGAGCATCTGAATATGTGATGCATGGGACTGGCTTGAGTTCTGCATACTGCAAAGGGGAGATGGCCAATGATAAAGTATGAATAATATGAAGAGTATGCAAATCACAGGAGCATCCACTAACATAAATATGCAAATAGAACTATGAAGTAATGACAAGAAAGTTAGGAAAGGGAATTCCTAACATGACTCTTTTTGCACAACTTTATTACGGTGAACATTCATCTTCTAAATTTATTCACATTGGTAAAACTTTCTTCACCTTCAGCGCCATTCCAATAATTGCAAGAGGAAAGCCATATGTTAACATTAAAGCTGACCATTCAGATCCAGGGAAAAGATTAAAATATGCCCCAAAACCATAGCTGCGTGTAACAAAAAGGCCAGCACAATAAACAAAAACACTTAATGTGTTGTATAAAATAAATGAAGAAGTTGAAAAAAGAAAATAATACTCACGACAGGAGTGAGAGTCCAACACCTAGACCAACCACACCAAAAGAAACCTGCAACAATTAAACAGTATCCTTAGAATAAATAACCCTACCCAAGTAGTTATAAAATTTTATGCTGCTGGTAATAATAATCATATATACCAGTGAATGAGAAACCTGAGGTGAGTGAAATGAACCAAAACAAGCAACAGTAAACAAGAGTTCCCTAAAAGTGTAAGAAAATATTACAGACAAACCACCAATTCACTGCCATATATAATCTGTCATTAGACATATAGGAGGAGATCACACTTGGAATTTGTGTAAATCCATTGAATTCACACAATAGTATGCATCACCAATAACTCAATACTTCTTTTTCTGATTCTCTAACCAAACACTACTGTTAATGCTTCAAAAAATACTCATATGTATAAAGTAAAGCACAGAATACCGAGATCTGAACTTCTCTCGTGAACTATGTACTACTAATTGTATTTGTTCCCACTCAAGATGAAGTATAGTTCATTTATTATGCATCTGGTATAGTTAAACTGACAAAAAGAGAAGATTGCTGGATAAAGCAAATAGCAACTTATAGAGTAACAAGAGGACCCCATAATCCTTATCCATAATGGGAGAAAAATCTTTATGTTAATCGGCTTGATTAAATCCCTTTTTGTTGTTCTTTCTTGTTTTTAACAAATACTTACGACTATTGCACATTATTTATACTTCGTTCATTACTTTCGCATACATCTTTCCTAATTCATATAAATCGTTGAAAATAGGAAAGGAAGTAAAAATAACAAAACACTTTTGTAATTACTTTTTGTCACAAGATAAAAAATCTTAAATTTGGCATTTTTTGGGTGTATTTGATTAGACAACTTAATCAAGTGCTTATTAAATAAGTACTTATCATTGAAGTAAGCACTTACGCAGAAGTATTTCTACAAGTGAAGAGGAAATAAGGTTAAATTGTTTTGTTATAAGTTTAAGTTATTTTGTCAATTTGTCCTGAAGAGGAATAAATAGTCTATGAACATGTCATTACCTCTATATATAAGTTCTTTTAAACACTACAGAATTGAATAAGTTATTTATATAATGAGCAATAAATAAACAAGATCTAGTGGCTTAAATATTTTAATTATGAATAAGTTATTTTTTCACAAAAAGAAAATTTGAAATTAGTCTATCCGTCAATTTATAACTCAACAAGGAAAAAATATCTTAAGTAAGACTTTTAAAAATGTAACTTGCATAATTAGGCTTATAAAAATATTCATTTTTTATTTATTTACACGTAGAACAAACTCGTCCAAATTGCCGGGCATAGGCTTGTATCACAAAATTAGCGGAGATAAACAGTAAATAGACAAGCTGTTCCAGACTCATCATAAACCTAGACCGGTCTATTTCGGTTCGGTTCACTGATTAAGATAAGAGAAAGAAAACCGGGTTCGAGCGAGGAACGAAAAGACCAACCTTAGAAACGGAGAAGCCATCGTCCGAAACAACGGAAGATTGTGCCGTAGAAGAATCAACAGCTCTGGGAATGAGACTCAGTTTGGAACCGAATAGCTTGGTATCGGCATTCGATACAAATATGGATCGGAGCTGAACCGAAACCGGCCGTAAGCGAGTCGGGTTGCTCAGTCGTGGACGACTTGAATGCGGAACAACAAGGCAGAGAAAACGGTGACCAGAGCAGACGGCGGCTCCACCTGGCATCGCAAACACACAACGCACTCTTGCTTGCTTAAGTGTTTAGCTCTTTCTTCGTTTCGCAGCAGCACAATCAGAAGAAAGTAAGAAATGAAAGAAAAGCTTCTCAACCGCCAAAATTCGATGTACGTGTCCTCGTTATCTTTCAGATTATATATATATATATATATATATATATATATATATATATATATATATATAATATGTGTGTGTGTTCAGATATTACCTTATGGTGATTTTTTTTCTTTACAATATGTAAATAAATATAATTTTAGGATTTTCGCTTATGCGGGATATGTTCTAAAATAAAAATATTCTGAACCGCGCAAAAATAGAGATATTTTTTAAAGACTGGTTTTTTAATCTGGATAGAATAATATATAAACAAATTTATATTATTAAATTAAACTATAGTTAATATGAGAATCAAATTTTAAAATTTTTATATTTTCAAACTAATAATAAATAGTTAAGTTATTAATTCAATTCCTATTAATTTAAAAAGGTTATTTATAACAGTTTTTAAATGATAAAAAAAAATGTAGTACAGCTCAATTTAATTAGGTAACCCCAACTATTATTAGTTTGAAAAAGGAATTTGTATTATTTTGTAATGTTTTAAGAATGAATTTATAATAATTTTTAAATAACTAATCTACAATTTTAAAGCACAAATTTAATACAAAAAAGCATTTATAAATATTTTTAAAATATTTCTAACATTTTTAAAAATTTAATTTTTTTAGTAACTATAATAAATGAAATTTACTTATTCAACTCTTACCTTGTTGGTTTTAAAAAACATTTTTTACTTTTTTGAGATTTAAAATTTGAAGAAAAATATTTATAATAATTTTAAGCAATTAAACTTAGTAAACTTAAATTTAATTATTCAATCTAGATTTTCAAAATCTAGAAACGCTTATAACGTCTTCTAAAATGTTTAAAATAATTTCTTTTATAGAAAAGGAAGAATAGTTTCAGTTATCAGATTCTCTTCCATGTTTAGAATTCCAAAAATAATATTATCTTATTTAAGTGATTATTATTAAAAAAAAAGTTAAACTCTCGGTTGATCTTCACTTTTATATGGTAATCTTAGTTGAGTACTTATATTTGCAACTGGCTCAATTGGATTATATTTTTTGTAAAATTGAGCCAATTTTACCCTAACCGTTAACTTGTCCTAAACGACGTTAAATTTTGATGACGTGTTGATGTGCATTGTTTGTTTAGGTGAAATTTTTATTTAAATTAAAGAATTATGACATAGCAAATTAGGGTTTTTCATTCTGTAGGGGAGGAAAAGGTTGTGTCGTCACACGTAGGGTAGGCGCAAAGGATTCATGGCGGAAGGGTTCCCCTACTCTGCAAGTTCAGGATTCTTGTTATTGCCATGGGGGAGACTCGTAGAGATTTGCGAATCGCAGCGACCATGGAGGCATTGCACGAAGAAGACGAACTAATGAAATTGATTTAGGGTTCCTGCTATTTCTGTTTTTTTTGTATCGCCCACACCATCCCGAATTCTCTGTCACCAACCTCCACATTGTCAAGATGAACCTCACCTCTTCGGCCGACTCTCCCTCGCACCTCGTCACGCTCTTCAACCTCATTGTCATCGCCAAAAACCCCAACAACCACCTTATTTTCTTCTATGACCCCTTCATCGTTACGGTCTTCTCCAACTTTGTCCCCGTCGGGAACGGCTCCATTACGGCCTTAACCTCCGACAAAAACAACTAGATGAGCCTTCACACGGTGTTGTTCGATTCGCAAGATCTGGACACTAATTCGTTGACTAACCTGAGATCGAGTCTAAAGATCCCCGCTGAGATACAGATGGATACCAAGGTGAAGATGAAGATGGATTAACTCAAGAGCAAAAAGGTGGGAATTCAAGTAACATGCGACGGAATCAGAGGAACGATTCCCGCTGGCACATCTTCAGTAGTGGCTTTCGTGGTGGACTACGAGTGTAAGGTGGATCTTCGAATCATGATCTGGAAGCTTCCGTGGTGGACTCCGTCTTCCCGCCGCCGCATGTTATGCTCCCTATGTTGTACCCCAAAACATCGCTTCTACTACTCCGATTCGCCACCATCCTCATCCCGTCTTCAAAATCTTCCCGAAGGAACAGATGTTCTCGGTGGGGAGAACATTCATCGTCGAAGTATATGCTTGATTTAAATTTCTTTTAAATTTTCTTCCTTTTAAATTTCTTTTGGCAAAGTTATCTTATCCTTTTTAGTGTCGATGCTTGATTTTATTGAAGTAGGGTTCTCTTTTATTCTTCTGCCCTTTCGTTTCTGGCGATCTACTTTGCATCTTTTTTTTATTTATGGTCCAATTGATTTATTAATTTAATTTATTAGAGTAAATTCGTTGTTGCGGACGCGGGTTCAGATACAAATTCCGGCCGGTGGCGGAATTCGACAGAGCCACCACCCTAGGCTGAAATCCCAATTTGCAATTGACAGTGAAGGGTGATGAAGACGATGAAGGGTGATGAAGACGATGGAGGAATCCCAATCCCTTAACATTTCCAATTAAATTTTGTGCCATGTCATAAACTATTCACCTAAAAAAATTCCACATAATATAATATTGCTACGTTAGCATTTTAAGTCTGCACCACGTCATTAAAGTTTAACGCTGTCTGTGACAACTTAACAGATAGGGAAAAATTGGTTCAATTTTACAAATATTATGACCCAATTGAGATCATTGAGAAAATGATGACTCACTTAAGATTCCCATATAAAATGTTTAAAATAATTTCTTTTATAGAATAGGAAGAATAGTTTCATGAAAATAGTTATCAGATTTTCTTCCATGTTTAGAATTCCAAAAAATAATATTATCTTATTTAACTGTGTATTTTAAAAAAATAAGAAAAGAAAATAAATGACAAAAGTAATAAATTAATGTGATTAAGAAGGACAATAAACCGCCATTAAAATTATACCTATCAAACTAATAAATTATCATCGTGTTAATAAGTGTCATTTTTATTAGATTTGGGATAATAGTTTTCTTATATATGGTAATGTATGATTGAATTGAAAGAATTTGGATGTGTGTACTTGAATATCGAGAAGTAAGGGGGAATCCACCTACAAAAGATTCTTTAACACTCAAATTAATAAGAGAATAATATTTGTATGGAGAAAATAGTAAGTATAAGTTTCAGTGTCTCTTTCGAAAGAATATGCATAAGCATGTATAGGGTCTTGGAATAAGGAATATGTATGTTGGATATAGACTATTAAAGTGACATTTAATGGTTATTTCAAAGATAACAAAACTGTCGAGATTATAATAATGGACTCTTGATGGGATATGTCGTTGGCATATTTGAGTTGGGTATGTACAACATCTCGAGGAGTTTGGTTTGGTGTATGAGGTTATATCAGGCCTTTAGTCAAGCTTGAGCTTACTTGTGTGGTTTGCATATGGATTGGACATGGTTGAAGTCATAATTGATTTGTCCATTATGCAACGTTTGCAAGTGGATTGGCCTCGAGGGCGAGCTTTTTAAGTGGCTAATCCAATTGGACTCTTTAAGCGGTTCATCTAGCTAAACTTTTTAAATAATCTAGCCTCGTGGGCGATCTTTTTTAAGTATATAGGACATTCGACCAAGCTCTCAAATACATAGGCCATTCGGTCAAGCTCTTTACTAAATTGGCCTTGAGTCCTAACTATTTGGTCATGCTCTTAAGTATATAGTTCGGCCAAGCTATTTAGTAAATTAGCCTTGAGGCTAACCATGTGGCCAAGCATTTAAGTTATATAGGTCATTGGACTGAGCTCTTAAGTACATAGGTCATTCAATCGAGCTTTTTGTAAATTGGCCTTAAGGCCTGACCATTTGATCGTGCGCTTTAAGAAAGCAGGTCATTCAACTGAGCTCTTAAATACATAAGCTATTCAGTCGAGCTCTTTAGTAAATTGGCCTCAAGGCTTGGTCATTTGGTCATGCTCTTTAAGTAAGTAGGCCATTTGGCAAAGCTCCTTAGTAGATTGGCCTCGAGGTTTGACCATTCAACTGAGCTCATTAAGTTACTACTTTAGAATACTCCTTTGTCGACTTTAGACAATTTCTACTTGGTGTTGCCATCTTTAGGTATGTTTTGTTTTGGCACTGACGACTTTGGACAGGTTTCACTTTGTCGACTTCGAGTAAGCTTCACTTTTGATGTTTCCATCTTGTTGCCAACTTCGGGAAAGTTTTCTTTATTCTTTATCGACTTCGGCATAATTTCTTTAGTTTTATGGCAAGAATAAAGTTAAGAGTGTTATTCCTTTGGTGAGGACATAAGTGCATCATCATACTTAGCTAGGGAGAGAAAAACTAACGAGCTTCATCCATTCTTTGTTAGTAAATATCATATACTTAATTTATGCATTTCTAGGTTTGTAAGACATGCAAGTAATGGTGGAGTCATAGGGAATCTAGTGTTGAGAAAGGTAGAAAATCCCCAATTAAAGATTAGTATGATTTAAGACCATGCATGAGAAGAAAGTTTGTTTCTCTTTCATTTTAGAGAAACTAAGAGCTAATATGTGAGATGAAAGAATTTTTTAAATGAGGAAAAGCATTCAATAAAATTGTATATGGGATTTTTTGTAAAGAAGATGAGTTTGAAGAAAAAGTGAAAGAATTCTTAAGTGTAGATAGAAAAAGAGAAATAAAAAAGAAGGGATAAACAATTAAGATAGTTTAAAAAGAAAGAAAAAGAGGAAGGAGGTAAGAGAGTTGAATATAAAAGAAAGAGGAATGAGCTAAGAGAGTTGAATATGAAAGAAAGAGAAAGGAATTAAAGAAATTTGTAGAGATGGTTGATCCATGGCATCCTGATCTTGTGAGAGTGTTTTACTGCAATTTGAAAATTAGTGATGGAACTCTCTATTCCAGAGTGAAAGGAGTTGACATCAAGCTAATAGAGGATGTCTGGACAGACATTGCTGGATTTAAGTTAGGAGGAGAAAGATTCAACTGGGCATGGAAGGATTCTATAAGTTCTCTGTATATCAAGATAGTTTGAGAAATCCGAATGACATTTAAGACTATTCAAGCTACAAAACTGAAGGCATGAAGAAAGATGACAGACTGGCTATCTTCATCATTTCTTGGATTCTTATGCCGAGAGGGAGCAATCACGCTCAGGCAACAACTGAAGACCTATACTTGTTGAAGGCGTTAAAAGAGAATATTCAAGTTGATTGGTCTGCTGCTATCTCAGACAACATGTTAAAAGTAACAAGGCTCGAATCAGCAAAGCTACCCTACTACGTTTTCATATCCAAAATTCTTATTCACTTTGGTGTAGACTGCATTGGGGAGTCTAGCGAGTCATATAACCGGACCAACATGATCAGTTAGTCAACTCTGCACATCATGCAAATGCAACATACACCGGAAGGTTGGGTGTTTAAGAGTGATGCTGCTGATGTTGAAGGAGAAGTAGAACATTCATCTACTATTCCTTATAGGGCTCGGTCTGAATTCGAGAGGACAATGCTAAGAGAAGTAAAGGCCATTAAGATGATGTGTCTGCAGACCAGAAACATTGTTCTGGAAATGAAAGAGAGAACATTGCCTCAGAACCAAGACATGGAAGTCGAAAATGAAGAAGAGTTTGATGAAGAAGGAAGCATGCCTGATGAGTCTGCTAGAATGAATGAGGATACAAGTGATAAAGAGGATATTGCTGAGGAGAGTAACAATGATATGCTTCTTAAGACATATTTGAACAAGAATAAGAAGAAAGTTTAAATAGTTGTTTGTTTTTTGTTGTTTGAAATTTCATTGGTGGAAAAATCGCTTTTTATGATAGGTAAAAATGACATATTATGATAGGTAACCTGTCATCATAGTTCTGGGCATCATAATAGGTCTGCACATTTTATGACGTACAGAAAACTCCATCATAATAGGAACCTATGATATCATATTTTAACATCTAGTATTTACATAGACATTGTTGTTAGCATATAAACATAATAAAACACAAACTGATGAATCGAGAAAAAAGAAGTCCACTTAATGGCCAAAGGGTTCTATTACGGTAACAGTCACCTTCTTTTTCATCGTCATAATCTTTGATGCTGCCTGTAAAAAAGGAAACCATCAGCTCCAGTAATGAAAGAAAAACTAGCTATACTTGATTTAACAACATGAACTTCAAATTTTGAACATATTCACCTGAATGCAGAGAAAAACACCAGTAAGATTCAGATCAATAATGTCCTGCCACTGAGATTTCTTCATTCTCACCAACAACCCATCTCATATAATTCCTGAATCCATGATATTTTAAGGATGAAATCTGAAATTGAAGTAAATAAATATTATGAAAAACCTCAAGCCTTTCTGCATCTTCTTCTTGGTTCTGGTAGACACGTCCATGCTCCTTTTTCCATAGTTGGAAGAGTGTTGACACTTGTTCCTGTGTGGTAAACTTGGCTAGGCCAAGGTCCAATACGGAACTAGAAAAAGAAGAGAGACCCAAGAGGGAGAAAAGAAGAAACAGAAAGAAATCCATGACCTGGTTGAAAATTTTATGATATGTTATTCATTGAACAATGAGGCTTACAGCCAGCAAAAAGGATTGACAGAGACCACTTAACAAAGACTATCTTTTCTTTCTTCAGGATTTGGTTGTTTCTCTAGTATTTTATAAGAGCATTTGATTTATGATAAACATGTATTCCATGGTTGGGTTCATGAGTATAACACGGACAATTAGATATTATACAAAAGAAAAAAAAAGATATTATACAATTAGATAATGAATAAAAGAAAATTTTCTCACAGTTTTAATCATAGACTCCACATCAGCCTCATTTGAAACATCTCCCGCGAAGGTAAGAGCTTGTCCACCAAATGCCTCATTCTGAAAGTAATAATTGTTGAGATTGTTGACAACACAATTTCTATATCAATCTAGTTTTTGATGATGACAACACATTGCTTAATAACAAGTATATGTTGTTGCTACATTACATGTTCTTATGCTGATCAAACTGTAATATCTGTTGAACATGTGTATGTGTATGTACTATGTTACATGTTCCTATGTTGATTTATTGATATATTTCTAGAACATGTGTATATGCTTTAATGTGCTATGCATCATTTCATATGTTTTACTGCACATGATTTAAAGCAAGAAATCACAAGCACTTTTATGAACTTATTCTTGTGCTACAAAGTTCTAGTACAGTTGACTACATTACTAATGGATTCGACAATGCTAAAATCTTTGTACAGATTTTGAAGATCAGTGCTATGTGCTATTTTGAGAAGAAAAGAATTTCAAAGTGTTTGTCATTGTGATAGTCAACACTGTGCTTTACATATTCGACTGTATCTGTTGTTTGATTTGAAATTTTGTTATGCTCATGCGCTCTAACGGCTATATTTTTGAAAGTTAGTTGAGCATTGATTAGTTAGTCAACTGTGTTAAATGTGGTTTGTTGTCAGTTGACTGAAAGCTGCTAATTTGACTATTCTTTTATAACTGTCATAATACAGTCGACTGAATTAGTAGCGTATTCGACTGAGAAATCATCAGGATAACAAAAATCTATAAATAGGCTGAACACTAGTCTGTTCAGAGACTTTTGATTATCTAACAATTTCATTTATGTTTCAAATTTCTCTTAGCTCCATGAATTCTCTAAGAAGACGGTGGTGATCTTTCTTGAAAGGGATTCAAAGAGGAGATTCAATTGCATGTTCATTGGCTGATCAATATCTGCACAAAAAGGTGCTTCTAGGATTGATCGTGATAAGCTTGACATCCTGTGAAGACTGCTGGAATTGTCTGATAGGCTTAGCATCCTGTGAAGACTGCTGGAATTATCTGGAAGGCTTGGCATCCTATGAAGATTGCTGGTTTTGGACCTGTTGTGATACAGGGGGATAGTTCACTTTGAGGATTGTTCAAAGTGGTGTTGCAGATTGCAGAATAGGGGATTCTTGCTACAAGTCTGATTTTGTTTCTGCAGTTATATTTTGGTTTTGGGTTAGAGAGGAGATTTATATTTTTGACGTGGAGGTCTTCTATAAATTCCTTGTTATAAAAACCGCAACCATTATAGTGCATTTGCTTCCTGGGTTGGAAGGACACTGGATGTAGGCATTGTTGGCCGAACCAGTATAAAAATCTATGTTTGCATTTCTCTATCCCTTATCTTTTACTTTCCAGCTGGCTTTAGTTTTAACGCAGTCAACTACGTAATTTCCGCTGCATACATATTTTGATTGCTTGCATTTCAAGAAAGTTCAAAAAGGTTTATACTTTGATTACAAGATTGCGAAAAGAAAGCATTTTTGAAACAACACCAATTCACCCACCCTTTTGGTGAAATAAAGAAGCCAACCTGTTTTCCAACAATAATAACAAAAATTAATGCTCTTAGGGTATAAGGGGAGAAATATTTAGTATATCCAGAGCAATATTCTAGGGAAATATACGGGGAATATTTATATTAAATAAAGATATATTCTAGGGAAATATATGGGGAGTATTTATATTAAATAAAGATATATTCTAGGAAAATATACGGGGAAGATTTGTATTAAATAAAGATATATTCTAGGAAAATATACGGGAAATATTTATATTCAATAAAAATATATTCTAGGGAAAAATTTAGCACAAGATGGGCGGGAAATAATTAATATAAATAAAGCTAAAGTCTATTGTTAGGGGTAGGCTTTTGATTATTGAGTTTTGTGACAGACGTTATTGTCTTGTGAGAGAGGTTATGCTCCCAAATAATTGATGGAGGTTATGCTCCCAATTATTGTTTACTCTTGTGTATCCAAATATTACCATCCATAAAAGAGATTCATTCGTTCAATTCCATTCTTTTATTATTCTTTTGGTTTATTGTAGTGTTGAGAACTCGGTCACGTAACAATTGGTCTGACCTGCCGGATATTCAGAAAGGAAAAAAAGAGATCATGGAGGAAAGAATGAATGCAGTCAAAGGGAAATTGGAAAGCATGCGGCTGAAACTGGAGCACATGGAGCGGTCCATGAGGGCGGAGACGGCGATAATCCGAAAAGAATTACAAGAACTGATGAGGATGATGGGAGGACATCTAGATGGAAATTCAGATGGAAGCCAAGGATCTGTCAGCGAGAAGGATGGTGGACCGAATGGTAGCAGACTGACGGATTCGAATGTGAGAGGACTGCCAGAATCGAACGGTAGCAGACTGATGGATCTGAACGTAAGCGAATGGGCGGAACCTAAAGAAAGAGGACTTATCGAGTCGAACGGTAAGGGACTGTTGGAACCGATCGGTAGTGGACTGGTGGATTCGAACGTGAGAGGACTGTCAAAACCGAACGAGAGAAAATTGTCGGAACTGAACAGGCTAGTACTGGAAGGAAAAATGAAGGTTTTGGAAGGAAGGGCAGATGGAAGAATCAATGTCCTGGAGGGAACAATGGATTCTGTGATGAGGTGGGCCAGCGAAAAGAACAGGGGGCTTGCATTTTTTGATACACCATGATGAGTCGATATTTTATTGATTTTACTTAGTTTATTGTGCTAGAATTCATCAGGGAATTGTGCTTAATTGTCCGGTATTTTCCTGTTTTTCCTAATTATGCTTAATTTGACTGGAAATTCTAATTTTAATTAATTTGAATTTTCTGAGCTAATTATTTGCATTATTACTTTTAGGGGAGATTTTGGAAACACAATTTGGGAAATTTGGAGGACACCAAATAATTCAAGACTCTTGTCATAGACATTTCAAATTTAATTATTTTGAAACTTAGTAGTCTATATAGTTTTTAATTAAATTTGTAAAGATTGGGCCAATTTTTGGCAAAATAGTTTGAGCCCATATAGGAAACATGACATGGCACCTAGGGTTTTGCAAAGAGGGTGGACCCCACACCCATTAAAAGGTGATACACGGCCTTGAAGAACTAGCTTCCACCCGTCACAAGGAGACACTCTTTCTCGGCAATTTTCTTTGGCCAGCTGCTGGAAACAATTTTGGGGGGGAGCACTTCTTTTTCTTAGAACATGTTCTCGGTAAGAGGCATTGGATGAAGGGTGCACATGGGACCGTTGCATTGCTGGAAGAGAATTGAGAATTGATGGTGATTTACTTACTGCATCTTATTATAATCATTTTCTTTTAGAAAGAATGGAGAAAGAGGTGATGATTGAATATAGGAAAAGTGACGCTGCTGGAAGAGAAAAAAGTTTCCCATAATTTTGGTACACGGTTATTTAAGGTTTGGTGGACTCACGGTGTTAAACATTTGGATAGAGCACAATATCATGATCATCACATAGTTTCATTTATTTAATTTTCAATCAGAGATTTAAGTGGTGCACACGTGATTCTTCATTTGGAGAAAACCGCCTTTTACTTTTATTTAGCCTTCATGCTTGAACCGACACTTGTCTTGCAAATTGCCATCTTGAATTTACAATGAGTAATTCATATTTTTTTTACTTTGCATTTTAATAGTTTAATTATGTTTAGAGATTTTTCTACTGTAGTGTTTAGTTTTATGTTCTCCTTTACTTTAATGTTTTCAATTATGTTTGGCCGGTTGTGTTTAATGTTCATTTTAATTTAGTCATCTACATTCACAAAAACCTTTCACTAAACCCCCCTTACTATGTGTGTTTGACCTAAGTCTCGAACCGCAGTTGGTCCTTGAGAGACAACCTAGGAGTCACTTCCTAGCTATACTGCATTTCTTATATGCAATCAAATTTGTATGGGTTGCGACAGCTCATCATATTTTGGCGCCGCTGCCGGGGACCAACGGTTCGGTTTTAGGTCTTTTATTGTGTGTTGTGTTTTGTCTTGTGTTGTGAGTGTGATGTTCTGTTTTGTGTGTTCGTTTATGTATGTGTGTTATCATGTGTGTTGCATTTAGGTAGCTTTAGTTGCATATTTTCATTGCACTCTTCTTTTCCCCCTTTCTTTCTACATGTCTACCTATTTTGATTTTGTGAATACTGCTTCTTCTATCCGTGTCTATGATTATGATTCTCCTTCCGGATCTAACTCTGATATTGCTTCTCATGCATATTCTACTGACTTTTATGTTGAGAACAATATGACTCATCCTCACATTCTTGAGAGTGCTCCTATGGAGCCAGCTTCACTTAATGAGGATGATGTTCATTGCGTTCTCACCTCTGGACTGATACTTTTGGTGCCTAAGTTTCATGGTTTTGCAGGTGAATGCCCACATAAACATTTGGAGGAGTTCCACACCATTTTCTCTTCAATGAAACCTCCTCATGTCCCTGATGATCACATGTTTTTAAGGGCATTTCCGAATTCATTACAAGGAATAGCAAGGGATTGACTTTATGGTCTTCCTCCAGGATCCATCACTTCTTGGGAAGATCTTAAGCATATGTTCTTGGATGAATTCTTCCCTGATCAGTATGGTTACAACAACGATCCTGGATGGAATGACCCTAGCTTGGGATGGTATGACACTCCACAACAATATCAACCATCTCAGAATACTTCTATGCCTCCATCAGTCCAGCAATACCAGAGTCAGCAGTAGTATGATGCTCCTGCCCAAACAACTCCTTATCCTTCCACTACTTCTGAGCCTACATTGAAGGAGTTGTTGAGACAGATGACTGCCCAGAATATGCAGTTTCAACAGGAAACCAGAGATCAGATTATGCAGTTTCAGGAGTTTCAGCAGGAATTTAGAGATTCCATTCAGAGTTTGACTGATCAGATGGGGTAGATGGCCACTCAGATCACTGAGGAACAATCTTATTTTTTAGAGGAATCACCATTTCAGGTTGTTCAGCTTCCAGATGATGTTGATGCCATCCACATAGGAGATGGGGAGCAGAGTCATGAGCTTACTGCGCATTCTACTTTTCTACCCTCCTATGTCCCTACTCTTGCACTTGAGGAGTTTAATGAAGAATTGAAGGAGCAGGCAGATATGAGCAACACCTTTGAGATAGATAGACCACTTTCATCTTCCACCACTTTAACCACATCCAGGGAAGTGGAGGTAAGCATACCTAAGATTGATTTTGTTGTTGATGATCATTTTGTTGATGGGTATGTTATTGATGATTGTATTGTTGATGAGCATGATTTTAATTCTCTCTCTTTGCATGATGAGAACCACTTTTTGCTATCACATCTGAATGTTTGTTCTCCATGCATTGAACATGAATCTGAACCTGTGATTGATATTGTTTCTATTTCTGAAATTGATTCATGTTCTGAGGGTATATTTGGGGTTCAGCCTGTTACATTAGGATTTGGTGTTATACCTCTGCATATTGATAACGGTTGAAAAACCGTTATTTTCATATGCTAATTTGGACTAAATTATGCCCTTTATTGCTTAGAATGAGCTTGAAATCAAACAAAACTCAATAAATGAGTCAGTCGAGAGGCAAAAGCTGTTTTTAGCGATTTTTTGCTTGTTTTGCAGCAAAATTGACAGAACTGAAGATTGGGAATAGAGATGAAGGTCATAGACTCAAGAAAAGCGAGAAAATCAAAGAAAAGAAGAGTCTAGGCACCGCCCGGCAGTAAACCCCTGGCGTCGGGCGGTCAAACGGGAGGAGAAGACACCAGCATTGGGCGCCGGGCGGTAGACCCCTGACGCCGGGCGATTTTGCGGCACGAGGGAAACCGTCGGGCGGTAGACCTCTACCGCCGGGCGGTGGTGCGATTTAAGGTCCATCACCGGGCGGCAAAGTGTGACGCTGGGCGGTGGTCAGCTGGGCTTGGGCCTATTTTTCTGTTGCGCTTCTCACCTTAAATAGCCTTGTTACGAATTCCAATTCATTCTTTTGACAGAGGAGGGTGGCCAGACCTACTTTGCACTCTTTGGAGAGGATCTCTTGGATGCTTAGGCTCCTTTTCGTCTTTTCTAGGGTTTGCTTTCCATATCTTCCATTATTTTCATCTTGGTTCACCATGACTATGGTGAACTAAACCCTTTTTGTTGTTGGGGGAACAATGTAATCTTTTGATACTCTCTTTTATTGAAACTCCTGTTTGAATTATATGTTTTTCATATGCGTTTATTATCAATTGTTGGATTCTCATACTGTGCTTAATGCCTTTATCGTTTAACTCATTCGGTAATTGTTCTTTGACTTTATTGATATGGGGACGTACAATAATGGCACAAAATGGTGAGATTTTCCTTGGTTAAGCAATACCACCTAGGGATAGGGGAGTAGGACGACCAATTGTATTGCTTCTGTTTGTAATGTGTTGCTAGTTGCTAGGGGAGGCTAGGGATAGCAAGCCGATAATTAGTAATAGGCCCTTTTCGCCGAGGGATCGGGTTAAGGGGAGGCCAAGAAAGTTTGCATGCAATTAGATAATAAAGTTATTTAAACAAGAGGAGTAAATAAAAGAGAGAGGATTATATGAAATTGTAAACCCCCAACAACTTCATTCATCCATTGCCTAAATCTTGTCGATTGAATCACATTGCATATTTATTTTCTGTCATTGCATCCACTACAATTATTGAATTTTTCTTCGCAAGTCTTACAATTTTGATTCACGCGAACGATAAGGTCTTTCGAGTCTCATGGGAAGAACGATGATGGGTTTTATCATTTTTATTACTTGATACGATTTGGTACACTTGCCAATCCACTAACACATATCATTTCTTTGGAACCATATTGCACTAACCATGTTGCAAGAGGTACATATGAATTTGATCAACACACACCCACGGTGGAAGACAAAGGTGCCAGTATACACAACATTTTTAATAGGCACTAGCTGAACCTGCTCATCAACAATCACTGCTTCTTAGATCCAGCTGTGGAGGACATCTCCCTGCTTGAACAAATCTGGAGGATGAAGCAGTTCTTCCTTAATACGTCCTTGCTGAATCCGGTGGTGGAAGACATCTCCTGAAAGTCCAAAATTGGCAACTGCCACCATGATCAAGGGAGTTTTCTTCTTTCCTTTCTCCTCATTTCCTCACTTCTATTGCACTTGTCCTTGGTCTGTTGACTGTTCTGATTATTGATCTTATGCTTGTGACACATTGAGGACACTGTGTAGTTTAAGTGTGGTCTATTGGGGGAGATTTCTATTTTCTGTTAAATTTTATGTTTTCTGCGTTAAATTTTTTGTTTTCTAGGTAGCTTTTGTTGTGTCTTGTATACAATTTTACCTGTTTCTCTTGATTTCTGGACTTGGTTTAGATTGTAGATGTGTCTTTCACTTCATTGATACTCTGATTGGTTTGAAATCCTTGCTTTTCTCTGCTTGGAAGTTGATTATGATGTATGAGAAGGTGATTGATTGTGACAGAATTACCCTATGTGAGATTTTGAGCCACTTGATATTCTTTCTTGTGTGTGATATGTCTCTTGATTGCTTGCACATATGCCTTGGCTTGACTCTGTTGATAACTCTTGATTCATGCGCATGTTTGAAAGTGATAAAGGCATTGTGTTGTTGAGCCTTTCTAGCCAGATGAGCCTACCTTATTTTGATCCATTGATAACCCTTTTGAGCCTATGTTTTTCCCCATTTCTGTGTTTTGAAGCTCATACATCATCCCTAAGTGAAAAACCATGATTACCTTAACCTTAGGGAATTTTGGAGCTTTGGAATTGTTTTGGGAATAAGTGTGGTCTCTTGGGAGATTCAGAGAATTGGCTAGTTGGTTCCTCTTCTTGTTGTGTTTTGTATATATGTTATGTATCTCGTCTCTTACAATTGTGTCCTAGATAGAGAGAAAAGAAAAGAGACAAGATGAGAAAAGAAAAAAAAAATACAGAAAAATGAGAAAAATAAAAAAATTTGTGTGAATAATGGAGTCAAGAAGAGGATTGAAGTAGAGGTTTTGGGTGTTATTTGACTGTGTTTTCACTTGTTCCCCATTGCTCCTCTATTCCCTTTGGTTTGTAGCTTCTCATCCATATTATATCCTCTCTTATCCTTGGCCCCATTACATCCATAAAAGACCTTTTGATTTGAACATGCATATATGTGTTTGAGTGTTGATATTATAGGCTTGTCAAGTCTGTTTGTGTTTTGCTTTCTTGAGTGCATTGAGTTGACATTGTTTACCCTAAACACTTGAGAGAAACACTGATAGTGCATATGTGAGGTTCTGTTACTTTTGATCCACCTCTTGAACTGATTGATCATTTTGCCATGCTTTGAATTGCTTGGATGATATCTCAGAGTATCTGCTTTCTCTGGTTTTGTGTTTGATATTGTCTACTACTTTTCCCTATCCAGAGTTCTTGAGAACTGTAATTCTGTTTGTTTCTGCCCTTGTTAGTCTTTGTCTTCTGTCTGCTGAGTCTGTGTCAATTACCCGACGTCCGTTGACCTGTTCCCTGATTTGCGTCTTGATTTTGCCCAGGAGTGCAAAAGACTAAGTGTGGTCTATTTTGATGAGTCGATATTTTATTGATTTTACTTAGTTTATTGTGCTAGAATTAATCAGGGAATTGTGCTTAATTGTCCGGTATTTTCCCGTTTTTCCTAATTATGCTTAATTTGACTGGAAATTCTAATTTTAATTAATTTTGAATTTTTTGAGGTAATTATTTGCATTATTATTTTTAGGGAAGATTTTGGAAACACAATTTGGGACATTTGGAGGACATCAAATAATTCAAGACTCTTGTCATAGACATTTCAAATTTAATTATTTTGAAACTTAGTAGTCTTGATATTTTTTAATTAAATTTGTAAACATTGGACCAATTTTTGGCAAAATAGTTTGAGCCCATATAGGAAACATGACATGGCACCTAGGGTTTTGCAAAGAGGGTGGACCCCACACCCATTAAAAGGTGACACACGGCCTTGAAGAACTAGCTTCCAGCCGTCACAAGGAGACTCTCTCGGCAATTTTCTTTGGCCAGCTGCTGGAAACAATTTTGGGGGGGAGCACTTCTTTTTCTTAGAACATGTTCTCGGTAAGAGGCATTGGATGAAGGGTGCACATGGGACCGCTGCATTGCTGGAACAGAATTGAGAAGTGATGGTGATTTACTTACTGCATCTTATTATAATCATTTTCTTTTAGAAAGAATGGAGAAAGAGGTGTTGATTGAATATAGGAAAAGTGACGCTGCTGGAAGAGAAAAAAGTTTCCCATAATTTTGGTGCACGGTCATTTAAGGTTTGATGGACTCACGGTGTTAAACATTTGGATGGAGCACAATATCATGATCATCACATAGTTTCATTTATTTAATTTTCAATCAAAGATTTAAGTGGTGCACACGTGATTCTTCATTTGGAGAAAACCGCCTTTTACTTTTATTTAGCCTTCATGCTTGAACCGACATTTGTCTTGCAAATTGCCATCTTGAATTTTCAATGAGTAATTCATATTTTTTTTACTTTGCATTTTAATAGTTTAATTATGTTTGGAGATTTATCTGCTGTAGTGTTCAGTTTAATGTTCTCCTTTACTTTAATGTTTTCAATTATGTTTGTCTGGTTGTGTTTAATGTTCATTTTAATTTAGTCATCTACATTCACAAAAACCTTTCACTAAACCCCCCCCACTATGCGTGTTTGACCTAAGTCTCGAACCGCAGTTGGTCCTTGAGAGACGACCTAGGAGTCACTTCCTAGCTATACTGCATTTCTCATATGCAATCAAATTTGTATGGGTTGCGACAACTCATCACACCGGCAGAATGGAGAGATCGGTGTGAAGTACTAAAAGACATCGAAGACCATTTTCTTAGGGCTTGTGATTCGGGAAAAGTGGTGACGAGAATGCTGGACGAAGAATGAAAGACATTAGAGGAGGTGTTACCACCACTTAAACCTCTAAACCTCAATTGGAGGGTAACAGTCAGTGAGTACCCTTCATATGATAAAACAATGATGAAGAAAAGCCAGGAGATCAAGTTTCACAGTTCCAACCTTGAGGACAAGGTTGTTTTGCAGTGGGGTGTAATGTTAAGGTATAAGGGGAGAAATATTTAGTATATCTAGAGCAATATTCTAGGGAATATACGGGGAATATTTATATTAAATAAAGATATATTCTAGGAAAATATACGAAGAATATTTATATTAATCAAAGATATATTCTAGGGAAATATATGGGGAATATTTATATTAAATAAAGATATATTCTAGGAAAATATAAGGGGAAGATTTGTACTAAATAAAGATATATTCTAGGGAAATATATGGGAAATATTTATATTAAATAAAAATATATTCTAGGGAAAGATTTAGCACAAGATGGGCAGGAAATAATTAATATAAATAAAGCTAGAGTCTATTGTTAGGGGTCGAATTTTGATTATTGAGTTTTGTGACATACATTATTGTCTTGTGAGGGAGGTTATGCTCCCAAATAATTGATGGAGGTTATGCTCCCAATTATTGTTTACTCTTGTTTATCCAAATATTATCATCAATAAAAGATATTCATTCGTTCAATTCCATTCTTTTATTATTCTTTTGGTTTATTGTGAGCGTTGAGAACTTAATCACGTAACAAATGTAGTTTAGTCAAAAAGCATAACTAATCGAGCTAGCTTGAACCCATAAATAACACCAAACTCATGATCATGAAGTATATAAAAAATGGTCGCTGACCTAATAATAATAGACCAGGCACGTGCCATATCAACATATATTTGATTATGCTCCAAAATAATTTTTAAGTTGAACATGAAACTCAAATCAGAGGCAATTTTCCTTTTTTTTCTTAAAAAGTAAAAATTACATCCCCCACATCTAAATGCTTTACCTCTAAAGAGCATCTGACATCTTTCAATGTAGGCCTTATTATTTGGGGCTTCCCCATACCTTATTTGATCAACAATTTGAGAAATTCAATCAAAGCTATCCCAGGAATTGAAAACTTATTTGATTGTCCAGGAATAAAAACTTTAAACATCTCTTGTAACGACATGTTTCTTCTACCTTGTTGATTTGATGCACTAGATAAAGCAAGCTAGCTAATCTCCATCACAGTTTTCAGCAGTGCCAAATAGCAGCACTGCTACAGGATAATTGTCAAGAATTGAAGAAAAGATTATCCAATTTTTAGTGATCACAAGAGCTGTAAATACTTGTTTGATTATAAGAAATTAAACAAAAGACAAAGAAAATGGATGAAGTAGAAGAACTGATGCAGAATCATGCAGTAGAGCAGTTGGAACGAGCTACAAAATTTGAATAGAATCAAAGTTTGAAGTATCAATTGTCACAACTTCAATAGAGGAAACAATTACAAATAATCAAGGCCGGAATACTGATAGTTTCTCCAGCCAATTTCTCACCAGCTTCTTCCTAACACATGCATTTCAAACAAATACAAATACTGATAGTGTGCCCGTGAGGCCGAGTCTCTGAACATTACGATTCCAGCAATTGAAGGAGAACCCAAAATCACTTAAAAATGTTTCCCATTCTTGTAGTTGTATCAAACAAGTGTAAAATAAACATTCATTTGCAAACCTATACATTCTAGGGACGGTTAATCTCAGACAAAGCAAACAAACCCTAATCATTGAAAACAAAATTTGGAAATAGCATGATGACAGTAGGTTTTACCTCTGAGAACACACCCATACCAAATGGAGGAAGCTGGGCCAACGTGAACATCGCCGAGAAGGGAGGCACTGGGGCCACAAACGCATCCTTGTGAACGGAGGGATATTTGTCTAAGAGATTCATTAGAGGTCGATGTCTAGAGACTGTAAATTTGAAATCGAAATAAGAAACATTGGAGATTAAAATGAAACCCTGATAAATGGAAATGAAAATGAAAAGCTGAAGGGAATCATACGTTGTTCTTGGAAGAGGTGGTTGCCTTGGAGGCGAGAGCCAAGGCGATCGATGGCTTAGTCGGTCTATCAGATATCCAAAATCCGACGGCATAGAAAGCTCAACCTAAGGTTCCCATTCTGGTATTTTTTAGTGGTTCGGGTACTGCCTCCTCACTTCTGCTCCGATCTTTTCTTCTCTCTCTCCTTCTCTTCTCTCTCCCCTTTTGTTCTCTTCTCTATTCCCCCACCTCTGCTGCCTTTTCTTTGCTCTCCATAGCCTTTGCACGAAAACGATAAGATCTTCGAAATTGAACTCAAGCTTCTAAACAAAATGAAGGAAAAATTAAATTAGGAATTGCACATATTTTGACATGTAAGAACCATCAGTCATAATAAAATCTTAGTATGATAGGTTTTCTAAAATCTGTCTTAATATATTTTTACTATAATTTAAATTTTGTTACTAGATCCAACTTATTATGATAGATGGTTATTTACCTGTCATAATATATGTAATTTTTATTACGAAAATGCCACCGTTATACCTATTATGATAGGTTTCTTAAAATACGTCATAATATATCTTAATTTTATTACAAAATTGCCACCGATCAATGTATTATGATAGGTGGATTTCACCTATCATAATAGCCCGTCATGGAATCCTCTTTTTCCACTTGTGTTTGTTTGTTTCTGTTCTAGCTTATGACCTTGCATGCCATTTCTATTTTTGTTTATCTGATTGTAATCCTTTTTAAAATAAATGAAATCAAAAGTTTATTTTATATTGAGTATCTCATTAAAGTCAATTGTGTTATGTATGAAGTTGATTGCTTTATTGATTATCATTACATTCATACATTTGCACACACAGATTATACCTGTAACAATTCCTGTATTAAAATGATTCTAAAATGCTTGATCTGGAAAAGATCTTGAAAGATTTTTGTAGGAACATTTTGGATGAACAATACTGGAGATTCAAATCAAATGAAAAGCAATGAAGTCGATTGCGACTTTGGATCAATCGATTGTGGTTAACAGGGGTTAAAAATTCCATGATGTGGAATTTTGTTATTTTTTTATTATATACTATTGATTGTTTCATATCCAATATATCTCTACGCTATGATTGAAGTGTTTGAGAGATTATATTGAGATTGTTGAATTGATATTGTATCACTGCTGAATTGTTTTGTTTGCATAATTTCTGATATGATACAATACCGTCAAATGCTTATACATGCTCTGAATTATTTTGTGAATACTGCATTGTACATTTGGGTTTTGAATATAAAACATGCATAATGACAATAGGAGCATTGCATGATATCTTAGATATTTCACATGCTTACACTTAAGGGGGAGAATTTATCTTTTTCATGTGATTATATGTGACAGGGGGAGCATTTGTCTCTGTGTTATGATTTACTGATGTATCTCTATATGACTGATTATCTGCATAATCAATACCTGTGTATCTTTTTTTATAATGCCCAAAGGGGGAGAATAATGTTGACTGGTATTTGATTGTGATACTTGATTTGTACAAACATGGTTGTTTATTAAGCATGATTGTGCATCATAAAAAAAGGGGGAGATTGTTGAGATTGTTGATAAGGGGAGCATTGGTTTAGCTAAACCTTACAATCTCAGAGCTCCTTTTCTACAATTTAATTTTCCAGCCTTTTACTTTGTTAATTTTGTGGTAGTTTGATTACATTGTCAGTTTACATTTTCTGAATTTAGTTTGGTTTTGTTTGAAGTTCTTGCATCCTTTATGTTTCTAGTTTTCATTTTTTTTCATGTTCATTTTATATTCTGAAATTGATCATTGTTCATTACTTACTTAGCCATGTTTCTTTTTACTTTTGTTGGACGTTGTAGTATAATTTAGTCTAGGTTTTGATTTTTGGTAATCTAGAGGATTATAGAGTAAGGAAATGAACAATCAGACATTTGCAATTAATTTGGAAAATCAAAGGAAACTGTGCACATTATAGGTATTTGAATCAAATACCTTAGGACCCCAAAGAGGGCCTAATTTTCCAAGATGTCTTCTTGAGACATAGTAAGCTTTAAGGGTTCAAATTAATTTTGTTGTCAATACTGTACTTGATCTTATTCTATTTTCCAATTTGTCCCAATTATAGATGATTATATTTAGACTTTCTATGTGTGCTTCCAGTTGTTGTGTATCCATTTCTAGTAGAAGTTTTCATTGCCTATATTTTGATCTTTTTTGATAGTAGTGGATGATTTGTTTACTGAGTTAGTTGATATGTGATTAGGTTAGATGTTAATTGTGTTTTTGGGTTTTTTCAGATTCTATAAATTTCCATGCACAGTTACTGATTTAATTTTTTTCTTAGAATTCATTCCCATATTAGTTCTTATCGTTCATTCACTTAGTTAATGACCAAATTAGGATTTCCTTTATATTAATTGAATTTTAGATTGTGAATTTTGTGTTTAGTTTCTTTTTAGTTTTTAAGATTCTTTTAATTGCATTAGTTTGGTCTTGTTAATACATATTACATTAGTTACAGTAATATGGGATAGATATCATGCATTGTTTTCTTTATTTTTTTTCCATTGGTGTTACTTAGATATTAATTCTTTCAGTTTCATATTTTTTAGGTTTCAATTTTACAATTTTTCTCCCCACCTAGTTAGTTTTAGTAAATAAATAAATAGGCCACAATTATACAATTTCTAAACTTAATAACAACCAAGTCTACATATTAGACCCTAGGTTGCCCCTATACTACATTAGTAGGAAATTTAGGTTTTGTTGACTTTTGTGCGACCAAAATCCTTTCAAGAATCCACCTAACAAATACTTGACCACCTTCTAGTAGTTTCTTTATGCACGTGTAATAAACCTAAAATTGTGAGGGACATTTATCGTTAGATCTATATATCATGGCATGTGGTTAGGACGATAGTTAGCAAAAGACACGGACATGAAAGCCTATAAAATCAGTGCTCAACAATGGCGTAAAGAACTTTTGGAGTGAAACGAACTTCATTCTTTTGTTGAGAAAACTCTAGAGTTTAAGCTTCACTAGAGAGTCACGACTAGGGATTCCAAAACGACCTTCTCTAGCCACCTTTCAATCACTAAGCCATCTTCTTCTTCCATTCCTCCATGAAGTTGCGGGAAAACACTAGAAGGGGGGAGGGTCGAATGGTGTATTCATAACTCTTTTTCATGGCTATAAGGTTGATCGTGATGTATGTTGAACTTGTGAGCTAGTCGTGCTTCATCTATAAACGTCATTTTGTTGAGGTCGTTTATAAGACCAACTCAAACACATTTCCCAAGAGATTTGTAGGCAGTAATCCTTGAAAATATTAATGCTCGTTGTAGACTTGTTGTTAACTTGTGTGTTTGGAGATTACTTTCATTAAGATCCAATCATTTACTAAATAAACTATAACACATAAGTAATTTTTATATCGGTTCACTCGTTGAGCAACGTCCAGTTGTTCTCTAAATTAATTTAAAGGGTTCCATTAAATATTCAATGAAGTACATTTGAGTATTCTAACCACTCCTGGTATCTCTAGTCAAACTGAGTAATCACTTTTACTATGACTAGTTGATTTTCACTCACTGCTAGTTGTTCAATATTCTTCACCCCTCCTAGTATCCTTAGACGTTCCTAGTATCCCTTTGATACACCGTCTAATTGAGTTTAACCCACTCCTGGTTGTCCCTGACCAAAAATAACCACATGTTACTAGGACCTTGACTGAGTTTCACCCACTCCTGGTTGTACAATATTATTCACCACTCCTGGTATCCCTTGATGCTCCTAGTATCCCTTTGATACACCGTCTAGTTGAGTTTAATCCATTCTTGGTTATCCCTATCCAATAGTAACCATGTGTTACTACTACCTCGATTGAGTTTCACTCACTCTTAGTTGTGCATTATTATTCACCACTCCTAGTATCCCTAGTCAGCGAATAACCTTTTGTTACCCTAGACTAGTTGAGTATTCACACCACTTCTGGTATCCCTGATCAACGAATAACCTCTAGTTACCCTAGATCAGTTGAGTTTGCGCACCACTCTTGATATCACTGATCAACGAATCTTCAGTTACCCTAGATCACTTAAGTATTCGCACCACTCCTGGTATCCCTGATTAGTGAATAACATCCAATTACCCTAGATCAGTTAAGTATTGCCACCACTCCTAGTATTCCTAATCAACGAATAACCTCTAGTTACCCTAGATTAGTTGAGTATTTGCACCACTCCTAGTACTCGACAATCCTGGCATCCTTTGATACGCTACCTAGATTTCCTCAACTCTCTCGAGTTATGTTGCAAGTGTTTTTATTATCTTCATAATTGCAATCAACTGATTGCATACAAGTCATTTAGACTATTACTCTTACAGAGAGGATATATGTTCAATACAATACAATCTATAGACTCGCTCAATATTAATCTTTTTTCTCACTTCTCTCTTCTTACAAAAGTAAGCAAATATTATAATAAGGCTTTGAGAGAACTTCTCAGTATTTCACTCTATCACTCTTTCTTTTCTCTTCTTACAAAAGTAAGCGTATATTTTGATGAAGCTTAAGAGTATTATTTTTCTTGAGCTCTTCTCTTTCTCTATATCCTTGATTAAGGTGTTTTGACTCCAATAGTTCAAAGAGATTTCCTTTCTCAATTCTGATGATGTTATATCTTCATATTCTTTTCTTCTCCATCATCATCATCATCTTCTTCTTCTGTTGATATTCTATTTATACACCTTTGATGAAATAGTTGTTCAGACGATGCTTTTTTCGAGATTTGGTAATATGACTGTTTGGTGAAGCTTCTCTTGGGATTTGATTTCTTATGGCTATTGGTGTAGGTGTTTGTCATAGGATGGAGTCTTTTTGTCAAAGCAGACATGCTTTTCAGAACATTAACAAAAACAAATTGACTACTTATTTGCATAGTTCTTGATGAACGAATCATTTTTCCTCCTCTTTTTAACGTTCATTTTCTACTCTTATAAGGTGGGTAGATGGAAGCCTGTAGTTGTTATCCTGCACAGAGTAAAACATATGTTTATACGACATGTATGTCTTATTCCCTGTTTACCTTATCACTGAGCATTTAATGTTACTCAAGATATGTTCAGAACAATCAAAGTTTTTATGTTTTCTATCATTTGACTATAAGTGTGTTTGGTTTTGTTTAGTTGGTATTTTACTCGTTATTTTCAATATTTATTAGAAGTGACTTGTATTATTTTTCAGTCATAATTTTCAATGGCAAGAACATTCCATGAATGTTTTCTTTTTTACTATCGTCCACTTCTGATACATTTCATATAGAGCGGGTCGATGCGTGTAGTAGGTTGTACATTCAACAAATAACTTTTATCACTTTGGTTGTTTTTGGAGCATTTAATGCTTGTTCAGAACTACAAAACACTACCATTGAGGTAGTATTTATCAATTAAGCTTTTCTTAGATACCAAGCGTTGAGTAAGAACTTCATTATTGGACAAAGTTAGGATTTTAGCTCATAGTATCGTTTAGGCTTATGTAAATGCTTTATGGAATATTTCCTTTTAGAGCTTGAGCATTTAGCATATTTCTTCCTTTATAATATTTTTAATCTTTTTTAGGCTTATAGAGAGTTTGGTCAAAGACATTCTCTTGACACATTTTTGCTCCTTGAGAGTTTAACTTAATACCCTTGGGGAAAAATACCTTACGCGTTTAGTATAATTCTCTTTTGACGTTGATACACTGTCGTTGAAGCTATCAAATTAATACTACTTTTCAAGGCAACTTCAGTATTGCCAATTAATATTCAAGAAAGTAGATAGGGTTAAAGTAACCTTGAGTCATCTCCCAATGAATATGAACTTGCTTTTCAATATTTGACTCTTATGAATGTTATGCAATGGTCAAGAATAAAAGTGAGAAATTATGCTAATGAAGTTAATGTTGGAAGAACAAATAGGAAATTTAGAAACAATTAGAATGAAATAGGCTAATTTCACTGCTTTCCAAGATAAATTCTTCATCGGTTATCCACAGATCATTGTTTAATTTATTATTGTTCCAATTTCAAATTAATTAAAGAACATTATGAATTAACTTGAGGGCGATCATACAATAAATCAAAGTAGATTCTCAATCAAATGCAAGACCTTCCTAGATTATTCACAATGAATTCAACCAAAGTACATTCTCAATTAAATCCTATTGTGTTTAATCATGTCTATTCTTAAATCCTCTTGTTAAGCGCCCCTAACCAGGGTACCAGATCGTTATCAAGTAATATAATCGGTAAGACCGAGTATCGTTCTTCCAAATGACTCTTAGGCCTTATCTTTCATGTAAATTGATTTCATAAGCCTTGAAAAAGAATTAATTTTATAGTTGTGTGCAAAACGAAAATAAACATGCAAATGCAAGTGAATCAATTGGCAAAGAAAAGATATGAGTTAAACGATAAGAGCATTAATCATAGATAAGAAACCCAACAATTGATAATACAAGCATATGAATAAAATAAGAATTTCAGTATAAAAGAGTTTCAAAAGGATTACATTGTTCCCCAACAACAAAGGGTTTAGTTCACAATAGATATGGTGAAACAATATGGAATTAAAGGAAAAGATGAAAGAGTAAACCCTAGATTTGATAAATTGGAGCCTAAGCATCCAAGCAACCGCCTCCAAGGAGTGTAGAAGTGCTCTGGACATCTCTGCTTGCCAAAAGATTACTCTGAAGGTCGCACTGGCTCTATTTATAACGCATAAAAGTAACAGAATTTAAGCCCAAGCCCAGCATTCCACTGCTCAGCGCTTAATTTGACCGCTCAGCGGTTTCCCTCTAAGTCGTCGACCGCTCAGCGGTCTATCCCACCGCTCAGCGGTTTGCCTCCAAATCGTTGGACGCTTAGCGGTGCCGCTTGAGCGAGAGGCAGTGGCCTCACCCTCGAATCTGGCAGTCACTGGAAATAGCGCTGAGCGGTGACTTTGACACTTCTTTTCTTCTTTTTTTCCTCTTTTCTTGAGTCTAAGTCCTCACTTCTTTGCTTCCATCCTTAAATCTCATCAAATCCTACAAAACAATGCAAAAACAAGCATAATATCTCTAAAAACAACTTTTGACTCTCTTTTGACTAAACTAAGTGTTTTGCTTGATTCTATGCTCATTCTAAGCCATACAGGGTGTGTTTTGATATCAATTTTAAGTGTAAAAATAACGGTTTTTAGACTGCTATCACAACCCCAAACTTAGAACTTTGCTTCTCCTCAAGCAAACCAGACAAAACTTGGCTTTCCACTTTTTCATCAAAATAGTTCAACACTCTCAAAATTCATTTTTCTCAGAACAAGAATTACTCAATTCAGATTTTCAGTGGAATCTTATCAAGATGCTTACATGCTTCTATTCAATTCAGTTCACATAATCACATACTTTTCCAACAGATGCTCTACTTATGAATGATCAATCAACTAAGCAAGATGTAACCATACAATTTATCAATCCTCTCCAAGCAAGTGTTTCACTCAATCACTCAAGTGTTTAAGAGGTCACACCATCTCTCTGCTATTCACATATCTCATGAAACAAAATTGCCCTTCATCTACTAGAATCAACATTCTCACATACAAATGTCATCACAAGGACTTTTCCAAGGCTTATAATGAGGCTGGGTTAACAAGAAAAATTGGTTTTTCTGGAACACAAAATCCTTGCGTTAAGAGAGTTATTTTAACATTCAAAGTTCAAGCACAAACTCTCTTTTTAACCAATCTCACTCATTCCCAACTTCTTTCCTTTTTTTTCTTTATTTTTACATTGAGCTCATCTTTCATGCTTTTTCTTTTCTTCTCTTTTCTTTTCTCATGCTTTTCTTTCATTCAACACTTGAGCTCAATGCCTTTCTTTTGCCTTTCAATTTTTCCCAACAACCCCAAACTTGAACCTTGGCAATATCATACAATTATTCTCAACGCAACTCAAGGTAAAAATTTTCAATGCAAGGGTTTTCATCCTGTTTCAAGGCTAGGGTTCAAAAAGGATAGAACACATGGTTCTAATTTCTTTGGGTGAATATTTGGCTAAGAACGGCTTCCAAAAATGGCCTTGATCATATCACATAAACATGCAATTCAATCAGTCATAAAGATTCAGGCAATATCATTCATGCTTCCATATGAATAACACATATATCAATAAACACTTTGGAGCTCAATACCTCACGCAGTTATGCTTTTCTCAAACATCGTTCATACTCCCTGCTTAGCATCATAACCACAATCATAAATCATCACACATCTGTTCACACAGCTAGTGAACAATTCACCTGTATATCAACATGCATCACAAACTCAATCGTCATCCACATCCAATCATCATTAAGAAAACTCATCATGCAATAACAATCAAGTCAAACCATAATCAGAAAAGGTGTTCAAGCCAAGCACAGACACCTACGCTACTCGACAGAATTCAACCTATTCTAAAAATTCAAAGTACAAAAGAGAAAGATAAAACCCCTGTTCTAAGCATTGGCATCCATCAGTAGATACCCTCTCAACTCATGTCATCATCTGAGTCTTCATGATCTCCATCCTCAGCATCCTCAAAGTCATCCTCCTCATCATCCTCGTCCATGTCTGGAGCTTCAGCTGCTCCAGCTCCACTCCCCTGTGCATGCTCCTGAGGTCAAGCCATAGCGCTATGGAACTCATCCATACTCCACCTGTGCACTGGTGGTGTATCATACAAGCTCACTATCATCTTGGCAGTAGCTATCAGCCCTCTGCAGAGAGACTCCAGTTTGGCCTCCATCATGGACATATAAATGTCCCTCATCTGAAACGGCTCTGCATGTTGTGCAGGTTCATCCTCCTGCTGGGCCGCTCCTCTCCTAGGACGTCTCCTAGGCACTGCTCCAGTTGCCTCGTCTCCACAAAACTATCGATAATAAGAGGCATCTATGGCCTTCCTAGGCCTCTCGAATGGTGGAACAGAAGTATCCACCCTAGCCTGCTGGCACAAATAGGTGATCAAGGACGGATGTCCCAAGGGTGTCCTGCTACTCATAGTAGTAACGCAACTCTTGATCTCGTTGGCGATGACCTCACCAACATTCACGTCCATCTATTTCAGCATACAATAAATAAACTTAATCTTGTGCATGGTGATATCAAAAACATGGGAGCATGGCTGAACATTGGCATGAGTAAATGTCATCCAATACTTTGCTAGAGGTGTCAGATTTGCCCTCTTTATGGTGATGGGCACTCCACTTGGGTTCCTCTGAAAGTGTCCTCCAAGGACACACATAACCCTCTCAACCTCCTCATATTCTCTGAACTCCCTTAGGTTCAGTGCAAACTAGCACTACTCACCCGACCACTCAGTGCCTAAGAAGCTATTGATAGTATCGGGGTCATATCGGATAATCTGCCCCCCTAACATAGCTAGTATATCTCCCCGCCGACACTCCTCCTCTGGCTAAGGCATTTGTATAGAACTCCTTCACAAGTTTAATGCTGGCTGGCGCAGGATATGTAGCCAGCCTCTCCCAGTTTCTTCTCTCAATCTCCAACCCAAACTCATGAGCCAAGTCTGGAATAAAAATAGCATTGCTTTCCATCAGTAGTCTCCTTTCTTGCACAGTCACGTAATGCTCCTCATGTTTCCTGGAGAGGAACCTAAGAGAATAGAATCTTCTCGGCCTCTCCGGCTTTTTCCTCTCGTTCCTAGCGGTTTTCACCCTCCTAGAAGATGACGATATCCCTACATCAAATGAAGTTCATAAAACCACATGAATTCATCATTAGAGGTTAGTAAATCATCAAATTATACTCTTAATCAAGCACTGTCCAACGCTGAGGGAAGAACAGGGCCGCTCAGCGTCCTTGCATAAAAAATAAAACAACCACTCAAAACCTGACGCCCACCGCTTAGCGTCCAAAGTGACCGCTCAGCGGCGGTGTCAAGGGTTTTACAAAAACCCTTTCCTAAATGTTTAATCTCCACTCAATCACAAATTTCACCATTCCAAACCAAATTTATGCAATTCAATCGGTGCAAAAGGTTTCTATTTCATCAAATCATGAATAGAAATCAAAAGCTCTAATTTTCATGTTCCTACACATATTCTTCATCAAATTTCAATTTTAGAAACCCTAACAATGGAATTGCATAACTTACTTGAGTGGAGATCCTCTAGATGCTTGCAAGACTCTTTTTAATTGATGATAAATGCCTCCCAATGAAAAGCACTCACCAAAAACCCCAAACTTTTGACAATGGAATGGCTGAAAGATGAAATTTTTGTGAGTGGGTGATGAGAAAAGTGGAGAAAACTCTTTGGAAAGCACTTGAAAGTGAAAGATAGGTACTAGGGTTCGTAGAGACCGCTTGGGCGAACTCTAAAGAGGAATTTTCAAAGTGCAGAAACCCCCAAAACGCTGAGCTTTTAAAAGCCCGTGTAGGGTCTGTGTCGCCACCGCTCAACGGTCAAATGAACCGCTCAGCAGTGAGCGTTAAAAAAATTTCTCTCTTTGTTGCTGGCCTTCACGTGTTGAACCCTGTAGCACTTGATTTCAACTTTCAATTTTTTTAATTGTATGTCTTTCCCTCTCACATGCAACATTCAAACCTATAATGCTCTAGAACAGAGTTAAAAACAAGAAAATAATCAACTGGGTTGCCTCCTAGGTAGCGCTTGTTTAACGTCACGAGCCTAACCCAAACCTTCTAGCACTCAGTAAGTCCCTTCCAACACCTTTCAGTAGGTGTACTTATCTGTATCCCTCAGTAGATACATAAAAATTAGCATCCCCCAGTAGATGCTACCCAAAAATTGTTTAAAAATCCATAAACTACATGTCCAAAATAAAATGAAATAAAACTACTGTTTTACAACACATATTATGCCCTCCAGCAAATCACGTCTTCTCCTTCATGTTGATGTCTTTGATACACCAACTCCCCAGCTTCCTTCTATCCACCTTCTTGGTACGTCTAGAGTATGGTGCTTCAATCTCCATCACTCCTTTCTCTTTCAGTTCTTTCACTACCCACTCCTTCTTCTTATACTTCACCTTTATACCAGGTCAGAGTGGTTCCTCCTTCATCTCAAGATGAATTGTTCGTCCTTTTTCAATGTCTTCATTAATATGTACCTGCAAAATATTACAACTGTCAGTATCAGTACCTTTGCTTTCTTCAACTACAACTTCTCTTCTCAACTTCATGTGTCTGGCTCTCTTCCTTATTCTCATGTTATTTTCTTTAGAGCCATTATACATTAACACATGTTCTTGATCTCTTAACATCATCCTCCCGTCATGGATACGCATCACCATTTTAGAAGTTCTCATGAAAGGTATTCCCAAAATCAATGGAATCCTTTCATCCTTTTCCAGATCCATAACTATAAAATCAACCAAGAACTCCAGCTGCTCAATACAAACAATCACATCCTCCACCATACCATGTGGCTTCTTAGTAGAACATCCGCTACCATTAGAGAAAGTTTAGATGGTTTTAATACTAGCCCTCCAACTTTTTTCAAATAACGCAAAGGCATTATATTAATACTCGATCCAGAATCTATCATAGCTCTTCCTACATCCACATCATTTATAACACATGGAAGAGTCAAACTCCCTGGATCCTTCATTTTTGGCAGATGCTTCCTCTTTTTAGGTTGGATACAAATTTCTTGTTCTTCTTCATCAAGATCTATCACTTCTCCAAGATAATATTTTATTCTCTTGGAGTAAACAGGAATTTGTTGAAGTACTGAAGGCACCACAGTTACTTGATTAAATATCTCTCTGAACTGTCCATAGTAATTGTCTTTTCTCTTTTCCTCTTCTTCTCCCTCACTGCTTTCTAGCTCAACAATCTCTCTTTCTTCTTCCTCTTCACTGTTCTCCACTTCAACGACTTCCTCTTCAGCTTTCCTCTTGCTTCCAATTACAACAACTTTACATTACTCTTTAGGGTTAACATCAGTGTTAGCCCTAAATTGATTTTTCTCTGTGGTTTCCATCCTCTTTGACAACTGACCAATCTGCATCTCCAATGTTCTGAAATTGGCCTAGCTACTCGCATAGTGAGAGTCATAAACCTTCATAAATTTATCAAATCTATCATTAAGGTCTCTGACAGTCTCTATCAAACTATTCACTTGCTGCCACAAGGGTGATGGTTGTTGTGCTCTGTTGTTAAGGAAGCTTCCTGATTGCCCAGATGGGTTATTTTGATTTTGCCCAATACTAGGATGGTTTTTCCAACCTTGGCTAGAGTTGCCTTGATTGAAATTTCCCTGCCTATATTGGAATTGATTCCCCATATAGTTAGCCTCCTGTTGTATCTCTTCTGGCACAACACATTGACCATTAATATGGTCACCACCACAAAAGTCACAAAGTTGTTGAGCTTGGGAGACATTCCTAATCTCCTTTGGAAGTTGAAACAAAATCTTCGTTAAATTATCCAATTTCTAAGTAAGAAGGTGATTTTGAGCTAACATAGCATCATCAGCAGGCAAATGCAAAACTCCCCTCTTTTGCACTGGTGCGCCCCTCTCACTATAAGTTTCCTGTTCATTTGCAGCCATACTCTCGATCAGATCATAAGCTTCATCCTCAGTCTTTTTCTTTATATCACCTCCAACCGAGGTGTCCAACATCATCTTTGACTGTGTATTTAGGCCTCCAAGGTATGCAAGAACTAGAGTTGTCTTGTCAAACCCATGAACATGTGTCTTCCCCAATAGGCCTTTAAACCTATCACATGCTTGTCCGAGAGTTTCCTCCATGCCCTGTTTGAACAAAGAGATCTCCAACCTTCCTTGGGTGACTTTCGACTGTGGAAAATACTTGTTCACGAATTTGGATGCCACAGTCTCCCACGTAGTGAAAGTTCCTTCTGGAAAGGAGTTTAGCATGCCTTAGCATTGCCTCCCAGTGAGAAGGGAAACAAGCTAAGCTTTACTTGATCATCAGATACTCCAGTCATCTTTACAGTGTTTCAAATTTCACTGAATTTTGTCAAATGATCATAAGGATTCTCATTCGACAAACCATGAAATTGGTTGCCCTGTACCAAATGGATTAACGCAGGGTTCATCACCATGTTGGTTGTATTATCCCTTGGCATGGTTATACTGTTGAAATGAAACGGGCCAACAACATTTGATGCATCAGCAAGTGTGCGTCTAGGAGGAGGTTGCTCAACTGCCATCTCTTCTGGATCTTGTATAAGAGCTTCTGGTGAGAGTTGTAACAATCTCTCAAGGGAAGGGAACAATTCTCTAGATGAACGTTTGACTCTCCTTCCCCTCCTGTCTGATAGTCCTTCAAGAAGCGGTTGCTGGTTTTTCTTACTTCTAGTATGAATTGCTTCTTGCATACACAAGAAACAAAAACCCTAGAAACAAAATTCTAGGGTATAAATAGTCTTGGAGGGAAACCGCTGAGCGGTAAAATTAGGCGCTGAGTGGTGGAATCCTGGGCTTGGGCTTAAATTCTATTACTTTTATGCGTTATAAATAGCCCCAGTGCGACCTTCAGAGTATTCTTTTGGCAAGCAGAGACGTCCAGAGCACTTCTACACTCCTTGGAGACTATTTCTTGGATGCTTAGGCTCCAATTTATCAAATATAGGGTTTACTCTTTCATCTTTTCCATTAATTCCATCTACTTTCTCCATGTTTATGGTGAACTAAACCCTTTGTGTTGGGGAACAATGTAATCCTTTTGAAACTCTTTTATATTGAAATTCTTATTTTATTCATATGCTTGTATTATCAATTGTTGGGTTTCTTATCTATGATTAATGCTCTTATCGTTTAACTCATTCGGTACGAAGATATTTGTCTTTGTCGATACGGAGACGTACGGGGAAGTCATGAACTGATAAGAATTTCCTTGATTAAGCAATACTGCCTAGAGATAGGGGTAGGACGATCAATTGCATTTGCTTCTATAATATATTGCATTGCTAATTACTTAGGAGACTAGAGATGGTAAACTAGTAATTAGTGCTAGGCTCTTTTTGCCGAAAGATCGGGTTTAGAGTAGGCTAAGAAAGTTTGCATGGCAATCTGATAATAAAGCGAATATAATAAGAAAAGTAGATATAAGAGAGTGGATAAGGATGAAATTGTAAACCCCAAAAACTCCATTAATTCATATCTTTTCTTTGCTAATTGAATCACTTGCATCTGCATGTTTATTTTCATTTTGCATACAACCAAAAAATTATTTCTTTCTCAAGTCTTATGCAATCAATCTACATGAAAGATAAGGCCTAAGAGTCCTTTGGGAGAACGACACTCGGTCTTACCGATTATATTACTTGATAATGATCTGGTACACTTGCCAGGGACTTAACATTCGTTATGAAAAGTTTGACAATTTGAAGGAATCTTAAATAGTAAAAGCAAGGACAAAATTATACATTATATAAAGGTATTGCAGTTAATTATGTAAGTTCTAATGTATTTATATGTATCTATGAATAAATGTTCTTTAAAGTAGAAGGCAAAGTTCTTTGTGTAAGTTTCAGATGTAAGTATTTGTTGGAGTTTATAAAATTTCAGTTTTCATTTTAAAGCTTACTATATTTGATGGAATTTGTAAATTCTATTTCATTCTTATTATGTTTAAGGTTTAAATCCTTTTTTGGTCCCTAAGTTAAAAGCTGGTTTTCAGTTTAGTCACCCCTTTTAAAAATGTAAACCTTTGGTCTCCACGATGTCCAAAATGTATCAAATCAGTCCTATCCGTTAACGGTTTTTGATTAATTTCCTTAATTTCTCTCATGCTTTAGGGTTTAGGGTTTAGGGGTTGTTGATGTTGCAACCTTCCATAGTAATTGTCTCAGGTTTATGCCAGCAAATTTCTTCCTAAAATTTAACAGATAGGACTGATTTGATACATTTTGCACATCATAGAGACCAAAGGTTTACATTTTTAAAAGGGGTACTAAACTAAACATCATCTTTTAACTTAGGGACCAAAAGGATTTAAACCTATGTTTAAAATTTTATTTTATCTTTTTCTATTATCTTAATTTAAAAATCAATGTTTGCTTTGTCATCATAATCTTATTATTTCTACAATCTTGTCAATACTAATGAGAGCCGTGTTATGAATATTTGGTTTCCTTGTGGGGAATAGAAAGTGATTAAATTATAATATATAATATATAATGTGTAATATGTAATATAATATGTAATAATATATAATTTATAATATATAATGTGTAATATAAAATATGTAATATGTAATATATAATGTTTAATATATAATATGTAATATGTATTATATAATATATAATATATAATGTGTAATATATAATACGTAATATATAAAATATAATTTTTAATATATAATGTGTAATACAAAATATATAATATATTATATAACATGTAATATATAATATTTCGGTAGATATTATGTGGGACCGAGACACTAACCTTTTTTGACGTGGCTTTATCGCTTTCTGATGCTTGAATTGGGTTCTCCGCTTGTCTTCTTTCCTCTTGGGCCGCTCGATCTTCTGAAATCCTGGCCATTCGGTGATCTTTAAACTTTGACCGCTCAGTCGCCTTCCCGGTGGAGAGGGGAGGTACCTGCAAAAGGCACTCTAACGCCCAAGTCAGGCGTGTATTGAAGAGTCTCGGCTCTTGACTGGATATTTAGTGATTTTGTTATCACTATAGAGTATTTTCATAGTAGTGGAGTGTGAGTAGAATGTACCTGGCTTGTGGCCCTGACTTTCTATTTATAATTTGTCTCGTGGACCTTAAACTGTCATAAGCCCAATAAAATATAAAGAGAATAAAATATAAACAAACTTACCTGAAAATCTGGTTAGTTGCCAAATATCTTTAAATAGATATTCTTGATTATCCTTTCATTATTTTATCTTTTGTTTATCAATATCTTTAATAAGATATTCTTGATTATTTTATATCTTTAATACGATATATCGTAACCGTTCGGCCCTAATATCATACTGTACATTATGCCTCCCAAGTCCGAGTTAATCGTTCGACTTTAGCCATGATTAATTATAGGACTTATGAGTTTGAGGGAGGTTGTTCTCGTTGTATTGAGGAGCTTGCTTTCCATGTGCTTCCGAGAGGGATTTACCTCTTCGGCCTTCAACATGAACCGAAAGGGATTTACCTCTTCGGCCTTCAACATGAACCGAGAGAGATTTACCTCTTCGGCCTTCAACGTGAACCGAGAGGGATTTACCTCTTCGGCCTTCAACGTGAACCGAGAGGGATTTATCTCTTCGGCCTTCAACGTGAACCGAGAGGGATTTACCTCGACGGCCTTCAACGTGAACCGAGAGTTGGATTTACCTCTTTGGCCTTCAACGTGAACCGAGAGGGATTTACCTCTTCGGCCTTCAACGTGAACCGAGAGGGATTTACCTCTTCGGCCTTCAACGTGAATCGAGAGGGATTTACCTCTTCGGCCTTCAACGTGAACCGAGAGGGATTTACCTCTTCGGCCTTCAACGTGAACCGAGAGGGATTTACCTCTTCGGCCTTCAACGTGAACCGAGAGGGATTTACCTCTTCCGCCTTCAACATGAACCGAGAGGGATTTACCTCTTCAGCCTTCAACATGAACCGAGAGGGATTTACCTCTTAGCTTTTTCTTCAACGAAAGGGATTTACCTCTTGGCGTTTTCTTCAACGAGAGGGATTTACCTCTCGGTCTTTGCCTTCAACTTTCTTATTGACGAGAGAGATTTACCTCTCAGTTCTTTCTTCAACGAGAGGGATTTACCTCTCAGTCCTTAACTTTAGATTCTTCCTGGAGGACTGTTTTTTATTTATAAATGGAGGAGTGGCTTTGATGTTATTGATAAGGACTAAGTGTTGCCTTTTGAACATTACTGTACTTGAAAATTCATTAGTAGATAAATGCAGCTTTATGTGTGGATGAACCGATTTTCTTCAACAAGCCGCTGAATCTTTTCATCAACGACTGCATTTGAATTTTATTAGGGACCTTACCTGGATCCTATTTCCATCCTTTCTTTTCTTTGATGAAGGGTTCTGCAATCTGAACCTCTTGTCAAAATAAAAATCTGATTCACCATGTTACTGGAGTGAGACTGGCCCCACGTATCGTGAATTACCTCAATTTTTAAGTTATATCTCATATAACCTTCTGACGTCTCATATATGATAAGGAAACGACTCGGTTTCAATAATTAGGTATATTGTGAATATTTATTATTATATATTATATCATAATAGTATAAATGCTTCGGTTACAATATAATATGAATTGCTGCGATATATGACATGTACAATAAAGAAGACGTCCAAACCGTCTTGACATAATATTGCCATTGATAATTTTTGCTAATACAATAATTATTTTAATCACATCAATGTATTTATGGTTACGCATGATATATAATGTCATATAAGATAGAAACATGGAAGATTCACATTTTTCCAGGTAACAATAATCCATTTTTTGAAGTTCGGAAGGGAAACCCCTTCTTATGAGGTGTGAGTATATATTATATATAATATGTTATAGATAAACCATGATATCTCTAATGTTTATAAAATAGTTATTATAATATCCAATAGTTTAGATTTTTCTGTGGTTTATCGTTATAAAGAATATAGAATTTTATAAAATATTTATATTTTAAAAATACTTATCTTGTTGACGAGACTTCGCGTAGAAATGATGATCTATGTTGTATAACTTTTGTTTTGTCAAAATTTTTTGATGTTGATTTGAAACAACGATGTTGATACCGAATGTTTGTCTTGGTTCCTCGAAGCTTTCAATGGGATGCCCCCGGCCCCACGGTGGGCGCCAAAATATTTCAGTAGATATTTTGTGAGACCGATACACTAACCTTTTCTGACGTGGCTTTATCGCTTTCGGATGCTTGAATTGGGTTCTCCGCTTGCCTCCTGGACTGCTCGATCATCTAAAATCCTGGCCGTTCGGTGATCTTTAAACTTTGACCGCTCACTCGCCTTCCCAGTGGAGAGGGGGAGCTACCTTTTGTCTGGTGGAGAGGGGGAGGTACCTCCGAAGCTTTCAGAGTAGTGGAGTGTGAGTAGAATGTAACTTGCTTGTGGCCTTGACTTTCTATTTATAATTTGTCTCGTGGACCTTAAACAAACTTACTTGAAAATCTAGTTAGTTGTCAAATATCTTTAAATAAATATTCTTGATTATTCTTTCATTATTTTATGTTTTGCTTATCAATATCTTTAATAAAATATTTTTGATTATTTTATATCTTTAATGAGATATATCATAACCATTTGGCCCTGATATCATATTGTACATATAATATATAATATAGGATAATGATATTTAAACAACATTTTTTGACAACATTTGAACATTGATTACGTGTCAATCTGTGATTGGTCAAAAATTACTCCACAATAATGTTTATGATTATTATTATTATTATTGATTATGGAATAATTTTTTACCAATCAGAGATTGACACGTAATCAATGTTAAAATTTTGTCTAAAAATGTTGTTTAAATATCATTATCCTATAATATAATAGTAGTCCGGAGGACAAAAATCTACGCAGGTAAAGTTTATTAATAAAAGGATTTTTTTAAAGATAATTTAATAATTTATAGCATTTTATACAATGATGGATTGTAGATGTGTTATTGAAAGTTGAAATAGAAATTATTTGTTGTAAAATACTTTTCTTTTTGGAATATGTTAACTAAACGGTAATTTTATGTTAAATTGAGTTTTAAATAATTATTTTATAATAAAAGTTAAAATAAGTATTTGTTTCGAAAGTCGGGTTTTTATGGACGTAGACCATCATGTTAATTTATTTTTTCCGAAAAGTGTTTTTTTTTGTAGGGATTTCTTCCTACAACCTATGTTTTTTTTCAGCATAGTATTCGTGAGATGATTTAATTAATTTTTAGCAATTCTTTTTCCAAATTTATATTATGAATTATAAATTACATTATGGATAATTTAATCTAAAATATATTTTATATTTTGGATTATTTTATAATTTACATTATGGATTATATAACCTATAGTGTAAATTTGCATTAGTGTATACAATTTGATATACATTTTGAATTTTAAATTATTTTTTAAATTTGTATTATGGATAGTATAGTTTGAAATGTAAATTTGATTTAGGGATTATATAATTTAGAATGTAATTTATATTTTAAATTGTTTTTTGAAATTTTATTTCAAATTGTATAATTTAGAATATAAATTTGCATTTTAAATTGTATACTCCAAAATATAATTTATATTATGAATTACAGAATTCAAAATATAGCTTGTATTCTGAATTGTCTTCTCAATTTGCATTATAAATTATAAAATTCAAAATATAAATTTGTATTTCAAATTGTAACGTACAAAATGTAATTTATATTTTAAATTGTTTTTCAAAATTGTATTATTTATTATATATTCCAAAACATATTGTACAATCCAAAACTATAATTAAAACACTAAATAAATTATGTACTATCCTTTTCTATTATATTGAGGTGCAGGGAGAAAACACTGGGGTGCATGAAGAAATTCTTCTTTAGTAAATTTCTCTTGGCCATGAGAAACGTATGAAATTACACGTGATTGGACTGGGCCTTGAAAACAATGGTTTGGTTCATCTATCGTTTCGTCTGTGCTAGGGTTTTGGAAAAGAGGGTTTTACTGTTTTAGGTTAAATTTCTTACGATAGTTTGGTTGGCTTGTGGCCTTAGGGTTTTTGTGAGATTCGGTTGAAGAGTTCTCTCCACTTTCTCTATGGATCTTTCAGACCTTAATTCAGCTGAAATGCAGAAATTTTACTCTGTAAGTTTAATTTCTTCAAACCCCTTGTTAGTATCTTGTGATATTACGGGATTCTTATGTATGTGAAAATGAACGTATCCTCGCCGATTTAAGCAAATAACGTTCATTTTTGTTGATAGCAGTACATGTATACATTCCTTTTCTCTCTTGATTGTTATGAATTAAACAAAGGTTGATTCTGTTATTTTAGCTATAAATTAAATGAGTTATTATGCAAGTTACAAAATGAATAAACCCCTTATATTGATTAGCGGAAGCATGTATTACCTTTTGCAATGCCATATAATAATTCGTTAGTTTCCAGAATGAAAGTACAGCTGTGTCGATTTTCTATTTTTACTGTGAATTTTGGGTAGTTATGCTTGACTTTACTTTTAATCTTAATTTTACCTATCTTCATATTCTGCGTATACAGTCTGAAAAAATTGGAAGATGGGTGAGAAAAATTGCATTTATAGGCTACACCTCTTATTCTGTTCTGTGTTCGATTATATTTTAGCCATTGTTGTATGAATACCTGACAATGAAGAAAGTTGTGAATCGAGTAAGAGTTGAACTAATCAGTAGACACATTGTCACAAATAAACCAGATGTGACTGAAATACAATCAGTACAAATCTTTTAAAGCACAATGTCTGTGAAATATAAAAGATAAACTTTGACTATAAGAGTTATAGGCAAAATAATTTTAGTTTATAATTATCTAGTTTAAGTGTCTAACCTTGCTGTTACTGTTTCAAGCCATATTCTAAGATGGTTTTTGTGTTTCTCTTATGTATGCTTTATAGTGAGGATGATGATGCTTAAGTATCATTTGTTGGTCACATTCCGTTTTTTTTTTTTGCTTGGAGAATGTTAATGGTTCTCTTTTAGTGTTATTTTTGCTATCTGCTTTGTGTCAGAATAAATACAAGTTTTGCCGATGCAATTTGTAACATCCTAGCTTAGGATGTACCGAACAACTGTTTTTATTGTGAGAGAATGATACAACATGTATATCTTAGTCGTTAAGTTCTTACTACAGTTCTATCACATTAATCAACATCAATGTATAATAAGACTATGACAACCAATACAATAACAAACCATACATTCCCTTAAACGGAATCATGATCAACTGATTAGCTCTATATCACCTGTCAACTAAAGGCAACCTGTGGCAATACCAACCTTCTCTATAAATGTATGTCAACTTTCATACTTCAATGTATCCTTCCTTTTTACCAAAACAGAATGATTCGAGTGGTCTTTCACCTCAACTTTGGACTTGTCTCTCCTGTTCCTCAAGGCTTATTAGTAAAACTCCAAGTTGTTCTTATCAGTGCTAAATTCAGCATGAGTCGGAATCCTACGAGCGAGACATCCATTCATTTCTACCCCTTGAAAGAGGAAAGGGTAGAACTTGAATCTCAATCTCTTCCACTGCCAAGAGACCCATGTCTTTCACCTTCTCTTAAAGACGAAGAGATCCACTTTTCTATCTTTTCGCAAGAGGAAAGGTACCAATGAGGATTTAAAGAAGTATAATCAGAAGACATACTCCATATCATAACCACCATTACGCTGTTGGGGTTCAACATCGTGACCCGCTCACTAAGTTAAACAATGATCACAGAAAACCGTTACTGCACCTCTCGTAACCCATACAAAACATATCTCATGTTATGACATTCTCAAGTCAATAAATACCACAAATTCCACTGTAGTACAAAGTCAATCAACACACATCAATAAGTTAACCAAGTACTAACCACATCCCCCCTATTTTCAATATACACATATCAAAAGATGAGAAACCCATCTACCTTTCCAAATTGGACCCCATGTGGGTCCACCAATTTTCTTCACGTTACATACACCATGGCCCCACACTCTTCAAACATTTAATGTGTGGTATGTTCTTCTCGTATTAAAACTAACATCCCTTGAGCACCGTGTATAAGGAAAACATAATGTGAAACTTTGGTGCATGACTTACATCACATGAAACCCTTATGGCTTCTTCCTAGTGCCCTGGACATCACATACCAGACTAGCTTTTGGAGAGAAAACATGTGCCCCTATCTCATGAACAAGGAAACAACAACCCACATACCCAAATGACTTATACATACCCGACATTCCCCATACAAAACTCTTTACCCACGTGTACATGATAAAGAACCAATCTCCATACAAGCATGTATTCATCTCTCTAAAATGATTTGGCTTGGAAAAGAACAACACTACGGGCATGATGGTTCCCTTCACTCCTCACAGTCATCACCACAACATAACATCCATGCAAATATAAATACCCTCATTACACCAAATGACTTACAACTAGTCATTCACTTACAACATCAAACAAAAACTCAATTCACTAGCCATATTTGCACACCATCACAAATACCATAAACAGACAAATGGTTACGTAGAAACACATTATTCATGGTGGCTACATGATGGTATCCGAACAAGTTCATGCATCAATTTAAACTCCTACATCCTCTCGGTTGCTCCAAAAAACCATGTACCCAATTTAAGATCCCAAACTACCCATGACCATAACCTAACCCTCATATATCACGGTTTTCATTGATATTCATTAAACAGCATGTTCCCTCAAACTAATACCTACACCCTATATACCCACGTTCACTTACACTCCCAACTTACTCTCGTTTGCACCAGAACCCGCGTGTCCCTTTACTCTAAACAGCCCAATCTGATATTTGACCAATGTTTTCCCGTTCCCATACGTTAGTGCCTAATCACTAAACGAAAACACCCTCATCCCACTATAACTTTGGGAACACGTTAATTTCCCCCCACCTTACTGCTGCATGAAAAACACATTGCTAAACCATACAACATCCCAGAACCTGTGCAGAACTCCCATCAAGCCACAAACTCCTGCCCGTAACGTTATGAGCGAACCAAACCTCAAACACACATGGCATCTTCTACAACATTCTAGAACCCAACACAACCCTTAAACGTAACCAAGGCATTAAAGCCCTTGAACCACACTACCCCTGAATTGGAATGCACTCATCATGCGTAGATTACACTGCCACGGTCACCCACAGCTTGCACAGAATGGCAAGATCAAGAGAATACATACCATAACAAAATCCCAAACATAAGGAGTTAGCTCCCCTTACCTGGATGGATCTAGGTTTCCCTTTGGTCCTACATTTTTTGCCTCAAGGTTTCTTTCTCTTTCGCCACAGTGCAGCTTAGCAAAACTCAGATCTTCTTCGTAACCACTCACGGCTTTCTCTCAATCTGCTCTTGCTTTCTCTTTCCCCTCCTTACAGTTCTCTCTTCTCTCGTTTTAACCTAATCCTCCCCAAAGATAAACCCCTCTTGACTTCTCTTTCCCTTCCGTACAGTTCTCTCTTCTATCGTTTTAACCTAATCCTCCCCAAAGATAAACCCCTTGCTCCTTTATGGCCATTCAGTTTTCTAAACTTTCTTGGAGATGAATCTGGTGCCTTCTGTTCACCAAAAATAAAACATACACCTTTGCCCATTCAGGAATCAAGTCCCTGCACCAGACTACACATAAACGCACTTAACCATTACACTAGTCACATTTCATTGATTAATATGCACAACAATAGCCATATAAAGGCATATAAAACGCCCTATATATAAATAAAACACTAAATAAATAAATAAACAAATTTATCCATTAACAATTTGTATTACAAATCCACACAATACTAATTCCTTTTATTTTATTAAATTTATTTTTTCTTCATCGGGTTTTACACAATTCATAAAGTAATATGCCCTTAACTATCCCTCTGATTTCAGGAAGAACAGCAAAGAGCTATGGTTAATGAAATGGTGGCAAAGCTAACAAGTGAATGCTGGGACAAATGCATCACGGGTACACCTGGGAATAAATTCAGTTCCAGTGAATCTAATTGTCTTTCAAACTGTGCACACCGTTACTTGGAGATGAGCATGCTTATCATGAAAAGGTTTCAGAGTATGCAATAAAGATGAAAAGTGTATCCTGAAATTTCTCATCTGCATGATCGTCAATATTGGAATCTTATTATCTGGAAGCTATGTTTCTTTGGATTAAATTATATTTGTTGAGACTCTTGTGTCCAAATATTTAGTTTACATTTTACTTTCCTGAAATTGTGTCCAAATATTTGGCTTTCCTGAAATTTATAGAGGAAAAAACCTGCCTATTTTGTGAATTACATATATGGCTTGCGTGGCTGAAATCATAGTCAGTTGCAATTTCAAATTCTCAATCAAATAAGTAAAAGCAGATAATCATGTACGAAAATTATATTATTTGTTAATGTCCAATTTCCCTCCAATACCTTTAAAATAAGAGAATGGATAGAAATACAGTATATTGTTATCTTGGATTTCACGGTATTATAGAAAATTTATAGGCAAGTTTTAAGTTCCTATGAATTTGAATATATTTAACTGAATTTTTATTAAAAAAATTATTTCCCTTATTAGTATTTAATATTTTTATAATTTTCTATTAAGTTTCCATACTTAAATTTACTTCAGCGTGGCATGAAAGTTAATTTATATCGTCGTCTCCACCATCGTCATCTTGCGATATAATTCTAGAGGACCTCACTCTTCGTCATCTCCACTGCTGTGATGAGAGATTTTTCTGTTTTTTTTTTTTTTTTTTTTTTTTTTTTTTTTTTTTTTTCGCGTTTTTGTGATTTTCATGTCTTACATGGTTCATAGGTTGCTTTTTTGTTATTTTTGCTCGTGTCTTGCTTTTTTTTGTGCTTCCGTGTTTTATGTCTAAGATGAGTCTATATAGCCATCAAACCAGTTGATAAGTATCTAGTTCTACCAAAATATGATTTTTTTTTTTTTTTACATAGTTGTGGTAAATATAGTATATAAGCATCTTAATACGTTGAGACATATTTGAAATTTGAGTTGTAACTTTTTTAGTCTAACTTGTATAAGAAAATATCCACCCTAAAGTTAGAATCATCTCTAAATTAAATCTAACTTTTCTCATAAACTGAGAATAACAATAATTTGTAGATTATAAATTAAGATGGTCCAATGGATGAGGTCTTGCATAGTCCTACATAGGTCAAATAATATCTCCATGTGTATGCAAATAAAATTTAGCTTTTGATTTATAATGTAATGAATAATATTAATATAGGATGTGATGTTCTGTGGAAGAAAGGTAGTATCAATAACGTCGTAACCAAGATCACCTTTAAAAGTAGAGTTTAAAGTTGCTATTTATTTTAGAAAGCAACAGAAAAGTTGAAATGATGGTGGTCTACGAAACTGAATTTTGGTTTTGGAAATCTGTTATACATAGGGAATGTTTTAACAACCTACCATGCCTATTCAAAGACTGTATGTTTAATAAAATATGCAAAATATGTGATTTTCAACAAATGGTTATTTATCTAAAAATAACAATAAAAGACAACATAATAGAAACAAAAGTATATTTTTCTTTTGATCCGACAAGAAATGATCATTTCCATTCAAATGAAAAATTAAGAATTATACAGTTCTAATTCTATAAAAACTGTTTGAAAATTATTATGAATTGTATTGAATTTTTGGAAAATGAACTCAATAAGAATTGATTTTAGTTCACTTTTTTAAATGGAGAGTCAAAGATCCTATAATTCTTTGTGAAAACTATTTATTTATTTTGAAAAAAATGGATTGGATTATTTCTAAAAACATAATCAATATCCAAATTAGCAAATTAGAAGGTCATGATCCAAAAAGAAAATATGATTGATCCCACATAGGGCCAATGATAGACAAGAAGAGAGAAATTATTTATTTATTTATTTTTTTCAAATTTTATATTTTTTGACATTTTTATGACAAATGATATTTATGAAAGATTATGAAAATTTAAGAATAATTTTTTATTTTAGAAAATAAACTAAAGACCCAAACCGTAAAATAACCTAAGTGAAAAAGTAAAACCAACAAGAATGTAAAATAAAATAGTAAATCACAGTCTAACAAAAAAAACGTGTTGTTTAGTGAACATGAATGTGCAATAAACATATTGAACAAACTCAAACTAAACAAGCAAAAGAATTAATATGTGGTGTGTGTAGTGTAAGGTGGGTGCATAAAGTATAAAATGGGTCGAAATAACACATATGGATGCAGGAATATTAAAATCATGGGGCTGATAGCAATGGTGTGTGTTATGATTGTGAAGGTGTAGCGAATAAAATAAAGGCTTAATAGTATTGATGGTCCCAATTTTGGTCAGGTTTGTTTAAAATAGTTTTTTTTTTTTTAAAAATGTTTAATGTAGTCGTAGAGAGTGTAATTTGTGTTTAATTTTGTTCTTTTTTACATATGTCGTTTAAATCGTTAACGGAATTGTCCAGCTATGCAAAATCCAAATGAGATGACATTTAACTGTCCATGTGGAAACCTTAAGGCACAATGAGGTGGATTTATTGATTTTGAGAGTGTATTTCTGAAATTAGGGTTTTTGTTTTGAAAATAAAATTAAGGGTATTGAGGATGAAGCTGCCACGTGTCGAGGGTCATTCACTGTTGAGATGATGGAAAAGCGCCAGTGGTGGTCACGATTCTTGTTCTCTCTCTCGACAATGCTGGCTCAATGAAGAAGACGAAGACGTTGCAACCTTTCCCTTGTGATGGATGTTGATGGTCTTGCGTTAGGTGGATGTGCAATTTTAGGGTTTTGTGGGTTTCTAATTTGGGAATTTTTCGGCTGGTTGTGCTCTCTTGCAGGTTGATGAAAGCACGAGGGAGAAGTAGGTTTGCAAATATGATGGTTCTTAAGCGCGATTGGGTTGAGGGTTTCGAACTGCTAAGCTGCGCCAATGGAGAAGGACGAACTTGTGAAGACACTGCGAATCGCAGTGGTGTTGCTTCTTGGTTTTTGTGGGTTTTCTGGATTGGATTTGATGCAGGTTTCTGGTGAAGTTGATGATGGTAGAAGTGCGCTTCGCGGCAATTAACGTGAGGTTAATGGTGGAAGGAGAGGATGATGGCACGACGGCATGGTGTTGGCGGCGACTATGGTGGCAGCGCGAATTGAGAAGAAGATGATGGTGAAGGCGCGCAATGAAGATGGTGGCGCATGGAGGTGGTTGCAGCGGCATCCTGGTGATGGTCTTCTTGGTTGCGTTTGTAGGTCTGTGGTGATTGCGATGGCAGCCTAAGGGTTTAGGTGTGGCGACGCTAGGGTTAGGTGGCTAAAGAGAAATTAGGGTTTCAGTTTCTGTTTGGGCCGAAGGTTGAAGAAGATGGTGACGTGGCAGTAGTTAAATACTATCTCATTTGGGTTTTGCACAATTGGACAATTCACCATCAACAGTTTAAACGACGTTTGCAAAAATTACAATATTTAGGATTACATTGAACATCTTAAAAAAAAAGTAGGACCATTTCAAACAAACCTGACCAAAATCGGAACCATTAGTTCTATTAAGCCTAAAATAAAACACAACCCAAAAAGCAAAACAATACCGTGATTGTGAAAGTACAACAATAAAGAAAAGCAAATAATACAAGAAAAACAAGTAATGCAAAGCAAACATTGGGTATCAATAGAAATAGAATGATGCCCTAAGCCTAATTTGGTTGCTTCATCTGTGTGAGCGACCTTTTTCTTTTCATTCTCCTTCTCTACACTAGGGACAATAATAGGGATGACAACGAGTCGGATTGGATATAGATAGTGCCTGCCTACCTACAATCTGATATGTAGAAAAAAATTTAACCCGTGAATATTTGTAAAAAATTAAAAATATATTTTATACATTTTTAAATAAAATTACAATATATATATATATATATATATATATATATATATATATATATATATAATATAATATTATAATATAATATAAAGTAAATTAAATATAAATATAAATTTAATTTTATTTAAATTTAATTTAATAAGATATAAATTAATTTTATATTTAATTTTAAAAAATAAAAATTAATATTTTTATTATTTTTTCGGATAACAATTAATAAATATTTATGAATACCAACTGCCAGCCGTGGATAGCCGTGTCAGGAAATATTATTCTGCCTAGGCAGTAACCTCTTCCTTCTGAATACATCCTTCCTGTTCCTTCATGATGAGACGCATGCACCTTTTCTCACTCTTCTCCATCGGAATCGCCAGAGTCCAGGCCGTCTCCGGTCACTACCGCGTCAACCACCGTGCGAAATCCTTTTTCAGCTTCTTACTTTTGTCCAAAGCCACCGTCATTGGTTGTTGAATTTTGAGCAGAAAAGAGAAGGAAGTGTTTTTTGTTGAATAAAGGTGATTTTATTATCTATTCTTGTTGGGTGCTTTAAGGGAATCATATTGAAGCAGGGCGTATTGTTGATGGAAATTGAAAATCATATCTCCTTCATTAAAGAGGAAGGAAAAGGTTGTTCGTAGAGCTTATTGGAGGGGTGAGTTAGTGGGTGATAATAGGCTTATGAGTTTTTTTTTTTTTTTTTTTTGAAAGAGGTGTAAATTGAAAAAAATAAAAAAAGAAAAAAATAGAGTAGAGTGAGTGGGACAATGAAGATTGGACGGAAATATTTATTTATTTTATTTATTTTTAAATGGTGAGGGATTTAAAAATAAAAAGGTGAAATGATGATTAAAAGGTGGTAGAAGAAAATGAGAGTTGTAAAGATGGAAAAAATAGAAGAGTGAGTTGGACTTTCATAGAGGGGTGTGACTCATAAGCTATTAATTAAAATTGAACTAGAAGGCATACATTTTTATTTTTACAAAATTATTGTTATAAAGATAATACTTTTTTATTTTTCATTTTCCTTAACATTTTTTTTAATTTTATTTTTTAAAAGTATTTTAATTATCTAACTAAATTAGGTGTTGACAAATAAGTAATTTTCTTATATAAAAGTTACATAATAACTAGTGGTAATTAAGATAAGAGAGAGTTTGTGCCAATATTAAATCAAATCAATTTTACTTTACATTAATTTCCACATATATGAATGGTATTAGACACCTATATGAATCGTGCGACATTTTATTTCATTTTCACAGCAATAGTATACTAATAATAATATATTATTTTTATTTTACAATAATATTTACATCATTTTGTAGAAAGCTCTAATATTTTTATAGGATATTGTATATGAAACTGTAGTATTTTTATGTTGTTGCGATATTTTATAGAAAGTTGTAGATATTTTATAGAAAGTTGTAGTAGTTCTATATGTTGTTGTGGTGATTTATAAGAAACTATAATATTTTTATATGATTTTGTGATGTTGTATATGAAGTTGTCATATTTTTTGTATGATGTCGTGGTGGTTTATAGGAAGCAATATTTTTATATGAGGTCATGGTATGATGTCGTGTTGTTTTATGAGGTTGTGGTGTTTTTCTATGAAGTTGTGATATTCTATTTGTTGTCATGCTATTTTATATGATTCCATGTGGTATGAGCTGTGGTGGTGAATTGACATGCTTGTTGTTCGTTGTCGAGTTATGTATGAACTTGGTTGGTTGTTGGTCAATTTGTTATAAATGTTCTTCGTGGTGTTTGAGGTGATTGTCATGTTGCGTGATTAAGTGTTGAATTGTTATAATATTTGTAGCGTTACTTAGATTGTATTTTATAGTTTATCACCAGGTAAACATTGTTTTAAGGGTTGTGCATGAGAATGAGTTTTGGACACGAGGCACTGCGTATGTGTTGTGTATATTGACTGCACTTTTAGGTTTGATAATATTTATTTTATAGGGATTAGGGTCATTAAGTGCTGAATTGTTCTAGTATTTGTAGTGTTAATTATATTGTATTTTAAAGTTTATCATGTGGTAAACATTGTTTTAAGGGTTCTGCATGAGAATGAGTTTTGGATACTGTTAAACTCCTGGCAAGTGTACCGGATTGTTATCAAGTAATATAAAATGGTAAGTCCAAGTATCGTTTTCCCAAGAGACTCATGGCACTAAACTGTTGTGCTCTTGCTTAACCAATCAAGACTACAAGAACAATATTTTGGGATTTTTGAATATAAAGTACGGAAAAATAAACATGAATGCAATTTGATCAATTGAGGTTAAACACAAAAGTGGATGGATGATGTTGATAAAAGGAGATGGATTTGTTGTTAGGGTTCAGATTTCACCCAATCACTCTCTTATATCTACTTTTCTTATTTAATTCACTTATTTATCATATTGTCATGCAAACTTTCTTGGTCTACCCTTAATCCAATCCCTTGGCGAAAAGAGCCTATTACTAATTACCGGCTTGTTATCCCTAGCCTCCCCTAGTAATTAATAATGCATGATAAACAGAAGCAAAATACAATTGATCGTCCTACCCCTATCCCTAGGTGGTATTTAATCAAGGAATTCCTCCCAGTTCATGACATTACTGTACGTTCCCGTATCAATAAAGACAAACAACATTTACCGAATGAGTTAAACGATAAAAGCATTAAATACAGGTAAGGAACCCAACAATTGATAAATCAAGCATATGCAAGCATATAAAATAAATAAGAATTTGGATATATAAGAGTTAGAGGTTACATCTTTCCCCAGCAACAAATAAGATTAGTTTTCCATCGTCATGGAGAGACTAGGTGAATAATGGAATGAAAGAGATAGAAACCCTAAAAAGGAGAAAAGGAGAGCTGTCATCATCTCCAAATCTACCCCCAAAGGGGTGAAAAGTATGTTTATGTGTCTAAGCCATCAAAAGATACAAACCCTAGGGTGTCTAGGTCTTTAAATAGGCCATAAAATTAACAGAAAACAGGTCCAAGCCCAAACAGATCATAAAAATCGCATAAAATATATCATATCACGTTTTGGTCGACTTTTTCTGGATTCTGGTTGACTTTTCAGCACTCTGGTCAACTTTTCAGCATTCTGGTTGACTGGTTGACTTTTCTAGTTGACTGGTTAACTTTTCTGCACTCAGTTTGACTTTTCTGCACTCCAACCATTTGATACTTCAACCTTTCTTTCAATTCATTCCAAAAACCTACAAAATCAAGGGAATTTAATGATAAAATCATAAAACATGTCCTCAACTCTTTTATTCACAAAACTAAAGAAAAATCATGAGTCAAAGCAAGTTTATAAGTCAACAAGGGTGCATTTGATATCAAAATTAAGCATAAAAATAACGATTTTTCAGACACGAGACACTACGCATGTTTTTTGTGTATTGAATGCACTTTTAGGTTTGGTCATATTTATCTTATAGGGATTGAGGTGTTTTATGCCATGCAACCCTCAGAGTGGAACAACAAATTGATGATGGATGCGTTATGATGTTTATGTGATGAACCATAACATAGTGTTGGTTGCATGTGATTATTAAATTTTGTTTCTTATACTCATGGTGGCATGATTGAGAAAGTCTTACTTTGGTAAGTAGGTCCTATTTTGGTAAACAATATCGAGGAAGTCCAACTTTGGTAAGTGGACCCTATTTTTGTGAACAAGAGAGCCCTACTTTGGTAATTAGGTCATGTTTTGGTCAAAACAACCATGGAAGTTCTGTTTTGATAAGTGGGTCATGTTTTGGTAAACAGGTCGAGTGGCTAAAGCACGGAAGAAAACATAGCGGGTTGCAGAGATAACATGGTTTATCTGGATTGAAGTATGAATTGACGATGCTTTATTGTGTGACAAATTTGATTTAAGTAGGTGATGACTTGATGTTAAGACTACGACAAGTGTACTGAATCGTATTAAGTAATATAAATGGTAAATCCAAGTATCGTTTTCCCTAGAGACTCACGGCCTAGACATTTATGTGGTTTCCTGATTAATTAAGATTTGTAAACGAAATCATGGTGTTTGTAATGCAGAAAATAAATATGAATGCAAGTGTTTGATCGGTTGACTTGAAGAATGTGCAGGTGATTGATGTATACAATATGGAATGATTATGTTGTTGGGGTTTTCGACTTATCCTATCCACTCTCATGTATTTATGAATTCATCTTCTTAATTAATGTTAATGCCACTTTCTAATTTTCCTTAAACCCGATGTCTCGGTGAAGAAAGCCTACTCTTAATTACTAGTTCACAATGTCTTGTATCTCCAACAATTAATTATGCATTACATTCACACAGAAGCTTAAAGGCAACCAACCCTCCTATTCCTATGTCTAGGTCATATTGCTTTTGGGAGAATTTCCCTAGTTCTAGATTTTCCCGTATGTGTCCATATCGACAAAATCAATAATCATGCAATTGAATGAGTTAAACAAACCATTCATAGAGCGTAGAGGAAAAACCTTAACAATTAATGAAGTAAAGCATATATGATATAAATCAATTCAATACACGAGAGTTTCAAAGGATTACATCGTTTCCCCAACAACAATGGAGGTTTAGTTCACCATAAACATGGTGAAACTAGATGAAGATATGGAAAAGAATGAAAGATAAAACCCTAAAAGTTGAAGATCGGAGCTTCCGCGTCCAAAATCCGCCTTCAAGGAGTGAAAGGAGTGTTTCTACGCATCTTTCTGTCAAAAGATACAGTTTCTTAGGCGTCTGAGCCTTAAATAGATAATAAAAATAACAGAAAATAGGTCCAAGCCCATGTCGGCGACGCTTAACGCCCCACTTAGGGCGCTCAACGGTGGTTGCGGTACTAAACTAGTGCTCAACGGTGGCGCCCAGGTGTGAGACAGAAGAAATTGGCGCTTAGCGCCCCAAAAGGGCGCCCAGGCGTTGACTGCGACACTTGATTGACGCTCAGCGGTGGCTCAACGCTCCAAAAGGGCGCTCAACATCATCTGCGATTCTTCCATGTGCTACTTTTCTAGCTTTTCCTGACTCCATCTCCTTACTACTTCAACGTCTTCTTCCAAATCACCTTAATTCCTGTTAAAACAAGGAAAACCAAGCATAAAACTAATAATACCACTTTCAACTCTCTTATTCTCACAACTTAAGCAAAAACATGATTTCAAGCTAGTTTCTAAGTCATAAAGGGTGTTTTTAGTATCAAAATTAAGTATAAAAATAACGGTATTTCAACCGTTATCACTTGAGCCCAAGCCCAAATTCCATTCAAGGACCTATCACTCGTAGCATGGTGAGGAAGCTCCAAGAAAGACTTGAAGATACATCCAAGAGAAGAGAAGTGAAGGCTTTGTTCACTTGGATTAAGCAAGACTCTCCCAACACACATTTGGGCTCGCCTAATGAGATAGCGCTAAGCCCATAACCTAGGGCGCCCAACATTAGCGATATGTTTTACCCTTTTCGCATGTAACTTATTTATCATGTGTTTGATGCATTGTAAACATGCTACATACATGGCATTCAATCTACATTATGCGCCTGATCATTAAGATTATGGTCTGTATCGTAGGGAAGGCTTGAATCAGCCTATAAATTCACCTCTTCTACCCGTTTGTAAGCACTTTGAGTTTTATAGTAATGAAATGCTATAGAGATCACTCAAGCACTCATTCTCTCAGTGTCACCAACCATAGAGAGTTCTAAACCTCCTCTAGCCACCTTCCCTAGTTAGGATTCTGACCAAGCTTCAAATTACACCACCACACACACCAAACATTTCACCAAGAATTCTCCCTTCCCTAATTAAGATGCAACCCCTTTAAGTTAAGAAAACTTGTGAAAAAAAAATATGTTAAGGCATATTCTCCAAGGATAAGTGACTTTGAGGAACTTGTAACCCTCAAAGACATTTCAAAACAACTTAGAGAACTTAACCTATGAAGAATGAAGGAAGAGAAAATGAGAAGGAAAGACAAAATATATAAGGAGTTGCAAATTGCTATCCTCTAAGATGATATGAGATTATTAAAAGAGGAGCAACTCTAAAAGAGAGAAAAGTCAAGAGAGAGTAGGAGTGAGGATTCACAAATGGAGGGAGAAAGTTTAAGGGTAGGAGATTACTATCATCGGCCTTCTTCCTTTAGAACGCAAAGAAGAAAGCCCCATCCTCATAGAGAAACTAAAGTGGACTTGTCATACTTTCATGGCAAGGACAATGTAGAAGCATACTTTGATTGAGAAATTAAGGAGGAGCAAATCTTTGCTTGCCACCAAGGAAATGAGGAAAGAAAAGTGTCATTGGCTATTCTTAGCTTTCAAGGGTATGCCATGTATTGGTGGACTTCATTAGTCAAAGAAAGGAGGAGCCACAATGATCCCTTTATAGAATATTGGAATGATCTCAAGTCTACCCTTAGGAGGAGACGCATTCCCTCAAATTACAATAGGGAGCTCATGGATAACATCCAAAGGCTTAAACAAAAATTTATGTCTGTAGAAGAGTACACAAACACGGATGAGGTAAGCTACCGATAAAACAATCATAATAACAAGATATAAACATATTAATTATATCAACAATAATCAAACACCTTATCCATAGTAGTCATATCAATAAGATTTCTAAACATCACGTTATAATCCAATCACAATGGACTACTCGATCCTCGATGTCATCACTAACATCTCACACCTAGACCCTTGGTCTATTCACTCCTTAGCACCTATACTAACTACTTACTATAACTATTATAATAACACCGCTATCAATAACATCACATGAAGCATTTCAAATACCATGATTACCATCATAGTTACACCACCATCATGACTATTCCAATCATGAACAACAGCATGAGCATCACCAAACCATGAACTCCATTGTGACAAGACTCAGTCACACTCATGTACCCTACCTCAATCGACTGTAGTCGCTCCTATAGCCTCATCTATAGCTTCCCCATATAGATACACTCGAGTCATCCTTCTTCTAGCTTCAAACCTGTTACTCTATCACACAAGACAGAACATTTATCCCCCTCACCAAAGAAGATTCAACACTCAAGTACCATTCTCTTTTCTACAACTATTTTCCAAAGTGAATGTCACTCTCTTTTCAATAACCAATGCTAAAGAGAGTCACTCCCTTTTCAACAACCAATGTCAAATGGAGCACCTATCCGCATATAGAACCAAGATTTACTAGGTACAACAAGTATACTAATCTCCCATACTTCAAGCTTATCAATCACACACTCAATTACATCACAACACTCATTCATGCTTCAATTCTCAATCACAGGGCAAAATTGACCCTAAACATACCCATTACTCTTATTCTCTGAGTACCAACGTGTTCCACTACTTCTCAGGCTTAGTTCAGGTTCATTCTTCATCAAATTCTCCATTTTTCACCAAAATACACTCTGATAATCGATTATCACTTTTGATAATTGATTATATAAGTGGAAATTACGCAAAAAACATCACGTAGGAAGGGATGATCGATTATCATCCCAGATAATTGGCTATTCCCACAACCAGACTTAATATTGACGCGTAGATAATCAATTTTCAGTAATGATAATTGATTATTGCTTAATCAAAACACATCCTCGACATGATTCAATCATTCAAACATACATACATCAACCCTAAATCACGTGAAAACGTACTCGACAACATCATACATGCATTCAAGCATCACATACCCATGTAAGCATACTCAAACACATATAATACATCACGTGAATCATCCAAACCCAATCATTGACATATTATACCCAATAAAATCCAAATATAATGCATATGATTATTACCACATCCTTATACATACATTTGCATGGAAAATCCCCAAGCCTCATAACTTTTTTCTCCCTTAGTATCAAACGCTTTGTTGGAATAACCCAATAATCATACATACATTCATAGGGAAAACTCAATACAAATATTGCATAAACCTTATGCTCATGCATACATAAACCCTTGCCCGACAATATCAACATACAACCACAATGATAATCGTATGAACATATATCAAATAAAGATTATTAATCAAAATAACCAAGAACACATATAACATACAATAATTAACAAACAAAGGTAAGCTTTCCCATACCTTGGTCAATCCTAGGACTTTGTCTGCACTCTAAAACACCACCAATCTATAAGGTTTCTGCAGTTCTTCCTCTTCTCTCCCAAAATCGTCTCTCTCTCTCCCTCTCTCTCTTCCTTTTTCTCTATTTCGTTCTAGATAGATTAGAATGTGCAACCCCAGTTTTCCCTTTTTCCTTTTTTTCATCTTCTTTTATTGTATCTTTATCTTATTTTGTCTACTTTTTAAAATACCAAAAACCACCAAATAATTTAAGAGTCATGTAACCCACATCTTATTATTCGGATTTATTTTTCTTTCTTTACTTTCTACACCACCACAATTTAATCTCTACACTAATTAATGAGGGTAAAATGACCTTTTTGCCCTTGGATCCAAAAATACAAATTAAAATAAAAAATTTACTTTAAAATCTCTTTCTTTCTAGAATTTGGCCTACACCTATTCAGTTCTAAATCGCCCTTCTATCACACATCATATTAGTAATAACAAAGTACACAAATAATCCAAATAACAACATATTAATCATATGTTCTACTTAATCAATAATAACATTAAATAATAAGTATAATAATTATAATTCTAGAAAACATCTAATTATCAAACACCAATTATCAAACAATAATGTGCAAGTCTCATAACCACATTATTCCCTACTTACCACATTTTCTTAGGTCTTACACCAAATACTTTTTAGACTGGTTGTTGGCTTAACTGGTACAAAAAGTGACTCTTTTTGATACTGTTTGTATCTATACCACAATATATAAAATCTTTTTTAACTAGTATAAAAAGTCTTTTCTCTACTAATAGTTTTTCAATGTGTTTTTAAAGTTTGTTACAAAATTTTCGTTTCTTTAATTGGTATGAAAACTAATTTCTTAAGGTTAGTTCTTTGTAGGTGTAGTTGTTTGTTGAAGGATGAGGATAAATAAAGTCTTCTAAACCTCTTTTAACAATTAAAACTAAAATACTCAATGAAAAACATATTAAGCATAAATCAAAGTTTATACTAGTTCGTTCAAAACTCATATACTACGTCTAATTCTTCTTTAAGGCCACCGGTCAAATAAAATTGATTACAACATGAGTATCAACTTTTGTAGGTAAGATATCAAGGATATATCTTCTCTAAATAAAGTATTAACCTTTTCAAATATCACAAATATCACCTCTTAATGTGTCTCTAGTATTTCACATTTAACACCTACTTATTTTTCTTTTCAATTTGGACTAGAGGTGAAGTCTGAATTTCATTCCCAAACTAATCCTTAAATAAAGAAGAGAACAACTTGTACGAATGCTTTCTATATTTAACCTACTCATTTTTACTCCTCAATTTAAACATTTATCTTTTTCCTAGAGCTTAAGCCAATAATATTAAAGATGGCTGGTTCTCACCTCACGATAATAACTAGACCTAGTACAAGTGTGATGGTGAGTGTTTTGCTGTTGAATCTTGTTTCTTCAAGACCAAGTAGTAACCACGTGTAGTCTCTTTCAAAGACCAAATTTGAGGTTACAACACTTCGACAAGATAACATTTTAGGTTAATAGTAGCATACATAAAATCTCAGTTTTAAATTATGTAATGAAATTTTAATATGAAGCTCTACAAAATAAAGGTATATGATTACTTTATTAAAAACTTAGGGAAAATAGGATTTGCAAATTATTTAGTATAGCTTTAGAAAAGATAGGGGTCATATTTGCACTATACCGATATAAATTTAAAAATTAAAAATGAAATCAACAAAGTACTTTATAAGTTTCAACCTCAATTTATAAGTATCTTTTATGAGTAAAAAAACTGTTACTGAGTAAAATAAAAATGTACAAGGTTAACTGTTTATTACTAACTTCGAATAAATAAGAAAAATATATTATTAAAAAAATATTAAAATAAAGTATAAAATAAAATTTAAATCCATATTTATAAATTCAATAGTAATAACATAATAAATAAAAATAATTTCTATACCTTAAATTCTTATTTTTATAACATTTGAATTTAGTCTCTTCTTATTCTCATCCTTAATAAAAAGTTAAAGTTTTCATTTTTGATACTATATATAAATACTTGATAATATTATAAGTAAAGTACTCTTAATGTGATCATAATTGAATAAATAATGAAAAAACATTCATTCCAAATCGTACAATTTTTGGTAACTTTTTAAATTTAATTCAATTTTAATAAACAAATTTATTAAGGCAAACAATTTTGCATCTATTTATATATTATAAGTTGATATTATGAAACTTTTTATCACGTTTTCTTAAATCAAGACATATACATTTTAAGTATCATATTAAATATTAATGGATAATTTAATAACATTTTTGTACCGTATGACCGGACGACACGTCAACGAGAAAGAAGGACGCATGGTACAGACGACCGGTCTGAACTCAATCACATGAAGATTAAAGTAAATCATGATTAATGGTAATGGACTGTGATTGGACCGAGATTAACATATCGCTAATATTGGGCCCATGCCAAAAACTATAAATATAGGTGAAAGGTAAGAGGTAGATGATTACATTTACTGTACATTTATTACTGTTATATTGAAGTACTGACCTCAGATCATCTACTGACTTTAGCATCGGAGAATCTTTGAGAGGTACACCTCCAAACAGAAGAACGAACAGAATCCAAGAGAATAGATCGAACAACTTTAGAAAATAAATTGTATAGGTGTTTGAAGTAACTTGACTCCACAACTAAAACAAATTCAAATAATAAACTCAACAAATAATAAAACTCCTAAGACATTATTATAATATCATGTGAATCTTAAACATATAATTCAATTTTATAAAATTATAAATTTGGGAAAGTTTAAAGAGGAAAAGAATGAGATAGTACACGTGTTGTAAAGCATGCAAAGGCGAAGGGTGTCCCACCGGTGATTATTCATGATTCTGCAAAGACAGGGGCTTAACAGTGACAGGACCCTCTTCCTCATCAATGAAGAGAAGAAGGGACACAGTGTTAACTAGAAACTGCAAAAACAGAAGCGAAAGATCCACGGATTCCAGCTTCACCTTCACATGTCATGTGCACACAAAATAGGGTTAAGAAGAAGATCTTTCTGTCTTTCAGATATATTTCATGTCCAAACACCAAATGATATGTTGGAATTTTTTTACTATAATAGTTTCAGAAAATTCATATCACTAAGTATGAATTGGCTATATAAAATACGTCCTACTATTTTCAACTTAAGATTTTGATATATAATATTTTTTAATTTAGTTTTTCTTATATGTAATTCAAATTTTTCCTTTATATTTAATAATTTTTTAACTCAGTTAAAATCTTAAGAGTTTTATGATGAAGTTTTAACGGTTTTACAACATATTTCAATTCTGAATCAATTTGATAAAGGTATACAAGGATTGAATTTTGAGTTTGATTGGTGTAAAAGAATAGTTTTTATCTCTCCATAGTTAAAATATAACAATGAAAACACCATTTTTTCATGGGTATAAACGAATAGGTGTTATTATAATTTATCTTATTCTATCTTTCATCATTTCAAAATTTGAAATATTTATTTTAATTCTAGTAAAAAGAAAGTATTTATTTGGAAATTTAAAATAAAATTAGAACTATCTTACTTGACATTGTATAAAATACGCTTAAAAGTTTATCTGAAAAAATCATTTGACTTCCCAATAATATTATTTATTAGAAAACTCTTAAGAATGTCCAATGTTCATTCCATAAAGACTTGTCTAATAAAATTGATGGAAATTGATTAATAAATATTTGTGTAGCTTGGTTGCCTTGCATATGGGGTTGAACCCCACGAAAAGGGCACAGACCCAAAGGTCATGTGCAGATGCTAGAAAGGAGAGAGTTTGGTACATTGGGTAGGGTAATAGAGGATGTACGAAATCTCTTCCACATGCTGCTCAATTAATTGGAGGCTGAATTAGATCCCTGAGCTATGGGAACAAACACCCTCTCATCATTCCCTTTTCATACGACCCATTATTTACTAACATTTTCTATTCACTCAATGCACCATGTCTTGTCATTCCCTTTTCAGAATACATTATTCTACATTCTCATACTCACACCCGATAACTGCTTTCTTAAATATATAAAATAAGGTTACTTCCTTCCAATTTTTTCCATCAATACGAAAACAAAAATGCAATATATTCAATATGTATGAAATATATTATTAAAATATCTTCAAGACATTGCTCATTGTCTTTGATTCATAATAGGAGTTACAAAATCCCTTATGAAGTGATATTATGGAATATGAGACTATTTTGCTTATTTCTTTTCGTTTTTCCCGAACTTATACTCATTTATTTATTTATTTATTTTCTTGTAATATTTTACTTTGCTACCTCTTCTTGTATTTGAGTCTATCATCTTATTTTTTGTATGAAGGTTAGATTAAGTTGACGATCCTTCTTGTTGTGTTTTTTTAAATGTGTTGTGTTGCTAATTTTTAATAGTTTTTTTTAAGGATAATTTTAGTGAAGTTTTGGACTTTTAATGAAGGGTGGCGTAAGTTGATATTAGGGTCACTCAAATTTCCAGTTACGTGGTGCATAGAAGTTTTCTAAAGAGAAACATTGTTGACGGTTTACCAAGTAGACTTTAAGGAAAGAGAGGTGAATCGTAAAGGGACAAACTTAAGAATCATGTCCTTCCTAGCCAAACTTTTCTTTATACCCCTTTTACAAATTTCTCAATAGAAATCCTAAAAACTGGTTTCATATTCTTAGCCATGACATTGACACTTTGTCAGAGAATATCACTCGTAGTTCATCCTTTTCCACTTGAGTTTCTCCATGTACCTTATGTATAAGGTTTTTTGTTCATCGATCTATCAACATTCTTATGCACCGAGGATTTTTTTGTCATTGTGGTTGAGATCAATTTGTAAGTAATCATCATTGTGAGCTTCATTAAAGCTTCGACTCCAAGTTTGAGTATGAGGCTCTTAAGAGCCAAGTTATTGCATCCTTGTCGAAAAACTCCAAGTTTTGATGAGAGAGGGGATATCCACCACCTTAGCCATCCAAACGCACCACTAAAGTAATAAGTTGTTTTTATCCTAGCTTGTGTGTTATATTTAAGGTTTTAGAAATAGTTCTTGAATGACTTTTCATCCTTATTTTCATAAGATATGAAATTTGGGGTGGATAAATTTTCTTCTCTTTTGTAGCCCATGCACCGATTTTTCTTTTTCGACACTAAGTTTCTTGACTTTGCTATGTTGGATGAAATTCACAAAACATGCATTTTCTGTTGTTGGTGTGGTTAAATCCATAATTTGATTATTCAAAGTATCATATGAAATTCATTGTAAATATCTTGGAGATCTTTCATAATATGTTAAGGATATAACATATAATGATAATAAGGTGTTATACCATGATATATTAATTATAATTATCTTGGAGATATTATACTTTGAGATATGTACATATTTAAATATGTTTTGGACATATTTTCTCTTTAATTAAATTCTTTTTTCGATAAAAATTGATTAATAAATTAGAAGTTATTTATGTGGTGCAACACTCTATTTTATAATGTTGTATTTAATCAAATATTTATTAGTTATAAATTATTTATGTGATTTGATTAGAAATAATAAATCTTTATGAAAGTAATATAATGTATGAAAGAAATTATAATAGGAATAAGAATTTTAGCCCATTGATAGTTTGAAGGGTTTGCAACACTTAGAATCATCTTGTTATTCTAAGACAGTTTCTAATTTTTTGAAATCTAACTAAGCTGATTTTGTAGAGGAATTGAAAATAGCTTTTAAATGGACTAATATGTTTCATGAGAGGGATCATTCTAATTTTGAAAAGGACGATGAGTCAGGGAAGTTCCAATTTTTGACATTTAACGAAGCTCATTTTGTAGAGGAATTGAAAATAACCTCTAAATAGACCAATATGCTTGATGAGTGTGAATATTCTAATTCTGGGGAAGAAGTCGAGTAAATTCAAACTACAAAGGAACATTGTCGATGTAGGCCAAAGAAAGTTAATACTTCATACTCAAAAATAGGGATTTCTAAAAAGCACTAATGAGTTTTAAAGATCTTTTACGGATTGTGAGCGGGTTAGTTATGTCAACATAAAGTGGAAAAAAGAAATAAGGACTAACACCTGCAACTATTACCAATGTCACGAGAATCCTTTAATGTGCTTTCCAGTTTCAAACCCTTACTCTTAGAAAATTTTATGGTGTAGTATAATGTAGAAGATAACATATTTTATAACCCAAAGCACAAACACAAAGCACCTTTGGAATTTATAAAGCTATGTCCATCACAAAGTAATTGCTATAATAAATTATTTAAAATTTGGTGGGATGATAGTATCAAAATCATGCAACAATTCTAAAAATTGATTAATAAAATAGACCATGGAAATAATTGGTTTTGTGAATATCTGATATTCCCACATATTTGGAAAATTTCCAACATTCTTCCACTTGGTCCATTTATTTTATTATCAATCAATCAAGAAACTAAATATAAGGTGATCGGGGTGTACCCGAATCAAATTTAATGTTCAATTAAAGTGCAGTATAATACTAAGAAGTGACTCCTAGATTGTCTCTCAAGGACCAAACTTTGGTTCAGGCAATAGGTCAAACACTTGGTGGTGGTGAGGGGTGTTTGGAGGTGGTTTTGTGAAATGAAATGAACTCATTAACACACAATCTAAACACAGATTTAAACACAGATTAAACACAGGTTGGTGTCAGCTCGGTTGCACTTGTTTCCAATCATAGATTTACAATAGATATTCACTCCTATGACCCTTAATCCAAGAAGAATTAGAAGACTAAGCGAAGTCTAAAACAGTCTTCATAAAATGCAAATTAAACAAACACACTCACATAGATTCATCAGTTCTGCACAAACACATTAATCAACTAAGCGAAGATTATCAGGTTTAAATTAGACCACTAAGCGAGGACCAACTGCATAGAACATATTGCATATATGTAGGGCACATAAAACAGAATCACAATTAGACTCAATTAATCTCAAGAAAACCCTTGCAACCTCACTAATCACCAATCCATAAATTTAAGTTGCCATGAAAATGAGTTATAAACAATTAAAACATAAATGAAACATTAGAAAACGAACCCAAAGCAGAAAAGAAAATCCAATGCACCAAAAACGCAACCTAATCTAGAAAAATGCAACCTAATCCAGAAAAACGCAACCCAATAGAAAATGAAATCAAACAGAATTTAAACGCAATGGAAACGAACTCAAAACAAATTGGAAGAGCTTAAACGAAATTGCAATGCATGGAATTGAAAGTGCAGAATCTAAATTGCAAGACAAGAGACCAAAACGAAATTGCACAATCAAAACTATATTGCTTAAATGTAATGTGCTAGAAAATGTAAGAAAAACCTAAAACCCCAAAATGGGAGGGCACTCCCTTGTTGTCCAAAAGTGCTAGAAACTTAAAATGAGAGAGTGAGGGACGTTTTTCCCCCTTTGGGTCCTAAAACCCTAGTCTAAGGTCATCCCACAAATTGGGGTTTTAGTATTTTGACCTAAAATGGCCCAATGGTCCAAATTTGTCCAAAAATACACTAAACACGAATTTACAATTGAATTAAATCTAAAACGCCTATGTGGAGAGTGGTTGTTGACATTCTTGCCCTCTTGAAATCCCAAAGTAATATTCAAAACAATTCCCTACAACTAATAATGGAAATAACTAGCCTAAGATAATTTAAATTAATTAAAATAAGAATTACTGGTCAAATTAAACCCAAATATCAAAACTGAGGAAATATTGGACATTAAGCACAATTCCCTAATCAAATGTAGTACAATAACTTAGTGAATAGTAGAAAATATTGATTCATCATAAGGATTATGGTAACATGTCCTCCAAAATTGAGTATTATCTTCCATGTATCACAATATTTCAAGCTTCTCATCAAAGACTCTTGATTATAATGAATAAACCATATGTTTATTTTGAGTGAAATGAAAGCTAACAAAAAAATTTTGAAGGTGTCCTTGAGTGAGGTATTTACAAAGATGTTTTAGACTCTCATTCTAACACATAAAAACACAACTATTTTGTTTGAAATTGTGAAAAAAGTGATCTAGGGTTTGTGTAGCTGTTGTGCTTTGACTTTGAGAACTTGGTGTTGGAAAAAGTGTGAACTTTCACTAGGAGTGTGATTGAATGTTGATGCTGCTGTTGCTAAGTGAAGACTATCATCCGTTGTGAATATTCAAAGGAAGTGTTCATCCTTCGTGTAGCATTCAGAGGAGGCGTTCATCCCTTGTGACCTTCAGGGGAAGTGAGTTTCATCTCTTATGGTAACAAGAGAGGTGTTTTTTAAACCCTTAAACTTGTTTTCTATGTGATGGTAATAGTTTATTGGTTTTGTGATAGTGGAACACTAGTCTGTGTTTGGGATTAACAAATAGACGTAGGATCTTTGTGATTTGAACTAATATAAAATTATCTATACAAATTTTCTCCTTCCTTTTATCTTTATTATTGTTTCAATTATTGTTTAAAGAAATTAAAATTAAGATAAAATTATTAAAGGCACACATTTTTTATAAGAAACCAATTCACCCCCCTCTTAGTGTATTGTTCATGCTAAACATTCTGCTGCACCGCTTTAACAATTGGTATTAGAGCTTTCTTTGATAGAAATTCAAATGGTAGGGCAACATCAAGCCTTTGTGGAGAGTGCCTCTATCAATAGACCCCGTTTGTTTACTGGTGAAAACTATGCTTTTTGGAATGTCAGAATGCAAATATTTATGGATTTTGTTGATAGTGAGATTTGGGAAACTGTCACAAATGGTTATTTTGTTCCTACTATATTTATTAACAATTTGCAGGAACAAAAACCCCGACCAATGGAATGTTGATGATAGAAGAAGAACTCAACACGATGTAAGGACTCAGAATATTATATGATTTGATTTAACTGTTGACGAGTTTTATAGGGTCTCTACCTGTAAGAATGCTTAAGAGATGTGGGAGATGATAACGGTTTAAAACACCGTTATTTGTAATGTAATTTTGATACTAAAAGCACCATTTTTCACTTAGAAACTTGCTTAGACTCATGCTTTTTCATTAAGTTGTGTGAATAAGAGAGTTGAGGTTGATTTCAATGATTTTATGACTAATTCCCCTTGTTTTGACAGAGATTCAAGTAATACTGGAAGCAGAGATGAAGAGCCAAGAAGATGGAGCTCAAAAGGGCCTGAAAAATCACTAGAAGGAGAAACAACACGAACCCCGGGCGCCCAGTATAGAAGCTTCAACGAGGAAAATCGACGTCCACCGCTCGGGCGCCCTCCCAAGTCGCTCGGGCGGTGGGGTCTCCAAGCTTGGGTGCCGTATTTGGAGGCCCAAGCCTTACATGAGGTTTTTTGACCACCCGGGCATCCTAAGTGGGGCGCCTGAGCGTCGAGTTTCGTGGATTAGGCCAGTTTCTGCTTTGTTTCATCGGGGCCTGTTTTTACGCGTCTCTGACCCTATTTAAAGGACCCTAGGGCTATAGGTTTTGTATCTCTAGCAGAGAAGAGCATAACAATACACTCTTTTCCCAATTCTTAGGCTTTCTTTCTCATTCTCTTCAATTGTTCATAGAGTTCCCCCATGTCTTTGGGGAACTAATTCTATCTGTTGTTCTGGGATGATGTAACCTTGTAAACTCTCATGTATTTGAATTGATTCTTAATTCCATACGCTTTTCCATTAATTGTTAGAGTAATTTATCTGTTTCAATGCTTGTTGTGTTTAACTCATTCATTAGCATGATTTATGAATTGCATGGGTGTCGGGAGGTTCCTTATAATTCAGGTTCTTGTTGAATTATTCCCAAGGGTTGTATTGCTCAGGGATGAGGGTATGAGTCTTGGTCGTCTTAATCTCTTGATCTTCACATCTTATTACCAGGAATGATAGGAAATGTATGAACTGGTACTTTGGGACAGACTTATTCGCCGAGGGATCGAGTTTAGGTAATTTAGTGAGTGACGTTGGCATTAATGCATAATGAAGACTTCTTATATACATAAGAGAGAACTTGGTGAAATCTAACCCTAACAAAATATCCATCTCATATTAATCAACATCCGTTCATCTCTGTGCTCCTTTTCTATTGATAAATTGCATTCATATTTAATTGTATGTTTTTGCATTCAAACCCAATGATCTCTTTTTATTTAAGTCTTAATATCACACGACTGTTTAGCGTCGAGAGTCGTCTGGGATACCATACTTGGTCTTACCATTTTATATTACTTGTACGACTCGGTATACTTGTCGATTTACCTTAACAAGTTTTTGGCGCCGTTGCTGGGGACTCACGGTTTAAGCTATTCTATTTGTGTGATTCTTGATTAACTTTGACTTTATTTTTATTTTTCATAATTTATTTTTATTTTTATTTTCATATTTTTACTTTAATTTTTTTCTTTTTCATATTTTTATTTTTGGTGTTTTGTTTTGTTTTTGTACAAACAGTGTTTTCTAGGATTTTGTGTCTAATGCTTGCAGGATGCAATTCGGATAAGAATTTAACTATATGGGCACTCAATTCTACCAAGGTAATTTCAACCACTGGTGGGAACCTCACTAAGGCATGAATCAAAGTCAATTTGGGCAAGTTGTTTGACTATTCAATAGACCACCACAAGCTAATAGTACTACAAAGCTTGAGGAGACTTTCCAAGAATTCATGAAGGAATCTCTCTCAATTCGAGAAAGCACTCAAGCAACATCTAAAAGGATGGAGGCATAGTGTGAGCTGATAATTCAGAAGCTGGATTATCTTAAGAACAACATGAACTCTAGAAAGGAGTGCACAATTGTCATCACTAAAAATGGCAAAGTTTTTTATGAGAGAAAAATATAGAGAAAAGAAGAGGAAAGTTTGAGTGGAAAAGAGAAAGATGTAGAGGAAGAGAAAGAAAAAGAACAGAGTGAGAGAAAAGAAAAAGAAGAAAGAGAGATGATGAGAGAAAAATAGAGAGAGAAGAAGAAGAGAGTTTGAGTGAGAAAGAGAAAGAGGTAGAAAAGGAAGAAGATGCGAGAGAAGAAAAAGAAAGGGTGAGTGAAAAAGAGAAAGATGTAAAGGAAGAGGAAGAAAAAGAAGAAAGAAAAAGTGAGGTTGAGAGAAAAGAAAAGGGGAAGAATGTGGAAAAAGAGAGAAAAGAAAAAGAAGAGGTTGAGAGAGAAAAGAAAAAAATTGAGAAAAATCTTCTGTACCCTAAGGAGTGTTCCAAGGAGGAAAAAGAGAGGGAAGAAAAGAAAAAGGGAGAGAAGAAGGATGAGAGAAAAAAGAAAGAATCATATATAAAACCCCTTCCTTACCCAAAGAAATATCATAGGAAGCAGAAGGAAAAACAGTTTGAGCTTTTCATGGAAATCTTCAAGAAATTAGAGATTAAAATTCCTATGATTGGGACACTGCATCAAGTTCTTGGTTATATCAAATTCCTGAAAAAATTCAACAAAAAGAAAAAAAAATCCAGAAAAAAGAATGTTTGAGGAACATGGCAATTGTAGTGGGTCAAGCTAGTGACGTTAAAGAAGCGCTTGCTGGGAGGCAACCCAATTCCTGATTTTTTATCTTTTATTTTGTTTTATTTTATTTTTTCTTTTTAATTTATTATTTGTGTGATTTGGATTTGAGTTTGTTTTTGTGCGTTTGAGTTCTTTTTGCTAGGTTATATGTTGCTTCTAATGGTAGTAATGACAACATCTACTGATGGATGCTTCCACAGCATCTACTGATGGATGTTGCTATGATAAGGATGATGAATGACAGCATCACTGATGGATGCTGCTATGGAAGAGGACGGTGACTAGACATCTACTGATGGATGTTAGGTAATTAGGCATCTACTGATGGATGTTAGGTAATTAGGCATCTACTAAGGGATACCAATGAAGAAAAGAAATATTAGCATCTACTGATGGATGTTATGTGATTAGACATCTTCTGATGGATGTTACTGACATCATCTATTGATGGATGCTATGATGATAAAGACTAGGTCAAGCTAGTGACGTTAAAGAATCTCTTGCTGGGAGGGAACCCAGGTTTCTAAACTTTACCTTTTAAATTTAATTTAATTTAATTTTATTTTTCTTGTGTTATGCTTGAATGAATTGAACTACTCTGATTCAACTATGTTGTGTTTTGTGATGAATGGTGCTTTATGAGATTCTGGTGTGTTGATTGATGTTGAGATGATGCATGGTGTGATAATATACAGGTGATGACTCACAATGTATGAAACATGTGCTTGAGATAATGTTTGATTGAAATACTGAGCAGGGTGTTTTTCTAAATTCTGGGACTTGTGAGTTTACATGTGTGAGTTTTGGGCTTCAGAGTTGTTTGTAAATGATTGTTATTACTTTGAAAGCATGAATGATTTTGCCCAAATTTTCTGTGATTAAAATACTTGCTAGCATGTTTCATATGATCAATGCTATCTTTTGTTATCCCTTATTCTTTTAGCTTTCACATAATTTTTGCCCACTTAAAAGATAACAATTTGTTCTAACCTTTGAACCTTGAACCTTATGCATTTTTTGAAAAACCTTTTTAAAAATCTTTACCATGAGTTAAGTTGAGAACATTTGATGAGGTACTGATAAAGGTTCAAGTTTGGGTTGCTCAGTAAGCAACCCACTTCTGTAGGCAGTGAGCAATAAAAAGCAAAAGCAAAAGCAAAGGCAAAAGAAAAGAAAAGAAAAATAAAAGGAGAAGAAAGAGCTTACTGCAAGGGAAAGCTGGGAAAAAGAAAGAGAGTTTATTCTTAAATGATAAATTCACAAATGTCTATCTTAACTCAAGGAACTTTATTGACCAGAAAAACCAATTTCCTTCTTAGCCCAGCCAAGTTACAAGCCATGAAAAGCCTTTGTGATGATTCTTGCTTGTGAGTATGTTCGATTGTGGTTAAATAAAAGGAAAAATTAATTTGTGTGACATTGTGATAGCAGAGTGAAAAAGACATCAACACCTCATTATACACCTTTGAGCTGAGTGAGACACTTTTGAGTGCTTGAGTGATATAATTTTGAGTGCTTGAGTGAAACTATACACCGTTATTTGTAATGTAATTCTGATACTAAAAGCACCCTTTTTCACTTACAAACTTGCTTGGACTCATGCTTTTTCATTAAGTTGTGTGAATAAGAGAGTTGAGGTTGATTTCAATGATTGTATGACTAATTCCCCTTGTTTTGACAGAGATTGAAGTAATACTAGAAGAAGAGATGAAGAACCAAGAAGATGGAGCTCAAAAGGGCCTGAAAAAGCACCAGAAGGAGGGACAACATGAAGCCCGGGCACCCAAAATGGAAGCTTCAGCGAGGAAAATCGACGTCCACCGCCCGGGCGCCCTCCCTGGCCGCTTGGGTGACGGGGTCTCAGCCTAGGCGTCCTATCTAGAGGCCCAAGCCTTACATGAGGTGTTTTGACCGCCCGAGCATCCTAAGTGGGGCGTCTTTTGCATCGGGTTTCGTGGATCAGACCTAGTTTCTGCTCTGTTTTGACTTTATTGGACCAGACCCTGTTTTTGCGCATAGTTATACACTCTTTTCCCAATTCTTAGGCTTTCTTTCTTATTCTCTTCCATTGTTCATAGAGTTCCCCCATGTCTATGGGGAACTAATTTCTATTTGTTGTTGGGGGATGATGTAACTTTGTAAACTCTCATGTATTTGAATTGATTCTTAATTCCATAAGCTTTTCAATTAATTGTTAGAAAAATTCATTTGTTTCAATGCTTGCTGTGTTTAACTCATTCATTAGCATGATTTATGAATTGCATGAGTGCCGGGAGGTTCCTTACAATTAGGGATGTCAACGGGTCGGGTTCGGGTTGGATAGTGTGATACCCGAACCCGACCCGTTGGATAAAACTGTACCCGAAACCCGATCCGTTACCCGCAGGATATCCGCCTAAAACAAATCCACAGATATTTTAAAACCCGCGAATATCTGCAGATAACCGCAAATATTTAAAAAAAAATATTTTTATAAATTATCAAAATAAAATTTAAATAGAATTACAAAAAATATATAAAATATAATATAAATTTAATTAAATATAAATTAAAATTTAATTTTTGTTTGGGTTGAATTGGTTTGATGGTCAGTCGTCCTTCTTTATTTTGTTCTCTTTTGATCTTCAATCCTTCTTGAGAATGTCATCCACTCCGACGGGTTGTTGACGTGCAGAATACACTCTGACACTCAAGATATAAAAAATGTCTAAATTTTATTAGGATAGAAGAGGAAGATTGTACCTAGACATCAATTGTATATTTATAGAGCCTATGGCAGGCAAGCCCATTGATTAACCATTAGTGCAGTATATTTTTAGGCAATCAAATCCAATAATAAATAATTAATATCGTATAATAAATAATTAATATCGTATATTTTGTAAAGAGTAAGACAATCTGACCTATTAATTAGTGCAGTATATTTTTAGGTAATTAAACCCAATAATCAATAATCAATACCCGTATATTTTGTTAAGAGTAAGGAAATCTGACCTATTAATATCTGCGAATTGTCAATAAATGACAATTAATTCCAATCGGTATATTTCATATAGTACAATTTTAATTAAATTTACCCTTGTAAAATATAAATTAATGTTAATTTTAATTATATTTAACTTAATAAAATAAAAATTAAATTTTTATTTTTATTTTTTGCGGGTAGCGGATATCCGCGGGTACGGATAGTATAATACCCGCACCCGACCCGTTTATAAGCGGGTATTAAAATATCTGCTATTCGCGAGTTTCGGGTAGTAAATATCCGCAGGTATCAACTATCCGTCGCGGATTTCATCCACGGATATCCGCGGACGCGAATTTTTTTGCCATCCCTACTTACAATTCATGTTCTTGTTGAATTACTCCCAAGGGTTATATTGCTCAAGGATGAGGGTATAAGTCTTGGTCTTCTTAATCTCTTGATCTTCACATCTTATTACCAGGAATGCTAGGAATTGTATGAACTGGTAATTTGGGACATGCTTATTCGCCGACGGATCGGGTTTAGGTAATTTAGTGAGTGACGTTGGTATTAATGCATAAAGAAGAATTCTTATATACATGAGAGGAAACTTGGTGAAATCTAACCCCAACAACATATCCATCTCATATTAATCAACATTCGTTCAACTCTGTGCTCCTTTGCTGTTGATCAATTGCATTCATATTTAATTAATCTTGCTATCACACGACTGTTTAGTGTCGAGAGTCCTCTGGGATACGATACTTGGTCTTACCATTTTATATTACTTATGCGGCTCGATACACTTGCCGATTTGTCCCAACAGGAGATGCTAAGGGTCACTCACGAGGGTACGAATGATCTAAGAAAAGCAAGAAGGAATACCTTGATCCAAGAATATGAGATGTTCTGAATGAAACTATGAAGACCTTGGTTAGTATATCAAATAATATCAAGTAATAATAATTAGTAAGAATAAGTATCGTCTACAAATGACTCACGACATTAAACAATCGTGTAATACCTTAACTAATTGAGACTAGCGAACAATTCTTTTGATTAAAATAAAATGCAAAAATAATAAACATAATACTAAAAGATAAAATTGATCAATTGAGGCTTAGCAGAAGAATGAATGTGTGGTGTTGATGATATGAGATGATAATGTTGTTAGGGTTTAGATTTCACCTTCTTTACTTTCATGCATATAATAATTCATCTTCTTCATTAAATTGTTAACGTCACTTTCTAAATTATTAGACCAAAATCCCTTGCATCCCTAACAATCAATTTTGCATTCAGATTAGAAGCTTAAGACAACCAAACATCCTATCCCTATCCCTAGGCAATATTTCTTTTACATGAAATTCTCCAGATCATGGTTTTTAGGTATTTCCCAATAACAAAGAAATCCAAACATCATGCTATGAGTGATCAAAACATAACAAACATTTAGCAAAGGAGAAAATCACTACAAGTTATTGAAAGAAGCATAAAATAATTCAGATCATATTCAAATACATGAAAGTTTAGAGGTTACATCTTCCCCAACAACAAATTATTTTAGTTCTCCATTGTCATGGAGAACCTAGGTGTACAATGGAATGAAAGTGAGATGGAAACCCTAAAATGTGAAGAGGAAAGCTCCCACATCCAATTCTGCCTCCAAAGGGTCGAAAAGAGTGTTTTTGTACCAACCCTAGGACGAGCAATTCCTTACATAGATCTAAAATTGGCCCATAAGTCCAACACACCAACGCTTAGCGCCCCAACTAAGGGCAACTGGGCGAGCTTGCAAGAGGTATGGCGCTGAGGGCCATGGATAGGGGCAAGCAGGCATTCTGCGACAAGCAGGCACTGGTGTGAGAACATCACCCCTGAGGGCCCCTAAAAGGGGCAAGCAAGCTTCATGCGTGACTACTAGTGCTGATGGCCCAAAAAAGGGTAATCAGGCATGGTTACGTGAGCACCTGCGCCCAGGGCCCCAAAATAGGGCAATCAAGTGTCGTAACCTTATGTAGCCTTCTTTTCTGGTTTTTTTTTTTCCTTCTTGGGTTCCAACTCCTTGATACTTTAACTCCTCTTCCAAATCATTCCAATAACCTACAAAATCAAGGGAATTAGTAATGAAAATCATCTCGTATAACCTCATTTCTCTTATTCACAAAAACTAAACTAAAAATAAGAGTTCAAGCAAGTTTCTAAGTCAAATAGAGTTGATTTAGTATCAAAATTGCATCACAGATAACGGTAAATTCAAATGTTATCAGAAATAAGGCGAGAAAATCATTGATGTTCAAAAGCGCTTCACTCGCATTGTGAATCATTTCATTGGGTTAGGTACATCTTTCGATAATGATGAGTTAAATATAAAAATTCTTAAATCTTTAGACAGGACTTGGCAACCCAAGTTGACTGCGATAAGCGAGTCACAAAATCTCAACACCATGTCGATGGCTACATTGTTTTGTATAAGAGAACATGACCTTGATCTCAGAAGATTGAATGAGGATGAAGAAAAAGGCAAGAAAAATACACTAGCTTTCAAATTTGAGACTGAAAAAGGAAAGAGTAAATGAGGATGAAGACTTTGATGAAGATGAAGAAAATTAGTCTTATCATTAAAAAGCTAAGTAAGTTCATGAAGTATAAAGTCAAAACAAGATTCAAAAATGGGAGGAAGGAAAATCAGGAATCTTCCTCTAATTACTGTTTTTATGGTTGTGGGGAGAAATGACATGTGAAAGCTGATTGCCCAAATCAAAAGAAGGGTAAAGAAAGAAATACAAAAAAGATCTTCAAGAAAAAGAAAACCTACATTGCTTGGGATGATGATAATGAATCAACATCAAGGTCATGTGATTCTGATGAGCAAACAAATGTTTGTTTAATAGTATACAACAATATATATGAAAGTCAAGTAAGTTCCTAGCGCTTATGAAAATTTTGATTATAGTGATTTTGAATAGCTTTTAATAGTTAGAAAGAATTATTAACTGAATCTGAAAATTAAATATTGCCAATAAGAAATTGAAAAAATATTTTAAAGAGCTAAATTCAAAATTTGAAAATATTATTGAAGAAAATAAAAATTTGAAAAATAAAATTTTATGTCATGAAAAATAAAAATATTCTAATAGTGATGAATGTATTTCTTGTACAAATAAAAAGAAACTACCAGATAAAACAACCCATGTTGAATGTAGTAAAAATACTATAGAAAAGAAAAAGGTTATGAAAAATAAGTATGTTCTTCATTATAAAAATTAAACTAAAAGAACCCGTAGAGTTTGGGTAATGAAGGAACTAGTTATAACAACGCAAATGTTGTTGTTTTTATTGCATGAAAAAAGGATCATACTCATATAAATGTAAAATTAAACATTATGGTGTTCCTTATGGAAGATTTACTTGGATTATAAAATAATTCAAAAATTTTCCATCTAACCCAAAGGAGCCAAAAAAAAAAAATTGTTGGGTACCTAAAATAAGTTGTTCTTTTTATTTTGAAGATAAGTTCAAAATCTAGGAAGTCCATGTGGTATCTTGACAGCAGTTTCTAGTGAAAAACCCTTAGAACTCTTGCACATGGATTTATTTGGTCCTTCAAAAATAAAAAGTTTTGGGGAAAATTATTATGCTTTAGTTATTGTAGATGATTATTTAAGCTATACATGGACATTTTTTATTACTCTTAAAAGTGAAACTTTTAAAGTATTTTAAAAGTTTGCTAATCAAGCTCAAAATGAAAAAGATTAAAAAAAGAAAATCTATTCGAAGTGATCACCGATGGGAATTTCAAAATAAATCTTTTAAAAAATTTTGTGAAGAAAATGGAATTTCTCATGAATTTTCTGCGCCTAAAACTCCACAACAAAAGGGAGTAGTAGAAAGAAAGAATAGATATTTGGAAGAACTTGCTAGGACTTTATTAAATAAATCTAAAATTCCAAAACATTTTTGTGTTGTCGTTGTGAGTACTACATGTTATGTTTTAAATACAATGCTTATTAGATCTATTTTAAAATGTACTCCTTATGAACTGTTTAAAGGAAGAAAGTAAAATGTTTATCATTTAAAAATATCTGGATGTTAATGTTTTTCTTTTAAATAATGGAAAACAAAATTTGGGAAAATTTGATTCTAAATCCGGTGAAGCTATATTTCTAGGATATTCTCTTACAAGTAAAGCTTATAGAGTTTTTAATTGGAAAAATTTTGAAATAGAAGAATCTACGCTTATTGTGTAACATCTTGGTTTCTGAGATGTCACGGGTTATTAAAAATCACTAAAATTCAAAATTTATTGTAGCACGAAAACATACCTAAAAAAACTTATCCAATTACATTATTTCGAATAATAAAATACCGAAGGGAATAGTCTAATTATATTGTTTCAAATTGTAAACAAAATAGATTTAATTAAATTCCAAGGTTTTTTCCCCATCCTCTCTCAAGTCAATCACGCCTCTGGAACATCTGTAACATTATCTGCTTACATATAACACATTATACAACCATCACCGATAATTTCATTCACAAACATAAGCACAAACACATATGGGGTAAGCTACCAGTAAAACAATAATAACAACAATATATTCATATATACTGATTATATCCACCATAATCAATCATACAACAAGATACAAATCTTCTGATTATATCAACCATAATCAAACACACAACAAGATACATACCTTCTGATTATATCAACCATAATCAAACACACAATAAGATACATACCTTCTGATTATATCAACCATAATTAAACACCCCATATACATGGAAGTAATAACAATAGGATTCCTAATCTTCTAACATAAAAAATTTAAACATACTGATTTTCTCCATCCTCGATGTTTAAAAATTGATGTCATCTCCAACATCTCATATTTAGACCCTTGGTTTATCTACCCATTAACACCTATGCTAACTACCTACTATAACCATTATAGTAACACTGGTATCAACATAGCAACACATGGAGCATCTCCAATACCATGATCATCATCATAGATACACCACCAACATCACTATCCTAGTCATGAACAACACCATCAATATCATCGTAACATAACACCAAAGTGGAAAAGGTCCATCTCACTCTTGTACCTTACCTCACAGACTATAGCGTCTTCTACAGCCCACTTGTAGCCTCTCCTACAGGAGAAATGTAGCCTCCCTTACAGGACATTTGTAGCCTCCCCTACAGATATGCTCGAGTAGTCTCGCAATTGTTAAGACTCCGGCAAGTGTACCGAATGGTATCAAGTAATATATGTTGGGATTGTTGATAAGGGAAGCACTGATTTAGCTAAACCTTAATCTCACAGTGTTTCTGGTTTTTGATGATGACAACACATTATTAATAACACATGTATTGATATGTGTTACATGTTCAAAACTTTCTTATGTATGAATTCTTGAAGAACATGTTTGTGTTGATTCTGTATATGTGTGCATATTCACTATTTTCTACATGTGACGTCATCTGTGATTACATAACATATGTTTTGGAAAAGCAAACCACATGCACTTGGTTGAACTATATTGTGTGGCAAAACTACAAGTTTTAAGTCGACTTCATTATGAAGCAAGTTGATTAAAACTCGTGACTTTGCACAGATTTTCAAAAACAGTGTTGTTTGTAATTTTGCAAAGAAAATATTTTCAACACTAATTGAAGTGACATAGTCGACTGTATGCACATGCTACTCGACTTAGTTAGTTATGTTTTGAATTTTTGTTAATGCTTGTGAACTATAACGACTATATTTTGTCTCTTTGACCAAGCATGAATTACTAGTCAATTGAATTAATTGTGTAATCAATTTGATTGGTATGACTGCTACTAAATGTTTTAACTGTCTGACTAAAGTCGACTATAATAGTAGTGAAGTCGACTACAGGAGCGTTTGTTTAACAGAAAACTATAAATAAACATGATTCTGTATTACACAGAGACTTTGGTTATTCTGAAATTTTCATTCTATTGTTTCAGATTTTGATCTCTATGAAAAGCTCCAAGAACTTATCAAGAAGACCGTGGAGATCGTTCTTTGATAGTTGCTTGAAGAGTAAGGTTGTCGTGCTGAAAGAAAGACTTGATCATACTTTACATTGAGGTGTTCTGGAAATGTGATCATCTACTTCTCTCAATCATGTAAAGATTGTGGCTGCCCGCCCTGTTGTGATTACAGGAATAGGACGTGCTGCGTTTTGGGAAACTTTGAGGATTGTTCAAAGTTGACAAAGACTACAGGAGAGGGGATATCTTACTATTGTTCTTTGGGTGTTTTATGCCTATATTTTGGTTAGAGGGCTAGAGAGGTGTTTTATATTTTGGCTTGGAGGTCTCTATATAAACCTTGTTGTGAAAACGTTGACCACTGTAGTGCATTTGCTTCTGGGTACAGGAAGGACAATGGATGTAGGCAATTTGGCCGAACCAGTATAAAAACTGTGTTTGAATTTTCTATCCTTGAACTCTTTACTTTCAAGTCGACTTTATTTTATGTTGCACTGATTTATCTTTTTCATTGAGATTCAAGAAACTTTTGAAAGTTTTATACTTTGCGAATTTTTTTTTAAAAGACTCTGATTTTTTATTTACACAAATTCACCCCGCTTTTGGTGTTGAAACTCCAACAATTGGCACCAAAGCCGATTTTCATAAGATATTTGAAAAACTTTGAATCGACTATATTCCTGGAAAGGGCTTCTAGTTTTCAAACCTTTGGTGAACGTGCATCTACAAACAGATCACCACAGTTTGCGAGTGAAAACTACCCTTTTTGGAAAATCAGAATGCAAATTTTTCTTGAATCCGTGGATAGAGGTATTTGGGATGCAACAATAAATGGTCCCTTTGAGCCAACTTGTTATTAATGGAAAACTGTTTTGAAAATTTTTTCTGAGTGGTCTCAAGATGAAAATCGTAGGGCACAGTATGATCTTAAAGCACGAAATATCATTGCCTTTGCACTAACTGTTTATGAATTTTTCAGGATATCTCAATGCAAAATTGTTAAAGAAATGTGGGATGTCTTGGAAGTCACACATGAAAGCAAAGAGTCAGAAAGAATTCTTTGATACAAGAGTACGGACTTTTCAGAATGAGGACTAACGAAACCATATATGAGGTTCAAAAAAGGTTCACTCACATTGTCAACCATCTAATGGCTCTTGGAAAATTTTTTGACAAAGAGGAGATCAACATCAAGATTCTCAAAAGTCTGAACAGAAACTGACAACCAAAAGTCACTGCAATCTCTGAAACCAAGGATCTTGTTAGCATGAACATGACTACCTTGTTCGGGAAGCTAAGAAAGCATGAACTTGAACTTGGAAGATTGAAAGATGAGGAAGAGATTGAAAAAAAGAAGTCCATGACATTGAAAGCTACTAGCAAGAAAGCCTCAGTGATTGCACAATCAGAGGATGATTCAGATGCTGAATTGGACAACAATGAACTAATATCTATGGTGGTAAGGAAATTCAATCGATTTATGAAGAATAATAATCAACTTACTAACCATGCAGGAAATACCAAAGTCAAGAAAGCTTTCAGATCAAATGTAGTTCAATGTTATGAATGTGACAAAGAAGGACATTAAGAGGTTTCCTCACGACAAAAATAGAAAGTAACAAAGAAAATAGTTGAATTAATTAGTAAAATAAAATCTGTGAATTGTTTTAAATTATTTTTATGTACTATATTTTCAAAAATAAAAATATATATCTAAGTCGAAAGTAATTAATTACAAGAAGTTATATTTAGCACTGTTCTATATTTATATTTCTTTAATAATATAATATTAAAAAATTTATATTAATTTTAACTTTGGATTTATAAAAAATATATTGACATATTATAAAATATAGTGAATCCAGTTCATATAATTGATTAACCATGAATTAGGTTAAAAATTAATCAATTTAACATATTGTAAGTTATTGATTTTGTAATACAGCTTCATGACGAGTTTAAGAAATATAATATTTTATATTTATGTTATCGTTAAACCGTACAAGAAGACTTAAATAAATGAAGGGTATTTTTGAATTGAAATGAAAAGTTTTGACACAGCTTTTAGAAGGATGAAAATGGAAGAAAAGCAGAGGAAAGGGGGATTACATGATAGATGGGACCTTTTGTTATTGCACTTGGGAGTTCTCACCAACCGGACCCCTCATTTAACTTCAGCTAAAACAAACTATTCAGAATCAATGCTAATGATGGCTCGCGGTATAATAATGTTTGGTGTACTTGTCGCAATATTTGGTTAGGTTGCCTTTTTTATGCCACAAAACCTGGCTATTCTTTTTATTTCAATAACTTACATAATAACAATTTATATAAAATCTTAATATATATAAAATCTTAATTTTATTGGCATAAATTGGGTAAATAATATTGATGGAAATTTATTATCATATGTTAATAAATTTAGGTGGTTTGATTATAAAATATATTAATTTCATAATTATCCTTTTGTATCACACTAATAAAATATATTGTTAATTTGACAAATTATAAGTTTTTAATTATTTATTGATACTTTTTTATATTCTATTTTACAACTAATTTAATGGACTTAGAAATCTTATAAATAAACATAATATTTCTATCACATACATCTCATTCATATTATTATTATACTTTTATAAGTTCTGAAATTCTGACAAACTTGAACATTGGAGAGTATTTCACATGCAGATCTTCTTCTAAAGTCATCAAGATTATCAAAGTCATCACTTAGATTCTACCACCTGTCACTATGCACTTGATAAGAACATTTGGCACCTATTATTGGACTCGGTGAAACTTTTCCCACAATCCTCCAGGTTTTTATACTCTATTACTATTTTTGTACAAAATCATAAATTATGTACAAAAATATACAATACAAACATTTTCTTCATGTATAAATTGCTACCAACCAAAGTATTAACGCACTTTATTGGAGGTCACATTTTGATGGTTCATATCATTCTTAAAGCCAAATTTAGGTATGATTTCACATTCTATTTTATCATGAATTGGAACATGGGTTTGTTAAGAATAACATATACTTTTTTGGATTTATTTGATAATATAGTTTAGAAATCAGCTTATAAGCATGTTTCATGGTGAATATGTCATTTGAAGAATCTTTCTAATACCTTCTTACATTAATGTGCTAAAACTAATTCTGTAAAATGATTAAATTTACTTTTTTTATGCTTCACCATGAACTAATAATAAAATTGGATCTATCATTATTTTTTATGATCCAAGATTTGAGGAATGTTATATTGACACTCCATATATTTTTTTCCATTTATTGAATATTTGTGGAGAATACATGTCAAATATGTTTCAATGATGACGTTAAAGAAAAACCAACATTAGTAGCCATAACTTAACTCTCGTCCCAACTTCCAAACCACAGTCAACTCCTACTATAATGACCCCAATATTAGAGTTATACTATGAATGACACATTATCATGGTCATTTACACTCTTGCACTCTTTTAGAGCTAATGGATGTATACCAGGGATTGATTTCATGTATGCAAATCCATATGGGGCCCATAGAAAAATCAAGTTTACTTGTAAAGCACATTGAACTCAAGATACATATCCACGTGCAATACGAGACCTTGAGTTCTTCCGTGGGTCAAAGCTCGCCTTTAACTTCAAGTCTTGCATGCTCCACAAAGCCAACATTGTCAACCACCATTCAAAACTTCAAAAACCACTTGAATAGCCAGATTTATCCTTAATGTCCAGATTCTTGATAAGGGGAGCACTGGTTTAGCTAAACCTTACAATCTCACAATGTTTCTATTTTTTTGATGACAACAAATTATTAATAACACATGTATTGATTTGTGTTACATGTTCATTACTTTCATGTTTATAATTACTTGAGAACATGTTTGTGTTGATTTTGTCAAGGTGTGAAATTTCACTTTGTTCTACATGAGATATTATCTGTGATTGCATAACATTTGATTTGAAAAAGAAAAATCACATGCACTCATTTGGTTGAAAAATAAGTGTCCACTCATAAAGCAAAATTCTCTCCAACCCTTGCAGTTATGCGGAGTGGACAAGTGTCCACAAATCCTCTTCAATGAGGGGAGGACATGTGATCACTCATAAAGCAAAATCCTCTCCATTCCTAGAGTTTTATGTGGCCACTACTAAAGCTAAATGTTCTCCAATGAAAGCATGACACATGGCACATACTTTTCACATGGTTTGGATGTCTAACTTAAGGAAAAATCGTATACTAATTAGGTACTAAAAATAGCCTTTTAAGTAAAATTTTAAAAACTTTAGATTTTATTGACAGGGGGAGCACTAGTTTAGTTGAACCCACAATCTCATATTTTCTGATTTTTTATGATGAGAACACATAATTAATAACATGTGTGTATAATGTGTTACATGTTCTATTACTTTCATGTTATATGGTTATATAACATGTTTATGGTGTTGCTGTGTTGTTTACATTTCACTACGGTATATATATGTGATTTTACACTTGAATGCATGACACATGTTTTTGGAAAAGAAAAACCACATGCACTAATGTTGAACTTTAAATTGTGTGGCAAAACATCAGTTTTAAGTCGACTTCATTATGGGGTGAGTCAATTAAAGCTCGTGTCTTTGCACAGACTTTTTCAAAGTGTGCTGTAAGATTTTTCAAAGAGAAAGTTTTTCAAAACTATGCTTTATACTATTACATAGTCGACTATATGTGTACTGCATTCAACTAAGTCTGTTATGTTTTGAAATTATGTTAATGCTTGACATAAACTATCTAACGGTCATATTTTTTATTTGGTTGACAAAGCATTAAATGTAAATCAACTGCATTAATTGTGAATCCAATTAATTGCATTGACTGTTGCTAACTGTCATAACTGTTTTGTTATATTCGACTGCATTAGTAGCTAAGTCGATTAAAGTGCGTCAAAATTGTGAAATACTATAAATTGATGCGCGGTTGATTTCTATAACAACTTTGGTGAATCTAACATTGTTTGTGATACCTTTCAGATTAGTGATGTGTTACAGAAAGAGAACGCTCCAAGAATCAAAGAAGAAGACAGTGGTTGTGATTTCTTGAAGAGCAAGATTGTTGTGCATTGAAAGTCTGATCTATCTACACTTTGAGGTGGCTACTGCGAGATCAAGATCATCAACCTTTTGAAGATTGACTTGTTTCCCTGTTGTGATTACAGGAAGAAGTGTGTGCTGCGTTCTTGACTTTGAGGGGTTTCTCAAAGGGTGTAGATAGTAGAAAAGGGGATTCTTGTTGTTGGTCTTATGTTTGTATGCCTCTATTTTGATTAGAGGGTTAGAGAGGTGTTTTACATATTTGATGTGTGGTCTCTATAAAAGCTTTGTTGTAAAAACCTTGATCATTATAGTGCATTTGCTTCCTGTGACTGGAAGGACACTGGATGTAGGCAGGTTGGCCGAACTAGTATAAAAACCAGTTTTTGACTTCTCTGATCCCTACACTTTTATTTTTAGTTGACTTCATTCTGTACTTAATCGATTTTATTTCCGCTGCATTTGAAAATTTTTTTTCCTTGCGTTTCAAGAAAGTTTTCAAGGCACATCCTTTTGCAACAAGGATTTTTAAAAGACTCTGATTTTAAGTTTCACCAATTCATCCCCCCCTCTTGGTGTGAGAAACTAAACCAAACTATTTTAACAATTTTAAACAAAAACTAAAAGCTAACATAATTCTAGAAATTTAAAAACTAAAAGAAACTAAGAAGAGACTTTTACAAAGGAAAAACAAAGAAAAACGGGGAGTTATGAGTATCCTTGGCCATGATTAGGGGATATGCCATCAATATTGCATTACATACTTCAAAAGATAAACATATTCTAAAGAAAGTTTTGCAATGCTCAAGACTTTAAGTTGAAGGGAAGCTTGCACCCAACTAGGATAAACCATATCACTTTACAAACTCCCTCTAGAATAAATCCTATAAATTAAAAGAACTTAATGGAAATCTAATCACTAAGGTCACCTCAAGAGGAAATAAGTACGAGGACAAACATCCATTGATAGAACACCAAAGACAGGACAAAGACAAACATCAACTAATGAAGATGCCTAAGACCCTACCTGCTCAAGATGGTAGTCTAGTGAATGCTTAACAATACCTGCCAAGTTAAAGCAGAATACCAAGGGCGATGACATTGATAAAAGCGCACCCCTTTCTTTGGAATTACCTATCCTCTTTCTTTCAAGAGAGAAAGCAAACATGTTATTCCTAAAAACTTTGTTTAGTTGGGATCTTTTAACTTCCTTTATTTGTTTCATTATTCATTTTTGCTTATTTATGCTAATGGCTACAACTACTGATGCTACAACTTTGATTACACACCCCATAACTTTGCATAAATTACCATAAAGAAAGAATAAGGATAAACATCCATTATCTGAAATTTTTCCTAAGACAATAACACATAAAAGGCTTGCCTAAGATGGATACACATGCAAAGCCTTCCTAAGACGATTGCACATGCAAAGCCTGCCTAAGATTATTGCACATATAAAGCTGGCTTAAACAAAAAGACAAAGCCTACGTAAGACAATAGTACAAAGCTTGCCTAAGACAGAAACATGTAAATGTTACATAAGAATATAACACATACAAATGTTAAATACAAAATCGTCTATACAAACAAATGATCTCATATTTTGAATTTTAATCTAATAACATTAAAATAGGCTAATAACCAGAAAACAACCTAGAGTAAAAACACAAGACATAGAGCCTCAACCGAAAACAGAAAAATCTAGAACCTGAACCCCAAACATAGAAAAATATAGGAAAAAAATTAGGTACTAGGAAGTACAAAAATGTCTAGGCTAAAACACCCAGACGCATGACTAGACGATGTCTTGTCTAAAGGCGTCCAAGAGGGATTGAGTTAAACACTCAATGCTTATAATACTGAATTAGATATTTGGCTTCTCTCAAAAACAAAAAAAGGTCGAGACAATGTCTTCGACAAAAACATTAAAAGACTTAATTATTAAAACACATAAGAAAGCCTAAGCAAGCTAAACGTTATTTTCTAAAGAGAAAAAAAAGCCAAGTAAGTTTTTACTTGATCAAACAATACCATGCGCTAAACAAACACCTCATCTTTTAATGAAGTATTTATATACACTTGGTATCTTCAAATTAAAGAACTTAATTCTAAAATGCTACCTAATGGTAGAAAATCAAAAGACACTTTGTTGTTCTGAGCAAGCATTAAGTATATTAAAGGCCCAACGTTCAAAAACAACAAAAATGATAAGAAAAGTCATATTTGTTGCATGCACAGTTTACCTTAATTTTGTAGATAAAATATTCTATACGCATCCACATTGCTACACACCAGATATCAAAATGTAGACGTTATAGACAAAAGAGATAATCACTGAATGTTCCTCTCTTGAAGCAAAGTCTAAAAAGATCGTACAACTTACTTCAAGCAAAAGACTGAAAAAGCACACCTGCTCTGACAAAGTTGACTTACACAACGGTTGTTGAAAAGAAGAAAAAGAAAACACAAGTATCAAGGCTACAAACTACAAAATCAGTCTAACGGACAAATATTCATGAAGCCTATAAATAGAAGATCTCTCAAGAATAAAATCAAGAGGATAGCTCAAGAAAAGCTTACAGCAATATATCCATCCTAAAGAGAAAAGAGAGAAAAAAGCTCAAAGAAAAGAATACATCTAAGCTAAAGAAAAGAGAAGAGAAGAGAAAAAGAGAAAAGATACTCTTGAGCTTAAGCGTCAAATTTCTTACTACTGTAAGAGAGAAGAGAGAAACACTTGTGAGTGTTTAGACTGCATTGTATTGTAATCAAATCCTATTATAGAGAGATTTAGTTTGAACTACTTGTAAGCAATCGTTAATTCTGAAGAGAATTAAAATACTTGCAACTGAACTCTTTTGAGTTGATGAATCTAAGCGCGATTGTTTAGTACCAGGAGTAGTTCGAATACTCAAAGGAAATCTCGTTAAGGAGCTGAGTATCAGGAGTGGTGCAAATACTCAAAGGAAATCTCGGCAGGGTGACGTGTACTAGGAATGGTGCTAATATTTAGAGTACCAGGAGTGACGCTAATACTCTTCTGTATTATGTGAAGATTATAGTGGAACACTTTGAGGAGGACACTAGACATAGCTCAGTTGAAGCGAACCAATATAAAATCTCTTGTGTTATTTTCTCTTCTTTTAACTAAATGATCCTATTGAAAAACATGCAGTTGAGCTATATCTTTCAAAATACAAGAACTTTTTAAGCTAAATGATCTTTCCTTTTAAGGAAGTTCTTACAAAAACATTGGAGTAGAAATATTCTGAATAGCACGACAATCTTATTAACACATATACATATATTTCAAGTCAAGTGTTTAAGCTTTAAAAAGAATATTTCAAACGCTCGATAACATGTTATATCAGAAGGGTTGCGAAAAACGTTTTCCAAAAACACTACTGAACCCCTCCCCACCTCCTCCCCCCCTTTCAAGTACTTCAACAAAGCATTCCAATGTCAACAACACATACAAGCCTAAGATTACAACCAATGCAAAGCTTGATTAAGATGGCAACACATGGAAAACCTACCAAAGATTGCAGTACATGCAAAGTCTGCCTAAGATGAAACCACATAAAAATCTTGCTTAAACATCAACACAAAACTTACCTAAGATGGCAATAGAAATCTTGCCAAAAATGGCAGGACTTACAAAGCTTGATTAAACAATAACAAAAAACCTACCTTAGAAGGCGATGTAAAATGCTTAAGATGACACTTGTGTTAATAATCCATCTAACACACAGTCAAAGACAACCACCTACAATCGAAACAACTTAATCCACTAGCAAACAAAAGCTGACTACAACTCAGTTAAAGGGTCAACTACAATTGCAACGAGTTCATTCCACTTACCAATTTAGCCGTTTGAGCAAAATTGGACCAATTTTATACCTTAGTTGGTGGTGCATAACTCAACCTGAGTTGGTAGAGCTTAGAGGAATTCATTACCTAGGTAGGTAATGCTTAGACTGATTCACTACCTCAGTTGGTAGGTTTTGGCAAGGCACTTCATCGAGCATTTTATTTGTTTGGGATTCTTGCTGATTATCCCCATTTTGACATTGATAAAGATGTTTATGAGGGTACGTTGATGTTAATTGATGACACTCCTAGGAACACAGAGGCAACTATTTATGTTGATAAACCTACAATGAATGAAATGTTCTTTTCTCTCGGTATATAATATGTTTTCATCCTTTTTTAATTCATAATCTCACATTTTCACGAGTTTCAATTTATGTATGTTTATCTTCTCAAGAGGGGTCATCTCGTTAGATGAAACTTCCTTGGCCAAGGTTGTTTAAGTAAGGATCATGAGGTAAAAGTCTTCCTAGACTGGGTATACCTTGACAGGGCTTACCTCATGAAACTTCTTTATAATAACAAATAATGCACTAATCTTTATAATCATCCTTATGCTACCTATCTACATGTTCGTTCATTCTAAGGACTGGTTGGCCTTCATAAGGAGTTGACAGGGAGGCACCAAGGGCTTCACTCTCTTAAACGTCTAGCTAGATCAGGCTGGTCGTTTGAATATGGAGTTGACCAAAGGGGTACATGTTACCTTAGTTAGGTAATTACTATACACAGGCCCCCCAAGCTTGAGTAATGGGGGCCTCACTGCGATGTGAGTAATGCTCCTTAAACATGATTTAGTAGTATCGCTCGATGTTGATGATTGATTGAGTAAAGTTGAAAAATTGACCGTTAGAGTCTGAAGAGTTGTGATGCCTTGTTCCGCATGTTGACAATTTTGACATCGAATGTGAAGCATCAAATCTCCTCAACCATTGTTTGATCTGACAGTTCAAAAAACACAATTGTTGGCTTTCGCTTCCTATAAATAGGTTTGTCGTTGGCATGTCATTTTCAACTTTCTTCTCACGAAGCTCTACACACACTGGTCAATTTCTATTTTTAAGGTGTAATGTTTGCAGTCAATAATTTTTCTTCGGAGGGTTCATCTGGTTAGGACAGTTGGGGATGTGCGACAATGTGTAGTCGTCCACTACTCGAGTCATCTTTGAGGAATTAAGAGTCAACTGAACAGAGTGTATCGTTGGTCACCACAAACACTATATATATAAATAAGGAAGATGAAAATAAGGAACAAATACGGAAGGAATTTGTCCATAGTGCGATCAACAATCATTTTATTGACTAATCGATCTTCGTAAAGATTTAACAAGGAGACAAGAACTTTATTTATTATTCTAAACGCCGAACCAGACTGGACCTATCGAAACTGGACTCAAGTTATACATGTTATCCTAATATAGGATACTTACTATACACAAGTAACCAATCTAAACCATCAAAAATAAAATCTAATATCCTGTAAAAGAAAGTAACAAAAGATGTGACTCTAATCAAACCAAACTAAATTAAAGAAATGACTCAATAATAAGAATGAACAAACCAGGCTGTGATCCAAAATAATGCACCAAATGAATCGGATTCCACGTATTCAATGGATTCGAGTATAATTGCACCGTCCTTGACCCAATTCTTCAAGAAGCTCCATCATGCTTCACTGCAGCGATAAACAGATAAAGGCACAAAGTGAAATTAAATTTTCAATTGCTTCTATCTTCATTGAATCTATTGAATTCAATCGTTATTGCAACCGTCTAGATTCAAAATTTTGTTTCAATTACAAGATGATTATGACAGAATTAAATCGCAATTGAATTACGACAACTCTTTGAACTACTTTCAATCACATATTTGACGCACCGAATATGCTCCTAACTGGAATTAAACGCATCAAAACTACACTATTTTGAATGCACCACTCACCTTCACCGACCACTTAATTGCACCGATCAGCATATGAAATGTTTGCTTAAATTCTTCAATGAACCCAAATTAAAGCACCAATCCACTGCTTTCAGTGTACTAGCCAGCTTGACCAATTCATCTAATAGATTGTGTGCTCACTAAAATTGCGGTAGCAGAAACAACACCGCGGCAAAACAGTAAAAGCCGGATTTCGAAACGTCGTTGGCGGAGGTCCGACGCCAAGTCTGATCGTCGGATTGAATGAACCTCCGATACAGTTCCGATCACTGGTTTCACCGGAATTTGAGTCCAGTTCATCCACCGTTTTAGCACAGATTCTCACCGTGATCTTCACCTTGAGTTTCAATAAATTGATTGGCAATTTCCGATTTCACTTACACTGAGATGTAGCACCGAATTCAACGACTTGCTTTTTCAGTTCATTGTACCGGTTCAATTGAACCAATCACTCAAGCATGAAATTCAACTCCGAAAATTTCCAGAACGGCCGGAAATTGAACCGCAAGAACTTCCATTTCCACTTCTACGGAGAACACCAAGACGACATTGATCAATACCGAAACAACGCCGCATCTTAATTTCGATTGTAGAAAAGCCTTGCCAGAAACAACTTGTTCTTCGCAATCAAACGTGAATTTCAGCGTATAGTTACTCGTATTCACAATTCACAATTTCAGATCAGCAAAACATAACAATTTCGATTGGAATATGCGCGCCAAGGATCCATTCAGAGAGACACAGAATCAAAGAATTTGAAAACAGATTTTGGGAACACAGCAAGGAGCAAACCTACTAATGTTACTAGCTTTATCAAAGGTCATAAATGTTTACGGTATGAACACCTTTTGAATCAATGTCTGTCCAAAACAGCTATGGTTATTATTACAAGGAGAGACTAATCCCAGCACTCTTCTCAACCCGTCTTCTTCACATGCATCAACATCTTTTTTCTTCTTCACAATAACCTAATGATGGTATGAATGATCGAAAGATGAAGTATTGATAATTAGACACATTTTATAGACTTAAATGTTTTTAATTTTTTTTGACGAATTCATTTGTTACAAGGACATCATATTTGAATTATTTATATTATTTTGATAAATTCTAACTTAAATATAAGTACACAAACTGAAAAAAAAAATATGTGAATAACTTAAAAAATTACATCTATTTATTTTTAAAATTTTAAACTTAAAATATATTATTTTTATTATATAAAGCTAAAAGATCTATTAAATATTGTTTTAAGGTTTATGGTTGAGTAGTGTAAGTCTTGATCGGTGTTTTGACTGAAGTAGCTAAATTGGCAAACGATATTGGCTATTTCGTTACAGCACCTGAATTGTTGCAGCATGAATATTATACATAACCAGCCGGAGAATATTGGCCATGGGAATTGGCTTGCGAAATGCAATACTGACAAAGTTGTCATAATAACAAATTAATAATTATTTATGATAAGAAAGTGACTAAAAATACTGACATGTGTAAGATAACCTAAACATATTTTTTCAATAAACAAAAAATTAATTTCTAACAAATTAATATTTATATAATCTAAAATAAATTAGGCAAATAAAATAAAAATAAAAATTAAGAAAAAGACTAAATAAAAAACAAAATAAATAAAATTATAAAAAGATAAAAATAAATTAAAATAAAAATATATATATATTAGTTCTATAAATTCTTTCTGGATTTATTATCGATTTTCTAAAATATATTATTTAATTAATCATTTTTAAATTAATCAATATAATTTTTTAATTAATTTATCAGTGTCTTCGCTTTAAATTAAAATAATTTCTAAATAAAAAATAAAAACTTTTTAGATTAATCATAATAAATTTAATTAAAATAATTTTTCTGTTAAATATTATTATATCTAACTAATTATTCAAAAATAACTTTTGGATTAAATGATATTAAACGAACAATAATAAATTACAACAATAATAAACAAACAATTTCTTTTATCCAATCTAGTCATCACCTGCTGAGCCTAACAACGACTCCCCAAACTCATCAGCAGCAAACTTAATAAAATCGTAATCTGGAAACTGTTCAGACTATTAATTTTAGCACCAAAGTCATTAAAATAGTAATTTGGGAGCTATGCAGAGTATTAATTTTAGGGTTTAATACATCATTCAGTCCCTTCTTATGGTGCTTTGGTTCAAAATAGTCCCATTGCGATTCGCAGCTCGGTGCAAGTTTGGAGAATGGAGGCAACACATACAGGTGGTGGTGAAGGAATGAGTTACGCTGCAACTATCCTATCCTCAAGCACTACTTAGTGAAGCTGAGATTGTTGTAAAACGCAGAAAGATATAGGGAAGACAAGAAAAGAGGCAGGACGTTTGTAGCTGCGGATGTCTTCATCGGCGAACATGGAGGGAGGCTGACACCTTATAACTTGTCGAGATCGAGGGAAGCAACCATGAAGATGGGGGTGATGGCACCGTAAACGGCTTAGGGAGGTTGGGTAGGTTCTTTTTTTTTTTCTTGCAAATGAGAGGATATTGAACAGTAAATGATAGACAATGTCACTTTTTTATCTTAATTATTTACACATGTAAATTACTTCACAAAACCACGTAAGCTTCCAATTTAACAGCTCATCAACGTTTCGCCATGCTAGCATCTACACCATTAAGATTTTAAAGTCGTCTGTCAAAAGGACGATATTGAACAATTTTTAATGAAATATGGGACCTTAGTGAACTTTTTTCAAAGGTGGGACTATTTTGAACCAAAGCACCATAAGAAGGGACCAAATAATGTATTAAACCTTCAATTTTTGTACCTACTTATTTCAGAACCATTGTTTCTTGCTTATCTCAATTTTTGACCCTCTAAGTGCCAATTTAAGTACAAAAAATTGGTGTTGTCAAATTCTATTTCCTGATGGTATTTGGGAATCTGTTTTGGTGCTAACCAAGTAGTAAATTGTGGTGTTGTGAAGTTCTTATGGTGCAGATCGGTTCTAGATACATATTCCAACTAAGATAGCCTTTAGGAAGTGGAGTATGGGCATAATTTGTGAATTAGAGGTGTTGTCACAACAAGAAAAGTCAGTTCTAGCAGCATAGTCCTGAAATGTGAGGAGTGGTTTCATGTTATATTTTGGAGGGATCAAACACCATAAAAGGCATTATAGATTGTGAATTTTGGTTGTTGATTTTGGCTTTTCTTCCTTGGACAGAGAGAGAGAGAGAGATTGTAATAAAAATTAAGTATGTTTCCCTTACCAAAAGGGGGAGGGGTGAATTGGTATTGAATAAAAAAAGATTTTGTTTTCTATCTTTTTGTTAACTTTGAATGATCTTTAATCTATCTTGAATCGCAAGCAATAAAAGAGAAACAGTGAAAGTAAAAGAGATAAGGATAGAAAAACAAACACAAGGTTTTATATTGGTTCAGCCTCAATGCCTACATCTAGTGTCCTTCCAATCAACCTTAGATTGAAAGCCAATGCACTATAAAGATTTGAGTGTTTACAACAATGCTTTACAGAGAACACCTCTCAAATGTAACCACCTCTCTAACTCACCAATCTAATATAGACAACAATCAAACCCTACAGAAAGAACAATCATCTTCTTTGTAGTAACCCTTTGAGACCCTTCTCAAAGTCACAAGAACACTAAGTTCTTCTCCCTGGCCACACGCACAGGGAATACCACAATCCAAGATTGCAAAAGACAAAGTCTGATAAACAAAGTAGTTGATCGGCAAGCAAAGCATTCAAATCTGTCCTTCAAGAATCCTTCAAGAATATCAACTTCTTTGTATCTTGATTCTTTGAGCAACTTAGTGCACCTGCAGTTCTTTCTTGATATACTAATATCAGATATAAAAGTTCAGAATGATCAAAAGTCTCTAATGTAGAGTGCACGCATTCTAATCGATTACAAAAATAATGTAATCGGTTACACTTGTAATAAAGTTACACCAGAATGACATTCAAACATATTTAACTAATTAAGCATATAATGTAATCGATTGCACCAAACATGTAAGTCAAAGCATATGAAAATATGACCGTTATTACAGTTAAGACTTATCATCAAAACAATTTTCAATGTTTAACAAACTTAATTGATTACATAAACTGTGTAATCGATTAAGTACAACACTTAAATAATTTTGAAAACTTTTTCTTCACAAAACCTCATCACAGAATATTGCAGAAATGTGTTTTGCAAAGGCATGAGTTTTAATCGATTATACACATAATGTAATCGGTTAAAACTTGTAGCTTGCCATAATTTAAGCAATAATTATCTGATAAACCTAATTGATTACACAACCCCTGTAATTGATTACTTCATACAAATAGTGCATTGTGCAAGTGGTTTTCACATATTAAAAATATGGGAATGCATAGAATAAATGTAAACACGTGTATGATCATACCAAGTATGCAAATCAACCAATTTAATCAATGTATGTTGCAATAATGGAAACATATGTATTGTCATTATCAAAAAGCAAAACATGTGTTGTCATCATAAAAAACCACAAAAAGAAGAACCACATAAGGAGTTGGGTTAAGATTTCATATTGCTTAAATTCATTGTTTTAAAGGCCTTTTAAGTCAAATGATTAGAAGAATCCTTGGTGTTCTTCCTTCACTTGCAACTTTTTCTTGTAATTTATATTGTTTAGAACTGAATTAGACAATGAATGTGTCTTGAAAGAAAAGTTTCAAAGCCTCACCTTAGGAGCTTCAACTTAACTTTGCATCTTAATTGTTCGTGTAGTGTGATTTAGGGTAAAAGAGATTAAACTCTAAGCATTTTCACAACTAGGAATTCAGATTAAGTCTTAGGTCTTTTACTGTAACACCCCGACAACTTACAGGGACTGTTGACTGCCCCCACATATCAACACGAGGCTTTCCATTGTGCTTTGTCATCACTCGCACACTTTCCGAGAAAACTTCCCGGAAGGTCACCCATCCCAAATTACTCCAGGCTAAGCATGCTTAACCATGGAGTTTTTATGGGTTAGGCTACCAAAAAGCAAATGCATTTGTTGATATGAGTAGCCAAATCAATTCCTTTAAGCTATCCTTCAACCGTATAGTCCGATACCTATATAGTCTCTAGATCCCTCTCATTCCGGTGTATGTTCGATTCGTCCATGTGTCCCTTCCACTGGAAGCCTGCCAGGAGTCGCTCCTTGTTTGTGCCTCTTGCACTCCATGCCTCTTGCACCGACGATCACTCCCCGCCCTCTTTAGTGCCCGGGTGTCACATGCCCACCAACTTCCGCTCTGGTTCGTCCTCGAACCACACCGTACTGGGAGAGGCTAGGCTCTGATACCATCTGTAACGCCCCAGCAACTTACAAGGACTGCTCACTGCCCCCTCACATCAACACGAGGCTTTCCAGTGCGCTTTGTCCTCACTCACACACTTTCCGGGAAAACATCCCAGAAGGTCACCCATCCCAAATTACTTCAGGCTAAGCACGCTTAACCATGGAATTCTTCATAAGAATTCCATGGTTAAGCGTGCTTAGCCTGGTGTAATTTGGGATGGGTGACCTTCTGGGAAGTTTTCCCGGAAAGTGTGTGAGTGAGGACAAAGCGCACTGGAAAGCCTCGTGTTGATGTGTGGGGGCAGTCAGCAGTCCATGTAAGTTGTCGGGGCGTTACATCTACTCTTTGTGTTTTTTTTTTTTGTTTTTGTGATTGTTGAGTCACATCTTTTGCTTTCAAAAGTGATTTTGGTTTAAAGGCGATAAATTCAGTAGCCTAAGGCATTTCTGGCAAGGCAAGACGTTGAATTTAAGTAGCATTCTTGGCTCACCTCTTTTACCTAGGACTTGTCTTTTGGGGAAAACTACAACCTTTTGAATTAAGAAAACTCTTGAAAACAATAGATGTTAAGGTGTCATTCTCTAAGAATAAGTGACTCTAAGGAACAAATTACCCTCAAAGATATTGCAAAACAACTTAGAGAGCTCAATATTTGAAGAATTGAGGAAGAAGAAATAAGAAGAACAAATCAAATTTATAGGGAGTTGCAAATCTCAATCATTCAAAATGATCTAAGATTGTTAAGAGAAGAGCAACTCCAAAGTAGAGAAAAGTCAAGGAAAAACAAGAGTAGGGAGTCTCAATTTGAGAGGTAGAGTTTAAGGGTAAGGGATTACTACCATCAACCTTCTTTCTCTAAAAGGCAAAGAAGAGAACATCATCCCCCTCCTAAAGAATTCAAGGTAGACTTGCCACACTTTCATGGCAAGGATAATGTTGAAGCTTATCTTTATTAGGAGATGAAGGTGGAGAAAATCTTTGCATGCCACCAATTAAGTGAAGAGAGGAAAGTATCTTTGGCTACTCTTATCTTTGAAGGGTATGTCATTTATTGGTGAACTTCTTTAGTCGAAGAAAGGAGGTGCCACAATGATTCTCCCATAGAGTATTGGAATGATTTGAAATATGTCCTTAGGAGGAGACATATTCCCTCCTATTACAATAGGGAACTCACGAACAAACTCCAAAGACTTCAACAAAGGTCTATGACTGTAGAAGAATATAAGGAAAAGATGGAGTTGTACATGATGAGGGCAAGCATCATGGAAAAGTAAAAAATCACTTTGGCTAGATCTTTAAGTGGACTCAATTTTGATATAAAAGATAGGGTTGAACTTCTACCTTATAGAGATTTGAATGACTTAGTTCAAATGTGTATCATGGTAGAACAACAAAGCATGAGAAAATCTTCTTAAAAAAGAATTCAAGTTCAACCTACCTCTTTTGAAAAGAAAATTTTAAAGAAAAAAAGCCCTTTAAGTCTCTAGCAAAAATTCCTAAAAAGGCCAAACAAGAAGCCTCTACAAACACTCGCACTAGTGAAATCAAATGTTTTAAGTGCCTATCCCACCAAACTCCATTCAAGGGCCCATTACTCGTGGTATGGCTAGGAAGCTCCAAGAAGAACTTAAAGATACCTCAAACGATCTCCAATCACTATATACTTAGTTTCATTAACAACTTTTGGACCTAAAGGAAGCCCAATTCAAGCCCATGAAAAGGCAGCCTACTTTAGATTACGGATTGGTCTCATTAAGTGTATCTTGGCTGGTGCCAAGCGACCATGCGTAGAATAGCTTGTTCGTGCACATGTATTTTGTGAATCTTTTCAAAATTAGCATGTCTAAAATGTGCTTACATGTGACATTTGATCCATGATTCGTGGCTGATGATCAACAGAGCCTCCTCCTCTTGCAAGGGTGTTAAAATCCTTATAAAATCAGCCTCTCATCCATTGTATTTCTCACTTTTGATGCAACTATAGTGTTATGCTGTAGAGATCACTCTAGTAATTCTATGCTTGAAAGTCACCCTTCTTTTGTATCCCCTTACCCCTCTAGCTTCCTTCCTTAGTTGGTAGGTCACCTGAGCTAGATCCACCACCACACACACCATAGTTCTTGCATCGCACAATACATCTTCTATTTTTGTTGCACCTTTAATCTCAATTTCGTGAAGCTTTTGTGTTGGCTCTTTGCTCATGTTTACGTGGCTATCCAATGCCCTTGAAGACAATTACCACTTCATTTTCCACGATGACTCTTCTTGGATTTGCTTGACCATGTTTCTTGTAATTGGACCCTTGGCTAAGGATTTACTATTAATAGTGGTCTATAAAAATGTCGTATATATGACTTATTAAGAAGATAGTTAGTTTTACTTAAAAAAACAATCACTTTGCAGTCACATGATCTTGGCCCAAGAATGAATGAATAAGAATATTGTAGGTGATGAAAATAATAATCTAACAATGATTTGTATAAATAAGGGATTTATGTACATTTTTAGTGATGAAAAAAAAATTAACTATAAATATTCAAATTTTATAATGCCAATCCATATGACTGATGAAATGTGAAATGTGTTTAGTTGTGGTTTATCTAAAACTTTATGTACACCATTCTCAATTTGTTTAGATTATTAATTATAAGAAAAAATCAATTTAGTTTCCAAAGTATTGACTAAATTACGATATAATGAATATTGTTTTAGCTAACTTTAATACAACACAAATAATTAATTAAAAAAAATAAAATTATTTTAATAAATGAATATTTATATTGATGATAATCTAGCGTCGATTTAATCGACGTTCAATTAATTTTAAAACAAGAAAGAGTTAAAAAGTAAAAAAATTATTTTTAAATTTTTTATTAAATAACTATTTATGGTAGTATCGATTAAGCGGACACTATCTTTAAAAATAAAATAAATATTAAAAATAAATAAGTTTAATATTGATTTAACGAACACTAATCTTATTTACTTTTAATATTCAGCTTAACATATGCTAACTTTATTTATTTTTAATGTTTATATTTATTTAATTAGTGTGAGTTAAACAAACACTAATGGTAAAAAAATATTAAAAATAAATAAGGTGAGTGTCAACTTAACCTAACTTTCTTAAATTTAAATAATAATTATTTTTTTTAATATTATTTTATTTTATTTTAACTCGTAAAAAAATCAAAGTGAATAAAATTTTAGGACCTATCTAAACAAAAAATAATTAAAAATATTAATTTATATATATATATATATATATATATATATATATATATATATATAATTTTATTTTGACACCAAATTATTTTTTTATCATATTTAATTTTCATATCAATTTTATGTAATTTTTTTGTTTAAATTTAAGATAAATATTAGAGTTGTCAAAACGGGCTACCCGGCTCAACCCGGCCCGGCTCACCACGGGCTGATCACTTAGTGAGCCAACCTAACCCGACTCATTTATTAGCAAGGCAGAAAAATTCGAACTCGGCCCGACCCACCACGGGTTGGTGGGTAAACGGGTTGGCTCACTGGGTGACTTAATTACAATTTTTTTTAATAAAAAAAATTACAAACTTTCTATAATTCAAATCTAAGCAAATTTCACTCCCAAATTTCATTCCCAACATGAGTGTTAAATTAATTTTTAAAATAGGAAACATAAATAATTTTTTCAAGCAAAAAAAATAATAAATATTTTTTTATTAAATTAAAATTAAATTTTAATAAAATAAAATTAGGTAGGTGGGTTGGTGGGCCAACCCGGTCCACCAAGGGTTCAACTCGCATGAGCCGGGTTTAAATGATTCGAGTTGAAATATGACCCGCTAAAAAAAATACATTTTTTTCAAACTCAACCCGACTCGAATTCATGGTATGGCCCATTTTGACAGCTCTAATAAATATAAAATAATTTTTTCTTAAATCTTTGTTAAAATAAAAAAAGTTATTAAACAATTTAACTATAGATAATTTAATTTTTAAAATAAATTTGTGAAACATAACTTTAACTTTTTTAACTTCGTTTATTCCATAGACGAAACTTATTAGAAGACTTTATTTCATAAATCTTTAATTTATGATTGCATTTATGGTATGAGGTGTTGAAGATGTACGTAATTGATTATGCACGTTCTTCTACAACATATGTCATTTTAACTACATTTACTTTGTATTTAATTGTAAAATCTACAAATATAATTTTTTTTCATAAATATGTACTTATTATTATAATTTTTTTTCTCTTCAATCTTTTATTGATATATTTTAACTTTAGATTTTATTATCCAACTAATATTAAAGGATATTGATTTGTCACATATATAATTTTTTATTTGAAAAATAAAAATAAAAAATTAATCAAACTAAATATGATAAATTTTATATTAATATTTTAATATAAATTATAATTATTAAATTGTTTACGGTTTGCAATTTGTGCAATTTGTTATTCCTTATAGAAACCTAAGTTCCCGCTCAAAGGCTCACATTTTAAAGTTCCTGCTTAGAGAAATCTAAAGCTCACATTCGATCTTTGGCCATGCTGCCAATTCTCGCTTCTGCAAATTCCCGGTTAGAGAAAATCTGACTGTTACTATAGGGCGAAATATGTGATGAATCGAATGGATTGAATGACCTAGGTATGGAAAATGACTTTGTAATGGATTGGTTATGATTGTAGTTGAGCAGAGTTAAAATCCAATAAATATAATAATTGTTATTGATGAGTGGTTAAAGTTAATATTAATGATCATTAAAAGGTAAATTAATTATTTAGATCCTTTTAAACTCTATAAACAGAACTTTAATTTCGAGGTAAGACATTTTTTTTTTCATAATTGAATTATTTTAAACTTCCTGAGAGAAATCTTTACCTGAACCTCAGTGTTGTCTTTTGTATGTCAATTTTTTTAAATTGATTAGTTACCCATAGCAAAGTGGAAGTAAACATTCGTCACACGAATGTTACGCAGGAGTAATTCTTGTTTCAATCCACCAGAAACACTCATGATCCATCTCTGGCCAAGATGCAATTTCATCGTTTGTTCTTATTCTTGGGTTCCAAAACTTTGGTTTCACTGTTCGCTCGGAATCGGTAAGTCATTATCCTATTGAAGGCATTCTTCTGTTCCTTGATTTTCTATTCCATCTTCTGCTTCTAGGGTGTGTTCCACTTCCAATCTGTAATTCATTCTGGCAGTCCGCTCCCAATCTACAATTCATTGTGGCATGTGCTTTAATTAATGAAAACAAGTATGTAGTTTTGTGACATTTGATTCGATTAACGAAAACAATATGTCATTTGATCTTCTTTTGTTGTTTTATATGACACTGATTTTACCCTCTACTTGCTAAAATTAGGTTTAATACATCATTTGGTCCCTTCTTATGGTGCTTTGGTTCAAAATAGTCCTACCTTTGAAAAAAGTTCACTAAGGTCCCATATTTCATTAAAAATTGTTCAATATCGTCCTTTTGACAAACGACGTTAAAATCTTAACAGTGCAGATGCTAGCATGGCGAAACGTTGATGAGCTGTTATATTGGAAGCTTAGGTGGCTGTGTGAAGTAATTTACATGTGTAAATAATTAAGATAAAAAAGTGACATTGTCTATCATTTACTGTTCAATATCCTCTCATTTGCAAGAAAAAAAAGAACCTACCTAATCTCCCTGAGCCGTTTACGGCATCATCACCCCCATCTTCATGGTTGCTTCCCTCGGTCCCGATAAGTTATAAGGTGTCGGCCTCCCCCCATGTTCGCCGATGAAGACATCAGCAGCTACAAACGTCCTGCCTCTTTTCCTGTCTTCCCTCTGTCTTTCTGCGTGTACAACAATCTCAGCTTCACTAAGTAGTGCTTGAGGATAGGATAGTTGCAGCGTAACTCATTCCTTCACCACCACCTGTATGTGTCGCCTCCGTTCTCCAAACTCGCACCGAGCTACGAATCGACGTCACAGCTACCTGCAGACTCAACCCCTCCTTCATCTTCCACTAAACCCTTTTCTTCCTTATTTTCCAACATCAACAACAGTATAACTCAAACAAGAAAGAACAACACCAACCAAGTTGAACCAAATCAACGTGAAAAGAATAAACCCCTCGCACACTACTCCATTATCCCTCAATCTCTTCTCAAAAACCCTATAAACAACCTCTGTATCGTCAATTCGTTCCCTTTGAATCTGAATCATGTCGCGGAAGAAGAAAAGCCTTGACCCTTTCTTCACCAACGATTCCCAAAAACGCTAAAAGCCCAATGGCAAACCTGACCGCGACGATGAAGAAGATGCAGAGATAGAAAGCGATTTTGATGAAGATGGTTCCTCCGCCGGCGTTGACGACGGCTCCGGTGAGGACTAAGGGATAGAAACAAAACAAAAGGGGGTGGATAGCGTTACTGACTTCGGCTTGGGTCTCGTTTCACGACAGCTGATTCCGATGGAGGCGGTGGCGGCCTGTTTAGTTGGCGGCGGCCGTCGAGAACTTGAAGGAGATGCTCATGCAAGATGTAGGGGAGATAGGGAAAGGGTCTGGCGTAGTGGCTGACGTTGATCCTTGCGGTGATTGCTCACGGAGGAGATAGGCGGTGGAGATGGTGGTCTTAGGGTTCGCCAGCGGAGAGGTGGGAGAGAGGCCCTGGGTCTCTTGTTCTTCGTTGAGTGAAATGGGGAGGAAAGTGGGAGAGCTCCTGTGGGGTTTCTGATCTGGGAGGAAAAAGTTTTGGGCCTGGATCTAGGGGTCACTTTTTTATCTTAATTATTTACTCATGTAAATGAGTTCACAGAGCCACGTAAGCTTCCAATTTAACAGCTCATCAACGTTTCGCCATGATAGCATCTGCACCGTTAAGATTTTAACGTCGTTTGCCAAAAGGAAGATATTGAACAATTTTTAATGAAATATGGGACCTTAGTGAACTTTTTTCAAAGGTGGGACTATTTTGAACAAAAGCACCATAAGAAGGGACCAAATGATATATTAAACCAAAATTCAACCTAGGAAATGCTCTAAAATGGATTCAAAAAAACAATTAAAACCAATTAAGTAAAGAAATGTAGAAATAGAATTCTTGTTGTTGATTTCACTTTAAAAATAGGTTGTCATAAACCAATGCAGTGGCTATTTTGCATAATCTCAATTCAGTACATATTTAGTTAATGAAAACCATCTTAAGGAAGTTTGAATACACTTGTTATAACTAATCAAAGTTATATTTCAATAATTTATAGGTATTTTCTCAAAATCACATATGCAATTCTTTTTTCAGCATTGCATTTTTCTTTTTTTATCAACTCAAATAGCTCAAATTCGTTTCTGACTTATATATTAAGTAACAAGCATTTAAACAAGCTAATTCTTCAAATTAGAATATGAAGAAAATGTTTTCAACGACTCTAAGACAAAACTATAAGAAGTTCAACAATGAACTAATGGTAAACAAGATGAAAAGTTAGAATAATGACTCAAAAAAGAAGATGAAGCTAAATCAGAAATTTTGGTTGTTTTCACAATTGCAACCAAACTATCCTTAAGTATTTCATGGCTTATGTGGTTCGCACATGCTACTAACTCACAATTGATTCTCAAAATCAAATTTAAACTTTACAAACAACTTAAAATTGCTAAAACTAATTGCACAAATCAGCAACACTTGAAATGCTAGACCGATGCCACTTATCTTGTACCTTAGCTCACAATCAATTTATCATAGCTCATATGGTGTGCATATATTGAACACACAACTAGATCACAATAGAAATACAAAATATAGATTCAAATCAGAAGCATAACCAGAATTAAATGTCAGAATAAGAAAAATCACAATACTATAACGAAATAGAAGTGGATTTCGAAATTATAGACTCAACCAATGGAATTGCACCGATTAAAATGAACAAATAATGAACTCAAACTTGTAGAACACTGACTCTTACACACAAAACCTATTGAGGCATAAATCACTCAATGAAATAGTGCAAAACAAAACAAGACATAGTAGGATTTCATTTAAACAACATAAGAATTGGATAAGAACTTAGCTCACTATTGGACTTAAACTAGAGCTCTACATACCAAATGATACTTGCTCTAAGGGCATTGGACAACCACTGAAACACGACCAGAGAGCTGATAACGGTTCAAAAACCATTATTTTCATACTTAAAATTCACATCAAAACACACCCTTTATGACTTAGAATTAGCTTTGAATCATGTTTTTCCTTAAGTTTTGAGAATAAGAGAGTTGAAGGTGAACTAATTGATTTTATGCTTAAATTTCCTTATTTTAACAGGAATTGAGATGATGTGGAAGAAGAGTTGAAGAATCAAGGAGTCGGAGCTTAAAAGAACAAACAAAAAAGTGAAAAATAGAGAGTTTTGGAATGTTGTCGCTAGGCTACTGTCGGGATACCGCTTGAGCGGTGCCGTTGAACGGTGAACTAAGTGTCGCGCCTACCGCCGGGCGGTGAAAACCACTATCGGGCGGTGTAATATTGGACCTGAGCCAGTTTTATGTTATTTTTACGATCTGTTTTGGGCCTGGACCCGTTTTCTATTATTTTTCTTCCCTATTTAAAGACCAGAACGTCTTAGAGAATGTATATTTTAGCATAAAGGATGTAGAAACACAGTTCCCACACCTTGGAGGCAGATCTTGGATGCGAGAGCTCCAATATTACAAATCTAGGGTTATCTTTTATATTTTTTTCCATTCAATTCATCTAGTTTCACCATGATTGTGGTGAACTAAACCCTTTGTTATTGGGGAACGATTTAATTCTTTGAAACTCTCTTATATCGAATTTCTTATTTTATTCATATACTTGTGTTTATAAATAGTTTGAGTTTTTCTTCTGTTCTTATTAGTGCTTTGTTTAAGACGTTATTCAAATGCATTATCTTTGATTCTTTCTATATGGAGACGTATGGTTAGGTCTAGACATGAAGAATCTCTCTTGATAATGAATATTACGTAGAGATAAGAATAGGAACATCAATTTCCTTAAGCTTCTGTGTGTATTGCATGAACAATTACTAGAGATGGTAAACTAGTAATTGTGATTAGGCTCTTTTCTCCGAGAGATCGGGTTTAGAGTAAAATTGAGAGTGGCATAAACATTGATAACCAAGTTGAATTTAATAAGAATAGTAGATATTTGAGAGTGCATTAGGATGAAACTGTAAACCCCAACAACACCATTCATCCATATCTTTTTCTTGCCAATTAATCAAAATCTTTGCATACATGGTTATTTCTTGTTTTTCATTTAAAACTCAACTTATTTTTTATTCAAGTCTTATGATTTCCACTAATCACATGAACGTTTAGGCCTAAGAGTCCTTTGGGAGACGATACTCGGACTTACTATTTATTTATTACTTGATACAATCTGGTAAACTTGCTAGGGTGTTAACAAGAGCTAGCATAGAAAGCTCTACGAAATTGAGATTAAAGGTGCAACAAAAATGGAAGATGTATGGTGTGATGGAAGAAACTATGGTATGTGTGGTGGTGGATCTAGCTTAGGAGATCTACAAAAAAAGGAAGGAAGCTAGAGGGGTAAGGGAAGAAATTAGAAGAAGGGTGACTTTCGAGCATAGCATTGCTGGAGCGATCTCTACACCATAACACTATATTTGCATCAAAAGTGAGAAATACAATGGATGAGAGGCTAATTTTAAAGGGATTTCAACAGCCTTGCACGAGGAGGAGGCTCTACTGATAATTAGCCACGAATCTTGGATCGAATGCCACGTGTAAGCACAAAAAAGTTATTCTATGTGTGGTCACTTGACGCCAACCAAGATGCGTTGAGCGAGCCCAATCTGTAAGCTAAAGTGGGTTGCTTTTTTCATGGGCTGAAATGGGCTTCCTTTTTTAGTCCAGAAACTACCAATGAAATTGTTTATATAGTCATTGAAGATCCTTTAAGGTATCTTCAAGTTCTTCTTTTAGCTTTCTAGCCATACCATGAGTAATGGACCCTTGAATGGAGTTTAGGCTTGGGCCCAACTTATCATGGAGTCGAGCTCTTCTTCTCTTGGGTCATCATGGAGTAAAATAATTTTGGTCCTAGTAGTACAGGATTTATTTTTGGGCCTTGTATTTTGTGCCATGTAGAATAGGGTTTTTAACCACTTAAGTGAACAAAGGGCCAAGGCCCAATGTTTACCCAAGTGGACGTCCAAGAGCTTGTTTGACCATGGGGTCAACATTTTCAAGCTAGCTTAGTGAGCAAGCGAGTGGGCGTCCCACCTTGTGTTAGTGGCCATGTGTCATGCTCATATTAAAGAGAATTTCCTATAGGTAATGACCACATGTGCTCCTCCTAATGGAGAAGATTTTGGCCATATGCCCTCCTCCTAATGGAAAGTATTTTCACCTTGCTCTCTAATCGAGGTCGTACTTGAATCAAATTTAATGTTCAATTAATGCAATATAAAATAGGAACTGACTCCTAGGACGTCTCTCAAGGACCAAATGTGTTGGAAAATAGGTAAGCTTCGTTTCAACACCAAGAGGGGGGGTGAACTGGTGAGGTTTCAAAATCAGAGACTTTTTAAAATCTTTTTTGCAAAGTATAAACCTTTACAAAGTTTCTTGAATCACAAGGAATGAAAATTTCAACTGTAGCGGAAAATACTAAGTTGACTACAAAAGCAGTAAAGTCGTCTGAATGGAAAACAGTAGGGATAGAGAATTCAAACGCAGGTTTTTATACTGGTTCGGCCTCAATGCCTACATTCAGTGTCCTTCCACAATTCGGAAGCAAATGCACTATAATGGTCAAGGTTTTTACAACAAGGCTTTTATAGATACCTCCACGTCAAAAATATAAAATACCTCTCTAACCCTCTAACCAAAATATATGCAATACACACAACAAAGATCTGCAGCAAGATATCCCCTCTTCTACAATCTTTAACCCACTTAGAACAATCCTCAAAGTGTCCAAACTCCACGAGTCAACCCCCTGTAATCACAACAGGAGCACAACAACAATCTTTACAAAGATTGATAGAAATCTTGATCAGCAGATGAGCACCGCAATGTGCAGGGCATCATCAGTCAGTAAGCACAAAAATCTTTCTCCTTTAAGAACCTCCTCAAAGATAGATCACCACGGTCTTCTTGATGAGTTCTTGGAGCAAATTCTCAAAGATCACAATCTGTAAATCACAAATGAAAGTGTTAGAATTTCCAAAGTCTATGTGATCAACTAAGGCACGTCTATTTATAGTTTTCTATAAATCAGACACTCTTGTAGTCGACTAAGCTACTAATAGAGTCGACTGTCCTCAGACAGTTATAACAGTTAAGTCAAATACTAGCAGTCAACAACTACTAAATTGATTTTGCATTTAATACAATTGACTATCATCAATGCAATAACTAACTTTTGAAATATAGTCGTTACTGTTCACAAACATAATAGAATTTCAAACAAATCAACTAACTAAGTCGAATCCACTGCGCATGTAGTCGACTTAGGCACATCAGCGTAGTTTGAAAATCTTTTCAATGCAAAATCACACATAGAACTGCTTTTGAAAGTCTGCACATAGTCACAAGTTTTAATCGACTTACTTCATAATGAAGTCGACTTAAAACTTGCAGTTATGCCACACAATATAAGTTCATAAAAGTGGATGTGGTTTTCTCTTCAAAAACATATGTAATGCAATCACAGATAATGTATCAGAAATAAGCTTAGTGAGTGTGCATTCATATATCAAAATGAACACAAAACATGTTCAATAAGATATCAACCAATAAGGAACAAAACATGTAACATATATCAAAACATGTGTTATTAATAATGTGTTGTCATCATCAAAAACCATAGTGATTAAGGTTAGCTAAACCAGTTCTTCCCTTATCAATAATCTCAATACTCTCCCCCTTTTTTATGATGCACAACCATGATTAATAAACAACCATGTTTTTACACAATTAGTACAAGTTAAAGTATAAACCAGTATATCAGATCAAACAAAAGATATATCGAACATATTTCAGCTCAAATACTCTGAATGCAACCGTATCAAGAAATCAATCACATTTAAAGCAATATAAGCAGATTAATCAATCTTTCACACTATTTTTGATTAATCAATTTTTCACAGTATTTCTCCCCCTTTGTGCATTAGCAAAAAAGGTTGCTTTCAGATATGAATATGCTGATAACAAGAAAAAAATAGAGATGCATCAGTAAAAATAAGCAGTTTAAACATGCAGTGATGCTCCCCCTATCACAGATATTCACATGAGATAGATAAACTCCCCCTAGAATGTAGGCATGTGAAAAATCTATGCAAACAAATAATGTTCCCCGTCATTATGCATACAACAAAATCATATTTAGATGCACAATGCAGTCACACAGATAATAGAGCATGTAATCAGTTTCTATCAAGATTGTACCAGTGGTATGATTGCACAATTCAATCAAACAAAGATACAACTATCAACATCTCACAATGTAATCATAATCAAGCAATGAGATTATATTGAAGAAAACTGATGTGAAAATGGTCAAACAACTTAATAAGAAAATCCCAATAAATGTAATTTATAACCCCTTGTATGTGGTAAGTTGATTGATCAAATAACCAAGTCGATTTCATTGCTTCTGAGACAGATATGATACCCATTGTTGTTTTCCAAGCAATGTTTCCTGCAAAACCTTTCAAAGTCTTTTGAAGACCAATCATTTTAGTATTACAGTAATGCAAGAAATTCAACATATAAGAAGTGAGTATGCAACATAGTCAATGTAACAGTGAAAACATGCATAGTCAACTTCAATCATTACAAAGTCGATTCACCATTTAGTTTTGATCAAGAAATCTTAAAAGCAAGTGAATTTGACCATAATAGTTGATTTCATTGATATTCAAAAAGCATTACAATATTGATAGATTATAGAACAAGCAAAAGAATGGCAATATAAGCCATCAACCAAAACAAACAAAAGATACAACTGGTTTTTCTTTCGCTTTTTATTAACAAAATCCTCGAGAATCATGTCACTGTCACTTTCATCATTGCTTCCTTTCTTAGCATTCTCATCTTTACTCGTTCCATTAGAATCCTCAAGAGTGCTTATTTCATCAGACTGTGATCCCTCAGTATTTATCTCGTTTTGCAGTGATCTTACTTTTTGTTCTTCAAGCAGCTTTCTTAAGGCCTTTAATTCTCTTAAAACAATTCTTTCAAACTCAAACCTCACTCTGTATTAACTGATTTCTGGAGATACTCTATCAACATCGTTGTTTGCAGCTTCATTCTTGTACATCCAACCATCAGATGTTTTCACCATTTGCATCAGATGAAGTGCAGACTTGTCAATTCAACTGGTTCTATTGTATTATTCACTTGATTCACCTATGCAGTCGACTCCAAAGTGAAATAACACCTTTGCGATAAAGACAGAGTATCGCAATTTTGCTGACTCCAGCCTTGTGACTTTTAGCATGTTGTCTTCGTTCAATGCCCAGATGACATTGTTAGGAAACAGGTTGGCTTCGTTTTACACCAAGAGGGGGGGTGAATTGGTGTTAGTTCAAAAACAAAATCTTTTCGCAATCTTGGTATGAAAATTCAAAGCTTTTGATCTTTCCTTGAAATGCAAGTAATGAAAATTCAATACAGCGGAAAAATGTAGTTGACTGCTAAACAATTAAAGTCGACTGAAGATAAAGAGTGCAGGGATAGAGAAAATCAAACGCTGGTTTTTATACTGGTTCAGCCAACAATGCCTACATCCAGCGTCCTTCCAATCTAGGAAGCAAATGCACTATAATGGTTGTGGTTTTACAACAAGGAATTTATAGAAGCACCACGCCAAAATATAAATCTCCACTCTAACCCAAAACTAAATATAGTTGCACACACAAAACCAAAATTGCAGCAAGAATCCCCTCTTCTGCAGTCTGCACCCATGTTGAACAATCCTCAACGTGTAACCAACACTCTTCACATGATGTCAAGCCTATCATAGCACGCTTCACAGGATGCCAAGCCTATCACAGCAGACTTCACAGGTTGCCAAGCCTTCAGTCAAATGCAACAGTCCTCACAGGATGTCAAGCCTATCAAGATCAAACCAGAAACACCTTCTTTGTGCGGATGTGGATCAAACAGTATGCCCGGAAGACTCCTCCCTTTGAATCTCTCTCAAGAAAGATCATCATTGTCTTCTTGGAAATACTTTAAAATTCTTTTCAACTCAAAATCTCACAGAGCACATTTTCTCAAAGTCTGTGCAAAGGTTTTAGCATAGTCGAATCCATTATGAGTGTATTCGACTGAACTAGAACTTTGTCACAACAAATATAAGTTCATAAAGGTGCTTGTGATCTTTTTCTTTTTTGAACTGTGCAGTAATCAAAAACATTTTATTTCACATTTCAAGACAAGCATGTTCCACAATAATATCACATAGTCAAGCATAGGAACATACATTACAATTCATCAAAACATGCTGAGCAGATATGTCAAACAATAAAACACACGAACATGTAATCCTGGAACATATGTAATGTTATTAAGCATTATGTTGTCATCATCAAAAACAAGTTTGATATAAAGTTTGTGTTGTCAACAATCTCAACAATTTCCCCCTTTTTTTATGATACACAACCATGATTAATAACTCAACCATGTTAGCACAATTCCATAATTGACAGAGTAAAACAAATATCATAAACAATCACAACAGATCAGTTACTTTGTAAGTACAGTAAAAATATCATCAAGTAGGTAAAGTATGATGCAGCAATTCTCGCTATATAGATTTGCTCTCATACACTCATGAATATCTCTCCCCCTTTGTGCATTAACAAAAAAGGAAAGCTCTAGATATTTATGCAGTTTTGAAAAACAGAGATGCATCATATGGATATGCAATTTGAAAAACACAATGATGCTCTCACAGATCACAGGTTCATCACTAAACAGTTTAAACTCCCCCTGAAATATAGGTGTGTGATGAAACATGTGTGTAATGCAGTGATACTCCTCCTGTCATTATGCATGAGTTTCAAAAACAGTTTAAGTGCACAACGTAGAATATCACAGATTAAGCAACAGTTTAAGCACAGATTTGTATCATAGTCAAATTATCAATCCACATGTAGATGCAATGATACAAATATCAACAATCTCACAATATTATCTCAATTCATATATATAATCATGTAAAGAGTAGAGATAATATAAAATCAGCAATGATTTAAGCATTCAGTATGGATAGAATCAAATTCCAGAATTGGAATTGTTAACCAGTTTAGACATAGTCGAATGCTTTAAATCATCAATTGAATGCATTGTTTTTCCAAATGTTGAACTCCTAATGTAAATGTCCAAAGCAATGACGTTCCTGCAAAACCTTTCAACAACCTTTTCTAGATCAAGCATAGTGGTTAAGCAAGAATATAATCATATCATAACTGAAGTCAATTGTATAAGAATGCATGACAGTTTAAGCATAGTTGACTTCAAACAGAGCATAGCCGAATCAATCAAACAGAGTATCAGATTTTATTCAACAGATTAAGTAAATGGATTGATTCAAACAACTAATTTTATTTCCTTGGGTAACTGATATTACATTGTGGTGCAGGAACAAGGAAATAACCACAAAAGATGGCTTTATATGCCATTTTACAAAGTACATACAGGGACAGTTGACACTATGCTAGAATGAAGCTATAGGGAACACAGTCATGACATAGGAGTGAAGACAAAGACACATGAGGATTAAAAGATCAGAAAGTTTCAAAAGAGTCTTCTTCATTAGATTCTTCAGTCAACAGTTGCAGATTTGCACTGTGCATGCTTTCCAGTTTGTCACATTTGTCCTTAAGAGTCCTAATTTGATTGACAACATATTTGTCAAAGTTTGTTTATGGGAAGAATTGTGTTCCACCAGCTGTCACCATCTCTTTCTTCTCTGTAAGGTCTTCCAAACAATGTTCACCCATGAATTCCCATCCATTTATCGTTTTTACCAGTCCAAGAGACATGATTGAGTCTTTGTCAAACGAGTTTGAAGAGCCCCAGATGCATTTGCGCTCATTTTTTACATCAACACCAAGAAATTCTAATGCTTTACTTATTAGACATGCATAGGGTAGGAATAGGGATCTTTTCATTGCCTAGAATTCCATATGATCTTTAATCACTTGTAACCAATTGGTAGAGATACTATTCTTGATAACATGAAGTAGAAAAATGTCTTTTGTTCTCATTCGATCCTTTTTTATTCTTCCAGGTAGAATGAGTTTTGCCAAGATATGGGCAAGAATTTTCTCTTCCTTCAATAGTCCTTCATGAGCGTATATCTTTTCAATGGTATATACACCCGTAAATCTTAACCATTCAAGATATACTTGTTTCTTGTTCAGCAAGGTATTCACTTCTGATGTGGGTAAGTGAGATAATGAGCCTTCAGATGGTAAGTTTGTCAAAATATTCCAAAGTGTATCATCAAAGTGGATGTCCACCCCTTTTACAATAGAGAAGATGTCTTCATTTTCTACACATAAGTTGTGATAAAATACCTTGACCAGTTTCGGATACCATGTCCCTCTCATCTGTATGAAATCGGACAATCCTTGCACTTCTAGCCAGAATGGAAATGTAAATCCTTCATTTTTGAAAATGTCAAGATTGATGTTCATAGGAGTAGTTATAGCCTTTGCCAACCCATTTATGAAGCGCTGTTGTTCCTTTTCATTTCTGAACCAACTGAGTGAATTAGACTCACCCATGCTGATTTTTGACATACAGTCATCATTTTCTGAAATGCTTGAAGATCCCATGACAAGACGATTCTTGAAACTTTCTTGTAAAATTTTGAGAAATATTGGAAGATAACAAGACAAAAATGAATTGGAATGCAAGTAAGACTCAAATAAGGAGGGAAACATGTGCGTCTAACTATATATGTGAATGGAATATTCAAAAAATTTCGATTCCAAAAAAAGAGAGGTCATAGTCGAATGTATTAATATTAGGAGTCGACTGGGACACATAAAGTCATTTCAGCCAAATTCAATCAATCGGACCATTCAACACACAACACAAACAATCATTCAGCAACAAACAATCAGTATATGCATGATGCAGCAGATAGATACAGGTTTACCAGTTGTAGACACTCAAGGTTTTTGATATCTTCCATAATTTATTCTTCCTTGAGAACAGTTCTGCATCAGCTATATATCCTGCAAAAAACAATTAAGTTTTGGTTGTTGGTACTCATCTGACTTTGGGTCCTTGATTGTTAGTTCTTGTTACTTGTTCCTTTGGTATCCATACACATAATCCTTGAGGAACAACAACATGCCTATAATAACAGTTTCTAACAGTATGACCAACACATCTGCAGTAAAAACATGCATTTCTAGCAGGTTTTCTTAATTCAATAAAATTTCTAGTATTGGTTCTGTTAGAGTGAGCTTTGTATCCTATTCCTTGTCTATTATTAATTCTGCTAGATGAGTTTAATACAACATCTAAATTGTCTCTACCTTGAGTAAACTTAGCTAGCGTGCTAGTTAAGTAATCTATCTTTTTAATGCGTGTAGTACAATTTTCACAAGCTTTTTCAACAGTAACAAAGTTTCATTCAAATCTTTTTCTAATTTTTCATTTTCTGCAACAAGCTCTTTAATCCTATTTTCAAAATCTCTTCTCTTAGAGCTCAGTCGATTTACCTTGTATTACAGTCGCATGGCTTCAGCATGTAACTCTTTGAATGCATCTTGAAGCAGATCATATTTGACTTCTACTGGTTCATTTGATATGTCTGCATCACTGTAATAGTTGTCCCATGTTACACCTGTCATGTAGCATAGATTTGATTCCTCTTCTTGATCAGGATCTTCATCACTTGAATTCTCAGAATCAGAGTTCTCCCAAGCAATGTAGGCTCCTTTCTTTTCCATATTTCGACTTTGAGGGAATCTTTTCTTTCCTTTCTGCTTTGGCTGTAATTCAGGACAGTAAGGCTTGATGTGACCTTCTTTTCCACATTCATAGCACTGAACAACATTCGTGTTGAAGCTTTTCTTTTTGCTATGACCTGCATGGTTAGACAGTTGACTATCATTTTGCATAAGTCGACTAAACTTTCTTACCATCAGAGTCATCAGCTCTTTGTCATCCATCTCTATTTTTGTGATGTTCTTGTTTGTAGCCTTCAGAGCAATGGACTTCTTTTCTTCAATCTCCTCTTCATCCTTCAGTCTACCAAGTTCTAACTCATGTTCCCGTAACTTGCCAAACAAGGTAGCCATATTCATAGTTGTAAGATCTTTGGATTCAGAGATTGCAGTGACTTTTGGTTGCCAATTCTTGTTCAGGCTTTTCAGAATCTTGATATTGATCTCTTCTTTGTCAAAGACTTTGCCAAGAGCCATCAAGTGATTTACAATATGAGTGAATCATTTTTGGACATCATAGATGCTTTCACCAGCTTTCATTCTGAACAATTCATACTCTTGTACCAAAGAATTCTTCCTAGCTCTCTTGACTTCATCTGTGCCTTCATGTGTTACCTCTAGAACATCCCACATTTCCTTTGCAGACTTGCATTGGGATATCCTGAAAAATTCATCAATTGTTAGTGCAGAGGCAATAATATTTCTAGCTTTAACATCATACTAAGCTTTTCTATTTTCATCTGACTTTAATCAAAGTAAATTCTCCATTAAAATTAAAAACCCTTGGACTCAAATGATTGATATGTTATGTAGATTTGACACCGTGCTAACTTGCTATAATGTAAAAATCATTACTTTTACTTGATTAAGAAGCAAAAGACATAGATAAAAATAAATCACAACAATAAAAAAGAACAAACAAGTTTATTCATCTAACCTCATAATCCAATTAAGAAATTACAGCAGAATCAACCCCAGAGGCTTCACACTCCATAGAATGTAGAAATAACATGAAAACAGAAAAATAAAGGGTGGAGAACATGAGAGAAGAGAGGGGGGATGAAATTTTAACCCCTAAAGGGTTCCTAAGCTCTCCTAATGTGTTTCCCTAAGTCTCTTTATATAGAAATTGGATTGAGTTTTGTTTTAGGCTTTTCTATTGTTGTAATTCTTTATGATAATGTAATCTCCTTGCATTATCTTCTAAATAATCCAATATCTTCAAGATATATTTAATTGTTGTGGAGATTAAAAATATTTGAGAAGATATTTGCTAGATTAATTTTTTTGTGTGCAAATATTATCTTTTGATATTTATTGATATAGTTAAATAAAGTTATTATTTAAAAATATCAAATAAAATATCTTAATATATATTTTTCCCTAAATTTTCTTTAATCATAAACATTTATCAATTAAGAAAACCGCAAGATCCAATTTTTGTTGTTGGTTCCCTCTTCTTGACTTTTTCATGTTATGCTTGGATTAACATCTTTTGGTCTTGATTATTTGTTATTCTTGGATTTATCTTTAAGGTGCCATGAAACTTTATCCAATTTATTTTCACACCTTAATGAGTCCAACTTAGCTACAACTGCACTAATACACCTCAAAATATCTAAAGAAAATTTATTCAACTAAAAAGTTTGTTTAACATGTTTTTGTATTTCATGTTAAATAAACCCAATTATAAAAAATCCTAATTAAAATATTATATTAAAGTACAAAAACTAATTAAGAATCCAATATTAAAGGCTAAATGAGGGCATAAATATGCACTCATTAGGAAGCTAGCACTTGTTTTATGTTGAATTATGAAGTATAAATTGATAGTATTAGGGTGTGTATCTTTTATACGTTGAATGATTATGCTTGAAATGATAGTTAATGTGAATGATTGTTGCATAAGTGTGTTAGATCACATGATGATTGTGGACACTCAATGATTCTATGTTAAACTTAAATTTTACAATGAATGTTGTTGTTGCGATGTTTGGTGGTGTTAAATTGATTAAATGTTGAGGAGAAATGAACTAGGTTGAGTTTTATGTTATTTTGGTCAAAAATGGGGGTTTTAATAGGAGGTTTTATAAATACTAGTCTAAGTGGAAAAGTGATTGTTGATACGGGAGTCATGTAGCCGAACCCATATCTCACATTGTGTTTTTGGTGATGACAATAGAAATGTTTTATAAGTTTCTTGCACATCTTATTGGCAAAAATTTTGCTTGATTATATCTGTATATGTGCTTGAACTATCTGTGATATATATTCATTGTGTGAATATGAATCTTTGATTGAAACACTTTGCACATCACATATCTGTATGAATTAAATGACCATATATTTTTTTTATATGTACCACTTTTGAAATAGCTATGACCATATATTTTTTTTATATACATTATGCTAGTTATTTTTACATTGTAATAGATTATGATAAAAGGCATGCTTGAATTTAGGATTATGGATAACATAACTTTGATGTATGGTATTAACTCCTGAAAACAAAATGCAATGGGGGAATGAGATGAATAAGTGTAGATTTGATTAATTACGTGTTAATGTAGTTGTGTTATTATTGTTAATAATTGGTTGAATGAGATTTGTATTGAGATTATTAATCTATTTCATTGTTGAGTGAGGTATATTCCGTTATATTGTTTTGAACATGTTTATGAGAAGTGATATAGATTATTTATTTGACGTATAGTCAACTTACTTGTTAGAATTGATGAGTTTTATTTCTCAACACCAAGAGGGGGGGTGAATCGGTGTTTTATAAAAATAAGCATTTTTCAAATCTTTTTCACAATATGGTTCTTTAAACCTTTCTTGTGCAGTATGCAATATGCATGCAATGTAACAGTATATGTAATCAAATAATAATAGTACGTAATCGATTATGTAAAGAAATAGGGAGAAGAAAATCAAACTCAGTTTTTATATTGGTTCGGCCTCAATGCCTACATCCAGTGTCCTTTCAATCACCCAAATATTGAAAGTCAATTGCACTATAAAGATCTAAGTTTTTACAACAAGGCTTTACAGCAACCAATCTGTCAAAATGTAAACCACCTCTCTAACTCATTAATCTAATATAGCCAATAACAAGACCCTACAACAAGAACAATCCTCTCTTGTAGTCACCCCTTTGAGACCTCTCAAAGTACAAAGAACTTCTTGCTATTCATCCTAGCCGTACGCACAGGAAACAACAAATCAAAGTTTGCGAGTCTTCTTCTCCTGTTCAAACAGAAAGCACCTCAGTTGTGCAGAACGATCAGTCTCTTCAATCCAGTCACGTTTGCCTCTCAAGAATTCTTCAAGATATGTAAACCACTTCACGTTCTTGATTCTTGGAGCCTTTGATCACTCTGTAAAACTTCTGAAACGAATATCAATCAGATATGAAAGTGTAATTCTCAATTGTCTTACAGAAAATCAATCAATGCGTCAATATTTAGTTTTTGTCAATTCTGACGCAATTCAATCGATTACTATATTAATGTAATTGGTTACATTAAATACGTGTAATAGACTAATAGCAGTCAAAACACATAATTGAATGTTCAATTAATGTAATCGATTCTCATTAAATGTGTTGGGTTCTTGGAGCGTTTCGAGAAAACCCTAGAACCAGAGAAAAATAAGAGAGAGAGAGAGAGCGGAGCGAGAGAATGAATACTGAATATTATTGAATGAAAAGTTATTATTGAGGAGCGGGGTTGGTTACTATTTATAACCAACGTAAACGCGCAACAGGCAAAACCGGCAAACAAAACAAGCCCACCAAAACAAGCCCAAACGCGCAACCGGTAAACCACACAAAGCAAACAACCAGACCGACCAGACCGACCGGTCAACAGACAAAAGAAGCTAAGTCTAAATAACAATTCTCCACCTAGACTTGCTTCAAAAACAAAAAAATACAAAACACAGACACGGCCGGTCAAACAATTACTGACCGACCGGTAGACACCCAATCCTGGACAACAACAAGAGAAACCTCTCCTTAGCGAGCGGCTTTGTCAACATATCTGCAGGGTTCTCTTCGGATGCAATTTTGCAGATTTGAACGTCACCGGATTCAACAATGCTTCTGACAAAGTGCAGCTTGACGTCAATATGCTTGGTTCTGGAATGATAAATCTGATGATTGGCCAGATGAATAGCACTCTGGCTGTCGCAATGAACACATACAGATTTTTGATCAAAACCAAGTTCCCGAACCAAACCTTTCAACCACAGTGCCTCCTTAACTCCTTCAGCAAGAGCATAGTACTCAGCTTCCGTAGTTGACAAAGCCACAACCGACTGTAGTGTAGACCTCCAGCTAACAGCAGTCCCAAACAGCGTAAACACATATCCCGACCGGGATTTCCTAGTGTCCATGCATCCGGCAAAGTCAGAATCAACAAAACCTTCAATATAACCTCCACCTTGAAAGTTATTCTGGAAAGACAATCCAGTACCGAGAGAACCCCGTATATATCTGAGCATCCACTTCAACGCTTCCCAGTGTGTTGGTCCAGGATTAACCATGAACTGACTGAGAACACTAACACCGTGCGCCACGTCCGGTCTTGTGTAGACCATGCCGTACATAATGCTCCCAATCCCATTTGAAAATGGAACAGATTCCATCTTCTTTCTTTCCTCCTCGGTCTTTGGGCATTGTTCCTTGGTAAGTTTCAAGTCTTGACCGACCGGCGTGCTGGCCATTTTAGATTCAGCCATCCGATACCTTGAAATTACCTTCTGCAAATAACACTCCTGAGACAGAAAAAGGTTACCGCCCGATCTATCCCTTTTAATGTCTATGCCCAAAATCCGCCTTGCTTCCCCTAGCTCTTTCATTTCGAAAGCATCCGCCAACCTTGCTTTCGTCTCACCGATCATGCCCCTGTCACTGCTAGCAATTAGGATATCATCCACATAAAGCAGGAGATATAACATTTCACCGTCATGATTCAGAGTGTAAACACAGTCATCATAATTGCACCGCTTGAAGTTCAGCTTTATCAGAAAGTCATCAAATTTCCTGTACCACTGCCTTGGGCTTTGCTTCAAGCCATAAAGTGACTTCTGCAACAGACACACCCTATCATCCACAGCGAAACCGTCCGGTTGCTTCACATAGATGGTTTCCTCCAAATCGCCGTGCAGAAAAGTTGTCCGAACGTCCAACTGTTCAAGATGCAAATTGCAATGCGCAACTATTGCCATCAGAACTCTAACCAAACAATGCTTAACCATTGGAGCAAAGATCTCATGATAGTCTACGCCTTCAATCTGAGTAAAGCCTTTGGCAACAAGCCTAGCTTTGTACCTCGCTTTCTCACCGCCCGGTGTAGCTTCCTTTTTCTTGAAAATCCATTTAGAACCTATGACCTTCTTACCCTTCGGCAGATCCACCAATCTCCAGGTGCTATTCTTTTTCAAAGCCTCCAACTCTTCTTCCATAGCACCCTGCCAAAGATGCCGGTCGCTGCTGTCAAGGGCCTCCTTATAACTTCTCGGTTCATCCGATCGGTTAAGATCTTCAGCAGCATTCAGGGCGTAGCAGATTAGATCCGCCTCTCCAAACCATTTGGTTGGCTTGGAGATCCTTTTTTCTCTGTCACGAACAAGCTGATAGTTTCTCAAATCAACACCAGCAGCTTTTCCATGACTTCCCTCGCCAAACATACCATCTGTATCATCACCAAGGTCTGTTCGAAATTCATTCGATCGGTTCTCCTCTATCGTCCGACCGTTTTCAACTTGCCCTTCACCCGTTTGGTTTTCCTCAGTCCCACCGGGCGTGCCAGCTCCATTAGTAGTATGCTCCACCTCCACGAGAATCTTCTTCTCACTTCCAGAGTTTTCAGGGTGCATCGCCATCCTTGTTTCATCAAAAATGACATCCCTACTAATGATTAGTTTTGAAGGTGAATCTAACCTCCATAACCTGTATCCCTTAACTCCTTCGGCGTATCCAAGAAAGATACATTTCGCCGCCCGAGAATCCAGCTTATCACCCCTGACATGAGCAAACGCCAAAGAACCAAACACTCTCAAGTGTGAGTAATTAGCCGGTCGTCCACTCCACACTTCCATTGGTGTTTTAAAATTGAGAGCTGAAGACGGACTCCTGTTAATCAGATAGACGGCCGTATTGGCAGCCTCTCCCCAGAAAGCCTTTGACAACCTTGATCCCAGCAACATGCACCGGACCCTCTCCAGAATGGTTCTATTCATTCGTTCGGCCAAGCCATTCTGTTGCGGAGTTCCAACGACCGTTCTGTGCCTCCTGATCCCTTTCTCTTTGCAAAAACCATTAAACTCCTCTGAAACGAACTCCAGCCCATTATCGGTTCTTAGGCATTTCAGCCTACACCCCAATTGGTTCTCAATCTGTGTGTGCCACTCTTTGAACTTCTGAAACGTTTCAGACTTATTTTTTAGAACGTAAATCCACACTCTCCTTGAGAAATCATCAATTATACTTAAGAAATACGCTACTCCACCATGAGTTAAGGTTCTTGCCGGTCCCCATAAGTCAGCATGGACATATTCAAAGGGGCGTTCGGTTGAGTGTTTCCCTTTTCCGAACGGTATCCTGTGTGATTTCCCTAAGACACAATGGTCACAGAAATCCAGCTTCTGCAGTTTGTCTCCCAGAAGCAAGCCTTGCTTTTCCAATTCTTCAAGACCCTTCTCACTGATGTGTCCCATCCTCAAGTGCCATAACCGGGCGGTATTCTCGGTCCCACTTGCTACTGAGACATGACCAATGACAGTTGATCCCTCCAGAATGTACAAGTCGTTCCTCCTTCTGCCTTTGGCAACCACAGAATCTCCATAACAGACCCTCATTACTCCATCTTCAACTTTAGTGGTGTAACCTCCAAGATCAAATGCACTAATAGAAATCAAATTTCTCTTTAGTTCGGGCACATACCTAACAGCCTGCAACACCATCTCACGATTGTCAAACATCTTCAGCCTCACCGACCCCACACCTTGCACTCGGCAAGCTTTGTTATTTCCGAGCAGTACATTTCCATGCTCTTTCTGATCAAGATTCTCAAAAAACTCCTTCACCGGGCACATGTGATAGGAGCAGCCGGAATCCATGACCCAGCTCCTTTGAGGATCTTCAGACGAAGCCACTAGCACTTCAGCCGACTCATATCCCTCAGACGCCTCTGCCACATCAGCGGTTTCTTGTGGCCGACCGGCCTTTCCTTTCTCCGGGCAGAACTTCTTGATATGACCCATCTTCTGGCACTTGAAGCAACGCACCTGCTTCGTACCGTCCGGATTCAGCTTCTTCTCTTTTCCAGACTGCTTCTTCCCTTTCCCTTTCACCGAGATCAATCCGGACGCTCCTTCCTCGGTTGTCTTCGAATCTTGAAGTTTTTGGAACTCCTTGGTTCGAATTGACGTCAAAACCTCCTCTAACGTGATCACTTGATCTTTCCCGTAGAGTAACGCATCCCTGAAATGCTCGAAGGTTCTTGGAAGCGCATTCAACAGGATGACAGCTTTATCTTCATCCTCCAACTTCACTTCAATATTCTCCAGATCATCAACTATCTTGCTGAATTCTGCAATCTGCTCCTCTATCGTTCTTGATTCTGACATCTTGAACGAAAAGAGTTGCTGCTTCAGGCACAACCTATGAGCCAACGATCTCGTCATGTACAGAGACTCTAGTTTTGCCCAGATTTCAGCGGCAGTCTTCTCCTTCGCAACCTCCCTCAGTACCTTATCACCAAGGCACAAGATTATTGCACTCCTTGCCTTATCTCCCATCTTCTTCTTCTCTTCTTGAGTCATGGCATCACTCATCCTCGACTCACCCTTCAACGCTTCATCACATCCCTGCTGTATCAAGATTGCCTCCATCTTGATCTTCCACAGCCCGAAGTCATTAGCGCCGTTGAACTTTTCTACGTCGAACTTGGTTGCCATTGCTCCTTGGGAATTCTTGAATCCTTGCCCCACGGTGGGCGCCAATTGTTGGGTTCTTGGAGCGTTTCGAGAAAACCCTAGAACCAGAGAAAAATAAGAGAGAGAGAGAGAGAGAGCGGAGCGAGAGAATGAATACTGAATATTATTGAATGAAAAGTTATTATTGAGGAGCGGGGTTGGTTACTATTTATAACCAACGTAAACGCGCAACAGGCAAAACCGGCAAACAAAACAAGCCCACCAAAACAAGCCCAAACGCGCAACCGGTAAACCACACAAAGCAAACAACCAGACCGACCGGACCGACCGGTCAACAGACAAAAGAAGCTAAGTCTAAATAACAAAATGTTTAATCAACATTTTAAAAATATAACCATTATAGTAATTATGTCAAGCATAAAATAGTTTTCAAATCTTAACAAACTTAATTGAATACATAATCCATGTAATTGATTAAGCTTCAACACTTAGCAGATTTTTGAAAACTTTTCTTTCCAAAACTCATCACAACACATTTGAAAAAGATATGTTCAAACACACGAGTTTTAATCGATTCGCCAACTAATGTAATCGATTCAAAACTAGTTGTTTTGCCACAGTTTAAAACTCAATTTGTCTTATGACCTTAATTGATTATCACAACACTGTAATCGATTAAGTCATGCATATATGCTTTTGTGCATGTGGTTTTTATATTTCCAAAACATATATTGTGCATACACAAATATGATCACTTTACAAACACAGTAGTATGCAACAATCAACATAATATGTCAAATGTGACAATCACAATATGTGCATATTTCACAATAAGCATAAACACATAACACATAACACAGTACACATACATGTGTTTTTATTAACAATGTGTTGTCATCATCAAAAAAAAATATCATAGGGATTGGGTTTAGCTAACACTGTGCTCCCCCTATCAACATTACTTATATCAGGTGCAGTAGTAGGTGTGACAACTTGAGTATAGTAATCATATTTCATTTGAAAATCACATTGTTGATTATTTTCATATGAAAAAATATTTTGTATTTTTTTAAAGAGGTTTTGTAAAATATAATAAGTTGAAAGCTTGTCGAGTACACTTCTAGGAAAGAGGGGTGTGTCTCAATGGAAAACTTAAGTATCTTATCTTTCCTTAGCCAAAGTGTTCTCCAACTAGTTTTACAAATTTCCCAACAAAATTCCTCAAACAAAAATTATGAAACATAAATAAATTAAAATAACTAAATAAAATAAACAATAGAAAAAATTAGAGAAAAAGAAAATTTTAATAATAAGCAAAAATAAAATAAAAATAAAAATAATAAAATAAGAACGAAAATGATAAAAATTCTAACCGTGTTCTCCTACAACGGTGCAAAATTTGATAACGCTGTCGTTGACGCTTTCAAATTAATACTACTAAACTATAGAAACTTCAATATTGCTAAGATAGTAGCCAACAAAATAGAAAGGGTAAATTCAACCCTAAATCGTCTCCCAACAAACACAAAATTGATTCTTAACAAATTAGTTCTTATAAAAACTATACAAAAGGGTTAGTAAAATAATAAATAAGATAAAGATAAAGATAAAGAAAATATTAAAGAACAAAGTAACAAAAGATAGAAAGAAAGAAATTTATAAAGAGATTTAAAAAGATAAAAATAATGATAAAGAAAATAAGTTGATTTCACTGCTTTTCCAAAATAGGATTCATCATTGGTTATCTAAATATTATTGTTAAATTAATTATTATCTTAGATTTTCAAATTAATCAATGTAAATTATCAATTAATTTGTTGGACATTCTCAATTAAATATTACTATTCCTAATCATGTTTATTCTTTAACCTCTTATATCAAGTAAAAGGCTAATTAACCAAAGTACATTCTTAATTAATTCTTGTTAATGTTTTTACCACTAATCAAAGTACATTCTCAATTGGTAGCAAAAACACATTCAATCACATGAAAGTTTCTAACTTTAATCAAAGTAAATGCTCAATTAAAATTAAAAACCCTTAGACTCATGATTTTTATGTTGTGTAGATTTAACATCATGCTTACCTGATATAATGTGAAAATCATTACTTTTAGTTGATTAAGAAGGAAAAGACATAAAAATAAATCACAACAAGAATCAAAAGAACAAACAAATTTATTCATCTAACCTCCAAGTACAATTAAGAAATTATAGCACAATCAACCCTAGAGGCTTAGCACTCCATAGATTATGGAATTAACATGAAAATATAAGAAGAGAGGGTGGAGAACATGAGAGAAGAGAGAAAGGACGAAATTTGAACCCCAAAGGGTTCCTCAGCTCCCCTAACGTGTTTCCTTAAATCTTTTTATATAGAAATTAGATTGGGCTTTGTTTCAAGCTTTTCTATTATTGTTATCTTCTTTATGATAATGTAATCTCCTCCAATTACCTTCTAAATAATCCAATATCTTCAAAATATATTTGATTGTTGGGAGATCTAAAAATATTTGAGAAGATATTTACTAGATTAAAAAGAGATTTGGCAAATATTATCTTTTTATATTTATTGATATAGTAAAATAAGGTAATTATTCAAAAATATCAAATAAAATATCTTAAGATATTTTTTTCCCAAATGAAATTTAATCATAAACATTTATCAATTATCAAAGCCCTTTTAGTAGAAAAAATAGAACAAACCGCAAGATCCAATTTTTGTTGCATGTTCCTTCTTCTTGGTTTAGTCAAATTTTTTCACTTTTTCATGTTATGCTTGGATTGACTTCTTGTGGTCTTGATTATTTTCTATTCTTGGATTTATCTTTAAGGTGTCATCACTTTACCCAATTTATTTCCACACCTCAACGAGCTCAACTTAGTTGCAGCTGCACTAACACATCTTAAAATATCCAAAGAACATTTATGTAACTAAAAAGTTATTTTTAACATGTTTTTGTATGTGATGCTAAATAAACCCAATTATAAAAAGTCCTAATTAAAATATTCTATTAAATTACAAACACCAATTAAGAATCCAATATTTAAGACTAAATGAGGGCATAAATATGCATTCATCAAGATGCAAACATGTTGAAACTTTGTGAATGATTGATTATGAATATTGTATGAGGTTGTATATGTTATAATGCTTTTGGATGCCTTTGGTTGTAGTTGTGTAACGTTGGTGGTTGTTATTTACTGTTGTTTGAACTGAATATGTTCATCGAAATGTTATTTATGGTTGTAAAGTTTCTTATTGATGTTCGTTGTCTTTGTGATATGATTGATAGTCTAGGTTGTTCAAGCTAACTTGTAGCAGTTGTTTTAGTATAGCTGGTGGTGATGAAGATATTCCTTGTTGTTGGGACTGATTAAGGTCTCCTGGGGTTAAGGTTTATTGTTGGGTGGTTGTGGCTAATGAGATTTCCAAATAGTTGGGATATGGTTGCAAAAGTGTGATATGTGATTTCTGGGATTGAAACTCAAGGGGTGAGATGTTAGTGAAATGAATTTTTGTGACAATTATCTAGTATTATAGTGGATGTCCCATTGTTGTACTAACCATGAGGTGTGGTGGTGGTGGTTATTTCATTAGCTATGTCTTCTTGCCATACTTCGTTAATCTGGGGTTGTATCTTTTCTCTTTTGAGGGGTAGAAAGGTAGTCACCTTTCCTCTTGCAAACGGGTAGAAAGGTGGATCTCTTCTTCTTTAAGAGATGGTGGAAGAGATGGATCTCTTCGTCCATGATGGGCGGTAGAAGGGACTTGGATTCAAGTGTTGCTTTTTCCTCTTGCGACAGTGTAGAAAGGGATGATTGTCTTGCCCGTAGGGTTCCAGCTCATGCTAATATTAATGCTGATGTGAGCAGCTTGGAGTCTTTACTCATAAGCCTTGAGGAGTATGAGAGATAGGTCTGAAGTTGCAGTGGAGGAGCACTTGAATCATCCTATTTTGGTAAATAGGAAAGGTGTGTTTGTTGGTATCGGCCAGAGAGTATAACGCAGCGGAATAAAACTTAAAATAGCGGAAAGCGTGTTTAGTCACGTTTTAAATTAAAATGGTCAGTTTTTCAAAATAAATTTTCTAAGAGAAAATTTATCAAACAGTTGATGTGCAAATAAAAGTAAAGAGTGTAGGGAGTAGAAAAATCATACAAGTAATTTTTATACTGGTTCGATTCAAAAGAATCTACGTCCAGTCGTTAATCACTATAAAAAGTGATTAACAGTTTCACTAAAAAACAGTTTTACAGATTACAACAGTAATGAATAAAAATATGATTAAACCTTCCTTCGACGAACGAACCGGAAGATGAACACTCTGCCAACTCGAAGAGAACTGCTCCGACTATCGACAAACGAAACGCGAGCTTCTCCTATTAACGAGACCAGGCAGAGCACCTTGCTAACTCGAAGAGAACTTGCTCTGACTATCGACACATGAAACGCGGGCTTCTCCTATTCACGAGACCAAGCAAGGGAACTAAAAAAAACTTTTGAGAACTTCCTCTGACAAAAAGTATTCTGCAAAAGCTTCTGTTCAACAGCGTTACTTCTGAAGTTCTCAGAAGTCCAATATATATCCAGCTACTCTGAATATCAAAGGTCAAGTCCCAACTGCCAGTAATAATCGATTATTGTAAGTGATAATCGATTATCCAAGTCCGTTATAGGTTTTTCAAAATAACTTTTCAAAAACAGACTTGTGATAATCGATTATTTGGAGTGATAATCGATTATTTCAAACAGACTTATGATAATCGATTATTGCTCCACATAATTGATTATTTCAGAACATTATCTAAAAAATACAAGTTTTACAGATTTTAAAGACATTCCTACTACATTTATATTCTACAAAGTGCTTTTAAATATTTCTAATATCTTCTTCAGGTTAAACTTCTTGTAGCATCATCAAAACAATTTACTTCAAGATTTACCAATGTTCCTCATTGGTAACAAGGTGAAGTATGGAAGATGACATATGTTTATAGATATGGTTGGTATTGGCACATATTGCCTTTAATGGACGGGTTGTGTAAAGCTAATGGGTTGATCATGATTCCTCTTAAGGGATTGTATGATTTGTTATGGTGTTGCTTGTCATAGCCTTATTATGTATTTATGTATTTGTTGTGATAGGATCGTAGTGTAGACTTAATGATAGAGATATAAATGTTGTCTTAGTATTTCGATGTTTATTCTATTAGTTAATATTTGTTTACGTGCGTATGATCATATAACATTTGTGTTATACTTGAATAGGTGTAGATATTATAGGTGTTGAGTAGACGCTTCAGAGTGGAGAAATGTTATCTCAAATTTTATATAAATTGTATTTTTTTTTTTAAAAAAAGATTTTAAGAATTTATGTATTGAGTACAATTGAATATAATAATTGGTTTTGTAAATATTAATTAAGAATTAAAATTTATTAAAGGTATTCAATTTATGTTTTGAGGATTTGGATAATGTGGAAAAAATATATAAGTTTAAGTTGTTTTAGTGACTCCCAGAGGTGTTAGAGTAAGCATTATGAGAAGGATTCACTTGTTTCTAAATTATAATAATTACTATATTTCGATAAACAAGTAAACTTTTGAACGAAATCATGGACGGTGATGAAAACATATTATTTATTGATGAAAACATATCATAATAACTTAACTATCCAACTTGATTTTAAATTTAAATTTGAATTTTTGAATTTTATACTTTTGTATTTTATATTTTACCATTTTCAAATTTATATATTTTCTAAATGAAACTTTTTAAAAAGAATTTTGTACTTCTTTAATATTTTCTTTAAATATTTTTTTATAAATAAACCTAAATATTTTACTTTCATATTATTAATCTTCAACTTTATATGAAATTTCTTTTCAAATATTTACACCTAAATCATATTATTATTTAATTTACTTTTCTAACTTATTATAAAAAAATTATTACATAAATTATTTTAACCAAATAAATATACATTGTCAAAATTAATTTAAAAAAACCAACCATAATTAAAATATTTTATTATGATAATTTTTCCATTACCAAAATTAAAATATATTTAAATTATCTTATTTATTATAATTATTTTTCAAATTTTGTATTCTCAATTAATTTATAAATATTAAATTAAATATATTTTTAAAATTTGTATTCACATGAGCCTATAAAAAACTTATAAAATTTTAATAAAGTAATTTATTATAAATAAATATAAGAACCTATGAAACTAAAAAAAATGTTACTAAGAATTCGTTCATAAAAAAACAGAATTCTTACAACAAAAATTTGCGAAATTAAAAAAAGCATTATAAGAATTTAGTCTTTCAAAAAAAAAGTTTTGTTTGAACAATAAAACGATTTAGTTTGGATAAAAAAAATGGGTTAAATATGTTTTTAGTCCGTATACTTTGGGTTGATTGTGATTTTAGTCCATCTTTCAAACTAAAGTAGAATTTAGTCCTTCAACTTTAGAAAACTCTGGTTTTAGTCATTTTTATCAATTTTTTTTAATTTTATTTGTTGTTTCAAACGCGTTTCTCAGTTAACATTGAAGCAAAAATGTGTCAAACAGTGTAAACAATCCAAATGCAAATGCTATAATGAAACGTGTTTGAAACAACAAATAATAAAATTAAAAAAATTTGGTAAAGAGGACTAAAATCCGAGTTTTCTAAAGTTGAAAGACTAAATTGTACCTTAGTTTAAAAGAGAAACTAAAACCAAAATCGCCACAAAGTAGAAGGACTAAAAACATATTTAACCCAAAAAAAATTGATAATCTATCCAACATCAATAAAATTCAGAAGGGAACTATATCTGAAAATAAAAAGTTCATATCTGGATATCTCTTCAATTCTTTTCTTCTATTGATAACCTTTTTTATTTCCTTTCTCAATTTATTGAAACTTTATTAAAGAAGACTTTTTAATTTTATTTTCTAAATAAAGAATCATTAACTCTCTTTCTAGATAAATCGATCAACCGTATTTTTAACTTTCATTTCTTAAATTAATCTCTTTTTTCTAAATTGAAAAACATTAATATAGTTTTGCATAAAACTATCAGTTTTAATTATTAACTTTCATCTTAATATTATTTTAAAAATGGATGCTCGCTCATATGGTTTAAACTTCATTAATTTTATTTCCATCAATTACAGTACTTCAACAATTTAATGTACTACTTACAAGCTTGAAATAGAATACGGTGTCTTGTATTAAGAATCAGTAGAAAACTTTTTTTTTTGTCTTTGAACTTTAAGTGGAATCTGATTTTGGGTCCTATTTTTAATTTGAAGAATTTAGTATTTCAATTTTTAATAGTTATGGGTCTCCCTTCTTTCTTTTTAGCAGATTTAAAAGGTATCATTGAAAAAAAAATTATACTCGCATTTTTTAGAAGTTAGAAAATTAAGTTTACAAAGTTAAATAAAGACTACGATGAAGTTTAACTAAAAGCTAAGAAACCAAAACATATTTTTCTTTAAAAAGTAAGTGCTAACAATACCCTCTTGAATATATTTGTTCGAAATGCTTTTTTTAAAATTATATATGAATAAAAAATAATAAATAACTAATTAAAGATAAAATATAAAGATAAGATAAAGATAATATATCTAACACTTCTTCTTAAGCTGGTGCATACAAATATGTATCAAGCATGTTATTAATATAATCACTAAAAACTTAGTGTAAAGACGACATAGAAGACGAAATACCAACCCAAAAAACTCTTCTTGAGTAACAAATCTTGGAGGATGCTCCATATAAATCTTTTCTTACAAATTGTCGTTAAGGAATGCACTGTTAATATCCAGTGGATAAAGAGGTCATTCTTAAAGAGTCACCACTACTAACAAAAATCATCTTTGTAACGGAATAAAAAACATATATGGACGGGTCAAACGCAATGGTGACAAGAGGGAGGTCAAAAAAAACAACAACAGAAGAAATCATTAATAAACAGAAAAGAAACCTTGAAAATTTAAGATTCTCTAATCAAGACACCTGAAGGAGGACCTTGATACTCTAAATAATTACCTAAGAGGAGACGAGACGTGTGACTACAAAAGAAGAACCTGAAAGAGGAAAAAAAACAACATTTATGCTCTGAATCATTTCCTGAGAGGAGACAAGACGTGACACTATGCATGACAGAAAATGGAGGAGATCCACAACTTTAAAAGGTGTTTAGAATGCACAAGAGCTTCGATGAAAGCGTTGTTAACGACACGATGATCGCTTGATCGAGACGATCATCGTCGATTGAAACTGAAACTCCAACAGTGACAGTGGTAAACGACTTATGACCTCCCGCTATAGACGGTGGCACTGCCGACAAGGGCAGTAGACGACGCTGCCCCAACAGGGGCATGTGTAGTGGCAAAGGGGACTAAAGTGATTTTTTTTTCTCAAAAGAACCTTAAACTCTAGATACCATGTTAAGTATAGTAAAAACTATGAATGAAATTAATCTTCCATGTTAAATATAGAAATAGGGTCCTATAGAATAAATATGGACTAAATCAAAATTACAAATAATAAATAATAATAAACTAACTAAAAATAAAAGATAAAAGTTAGATAAATATGATATATCTAACACCTTTCATTATTTAATAAAAATTACGTTAAAAGTTACAAAATTATAAGAGTCCAAAATTGATTGAAAACTACATAACAATTAAAAATAAACAAATATAGAAAAGGTAAAAGAAAGTGTTTTTTTTATAGATAGTCAAGAATCGATTTTTTTTAAACTTGCTGTTAAATAAAATGAAATTTAAAACTATAATGTAAAAATTAAAAATAATTAAAAAAATTTAATGTACAAAATTAGGATAAGAGATGTTAACAAGAGTAACAATTAACTCCTAAAGTCTATTCAAATGTGAAAACCTTATTTTTCTTTGCAAATGAGTCAACCCTTGTGCTCATATCATAATGTCATCTTTCCTTATTATTATTTTTTTTTTTAAATTCCTAAAGATTTTTTAATGTCATTATTGAATAATAGGTCTTAAATATGCTCTTATCTAAAATTTGTATATAAAAAGTTATAGTTAATAAAAGGTGTGCTTTAAAAAATTATATTAGTGAGTATGACATTTTAACATCTGAGTTTGTAATAATTTCCGACTTGATCTTTCATTTGTATTGTGCATTGTGAAATGTGAATTGTGATTACCATATTACTACAAAGGGAAGGTTAAAGAAAGAGGTGAAGAGACCTTTATAAGCCATTTTTGGATGGCATTGGAAAGCCATAACAACAAATACCACACACTTTGTTTATCTAGTTAGGTGCTGCTCTTTCTTCAGAAATCCAAAAATATGTTTACTCTTTATAAAATTAGTATATTTTTATTTTAATTCCTATAATATTTCTTTTAATCTGTGCAATATTTGAAATACTTATTATAAAAATGTTTGGATTTTAATTTAGGTATTTTTCTTTAATTTTTACTTTTCAAAAACTTTGAACAACTATTTTTTTTAATTCCTAATATTCATTTTAAGATAAATAAATAAAAAAAACTATTTTTAAAATTTTAAGAATACTTTTAGGTTTATAAATATCACAATGCTAATCCTTCAAACAATTAAATAAAATTAATTATATGTAACATTGAATCTAAGATAGGTTATTATTTTTTCATTAACAAGAAAATATACATAAACATATAAGTATTTAGGATATTTCAACTGATATATATATATATATATATATATAACAAGTTAGATTAGTAATTAAAAACCCTAATCAAGAACCACCAAGAAGATGATTTCAAAGCTTTCTTAAGTATGTTGATTGAAAATTTAGAAATTTTGTTTGTAAAGACATATGCAACTGTTAAGTTTACATTAAAATAAAACATAACAAGTGAAAAGTGAATGAATAGTATTAAATATTTGATAACATTTTAATATCGTCAAAGTGTCATCTTATGATTGACTATTAATTTTGAACTAATCAATGGTGTTATGTATATCATTATCCGAAATTAAAACCCTAATAAAAATGGTGGAATGAAAATTAAGAAGAGGATTATGAGAAGGGAAGTACTGAAAGTGAGATCCAAGTGCAGATTCTGGAACCGTACAATGGATGTATATAATATAGTTTCTTTTCCCAGGTTGTGAGGTACAAAACAAATCCAAAGAGCTTAGGTTATGAAAGAGGACCAAGAAGCCATCCATGACTCTGTGTAAACACCAACTACAGGTTACTGAATATACAAACTGATAAGAGGGCAGGGATGACCCCCACTCTCAAACTGCATACCATAGCAATGCTGTCAGAGATTGGATGAGTTTTCCGGGCTGAAAATGACACTAGCAGGTACGGTTCACTCCAATGAACCCTAATTTTTGTAATTACCATTTTGTCTTTTTTGCTCAGTCGGTAGCTAGTACTTTTTTCTTCTCATTTTTAATTCACCCTTTTCGCCATTCTTTCAATTAAGATTATTCACTGTTTCAATTTTTCTTCACATTTTTTTTTCTCATTGATAATCTCTTCATTTTCTTGCTGATTGACAGATTAACTGGTTACCATTTACTATCTTACCTTCCTCCTTGAGGAGTATCAAAACTTATTTCTACAGAAGAAACAGTGGACCTTGTTTGCACCGTTTCACTTTTAGAAACCCTTGGGTTAAAAACTTGAAGCCTCGTGATATGAAAGAAAAAATCCCAATTTTCCCTAGTTAATAATTTCTACAGCAATGTGTCATAAATTTTTCACCATAAATTTCTACAGCAATTAAGCATGTATAATTTGAAATTAACACATCAGATATTACGTAGACCTACTTTTAATCAATCCCTTTGTCTTCAAATTCTGTGAGGGCTAAGTAGAACCCTAACCCTAAGGACAGCAGAGACAATAACAGAAATAAAAAAACACACATATTAACGGGTTCAAAAGTTAGACGATTTGACCCTCCTCTGCTTACGTTGCTTCCACATAATGAGGCAAAAAAACCCACAAATTATGTGTCTTGTACTCCGTTTACTTACACTATTACTGTCTCATTCTCTCTCTTTCTCACTCACACATACACACACACACACAACACTCTTTCTCTCTCTTCCTCCCTGCCAAAGAACCAGGTCCAGCAGATAATCCAACCACATAACAATAGACACTATGCAAGCAAAGCAAAGAAAATCCAAGTTCCATCATTGTCCTAATTGAAAATCACTTCTTCTTAACCTCTCTAAGCACTTTTTTTCTCTTCTAGGATGGGTTATAGTGTTAGCATAACACATAACTAGTCTGTATCTCTATCGCTATCTCTATCCCTTCCCTCAACCCTTTATATTAAAGGGTGTGTTGGGGCATCAGTTTGGACCATTAAGTTGGGAGCTGTGGGTTAAAACCAGTTCATTGTTCGGAGGAAGATAGACATACACTTCTTCAAGAGCTAGGGTTTTTGTCCCCTCTCTCAAATTCATTAATTGAAAAGAGAGAAAAAGAGAAAAAAATCTTCAAATGTTCCCTTACAGTTCCACCCCCTACCCTTCCTTCCCTTCATCATCTTCTTCCTTCCATCCTTTTCCTTTCCTCAACCTTGAGAATGCTTCTGCAAGCAACACCCTTCTTCACGATCCACTTTCTGTGCCTTACTTACCAACTCATCACAACCCTCCAAACATCCAAGAGGCACTGAGCAATTTGCCAGTCACAGATCATAACTGTGGTGGTGGAGGTTCTGCAATGACCAAACCTGACCCAAGTGGTGCTGGTGGTGGTGGTGGTTGTGGTGGTGCTCCTCACTATGGCCTCTCTTGTTTCCTCACAAAGAAGCCAGTTAAGAAAGACAGGCACAGCAAGATTTACACCTCTCAGGGGTTGAGGGACCGGAGGGTGAGGTTATCCATTGAGATTGCTCGCAAGTTCTTTGATCTTCAAGACATGCTAGGGTTTGACAAAGCCAGCAACACCCTTGAGTGGCTCTTCAACAAGTCCAAGAGAGCAATTAAGGATCTGGCAAGGAGCAAGAACAGCACCAACAGTGAAGAAGGAGCCAAGAGCTTCTCTTCTTCATCTGAGTGTGATGATGACTGTGAAGTGGTTTCGGAGATCAAGCAGAAGCAACAACTCATCTCTGCTGATGCTGCTGCTGCTGTTGCTCCAAACAACCTACAACAAGGGTTAGATTCAAGCGATAACAAGTCACCGACATTTCTGGCTGCAAGAGAGAGGATGAAGTTGAAAAGGGCACAGAAGGAACCTGCAAAGATGAAGGAGTCAAGGGAGAAAGCAAGAGCAAGAGCAAGGGAAAGGACTAGTAACAAGATTATGTGCAATGTTAATTCCAACACAGGGAGGGTGCAACAAGACCTGAAGAAAAAATGCCCTGCAATTGAAAATAGCCACTCTCACCACCTTGTTGGAAGTGAAGCACCTAGAGATGATTTCAACGTTATTGAGGAATCAATTGTGATCAAGAGAAAGTTGAAGCCATCATTGATGTCCTCTTCTCATCACCATCACCAAAACCTTATGATCCCTAAGGAACCACCATGTTTCAACAACAACAACATTGAGTACCACCACCCTTTCTCCAATTTATCTCCAAATTGGGATGCTAATGGATCCACTGGCCGCTCCAACTTCTGTGCCATAGCTAGCATGAATCTATCCACAGGTATGTGTGGTTGTTGTGTGTTTCATCAAAATGATACTAGTACTACCAACTGATAAGCTCTTCTAGAAACCTTCTATTTTGATGATATTCATAGTTCTGTAAGTCTTCAATTTTCAGGGCTTCAAATCTTTGGAAAGTCTTGGGAGGAGTGCACCAATCCACGTTTACACTAGATTGTATGTGTGTGTGTGTTAGCTTTTCCTTTTCCTTTTGTATTTTTCAGTCATCTTATTCTAATGGAAACTCTTCTAGCTGTTTGCCAAGGAATCATATATGAAGGCAACTTTCTGTGTTTTCTACCAGTAACTTTTCTGTCCTATATTCCCTTTCCACAAAACGTTTGTACCTCATCTTCTTTTCCTCATCATCACCCAATGCCGTGTGACAGTTGGCACAAAGGTTGCTGCTGCGTGTATTGGTTTCTGACCAATATTTAAACTGCCCTTGGTATTGCATAATTCCAATTAAGTTATCAAGAAACTGTTCCTGCAGATTTTAAATATTTATATATTTTGGTTAAGATCGTTCAACAGTGACTATTATTTATATATTCCTTTGTTTTAAAAACATTTCAAGAAGTTGATTATATACCTTGTTGCAAGAGGGTATGCTACAAGACAAAATCTCATTGTTTTTCCCCTTCTGTTTGTTGTCAAGCTATTTATGTAGCATGCCCTTCCTGATTTACATTATTAATCATCACTAAATGTAAGTACAAAATAAAAAAAGCTCAATAATATACTAGTTTTCTTAGAGATTTCTTATAGATGAAACTCAACCTAAATACAGAAGAATAGGACCACGTTAAATTTCACATCATACAAGATTGTCAAAATCATAGAGAAATTCTGAACAAGCAATAGGTGTTTTTTTTTTTTTTTTTTTGTATATCTTTGACAGTATGATTTGCTTTCTCTCAATTTTTTTTAGCTATTTCATGTTAAAGTAGTGTGATTCTTTTGTCTCAAAAGGCTTGATCGTTTGGTGTAATATATTAATTAGTTTTCCAAATGCATTGACAGAATGAAGTATCAGCTATATAAATAAGTATGGGAATGGACACAGGTATTTATACTCGTATTAATATCAAAGTGATCATATACTTCATGTTCATGTCTATTTGATGCAGCATGCATTTTATGCAGTTACATATTTCAAATTCTATGTTTCTGATGTCTTTTCTGAATAATTTCATGTTGTCCATCATGTCATTGACTAAATTTTTTCGTTCAAAGAGAAGATCTTCATCTCTTTTAGATCTTGAATGCAGAAAATGGCCGAATAAACGATTTTATATAGCCACAGGGTTAGTTAAAAAACTAGCAACAATTATATTAATAGAAGAAAATGTGATATTTTACACACCAAGCATGCATATTTAATCTTCTATTGGAGGTTAGATAATATCACTTGGTTGAAACAAATGCATGAGTTTCTTCCTAAGAGTAAATTGAATTTCTGAATTGCCAACTGTATATTAATATTCCCACCTAGAAATAATAGCATTAATTGTGCAGTTAACATTCATGAGTATAAAACGTCTAATTTAGAAGAAATAAAAGTTTTTCTATTCTGGCATTTTCTTCTTCTCTGATATCTAAACTTTTTAGTAGGTTAATTATTGCTAAATAAAATGGCAAAGATTATTACAGATGCTGTACTGTCTTTGAACGTTTTATATTTAACCAATGTTGTTGGCAAAGACAATCTGGGATGTCAGATACTTCATTTGATATGATTTGATTTGATTTCCATCTGACTTTCCTAATTTTTATGTTACGTTGATTCGTTTCTACTTGTACAAACTTGTGTTGCATATTTCATTTCCCTCAAAAATTCTCAATGCATCTACAATAAATGCAAACGTAAATACAAGCCTCATACAATAAAAGTGTCGTTGAGATTATCTTTGCTTTCATCATTTTAACCTAAAGATTTTAGCCACTCATTTAATACATGTGATGATATTTAAACCTCTAAGTGTATATTATGACGTGAGAAATAATATCATGACATATTTTTACATTCATTTGATACATGATAAAAAGGTAAAATGGTTATAAAAGTATAAAATTTTGTATTTTTTCAAGAAAAAAATAAATAAAAATAGTGTCAAATAAATGTAAAAAATTTAGGTGTATCAAAAAATATTTTTCTTATAATTTTAAAGTTTTTTTGGTAAAAAATATCCCAATAAAAAAGAAAGATGTAGATATTCTTACGTCGAATATATTATTTTGATCCCAAAATTATTGATTAAGATTGGTCAATAAATATAGAGAATTTGCCAAAATTAATTCTTTTGCGGTGGAGTGTACAATTATTTAGGTTAATCTTCATAGGAAAGTTTCTTTCTATAATTTATACCATTGTACATAAATTTCAAAGAAACATACATGATGAAATAATTATCATTAACAAACTCCTCGGTGTCCAAAAATCATTGTTTAGTACTTTGAATATCTGCACAGATATTGAGAAGATCTTCTGATTGAAATTGTTTGAAGTCGCATATCCACTAAAGATAAAGTCAATTTATAATATATAAATGAGGTCCAAATCTTATCTTACAAGCCGGTTTTATGGGATGAGTTAGGTTTAAAATCCACTTTCTTATTAAAAATCTCATACTTAATTATTACCAAAACAATTCATCACCATATGATACATAATTAAAACATAAAATGAAATGGAATTAATTTTGAGCATCTATATATATAATTGTGTAACTAAGATAATCTGTTATTAACGAAATAAGAACTTAAAAAGATTACTGGAAAAGTTTTGCTACGATTCTATGTTTTGGTGGAGAAGCTTTTCCATGATGTGCAACATAGTGGAGAAGCTTTTTTATAAAATGTTGAAATATATGAATCATGAGTATTGCACATTACACACTAAAACACTTTGATTTTGTCCCAACATAATTTTGGTAAGTGACATGGAGTTTTCAAATGGCCTACAAACATTTTCTTGTCTTTAAAATTTGGAGTTTGATTGGGTGCTAAAGTTTAAAAGTTAAAATGGAAAATGAATAACAAAAGGAAAAAAAAATATATGCAACAATTATTTTTCTAATAAAATTCACGTTAAACACTATTTATTTATTTTATGTTAAAGAACATTTATCCTTTAATTACATGAACATTTATTAAACAAAATAAAAGAAAGTATACAAAACATGAAAGGAACAAACTTAAATCCATGTAAAATAAAAACAGAAAATAACTTTTCCATTAAACCTGAATACACCTGTGAAATTCTTTACAAATGTCTAGATTTGTATTGTTTCTGGACAAGTTAACTAGAATAAAAAATCAATTCGTAACCTTTTCAATAATAAAAAAAAATACTCAATTTATATTTCGAAAAACTAAGCTTTATCTTATTATCTTGTTTTCTAATTTTAATTTGTCCATAAAAGGATGAAAAAGTTGCTCCTCGTCTTAATACTTTATTCTCTTTTAGTTTAATACTTTTAACAAATAACTTATATTTAATATTAAATTAAAATAAAATATACGATAAAAAAATAGAATATTAATTTTAGAAGATTTGAAATATAATTTAATCATTTATATATCATTTGACCTACTTAATTATGCAAACTTTAAATGAATTCTAGATCTACTTCTTCCACTTTCACCTTTTAGTAAGAAGTATATAATTTTCTTAATCAAACTAACTTTTTCTCTATCCTTTTCTTCATTAACTTCCTCTGTCCCTCTTTGCTCCTCTTGTCTCTGTCTATATATCTGTTCAGACAACTCCATTAGATTTTTAATCAATTTTTAAATTCTAGATATCAATATTTTATTATTTAAATACCTAAGCATTTTATTCATTTTGTGTTCACAATGGAAGTATTTCTTCAGCACATGTTAACCTAATTTTAAAACTCATGACATATTATATTTAAAGAAGAAAAATAAAAGATATAAAGAAAAAAAAAAGATTATTCCAAATGTTATTATTTATGTTAGAAGTGGTTTTAACCCTAACTCAATCCCACAAAACTAGTTTGTAAGGTGAGGTTTGCACCCACTTATATATTCTAAATTGACCTTATTTCTAGTGGACGTGGAACTTCCAACAATTCAGTTAACATTAATTTATGTACAATACTGTGTATCAGAACTCTAAGATTTAATTAAAATAGGTTTTATTAGATTTATTTCAACTCACAACTTTTTTATTTTTTGTTCCAAACATTTCAAGTCAATTTTATAATTTTTAAATATTAATGTAAGATATCAAGGAGAGAGTTCACCTGAGAGACATAAATACTAATGAGATATCAGTGCATCCATATAAGGAATTGACACCACTCTTTACCCAAAACCTTAAGTCAATGGGATAATGGATTTTTCATCTTTATATAGTGTTCTAGTTTCTTATTTCTATTAGACTCATACTTGAATTCCCAACAGTATTTAAAAGAGGTAATGTGTATTTCATTCCCACGTATCTTGTATATGGAATACATTAATTGTAAGAGTACGATACCTTGTGCTATATTTGGTTATAAAGTACTCTAAATGTGTTTATTAAGAGTTTAACCATATTTAAGAGATTAATCCCTCTCACATAACAGATATACCTTGTGCTATATTTGGTTATAAAGTACTCTAAATGTGTTTATTAAGAGTTTAACCATATTTAAGAGATTAATCCCTCTCACATAACAGATATATAACAATACAATAAAAACAAAACTAAAAAACATTGCAAACAACATCATTAAAATAGACTTATAGACTTTCAAGACTAATTAGGATGGGCACTCAAATTATAATTCCACGATAATTTTAATTAAGTGATAGTATTAGGCTTAGAACTATATTTGTTAGTTATGGAACAATTATGCTTCCTTCTATGGCCATACATACACAGCCCCTTGTTTATAACATGTTGAGAACAGACTATAATATAGTTTCCTTTTTCACACATGGTGCTGCCTTTTATGCCCATTCAATCACAGTTAATAGCCTCCCATAAATATTTATTTTTCTCATATTAATAATAAGTATATATGAGTGTTTGCTTGTGTGGAAATATTTTAGAAAATTGAGAGCGAAATATTTTAACTACTGAAATTTTTATTATATTTAGAGGTCAAGAAATATTTTAACACATATACAAAATGCAATGATCATCAATCCTCGACAATAATTATGAATCTGGTGCAATTTTTTTTTTCTAGTTATGGATTTCTTACATTCCACTATGTCATAGGGTAATTTTGTTCAGAACCAATAAATTTTTAAATCACAAAAATAATACAAAATTTTACTACATGACGTACACCGTGTTACTTTAATTTATTGAATGAATAAAAAAGTAGCTGTCATGGAATAATTTCGTCCGACAAAGCTACTTTATAATAATTAGTACAATATGACGGTTTGTTTTAAGAAAAATGTGAATTTCCTTAAAGGTTAGTTAATATTATTTTCCATTATAATAATAAACTCATTATCAAAGTGATTGAAAGATAACCACTATGACTATCAATTATCAAAGCGATTGGAATGAGGAAATATAATATATATATATATATATAATTTCTTAAACTTTTGAGATTTTTAAATAATTTAAACTGATTGGGTGAATGTTTTTTAACTGTGTGAATGTGTTTGTATGAATATTTTTTGCAAATTTGTGGTAAGACGAAATTGTAAACATTTTATTTAGAAAAAGAAAACTCATTTTTAAAAACAGTTCATACCATAACCATTGTTATTATATAATTTCTTCAATAACGGTTACAAACAAAACTGCCACAGTTTATTAATTCTATGTTTTTTCTTATATCAATTATGACGATGGTTATAAGCACAACCCTCGTGGTTTTTCCTTTCTAAACTTTTTCTATTCTTAAACTTAAGACAACATATGACGACTGTGTTTGGAAACCATTGTGGTTTAAGAAAAAATGATGATGATTTATTTAAGTGTCGTCATTTTTCCCTAACTTTTAATGATAGCATTTCCATTTACAGGCCTGGAGCTACAGTAAAAAAGGTCATATTTAACTGTCGTCAAAAGATTTGTCTACAATAGTGATGCAATTACTAAGATTTTTCATTAATGTGTTATAGTTTTGTTCTTTTATAACTTTTTTCAAGTTCTCTTATTTTATTGTTTTTTACCAAAAGTACTTTTAATTATATTATTTCAAAAATTATAAATTTCATGAGGGGACTCTTTTTCTCTCATGAAGTTTGGAAGATTGAAAATTTTAGTTTTAGAAAGTGAAATTCATTATTATTATTTTTGTCATACTATTGGACATTCTACATCATCCTACATCAACTATAGATAAGGAGATTTCATAATATATAAATAAGAGTAAACTTCACTTTACAAGTCAATTTTGTAAGGTTGAGTTAGATTTAATATTTACTTTTCAATATGGTATCAAATCATGAGTTACAGCTTATCTTAACAAAACTTGATGTTTGTTGGCTCTATTTCTTACCCGCTATCGGACGATCCGTTAATATCTAGTCTAACGATCGAGATGTATATGTCTCAACGTTAGTAGAGTGGTATAATGTATTGGAGATCTCACTTCGACTAGGAGATAAGACGAGTTGAGTTAGGCTTAAATCAACTTTTAACATGAACCATGAGTTAGAGCTTATCCTAGCAAGTTTGTTGTTTGTTGGGTCAATTGTTCTATCCAGCGGATCACTTATTGATGTCTAGTCTCAAACACAATATGTATATGTCTCGGTTGTTAGGAATCCAAGTGTGAGTCAAAGTCCCACATTGGATAAAAGTGAAAAAGTAAAACACTATATAAAGATGAAAGACTCATTAACCTATTATCTTAAGGTTTTGGGTAGAGAGTGATGTCAATCTCTTATATGGTTGGACTCATATCTCATTGGTATTGTATCTCCCCGGTGAACCCCTCCTTGATAGACACAACAATGGTATTAGAGCCAATAGAACCTGACTTTACATGCTAGTGAAAACATATTTATTGGGGTTGGCCTAGTTGTAGGGTTTTTTTTATGTTTGATTGGTTAGGGCTTTTCTTGGGGTAGAAGGTTTTAAGTTCATTTTGATTTGTCTTGCTTGTGTAGCCTGTTTTAAATCAATAGTTACTTAGAACATTGCTTTGGCCATAAAACATATTTTATTAGTGTTGGCTAAATAGAGAAAATATACAAAATTTAAAGTGGATGCAAACCACTCTAAAAACTCATAAAATTAAAAAAGAAAAAAAGCGTCAGCTTCAGAGACGAAAAAAAGAAGACAAAGTTAATTAATTTTTAATTGAAAAACAAAATCTTAGTATCAGTATGATAGAAGCTACTCATTAATATATATATATATATATATATATATATATATATATATATATATATATATATATATATATATTTCTCTTTTTTTTAACTAAATGTTCAATCCTCTAAGGTATCTAAAAGCATTGAAATAGATTTATTCAAATAATATTATATTGGTTTAGGTACCTTATACCTATTATTTTATATGAATATTTTTCTTTTTTGATAAAAAGAAAGTACAAGTTACAGGAAAAAATATAATGTGTATGGAAATGAAGTTTAGATTATAAAAAACAAATAAAAATAAAATCTAGGTCAAAATGGTTGAGGGAGGTGGTTTGAACACTAAGTTTTTCCATGGGATAGCAAGATGGAGCAGAATGAAAAACACAACTAAAGGTGTTAAAGTTGGAAATGAATGGTGTCCAAGGTCAAAACTATGAAAACAGATTTATTAAATGTATAGATATTAAAGTTAGATTGAATAATGTTTTCCATAAATTAATAGGCAGGATAATGACTTACGATTCAGTATATTCTCTGAGGAGGATATCAGGATTACGTATGGGATATCATTAAATATGATTTAGTGAGGTTGTCAATTGTTTTCATAATTGTGGAAGATGGCCTAAAATGCTTCTTTTATTAGTTTAATTCCTAAGATTGAGAACCAAGAAGGATTTGAGGAGTATATAGACTGATATTTTCAGTGGAGAGTATGCATAAGATAATATAAAAAATATTACAAAAATGCTAAATGTTCTTCATAGAATTATAGATCACAAACAATCTGGATTCATCAACAATAGGGAAATTCTTGATGATTAGGTGATGGTTAATGAAGTTGTTGAAGAATTAAGGAGGAAAAAACGAAAATGCATTATTATTATTAAGACAAATTTTGAGAAAGTCCGGTAGTAAAAAATAGCTTTTTAACACACTATATACATTTTGATTTCGTAAAAATTGAAGTGTATACATTTTCGTAGTTATGACGACATTATATATTTCGATTTATTAGGAACTCATGTTTAAAGGATTTATTACTTCAATTAAATGGATAATCGAGACATAAAATCCTACGTCATAATATTAATATGTAAATCAGACTTTTTATCTGACAACCTTTCTAGGAAGTGAAGAACAGATTTTTTTTTAGTTGCATAAGAGTTGATAGGAATTGTTAGAAAAGTCAAGAGTAAATGACTGATTGAAGGAATTAGGATGCCACAAATAGATTTTCGTCAATATGATATAATTTGCATATTGTGTGCAAATCAGAAACACAAAACAAAGTGATTATAAAGAGCACTCTTAGATGTTTTGAAATATCTTAAGGTTAATTTCCATGAGCTAGGAAGCATAGGGATGCAATTAAGGATAGTTGAAAGGTTCTCAACCATTATGATTTGCAGCATCATGAAAATACCTTTCAAATATTTGGATCCGGTGGGAGCAAATCATATAATAAAAGAATTTTGGCAAGATATGATCTTGAAAATATCTAAGAGGTTAGCATTATGGAAAGGAAAACATTTATCTTTTGCTGGTAAGTGTTAATATTTAGGAGAAATACAAAGGGATTTTTTTTTATGAGGATTGGGTTCTGAAGGAAGAAAAATTACATAGATAAAATGGGAAGATATATATACTTATAAACATTTCGAACGTGAAAGTAGAAATTAATTGATAGTCTGAAAGTTATCCGATTAATTTTAAGTCTAATTCAATACGACAAAATCAAGGAGATGAAGTTTTTACTCACATATATATTATAAATTAACCTTCTCTCTAATCGATGTTAAAATTTAAAAAAAAATCTATAACTATTTATACAGTCTCTATAATCAATTATATTATATCCATAATAAATTATAGTCATTTTTAATGGGAGTTATAATAAAAAATTATTAATGAACTGTGGCTAACTGTAGTTGGTGAGTGAAAATATTAATGACTGATATCACTGGAATTCATAGAAAATGGGATAGCTGTTTTTGTTGGAAAGTGATTTGTACTATCATGTGTTAGTGTACCAAACACGTTAGAACCGAATATAGTTGCTAGTACTTTCTTGTAATTCATCAAAATAATACTATAAAATAGGATTAGACTTGCTGATACGAAAAGATTGATTAGATATTTATACTAAACATAATATACGCAACTTTTTATCCAAACAATCCTTTTACATATTATATATAATTACATCTAAATGTAACTATATAATAACCATGTTTAGAATAAAAATATTAAAAAAGTTACTATGAACAAACATTTCTAGCTATATATAATAAAAAGGGAAATCAATGTAATTCCAATCTAACATTTGAAATCTAACATATTATCTTTAAAATACTAGTAAGAAAGGGAAATAAAAAATTAAACAAAATTTTCTATTAATTTATATATAAATGAAAATAAGTTTTAAAAAAAAAATATGAAAGTGTTGTTAATTTATGGAATAAAATAAATTTTTATTTTATTTTATTTGAAAGTGTTTATAAAATAGTTTAACTTTCTTGGCCTAACACAAGAATATGGTTTTGTTATTTAATAAAATATGGTTGAATTGTTAGAAAATTGTTAGAAATACTATATTTGTATATTTATCAAATATACGATTCAATTATAACATAAGTGAACTGAAATATCATTTTAAATTTTTTCTAGAGCTTATTAAAACTTATTTTAACATCATTTGTTAAACTAAACGTGTCTTTCTCAATTTTTATACTCTAAAATTTTTTAGTCAGTTAAAAGCCATTTAAAAAAAATAAAAAGCTTGTTATGCGAAGATAATTTGTTTATGCAATATTAGTATTAAAAAAATGTGAATTTAAATTTCAAATTTTATAATTAAATTGTCTTTTAATATTTTATACATACGAATTGAGATATTTTTAGTTCTTATATTTTTTAATTTTATCATTAGTTATTGTGATAGAAGAAAAAGAAGCCTTTGGTTTAAAAAGAAATAGAGCTTGAAGATTGAAAAATTTGCTTCCATTTTTGCATTTTTTTTTCTCATATTCATGTTGGTCCAAAAAGGTTGCAAAGTGGTAATGTAGTTAGTATGTTGCTTGGTTTTTTCTATCTTTTTTCTTTAAAAGCAAAAAGTCAAAACAAGCACAAATTAAAATTTAGAAAGAAAAAGTTGGCTAAAAAGTGAATTGTAGGAGAGAAAATGTTCATATAGGTAGAAAACAAGGTATGCAAACTTACACTGAATTTTACCCTATTGGTTTCCTCTATTAGAGATTGAATCAAATGCTTAATCATACCATGTTTGGCCTCTTATCACCAATTATATACAAATATTAAGGAAGCTTTTTTTCAATAGAAATGATAAATTTGGTTGGCCTTAATTTCTTACTTAATAAGCTAAATAGTTTTTGTATTTTGTTTTCCTCTTTTTACTTAATAAATTTTTATTTGATGATAAATAATAATTATTCTTTGGAGTGTTACTCTATCTAAGATGTTAAATATATATGAATTTTTTCTACACAAAAAGAAAACCTAAATAGTTTATATTGTTAAGTATTTAGAGAGATATTTTTGTTGGCATAAGGTTAATAATATAGAAAGGTAATAAGATTTTGATACATTAACAAACATCTTATCAACTACTCAAAATTAACAAGAGAAGTAAACATGGAAAGCAAAATAAACAATAGGAATTACAAGAAAGAATCCAAAACAACTAAGGAAGATTAATAAGAAGATTAAAATACATAACAACTTTTCTTTATAATAGAAAATTTCTTTATTTTAATACATTTTCAAAATATAAAGATATAGTAAAATACATGTTTAGATACAAGGATAATATTATATAAGTGAATATTAATATTTATCTTGTAAAATAAAAAGTGAAATATTTAATTTAGTAGAAGTCTAAACATTTTTTAGAAAAGCCAAAAAAAGCTATTCTTAGAATCAAACCAACTTTGATTAGATTAGTTTGCCATTAAAATTTGCCATAACTTTTGGGATTTGTTCCCTGAATTTAATGAGAATATATACCTATGCATGGCTGTGCTAATTGGTGGTGACTAACTAAAGTTCAAAGAGATTGGTCATGGCTAAGGTAGATGACAAGTAGGAAAATTAGTTGAAGTTGAAAAAGATAGCCATGAAACATGCTTGAAAAGATTCATGTATTTTTTTTTCTAATTATTTTCTATTATTTTCATCTATCTAAAATTAAACTAGTCTTCATTTAATCTTTGATTAAAATTATATAGAAGTTAAAAGAGAATAAAATGGTCTAGTAATGTGAGGGACATCAATGATTATAGTGTGACTTTGTAACAAGTTCTCGTTAATATTTAATGTTTGCTTCTTCACTATTATATTTACGTTTCCAAAATTATTTTATATTACTATACGATATATTTGAAAATAAAAAAACTGGTTGCATTCGGTTATATATATCTAAAATATTTTTTAAAATCTAAAATAATTTATATAAAAAATAAAAGTAGGAATTACATATGTAGTAGATCATGATTTCTCATATTTTCATGAACACAATTGAAAAACACTTGCAAACAAATTCAAAAATGAATGGAAATGTAACATTTTCATGTAGTAAATATAAAAATAATTGAGTACGAATGATACAAAATCGATTATATCTAAATTGGTTTCTGCAATAGGAATCCTTGGCATCTGGGGCCATGAATAAATTTCAGAATAAAAATAATAAGATAAAGTGTAAGTTACAAAATGTATTTTTAATTTTATATAACAAAATTAATTATACTTTTTTTTTATAAAATCGATTTTTTTACATTTTTTTATTTTAAACAACCAAACTTTTTTTTTTATATCGTTCTTACTATTTTTCTTCTATTCTTCTCTCAGTATCCATTTCAGTCTCTTTATTTTCTTCCTCTACTGAACATTTAGCTCTTTTTTTTTCTTTTTTTTTACTAAGATACTATCATCATCATTAATAAATAATATTTATCAAGTGTTATGATTAAATTCTTTATAGTTTTGTTTGAATAAAGTATAATTAAATAACCAATATAGATTTGAAGATTCTATACTGTAGTTTATTATATTAATATTTGATATATCATCAAAGGTAGGACGTTATTTTTATGTTAGAGTAAAAGTAAAATAAGATTAAAAAAAAAATGTTACACACTAAGACTATAAAAGAATCTTACACTAGTATTTAATTACAAAATATGAAATTAGATAAATTTGTTTGTGTTTAAAATAATTACAATAATGAGAAAGGAAAAGTTAGATGGCTTTAACTTTAGCTTCGTTAAGAGATATTGGACAATCATAAAAGAAGATATTTTACAAGTTGTAAAATCATTCTATCATAGTGAAAACATAGCAAAGAGATATAATGCACCTAACACTAATTCCTAAGAAGGATGATCCTATTGCTCTTGAAGAGTATAAATATATTATTAGAAAGTGAATTTTAAACCTAACTTAACCTATAAAACTGATTTGTAAATAAAATTTATATTCAAATTGACCTTATCTCTAGTCGACATAGAATTTCCAACATCTATCGCTCGTTAACCGATTATGAATAACATAATATCCAAAATATATAACTTGCATTAATAATTTCCTTATGTGATTTCTGCAATGGGAGTAGGGGCCATGAAACGTGTCTAGTATTGCTTTTTTTTTTCTTGGTGAACGTGTGTTCTTGTTGGCCTATGTATTCATCTGGTAAATTCATGCTAACAATTCATATTTCCAATTATTATTATTGGAAACAAGTTCATACTTAAATTTGATTTTGATCCCTTAAACCTCAATTTAAATTCATTGATTTTACTTCTTTTTCAATATATATATATATATATATATATATATATATATATATATATATATATATATATATATATATATATATAAAAGAAAGAATAAATATTTAAATTGTCTTATATCTTAAGTGATATAAAACTATTAAACATGATATAAACAAGTTTTAATTGAGATTTTTATTTTAATCAAAGGGAGAAATTTGAGTGTGTAAATTTAAATAGTATATTATATTTGTAGAATATTTCAACAATAAAAGAGAAATGAATTACCAGAATGACTTAACAGAAGTTTTAAAGTTCTAAGAATGCAACAAGTTCATCACAATGTTTAAGCAATGAAAACAAACATGAAATTGAAATACATTCTTTCAAACAAAGCATTAATCTCAATTAGAACTAATAATGACGATGATAATATTCCAAGATACAAAGTACTTACCTCAAAGGTGGCATTGTTGTACCTCGTCAAGGACAAAAATCCATAGAAATAGGTGGCATTGTTGTCTTGTTGATTACCTAGCTATATTTAGCAAAATAAATTAAAATCAAATGGGATTCGAATAGTTTTCTTTTTAGGGTAAGGAATGCAATTTTGATAGAAGCTAAAGAAGAAGAAAGAAAAAATGATGAAAATGGCAATGATTGCTGACCTAGATAGCAGTGAACTTTTTTCATAGCTCGCTTCCACATCTGAGTCAATCATAAGTGATAAAGCCATCATTCAAAAAGTCAATACTATCAATATCTTGCCATGGATGAGTGACGAAAGAAAATATTTCCGAATTCAAAGTAACAAAATCGTAAATTCTCATTACGATTATCAATGTATAAAGTCATGCAATTTAATACATGGAAAATAAATGTTTTATTTTTTGTGTAATAAAAGGTATAAAATTATGTCCTACTATTTACTACTTGTGAAATATTTTGTTATTCAATTATAATGTTTAAAGATGAATTTTATATATTAAGTTATTTTTCTTAGTCTAGTTTATTTTAACCTTCAAATATTAGCTTCTCACTAAGTGGGATAAGATGACGTACTTGCTATATTTGTACAGGGAAATAAATCAAAATAATAATTTTCTCGTAATATGAAAGAAATGTTTTTCTTATTTTTTCATATATTCTGTATCATATGTCATCAAATAAGGAAAATAAATATACATTTTTTATTATATAATAATTTTATTAATTATTGATGTGTATTAATTACACTCCTACAAATATATAAAATATATAATAGAACATAATCACAAAAAGGATGTTTTTCTATACCATAATGTATCAGCTATACTAACCAACACAGTTTGAAATTCTTGGAACCAATCACATATTTGTAAGTAATATGCATACAATTATATATATATATATATATATATATATATATATATATATATATATATCAAATGCATGGATGTGATTGTATATATTATGCTCACGGTTTCATATTTTCACATACTATAGATCTTTTATTATAAAGAGAGAAATGCAATATTTTTTAATGAAAGCTATGGTACATCATAATAAAATATAAAAAAGAAACAAGAACAAATGTGATATGATAAACAAAGAAAAAACAAAAATATATTGTAAAATGTGAAGAGAAAACAACACTATTGTTTACAAAAGGCACAACACGTTCTTCTGTTTGAATGGATTAAAATATTCTTCGAACAAGACTGTCAAATTTTTCATAGAAAAGTAACTTGAAAATTCAAAATTAATCACCAAATCCATGTATAGAAATTGAAAGAAAGGTACAAGAGTTTTGGTTGATTTTGAATAGTATTTAACAATAAAGTTTTATATTGAATATAAAATATATAGTTATTATACTGTTATTTTTAATAAAGTAAATATTTTATTTTTAATAAATAGGTCCATATATTAACCTTTAATCACGAACTACCAGTAGTAATTAATTTATTAACTGTTATAATCACTATTTTAAAGATCATAGTAATGATTTTGTATCATAATATACAAAACCTTTTTCAGAAGAAATAATAACTATATTTCCCTTTCTTTCAAGAAAATTTATACATAATAAAAGAAAGAAAAAATGGTGTATTTATCAAACAGTGACAAAACATAAGCAAAGAAAGAAGCAATTATAAGTTGTTAATGCAGGGAGAAATCGACCATACCAAACACTCAAAGAGAGAAAGAGAAGACAAATAGTTACCTGAGAGAAAAACTTGTTGAACACAGCAACAGCAGATCTTATAGTATTCTTTATCAGCTATATAGTGACTGGTGTGTGAGTTAGCAGCATCCACAAGAACACTGCTTCAAGAACAGAAGAAAACTAAGTAGCAATGCATAACCTTGAGAGTTGTGAGACACAAAGATAAGTGAAGAGTAAGAGAGTGAGTTTGTGTTAGTTGACACATACAATGATATATATATATATATATATATATATATATATATATATATATATATATATATATATATATATATATATATATATATATACACAGAGAGAGAGAGAGAGAGAGAGGTATAAGAGAAGTTATATTTGGAGAGAGAAATGTGTGTGAATGTTAGGTTTGTTTGCAGAATATGAGTAAAGTGAAGTAGTTCTTAGGTTCTACTGCATAAAAATAAGATCTGAGTAATACTCTGCAAGCCTTTGATGTCATATGGTAGAAGCCTAATTGCTACAATGCAGAAATAGAGAGAGAATTTAATGTGTGTGTGTGCATGAGATGCAGATGTTGCAGTATCATACGTCACTCTCTCTTTTAGGCTCTCTCTGGGCTGTATGCAGCAGCACTTATAAAAAATATATTATTATTGACTATGCAAAAGTAATTATCTTGCACCCTTTTGAAGAAAAAGGAAACAGGGTGATAAAAATATGTGTTGATTCATGATTTGGAATTCATAGAAAAAGAAAATGGGAATTTGTTTTGATTCAGAAATGTCACTAATTTAATACTGTTAATATATGTAAAACAATTTTATAGAAATGTATATGATTACAAAAATATTATTCAAGTAACAATGAGGCGTAAAGTTTTTCTTTAAATTTATTCTGAATAAAAAAGAGTTAATCAACTTCACTTTCTTTTTATATGAAGATAATTAACATGCATACGGACTTAATTTGTATAAAAGAGATATAAATTATTAATAATGTTTACATATTTTTTTTTTGTTTTTTTATTTCACAATAAAAAGTTTCTCAATGTTATATACCAAATGTTTTTCAAAATATTTTGAAATTCCTAAATTTTTAGTATTATTCATTAATCATTTTTCAATATATCGAAAAGAGTATCAACAAATAATTTGTAATATGTGACACTTATAATATGTAATTTGCTTATAAAATTTAGCATAAATGAAATGCTCATATAAACTCCTATAGTCATACATAAATATTTAAGGAATAATAATTTTAAGAACATTTTCAACTATGTTTGTGTTTTGCCCTTCTATGAAAAGGAATAAAATTTTTGAAACCTCACTATAGTAGTTTCACTAACTTATTTGAAAAGTAATTTTTCTTTGGTCCCTTTTTCATTTTAACAAATACTTTTTTTTTTCGATTTTTCATTCTCCTTTTTGGGTCAAAGAAGCCTTTGCCAAAAGTAACAACATTCCATTTCTTGAAGATGCCTTCAAAGATTTCCAAGTTCTGAAAGTTATGTTAGATATTTATCACCTTTGAAAAGCATTTCCTTCCAAGTAAATGGTTCTTGCAAAGTTCTAATCTTTTTGGGATCTTCACAGCTATGGCTTCTCCTTTGATACAAGTAGAGAAGAGTTACTAAGAGTGTTGAAAGTCTTACATCAACATCAATTTATAATATATAAGTGAGTACAAACCTCACTATAAATATTATATTAAAAGGTGGACTTTAAACCTAATTCAATTCTACAAAACTGATTTATAATCGATGTGGGACTTCCAATATTAACGAGAACAACACAGTAATTATATATGTAGTGAACTTTTTTTTTTAAACATTAAATAATTTTTATTTTTATTTAGTGAAGATGGGTTACTAAGATTTGATGTTCTTGAGGCGTGTTAATGACTCGCAGAACCATCATTGTCATGAGGGATATTTGTGTGGAAGAAAATAATAGTTTCTGTATGCACCATAGTTCTGCATAGAAGAGCAGAAAATCCAATATTATAATGTGAACAAATCTTACAAAATGATCTTTCAGAGACTAAAGGGCTTCATCAGAAATACGGCATAGATTGCAGCATCATTGGAATATGAAATCTACTTCATGACACATCTCTTTCTCCAGCTATTTTCCTGTCCCTCTTATGCACTACCACTTCCTTGCATATGTTGCAGAATCTCAAGGCTCACCAACTATATAAATGCATTATTATTACATTTCAAATTTTTTACCTTAATTTTCTCATAAAGCTATCATCAAGTCCAAAGTATCACCAATAACCTACTTCATCCCCTAACAACTTAACACAACACAGACTTTGTGTAAACACCTTTTTCTTTTTGTAAAAGTTCTGATGAAAAAGATTAAATTAACTTATGCTTAAGGTAATTTATAAAAGTTTTTTTTCTAAATTTTTACTTTTAATTTGTAATTCTTTTTTATTCTTTTCCCTAAATTTACTCACAAAGAAACAGTACAAAGTTAACCATACCTAAAATCCTAATTTGGAAAACAAAATCAGTTTTATAACATTTGTAATTATGTTTAGTGTTGAAAGATCCCTATCTACTAGAGATAATGTCAATTTATAATATATAAATGGGTGCAAACCTTACATTACAAGCCGGTTTTATCGAGTTGAATTAGGTTTAAAGTCTACTTTTTAATATGATAAGTCCCACATCGACTAGAGATAAAACCAATTTATAATATATAAGTGAATGCAAACCTTACTTTATGAATTGGTTTTATGATGTAGAGTTAAGCTTAAATCTATTTTTTAACATTTAGAAATGCAATTTTATTTAAAGAACTTGGATTGTTTTTAAAAAGACTTAAGTTATTTTCTTAAACTCAATTTTTAAGCTTTTAAACATTAATCTAAAGATACAGAAAGTTGTTTTCGAATATATTTTCAAATGCTTAGAACTGCTTCTACAGATATTATCAAATCACTGATAATGATTTGCCATAGTCTTTGGAATGTGTGTCATTTCATTCAAATACATTATTATTATTCCCCACTCCCCATTTTGTACTCAACATAACGAACTCATGACAGCCACATAACTAGCAAATCAACCCTCATTTGTGATCCTTAATCAGCACAAAATTCCAACCAGTTCCTAGTATTGAGGTTTTAAGCTAGTACACTTATATAATTAAGCTTAAATGATAAACCAGTTTCCAATGTACAAGTTTATAACTTTTACAACAAAAAAATGTTTTCTTATTTAAATTATTTGCTTAATTTAATGAAAGATGTTGAACGATTTTTAGTACAAAACTCTCTATTAATAGTTTCTAAATTTCAACTTTGGATACTATAATTTCAACGTTGGATTCGGCTAAGTTACGTGCAAATGATCGCTACTATGACATAGCCTGTGTTCATTGACTGCCACGAAATTGTTTTGACCAACTTAGCATTGCTACATGCAATTTAATCAATATTTTAATACTTTCCAAGAATAAAATTGTACGAGGAGTACGTGTGAGTGTATCATAATGAACCCAATGAACCCTAGCTAGCTATAGGACATAATGAAAATCACCTTTAATAGTTTGACCAACCTCGCTGTGTCTTGACGTTATGTGGGTTATTTCATCACATTTTTACAAAAATAAGTTATGCATATAATTTATTGAACAGTTGAATCAAACATGAGGCATGGTTTATGATGTATAAAATCTAAGTTTGAAGATGACTTAAGAATTTGAAGAAGTACCTATTGATGCTCCTTCAATCACTACCATCCCCATGAGTAATCCAACAAATCAACTTGTACTTGGTTTTTATTTGGAAACAATACTCTAAATTTTAGTGTTTCTTTTATGTTTTTTTTTTATCAGCAAAAAATATATTTATATATACAAGGACATTTTAGAGATGTTTCTACCCTTATAAAAAAAATCATAATTTTACATTGAAGTCTTTACATAAACAAAACTCATCCTAAAAAGTGTGCATACTAAAAAGTTTAAAAGCAAACAATGTTTCTTTTATATATTGCCACATCTTTTAACAAGTAAATGTACCTCCTTTGAATTATTCATGAATCAAATACAAAGAAAATATTAGCTTACAAATTCAAAGATATCTCCATGAACCAATTTGTTGGCACAAAGTGCTATCTACAACATTTTAATTCAATTCTTTAACTTATATATTCAGCTCTATTGAAGTTTTTGTGCATTACAATCTTTCATATTATTTTTTTTCAACATATCAGTAGCATATTTTTATTGATGAAACACAGTTGCTTTCAAATTTTAACAAATTTCATTTTGAAAAAATATTTCAATTTTCCTAAATATATTATTATTTATAATTTAGACATCAATAAAAGTCTATCTCATTGAGATCACTTTTTTTTTATTAGTTGATCATCTACATAACATCACTAGAAAATTCACGTCATTTTGAAGCTTTGCATACACATTATAAAAGAGAAAGAGTGTGCATAGGATATTTAATAATCTAATTACAAGAATTAATTGAAATATAGTCGTTATAACACAAAAATATTAACAGAATTTCAAAACATTATAACTAACTAAGTCGAATTCACTGCGCATGCAGTCGACTTAGACACTTCAAAACGGTTTTGAAAATCTTTTTATCTCAAAATTACTCAACACTGTTTTATAAAATCTGTACAAAAACACGAGTTTTAATCGACTTGCTTCATAATGAAGTCGACTTAAAACTTGCAATTTTGTCACACAATATAAGTTAAACAAAGTGTATGTGGTTTTCTTTTCAGAATCATATGTTATGCAATCACAAGAGATGTATCAGGTATAAAATCAGTGAATATGCATACATATATATGAATCAACACATACATGTTCTTCCAAGATATCATTCACAATAAAGAATGGAACATGTAACACATAACAATACATGTGTTATTAATAATGTGTTGTCATCATAAAAAACCATAACATTGTGTGAGATTAAGGTTTAGCTAAACTAGTGCTTCCCTTATCAACAATCTCAACAGGTATGATCCTAACACTATTAATAGGTTTCCGCATACTGAGTGGGCTGGTGAGTAGTGTCAATTTGCACTGAATATGGAGGACCGAGCAGATTTTGATGATATAGAGAGGACATTGTGTGTACCTAGAGGACGATTCCATAGGAATAAGAATGATGCGCCCATTCATATTAGGAGATCTTATTTGATTCTCGTGGCAAAATACTGGATTGCATTCACTCATGCCAATATTCAGTCGTGTTCTCATGTGTCTGATATCACTGTCAACAGGGCCATCTTCTTTTATTGTGTGCTCAAAGGGTTAAATATTAATATTGGGCAGGTCATATCAAATGAGATTCAGACTTGTGCCAATGTTGTGAAAAACAAAGCGCCTCTAGGCCACCCATCTTTGATCACACATCTTTGTGAGATAACTGGAGTAAACACCTTGACACCACCAATGGAGCGACCAAGGATGGAGATCGATGCTTCCTACTACACCCAGTATTGTGTATTGGATGAGGCGGCCCAACCAGTACCACCACCACAGGCTCCTAGAGTTCATAGGAGGAAACCACCACCAACACAAGCGCAGCCTCAGGATGCAGAGCCTTTTCAGATGAGGGACATGTATATGTCTTTGATGGAGTCTAGGATGCAGGCATTGCACAGAGGGCAGGTGGCCACTGTAGAGATAATTACAGGGTTGTATGATACACCCCCTAGACGGCAGTGGACTATGGACGAGTTTAACACTTTGGTGGGATGGTTGGAGAATCAGGCATAGGCTAGTGGAGCTGGAGCAGCCGAAGCATCAGCCATGGAGGATGATGATGAAGATGGTGATGAAGAAGATGAAGAGGAAGAGGAAGATGACGAAGATGAGGAAGACTCAGATGATAGTAGAGGATGATGATAGCATTTACTAATGAATGCTATTTGCAACAGAACTAGATTTTTCTTATCTTTGTCTTGTTGAACTTTATTTGATTCTGTTTTTAGAATAGGTGTTGATGTACTCAGTTTGAGACTTATTTCTGATGCAATGGTTTGATATTGATTTGTGTGTGATGAGTATTGCTTGATGATACTTTGATATTGATTGATGTTTAGATGATGCACAAGATGTTGATACACAGGTGGTTGTTCACGATATGTGTGAACAGATGCATGATGTTATGATTGTGATTATGATACTGAGCAAGATGTATATTTGAGATATTTGGAACTTGGAATTAGCTATTTGTGAGGTTGAACTCCAGAGTATTTGTTGTGAATGATTGCTATTCTTTTGAAAGCATGAATGATTTTGCCTAGGTTTCTATGATTGAACTACTTGCTTGCTTGTGTCATATGATCAAGGCCATTTTTTTATTACCCATTTCTTCGCCAATGCATGATTTTAGCCCAAATGAAAGAGAGCACAAAGTGTTCTACTCTTTTTGAACCTTAAGCCTTAAATAGATATAAAAACCCTTTGTGAAAATCTCTACCTTGAGTTAAGTTGAGAATATTTGTCAGAGCGGCTACAACGGAATGATTAGAGTGGAACAATAAACCAAGAGGGAGGTGAATTGGTTCTTAATTAAGATGTGTGCCTTTTAAAATTTCTTCTCAATTTTCTTACTTAGCAAATAATAAATATAAATAACAAGAGTAAGGTAGAGAGAAATTTGCACAAATAGATTTTATACTGGTTCGGATCTTACCAATCCTATGTCTAGTTGCTAATCCAAAAGAGATTAACTTTCCACTATCACAAAACAATTACAAATAATAATCACACAGAAAAACAATTTGTAAAAGTTTTGAAGACACCTCTCTTGAAACCACAACAGATGAACCTGCACCTCCTTTGAATGTTCACAAAGGATGAATCACCTCCTTCGAATGCTTCACGAAGGATGAACCTCTTCCAATCACTTGCTTAACAACACCAAGGATGAATCAGCTATTCCTCTATCACCGTAGTAGCAAAGTACCAACACCATAGACACGAGTTTTCTTAGCTGAGAAAGAGCACACAATTCTCACAAAGTTCAGAGTATTTGAGCATAAGGGAAGAGTTTTTGTTGATGAATAAAGAGAGCCTATATATAGACTCAACCAAATACTCTTCCATTCTTTGTAACTGGCCATTTAACGCTTTTAATCGATTAATATTACTGTTAATCGATTAAAATGAGTACAACGACTAGTTTTCGAAAGCCAGAAAACTCCAACGTTCACTTTTAATCGATTAAAATGTATTTTAATTGATTAGCTAATAAATTAAAATGAATTTTAATCTATTAAAACAGAGAAAGTTGAGTTTTCAGCATTTACTCATTTGAATCGATTAAAACAGTGCGATTTTGACTCTTAACATCAATTGTAAAGTATGAAAGTACATGGAATCAAAACCAATGAAAAACGAAGTCCTAGATAATAAACTACAATTATTACAAAATCTTTTTATAACAGAAACAAGTCTTCAAAGGATCTTCATGAATCTTGATATATCTTGACTTAATTTGGACATCATCAAAACTTCATCTTCATCATTTTGCTAACAATATTTGTATGATATGGATAAAGGTTCAAGTTTGGGGTTGATTGAGAAAGTTGAAAAAGAAAAGTAATGATAAGCATTGAGCTAAGTGTTGAGCAAGTATGAAAAGAAAAAGAAAAACAAAATAAAATAGAATTCAACGAAAGAAAAGCTTAATGCAAAAAGGTGGAAAGTTGGGAATGAGTGAGATTGGTTTGAAGAGAGATTGTACTTTATGAAATAGGAAGAAGATTAGGAGAAATCTCCCTTGTGTCTTTGCATACACATAGGGTAATGTATTTATAATAATAAGAATGTGGGTTAAGCCCAAATACAAATGAATATGTAAAAATAAAATAATAAGAATAAAGACTATGTTTCCCTAATAAATATATAGGGACTATGTTTCCCTAATTAACATAAACACAATATCTAACACTCTCCCTCAACCTAAAGCATACAAATTGTATGGACCAAGCTTGGAATACATAAACTCAATTTGAAATATGTAATCTGTCTTCAAGAGTGTGTAGCAAGCAAATGCGCAATCACATGTCGACGAACAACTAACAGCAATTTATGGACAGTGGTGGACAATTGCGAAACTTCAAATGGCACCATGAAACTTCAAGTAGGATGACTTTGACCAAGGAGGACAATGACAAATTGCAGGGACTAGATTGCCATCAAGTAAGGATGAGGCTTGCAGTGGCTGATAGCGATAAAACTACAGGGACTGCCATCACTGACTGACGGGGTGATCCTGTAGTGGTTGATAGCGACAAAACTACAGGGACTGCCATCATTGACTGATGGGGCCTGTAGTGGCTAAAAGCAACAAAACTACAGGGACTGCCATCACTGACTGATGGGGCCTGTAGTGGCTAAAAGCAATAAAACTACAGGGACTGCCATCACTGACTGGTGGAGCCTGCAATGCAACGACTGTGGAAACATACTCCCCCTCACGGTGAACGACGAAGATGACGGCGCGCCGATGACAAACCGTGAAAGTGGAAGATGATAATGAGCTCTTATTCATCAAAGCACCCAAAAACAAATCTGACAAAGGGTTGGTGAAATTGTTTCAACCCATAATTTTGGTGTTGAAATTCCTTAGTGTTAACCACCGACTGTCCTTGGAGACCTTTCAGAATAGAGAAGAAGATAGTGGAAGCAATAAAGGTGGACTAGGTGTTGGTGCATCGGTGGCACAAGTAGCGGAGACGATTGCCAACGACATTGGCAGGTGACAGTGGTCAGAGACGGTGGCCGGAGACGGGTGGCCGGAGACGGTGGCGGCGAAGGTGGCTGGAGACGGCGGACGACCGGCGACGGTGGTGGCTGGTGGCGAGCGGCAACGGGCAGTGGCAGACAGCAACACCGGACAAATGCGAGACAGAAACCCATTGAAGTATAAAGGCACAGGTTGAAAAAGAAACTTTTTTTAGGGGGTCGCCGGTGCCGGTGGCCACCGGCGGCAACAAAGACAAAGTAGAAAAGGATCAAAAAACCTGCTCTGATACCATATGAAATAGGAAGAAGATTAGGAGAAATCTCCCTTGTGTCTTTGCATACACATAGGGTAATGTATTTTTAATAATAAGAATGTGGGCTAAGCCCAAATACAAATGAATATGTAAAAATAAAATAATAAGAATAAAGACTATGTTTCCCTAATAAACATATAGGGACTATGTTTCCCTAATTAACATAAACACAATATCTAACATACTTGAATGATAAATTTATGAACGACTCTCTTAACTCAAGGATTTTTTGATTCAGAAAAACCAATGTTCTTCTTAGCCCAGCCACGTTACAAGCCATGGGAAGTCCATGGGATGACCCTCCTCTGTGAGTGTATTTGATTATGGTAAATGAAAGGCAATTTTGTTTTATGTGACCTTAGGATAGTAGAGTAAAAGAGTGACCTCTATACACACTTGTGTGTTTGAGTGAAACACTTTGTCTATTGAGGACTAGTTCCATGAATCCATGATTACATCTATGCTTAGTTAATTGATCGTTCATGAGAATAACATCTGTTGGATAATATGTGATTACGTGAACACCATGATGAGTGATTTTAATCAAGGCATGTGTCCATCTTGACTGAATTCTGTTTGATGAGTTGATCTGAGTAATTACTTGTCTTGGGAGAAAGAGCTTTTGAAAGTATTGAACCATTGTATTAATTACTTGTCTTGGAAGAAAGAGCTTTTGAAAGTATTGAACGCATCAAGAAGGGAGAAAACCCGAAGCCCAAGCAAGCACTAGGCGAGAAGAACGAGCTGAACATCACCGCTCGTCGCTTGGGTGACTGCCGTTCGTAGCCTGGGCGAGGAAAACTGGCGCCCAAGCCCAACATGAACCTCAATTCACGCTTGGGCGAGCTCCCTGCGACGCTTGAGCGTGATTTAACCTGGATCGGGCCCTGTTTCTGCTTTGATTTGATTCTTTTGGACTGGGCCGCAATTTGGGACACTTCTGGCACTATTTAAAGGACCCTGGGGCTCTAGGTTTTGCATCCCTGGCAGAAGAGAGCACACAATACACTCCTAGCCTAATTCTTAGCCTTTTCATTCTTTCTTTCTTCCATTGTTCATTAGGTTCCCCCATGTCTATGGGGAACTAATTTCTATTTATTGTTGGGGAATGATGTAACCTTGTAAACTCTCATGTATTTGAATTTGTTCTTAATTCTATATGCTTTATTTCATTAATTGTTAGAGTAATTTATTTGTTCTTAATGCTTGCTTGTACAATAGCATGATCTATGATTTGCATGAGTGCCGGGAGGTTCCTTGTAATCCAGGTCCTTGTTAAATTACTCCTAAGGGTTATATTGCTCAGGGATGAGGGTATGAGTCTTAGTCGTCTTAACCTCTTGTTCTTCACATATTTTTACCAGGAATGCTAGGAATTGTATGAACTGGTAACCAGGGACAAGCTTATTGACCGAGGGATCGGGTTTAAGTGTTTTAGTGAGGGATGTTGGCATTAATGAATAAAGAGGAATTCTTATATACATGAGAGGAAACTTGGTGAAGTCTAACCCCAACAACATATCCATATTTTATAAATCAACCTCTATTCATCTCTGTGCTCTTTTGCCATTGATAAAATTTACTTTGTTTTATTTTATTTTCTTTGCAAAACAAACCAGGATCTCTTTTTATTTTTAAGTCTTAATTAATCTTGTTTTCACACAACTGTTCAATGCTGAGAGTCCTTTAGGATATGATACTTGGTCTTACCATTTTATATTACTTGTGCGACTCGGTACACTTGCCGATTTGCCCCAACAAGTTTTTGGCGCCGTTGCCGGGGACTCACAGTTTAAGCTGCTTTATTTGTGTGAATCTTGATTAATTTTGGCTTTATTTTATTTTATTTTATTCCATTTTTAGTTTCCCATTTTTATTTTTATTTTTATTTTTCAAAATCCCCAATTTCCATTTTTATTCTATTTTGTTTTATTTTTTATATTAACAATCCCTATCTAGAGTTTTGCTTTGTGCAGGATGCAGGCAATACAAAGAGATCTTAATCAATGGCGGGGATCTCATTCAAGCATAGACCAAAATCAATATGAGTAAGATGGAGGACTATTCCCTAGTCCACCACAAGCTAATATCACTACAAGGCTTGAAGAGACTCTCCAACTGTTCCTGAAAGATTCTATCTCATTCCGGAAAAATATTCAAGCTTCATCGCAAAGATTTAGGGCTCAATGCAAAGTCCTAAGTCAGATGCTTATTAACTTCACAAATAACCAGAAGTCTCAAAAGGATTGTAAGGAAGTAGTCACAAGAAGTGGCAAAGTGTTGACTGAGAGAGAGGAAAAAGAGAGACTCAGAGAATATGAGAGAGAAGAAGAAGAAAAACAAGAGAGATTGAGAGAAAAAGAGAAATATGAAAAAGAGAGAAATACAAGAGAGTGAGAGGAAAGAAAAAGAAAAAAAGAGTGAGGAAGAGAATGAGAGAAAAAAAAGAGAAGTTTATGAAAAATCCCTTCCTTACCCAAAACATTACTCTAGGAAGGAAAAAGAAAAGAAGTTTGAGCGCTTCATGGAGATCTTCAAGAAACTGGAGATCAACATACTTTTCTCAGAAGCTTTGCAGCAAATGCCTTCAGATGCAAATTTTTTGAAGGAACTCCTCTCTAAAAAAAGAAAATACATTGAAGAGGAGACAATTGAAGTACAAGGAAATTGCAGTACCATCATTCAAAAGTCAATTCCTCCCAAATTAAAAGATCCAGGAAGTTTTATTATCCTTTGCACTATAGGGAACATCTCTGTGGGGAAGGCATTAATTGATTTGGGAGCCAACATTAACCTTATGCCACTTTCCATGTTTGAAAAGATTGAAGGCTTAGAATTTAAGCCTACCAGGATGACTCTCCAGCTAGCTGACAGATCTCTAAAATCTCCTTATGGGGTGGTAGAGGACGTATTAGTAAAAGTAGACAAGTTCCTGTTTCCCGTTGACTTTGTTATCATGGAGATGGAAGAAGAGGTGAATGCTCCTCTGATTCTTGGAAGACCTTTCATGAAAACTACAAGAGTTCTAATTGATGTAGAAAATGGCAAGCTAAAAGTGAGAGTGCAAGACGAAGAAGTAAATTTTGATGTCTTCCAAGCCATGTCTCATCCAAAAGATAATAAAGATTGTTTCCATCTTGATACTCTTGACAAATTATGCATGATTCAAGAAGAGGAGGTATGTGACATTCCTTCTCTGGAAGAAACTTTTGATGATAATTATGAAGAAGTGACTGAGGAAGATAACATTGAAGAATTGAAAGAAACCCCTCTACTGAACTCAGAGGAAAAGATTAAAGAAAGAAAGCCAGAGCTTAAACTGCTACCTCCTCACTTGAAATATGTGTTTTTAGAAGAAGAGGGAAATAAGCCAGTCATCATCAGCAATTCTATCCACACCAGTGAGGAAGAAAAATTAATAGAAGTGCTCAAGGCCAACAAAGGAGCTATTGGATGGTCAATCTCAGATCTCGAAGGTATAAGTCCAACTTATTGCATGCATAGAATATTCATAGAAGATAACTACAAACCAGTGGCTCAACCCCAAAGGATAGTAAATCCAACAATGAAAGAGGAAGTGAGAAAAGAGGTACTAAAGCTACTTGAAGCAGGAATCATTTATCCTATCTCTGACAGTTCATGGGTAAGCCCAGTATAGGTGGTACCAAAGAAAGGAGGAATGACAGTTATTTACAATGAAAAAAAATGAGCTCATTCCCACAAGAACTGTTACAGGATGGAGGATGTGTATTGATTACAAGAAGCTTAACAATGCTACAAGAAAGGATCACTTCCCTCTTCCTTTCATGGATCAAATGTTGGAAAGATTGGCAGGTCAGGCTTTCTATTGCTTTCTGGATGGGTATTCAGGATATAATCAAATTGTGGAAGATCCTAAAGACCAGGAAAAAACAGCTTTTACTTGTCCTTTTGAAATTTTTGCCTACAGAAAAATGCCATTTGGATTATGTAATGCCCCAGCCACTTTTCAGAGATGCATGCAGGCAATTTTCGCAGATTTAATAGAAAAATGCATTGAGGTCTTCATGGATGATTTCTCAGTTTTTGGCAATTCCTTTCAACAGTTTTTATCTAACCTGGATGTTGTTCTCAAAAGATGCACCCAATCCAACCTTGTCCTCAACTGGGAAAAATGTCATTTTATGGTCATAGAGGGCATTGTTTTGGGTCATAAATCTCTTCCAAAGGACTTGAAGTGGATAGAGCTAAAGTAGAACTAATTGAAACACTTCCACCACCCACTAATGTGAAAGGAATTAGAAGCTTCTTGGGACACGCAGGTTTTTATGGGAGGTTCATCAATGACTTCTCAAAAATTGCAAAGCCACTGAGCAACCTCCTTGTGAAGGACGTCCCTTTTGTGATGAATGAGGAATGTCTTAAAGCCTTTGAGATCTTGAAAGAAAAATTAATTTCTGCTCCTGTAATTGTAGCTCCTGATTGGAGTCAAAATTTTGAACTCATGTGTGATGCCAGTAATTATGCCATAGGGGCAATTCTTGGTCAAAGGAAAGAGAAGGTCTTCCACACCATTTATTATGCAAGTAACACTAGTGCAGCGGGGGGCTTTTTCCGCGGTTATTTTTCACTATAGGTCGCGGTTTACGAACCGCGGCATATTCAGCCGCGGTAGTAAGTCAGAGACTTTAGGCCGCGGTTACAACTGCGGTATATAAGTTCCGTAATATGCCGCGGTTTTCCAAAGAACCGCTACCTAAGTCCTTTTTTTTAAAAAAAAAAAAAATTGTCCACTATATGCCGCGATTCAACCGCAGCAGAAAGTGTCCACTATAGGCCGCGGTTAGTGCAAGAACCGCGGCCATATGTCTTTTTAAAAAAAAAAATTAAAACGAAAAAGTATATGCCGCGGTTAAGGTCACAACCGCGGCATATTCCCCTGCAGTTTTTTAAAAGTGCAGGTCTATTTTTGTGATATCCACTACCACAAAAATAGACCTGCATATAAAAACATGTACAAAAATTCAATTTCAACATAACAAAGACATGTTCAAATGTATTTCAACATCAAATAAAGTACAGAGTCTAAGAAAATACAATCTAATCAAATGCAATGTTTAAATCTAAGAGCTATTGTATAATCTAATTATAGACTTCGCAGCAGCCTTCCTAATGAATAGTAGTGGCTTCTCAAGAACTGGTGTAGTAGTCTTGAATCTCTGCAAAAGACAATTCATATTAATTAGTGTATATGAATTCAACATTTGGGAAAAAAAATCAAAATTTGTTAAAGTTAAATATTACCGTTTCCCAGCTCCTTGTGATGTGAGAACGAATAATATGGGTCATCCAATACATTACATAGTATCCGCACTCATATGACCCATTTTGGCTGTTACACTACAATATATCATCACAGTTGATAATAGTTAGTGAATAACATTAAAATAAAACAAGTATAACAAAGTATGGCTTTAGCATATGTCAAACCTTGAGAGAAATCCAAGTAATCTTTCTACTGTTAGCAATTGATCTCCCACCCATCATCATAGTTGCTGGAATAGAATTGTTTATAAAAAAAGGTTTTAGCATTCATTTATATAACAAAGAAAGTCCAAACATTGATGTTCTTACCAATCAATTGCTTGTTTGAGTTGTGGGGGAGGAGGCCTGTGCAATGAACAGAACCACAAAGCAGTGTTGTCTTGCATAGACATAACAAGAAGTTGCCAATGGCGCCTGAAATTCATAATAACGTAACTATTAAATATTAAAATCACATATGGAACTTTATTATGTTAACAAAGTTAACTTACCCTGATATATAAGGCAACAAGTATATTTTCTTGCGGCTTGCAAAACTTCTTATCAGATTCATGTTGATCTGCTCAAAATCATTTGATTCATGAATTAATTGGGGATCAACGAATCCATAATCATCTGAACGCCCCAACTTGTTACTGACCCCAGACATATACCTGAAATCAAAAATTAACTTTGATATAAGGATACTTGATATATAAATCAATTTTATATATAAATAATTGCTCATAGACTTACATGAGCCATAGCTGAATAATTGAAATATTCAACTCTTGTGTTCCCGACGCAAGCTCACGGACATCTTGGCTATGAAGGTATATTGGGACCTCAGAGCCTCTCCCAAATACATTAGCATCATACTCAACCTCCAAAGGCTTCTCATCAAGGATGTCAGCAAGTGGATGCAATGAAGCAAGAGGATCTTCCTCAGATAGAGGAATCTTCTCCTGTGCCTGCGTCTGCGTCTGTTGTTACATGAAAAGATAAGTAATATAGAGCATTAAAAACCTTTAAAATTGAGAAGTGTAAAGAAGAATTTCATACCGAGGGGTCAGAAACTGGTTTAACAAAAAATTTAGGCCAACTGATAAACGACTTATATGCTTGTTCCACAGTGAAAATCTCTTCCGTGGACAGAGGAACCATGGCATCTGATATGATCATTTCATCCACTGAGACCTTCACCTCATCCTCTAATAGTTGTATACCATGACATACAGTCGCTGACCTAAACTCTGTTCCACGAGCTACCAGCACCATCTCAGTATCATCTAAAATGTATAGCAGACATGGACTACCATCGTCCATGTCATCCTCTGGGATGGCTGATGCGGAACAACTTCCTTTCCCGCTTCTCCCTGTTAGAGTAAATGTTAGATTATACAAAAGATACAAATAATTGCACATAAATGTTTATTAAGTTTACCTGTGGTAGGGGCAGGGATATCATGTTCCTCTATAGGAGATGGCACCGGGCGCATGTTCTGAAACTGCTGCTGGAACATGCTTTGGAATTCAGCCCTCATCTCTGATCTAACCTCGGCCCTGATCTCCTCTCTAAGGTCTTCTCGGACCTTTTTTGTGATCTCTTCTGTCATCCATTGTGTATCGCTGTATGAATATGAACGCTGACGAGAAGAGCTCCCAAAATAATCTTTAATTCCTACTCCAGAACCTGCAGCACGTACACGTCCAGGGTGCTCAGGTCGTCCAATCGCAGCAGCAAGAATATCCTGGCGACCCTCTGGAGTGAATTGGCCTTGGGAGCTCTGCTCAACCAAGGCGTCCTGTAACATTACAACACACCATTATTCTTAAAATAGTTTAATGTAGTATGTATAATGACAATACTTATTATTTTAGGAACAGTGATAACTTACAATTCTTTCAGAAATCTCTCGTGCAGTGTCGGAAGAGTGGGTGCCCGATTTTGCATACGGGCCAACTTCCATTTCTCATGTCTAGACGGTGGAGAAGGAGGCTGAGGAGGGCTACCACCCTGAGATGGTGGTCTAGCATCTGCCTTTTGCTTGAGGAGTTTCTCCTCAAGCTTCCTATACCCACCACGAGATAATAGGTGTGGGTTTTTGTTATGAGCACTTGTTCCTTGTGCTTTGCTTCTAATTGCCTGTCACACACACATGAATTAATTAGTTCATATGATATATATTTGTTAATGAGGAATTGAATAATATCAACTATACTAACCTGCCATTCCTTTGACAACCGACTCTCTTTAAAAAGCCGCCAAGTCTCCTCATCAATGGACTTATATGTACTACATGGAGACTTATGTTTAAGTTCTCCATAGATGTATCTCGATGTCAACTTGCTTTTAAAGTTTCTGAAATTTTCTGCAACAGTTGACAAACACTTATTTCTAAGTGATGTGACATTTGGAATGTCAAATGTCACCTGAAATAAACATAATAAAGTTGTATTAGTACAAAATTATCAATATAAACAAATTTTAATTCAAATGCTATTAATTAACTTACCAATATATCGTTCCAAATAACGTTCCGATCAACCTCGGACACATGATCAAAAGATGGAACAAGAATGCTAATCTTATCACGTGCCACCACTCCAAGGTATGATCGGAAGTCATCTGCATAGCGGCCAGTTGCCACACCCGTGGTGACATTCACGTTCACCGGAGTTCTTTCACCACTCTGTTTCCTGAGCAATAGTTGTTTCATCCTAGTGGGTCCTCTAGTGGATCTGGTCGGGGGAGCCTCATCCCTTGAAGAGTGTGGATGATCAGCCATATATCTGTCAAAATAAATAACAACATTAAATATTAATAAAAGACTTATGTAATATCATATAAATTAACAAAACATGTAATAGTAATCATAGAAATGTGTAAAAGCAAAATTAATGTGATATTAATAAAATACTTATACAGAAATTGAAAATTCATACGTAAAGATATGGATTCATCATATGTATATTCCCTCATCATGATCTGACCGAATTGCATGTACATCGTCGTTAACTAGAGATTGGTCATCCAAATTTGTTGTAGTTTAAAATGAATGGTTGTCAGCAATATGAATATCAGATTGTCTTCGTTAACTTCAATCTGTTTTTTGCCTTCAAGAGCAACATACCAATGGTCAGACGTAGGATCTTTGACATAAAAAACCTGCGATGGTTGATGTACCATGATAAACGGTTCGTCTCGGTAACCCACCTTTCGAAAATCAACCAGTGTCATACCCGATTCATCTATTTTCACACCACTCTTATTGTCAAACCACTTACATTTGAACAATGGAACAAAAAACTTGGTGTAGTCAACCTCCCATATCTCTTCTATTATACCATAATATCTCATTGATCTAAGTACATGAGATTGATCTTTTGATGTGGAAAATTGAAGTAACTCAGCTTCTAAACTGACTCCACTATTTTGTATTGTACTTTTATCATCCAATTTCTTCGTATAGAATGTGCAATTATTGACTTCATAACCTTGACAACACACGACATCAAACTTCAAACCATTTGCAAGCCACAATAAAGTTTCAGAAGAATGTGGCTCTTTGTCAATTTCAGATTTGAACCAAGCCATAAATGTTTTGTTATGCTCCATCAATTGCCATTTCTCTGATTGTCTTGGATTTTTATTCTTAACAATGGCTTTGTGTGCTTCCAAAAAAGGGATCACCTCATCTGTGTTGTTCAATATATAAAGATGCGCTTGCAACAATTCATCGCGATCTTTTGTCACCACATTCACATTCGTTGATGTCATGTAATCTGAACAAAACTCGATACTTTCTTCAGCAATATACCTTTCAATCATCGAACCTTCAGGACGATATGGATTTTTAACGTACCCTTTCAAAATCTTCATATAACGCTCAATAGGATACATCCATCTTAAGTATACCGGTCCGCACAACTTGATTTCTCTAACCAAATGAACAAGTAAATGTACCATGATGTCAAAAAAAGATGGAGGGAAAAACATCTCTAGTTGACACAAGATGATAACAATCTCGCCTTGAAGTTCATCTAACTTTGTAGGATCGATGGCTTTACTACATATTGACAAGAAAAATGAACACAACCTGTTTATGGTGTGCCTAACATTTTTAGGCAAAATTCCACGAATAGCCACCGGTAACAATTGTTGCATTAAGACGTGACAATCGTGAGACTTCATGCCAACAAGCTTTAAGTCCTGCATCGACACTAAACTCTTGATATTTGAAAAGTATCCTTGTGGTACTTTGATACTCTTTAAACAAACATAAAAACTTATCTTCTCTTGTCTAGACATTGTGTAACATGCAGGGGGCAAATAAGTACGTTTACCAACCTCCTTGGGTGCCAACTCTTCTCGGATATTCATGTCAACCAAATCCAAACGAGCATTCACTCCATCTTTTGTCTTTCCCTGAATGTTGAGTAGTGTACCAATCAAGCTATCACACACATTCTTTTCTACATGCATCACATCTATGCAATGTCGAACATCTAACTTTGACCAATATGGAAGTTCAAAGAATATTGATTTCTTCTTCCAAGGGGTCGTTACAGATGACTTCTTGGATGTTTTCCCAAATACATGATGTATTTTATTAACTTTTTCAAGAACTTGAAGGCCAGTAAGTGGATTTGGTGCTTCGTCCCTCTCTTGATCTCCATTGAATGCTTTTTTTAACCTTCGATATGGATGATTACGTTTTAGAAATCTCCGATGACGCAGATACACCGTCTTTCTTCCATGTTTCAATTGATGAGCTGCAGTGTTTTCTTCACATATAGGACACGCTTTATGACCCTTGACACTGTATCCTGACAAATTACCATAAGCAGGAAAGTCATTAATGGTGCAAAATAACATTGCACGCATCATAAAAGACTCTGAAGCGAATGCATCAAATATTTCAACCCCATCAACCCACAAAACCTTCAAGTCTTCAACTAGTGGGCTTAAATAAACATCTATGTCATTTCCAGGCTGCTTTGGACCAGATATCATCATAGACAACATCATGTACTTCCTCTTCATGCACAATACAGGAGATAAGTTGTAAATTATCAATATAACTGGCCAAGAACTGTGATTGGTACTCATATTACCAAATGGGTTCATTCCATCAGTGGCTAAACCAAGCCTAAGATTTCTACACTCTTTACCAAATTCAGGGAATTGTCGATCAACATTTTTCCATTGCTGTGAATCAGCTGGATGACAAAGCAGCCCGTCAATTTTTCTCTCATCTGCATGCCATCTAAGGTTTTTAGCATCTTTGGGATTCGCAAACAAACGCTTAAGTCTGGGAACTATTGGAAGGTACCAAACTACTTTCAAAGCAGATCCATTTTTTTCAATCTGACCATCATCTTCACTATTGTTTTTTGACTTGTATCGTGATAAGCCACATTTTGGACACTTTGTCAAAAATTCAAACTCTTTCCTATATAAAATGCAGTCACTCGGACAAGCATGTATCCTTTTATACTCCATACCCATTGGACAAAGAATTTTCTTCGCATCATAATTACGAGTGGGCAGTGTATTTCCATCTGGCAGCATTTCATTCAACAACGTCAACAATTCTGTAAAGCTCTTATCAGTCCATCCATTGCTCGCCTTCAAATTCATGAGCCTTAACACAGCTGACAAACGTGTGAACTTAGTTAAACCGACATACAAAGGTGTTTCGGCATCAGTCGACATCGTCTCATACACATGAGCTTTGGCAAAATTTTCTGCTCCAACATCGCGGATCATGTCCTCCAATTTGTCTTCATCCGGTCGATCTTCTTCCATGGTGGAATCGGTAACATTTTCAGTTTGCGAGTCAATCGGAAAGTGTATTTCTTCGCCGTGCCATATCTATGTTGTATAGCATCTTAGGAAACCATCGCAAATAAGATGTTCTCTAATTTGAGTTGCGTTCAACTTTCTCCCATTCAAACAGTTCACACAAGGACATCTAAACTTCACTTCATCACCACTTCTCCCCTCATGACGTTGCGCAAATTGTATAAATTCCTCTACACCTCTCTCGTACTCAGCACTAATACGTGGTAAATTAATCCAATTTCGATCCATTCCTAAATTTTACAAAATTAAAATTATACAATATTCTATATAAAATTATCAATTCAATCATACAATCAATTCAGTCATACAATCATACAATTAATAATCATTGAAATAATCAATTCAAACATTCTATCACAAATAATTACATATATTCAACATACAAAAAATTGCAAATTTACAATAGAAAGTTTTCTAAACACAATAATATTGAAACCTGAGAGCGTGAAAAAGGAACCGACAACAGAGAAGATACGACTACCCGAGTTTTAGAACGCAGCAAAATCATAATACCTACACACAAAATAGACATAATAACAGATAATGTATCGTACAAAATATTTAAAATTAATAAAAATAGAACAAAATATCATCTAATACCAAACAAATATTTACAAATTTTTCACTAATACCAAACAAATATTTGACTAATACCAAACAAATATCTGATAGTTATATATATTAGAAGAAATTGATGTCTAGACTTATTCTAGAATCACAATATATTATTTATATTTGACATTTTCGTACACTAGTTTTTGTTATTTTACAATTAGCAAATTATGTATTCTCTATTTTTCTTTATCATCATGTGGTTTCTATTGTTATTTTTAGTTAAATATGTGTAAGGTTTTTTATGTGATTTGATGTCGTGATCAAACCCAACCTTTATTATTTAAAATATTTGGCAACAATCGAGAGAAACTAGCTTCTTCCGTAAGCATAGAGAAATTACATGATCTTAAATAACTTTCACATTGCCACGTAATTACATTTTTCAATTTTTTAAAATTGGAATTAGATATCACATTATGAGTTAGAACTACATCATGCTACAGTTTCTGGTAATGGGATAATTATTGATTTTAGTTTCTCATTTGTATTTGGCTTCTGACATCTCATTCATGCAAATGTAATCAGTGATTCCAATGGTTTTCGCTCAATTCCTTTCCACAAGCCCAAAAAACAAAACTTCCTAGACAATGCGAGAAATCAAGGAATCGCATAAAACAACAAAAACATATATATCACCGACCTTAATTTGAGGATCACAAGCATATAAAACAACAAAAGCACAATAAAATTTAAAAGGAATCGCATAAAAGCATAAGAAGGGCGAGAAGTCAAACCAGGTTGGCTCGCAGGAGATGAACGGTGCAACAGAGAAGCAACGGTGCGGCAGAGATGCAAGGCCGGTGGAGAAGAATGGCTGTCGGAGCAGAAAAGAATGGCGGTCGGAGAAGAATGGCGGTCAGAGCAATGCAAGCACAATGACGGCAGAAAATCGCAACTCGATTGCGGCGGAGATGAGGCGAAGACGAAGGTTTTCAGGTTCGCGTGAAGAAGAAAACTGTTCAGAGCTTTTGTTTTTTAACGTTCAGAAGGGAATCTGCCGCGGTTCTAAACTTAATTGCGGCATATCCCCCCTTTATGCCGCGGTTCTACATTGAACCGCGGCCTATTCATTTAAAAAAAAATTATCCAAAATGGCATTTTTGAAATTTTTTTTAACTTATATGCCGCGGTTCAGCGCCCAACCGCGGCATATGCCTTGAAATTTATAAAATTTACTCTGATAAAGGAATAGGCCGCGGTTCTCTGCCCATCCGCGACCTATTCTCTAACGTTCAGAATTCCCCTAACTGCTCCCAACTGCCATTTGGGGAATGTCAGCAGGTGGCAGGGGGAATACGCCGCGGTTCTCTAACCAACCGCGGCGTATTCCCCCTGCAACCTGCTCACATTCCCCATTAGTCAGCCCCTGCATTAAATTGAAAGGGGAATAGGCCGCGGTTCTCTGACCAACCGCGACCTATTCCCCTTGCATTAATTTTTTTTTCTGACGTGGCGTCAAAGGGGTTGGTTGACTGGGGTATATGCCGCGGTTAAGTGGGGAACCGCGGCATATAAGTTCGTTTTATTTACAAAACTGCCACCGCGCAGCATTATGCTGCGGTTTCGGATGAACCGTGGCATAATGTGCGTTGTAGAATGCTTTTTTTTTACCAGTGTAAAGTCCTAAATGAAGCACAATTGAATTATGCCACCACAGAGAAGGAGTTTCTTGCTATTGTGTATGCGTTGGAAAAACTTAGATCCTATCTTATTGGGTCTAAAGTAATTGTCTACACTGATCATGCAGCTATAAAATATTTGTTAGCGAAGCCAGACTCCAAACCAAGACTAATCAGATGGGTGCTCCTGCTACAAGAATTCGATGTGGAAATTCGAGATAAAAAGGGAAGTGAAAATGTAATTGCTGACCACTTATCCCGACTTGTGAATGATGAAGTTACTTGCAAAGAAACAGAGATATGGGAGTCTTTCTCAGATGAGACGCTCATGTATATCCAACAAAGACCGTGGTTTACTGACATGGCCAATTTCAAAGCTGCAGGAGTCATCCCAGAAGATCTCACTTGGTAAAAAAGAAATTTGTTTTTACATGATGCTAAACAATTTGTGTGGGATGATCCTTACCTCTTCAAAATTGGAGCAGATAATCTTTTGAGACGTTGTGTGACTAAAGAAGAAGTGGAAGGAATTTTATGGAACTGTCATGATTCACCTTATGGGGGACATTTTAGCAGAGAAAGGACAACCACAAAAGTACTGCAGTCAGGATTTTATTGGCCAACTCTCTTTAAAGATGCTCATAATCATGCCATGAACTGTGATAAATGTCAAAGGACAGGAACCATCTCTAGGCATCATGAGATGTCGCTGCAAGGGATCCTGAAAGTGGAAGTTTTTGACTGTTGGGGTATAGATTTTATGGGACCCTTCCCACCATTCTTTAACAATGAATATATATTGGTGGCAGTTGACTATGTAAGCAAGTGGATGGAGGCACTAGCATGTCCCAAAAATGACGTCAACACAGTCATAAAAGTTTTGAAGAGACAAATTTTCTCCAGATTTGGAACACCCAAAGTGCTCATCAGTGATGGAGGATCTCACTTTTGCAACCACCAGCTTGCGAAAGTACTGAAGCATTATGGTGTGAAACACAAGGTGGCCACACCTTATCATTCCCAGACAAATGGGCAAGCTGAAGTTTCCAACAGAGAGATCAAAAGAATTCTTGAAAAGATTGTCACAACCTCAAGGAAAGATTGGTCTCAAAGGTTAGATGATGCCCTTTGGGCATACAGAACTACAATGAAAACAACCATTGGATTGTCCCCCTTCCAAATGGTCTATGGAAAAGCTTGTCACTTGCCCGTAGAGATGGAGCACAGAGCATTATGGGCATTAAAATTCTTAAATTTTGATCCTGAAGACACTGCAGAAAAGAGAAGGAGGTAGATCATTGAGGTAGAGGAGATAAGGTTGCACGCCTATGAGTCCTCTAAAAGTTACAAGGAAAAGGTGAAATACTACCATGACAAGAAGTTGATCAAAAGAGTCTCCGGGCCAGGACAACAGGTGGTGCTGTTCAACTCTAGACTTGAAATTTTTCCAAGAAAGTTGAAATCCAAGTGGTCAGGTCCATTCCTAGTCAAAAAAATTCTCCCCCATGGAGCAGTGGAGTTAACAGATCCAGGCTCTGAAGACCCACAAAGAAGTTGGATAATCAATGGACAACGCCTGAAGCACTACTTGGGTGGTGAGGTGGAGCGCTTCTCCACAGACATGCAGCTGGTTGATGTGACGTTAAAGAAGCGCTTGCTGGGAGGCAACCCAGTGCTCTGAACCTTTACCTTTTAATTTTTAATTTTAGTTTGAATGTGTGTTTCCTTGTATTTTATTTTAATTCTTATGTGCTCTATTTGAATGAATTAAATTGCTTTGATTCACTATTCTCTATGACCAGTCTGCTTGCTGAAAATTGTGGTGTTGATTGAAGTTAAAGTGTTGCATGATAATAAAAGGATAAGACAGGTGCTTGAATAAAGTTTGATTGAGATACTGAGCATGTTGCTTTTCTGAATATGAGAACTTGTGAGTTCACCTGTGTGAGTTTTGAACTTCAGAGTTGTTTTAAATAATTGTTGTTACTCTGAAAGCATGAATGATTTTGCCCAAATTTTCTGTGATTGAACTACTTGCCTGCAGGTTCCATATGATCAAGGTCATCTTTTGTTATCTCCTATTCTTTTAGCCTTCATAATATTTTTGCCCACTGAAAAGAGAGCAATTTGTTCTAACCTTTGAACCTTGAGCCTGATATGTTTTGAAAAACCTTTTTGAAAATTTTTTACCTTGAAGGTGATAACATTTGATGAGGCACTAACAAAGGTTCAAGTTTGGGGTTACCAGGACACAAACTACCTCTCTAAACAGTGAGCAAGCAAAAGAAAATGAAAAGCAGAAAAGGCAAAAGAAAAGAAAAGTGAGAAAAGAAAGATTCAAAGAAGGAAAAGAAAGGGCTCACTGCAAGGGAAGGCTAGGAAAAAGATAAGAGAGTTGTTCTTAAAAGAAGAATTCACAAATTTTTCTCTTAACTCAAGGAACTTTGCTGACCAGAAAAACGAACTTCCTTCTTAGCCTAGCCAAGATAAAAGCCATGAAAAGCCCTTGTGATGACAACCTGTTTGTGAGTATGTTTGATTATGGCTAAATGAAAGGCAAAATTAATTTTTGTAACATTGTAACAACAGAGAGAAACACCATACCATACACCTGTGAGTTGAGTGATATATTTTTGAGTGCTTGAGTGAAACACTTTCTCTAGTGAGGAATAGTTCTCTGAATTTCTGATTGCATCTCTGCTTGGTTGATTGACCATTCTTAAGGATAGTACCTGTTAAATGCATTGAAATATCTACAAATCTTGACTGAGATCTTATGCTGAACTTGATGAAAGTAATTGCTTGTCTTGAAAAGTTTTTGAAAAAGGTTAAGTCATTGTAGTGATGGTTCTAAAAAGCTGAGTTGCATTTTGTTTGCTTGAGGACAAGCAAAGTTCTAAGTTTGGGATTGTGATAACGGATTAAAATATCGTTATTTGCTACATGATTTTGATACTAAAAGCACCCTTTTTGACTTAGAAACTACCTTGGACTCATGTTTTCAGTAAATTGTGTGAATAAGAGAGTTGAGGTTAGTTTTAACTGTTTTCTAACAAATTCCCCTTGTTTTGACAGAAATGAAGAGAGAATGGAAGAAGTGAAAAGCCATTAAGTTGGAGCTCAAAAGGGGTCAAAAACGCATCAAGAAGAGAGAAAACCCGAAGCCCAGGCGAGTACCAGGTGAGAAGAACGAGCTGAACATCACCGCTCGTCGCTCGGGCGACTGCCGTTCGTAGCCTGGGCGAGGAAAACTGGCGCCCAAGCCCAACATGAACCTCAATTCACGCTTGGGCGAGCTCCCTGCGACGCTTGAGCGTGATTTGACCTGGATCGGGCCCTGTTTCTGCTTTGATTTGATTCTTTTGGACCGGGCCGTAATTTGGGACACTTTTGGCATTATTTAAAGGACCTTAGGGCTCTAGGTTTTGCATCCCTGGCAGAAGAGAGCACACAATACATTCCTAGCCGAATTCTTAGCCTTTTCATTCCTTCTTTCTTCCATTGTTCATTAGGTTCCCCCATGTTTATGGGGAACTAATTTCTATTTGTTGTTGGGGAATGATGTAACCTTGTAAACTCTCATGTATTTGAATTTGTTCTTAATTCTATATGCTTTATTTCATTAACTGTTAGAGTCATTTATCTGTTCTTAATGCCTTCTTATACAATAGCATGATCTGTGATTTGCATAAGTGCCGGGAGATTCCTTGTAATTCAGGTTCTTGTTAAATTACTCCTAAGGGTTATATTGCTTAGGGATGAGGGTATGAGTCTTAGTCATCTTAACCTCTTGTTCTTCAAATCTTTTTACCAGGAATGCTAGGAATTGTATGAATTGGTAACTAGGGATAGGCTTATTGACCGAGGGATCAGGTTTAAGTGTTTTAGTGAGGGACGTTGGCATTAATGAATAAAGAGGAATTCTTATATACATGAGAGAGAACTTGGTGAAGTCTAACCCCAACAACATATCCATATCATATAAATCAACCTCCGTTCATCTCTGTGCTCTTTTGCCATTGATCAATTTTACTTTGTTTTATTTTAGTTTCTTTGCAAAACAAACCATGATCTCTTTTTATTTTTAAGTCTTAATTAATCTTGTTGGCACACAACTGTTCAACGCCGAGAGTCCTCTGGGATACGATACTTGGTCTTACCATTTTATATTACTTGTGCGACTTGGTACACTTACCGATTTGCCCCAACAGCTTTCCTTGTTTTGACAGGAATTAAGATGAATTAGATGAAGAAGTTGAAGTAGCCAGGAGTTGGACTCAGGAAAAGCTGGAAAAGTAGCACAAAGAAGAGTCGTAGATGGTGCCTGAGCGTCAGGTTCTTCTGTTTCACGCATGAGCCCCACCAAGGAGCGCCAATCTAATGCCGTAGCCACCGCCTGGGCGCCCTTTTTGGGTGCTAAGCGCCAATTTCTCCTGTTTCACGCTTGGGCGCCCTAAGTGGGGCGCTGAGCGTCTAAGGCGTGGGCTTGGACCTGTTTTTTGTGTTTTTCTGAGCTATTTAATGATTTGGACGACCTAGAGACTGCATCTTTTAACAGAAAGAGGCATAAAAACAATCCTTTCACCCTTGGGAGGCAGATTTTGGATGTGGAAGCTCTGATCTTCAACTTTTAGGGTTTTATCTTTCATTCTTTTCCATATTTCATCTAGTTTCACTGTATCTATGGTGAACTAAACCTCTATTGTTGTTGGTGAAACGATGTAATCCTTTGAAACTCTCATGTATTAAATTGATTTATATTATAAATGTTTTAGTTCATTAATTGTTAGGGTTTTTCCTCTACGCTCTATGCATGCGTTGTTTAACTCATTCAATTGCATGATTATTGATTTTGTTGATATGGGCACATACGGGAAAATCTAGAACTGGGGAAATTCTCCCAAAAACAATATTACGTAGACATAGGGATAGAAGGGTTGGTTGCCTTTAAGCTTCTATGCGAATGTAATGCATAATTAGTTGCTAGGGATACAAGACATTGTGAACTAGTAATTAAGAGTAGAGTTTCTTCACCGAGACATCGGGTTTAAAGTAAATTAGAAAGTGGCATTAAGATCAATGAAGAAGAAGAATTCATAAATACATGAGAGTGGATAGGATAAGTTGGAAACCCCAACAACATAATCATTCCATATTTTACAAATTAGTCACTTGTGCATTCTTATTGTCAATTGATCAACATTTGCATTCATGTTTATTTTCTGCATTATAAACCTAATGACTTTGTTCTCAAGTCTTAAATAATCAACAAATCACATAATTGTTTAGTGCCATGAGTCTCTTGGGAAAATGATATTTGGTCTTACCATTTATATTACTTGATACGATTCGGTACACTTGTCGGATTCGTAACACATATATTTGTGGGTGAAATCAAAGTCAGGTAGTTATTGACTTGATAGTTGCTAGGCGAGAATAATCTCATTGGGCAAAACTATAGTCAGAGACTTGACAATCGTTGGGGAAGAATATACTTGTTGGACAACTTTTGGAGAATCTAAGTTTGTAAATCTAATGGTATTCTCAATGAGTGATCCATTTGGTCATTTGGCGAGTGTGTTGTCAGGAGATACCCGCTGAGCGAGCATATATAGTGGATGTACGAGTGCGTTTTGGGCACTACCCGCTTAGCGAGCAAATTTGGTAGTTGATTGAGTGTGTTGTTAGGTATTACTCATTGTGTAAGCAGATTTGTTGGCCTAATGAAAATATCATAATTAAACTAAAATTTTCATATGTCTCTTATAATGTGTTTAATGTGTGTGATTATATGAATTTTAAAACAATGGTTGGAACCAGTCCAAGGAATGTATGCTTTGATATGGGAGTTCTAAAGGAGGTATCCGGATATACTACCAACCATTCAACTCATGTCGAGAGGACTGGGTGGGGGAGAGAATGGTAGGAGGTCCTAGCCCTAGACTTTTAGTCCTATATGCGAAAAAGGCTGACTTTTGTGCATAGTAGGGTGATAACCCCTTTGTTTATTACTTTGTAAAGTATAAATACTACTACAAGTGAACGCCTACAGTGAAACCCAATGTCAAATTCATGTATCCAGATAATTAAGTTTAGAATGAGCCTTTGTATGTGATATAATTGTTTTATGAATAAGTAATGTATTATGGTATTTCTGCGTTTGATTTATGAAAACTCTTTTTTCACATTAACTTACCTGGTTTGTTTTCTTTGGTGTTCTCTTGTATCTATGTAGTCTCATTTGCAATGATTACATTATTGGGTTAATCAGATGAAGGGTAGGTGTTGATGCATCTATGGTAGAAGATGATCATGTAACGGGATTTTCTTCTTGGTCGTCTAGTTGTTATCTTTAGTTGTTTGATATAAATTTATTATTATGGTTATTTCCTTTTAGATTAATGTATTGATATTATATCTAAAAGTTTAAGAAAACTTTGTTTTATTTTATCAATTTTATAATATCTTATTTTATCAATTATAAGCTTCTAAAATTGGAACGTTACATTTTGGTATCAGAACAGTTTGCCCTTAGGATGACCTGATGGTTGTGGGTTTTGTCGTTTCTTTCTAGTTTAAGAGTTTGAGTTTGGATTATGGATATCATGTATCTAATTAGAAGTATTAAGAGAAAAAAATCTCTTAATAAGAGTAATGAGGGTGTACATTCATGGTTATATCAAAGATAGTTTCCTTTCTTACTTTGGAAGGTTTAGGGAAAGAAAGAGTAGGGTTTCTTACAGGGAGAAAGATTAGTGGTTTGGGTTTTGTTTTCTATAACGATTCTTGTCATGTTCTTGCCTCTATTTTAGTGTTGAGTGCTCTATAGTGATAGAGGAATCCAGATCCAACGATAACTTGAGTTGCTTACATTTATGAGAATTAGATAAGGTCTTTGAGATAATTTATTGTCTCAAAAATATGGAGATGTAGTGTGTTGGAGTTTGGGAGTTGGAAAGTATGAGTTTTAGATTTTGAAGGATGGGGAAAGAAGTTGGAGTTCAGAAACAACGTTTTAGGTTTAGGAAGCTTCAAGAATAGTTTCTTGGCATCAAATATCACAAGTTTTGAAATAAGAGTTTAGTTCATAGGTCAGAATAAAAGGGAGATGTTAGTGCATGCTTATGTAGCAAGGTTTGATAAATCAACTTGATTTTACATCTAGGCAATGTTTAAGGCCTAAAGACCAGAAGTTGGGGAAGGTTTGATGTTAAAGCTAAAAATGGTATAAACCATGAAGTGTATTAGGAAGGAAAATCTCTAGTGGGAGGCTATGAATAGGCATAACTTTGAAGGTCATTTAGGCAAGTTAGATTTTTCTTTGTAAGAAGGAAAAATAGTCTTTTAATGATAAAGAAACATACTAAGAGTTTTGTACCCAAATCCATATCAGTAGGAGGTAGTTGGATCTTCTCAATAATAACAACAATTAAAGTCACGAGTAAAAGTTTGTTCTAAGTTAAGTGGCTCACATGGTTGAAATCTTTGTACTTGAACATGAGGTAAAGGGTTTCCAGTGCCAAGGGAGGAGCACATCGGTAAGGTTGTTCTTGTAACGAAGTGCAACTAGTGGTGCGGAAATACAACCAAGAGGAAAAAGAATTGGAAAGGTCTGAAGTAGTTGGAAGGATGTTAGTAATATGCGATGTTGAAGTCGTTGGCACAAATGGTCGCATTAATCATGTATGTTGCACAAATGTTTTTGCTCTTGAAAAATTCATATCTTATTTGCTTGGTTCACCTGTTATTGTATTTACTAAACTTGCAACTCTAAAGATTCTCTTAAAGAAGGTTGAGTCAAAGTCGAGGCTGATTCGGTGGATGCTCTTACTCCAAGAGTTTGATTTACAAATCCAAGACAGGAGTGGAGCACAAAGTTTAGTTGTAGACCACCTCAGCAGAATTAAAAGAGTTGAGGATAAAGTTAATGTGTTGCCCATTCAGGATGACTTTCCTGATGAGAACTTATTAACCGTTTTGGTTTCTTAACTTACCGCTTGGTTTGCAAATATTGTAAATTTCTTAGTTGTTTTTGTTTTGCCTACATTATCATCTCAAGCTCAAGTTGCTAAAATCAAGAGTGATGTTAAGTAATATATACCCCTACTTTTGGAAGTTTTGTAGTGACCAGGTTACTAGGAGATGCATACCTAAAAATGAGATTGACTTGGTCCTGTAGTTTTGTCATTCTTCCTAACCTGGGGGTCATATGGTAATACAAAGAATAACTTGCAGGGTGCTTGACTGCGGATTTTACTGGCCCACCATCTTCAAATATGCGAAGAGGATTTGTAACACCTGTGAACCATGTTAGAGAGCAGGAAGATCACTTTCCTGGAGACAGCAAATGCCTCAACAACCCATGTTGTTCTGTGAGGTATTTGATTTTTGGGTATTGATTTCATGGGTCCCTTTTCTGTCTCATTTGGTTTCTCCTACATTCTTTTAGTTGTTGATTATGTTTCACATTGGGTAGAAGCAAGAGCCACCAAGACTAATGATGCTCAGGTTGTGGTCGATTTTGTTAGATCTCACCTCTTTTGTAGGTTTAGAGTGCCTAGAGCCATCGTAGGGATCAAGGAACCCATTTTTGTAAGAGATCCATGCAGACTTTGCTAAAGAAATATAGGGTTGTGCACAAAATCTCTACACCATACCACCCCAAACCAATGGGCAAACTAAGATTTCAAATAGGGAGATAAAGAGGATCTTAGAGAAGATTTTCCAGCCCAACAAGAAAGATTAGAGTAACAGGTTGGACGATACTCTTTGGGCGCACAAGACTGCTTGCAAAACACATATAGGGATGTCTCCTTATCGGATTGTTTTTGGAAAGACATGTCATTTACCCATTAAGATAGAGGATCGAGCATACTGGCTGTGAAGACCTGCAACTTCTCTACGGATCAGGCTGCAGAGGAAAGAAAGTTGCAACTAGGTGAACTTGATGAGATCCATTTGGAAGCCTATGAAAACTCAGAGTTCTACAAGGAAAGAACGAAGAAGCTCTATGACAATTTGATAGTTAGAAAGGACTTTGAGGTTGTTCAGAAAATGCTATTGTACAATTCTAGGCTCGAACTCATGGGGGTCAGTTATGGTCAAAGTGGATTAGACCTTTTGTTGTTACTAATGTTTATCCTTATGGTGCAGTTGATATCGAAAGTCAATCCACAAATAAAAGCTTCAAGGTTAATGGGCACATATTGAAGCCTTTCCTCAATAATCCTTCCTTGTTGCTTTTGATTCACCTCTTAAGCTCATTGATTATTTTTCCATGTCTTGAATTGCTTGGATGATTCCCATGAGTATCTAGTTTCTCTAATTCTTTGTATGTTGGATGTTGTCTAGTCCTTTTCGTTTTCCAGGATTCATTGAGGATTGTGTAAATCTTTTTTCTTACTTGTGTGTCTTTTTGTTTTTGTTTCCTGAGATTGTGTCATTCTCTTGATGTCTTTTGAATTGTTCCTTAATTTTCGTCTTAATTTTTCCCAGGAGTGCAAAAGAATAAATGTGGTTGATTTTGATGAGTCATTATATTGTCTTATTCACTTAGCTTTGCGCACCGAATTTAATTAGTAAATTGTGCTTAACTCTTCCATATTTCCTCAGTTTTGCTATTTGAGATTAATTTTCCCAGTAATTCTTATTTTAATTAACTTGAATTATCAGAGCTTAATTATTTCCATTATTATTTTCAGGACAAATTTTAGGATTATATTTTGGGACTCCAAAAGGGCTGTCACGTAAACAACCACTCTCCACATAAAAATTTTTGCTTAATTTCAATTGTAATTTCATTTTCTTTGTTTTTGGACCAAATTTAGCTTTGGGCCCATTTTTGGGCAGATTAAGGAAAAACTCAAATTGGGAGTTAACTTGGCAGCCTAGGGTTTAGTACCCAGCAACCACCACCTTTAGACACTCTCATTATAACTTATTTTTGTTTTTTAGCTTCTAGACTAAAGGTCTCTAGGAGGTTTTATTTTTCATTTAACTTCTCCCTTTTCGTGTATTTAATTTCGTTTTAAATAAAGTCTACATTGAAATTCGTTTATGTTTTGTTTTTGTTGTTCATTTTTGTTTTTCTCTTTTTCTATTCTCTGTGCTACTGGAATTTTATTTCTTTTTTGTTCCCCGTTTCCATTCCAGTTTGATAATTTCGTTCTACAACATGGTTTCCTAAATTCGTTTTATTTCCATATTCGAACTTGGTTTTCTAAAGCATTTTACCATTCTGTTTTTATTTTTGAGTTGATTCCAGTTTCGTTTTAATGCGTCAAATTTTGTTTTAATGGTAGCTTAATTTTGCTGGGTTGGTGATTAGTGAGGTTGCAAAGTTTCCATAAGATTATTGGTCCATTATTCTGATTCTACTGTTTTGACCATGCTCATAGTCAATTTGTTTTGTGCTTGCAATTAGGACATACTTAGTGTTCTAAATTGTGTTTAATTTCCGCTTAGTTGATTAAAGTCACGAGTGCTTAATCTGTGATAATGCATAATTGATTAACTGTGTGTGCATTGCGTTTCTTAATTCGCTTTTATGATAACTATTTAATCCTTCACTTAGTTGGATTATTCCGTGTTGGATTAGGGGTGAGAAGAGTGGGTAATTATAGTTAATTTGGGATTGGAAGCATTGCAATCGAATTGTTGTCAACCTATTTTCTAATCTATTTTAATCTGCATTAATTGTTCAGTTGATTTCCATTCACAAATCTGTTCAAAAAACTCCCTCGTTATGTGATTGCTCCTTTGATTGAACCACATTTGGTCCCCGAGAGACAACCTAGAGCCACTTCCTAGTATACTACATTTGTAATTGCACATTAATTTGATTTGGGTACGACCTCAATCAAAAATAGATTAAAGAGTGAGAAGATAGATTTATAGAGATGAATTGATAATCTTGTAAATGATAATGAGAGCCTGAAAACAGAACTTGAAATTGTTATACAATCTTCTAAGAAGGCTGAAATTGAGGTTAAAACAAAGGTTCAAGAATGTACAGTTTGCCCTACATACCTAGAGAAAATTGACTACTTGATGAATAATCTATCAAAATTACTCTAGGAAGATCAAACCTTGAGGTTGTGCTAGGCTCACAAAGGAGAGTGATCAATAAACAAGGTATAGGGTATACTAGGAAAAGTAATAAAATCAATGCTAAGAAGTTTTCTGATCTTAGTAAACCTTCCTCTATATCCTGCTTTTACTATAATACAATTGGTCATTTATCCAATTCATGCAATTATAGATAGGTTGGTGTTCCAAAAAGAAAATTCAAGTGGATACCTAAGGAACCAACTCATGCTACTAATAATAAAGGCTCCAAATTCATTTGGGTACCTGCAACAAAACCTTTTGACTGCTTTGCAAGAAACTAATATGAACTTGAGGCACAGTGACTCATGGAAAGCTCAAATGTGAATCATATACTCCTTGAGTTCTTCAAGTGTGGTAACAAACTTTATTTCTAGCAAAACATGCATCATTCATATATTATACATTCATTTTGATATGTGTGATGAACATTGGTTGATTGGAGTGAAAAACATTGTTTGTGAATTTTAACCGATTATATAAATAATATAATCGATTAGACTTTTCTTAATGTTTTATCAGTTTTCATGAATATGAGTTCTATCTTGCTTTAATATGTTAAGAAATTAATGTAATCGATTAGATTTTTCCATTGTTTTCTATGCTTGTTGAATCTATGAAATGCAATGGCTTAATCTGTTAGATAAAATGGTTAATCAGTTAGATTTGGTTAGGTTTAGGTTTTTTGTGTTCTAAAATGGGATTCCCTCTAGACTTAATATATTAAGGTGAAACCCTAATATGTTAAAGTGTTCATCCACTCTATTCTGAAACTACTTACAAATCTTCACCTCACTAAAAATCTCTTTAGAAAAGGAAAACCACAAGAACTTTGGTTGAACTTTAAATGTGTGGCAAAACAACAATTTTAAGTCGATTACATTATGGGGTGAATCAATTAAAACTCGCGTGTTTGCACAAACTTTTTTGAATTGTGCTGTGAGATTTTTCAAAGAAAAAAGTTTTCAAAACTGTGCAAAAAGATTTCACTTAATCGAATGCGTGCTCTCTGTATTCGAATAAGTTGGTTGATGTTTTGAAAATCTGTTAAATACTTGTCACAACTAACATAACGGTCATATTTTTAAATATGTTGACCAAGCATTAAATGATAGTCTATTGCATTAATTGTACATTCAATTATTTGTTCTACTATTGCTAAACTGTTATAACTGATTGTTATATTTGATTACGTTAGTAACAAAATCGATTAAATTTCGTCTGATATGTGTTATACTATAAATTGACACAGATTTGAATTTTGTAAGAACTTTTGTGATCCTAACACTTTCATATCTTTTACAGAAAGGTATGATCTTACAAAAAGAGAGGAAAAGCTCCAAGAAACAAGATTGACCGTGGTGATCAACAACTTGTGATATCTTGAAGAGCAAGATTGTTATGTTATAAAGAATGATCAATCTGCACATTTGGGTGTCTATTGTGAGATTAGATTCTGCAATCTTTTGAAGATCGGTTTGAGGGTGTCTCAAAGGGGTTAGACGACAGGAGAGGGGATTCTTGCTTCTGGTCTTGTTGTGTATTACCTATATTTTGATTAGAGGGTTAGAGAGGTGTTTTACATTTTTGACATGAGGTCTTCTATCGAAACCTTGTTGTAAAAACCTTGATCATTATAGTGCATTTGCTTCCCGTGGTTGGAAGGACACTGGATGTAGGCAGATTAGCCGAACCAGTGTAAAAACACAATGTTTGAATTTTCTGATCCCTACTCTTTTTTATTCAATCGATTACTTTTTGTGCATATTTGATTAAGTTTCTGCTACATTGATATTATTTTACCTTGCGATTCAAGAAAATTATAAAGGCAGCACATTTTGTGAAAAAGATTTTAAAAGTTTTTGTTTTTACATTACATCAATTCATTCCCCTCTTTGTGTGAGAAATTGCGCAATTCTATTTTAACAATTGGCACCAGAGCTGGTTTTCGTAAAATATTTGAAAAACTGATCGATTACTATTTCTGATTAATCGATTGATCCTGGAAAATGGCTTTCAATTCTCAAACCTTCGGTGAAGGTGCATCAACAAATAGAACACCACTATTTGTAGGAGAAAACTATGCCTTTTGGAAAATAAGGATGCAAATCTTTCTTGAATTCGTGGATAAAGGAGTTTGGGATGCTACTCTAAACGGTCCATATGAGCTCACTCATGTTATAAATGGAAAACCTGTTTTAAAAAATTTTTTAAAGTGGACTCAGGATGAAAATCGTAGAGCGCAGTATGATGTAAAGGCAAGAAATGTTATTACGTCTACACTAAACATGGATGAATTTTTCAGGATTTGCCAATGTAAAATGACCAAAGAAATGTATGAGGTTCTTGAAGTGGCGCGTGAAGGAACAGACGAGGTTAAAAGGGCCAGGAAAAACTCCCTTGTACAAGAGTATGAATTATTCAGGATGAAAGCTGGTGAGACGATTTATGTAATGTAGAAGAGATTTACACAAATATTAAATCATCTCATGGCTCTCAGAAAGGTTTTTGACAAAGAGGAGATCAACATCAAGATCCTTAAAAGTCTCAATAGGAGTTGGCAGTCAAAAGTAACAGCCATATCAGAATCAAGAGACTTAACCAACATGAGTATGGCAACTCTGTTTGGAAAGCTCGGGGAGCATGAACTAGAACTTGGAAGGCTAAAAGAGGAAGAAGAGATAGAGGAAACGAAGTCAATTGCCCTCTAGGCCACGAGCAAGAAAGCCTAAAAAAAACTTGAGCCAGAAACTGATTCAAAAGCAGAATTACTGGACTAAGAAATCATGAACATGGTGGTAAGAAAATTTAATCGATTCATGAAAAGTAGAAGTTTTGCCACTGACAATGCAGGTCCTTCAAGAGGAAGAAAGAACTCAAGAAACAATGTTGTATAGTGATATAAGTGTGGAAGTGAAGGACATATCAAGCCTGAAGGTCCAAACTTGAAGAAGAAACAGAAAGAAAGCACAAAGTTTCCTCAGGACAAGAGCAGAAAGCAAAAGAAAGCATACATTGCCTAGGAAAACATCGATTCTGAATTTTCAAGTGATGATGACTGCAGCGTTGATGAAGAATCAAATATATGCTTTATGGCAAGCTTCGCATATGCTGATTATCTTAGTGATGACAATTTTGAAAATGAGTCAATAGAAGTGAAGTATGATCTGTTGTTGGACGCATTTCAAGATATTCATGCAGAAGCCATGCGACTCTAGTATAAGGTAAATCGATTATCGTCTGAGAGAAAAGATTGAGTATAAAATTAATAATTTGGTAGAGGAAAAGATAAATTGAAGAATGAATTAGAAATTTCCTTGAAATCAGAAAAGACAGTTAAAATTGAGATAAAAATTGTTGAAAAAAATTGTGATAATTGTCCTGTAGATATTGAGAAAATTGATTACTTAACCAGCACGTTAGCTAAATTTACACAAGGTAAAGAAAATTTAGATGTTGTGTTAAGAGCCTCTGGAAGAGCAATAAATAAACCAGGTATTGGCTATAAGGCTAAAAGTAATAGGATAAGCTCAAAGAAATTTAGTGATCTGAGTAAACTTGCTACTAATGCCTATTTTTACTGCAACAACATTGGTCACAATGTTAGAAATTGCTATTATAGAAAGGTTGGAGTTCCCAAAGGAAAATACAAATGGATTCCTAAGGAACAACCTCCTGCAATTAACAAGACAAGACCCAAGTTCAAGTGGGTACCAGCGTCAAAACCATTTGATTGTTTTGTAGGAAAGTAGCTGCAGTTGAAGCAGTATAGAACTCAAGGATGAACTACAATGAAGAATTCATAAGTTCTTGAGATTCAGAAAGTGGTAACTATTGCAATCTTTTTAATGCATCAATGCATCATAATTGTTGGTATGATTGATTGTTATATGCATGCTTGTTGTATGTTTATTTGAGTGAATGTATTTTGTGAAAATCAAGTTGCTCGATTTTTAATCGATTCTATTAAGTATTGAGTCGAATATGTTCTGAGCACGTGTTTCTTTGTTTTTGAAAATACTCTGTTAAACATGAAGTCGACTTTGGATTTAATGAAATCGATTAGTAACCTATTTGGTGAGCTTTCTTTGATTTGAAAATTTGAAAATTGTTGAAGTCGATTAAGTTATGTTTTTTTTAGCGAAAATGAATTTTTATGTTCCCTCCAAATTTAGTTGTTGGCCTTTAAACCCTAAAAAAAAGAAGCTTGTCATTCATTTTCTTAGTAGACATTCAAATCCTTCCTTCTTTGGTACTCTGTGAACTATACTCTTCTCCGCATTTCAATGGCATCAAGATCATCTCAGTGGAAGAGGATGAAAACTATAGGCACTAAAAACATGAGTAGACCATCGCAATTAGAAGGCTGGATTAGTGCCAACGATGCGCAATAAAAAATTCTAGATGTTTAGAAGATGAGAAAGTTGGTCACACACAAATATCTAAAACTCAATTTTTTCAAAAATGAAGGATTCACATTCCAAAGGTGGTTAAATCGTCAAGGTCTGAAGAAATTTAATGAAATGGCTGATCCTTGGTATCCGGAGATCGTGAAAGTGTTTTACTGCAATCTGAAGATAAGTGACAGAACATTGTGTTATAAGGTCAAAGGTGTGGACATTAAACTCACTAATGAAGTTTGGACAGAGATAAAAGGTTTCAAACTGAATGGAGAAAAATGTCATCTAGGAATCGAAGGATTTCACAAGTTCACAGTTTATCAGGATAACTTGAGAAATCCAGAGGAAATCAGAGACTACTCTCATTACAAAATCGGAGGTATGAAGATAGATGATCAACTGGTTGTGTTTGTCATCTCTTGGATATTGATGCCTAGAGGAAGCAATCATGCTCAAGCTACTATAGAGGACTTATATCTGCTTAAGGTTATTAAAGAAAATATTCAGGTGGACTGGCCTGCAGCAATTTCTGATAATTTGCTGAAAGTAACGAGACTCGAATCAGCAATGCTACCCTACTGTGTATTCATTTCTAAAATTCCGATACACTTTGGAGCGGATTGTGTGAGTGAGTCCAGTTAATCATATGTAAGAAACAACATGATTGGCAAACCTGCCTTACACAAAATGGGCTTACTGCATACTCCAGAAGGTTGGCAGTTCAAGAGCGAACAAGTTGAAGAAGATGAAGATGTTGGAGGATCTTTTTCTATTCCATACAGGGCAAGATCAGAATTTGAAAGAGCTTTATTAAAGGAGATAAGATCTCTGAAGGCTATTTGTCTTGGAACAAGAGAAGATTTCACTGAAATAAAAGAGCATCTGAATTTTGAAAATCAGAATGAGGAAGGAGCAGATGAGAAAGAAACAGGTGAAGAAGGTAGTACACCTGATGAGAGTGCTGCAATGCAAGAAGAGGAAAGTGAGGATGAAGATGTCGTTGAGGAAAGTAATAGTGACATGTTTCTCAGGACATATCTTAAGAAGAAAAATAAGAAAAAGAATTAAGAAATTAATCAATCTATAATGTTTTGTTTTGATTGTTGTTTTGTGTTTCTTTTGTAATAACTGGCTTTATATGCCACTTATGTTTTGTTTTGATATGATTGTACTTTATGGTTTGATATTAACGAAATCAAATTTATGTTAAATCATGTGTATGAGTGATTAATTGATCATATCTGAAATGGATTAAGTAAGACTAATTAACAGAATCGATTTCACTATGCATGTATGCAAATGAATTATTGCTTACTGTTACACTCATACCTTTGCATACTCACACATAATCTGTGATAATTCCTGTAATTCATTGATTCTAAATTGCTTGGTCTGGAAAGACCTTGAAAGGTTTTGTAGGTTTGCTGACAGAGATCAAATGGAAAATCAACTTACAGGACAACAATAAAATTGATTTTGAAAGTGATCAAATCGATTGAGTTTCGACAGTGGTTTGAAGATTCCAAACTTGGAATATCTGACATCTTTAAACCTTGTTTTATATTTTGTTGAATGTTTATTCTTCTTATATCTCTATGCTTATCAATTGTACCTATTTTCTGAGATGATAAGAGATTGAACATTGTTATGTGATTGAAATTGTAGCAATGTTGCTATGATATTATAGTGATATATCTGATCTGATACAATGTTGACACATGCTCTGATATATACTCTTATTAATGCATTGTGTATCTGTATTTTGAGATTGAAACATGCATAACGACAGGGGGAGCATTGCATATTATTGATATGTTTCACATCTCTTCATTTAAGGGAGAGAAAATTTTAAATTCATGTGAATATCTTTGACAGCGGGAGCATCATAATCCGTTTTGATTATTACTTCTTACGCATCTCTATTGTGCTTGATTTTCTGTGTATCAATTACAATGTGCTTACCTTTTTTTGCTAATGCCCAAAGGGGAAGAATTATGATGCTTTGTAATTGATTGATAATTTTTATTGATTTGTGCAACATGGTTGATTATTAATGATGGTTGTGCATCATCAAAAAAGGGGGAGATTGTTGATAAGGGGAACACAAGTTTAGCTTAACCCACAATCTCAGTAATATCTGTGTTTTTTTATGATGACAACACATAATTAATAACACATTTGTATTTTGTGTTACATGTTTTGTGTTTACAAGTGTGTACATGTTATATGTTTTTCATTAATATGTTAAATCTGATTAAGCATATATGAGAACATGATTGTGTTGTTCATTGCATATCACTGTGTTAAATATGTGATTTTATATGTGTATGCATGACATATGTTTTTAGAAAAGGAAAACCACAAGAACTTTGGTTGAACTTTAAATGTGTGGCAAAACAACAGTTTTAAGTTGATTACATTATAGGGTGAATCGATTAAAACTCGTGTATTTGCACGAACTTTTTTGAAGTGTGCTGTGAGATTTTTCAAAGAAAAACGTTTTCAAAACTGTGCAAAAAGATTTCACTTAATCGAATGCGTGCTCTCTGTATTCGAATAAGTTAGTTGATGTTTTGAAAATCTGTTAAATGTTTGTCACAACTAACATAACGGTCATATTTTTAAATATGTTGACCAAGCATTAAAAGATAGTCGATTGCATTAATTTTACATTCAATTATTTGCTTGACTGCTACTAAACTGTTATAACTGATTGTTCTATTTGATTACGTTAGTAGCAAAATGGATTAAATTATGTATGATATGTGTTATACTATAAATTGACCCAGATTTGAATTCTGTAAGAACTTTTGTGATTCTAACACTTTCATATCTTTTACAAAAATTTGTGATCTTACAGAAAGAGAGGAAAAACTCCAAGAAACAAGATTGACCATAGTGATCAACAACTTGTGATTTCTTGAAGAGCAAGACTGTTGTGTTACAAAAAATGATCAATCTGCACATTTGTTTACTGCGAGATCAGATTCTGCAATCTTTTTAAGATTGTTTTAAGTTCCCTGTTGTGATTACAGGAAGAAGAATGTGGTGTTCTTCACATTGAGGGTGTCTTAAAAGGGTTAAACTGGAGGAAAGGGGATTCTTGTTGCTGGTCATGTTGTGTATTGCCTATATTTTGATTAGAGGGTTTAGAGAGGTGTTTCACATTTTTTACATGAGGTCTTCTGTAGAAACCTTGTTGTAAAAACCTTGATCATTATAGTGCATTTGCTTACTGTGGTGGGAAGGACACTGGATGTAGGCATGTTGGCCAAACCAATATAAAAACACATCGTTTGAATTTTCTGATCCCTACTCTCGTTTATTCCATCGATTACTTTTGTGCATATTTGATTAAGTTTTTGCTACATTGATAATCTTTTACCTTGCGATTCAAGAAAAGTATAGAGGCATCACATTTTGTGAAAAGATTTTGAAAGCTTTTGTTTTTACACTACACCAATTCACCCCCCCCCCCCCCTCTCTTGGTGTTAGAAATTGAGCCATTCTATTTTAACAACTTGATTTCACCCAGGGGATGAAAAGACTCATCTTAGGATTAAAGGTTTACACAAGTTATCCGTGTATCAAGATTATCTAAGAGATCCAAATCAACCACGGGACTATTCTCTGTACAGGACAGGCGGTATGAAGAGGGATGTCCGTTTCTGTGGTTTTGTGATTGCCTGAATTCTCTTTCCAAGAGGAAGTAATCACGCCCAATTGACTACAAAAGATATCTGCATCATTCATGCTCTAAAAGGGAACATTCAAAGTAATTGGGCAATAACAATCTTTGACAACATGATTAAGATAATAATACTTGAAGGTTTTAATTTGCCTTATGCGTCATTATTTCAAAGGTTCTTCACCACTTTAGTGTTGAGGAGTCTTGTGAAACATATAGCAAGAGCAATCAAGTTGCTAAAAATGCACTGCATCATATTGGTCTTAGGCACGGTGTAGATGGTTGGGTTTTCAAAGATGAAAACCAAAATGAAGAAGAAGCACCTGCTACTCATAGTGTTGATGCATCATCTGCCTCTTTCAGACCAAAATCAGAGTTTGAAAAATTCATGGTTAGACAAATGCATTTCTGACTACTCATTGTCAATCTCGGTTTGACCAGCTTGACAAGGACATTGTAGTTATCCAAAAGAAATTGTGAATTCATAGCTTAAGTGGTGTTGATGAGGATGAAGATAATGAGGAAGATGAAGAAAAGAATGAAGCAAAAGAAAGCGATGATTACATTTTACTTAGGGATATGATTTAACTTTGATTTCTGTTTTGGTTTTAATTGTTTTGTAATCAAGCCATAAGGCTTTGCTCCCTAAACAATTTACTACTTTGATGTTTAGACGCTTAATGGAAATTATAATATTTTGTTTTGAGATCAATACTAGATGCTCGTTGTTTTGAATGCAATCTGAATGATTGGAATTTATATTTGCAATATCTGATTGAATTGATTCAACTATCTTTGTGATTGATTGCACAAATTGTATGAATGAATGAAACTATTATGAATGAATACAAGTTGGAATCTCATTCTGTTATATGATCATTTGTTCATTCTCATTCATGGATCATACATTGCTACACAACAATCTTTCTCATCATGTTTATCATGTTACTAACATTATACATTGTTGAGAAAGTTGTGATTGCATGTGTAAATATGATCATAACAGGTTGAATGATAAAAAAGGTTTAAATCCTCCGATTGTCCTCATATTTGTTAGGGAATCTCAATAATAACTTTTTGGCAAGTATACCAAATTGTTACAAGTAATACAGTGATAAAGTCCAGTATCGTTCTCCCAAGGGAATTTGAGTTATGTTGTTCAATTAAAATTATTTATCAAAATCAATTTAATAACAACAAATGATAATTTGATTTAGTGAACTGAAATTGAGAAATTAACAGAATATTAAAATTTTAAAATTAAAATTCAAAGAAAGCTTCGTTGGAATTGAGTTCATGGCTAACATTTCAGTAACTTATCTGAACAATATAATTTGCATTCAAACATTAACATCACAGTATCTTGGTTTAATCCCTTAAAACAACTTCTAAAGAATTATGCTCAATTATTAATTCCTTAATTAATTAAACATAAACTTTGCATTAAGATCTTATGTTTACCAATGACCAGAAGAATTGAAACTATTCTTAGCATCGTTCCTTCTGGTTGGTATTCTTACGTTCATACTCAAATTTACTTCCCAGTACAATTTGAATATATTAAATATATCATACTTCCGTACAATGACAAGTAAAACAAGAAAAGCATATGAACACAACTTATATTGAACAGGAAAAATTACATCAATTGTCAGCCATTACAATCAATTCCAACGAACAGAAATTTAGCCTATCCTAGACATCATAAACGTACTCATTTGAGCAATTCCTTGCATGATGTGTAGTCTTGATGTCTTCAGAGAGTCTTTCTGATGGTCTCGTGAACTTCTCCAGAGCGATTCTCTAATTTTTTCGTGTGTCAGAAGATCTTCTCTTTTTGGTTTTGTCACGTCTTTTAAGAGCCAGTTAATTTCACTAAACTTCCTTAATTCGCTTAGCGCACAAGTGTGTGTGCGCTATGCGAATTTCCTTTTCTGGTTGCACTTCAACTGCTGCCATTCGCTCAGCGCACAGAGTTTGGTGCGCTATGCGAATTTTAAATTTGCACTCTTTTAAAAGGTGATATTCGCTCAGCGCACAAATACTGGTGCGCTGTGCGAATTTCTTCTGCTGGCTCTGCGAATTTGCTTGCGCTCTGTGAGAATTGGTTGACAGCTTCCACTTTACACATCTTTTCCTGAACAATAATTTACGTAACAATCTACTTCCAATTAACTTTTCACTGAGTAAAAACATAAATAATTACAAGATTGAGATAATTTATAAGTGTAAAAACATCTATTTTTCACACTTATCAACTCCCCCAAACTTGAACTATTTCATGCCCTCAGGAAATCACAGAAAATAAATGAACAAAACATAACAGATATTTGACATTTTGATGAAATGAATGTGCTTATCAGAAAAATTATATGAATTCCCAAAGACTTGAAACAAACATGACATGGTGCATTCATCAATAAAAGTTCACTTATACATTGAGTATGAACAACCAGACCAGATATTAAGATCTCTCACTTCCAGTGTTTGTCCTCACCTATAACAAATTTGTTTAAGAACTTCATCAACTTTTGCACATCATCTAATTCATACATTCCACACACGTTTGGTTAAGTCAAAAGGTCTTTTGAGGGTAAAAGCTTGGCTTGGCTAGAAGAATCATGGTTTTTGTAGGATTCAAAGACACCTAAGAAGAGAACATAAGTATATGTTTCAAATCTTAATCATCATCACAATTCCAATATATTCAACAACATTTCATACCATATTCTTTACAACCTTCAATTCTTCAAATGATGTACCCTTTTTGATCAACTTTTTTTTTTGACATTTTTCTTCCCCCAAACTTTAACTCAATCAGACCTTCACTCAAAACATATTACTCGTTCTCTTCTAAAGTGTAAGGTAGGATATCATCTCATTGGCTCAAGGTGAAAAGAAAAAAAATTCAAGGCTCAAAAGGGCTCACAATGGTCACATATATGATATAAGAACGTTGGCTATTTGGCCAGTAGCTATACAATCAATAAAAACAGTGTCTTTCTCATTCTTAACCAAAAGTGTGTATGTAGAATCACAATCATGCAAAAATCAATTCCATATCCAAACAAATTCATCATCTCATCTGTTTCACTCATTCATGCTCTCAAACACTCCACAGAATTTGGTCATAGTTCAACTCATGCACAGGATCACAGTTTAAACATTGCACCACAATCATACTTGTTCTCATCTTTAAAAATCATACCAATTAATCAAAACACACATCATTCATTAAATCAAAATGTCATTGTCTTAACAACACAGACATGAACAACTGAACAGAGTTCCACAATATAACATCTGAACTGAAAAACAAACATAAAAATAAACATAAAACATCAGGAAAGTCTGTCTATCTGCGCTCTACCAGGACCCATCTGGCCCAGATCTCCACTGGTTCTTCTGTGTGTCATGACTCTGCGGCATTCACCTCTGATCTGGCTCCTCTTCCTCCTCGTCACCATCACCAGCCATCATGCCCTCCTGCTGTGGCTCTAGCTCTGGTGCTGCTAGGTAAGCTCTCCCCCACCTAGACTTAGGCCTGCCCTCAGGCCATGGAAACTGCTCGTCGAACTGGGTGCTAGTCATCAGTGAATCAGGAGGGAAGTCAGGTCTCCCGAGAGAAAGGTGATACAGATTGTCCTGCCAGGAGACCTGTCCCTACCTCATAGTAGTACACCAGTCGCGGATGTCATCCTGTCTAGCGAGAACCTGACTCATAGTACTATGGAACATGTCTGCTGTAAGAATTGAGGAAGCTGAAGGAGTAGACCTAGTTGCTTTTCTGCATGGAGGGGGAACTGGAGCAGGGGCGTTCATAGCAGACATCTCCCCCCTGTTGGCATAGTTACGATAAAAGAATTTCTTGTTGAGGGGAGGTTGAAGTTTTAGAGTAATGTCAGATACGCCTACTACTCCATTAGCCTTGCATAAGGCAGTCAGTAAAGCTGGGAATCCAAGCTTACAGGAGTCATTATTAGCCATCAGTGCAATCTCTTGAGAGATGTAAGCTCCTATATCCATATCAATACCTGTTATAATTCCATAGACCAAATAAGAGCGCTCCAGGTTAATATCGGATGTGTGAGAGTTGGGGCAGATGTTGGTGAAAAAGAATGTGCTCCAGATGGTGGCCAATGAATTAAGTTTGTTACTAATATAATACATAAAAGCTTAGTGAAAATATTTGCTTCTGCACTCAAGTGACACCAAATTCCTAATAATTTCCAAGACGATATAGAAGATGAAATACCAACCTAGAAGACTTTCTCTGAGCAACAAATCTCGAAGGTTGCTTCATGTAAATCTCTTTTTGCAAATCGCCCTTAAAAAATGCCACAAGTGGATAAAGAGGAAATTTTAATGGCTTAAATACTACTTTCGTATCTGTTTTCCTTTAGCCTTTTCAGTGTGATCATAATCTATTTTTTTGTTTAATTAAGTCCTTTTTTGTAAGTTTTTTAAATAGTTAATGACATGTGAATCGTGTATGTCACATGTCAGTTAATGATTTTTATTTATATTTTTTAATTTTGTTTAATTTTATTTATTTTAAGAAAATTCCATGTATCAAGTCAACAACATGCACATGACATATAGTAATGTTAGTGTGACGTGTCACATGTCATATCTTATATTCAAACGAGTTCCTATATTTATTATTTTTGATCAATTTAATCCTTTTTTTAATATGCAACAATTTTATCCTTTTTTAAATTGAGATAAAATTTAATTTTTATATAAATTTTATATTGTTACTTTTATTAAAATTCACATTTTTATTAATTCGTATTTCTAGAATTATTTTTAAAATAGTTGGAGTTGATTTAAAAAAAATTAAAAATATTAAAAATCATGTGACAATATTAAATTTATTTTTTAATTTTAAATGACCACCCAACTTATAGTTTTTTATTTTTAAGTTAAATTTGTTCTATTTTTATTAAATTTGAATTTGTATATAAGAAAAGTTTAACCACGATTTAGTGTTCTTACTCCGAATACTCGTATAATAGTTCCAATAGTTCAAACCTTCAATATTTGTTGTCCTTTGGGAGTTCTGGATGTAAAATGCCAAGTCAGCTAAGTGAGTTAGCGATCCATAAATACAACATTTAATGAACGTAAATATTTTATGGAATCAATTATTTATACTAATTGTTGAATATAGTGAAATATTTTATGAAATCAGTTATTCAACATTTAATTGTTGAATATATCAGATTAATGTCCTTTGTGTTGAATATATACATAGGATCTTCTATTTATAATACAAGAAATATGAGAAACCAACTAGAGATTAAAGATAAATATAAAATAAAAAATAATATATCTAACATTCCCCCTTAAACTCATGCATACAAATTGTATGTATTAAGTTTGTTACTAATATAATACATAAAAGCTTAGTGAAAATATATGCTTCTGCACTCAAGTGACACCAAATTCCTAATGATTTACAAGACGACATAGAAGACAAAATACCAACCTAGAAAACTCTCCCTGAGTAACAAATATGAAAGGTTGCTTCATGTAAATCTCTTTTTGCAAATCGCCCTTGAGAAATGCCACTAGTGGAGAAAGAGGTAATTGTTGGAGAGCCACCACGACTATAAATAAACTAACAAAAACTATCTTTTCCATGGGAAAAACATATATGGACGAGTCAAACGCAATGGTAACAAAAAATAAGTAAGAAGAAACAACAACGAAAGAAGCCAAGGATTAATAAGAGAGAGAAATATTAAAAAATCCAAGATTCTCCAATTAAGGCACAAGAACAACCTTGATGCTCTGAATAATTGCTTGAAAGGAGACAAGACGTGTGACAACGCACGATGAACCTGAAAGAGTAAAACGAGCGACATCGACGCTCTGAATTACTACTAGGCATGTCACAATGCACGATGAAAAAGGGAGCAAATGCATAACTTTAAAAGGCGTTAAAAGCGCGTAGGAGCTCCAATGAAGGCGTCGTTGATGGCATGATGGTCGCCTAGCCGAGACAATCAAAACCATGTGATCATCGGTTAAAACTTGATCTTCGATAGTGGTAGCGATAAACGACGACGTAGCCAACGACAGTAGATGACGCCACCGTCGACAACAACAAATGTAGTGACAAAGGCACTAGAAACTTTTTTCTCAAAAGAACCTAACTCTGATACCATGTTGAATATAGTGAAAAAGTATCTATGAAATTAATTTCTCTTCGGTTGAATATATACATAAGTCCTCTATTTATAAATAGAATAAATATAGATTAAGCCAAAAATACAAATAAGAAATAATAACAAATGAAAGATAAATATAAAATAAAAATAATATATCTAACACTAATATTCATCAACCCTTAATAATATAAAGATAGAATTAAGTGTAAGTCATTAACTATTTAAATAACATTAAAAAAATACTTAATTAAACAAAATTAACAAAAATTAAAACTTTTGATAGAGAAAACTAACACCACATTGAAAAAACTAAACGAAAACAAGAAACAAAATAATATTTAAGTTAACTTTAATATATATTAAATCAAGTTAAAAAAAGACCACTTTTATTAATCGACTCGATCAAAATTAACTATACAATCATAAAAACATAACAATAAAAACTTATTCTATATAAAAAATTAATTAAAATAAAGTATTTTTCGACTTCTCCGCTAATAGATCCTCCTACAATAATATAATTCAAGATTTTTATAAAATACAACTTATATTTTAGAAATAAAGTTTATAAATCTTAATATTATATGTATATATAATATTTAAATAATTGAAAAGCTTTAACTGGTTTATTAAGGTAAAGAATGAGGCCCTCCATAATCATAGACTTATCTACCTTTCCATCGCAAACTCATTATTGATTTCGGCTGCAAAGCAAGCCACTGTGTTAGTGCTTTCACGGTTTCACTCTTTCCTTTACTTCACTCCATCAAATTCCAGCCCTTCAAAATTCTCCCGAGAAAACAATAGAAAACCTTCCAAATTTTCCTTCCATCCAAACACAGTCACTCTCTCACGTAAACCCTACTTTTCTTACATCTTCTTCTTCGATGGATCCCTCTCGCCGCGCACCGCGCGCCGTGATTGACCCCGTCCCCAAGTTCCGCCAAGTCGGGTTCTTCGCCCCGCCCGAACGCTCTCAATCGGGTCCTCCAAACACGACCCACTCTTCGCCCCCAATCTCCAACTCCCTCTCGCCGGTCATGATCCCGCCGCCGCGCCACCTATCGGACAACCTCCTCATCCACGCGCCCCCCGCCTCATCTCCCCTTCGCGCGGACTCCGGCGGCGGCGGAACCTCCTTCGACAACGCGGACTTGTTCACCGCGCCGCTGTCGCCCGCTTTGCCATCGTCGTCTTACTCCAGCAGGATCGCCGGCGACTTCTACAAGGGAAACGGTGGGAAGGTGGCGGCCTCGTCTTTCCCCCGCGGTGGATTCGACCTGACGGCGATGAAGGCGGCGGCGGCCGCGAGCGTCGTCGTGCCGGCGAGCGAGCTGACCACGGTTTCGGTGGTGAATGATTCCCTAGGGATTCCCGGTGAGCTTCTTGTCAATGCTTAGGTTTGAATTTGAAGTGGTTTGTGATGTGAAATGGTAGAAATATGCGTTAAATGTTAATTTTTGTCGTGTTTAGTGTGGAAGTAGGAACTTTGGTTTAAGTGATTTAGGGCGCGATTGGGGAAGCATTTGCAGAATTATTGATTTGTACGAAATAATTTTTCCAAACTTGATTTTGAAGTGATGTGATTTATGTTTATTGTATAGGGATGTTAATAATAAGTTTTGGTGTAAACGTTTGAATCCAATGCTAGAGTTGCTTCAACCCAAATAATTTTGGATTCTCAGTCAATTTCTCAATGCAAGCTAAACATTCTCCTTAAATCATGTTAGTGCATTTGGATTATAGTTTTTGCGGTATAATATAGTTTGCAACTGGCTTTGAAATAGCAACTCAAGTCTGGCTTTACAAAGTGTATAAACGAACTTTTAAGAGTAGCCAAACATGTTATGAAACTAAGCATATACTTTCCAAACTGAGTATGGAGCAACCTGAACTGAAACCCCAAGTTTGTATTTCAGTGTGAATCCCACAGAATCCAAAAGTTACTTTAGTTAGCATTTTAATATGAACTCAAACATGCACTTAGATGAGCTTTTTTGTTGCTCGTGAGAAACTGTTTATAAAGGCATGGGCTAGTAATCAATCAACCTTTTATAGGATCTAGAGTGGATAGGGTTGGGTTCTTGAGAAGTAATGTAATGTGTTTCATGAAGAGAAGCAATCTCTATTGATTTTGTGAATTTGAGTATTACATCTCATGCTCATAAAAACTTCTTTGAATTCCTTGCGGTGTTTACAAGAAATGTAACAGAAGTTGAAGTTATATTATTTATTTATTTGTATTATTTAATTGAATTTTGTATTATTTAATTGAATATATAATATATCTTTTGCTACATGTTCTTTTACTATCTACTTAGTTTTTTGCGTGTTGCTTTTTACTATTTCCAAGCTTGAATGCAAGATTTGAAGTTTTGAATTGGTGCAACTTGTTTCTTATCAATGTGTATATTTAGATCTCAAGAGATCAGTTTAAACATGTTGTCTCTATCTATAATCTATTTTTACTTTTATTTAACTTTTTGCTTGATTCTTGTTGGAAAAATTAAGTCTACTTATGTTATTGTAGTCACAAGGACTAAAGTAGGGAGTAGTGTGTGGGTTATCTCTACTTATTGTACGTAGTAGTCTAGGACAATCCCTTGACCTTCCATCTATCTACTATATCAACTCTTTGTAAATATAAATAGTAGAAGGGTCCAGATAGCCCTCTAAAAATATATTTCTTTGCTTTTGATCTCATTTTGGTATCAGAACGGGTTGATCCTACTCTGATTTCTGTCTTGTCTTATATGTCAACATTAGTCACCGTTCGCAAATTTCTAGCTCTGTTCGCTGTTGTCCACGTCTATCTGTAGTTGTCCATTGCCTTTTGAAACTATCCAACATTGTCAATTACTGTCCTCTGTCGATTTGTCGCTGTCCACTACTGTAGTTTTGTCCGGTGACCATTAGATCTAGATCGTCGCTCCGAGCAATAGCCAACCTCGTTGGTGGCGAAAGCCAGTTTGGCCCCACACACAACCACACGTGCCATCTCTGTTTACTACAATCAGGTGCATGTTGTCACATTTTTGATATATGGGGACTTAGTCGTGTCTCATCTTTTGGTTTTAGGTATCACAAATTGTCGCCTTCCTATTATTCCCTTTTATCCTCGGTGTCTTTTGTTATTATTCCCAAAAATGTGAATGAAGCACTTGATCATCTTGGATGGCGACAAGGCATGATGGTAGAAATGCAAGCTCTTGACCACTATGTTACGAAACCACAGGAAAAGTAATCAAATAAGAGGAAAAGAGAATAAGGAAAGGATCACTGATCCTGTTTCATTGAAATAAAGGCGAAAAAAGAAGGAATAACCCTACTGCCCAGAGCTACGCTCCTTAAGAGACCTAAATGGTACTCTTCATTCTTAATTTTGTTAAAAAACAGAATATCCACCCCCACACACTCCTTTGACCTATAAAGGTAACAACCAAAAGGGAAATCTTCTAGGATCCCCCACTTTCTCTCTCTCTCTAACTAATTCTGCTACGTGTCTCCTTCAACCCCTTTTATTTTTTTCTCCTAATATAAACTTGTCCCCATTTCCTTTGCTGCTTTGTTTCTTTGTCCAATATATTTTTTGGCCCAATAAATAGTTGGGTTGTATCACACTATAATATTTGTGAGCTCGTGACCCATCCAATTGGTAAAAAGGAAGTTGGTTGTCAATGGGTGTATGTTGTTAAAGTCGACTCTGATGGTGAAGTTGATTGGCTCAAAGCCTGGTTAGTTGCAAAAAGTTACACTCAGGTTTATGATCTTGATTATTGTCATGACTACTATTTGTCTCTTCTTTGCAATGGCAACAATTCGTCATTGGGCACTTCTTCAATTGGATATCAAAAATGCCTTTCTCCATGGTTGATAGCAACCTCCTTAGCTAGGTTGGGCCAAAACTAGGGCATGTGCATAGAGGGATGTTTCCTTGGATGGATGGTGTGGAAAAGTGGTGGTAAATGGTCTAAGGAGGATGAGCCAAGGAGTGGATGGTGTAGAAGCTCATGGCCTCTAAGAGATATGGTGGAGATGGTATAGTGTTTGGTGGCTCCAAGAGGTGAGGCCAACTCAAGGAGGAAGGTGCTGAAAAGTGGTGGTAAATGGTCCAATGATGATGAGCTAAGGTGTGGATGGTGTAGAAACTCATGGCCTCTAGGAGAAATGGTGGTGATGGTGTAGTGTTTGGTGGCTTCAAGAGAGGTGAGGCCAACTCAAGGAGGAAGGTGACTAGAGGGGCCTCTAGGGTTGCTCTAGTCTTGATCTAGGAAATGTATGGCCAAATTTAGGCAGCATAACATTAATAAACTTCCAAGATGATTACAAGAGAGGAGACACCCATATATATAAGCAAGGTTGTTTCCTAAAAACCCTAAAAGCATGATTTCCCATCTTTGCACTCATTGGCCAAAAATGAGGCCTTTTAAGGAGTGGACAAGTGTCCACAAATCCTCTCCAATGAGGGGAGGACATGTGGCCGCTCACGAAACACAATCCTCTCCATTCCTAGAATGTCATGTGGCCACTACTAAAAGCAAATCCTCTCTAATAGAAGTATGACACATGGCAAATACTTTCCACATGGTTTGGATGTCCAACTAAGGAAAAACTATACACTAATTAAGACTTAATACAAGCCTTAAACAAACTTACACTATATGGTCAAATACAGTGGCCTAAATATCCTACACTACTCTTCAATCCATGCTCCATGATGGTTCCAAAGGTGATCCACAAGATAGAGTTGACATCATCTTCAAGGATGATTTTCACTCTCTTGAAAGTGCTTTGACCGTGACTAGGGGGTATGTCATCATCAATGGTGATCTTGAGGAAGAAAATTATATGCAGGCTCCATGTGTTGGCCATTGGAATGCTATCATTTGCATTCTAATGTATCTCAAAAAGACTCCCGAGTAAGGGTTGTTACAGAAGATAGAGGAAGCATTCAGGTCTCTAGGTACTGACTGTACCTAATAGTCTAGGACAGTATGTTGACCTTCCATATCCCTATTGTATCAACTCTTCATCAAATAAATAGTAGAACATGAGAAGGGTCCAGATAGTCCTCAAAACATATTTCTCTATTTTTAATCTCAAGTATTCTGTTACCGATTTTTTTCCTTCTCTATTCCCCATTAGAAAAAGAGAAAGGGAGCAGAGGAGGAGGGTCAGCAGTGGAAGTGAAAGAGCAACCTGCTAGTTCAAAACAGAAACCAAAAACCTCAAAAGCTGAAAGACGTGCCCTTCAAGAAGCTCAAAGAGCTGCCAAGGCTGCAGCAAAAGGTGCGTAGTTTATAATTATGTCCTGTGAGTATGTATTTAAGCTATCTGACTTAAGTGCTTTTAAGCTGAACATATTATCTGTGATGAGAAATTATGGGCTCATCGTATTTCTTTATGTGTATTTATGACTAATTCTTTGTCAGAACTACTGTGTTCGTATACCCTAATACTTTGTTTCTGGTAATCATAACAAGCCTAAAAGTGGGATATTATGATACTCTTTCATGGGTCACTTTTCTGCACAACTCATTGAGATAATGCTGATTAGTTAGCTTCAATAAAAATTGTATCTCTAGCTGAAGGAAATAAAGCATCTGGAACTGCAGCCCCAGCAAATGCCAAACCATCTAAAGCTGCAAAGCCTGCTCAGAAAATTGATAATGCAGCTGTTGCAGCATCTGAAAAGAAGGGAGGTGAGATTCCACCAGAAAAGGATAGAAAAAAAGATGCTCCTCAACCACGGATGCAATACGATGACAAGAGCCGAGTGGAGAAAGCTAAACGTCGTGCAGTGGTAAAACAAACTGAAGCTAGGAACAGAGTTGAGTTGTTTAGGCACTTGCCGCAATATGAACATGGGAGTCAGCTTCCAGATCTCGAGGCAAGGTTTTTCCATCTTTCTCCAGTGCACCCAGCTGTTTATAAGGTATTTTACATTTTTTATGTCATCTTGTTACCATTATTTTTGGGTCATAGCAGTTTAATATAGTATGTACTGCACTAAGAGCATTGCATGTGACCCCTTCTGAAAACTGGATGCATCAACATACGTCACTTGCAGTCTGAACACTCTTTTCATTAGATGACATAATATGGTTCATTGACAGGCATCATGCAGTGCTTCCTTTGTTCCTTAGATGTCGATAACAACAGAAGGAGGAAAAACTAAAAGAAAGATTAAGTACTGCTTGTTTGTTTACAGTGGTGTAGTTTATATTAGATCAATTTTTCTAAATCTGCTGAGTGAAAGGATTCTATGCAACTTAAGGATTGAGTTCAATGACATCCACATGAAAGTAGAGTGCATTTAACCTTCTATACATTTGCAGAAAGGATACAGCTTTATGAGCCAATTCAACATTAAAACATATGGTGTTTTATTTTTAACGAGTAGGAAAGTTTAGACCTCTTTAAATATTTTTTCTCAAATCTTAAACTCTCCATTTTTTATGGTACAGGTGGGTTTGCAGTATCTAACTGGAGATATATCTGGTGCCAATGCTCGGTGTATTGCAATGCTTCAAGCATTTCAGGAGGCCATCAAAGACTACAAGGTTCCACAGGAGAAGACTCTTGTGAGGGACTTAACTGCAAAAATTAGTAGTTATGTATCATTTCTTATTGAGTGTCGACCTCTGTCAATCAGCATGGGAAATGCTATTAGGTTTCTCAAAAGTCGGATAGCCAAGTTACCTTTGACCTTGTCTGAATCAGAAGCAAAAGCTTCTCTCCATTCAGATATTGAGCGTTTTATTAGTGAGAAGATTATACTCGCCAACAAAGTGATAGTGAAGCATGCTGTCACCAAAATAAGAGATGGTGATGTTCTTCTAACGTATGGGTCCTCGTCAGCTGTTGAAATGATACTATTACATGCACACGAGTTAGGAAGACAGTTTCGTGTTGTGGTAGTTGACTCTTGTCCAAAGCTTAGAGGGCAACTTTTGCTTCGCAGGCTGGTGGAGAAAGGTCTTAGCTGTACATACACTCATATAAATGCCGTTTCCTATATAATGCATGAAGTTACTCGAGTATTTCTGGGTGCTTCATCAGTTTTATCTAATGGAACAGTATATTCAAGAGTAGGGACTGCATGTGTTGCAATGGTTGCTCATGCATTTCGTGTACCTGTCATAGTATGTTGTGAGGCATATAAATTTCATGAACGGGTACAGCTGGACTCAATATGCTCAAATGAACTTGGTACGTACATAAAACAGTTGTGTAAGATGAGGATTCTGTTTACAGTTCACGGTTTGCTTTTTGCATTATGTCTGTAAGAAGGTTGATGTTTCTATGATATTCTTACAGGTGATCCAGATGTAATTTCAAATGTATTGGGTAGAGAGGATGTCAACCACTTGGATGGCTGGGCCAATATTGAAAATCTGCAACTCTTAAATCTGATGTAAGCATTCATATTGTTGAGATACCCTCCAAATTCTCATTTTCTCAATCTTAACATTGCACTTCTATTTAAATTAATGGCAGTTATGATGCAACACCTTCAGATTATGTTTCAATGATTGTCACAGATTATGGCATGGTAAGTCCTGAAATCTTAAGAGTATTTTTGTCTTTGCTGCTAAAACATGCCTAAAATTCAGCTTCAGGATTTTATTATAGTTTGCACTGTTTCTAACTTGTACTTTTGTAGATGAATTGAGAACACAAATTCTGTCTCACTATTTTTGGAAAAATGATTTTGAATGAGCATATAATACCACTTTGAAAATCCTAAAAGAGTAACATAAAACAACTAAAAAATGGAAAAATACTGTCAGAAGATGATATAATATTGTATTAAACTAATCAAATGCTTAAGTTTGGGATCGCCTCGGTGTCCTAGTGATCTAGAGCTTGAGCTGTAATTTTGTCACTTCTCTATTCTAATAAAAAAAAGCTGAGTATTGCCCACTGTCAATGGGGGGTGCATTATGAAGGCTCGTGCCAGTGTGTTAGAAATAATGAAGTATTGAAACCATTCCCGAGTGTTGACCAGATAGATAACCTTTCAGGATTGTTGGTTCAGGACTGCACAATGTGCATATTGTTTTGTAATTTTTCCTTTCATTAAACATTTTATATAACCAAAAAGAAAATCTGGAAATGAAGAAAGGAAGGACATTAGAAGAATAGAGGTAAAGAACCATCCCTCTCTAAACGTTCAATGCCGGTAAGACTTTGCTAAAGAGACCTTTATCATGGAGAAAGAAAAAGAAAGTATATGCTTTTTGATTATATACCTAACATGTTTTTCACTTTTAGATCTTGATGATTTACAAAGAAAACGTATTTTGCTTGCTCAGGTTCCCCCTACAAGTGTGCCTGTAATTGTAAGAGAATACGGGAGAGAACAGGTCTGGATATAAACTACACAAATTTTGTACCATCACCATTTTGTGGGCGTGCAAGATCCCTATTTAGAAGCCTAATATGTTGGCATGCATGGTTTTGTATTATTTTCTCACCTAGGAATAATGTTAATGAGCCTTCCTGTTCCGAAATTTTGGATATTTCTGCTGTATTCGCCTATCCTAGAGAAGAGTGCAAATTTTCGCCTCTCCAGGAAGATTTAGCCTTGCATTATCATCATCTGTAACAGTTCATTTTCGATTGTTTTTCAAATTTTGGATAATTATTGTCACAATTTTGGTTTAGCAAGTTGTAGTTGTGCTTAGCTCCTTCTTTAGTTGATGTACTGTAATTATGAAAACCATCACCACGGATTGAAGTTATCATTAAAAAATTGTGTTGCGTGTGATTGCTAATTGTCATCCCTATCGCATGTGAAGGGTCTAAGTTTGGAAGGAGTAAGTCATTTGAAGCTAACAGAATTTGAATAGTTTCTTTTATGTTTGGTGATGGACCATAGGTTTGCGTCCAAATGTTTCAATATTAAGAATCAGATGAAAATAAGATGTCAATTTAAAATCGCTTTAAAAAATATTCTATGTTGTTTGCTAGTTTCAAAATCATAACATTGTTCTTTCCACCCTCTATCTTGTCCGAGAAAAATTATAGTGAAAATTATTGTACGCAGGTTTCCTGATTTTTTTTCTATATCTTTTCTTTTGTTAATGTTTGGCTTATGTAAAGAAATAATAAGTTATCTTTATATCAAAATCAATCTCCCGCATCTCATCAGTACAATATCCTCAAACCTTTGAAAAATTCAATTATTACTAGTACGGATAGATTTTATTCAAGCTAAGCTATAGGATTGATTTCTTTCCCTTTCTCTTCGAAGAAGTCTAGGTAGGATTCAAAACTACGTTAAAAAAATTTTGGATCAAGACTTGCTCCATCAATGGGTTTTGTTAGAAGTGGACTTTAAGCTTAATTTAACTCTACAAAACCGGTTTATAAAGTGAGGTTTGTATTTATTTATAAATTATGACTTGATTACAAAATAAGTTTGAAGTGGACTTTAAGTCTAATTCAATCTTACAAAACCGGCTTATAGAGTGAGGTTTGTATCCACTTATAAATTATGAATTGATTTTATATCTAATCGAGGGACTTCCAACATGTTCTAAGAAAGAATAAAAACCTGAAAAGAATAAAAACCTGAAATAAAACTTATTATTTTGATTGAAGAGAACTAAGACTCTTTTTTTAGTTTAGCTTATTATGTAATGAGATATAATGAAAATATTATGATAATTGTTGATAGTAAATGAAGTAAATGAGTGTTGGTGGCATTAACCCTAGGGTTTTGAAATTAAAAACTATGCTATATGTTTATGAATATATTATTAAAGTAACGAAGAAGTAATTCTAATCTATATGACAGATTTTAGTATTAAATATAAATGTAATTCATATCATAATTTTAGTTTGTATAGTGGTTTTTTCGGTGTAAACAATATAATGTTGGTAATTGGTTTTACAAAATAATCAGTACAAAATGATTTATACAGGAATGTAATAATTAGTTAATGTTTGAAGTTATGAAAACTGTTTTGGAATTACATATAAGTATTATGTATTATAGATAAATGTAATATTTTGAACATTAATGGATCAGAGGTTGCAATAAGAAAATTTATGAGGTGAACTTATAAAAGCTCATGTGTAGATGTGTGGTTATTAGAATGCACAATAATGGTAGAATGTAGATGTCTCTTGTCAAATATTATAATTTTGAGTGCTGTATTTGATACGGTTCTCTTAGGAAGATGGTTGTCTTGAATAAGAACCAAAGAAATAGGGAATCCCAATAAGAAGAAGAGAATCCGAACACAAGAGAATGGATATAAGAGAGTAGGAAATTTCTGATTGAATTCATTGACTGCCAAAAGCAACTGTACAAATGTTTATATACAAAAGACTACTACTAGAGGACTAATTCTATTATGAAACAGAATTAACTATTCTTACAAAATACTGTAACAATCCCCTCCCTTTAATGAAGTTCTTGTCATCAAGGATTGAAATTGTGAAATTTCTTCTTCAAGTCATAGGAAAACTCCAATGTAGCGTCTTCAGCGATCTGATGCTTTCATTTGACCAACACTTTAGTGATAACCATGTTGTCTCTCTTCACAGTGGTTTTATCAAGGATAGCTTCTGGTTCCTTGGTGGTTGCTTCCTCTTCTGTTAAAGGGCAGTTTGTGGAAGTGTGTGCATTTTCCACTAACTTCTTTAACTACCAAACATGAAAAACATTATGTATTAGAGAATTGACTGGTAATTGTACCTTATAAGCTACTACACCAATTTTCTCAAGGATAGGATAAGGCCCATAGTATTTAGGAGCTAGTTTCACATTGCTTCTAAATGCTACAAAGATCTGTTTGTAAGGGTGAAGTTTGACATAGACCAAGTCTCCAATATGAAATTCTCTTTCAAATTTGTGTTTATCCGCGAATTTCTTCATCCTTTCTTGTGCTCTTTTCATATGGAATTTGGCTAGCTTAAGGATCTCCTCTTATTTTTGTAAACTTCTGCAACCAATTCCACCCTAGATTCCCCTGGTAGATATGGTAAATGATTACGAGGAGTTTGGCCATAGACGATTTCATAGGGACTTGCTTTTATAGAATTGTGGTAAGTTGTGTTATACCACCACTCAGCCAATGGAAGCCACTTGGACCACTATCTAGGTTCATCACAACACATGCATCTGAGATATGTTTCCAAGCATCGGTTGACCACTTATGTCTGGCCATCTGTCTGAGGGTGGTAGGCAGTGGAAAGTTGTGTTTGAACCCCCTGGACTGCCATAAAATCTTTCCAAAATTGACTTATAAAAATGGGGTCCCTATCACTTGTGATGGTAGCGGGAAATCCATGTAGTTTGAAGATATTATCTAAGAAACATTGTGCCACTACTGCAGTTATGTAAGGATGTTGTAAAGCCATGAGATGGGCATCTTTGCTTAATATGTCTACCACAACAAAAATCACTTGATTTCCAAAAGAGTTAGGCAACCCTTCTATGAAATCCATAGTAATATGCTGCCATACATGGTCTGGGACCGGTAATGGTTGCAACAATCCAGGTGAGGCTGCAGTATCATATTTGTTCCTTTGGCAAACTTGACATTGTTGCACAAATCTCTTGATGTCCTTTGTCATACCCTTCCAATATACTACAGATTTTGCCCTATAAAGTGTAAAATCTCTTCCTGAATGCCCTCTACAAGTACTGACATGGAACCATTCCAGAAGTTGTCGTAATATTTGATCCTTTCCCACAACCAATTTCCCTTTCCTCCTCAACTCTTCCCTCTTCCATGAAAAGTGCTTATGGGTGTTGTTGTTCACTTGTAACTCGGTGATGATTCTCTTCAAATTAATATACGTTTGCCAAGTGTCTTTTATAGATTTTAGTAACTCAAAGGTAGGTTGATGGATAAAGAGAGTAGCACATTCTATTCTAGATAAAGCATCTGCAACTATATTTTCACGTCCTTGCTTGTATTCATTGTTGAAATCAAATTCCATTAACTTGACAAGCCATTTTTGCTTAAAAGCAGTGGTCAGCCTTTGATCTAAGATGTACTTAAGGCGTTGATGATTTGTTCTAATAGTGAACCTTTTAAGGAGCAAGTAGTGCCGCCATTTCTGTACAGCAAACACAACTCCTAACATCTCTTTTTCATATGTGGACAGTGCTAGTTTTTGAGAGTTAAAGCTCTGACTAATGTAGGTTATAGGGTGTTGGTCTTGCATTAGCACAGCTCCCACTCCCTGCCTAGACACATCAACTTCTAAAATAAATTCTTTGGAGAAATTAAGCAAAGCCAAGACAGAAGTGTTACTTAGCTAGGTTTTCAGTTTCTGAAAAGCATCATTGGCCTTTTCTGTCCATTTAAATCCCTCTTTTTTGAGCATATCATGTAAGGGTCTAGCTATGGCGCTATAATTGTAGACCAATCTTTTGTAGTAGCCCACCAAACCCAAGAATCCTCTTAGCTGTTTCACAGATTGTGGTAATGGCCATTGTTGTACAATAGTTATCTTTGCTGGATCCACAACCACTCCCTCTACAGAAATTAAATGTCCCAAATATTCTACTCTTGTCACTCCAAAGTAACACTTGGATTTCTTAGCAAATAGGGAATGGGTCCTTATTGTCGATAGAACTTTATGTAAATGAACCAAATGGTCTTCCATGGATGTGCTGTAAACTAAAATATCATCAAAAAATATGAGAACAAACTTCCTTAAGAATTCTTGGAATATTGCATTCATGAGCCCTTGAAAAGTGGCAAGCGCATTGGTTAACCCAAAGGGCATAACTAAATATTCATAGTGTCCTTAGTATGTCTTAAAAGCTGTCTTGTGTATATCTTCGCCCACCATTCTAACTTGATTATACCCAGAACATAAATTCAGTTTAGAAAAGAATTTTGAACCATGTAACTCATCCAATAAATCATCAACTGATGGAATAGGAAACTTGTTTTTTACCGTCCTCTTGTTTAATTCTCTGTAATCTATACAAAGGTGCCAACTTCCATCATTTTTCCCAACTAGCACAACTGGGCTGAAGTATGAGCTGTAACTGTTCTGGATGATACCTGATTGTAAATACTGATGTATGAGGCCATCAATGATGTCTTTCTGCTGCTTAGCATATCTATAAGGCCATTTATTTACTGGATTGGTGCCTTGAACCAGAGGAATGCCATGATCATGAACAATTCTTTTAGGAGGAAGTGTGGATGGTTCTTGAAACACATCATCAAAGTCCAGCAGCATCCTCTCAATGCTATCGGGTATATTACTGGATTCAACATGGGTTGATAATGAGTGTAATAATGTACCTTCACCCTTATCACACATTTGTATCATTGAGATGTGGACTCCTGTAGAAAGCGTATCATGCAGCCTTTGTTTCCTTACGGTTTTGAGGCTTGGACTTGTTGTTCCCCTAAAAACAAGTCTCCTTCCATGCACCGTAAAATCCATAGTTAGATTTTCAAAGTTCCACGTGATATCCCCTAAGTTAATCAGTCATTCTATACCAAGAACCATGTCACAACATCCTAAGGGTAACAACAACATATCTTATTTGAAGGGTGCATTATGTAATATCCAAGAAAAAGTTTTAACCATGTTGTTAATCTTGACCTTAGGACCATCTGCCACTGTGACACTCAAAGGATCCATGTTAACAAATTTGCATCCTAGTTTCTTGGCAATGTGAACGTCCAAGCAATTATGTGTAATTCCACTATAAATGAGGATATGTAGAGGTTTTTTTTTCTGCATAGACTCGTGACTCGCATAATGCGGAAGCTAGCAACTCTTGTCAATGCGTTAACCGAAATCAGTGGTTCTTCCCCCCTGTTTTCCTCTATTTCTACTGGAGGTGTGGTGTCGTCATTGGAAATGGTGTCGTCTTCTAATTCTAGGACATGAATTTGGAGTTTCTTGTGGGTTAGACTATGGGTGGGTGTGAACGGTTCGTCATAGAAATAACAAAGTCCTTTAGCCCTTTTTTCATTCATAAAAGCAGGTGTTAGATTCCTCGAGAATGGTTTCGGCCGAGGCTCTTCTGCACGCTGAGTGGGGCTCGACAACAAAGGCGATTTGAGATGCTTACGGAATGGCTTCGATTGTGGAGTGGTGTTGCTAACAGACTCATACATTTTGGCTAGCGAATAAGCTTTCGTCACGGAAGTGGGTTGAAACATACAAACCATCATTTGGACATCTTGCTTCAATCCGTCCAGAAAGCAACTTAATTGATTGGCCTCCGAAAGTTCCACTTGCGACACTATTCGATCAAAGGCGTCATAGTAGTCTTGGACATATTTTTTTGACACAACCTCATCAGTTCAGCCATAAGATCTTCACCAACCTCCCCAAATCTATCAATCAAGATCCTAGTGTAAGACTCCCAAGAAGGAAGATTAAATAACCCTATATTCTTTATATATGCGTTGTGCCACTGTATAACTTTTCCTTCAAAATGGACGACTACCAAGCGGACCTTGTAATCATCCGATGTGCCATCAACGGAGAAGAAAGTTTCACATTGAATTACCCATTGTTTCACCCCATCCCCATTGAAGCGAGGAAAGTGATGGAAACCCATTGAGGGCATTCCATTCAAAGGAGTATCAACTAAAGCTAAGGTTAAGAAAGGGAAGTGAAGAAGGACTTTTAAAAGCTATTTCTTCATTTTCTTTCTCTAAGTCTTAGAATGATTTTATTCTAATATGTTTATATGTTATTTTGTAGGGTTCAATAAGGCTAGGATGCCATGAACTTGGGCCCAAGCCCAATAACTAAAGTCCAACTACCCAACCCAAAGAGAAGGGTAAAAGAGACATTTCCTCAAAGGGAGGGGTGTGAATTTATCAAATATGGAGCTGTCTCAAGAAGTTCACATGTTTCACACCATCATATATCTTCTGCTGATACACTTGCTGCTCACGGCCACGCACGTTCCATTGCTGATTCTAGAAGAGCTTCACATTTTCCACACTACTGCCACGTGGCTAAGAGCTGCATTGCTCATCTTCAATCATCACCGTGCATAGCTTAGGAAAGCTATTATAAATTTGCTTTGCATCAGCATGTAAAAACACTTTTGATGTTTGAGAGAAATGAATTGCTGATGCATTTTCCAGCCTTTTCTCCTATCGAAAGTCCTTCCTTATATTTCCACTTTTTCCCCTCTAGCTTCCTTCCAATGGAGAAGGCCGTCTGAGCTAGATCTCCCTTCACCAAAACACTTATACATCCCTTCTTCCATTATCCAATTACATCCGCTGCATAACTCTGCTTCACCAGTGAAATTATTCCGCTGCTTCTGCATTTCTACCTTTGGAGCTCACGATTCTTAACATAGGACCAAGGATGGCGCTATCAAGTGGTATTCATAGCAAGGTTCATGAGTCTGTCGTGAGCTAAGTGTTTTCTTTCGTTAGATCCATACTGTCATCATCTCCTTTTGCTGTCTTATTTCTTGTTCACTGTTCCATTCATTTTTCTGGTTTTAGTAGGATCTGTTTGAGTCGTTTTATTTGGTGCCAACTTTATTTGGATTTCGTTTTCCTCATTTTTATTCAGTCAAATCAGATTTGCGTCTTTTAATTTTGCAATCTATCTGGTTTTGTTGGAGTCATGTGTATTTGCTGAATTTTGTCAAAATTCTGAGTTACATCTTTGCTTGGAGAAATCTGCATATTCTGATTGCTTATTCAACAGTTGTACATATTAAGAGCAATGATCAAAGAGCTCGAGTACAACTTGATTTCCATCTAAGGCAGTTCCAATTAATGCAAAAACTACATCTGATAGAAAAATTTTGGACTACACCTGTGAATTTTGAGTCTGATTGAATTCTGGATCGTCTTTGTGGATGTTGTAAACTGTGCATACCAAATGAACAGTATGTTGCTTGATTGAATGAGTTGGTTGCATCATCTCACAATGTCCAGAAAACACATTTTAAATGGTAGTAGGCCGAACTGCATCAGTTTTCTTTTTTAAGTCGTGTCTGTGTGTCAATTCTGGTTGAGCACTTAGATCATTGCCAACCATCTTAAAACATTTTCCTGCTATTTGAGCACGTTTCAGTTGTTGATTTGAATATCAATTCATTGCCACAAGTTTGTTTTAAGTGCTGAATCAAAATTTGAGTATTAGAGTTGTTTAATGAAAGTGCAAAATGAACTGAACATGCTAGATTTTGCTATAGCTTGAATTTGTACTCACTGTTCATTCAAAACAGTCTATATTCAGCAAAAAAATTTGTTGGTTCAAAGCTATTTTGCATAAAATAGGTTCGGTGCATTTTCATTTAAAGCATCTCAGTCTTTTTCAGCACTATCGGGTTTGAGTTATTTGTTGCAGCAGAAATTTCAAACTGTATGAATGTTAAATTGGTGCATTAAACCGTGAATGCAAGTTGTAGCAAAAGCCTGAGTTCATATAAAAGATTCAAAAACATTCAAAAGAAATGATATGCAAATTAAAAGGCTGAATGAACCAGTACAACACATTACCATATGATGTCAATTGTAACGTGAATTCTGCACCAAATTATAATTTCATTGAGGCATTCTCACAAAGAGTTTGCCTTTTTCTGCATTGCCCATTTAATTTGAATCTCTTTTCGACTTGTGAATGTTTTCTTGCTTATTTCATCTACTTTAGAGTTATTCCTAAGTTCGCATTGTTGTACTACCGTGTTCACACTGCATTTTCTTGCTTTAAATTCATTATTAATTCACTTGCCTACCACCTACTTGATCAAAGGTGTTGTAGTGCAGTTAAATTTCTGTGTAATCTGTGCAGCTGAATTCATTGTTTCCACTAATTTGTTCCTTGAATTGTGGATTGTTTGAGGTGCATTTGATCGGGATTAGTCTGGCCAGAGGTCCTTTAACGTTGGTAGCCTCTTAGGAAGTGGAGAATTGGTGGAAATAATACAGGCAAGTGGCTTAGTGCTGCAGAATTTTATTGCTGGAAACTGTCGAGTTGTTGCAGTTGCACATCCATTTACTATAGCAAGCAAATCTGAATTGCAACCTTTGCAAATTCAGTTTGAGTGTATCTGGAACACCAACCTCCTATACACCCCATGCAGTTGTGAGCATAGTTTGTTGTACATTAACAACACCTATTCTTGTGAGAAGCCAAAGCTGTTCGCCAACCCTGTTTCTAATTTGATTCATTAATTGAAACTCATATTGCCAAATGGATTTGGATCAAAATTTAAAACTGATTTTGTCAAATAAACTTGCTGATTTACACTTCTGAGTTGTTCCAAAACAAAATTTCTAAACTTATCATATTCAAGTTTTGAATCAACTTGCAAATTTTGTTTTGGCTGCAACTTTCATGATGAAATGAGTTTTTGGAACCCTATTAACTCAATTGGTCTTGTTTTGCTCATTTGAGTTATGATTTGAACTTGTAACGCTAATCACATTTAGCATCCATCAGTTTGGAGTATTTGCTGTCCGGTGTAATTTTTTATGCAGAATTTCACTTGCTGGAATGTATAAAATACTACTGCAACAGCCGATCTAGCTCAGCTTACGGTGCTGCAGAATTCTACTACTGAAGTGTATAAATTGCTGCAACAGCAACTTGTTTGAACCAGTTCCTTGCAGCCAAATTAAAAGTTTCACTTTTAGCAACTGTGAGATTTGTGTATTGCACTGAAACAAGCAGAATTTCTTTGGGAGAAGCTAAAGTTACTTTGTCAAACCCATCTTTTTTTTTCTTTTGGTTGTCTTGCAAGTTGTATTTGTCTTAAAATTTTCTTTCTTTGTTTGTAAAAGGCCATTGAAAGTCCAAGTGGTGCGAGAAGAGTCCTTGGTGCTCTTGCTCTCAACTTTTGGCAAACTTCTTCTTGTTTGTGTTTGAATTTTGTGATTCCCATTCAGGTGTGATACATTAGAGTCTGTGATTGTGTGTTCACGTTTTAGGGGTCATAGAGTTCGTTAATTGTTTGAGTTGAGTTCTTTGATTTTAAAAGTGTTTTTATTTTAAAGGATAAATTAGTAAGTAGCTTAAGACACATCTGGCTAAGGCAAGACTTGGTATTTAAGCAACCCTTATGGTTCACCTCTCTTATCTGGGATTTGTATAAAGTGAAAGCTTTTGGTCTTTTAGAATAAGAAAACTTTTAAGAACAAAGATGTATTGTTATAGTTCATACAGGTCTTCTTCTAGGTCGTCTTCTAGTTCATATAGATTGTCTAGTCTAGATAATGATGATGAAATGTTTAAACAAGCTAGGAATCTTCCATTCTTTGGTAAAGACATAGGTGCATTAACATACCTAGCTTGGGAACAAGAGATAGATAAAATAAATCCTTGGTTTCATAGAGAGAGTCAATCTTATGTCCTTAGCATATATCTCTCTAAGTTAGAAGAGCATGCAAGAGAGTGGTGGGATGAAAGACAATACCATGTTAGGAAAGGAAGAAAATCCTCCATTAGGGATTGGTATGATTTAAAAGCTTGCATGAGAAGAAAGTTTGTACCTTCAAGCATTAAAAGAAACCTAGAATTAATTAGAGATTGCATTGAAGATGGAAAAATGTTTCTTGAAAGTTTAAATGATCACGGGTTTCTTAGGAGAGAATTAGAATTTGGGGAAAGACTTAAAGAAATCAAGAATAAGAAAAGAGATAGAGAGATTAAGAGAAAAGAAGAGGAAGATAGGGAAGAAGAAGAGAAGGGAGAAGAAGAAGAGAAAAGAGAAAGAGAGATTAAAAGAAGAGAGCAAGAGAGAAAAGAGGAAGAAATAAAGAAGAGATAAGAAGAGAAAGAGAGAGGCGAGAAGAAGAATAGAAGCAAGAGCAAGAAAATAGAGAGAATGAGCAATTGTTATTGAAGGCAACTCCTACTCTTACTATAACCATGGAACCTAAAAGGGAAGGTTTCCAATTCTTTACTTCTTTTCCAATCATGATTTATTCTTCAAGTATTAACATCTCTTTCAAATCAATTGTCATTTCATATACTATGCAATTTTTTTCAAAAAATGACAATTTAAATCTTGAATTATTGTTACCCTTAGGAATACAAGAAACTCAAGATAAAAAAAAAGTGACTTGTGAATTAGGACTTTCAAATTTCCTTAAAACCATAAAACAAAGTCCTTATTCTAAAGTTACTTCCACAAAAAAATTCTTTCTTGGAGTGATACTAATTGGAGATATATTTGATGTTTATTGTAGATATGTTTTTGATCTAGGAGGAAAGTGACAAACCAAAGTTGTGCTTCTTTATATCTTCTCGATTTGAGTACAAATCGTTTTTCAAGAGGGAGGGTATGATGGAAACCCATTGAGGGCATTCCATTCAAAGGAGTATCAACTAAAGCTAAGGCTAAGAAAGGGAAGTGAAAAAGGACTTTTAAAAGCTCTTTCTTGATTTTCTTTCTCTAAGTCTTAGAATGATTCTATTCTAATATGTTTATATGTTATTTTGTAAGGTTCAATAAGGCTAGGACACCATGAACTTGGGCCCAAGCCCAATAACTAAAGTCCAACAACCCAACCCAAAGAGAAGGGTAAAAGAGACATTTCCACAAAGGGAGGGGGGTGAATTTATCAAATATGGAGCTGTCTCAAGAAGTTCACATGTTTCACACCATCACACATCTTCTGCTGATACACTTGTTACTCACGGCCACGCACGTTCCATTTTTGATTCTAGAAGAGCTTCACATTTTCCACACCACTGTCACGTGGCTAAGAGCTGTATTGCTCATCTTCAATCACCACCGTGCATAACTTAGGAAAGCTATTATAAATTTGCTTTGCATCAGCATGTAAAAACACTTTTGATGTTTGAGAGAAATGAATTGCTGAAGCATTTTCCAGCCTTTTCTCCTATCGAAAGTCCTTCCTTATATTTCCACTTTTTCCCCTCTAGCTTCCTTCCAATGGAGAAGGCCGTCTGAGCTAGATCTCCCTTCACCAAAACACTTATACATCCCTTCTTCCATTATCCAATTACATCCGCTGCATAACTCTACTTCACCAGTGAAATTATTCCGCTGCTTCTGCATTTCTACCTTTGGAGCTCACGGTTATGAACATAACACCAAGGATTGCTCTGATACCACTTGATACCACATGGAGCTCACGGTTCTGAACATTGATACCACTTTGTAAGATAAACATTTGTGGTATATATAATTAATGACCAATTTTATCCTTAATAATAATCTTTGTTCTGATAACATGGTTTTCTAATCTTGTAACTATTAATCTAGTATCTTTACACAAATGTTCGGTTTGATCCAAGTCCCTCAAAAGCATAATTACTACCTTAATTTTCATACTTGTGATTTCAAAGTCAATATGTGTTTAATGTATAAAGGAATTATAGTTAACAGTTGATATGCATTGAGTTTGAATCCTTCAGTATTGTTAATGCTATCAAAGTTGAGATATTGTTTTTCTAACGTTGTAATTTTGAATGAATTATGAATTAGATCAAGATATTGATGTGTATGTAGATAGTAGGCATAATTGACTATTGAGTTGAATGGCGTACCTGGAATTAATGATAAAATATAACTATTAATTTTATTGACAATTTCAATTTTGCGTGCCAAAATTGCTCTACATCATAAAAAGTTGTGAACGTAGTAGTTGTGCATGAGGTATGGGTATGTGTTGCGGACAATAGCTTCAATAGGATCATTAAAGTCCAAGATTAAAAGCTCTTATGGATTATGAATTTCTACTAAAATATCATTAGGTTCAAATAATTTTCCATCTCCGAGATTGATTATCCATTCAGAGAAATGTTTAATTTCTTTTACTTTGTTGCTATTTGGATCACCTTGTGATAAACACATAATATTTTTTTTTGTTAAAGTTAATATTTGACAATGATCCTATAAGTATGAAGCATTTATAGTTGCATGTACAATATCTGATTAGGTTCATACTTGAATTACTGGAAGGATCTGTTTGAAATCACCACCAAAGACTATTACCTCACTTTCAAAAATTGTGTTATGTTGATTTTTAGTTCTCATTATGTCACTGAAAATTTTGTGCAAAGCTTAAACAAAAATTTATGTGTCATTGACGCTTCATCCTATTGGATAAAGTTAGCTTGCTTTAGTAATTGAAAGGCTTCACTTCTTTGTATAATGTTACAAATTGACTTGTCTAATGTAAACATTAGAATTTTAAATTTTGAATGTGTTATCCTTCCTCCGGAAGCAAAAGAGAGGCAATTCCACTTGAAGCAACGTTTAAAAACTATTTTGCATTGACATCGTAATTCATATGACAAAGTACTCAACATGAAGGTTTTCCCTATTCCTCTATATCCATACAAAAAGAACATTCCACTTTCCTTCTTGCTAACGATGTTGATTATTTTGTGAAAATTTCCTTTTATTCAACTCTAAAATAAAACCTAATTTTAGTTCATATAATTTTTTTACTATGGTAATCAGGGAATTGTAAAGTTCAGTTGATAGCAATAAATGTGTATTACCTATGAATGAATTGAAGTTTGATTGCAATATATGTCATTGCTCATTTACATTATAATCTAGTTCTACATAAATCAACCTATTTCCTAACTAACTTGTTATAAACTCATCAGGATAAGGCATAAATGGTCAATCTTTTAGGCTCTTTCCATCTACTTTCAATAGCTTCTCTATTTCTATTAGAGTTAGATTTTGTAATTGCTTAGTGGTTAGACATAGTTCTGCAAAACATATATCATTTTTGTTTAGCTTGGTAAAATGTTAAATATCATCACAAAGTGAGTTAGTGTTATACCTGGTATTGTAGTCCTTCTTCGCTCATTATATAATATTCCATAGGAAAACCATTCCCAAGTCTTGTTCCATAGTTCTTCTGGTTTGTTTATACTCTTAGACAATAGTATTGTTAGAAAAAAATTTCTCTAGTATGGTCCTAAGCTCCAGTCTTTGGCTTCTTTAATAGCTTCTACATATTATGAATCATCTAATAGAAATCATGTTGCAAGGCAAGCTTCTTTGAATGTTTCATATACAATCCCATCTATAGTTTTGAGATTGTCACAAGATAAAGGACATTTAACAACTATCAACATTATTCTTAAGTAGAAAAGTTCACTTGTAACTAGTGGTACCCATAAAGTCTTCCGATGGTGTTTCCTTTCTTCCTTGGTTTCCAACACTTGTCTTTTTTTCATATATACAAACTTTGATACAAATTGTGTATATGTTAATTATCAAGCTTTTGAGTATTTATTGTTACATTCCATCCAACTTGTAAAAATATGGATTTGTAACCAATGGCTTAGTAATAGTTCTTTAATATTATCCTCAAATTTAAAATATATGATTTTTCTCCATGAAGATGGAAAAATAATCTCAGCTAGATTTCTACCATGAATAGGAAATGAACAAATTTTCCATGAAACTTCACAAGGGAATACTTATCAGTAATCAATGTTTGTTTCATATAATCCATTTGTTGAACATTGGAGTGTGCATATGGTTGATTGGGAACAATTGTTATCCTATCATATCCCTTATTTATGAAGTACACTATTAAAGTACTTCACCATTCAACGTTGATATGTGACTAATACTTCAGTAGTAACTTTTGGGTTATAAGAAATAAAAATCTGGTTATCTAATGCAGTGCCTTTCTTAAGCACAATCAATCCATTGTCTCTTCTTTTGTATTATGCACGACTTTTTGGCTCTATCAAGGAGGAGGTTCACCAGGGAAACACAAAAACTGAGACATGAGCCCAACCACATAAGGGATTGACACCACTCTTTACCCAAAATCTTAAGGCAATGGATTAATGGGTCTTTCACCTTTATATATTGCTCTACTTTCTTATTTTTATCCAATATGAGACTTTGACTCACACTTGGATTCCTAGCAATCTCCCCCTCAAGGGTGAGTCCCGTACACTCCCCCTCCAGCGGAAGCATTCCCAACCAACCACAGCCACGAGTAGCCATTTCCAACCGCTGTTCATCTTAGAGAGACTTGCTTACCTGAATACCTTTTCTAGGAAAACTTTCGGCATAGGGATCATTATAGTCGTCTTAGCTAGTCACCAAGACAAACCATCGGCTCTGATACCACTTTTGGATCTATCGAGTAGGAGGTTCATTGGGAAGATACAAACACCAATGAGACATGAGCCCAACCACATAAGGGATTGACACCACTCTCTACCCAAAACCTTAAGGAAATGGGTTAATGGGTCTTTCATCTTTATATAGTGCTCTACTTTCTCATTTCTATCCAATGTGGGACATTAACTCCCATTTAGATTCCCAACAATATCCTCCTCAAGGGTGAGTCCCTTTCACATAGGTACACTCCCCTTCCAACGGAAGCATTCCAAACCAACCACAACCACGAGTAGCCCTTTCCAACCGCCATTCATCTTAACGGGACTCGCTTACTTGAATACCCTTTGCCAGGAAGACTTTCGGTATAGGGACCATTTTACTCGTCTCAGCCGGTCACCAACACTAACCAACGACTCTGATACCACTATTGGGTCTATCGAGTAGGAGGTTCACTAGGAATATACAAACACCAATAAGACATGAGTCCAACCATATAAGGGATTGACACCACTCTCTACCCAAAACCTTAAGGCAATGGGCTAATGGGTCTTTCATCTTTATATAGTGTTATACTTTCTCATTTTTATCTAATGTGGGACATTGACTCCCACTTGGATTCCCAACAATCTCCCCCTTAAGGGTGAGTCCCTTCCACATAGGTACATTCCTCCTATAGCGGAAGCATTCCCAACTAACCACAACCACGAGTAGCGCTTTCCAAGCTCTGTTCATCTTAATGGGACTTGCTTACCTGAATACCTTTGCCAGGAAGACTTTCGGTATAGTGATCATTATACTAGTCTGAGCTGGTCACCAAGACAAACCATCGACTCATATATCACTGTTGGTTCTATCGAGGAGGGGGTTCACCGGGGAGACACAATACCAATGAGATCTGAGCCAAACCACATAAGGGATTGACACCACTCTCTACCCAAAACCTTAAGGCAATGGGTTAATGGGTCTTTCATCTTTATATAGTGCTCTACTTTCTCATTTATATCCAATGTGGGACTTTGACTCACACTTGGATTCCCAACACGACCTTCTTCATTAATTATGGTTACATCCTAGAACCTTTTAGGAAAATATCTAAAGCCTGTTCCATTCTTCATACACGATGATGATTTTTAAGCTACTCCCCATGGGCCATGCATCATGTGATCAACCACACTGTTAATATAGTTGTTGTTATTAAGTTGATGATTAATCTCAACCGATATCACATTGTCTATGTCTTTTATGGATGTGTATTTGCTTGATTGGTGCAAGAATAGTAACAAATGTGCATGAGGCAATCCACATTTCCAAAACTCAATATTGTACATGTCTATAAACAAAGAGTGTCAATATAAATAAATTTTTCCACTATCGTAATAAGAAAGGGTTATTATTGAAATTTGAACTTACATGCTACAACTTTTCCTACCAAGTGTTTTTTAGTCTGACCTTCTAACAATTGATCAAACTTTATTTTGAATACTCTAAATAGTATGTATGATCTCTCAGTAGTTGTAAGTTTCTTTTTATCAAATTTGACCTTTGGCCACTTGGAGTCACAAGTTAAATGAAACAAATAAATATGGAAAATCACCATGGCCACAAATACCATACCATCAAAGTATAATTGGAAGATAAATCCACAACTACTAATGAATGTTGGCAACACAATTCTCATTCTTTTGATTACTCCATTGTATGCGAAAAAACATAATTAATAAAAAATTATCAATTAAAATGCACAAATAATATAAAGACATAAAACATTCAAATATAATATTCGATTACATTCTTTTCAAAATTTATTAAGTAAAAAACTTAATCAAAATGGCGTCTCTATACAACATCGAGGATATATGCAATGTCATTTGCTCTCATACAACCAAAGCATCATACGATGATCGCACAAACACAAGCAACAAAAAACAGGAGTAAGCTACCATTAAAATCATCAGTAATCAACTCAAAATATAAGACAATAATTAACATGACATATCAAACACCATCAACATCATCATCACCAATCACGTAGCATAATTGTCTATCTCCTGCACCCTATCATACCCATTTCTTCCTTCAAATAGGTGGTTCAAGTCATCTCACCCTCCTAGCTAAAGTACATGTTTCCCTACTCCTCAAGGACATACGAATAAAAACATCTACACATCGCACACTAAACATTATACTCAGCAACAAGCCAGAGTCAAGGCAAAACATTCTTCCCCTCTTCATTGTCTCACATAGGCGAGAGGGTATAACACTCAAACACATCCTCTTCCCACATCGTACAACTGAAGAGAGCATTGCACGATCGAAAGAGTCAACTCGGGATTTACTATGCATAACAAGTAAACACACTCATCACATTAACATTCACTTTTAGCAACAATCATAAGATGGCACCACAGAACAACCATAAAGTGGACCAATAACCAACAAAAGTGATCCAACACAAGCACATAAACTTGGCAAATAATTTGGTTTCTGTTTGAATTAGCTCGGTCTGAAGTCCAACACTCAGAAACCAACTAGAACACACCTCTACACAACAAACCCAACAAGGTCAATAAGAGGTCGACCACTTCCTCAAACAACTCGGCAACCAGCTCTATCAGCTCGACCAACCCCAAAAACCCCAAAACAACCTAAACCATGCTGAAAATAGAGTTCTATAATCTTTAAACCGAGGTCAAAAAACAACCTAGAGAGCTTGGCCACATAGCATGGCATCGCAGCCTGGCCTTGGCACGGGACAATCTAGCCTAAACATAACCCAACTTGGCCTGGATATAGCATAACCCAATTTCAATAAAGAAGAGTTTAGATATCTCTGCTTCAATAAGAAAGAGCTCGGTCAACTCGGTTTCAACAAGGAAGAGCTTGGATAGCTAAATTCCAACAAGAAAGAGCTCGATCAGCTCGGTTTCAACAAGGAAGAGCTTGGATAGCTCGACTCCAACAAGAAAGAGCTCGTCCAACTCGATTTCAACAAGGAAAAGTTTGACCAACTCAACTTCGACAGGGAAGAGCTCGACCATGATAAATTAAATTTCAATTTTCATCAATTAAAGCTTGGTTCAAACATTATGCGGCTCGAATTGACCTATGGGAATCACATCTTATCACTAAACCACTTAAACTCACTGTTTGAGCATTTTACTCACTTAATTTGACAACTTAGATACATGGAAAAGGACTTAGGCACTTATAATTGTAAAACCCAGAGAAAAATAATAAAATAAACTATATAATAATAAAAAGTAATAAAATAAAATAAATTAGTTTTTGTGTGATTTTGTATTATAATATTTGCTCAATAAAAAAATTAAATTATAGTTTATTAACTTCGGGAGTGTTGATTTGAATGTTGTATAGCGTGGCGAGTTGATTAAGAGAGTTGAGGAATTTATAAATTTCTTTCGAATAAACTATTTTTATCTGAAATTTTATTTTGTTATTAATTAGAATTATTATTAATTGGAATTATGGGGTTATAGTTGGATAATTGTAAACATTTATTTAAATTGAATTTCTATAATGGTATTATGGTTTTAAAATTTAAATTTTTTTTTTCGTAATCATGGTGTCCAAAATTGAGGTATTCCACTAATAACTTCACTAGTAGGAATAATAGACACCCTATTGCATCTGTAATACTAGACAACACCTTATAGAGGCTAAAACAATGGATCTCACGTCCTATAGCAACTAGCCTTTGGACAACCACCTTATAACAACTCAGCCACTGGAAATTACATCTCCTATATCAACTAAAACATTCCAGAAAGCATACAAGAAACCAAACCACTAGGGAAATATACTGCATATTGTACTGGAATATTACACAGGAACATGACAGTAATGGAACACTAGGATTTGGACCCTATAACAACTAAACAAAAAGGTCATGAAACCTTATAGCAACTGAACTCATTAGATTTAGACCCTTAACCACACCATATTTACATTATTAACATATTAAGATTGCTAAGACAAACAAAAAGTGCAGTGTTTTATTTGTCATTCGATTATGAGTTTGACCGTTTAAAATGCAAATTCGTGAGTCACTTTGAAGTGTGCTTTGGTGTAAGTTCTGTCCACCAAGAAGGAGCTATGAAATTGTTGAATGAGCTTCGATGACAGATTATCAATGACACGTCAATTCTATTGAGTTTCTTCTTTATGATTGAACTGTAAAAGTTTGATTCAGATTCAATTTTAGTGACTGTTTGTGGATATCAAATGCACGCCAATTGAGCTATGACATGATTTAAATCAGCTCGGCTGCAAATTGATCACTATAGTAGTAAATTTTCACCAATTACATCGAAATTGGACTTGCCCTGAGTCTCTATTACATGTTTCTTTCATACTTAGCATTAGTTCATTGCTGAGTTCAATATGTTGATTCATTGAGTCTTTGCAGTTCTGTTCTAAATTTCAACATTCCGTAGTATATTTTGGTCTATGGTCACGAAAATGAAGTCAGTGCAGTCATTGAATTGAATCATTGAAACTGTTTAATAAGTTTTCATTAAGATCATTGCACTGATCGTTAATGACTGTGTTTGTTTGTAATGTCTTTATTGACAATCTTGTGTTGTTCAATTACACATTTAGTTTGGTAGTCAGCAGCTATTTTGTTCTGTCATTGATCATTCTTGGTATAGTGGTGTTTCTTATATTCAACCGTGGTGCAGATTTCATTTGGTGATTTTACCATAGCTTATGCACTAAACTATTCTGTATTATATCTAACTATATTATACTAAACTAAAAGAAATTGAACTATTTAAAATAATAAAGAAACTGAACTGTTTTACAGTTCAATTTTTAAAAACTAAACTTATATAGTTAACTAATAACTGTACTAAATCATACCATTACTATTTATATACACTAAAAATGGGCTGAAACACGAAACTGTGTTTTCATTGCAATTATTTCATGGTTTGTATTATTTTGAAATCTAACAAATTTTTACAAACATATGCTGTTGCTTATATTTTAATAATATTAAATATTTGTAATATAGAGAAAATACTAGTCATTAAATATTAAATATATATATATATATATATATATATATATAATTGTATTATATTTTATAATTATTTTTTCATACACACATTTTTTATCTTTTTATTTTTACAAAATATATTTAGTTTTATTGATTTACAAAATAATTTCCGATCCATAATTACAATTTAATAAAATTTTGTTCTTTTAAAATATGTAATGAATTTTAGTATAAATTTAATAATATTATTTTATTTTAATAATATTATTTTATTTTAATAATTATTATAATTAATTTTTTAAAGAACTTTAAAAACAGTTATTTATATATTTATCCATAATCTATATATATTTAGTTTTATTAATTTACAAAATAATTGTCGAATCTTGAATACAATTTAATAAAATTTAGTTCTTTTAAAATATATAATAAATTTTAGTATAAATTTAATAATATTATTTTATTATAATAATTATTATAGTTAATTTTTAAAGAACTTTAAAAACAAATATTTATTTATTTGTCCATATTATATTATATTATATTATATTATATATATATATAATCTAAAAGATAAGTCGGACATGCATTTTTATTTTTTTGTTTCTTATATTTTTTATGTTGTTGAAAAAAAAAAGAACAAAGCAAGTAAAAGTTTCAAATCAAACGGTTCACAGTTTAAAACAGTTAACTGTATTCTTAATAAAAAAAAAGTTTAGTTTTTTTAAATTGAACTAAAAAAACACTATAGTTCAGTTTTTATAAAAATAGTTCAATTTTTATAGTACAAAACAGTATAGATTATCTACAGTTTACTATAACTAAGTTAATTATGTCCGGCTTTACATTTTAAGGGTTGGAGACTTGAAAGAACTTTCTACTAAATCAGTGCTGTCACAACAGGAATTGTTTTGCAACATCCTTGTAAAATTCAAGTAAGCGTTTTAAGCTAAGCCAAAAGAGAGAATATTTCAGTGCTGCCAACCTGTGAGGTTCAAGGCTGTTGAGTGTAAACACCAACCAAGAACGAACCGATTTTTTATATGTTTTCCGAAATCTATAATTTGTTGTTTTCTTGTAACAAGGCCATTATACCAAGTGTCTTGGAAGAACCTTTGGTGTTCTTCCATCTCTTAGGTCATTTTTTCTTTCAAGTTTTCAAAATTAAAATTGGACTTAGACACTAAGTGTGTCTTTGAACCAAAGTTTCAAGTCTTACCTTTCGATTTTCATATTGTTTTACTTTATTTTCACGTTTTTAGGAGTGATTTAGGCTATAAGAGATTAAATTTTAAACCTTGTCACATTAGAGGTCCGAATTTGGAAGTCTATAGTTTTTCTATTTTGTTTTTTGTTTGTGTGAGCCAATATTTTGAACTCAAGGATGATTTTATCTTGAAATTGATAAAAACAAATAGCCTAAGACATTCTAGCCAGGTAACTCACCTCTCTTACCTCAGAATTGGCTTTTGGTGAAAACTTACAACATTTTCAAATTAAGAGAACTTTTGAAATGAAAAAGATGTCGAGACATTTGTCCCCACACAGGTTAAGTGACTATGAGGAATCTATCACTCTAAAAAAAATTTCAAAGGAACTCTGAGAACTTAACCTATGACATCAAGAAGAAATGCAAATGAGAATGAGAGATAAAATTGATAAAGAATTACAAATTGCACTCCTCGTGGATGACATTAAAGTTTTAAAAGGAGAACAAATGCAATAGAGAGAAAAATCAAGGGGAAATAGGAGTGCGATGTCTCATTTTGAGCAAGAGAGTTTGAGAGAAGCTACTCTTTGGGTTACATCGAAAAGAGGTTGTAAAGAAAAAATATCTTAGATCATTTTTCCAAACAGAGGAGCATGTCTTATAGGGTCTCAAAATATCTAGAACCTCTTTCTTAATCAATTTCCATAAAACAACACATAATTGAAAGTCTAATTTCATCCATTGAGATTTTTTCTTCATTTGGGACCATAGAAATATCTTGTTCAAGGTGATTATGGTGTTCTTGACCAAGAAACCACAACTCCACAATAGAGGACCATGGTAAATAATTTTTCCAATTGAGTTTTGCAGATGTATAGAGGTAGCAGACAAAGAGGAATTAATTCCAGTAGAAGAGGCCATTTTAAAACTATGAGAAGAAATGAGACTCGTGATTTCAAATAAAGTGAGGGAGGAAACCCTAAGTATAAGCCCAAGCCAACGAAATGGAGAAACAAGAACCGAACCACACTCAAGAAGCCCCGACGAGACGATCGGCAATGAATCGGTGTAACTCCGACACGGGAAGCCGATGCGTGCGGAACACGCGCCCGACACTGGTCGAAGAGAAGCGACGCGTGGCGACTTGTGTGAAGGCTTCTAAGGAGGAGACCACCAGGGTTGGGTTGCGCTTCTCAAGACGTACCTAACCCTGACTTTGTAGGAGAACAGTGGCGACAACGGACAGCGACGATGACAACGGACAGTGGTGCAAACAATAGAGTTGACTAATAGACGATGACACGGAACGATAGACGAAGAAGACATAGAAGTCTGACTCTTGATACCAAATTGAAGAGTTAGAGAAGCTGAAAAATCTTAATTTTTACTTAAAAAATATGATACAAACTTACTATTGTATCTATAACTATAAAAGTTATAGATACAGTAACTCTGAAAAGTAAAAGGGTGGGAAGCCCCTAACATAAATATTTATAATAAAGACATTATACTTTAACAAAAATAATAATACATTCTCTAATATCATTAGTTCCTTCATTTTCCTTGAACAAAGCTATAGCAATAGCATCGCCATCAATGCCACGAACTCCATTTGTTCTTGTTGAACACAGTGATAATAATCTCAAATGTCACTAATATTGTCGACTTTTTTTCTATTTTTGATGTCAGCAACTTGGTCTATATTACTCTACCGTTTCAACTACCTTGAGTCTTCTATCATGAAGCCTGAATTATACCATGACAACATTTGTATTGACCTGCCTCCTTTACCTTTGTCGAAAAATATCCTCTTAATAACTCTTTTTCTATCTTCTTCTCCTAACTTCATAATTTCATCCTTCACACTAGAACTCTCATTCTCCCAAAATGAATTTTGAGGACCATGATTAATCTCAACTAGAGAAGCCTATATGCATCTATAATCAGGATCAACTTAAGATCTAAGCAAGTAAACCCCTTACTTTATGTCCCTAGATTTCTTTTTAAGTACTAATATATACTTTTATTAAATTAATTGTAAAATTTTGTTTGAAAATAAAATTTAATTAAAATATTATAAGTGATTGTTAAATTTTATTGGTATTAAAAATGATATTTAGTGAGCTAACAAATCTTTTTCAATCAAATGATATGTGCATTGGTGAAGCTATTGAACAAATTAATAGGTCTTCTTTCATTTTGAAATGTACAAAGAAAATGGATTTGAAAAGGCATTGATTTCTCCCAAGGATTTGAAATTAATATAAAATCTAAGTTTCATGAAAAACGTATTAGTGGTAAAAAGAAATAATTTGATGAAAATGTTGAGAATGAAACAATAAAATATCTTCAAGAATCATTTATAATTGATTACTTTTGTACATTGTAAAAAATAATAATTATCACACTGCAAAGTATATTTGAACAATTTAAATATATAAAGATATTTTTTATTTTTTTTATTTAGTGTTCAAAATTTAAAAATTCACTAAACTACTTTTGAAAGAAAAAATGTTAAAGCTTGAAAAATCTTTGAAACATGGTATTTTGTTGGAATGGATAGATTGAATTTATTTTTAAAATTAAATATCTGAAAGAAAATTATAGAATTAAAAAAATATAAATCAATTGATATTATATAAAAAGAATAATTTTTTTTTGGAAATATTTTACAGAAAAATATATATAATTTTAATACTAGTTGCTTCAGTCGAAAGAAATTTTTCAAATATAAATATAATAATAACTTATTTAAAATCAACATCTCAAACAAAAATTAAACGAATTGATCTTATTATCTATTTAAAAAATAAATATTAAACAAAATTCGCAAAGACAATTTAGTTGATAATTTTTCATCACATAAAACTCAAAATAGAAGACTTTATTATTCTACGCACATTTAAAAACCATACTTTCATAATCTTCGTAAGACAATGTGAGAATAATATACACCGAAATCAAACTCTAACATTTAAAATTATCAGATGTGACAAATTCCATGTTAAAAAAAATCAAAATATATTATTTTATTTTGAAGAGAAACCAAAACATTAATCTTTTTAAAAATAATTGCTTCTTAATATTTACATCAACATGATGCAATTTAAAATAAGTGCATGAGATCCAATCTCTGAAGATGTTAGTTTTTCTTAATAAAATCTAAAAAAAAAAAATATATTGGACACATTTATTATTTAGAAGTATATGTTCGCATTTATCCGCGTCTATTAATTTTACATTAATTTAGTAAAAAAATATGAAAGATGATTCTTTTAGTATTAATTTAAAAAAAATATTTTTTTAACAACTTTATTATATATATATATATATATATATATATATATATAAACTTTTGATTTGTCCATTTTAAATATTTATTTAAAAATAAATTCAAACGTACTAATATAATAACTAAACATCCTTGTTGTTTTGTTAAGGTTAAAGAATGTCAACGTAAATCACATACCCTTCTAATCTACATTGCAAATCATGCGGAATCTTTTTCCACTTTCATACTGTCTCAGAAACAACTATTATTTTACAACGTGAAAATATTAAATAGTAAAGGTTAAATATGTTTTTAGTCCCTATATTTTGGGGCGATTTTGGTTTTAGTCCCTCTTTCAAAACGAAGGTACAATTTGTCCTTTAACTTTATAAAACTCTGGTTTTAGTTTTTTTTACCAAATTTTTTTAACTTGATTTGCTGTTTTAAACGCGTTTCTCAGTTAACATCATTGAAGCAAAAATGTGTCAAACAGGGTAAACAATCCAAATGCTATAATGAAACGTGCTTGAAACAACAAATAAAGTTAAAAAATTTGGTAAAAATAACTAAAACTAGAGTTTTCTAAAGTTGAATGACTAAATTATTTAAAAGAAGAACTAAAACCAAAATTGCCTCAAAGTATAGAATATAGGGACTAAAAACATATCTAACCCAAATAGTAATTATGTGACAAGCTGTTATAATAAGTGGTAGTATTATTGTAAAAGATGTTTTCTTTTTATAAGCTTTTTTCCTAAAACTTCTAGAAATAAATAATTCTTTTATAACTGAAAAAAAATATATTAAGTTTTACAAATTAAACTTATGTACAAACTAAATTTAGTTTATAATTTTTTTTTCTGTAAATACTTGTTTAAAACTCGTAAATTAATTTTAGTTTATGAAAAACATTTTATTTCTCCTGTAGACGCTTATTTAAAACTCGTCCAAACATATAACAAATGACCAATTATTAGCTTTTAATTAGTAACGGGCAATATCTTTGATTGACCAAACCATACGTGGGTGCTAAATCTTCCCCTTCAATATTCGCCTTTGTTAGAATGGAGGAAAGGTTCAAATTTTAAATTAAAAGAAGAATTTTGAAATAATTGCTCTTATCTTTATCGTACAAATCATTCATATTTTCTTGTCTGCATCTATCTTAACCATAAATCACTAATCCCATAGATGTACCAAGACAATTATTTTAATTTAATCAATACTCTCAAAGTTAAACCTTGAATATGAAGAGGTTATATAAAACATTCAGAAAGATAGTTTCCCATAAGTGAAAATAGTCACCCAATCCCACCCATAACGAATTGATCACTTAATAAACTAACTCAACCTCGGATCCGATCCACCATGGATTGATAAATAAACAGGTTAACTCACTGACTCACTTAATTATAATTTTTTAAAATAAAAAAAATTACAACATTTCTATAATTCAAATCTAAATAAATTTCACTTATGAGATATTTAATTAGTTTTGAAAATAGGAAACTTCAATAATTTTTTCAAACAAAAAATAATAATAAATATTTTTTTATAAAATTAAAATTAAATTTAAATAAAATAAGGTAGGTGTGTTAATGAACCAACCCGGCCCACCACGGATTCAACCCGAATGAACCGTGTTTAAATAAACCGAGTTGAAATCTAACCCACATAAAAAAATACAATTTTCTTATATCCAACCCAATCCAAACCCGTGGTGGGTCAGCTTGACCTGGGGATTGTGACCCATTTTGACAACTCTACCATCAATACTACAAAAAGGTTCTACATTACTCAACGTGATTATTTCTCGGCTAAGATACTAAAGATATTTTAGTATGTACGAAGTACGAATGCTCATTTTAATAGAAGAACAATACAGTAAATAAATAAAATTGAGAAATAAACCCGTATACACGTTCAATGAGTTTGATAATATCCATGTCCATGTTCCTCAATTTTGGATTACATGTATTACAATATGGTTACTCATTTCCCCGTATGACATCAGCTTTACCATAAACTGGAGTAATAAGTCCAAGAATCACAAAGCCACCTAAAATGACTATCAAAATGCCTAAAGAATTTATCAGAAGTGCTTCATTGGAATAGCGTGATATGATCTTGTTCACCTGAAGGAATGTAGCTTTCTCCAAAATACCAGTAGCAGTTGTGGCTATGGCTAAGGCATAGATATACATACCAAAGAAAACATGCCATGGCAGTAAAGTTGCTCTTCTATTTCTTGACCCTCCAGGGTACCAAAATGTTGCAAACCCAGCAGCCCACTAATTAATATTTTACCAAATAATTAGATTCAACGAAATGATAGAATCCAAGTTCGAAACAGGTTAAAAGTTTCTCTATAAACACTTACAAAAGATGGAAAAAAAAAGGCTTTTCCAAAAAACTTAACTTTAACTATGCACATAAGCTAATTATAGTTTATGGAAGAAGTTTATTTAATTGTTCTTTCTTATTTTTGTCTTGAATATAAGAACAGCTTGTAAGATGAAGTGTCATACCTGGATGAGGAACAGGAAAAAGCACGCAAGGCCTAACCATGAATGGAGGCTGTAGAAGTTGTCAATGCCCTTGTCAATGTGAAACTTCCAAGCTGCCCAGATACCGATCAAGCTCAAAATGAGAGCAGCAAACTGTAATGTGAGATGAACTGATTTTTTGAAGCTTTTAGTTCCAGATAGAGTCTTGTATGCAAGCATCCCTGCAAATTGCAATAGTGAATAAAAGAGGGATGTTCTAACATGAAAGTATTGATAAACAATCAAGGGGTGGTAACTAATCATCAGATAAACTGTGTAAACTAAGTGGAAAACACCATGTTCCTAGGACAACAATGATTTAACCTACATTCAGATTAGGACAGAAATCATACATGGAGATAAAACAAACATCAAATATTATTTGAACTTATTTATTGTGCTTGTTTTCTTTAGAGGATCGCAAACAATATCCTACAAAATGGAAACTTACATCTAATTGGTAACAATTCATATAATTCAAAATATGGCAAAGTATCAGTATCCTCCTATCCAATACCAATACTTATAGATATCCAATGAATATCCTCCTTTTTGGCTTCTTTCAATTTTACTGACTAATATGTTTGGATCAAATACGTGAATAAGACTTCAATCACATATAGTTCTATTTTTCCCTCTGTATCCTTAAACATATAGCAAACAGTAGGCAATTATATAGAACCAAGAACCCTAGATGCTTTTGTGACTTTGATAGGGGAGCATTGGAAAAATAAAATCTAACTCTAGATCTTGGATATGATCATAGGTACTGCTTTTGTAACTCATGATCGTCAACAGCGGACAGAAATGATAGAATTATATATTGATGAGAAATGGTCAACACTTACAAATATTGTGTATCCATCATGTAAGTATTTTTCAAAATTTATATTCACACTTATATCTAAGCAATATTATATCTTACACTTTTATAGTTTTTGCATCCTTGTATCAATGTCATATGGTACTCATGTTGTATCAAGTACTCAGGCTTCACAGAATGGAAACAAGAATAAAGATCATAGAATGCTTCACCTCCTAAAATACCCTAACCATAGAGAAACATTGTGAATCAACAACCTAACTAGTGTACCATGGTGCCAAAAGACTCCTCACTTTGCAACAGTTTACGACAGAGTGTTGTGCACAACTTTATCCTTGAATTCTCCATACTATGACTCTAGTTTTAGCTATCTTAATTTTCTTTTTTCAAGATGACTAATGTTTTCATATACCAAGTATTAATTTTTTTTTCTTCCTAATTTGTCCTCAAATCAATTTCCCTCTCTTTTCAAAACAACGCATTTATTTTGAAAAAAACCTAGAATATTTCAGTAAAATTGTTTCAAAGAGGGGTATATTTATTATTCTCCTTAACATGGGAGAGAAAACCTTAAACTGCAATCATTTGGAACAGAGGAAGTGTATGCAAAAGGACTGTTTCCATATTTGAGCCATGCTCAACTTCATCGTGAATAAGTGAATCAGCAATCATGAATAGCACCATATGTAAACGGACAAATGAGTTTCTGTTATCAATGGTTGCCTTGCACAAATACAGGGACACCCTAATTTGATTTTAATACAAAGATCTAATAACAACTCCAATGCAACTGAAATATGATCAGTGACCACAAAAAGTTTCAGAGATACCAATCTGCATAAAATGATGTACCAGTGAGATACTTAAGAAAATTAAAAAATATAAAAAACATTTACCTTCACCATTGATTAGAACAAGCCCAATCACCATCAACACAGGATGAACCTACATTGGAAAAACCAAGCCAAGACAACAAAGCTAAAAGAATTCAAACAAACATGGACCTAAAACAAAGTGATAAAAGAAAGTCAACAAGACAACACAATATTCATGATCAAACACTGAAAACCATTCCACCCTTTTCAGTTTCTCGTTCAAAATCAAATTCCCCATAACAGAAAAACGAAAAGATTTAGCAAATCCCGCATACCCATCACCCGAAAATGAAAAGAGAAGGCCGTGAAGAGGGATAGTTACGTTAAAGATGAGATCTTTGTTGTCAGAGACGAGAGCGAGGCCACCCCGAAAATGGACGGCCCATGTGAGGAGAAGAACAGTGACGGCGACGCCGACCACCCTGACCACCGTGAAGATCGGAAAACTTACCACGGGGAGAGTCGCCATTGGGATCTTTGTAGAGAGAAAAGGGAAGAGACACAAGAGAGAAATGAAAGAAAGGTGAAAGGATATACAAAATGAAAATGGTGTAGCTTTGTACAGTGATATCAGTTTCTTCCTACACCAGAAACAAACAACTTTGACATTCTAAATTAAAATTATGAATTTAATTTAGGTTTTAATTAGTAAGAATTTTCTGGACAATTTATCTTTTTGTGATAATGAAAAGATAGTTTTATGTAATAATTCATTTATATAGCAAATTGCTAAGATGTAATTATTATAAAAAAAGTCAATAAATATAATTTAATTTTGTAAAATATGTTTAGGGGCAATTACGAAATAGAAAGTTTTGGATTTAGTTTATAGTGTGTTTTGCGGAGTTTAATGATTATGAAATAATTTTAACTTGGTGATTAATTAAAAAATATTATTAATGTAATTTTAAATAATTATTGTAAAATCAACAAAGATGATTCGATTTTATGATAAATATTTTTGGCATATTAATGAATAACTTATTTTCTATACTTTATGACAAATTTCGAAAATTTAAGATTCAATTATATATTTGCATGACCCATGACTAATACTATAAGAAAATAGTTTAAATGTGTTTTAATTTTTTTCTAAGAATTATGATTTCCGTTCTCAACCCTTAAAAACGTGTAATAAAATAAATAATTTAATACTATCTTAATAAACTACCGATGCTTTTTTAATTATTATTCGATAAGTAACAGTGTATTAAAGTTTTAAGTTTCAAATTTTAATACATGAAAAGTTTTAGTGTTTATCAAGAACGCAACGCAATATTCCAATTTTTCATAACATTTAATTATTATGGGATATGTACATTTTCAATAAAACAATCAATTCAAAGAAAACTTATAAAATATTATTATATATATTTAGATATAATTTATAATAATAAAAGGTATCTAAAATATAACTATGAGATATTACATTGAATCAAGAGTGTAATAGATTTAAAACAAAAACAAAAAAAAAACAAAAAAACAACTGAACCTGAATATGTTACTCTAGGCCGAGGTCCATCTCTTCCTAGTATCTCTTTATCATATAATCATCACTCTCGACCTTAAGATTGGGTGGTTATTAGAATATTAGAAACATTCTCCTATTTCGAAACTCTTACGACAATACAACACTAAGCACAACATTATGATTTTCTCCATGAATTTTTTTTTACCACATACTTAAACTAAATACACATTTCTCATTATCATTCACAGGGCATTCATAATTTTTAAAAACTATATACATAACATCCATTATCATAGGTCAAAATATACATCAAATCAGAATTATCAATCTACTTAAATAAGCAATTACATCATTACAATTCACAGGAGATTCATAATTTATTGCAAAGTGTACATATCCTCGTAATAATCAACTTAAAACCAAACAAGAAATTAAAGTTAAGAAAACAACATAAAATGCTATAAACAGAGCGCTCAGCGAATTATACTAGTCGCCCAACGAATTAAGGCAAAAAGAAGTACAAACCTGTAGTGGAAAAGTGGCGCTCAGCGCCTCAGCACCAAGAAACCAGAGAGCTCTCTGGTTTTGCAGCGCTCAGTGTCAGAATTCTAGTAGCTCACTGTTTTGGCAGCGCTCAACGCCATACAAGGGCGCTCAACGCTATACTAGATGACAACAACATGTTTTCCTTATTTAGATCCCCCTCAGGCCTATCCAAATGACCAAATTAGTATCCTTGACACTAGAATTGGTGCAAAATCATGTTTTATGACTAAAATTAAGTACCAATTTGCTTATTTGGTCAGAGAAAAGGTACACCAGATCAAACCAACCACTTAAAAGCTCACCACTCAAATTCTACATGTTATAAACCATATTTTAGTGATCTAAGTGGCTAAACAAGTCATAAATGACTCAAAAACAGACCCCAAACACTTAGTTTCTTCCCAAACCAACTCTTTTAGATTTTTACCTGTCAAAACCCCTAAAATAGACTAGAAACTAACCCAAAACTCTACGTATTAATTACATCAAGATGCAATAGCAGATTCTAACAAATTATAACCTTAATACATTATCTCAAGTGATCAAAACAAGTAATAATTAATCAACATTCACAACAATACTCTTCCAATTCAAATAACACATATATAATTCAATTTTAAACAATTATAGCACAACACAACAAAATCTCAAACAAAATCAATCTCTTAATCAAACTCAAGTATACTAACTCAGATAATCAAAGCACTAAAACAATATAATATAGGTATTTATCTTCATTTACATGACAAATGACCAAACCGCTTTAGAGAGCCTAAAACAACCTCAAACACACAGGAAGTCTTATCTACTCCTACGAACCACAAAATCATAATTAAGGTAAACTCCACGGATCAACGAAGACTCAGATTGAAGACTCAAAAGATACATGAAAGCTGAGTGGAACCCACATGAAACAAATATAAGGAAAGACCAAAGAAAATGGTTGAAAACTCAACTTACTCAAGCAGAGAAACTGATCGGTCTAGATTGAAAAGCTCGGCTCAAGGATCAATCCTACGGTCTCAGTTCTTCAATCAGCCGAGCTGAGAGGAAGAACCCTTAAAGAGAAGTCATAGAGCTCTAGAAGAGTGGTTTCTATAGAGATGATGTATTTTAAAATAATGAAACTCATTCATAGCGAAGCTATTTATATTAAAATCATTTAATATTAAAACAATTGAGTCTCACTATTTTTAAACCATTACCACTTCTAAACATGTCATTTTTCTAAGGTGTTACATTCTCCCCAACAAAAAAAAATCGTCATCAAAAATTCACTTATCAAGTAGAAAGAAAAGCATGCTCTCTTGATTCTTTCTTATCACTAAAACCTAGCTTGACCGAGATACTACCCCTAACACCTAACTGACTGAAAACCTTGCCTCTACGAAAAATGCTCTATTGTACAACAATATAGATTAGTCTAGCCAGTACTTTCAAAACAACTTCTCAACCTCAACATTAAACCTTGAAAGATTCTTTACCTTTGATCAACCAAAATTGTGTCTACCCAAACTAAACTCACATTCCATATATCCTCCACCACTTCTGTAAGTTCTACCAAAAATGAAAGATAACCTTAGATCTTAATCTGGTACATATTAGATATCTCTTCATATAATCTCATTTCATCTTTGAAGCTTAACACAATTGACTTGATCACCCACAACTTTTGATCTATTGCCAATTGCTGACACTTTTAATCACCCTTAACACAACCACTATGATAACTTCATGCTTCTTATACTAATCTTGGTCAATGAGTAACACAATCCTTAACCATGATATCCTACTACCAAAGAAGAATTCTTATCTGTTTCAAGAACCAAAACCAAGATTGGTACTCTATTTGCGTTTCTTGACCCATTCGTCTGTAATTATCTTTAGAACTGCATCCTTCTCAACTTGAAATCACTAGTTTGATATGTACCTAGCAACTTTATGATACATCTCAATCTACAATTGTTTGATCTTCCTTTTTCCCCATACATTTTGAGAAACTCATTAATTATAGTATAGAGACTATACTAATGAATTATCCTCATGAATTCACTCCAGACTTTAATCCTCATACTTCTCCGCTAACTTTTACTTTATTATGATCCAATCAATAACTCATCTTCTCTCTATTCAAAGCGTCCATTAACTCTCTCACTTCAGGATTGATACTACAACTTGAAACCATAAATTCACTTATTCTTCTTTGTCTCTTAACAAACTTCCTCTGTGTAACTTCACACTTTTAGTTTTGATTGCTCGTTGAACCCTTTTAACTAAACCCCATTGAAACGACATCTTTGCTGCTCTACAGAATACTCTAACGCATCAACCACCCTGCCTTGAGTAAGATACCCTTCTCATATACCTTCCATCATAAAGAAACATAACTGGTCATTACTCCATTGCGTTACTCTGATTCCCATACTTTCCCACTCCTTTGTTTACCGAAATAATGGTCTCTTTGCGGCATTAGTGACAAAAAAAATGACCAATCTTAAGAAACCTCATTCACAACTTTTGTAGAACTTTCAACACCTTAAAACTCCATTTTTCCAATGAAATCCTTTCGTTAACATTATCTCAACTCCTTAAAACTATAATTTCTAAAAGCCATTTCTACCTTATCCAAGACTTACACTAGAGTGGTCCTACATGCCCTCTGCTTCTCTTCTAAGATCCACCAAACTTGTAGTTATCCTGGTGATTATACCGAGTCCAAACCATTACTTTTCTAACAACTCCCCTACTTGAATATTTTATTTACTTCACACTCATCAGGAACTATGCAATTAGGAATAAACACCAATACAATAGTGAACTTCACCGTTTTTAGGTGGTAATTTTAGTACCCGCTTCAGAACACTTGTATCCCCTCTTTCACCACAAAGATCATGTGCTTCTCTCATTCACTTGTCTTTGTCAAACATCTCTAATTCACATCGCACTTGCCCCACTTGTTAGATCGATCTGCACATGATGTACAATTACAAACTCACCTTCTTAACTCAAGAATCTCTCTTACAGACCAAAATCCACTAGAAGGAGGTTGGAAAATTACCAAACTACAACTCTTGAGTTATAACTCCAAACATGAAAAGAAAATCATTCATATAAACTTTGAACTTGAGTATTTTGATCACCACGAGACATGCCACATATGAGAAAACTACACTTGGTCAAAACTGAAGTGAAAACATCAACTCAACTCTAAAACCCCCTTTAAGAATCAACCTCTTTAACTCTAACTATTTTTAAACTACTACCACCTTTAAAAATACTATTTTTCTAAGTTGTTACATATTAGACAATTAAAAATGTTAGAAAATTTTGAAAGATTCACTTATAAATATATATATATATATATATATATATATATATATATATATATATATATTATTTTCTAATTTTATTCTTAATAAGTAATTATTTTTATTAATTTTATTTTTTAAGTGATATTTTTCAAAATTTGATTATTATTTTTAAAATTTAACTATTTTTTAAAACTAAAATAATTATTTTATCAATACTGTTTGTTTAACTTAACAGTTTTTTTTAATTTTTGTCATTCAAACAACTGATAAATGTTTATTTATTAAATAAATATTAAATTAATAATACGTTAATAATTTTCAAACTACTTGTTAATTAATCTTATTTTTCAGTCTTTATTTATAGACCTAAAAAAAGTTATAAATTATGCAGGAAATACTAAGTTAATTCTCTTATTTATTATATTATGCTTATACTTTTATAACTTTCTTAAAGCATTTATTATTCAAGTGTCGGAAAATCTTATATAAATGATTTTTTTTGTTTTTTTTTTATCAATAACTCAGCGAACCGATCCATTATCAGTTTGATTTTCCTAAGCACTCACTAGTATTTTTTTTTTTTACCATAAATCACACTCTTTTCTAATAAGAATAATATAATAAGTTTTACATTTTAGATTATGATAAAATTAGTTACGTGCATGTATACGATAAAATACAATTTTTAATTTACACTGATTTTGATTTTTGCAAATTTCTTTTTCAAAAATAGGCTTATATGCAAATATCTTCATAGTTTTAATTATTCTAAAAGAATTATCCATTTATGAACAAATATTTCATGTATTTTGTGGTAAGTATATATAAGAATGGGTCCATCCATCAATAATAAACTATTTATGCTCTAAAAAAATATTCTTAAATTGTAAAGTTAAATACAATACTGATATACAATTTATTAGCGTTAATAACTACTTAAAAATTACACCAATTGTAATTCTTAATTAATTGATCTAGTAATTTAAAAAAAAAATCTAAGAATATTCAAAACTTTTTCGACAATTATTGATAATACTTTATGGAAACCACATAAAATGATTCCATTACAAAGAGTGTTGTCTTGTTATATAGAAATATTCCATGGTTTAAGTAAAATACTTAAACCTTCTACTCGTTCATTCCATGATTGAATTAGAAGTTTCTAAAGGGGAAAAAGTTACATTCAATCATTTATTTTTTAAAATAATAGATTTTTTAATAAATAGTATAGGTGTAAATTATTTTTAAACTCATTCACTTATAAAACAATAGTATAGTAGTAAGTTATTTATTTATTTTGTTATAATTATCTTTAAGTTACATTAACGACAACTACTTACGATATGATAGTGTAAGTTTATAACATGAATAATGAAAATTAATTAACATGAAATAGTTGACCAACTCGTCTATAAAAGGAATATTTTGTAAAATTAAGAAATGAGTTATTAAAAACTTGGGAAGAGTTAAAAGTTAATAAACTAATTATTTATCTTTTAATTATGTTATATAAAATTTCTATTAATTCTTTTAATAACTTATATATATTGTATAATTTACAAACTTAAAACTTTATTTAAGGAGAATGTAATTGATATCACAGGAATAGTCATGTTAAATTAGCTTATATAGAACTTAATTCTAGTTCAAGTGGGTTGGAGTTAAAAAAATTTATTGAAAAAAAATACTTTATTAGAAAAATCACAAAATTAAATATCTATAAAACTCATAAGTTAGAATTAACCCATGCACCTTTTTTTAATATGAGAAAAATATAATAATAAATCAAAAATCTGGAAATAATATATTTGTAATCTAATCATAAATCAATTTATAAAAAAGTTACATGGCATGGTTATCCTTATGAACAATGTTTGGTTAAGCCTCTTCGTGAAGAAAACATAGACCAGAATTGTGCCACGACTAATAACAACCCTCTTTGGTCGATCTAAAGCAACATATTTACTTTTTGAACCTGTAAAAATGTTCTCCTTGGATTAGCATAAACCAATTCATAAATAACCCCACGATTAGTTGATTTAAGCAATATCATACAACATGGAAACTCTCAAACCCTTAATTCCTCATAACCAAACCAAACAAGGAAGTCACTAAAAACTTTCAAACTAATCAAACTTAAGAATCAACAACATCTTTTTTTTGCGTTCATCAACAACATCTTTTCTTCCTATTTTCTTTTATATATAGTTGTTATTGAGATATAATCATTAGATAAAAAAGTTGACTTCTAGAAAATGGATAGCCTTTTGATGTAAAGTTTGACTTGAATCTACTTCGTAGAATTCATAATTTTTTCTCATAGCCTTAAGCAAACTTGAGTTTGTATGATGTAATAAAGCAGATGGTTTAAAAAAATATTTTTAGAATGTTCTTCTTCCCGCACGTCTTTTTCTCGGATGAATTGATTATGATCTTTTTGCTTTATTGATTTACATTAATACCAAGAAACAATACTAGCATCGAAATACTTTTTTATATATACATTAAATGTTTTGAACGTTAATAAATGTTAAGCAATGTAGTGTCTAAAACATTTTATCATATTTCATTAATAAATAATTTTTTTATAAAACATTTAAGATGTATAATCATTAAATAACAATGTTTTCTTTAAAGAACTTTGATTGATACAACACTATTTTAAACAACTTATTCTTTACACGATTTTGTCTTTTAACATAATATATATCTTTTCTTGTATAATCGATACTATCCATGGTTATCATAATCCTAATCCATTTACTTATATATTACAGACAGCACAAGCAATATCTTTTACATACTAAAAAGAATATTGTCGAAATAAAATCCTTAAAATCACGGTCAACCTTAAAAACTTAATAACCATATTCTTTGTAAGTTGAATAATACTAGTTCTGAGAAATGACCCATTTGGACAAATCGCCACCTATGCTTCAAGGAGAAAAATAAAAATAAGAATATATAACGAACTTCTAAAATTAAGATCAGTTTAGACAATCTTTGTAAAAAATATCTCTAATGTATCTTTATTTTAACTTGGAAGTAAGCAATTTTAGCTTCTAAAAAAACGTCAGTTTACTTATTTTTCGTTCCAAAAGAAGACAGCGGAAGTAAAGCATGTCACTAAGGCCTATTTACCAAACTAGCACCAATAGTATTGAAGGGGAGCCATAAATGAAAAACCAAAACCTTGGCGTAAAATTCTTATTATATTCAATACTTGAGTGAAGGCGATGCTTTTGATTCTGCAAAACTAGCAAAGATCTAAGCCGGGACATATTTAACCGCTCAACCCACAGTAGGAAAAAATTTCGTATGACGGATAAGATACGCCAATGGCTACATCATTACAAACATAACTGCTGTCAAAAGGTAAACAAACGGCACTGAACCAAATTTAATATCATTCTCAATAATCAATGTATGAGATAGAATCAAATGGTTTCACTTATCGAGGAGGTGGAGGAGGAGGTGGAGGCAGGTTCGATTTTGCGAATCCCACCCATGCAACAATGCCAACTGCCAGAATTATCCATCCAAATATGTCATACTTCAGATCACTGCTCTTCTTTTTCTTCTGCGTCTGACAAAGAGAACCAAAAATAGGTGATAAAACTCATACAAAGCATAAGACATGCTTACTGCTATTTGTTTTGTTTGGGTTCCACTTGGCTCTTGGACTCTCCAAATAAAATGCATATCCAATCTTATCTCAAAGCATGTATATACTGATTAGGTAACTATGATCTATACAAATTCAATTTGGTGCACTATTGGTAAAACCTATGAGCCCTTCCTACTTCACTACAAAAATCAAACTTAACGTAGAAAAGTGAACATTTAGAACCATTAACTTGCAAGTGTAATGACAAAACATTTTATTCAACAAACTCCTTTATTTCACTGCGTCGGCAATCCTTGATTTTGTCCTCCGTCAGACAACAGTGCATTTATGGAAAGATAATTTGAAGGTAAATTAAATCTCAGAAAAATCAATTCATTAACAAATTGCGAAAAGTATATATTAGTTGTTCATAAAAGGCGAGAACTATACAAAAAAACAAAAAACTCATACAATATCACAAGGTTAACGCAGGGAAAGAAGACAGAAATATTACCTTTGTAGCCGAAGATGTAGAAGATCCAGCTGTTGCTGCCTGCTGCTGCTGACCCAATCCATGCTGACGAATTTCTAGATAAAGCTCAGGAGCCTGGAAAGAAAGGCATTAGTAATTTGACCCAGAAGCCAATCTCAGAACAAGTTGATGAAACTTTTTCTATTTAAATAAAAGAGAAAGTCTACTCTAGAAAGAAAGAATACAAATGAGGCAGTGGATAAGGTACCACCATCCATAAAAAGCAAGGAACAGATCAACTTTAAAGAATAGCCAATTCAATCTTTTGTGAAGGGGAACCCTTGTGTGAAGACAAAAACTTTGCAATAGAGATCTTCCTCTCATTTTCCATTCTTTGCATTAATTCAACAAAACCAAGCTTTTCTTTCCCATTTCTATATTTAGATCCTAACAACTCTCCTCAAAAACTAGATCAGTATGTGTTTTTCCTCATTCAATTTATACATACTCTTCCTCTTCATCTTCTGCAACTCCCTTCCACTTCCTAGAACTAGTAATGGCTTTCTCCAATCTTAGTTTCCGCAAAAATCATTATCATTAGAAAGTGACATAAAAGCGTCCTCCATTCAACATGACAAGAACACTCGGTTCCCCCTCCTCTCACTTTTTGAGGCACTGTGGGAGTGCTTTTCTGATTGATAACTATGATAACAATTAATTAAAATTTCAATAAGAAAAATTAGTTGACTTTCGTCTCAGAAAAGTCAGGACAGAAGGGCAGGGCAGGGAAGAGCTGGGCAGGGTGGAGCAGGGAGATAAAAAAGCTTCACACATTGTTGGCTTTATAAAATTGGGTTAATAAGTACAAAACCTGGATAAAAGATGGAACCAGGAGATGCCAATTTATGCTCATCATAGACGTACAAATCTAGTAAAATTTGTCATGACTCTTCCAAAACAATTGTGATCCAAACTTTCTCAATCAGATAAAAATAACATGAATAGAATATTCATTAAGATGTGATAAACATAGATGTATTGACAATCTACAAATCAAGACAATCTCAAACTTTCAGCCATAAATATAGATATCAGAACGGCTTTACAATAAAAAATTGGAAATCACAATATCTGCCTTAATTATCTCAAACCCATACACAAAAGTGACAACAAAATTGAACAAACTGCAACAACCGTTTCTATATTCCATTACCGCTTCCAAACACAAATCATAAGTCAAAGGAGTCATTTAACCAATTCAATGGTACAAAACCGATATAATACAAAACATACCTTAGCCGCCACTTCCAATGATTTAAGGTAAAGTTCATTTGAAGGATCCTACATAAGACAAAAGTTCTATTAGAAATTATTTCAACTGAGACAAACGTAAAACACATCCCATGATGCATCTCTGATGATACTGCCATTGACACTGAATAAAACAATGGTACCTCATCAACAGCTTGTCGAAAGTACTGAGCTGCCTTATCAAAATAAACTTTTGCCTCCTCCTGATCTGGATTTAAAAATGCCATCGAGGTGTGAGCATTTCCAAGGCACCAAAGGGTGTCATGCTTCTTGGGATTCACCTCAAGCGCCTCCTCCAGCTTCGAAATAGCCTCTGCTCAAAAACAGAACGCAAACAAAAATTCGAAATCATAAGCACACAAGTACTTACCATATCAGCATATGCTCCATTTTAAAATCTTCAAAATAAAAAACAAAAAAGTCCCTACTTTGAAAATTTCATGTCCAAACAAAGGTAGGGCGTACTTGTTATATTCTATGTACTTTAAAAATATAATTGTTGGCAGAATTTATGTTTCTTGAGAATTATAAAATATTAAAATACATACAATATTAGGGATTTCAAAATATCTCTTGATTTTGATCAGATTTTAAATTCTTTAACTACTTTCAGATTATTTGAAAAGCTGAAAGAAAATCATTTTCTTTAAAAAAATAAAAGTGATAATCGGCCCTAAATTGACCAAAAAAGATTTAAGTAGAATAAGAAAATTAGCAGTACCTTGGGTCATTTTCTTCGACTCAGGAAAGCTCTGAAACTGAGACAACTCTAATAAAGCTCCAGCCCATCGTGTTAAGTTCTGTAGAGACAAATGTTTAAAACGAATAATTTTCGAAAAAATTGCAGAACATTTTTCCCAATCTAGCACGCAACGACCAATTTATATGAAAATAAACCCAGAAAATGATAAAAACAAAAATTAACAGATGAATTGCGATGATAATTTAAATAGAGTACCCATGAGTCAATCCTTTGAGAGAAACATTCGGAGTTCGAAGGAAACAACGAATTTAAAATAAAATTAAACATAGAAAGGAAAAAGATATACGAACGTCGGCATCTATAGGGTTCTTGATGTATTCGGCTTCTGCAGCCTTACGAGCGTGCTCGAAGAACAAGAGGCGATCAAACTCACCCTGTTGCAAATCCATGGCAGCTTGAGAGCAACAGATACTTTGGGAGCTTTTTTCGATTTTAGGGTTTTGGGTTTTAGAATGGAAATCTGCAGCTGCTCTTATGAGGGCAGCGTAGCTGCTAATGACCTACGTGGAGACCTGAAATTGCCCTCTTTTTCCTCAAATTACATTCGAACCATTACTCAATTTTAGATAAATATGATATTTGTTTGATGTGAATGAATAATCAATAAATCAATAAATATATTCAAATTGAGGTAACACAAAAACTCCAAGTCTTTTTAACCTCTCGTAACACTGTAAAAGACGTCACACAAAAATTACTAAATAAAATATAGATTTAAACCCCTTTGGTCTTCATATTTGGTGGTGAATTTCAAGTGGGTCCAAGTTTTTTTTTCTGTCTCAATTGAATCCATAAACTTATAATATTGAGTCAATTAAACCATTTCCGTTAAGTTTTTACTAAAAGTGTTAAATTGCGATAACAGTGTATGTTGATATAAAAATGTCATGTGGATTTTTTTTTTAAATTAAAAGTTTTTTATGTGACAAATTTATTCCTAATCGAAGGGAATTTGTTTTCAGATCGGGTCAGACTCCCTCTACTACCCACTTCACTTTTAGTTACTTCCACTATAACTGAAGACGAAACTCTCAACGGCTGAGACATTATAGAATGTCGAAGGTTGAAAGCAGCATGGCTCGGGTGGTTCTGGAGCCACATGCACAATTCAACCTCATCGCCTAGTTCTATTCGATCGCTCGCACTTGCCACACTGTCGGATGCGAGATGAGACCATTCTATTGTCCTCTATGTCGGAACTAACTCTGGAGCCCTCTTCTCCTTATCGGACACCGACGATGGTGACGGCGCCCCGAACGATGTCGTTCTCGAATAGAGTATCTTTTGGTCACAAGGAGGAGGTTTAGGAACGGCGAATCCGAGAGTCTGGGTTTGGGTTCAGGGCTAGATTCAGGGTTAGGGTTGTTTCAAAAATTGAGAATGAACTCAATGAAGGAGGGTGAAATGCAGAGTGAGGGTGGTTGTGTTTTTGAAGGTTGTTGTTGGGAATAGGTTGATTCTTGCGGAGCTTGTCTTGGGGAATAAGAATGAGAAAAATGGGAGGGATGATGGTGGTGATGGCTCTCTTGTGGTTTTGAAGGAGATTCATTGTATGGATGAGGTTGGTACTATAAATGGGTATAGTTTGACTCTATCATAATTAATAGAATTTTTTGCCCCAAATAATTAATAGTTTAAGTAAGGCGTTGTTTAGATGAGAAGAACAGAGGCATGAGGTTAGGGTGATTTGAAAGATGAAGAAGAAGTGAGAGTGAGAGTGAGAGAATGTGAATGGTATCATCGTCGTCAGCTTTCATGGTGATCTACATCCTGCACTCGCTCATAGTGGTGACATGCGGGGCGTTGATGATGTTCTACATGAAGGAGGTCTACACCTTCAGCCACGAAGTCCAGACCGCCACCAAGCTCTTGGGATCAACAACACACGATCAATTCCTCATCAAGACCTCTGATTCCTTCTTCGGCCTTCTCCTCGTCGCCATTGGCTTCCTCCTCTTCATGGTCTCCTTCGACAGGGAACGTGATTTTCAGGTCTTTTTCGCCAAGGGCTGCACTCTTCTCCACCTCTTCATGGCCATGTGGAGGATCTACTTCGAACGCAAGGTCGAGGGTCTTGCTTGGGATTGGCCCCGCCAGACTGTCGGTGACCTTTTCTTGGCGCTCTCCTAGGTCTTCTTTCTTGTTTCCTCTTGGAGGGAGAAGTATGATTAGTTTCCCCCTTTCGTTTTCCTTGTCATTTTCCTTTTATTTTCTTAATGATTCTATCATTGTTGGTACTGTAAATGAGTATAGTTTGATTTCCTATGTAACTGGGCAAAGCAGTGTGATATTCTCGTTGCCCGATGTGTCGCGGGAAATGTGAGTGTGAGAGAGGTAAGAACTTCAACCCATCAAACTGTAACAAGAAGTTGATTGGTGCAAGGTTTTTCGCCAAGGGCTATGAGGCGGCGTTTGGACCCATCAATGAAAGTACATAATCAAAGCTTCAATCCATTGCAACCATGGCAGAACACGAACCCTAATCGGGCCTTGAGCTTGAGCTTTCCAACTTGGTCATCCAATGAATCATCCTCTGCTTGGGTCGTGTTCGGTGCAAATGAGTGGTTCATCGGAGTTGAAGAGAATGCTCTCTAAGATTTCAATTCGTCTTTTCACACTGATTAAATCCCTAATTCCCTTTCTTTAATCCTATTTCATTAAAAATCTCTTGATCTGAAGAAATCCCTAATCTGAACAATTAAATAATATAACATAACACGTCATATAACAGTTATACAAGACTTAATATAATCGTTGTGTTTTAGTGTAGTTCTGCTCGTGTCTTTGGGTAGCGTAGTAGCACCTCCTTCCTTTGCTAGTTTCTTCGTAAGAAAAAATTGCGTCTTTTGCATCTCTTATGGCATTTCAACCCAAAGATGAACCTGGGTCGTTTCCGAGGTCCATTCCGACCGCCAATGAAAAAGAATACGGTGAGTGTCACCGTATTCTTTTTCTTTGGAAGTGGGAATGAATCTAGGCAAGGACCCAAGTTCGGCTTCAGGTTGAAATTCCATAAGAGATCCAAAAAAATGCAAGCTTTTCTTACGAGGAAACTAGCAAAGGGAGAAGGTGTACTACACTACCCAAGGACACAAGAAAAATTGCACCAAAACACAACGAAAACTCATTTTAATCGGTTGAAATCAAACATAATACATCAAAGATTACTTTAATCGGATTTAAAGCAAGTTTAACTAGATCAAAAGAGATTAAACGCACCTGTAAATTCAATGGAGCAGAGAGAAAAGGCCAAGGAAGACGATGAAGTGCGTGAAACTGCTGATTCACAATCATTGATTTAACAAGAAATGAGACGTCGCTTGCCCAGGAGACTGACGTCTATAATGGAATATACGTCTGAGACTCACTAATATGATGTCTTTCTGATTTAAAAATTAATATTCGCAGGGCTTATAGACGTCACTTACTAAGGCCACTGACGTCTATATACAATTATAGACGTCAGTGTGGAGGGCTCCGATGTCTATATGGCGGAAAGGAATGACTTTTCACCTATTTGGCAGACATATAGACGCCGGGTATCTCCTAACTGACGTCTATAAGTCTGAAAGATAGGTGAATAGCCATTAATGTCCGCTATATAGACGTTAGTGTGATAGGATCTGACGTCTATATGGCGGAAAGGAATGACTTTTCACCAACCTGGCAGACATATAGACGACGAGAATCTCCTAAGTGACGTCTATAGGTCTGACAGGTAGGTGAATAGCCATTAATTTCCGCCATATAGACATCGGGACCCCTCCTAACTGACATCTTTATGTATGAAAGAAATGATTTTTCACCCACCTGTCAGATATATAAACGTCAGTTGGGACACCCCCAACGTCTAAAATACTATAGACGTCGGGGAACCTTCTAACTACGCCTATAGGCCAATTTATTTACGAAAATGTCACCGGTCATCAATATACGTCGTGCTTACCCTTAACCAACTTCTAAGAGGTAACGTTAAACAACGCTTTTGCACTAGTGTTTCTTTTGTATTTGCATTTGCTTTTGTAGTTCTTACTTCACATTTTCCATTCTTTTGGTTCTGACACATGTATATATCATTTCTTTTCATTAAACTATTCATTGCTTTCGTGCCTCATTAGTTTCTATATCTAGTTTTACTCTTAGTCTTCTTGCATCATTATTTCATAACATTCGTAGGTTAGTTCAGCTACTGTTTGACTTGGAAGCATGATTAGATTTAATTTCTTCATCACTTGAACTTAGGTTTTTGTTTCCTTACATGTATTTTCTTATTTTCTTTAAACATATTCCATTAGCTTTTCTTTTCCTTTATAAATTTCAAATTCTTTGTTTTCATTTAATTTCTTTCCCCACCTTGCATTAGTAATTAGGTAAAAAATAATTTTAAGAACTAATTTTACATTGTAAACTTGATTTTTCTAAGTCCTTGGTTTGATATTCTGGTTATCCCTATGCTACATAGGGACTAGTTTTGTTCTGCTTTTAGTGGCTAGAAGCAATTTAACACCCTTTCTAGTGTGTTTTAAGTACTTCAAAAAGCAGGTTGTACGAACTTTCTGGCACAACTTTTGATAGAGAGAACATTCTGTGAATGTATTGTTTGTCCTTAACGTCTACTTCTGAATTGTATAGATGGAGCAGGTGGATGCTTGACATAGGTAATCTGCACAGAGTATAACAGATATGCATGCAGGCATATATGTAATTTTTCTTATCATTTTTATTGTTTTTAAATGTTGTGCATTTAATGACATTTAATGCATGTTTAGAACAAAAAAGTATTTTTCACGTTTTCTAAACATTTAGGTAGGATTTGATCGTTTGAGCTTTTCATAAAGATACCAAGTAGTTGATGAAGGCTTCATCGTTGGATGAAGTAGATCACTTGGCATATGATATCGTCTAGCCTATGTAAATGTTTCTTTAAGTTATTTTTGTTTCGTTAAACAATGCGTTTAGCAAGGTATCTTTCGACATAAGTTTTGTTGTCATTGTTTAGGACTTTTAGCTTACTTTCCAAAAACATTTTTCGATACTTTCACATATCAAGATATATTGAGAGTTTGTTTGATAATCGCGTAGCAATGTATAACACTAAACCATTCATTAACACTCCCATTGATGCATTGAATAGTGAAACTGTTTCATGGTGTGTCTATTCATACATTAGTGTTTGTACTAAAGCTTTTCTTAAGGCATTTAGATTTCGTAAAACATTTTCATAAACTACTTATATTTTAGCTGTATTGGTTTTCTAATGATAACACTGTCATATATTGATTTTATTTATTACTGTTTGTTAAACTTCAAAACATATGAGGATGTTTAGACAGTTCAGTCTTATAGACGATCTTGTTTTAACAATCTCCCCATTTTTTATATTTAATAAATACACATCTAAACTATATGATTTTCAACATAAAAATGCATTTATAAAAACTTTGAAATTTCTTACTCGTTGAAATATTTTACTAATTCATTTTTATTATTAGGTTGTCTTAATTGCATGCGGGTTAATTTTCATAGTAGATATAATAAATAATCAAAGCATAATAAATAATTAGAACATATATTAATATATGTAAAAGACAAATATTTAAATGCATAAACATAAACGTATTAACAAAGTACATTAATATTAATATGTACAGTGTTATGTATGAGGACTTCTAAGAATATGGAGACTCTCTTTAGTTCTGCACTATCCTATTCTATTCTATCTTCTAGTGTACTCTCCCTAAATATATGCTTCTAGATACTAACATGTCTAACTTTTCTCCCCCTTATTTGATAAACATCAAAAAAAGGTTAAAAAAGAAAGAGAAAATGCTCAGACGAAGGGAATGATGACAATGAGGAGTAAGGAGCATCATCGTTGATAGATCATAATAGAACATGACAATATCCTTTTCAAAATATTGTCAAAATTGGGTGTCAATATATATATATATATAATTTTCTTTTAAAGAAGAAGAAAACACATATTAGAAGATAGGATTTTCTATTGCCCTTTTATTAAAAAACAACATATATATTATGGAAACTAAAGTATAGAGTTGTACTGAGATACATTAAATTAATGATACAGGGACAGTATATAACTATATGTAGAGATGAAACAGAGAGAATAGCACTACTAAGAAATGAAACAAAAGGGGCAACTCATAATTAATGGTGGTTGAAGGCTTGGTGAGTCCTGCTTTCTTCTTCATCTTCTTCTTCACATTTGGACAGCCTTGTGAGTTGAAGAGGCTCTAAAGTGTTTGATGAGGGTGCTGTGTCCATTGCAAGGTCAAAAGCAGCAGGGTTATTGTTGAAGCTGCTCAAGTTCATAAGGTTGGTGGAAGCACATGAGTTGTTAGAATATGCTGGTTGTAGTGCTGCTGCATTCATGTTTGGTTGCTGTAGTTGTGTGCTGTGAAGAGCACTTGCATAGGCAAACTTACTATTCATCACCTGAGTTTGCAACATAGCTAACTCTGCTTGTAGAGATGCTACCTGAATTGGACAAAACTTAGCTATTTCATGGATCAAAATGAAGGACTACTTAAACTTAGTTAACCATAGTTTTTACATGTCTAAAGTAATTTTAATAATTTTAAAGTATGGTATGTTTAGAAGAGTATTTTTCTCTAAACACTTTGTAATCCAAAATTAATTTTTTTTGCGTAAATTAAAATGAAAATTTTTAGATAATTTATATAGACACCTTTTACAAAATTAATTTCTATAAATTAATTTTAATTTATAAAAAAATTACTTTTAATTTTTCTTCAAAAATATATGGGTAAAACTTCTTTAAACCTAATTTTAATTATTGAATTCATCATCATGTTGATTTTTATTTGGTTGAGAAGAGATGTAGAGAGATTCTGACTGTAATAAAATGTGAGCAAAAATCACGGAATCACCTCTGATTTAAAATTTTAAGATAATAAACCACATACAATAAAATTTCAAACAAATAAAGACATTAAAATTACAAAATAGCACCCCAATATTTGCAATTATCTATTTAAAAGGGTAAGAAAATGCGATATCATTTGCGATCTAACTGCCAATTGAATAACACGATCTTGACCCATCCTTTAATAAAGGAAATAAAGAAACGTTTTTATCACAACTTTCTTAGGAAATATATTAATAATTTAATACATATAAACTGAAAATAGAAAGAATTAAACTTAGTGTGACTTATATATTATTTATTTTATTGTATTACCTGTATTCTTTTAATTGAAAAATCAAACTTTTTGGATAATAAAAATAACATGTAGTCATCCACGAAAGAAACAAACGCATTTAATATATATTTGAGGAAAGCCACAATCAATGGAAACTATAAGAACCATATTCATGAATTCTTTTTCTAACATTTAGAAAATAATACCCCTAAAAAATGAATAAATAATTATCTTTCTTAAGAGAATAAATATTTTTGTCAATGTACAAATTTAGTTTCTATAAGAGTTACTATTACATTTTACTTTTCAAATTTTCAAAATTAAACAAAATATATTAACTTGAATGTAGTTATAATAAGTGATGTGTAATTGTTAAACAATACTAATACAATGCATGATGATACATGACATTCTCATTTCTATACCCCTAGACAATACCAATAAAGTATATTTTTATTTTAAAATATAAAATAATTCTTAAAAAACTAAATACAAAAGTAAAAATATTAGTTTTTGATACTTAAGAATAGAAAGATTTAATGGTGTTCATATGAAATTTTCCTTTTTAATAACAATTATTAACGGCGAAACCTAATAGCTTTTTTTCTATCAAACAAATGTTAATAACTAGTTTTGTTTGTAGAAAGGTTTGAATCTACAACTTCTCTTATCTTTTTTTTTTCAAATATTTAAAAGTAAATTTATATTTTCCAAATATCAACGAGGATAGTTGAAATTTAATTACTTAATTTTAATTTTAAAAGAATAAAACATTAAATAAATAATCAAAATTTTATGCAGACTAAAAATACGTATTCAAAATATGGAGAACAAAAGATAAATTTAGTCCTAATAATACATACACAAGTGTAAAGAATATATAAAATTTTTTTACATTTCATTTAATTACAAATATATAATAAACTGATAAGGGATGAAAAATAGTTCCATAAGGTTATTCAACTCTAGTAAGTTTGTTGTTAGTTTTTTACCACAATCATATACAGTATATAAACATTAAACTAAAATTAGGTTAAACATTATGATTAGTTTTACTTGATTGACAACATATATGTTCTTAAGTGATGGATAAACCATATTGGAATAGTTGGTGTTAATATATATATATATATATATATATATATATATATATATATATATATATATATATATATATATATTATATTTGTTAAGTTTGTTGTGTATTATAAAAGAGTAATGATAACATGAGATACGTTTATATTCATTTAACACATTTAATAAGAGTAAAATAGTTTTAAAAGAGTGAATTTTTGTAATTTTTTGAAAAAATGAAAGTAAAAAATAAAAAAAAATAATGTAAAAAAAGAATTATATGTGTCAAACTATTATTTTTCATTATAAATTCATTAACTTCTCATGATTTATTCACATTTAAAAAAAAAAAAAATTTTAAGAATTTTTTTACAAATTAGTCTGTTTTAAATATTTCTTTAAAAATAAATTCAAACACATTAATAAAATAGTTATAGAAGTTCTATTGTGAAAAAGTTGGGGATCAGTGTATAAAAAAAAAGTACCTGTTGTTGGAGAGCAAGGATGGTTGAGACACAACCATAAACGGGATCAGAGAGCCTTGCCTGAGCCTCATAAGAGATGGTTGTTGCTGCTTCTTGGCGGCGGTTGGCCGGAATGTTAGACAAGAGCTTTGAGACATTGCTAGCGCCAAATACCTTGTGGACAGCTGCAAACTTGGCTGCACCTTGGTCTGTGGCAAAGTGGGGTGCAAAGATGCAGCCTCCAATGCACTTCCTCCTCAAGAACTTGCAAGCCCCACATGGTGTTGCAGGTGCAGGTGAAGATCCCACCATTGCTTCATCTTGAGTTTGTGTTGCCATGCCACGCCTCAAAACACCACCTTTACGTTTGCTTCCTGATCCACCGCTGTCATCTCCATCATTACCCATTCTGGTATGGTAATAGAGAGTGTTGATGCTTATATATATGGGGGAAGTGCACGTTGGTCTTGTGATGTTATGGTTTGAGAAAGAAGACGTTTGAGGGGGACCACGTGCATATGATGAAAATGTTGTTACTGTTTGCATGTTTGTTAGATTTATGTTTATAATAATGTGTTAGGGATGAAATGTGAAACTTTAAAAAGTTGTCTTTGTGGGGAAAACACAAGAACTACGCAGTCTTTGTTGCTCTTCGCGTGTGGGGTGCTAGAACCAAAAGTGCATGCTTCTCGTGGCTATAAAAACTCATTCAAGATTATATTTTTCTCTTTTTTTTTTTTTCAATTTCTTTATTCTTTTCATCTTGTAAGCAACAGAATAAGAGTGAAATGGGTCCATTTTAAGTCATCAAGAATGAGTTTCTCAAATTGTTAGACTTTCTACTTTTGGGACAATCTATGTATGGAAAAAGCTGTATTTTATTTTTGCATATATCTTCGAAAGAGTATTTCGCGTGTAACATTAAGAGTTAAACCACCGATAAAAAAAAAAAAAAAAAAGCTTTTAACTCGCTGGTTACGCTTCGGTTATTACAAAACCGAAACATATAAAAATGTGATAATATTTTTGTAAATATTGAAATACTATATGCCTCGGTTATATATAATCCGGTGCCTATTCCTTCAACTGCCTCGGTCATTACGAGAACCGAGACATAAAATTATGTGCCACCTCATCAGCCTCGTCTGTTCATCTGTAAAAGTAAACTTTTTGTCCAACAGTCTTCTAAAAAAAGCTTTTTTCCTCGGTTTTACTCAGACCCGAGACATACATGTTTAATTTAATTTTTTTAAGCGTTTAGGCACCGGTTTTTCGTTTAACTGAGGTAGTAGCCTTTGTTAGGTTTCATTTTCAGAAAACTATTCTTCTCTCTCGCGTTGGTTTCTTCCTTTCTCTCTCGCGCTTTCTTCTTCTCCGTTGGTGCCTCCCTCTGGTGCTTCGTCCAAGGAGTCCACGGTGCCGCCTCCCCCCCGCTTCTCGTCACTCCTCCGTCGTATGCTCGCCCCTCCATCGCGTGCTCGCCCCTCCCTCGTCGCTCCTTTTGTCGCGTTTCTCTCGCTGCGTCAAAGGTCGCGCTGCCATAGTTTGTCTGCCACCGTGCTCCACCGAATTCGCGATTAAGGAGGTTTCATGGTCTATTTTAGGGATTTTTCATGGTCTGATTTAGGGATTTCCATGGTCTAATTTGGGGATTTCCATGGTCTAACTTGCGACGACACGAATTGGGGTTTTCCATGGTCTAATTTAGGGATTTTTCTGTAGGTTTCATGGACAAAGTATGAGGAGGTTGTTGGAGATGAAGGAACTCACGATTTGGCTCACGATGGTGATGGTGAAGCATCACGATTTGGCTATGTGAATTGGGAATTTTCGAATTGATTTTGTTATTCTGGTTTGTAGGTTTCTTCGAATGGAGGTTTTGGGTGGTGCGTTGGAGAAGAAGTTAGTGTGAGTGGTTCTTGGATTTTACTCGTTCTTGGTTTTGGGTGGCGATGAAAGCTCTATGATTAGGGTTCATGGTGGTTTCTAGAAGGAGATTGCTGGTGTGAGTGGTTTTTGTCTTTTACTGTAGGTGGTTGGATGATTGATGGAGGCATTGCGTGAGGAGGAGGATGAACTAGGTTCTTGGCTAGGTGTTTTTGTAGGTTTGGGAATTTCTGATGATGGATGAAGAAGATGGTGGTTTGCAATTGGGTGGCAGGGCGATTCTCGCAAAGGACGAAGGTGGTCTACAGTGGTGTTTTGGGTGGTCCGATGCGAGAAAGACGAACCTGCAATGGTAGATCATGGTGGCGCGTGGTCGTGTTGGCGGCGTGTGAAGTGTAAGATAATTCAAATCATGGTGATCTCGTGGTGGTCGGTGACGTCTTGATTGGGAAAGGAAGGGCATACTACCTCGGTTTCCTTTGAACCGAGATCAAATCATGCATCGTTTTGCCTCAGTTCATAATCAAGGCATAAAAGTATAGACTTTTTACCTCGTCTTTATATGCTTCAAGTCAAAACTCGGTGCTTATGAGGCAAAATAACCGGTGCCATAGCTTCTAACTGCACTAGTGAACGCAAAAAATGTGAAGACAACGTAGATTATAATGATGGGATTTACTACATCAGACTTTTAATTTTAATTTTAATATGAGTTCTACGTTTGTTCAAATTTGATGACATACTTTTTTATTACATTTTTTAAGAAGAGTAGTAGATGGTAAAGGACAAGTTATCTAGACAATTTGCTTAAAGATTTTAATTCAAATATTGTGTGATGAATAATATTGTTTAAGATATCTAGACACTATCCGTGTCTGACTCGACCCGTTGTCATCCCTAGTTCACATAATCTAAAATATGTATCGTCTGATGAACTATGTATTACAATTCTTCTATGTAGTTTGTTTACTCTATATGATCTTATGAACTATCTAAAATTTATTTAGGTGTCTCGTCTAACATGACTCACTTAATAACTTTGTCTATTTAAACTCATATAGTGGTTTCGTCTATTTGTATTGTCTAGAGGACTTTGTCTAATGGTTTCATCTAATGAGTTATCCCTCTCTTTCTCTCTTGAAATCTACCTAACAACACTTTGATTTTAACAAGTTATCTTGATGTTTTTCTTTAAGGCATCCACCGACGTTCCATCTAGAGTTGGCAAAAAAACCCGTACCTGCAAGTACCCGCGGATAAAATCCGCTTCGGGTATTTAGTACCCGCGGGTAAGAGGTACCCGCGGGTAACGGGTATTTTCATACCTGCTTGTTAACGGGTCGGATTCGGGTATCACATTATCCGTACCCGCAGGTACCCGTTACCCGTTTAAAAAATAAAATTATAATTTTATCCCAATTTTCATACTTATTCTCTCTCTATACTCAACCAAAACCTAAATCTCATTTTTTTTCTCATTCATTCTCTGTGCCATCACAAAACTAGGGTTTCCTGGTGAAAAAGTGATCCACCCAAAGGTACCCTCCACACCACCCCTCAGCACCCTATCAGCATTAAACAGTAGAAACTCCAACACCGTCACCAAGATCCATCAGTTCATGGCACTCCCGCACCGCACCAGATCCACCACGCCATCGAACAGCGACAGTCGCTGCAGAAGCGGCACGTGGAACGCGATTCACTCCGTTGTCGTGCCGGTACCCCTCGCAAGGCGTCACCGATGCCTTCGCTCGCCACCACGACACTGTCCGCACTCATTTCTGGATCAGGAGGCTTATGCGATTCCCACTGTTACGAGAACGCCCTCGAAGCCTCGGAGAGTCGCCACTGCGGCGCACACTGCTACAGAGAGAACCCCGCCCCTGGGTCACCGAAGCTCGCCTCTCATTCCAGAGAAAACCTTGCCAAACCCAAAGAAAAGAGAAAAGATGAATGCCTCCCTGATGTGGAACGAAGCAGAACCGGGGAAAAGAAGAAGAGAATTGCGCCAGAACTAAAGAAAAGAATGAGAAAATGATGCCTCCTTTTGTGAATAAACAAAGCCAAACAATTTGGGGAAGAAAAGGTTCCGGCAGATCCAAACCAGAACGAAAAAGAAATCCTTTTTCTGCCTGTGAACTCCCTAGAACGGGAAAGGAGAGAAAACTCTCCATGGGTGAAGCGATGAAAGACCCAACTCGTCCATGAAGAAGCGGCGAAATTTGGGAGAGGAGGGGAAGGGTTTGCGAGAGGGAATTTGGGGGAATGGGTTTCTGTGGGATTGGGAGAAGCGGCAGGTGGGGAGCGGGTGGTGACATAACCTTTTTTTTAAATAATCATAAAATAATTTTTTTTTTAAATATTTGTGGGTTCAAAAGGGTATCCAACAGGTATCCGTGGGTTGAAAAAAATCCGTGAATTTTTTTTATACGGATATCCGGCGGGTAACGGGACGGGTAACAGATACGTTTTTTGTATGCGGGTCGGGTTTGGATGTCACACTATCTGTGCCCGACCCGACCAGTTGTCATCCCTAGTTCCATCTAAAGTTGTAACCCTTTTCCCCATTTTCCTTGTGTTTTATAATCACAACCCTAAATACTCTTACAAGATTATAAAATACAGATAACTACCTTAAATATAATTTTATCATATTTTAATAGATATCTCATGTAACGTATCAACCAATTTAATTTTTAGAAAATCTTTTAAATTAAATAACGTTGTTTATCTCTTTAAAAAAGTTAAATTAAATAATTAGTAAACCATTTTGTCTAAGAAAATGTTTTAAATGAAATCAATATTTTAAGAATTAAGTATAGTTTCAGTCTCTATACTTTGGACGCGAAATTAATTTTTTTTTTCGTGTTGTAAACTTTGATAGATTTTGATATTTAAATTTTAACAATAAATGAATATATTCCTTTTAATCTAACAATGTGACACTTTTACACTTATTAAATAGTATTTATAGCTAACATTTGAGTGGGAATATATATTCCTTTTTAAAGATAAAAAATAATAATGTATCAATGTTTGAGATAATGACAAATTCCAATTTTACATCAAGGTTTAGAAAATAAAAACATATTTAACATATATTTTAAATTAAATAATTAATAATTAAAAATAAAAAAAATGACGTTGGGTACCGTAGTCCTTAATTTGGTGTTTGAGGCTAAAATTGTCTAATCCTTAATATCATGATAAGGGGGAGCTATGTGAAAGCTAAACACACATATATCCCGCATGTGTTTTTGATGATGACAATAAAGAAAATGTTTTAATAGATTCTTGCACACATTAAGCAAAATTGTTGTTTAAATACTTGATTGTGCTTGAACTATATGTTATGGATATGTGATTATATGTGATATGCATATTCATTGGTTAAGATTGCTAAAACTATATGCACATTACATATATGTATAAATTAATCGATTACAGTGTTTATGTAATCTATTAGATTCATCATATATCAGCATTTGCTTAACAGTGGAAAACTACTAGTTTTAACCGATTACATTATGTGGATAATCGATTAAAACTAGTGCATTTGCATATACTTGATTGCTGAGTGCATTGATGAGTTTTGGATTGAAAATTTTTCAAATTTGTTTAAGTGTCATACTTAACCAATTACACTATTTTCTTAATTGGTTAAAATGTTCATTAGTTGAAAACTGTTTTCTTGATAAGTCATAACTACCTTAACAATCATATTTTTTAATGCTATGACTTGCATTAATGGCTTAATCGATTACATGCTATGCATAATTTGTTAAATGCGTTAAATGTAATTTTGTTAACAGCAATGTTAATTGCTTAATCGATTATATTAATAACGTAATCGATTAATTTGTGTCAGAGTTACTATTTCTATAAATTGACGCATAACTCTCTACATTAAACAACTTTTGAATAATATCTTTCATATCTAATAAAGTTGGTTGAGTTCTTAAATTGCAGGAGCGTTTATTCTCCAAGAATCAAGAAACATTTCATTTGGAAAGAAATCAAAGCAAGGATTCTTGAAGAGTTGTTGAATTTTCAAAGTCTGGTCAATCTACACTGAGGTGTACTGCTGGAAGATCATAATTGTATGCAATCTTGTGAGATTGTGGTTTCCCTGTTGCTGCTTGCCAGGAAGAGAACTTTGGAGTTCTAGTTACTTTGAGTGTGGTATCTCAAACCGGTTGCAAAAAGATGATTATTCTTTTTGTGTTTTACTATAGTAGATTTGGAGTTAGAGAGGAGGATACATTGAGAGGGTGTCTTTGTATTGCTGGCTGTAAAACTCGACCTATATAGTGGATTAATTTCGATCTTAGGTTGATTGAAAGAGACTGAGTGTAGGCATTGAGGCCAAACCAGTATAAACCTTGGTGTTGTTCTTTCTACCCTTTATCTTTTTTATTTCCTTGCATTATTTATTTGTTTACATTCCAAGAAAGGGTCAAAGATTTTGAAAAGGTTTTTAATAGAAGAATTTTTATTAAACAAAACCAATTCACCCTTCACCTCTTGGTTGAGAAACTAGGTTAATCCATTTCTACGTCAACATTTGGTGATATCTTCTAACTTGTGTAAATTGTCATCCTCCACTTAATGCTTTGATTGCAATGCTTAATGAACTACACTTGGTTGCCACAATATTCATCTAATAGAGATCTCGTCTACCCTCATCCTTTCATGATACTCTTACTTTTCTACTTCCTTAGACCCATGCAACGTCTACTGGATCATTTATTTTTCACCTATCATTTATTTACTCATCTATGTTATTATTGCTTTTAATTTTCCAGATGTTTATTATCTACACCTATCATCTAACACATTGAGAGGCCCACTCGACCATTTGTTAAGTTATAATTTCAAGACATGAAGTTGGTCGTTTTGGTTAGTATTTTATGCAAGATTCAAGGGACGTTATTGCATAAAGATAACCATGACGATAACCTTAAAGATAACATTTCTTATTTAACTTAAGATTTTATGAATTGAATATTATCTCTAAGATCGTGAATATCCATACTGAGTCTGAACCAAATCTCTACACCAAAACCTACAACATAACTAGCTATGTATGAGATATCAAGAACCGAACTGAAATAGGTACTTTTTATTTAATCTTCAATAAGGCTAAACAGGAACTAAAGATGGTTGTTGAACAACCACCAATGAGAAGTATGGACAAGAACAAGGTAGATCAACAAGTGCTCCATTAAAAAGACACCCAGTCATAGTCTACTATGACCAGAAGCACTCCTTCCTGTTGTTCACCTTCGTTGGCGCCCTCAACCTCGACCCTATCGTATACAACATTTAATGCCTCACTCTACACAACCTTATTCCTATCTATACTGGTCGTGTTGTTGAGCGGATCCTTATCCCGCTCAGTTGACTCAAAAAGAGAAGAAAAATAAGACTTTGATGCTGTAGAAGACGAGGTGTCGTCGTCATAACCCTGTCCGCCCCTCCCTGAAGACTCCTCAAACAAAAACAAGTTCACAGTAGACATTATTACTTGAGCAAATACGAGCCGAACAATAGAAGAAGAGAAGTAGTTGGAAAGGGTGAAAATGACATGAGAGGCCCACCCTATTTATAGGCGAGAAATCGTGGACCCACCAAATAACCTGCACCGTCAGATCAAACACGATCCAACGACCCTGTAACTTCTCCAAACGCGGGAAACAAAGAGTTTTGCGCCACCCAAATAATGGCTACTTTTTCAAACAAGGTAGCAAACGATAATCCCAAAACCATCGATAAATGGTCGGACCAGCCAGACAATTCTAAGCCCCTTCACCAGTTGTTCTAGCTCGGGCTTGGGGTGCTTGTGTACCATATAATCGTCCGGTCAATGCCCCTACACACCCGAACGATCAACTCTCCCAAAGAAATGAACATCAAACCCTTTCACCAGTTATCCTTCCTTTCGTAACTGGTCCTTCACCAATCTAGGGCCAACTAATCGATAAGACCAATGTAGAACCATCTTCATAAATCCAGCATGTTTAGCAAAGTAAAACATACTTATGGAACCTTGGGTTGTAGTTGGACCAACCTTAATTAAAATACCACTTTGAAACCTATAAATACAAATGTAAGGTGTAAGGAGATAGGTGATTACATTTATTGTGAAAATTAAGACTTTACTTTTATAATCAATTATATTCATTGACTGACTTAAGCGTTGAAGTAACTATGACAGGTACATCACCGTTCGACTTAAAGAAGGAAGACCAAACAATTGTAATATAAAGTGAAGTGATCCTTAGAAAGTGTGAAGGAATATTCTTTGACCCCACATCCCGAAACAATAATGCTAAAATTTATTAAGAACTTTGAATTTAATTATACTTTTTAATTACTTAACAAAAATAATTTACCATGAAAAATAAGACATCAAAATCTACCAATACTAATGCAATTTTGACTCGCAAGGTAGTTATTATGGATTTTCATATCATCTTATTCCTTCATGTGTATACCTTATTTCTTACTTATTCATTCTAATTTAATTTTTTTCTTTGAAATCCTCTTTAAGTTTACATTGATTGATAAAAATTTAGTTGCATGTTTGGATAGATAATTCTTATTGTTTGTGCCAATCATATGTACCCTTAACATGGTAATGAATCATGAAACAATTCACTACTATAGCAAACTTTCTAAATAATAACCAACTTTAGTGATTATTACGATGACCAATTTAGATACTGATTTATTAATTAAAAAAATTTAGAAACTAATTTATCAACTAAAAATTATTAGTAATTAAAATAATTTTTATCATGTATGAAAAATTATAATTACTCTCTAATTGGTAATTAAAATAATTTTTTTATTATGAATTGGTTTTTAAATTAGTCACTATATTAGCTATTAAGATTTTGGCTGTTAAAAAAATTGGTCTCTAATAAGAAAATTGGTTTAAACATATTTTGTCACTAAAAAGGATATTTTTTTTTTTGAAATTTTGTTGTAGTAATTGTTTCAATGTTGATCTTACTTTTAATATACCATCCATTTCCACAATCAAGTATTACTTCCCTTTCAAATTTAAAATAATAAAATTATATAAGTAATCTCTCAATAGTAAACATATTATTTCTAGTCCCTAAATTGATATCTAATATAATTTAAAAATCAATTTGAAGGGTACTTTTTAATATTTGGCATCTACTTAGCATTATTTCTAACATTAAAGAAACTAATTATATAGATTTTTCTATATTTGAGATTATTTAGGAGAGAAGGTAATAGTTTAAGAATGATAATGATTTTTTTTTAAATTTTCTCTCAATTTTTATTTCTTTTCATATTTTCATTCCCTTTAGTTACACGATTTAAGCAACAAGTCACCACAAATAGTAATTTTTCTTTTTTGGTTTTAGAAGCTCAGATATTGTAGGGAAAAATTGTTACAACAAGAACTTACACTATTTTGATATTGTACACTGCAAACTGCAAACTGCAAACTCAAAACTCACCTTGTGCAAAGAACTAAACATGAACCTTTGAGGCACACATGTCAAAACCAAAAAAGTGAAAACCTTTGTATTGACACTAATGCTTTGTTCATTTGAATGGATTTGAGAGAGAGTAATTAAGGGGATTTGAAGGTAAATCTTTTTGTTGTTTATTTAAGTGGATTTGGAGGCAAGTGAGAGTTAATTTGGAAATAAATTTTTTTAATCTGTCACATCAATTAAATTCTATACTAATTCTAAAAAACTTTACTTCCAAATTCATTTTTACTTACCTCCAAATCCACTCAAATAAACAACAAAAAAATTTACCTTCAAATCTTCTTAAATCCCCTCAATTACTCTCCCTCAAATCTATTTAAGTGAACAAAGCCTAATGGAAGGTCATTCGTATAGAAGCTAGAGGTGAGATGGGTGAGTCATCACTGCCACTTTGAGAGTCTCCTACCCATGCATCTTGGACTTGAGCTGCAAATTGCAGATTCCACAAAACATCCTCATTAGAGGGTCTCTCTGCTGGTTCTTTGACTAGACACCTCACACAAATTTCCATCATTGTCTTCAACGATTGATCTAAGCACACCTTGCGAACTGCTGGATCTATAATGCTCCTCCTAGCTTCATCATCAGCTGTTATGCTTGCTTGCAACTATCGCATCATCCAAAGTGAAAACAAAATCATAAAAGTGCAAATTAATGAAAAGTACTAAGGTTAATTGTGTTTTTAACCCTTCATGTACTATCCTTCAGGTATTGAGATAGAGCAACATTAAATTAAGTCATATTAACAAGGTGTAGAGTAAAGTTGTTGTTTATTCCTATATTTGTAGCAATGATTCAAATGTAATCAAATATGATAAATTCATACTAATGGGAAGCATACATAGGCTTGTTTAGAAAAATTAAATTGATATTGTTAATGGAACTTGCTGTAATCTTACAATTTAATCGTTTATTTTGATACCTTTCGGGCATGAGATTGTAAGTCTGAACTCTGCTTATTCAAAAAAAATAAAAGAAAAAACCTTTTCTGTTCATAACTAATTTATATCTTAAATTTTCCTCCCTGCTTGGTGTGATTATTTTTTCTTTTACATTTGATTAATATCAGTGAGATCATGTGGAAATCTACTATTTTGTTTGATGACTTAGCACCACATTCATCCTAACAATCTAAGTATAAGTTGAAAGTCTTACATTGAGTATAAATAAGAAAGTTGAGTGGTATATAAGAAGAACATGACATATAAACATAAACTTTTAAGGTTTTATGCTGGATCAGGAGTCTTTTGTATGGACAACTCATACCTCAAGGGTAGTTCTTGAAAGTCTCACATCGTCTAGAGATAAGACCAATTTATAATATATAAATGGGTGCAAACCTCACCTTACAAGCTCGTTTTGTGGGATTGAGTTAGGTTTAAAATCTACTTCTTAACCGTAGTCAATCTCTCCAGTTATTCCAGTAAAAGATTTTCAACACTTATCAGGATGCATCCATACCATAGTCCTCTAGTTTTGAAGGTTTAAAGGTTAAAAAGAAAGTAAAACTGGAAAATATTGAATAAACCAAAATCTCCTTCATTACCAGATCCTTTAAAGTGTCCACATTCCTTGATTTTATTGTCCTTCCTAGAATGAGTTCCAGCAGGATTACTCCAAAGTCATATACATCAGACTCGTCTTCCTGTTTTACACTGCAACAACAGCATGTTTTGAATCAATCTCTTTCATGATTATTTTCAAATCAGTATCACGTGACTTTTTTTCATGCACGTAGAAAAATAAAGCAAGATGAATCCTCTTTTCCATTAACAGAAGCTGAGTACATGTAGCTCAAAACCAAGTTAAATTTCCCTCACTCACTTTTTATTAGTGCTAGGACTTTTGAATTCTCTAGAAGGATTACCTTGTCCAACCTGAAAGAATAAGCAGGGTTGAATAATAACTGAAGTGAGTTTTATCAAGCAAAATAAAAGACCAAACATCATGGTAGAACATGATTTATTTTCCTCGGAAAAGGACATAAAATAATCCATACCTTCCTCATGAGAGATAACAAAGGCAGGTCATAAATTTTGATTTTTGCAACAAAATTTTGGTCAAGTAAAACATCTGTGATTTTTAGATTGTTTGAATATACACCAGGTACAATTCCTGCATGCAAATATTGGATGCCTTTTGCTACTCCAATAGCAGCTTCTATGCGTTGCATCCATGTCAGTGATTTTCTGTAGTGTCTATCTGCCACATAACAGGTTAAAGAGATGGTCGTTGTGAGAAATGCCATTATTGTTTCAATCTTCCATTGTGACTGAAATAAATGGTTTAACAAGAAAAAAACAAAACTTATTGTTAAATTTAGAACATCATGAAAGTGATATACAGATATTTTACTAATAGAATTTCATCAAGAGAAACTTCCATATCCATTCTATTTCTTGTTGGAATGATACCAGTTTTACACTCCTATTCGAGAAACAAGTTTTTATGAATCACCTGAAATCCAGCTCTTGAGTGTGCCGTTAGGAACATACTCAAACACAATAAATATGCTGCTGACACTTGAATCATCCAAATAACATTCAAAGCAGTGTCCAAGAACACTGACTAAATGACGATGCCTGTATTTGAATATCTGCTCTATGTTATGCACAAAATCTTGAGTGCTGAAGCTTTTGGTGATTTTTACACTTCTAATGGCAACAAGTAAACCATCCTTTAGTTGACCTCTGTGCATCTGAAGCACATAAGAAAAACATATAATTTTATGATGAAATACAAATCAAATTACTTTCTTCATGCAAGCTGATGGGCTTGTTATGACATGAACATGTATTAGCCGCAGCATATTTGTCAAGAAACTAGTGTTTCATAACATTTTAAGCTAGAAAATAGATTCATTCCTTAATATGACATAACACTCTCCCCTGAATCTTAGGCTTAAAGGAATAGTTTTCTATAATCAACATAGACATTATAATTAAAATAAGTGACGTACCTTTCCCTGAGAACCTTCACCCATAAAACAAGCCGAGTCAAAGTTGTTTGTAGCTGCTACAATCTCATCTAGTGAGAAAGCTCGATAAGGAGGCAGATCAACTGTTCCGAACTTCATTGTTTGAGATATATACCCTTTAGTATGGTAAAAATAAATAATTGTCATCTATCTTTTATATGTAAGGATAGAAAGGAATTTATAAAGCAAGTTTAGTTGTTCTGTGTGATGCAATTAAACATATGTTTTTTGAAGTCCCAGTGCATGTAATTTTCTTTTCTATTCATAACTAGAGTTTCACTTTCAGCTACACTCCATTAATGAATGCATTTCAGAAATAAAATTTATAACTATTAATCGGCATGCTCTGTTCTAAATTCTTGTCATCCTAACTCAATTACACAAAACTGGCTTGTAAGGTGAGATTTGCATCCACTTATATACTATGAATTAGCCTTATTCTAATCAATGTAAGACTTCCAACATCGTGATCTTCTAATGTTTGTTATTGGTGAATTTCTGATTCTTTGAATATCAAAGGCTCAAGGATGCCTTGCAATAGTTTACATTTTCATTGAGGCAAGAATTGAATAAAACTCAAGCTTCTAATGTCTAAACTGAACCACCCAATTTCCTTCCAATAACAAAATTTTAAGCATTTGTAAATGTAAAGTATTGTTATTTTTTAAGGTGATAATATAACTTGGGTACTTTGTCTACACACATACAAATAATTCATGGCACCAATTAACAATTGCATGTGAGAGTTTTCAAGATAATATGCAAGTTGAAAAATGCAAAAATTTGTATAAGGAGTGTGCCAGTGTGCACACACATACAAATGTATGCTATTCAGAGTGAGGGAGTTACTTGCATCAGAGAGTAACTTAGAGGTATATCCAGAAGCTGCGTTCTCGGATATTAATTTTGTTGGAGGAGGATTCTTGGTTTTTCTTTTGACATTTCCTCTTCTGATAATAAAAAAAAGCAGTGCAATAATTGCTACTCCTCCAAAAGTTCCACATACTATCCCAAGGGAGAGAACTGCCTTAGATACTCGTTTGTGCTTCTTTCCCTCAGGTACTACTCCCACAGCTATGGCTTCAGTGTGGCAAAAGGGTAGTGCATGCTGATTTTGATTTGTCTCTTCTAGACAATTTCTGGCATACAAGACAGTCCTATCATTGGCATTTGACATTAAACATTTTGGTAAGATCCCAGTCAAAAGATTTGAGGACAAATCCACTGCTTGAAGACCAGAATTGCAAGACAGATTCTCCAAAAGCATTCCTGTTAATTTGTTCCCAGAAATGTTGAGATAAGTAATAGAAGGGAGTGACATCAGTGCTAGTTGAAATGGTCCAACAAATGTGTTTGCTGAGATGTCAAGTCTCTCAAGTTGATAACATGAGCTGATTTCATCAGGGATGCTAGACCTGAACTTGTTGTTTCTTAGTACTAGAGTAACTAGTTTGTCACCAAGCAGGGGAAACCGGGGTCCAAAACCATTATCATCCAATTCCAGCACTTGGAGATTCGTCAAACGGTGCAAATCAGGCACTGGTCCATAAAAGTGGTTATGAGAAAGTGAAAGAATTCTCATATTCTCCAAGCTACTCAGTGAATCCGGAAGTGAACCATTGAACAAGTTGTGTTTCAAACTTAGCACAGTTAAGGCTGGAAAGGAATCAAACCATTCAGGAAGATGGCCAGAAAACATGTTGTAATCTAGAATGAGTGTTTGGAGATGTGACAGTAAGGATAATTCTGGAGGGATGGAACCATATAAGAAATTTGAACTGGCATTGAAAATTTCCAGTGATGACAACTGAGAAATCTTACCAGGCAATGGACCCCATATGCCAAGAGAAACCAAAGTGAGGACTTTGAGACTGGGAAGCCTAACCAGTGTTGTGAAAAAGGAATTTATTGAGAAATTTTTAGCAAGAAGTGGAGCTGTTGTTTCACCAACAATGTGCAGCTGGGTTATGGTGCCATCATAGCAAACAACAGTGAGAGAAGATGTTGAATCTGTGCTGCAAAAGTCTGTGTTGTTGTTCCAGCTGCTTAAAACAGCTGGAAAGTTCAATTGCCGTTGAATTCTTAGGAAGGTCTGCGAGTGAGAGGATTGCAGTTGCTCCGAGTGAAAGATTGAAAGTAAATCTGTTACCAAAACCAGAAGCACCGAGAGAGGAACCCTATTTCCCATTACAGACAGAGGAGTTTTTGGCATACTCTAGTTTGCTCTAGATTACACTCTTTCCAGAACTGAAGCTTCGTTCTCCTTCACATCCACAGCCAGATTCTCTGCAATTCCAACAACACATTAATAAGAAAGTGGCAACAAGATGTTCGACTGAAAAAATGGTTTATTACAATCTTTACTTCTAATGAACGAAATGATGAGTCAATTCATTACATCTCATTTTATTTTCAGCCAAATTCAAACTTCTGGAATACAAACAAATTCTCACACCATATCATATCAGATCAAATAAGAGATGAACATAAATATCTTACCAGTGTGGAAATGCGTAAATGTTGAACCTCTCCAACAAAACAAAACTGTAAAAACAAGCAAATCAAACAAACGGTAAGAAAAATAGAACGAAGAAAACACTCAATTTTTTTTCTGCCATATATTCAGAAGCTCATCTATTACAAATTTCCAAAACTTGCAGTTCACATAGAAACCATTTTTCAAGGTGTCACCGTTTCACAGACCAAGACAAACAGGAGCACGGGTTGTGAAAGAAAAATGGAAAAGCCAAAACTCACTCTGCATCGCTTCACAAAGCAACAGTTCATAATTAATTAACGATTGCACATAATTTTCATCCATTTATCTTCTCTTTTGTTTTATGGTCATAAAGTGAAGTCATATATCTTCACAAAGAAAAGAAAAAGAGAAGATTCTCTACAGAGAATATATGACTCTTTATTCCTCACCATGATAGTTTAACATGTCATGTGAGTGTTGTTCATGAAACAACACTTTTTTCTAATTGCATATGAGCATATGGTAATTCTTGGATAAAAAAAGTAAAAATTGAAAAAAAAAAATCATAGATTAAAACTAGTCATAAATTAAAAATAATTGTTGTACAAATTATAGAAAATAAATTATTTTCTTACTTTTAAAAATTTGTTCATAATAAGTTCGTATATAAAGGTTAAACAACTTTTTAATTACTCCATGTGGCCTTTAATATAAAGCAATGTAATTTCTATAAAATATTAACTTTGTCTAACGTTATTAAATGTTATAAATATTTAGAATAAAGTCTTAAAAAGCATTAGTAATGAGAACGAATATAATATATTAGTAACATTCTTTCAAAGATTAATTAAATTAATCATGTTTCTCGAAATTTTGAGGTTAGATTTTATGAAGATGGGTTTGGATGAGAGTACGTACTGTATCGTAAACTTTGCCTTTATTATCTTGTTATCGCACTTCAACTTTTATGCATGACCCTTCATTTTTATATGCTGGTTTTGGCGCCTTTTTTTTTCCTTTTGTTTTCTAACAGTTGGTGGACGAATCAATCAGCCGCTTTTGTATAACCGTCTAATCATTTATGGATATAAAAAGCAAAGAGTAAAGTATACAAACAAATCTATGGAAGATTTTATTTTTCTGATTTTAGCTGTTTTTAAGATAAAAATCTGTTTATGATAATTTCATGTATTTGTTTTGAACTTAAATTTTTTGTTAAGTCTTAACTTTAATAGACTGCCTAAACATATAAACACTTATGTTCTTCCTAATTCTCATTTTGATATTATTTAGGTTTGGCCAAAAGCTTCTAAGCTTGTTTCAGAAAAATAAATTTGTGCCAAAAGTTACATGAATTAGCTTCATCATTATTGTTGGGTTCTTGGAGCGTTTCGAGAAAACCCTAGAACCAGAGAAAATAAGAGAGAGAGAGAGCGGAGCGAGAGAATGAATACTGAATATTATTGAATGAAAAGTTGTTATTGAGGAACGGGGTTGGTTACTATTTATAACCAACGTAAACGCGCAACAGGCCAAAACCGGCAAACAAAACAAGCCCAAAACAAGCCCAAAACGCGCACCCGGTAAACCACACAAAGCAAACAACCAGACCGACCGGACCGACCGGACCGACAAAAGAAGCTAAGTCTAAATAACAATTCTCCACCTAGACTTGCTTCAAAAAACAAAAAAAAAAACAAAACACGGACACGGCCGGTCAAACAGTTAGTGACCGACCGGTAGACACCCAATCCTGGACAACAACAAGAGAAACCTCTCCAGAGACAGAAAAAGGTTACCGCCCGGTCTATCCCTTTTAATGTCTATGCCCAAAATCCGCCTTGCTTTCGTCTCACCGATCATGCCCCTGTCACTGCTAGCAATTAGGATATCATCCACATAAAGCAGGAGATATAACATTTCACCGTCATGATTCAGAGTGTAAACACAGTCATCATAATTGCACCGCTTGAAGTTCAGCTTTATCAGAAAGTCATCAAATTTCCTGTACCACTGCCTTGGGCTTTGCTTCAAGCCATAAAGTGACTTCTGCAACAGACACACCCTATCATCCACAGCGAAACCATCCGGTTGCTTCATATAGATGGTTTCCTCCAAATCGCCGTGCAGAAAAGCTGTCCGAACGTCCAACTGTTCAAGATGCAAATTGCAATGCGCAACTATTGCCATTAGAACTCTGACCGAACAATGCTTAACCACTGGAGCAAAGATCTCATAATAGTCTACGCCTTCAATCTGAGTAAAGCCTTTGGCAACAAGCCTAGCTTTGTACCTCGCTTTCTCACCGCCCGGTGTAGCTTCCTTTTTCTTGAAAATCCATTTCGAACCTATGACCTTCTTACCCTTCGGCAGATCCACCAATCTCCAGGTGCTATTCTTTTTCAAAGCCTCCAACTCTTCTTCCATAGCACCCTGCCAAAGATGCCGGTCGCTGCTGTCAAGGGCCTCCTTATAACTTCTCGATTCATCCGATCGGTTAAGATCTTCAGCAGCATTCAGGGCGTAGCAGATTAGATCCGCCTCTCCAAACCGTTTGGTTGGCTTGGAGATCCTTCTTTCTCTGTCACGAACAAGCTGATAGTTTCTCAAATCAACACCAGCAGCTTTTCCATGACTTCCCTCGCCAGACATACCATCTGTATCATCACCAAGGTCTGTTCGAAATTCATCCGATCGGTTCTCCTCTATCGTCCGACCGTTTTCAACTTGCCCTTCACCCGTTTGGTTTTCCTCAGTCCCACCGGGCGTGCCAGCTCCATTAGTAGTATGCTCCACCTCCACGAGAATCTTCTTCTCACTTCCAGAGTTTTCAGGGTGCATCGCCATCCTTGTTTCATCAAAAATGACATCCCTACTAATGATTAGTTTTGAAGGTGAATCTAACCTCCATAACCTGTATCCCTTAACTCCTTCAGCGCATCCAAGAAAGATACATTTCGCCGCCCGGGAATCCAGCTTATCACCCCTGACATGAGCAAACGCCAAAGAACCAAACACTCTCAAGTGTGAGTAATCAGCCGGTCGTCCACTCCACACTTCCATTGGCGTTTTAAAATTGAGAGCTGAAGACGGACTCCTGTTAATCAGATAGACGGCCGTATTGGCAGCCTCTCCCCAGAAAGCCTTTGACAACCCTGATCCCAACAACATGCACCGGACCCTCTCTAGAATGGTTCTATTCATCCGTTCGGCCAAGCCATTCTGTTGCGGAGTTCCAACGACCGTTCTGTGCCTCCTGATCCCTTTCTCTTTGCAAAAACCATTAAACTCCTCTGAAACGAACTCCAGCCCATTATCGGTTCTTAGGCATTTCAGCCTACACCCCAATTGGTTCTCAATCTGTGTGTGCCACTCTTTGAACTTCTGAAACGTTTCAGACTTATTTTTTAGAACATAAATCCACACTCTCCTTGAGAAATCATCAATTATACTTAAGAAATACGCTCCTCCACCATGAGTTAAGGTTCTTGCCGGTCCCCATAAGTCAGCATGGACATATTCAAAGGGGCGTTCGGTTGAGTGTTTCCCTTTTCCGAACGGTATCCTGTGTGATTTCCCTAAGACACAATGGTCACAGAAATCCAGCTTCTGCAGTTTGTCTCCCAGAAGCAAGCCTTGCTTTTCCAATTCTTCAAGACCCTTCTCACTGATGTGTCCCATCCTCAAGTGCCATAACCGGGCGGTATTCTCGGTCCCACTTGCTACTGAGACATGACCAATGACAGTTGATCCCTCCAGAATGTACAAGCCGTTCCTCCTTCTGCCTTTGGCAACCACAGAATCTCCAGAACAGACCCTCATTACTCCATCTTCAACTTTAGTGGTGTAACCTCCAAGATCAAATGCACTAATAGAAATCAAATTTCTCTTTAGTTCGGGCACATACCTAACAGCCTGCAACACCATCTCACGATTGTCAAACATCTTCAGCCTCACCGACCCCACACCTTGCACTCGGCAAGATTTGTTATTTCCGAGCAGTACATTTCCATGCTCTTTCTGATCAAGATTCTCAAAAAACTCCTTCACCGGGCACATGTGATAGGAGCAGCCGGAATCCATGACCCAGCTCCTTTGAGGATCTTCAGACGAAGCCACCAGCACTCCAGCCGACTCATATCCCTCAGACGCCTCTGCCACATCAGCGGTTTCTTGTGGCCGACCGGCCTTTCCTTTCTCCGGGCAGAACTTCTTGATATGACCCATCTTCTGGCACTTGAAGCAACGCACCTGCTTCGTACCGTCCGGATTCAGCTTCTTCTCTTTTCCAGACTGCTTCTTCCCTTTCCCTTTCACCGAGATCAATCCGGACGCTCCTTCCTCGGTTGTCTTCGAATCTTGAAGTTTTTGGAACTCCTTGGTTCGAATTGACGTCAAAACCTCCTCTAACGTGATCACTTGATCTTTCCCGTAGAGTAACGCATCCCTGAAATGCTCGAAGGTTTTTGGAAGCGCATTCAACAGGATGACAGCTTTATCTTCATCCTCCAACTTCACTTCAATATTCTCCAGATCATCAACTATCTTGCTGAATTCTGCAATATGCTCCTCTATCGTTCTTGATTCTGACATCTTGAACGAAAAGAGTTGCTGCTTCAGGCACAACCTATGAGCCAACGATCTCGTCATGTACAGAGACTCCAGTTTTGCCCAGATTTCAGCGGCAGTCTTCTCCTTCGCAACCTCCCTCAGTACCTTATCACCAAGGCACAAGATGATTGCACTCCTTGCCTTATCTCCCATCTTCTTCTTCTCTTCTTGAGTCATGGCACCACTCATCCTCGACTCACCCTTCAACGCTTCATCACATCCCTGCTGTATCAAGATTGCCTCCATCTTGATCTTCCACAGCCCGAAGTCATTAGCGCCGTTGAATTTCTCCACGTCGAACTTGGTTGCCATTGTTTCTTGGGAATTCTTGAATCCTTGCCCCACGGTGGGCGCCAATTGTTGGGTTCTTGGAGCGTTTCGAGAAAACCCTAGAACCAGAGAAAATAAGAGAGAGAGAGAGAGAGAGCGGAACGAGAGAATGAATACTGAATATTATTGAATGAAAAGTTGTTATTGAGGAGCGGGGTTGGTTACTATTTATAACCAACGTAAACGCGCAACAGGCCAAAACCGGCAAACAAAACAAGCCCAAAACGCGCACCCGGTAAACCACACAAAGCAAACAACCAGACCGACCGGACCGACAAAAGAAGCTAAGTCTAAATAACAATTATGATAAAATAAAATAAAAAATCACAAAGATAATGCAAGAAATTAAATGATAAGAAAAGAAGACTAAGCATTCAAAAAGACTAAATCCTAATACAATTCTAGTGGTCCTCTCTTCAACTTGGGTAATCTTGTCATGAGCTTTGATAGAGGATCATCCTTCACTTCAACCATCTCATCATCTTCATCTATGACTAGATCATGCATCACCTGCTTCTGAGGACGTATGAGCTGAAGATAAAAATTTCAAAGTTATCAATAAATATTTTTAAATTTAACATAGAAATACTAATAATAAAAATATTATACCTGTGGTATAGCAATATGTGACATGATCAATGCTCTAGGCCAGACTATAAATGTTCCTATGGCCTCCCCCACAAAATGAATTTCTGAAGTGGATACAGGCACCTAAGTCTAGGGATCTCGAACCTCGTCAATCGCCACACGCATGTGGTGGGGTAATAAGGGACCACAATCAAATATGCATCCGGAGAACAACACAAATAATCTGAACCGAAATTTTATCAATCTTATCCATAAACTCCAACGTACATGTTATAGCAAATTATGAAAAATAATTTTCTCAAACTGTCCAATCAGACAATTCAAAATTTAACACAAATGATTAAAAGATTAATCTTTTGTGTTAAATTTCAAATGGGAACTAAGTTTCACTCAATGATTTGATACTCATAATCTAACATGCCAATCATCATAACACAACAAAACTTTATCACATGCATATTCAAAAGCCAATAACATGCATACCTAAAAGCCAATAACATGCATACGCAAAAGCCAATAACATGCATACACAAAAGCATATAACATGCATATATCCATAAGCCAATAACATGCAAATCTAAAAGTCAATAACATGAATATCCAAAAGCCAATAACATGCATATCCAAAAGCCAATAACATGCATAGACTAAAAGTTTTAAACAAGAATGCTAATCTTCTTAACAGATTGAAAATGTGGTAGAGGGAAATGGAGGAGTGGAAAGCGCAAGAAATTGCTGCCCAAGAACGCCACCCAAGGACACGAGTAAAATTGCACCAAAACCCAACGAAAACGCATTTTAATTGTTTCAAATGAAAGATAATTCATCTAAGAGTAATGTAATCAGAGTAAAATTAATTTTAAACACCGCAAAAGTGAAAAGCGAACCTGAAAAACGTAGCCCATGGAGAGAAACGCGAGGAAGATGATAAACCGTGAGTGCGCGTAAGTGTTGCCTCGCGCTCGGGTTTGGTAATAGCAGGCAATTAGACGTCGCCTCCCCCCTTAGCCGATGTCTCAATGGCTTTAAACGTCTGCTCCCCTACATAACCGAGATTTAAAGAATTTAAAATTTAATTTTGGCGCACACTATAGACGTTCGGGATGGGGAGGCCGACGTCTAAGCCCTATTTAGATGTCGGGGTTGATCGACAGACGCCTAATGGCATTGGAACAATCACTTTTCGTAGCCCATTTGGCGTCCGGGTAAGGGGGCGACATTTAAATAATTTAAAGATATCGGATTTGCGGGATCGAATGCCTAAATGGCGTCAAAAAGTGACTTTTTGGATTCTGGGCTGACCCTTTAGACGTCTAGTATAGGTGGCCGACGTTTAAATAGCCTATAGACGTTTACGACGTCTAAATAGCAATAAAAAATTATTTTTTTTACTTTTTCTTATATGAGTATTGTAGTGACATATATGAGTATTTAGACGTCGGGGCCCCCCTATAGCCGACGTCTAAATACTTGTTTTAATTACGGAAATGCCATCGGTCATTTTTTACGTTGGATATTCAGGGTCGAACATCTAAACGGTGACGTGAAAGGCCTTTTTTGCACTAGTGGGGGTGAAATTTGTTTTTAGAAACCCTACATCAAGGAAGAGAAACAAAGAGAGAGGAAAGATACATTTTTTAGGAGAGATATAAAGGAGCTGTAGAAAATCTTATAAAGGAAGAATTGTAGTGGTTTGGGTTGTAGATAAAGCCTTAATATTAGTCAAGGTATGAGGAATCTTACCTTTGTTTACTTGTTGTAGTATGTTATATGTTCTTGAATATCTTGATTGATAATCCTTGTTTTAATGCATGTGTACATGATTTTGGTTATGATTATCTATGGTTATTGTTGGGTAAGGGTTTGTGTAGGCATAGGGATAGTGTTTATGTAAAATTTGTATTGGGTTTTCCCTATGGAAGTATGTATGGTTTTGTTGGGTTATCCCTTAATGGGAAATAATGCTAAGGGGGACAAAGTTATGATGTTAGGTGGTTTTACGATGTAAATATATGTTATAAAGGTGGTATGATAATCATATGTAGAATATTGGGTTGTTTAGGTTATAATCTGCATAATGATAGGTTTTGGATTATTCAAGTAATGTAAAGGTGGTATGATGGTCGTGGTCAAATGCACACAATTTCAACATTTTTCTAGACTCTCTTTAATACATTTTTTTAGGTCTTTTCTTAAAAGCTTTTAGTACTTCTTTTTCTACTCTTTTTTTAGTGCACAAAAAGACTACCACACATTAGAAACAAAGATGATATTTTGATTTTGAAAGCTCGAAGAACAAGAAATGCAAAGTAGAAGAAAAGTTTGGCTTCCTTCCCCTTTAGGCATAATCCCTTGAATTGAAAGCATCTTACAACCATGAAAGAAATTTCTTAATTAAATAAAACTTATAATAACCGAAGTTACTAACTGCATTAATTTTCCCCAAAGCATGTCCTCTTCGATAATCATAAGGAGAATGATAAATGAGAGGTGGAATTGATTTTTTGTTCCTTTGGCACCCTCTTGATGAATGACGTTAAACAGGTTTAACCATGATGACATTCTAATTTTTTGTCTCAGCTGCCTTATATGGAAACTACTATAATTTGAATAATTACTTTTAAAACTGAATTCTATTTGATTAATTTTTTATATATTATTTTTAAAATGTGAGCACATGTAATTGAGTTTATTTTATTAATTTTTTTATATTATTTCAGCAAGCTGGTGATGCAAAGCCAGAGTCTCCTTTGGGTACAAGACAATCATCTGGTGGAAATAATATTTAGGGAATTTATGATATTATTTTAGGATAAAATTATACCTAGTTTATTATGAATTGAGTTTTCTTTGAAACTACTTCTGCAATGGGATTATATTGACTTCTAGCCTATCATGTCATTATGCTAAGTTCATAGAAGTGAAAAAAAAAATGTAGAAACTGGATCAATTGAATATAAATTTTGGTTAACGTTGTTTTAACTACTTTTCTTCTAGCTTACTTCTGTAATTGTACAATTGTTTTTCAATTTTTTTCTAAATTCCTTCCTACTCAAGGGTTTTTGTTTTATGGTATCATTTTTTTTTATTCTGAGGAATCATATTTGTTTCGTATTTAATAATTTTAAAAAGAATTTAAATTTACTTAATTTTGAAATTGAAAAAAAAAGGAAAGAAAGAAGTTAGTGTAAATAGGTAGTTACTATAGACAATAACATCCATTGTCATGGAATTCAGTCATTTCTCATTGGAAATGAAAAAAATTAAAATGTCAAGGGATCATTGGAAAAATGATATTAGGTGTATATTTTAATAATCATCAAACGAAAATAGTGTAAAAAATATAAAAATTTTGTGTGATCAAATAGTTGAAAATAAAGGAGGTTAAAAACTCCCACAAAATAATAGCCAGTAATAAAAGAGGTTTTCACCCTCCGCAGAAAAACTTTCGCAAATTGAATGTGATACCAGGGGTTGCAGAAAACCCCCACAGATAGATTGTGGCGACTCAAACTGCGGCGGTTTAAAAAACCTCCGGAAATTATTTTGCGGAGGGTGAAAACCCCCACAAATCGAAAAAAAAAAACCTCCCCTAAATAACATTTTTTTTGTAGTGAGAATAAAATCTACTAAAATCAAAATAGAGTTTTAAACTTCAACAAGACATAGGAGAAATTTTTTTTTATGTACTTACCAATGATCTAATGACAAGTATGAACCCAAAATATTAAAGATAAGGCTCTTAAGGCTTGTATATGATGCGGTTTTGAAATCCAAGTTGTACATATTTTTTTGTGATTTTTATAAGTTCAACTAGGAGAAAGTGACATAAAAAGGACTACACATGACTCCAGATAACATGGATAGATTTGAAAAGCAAAATGATCCAAACATATGATATGATTAAATGGAAAATATGAAGAAAAGACTCAAAAAATATAAGAACATGATATCCAACACATTTAGGATCATTTAGAAGGCACAAAACAGTAGCCAAAACAACCAAAACAGAACCGAAAAAACGTTGATGACAACATTATGACAAATCTGACCTTTGTTGACTGTTTTAGTCATAACTTTATCCACAGAACTCGAAATGATGTGATTCTTTTTTTTTAACTAGACTCAAAGGGCTTTCATTTGACTACACACATATTTTTTGGACCTCTGAGCTAGATGCAACTTAATTTTGAAAATTGTCAATGTTAACTCTAGAGTAAAGGAGGTTGATTTAGACCATTTCAAGATAGCTTCAACAAGACAAGATTAGAAAAACATAAGGTAACACGAGAATACAATGATAGGTAAAGGACCAAAAGACTTAGCTCTTGAAGAACTTAAGCTCTTGATACCAAATGATGAAAATCTCCTTAGTTAGGTTGGGCTAAAGCTATAAGAGAAAGTTATGGTGAAGGGAGAGTGTTTGTGGATGTAAGACCCGGAGAAAATTAGGATTTTAGGAATAAAGTTTTGTTAAGGCTTGAATATGTTTTCTTTTTAGAGTTTATATGTTTAGTAAGGTGTTATGTGTGAATATTTTTGTTAAAACATACTTATGTTATTTCTTTTGTTTTATTTAATAAAGTGTAAAACATGTTTGGTATGTTCGTTGGATTGTGGTATGTGTGTGTTATTACCAAAGTGATGTGTTGGCTTGTTGGTAGAGATGGGTGTCTAGGATTGAATGGGTGCGAGTTCAATTCCTAAGGAGAAAGCTTAACAAAAATTTAGATTTTTAATTGTATTTTTGGCCTAGGGACAAAAGGGTCTTTTTATCTTTATTAATTGGTACAAAAATTAAGTTAGGGGGCATAGAAAGTAAAAGCATCCAAGTTAAATAAAATAAAATGAAACGATAAAGGTGTGAACGTGGAAATGTATAGAGTTAAATAGATTTGGATTTAGAAGTTTGTTATTTTAAGTGAGGGAATATTAAAGATAAGGTTTGGGTGATTTATAAAAACTAAGATATAGAGAGAGGGGTGACATTTGTTTTTAGAAACCCTACATCAAAGAAGAGAAACGAAGAAAGAGGAAAGAGACATTTTTTAGGAGAGATACAAAAGAGTTGTAGAAAACCTTAATGTAAAGGAAGATTTGTAGTGGTTTGGGTAGTAGATAAAGTCCTAATATTAGCCAAGATATGGGAAATCTTACCTTTGTTGTATGTTATATGTTCTTGAATATCTTGATTGATAATCCTTGTTTTGATGCACGTATACATGATTTTGGTTATGATTATCTATGATTATTGTTGGGTAAGGGTTTGTCTATGCATAAGGATAGTGTTTATGTAAAATTTGTATTGGGTTTTCCCTATGAAAGTATGTATGGTTTTGTTGGGTTATCCCACAATGGGTAATGATGCTAAGGGGGCACAAAGTTATGATGCTTGGGGGTTTTACGATGCAAATATATGTTATAAAGATGGTATGATAATCATATGTAAAATATTGGGTTGTTTAGGTTATACTCGACATAATGATAGGTTTTGGATGATTCAAGTAATGTAATGAATGTGTTAGGTCATGTTCATGGAGATATATGGGGTCTGAATACATGCATGATGTGTTAGGTATGTTTGCTCGTGATCTAGGGTTGATGTATGTGTGCTTTGGTGGTGTTAACCTCTTTTGGTGTAGGTTTTAAACCTTGTGATGAGCCAACATCTTGGAGGTAGTATCTTAGGTGAAGAAGGCCTTGTGGTAAGATTAAGGATTTGGTTGAGGACAAAGAAGACAAAAGAGAGTAAACACTTGGTGAGAAAGAGTGATTTGATTGTATTTTTTTGCCTTGTAAAATTGTCATTGCCTTTCTTTTGGATTTGTAATATTTGGCCTTGTGAGGATGTGTCCTAACAAGAACATTGGACTTTGATTAATTACGTTTTGTTGTTGATAAGTGTGAGAGAACCAAAGTTCCTTCTAACTTTACCATTAGGCTACATAGATTAGTTTTAATTACTTTCCTTAATTGTGGTAGCTCAATGTGTGTCTACTTGTATTTCAAGTCTAAATCCCTTTGAGATGTAGGGTACAAGAGGAATTAAAGTTAACTTTGGCTAGGAAAGACTTGGTATTTAAGTAATCCTTAGTTATTCACCTCTATTTCCTAGAAGTGAGCTTAAGATCCTTTTGTTTCCTTAAGTCTCTTAAGGAATTTTATTTGAAATACTAAGTTTGTTTGCATAATTCATTTTAGAAAATCTTAAAAATGTCTACGATTATTTGTGAAAATTGGTTTTCAAAATTATTTTGAAACAAATGAGTTTTTATAGTAGCTTGCATTTAAGTCATGGTGAGAATTAACTACATTATAAAATTAAGGGTGACCTTCCATTCTTCGGTGAAAATACTAGTGCATTATCATACTTAGCATGGGAGAAAAGAATAAAAAAGCTCCATCCATTATTGGTTAGGCATGGTAAATATCATATACTTAGTTTATGCATCTCTAGGCTTGTAGGACATGCAAGTGAATGGTGGAATCAAAAACAATATAAGGTTGAGAGGGGTAGATTATCTCTAATTCAAGATTGGTGTGACTTGAGAGCATGCATGAGAAGAAAATTTGTTCATTCTTCCTCTGTGATAAACCAAGAGCAAATATGTGAGATGAGAGAACTCATTAAAAGAGGAAAAACTTTTCTAAAATGTGTAGAAGGGTTCTTTAAAGGAGAAGATGAGTTTGAAGAAAAAGTGAGAAAGCTCTTGAGCGACAAGAGAAAAAGAAAGATTCAAAGAAGAAGAGATGAAGAAATGAGAGAGATAAAAAATAAAGAAAGAGTTGAAAGAAAACAATATTTTTCTACCTTATAAGAAAAGCTTAGAATTCTTAATGAAAAATAAGAAAAATTCCAAGAGGAATTAAGGAAGATTAAGAGAACAAGGGAGGAAGACAAGAGAAGGAAGAAAAAACAAAGAGATAATGAGGAGCATGAGAAAAAAGAAAGAACAAAGAGAAAAAGAGGAACAAGCAAGAAGAGAGAAAAAGGAGGAGGAAAGAAGAATATGAAGAGAAAAAGATAAAAGAAAGGAATGAGAAAGAAAAGAGATTAAGAGAAGAGAAGAAGAGGAAGAGTTACTAAAGCCTCTTATCACTCCCACAATAGGTTCATACTTAGATGATGAAGGTAGTTTTCCAATCCTTGAACTTTTCTCAATACATCTAACAATCTTTCATAATTCCAGCTTTTACTTTTGAAAAAAATTCAACTTCTTTTTCACTGTCCACTATTTTTAACTCCTCAAATTTTTCCAAATCAAACTTTAAGTTGATGTTACCTTCTAAGATACAATTAATTCAAAGTCAACACAAACAATTTTTTGGAGTAGACCTTCAAAGCTTTAATGTTTCTTTTGAAATTAACATAAGGTTTTCTTCAAATCTTTCATCTAGATACATCTTGTTTATGGCTCATAAGATTATTGGATTTGTGTTTGATGACACTTGCATATGGATCTTTTATCATGGTGGAAAGATACACAAATTAACCAATAATAAGAAAAGGGTTTTTGTCATAAAAGAACATAAAGATTTGAGGGTAAATCCTTTTCAAAAGGAGGGTATGATGGCATATCCCTAAAAGTTGACTCTTGTGTTGGAATGGACAGTCTTTCAAATATATACATCCAATACAAGACAAATAAAAGCTTCAAAGATGCTCCTACTCTCCAATACATTGATCATTCATTTAATTTAAGGTGTATCATTCTTATGAGCTATATTCTTCATTTACTCACTATCATAACACTTATTATAACTTGTGTTATAAGATGGGTATTTGACCCCAGCAGAAAAGAGACATAATAACTCCAAAGAAGATGAGGAAGTTTTCCTTAGCCCAAGTTGAGAGAAAATCTTTTTCAAGAGGAAGGGGATGATGGCATACCCCCTAGCCATGGTCAAGCATACAAGAAGAGTTGAAGTAATCCATAAAGATAGTCTAAACTCTAACTTTTGAACCACATTTGGAGCCATCATGGAGCATAGCTTGGAGTAGTATAGGTTTCTTTAGGCCATGTAATTCGGCCAAGTAGGTAGGTTTGTTCAAGGTTTGTATTAAGGCCTAATTAATATAGAGTTTTTCCTTAAGCTAGACATCCAAACCATGTGGAAAGTATGTGTCATGTGTCATGCTTCCATTGGAGAGGATTCAGTTTTAGTAGTGGCCACATGGCTTTCTAGGAATGAAGAGGATTGTGCTTTATGAGTAGCCACATGTCCTCCCCTCATTAGAGAGGATTTGTGGACACTTGTCCACTCCTTAGAAGACTTCAATTTTTGCCAATGAGTGCAAGGGTGGGAGATCATGCTTTTAGGGTTTTTAGGAGACACTCTTAGCCTATAAATAGAGGTGTCTCCTCTCATGTATTCATCTTGGAAGTTTATTAATGTTATGTTGACCAAATTTGGCCATACATTTCCTATATCAAGATTAGAGCAACCCTAGAGGTCCCTCTAGTCACCTTCCTCCTTGAGTTGAGATCACCTCTCTTGGAGCCACCAAATACTACACCACCACCACCACCATATCTCCTAGAGGCCATGAGCTTCTACTCCATCCACACCTTAGCTCATCATCCTTGAACCATTTACCACAACATTTACACACCATATATCTTCAAGGAAACACCCCTCCATGCACATCTCCTAGCTTTGGCCCAACCTAGCATAAGGAGGTTGCTATCGTATTTGGTTAGTTGTTAAATTGGTTCTTTACAAGTAACAAAATGTTTAAGATGGATATTAGAGATTTGATTAGTTAGTGCAGTAAGTGGTTATCTAGTCAAGGTTATGTGGTTTTCTATGAAAGTTATTATGTACAACATTTCTAGTGGTTCTTAAGGATAGATTTAATCACATTTATTAGTGTAATAACTGGTTATATAGACAACATTATGTGGTTATTTGTTAAGCTGATTTTGTAAACTGACAAAATGCTTAAAATGAATATCAGGGGTTATATTAGTCAGTGCAATAAATGGTTATCCAGTCAAGCTTATGTGGTTACTTATTATATTCCTTCATAATAGCAATAAATTGCTCAATATGTTACGAATTGGTATGAATTCTTGGTTTAGTAAGTGGTTATCCACAACAAAGTGCCTAATTGTACTGGTTTTTTTCACAAGAAAGTAGTCAACATCATTTCAATTGCTCTCATATCTTGCTACAATCAGTGATTAGTTGTATTCATGCTTTGTGGTTAGTTCTTATAGTTTTTACGTACAACTTCCACAATGATTAAGTTTGAAAATTTTAGCCACATTTATTGGTACAGAAACACCGGAACACAAAACCTTGAAAACTAGAGAAAGTGTGCACAAGACAATGATGTGAAACCTTTAAACCTTCACACCCACATAAAACTTGGAGAACCACCAATTGATGGAGAGCGAGACAAAACCAACGTCACCAAGAGAAGAACAAAACCAACAAAGGCGAGATAGAACACTAAATCCAACAAAAGAAGGTATAACAGCAAATCTAACAAAGGTTAAAAGCAAAAATGAAGTGGGAATGAAAGGGTAGCAACAAACATCGAATAGTAGGAGGAAGAAGAACCTAGCCTAAAACAAAAATTCAAAACAACAAAAAGGAGAGAGAAAGAAAAGCTTTCTAAAAAATTATATTTTTTCCACTTTACCTTCAATCATTGTGCATTTTTTTTTTCAAAGGATGAGTTGGAACCATGTCAAATGAATGTAAAGTACACATGGACGGGTCAAGTTACTACTACTTTCTTCTAAATGAAGGTGTGCCTTCAACTTTTCAAAAGTTTTTGGGTGGTTTAGATGATTTTCAAATCCCTTATTGCAAGAGAAGAAGGCTCTACCATTATGTATATTCCACCAAGAGGAAGTCAAATATATTTCTAATATGGAAGGAATTCAAAACATAAACAAATATTGAAATTAAAAAAAAAAATCAAGTGCTTGAGGATAGATAAACAAGGAGAATATGTAGACATGATTTTTATTTTAAGCAATCTACAAGAAAAAAAGGTAAGAATTTGTTCTTCTACATACACCTCAACTTAATGGTATGGCAAATGATAAAACAAGATCTACATTAAGGAGTGGCCATGTTTTTCTTTTGGGAAAAAACAATTAAAATTACTTATTACATGATAAATTGATCATAGTCAATAGTTATAGGTTTGAAGATACTATTAGAGACATGGAATGAAAAATCGGCTAATTATTCTTCATTGGATGTATTTGATAGTCCTATGAACATGATGCACAATTCCTAGGAAAGAACAAAATTGAATCTAAAATCCAAAAAACGTATATTTTGGGACTATGTTGACAATGTAAGGGGTATTTCCTGAGATCCCACTGCCCATAAGATTGTTGTTAGAAAGGATGTAATTTTTTGTAAAAAATAAACTACAAAATGAGCATATATATGGTAGCTTTATAAAGGATAATACTATAATACAGATAAAAAAGAAGCCTTCGGACAATTCTTCTTAGTCAAAACAGGACCATGAAGAACAAGAGCCAAATGAAGCTAGTAATGGAGGACTTTGCTGATCAATAGGAGAAAAGGTTAAACCATCTTAGCACTCAAAGTTTGCTATCAAAAGTCATGATGTGTATTGTCTTCTAAACCAAGACGTGCGTTCAACTTTTCAAGAGATTCTGGGTGATTCAAATTTTTTTTTTTTGTGGGTGGTACAAATGATGTGTATTGTCTTCTAAATGAACTATATATATAATTTAAACCCACCTTCATTTAAAAGACAATATATATGATTTGTCAACCCACCACAAGCATATGCAGGTTACTTTTTAACGAAACATTCACCTTAATTTAGCTCTTGCATTGATCAAGCCAAATTCAATAAGTAAAATTTATGATTATATTTATAAGATAAAAAAATCATAATATAATCAAAATAAAAGTCATAAATACCTTGACAAAGTTTACAACTCATCCTGTATACAAATAAATTAGAAACATAAAACCTGTATAATGAATTCCGAAGGATAACGTATTATAATAAAATTAATAAATGTTTGAAAACTGATATTACAAAATCATTATTATGAGACAAGCATGTTTTCTAAGCATAGGAATTCATAAAGCACTTGAGGGTGAAGCATCGCCTCATTACTGTATCATTAATCACGCCACAAAACCCCAACCGCGAACAACATACCCAAGATAAGACACCACTTGAACACCACACCATTCACTTTCATCTCATGAACTTCGTGAAAAAGGATAAAATATCTGGTGCTAAATCCTACGAGCAAGCCGTCAAATGAACTTAAGGGCTTCTACCAAAACATAAGTGAACATTAAAGCATTCATACTACATACAGATATTGGTGGTAATCGACCTGTGACAAGGATATTTGCAATGCCTACTATGACCTATTGAATAAATTATAAAAACTAACCTTTCCTAAAATCAAAATTCCTTTGATTTAACATAAGTTACCTCCTTAAATGGCAATGTATATAGATCTTATGTATCTTCAGAGGGCAACGTTCCAACGCATGAAGGGCTATTGCAAAAGCATGGCAACCCCTTTGACCTTTTCCTGATTTCTCCATAGCTAAAAGTAAGCTCTTCATCTACTAGTATATCTTTTGAAGCAAAGAAGCATAGACGGGGGAACAAAGCTCCTGAACTTCTAACTAGCTTTGTGCTTAAATTACCACCATCACATGAATGATTTACAAATCGTGCAATGTTTCCTAATCTTGTCGCATCGATATTTAATCTCAGACATGCCTTTCCAGAAGGAAGATGTTCCCTTACAACTAAAAGAGCTGAAGCGAAACGACCCTGAGAAGCCAGTTCATCATAGTATTGATGTCTCCTCTGAGCTTCCTTCGTTGTCAAGAGTTCACCTTTTATTACACAGGAAACCAAGATTTAAGTTTACACACACATGAGGGGATTAAAAACAGCCATGCATAAGAAACAACTAAAAGAGTCAAGAAAGTATCAGCGACAATGACTTTGAAACAGTAGAAAATAGTTTCTACCAATCTTCGTATAATTCTTTAACATACAATGCAACAAACATACCTTTCGTGAATATCTCATCGAAAAAAAAATGCCATTCAGTTCCTTATTTTAGTCAAATTATCAAAGGGTACCTTGGGTATCCAGTAAATTTGCAAATTATACTACTTTCCAAATAATAATTGATTAGTTCGCAAATCACCTGCCTCTCCCAACATAGCGTTCTATCAGAAGTAAACTCAACTATTCTATCAGCTCATCTATGGATTTCAAACATTCTACTCAACATATTCATTTCGCCTCCTATGTGGGTTACTGATACAATCTGAACCAGAGCTGCAGCGGGAAAACAAGGAAAATGACAGAAAGAAGAATGGGTAATGGAAAGAGAGCAATGCTCCCCCAAGCCAGAGAAAAGTTCCCTTGACTTCACTCAAATTCCTATTTCCCAAATCTGACATGATCCCCTGCAAACGATTCCCCAATCCCAATATAACACAACCAGACAGCACTCCTCTCAAACAACTCTTTTTAGAGACTTGGTAAATATGTTCACCAACACTAGAGTTGACAAATCTGGTAGTGATGTCTCCAAACTCTACTTTATCCCTTATGAAATGATAATCTACCTCAAGATATTTGATGTCTCCAAATATAGTCATTGACCTCACTCCAAACTGATGCACATGTCTCACGAGGACACAAAATAGGTTTGAGTCGAGTGTGGGATGGTAAATTTAACAACACTACATAGTTATTAACTTATCTAAACGAAAATTGATACCAAAAACTCACTCAAGAGATCATGCTATGCAAAAGTTTGTGTTGGGTCAATTTCAATGTGTTATTTGCTCTGTTCGGGTTAGGCTTCACACCTTTAAACCTTTTAGATGGCTTCAAGGACTAGTACCGTTACAACTTTTATGTGGTAGAAAACAAATACAAATGTTTCATACACCTTCCCAGTAATCTACCCTCTTCCCCATATGAAACAACACAAGTTTCAAAATCTACTACACAAACATTCATAACCTTATCACAAAACTTCCTAACAGTATTCCAATTTTCATTCAGTAAGCAAACAAAAAATACGAAAAAAAAAAAAGAACATGTAGGAAACTAAACCAAGACTCTCTTCATTGTTTTTCTATTTTTAAAGCAAGTACGTTATTAAGCTTCAACAATATACACAAAATTTTACCCCTCCTACTCCTAGTCAACTGATTTTGCAGGTTGAATCATGGTTCGACAACCTTGTTCTCACACCCAATTGAGTTATGCTATGGAATGATAGTATCTTGTATTGATGAGAATTCCAATCACAATAAAAACATAAACTATCTTAGACAATCAACCCTCTCCTAGCACCTATTTCATAAGAGTGCAACCAAGATATTGCATACAGGATACCAAGCTCCTTGCAACTATTTATATCCTTCTAAAACAAACAATTAATGAACTAAAAAGTAAAAACATAAAAAAAAAAAAAGAAAAAAAGAGTTACAAACTCCACATCTACATAGTAGCCTCTTTCTCAAATTACTAAAATAAAACATCATTTTCTTCCCTTCCTTTACCAAGGCCTGGAGACTCACTTTCTGAACAATATATAACCATTTTTTTCTGATACCATATTATCATTAAACCTCCTGGACTCAAATGTTAATAAATAATCATACACACATAAGTAAACTCACTACATGGTTCAAATCCAAGGAACGGAAGCACCTAAACAAAATGACTATGAAAACCAAAATGAAAAAATTATATTCACCTTACTTTTCCCCTCTTTCCATATACTTATCAAGCATGATAAAATGCAAACAATTAGTCCCACAAATAGTTGATAACCTAAGGGTCCAACCTAATACCATAAGTTAATGAGAAGATCTACCTAATCAACAAAATTCAAACACAACCACCCTCAAACACATAACATAAATAAGGAGAATATCTTTAAAATCACAATAACTAACATTTACTTGAACTGAAACTAAAACTGCATAAAGGACAATAACAACTTTCTTCTCGAGTTACATTATTAATTTTCAGTAAGAAGTCCCACTCAAATTCTGAGAAAACTTAAGTTGAAAACCTCAACTGTCTTTTTATATTGTAATAAAAATCAAATTCGGAGAAAACTTAAGTTGGTACTCTTAACTGTCTTCAGTCCTAAGCATATAAGAAAACTCTAATCTTAATTGAAGATCTAAACTAAAATCACATAATAGACTTCATGTTAGATTTGTTAAAACTTTTAGAAAACAGTCTAACATCATAATTTCAGCAACAACAGGATGGAATTTTGGGCTATGCAACCACAATTGTAGCTGCATTGGCTCGAGTCGCACATGCGCCAAATGTCAAGGATCACAACGAAACCATGACAGCAACTGCAATTTAAAACCTTGCTCGAGTCCTACCAGTTAACTCTATCATTTTAATATTAATATCATTATTGGAAGCACAAGAGCTGGGGTGGCCTGTGTGAGCACAATTATGCTAAGTAATCAAAAACAATAGTTGCCAAGACAAATCTGTGTTCCACAATTTTGTTAAGTGAACAAATCAACAGTTATCGCGATAAAAATCAGTTACCACAACTTTATCATATTAACAACAAAATTAAACTTGTATAAAAATAATGTATACTAAAAGCAATTATTAAGAGAGGTATCATGGTATATTAGATTAGATGAATAAATCACCTGCATACTCAAACACAAACTCACTTTTCGCGATTAACTGATCCGCATGCAACCCCCATCCTTTCCTCCGATGCCTCACAATCTTCACCCTCACCGCCACCCCATTCCGTGTCAACCGGTTCCGACACTCAGGCCCACACCGGCACCCGGGCCCGCACTCTCTGCCAACGTCATCCAGCCCATCCAGGCCAGCACAAGGACACTCACCGCCATCGCACGCCTCGCACTCGCAGCCCGACATGGCCCGGCCCTCGCCATCGACGAAGCCCACTGACTCGGCGCGAAGAAGGCGAGACTGCGCGGAGGGGGAAACTGCCGAAGAGCCCCAGGGCTGGCGCAGGAGGGAGAGTGGGGAGGAGAGGACGAGGGAGCGCGTGTAGAGGAAAGGCGCGTATGGGTGGGAATCGACCGTGTTGAGGAACGGAATCGGAAGGGTCTCGAAGGTTCTGGAAGCGTCGGAGGCGCGGCGGATGGTGATGGTGCGAGAGAGTTTGAAAAGTGGTTTGCAGGTGAGAGAGACGTTGGCAAGTTCTGAAGGGTTAAGGTAGGGTAGCACCAGCTCTGCGCATTGAAGCAGAGGAGGCTCTCTCGCGTTGCAGCGCTTTGGGGGACCGCTTTCTTCCGCCGTTAGCATTTGTCTTTCATGGACTCTACCATTAAGATTCACTTGGATATATAGTTTTTTCTTTTTTAAGTAAATTTAAATTCTGCTATATGTATATATTGATTGTTCATATTTTATGAATAAGTTTTCCTTAACTTGTAAAATTAAAAATTTGTTTGCAGCTTGTTACAAGCTCATAAAGTCTTAGTGATCTATGTCAAATATGTGATAGGAAGTACCTAGAGATAACCAAGATCTTTTAAGGGCACACTATCACTATGTGTTGGGTTCCTAGGGCGTTTCGAGAAAACCCTAGAACCAGAGAATAATAAAAGAGAGAGAGCGGAGCGAGAGAAAGAATACTGAATATTATTGAATGAAAAGTTGTTATTGAAAGAGCGGAGTTGGTTACTATTTATAACCAACATAAACACGCAACAGGCAAAGCCCGTAAACAAAACAAGCCCAAAACAAAACAAGCCCAAAACAAAACAAGCCCAAAGTAAACAACCAGACCGACCGGACTGACCGGTCCACAGACAAAGGAAGCCAAGTCTAAATAACAATTCTCCACCTAGACTTGCTTCAAAAACAAAAACAAAAGTAAAACACGGACACGGCCGGTCAAACAATTAGTGACCGACCGGTAGACACCCAATCCTGGACAACAGCAAGAGAAACCTCTCCTTAGCGAGCGGCTTTGTTAACATATCTGCAGGATTCTCTTCGGATGCAATTTTGCAGATTTGAACGTCACCGGATTCAACAATGCTTCTGACAAAGTGCAGCTTGACGTCAATATGCTTGGTTCTGGAATGATAAATCTGATGATTGGCCAGATGAATAGCACTCTGGCTGTCGCAATGAACACATACAGACTTCTGATCAAAACCAAGTTCCCGAACCAAACCTTTCAACCACAGTGCTTCCTTAACTCCTTCAGCAAGAGCATAGTACTCAGCTTCCGTAGTTGACAAAGCCACAACCGACTGTAGTGTAGACCTCCAGCTAACAGCAGTCCCAAACAGTGTAAACACATACCCCGACCGGGATTTCCTAGTGTCCATGCATCCGGCAAAGTCAGAATCAACAAAACCTTCAATATAACCTCCACCTTGAAAGTTATTCTGGAAAGACAATCCAGTACCGAGAGACCCCCGTATATATCTGAGTATCCACTTCAACGCTTCCCAGTGTGTTGGTCCAGGATTAACCATGAACTGACTGAGAACACTAACACCGTGCGCCACGTCCGGTCTTGTGCAGACCATGCCGTACATAATGCTCCCAATCCCATTTAAAAATGGAACAGATTCCATCTTCTTTCTTTCTTCCTCGGTCTTTGGGCATTGCTCCTTGGTAAGTTTCAAGTGTTGACCGACCGGCGTGCTGGCCATTTTAGATTCAGCCATCCGATACCTTGAAATTACATTCTGCAAATAGCATTCCTGAGACAGAAAAAGGTTACCGCCCGGTCAATCCCTTTTAATGTCTATGCCCAAAATCCGCCTTGCTTCCCCTAGCTCTTTCATTTCGAAAGCATCCGCCAACCTTGCTTTCGTCTCACCGATCATGCCCCTGTCACTGCTAGCAATTAGGATATCATCCACATAAAGCAGGAGATATAACATTTCACCGTCATGATTCAGAGTGTAAACACAGTCATCATAATTGCACCGCTTGAAGTTCAGCTTTATCAGAAAGTCATCAAATTTCCTGTACCACTGCCTTGGGCTTTGCTTCAAGCCATAAAGTGACTTCTGCAACAGACACACCCTATCATCCACAGCGAAACCGTCCGGTTGCTTCATATAGATGGTTTCCTCCAAATCGCCGTGCAGAAAAGCTGTCCGAACGTCCAACTGTTCAAGATGCAAATTGCAATGCGCAACTATTGCCATAAGAACTCTGACCGAACAATGCTTAACCACTGGAGCAAAGATCTCATGATAGTCTACGCCTTCAATCTGAGTAAAGCCTTTGGCTACAAGCCTAGCTTTGTACCTCGCTTTCTCACCGCCCGGTATAGCTTCCTTTTTCTTGAAAATCCATTTCGAACCTATGACCTTCTTACCCTTCGGCAGATCCACCAATCTCCAGGTGCTATTCTTTTTCAAAGCCTCCAACTCTTCTTCCATAGCACCCTGCCAAAGATGCCGGTCGCTGCTGTCAAGGGCCTCCTTATAACTTCTCGGTTCATCCGATCGGTTAAGATCTTCAGCAGCATTCAGGGCGTAGCAGATTAGATCCGCCTCTCCAAGCCATTTGGTTGGCTTGGAGATCCTTCTTTCTCTGTCACGAACAAGCTGATAGTTTCTCAAATCAACACCAGCAGCTTTTCCATGACTTCCCTCGCCAGACATACCATCTATATCATCACCAAGGTCTGTTCGAAATTCATCCGATCGGTTCTCCTCTATCGTCCGACCGTTTTCAACTTGCCCTTCACCCGTTTGGTTTTCCTCAGTCCCACCGGGCGTGCCAGCTCCATTAGTAGTATGCTCCACCTCCACGAGAATCTTCTTCTCACTTCAAGAGTTTTCCGGGTGCATCGCCATCCTTGTTTCATCAAAAATGACATCCCTACTAATGATTAGTTTTGAAGGTGAATCTAACCTCCATAACCTGTATCCCTTAACTCCGTCGGCGTATCCAAGAAAGATACATTTCGCCGCCCGGGAATCCAGCTTATCACCCCTGACATGAGCAAACGCCAAAGAACCAAACACTCTCAAGTGTGAGTAATCAGCCGGTCGTCCACTCCACACTTCCATTGGCGTTTTAAAATTGAGAGCTGAAGACGGACTCCTGTTAATCAGATAGACGGCCGTATTGGCAGCCTCTCCCCAGAAAGCCTTTGACAACCCTGATCCCAGCAACATGCACCGGACCCTCTCTAGAAATGTTCTATTCATCCGTTCGGCCAATCCATTCTGTTGAGGAGTTCCAACGACCGTTCTGTGCCTCCTGATCCCTTTCTCTTTGCAAAAACCATTAAACTCCTCTGAAACGAACTCTAGCCCATTATCGGTTCTTAGGCATTTCAGCCAACACCCCAATTGGTTCTCAATCTGTGTGTGCCACTCTTTGAACTTCTGAAACGTTTCAGACTTATTTTTTAGAACGTAAATCCACACTCTCCTTGAGAAATCATCAATTATACTGAAGAAATACGCTCCTCCACCATGAGTTAAGGTTCTTGCCGGTCCCCATAAGTCAGCATGGACATATTCAAAGGGGCGTTCGGTTGAGTGTTTCCCTTTTCCGAACGGTATCCTGTGTGATTTCCCTAAGACACAATGGTCACAGAAATCCAGCTTCTGCAGTTTGTCTCCCAGAAGCAAGTCTTGCTTTTCCAATTCTTCAAGACCCTTCTCATTGATGTGTCCCATCCTTAAGTGCCATAACCGGGCGGTATTCTCGGTTCCACTTGCTACTGAGACATGACCAATGACAGTAGATCCCTCCAGAATGTACAAGCCGTTCCTCCTTCTGCCTTTGGCAACCACAGAATCTCCAGAACAAACCCTCATTACTCCATCTTCAACTTTAGTGGTGTAACCTCCAAGATCAAATGCACTAATAGAAATCAAATTTCTCTTTAGTTCGGGCACATACCTAACAGCCTGCAACACCATCTCACGATTGTCAAACATCTTCAGCCTCACCGACCCCACACCTTGCACTCGGCAAGCTTTGTTATTTCCGAGCAATACATTACCATGCTCTTTCTGATCAAGATTCTCAAAAAACTCCTTCACCGGGCACATGTGATAGGAGCAGCCGAAATCCATGACCCAGCTCCTTTGAGAATCTTCAGACGAAGCCACCAGCACTCCAGCCGACTCATATCCCTCAGACGCCTCTGCCACATCAGCGGTTTCTTGTGGCCGACCGGCCTTTCCTTTCTCCGGGCAGAACTTCTTGATATGACCCATCTTTTGGCACTTGAAGCAACGCACCTGCTTCGTACCGTCCGGATTCAGCTTCTTCTCTTTTCCAGACTGCTTCTTCCCTTTCCCTTTCACCGAGATCAATCCGGACGCTCCTTCCTCGGTTGTCTTCGAATCTTGGAGTTTTTGGAACTCCTTGGTTCGAATTGACGTCAAAACCTCCTCTAACGTGATCACTTGATCTTTCCCGTAGAGTAACGCATCCTTGAAATGCTCGAAGGTTCTTGGAAGCGCATTCAACAGGATGACAGCTTTATCTTCATCCTCCAACTTTACTTCAATATTTTCCAGATCATCAACTATCTTGCTGAATTCTGCAATCTACTCCTCTATCGTTCTTGATTCTGACATCTTGAACGAAAAGAGTTGCTGCTTCAGGCACAACCTATGAGCCAACGATCTCGTCATGTACAGAGACTCTAGTTTTGCCCAGATTTCAGCGGCAGTCTTCTCCTTCGCAACCTCCCTCAGTACCTTATCACCAAGGCACAAGATGATTGCACTCCTTGCCTTATCTCCCATCTTCTTCTTCTCTTCTTGAGTCATGGCACCACTCATCCTCGACTCACCCTTCAACGCTTCATCACATCCCTGCTGTATCAAGATTGCCTCCATCTTGATCTTCCACAGCCCGAAGTCATTAGCGCCGTTGAATTTCTCCACGTCGAACTTGGTTGCCATTGCTCCTTGGGAATTCTTGAATCCTTGCCCCACGGTGGGCGCCAATTGTTGGGTTCCTGGGGCGTTTCGAGAAAACCCTAGAACCAGAGAATAATAAAAGAGAGAGAGCGGAGCGAGAGAAAGAATACTGAATATTATTGAATGAAAAGTTGTTATTGAAAGAGCGGGGTTGGTTACTATTTATAACCAACGTAAACACGCAACAGGCAAAGCCCGCAAACAAAACAAGCCCAAAACAAAACAAGCCCAAAGTAAACAACCAGACCGACCGGACTGACCGGTCCACAGACAAAGGAAGCTAAGTCTAAATAACACTATGATTGAGTGAAACACAATACTAGAGAGGTTTTCTCTTGCATAAACATTGAACACATGAAAAATTCTACATATTCTAAAAAAGTTGTGAAAACTTACACTATTGTTTTTCAAAAGAATGAAAAATTCCTCTTCTTCTAACTTGCATTATCCGATGAGGGAGTAATCACTGCACTTGGTTCATGAACCAACCTATAATTGTACATACATCTTTAAAGTTAGTTTTTATATTTTTTAGGACAAACAGAATTTAAAGTTGATAATTGTTGAATATGAATTGATTTTAATATTAATTTGACATTTATTTTATTTTGATATTAAATATTTATGATAATCACTCTAATTTTACTAGTTTAGAGCATTTCATAGAAAATTGATGGCTTAATACCTTCATTGGTCCTCATATTTGTATGTCAATCTCAGTTTGGTCCTCGAGTTTTGAACTGTCTCAATTGGGTCATAATTTTTGTAAAAATGCACACATTTTACCCTAACCGTTAAGTCGTCTCAAATGGCGTTAATTGATGCTGAGATGAATTTTTTATTTTGGCTTAATTCCTTTTTTGGTCCTTATATTTGTGTGAAAATCTGAGTTCAGTCCTCAAGTTTTTCCTCAAGTCCTTATGAAATGCAAACATTTTATAACATTTTACCCCAACCATTAAGTGTATTGAGACGACATTAACTTTGAACTGAGCTGTAATTTTTTTTTTTTTTTTATGTTTTAAAATCATTAAATCCACATGGCTATGGTCTTTCTTTTTCCTTCCAATCACTTATCACACTTTTTCCTCAAGTCCTTATGAAATGCAAACATTTTACCCCAACCGTTAAGTGTATTGAGACGGTGGTAACTTTGAACTGAGCTGTATTTTTTTTTTGTTTTAAAATCATTAAGTCCACATGGCTATGGTCTTTCTTTTTCCTTCCAATCACTGATCACATTTCACTCATTCCTCCACCCTCAAACCCCCTGACTCACACCTTTTCTCCCTCTCAAACTAAAAAATGTCGCCGTTGTCGACAGTTCAAAAATTATAACCCAATTGAGACAGTTCAAAACTTGAGGACCGAACTGAGATTTTTACACAAACATAAGGACCAAGAGAGGGATTAAGCCTAAAATAAAAAAATCATCTCAGCATCAATTAACGCCGTTTGAGACAACTTAATGGTTAGGGTAAAATGTGTGCATTTTTACAAAAATTATGACTTAATTGAGACAGTTCAAAACTTGAGGACCAAACTGAGATTGGCATACAAATATGAGGATCAATGGAGGTATTAAGCCAAAATTGATTTAGCATGATTGCAAAAGCTTGAGTTACTAGAAGAAAACTCATCTTGGAAGGTTTCCTTAGCCGTGACCTGAGGCTCAAGCCATGATGAATCCTTCACATAGAAGCACTCTTGAGAGGCTCCACCCCAAAACTACACAGCTTAAGCCATAGAAAAAACTCACCTTGGAAGGAAACCTCGCAGCTGAAGCCATGGAAGCCACCATTTTAGCCATGTTGTCAAAGCCTATGAAAATAGGATTTTAGAGAACTTTTAGAGAGAGACTTTAAAGAGTCTCCTCACACATTTCCTCTGTATTTAAAGAATATCTTTAAAGGACTAGGAGATGAAGTTTTTTCCATGTTTTAACTTTTTTCCCATGCATTCGGAGGAACTAAATCTCTTGTATTCAGTACTATTTTTTATTTATGAATGTTTACTTTTGATCATAAGTTTCTTAATTGATTTTGAAGTACCTGAAAAACACTAGAAGGGGTTGAATAGTGTTAATGAAAAACTTTTCGCAACCTTTTTGATGTAGCACCATATCAAGCTCTTGAAATTTTTCTTTAAATGATTGAAGCTCGACTTAATAGATTTGTATAATAACAACTTTTAACGTGCTACTCAGAATGTACATACTACAACATTTTGTTAAGAACTTCCTTTATGAATAAGATCGTTTAAGTAAGAGAAGAGATAATTGCACAAGAAATTTTTTATTGGTTCGCTCCAACTGAGCTTCGTCTAGTTTCTTGTGTAGAGGGTTCAACTATAATCTTCACACAATTACAAACGAATATTAGCATCACTCTTATTACTCAACAACTTGTCGAGATTTCCTTTGAGTATTAGCACCACTCCTAGTACTCAGCAATCTTACCCGAGATTTCTTTTGAGTATTCACACCACTCTTGGTACTTAGCAACCTTGCCAAGATTCTTCAACTCAAACAGAGTTCAGTTGTAAGTATTTTTATTCTCTTCTTTTGTACTTTAAAATAATATTTTAATTAGGATTTATTATAATTTGGTTTAAGAAACGAGATACAAAAAATAAGATAAAAATAGCTTTTTAGTTGCATAAATGTTCTTTGAATATTTTGATGTGTGTCAGTATAGCTATAGCTAAGTTAAGCTCACCGAGATGTTGAAATAAATTGGTTAAAGTTTCATGACACCTTAAAGATAAATCCAAGAATAAAAAATAATCAAAAACCACAAGAAGTCAAGTTAAGCATTGCATGAAGAAGGCAAGAAAAGCATGAAGAAAAGAGAAAAGAAATTTGGCTAAAATAGGAACAGGGAACCGACAACAATAATTGGATCTTTTAGTTTTCTCTATTTTTTTCTTCAAAAATGACTTTGATAATTGATAAATGTTTATGATAAAAGATAATTTAGGAAAATATATCTTAAGATATTTTATTTGATATTGTTAAATAATTACCTTATTTAACTATATATCAGTAAATATCAAAAGATAATATTTGTCAAATCATTTTAATCTAGGAAATATCTTCTTAAATAATTTTATATCTCCACAACAATCAAATATATTTTAAAGATATTGGATTATTTATAAGATAATTAAAGGAGATTACATTATCATAAAGAAGATTATAACAACAAAAAAACCTAAAACAAAACCCAATCTAATTTCTATATAAAAAAAACTTAGGAAAACACATTAGGAGAGCTTAGGAATCCATTAGGGGGGCTAATTTTGTCCTCTCTCTTCTCTCATGTTCTCCACCCTCTCTTTTTCTATTTTCATGTTATTTTTATATTCCATGGAGTGTTAATCCTCTAGCTTGATTTTGCTATAATTTTCTAACTGGATTATGAGGTTAGATGAATAAATTTGTTTGTTCTTTTGATTATTGTTAAATCTACATAACATATCAATCATATGAGTGAAAGGATTTTTAATATTAATTGAGTCAAAGGATTTTTAATATTAATTGAGAATTTACTTTGAATAACGTTAGAAACTTTCATGTGATTGAATGAGTTTTTGTCAGTAATTAAGAATATGCTCTGATTAAAGGTGAAAACTTTAACAAGAATTAATCAATAATGTAATTTAATTAATTAGCTTTTTACTTGATATAAGAGGTAAAAGAATAAACATCATTAGGCATAGTAGTATTTAATTTATAATATACTTTGGTTAAATTTACTATGATTAATCTACAATTTTCTTGTTTTAATTGAGAATATACTTTGGTTAACAATTAGAAAACCAACAAATTAATTGAGAATTTACATTGATTAATTTAAAAATATAAGACAATAATTAATTGAACAATAATCTTTAGATAACCAACTATGAATCTTATTTTGAAAAGGCAATGAAATTAACTTATTTTCTTTATCATTATTTGTATCTTTTAAATTTCTTTTATAAATTTCTTTCTATCTTTTGTTATTTTGTTCTTTAATATTTTATTTATCTTTATTTTCTTTATTATTTTTATTTTACTAACCCTTTTGTATATTTTTTATAAGAACTAATTTGTTAAGAATCAATTTCGTGCTTGTTAGGAGACAACTTATGATTGAATTTACCTTTTTTATCATCAATTATCACTAATGATAAGCGACTATCCAATTAAAATCAAGTTTTTCATAAAAGTCTATTTGATAATCGATTATCACTGTTGGTAATTGATTCACAACGAAAAAAAAATTTTAATAAAAGTTTCTATAATAATCGATTATCATTTATGATAATCCACTATCATCAATAGTTGTGATCTGACTTTTTATCTAATTTTCAAATGTAAGAGTTTATATATTTTGGCTAAACCTAGTTTCTAAAACTACTTTTCACTTAGAGGTTTAGAGTTGTGACAACTAGAGAAACTCTTTGTGTTTGTGTAAAGGAACTTTGAAAAATCTAGTGTGGGTAGAGCAATAACTTTCACCAAGTGGGTTCTTGGGTAATTGAATGGTGGTGTTATTATTAGGAGAAGTTGTTCATCTTTTGTATGATTCAAAGGACGTGTTCATTTCTTGTGGATTTAAGGAATGTGTTTCTTCGTATCTTGTGTCATTCAAGAAATGTGTCTTCATCCTTTGTGAGATTCAAAGGAGGTATTTTCTAAACCAAAATTGTTTTTATATAATTGTATATTCTGGTTTATTTTTCGTGATTGGTTAATCCCTGTTTAGAGAGATTAATAATTGAATGTCAAGTCTTTTAATTCGAACTAATATAAAATTACTTGTGTAAAACTCTATTTTCCTATACTCTTTATTTATTTGCTATTATTTTAAAAGAAATCAAGTTTAATTGTAAAGACAATTTATAAAAGGGAAATTTTTTTAAAAGAATAGTTTTATTAAAGAAAATAATTCACTCATCCTCATCGTTTTTATCCAAACACGATTATTTCGATTATTTCGCTGCTTGATTTTAACAATAAGTCTAAGTTAGTTAAAAATAATAATTTATTAATTTGATACCTTCATATTGAGACTCTTACCAATCCCATTTCTATCGAATAGATTAATCAAACAAACATGTCTACTGTATAGGTTGGACGGACGGATGAAAACCTGTCAGGAGACAGACGGTCTACAGACGGACGGATGAAAACCAATATCAGGAGACCGAGACCGACTATAACATCCGGACAGTCTCATAAATACACCTCAATCGGTCAAGAAATAAAAGCATCGCGATCAAAGCAAGCAACCGGTAAGTACCCGGCCGTACATAGCGATGATAGTAACTACATGAAGATTAAGAAAGTAAATAGGATTAGGGACACTTGGGCCTAGGTTGGGCCGTCATTAAGAAAAGGCTAATCACAGGCCCATCAGGAAAACTATAAATAGAGGTCAAAGGTAAGACCAGGTAGGTAACATTGATTGTGCATTTACTCCAGACTATTGTTTTCTCTCTATCTCTACTGTAGACCTGAGATCTAACTTGGGCGTCGAAGACCCTTTAACAGGTACCCGACCGGCTTCGAACTTGGACAGACTGGGAGCGCATCAGAACCGGACGGCAAGGACTAGAGATCGTTGGCTAGGACTAGACGACAGGTGGAAATTGTGAAGAGCTGATTGCTGTATCCATATTCCCGAAACATTTTGGCGCCCACCGTGGGACCGGAGGAATTATAACCAATGGTGACCACAAGAAATACTAGTGCTGAAGAACAGACGGAGATGCGGAAGGCGATGGAGCAACGAATGGCGGAGATGCAGCGAAGACACGAGGAAGAAATGACAGCCATAAGGGCGGATTGCTTAGTCCAAATTGCCAAAAGCAAAAGCGGAGGAGCTGGAGAGCAAGGAGCCGGGAGCGGTGAGCAGCAGGAGAAAACGGTTTTGTTGGAGGACGAGAAGGAGGAGAACAGCAGTGCTCGGGCGGAAGGAAGAAGAGAGAAGGAGGATAAGGAAGATAGTCATATGCTAGTAAAGGTAGAGGAGACATCCATCCCGGTACCTTTCGTGCGAGAGATCATGGAGGTCCACATATCAGAACAGTTCGTACCACCACAATTCAAGATGTATGACGGAACCACTGACCCGACCGCGCATGTCAAATCATTTACTAATGACATGACCTTTCATACTGCGTGTGACGCCATCTGGTGTCGGGCTTTCTCCTTGTCATTGGAGGGAGAGGCCCTGGATTGGTTCAACTCGTTACTGGTAATCTCTGTCGAAAACTTTAAGAGCCTGGGCGAGATGTTTAAGAAACAGTTTGCCACGTGCAATGTGGAGGACGTGCCGTGGAGGAAGAAGCAAATAAGTTACGCAAAGCAGGATTCATCACGGAAGTCACCTACACCACTTGGTTGGCCAATGTGGTTATGGTGAAGAAAGCAAATGGCAAGTGGAGAATGTGCACGGACTATACCGATCTCAATAAAGTGTGTCCAAAGGATTCTTATCCGCTCCCGAGCATCGACACCTTGGTAGATGGGGCATCAGGGCACATAATGCCTACTCAGGTTACAACCAAATCCCGATGTATGCCCCTGACCGCGAGAAGACCGCTTTCATGACAGATAAGGCCAACTTCTGTTATGAAGTTATGCCCTTCGGCATGAAGAACATCGATGCTACATACCAATGGCTCATGGACAGGGTTTTTGCCGGACAGATTGGGCGGTGTATGGATATTTATATCGACGATATAGTGGTTCGGTCGCCGAGCGAGGAACAACATCTAAGTGACTTGGAGGGAGTCTTTCAACAGATCCGTAGGTACAGGATGAGATTAAACCCGACAAAGTGCACATTCGGGGTTGCAGGCGGAAAATTCCTCGGTTTCATGCTCACATCACGGGGCATTGAGGCCAATCCTGACAAATGCGAGGCTGTGCTAAAAATGCCAAACCCGAACACACTCAAGGACATCTAGAGATTGGTTGGGCGATTAACGGCATTATCCCGGTTTACTCCCAAATTAGTCAAACGTGTTCGGCCAATAATAAAAAAGATGAAGAAAGACACATCGTGTAAATGGGATGCAGAGTGTGGGCAGGCGTTCGCTAAGGTGAAAGAGATATTGATGAACCCTCCGGTTATGAATCGCCCCACCCCTGGAGAAGAATTGCAAGTGTATTTAGGGGTATCGAACACAGCCGTTAGTGCGGTTTTGATACAGGAACGGCCGTCACCAAAACTCATATACTTTGTCAGCCGAACGCTTCAAGATACGGAGACCCTATATCAACAAGTCGAGAAGGTCGCTCTAGCCCTCCTCCACGCCGCCCGTATTTCCAAGGCCATCAGGTAGTTGTCCGTACGAATCATCCAGTGGCGAAGGTACTAAGGAAGCCTGATTTAGCCGGCCGCATGGTAAGTTGGGTCGTTGAATTGTCAGAGTTCGGCCTCCGCTACGAACCAAGAGGCTCGATGAAAGGACAACATCTCGTTGATTTCACCGCCGAATTACCTCCGACTCAAGATGACCAGTGGAATTTATACGTCGACGGAGCATCCGGCCGCCAGGTTTGCGGTCAAGGAATAGTACTTGAAGGACCAAACGGTTTCTTGCTCGAGCATTCCTTGGTGTTCGAGTTTAAAGTTTTCAACAATCAGGCGGAGTACGAGGCTTTGGTAGCAGGATTGGAGCTTGCCAAAGATATGGGGGCCCGAAAACTTGACTGTCGGACGGATTCACAACTAGTGGTAGGGCAAATGAACGGGGAATTCCAAGTCAACGAGGAAAGTTTGCTCAAATATTTCCACCGGGCCTCCTCCTTAGCAGCAAACTTCGAGAAACTCGAAATTCAGCATATACCACGGGAGCAAAATTCACGGGCGGATATGTTATCCAAACTTAGTTCGGGCAAAGAAAAGGGACAACTCACCACGGTCATACGACAAGTTTTGTTGCAACCTTCGGTAGAGTGCCACGCAATAACCACAGACTTCCTCTGCGCTCGGCCGACACCAAGAAAATTGCCCGGTTCGTCATAATCGGGGATGACATGTACAAAAGGGGATTCTCCACCCCCCTACTTAAGTGTTTGTCGAAGGAAAAAGCACAATACGTGATGGATGAGCTACACAATGGGGTATGCGGTTTTCATTTAGGGAGACGGACGTTAAAGGCTCGTGTCCTCCGTGCAGGATACTTTTGGCCCACCTTGGAAGAAGACGCCCAAATCTTTACTCAGCGCTGCCTCAGCTGCCAAGCGCACACCAACGACACCCGAACCCCTCCTCATTCATTACACTCCATCGTCTCTCCCTGGCCGTTCGCTCAATGGGGAATGGATATCGTTGGGCCTCTCCCCAGGGCCAGTCCCAGAAAAAGTTCCTTCTGGTCGCAGTTGATTACTTCACCAAATGGGTAAAAGCCAAGCCACTGGCGTCCATCACCGCCACCCAGGTGCAGAAGTTTTGCTGAAGTTGATTTGCAGGTTCGGCCTCCCGAAAACAATAATAATGGATAACGGCAGACAGTTCATCGATAAAAAACTGAAGCAATTCTACGCGAATTTAGGCATCAAGCACCTCACCAGCTCCGTGGAACACCCACACACGAACGGTCAAGTCCAGGCTGTTAACAAAACCATAGTGATAGAGCTAAAGAAAAGGTTGGGCAAGAAGAAAACAACATGAGTGGAAGAATTACCTGAAGTATTATGGGGTTACAGATGCACCCCGCACGGTACCACGGGGGAAACGCCATTCAACCTAACTTATGGTATCAACGCGATACTCCCGGTCGAGTTAGGAGAGCCCTCGTTGCGTAGGAGGATAGACGACATACAACTGAACGAGGAAGAACTAAGGGTCGAGCTGGACACGATTGATGACCGACGTGACCGGGCGGTACTTAGAGCAGAAGCGTGATCGATTTTGAATGATATAACAGGCACGTTCTATTCGGATCTAAATACTTAAAATGACTAAGGAGCTACGACGGGTTCCGTTCATCCATATAGTAAGACGACTAATGCACAAAACAAGCAAACGGGATCCTTCCCAAACACTTCGTCAAGTCTTTAGGATCCGTCATAAATACTTCGTCATCCAAATTTTTGGGACCCGTCCCGAACACCTTATCAAATGTTTGGGATCCGTCCCAATGCAATACCTGCGAAAGGGAAGGGCGGGCCATGCCTCGCCACCCCCAAAATCGGGCATACGTCCGGATTCGGTTTTAATCGATCGAGAAATAGTATATAACGCAGAGGAAATAAAGACAATCCATTATCATGCCCAAAACATTTTAACCGGACGGGTCGACCACAAACAATAGCTATTCCTAAGTGTTTCTCGGTCGACCTCACGGATTTACAAAAAAAAAGTAAAAGAGTAAAAACATTAAAAGAAAACATCTTAGACTGTCCGCGACTACATCATTTGTCTCTGATAGCATCACCGGATGGTCCAACACCGGCCCCCGTACTCATGCCTTCGACTTCGTCTCCCAGGTTCACCTCCATTGGCCGCATCTCACCATGGTAAACATCTTGATGCATGTCGAAACCCACAGCTATCGGGTCCACCTTCAACAGATAGGCTGCTTGCCGAAGGGCTTTGTTGAACCCCTCCTCGTGTTCTAAGATCACGGTGGCATCCAAGTTAGCAAGAGCTTCGTTCGCCTTCACCGATTCGACATCAAGGCGCTTCCTCTCCGCATTGGCAGCAAGAAGGTCCTGGGACAGTCGTTCACTCTGTTCGGCCAATTCTTCACCCCTCTTACCAAGGCGACAGACTTCAAGCTTCAACTTTTTTACTTCTTCCGCCAAGTTATCCTCCCATAACTTGGCATCCGTCAGGGACTTGTTAGCAGTGGACAACTAAAGGTTAGACGCCTCCAAATCGATTGCACTTTCGTTTGTCTCTCCCCACAATGCTCATGATCCTTGGTAAGTGTCTCCACCCGGCGTCGAAGGGCGGCAGATACATCTTGCTCTTCAGCCAAGTCACGCAGCAGGTCTCGACCCTCTCGACCTTTGCCCTGCTCGCGGGCATTCCAAGCCAGCATCACCCTGCGAGTCATCAACTCCACGGCCGCCCCAAGAAGCTCCCCCTCGGACAGTGGTTCCATAATCGCCAGTTGGGAGGTACTAGGGTAGAAATCCACCTTAGATGCAGCATCAAAGGCTGGGTCAAATACACCGGCCGGTAGGGGAAAAAGGGAAGCACTTCCGCTCCGGCGACTACGTTTTGAAGAAGACTTCCCATCTTTGGATTTCCTTTTTCTTTCAAAGGGGACAGCAGAATCCGGAGGAGACTCGGAAGATTGCACCAAGGTGACATGAACGGGATCCGGTTGGGCTTTTTCTGGAATGCGTCCGGTGGCGATAACCTCGTCCGGATGAACCACCACGGTCACAAGATCGGCTTGAGGAATGCCAGTCGGAAGGATGCCAGTAGGAAGGCCGGTCGACGGAGCCCGGCTAGAGGCAGCAGAGGGGCAATCGAGGCCTTTCGAGCTGCCGCTCCCTTTTCGTCGCTGGGAGGAAGAAATCCACCCGGTCTTGCGAGGTTCCGGCAGCGACATGTATCCTGAAAGAGAAACAAGAATACAGATAAGTCAAACTGAGGCATCAAAATATAAAATCCGACTATCAACATACCAAATGTTATCTGATCATAATCCTCATATTTTAAACAATCGACGAAGTTGCGGGCGCTGAGATGGCGGGGCAGATTATTTATTGTCCGAACGGCTTCCCTTTCTACGGCATTTAACAATCCGACGCCATATGCCTTTATTTTGGGAGGATCCTTTGTCCAATAAAAGGGGAACCGAGGCACGCCATCGGCGTCGAAAAATTCCGACTTTCCGGACTCCCTAATTATTATTTTAAAATACTGAGTCTTGAAATTTTTGAAAGATTCAGAGAATGGCTTAAACAAAGTACGGTTGTGCACGGAAGACAGTGATACCCATCCTCGACATGGTACCGGGCGGACATTATAATAATGGAGAAATACCCGTACCATGGGCATTATTCCCACCGTGGCGCACAAAGAAGTAAACGCTTGCACAGCTGCCCACCCGTTCGGATGAAGTTGGCTCGGCGCAATGTTTAACTCTTTCAACACCGACGACTGAAATTCCGTAAACGACACCCTTATATACATTTGGTCAAACATATACGTATAAACAAAGAAGAAGTCTTTGAAGCTGGCCCCTTTCCCATGGAACACGTGTTCGTTCGGATGACTTACACCAAGCCGAAACAAGCCGTGCGTCTTCTATGTCACGGGCGATATAAGAACGGTCGGACCACCAGGATAAATTCGCGCGAGTCCCAAAATCTGAAGTATACTCGTTTACTTCTGGGGAAGCCCAACGATAGCCCCGGATCCGTGGCCAACCTCCGGCCGGTTCCGCCGTCTCCTAATCAACCCGCAACCCACCTTTTAACAAAAAGATGGCATACCCATTTACCAGCCTATTAGCGTCCGGGGAAGGCGACATAGACTCTTCACCAGGTTCAGCCTCCAGGAAGGACGACGATACCAAGCTGGGAGATGCAACCTTCTCTGCCAAGTCGGCCCCCGAGGGACCTCCCGTGGCCAAAACGACCCCCGAGGGACCTCCCGCTACCAAGCCGGCCCTCGAGGGACCTCCCGTTGCCAAAACGCCCACACCGCTGGTCGCCTCCACCCCGCCACCGCCGTTGCGACCTGACGACTCCTCTGAAGAGTAAACACTAACCACTGCCATTTATTACCTGAGATTGATCTTGGGTTGAATAAGGAAGAGAGAAGAAAGAAGGGTGGCTTTCTTCACACAATCACCCCTATTTATAGAAAATTTTTGAAAACGGTCAAGGCATTTCAACCGTCAGATCTTCCCACGTTCAATGGTTCAGATGCGAGACGGTTGAGTTTCTAGAGAAAGGACAATCAATCAGCGCCAAACACGTCTTTTCCCGCCCAAAGCACCTAGGGGAAGTGTAACCGGCGCTGCTCATTTCAAATCCTATCAGCCACTTCGTCGCTTCAGGCTTGGGGGGCTTGTGTATAGGTTGGACGGACGGATGAAAACCTGTCAGGAGACAGACGATCTACAGACGGATGGACGGATGAAAACCAATATCAGGAGACCGAGACCGACCAGAACATCCGGACGGTCTCATAAATACACCTCAATCGGTCAAGAAATAAAAGCATCGCGATCAAAGCAGGCAACCGATAAGTACCCGGCCATACATAGCAATGACAGTAACTACATGAAGATTAAGGAAGTAAATAGGATTAAGGACACTTGGGCCAAGGTTGGGCCGTCATTAAGAAAAGGTTAATCACAGGTCCATCAGAAAAACTATAAATAGAGGTCAAAGGTAAGACCAGGTAGGTAACATTGATTGTGCATTTACTCCAGACTACTGTTTTCTCTCTTTATCTCTACTGTAGACTTGAGATCTGACTTGGGCGTCAGAGACCCTTTAACAGGTACCCGACCGGCTTCGGACTTGGACAAACTGGAAGTGCATCAGAACCAGACGGCAAGGAATGAAGATCGTTGGCTAAGACCGGACAGCAGGTGGAAATTGTGAAGAGCTAATTACTGTAACCATATTCCCGAAACATCTACTATATAAAAGAGTTCACTTATAAATTTGATTCAAGAATAAAACTTATTTTACAAACAATTTAATATCACAAACACTTGTTACACTCTTATTATCATCATAAATTACAATACTAGTATTCTAATTTCTTACTATCTTTCCTTACTTTAAGTAGTTTTTCCTAAAACTAAAATTTCACAACTAAATAGATTGATTACTCTTAATTAGAGACTTAATACAGTATTCCAAAATGACATAAATTTAGTATAAGGTAGATTGAGCTTAGAGAACCACTTCTCTCAATTATTTTGACTAAAATTGATGACTTAAACATAGTAAAAAGAATTTTAAAAAAATGCTATAGAAAGTTGAACATGAAACTAATGTTTATCTACGGTTTCTTTCCTTCTTTTTGTTTGCTATTACTTTATTACTATTATTATTAACTACGTCACAATTGTTATTTAAAACAATTGTTATTTTTATAATTTTTTGTATTTATACCTCCTTTTTCTGTGATGGGAAGCTATTACTTCCTCATTTTCAAAATTTGAAAATTTTATTTTCTATAGATGAGATTATACTAACTAATTCACTAGTTAAAGTTTTTCATATTTTTTCATCAATTTTGATATTATTTTAATGCAATTTATCTCGACAATTTTGTTCAAATCATCTATAAATAACGAAAAATTGTATTTAAGTAATAGGATTACCGATGTTTACCATAAATTTTGTCTCTTCTCTTCGGCAGGTTGTTCCTCTCATTTGTTTAGGTCCTCTTTGCCATCATTTCAATTCGCGCTTAGCCATTAGCTATTAGCCATTAGCCATCGCTGCCACCATTCACGTGAACCATGTCATCCTTATCAGCATTGTGCCATTTTACCGCCGTCACTGTCAAATGAAAAGGTACGTCTTTTTCATTTCGTCACACCAGTGTTTTCTAATTTTTTATATTTTATTTATATTTATTGCGTTATTTTAACGAAATATTTATTATGTTAATTTAACCAAATATTATAATTATTATTAGAAAATAATTTTTAAATCTAATTCAACTTTCATATAATTGTTGATGTTTGCATTTATTTATATACATTTTCACGTCGAGATATAAACATTTCAAACATAATAATAGAATTAATGAATGATTAGATAGCGGTCCAATAGCAAATGAAAGAGAATCTCATATAGATTTGGTTAGGATATGTTTTAACTTGACTCTAATACCATATATCATATTAGAAAATGGTTTTTAAATCTAACTCAACCTCACAAAACCAACTTATAAGTAAAGCTGTCAAAATGAGTTACAACTCGCGAGCTAATCCAGCTCACCACAGGTTCGGACTGGGTTAAGTTTGAAAAAGGCTTAATACCGCTTTTGGTCCCTTGTTTGGGAGGTTATGTTCAATTTGGTCCTACCTTTTTATTTTTGTAACAAATGCTCCCATCTTTTGAAAAAACTGTTCAATTGAGCCCTTTTTGCTAACGGCGTCAAAAATTTAACAGTAGAACTACCAACCGTGTCAATTTTGAATTTAAAAAAATATATATATTTACACATCAGCTTCATCTTCCATTTCCATCTTCCATTTTCCATTTCCATCTTCCATTTGCACACTTCCGCCTGAACTTTTGCAGAGAGAAATAGTAACTGAGAAAAAGATAATTGTTCCCCCATTTTCATCAGTGGTTGCAATTCTTCAACCCATTAATGATCCCTGTCTCCTTTCTTAAACCTCGTATCAAAGTTGGTCTTCCCACACAATCTCACCAATTTCAAGCATTCATTCCATCTATTATATCCTCTCTGTGCAATACAGCTTCCATTTTACCTTCCCCAGAGAAACCTTTGGCTTCTTCCCTCACCAACAAACAACATTGTTTCTTTGTGGTTATTTTAGCTTCTTCAGACTCTCACACGCATCGTTCCAGGTGGAGAGAAGCACACAACACAAAAAATAAGTCTCCTTTTTCCAAACCCTAAAACAACCATAGCCAAAACAATAATGGTTATGCTTCTTCTCATTCCACTATTACTATCTTCCATTTCACTGTTCACCGTTTCAAGTAAGCAACCCCAATATTTTTGCTTCCTTTGCACACACAATCTTCTTTCAAAACACAATCTTTCTGATTTTTATTCACAGCTGCAACGTTCTCCCAGCAACCCGGAATATGCTACGGCCAGCTCGGCAACAACCTCCCGCCGCCCCGAGAATCAGTCTCCCTCCTAACATCCATTCACGCCAAGCGCGTGAAGCTCTACGACGCCAACCAAACGATCCTCCACGCGCTTCGGCACACTCGCCTCCAAGTCTCCGTCATGGTGCCCAACGAGCTCATCTCCAACATCTCCTCCAACCAGACCCTCGCCGACAAATGGGTGTCGTCGAACGTCGCAGCCTTCCTCCCCAAGACCCGCATTCGTTACATCCTCGTCGGGAACGAAATCATCCGTTACTATTTCTCTCTGCAAAAAAATAATCTAAATTCACGTTGGAAATGGAAGATGAAGATGATGTGTAAATTTATTTATTTTTTTTTAAATTCAAAATTGACCTGATGGTAGTTCAACTATTAAATTTTTAACGCCGTTAGAAAAAAGGGTTCAATTGAACAGTTTTTTCAAAAGCTGGGAGCATTTGTTACAAAAATAAAAAGGTAGGACCAAATTGAACGTAATCCTCCAAACAAGGGACCAAAAGCGGTATTAAGCCTTTGAAAAAATAATATTTTTTTTATGCGGGTCAGATTTCAACCCGGCTCATGCGGGTTGAATCCATGGTGGGCCTGACTCACCAACCCACCTAACTAATTTTATTTTATTAAAATTTAATTTTAATTTTATAAAAAAATATTTATTATTATTTTTTGCTTTAAAAAATTATTTATGGTTCCTATCTTCAAAATTAATTAAACACTTGAGAATAAAATTTAAGAATGAAATTTGTTTAGATTTGAATTATAGAAAGTTTGTAATTTTTTTATTTTAAAAAAATTGTAATTAAGTGAACCAATGAGTCAATCCGTTTACTCACCAAGGTCGGGTTCGAATTTTTCTGGCTCACTAATAAATGAGTCAGGTTGGATTGAATCACTAAGTGACCAACTCATGGTAGACCAGATTAGGTCTAATCGGGTTACCCGTTTTGACAGCGCTACTTATAAGAGAATACTTGCATCTACTTATATATTATTAATTGAATTTTATCTTTAATTGATTCGTACAATTATAAATTTTATAACAGTATTATAACATGTTAAATTTAATTTTAGGATTTTTATTCTCAAGTTATTTTCAGATTATTACATAGTAAGATATATATTATAGAAAATATTAATAACTTTTTATAAAATATTATAAATTTATATTTGTGCTAAAGACGTAATCCCATTTTAAATGGGCATGGGAATTCTGAAGTCAATAGATTTTCCAGCTTCAAATGTTATATTCCAGATGACATTTAAAATATTTACTGTTTATTGTGCAACATACCTATTTATTACAAGATTTAAATAAATTATCATGGAATTCTCAAGGCCACAAATATATGGCATGTGAAATAATGACTCTTAGCTAAACGACGCACCAAATTATTGCATGTACACCTGTCTCTATCACTTTAAGCAAATTTTATTGGAAAGAAATCATTAATAAAATAAATTTTCCAAATGCATTTTAAGTTTTAGTTAAAATCCTCTTTTCGTACCAATTTTCATTTAATTTTATTTTTTAGTGTTAACGTGGTGTTTATACATTTTATACATTTATGCATCACATGGTAATGTTATCAATTTTTTTATTTGTTTTTTATTTTAATTGATTTTTCTTAAAAAGTAAAGTGATAATGTTAATACCATATTATATTATTAGTTATACTTGTTGATATGAGTGTCACACGTTAGTTTTTCTTGTCACATAAGTATTTTGAATTTAATTTAGCTTTTATATTTAACATTCAATGAGTCTCAAATTTTTTAAAATAAAAAATGTTGTTATTTATAAAATAGGACTAAATTAGTAATTAAATCTAATTATAATTTATATAACATGTTAAATAATTTTTTATAATTTATACATTAAATCTCTCGATTTGAAATTAACTTATTCCTTAATTTAAATTTAAAAGACATTTATTTTGAATTTTTATTTTTTTAAAATATTAAAAATGTAAATGTAAAATGACTTATAATTTTTAAATTTTAATATTTGAAATAATTTAAAAAATGTATTTTTCTTTCTTAACTTATTTATAAATTTAAGGTGTCAAATACAGTTATTGACATGGCTTAAAAAACATCTTATTCAAAACAAGATTAACAAAATTTCCTTTTTTTTCTTTCCTATCCTCTGAGTCATTCCTACATAACATCAATGATCAACTCATTTCAACGTGTAACTGTGCAACAAATTATCAGTATGCTTAAAGACTCACAATAAGTAACATACATATTTTCTCCGTATGTGTAAATAGAGACATCTTTATTAGAGTTTTGTTAGTTGATTTTTTATACACCATAATATTTTAACAATCATTTTTAATAATTTTTTAATAATAAATTATATATTATTTTTTATTGATTAATATATTTAAAATACATAAGTTGTTTGTTAAAAAATGGTGAGAAAAAGTTGATGAAGAGACATTTTCCTTTTTATATATATACACGTATTTTGTATATGTGGAACAGTTCAATCATAGTTTTAACGGTGTTTGTGGAAATCAACTCTGTTATCTTCTCCTTGATTTTGTATCTCTTTTGTTTACTGTTTTTTACATGTGTTTTTCTTGCGTAATTGAAACAAAGCATAAATGGAAAAACATAAAAGCCATGTAACAAAAAAGTCAAATTGTAATCTTAAATAAGACGAAAACAGTTCGAACATGGTAGCTGAGGAACATATGATGCTTGCAATTCTCAAACAAGCAATTATTCAAATCATCTCACCAACAATTTGCAGAGAAAGAAAACTAAGAAGCTTTCAACCATAAGACGCCGTCCCTGATTACCCTTTAGAACAACTCATCCATGGCACCACAGTAAGGAAAAAGGAGAATCGAATTTTCTCTTTTTCTCTCTTTCCCTCACTCAACTACCATAACAAAACTGTTGAACAAAATCCCGAATAAACTCATTTTCCAACGGACAGAATCTTTCTTTGCTATACTAAACATCATTGTGTGGTTTGTTGAACCAAAAAATAAGGTAAAGAAAAGAAAAGCTGTGATGGGGATTTGGGCTGATTCAAAAGAGGGTGATGGAAACGGAGGAAAGAATCCATGGAGTTTTCTAACCAGGAGGAAGAGGGTGGATTCTGCAGTTGAGAGCAATTCCCACGGTCAACTTGCCAAGGAGTTAACCGTGCCACATCTCATGGCAATTGGTAGTTCAAAACCTTTTCTTCTCTTCTCTTTCTTTCTGGTGTTATCTTTTATTTTCAATCACTTTTTTCATCTGGGTATAGATGTGACAAGGTTTTAGATTGACGATCTTTCATATTCTGAGAAATTGGTTCTTTTGGGGGTGCCAGATACCCAAAAACCTTAAAAGTTGCAGCTGAAATCATACTTTCCAACAGTTTTTCATAACTTGCGGGTGTGGATCCCCTCATGTCTTAGTTTCAAGCTTCGAGTTTCAACTTCACAATTCCAGAATTTGTGTTTTCTTTGTTAATTCTGGCTGAGTGCTTTTTTCACAGAAAAAGAGAGTATAAATGAACTGTTTTTTTTCAATATTTTAATCTTTCAATACAGATATTCTATTGATATTTAATTTGGCCATAAACTGTTTTTGCAATATTTAATTTCTTTGGCGGTTTGTCTCAGGTGTTGGTGCAACAATTGGTGCTGGTGTTTATGTGCTGGTTGGAACTGTGGCTCGAGAACACTCTGGACCTGCTTTGCCACTCTCTTTTCTGGTGGCTGGTTTTGCTGCTGCGCTTTCTGCTCTTTGCTATGCAGAGTTGGCTAGCCGTTGTCCTTCTGCTGGAAGTGCATATCACTACTCATACATATGTGTTGGAGAAGGGTATTCATTAAGTCATCTTATTAGTGGTTTTGTCTTCCTATTTATCTCCTCGGACCTTCCAATACACTCACTAAGAACAATATTGGAGAATTCTCCATGCTAACCTGCAGAAAAATGAATGAGTCCTGAACTAAGTGAGAGGGTTTTTAGTTTAACTTATAAAACAATTTATTGATTTTTCTCCTAAAAATGTTTTTGATAAAACTTAGCTTGTTCAATTCAAACATCTCCTAGACATATTGAAGATTGAGAAGTGACTTTAGTTATTATGATAATACTGTTTTTCTGAAATACTCAAGGGGGTTTGATACTGTCCAGTGAAATCTCAATCGTTTAATATATAATAAGAGGGATAAAATTTGAGTTATAAACAAGAAAGGAAAAATAAGGAGGTGTTTTTGTTCTGTTTTTAATATTGAACATGGAGCATTGTAGTTAGAATTGATATTGTCTAAACTCTTGTGACATGTGTTCTTCTATAGACAGAACCTGAGATAGTTTAAGGTTCTCTTATTTGACTAAGTAAAAAGTTACATGATTGCCGATTGATGGTGTAGTAGTATATGTTGATTAATAGAGAATGATTACTTTGTTTTGAAGAGTTGCTTGGTTGATTGGTTGGGCCTTGATATTGGAATACACAATTGGTGGAGCTGCAGTTGCTCGTGGCATAACACCCAATTTGGTATGGTGTTGTTTCATCTTATTGTTTTGTTTCTTTAAGAGGGAGTTGATTATACCATCTATTTCACTTTTAACCTTGTTAAAAAAACTATGTTACAATTTATGTTTTTGAGTGACTTAGTGCACAAGAATAAGGCTTTTGTTCTGAGAGATTAGTTCAAATAGTATTTTCTCTTGATGATTTATTTTGTAATGGTGTATGAATCATGTGAAGAAATTGTTGATTGAAAGTGGGTATTTCTCTGATTAGGCTGCACTTATTGGAGGAATGGAAAATTTGCCAAGCTTTCTGTCGTGGCATACCATTCCGGGGACTAATATTGTTGTTGATCCATGTTCAGCAATTGTAGTATTCATTGTAACTGGACTTCTTTGTGCTGGGATCAGAGAGGTATATTTCCACCTAAAAGATCTCCAATAGTTTAGGAGTGTAGCTGAATGATAATATGAAAAAACACATTTGTTTTGTTTTAAATTGAATAAATGAATGATTGATGTATGCAGAGCACAGTGGTGCAAAGTGTAGTGACAACAGTGAACATATTTGCATTGATTTTTGTCATAATTGGTGGAGGTTACTTAGGATTCAAATCTGGATGGGTTGGATATCAGCTTCCCACAGGGTATACTATAAATAAATAGAACCATGATTTTCATTTCCTTTGATCTATTATAGTTACTGAATTAGTGATGAATAAATTTTTCTTGATTTAATAGGTACTTTCCCTTTGGAGTAGATGGGATGCTAGCTGGTTCTGCAACGGTGTTTTTCGCATATATAGGTTTCGATGCAGTTGCCAGCACCGCTGAAGAGGTATAATTTTGTTTTCAGTCTATATGTACTTCTATCACTGTAAAACTCACAGTGTTTGATATAAAATGATTTTAATGGAAAAGGAAAATGTTCTTTTAACAAATTTTTTTACAATCTTTTTACAGCAGTATATATATATATATAGTAATTAATCTGTTTCAAATGTACAAAACAATAAACAGTATATATATATATATTAATTAATTAATCCGTTTCAAATGTATAAATCAATAAAATTGTGACATATAGTTTATTATAAAAAAATTGTTTGTTAAGAAAAGTTGTTAATATATCATGGTATAATAAAAAAAAAATAGGTTAGTTATCCTTTTGATGGAGTAGGAAAAGTGGGTTACTTATGTTTGGTTCTTAGTTTTATTTTTAAAAACCAACATTTCCTAAAATAAGATTATAAAATCTAAAATACAAAAGTATTTTGTTATGTATAAGTATAATCCAAAATATAAATTATGTATTTCAAATATTACATTTCAAAATGTGCGTTTTGGAATTTAAAATGAAAATCTAAACTAAAGGTAAAAGTTGAATTTTCAAATGTATGGGGGTGCAGCTTGAAATTGTGGTGGTGCAAGAAGAAGCTATCAAAAGTGGATAGCTAAAAGAAAAATTTTACTGAATTTATTTTATCTTTTTTATCAAATTATTTAATACGGTAATAAATGGCATATTTTAATAAATATAACGAATTTTTTCATTTCTAAAAAGGTTATGTGAATACTTCATGAAATATTTTTCACCCATAAAAAAACTCAGTCACTTAAAATTTATTATTTCAAGAATCATAATTCTAAAAAAAAATTCTACCAAACGGTTTCTTAAGTTAAAACGTATGACATGAATGTTGCTGAAATTTGTGTCAAGGTTCTGAATATGTATAAAACATAAGAGATTTTATTAAGAACATTTTTAATGCATAAATTCTTATCGATTTGTTTGAATGAATTTTTAGTAAGGTCGTACTTCAAAATTCTTTCTTTTACCGTAAAAATTATTTATTATTCAAAATAGCATTTCATATCTTCATAATCTTAAGCAATGGACATATATATTTCTCTTCTAAAATGATTTCCAAAGTAGTACTTGATTAAGAAACTTACTCTCTTTTCACTTGTTGAAGTTACTCTAAATATCATCTCTAAGATAAGATTTTGTTCACTTGAATGAATTTGAGGAAGAGTGATTGAATGGATTTGAAAGTAAATTTTTTGTTATTCATTTGAGTGGATTTAGAGTTAAATAAGAGTGAATTTGGAAATAAAGTTTATGAAAATTAATGTAAGATTTAATTGATGTGACAGATTAAAAAAATTTACTTCTAAATCCATCATTATTTACAATAAAAAATTTATCTTGAAATTCTCTCAAATCCATTAAATGTTAAATGTTATCAAAGCATAATTGTTACTTTATTCATTATTACATGTTTAATAATGATTAATTATGAACAGGTGAAAAATCCTCAAAGAGATTTGCCAGTTGGTATTGGTGCTTCTTTGTTTCTATGTTGTGGATTGTACATGTTGGTATCCATTGTTATAGTGGGTTTAGTGCCTTATTATGCTATCAATGCTGACACCCCAATATCATCAGCATTTGCAGACAATGGAATGCAATGGGCAGCGTAAGTATTTCAAGTTTAAGCAACTCAACATTATTATCACTTTTTTTAAACTTCTTTCTAAGAAAAAAAGAGTGTTCATTGAATTGAAGGCCAATTTAGAATATATAAGTTGATGTAATTCTCATTCTACAAACTGATTTTGTAGGATTAAGTTAGACTTAAAATTCAGTTATTAATGTTTAGTCTACTTTGACGTAATTAAGTTTAAAATCTACTTCGTAATTAAGTTTAAAATCTACTTCTTATCAGATATGTTTAGTGAAAGTGATTCCAGAGTTACTTTTATATTGTATCGTGAATGAATTAGTTTGATTCAACTTATTATGTCTTAATCATAAAAGGTAAACTATGTAATTAGAAATAATTATAGTAACTATTTAAAAATATATAATTGCATCATTTCACACATTTTTGAAATTGTGGTTTTCAGGTATGTTATAAACGCTGGGGCTTTCACAGCTTTATGTGCATCCTTATTGGGTGGAATATTACCTCAGGTAAATAAGTTTATTTATGCTTGTATTAACATTGACATAAAATATCCATTATCTTTATTAGAGAAAGCATTTTAATTAATTTTAATTTTATTATTTTTCTTGTAAAATTATGTTTATAATATAGGAATGGTAAAAAAAAATCGTAGGACTCATTTAGTTTCATCTTTCAAAAATAAGTAGGTACGACTAACCCATTGTATTAAAACAAATTGAAAATTTTCATTTATTCTGTCAAATTTTTTTTAATTTATTTATAGATGTAAATATTAAAAAATTATTTAATAATACAAATATTTTAAAATTTCAATTAATAATTCATCACATCTCATCTTTAACCTGTTGGTGGAGTGACATTAAGAAGTGGATTCAAGTTTAACTAAATTTTACAAAATCGGTTTTTAAAATGAAATATACACCTATTTATATATTATAATTTGGTCTTATTTTTAGTTGATATAAAATTTTTAATACATCATTTCACGTCTAGATATAAACATTTTTTAACATGAGAATAAAATTAATGAATGATTAAATAATAATCTACCAACGTATGAAACAAAATATGTACGTATATTTCACTATAATAGTCTCCCATCATAACTATGATAGGAATCTATACTTTTATTTCGATATCTTAATAAAAAGTTCAACTTCAATTTTCGAAGTGCATGTTCTCTTAGTTTTTATTAGATGAAAATGACCTATTATCAAGTTGTCGGTAACAAAAAGTTAAAAGTATCCACGTGGGATCGCACTATAGGCAATAAAACTCAGTTTGTTAGACAGAGTGGTCCCACATTTATATGATTGGAGAAAACTGAATATTTGAAAAATAAAAAATTCTTTCTGTATATAAAATTATCTAAATTGACAAAATAAATATTTTTTAAAATTCTGAAGTAAATAAGATAAAAAATTTTATTTTTCATTTTTCTAAGATTGAAAATAGTTGCATTTAATCTATACTATTATAGGATTTCTTCTTCGGTTGGATCTTTTACTTTCCTCTCCAAAATCTTTCTCTTGGCCATTATTTTTTTTTCTCTGACCACATTCTTATAAGATTTTGAATGTCTGAGTTGGCTTAATTATTATCCTTTTTCATTTTTAATGAAAAAATGGGCAGGACAAAACAGGTTAGGTTAGTATTTTTCTATATAAATATGTTCGTGTTGTCATATCTCACGTGCCTGCTAAGAGATGGTTTTGTTGGTATAACTATTTTCGTTTTATTTTTTTCAAATTAAAAGTAAAAAAAAAATGATTTAAAAAATTAAATTTTTTATTTATATTACTGAAAAGATATAAATTTAAATAATATTATATTTAAATTATTAACTCTATAAATTAAGTTAATTTTTTTTAAAAAATTATAATCTAATAATGTAAAGTGTGAACATAGAATTTTTTTAATTTATCTAATTAAATATATTAATTAATAGAATAAAAAAAATATTATATATATGGTAAAATAAAAGAAGTTTAAAAATACCTTTTAAAAAAAAATGACAAATTGATTTGTCAGCGTATTTAAGAAAAACGTCATCTTATTTTTGAAAAAAGAAAATAATAGTTTTACTCCCTTAATACTAATTTTTGAGACTAAATCATGTCTTCTTTCTTAGTTGATCAAGAGATAAAATTATATTTTATTAAATTTGAAAACTAAATCAAACATTTTTTAATTTGAGGGACCAAAACATTATTTGTCACAAATTCTTTGGAGTAAAGATATAATTAAACTAAAAAATAAATACTAGGATAAAAAATGTTAATTAGTCTTTTTAAATTGATAAAAAATATATATTCGGAAACTATTTTTCTTATTTCACTGAAAAAGATTGTATGATATGCAACCAAAACTCATAATACAAGCAATTAGGCCTAAGGGCAATAAAAAGCTAATAACTATCCTATACTTCAAATCTAAACGTGTATCTGAATTATATTACAGTAATAATATAGTTTTCTTGGAAAATTTTATATAATCAACTATTTTCTAAATAGAAATTTATGAGCAATCCTTTAAATAGTTAACTATATAATATAGTGTTCCAATTACTGTGATTGTGCATTGGAGTTATCATAGCTTTCCCCTTTTTTTTGTTGAAGTTTTCTCTTTGTGAGGGAAAATTATGAATGTGTTTTGTTGTTTAATGTGTCTCAGCCAAGAATATTGATGGCTATGGCTAGGGATGGGTTGCTGCCTCCTTTTTTTTCTGACATAAACAAGAATAGCCAGGTTCCTGTTAAGAGCACAATAGTTACTGGCCTTGTTGCTGCACTCTTGGCATTTTCAATGGAAGTTTCTGAATTGGCTGGAATGGTAAGTCTACTTTTGCAACATACCTTGGAGTGTTTTTAGATGAAGTAATTGTTGGGAATCCAAGTGTGAGTCTAAATCCCACATTAGATAAAAATGAGAAAGTAAAACAGTATATAAAGGTGAAAGACCCAATAACCCATTGTTTTAAGATTTTAGATAGAGAATAGTGTCAATTCCTTATATGGTTCGACTCAGATCTTATTGATATTTGTATTCCGCGATAAACTTTCTCTTCGATAGACCCAACAGTAATTTAACAAACTAGTTCATGGCTTGCCTGGTGTAGGTGAGTGTTGGTACACTTCTTGCATTCACAGTGGTGGCAATATCTGTGTTAATACTGAGATATATCCCACCAAATGAGATTCCATTGGCCCCTTCTGTCATGGAACCATTTGTGTCAGCATCAACAGGGTATAGTTGGAGCAAGTTGGAAGCAAATGAAGATACAAAGGCTCATGCTGGTACTTCTCAGACCACAGTACCTCCAGCTGTTAAAGAAGATGCACCAAGTGATCCCCTTATTGCTAAAGATACTATCATAGCCAAATGTAAGTCAAATTCTATTTAACATAATAATATTCTCTCCCCCATACAAATTCTCCACATATTTATGTGAAGTTGCTTGAAATAAGGAAGAATACTCTCAAGATATTTTTTCTTAATTAATATAAAAAGAAAGAACTAAATATGTTTTTTTTTTTGTTTTCAAATTATTATAAAAAGTTGTTGCTTTTTTAAACTAAATTATAATAGGTAAAAAGTAATGTAAAACATCTTTCAACAAATTGTATATGGAGATTATATTATACTTTACTATAAAACTCTATTTGTCAAATGAAAAACATTATACATGTTTGTTACCATTTACTGAAAATGATGTTTTACTTCACTTCCGTAAAATACACGGACTAACTACCTAGGAATGAAACACAATGTTTTATAGTAATTTAAAACTAAAATATATATTTAATTCCTATAAAAAGTATTGAGTTTTTTTTTTATTCTAATAACTTGTTTTTGCAAGAAAATCATTGCTGCTTAAGTAACTTGCACCAAGAGACTGATATTATAAATTTTTTTTCTTTTGACTTTCCTTTGACATGTACAATTTTTCTCCTTGCTCGTATTTGTTTGTGATGCAGATGTACATGAAGGTAATAGGAGAAAAATTATTGGATGGGCAATAGCAGTCACATGCTTGGGGGTGTTTATCCTCACATTTGCAGCTTCAAATAAAACTATAATCAGGTTGGTTTTAGATGTTTCCGTTTTCATGCACATGTGGTGAAATTGTTAGAGGTCTCACATCGACTAAAAATAAGACCAATTTATAATATAAACGGACGCAAACTTTATTTTACAAGCTAGTTTTATGAGATTGAATTAGACTTAAAGTACACTTCTTGACAAAAATCACTAATTAATTAGGGTTTATTTGAGTAACCTTCTTTTGCGAACTCTTTTAGCCTAACACAAAAAGTAAACTAGAATATTTTGTAAGCATTTCATGTTTTGCATTACCAGTTCTATTCGTTTTGCACTATGTGGAGTTGGTGGCACTCTTCTTCTGTCTGGTTTTGTCTTCCTAAACTTAATGGATCAAGATGATGCAAGGCACAACTTTGGCCATTCTGGAGGTATGGTTAAAAATAAGCATCTCACGGTAATAAACTTTAAGTCTTGTGTTAGTTATTATCTTGTTCCTATGCAACTAACCTATATGTCTATGGATTTTCAAGAATGGAAAAATATAAATTCTTGTCGATGTTAAAAAATAGATTTTAAACTTAACTTTCAATTGTATTACAGAAAAATAAGTTCTCATTAGTTGGTCTCACATTATACATGAATGAATTTGAAAAAGAGTATATGGGAAAGAAGATTCACACATCTAATACTATCTTAAGGTTTTCTTACACTATCTCTTGATTTTCTTTATGTAAGAAAAAAGATTCATACGTCTAATATTATCTTAAGAATTTCTTATATTATCTCTTGATTTTTTTTATATGGAATTCTTGTAGTTTATTAGTGTCGAATTTTTCTGAAGTTTCCATTATGAAAAACCAAAACGTAAGGAAATGTATGGTTTAAATACCACGAATTAGTTTATCATATTTTATATGGAATTCATTGGAAGAAATCTATTTAATGAATGTCTACTTTGAATTAAAATTAAAAAAAATGAATTTTTTTTAACATTTTATTTAGTTAGCTAACATGTTTTGTGATCCATTTTCAGGTTTCATTTGCCCATTTGTGCCTTTGTTGCCGATAGCTTGCATTCTTATCAACTCCTATTTACTAATTAATCTTGGGTAAGTATTTTATTTAGTTATGGAAATACGCATAACTTTTTCTTTGAATTGTTTAAAATTTAATGTTATTAAAATACTAAATTTCCCAAACTTTATCATTTAGTGTGAATTAGTTTACCCAAATTCCATCATAGAAGATGTTACCAATATAGAATACACTTTCAATAATGATTAAAAGTTCTATTTAACGGGTTCAAAGATCCATCGTTGTTAGAAGTGTAGTTAAAAAATAGGGTTTTTAACAATGTTATTATGAATCATTGTTAAAAGTAGTTTTTCACTATGATTACAAATGCAACTATTGTTGTATGTGCAAGAAAATCCACGGTTATAGATTTAATCGTCGTTGTATGTACACATTTGACCAATTAAAAACTCATTGAGGTGGTTTTCCAATAACGAATGACCTAACCTTCCTATGCTTTTTTTTTTTTTTTTTAACTATGTTTTTGAGATTTACCCTAAACCTACATTATTTCATAATTCCAAGACCAAAATGGACAAACTATAAATAATAGAATGATTCAAAACCCTTTATGGGATTGAGGTTAAGTGTGCTTATACAAATAATCTTCAAACTCTAAGCTTAGGTTAAAGTCTTAGTCTTCAGTACTCTCTCTTCAGTCTTCACTTTGATTAGATGTGATGAATGCTACCTGCAGAAAGCACTCTTATGCTAAAGTCAGTGTTTGTTCGAACACTCTAATAAAAAATGCGTAGTAAAAGTATCCAACTACTTGGATATCAAATCTGTATTTATAAATTTTGGGATGAACTTCTGATTAGTGTCGACCTAATTAAGATCCAATTTGATAATGATTGGAATTTAGGATTAACATGATTATTCTTATTGCTAATCTTGTTTGTGGTGCAACCGTCTGGTAGACCGAACATTTCGCGTTAGATTAAAGGGTATTGCCCGCTTGATCTGTGACTTATCGGACGGTCATACTGTACAATATATATAATATATATATATATATATATATATATATATATATATATATATATATATATTATAAAATAGTTTAAAAAAAATCAGAGTCAAGTAATTTCTACTCAAATTATTGTACAAGATATCTAATTCTTTTTGATAGCTCATGATATATGAGGTGATATGTTCAACAGAATTAATCTTTAGAGTTGTCAATATCAGTAATTATTTGTTGTTTTTCCTAACTATGGATTTTCTTTTAATCTATGCAAGCTAAAATTTGGGGTGCTTACTTGCTATTTCAAAGGGACACCATTCAGTAATTTACTTAATTAAAAGTTGTTAAACAAGATAGAATTGAAACAGGGTTTTTGAGAGTTATATAATTGTTTTGTATTATTGTTGCAGGGCTGCTACTTGGGCACGTGTTTCTATATGGCTAGCAATAGGAATTGTTGTTTATGTATTTTATGGCCGAAGCCATAGCACTCTGAAAGAAGCAGTTTATGTGCCAGCAACTCAAGTGGCTGATACTTAGTCTCCAGCAGCTTCAAATGGACCTTGCTTGCTACTATAACACTGCTCATTTACTAGCTATTTCTTACCACAGCCATGTACATATTGTAAGAAAAACAAAATTATTAGGAGTTACAATCCTTGAAGTTAAAAGGTAAATTATGATCAAATAATATACATATATATATATATATATATATATATATATATATATATATATATATATATATACATGTAACATTAAATTATTAAAATTTAATCTTACATTAAAAAGAAGTTGTATTTGTTAAATAGTTTTTCCATTAGAATTATAATATTTTAACAATTTTTTGACAACAAATTATGTATCAATATTTTATTGATTCGTATATTTGAAACAAATTAATCATAAATTATCATATAAATAATGATAAAAAATTTGTCAAAAAAAAGTTGTTAAAGATATATTTTTCTTGGTTATATAGCAATGTGACATTTGTGTTGTGGATGGTTTGAATTGAAACTCAAGTTTTACTTTGGTTGGAATGAGTGGATGTCGATGTGTTATAGTTAAAAAAGTCTTCATGATTACTATTTATATAATTTATATAATTTGTATAATGGTACAGTAAATAATTTGCTTTTATCCTTATATATCATTTTACTTTTTTAGTCTCTTGTCTAAACTTATTGGATGGAAAGAAATTAAAAAAGTTCGTATAGATTTGATATTGGGAGATAAAAGGTAAAATTTATTTATTTATAAAGATAAAATTAGTAATTAATTCTGAGTATAGAAATACAATGAGAAATTTGATGTTACGTTTGCTTCAATACTTCCAAAATAAGCTCTTTTCTTTAACATAGAATTCGTATTTGTATTTAGAACTTTATTTTTAAAAAAAATTAATATTGTAGAACTAGTCACTAGTTATCAATAATTATGTGATAAAAAATAATTAAAAAAATTCTCTAGTCAAAATAAGAAAATAATGTGTTGGTAATGTTTTCTTTAGTTGCTAAACTGATTGAAAATTTACAGTTTTTTAAACAAAGTTTAAAAAAAATGAATTATAAATTTTAGCAAAAAAATTTCAGATTGTAAATTTTAGTAAAAAAATTGAAATGTATAAATTTTAACAAGAAAAAAAAAAGTATAGAATTTATAATGCAATTGACTTAACTTTATCTAACCTAAGGATGGATTGAGTTAGATTTAGTCTAAATAAAAATAATGAAAAATCTCAACTCAAAGAAAATTAAATATTTAATTATATAGTAAAATTACTTTTAATATATTTAAATATTTTAATAGAACATTTTAGAAAAATTTTAGTTAAATATATTTTGAAATTTTTACTTTTTTATGTAAAATTTATGTTATACATTGCTATCAACCATGGTATGTCAACTACGTTAATATCCAACATTCATTTATTATTTTCCATCACAAACATATAATTAAAAAGAAAAAAAAAAGTACAAAGAGACCAAAAACTCGTTCAAAAAATACATAATAAACTCCTTGAATTAGATAATTCAAAGGTTTAATCATTCTTGTAGTCTTCTTTATTAACGTTGGGTTTACTGAAATATGTCTCTTTTTTTTTCAATTGGGTTTTTAAAAGTGAAAAATTAAAGCAATTGACTTCTTGCCATTAAATTAGATTAACAGAGTTAACTTTAAGGTGACGTGTCAGTGTGAGGAGGATTAATTTAATGAACAAAGCCTCTTAGGTGGAAAATGTCTAATTAAAAAAAAAAAGTCATCCTCCATTACGATGAAGCACCACCCAAAAATCTTCTTCCCTGTGCATCAAGCTTGCGAAAGGAAATCCAAAAATCAACTCCAAATTATGATGAATCGCGTCTCACAACAGAGAAGCAGAAAACTCAAATTCACATTCGCCTTCAACCTCACCGATTCGCACCTCCACCATCTTCGCAACGTAAACCCATTAGCCCCGCTGTGATTTGTGAACCAACTTCACCATGACGAGTGTTGCTGCATCTTCTCCTCGTTCGTCAATCACAAGCAACCTACAAAAGATCAAACCAGAAACCCAAATCAAAATTGCAACCTCCATCGCGATGAACCCTAATTGTGAAACTCAGTTCACACGACCATTTTCCACGGCCGTCATCTTCTATTTCGTTCGTGACCCTTCCATTTCCGGAGATCTTAGGTTTAGGCCTTCGAAGATTTCCTTGGTTAAGATACCTAGAACGATTTTAAAGTTGGTTCCGATTGGGATTCTTAGGATGCTTTTGTTGTTTACAGGGATTGAATTATCCATGGTTGCCAAAGACATGAACACTAAAAAAGAGTCATTCGTTATGCTCGTTTGTGCTGATGTTTCACTCACTGGTTCAAGTGTTGCTTTAGGGCTTTTTGTCAGCATTGTGCTCTACTTGCTCCTCAAATTAACGGAGCTTGAATGTGCAGGTTTTCCCTTTGGATTTTGCTCATCCAAAACCATCAAGTCTTCTTTACAGGAAGAACATGCAAGCTTAATTCCAGAAACCCTTTTTTTTAATCTTTTAATTAAACATTTTCCACCTAAGAGACTCTGCATATGCCATGTCTTTAAATTAATCCACCTCACACTAACATGTCACCTTAAACTTAACCCGTTAACCTAATTTAACGACAATGAGCCAATTGCTTCAATTTTTCACTTTTAGGGACCCAATTAGAAAAAAAAAATAAGAAAGTGACCTATTTGGGAAAACCTAACATAAATAGGGACTACAAGAATTATTAAACCTAATTCAAAATATAAGAAGTAGACACATATTAATTTAAACTAATAATGAGTGGAAGAGAACTAAGCCACTTCAACTTTGAGTGTGTTTTTTAAGTTTAGCTTTCATATATGGTTATTGTGCTTAAATATGTTTGTTGAGACAAAATCATCTAAAGGAATTTCATTGTCTAGTAATCCATGTTTTGAAGTTTCAATATTCAACAAAATACTGATGACATATACTAAAGGATAATACTGGATGAAATATTTGTCTATCAGACATAATATAACTAGTGCATTGAGCAAGATAATCATGTAGAAGACAATGCTTGACGTAAGTTCTGTCCAAATAAAAACAGTGTTTGATATAATGAAACATAATCTATGCAAATCACTAGAAGAAAAAAGATTACTACCTACAGTAAAAATCCATATGTAAGGCTAAAATTCTATAGATAACACAATGTTTCCTACGGATTACCTATAGAAAAAAATTTGTAGGTAAAACAATTGTTGATAACTTTACCTATGGATAAATCCATAGATAATTACATACAGATTTATCCATAAGTAATTACATACAGATTTATTCGTGAGTAATTACGTATAAATAAATATGTAGTTAAATTACATACAGATAAATCCGTAGGTAATTACATACGGATTTATCCATATATAATTACCTATAGATAAATTTGTACGTAATTACCACAGATTTATCTATATATGACTCCTTTCACATATTTGATTAGTTTGATCTTTCCCAATAGTTGTATGATTAATATAGAATCTTATACATTAAAATTTCTCGTAAAGTTTGACATAATTACAACAAGGTTACAAATGTAAGCTATTTAAAATATATAATTATGCCTAAAACAAATTAAAATATGAAAATTTTATTAGATGACTCGATAAATAGAGTTCATAAAAACAAATACAACTCTTATTCTTTATCAAACTTTTAAACAAATACATTGGTTACAAAAAATAATAAACATCTTACAATGTGTTACTTATTCAACAACTATAATTTTAATATATGAAACTTAAGAATCTAAATTGGCACTATGCTAGAATCATTTACAATGAAAGAGAAAAAGGATTTTTCGAACTCAGCCAACTCTAATGTCATGTAGGTAGCTACAAAAATTATAATGATAAACTATGCTTAGTACTATTAATCATGAATACATATTTGATTCAGGCAGCATTGCAAAAAATAGCTTTTGACGTTTGTTATTTTGGACATTCAACGTCCAACCTAGTCCCGATGTCATATTGGAAGACGTCAATTTGACGTCGAATTCCCCATTGGATGTCAAAATTGATGTCGGACCACCTGTAAACCGACGTTGAGTTGCACTAAGTGCGCCTCTGCCTCGTTGAGTGAGAAAATCCTAGGGTGAGCCGCTAGAAGCATTTAGTCGTCAGATGTACACTAACAAACGTCACTTGATGTCGGTTTCTAACCAATGTCCAACTTGTTTTTTTTTAATAAATTTGTTTTTACAATAAAACCACACCTAAAATACAAAAAAGGATCCCAACACATCACCAAATTATTATATCTACTATGCATTTGAAGTTATTATACTACTAAAAAATCTAAAAAGAAATCCAAAACTTAAACTATAAAAAGTAAGCTAATTAATGCATTCAACAACAATAAAATTGTTCCTAAAAGTGATGGCCATGGGTCCTAAGTCCACCTCTGCAGAAGATAAGTTGTTCACTGTTGTCGTATCTTCTTAATTGTGTCCTCTGATATAGGTGATGTATTCTTGAAGCGCTGAAAAATTAAGTCAAATTCACTATGTTTGCATACAAATGTTCAAAGCTGAATTTGATTTGTAATGTATGGAAGGTAAGTATCATTACCTCAATCCAATCATCTGTAATGTTTTTTTGAATGATGGTTTTAATCCAAGACATGACATAGTATCCACATTCCCATGAATCTTGTTGCTTGTTACACTAAAAAGAAAAACTAAATAGTCACACATGTATGTGGTTTCCTTTTCTCGTTTAAGGGTATGTGGTTTCCATTTTCAGTTATATCCCACATGTCGATATGACAGGATTCAAGGAATTGAATCATTCTTTGTTTGCAATAATCGAATTTCTCTCCCTTAAAAAGATGAGGGTGGTTAAGTGCGTAACCTTTGTTTTCCATCTACAGGTAGGATCTTGTCCTCACATCCTGTTAAGAACTAACCCCTGAGGTTGGGAATGATACCAATTGAAACACAGGACACACTAGAAAAGGGGTTGAATAGTGTTTTCAAAACTTTTCGCAAATCTTGTTTAATATTACTTTGCAAGGGTTAAACGGTCTACAACAATAGTTAAAAACTTAGGTTTAAAGAAAGTGTTGAATGGAAAACTTGCTTAAGAATAAAGGTAGTAAAGCACACTTTAATTTTTTTTTTATTCATTCGCTCCAAACTAAGTTACGTCCAGTTCTTCCTTAAAATCCTTTAAAGGGTTCCAATAAAAACGAGGTTAACCACTCCTGGTATATAAACTAACCAAACTAGTTAGACAAGTTTCACCACTCCTAGTATCAACACTAGACCAACTGTTTGGAACATTTAACTCCAGTGAGTTAAACTTTACAATTGTTTGAATTCACTTTTTAATCTAATCAACAAAGTGTTTTTGAAATATTACAAGATAGATGATTACTCTCAAAGAGAGGATACAAAATCAATACAATAAAAATTTGTACAAAGATCCTTTTGAAGACGCATCTTAAGAGCTTAAAGAAAGATGCAGAGGGCGTATATAAATAATCTTGATAGCAAAAGTTCTTCTCCTACTCTTCATGCAAACTCCTTTATATAGACGTCTTCGAAAAATATGTTACTCAAAGCTTTTGCTTTCTTCTAGGGGTGTCGCCTTTAAGGTAAAGTTAGAAGCTATGTTACGTCCTAGCAGGGCAACTATGCTGATTGTACGAAAATAGTAGGCAGAAAGCATGTTGAGACATTCCTTGAATATCCACTTATCTTTTAAAGTTGTTCTGATTCTGAGTAAGCTTTTTGATAAAGTTGATAATCTACACAAGAAAGAGAGCATACAAAACATACAAAAAAGTACTAGAACGTACATGCATTAAAGCGTTAGACGACCTAAGCGTTTAGGATATATATCGTTTAGTATTGGTTATATGTATCCTAGACAGTCTAACTTTTTATTAGACACTTTCACGATTAGACATTATGTTATGAACTCTATAGCGTTTAGTGTTTGTCAGGCATACGTTAAACATTCTTATGTTATTATATGCTCTTGTATCGTTTAGGCACTTAGAGAGTAGGGTTTAGTGCTTTCAATAAATTGTCCTAGACGATTAAGCACTATTTCTTTTTAGACATTATGTTAAATTTCAAAACAAGGTTCGCTTAGACGATCTTGTCTTAACAAATCTTTTGGAAGTGCAGGGAAAAGCCTCCTTGATTCCATTTGACAATAACCAAGCCTTGTTCATTAATATCACAAGTCCATATAAAATTCTAACCCATTTATCCACCCCTTTAAGAAGAATCCTAAAAACTATAGAAAATGGCACCAACAATGACAAAATTTATTAGTTGGATTCCCATTATAGTTAGAGTTTTACCTTTCCCAAAAGGCCAACTTAAGTCTAATTTTATTTGCAAGAGGTTGAAAGAACCTTAATTTATGGGGTCCCATGAAGATAGGCACATCAGGGTAATTAAAAGGGATAAATCCTTTATAGCCAAGGACCACTTTAATTCTTCTATCGAAAATAGAAGAGTCATCGCTAGTAAAGTAATGACTCTTAGCGAAATTAAGCCATTGACTAGAAGCCAAACCGTAAGATGGAAGAAAATTCATAAGACTATCGAGAGTTCACTAATTAGCTTTGCAAAAAGCAAAGACATTATCATCATACAAAACATGAGAAGGAGAAGAATAACCTTAGGGACCAACCATAGGAAGCATTTTCTGAGATTGCATATGCAGATATTCCTCTACTTAAAATTTCCTCAGCAATACAAAAAATAACCAAGTTGTGATTCACCCTTATAGAGATATGAGTAGATTGCAGAATTTGAAAAATCCATGAGTTGAAAGTTTGATAAAAACTAAATTGTTGGAGCACCTAAATTAAAAAAATCTCAACTTAGAGTGTTAAAAATTCTCTTTATATCAATTTTAAGCAACATACCATTCACTATTTTAGATAACATAGATAATCCAAGGTAATACAAATACAAGTCTGTCCTTGACAGCATCACTTTGATTAAGAGAAACAATTCTACTAACAACCAAAACAAGTTTATCAACAACTGCAATAGGACTAAAATTATTGGAAAATGTTTTTTTAACAATTTTTTTTACAACGCATACATGATAGTTTGTAATTGATTTGTTTCAAATAAACAAACTAATAAAATAGTAACACATAACCTATAATAAAAAAGTTATTAAAAAAGGTTGTTAATATATCTAGTTCAAAACTATTACCAAAGTCAAAAAGAGAAACCACGTTGTAATTCATCCGAAACAGACCAAGGCAGTTCCTGGCAGTGGCTCTCGAACCAAAATCACGAGTAGAAGAGTTTTTCATTAAAGATAGAATTGTCATTTAACTACCCAATGGAGTGCAGATTGAAATCATGAGGGTGCATTAAGAAATACCCTTAACTCAAGGAAAGCCGCCACTTCAAAATTATACAATTTAAAAAGAAAAATCTTTTAATTACAAAGTCATTTTTTTTTTCAAATAATACCTTGGAATTGTGTAATTCAAAATTGATTCTTGAAAATAATAACTTCTAGATTATACAACCTGAAAATGATTTAAAAATCCAAAACTCTATTCTAAATTTATTAATCTAGAAGTAACTTAATAATAAAATAAAATAAAAAAACTCGAACCGCAAAATTTAGAAATGATTTCAGATTATATAATCCAAAAAGTGATTTCTTGAACGCCCATACAAGGAGAGATTTCAACATGAGTGCAGAATGAAGGAAAGGATGTGAAAAGAAATTTTCCGAAAAATAAAAAAGAAAAACTCAGATTCCAACAACGAAAAATGATTGAGAACTTATGAGGAAAACGATCATATACTGATCGTGTGATCCAATGTTAAAAAGCGGTCGGTCCTTCGTAACCTAAATCATTTATGTAGAATTTTTTTAATTAAGAAAAATATAAATACGAAATAATAAACTTAAAATAAAATTTTTGAAATTATATCGCAAACATATTATTTAATAAAAAAAAATTACAATTTCACCTTTTTCTTTCTTAATTTATTTCTTACCTATGTTTTGTTTTTTTACTTATTGAAAATAAATTATAAAGAAATAAACATGTATTTATAAGTGCATGTAAGTAATATTTTCCATTCACTTTGTTTTCTTGTTTTTAAGCTTTTTAGAATATTATTGATTTTTACTTTGTGAAACCAAGAAATAAACATCTATAATTTTCTCCCAACGAAGGATGCAATTCTCTTTGTTGAGTTGACCAATTCCAACAACCTTCCACTTGAAAACTGATTTTAATTTGTCAATGGTTACCACTTTTGTTAACATGTCTGGTGGATTATTGTAATCAACGGTTCAAAGGAAGTGAGATTCGTATGCTTCAACTATTGGAAATTTGATTTACGCAATGGTATGTACAAGGCCAGACATTGGTCATGTTGTGGGAGTTGTTAGCAAGTTTATGTCAAATCTAGATACAGCTCATTGAGAAGTTGTTAAATGGATTTTGAGATATCTATGAAGCACTACAGAGAAGTGTTTGTACTTTAGCAAAAGAGAGTTAAAAGTACAAAGTTATGTAGATGTAGACTTTAGAGGTGAAGTAGATCACCGAAGAAGTACTACTGGTTACATTTTCATTATTGGTACTACAGGGATTGTTAACAAAGTTGGGATAAAACATCTGACAAAGAATTCAGCATTTCACTCTAAGATAAAACATATTGATGATCATTATCACTTCATTAGATCTTTGCTTGAAGATGGGGTGCTAGCATTAAGAAAGATTCTCGAAAATAAGAATCCAAAAGACATGTTAACAAAAGTGGTAACCATTGACAAACTATAATTATGTTCAATTTCAATTGGCTTGCTACAATAAGATTGTTGCAATAATCAACGTGTGAAAACAAATTGAAATCGATCTTCGAGTAGAAGACTGTTAGAATTGGTCAACTCAACAAAGAGAATTGCATCTTTCGTTCAGAGAAAATTAAAGATGCTTACTTCTTTGTTTCAAAGTAAAAAATCAATCATATTTTAAAAAGATTAAAAATAGAAAAAACAAAATGAATAGAAACTATTGTTTACATACACTTAAAAATACATATTACTTATTTCTTTATAATTCATTTCTAGAAGTAGAGTAAAAAACTTAAACAAGAAATAAGTTAAGAGAAAAAAAAGTGAAATTGTAATTTTATTTTTATCAATAATATATTTGTATTATAATTTCAAGTGTTAATATTTCGTATTTATATTTTTTTTCTCACAAATATGAATAAGAAAGAAATTTTGAATAGTTACCTAACACCTTTATCATAATTTTTATGTCAAAAAGTTAAAATATGCAATTCATCAAATCAAAGATTTAACCATCAAAAAGACCGAAGATTGGAGTCATTTCCATCTTAGTACCTTTAAGTAACGTTAGACCCCATAAACATGAAATAAAATAGAAGAATGGCCTTTCAGATAAAAGTTACAAACTTGAAAGACACGTAATCAAAGTTAGGGTTGTCTAATCTTAAAACAATGTTGTTTAGAACAACGTTAGATTGATTATATGATGCAACCAGAATTCCCTTCAAAGAAACCCTCATCAGAATTGGTTCCAAGTAGTCACAAAAGATGGAGACTATTTGTTCCAAAGCACTACCACTAAGATTTTATATACAAGGCAGCCACACAATCATATCACAGTGCATCTTATAAAGTAGTCTAATTCTGCCCCTATCAGAATAGTTCAACATGATTCCATGTTTCTTATATCTTAGTACTATAAGAGTTACTATCCCCTAGCCTTTTCCAAGTCAGGAAGATCTGCAAATGATAATTATTCATGTCAGGAGGTGAAGAGCACAATAAATATGGAAAATGATTATAAATAATTAAATATTAAATAAATAAAACCAAATGAAGTAGTTTTTAATTTACTACTAACAAATTGTCAATTTTGAGGAAATGTAGACATTCATTTTCCGGACTGATAGGGAGATATAGAGCTCGTGCCATGCATGTGCACACTATAACAGTGACCCATATGATGACTGTTGGAATAAATTTTTCAAGTAGTAATAGGAGAAGAGAATGAGATAAAATGAATTATGGAGTGTCAGTCTAACTAAGATATCATAGTTCATAGTGATGCATAACATGACTTTTAATAAAAAGAAAAATCAACTTATGTTGCATGCACTTCAACCTCAACAGAAATCTTCTCATCTAATTTCCCATTAAGTTGAGGTACTGTTAGGTTTCTTAAGTCTAAACCTAACAAGAACACTCTCCAAGAATAGAAAACAGCAATGAAAGAATGGATTCTTCTATTATTCACAGTAATAAAATGCTATACAAGAGTAATTGGAACCTCCCTCACAAGGTTCAAAGAACCTGACTATACACAAATGGTCAAAAACTGCTGCCTAACAGTTACAAAGAATTATTTATACACTTCTTTTCCCGCCCAGCCAGTTAGGCTATTAATTCCTTTTTCTTCTCTCATAAACTCGCTACTGTCTAACATTACCCACAGCCCCATGTTCAACCTTGTCCTCAAGGTTGAAATTTGGATATTGATCCTTGATAGTCACCTCATCTTCCCACCCATCTCTCCCCCCTTCTTGTCACTCAATCAACACCTGATGGCCTCCTTCCTATCCATGTGGCGATTGCCTTCGATCTAAAATTCTGATCGGCCAATAAGACGACCTTTCTCCCTGCATGACTGTAGGCAACTCCTTCTCCACCCTCTTTTCTCCTATAGATTTCTTCAATTGAGAAATACGGAATACGGGGTGTATGTGTGTTGTGTCCGGTAATTGGAGCCTAAAAGCCACCTCCCCCACCTTCTGTGTGACTTGAAAAGGTCTAAAATATCTGGCAGCTAGCTTCGGATGCAGTCTAAAGGGCATAGTAGCTTGCCTATGCGGCCTGATCTTGAGATAGACCCAATCTCCTACCTCGGTGTTTGCTTCTTTCCTCTTCCTGTTCGCATATTTCACCATTAAATCCTTAGATTGAACCAGATGCAACCTTAGTTGCTTCAAAGCTTCCTCCCTTGTTTTAGCTCCTGGGCTACTAATTTCACTAGGGTTTCCCCTGGTATAAATATGTGTAATGAAGGAGGAGGCCGCCCATATACTGTTTCGAAAGGAGTGCACCTGGCAGTCCCTTGGTAGCTAGTATTGTACCAATACTCAGCCCAGGGTAACACTAAACTCCATCCCTTCGATTGTTCTAAGTAGAAACACCTCAGATAACCCTCCAATACCCTATTTATCACGTCGGTTTGACCATCTGACTCAAGATGGTAGGCTATACTCATCTGCAATCGAGTTCCCTACATTTTAAACAACTTCCTCCAGAATATGCTCAAAAACAGTGGGTCTCTGTCGCTCACAATAGAGAGGGGCACCCCATGCAACCTCGCAATCTCTTTAACAAACACCTCAACAATGGTATGAGCTGAATATGGGTGCTTCAGAGGGAAGAAATTGGCATATTGACTGAGACTATGCACTACCACCAGCACCGCATCAAATCCCTAGGACTTGGGCAACTTCACTATGAAGTCCATGATTACTTCCTCTCAGATGGCATTCGGTATTGGCAATGGATGTAGCAACTCTTGGGGAGAAGAGGCCAAGTATTTGTGTTGTTGGCACACAAGGCAACTCGCAACAAAATCGATGATTGCCTTTTTCATACCTATCCAGTAAAACGACTGGGCAACTTTACGATAGGTTCTATAAACCCCCGAGTGACCTCCTATATGTGTCAAATGCAATTCAGCAATCAACTTAGGAACCCAGACAGATTGAAATCCCTTTTCAGATCTTCTATTATCCCCTTTAAAGTCTCATCCTCCTCTACCTCCTTCAAGAGCTCCTCGAAATTTTGCCAATAAGGTCGGGCTATCACTCTTAGCCCTTTCTCCTCTTCCATTCCATCTTCCCTTTTTCGAGACAGGGCATCTGCAGCTTTATTGGTGACCCCCGACTTGTAAACGATCTTGAAATTATACCCAAGGAGCTTCGCAATCCAGTTTTGTTGATTTTGGGTGGTAATGCGTTGCTCGAGTAGGTATCTAAGACTTCTTTGGTCCGTGTGAACCACAAAGCTTTGCCCAAGGAGGTATGGTCTCCAATGTTGTATGGCTAGGACCAAGGCCATGAACTCCTTCTCATATATCGACTTGTTTAACGTGGCCTCAGATAGAGCTTTGCTGAAGAAAGCTATTGGTCTTTTCCCTGGGTAAGCACCGCTCCTACCCCACCTTAAGAGGCGTCACCCTCTATGTGAAATGGCTATCCAAAAGCTAGTAAAATCAACACTGGTGCAGTTGTAATTGCCTCTTTCAACCTCGACATTGCTCTATCTGCTTGTTCATTCCACCCAAACTGCCCCTTTTTTAATAGCTCCGTCAAAGGTTTTGCTATCTTCCCATGGTCCTTAATAAAAAGCCTATAATATCCTGTCAAACCCAAGAATCCTCACAAAGTTTCAACGTCCTAGGTTTCTCCTATTCCAGCACAACCCTTATTTTGTCTTGATCCATCTCAACTCCTTTTTTAGAAATCAAATGCCCAAGATACCTTATCTAACTTCTACCTAATTCACACTTCTTTCGGTTTGCTACCCAGTGATTCTACTGCAACCAATACAATACCCATACGCTTCTAGTGTTCCCCCCATGACTGACTATATATTAGTATATCATCAAAGAATACTAACACAAACTTCCTCAGGTAGGGCTGTAACAATCCATTCATTGCGCTTTGGAAGGTAGCAGAGGCATTGGTGAGGCCAAAAGGCATCACCATTAACTCGTAGTGGCCCTGATGAGTTCTAAACACTGTTTTTTGTATGTCTCCAGCCCTCATCCTAATTTGGTGGTAGCCAGCCTTTAGATCCACCTTAGCAAAATATTGGACTCCCCTCAATTTGTCTAATAACTACTCGATCACTGGTATAGGGAATTTATCCGGCACTGTAGCACGGTTTAGGCCCAGTAGTCTATGCAAAACCTCCAACTACCATCCTTCTTCTTGACTAGTATGACTGGACTCGAATAAGGACTCGTGCTCGGCCTGATAACTCCAGTGTTAAGCATTTTTGTCACCTTCTCAATCTCACTCTTCATCACTTGAGGATATTTGTATGGCCTGACGTTCACAGGATCTGCACCCTCTTTCAGAGGAATTTGGTGCACCAAATCCCTATCAGGAGGAAGCCCCACAACCTCTTGGAAAACCCCAGAATAATGGGTTAAGAGTTGCTCCATTTCCAGGTTTTGTTCGTCTGTCAGTTCTTGGTCACCCTTTTCTTCCTCACTGCTCCCGATCTCGCCCAATTCCCAAACAAGCATCCAAGACTCCACTTCCTTCATTTTCAAAAGTGCCCCTGGCTTCACTAGCCTCCTTGCTAGAGTTGGGTCTCCTCGAATTGTCACCCTCCTTCCTCCTTGGCTGGATGCCATAGTCAGCTCCTTCCAATTTAAGGTCACCTCTCCTAGTTTGGCCAACCACTCGACCCCCAATATGATGTCCACTCCCCCCAATTCAAACAAGTGGAATTTGTCAACTATCTCAACCTCCCCTACTCGTATTTCCACCTCTTCACAGCGCCCCCTGGTTCTCTTTCTCTATCCATCTCCCAAACTCACCCAATAAGGAGGAGTATCCACCTTAGGCAGCCCCAATGCCTCTACCAAGTCCTTACCTATGAAGTTGTGACTTGCCCCACTATCTATCAATATTAGCACTTGCTTTTCTCCTATCTGACCATGTAGCTTCATGGTTCTTGGCTGCGTCAGTCCCCCAGCTGAAAAAGCGAACAGCTCCAGAATGTTTTTTGTCCAGTTCCGCCACTGCATCGTCAGGTTCTTCCTCCTCATCCTCGCCCAGGATCACCACTAGCACATTACATTCTGGGCAACGATGACCAGGGCTAAATTGCCCTCCACACCTAAAACATTTCCCATCATCCCTCCTTTTGAGGAATTCTTGGTATGATAAATTCCTTTGGCCTTGACCTTTGCTCTCGTTTCCCCACGCACTCGCTCCTCTTACCACCCCACTCGCCTAGTTGCTTTCCTTCTTTACAGACCCTACGCTCTCTATTCCGCCTGGTTGCCCTGAGTAAGAGCGGTTTGGTTCAACTCGTGTTATAGCCCCTCCTATTCGACCCCAAGATGTCGGGTCGGGTTGCGACTCGCGCCCCCGCTCCATGTCTTCACTCCCCCTTGGACATCTTCCACGTCTTTGGCGATTCGCATTGGCGCTATCAGCTCCTATAGATCGTGGGGCCTGACCCGATTCCTGACATCTTCTTGAAGACCCGCCAGAAAATAGCCCAATAACTGCTTGTCTAATACCCTTCTCGTCTGACCCACCAAGACCTCGAAATCTTGGACATATTCCTCCACGCTTCCGGTTTGTTTGTTGGCATCCAACCTCTCAAAGATTGATCCCTTTTTCCGTTCTCCAAAACGTCCAATCATCGCCCCTTTCAACCCTTCCCACGTTTGATCTCTTGCCTTCTCCCTCCAGAATCGGAACCAGTAGTCCGCACTACCCTCCATGCTCACATACGCCAATCGCACCTTCTCCTCTTCCACCACTCCTTGCAACTCAAAGAACCTCTTAGCCCAGTTAATCCAATTTAGTGGGTCTACCCCTTCAAAAACGGGTAGCTCAACCCTCTTCCTCTATAGTTGAATTGGTCCTCCACTCGTCCCCCCTCTTTTCCTCTGACTTCTTCCTCCTGCCTTCTCCGATTTCTGTTGACTGACGCCTGACTGCCATCGGATTGATGGCCCTCCTGGTTTCATGCTCTTCCGCCTAGCATCCTCATTATTTCTTGCAGATCTTGGCGCATGGCTATAGAGTCTTGACGCAATGTCATCATTTCTGCCTTTACTCCTTCCACTGTAGTTTCAATCGCTTCAAGTTGGCCCTCCACCACGTTTATTCTCTCCTCCATCGTTCTCATTCTCTCACAACACAACCCGGCAGGTCAGACCACTTTGTTAGGTTTCTTGAGTCTAAACCTAACAAGAACACTCTCCAAGAATAGAAAACAGCAATGAAAGAATGGATTCTTCTATTATTTAAGTAATAAAATGCTATACAAGAGTAATTGGGAGCATAACCTCCCCCACAAGGTTCAAATAACCTGTCTATACACAAATGGTCAAAAATTGTTGCCTAACATTTACAAATAATTATTTATACACTTCTTTTCTCGCCCTTAATTCCTTTTTCTTCTCTTATAAACTCGCTATTGTAACAAGTACACATGCTGATTTTACCTATCCTACAAGTGTTTATTGAGAAGTTTTTCTAAAGTCTACAACAAAGACATGTTACTAAGCAATTGAAAGAATCACTAAAATTTAATTAGAGATACAAGGGTATCGATCACTCACACAACATTCCATCATCATCACTGCTTCCCTCATCTTGACCAACAAACTGCAAAAGAACAAGATGCCATTGATTGAGATTAGGTACCCAGTTACTAAATTTTGTAACTCTATTACATGTGGCATTTGAAAAAAATTATTTTACCCGAGAATCATCATCAGATACCAATTCAGCTGCAAAAGTCCCAACAAAAGCTTAATCAGATTAGAGCAATTCTCACAATAAGTAATAAACTCTATCGTAATCCTCAAGCAACTTAAACAAAGACCAGGATGCTACAAATGGAATTAAGAATAGTCACAATGGTGTGAAATGTGAATTGAGAATTGAGAATAAAAAATGATTTTGTAGAACTAGATAAATCAGCATAAAGTGAATAAGATAGGCAGCATCTTAAGAAAAAAGGAATTTTAGGAAGTTAATCAGGATTCCTGAAAGCAGTGGTACCAATCACAACAGCTTACTTGTTCCCACAAAACATGGTGGTTGGGGAAACGGGAAGACCAGACGAACACCCAGGAAAAGTATAATATGTAACAAGGACCTAAGCCTTATTTCTATAATTATATTACTTCTCTTGGTAACTTGCAATAAATATGATTGCTAGGTCCTCTTAGTGACTTGGTGAATATGTCAGCCAACTGTTCACTAAAGTTGATAAATCTAGGAGTGATATTTCTAGACTCCACCTCTTTACAAAATGCAATCTACTTGGGTATGTTTGGTCTTCTCATGAAAGACAAAATTAAAGGCAATGTGTAACGCTGTCTGGTTGTCACTGCATTTGGGAACTTGCTTCAAATTTAAGCTCATTGAGGAGTTGTGCTATATGTGCTCACAACTAATAATATCATTATTACCCTTTATTGTGCTTTTGCACTTTTCCATAAAATTTAGTTTTTTACTTTCCAAGATATTAAGTTGATTCCAGCAAGTACACAGTATCTTGAAATAAAATGTCTATCGCTTATTGACCTTGAAATGAAACGTCTGCTTAGTGACCCTATCTAGGCTAGGCAGAGTCAAAATACCCAACAATTTCAGTACTTCCCTTGTCTTCATAAATGAAGCCTTTGCTAGGAGCATTCTAAATATACTTTAGGATCCGTATGACTACATCTCGATAATCTTGATAAAGAGAGTTTAAAAATTGACTTATTATGTTCACTGCAAATTTAATGTCAAAATGAGTCCTAATAAGAGGTACTCTCAAGGTTAGAATATGGTTCTTCTTTGTCAAGTAAGTACTAGTTTGACACCTAGATCCATTGGTGTCCACAAGTTTAGCATTAAATATTCATGTTTCTCCCACAATGCCTAGAGCATATTTTCTGAGATATGACCAAGCCATCCTTGGATTGTGCAACTTTTATAGCAAGGAAATATCTCGAGTATCAAAGACTTTTTTGTCCAGAATTGTTCAAGATGTTGTTTTGTAAGGCCAATCAATATGTACTCTCTAGACGATACATAGCAATGACACATGGCAACCCAATCATTCACCATCCTTCCAACCCTCTGAAGCCTTTCTTAGCCTTCCAGAAGGTACCGTCATTATGGATGACCCACTTTCATGAGAAAGACCAGTTTAACCCGACCTTATTAGGTCACCCAGAACCTTCCTAACCCATCTAGCTGCACAAAGGTTGATAAAGAATGAAGTCTTATATCTTTCTCTCAAGACATGGCCTATTTGGACAAGACAGTACCTTTGTCACTTGTTGCACCGAGGTTTTATGTCCCTTGGAGGGATATCTCAGAGGGAATAAGCAACATCTTTGCACAACAATTCATTAAGGATCATACAATTGCTACCCCTTTCACCATGTGAAACACTCCTCAAACAGTCTTCAAAGTTCATTCGGACATTGTCTACCCGAGGTTGTCTGCCCTCAATAACAGAAAGCTCAAAGAAGTTGCTCTACTTGCACCTTAAAGGTTTAAAGCTTCTACCTCCAAGATCATTTGTCGGGATGGGAGTTCGGTATTTCATAAGAAGAAAGGGTTTGCAAGAACCCTAGATGAAGAGGTTGTAGTAGATTGGAACGAGAAAATGATGAATGATTTTGAGATCTCTTATGTTAGATATATTGCATTTTATGTTAATTAGGTAAACATGTCGCATGTTTATTATGTTATTTTCACATATTCATTTGTATTTGGGCTTAGTCCACATTCTCTTTATTATATATATTATTCTATGTATATTTTCTACACAAGGGAGATTAATCCTATACTCAGTTCTTCACTATATTCAACATGGTATCTAGAGCTTAAGGTTTTTTAGGCAATTTTTTTCTATCGTCTCTATGCCAAAGTTTCAATTCAAACCAGCAACCACACGGTTTTGATTGTATTGGCTAGGCAACCTCCACGCCACAAGAATCGCCACCATCGGAGCAGCCACACTCCCTCACACACTGTTCAAAGTCACGACTCTATCCGTTTTGCCACCTTGCTTGGCGGCACATTGCGACCCTCTCCGACAACCATCACTTGCGTCAAGATCACCTCTTCATCCTCTTTTTGGATCTGGTCTCGTTGATCCAATTGGACCTCTTTGGTGTTTTAGGGTTTCTCTGTCTTCCTCCATGGCATCTTCCACTACCTCTTCCTCGTCCGATGTTTAAGTTTTTAAGTTTAATTGATTAATTAATGTCTCTAATCATATAAATGTTTTTTAAGTTTTTAATTGATTAACTAATGTCTCTAATCAGATAAATTAAAATAATTATTACCTTTATAATTATTCTATTCTATTATAATTAATAATTGGAAGTTAAATTGTAATTGTTAATAATTTAACTTACAATACTATTAGATATATGCATCCTTCAAGTAATATAATACAGAAAGATTCATCTTTTAAACTTTTTTTTTCATTTTTTATTTTTATTTTTTTTTTTTAAAATCAGGATAGCATGTCAAATGGGGCTATGGGTTGAAAAATTCAACCCAACCTGCCAAAATTTGGCAGACAAGCAGGCCAGCCTACTATCCAAAGTCCACCTTGACACCCTTATTCACATGTCTAATTTCATTCAAAATCCAAGTAAACATTACAAGACAAGGTATGCCTATTTATAACCAAATAGAATTGGAAATTATAATGAAATTCAATCCCTAATTCTAGTGAAATGAAATGCAAATGTGACTTCTCAAGCACATTTGGCAATGCCTAAAAATTCAAATGGAAATGGACAGAAGAATTTAAATTTCAAAATTAAAAAATCAAATCCTTGACAATCCTTAATGGTTGGATTTGAAGGAGGCATTTTCCATGCATTCTTTATGCCTCTTGAATACATGTTTTCCTTGCTTGCTTTGAATCCTTGGATTACCAAATTTAACTCCAAGAATTGAATTCACATAGGCTTCAATTTGGGCCTGTTTTACCTCATGGCACACCTTGTTTGCTTATACTTACCTTGCGTTTGTCTTCTTTATTGTACAGTAATTACATACATGCAAGTGGGCTTAGAAAAGATGCATCTAAACCTATTTACTACTATTAAATTAACCTCTTTTTTATAATTTGAGATACAAGCTTGGTTGCTATCTAGGTTTTTATGGATCTTTTATTATTGTGAAGGTTTTCTTATGGGTAATATAAGAGATAAAAAAGTTAAGGATTCTGGATGGATAGCTATTCAAACTCTTAACCTATTATTCAAATCGCCTCTTACTCTGATAGCAAGAATAGTCAAATTTAGTTTATATTTTATCTTTACCGGGGACCATGTTTCCAAATATTTTACACAAAAATTTGTATAAGAAACTGTTAGGGTAGAGGTGGGAGGTAATGATAAGGGTTGGAAAGTATATGAGAAGGAAAAGAAGGGTAAGAGGGAAGTGAGGCCGAAAGGTATTGACTGTAAAGGCCGAACGGTGGTAGGCATGGAGAGGTTAGGCCGAACGGTGGTAGGCATGGAGAGGTTAGGCCGAACGGTGTATAAAAGGGGAACGGTCAGGCCGAACGATGGAGAAAGGGGAGCGACCAGGCCGAACGGTGGACAACCGGGAGCGATCAGGGAAGGACCTGAGCCGAACGGTGGAAGAATCACCATCATAACTGTGCAGCGATTAGGGTGGGCGAGAGCTAATTACAGTAAAAGGAGTCACACTAGGAGAGAATATTCAGTATAAGTTAATTAGAGTAAATAAATATAAATTTCAGGGAAATATTCAATATAAGATATTTATAATTAATGATATATGTTAGGGCAAATATAAAGAGAGATATTTATATCAAATATAGGGATATTTATATTAAATGCAGATATATTCTAAGAAAATATTTAGTAGGAGATGGGTGGGAAATATATTAGTATAAATAGAGCTAGAGTCTATTGTTAGGACTATGCTTTTGATTATTGAGTTTTGTGACAGACATTATTGTCTTGTGAGGGAGGTTATGCTCCCAAATAATTGATGGAGGTTATGCTTCCAATTATTGTTTACTTTTATTTATTTAGATATTACCATTAATAAAAGATATTGGTTAAGTTTCGTAGTCAGGTACGTAACAGAAACAATAAAATTTCAAGTCTAAACAACTTAGAACTGGAAGCTGTACAATGTACTAAGAAATAAAAAATTAACAGAAGATGCTAAAATCGCAATTATTGAACCGTTCATGAAAATATCCTTTCATAAAGAGGGAGATCCAGAAAAAAAAAAAAAAAGTTAGCAATTTCAAGATGATGATGATGAAGATGATTATGAAAATGATGATGAATAAAAGATTATGTCAATCACTCTTGTGGCATAAAGCGGAAAACAAAACTATCATCATTTTGTACAATTTGTGATTTTAACTCTTAAGTATAAACATGGCGAAAAGGTTTCTCTTCCAAATTGAAAGCTAGAGGAAAATTGCAAGAGGGTTCATTCTTGACACTAAATGCATTGATGGCCACGAAAATATGAATTCTCACATTTAATTACAGAATAAAATTTTTAAATATAAAAATCTAGCTTCCAAGGGAAATTATGATTTATAGAAGCTTACAAGTAGACTCTTCATCTTCGTCGCACCATCTGTTCCAATCAACCTTCAGGTATGGAGCAGGTTTCTCTTCAGACTTCAATAGCCTCTTCCACCAACCTTTTTCTCCTTTCTGAATTGAGCATAGTATGTTTCTTAAACCAGATTTAGTTTTACAACCCTACACACCATAATGAAAAATTTAAGGATATGACCATCAAACCTTTTCTTTTAAAAAGTTTGACATGGAAAAGAAAAAAATAAGTGGCAAAAAACTGTTGAGTCAAATTCTCTTGAGAAATTTATTTCACAGCCAGGTCTCTAACTTTTAGCATAATATTTAAGTAGTTTCATATTTATTCAACTTCAATAGAACCTTAAACAAAATCGATATTTATGTAAACATAAAAACATTGCATGCTTCATATATGCATATGAAAAAAAATTCCAAAAGCTGTTCCATATAGCATGACAATTTTTTCTTGAGAGAGTGATAAAAGACTCAACAAAAGAAAAGAGAACCGGACAGGAAGTAAACTCTTATGAAACAGCAGGTAAAAGAAACAAAGCAACAATGTGATGTAGGAGACGATTAGGGACAACACGATGTGGCAATGATTGGTTTCAGTTGGAAGCATTGACCAAATTTTGGGAGATATTGGAGTATAGTGAAGTCATAACAGCGAATCAATGACAAAGTACTGACTTCTCAAAAAAATAAATTGCCCACACTTCAGATGTAAATAATTCTTCCTATGTATCAAGGTTAAATGCTCAAGTTATTAGGTGAAAAACGGAAATAGTTTAACATCTCTTATACTTACATAACTATGTTTACTGAAAAGTGTACTAATACACAAGTTGCATGCATTGATGCTGCAGAAATATTCAAATCTCGCCAAGGAAGGCAAGGCAAGGCTTGACAGAACATATTTCTTGCTAAAAATAATAATAGTAAACCCAACCAGACACACACATACAAACATACATATGGAATAGTACTCAGGAATCACAAGCTTTGCACAATGCCTTAACCACAAATGATCATTGTCGACCAAATTACCAGAGATTTTGTACAGCTCTAGGTGGGATTAGACAATAGGGAAACCCCAAACCCAAAGGTTGGAACAGTTTCAACATAACATAATTAAAAGGAATCATTTCATCAAATATTTCTTTTGCAAGCACAGCATCAGTTTCAAACCATAACATGTCCAACAATCCCAAAAGCTAAGAAGGGTACTTTCGGTCCAAGAGGTTAAATTACTATCAAAAGCTGAACAGTATTCAATGGACAAAAAGAAAATGAGAGATCAAATTCGAAAGCACCAGAGAATTGTATTTAGAAAACATATAGTCAACCCCATATCCTTCAAAATTCATTATACACATCCCTACAATCAAAGTTATCCTTACACAGTCACAAAACACGATTTCACACAAAGCATGCACAGAATCAAATAACAGTGTGGCATTTTTCTAATGTGAAGAATGTGATAAAACAAAAACATAATCTTCCTCACCTCAGGTTCAATGGATCCATAAAGTTCCAAGCTAAAGCTGTAGGATTCATCTTGAATCCCCGAAGCAGAGAAACTAAACAAACCCTGAGGCTCACACTTCACAGAAACATCCTTGGCATCAGGTAGAGCAACAGTAAGGTAAACCTTATCAGAACGTTGAGCCCACAGAACTTCAGGATGGCGACTAAGCTCACAAAAAAAGGACACAATTTTTCAATGACATTACAAATAAATGAGTAAATTGCTCAGAATATTAAAATTTTACAAGTTATAGCCAAATGGGTTAACTGTATTACAATGTTTTTCCGACAAAAAGATGTGAAACAGAAGCGGCAAAGACAACATAGAAATGGGGTACTGGTAAAAATTAAGTTATCTTAAAAGTGATTAAGTTTTCTTTCTTGGCAGCAGAAACTAGAAAAAGCTTTGGAAAATTAATAGTAAGTGAAAGAATGAAATAAGAACAAAAAAAGAAGCAAAGAAAGAACCTCATTGTTGAGTGAGAAAGACGAACACCAGAGGAAGAGTCTCCAAAAGAGAAATAAAATTGGGTATGATTATGATATTGTAATGACTTCAACACAACCTGAAGCTTCCTTCTTGATTCTTTGATCTTCCTTGTCAAGGTTACTCAACTGCAACCTACAAATATTCCTTAGTAGAGTTAATTTTTTATTCTTTTATAGAGATATTTGCCTGTTATTTTTTAATAAATATTAATGATTTTTCATTTTTCAATCAATGTTTAAGATTAATAATAAATATAGTTTTCAAATAAATTTAGAAATTTTCAATTTAACTACTGTGGTGAGTCTTCAAAAATTTAATTTTTTTTCAATTAAGTTTTTGTTTTTAAATATTTTTATTAATTACATTACATGATTTATAACAAAGTAATATGAGATTGTTATTTGTCCTATCATCTTTCCTAGTTTTCTATCTAATTTTATAATTTTATACTTTTATTATTTATTTCTAATTTATTTTTAAATTTTATAATTTATTAGATAATTTTAAAATTTATTATTTAATTATAAAATCTATAATTTTATAATTATAATTTTATAATTTTAATATTTTTAAATTTTATACCATTATAATTTTATCATTTTATATCCTATAATTTTACAATTTTATAGTTTTATAATTTATAATTTATAATTTTATGATTATTTTAGAATTATAGAATTATACAATTTTACAATTTAATAATTTATAATTTTATAATTCTATAATCTTTATTCATAACTTTATAACTTATAATTTTTTAATTTCAATTAATTAAGTTTCATGTTCTCAATAAATTTTTAAGATGGACAAATAAATATAAAAACATAATCATGTTATAATGAATGGTAAATTAAAAAAAAAAACAATATTTAGTCGCATTAAATTTTGTGATACATTAAGTCTTCAATAATTTAAAACTTTTTAATTGAAACTTTAATCGTGGTTTTTTTTTTTAATTAGGTAGAGTACTTATTAATTAAGTGATATGATTATTATCTTTTCTCAATCACCTAATTTAATTTTCATCGCATGTAATTTTATAATTCATTTATAATTTTATAATTTTTATAATTTATACTTTTTAATTTTAGAATTTTATAATTTAATATTTTACAATTTTAGGATTAAAAAAATTTATAATTTATTATTCTATAATTTTATCATTTTGTCATTTTTTAATTTTTTAATTGATTTAATTTAGTTTTAAGTCTTAAAGTTGAAAACTTCCAATTGTGTTCCGATAAAAATTTTACCATTTTTGAGCCTTAAAAATTTTAAAAAAATTAATTAAGTTTTTAATGTTAGATTTTTATGTTAATTAGGTGATATATATGTTAATTAAGTAATATGGTTCTAATCTTATCCCGTCACTAATTTGCACTTCATTTAGTTCTATAATTTATAATTTTATAATTTGTAATTTTATATATTTATAATTTATAGTTTATAATTTTATAACTTATAATTTTATATATTTATATTTTATAATTTAAAAATTCTATAATTTTATAATTATACTTTATAATTTTTAATTTTTAAATTTTTATAATTTTACAATTTTGTGATATTATAATTTTATAATTTCATAATTTTATAATTTTAGGATTTTATGAGTTTACAATTTTACAATTTTATAATTCTATAATGTTGTCATTTTATATTTTTATAGCTTTATAGTTTTTCAGTTTTTTCATTTTTTTAATTTTATAATTTAAAATTTTCATGATAACTTTATTATTTTACAATTTTATAATTTTATAATTTTATTATCCTATGATTTTATATTTTATAATTATTTAGTCTATAATTTTATAATTTTTTTCATTTTATATGTTTATTATTTTATAATTTTATATCTTTAAAATTTTATAGTTTTATATTTTATAATTTTTTAATTGGCTTAATTAAGTTTCAAATTCCTAATAAAATTAAGATTTTGAATTGAGTTCTTATTAAATTTTTATGATATATTGAGTATCTGTTAATTAGATAATATATTTATCTTAACTAAGTAATATGATTGTTATCATATTCTATCACTAGTTTGCCTTGTATGTAATTTTATAAGATATTCAAATACAAAAAATTACTATTTACATTTATTTAAAAGTAAATGAAACAATTAAAAGTATCTTAATTACAACTAAAGTAAATTATATCGCATTTTATTAAAATTAATAAACATTTCTTCTCTTCTTGCAATAATTAATATACCATTTAAAAGACTAATTCATTGATTAAGTCACTGTTCTTAAGTAATAAGATTCATCTTGATATAGACTTTTATAACATATATTGAAGAAAAAAACAAAACTAACTAACTAACTAAAATGATATGTTTGATTATTGTACTTGAATAACATAGACATACATACATTATGAAAAAGTAAAATGAGTTCTCTCAAATCTTTGTGAATTTTTTTTGTCTTGTCAAAAATAAATTTGAAAAACAAAATCATAAAATGAAGTAAGTTTAACAATAGCATTGAATAGATGAATCATGAATTCTTTAAAATTTTGTTTCGTGACAATATTATTCTTAAACTAACATATGTAATCACTCTACAACAAACTAGTAAAAAGGAAAAATCATTATTTTCTAGAACTAGTTAAACTAAAAACTATTCAGAAAAAAACTTGTTAATTACTACATATTTCATCAATCAAATACCCACTTGTGTATATGTAACGTCAACTTGACAAAATTAACTTGTAAATGGTCTGATGGTGATATAATAATAAGTAACACAATATACTGAACAAATTTTACTAAAATTGATGCTAAAGTGAAATTTACATCCACTTTTATACATTTTTACAAATAGAAATAATATTTAAGTTATTTTAATCTTGATATGAAAGCACTTTGTAAGTAAGTTTATGTGTAACTCAACCTTATAAAATCAAAATCAACTTTAAATTGAGATTTACTCCTTACTTATATTATAACTTAGCTTTATAACTTGGTTTTATAATTTAGTTTTATTCTTAGGTAAAAGAGGATCTTCAATCACATTCCTATACCATACTCCGTAGACATGACCAAGCATACTCAATAAGAGTTAGAATTATTTCTGAAAGGTGGACCCAATCTCTTATTATCATGGATCGTCAATGAGTTCTTAGTATATTAGGTTTATTTTAGACCTTGTATAATAGGTCAAGTAGTCTAGATTTTCTTTTGGGCCTTGTATTTGGGTCTAGGATTGTAGTAGGTTTTCGGCCTAGAGGAGGTGAGCCTTAAGAAGATACTTGGATCTAAGGTAAAAAAGATCCTAACATGGAGAGCAAACCTTCTAGAAGCTTGTGAACCCTTAGCTAAAGTAATCTCCTAGTTACTCTCTTTTGTGAGATACATGTTCTTACTATATGGCATGCTCTTAATGAAGAACATTTTTCCTAGTCTTGGTTATGTGTCATCCTTTTAATCAAGAGGATTTTTTCTTGATCTCCAAGTTAGAGTATTAGGGTTTTGCTTCTACAATTTGAAGACACCTTTGTATTACCTAAGCTTATAAATAAGGTTTAAACCTCTTTTTGGTCCCTAAGTTATGAGCAGATGTTCAGTTTAGTTCCCGCTTTTAAAAATGTAAACATTTGATTCCTAAGTTATAAAAAATGTATCAAATGAGTCCTTTTTTTATGTTCATGGTCAAAGTACAAAGAGCAATCTAAAGTGTTGTTATGATCAAGAAACAAATCAGAGCAATCTAAAGATGTAGCAGTTGTTAATAAACAACCAAAAACAGTATTTCAAGTCAAAAAAGGACTTATTTGATACATTTTTTATAACTTAGGGACCAAAGATTTACATTTTTAAAAACGGGGACTAAACTGAACATTCACTTATAACTTAGGGACCAAAAAAAGGTTTAAACCTATAAATAAATGTGTAACCCCCATACTACTCAACTTAGGTTACAAAGACCAAAACATCCCTTCTAAGTTTTCTCTAACCATTCTTCCTTAAAAGTTGACCCAACTTTCCTTGAGAGCATATGAATACCATCATAGTCTTTCCTCCTTGTTTAAGTCATATAGCTTGGAGAACAAGTCATCATTTTATCACATCAAACCACCATACGCACAATATATTCCCACTATCATTAAACTTCCGCAATTACCAACCTATTTGAAAGTTCCTACCTTACTTAAGTCATATAACTTATAAGAGTTTATTCCATCAATTCTCAACCAATAAAGTGAAATAAAATAAAATTTGAAAAATTTTAATAAATAAGTTTACATTTAACTCAATCTTATAAAACTAACTTGGTAAGGTAATGTGTACACCAACCTATATATTATGATTAATGTGGAATCTCCAACCTACTCGCTCAAGTTAAAAGATTGAACATTTTCCACGTAAAATTCAATATTTGTGATAGTTTAATAAAAACCCGATAAAAGGAGAAACAATAATCCAATAAACTTTACTAAAATAAATTACAATCATTATAATACTATATTAAAAAAGAAAAATTTAAACATAATATTATATATTATAAGTTAACTTAAATCTTAATTGATATTAGATTTTCATCACACTCTTTCACGTCACGTCGAGAAATGAATATAGTAAAAAAAATGAACATCTTAAGCTTGCAAATAAATACGAGTAATTCAAAGAGCTTGGTAAGGGTGACACAATAATCTCAATAAACTTGAATATGATATAATACCATCTTACCACAAATAAGTTTGTCTAACTCAACCTTACACGTAAGATGAGATCTATCTAACTATATATTATGATTTACCAAGCCTCCTTTTAAGGAGATCTAAATAATCTTTCCCGAGTAAAGAAGACTAAAAGACAACATAGTAAACTGCATAACCCATATACATACATATATATATATATATATATATATATATATATATATATATATATATATATATATATATATATATATATATACATCTTTTGGGGTCATTGCATACCAAATAGCCGTGTAGATACTAAAAAATTGCCCCAGTACAGACTAGGCGATTCTTTTAGGGTCTACTTTAAAATTTTAACTTCAAAAACACTTTATTTTATTATAATAATTAATGGTTGATGATTTCTATCCAGGAAACTTCTTGTATTTAACTTTTGTTAGTTATGGATGTCATTAGTTTTCTGCACACCGATTATATGGGATTTAAAACATTAACATATACGAATAATGCTAAAATGTAAAAGAACACACTGCTCAATCAATCTAACATTCAGGATTAGATCAATTATTCAACTCAATCTACTTCAGTCTTTTGTAATATGACCAACAGGTCACTTGATGTGAAATCAAACTGTATTTTAAGAAAAAGGAACAAAAAATGTTTACTTGGTCTTCCATATGAAACCATTTTTAGCCAAGCTTTCTACCTTAGCCACCATCTTTGAATTGCAGTTACAGGAGCCTTCAAGAATGGTACGTGGCGTTGGATGACAGGATTAACCGTCCTCCCAATTTGAGCCCAGACACTTTGATGGTAAGGGGCGGTAACAGGAACATGATACATAAGCTTCAAAAGCTGCGGGAATATAGGAAAAACATGAGAATTAATACATGTCTGTAGCAATAACATTTTATTTCATGTCCTTCTTTGTTGCAGATTTTGTTCAATGCAATACTTGTTATAAAAAACCGGAGAAAGAAGAGGGTTGATTCAAAAGTACCACAACCCCATTTCTTCTTTTTTCTTTTCCAATCCTTTTCTGTTGAGAAAAGAATGCTAACTGTACAACTTTTCTCTATAATGTGTATCTTTTAGTAAATTAGTCATTAATCAGATCACAGATATCTTTTGCCTCAGATGATAAACACATTAAATAGTGTTTTGTTATACAAAGTTCCCTTCTTTGATATAGAGAGGAGGCCCTGCCAGCTAAAGGCGACGGTAGGTGGCAGAGCAGTTTAGGATAGCAGATCTAGCGGAATAGAAGTGCTATTTGGTATGATTCAAAAAAACAACTTTGAATAGAGACATTAGGGCTATTCTGAAGTGCTATTTTCGGGTTTTAATTTCTAAGATTGAAAATAGAGAAAATGATTAGTAAGACTGGGCTTTAGAAGACGATGATTGGTAATTCCTATTTAGCAAACTTGTATTTGACTTCTTTAGGAATTTACTTGTATATTTTATTTAAGACAGCTATGACTTTAAATTATTGGTTATGAATGGTAATAATTTGGAGTAAATTTAATCATTTCTTATAATTAATATGCATATAGTATACATTATAAACTAAATAAAAACAACGGTTATGCTAGAGCTGTTACCGAGTCTTCCACTACATGCTGCTATCTAGGATTTAAAACATTGGCTCAAACTAACATTTTCCCCAAAAATGTTCAAGACTATAGCAATGTTTCAGTAAACCCCTCATCACAAAAGTTTACAGCAAGAGGAAAAGTAGTAACAATATTATAGCAACATGGAGTTATTAATGACAGTGATCCGGTGAATAATTAATTAAGACAGTGCAATACGTGAGGTAATTCAAATTTTGATTGGAAAGGAGGGCCCAAGTAACTTGAATGCCTAAGAGTTGTGTCTTATCCTGAATTCATCATCTCTAACTCAAATATATTTAACAATTTTTCCCATTTATTCTGAACCAGTGCTATGACAGAAAACAAACCTGCCAGTACATGAATGTTTGTATTATGTTCCGCTGCCACCTGCATGTGTGGGTAAGAAATACAGTGGAGTGAGTCAAATAATAGTTTGTATGGAGAAGGGATACGTGCCACAGAAATATTAGGGGGGAAGAAAGAAAAAGCTTCAGAAACTGACGAGAACAATGAGATGATAAGCAGGAACCCAAGTCCAATCTCAGCATGCGATGTCAGTATATTGAGGGTAGTGTTGTTTGACTCCACCCAAACACAAGGCTCTTCCAAGTACTTCCTATATAAACAAAATTGCAAAAGAAAAAAAAAATATAACTTAGATGTCAATGTATATAAAAAAAAAGTAGTTCTTAAGTGAGAATTCAGCGATTCATTATGCATAAAATAAACAATTATGCATACAGATGTTAAGATAATTATTCAGACAATGGTATAAAGAAAGTACTCGTTTAGGCCTTTCAGAGATCAAATCTAATTCTAGAAACATGATTCAGACAGTTCAAACAGAAATATCACAAAATAAAATTGAAATTATATAAGAAATTCCATGCTTGGCTTTACAACAATAAAGAGTAACAATTAAGTTTTTTGTGCAAAAGGCCAAACTGTTCATTTAAACAATGCACAGTAGGGAAGGCAGAGTATTGAAGCTCTTGGGTCTGACAGTAATTTAATGAAAATATGAGATGAGAACAGGATCAGTTCCTTGCTTACTGAGCAATGCTGTCCCATTTAGGAACATTATTTTCCGTGTTACTAGTAAAATATTTTCAAAGATAATTTACCTGTACAACATCGAGCGACTGAAATTCCGTCTAAGGAACTTGGCAACATGTTCAAGTGACCAACATAAGATAGGTATTAAGGCAACTGCAGCATAATAGAAACAGATTATAAAGAGAAGGACATGAAAGTGGCATAAAGGAATGGTAACATCAATTCCTTCAAGAAGAAGCAAAGAAGAGCAACATGGGATTAGCTGACAAAGGAATACCCACATTTAAGGCAAAGATGAGATGTAACAAATGTAAGGCAGAAGATGAAGTATATAAAATCGTTTGAAGCAGTTATCGATTGAAAGTAAACTTGCAAGGCCTGCATATTCCACGCTCTTGGCTTCTGCAATGGTACAATTACAAAGTAACAACAAATTAGAGACAGAAGAATAAGAACATTCAGAAGATAATGCTAACTGTAACATCAGAGCAAAAACTTACTCCATATTGCAAGTACAAAGAGTACAGAGATGAGCAAGTAGTGCCCAGAAAAGAAAGTCGATAAGCCCTATGAGAAAGATGCTTCGGTACCAGTGGAATGGTTGCTAGGAAACCAACAACAAACACCTACAGAAAATATATAAACTAAAGGATCAGCAACAGAACTGATGCAGATCCACAAGTATACAGTTCAGGGTATATAAAGAGTTAGCCATTGTATAACTTGGCAAGTTCACAATTTCAATGCATCTATTCCTAATTCAATACCCTTTTGCCTTTTCTTGACAGATGTTCAAGACAAAATTTTAAATAGTGATTAAAGCAATTTTGATCAGCATTAGTATACTAAAATTTAATTCATAATTGTGTATAATTCTTAAAAGAAAGATCCATTAGAATATAACTAGCTCCTCTAGACTCAAATTTAAGCAAAAAAAACTGATCATGTCTAGTGGACTTAATATAAGCATATTCCAACTAACTCAATCTTATTTAATACTATTACCTAAAAAATACCCTTATATCCAAACTTGAGCACCATCTCTTATGAGAACCCAAGGGAGGCTTGCTTGAGTTGGAGGACCTTTCCACTTCCAGAAAGAAAGTCTTGGTTGAATCTTGAATCAAATATTTGAAGGGTTTTTAGATGAAAAGTGATCTACAATTTTGTGGAAAAAAAAAATTGAGAATATACAAAAGTTGAAGTTAGTGCTAGGGATTGGTAAAGCCTTGCACCACCCAATCCTATGAGATAGATAAGCAAGTATGAAGAATCGTGACATGTGACATGGTTCACAAGATAAGAAATCCCAAGAGAAAAAATCCTCTACTTCATCAAACTTTGATTAAACCACCAACGAGTCACACTAAGAGAAAAGCAAAGAAACGTCACTATAGGATGAGCAAAGGGGGGATGGCTCATCACTTGAGTTAGACACACTCAAAATAAGAACCCAAATGTGTATTTAATCAAAGTTATCAAAAGGAGTATCTTCCTTACATAGAGACAATGGTGGGAAGGGATTACAAAAACACTTCTCTTCCCTAGCCCTATGTCCAAACAAAGCATAAAAATAGACTAATATTGGGTATAACTAACTTATTCAAGTTAGGCTAAACAAACAAAATTACACATTTTTTTTTATGTTTATGATCACATCATCTTCCCCTTGATCAAGAAAATTTTCTCAAATTTTGAATCCTCTACTTGCGTCAAATCTTCGTGGAAAAAAATTCTCTACACACCCACTTGCCTTCTTGATGGCATGCCTCCTAGCCATGGCCAAGCATACTCAAGAAGAGTTGGAGTCATATGTGGAAAGTCGGTCCAAACGCTTATCATCATGGGCCATCAATGAGTTCTTAGTAGATTAAGTTTATTTTAGGCTTTGTATAATGGGCCAAGTAGTCTAGGGTTTCTTTTAGACCTTGTATTTGGACCTCAGGTTGTAGTGTAAGGTTTTGGGTCTCGAGGAGATGGGCCCTAAGGAGGCAACATGGATCTAGGGTAAAAACCCTAGCTTGGAGAACAAACCTTCTAGAAGCTTGTGGGCCTTGGCTACAGTGGTCTTAAGTTGCTCTCTTTTTGTGAGACACATGCTCTTGCCATGTGACATGCTCCTAATGGAGAGGATTTCTCCTTTGCAGTGGTCATGTGTCAAGCTCCTAATGGAGAGGATTTCTCCTTAGTAGTGACCATGCGTCGTTCTCCTAATTGAGAGGATTTTACCTAGGTCTCCAAGTTAGAATATTAAGGTTTTGCTCCTACAATTTGAAGACACCTTTAGGGTTACCTAACTTATAAATAAAGGTGTCTCCTCTCATGTAAATTCACCTTTGAAGTGAGTATTGTTATGAAGCCAAATTTGTGACATACTACTCAACTTAGGTCACCAAGGCTAGAGCACCCCATCTAGGTTTCCTCTAGCTACCCTTCCTTAAGAGTTGGTCCAACCTCTCTTAAGAGCACCCAAACACCACCATAGTCTCTCCCCCTTGCTTGAGTCATATAGCTTGGAGGAGGAGCCACCATCTCACCACATCAAACCCACCATATATGCACCATATTCCCACTACCATCAAGCTTTTGCAACCAGCAACCCATCTGGAAGTCTCAACCTTGCTTGAGTCATAAAGCTTTAAGGAACTTATTCCATCACTTCTTGAATTACTCCCGATGATTGTTCACCAAGTTAAAATAATTCTTCAATCAACCAAGTTGCTTATGATTCATACTTTGATTCACAAGCACTGAAAAAACCCATTACTAAATCCCTAAACACATTTGGAACTCATTCCAACTCTCCAATTTTACCACACTGCTAGAAATTAATAAATCCTCTTTCAATTTATAATTCAAAGGCCACCAGTAATATTAATTATCCAAATTTAATCAACAAAACCTGCACTGCAATGCTTTAATCACGTGAATTCAAAGAAGTCACCCAAATTGCTTGATGAAGCGCTTCACTCAATTTCCATTGCCAATGCCAAATTCAAAATCACTAACTAAATTTTCATTGAATTGAAAAGAAAATAAACAGAGTGTGCTAGTGTAGCTGCTTTGAATTACACCATGTTGATTCTCTTATTCAATCTACTTTGATGAGCCCCTAACCCCTACTAAAGATGAAGGAGAGTGCTTATGAAAAATAAACATCTCACGTTTCTTCTTCTAATTTTCTTTTTCCATTATGTCTTAATAAATTATAGACTCATGTTTATTTCTTTGTTTTGTAGAATCGCTCTTGGACACTCTCCTTTTCATGTTGAGACCCTTTTGGGGGGAAAGGAGCTTTGGGACTCATAGCCCAATACCTTGTTTGCTCTTGGACACCTCCTTTCTCATGTTAAAACCCTTTTTGAAGGGTGGACCAAGAAGACAAGAGAGGTCATCCTTTGACCTTCTAGAAGACGTGTGCAGCTCCTTGCTTTCCAAGGCAAGGTGCTGCCCTCTCTTGGACTGACCTAGTTTCTAGAATGTGTAGGGCTAACCTAGCTTTTAGAAAATGTATTATAATTCCATCTAGGTCCCTTATCTATGCCTATATAAGGGTATCTCTCCACCACTTGTAAAGGATTGATCATATTATGTAGTGTTCAGCTGTTTGAGTGCCCTTTATCAGAGTGTTTTGTTTTCTTTAGTCTTACCTTGAACCTTGGTTCAAGTGGCGGTAACCACCACTCACCTTGGGTTAGTCCATCCCCCAAATGGCGAGCCTCCTTCCCATTCCCTATCCTCTTCTCTTCTCTTCATCTTTTTATATTTTTCATGCTCTTGTTTATGCTTCTATATTCACACCCTTCATTGGTATATTCTTGTTCTATTCCTATTTTGTCAATTGAATCCTCTTCTTCTTTCTCTTGAACTCTTGTGAAGTGAACCTTCATACTTAAATAACTTAAGGGATTATCTTCGTATCCAACAGAGATCTTCCTTGCATTTTCTTAATGGAGATCTTCCTTGAGTTTTCTTAATCACTTAAACAGAAATACCGTATGTGCTAATTGTAAAATAAACCCTTATCATGCTTGCACTATTTCAAAGCTTCAAGGCACCATAATCAGATAAAATTCTGAACCCCTTCAAATATTCATACTGCATCACCTCTATGAAAATGACACTTGATTCAATAGCATCTACCACCTTTGATTGATTCTCCAAAGAAACTCCACAAATTAGAAAAGAAAAATGAATCACTGCTTGCCACAATTGTACACCTTGTGCTTTTGAGATTTAAATATAGTTCCGCATAGAACCAAATTTTGATTTCACCACAGCTTGAATCAATACTCGTAGCTAGTTCTGGATTTGCTTTTCCATTTCTACTATTTGAAAATGTTTCATAAATGATAGTGGACCAATTGTCTATGAATCACAATTTTATTGAACTGCTTGGATTGAATCAATACGAACAAAGGCACAATTTGCTTTGCTTATCAAATGATCCAACAATTTTGCACTGAATTGGATTTCATCAAGTAAATATGTTGCTTCTTCACTCCAATTGAAACAGCTTGAGAAGTTGAATCATGTTTGATTGCACCACAAATTGAAATTACATCACCAAAGCATTGAATGAAGCAGATCAAGAAAGCGTGACTCAAGCTACTTACACTACTAATTTGAAGCTTTGCGGAAAATTTCCTAAAGTATTACGGAAATTCAGGAGCTGTCACGAAGATGCCAGATCTAAGACCTAATACCCAATGACGAGAAGACCCAGGTGAGGCTTGCTTGGGTTGGAGGATCTCTCCACTCAACCTTCAGGGAAGAATGATGGATTGGATTTTGAATCAAATCTTTGAAAGATTCTTCTAGAGTAAAAAGTGATCTTGAATTTTGCAGAAGCCATAAAACAAGAAAAAAAATTCAAGAATAAACAAAAAATTTAGCACAAGGAATTTGGAAGACCGAGATAAGTATGAAGAATAGTCATTTCTGACACACTCAGTATAAAAATTCATGCATATTTGTATTCAGTCAAAGTTATCAAAATGAACACATGAGCTCTCCTTATATAAAGAGTGTGGTGGGAAGGGATTATGCTCCCTTTCCTAACCCTATGTCCAAACAAAGCATAGAAATAAACTAATAATAAGAACATTCAAGCCAGGCTAAAAACCAAAAGAAAAAGATACAAACTTTTTATGCTTAGGATCATCGCATCAGTCTCCAGTAAATATAATAAAGGGCAATTTAGGAAATGTACTTTTTATAAAATCAATAAATTCTTAATCAGTGTAAAATTGGGTCTTTTTTGCTTACATTTAAGTCTGGAAGTAGTTCAACATAAACTATTCAGAGACATAAGTAAGAAAGAGAACTAAGTTAATCAAACAGTCAAACATGGTATCACAATGGTCAACAGTCATACAAAAGTGGAGGCAGTGGGGCATATGTTAACCGGAGGATGGATTAATGCCTTGACCGATGAAGAGAGCATACCCAAGCATTGACAGAAAACATAATAGTCTGCCGATCCCAGCGCAAAGGTGCTGCACCTGCAGTTGAGGATGTAGTCCCCGATGTTCTATTAGTTGATGCTGCAAAAAAGTCCAACACATACAATAAGACTTGGGCAGGCGTGCAATAAAGAACTAAAAAACACAAAACCAAGACAAGAATCACTGTGTTAGGTATTCTAATATTCACACCAGAACTTCTTGCACGAGGTTGATTATTTGTTGGGGGAGTCGTTGATGAGGTTGCTGATGAACGAGCAGGCTGGGATGAACTGCCACCTAAAGACATTGGTTCCACCACCAGATCAGAATCCTGTTCGAAATCAAACAGTTACAACAATTTACTAAATCAATTGAAATACCGAAAATTCTACTGATACAACAACATGATGGCGCACACGCACAACACACACGTATATATTAGCTAACAGAAAGGATTGTCCTCACTTATATGCACTATTTTGACTATATTAGTATATTAGGATAGTAGTCAATATGAGATCTCCATCACACTTCAAAATCCTACAATCGCAACCGATTTACCAAGTCAATGAAAATAACGCACATTCTAACAATCCAGGCCCACACAGATATATACACATTAGAGTTTGGATTTAAGTCTCACTCAACTCCAAAAAATAACTCATGGATGAGAGCAGCCCCTCAATTAGATACACTATTTTGGTCATATTACTAGTCAATACAAGTTCTTCAACCATCACTCACACCTACAAATGGCTCGGTAACATCAAGATAAGAATTACCAAATAGACTCAACCACAATTACTATGACAGACTATACATGTAACCCTCCCCGCCACCCCCCTCCCCACCTAAAACAAAAAAAGAACAATTGACAAATAAACACAAAAGAACACAATCTGATTAATATTGTGAACTTAAACAAATTCCAAGGCATAAACACTCATCAATGGTAAAGTAAGAATTTAAAAAAGGTATGAAGTATTTTATTTTGCAGAAACCCCAAAACCCCTATTGGAAGAAAGGAGAACGACCCAATTGGCCAAAGGGCCTAAAAATCGAAACTTGATGGCAAATTAGGGAATCAAAGATATTGGGTACGGAGGTAAAGAAGAATAAAAGGAAAAAGGAAAACGCACAACGTAGCGCTGGTAGAACTTGCGCTTGAAGTGGGAAACAACGTCGTTACGAGAGGCCATGTGCGGAGGGATGAGGACGTTGCTCCAGTAATCAGGCCATCGAGAGTCATTGTCGTAGTCGTACGAATCCGCCGCTATTCGCTTCAGCCTCTGTGTATCTTCTCTCTCTTCTCCCATTTTTCCACACTCTTCTTCGGCTGATTCTGTTTCAACACCACGCAGTCTGTACTTCCTTAGATATATTTGGTGATTTTTTTATGGTAAACGCACACAGCAGTGTCATATAGTTCGGGTTTCATTTAAAATGTACACTAATATATAGACCCATAATTACAAATTATATTTTATTTAGTCTAATTTTTCACCAAAATGAATTAAGGTGTATTTTAATCTCCATTAATAATTAAAACAATATTATTTTAACAATATTGTAATACGTGTATTTAATTTTAAAAGCAGATTTTATTATTTGCCAATTATTATAATTTAGAAATTATTACTGAAAAATATTTAATTAATATTTAATGTGATTATTTAGAAAATTATATTTTAGAATTGATAATGTTAAAAAATAATGATTCGTTTATTTTAATAATAAAAGGGTTTATATAAATAAGAAGTTTTATAAATTGAGTTTTATTATTTTAAAATACATATTTTAAATCATTTTTATTGAAGTTTTTGTCTTCCTTTTTAAGTTTTTTTATTTTTTGTTCATTTTATTGAAGATCCAAAATTATGGGACTGATATCGTGATGAGTTATTTAATTTGAATTCAGTTTTTTCATGATTTAATACCTATTTTGGTCCCTCTTTTCGGAGGGTTTGTTCAAAATGGTCCTTCTTTTTTTCAAAAGTTCACTAAAGTCTTAAGTTTTGCAAAAACTGTAGAAATTAGTCCTTTTTGCTAACGGTGTTAACTTTTCTAACGGCAATGATGACTTGGAATGTTTTATATGTGCTGGCAGTGCCACTTCATTATATGGGTTAAAAAAAATATTTAATTTCTCAGAAACCCTAGGGAGAGTTTGCCTCCCACCGCCTCTCACTGATCCGCCACTGCAACTGGCCTCCACCCAACCAGCCATCACGAGTTGTGGCGCAAGGCGTCGTCGGCGCTGACGTTTGTTGCCGGAGTCGTCGCCGATCGAGGTGAGAGTTCCCCTCTTCCGCCGCTCGTCACGCGAGTTGTAAGCGCCCAAGCCGTCGCGAGCCATCGTCCAAGGCTTTGCATAGTGGCGCAAATCGCCGCCACAATCCCTGCCGGCCACCGCACCAAGGTCCCTCTTCCTTCTCCTCTTCGCGCGAGGTTCTCCCTGTTCCTCGTCTTAAGACGTTGACGCCAGAAAGGGTCGCCACTCCAATGTCGGCGAGAAAACTCCTCTTCCTCTGTTATGCGAAGTCGAAGGTGAAACAAATCGTCATGGTGGCACCGTTTCTACTCGGAATCCACATCCACCGCCGACAATCACCTTCTTGTTTGTACTGTATTGTGTTGGGCGTGAGTCTTGGGGTGTGAAAAATTGATTTTCTGATTGGTGTAGTGAATGTTTTCTGTTAAGCATTGGGTTGGGGAAAAAATGGGTTTATGTTTGGGTTGAACTTCTGGAGATGAAGGAAAGGGTGTTCAAAATTCTCAGGTTGTGATGGTGAGGCATTTTGCTTTGATTTGTTGTTTGATTTTCTTTCGGTGGTGGTTGATTTGGGTGATGGTGGAAGATGAGGGATATGAGTTGTTTCAAAAGATAAGCTTTAAACCTATGGGCATGGGATTCGTGATTTGGGTCTGTTCATTCTGTTTGACACAGGTGATTTGGGTTTGTTGATTCTGGAAATGCATTTGATTCTGCTTCTACCATTTTCTGTGTTTTCTGGGTTTGCTCAAGCTCACATGAAGCCCTCCAAGCTCACAGGCACACTGGAAAACACGTCACAATTATTTTTTTTTTAAAATCCATATAATGAAGTGACATTGCTGCCAGCACACATAAAACGTCCCATGTCATCAAATATTTGCCAACTGGCAGTTGCGCCGTTAGCAAACTTAACACCGTTAGCAAAAGGGACTAATTTTTACAGTTTTTGCAAAACTTAGGACTTTAGTGAACTTTTGAAAAAAGGAAGGATCATTTTGAACAAACCCTCTGAAAAGAGGGACCAAAATAGGTATTAAACCCTTTTTTCATTTAAGTAAGTTGGTTTTATGTTTTATTCTTGAATCCAATTTATTTTTTCTTCTGTGTCATGTTAGTCTTCTATTTGAGTTTATATTGAACAATGATTATAATGGTAGGTCTTTATTTGTTATAGAATATCTTGTGAGTTTGGAGATATGGAGTTGTTTTATAACTGTTTAAAAAATTTGGTCAGGTGAGGGAAGCTAAATTTGAAATTTTTATATGTTGTTCTATGTTGTAATTATTAGTTGTAATTGGTTGTGTTGCTAGAATTAATTGGGGATAAAATTGGTTTTTTCTGCGAAATCTGGTTTGGTATGTAAAATTAATGTGGTATAATGTGAATTGGACGAAAGCTATATGTTTAAGTGGATGTGATTGATTGTAATTTGCTTTTATGTATGAATGAGAGAATTGGAATCTGAGCAATATGAAATAGAGGAAAACACTAGAGGGGGAGCGGGGGTTGAATAGTGTTTTTAAAACTTTTGCAAATTGCGTCTCACGGGTTTTCAAAAGATTAACAAATAAAATATAAGTTCAGATGAAGATGTTTTAAAAAGGATTTTGTGAAAGCGTTTGAGGAAGGAAAGCAATAAGCATGACTTTTATATTGGTTCACCTAATCTTGAGCTACGTCCAGTTCTACCTTAAGAACTCTTAAGGGGTTCCCCTAATCTTTTCAAAGATTACACGAGTTTTATCTCTCCAGGTTTACAACAAATATTCTTACTATTGGAAAACAGGTTGGCTTCATTTCAACACCAAGAGGGGGGTGAATTGGTGAGGTTTAAAAATCAAAGTCTTTTTGAAATCTTTTTCGCAAAGTATGAATCTTTACAAAATTTCTTAAATCGCAAGGAATGAAAATTATAAGTGCAGCCGAAATTACTAAGTTGATTACGAAAGCAGTAAAGTCGACTTAATGTAAAAGTGTAGGGATAGAGAAATTAAACACAGATTTTTATACTGGTTTGGCCTTAATGCTTACATTTAGTGTCCTTTCACAATCCGGAAGCAAATGCACTATAATGGTCAAGGTTTTTACAACAAGGCTTTTATAGAGACCTCCACGTCAAAAATATAAAATACCTCTCTAACCAAAATATAGGCAGCAACAACACACAAAGATCTGCAGCTAGATATCCCCTCTTCTACAATCTTTAACCCACTTTGAACAATCCTCATAGTGTATAGACTCCACGAGTCAACCTCCTGTAATCACAACAGGAAAAACCAATCTCTAGTAGATTGAAGGTAGTCTTGATCAACAAGAATACACCAGCTGTAGAATCTGATCAAATAATAAGCTCAGTACACGTCTCCTTCAAAGAACCTCCTCAAAGATAGATCACCACGGTCTTCTTGATGAGTTTTTGGAACGAATTCTCAGAGATCACAATCTGTAAATCAAAATGAAAGTGTTAGAATGTCCAAAGTCTCTGTGATAAACTGAGTCACGTCTATTTATAGTTTTCTATAAATCAAACGCTCTTGTAGTCGACTAGGCTACTAATAAAGTCGACTGTCATAAGATATTTATAACAGATAAGTCAAATAGTAGTAGTCAACAACAACTAAATTGATTTTGCATTTAATACAGTTGACTAATAATAAAAGCTTTGACCAACAGTTAAAATATAGTCGTTACTATACACAAGCATAACAGAATTTCAAATCAAATAACTAACTAAGTCGGATCCACTGTGCAAGTAGTCGACTTAGGCACTTCAGCACAATTTGAAAAACTTTTCAATACAAAATCACACATAGCACTGCTTTTGAAAATCTGTGCAAAGTCACGAGTTTTAATCGATTTGCTTCATAATGAAGTTGACTTAAAACTTGCAGATTTGCCAGACATTGTGAGTGCATCAAAGTGTATGTGGTTTCCCTTTTCATAAACATATGTAATGTAATCATAAATGATGTATCAGATATAAGCTCAGTGAATGTGCATTCATATATCAAGATCAACACAAACATGTTCAATAAGATATCATTCACAATGAGGAATAAAACATGCAATGATGCTCCCCCTATCACAGATATTCACATGAGATGTGTAAACTCCCCCTAGAATATAGGCATGTGAAAAATCTATGCAATCAAGTAATGCTCCCCCTTTCATTATGCATACAACAAAATCAGATTTAGATGCACAATGCAGTCACACAGATATCAGAGCATACAATCAGTTCGTATCAAGATTGTATCAGTGTTATGATTGCACAATTCAATCAAGCAAAGATACAACTATCAACAATCTCACAATATAATCTCATTGCAAAACAGTCATATAAGAACAGAGATATATTGAAGAAAAACTGATATATAAAAAAAATGATCAAACAACTTAATAAGCAAATTCCAATAAATGGAATTTATAACCCCATGTAGGTGATAAGTCGAATGAACAATTTATCAAGTCGATTCCATTGCTTGTCAGACATATATGATTCCAGTTGTAGATTCCAAAGCAATGTTTCCTGTAAAACCTTTCAAAGTCTTTTGAAGACCAAGTATTTTAGTATCATAGTGATGCAAGAAATTAATCAGATAATAAGTGAGTATGCAAAACAGTTAATGTAACAGTGAGTATGTGCGTAGTCAACTTCAATAATTACAAATTTGATTCAATATTCATTTTATACTACTATCATTCAGAATACCTAACTCATTCCGAATAGTAAAAAAAAATTCCCTGTTTAGAGGTTTTGTAAAAATATTTGCCCATTGATGTAAGGTGTCTACATATTCGATCTTTATTTCACTCTTGAGGATGTGATCTTGTATGAAGTGATGCCTTATCTAAATAAGCTTAGTTTTGGAATGCAAAACAAGATTTTTTGTCAAATTAATAACACTGGTACTATCACATTTCAATGGAATCTTATTCAGCTTAATACCATAATCATCTAACTGACTCTTAATCCAAAGAGATTGTGCACAACAGCTTCCAACTGCTATGTACTCAGCTTCTGTGGTGGATAATGCCACACAAGCTTGTTTCTTTGAATACCAAGAGATCAAAGAAGATCCAAGTAAATGACATGTGCCACTGGTGCTCTTTCTATCTAGCTTACAACCTCCAAAATCATAATCATTGTATCCTTCCAGAAAAATGTTTGTTCCATTATTTGGATACCAGAGTCAAAGACTTTTGGTTCCTTTAAGGTATTTTAAAATTCTTTTAACATCATTTAAATGTGATTCTTTAGGAGAAGACTAAAACTTAGCACAAAGACATACACTGTGCATTATGTCAGTTCTACTAGCAGTTAGATATAACAAAGATCCGATCATACTTATATACATTTTTTGATCAACACACTTTCCAGTCTCATCAAGGTCTAAGTAGCAATTTGTTGCCATAGGAGTTGCGGCCTCCTTGTAGTCTAGCATTTTGAATTTCTTCGACAGATCAATACAATACTTTGGATTGATGAATAAAGATTCCATCTCTGGCTTGCTTTACTTGAAGTCCAAGGAAATAAGTCAGCTCACCCATCATGGACATTTCAAACTCTTCCTGCATGATCTTAGAGAATTCTTTGCATAATACAGGATTAGTTGAACCAAAGATAATATCATCAACATAGATTTGAACATATAGTTTATATTTATTCAAGCTTTTGATAAACAAAGTTGAATCTACTTTACCCCTTGAGAACCCTTTCTTTATAAGAAACTCACTCAAGCGCTCATACCACGGTCTTTACGCTTGTTTCAGTCCATGTAGAGCCTTTTTTAGCTTGAATATATGATCAAGATGTTTAAAGTCTTCAAACCCGGGTGGTTGTTTCACATATACTTCTTCCTTGATGTATCCATTCAAGAAGGCACTCTTAACATCCATCTGATACAACTTGAATTTCATCATTGAAGCAATAACAAGAAGAATTCTTATAGCCTCTAATCAGGCCACAGGTGCGTAAGTTTCATCATAATCGATTCCCTCTTCTTGATAGTAGCCTTTTGCCATGAGTCTAGCCTTATTCTTTATGATTTCTCCAGAGTCATTCATATTGTTTCTGAAGACCCATTTTGTGCTTATGACCTATAAATCATCTCTTCTAGGTACTAGCTCCCGTACGTTATTCCTTTTGAACTGGTTTAGTTCCACTTGCATAGCCATCATCCAATTTTCATCACCAAGAGCATCTTCTATTCTTTTCGGCTCAATTTTGGATACATAAGCTACATTCATACAAAATTGATTCAATTGTCTTCTTATGGACACCCCTCTTGAAATATCTCCAATTATATTGTGAGTGGAGACATTTCTTGGCACTTTCCATTCTTTAGTCGATTCAGCTCTGGGAAAGTCAATTAGCTCTTCAGAGTTCTCTTTTTCTGGTAAATCTTCAGACTCTTCCTCCTCTCTAGTTGAGTTTTCTGCTTTAGTGGATTTTTTGCTGTGTTCAGAAATGTTAATAGTCTCGATACACTCATAAAATGCCACATGCACTAATTCTAACACTCATAGTTCTTTTGTTATACACATAATAAGCTTTGCTGGTTAGAGAGTAACATATGAAGATTGCCTTATCAGCCTTGGAGTCAAACTTGCCAAGATTTTCTTTTCCATTATTTAGCACAAAACACTTGCTCCCAAAGATTCTTAAATGAGAGAGATTCGATTTTCTTCCCTTCAGCAGCTTATAGGGAGTTAACTTTAACATTGATCTAATGATGGTTTTGTTCAGCACATAACAAGTTGTGCTCACTACATCAGCCCAGAAATACTTAGGCATGTTCCTCTCGTTTAACATTGTTCTTGACAGCTCTTCAAGAGCTCTATTTTCCTTTCAACACTAGTGTAGAAAGGGCTTTAGACGTCTGTTATTTTGGGCTTTTAGCGTCAGATCCTGAACTGACGTCTTTGTGGGTAACGTTAATGGGACGTCTGACCCTATAGGTCTGACGTCAAACGTCAGACTATATAGGTCAGACGTCTATGTATACGCTAAACTTTATAGGTTAGACGTCTAAAACGTCGCTATATTTGATAACATCTTTCTCCGCTTGAGGCCTCTCGAGTTGCTCCTGGCTCATGGTGATTCGAGTTTACAACTTTATATTTTAGTTGAAGAGAATGGATTGTACGTTATTTTTTTTTGTATTGGATGGTTTTAATAATGTAGTTGAGGGAATTGGAGGAGTGCAAAATGCAAGAAATCGCCGCCCAAGAACGTTGCTCAAGGACACGAGTAAAACTGCACAAAAACTCAACAAACACACATTTTAATCAGTTCAAAGGAAAGATAATTCATCAAAGAGTAATGTAATCAAAGTAAAATTAATTTTAAACGGTGCAAAAGTGAGAAAACGAACCTGAAAAACGTAGCCCATGGAGAGAAAACACGAGGACGATGATGAACAATGAGTGTGCGTAACTGCTGCCTCGCGTTCGCAATGTTTTAATGCAAACATTTAGAAGTCATTTCACCAATAACAGACGTCTACAGATGTCGGTTCCCCCCACAACAGTCGTCTAAAAGGCTTTAGAAGTCGGAGTGGCAGGATCAGACGTCTAAATGGAGTTAAAAAGTGACTTTTTAAATTTCTGGGCTGAGTCTTTAGACGTCGTTTCCCCCCATAACAGACGTCTAAATGGCTTTAGAAGTCGGAGTGGTGGGATCAAATGTCTAAATGGAGTCAAAAAATGACTTTTTAAATTTCTTGGCTGAGTCTTTAGACGTCGGTTTCCCCACAACTGACGTCTAAAAGGCTTTAGAAGTCGGAGTGACGGGATCAAACGTCTAAATGAAGTCAAAAAGTGACTTTTTAAATTTCTGGGCTGAGTCTTCAGACGTCGGTTCCCCCACAACAAACATCTAAATGGCTTTAGAAGTCAGAGTGGCGGGATTACACTTCTAAATGGAGTCAAAAAGTGACTTTTTAAATTTCCAGGCTGAGTATTTAGAAGTCGATTCCTGCCATAACAGACGTCTATACACGTCGATTCCCCCCACAACAAACGTCTAAAGTGTTTTAGAAGTCGGAGTGGCGGCATCAGATGTCTAAATGGAGTCAAAAAGTGACTTTTTATATTTTCGGGTTGAGTATTTAGAAGTCAGTTCCCGCCATAATAGACGTCTATAGATGTCGGTTCCCCCCACAGCAGACGTCTAAAGTGCTTTAGAAGTCGGAGTGGCGGGATCAGATGTCTAAATGGAGTCAAAAAGTGACTTTTTAAATTTTTGGCCTAAGTATTTAGAAGTCAGTTCTGGCCATAACAAACGTCTATAGACGTCGGTTCCCCCACAACAGACGTCTAAATGGCTTTAGAAGTCGGGCCCCCTCATGGTCGACGTCTAAATAGTTGTTTTATTTATGAAAAATGTCACCGGTCATTTTTTACGTCTGATATTCGAGGATCAGACGTCTAAAGGGTGACGTTAAAGGCCTTTTCTGCACTAATGCAACTACTCCATTTTGTTGAGGAGTTCTAGGTGTAGAGAAGTTGTTTGATATTCCCATTTCAGCAAGGTATTCATCAAATTCTTCATTCTGAAATTCCCTTCCGTGGTCACTTTTAATGATTTGATCCTGAGGTCCATTCATTCTGAATAACAACAGTGAACCTTTTGAATACTTTAAGTGTATCACTCTTTGTAGCAATGAAGTATGTCCATGTATACCGAGAATAATCATCAACTATAACAAGTCCATAAGAGTTTCCACTGAGGCTTTTTACTATTGAAGGTCCAAATAAGTCCATGTGCAGTAGCTGCAGGGTTTTGAAGTTGACATTTCTCTCTTGTTCTTGAAGGATTGTCTTGTTTGCTTTCCCTTTTGGCACACATCCCATAATCTCTCTGAAGCATAACAAATGTTGGGAAGGCCAATCACAAGATCCTTTGAGACAAGCTTGTTCAATTGACCCATGTTGATCTGAGCAAGTCTCTGATGCCATAGCCACACATCATCTTCTTTAGTCATCAAACATACTACTGATTTTAATGATGTTTCCTTGAAGTCGATTACTTAAATGTTGTTAAGCCTTTTTCCCAGAAGTAGCAATTCATTTGTTGATCCGTTGTTAATCAAACAGTATTTAGGCTCAAAGGTAATCTTTAATCCTCTGTCACATAACTGACTGATGCTGAGAAGATTGTGCTTTAACCCTTCAACAAGAAGAACATTTTTAATTTGATAAGATGAAGGAGTTTTAATTTTACCTATACTGATGATCTTTCCTTTGTTGTTGTCACCGTATGTAACATGGCCAGTAGTTTTGTACGAGATGTTTGAGAATTTTGTAGGATCCCCTGTCATGTGTCTCGAACATCCACTGTCCAAGTACCATGTGGAACTCTTCGTTTCTTGTTTCAGATCAGTTTCTACAACTTTAGACTTTGCCATCATGATCAGATCATCTTCAGTTGTGATCTTCTTGTCATTGCCTTGACTATTTTGTCCATCCTTTTCAATTAGAAATCTTGTGAATTTACTAGCAAGCAGATTCAGTCTTTGTGATCCAGAATCGGGTTTTTCACCATACGTTGCCTTGTCTTGCAAGATTCCTGTTTCAAGAGATTCATGAAACCCATTAGTAATAGAATTTGACCTCTTATTGCAAGTAGCTGATATCAATTCAAATATGGATTTACATATCCCTTTTGTTTGAAAAATAGAAGTCACTCCTAGGGATGTAGTCGATTCAAGGAAAACAGAAGTCGACTAGTTTTTCAAATATTTTATGAAAACCAGCTCTGGTTCCAATTGTTGGAAAACAGGTTGGTTTCGTTTCAACACCAAGAGGGAGGGGGGTGAATTGGTGAGATTTAAAAATCAGAGTCTTTGTGAAATCTTTTTCGCAAAGTATGAACCTTTACAAAGTTTCTTGAATCGCAAGGAATGAAAATTATAAGTGCAGAGGAAATTACTAAGTTGACTACGAAAGTAGTAAAGTCGACTTAATGTAAAAATGTAGGGATAGAGAAATCAAACGCAAATTTTTATACTGGTTCGACCTCAATGCCTACATCCAGTGTCCTTCCACAGTCTGGAAGCAAATGCACTATAATGGTCAAGGTTTTTACAACAAGGCTTTTATAGAGACCTCCACGTCAAAAATATAAAACACCTCTCTAACCCTTTAACCAAAATATAGGCAACAACAAAACACAAAGATCTGCAACAAGATATCCCCTCTCCTGCAATCTTTAACCCACTTTGAATAATTCTCAAAGTGTACAAACTCCACGAGTCAACCTCCTATAATCACAACAGGAAAAACCAATCAACAGTAGATTGATTTATTTTCAAAACACAGATGCACAATGCATATATCCACATAATATATCAGAGCATATATTAGCATATGACAGTATTGTATCAGAACATAAATAGTGCAAACATATCAATGCAATAATGATACAATATCATTCATCAAGCTCAATATGATCTCTTAATCATTTCAATTAATCATAGTAAAGAGATATATTGAAGATCAAACAGTTAACAACATATAATCAATAGTTAAAGATAATAGAAATCCAAAAATGGAATCTTTAACCCCTATTAAAACACAGTCGATTTTCCCTAAGTTGTAATCGACTTCATTGCTTTTCTTGTGAGTTTAATCTCCAGTTTTATTCATCTCGAAAGCAATGTTCCTGCAAAACCTTTCAATATCCTTCTGGATCAAGTATTTTAGAATCAAAATGATACAAGAATTTTCACAGGTATAAATTGTAAATGCAAATGTGTGAATATAACAGTAATCAGTAATACATTCAATTGCAGATACAACATAATCAACTTTAATCAGATTAACGATTGAATTCTCAATACTGATTGATTAAAGCAAACATTTGATTTCATTAATATTGAACAAGATTACAATCAGATATGATCAATACAAAATGGCATAAAAAGCCAACTACAAAGGAAAATTAAAAACATTTAAGCTAACAAACAAAAACAAAACAATACATTCAAGGTTAATTTCTTAAATCTTCTTCTTGTTTTTCTTCAAATAAGTTTTGAAGAGCATATCACTATTACTTTCTTCAGCAACAACATCCTCATCACTTTCATCCTCATCCATGTTAGCAAATTCGACAAATGTACTTTCTTCCTCATCTGACCCAACTTCGTTTTCAACTTCCACATTTTTTATTTTGAAGTAGCATTTCTCTTTCATTTCCAATACATCATTCATGGTCTTTAGACACATCATTTTGATAGATCTCACTTCTCATAACAAAGTTCGTTCAAATTTAGAGCATGCTCTACAAGGAATTGATGATGATTGTCCTGCTTGTTCATCATCATCAGCGGCTTCACCCTTGAACACCTAACCTTCAGGTGTATGTTGCATTGTCATCATGTGCAAAGCTGACTTATTGATCATGCTAGTCAAACTATAAGACTCACTTGACTCACCGATGCAATCTACACCAAAGTGAACAAGAATCTTGGAGATAAAAACACAATAAGGCAGCTTTGCAGATTCAAGTCTTGTCACCTTTAACATGGTATCAGAAATCCCAACAGGCCAGTCAACTTGTACGTTTTCCTCAAGTGCATTTAGCAAATATAAATCTTCAGTGGTTGCTTGTGCATGATTACTGCCTCTAGGCATGGGTATCTAAGAGATGACAAAGACAACTAGTATGTGATCCTTTTTCATGCCACCAGTCTTGTAATGTGAATAGTCTTGAGTATCATCAGGGTTCCTCAAACTATCTTGATAAACCGAGAATTTGTGAAAACCTTCCATTCCCAAATGACATCTTTCTCCTTCCAATTTTAGGCCAGCTATTTCAGTTCAAACATCTTCTGTAAGCTTAACGTCTACCCCTTTAACTCTGGAGCAAAGTGTTCCTTCACTGATCTTCATATTACAATAGAATACCTTCACCAGTTCCGAATACCTGGGATCCGCCAGTTCCAAAAACTTCTTTACCCCCTGGCGTTTCAGCCAGTTTTGGAATTGAAACCTTTCATTTCTGAAGAAGCCAAGCTTTAGGAATTTGTGAGTTGTCAAACTTCTTATCTTCCAACGAATTTTGACTGCACCTCATCTTCATTATTCCATCCATCAAGTTGTGAAGTGCGCCTCGTATACTTGTTACCCAATGTCTTCACTCTTTTGGCTTATGTGATTAGGTTTTAATTATAGCATAATCAACTTTGGAGGGAAAGATTAACATTCATTTTTCGCCCCAAAAATTTAATCAAACATTTTGATTCAGGACTTTAAATTTCAATAACATAGAATTCACAAAACATGAATATTTAATCGATTTTATTGAGTCTAAAGTCGACTTATGTATGACAGAGCATTTCAAAAACAGAGATACATACACAAACACAATTGACTTCACACTTAAAGTAATCAGTTAAAATTCGGGCAAACAGATTTTCACATAAAATAATCTCAATCAATCATTCAGCAAACATGCATTCAACAAACAATCATTCAAACAATTATTATGCATGATGCAATGAAATAATAATAGTTACCCTTGCAGACACTCAAGAATTTTGATTTTGTCAAGTTAGCTCATCCTTGAGTTAAACACTGCTTCTGCAGCATCTACTACCCTGCAAAACAATTAAGATTTTTTGGTGCTGGTACCCATTTGAATTTGGATCCTGCCCTGTTAGTTGCAGAGAGTTTTTCCTTGGTAATCCATCTGTACATTCCTTTGGGAACACCAACCTTTCTATAATAGTAGTTTCTAATATTATGCCCAATATTGTTACAGTAAAAACATGCATGAGAACAAGTTTGCTAATATCAACAAATTTCTTTGCATTTGACCTATTACTTTGAGCTTTGAATCTTATTCCTTGTTTATAAGCAAGTCTACCAGATGACTTAAAGCAACATCTAAGTTATTTTTACCCTGAGTAAACTTAGTTAATGTGCTAATCAAGTAATCAATCTGTTCTATTTGTACAGGGCATTTTTCACATTCCTTTTCCACTTTTTGGGTTTCAGTTTTAACTACTTTTGCAGACTCCAAGACATTATCTAAATCCTTTTTCAGTCTTTCATTATCCTCTGCCAGATTATTAATTCTATGTTCATAATTTCTTCTATCAGAGTTAAGTCGATTTACCTTATACTGAAGTCACATTGCCTCTGCATGGATTTCCTGAAAAGCATAGAGCAGCATGTCATATTTGCCTTCTATTGGCTCATTTTCAAACTCTTCATCACTATCAAAATCATCTCTTGCTGAGCTAGCCATGAAGAAAATGTTGGACTCTTATTCAAGACCACATTCTTCATCACTAGAAGAATCTGAATCACTGTTTTCCCAAGCAATATATGTGTTCTTTTGCTTTCTGCCTTTGTCTTGAGGAAATCTTTTGCTCCCTTTTTTTGCTTGATTTTCAGGTCTGGACACTTTGGTTTGATATGTCCTTCTTTTCCGCATTCATAGCATTGGACAACAGTTGTTCTTGCAATTTTCTTCTTGTTCCAGTACCTGCATGGTCAGTAAAGGAACTTTTGTTTTTCATAAATCGATTAAATTTTCTTACCACCATGCTCATAAATTCTTTGTTGTCTAGTTCTGTCTTTGATTTAGCTTCATATTCCATATTCTTTGAAGCTTTCTTGCCTGTGGCTTTCAAAGTAATTGATTTCTTCTTTTCAATTTCTTCCTCCTCTTTCAGCCTTCCAAGCTCTAACTTGTGTTCTCAGAGTTTACCAAACAAGGTTGCCATATTCATACTGGTGAGATCTCTTGATTCAGATATAGCCGTGACTTTCGGCTGCTAGCTTCTATTTAGGCTTTTCAAGATTTTAATGTTGATTTCTTCCTTGTCGAATACTTTCCCAATAGCCATAAGGTGGTTGACTATATGTGTGAATCTTTTCTACACCTCTAGAACTTCCCACATTTCTTTGGCTGTTTTGCATTGTGATATCCTGAAAAATTAATCCATAGTTAATGCAGTTGCAATTACATTTCTAGCTTTAACATCATATTGTGCTCTACGGTTCTCATCTTGAGTCAACTTAGAAATTCTTTTCACAACTACTTTTCCATTCAAAACATGAGTGGGCTCATATGGACCATTTATGGTTGCATCCCAAACACCTTTATCCACGGATTCAAGAAAGATTTGCATAATAATTTTCCAAAATGCATAATTTTCTCTAACAAATATAGGTGATCTATTTTTTGAAGCACCTTCACCAAACGTTTGAGAACTACGAGTCATTTTTTAGGATCAGTCGACTAAACAAAAATAGTAATCGACTTGTTTTTCAAATATCTTATGAAAACCAGCTCTGGTAACAATTGTTAAAATAGTATGACTTAGTTTCTCACACCAAGAGGGAGGGGACGGAGGGGGGGGGGTGAATTGGTGAAACTCAAAATCAGAGTCGTTTTAAAATCTTTTTCACAAAAGGATGTGCCTTGAAAACTTTCTTGAAATGCAAGGAAAAAGATTTTCAAATGCAACGAAAATAAAGTCGATTAAGTACTTAATGAAGTCGACTAAAATTAAAAATCTAGGATGAGAAAATTAAACACTAGTTTTTATACTGGTTCGCCTCCATCCAATGTCCTTCCAATCACAGGAAGCAAATGCACTATAATGACCAAGGTTTTTACAGCAAGACTTTTATAGCGACCACACGTCAAAAATATAAAATACCTTTCTAGCCCTCTAATCAAAATATAGGCATACAATCAACAAGACCAGCAACAGAAATCCCATCTTCTGCTGCTTACACCCTTTGAGAAACCCCTAAAGTCAAGAACGTAGCACGTCCTTCTTCTTGTAATCACAACAGGGAAACAAGTCAATCTTCAAAAGATTGATAATCCTGGTCTTGCAGTAGACACCTCAACGTGTAGATAAATCAGTCTTTCAAAGCACAAAAATCTTGCTCTTCAAGAAATCACAAGAGATGAACACCATGGTATTCTTCTTTGATTCTTTGAGCGTTATCCTCTTTCTGTAACACAACACTAATCTGAAAGATATCACAAACAATGTTAGATTCACCAAAGTTGTTACACAAATCAAACTCGCGTCAATCTATAGTTTTCACAATTCTGACGCACTTTAATCGACTTAGCTATTAATGCATATAACAAAACAATTATGGAAGTTAACAACAGTCAATGCAATTAATTGGATTCACAATTAATGCACTCGATTTACGTTTAATGCTAGGCCAACCAAATTAAAAATATGACCGTTAGACAATTTATGTCAAACATTAACAAAATTTCAAAACATAACAAGCTTAGTTGAATGCAGTTCGCATATAGTCGATTATGTAACAATATAAAACATAGTTTTGAAAAACTTTCTGTTTGAAAAATCTCACAACACACTTTGAAAAAGTTTATGCAAAGATACGAGTTTTAATCGACTCACCCCCATAATGAAGTCGACTTAAAACTATTGTTTTGCCACATATTAAAGTTTAACAAAAGTGCATGTGGTTTTTTTTTTCCAAAAATATCTGTTATGCATTCAAGTATGAAATCACATATATCACAGTGAAATGCAAACAACACAGCAACATCACAAACATGTTCCCTTATAATCATATAACATGAAAGCAATGAACATGTAACACATTATACACATGTGTTATTAATCATGTGTTGTCATCATCAAAAACCGAAAACTTTGAGATTGTGAGTTCAACTAAACCAGTGTTCCCCCTATCAACAATCTCAACATATACTTATCCATAAAAAGATCTACACGACAATTCATGCCTATAAACACTTCAACCCACACGGTCATACACATACACATGCAATTCAAACAGTTATACACATAGGTATGCAATTCACACAATTATACTCACATACATGTGCTTCACACAGTCACACTACAAAAGCTAAACGAGCTCACTCCTCAAAAGCTCCAAAAGTTTTTTCAAAAACCTGGCTCTGATACCAAAATATAATGCCCCAAATTCCAGGGTGTCAAGGGTTATTCAAAAATGGTAAAAATTTCAAACTTTAACATAATACGGAAACATATTTTTGAAACCCTCAACATTTAAACGTACATAAAACATAATAGTTCCAAAATGTTTGTCCAATGAAAATAACGAAGGAAATAAAATGACTTCACTTACATTATCTCAAAGTTCAAAAGTAATAACTGTAAATAAAATCCCAAGTTTCTCCCCCCTCACCTCTCGATTCTGTCATGTCTCATCACCATCTGCAACATTATCTGCTCACGTATAACACATTATACGATCATCGTCAATAATATCATTCACAAACACACAAACACAAACATGTATGAGGTAAGCTACGGGTAAAACAACCATAATAACACGATATAAACATACTGATTAAATAATCAATAATCAAACACCTCATACATATTAGTAATAACAATAGGATTTCCTAATCCTCTGACATAACAATTCTATCAAAATGAATTACTCGATCCTAGATCCTTGATCTTTAATCCTTGATGTCCTCGCTAACATCTCACACATACACCCTTGGTCTATCCACTCATCAACACCTATGCTAACTACTTACTATAATTATTACAGTAACACCCTTATCATATAACATCACTTAGAGCATCTCAACCACTATGATCACCATCATAGATACTCCACCATCATGACTATCTCAGTCATGAAAAACACCAGGAGCATCACCATACCATAAACACCACAGTGGAAAGAATCAATCACACTCTTGTACCCTACCTCACCGACTATAGTCAGTCCTACAACCCCATTTGTAGATTCCCCATATAGATACATTCAAGTAGTCTCACAATCCAGCTAAAGAACATGTAATCCTGCAACACAAGGACAAGGAAGACACCTTCACCCCACACAAGGAAGGCTCAATACCTGAATAACTCTTTTAATGCACATAAGGAAAAAGGAAACACCTATCTGCAAATAGCTCCAGGATTTACAAGGTACAACTAGTAGACATATCCTCCACCCTCATGTTTATTAATCACATACTTCAATACATCCCAACAGTCATTCATGCTCCAATTCACAATCACATGTCAAAACTGACCCTAAACATGCCTATTACGTTCATTCACTGAGTACCAAAGCGTTCCACTGCTTCCCAAACTTGCTCCACGTTCATCTTCATCAAATTCACCATTTTTAACAATAATACACTGTGATGATCGATTATCAGTTTTGATAATCGATTATCGATTATCAGTTTTGATAATCGATTATCTCGGTGAGAATTACCTAGAAACATCATGCAAGATGGGATAATTGATTATTCTGGCAACTAGACTCAATATTGAGCCGTAGATAATCAATTATCACTTGTTATAATCGATTATTGCCGAAATGAAACACATCCTAGACATGATTCAAACATTCAAACATACATACATCAACCTTAATGTCTAAGTCTCAGAACCACATCTAATCATCAAACATCAATTACTAAATAATAAAAATGTCTAAGTCTCATAACCACATGAGTCCCTAATTACCTCATTTTTCCAGGGACTTACAATATAAGTGTCTTGTATTCAATTCAGTTCTAATTTTCGTTAATTTTGTTCAATTTAGTAAAATATTTCGTTAATTTAATTTAATTTAATCCCAATTTTAAATTTTAGAAGAAAAATTCTTCATTTTTTTAAATTAAACAAACAAATACTTTATTATTTTTAAAATTAAAATGAAAATTCTTCATTACTTTTAAAATTAGAAGAAATATTCTTCATTATTTTTAAAATTATCTGGAAAATTCTACATTATTTTTAAAATTCAAAGGAAAATTTTTCATTATTTTTAAAATTAGAAGGAAAGTTCTTCCTTACTTTGAAAATTATAAGAAAAATTCTTCATTATTTTTAAAATTAGAAGAAGAATTCTAAATTATTTCTAAAATTTGAAGGAAAATTTTACTTTATTTTTAAAATTAGAAGCAAAATTTTTCATTATTTTTAAACCAACTATATTCTAATTTTTTATCCGTAAAAAATATATAAATATAATAATTATATTTCAATAATATAGAAGAGTTGGTTTAAAATGACGAAAGAAGTGAGTTTTAATAAAAATTAAAAACAAACAAAATTGAAGGGAATGAGATCAAATTAACAAAAATTGAAATTAAATGAATAAAATTAACGAATGAAACCTAATATAAACACGTAACATGGACGTAACATGACATAATATTAAACATTCGAAAAACAAATTATACATTAAACAAAATGGATAAAAATAGAGAATATAATGACATTTAAGTCTTAAATTTTATAAAAGTAAAAGATCCGAGAAACTAAAATGAAAAACAAACTAGTTCAAGAAGAATAGATCGAAGTCTTCAAAAATAGTATAATTTTCTCATAAGTTTCACGACACCATGGATGTGAGAGTACATAAAATCCGATTCCTATTATCTGAATCAGACCATTACAAAAGAAAGCGTTAAAATCCAGTTGCTTTGCGTGTCCATATGCACCACCCGCTATATATATATATATATATATATATATAAATTGTGGGATGGTTAGCAATGGCCACATGTTGCCGTGTTATTTGGGTGTACGAGTCTCTATATTGCATAACCGTCACATAAACTAGTGTATTAGGCAATGCACGTGTGGCTTAGTGATTGGTTGGACAATGTAAATGTCAGATTGTGGTACTGGTGTGGGAGTTATATATATATATATATATATATATATATATATATATGTATATATTTATATATATTATTTATATATAAATATATTTAATATATATAAATATTTTTATATAAATATATAAATATTTATATATGAATAATATATATAAATATATTTATATATATATATATATATATATATAAATATTTATATATATATATATATATATATATATATATATATATATATATTTATAGATATATTTGCTTATGTACGAAATCAACGTTGGCGCTTCATAACATACAAAACCAATGCAATAATTTACTCTTTTCCGATCCGATACACCCTCCGATTTCTCAGCCTACGCCGGCGATGGCCACCCTCTCCAATCGCCGCCGCACGCTCCCGCCGGATGACATTGACGCCCAGGAGATAACTGCAGACTCCGTTTCCACCAACTACCGCACGATGCCCTGCCTTGTCACCGGAAAAACCGTGCTCCAGCCTCACCTAGCTCGGCAAGAATCTTTACGCCGAAACATTGGCCACGTCGCTGCAGAAACCTACTTGATTACTCGCCTCGCCATCACGCTTCTTCGCTACCTCGGGTGAGTGCGTCTAATCTCTTCGCTTATTTATTATTTGTTTTTTCTTACAATCTCTCGAATTATTATTTGCATATAATATGACTTTCTTTTATTATTGTAATTTCGCTTCAGCTATTGTCTGTTTTACGCAATTACAAATTGTCGTTCAGGAACTGCGAATAATTAGTTCTCAAACATCCACTATAGTTCTTTGTGCCTTGTGTTATGTCTGATTTTCTGTTGATACATTGTTCAGGATTGGTTACCGTTGGATTACACAATTACTTGCTCTTGGATGTTATGCCTTGCTACTCATGCCCGGTTTTTTACAAGGTTTGCTTAATATAATTGTGATTTTCTCTTTTCTTATCATCAATAATGAAAATGTTAAGCTCTGAATTTTCTTTGGAAGCTTCCAACAATGGATATCATCATAAATATTCTTATGCATTCTGTTTACTTATGCTCAATGACAATCCGACTGCCATTCCTGACACTTGGCTATTTTATATTACATGTTACTGTTTTTCCTTCCACTTGGGGAGGTGTGGGACATTTCACACACAAATTATGTATCCAGCAATATTAATAGAAAATCGATCTTTATATTTTTGTTTTCTTTCTCTTACTTTTGACTTTCTGCAGTTGCATATTACTATTTCTCCTCACCCAAGGTAAAGCGAAGCCTTGTTTATGGAGATCAGCCTAGAAACAGGTAAATTAAAACACTAGTAATACATGCTGTGAGGTTGGTCATTTAATGTATTGTTGCTTGATAGTCATGTAAATTTTGGTTTTTAAGGTGCGTTCTATATCTACCAGCCGATATCTTGGGATGTTGATCATTTAATGTATTGTGTGCCTGATGATCATGTAAATTGTGGTTTTTCAGGTTCGATCTGTATCTACCATCTGATATTGGTGAACTTAAGCCAGTTTTGATATTTGTAACTGGGGGAGCATGGATTATTGGGTGAGTAGTTTGAAATGTCTACATGGCTTTGCTTTCATGTTTTAATTTTCTCTTTGTATAGTGTTGATTCTTATTCAGTACAACCATTCTTATTTGTATCTACCATCTGATATTGGTGAACCTAAGCCAGTTTTGATATTTGTAACTGGGGGAGCATGGATTATTGGGTGAGTAGTTTGAAATGTCTACATGGCTTTGCTTTCATGTTTTAATTTTCTCTTTGTATAGTGTTGATTCTTATTCAGTACATGCAACAGTAATTCATTTTCAAGTCACAAGCAGTTTTATCTATGGGTGAAGTCTTAGCAAAAAGCAACTGCAAGCTGTTGATGATGCTTTGAAACATACTACAACATTCTTCGGTTATGGGGGTATTATGATATATTGGAGAAAAGAATATATTCTTTTCTCTCTTTGTAATGTTCCGTTACACTAGCACAATATTCCCCAGAGTTTGCTATTTCTAGCTGTCTCTTTTTAGTGATCCTGTTTTTCTGTTTTGGTCTTTTTTCTTTCAAGGCTAGCTACTATAAATACTCCCTTTGTACTATGCTCTACCTGTCCCAGAAATAATAAAACATTATGTCCAATATTACGGTTTTAACTTTTCTCTAAGTTGGTATCTTAGCATTTCATCCTCACGGCAACATTTAACTTTTTTAACCTTGGCTATTTCTTTTCGGTCGTGGCTACTGCTAATCCCACTGCTTCTGCACCTTATTCCTTTTCCACTTCCCTTGCTGAAAACCTTGATGACTCCAACTATCTTCGTTGGCCTCCACAAGTTGAACCCATTATTAAATCACATCGATTTCACCATTCATTGCTTGTCTTAGAATTCCTCCACGTTATCTCTTTAATCAAGATATTGATCTTGTGAATCCACCATATGAAGTTTGGGAAGTTTAGTATCAAATGCCTTTTACATGGCTTCAATCAACATTATTAAATTCTCTTTTGCGTTAATATTTTGAGACAATCCTACCATTTGGGACATGATTCATGAGTACTTTCATCTTTAGACAAAAACATGTGCTTGACAACTTCGTCCTGATACTGTGTATCTCTTGATGGCAAGATGATGCAAGATTTTTTATCTCACATCAAAACCATTGTTAATAACTTGAGGGTATACTCTGTTCCGCTTGAAGAGAATGTTGATGCCATATCCTTGTAGATTTACCACCTGAGTGTGCACCACTCATTTCTATTATTAAAAGCAAGTTCATTACTACGTCTATTACTAAAGTGGACACCCTTCTTGCTCATGAATCTTGTGCCACCCGATTTAATAAGAAATCCTTCTTTCCTGCTCTTAACTACACTCAAGGATATGTACCACCTACCTCACGTAATCCTGGACCTCATTCTAATAGTGGTCTTACTCGAGGTCATGGTGAACTCTTTGCAAATATTCTATGCCAAATCTGTTTGATAATGGCCATACTGGTAACATTTGCTTCTATAGGTATGATGGAACTTATCAACCACTTGTATCTCTTCTTTTCTATGATCAATCCACATTGCATCATGTCTGGCTCAATCCTTCTCAGGCTAACACCAAAACACCTAACAATTGGGTGAATCCTAATTTGAAGAATTTCAATCAAGATAACATTATGTTTGACTTTCTGTTTGTGGCACCATTTACATTTCCATAAGATGTCATTTTCAATGAACAATAGTTTCCCTACTGTGTTCTTTTTGAGCAAAGTCCTGCCAAGAATAGTTTGTGGTCTGACTATTTTCATAATACTCCAGATTTATCGTCTCTTGTTCTTCCTGTGGCACCGTCACAACATCCTTTTTTCTTCTGATGCTAGTCATCATCTTGGTGACCATCATCCTTGATCTGTGTCACCCACTAATCCTCCTCTCCTTGACCTCTTAATGTTCAACCCATGCAAGCCAAGTCCAAATTTGTTTTTCTCTCTCCGTACCTTTCCATTACATTAACACAATATTCCCCTTTATTTTGTTATTTCCTGTCCCTTTTTGGTGATTCTTTTTTGGCTTTTCGGTCTTTCTGCTTTCAGGGGTAGTTACTCTCCCTCTGTATTTTTCTTTACGTGTTACATAACTAATATAATGTTAAATCTTTTTATTATGGTTTTATCCTTTCTCGGGGGTGGACAAAATACTACAAGTGGTTATGATGAATTGTTGCTTCAATTTTGAAATTGAATTTTAGAAATTTACTGTCTTGAAGGATTTGGTTCATGTCACACTTCGTGATGCCATAATATAGTTGGTCTCCCGCACCATGGCATGGCTAGAATTTTAGTTTATGGTGTATGTAAACCTATTCAGCAATCTTTTATCTTTTAAAAGTTGAAATAATTGCGTTGGGTTTTGATTTAGGTATAAAGCATGGGGTTCCCTTTTAGGACTACAGTTGGCAGAAAGAGGCATTATAGTGGCATGCTTAGATTACAGGTACCTGGTCTCAGTTCAGCAGTGCAAGATTGAGTCTACAATTTACATTTGGTCTGACTTGCTCTATGTTTGAGGTATTTTTATGGACAAATCGGGTTCTTTTTATGTCTATTTCTAGGACATTTAGTCCGGGAAATTCATAATGATAACTACAAGGGTGCTTGTATCACACAATGTCCTGAACTTAGTTTTTGACTATTTACATTTTAATTCATAATTTGTTTTTAAGTTAGAAATATAGTACATCACATTTAGTATTAGCATTTCGGTAATTGAAATCTTAATCTTATAGTTGTTCCAAATGACAAGAGATTTCTTTTACGCAATGTTACAACTTAGTTATATAATCAAGGGTACAAACAAGATAATTGTTACATCTAGTTTTCGAATAAAATTCTATGTTTAGCATTTAATAGATTTTTGTTTTTTTTTGAGTGTAGAAATTTTCCTCAAGGGACTATCAGTGACATGATAAATGATACTTGTCAGGGAATTTCCTTTATCATCAACAACATAGCTAAATATGGAGGTGACCCTAATAGGTGGAGTGCTACTATTATACAAGATTCCTTTTCGTCATATATTTGGACATTCAACATTGAGATTGGTCTATTAATTTTTTTTTTTTAAATAACTATATAACAGAGTTTATCTAATGGGACAATCTGCCGGTGCTCATATTTCCTCTTGCGCTTTACTGGAGCAAGCAGCCAGAGAATCAAATAAAGGAGAGAATGTTTCTTGGAGCATTACGCAGATCAAAGCTTATTTTGGTTTATCTGGAGGGTAAGACACTTTGGTTAGTGTTTCATCTATATCTTGAATTTTGGTGAAATGGTAAATTTCAACAAGTATATGTTCATTCTAGATTGTCTAGAACATATCGATGCATTTCCTTCATAGAATTTTTTGTCCTTTAATTTCAAAGATATTTTTTATACTAAGATGCACCGTAAGAAAAGTAGAAAACTTAACTTCTCATTCACATGATCACTGTTGCTTAATGGTTCTGAATATTGGACAACAAAGGGCTAGAATGTTGCACAATGGAAATGTTGTATTCCATGAGTGGTCAAACCAGAAAGATAAGAAGAGAAAAGAACGTGTTTTTGAAAAATTAAGAAACTCTTATGCAGGAAAACTGTAGAACCACTCACTAAATATTTAACACAAGAAAGTAATCCCAATAGAAGCCCAAATTAGAAGAGTTTGACCGAGAATCTCCCAATTAAAAGGTAAAATATGAAAATCTCCCAAGTGAAAACCCTTGAAAAGAATCTAAAAATAAATGGTGCTTCGTGCATGGTTTGCTCTCGTTGTAAGCTGCTCTCTTGTGGCTAAGGTGTTTTGATCTGTTCTACACTTTGTTCTAGTTTAAGTTATATAAACTATTTCTCTTTTTAATTTTTAATTGAAAATTAGAATTGGGAATTAAGAAATAGTAATAATTTAATTATTTAATAGTTATAGAATATGTTTTTAAATTTTGTAATAGAAAATTGAAATTAGGGAGCAATTTAAGGCATCTCTGGGGTGGATCAAATTCTATCGAGATATTTAAGGAAGTTTCAGATTTAGTTCCTGTTAGTTTAAATTCTGTATGACTTGGATCTTGGTTTTATTACTAGCATTTCAATCCCACAATCTCAGATTTATTTCCTAGAATGGGCTGTGCTTGTGTCCTAATTATCCAATCAATGTATGTATATATATCATATATATGTAATGACACCAAATAAGAAAAAATATTTTCTTCTAATTTTGAGATGGTATCAGAAATGCACCTTATGTTTGTTCCTGTGCTTACATATGATTGAAACAATGTGAAATTAGTGAGATCGTTTGATAGGACTATGAAGGTCTATCTTAGGAGGAAGGTTGTTAAAAATAAAACATAGGTTGTTAGGTGGTTTGGTTGCTATAGTCTCCTTAGTGGGAAGACTATATATGGGTAGGGGGGTGTCTTTTAGAGGACACGACTTTTGTTAATTGAAGAGGCTGGACAAGATTAGTGACCTCCTATGTGAAGGGAAACATTTTCCCTTGGTTATATTTGTGTACTTTGCTGGTGTTGGAATAATAGCTTTGTTTCCAGTGCCGAGTATTGACAACACTGGTGTTTGTGGGTGTAAAACTGAATGTTCTCGGTTCCTTGTAATCAAGAAACCTAACATTGTCACTGGTGTTTACTCGTCGGCCTTTGAACAACCTTGTCCTCGAGGTGGAAATTTGGGAATTGGTCCCTCATGGTCGGCTCAACCTCCCATGTTGCAGCTTCCGATCCCCCTCCCTGCCACTGAATGAGCACCTATGGCATTGCCTTTCCATGCAACTGAATGGTCCTTCTTTCCAACATTTTGAGGGGACTACAAACTGGTCCTCCTTCTTGTAAATCTTCCGGTAGCTTCCTCTCAACTTTATTGGTCCCCACTGCCGGTTTGAGTTGAGATACATGGAAAACAGGGTGTATACGGGCTGTCTCTGGCAGCTGTAACTTGAACGCCACTGCTCCCACCTGTTTTATCACTAGGAAAGGGCTGTAATACCTTGTTGACAGCTTGGGATGTAATCTGGTAGGCATGGAGGCTTGCCTATGGGCCTGATCTTCAAATAAATCCAGTCCCCCTGCTTAATCACTGATGGGCTTCATTTTCTGTTGGAAAATTTAGCCATCTGGTCTTGCGCCCTTTCTAGATGATACTGCAACTGCTTAAGGGCCTCATCCCTATGTTGTAGCTTTTGTGCCACTGCTTTCACTGCCGTTTCACCTAGCACAAAGTAGGCTTGGGACGGAGGAGCTCTCCCATACACTAATTCAAAGGGAGTGCACATGGCTGCACTTTGGTAGCTGTTGTTATACCAGTATTCTGTCCATGGGAGCACATAACTCCAGTTTTTTGGGTTTCCGAGCTAAAACACCTTAAATAGGTCTCCAAAGTCCTATTTAAAACTTTTGTCTGGCCATTTGTTTTAGGAGGTAGGTAGTACTCATTAACAACTTTGTGCCCTGTAATCTAAATAACTCCTTCCAGAACACACTAAGGAAGGTTGAATCCCTGTCACTAACTATCGAGGAGGGTATTCCGTGTAGTTTTACTAAGTCCCTCACAAAAGCCTATGCTATAGTCTTGGCTGAATAAGGGTGCTTGATGGGTATAAAGTGGTCATATTTGCTCAACCTATCTACCATGACCAACACCGTGTCATATCCATTGGATTTTGGTAAACTAAGAATGAAATCCATACTGATATCCTCCCATATAGCTTGCAGAATGGGTAATGGCTATATTAACCCTTGAGGTGAAGAAGCCAAGTACTTGTGTTGTTGACAGATCATGCAAGCAGCCACAAAATCTATTATAGGCTTCTTCGTCCCTACCTAATATAATGATTGTGCCACCTTCGTATAGGTTTCGTAGACCCCGGAATGCCTACCCGTGGCTGTCACATGAAATTCTGCTATTAGCTTAGGAATCCAGACCGATTATGTAGATAAAACTAGTCTTCCCTTGTAATGCAGCCAATCATGTTCCAAAGTGAAGGCTAGGTGAGAATCTCTGTCAGCTTCCAAGTTCTTTCTTATAATTTGTAGGGCCGGGTCTCCCTCTACCTCTTTCAACTTAGACTATAACTCCTGCCAAAATGGTCTAGCAATCACCCCAAGCTCCTTCTCTTCCTCCCCTATTTCCTCCTCCCTTTTGGAAAGGGCATCTGCCACCTTATTTGTAGCCCCCATCTTGTAAATGATCTCAAACTCATACCCCAACAGCATAGCCAACCAATTTTATTGATTTTGGGTAGTTATCCTTTGTTCCAGGAGATATGTTGGACTTCTTTGATCTGTATGCTCCAAAAACTTTTGGCCTAGAAGGTATGGCCTCCAATGTTGGATTGCTAACACCAAAGCCATCAATTCCTTCTCATAGATTGACTTGGAGAGGGCAGATTCAGACAATGATTTGCTGAAATAGGCAATAGGTTGCTTGTTTTGAGATAACACATCCCCCACTGCTCTTCCAGAAGCATCACATTTTCTACATGAAAATTCTTAGTAAAGTCTGGTAATGCCAAAATTGGTGTTGTAGTGATGGTTGTCTTAAGTTCCTGCATAGCTTTCGTGCTTTTTGGAGTCCAGTCAAATTGTCCTTTCTTTAACAAATCTGTTAAAGGCCTGGCTATCCTTCCACAATCACGTATGAACCTCTTGTAGTAAGATCTAAGAACCCCTTGAGAGCTTTTATGGATCTAAGGAATGGCCATTCTAACACTTCTTCCACTTTTTCTCAGTCCATAGCTACCCCTGTCTTGAAATCACATGGCCCAAGTATCTAATTTGTCTTAGGCCAAACTCACATTTCTTATTTGCAAAGACTGCTTCTGCCATAAGGTGTTCAAAACTTGTTTCAGGTGCTCCCTACGCTCTTCCCAGGACTTACTATATATTAATATGTCGTCAAAAAAGACCAAAACACACTTCCTTAAATGCTGCTTCAACACCGTATTCATCATGCACTAAAAAGTGGCTGGGGCATTGGATAGGCCAAAAGGCATGACCAAGAACTCATAATGCCCCTGGTGCATTCTAAAAGTCGTCTTGTGGATGCCCTCTTCCTTCATCCTTATTTGATGGTAACCTGCCCTTAGATCCACTTTCGAAAAGAAACTTGCTCCTTATAGTTCATCCAATAGTTCCTCTATCACGGGTATTGGAAATTGTTCGGAATGGTTGCCCTGTTTAAGGCTCTATAGTCAATGCAAAACCTCTAACTGCCATTGATAGGGATAATAGGAGATTCTACTTGAACAGGATCATACCTGTGAGGAAGGTTAATCTTCCGCATTCTTTCTTGTATAGAGATTCTACTTTGTGAATAATACACAATTTCCATATTCTTTTGTGTCTTGGAGAGAAAGTGAGTTATGGAAATTAGGTTCCCAATATAGGAACCTAACATTTTGGTCCGACCTACCAGATCCCCAATCGGAGTGTTTCACGCGTGGAAATGGAGGGAAGAATGGTGGTAGTAGAAGGGCACTTAGAGGCGGTCGAAGTGGTAATCGCCGAGACGAAAGCTGATACGGGGGCGTTGCGAAAGGAGACGGGGGCGTTGCGACAGGAGACGGCGGCGATACGACAGGACGTCCAGGCAATCTTGAAGGCGCTTGGAGAACGTAACCACATCACCACGGGAAGCGACAGGGGGAGAGTGAGTCGTCGGTGAACGACAATGGTGGTGGTCCCAACAGTGAAGGTGGAAGAGGTGGAGACGGTAACTAAGGGGGTTTGAGCCAATGGAGGAAGCGAGTCGAATTACCAGTCTTTGAGGGGGGCGAACCTTGGGTATGGATAGGCAGAGCGGAAAAGTTTTTCGAAGTACAGAAGGTGGCGGAGGAGGAGAAACTGGAACTGGCCTTTATCAGTATGGATGGCTACGCCGGAAGCTAGTTCCGATTCTGGCGAGAGAAAACCAAGAACCTTTCTTGGGATGGGTTGAAGAGGGCTCTGGGTATCCGATTTGGAGGAGGAACACGAGGGATGGTGTACGAGAGCTACCGGTAGCGGAGGTGATCGGAATGTTCGCAATCTACCTTACTCGGAGTATCTTAAACGAAGGGAAGAGGGTCGTTGTTTCAGGTGCGGCGGACCCTTCGGCCCCGGCCATCATTGCTCAGAGAGGGGTCTCAAAATGCTAATTGTGGTAGAGGAAGAGGCCGAAGGCGATGAGGTGACGGAGACGAACCTTGCGACAATGGAGTTATCAGCACTGTCCGCCGGCGGGCTGACGACACCCAAAACAATGAAGTTACGAGGGCACATCGGGCACAGAGAGGTGTTAGTTTTAATTGATAGTGGCGCGAGCCACAACTTCATTGATTGGCGGGTGGTGGAGGAACTGCGGATGACGGTGACCAAGACGCAACCCTATATGGTGAGTCTGGGAGACAGTCAAAAGAAAAGAATTAGCGGGTGTTGTGAGGGAGTGAAGTTGGAGCTTGGGGAAGCTCAGCTGATTGAAAGATTTTACTTGTTTGAACTTGGGGGAGTTGAAATAATTCTTGGGGTGGAGTGGTTGCAGAGGCTGGGAGAAGTAATGGTGGACTGGGGAAAGTTGAAGATGATGTATAAGGAGGGAGGAAGAGAGGTGACGGTGAGGGGTGACCCCACGTTGGAACGCAGAGTGGTGGGCCCCAGGGCGCTCATGAAAATGGATAGAACTGAGACTTGTTATGTGGTCTGGGAGTTGGGCTCAATGGAGGCCCAACAAAATAAACTGAAGAACGTAGGCCTCACTGAAAAACAAAAAAGAGAGATGGAGAGTCTTCTGGAGAATTATGACGTGGTGTTCTCTAAAGCAAAGACACTGCCACCTAACCGAGAGGTCGAACCCCACATACAACTTAAAGAGGGGGTCGATCCGGTTAATGTCCGGCCATACCGGTATCCGCATGCCATCAAAGTTGAGATAGAGCACCAAATCGCAGAAATGCTACGGACGGGGGTGATCCGACCGAGTCACAACCCCTACCCAAGTCCGGTGATCCTAGTAAAGAAGAAGGACGGCAGCTGGTGGTTTTGCATCGACTACCGAGCACTCAACCAAGCGACGGTGCCAGACAAGTTTCCAATTCCGGTGATCGAGGAGTTGTTGGATGAGCTGAAGGAGGCGTCTTACTTTTCAAAAGTCGACCTAAAAGCGGGTTATCATCAAATCTATATGAGCGAACGGGACGTGGAGAAAACAACATTTCGAACTCATCAAGGGCACTACGAGTTCGTCGTCATGCCTTTCGGGCTTACGAACGTGCCGGCAACCTTCCAAAGTGCAATGAACGCACTGTTCCAGCCCTATCTGTGCAGGTATGTTCTCCTATTCTTTGACGACATTCTGGTATACAGCCGCACGTGGGAGGAGCATCTTGAACATGTTAAATGCGTGCTCACGATTCTGCAACGAGACAAGTGGGTTGCGAACAAGGGGAAATGTGAATTTGGGCAGACCCAAGTTAAGTACTTGGGGCACATCGTCTCCAGCAGAGGGGTAGAGATGGACGATGAAAAGATCAAGACAGTGGTGGAATGGGAGCGTCCGAAAACAGTGAAAAGTTTGAGGGGATTTCTGGGGTTAACGGGGTACTATCGGAGGTTCGTCCGGGATTATGGCAAGATCGTCAGACCCTTGACGGAATTGCTGAAGAAAGGGGGATTCTCGTGGAATGAAAAGGCTGAGGAGGCGTGGGTGAATTTGAAGAGAAAGATGACGACAACGCCAATATTATCTTTGCCCGACTTCACACAACCTTTCCACATAGAATGTGATGCGTGGGAAGTGGCGTGGGGGCCGTGTTGATGCAAGGAAGAAACCCGATAGCCTACTTTAGCAAGGCTTTGTCCGAGGGAAAGTTGAGCAAGTCCATCTACGAGAAGGAGATGATGGCTTTGGTGTTAGCGATACAACATTAGAGGCCTTATCTGGTGGGGCAGCGTTTTGTAGTTCATACGGACCAGAAGAGTCTTTGTCATCTATCACCACCCAAAACCAGCAGGACTGGATAGCTAAGCTTCTGGGATACGACTTTGAAATTGTTTACAAGACAGGAGCTGCGAATAAGGCTGCAGATGCTCTTTCAAGGCAGTTTGAAGGGGAAGATGAAGGGGAGAAGGTGCTGAGCGTAGTAGCAAGGCCTTTTTGGCAAGATTTTGGAGAAATGATGCAGGAAGTAGAGGTGGATGAGTTTTTGCAAAAGGTGATGAACGACGTAAGGAGAGATCCCAACACCCATCCCACTTACACTTTAGAACATGAGAGGCTCCACCACAAAGGTAGATTGGTGTTGTCGGCTAAGTCCAAATGGATTCCAAAGTTGTTAGCCGAATTTCACGTGACACAAACGGAGGGCCACTCGGGAGTGTACAGGACTTACAGGCGTATCGCACAATCATTGTACTGGGCCGGGATGAAGAAGGATGTAACAGAGTTTGTGGCTAAGTGTCTTGTGTGCCAACAACACAAGTACTTAACATCTTCTCCTCAAGGATTAATACAGCCCTTGCCGGTGCCGAATGCCATATGGGAGGAGTTGAGTATGGATTTTATAGTTCGCTTGCCTAAGTCCCAGGGGTATGACGCAGTATTGGTGGTGGTGGATCGCTTGAGCAAATACGCACACTTCTTACCACTCAAGGACCCATATCCGGCGAAAACAGTGGCTGAAATTTTCATAAGAAAAATTGTGAGGTTGCATGGGATACCACAATCTATAGTATCTGACCGGGATCCGTTGTTCCTGAGTATATTTTGGAAGGAACTGTTTAAAGAGCAGGGTACGCAGCTAAAGATGAGTACCTCCTACCACCCTGAGACGGACGGTCAAACGGAGGTGCTAAATTGTGTTTTGGAGGGGTATCTTAGGTGTTTCTATTCGGAGCAGTCAAAGGGGTGGATGACCGTGTTGTCATGGGCCGAATATTGGTACAACACAAGCTACCAAGGAGCAATAAGGTGCACCCCATTTGAAGCCGTGTATGGGAGGGCGCCTCCCTCTTTGCATAGGTTCATTCCTGGAGAATCTTTGGTGGAGGCAGTGAGTCAGGAGCTCCTAACCAGGGATGAAGCCCTGAAACAATTAAAGTTTCATCTGGAAAGGGCATAGGATCTTATGGTAAGGCAAGCTAATAAAAGGAGAAAGGCTGCGAACGTGGAAGTGGGGGATTGGGTGTACCTGAAGATACGGTCTCATAGACGAACATCAATGCCAACCAGGCTCCATCCAAAGCTAGCAGCTAGATACTTTGGACCATTTCTGGTGGTTCAGAAGGTGGGGGAGAATGCATGTAAGTTACAGCTACCGAAGACAGCTAGAATTCATCCTGTCTTCCATGTTTCACAAGTGAAGAAGGCAATAGGAGAAAAAAGGGTGGAGAGGGACTTACCACAGGACCTGCAGGCTGAAGGACCTTCATTCTGGCCCGTAAACATTTTGGGAAGAAGACAGCTGCAGGAAGGAGGGGAAAGTGTACCACAACTGCTAGTTGAGTGGCAAGAAGGAGGACAAGAAGGGGCTACCTGAGAGAATGAAATCACGATTCGGGAACAGTATCCCAATGTCAACCTTGGGGACAAGGTTGGAGTTCAAGGAGCGGGTATTGATAGGGATAATAGGAGATGATTGATTGTTTTGTTAATTGAACAAGATCATACCTGTGAGGAAGGTTAAGCTTCCGCATTCTTTCTTGTATAGAGATTCTACTTTGTGAATAATACACAATTTCCATATTCTTTTGTGTCTTGGAGAGAAAGTGAGTTATGGAAATTAGGTTCCCAATCTTGGAACCTAACAGCCATCCCTCTTTTTTACAAAAACAACAGGGCTAGAATAAGGGCTGTTGCTGGGCCTAATTATCCCCGTTCCCAACATTTCAGCCACCTGTTTCTCTATTTCAAACTTTAAGAAATGAGGATACCTATAGGACCTTACATTAACTGGGTCCACTTCGGCTTTTATGGGGATCTTATGATCCGAGACTCTCTTGTGTGGTAATTCTATAGGTTCTTTAAAGATTTCCCCATATTCTCCCAAAATTTCCTTAAGTTCAGCCGACTGCCTAGTGGTAAAACGCTCCACCTTTTCCTCCCTGTCTTCCAACTTAGTTCTTCCCAAACTCCATACTAATGATACAACCTCAATTTCTGTTTCCTTCAGCAGTGCTTCAAGGGTTATAACTTCCTTGGTTAGTGTTGGGTCTCCCCTAATAATAACCTCTTTCTTCCCATGGCCAGAACTCGTGGTTAAGTTTCTCCAATTGATTTTAACTTCCCCTAGTGATGCTAGCTAGGTTACCCCCAAAATCAAATCCACACTGCCTAGTTCAAACAAATAGAACTTCTCTTTCACCTCCAAACCTTCCAGCATCACTGGAATGTCGTGACAACATTCACTTGTGATCTTCTTAAAGCCATCTCCCAAACAGACTTTATAGGAAGGTGTTTCTTCCACCACCAAGCCCAGCTCAACCACCAGATTTGTTGAAATGAAATTGTGGTTGGTGCCACTATTGATCAACACTAACACGTGTCTCCCTTTCACCAACCCTTGCAACTTCATTGTATTGGATTGTGTCAAGCCCCTGTCAGATCACCAATCCCCTCTGTGCATCTCGGTTCTGGACACAGCCCCAATCCCTCCTTGATATCTTCTAGAAGATTGAGTTCCCCTATTGGTCCCTCGCTGTCCTGTCTGGGATCTGCTGTAACCTCCTCTACATCCCTGGCTATCTCCATAGCCTTTAGCAATTCTAATAGGATATATAATAAGATAGGTTTTAATGGGTAATAGGGGTAGGACAGAGAAAACAGTTAATTCCTAAAATTGTTTTCTTTGTTCTGTCCTTATTACCCATTAAAACCTATCTTATTATATCCTATAAAATTCTTTGGGGTTGTGGGGCCTGATTTGGCTCCTAATATTCCCTTGCAAACCCGCATAGAAGTGTCCCAACAGCTGCTCCTCTGTCAACTCATTGGCTTGCACCACTAGCCTCTCAAATTCTTGAATATAATCCTCCATAAACCCATTCTGCCTTATTGCTGCCAGTTTTTCAAACACAGTGGACCTCTCTCTTCCTCTATACCTGATCAGAGCCTTTGTTAGATCCTCCCAAGAAGGATTCTTGGTCTTCTTTTTCCAAAATTGGAACCAATGGCTGGCTCCTCCCTCCATACCAATGAAGGCCAACCTTATCTTTTCTTTTGCTGAAACGTTTCAAATTTCGAAAAAGTTCACTGCTCTAGATATCCAGCCCACTGGATGAGCCCCTTCAAATATAGGTAATTCTATTCTCTTCATCCAGCATTTCTTTAATTCCCCTTTTTCTTCTTCCATCTCCTCCTCCAACTCATCCCATCTTCTCCTTCTCTCCCCATTAACCAACCCCTGACTGCTCTTCGAACTCTCATCCAAGTTCTTTGTTTTTTTCATGAGAACCTTGATCATATCCATGAGTTCTTGATGTCTTTCTCTGGTTTCCTCCCGTAAATCGTCCAAGGACCTTCCTTGTTTGTTGACCATTCTTTGTAGTGTGGTCATTCTCCCTTCCATGGCTCCCCCCTTCAGAGATTCGGTAGGTTGGACCACTTTGATAGGTTTCTTGGCAGCAAGAAACCCAAGATACCCTTGGTTAGCACACAACACACATAATTCCCAAAAACAGTGAACTGTATTGGTTTCTGAAGAACAAAAGACGATGTTCGATAGCCACCAAGGAAGCAATCCTTCCTTCACAGAGGATGTATTATTCCTGTCAAACACTTTCAAACAAAATGTGTCCCCCTTGAGACACTCTTCCCCCCTTTTATAGCTAACACCTTAACCCCAACATACCTACCCCAACAACCTAACTAACTTTTCCTCCTCCTAACCATCATGTCTTGTTTATAATTCTCTTCCTACTTTCATATACCCTTAGGGTCCTATCAAATACTCATTTTATTTATAGATGTTTGTTAAACTTCAAAACATGAAGGTATTAGACGGTCCTGTCTTAATGTCGTCATCATCAAGGATGTAGGTGACGGTAACAATCCTTTATTATCTAACACGTTTTCAATAAAAGCAATAAAAGTCATTTGTTATTTTAAATTCAGTGCAATATTGTTTTGTATTAGCCATATCACCTCACATTTCTTAACACATGAAAGACAAGAAAGCAAGATGATGGAACAGGATAATAGTCATATGATCCAATTAACACAAAAATGACAGGAACTCTATTAAAAGATATAAAATGTTTTAGTACTCAATAGTCCAATAAAATTTAATAGGGATTCAATTAAAATTACTCAAATTTATGAGGGATTTAGAACTTAATTAAGCATTTTTTACCTATTTTTCTTAATTACAATATTAAAATATTAAATTAGTATGTTATTTGTATAATTTTTTTCATATGAAGGAAACTCTTACAAATCAAGTTGACGGAGCTTCCACAAGTTTATGTATACTTTGAAGTCTGATAATCTGGGTGGATGCAGTAAAATATTATTCCATATGCTTATGGTGATGTGAAATTTATGGTTTATTGGTGCAATGTTTAATCCCTTGCATGTTCCCATGGTACATTTTCATTTTACTTATGTGAAAAAGAATGAAACAGATTTCTGTTTTTCTTTTTTGTGTGTAGAGATCATTAATGACTGCTTCTGAATTATGCACCCCGATAAATTGGTTTAGACCTGTTAAGGATATGCTATTAACAGTTTCAACACATATATGCAGATACAACTTATTGGATTTAGTGGATCACTTCGACAATCGTGGCTTGTATCGTCAGATCTTTTTAAGGTATGTCCTGAAAAACCAAGTTTCATTATGAGACTATCTTTTTCCGTTTTTATAACTGATTATCATTTCAGCATAATGGAAGGTGAAGAGTCTTTGAAGGTATATTCACCTGAAATTAAAATTCAAGATCCATGTCTGAGAAGTGCCATTCCTCACTTTCCACCAGTATATCTGGTCCACGGAACTGCAGATTATTCCATACCATCAGTAGCCAGGTTAGTCTATGAATTGAAATTCACTGGTTATTATATTTTGTTCATAAAAAATTGGTTATCATATACTTTTTTTCTGTTCAAGGAAAGTTCTGAAGCTCTCAATTGTATTCTTCTGCTGTGTATTGCCACACTATAAATAAGACCTGATCATTGTTACAACGTAAAGATTGCAAGGGTTACTTGACTGTCATGTACCTAACTTAACCCTCTTTAGATCTTGGCTTGTTCTAATAACAGCACAGGAAGAGTTTGATGATCTCTGGTTATCATAGAACTAAATAACTTTTATGACTTTGTGGGTTCTTCTTTCTTTTCTATGGTACTTGTGTTATCTCTATGGATTATTAAACACAAAGATGGAATGCTATGTTTACTAAGAAATGAAACATCCAGTGTGGTAATTTTCTTTGCTAGACTTACAAATATTAATGTCAAAAAGTAGGTTGTCTTTGTGTGAGGGGACATTAATAAGTGGTTTTTGCAGTGAACGGTTTGCTGATGCTCTAAAGAAGGCAGGGGCAAGAGCTGAGTTGATTTTGTGTGAGGGGAAGAGTCATACAGATTTGTTTCTACAGGTAAGTTAAACGTTAAGCGATTTCAAATTTTTGGGCACTAAATAAAATATAAAATTTTATATTATGCAACATGTTTTAAGTTATCATTTTGACTATCTTTTTAATCATAGAGCTGAAAAAGGAATCATGTGCCATATACGTAGTGATCTAAAACGTTTTGTCTGATAAACTTGAATTGATTTCTTTTCAACCTTGTTCGATGTAACAAACTTAGGCCTATCTCTTTGTATTTTCCTATTTATAAGAGCATAATTGTATATGTTATATACACATTAGGGATTCATCCTAAGCTTCTCTCTTTTATAGTAGCATTCTATGAGAGCCTGGTTAATCCTCTATCTCTTTCTGGATCTATAACTTTCATTGCGATAAGGACTCGTTGGAATTTTTTCACTATTTTTAGTGTTGTTTCTCTCTCTTGGTAATTATTTTCTCTCTCTACAATCATCTATGGTCTTTTTTGTTGCTTGGAAGTTTGATTCATCCATCTATACTCTTAAGAAGTGGACTTCAAGCCTTTCTCAACCTTAAAAATGGTTAATAAGATAGGTTTGCACCAACTTATATATTATAAATTTGTCTTATCTTTAATCAACAATAGATCTCCAACAAACCTCCTCATGTCTATGGGACTAGACATTTATAATGGTCTCATAGTGAGTGGCAAGATAGGTCCAACAAATAACAAATCTCTCTAGGGTAGACTTCGGGTTGCTTTGATACTATTTTAAGAAGTAAACTTTAAAATTAACTCAATCTTACAAAACTGAATTGTAAGGTGAGATTTTCCTCCCCTTATATATTATAAATTTGATTTATCTTTAGTCGATGTGAAATCTCTAACATATACCAATTATCTCAATGTGCATCTATCCATTGATTAATTGGATGGAACTAATTATGATACTTGGGCATCATACATTAGACTTTGACTTAAGAGTTAAGGTTATGTTGATCATCTTAATGAGTGTGATTACTATTACTGAAAATGAGCTTTCTTGTTGGTTAAAAAATGATGTGCAATTATGAATTGTATTCAACTTTAGTATTCATTCATCACTGAAACAAATTCTCCGTGCTTATGAGACATGTTCAGAAGTTTGGGAACTGGTCAAATTGTCATACACCAATGATACTCAATACTTTTATGGTGTTTTGTCAAAATATCCTAAGTAATGTTGGTCCTAGATGTTTTGATGGTACAGTGGCTGAATACTTGGGTAGCGTTCATGCTTTTCTACATGACTTCAATGAGTTATTATCTCCTGCCTTCACTCCTTCTCAAGAACTAAGTAACAATCGAAGTTTTTTATGTTGTGGCCCATCTCTTTGTATTTTTCCTATTTATAAAAGCATAATCCTATGTGTTCAATATACATTAAGGATTCAGCCTATGTCTCTCATGTCTCTTATTTTAATAGAAACCATGCCTTTGGTATGGTTTTTGGTGTTGTCCTTTCCCAAAATGGCCATCCCATTGCCTTTTTCAGCAAGAAGTCGTGTGCATGTACGCAAGTCACCTCTATCTATGCCCGTGGAATGTTAGTTATCATAGAAGTGTTCAAATAGTGGAGTCAATATTTGATAGAAACCTCGCAGTTGGTCCTTTACTTTTCTGTTGAGATTTCCAAGTTGCATGGTCTTCTGAAGTCAATCATATCATAACATGATTTGCTATTCCTTATAAATTTTTGGAATGAGCCCTTTCACTTACAAAGCGACCAACTCATTTAGTATTCGTATACCATCTCCGAACGGATGACCAATCACAGGTGATTAACAAAAGTTTACCAGGTTTACCTGATTTGTTTTCCAGTGACAACCTTCACAATTGTTACAATTCCTTCATCTGGCCAAATTTTGGTATAAAACTTCTCACCATTTCATCATCAACATCACCCTGTTCCTAGCTTTCTATGACCGCCCTCCATTGTCCATACTAGACTATGTCAACGATACCACTACGGTCCTGTCCTTGGCCACTCCCTACAAGAACTAACCAAAATGCTCTACCAACTACGACGAAACTTGAACTGCACTTGTCACAAATGACCATTGTGGCCTCCAAAACATGCTGCCATCATGTCTTCCACCCAGGTGACAAGGCCCTCTGTCTTTGCATCATATCACCAAGGCTCGTGTTTCTCCACGTCCCTCCAACAAGCTTGCCAAGAAATTTTGTGTACCTTTCATGGTGATCTCCGATCAACAAAGTCACTTACAAACTAACTCTGCCTCTTTCCTCACGAATCCACCCTCATCTTTTTCATCTCTCTTTGATCGTATCATGAATCCTCTCCCCCTACCTTCATACATCAGCCACCTGAACTAACCTCTCAAACCAACCCACTAAACCTGAGACTCACTCTCTTCCCCAACTCCACACTCATTTCTTCTCTACTTCCCAAACCACTTTAATATAGAGAACACGAGGTATTGCTTTTGCTACACCCACGTTGTCCCATCTAATCAAACCCCACACGACCCTTAATTCTGCCAAACTTATCCCCTCATATAACGCCGAACCCTTTAACCAATTCCACTCACACAACATGTTCTCCTTAAGCTCCGCAGTCTCCCAACACGAACAATTCGAACTGGCATCTACTCATCAATCATTAGTGCACCTAAAAACATTTTGAATTGTATGATTTAGAATATATTTTGAAATGTACAATTCCAAAATACATTAAGTGTACAATTTGGAAATACATTATATATTGTAGAATCCAAAATAATTTTTTTTCTAGATTGTAAAATCTCAAATTCCAAAAATTTTGGGAATCTTCCAACCAAAATTGTATGGAGGGACATTTTTTACATTTCCAAAATCTATGGAAGCTGTAGGGAGAAATCATAGAACTGCAAGAAGAAATTGGCTGATAACAGTGTTCCTCTACATGATGCAGTAATTGACAATGAGCCTTCTATCAATAACATGCCCCCTAGAAATATTAGAATCCTGTGATGTTTAGATTCTTGGTCATATAGGAATCTTTCCGGTAGAAAACTAGTACTCTTTTTTGTTAGAATTCGATACAGATGTCATGTTTGGATTTAACTTATAATATACCTAGGTCTTTATACCATTATGGTAATGAAATAGAGAAAAAGTTTGTTTTGTTTTAATTGTGTTTTCTTTCTTTTTCCTCTGCTGTACGTACGATCACGCATCAGAGTTCCACAATGTGTATGGAATTTCTAATTTTGAACCATGCTGTGCAGGATCCACTCCGAGGAGGTATTGATTACCTATTCGAGCATGCAGTTGCCGTTATACATTCCAATGATATTGATGCTCTTACAAAGGACGCCTTTGCACCCCGAAGAAGACGGTTTGTTCCTGAGATTTTATTAAAGTTGGCCACCAGGATAAGTCCCTTCTAAGTATAAGCTTGTGATCGTAGTGATTACAATCTTACTGTGTGCTATTCGATTCCACAATTCAATAGTATTCGGCCACCTACCCCATTCATGTTTTAAGATGAATCTTGTGATAGATAAATGAACGGGTCTGTAAAATTTCGTACCATCCATAAAAATCACATAATTCAACAATTCCTTAATTTTAATTTTCACCAATACTCATGAAAAGAATTGAAATAAATTTAATTGATCAATGAAAGAATTAGAAGTGTTTTTTTCTTTTCCTATTTGGTTATTTCACTGTTTTATTTGTTAGTAACTTACTCAATACATGCATTATATATATATATATATATATATATAATTTTGCTATTTCATTGTTTCACTTCATCTTCCTAACATAAAGGCTTCACTGATATGTAACTAACAATTTTATTTTATAAGATTCATGGTTGGATTGTTTTATCTATGTTCAGTTTAAAATTGTTATATTTACATTATATATCATGATATATTTGAAGTAATGTTTTATTGTGAATGAATTTTATGATTCGGATTCCAAAGTTAGTTCGTTTATTTACGATTTGATTTTTTATTGGACAATCTTGCCTGTAAGTGTAGTAATCACAAACTTCTGATGATAATGTATGACACTATCCATGCATGAAATAGCAGTCATTCATAAAAAAAATGCATTACTTGACATTTTTGTTTTAAAATTGATTTATAAAAGGAAAATGGTTTGACGGTAACCTAAGATGATCTAAGCTTTTTTTATTTGAGGATTAAATATTCTTTTTATCTTTTAACTTTAATTGAAAATTAAAATTAGTTTTTTTTTAAAAAAAATTTGGACTAGTTTAGTCTCATTTTTAAAACTGCGTGAATTTAGTCATTTTAACCAAATTTTGTCAATATTATTTAAGGTTTCAAACGTGTTTTTTAACTAACATTGAAGTAAAAATATGTCAAAGAATGTAAATAATTCAAATATTATTATGAAATAGGTTTGAAATGTCAAATAAATTTGATAAAATTTGGTTGAAATGATCAAAATTCATACATTTTAAAGTTGAGAAATTAAATTGAATTAAAATTTTGAAGAGAAATTAATTTTAATTTTTACTTAAAAGGAGAAACATATTTATTCTTTTATTTAACATGAGAGGATCACTTTTCTCATGTTTCTTAACATTTAAAAAAAAAAAAAGAAAAAGTTGAGATTCCTTATGTAGAAGATTTGGATGTGAGGAGTTATTTATTAATTTGTTATTAATTTTATTTGAATACTGCTTTCCTTCCCTTGGGACCTAATATTTTAAGCTATTTTTCAGTTTCCTTTATACGCTGTTCATATTTTTAACGTGAATTATATTGTTAATAGATTACAAAAAATGAAATGTATGAATATTAAACCTAATGTGAGCTTTTTCCTGCTGTCTATAGAGAGAATTTAGCATTGGCATAAACCCGAAGACAAAATCGGAAAATAAGAAAGTTTCCTAACTCTTCCATCTTAATCGTGCTTTCAGTATTATTTTTCTTTCATTTGTGTAAATAATAACTAGGGTCGACTTGGTGAAAGTGTTTGGATAACATATATTAGGTTATTATAATCTTACTATGATTATTTTACACAATAAAAACAGCAGTAGTGTAATTTGTTTTAATATGATTGTTTTCACTCGTTACATTCTAGTTTTCTTATAACTGACCATTGACACCAAATCATTTGTCCATGGTTTAATAACCAGTAATACTACTCGAACAGAAGACAAGTGCTAGTGTTCCTTTCTGAAACTTTTGCAATGAAACTGTACACTACCATACACATTCATTATAAGTGTCCTTGCATTGCCTTCCGCTAATAGAAAAATATTTTTTAATACATCTAAATTTTTTATATTCATTTCATACTATTTTTTTCTATTTTTTGTGACTATTTTTTATTCTTATATTTTATATTAAATAAATATAAAAATGTATCATAGTACCATTATTTTCACTAATATTAATGAGTTCGAGTCTATAAGGGGGGAAGTCTCTCCTTCAGTGTTGCTTTCACCTTTCACCGGAAGATGCATAACCTAACGTTGCCAAAAAGTAATTGGGTGGCAATTGCAAAACATCGGTGTGTTAGAATCGTTTATAGTCTTATCAAAGCTAACGAAATCTAAGTTTTCTTATTAATATAGTAAAGAGAAAACTTCAGGAATTTGTGAACTCAATTTTTATTAAGTTTTGAATTATAGAATTAAATCTTAATATTTACTTACTATTGTTAACTAAAACAAGATGGAGAATTAATGAAATGAAATTAAAAAAGAAGAAGAAAAAACTAAGAATGCAAATGCATGATTCTAACTAAAATTCTAAATGATGCATGTTACCTAATATAAAATATAAAATGATGCAAAAAAAAGAAGTAGAAATATGAATATGTTTTATGCTTAAGAAAGAAGAATTGTAACAATTGGAAATACATATTTTCTATTTTAGATTTATGCATGCAATGAATGAATGAAAATGATATAAAGTAAGTACTTGAGAATTCAGAAATGAATGATTGAAAGACATGTAATTATATATATCGATTTAGCTAGAGTGGACTAAAATGCAATGCAAATGAAGGAATGAATGAAATCTTTTAAATCTGAAACAAAACCTATAAATGTTTTTTCTAAACTTATGCAAAAGAAACCAAACTAAACCTATAAAAATTCATTAAGAATTGAAAAAAAAAGTACAATTGATACCTGAATCACCAGAAAATTGTTACCAATAAGATAGATTGAAGCCTTGAGAGATTTTAATAATGATGTTAAAGACTTGAAGAACAAATTACATGACTGGAAGAACTTATGTTCAAGCTTCTTGTTGTAGATCTCATTGTATTTTAATAATGATTTTAACTTGTAACTCAAAGAAGTCTTGTATTTACTTTTTTGTGTAGAAAGCTTACACAAATAATCGATTATCATTAGAGATAATCGATTATCACAAGAAAAATAAGAAAACACTTTGATTCGACAATAATCGATTATTTCTCAAAATAATCGATCATCACTGAAAAGCATGAAAAACCAAGGTTCGCAGATAATCGATTACCACTTGGGATAAATTATTATCCCTGAAATGAAACTCCTTTTAACGGCTTGAAGTAATCAATTATCACTTTAGATAATTGATTATCTCTAACAGTTGGGAGTTGACTGTTCAGCTTCTAACCTAGCTCGAATCTTTGTTATATATAGTGTATTTCACAGTTCATAAAAAGTTTCCTAAACAATTATAGAGTAAAGAGAACTATGTGAAATACTCTGAGTGTTTAAGCAAGCTAGTGTTTCAGTGCTTGAAGAAGGAAAATGTTTTACTTAGTGTGTCTAAGTTGGAGGTGCTTTTCTACCAAGTACAATCAAGCTGATCATTCCTTTGTGGGTCAAAGGAAGATGTTGGTCATCTTTTATCTGTTAAGAGAGGTGTTTTCTAATCCTATTCTCATCATTATCTTGTAAACTGATTTATATTTCTTGTGGAAAAGTTAATCACTCTATTAGAAAGATTAACAATTGGATGTAGAATCTTTTGATTCGAACCGGTATAAAAATTACTTGTGTAATTCTTTTTTTCCTTACTCTACTTTATTTGTTTACTTTTGAACAACGTGAGTTTTCAGTTTTATCAAAGAAATGTTTTAAAAAGAAATCGATTCATAACTAGAACCAATTCACCCTCCCCTTTTGGTTTTGTCCTACACTTTAATCATTCTGCTGTGTAATTCCAACAATTGGTATCAGAGCTTGCTTTGATATTCATTCAAATTTAAGTGTAATTTCAGTATGAATTCTGAGGTTAAGTTGAATTAATGTATTTGTATATTTTGATTATTGATTTGAGTTATTCTTTTTCTATGTCTTCCATCTCTCAATCACATTAAAAGTAAAGATTTTTGCATCATAAGGTGTTTGAATTTACATTCATATTGATCATATGAGTTCAAGGGTTTCTAGGTTTGATTGAGAATGTAATTTGATTAAATTTAGGAACTTTCATATGATTAAACGAGTTTTTGTTACTAATTGAGAATGTACTTTAATTGGTGGTAAGAATTTCAACTATAATTAATTGAGAATTTACTTTAATTAATTAACTTTTAATTTGGTTAGAAAACTAGACATGATTAAACACAATATGATTCGATCGAGAATGTACTTTGGTTGAATTCATTGTAAATAATCTAGAAAGATCTTACTTTTGATTGAGAATCTATTTTGATTAATTGTAAGATCATCCTCAAGTTAATTAAGAATGTACTTTAATTAATTTGAAACTCGAAATTTAATCAATTGAACAATAATCTATGGATAACCAATGATGAATCTATCTTGAAAAAGTAGTGAAATTAGTCTATTTCATTATAATTGTTTCTAAGTTTCCTATTTGTTCTTCAATTAAACTCAAACATTCTTCAAACATTAATTTCATTAGCATAGCTTTTCACTTTTATTTTTAAGCATTGCATAGCATTTACTAACCTTTCAAAGTCTCCATAAGAATCAAGTATTGAAAAGGAATTCCGTATTTATTGGGAAGCTACTTAGGGTTACTTTAACCCTATTTAGTTTGTTGACTACTAACTTGGCAATACTAAAGTTGCCTCATAAAGTAGTATTAATTTGATAACTTCAACGATAGCATATCAAATTTGGTGACGTTGTCGGGGAATACGGTTAATATTTTTAATATCTTGATTCTTATTTTTATTTTTATTTTTTTAATGAATATACATTTAATTTAATTTGAGTTTTTTTGTAGTTTTTACTTATTTTTATTGTTATCAAAATCTTTGTTTTTGTTTTAATTAAGAATTTCTCTTGAGAAATATTTGAGGTTAGTTTGAAAATACTCTCGGGAGGGGACCCAAACAAAATCTTTCTTATTTATTATTTGGAATCTTTCTCTAAAGCAAGAACAAGAGACTAAAAGAAAAAAAGTCAAGAACAGAGAAACAATTTCAGGCAGACTACGTAGTGCATGACTTGAGCCAACCCGAGAGAATTTTATCAAATTTGGGTGTTCTACTGAGGGAACATCTTCCACATTTGAAGCTACTACTGAAGTTATACCACCTTCATTATCTCCAGTTACAAATATATCTTCTAATTCTTTACTTGATCCTAACCTAAACAAAATGGCAAAAAAACTGTCAGATACTTAGTCACCTCCCACGATACAGTCATCCATAATAAAAGATGAAGTACAAATTTCTTCTACTTATGGGTGATGTTGATCTCATTGGTGAGACTATTGTGCATAGTTTTCTTATGAAATTGGCAAGGCCTCCTAGGAGATCTTCTTTACTTATATAATGTATTATTTATTTTTTAAAAGAAAATTAATTTTCATTTATTTAACAAATACCAGACGAAATAAAAATACATTACGTAATTGATTTTCTGTGAAACATACATGATATTTATGCAAATAAAATGTTAATATATATATATATATATATATATATATATATATATATATATATATATATATATATATATATATATATATATATATATATATATATATATAAAATAGAAGTTTGTTTATACTTTATACTTTTACAACCAACTAGAGATACTTCTTAATTTGAAATACATAACAAAAGAAGTTACACTATATTAGTTGTAGCTTTAACAAATTTTAGAGTTATATGAAAAGTCAAGCTAGACAATGTCATTATTACATGCTAGGTCTTCATTTTCTTCCTCTGAAAAATAAAGAAAGAAAGGGCGAGTCTTTCTCTTACCATTAAAACTTCATCATAATATCTCAAAAGTTTACAAAATAATTATTCAAATTAATTTATAATTGAATGAAACAACTTCTCAAATTTTAAGATTTTCTTAAATCACAATTAATCATGCTAAAATAAATCAAGTTGATTTGAAAAGACAATCATGCTCGTATATTTTGAGTTCAAGATCTCATACTTACCATTATCAATCTTTTTATAATCATATAAATATAATTTGAGTTCAAACTCATAATTGGCTCAAATGCTATAATTATACCTTTTGAGTCATAATGGTCTTTCACTAATATGGATAAGGCTAGTAGATTGTACGCTCTCATAGATATGTGTGTCCTAGACCAACTTCCAGGTCTAAAAGTATAGTCAACAGGATGATCAAGAATAAAGTGTGAGGCCTATGATTTATTTTTACTCAGCTAATTGTGAAAATCAATTTAGGGCAATTGTATCACCATGAAGTCCTAAGCCTTTGGAGTTGATTTTGCTGTAATTTCTTAATTGGATTTTGAAGTTAGATTCATGAATTTGTTTGTTGATGGAAAACCCTAGCAAAATGTCCAATCATAAGAAGCTTAACCAAGCAAATCCATGGAAGCTGAGTCAAGCTCTTCTTTTCTTGGGCCATCATAGAATAATTTTTTGGCCTTATATTTTGGATCTAGTAGTATAGGATTTAATTTTGGCATTGTATTTGTTAAGACAAGATTGTCTATAAGACTGGACTGTCAAACATCTTCATATGTTTTGAAGTTTAGAAAACATCAATAAAAGAAATGAGCATATGACAAACTGTTATCTTTGGAAAAATAATATAGTTAAAAGATAAGTGTTTTACGAAAAAGTTTTATGAAATCTAAATACTTTGAGAAAAGCTTTAGTAAATGCACTAATACATGAGTCGCTGCACTACTAAATGATTTCCTTACAAAATGCATCAATGTAGTGTATGAAAGTCTTGCTAAACGCACTCGTGTTATACTTTACAAACATTGTTCCAAAAACATGTTGAAAGATATCTTACTAAACGCGCTCTTGAACCAAACGAGCAATTACTAAACAAGGCACTATTAGGAAAAGCCTTGCATAGGCTAAACAATACCCTATGTAAATGAAGTTTTCATCTAACGATGAAACTCTCATGAACTACTTAGTACCTCCACTAGAATGCTTAAATGATCAAACATTGCTTGAGCAATGAAAAATTTAAGAATCCTATAGTTGTTTTGAACAGGCATTAAATGGCATTACATGCACAATATTTAAAAACAACAAAAGTGATAAGAAAAATGACATATCTATTGTACTATATGCAAGTTACATATGTCAAGTATCCACTTGCTCTTTCATATAAAAGTCAAAAATGGATGTTATAGACAAAGAAGACATTAACAAAATATTCTCTTTACAAAAGTCGTGCCAAAGAGTTCGTACAACCTACTTTTGATAAAGTACTAAAAAAACATGCCTACTCTAACAAGTTGACTTTAACCAACGGTTGCTACCAACGACAAAGCTAAGGAGATTTGAAGATCAAAGCAAGTACTATCTAACGAATATTTTCTTGAAGCCTATAAATTTAAGAATGTCGAAGAAAAGAGCAAGAGGATAAGCACACGAACACGAAAGAAAATCTTTGTGAAGAAAATCAAGCTCAAAAGAAAAAGAAAATACTCTCAAGCTTCATAGAATCATAAGCTTACTGTTGTAAGAAGAGAGAAAACTCTAAGAGTCTGTTAGATTGAATTGTATTGTATACACATCCTCTTTGCGAGAGTAGTCGTCTAGCGACTTGTAAGTGATATGACAGTTTGCAAATTCTAAAGAGAATTCAAACACTTAATCAACTCGGCGGGGTTAAACGGTAGCTAGACGAGTTTGGCTAGTGAAAAAAAGGAGTAGGTGAAACTCAACTAGATAATGTATCGAGAAGATACCAAGAGTTTCTAGAGATATCAATACTGTGCTGAGATTGTTGACAACACAATTTCTATATCAATCTAGTTTTTGATGATGACATCACATTTCTTAATAACATTCATATGTTGTTTACTATTATTACATGTTCTTATGCAAATTGATTGTTATATCTGTGAACATGCTTATGTACTGTATTACATGTTCCTATGTTGATTGATTGATATATATGTGGAACGTGTATATATGCTTTATGTGCTATGTGCAATGCATCATTACATATGTTTTTTCTGCACATGTTTTAAAGCTGAAAACCACAAGCACTTTCATGAACTTATAACTGTGACAAAGTTCTAGTGTAGTCGACTACATTATTAATGGATTCAACTATGCTAAAATCTTTGTACAGATTTTGAGAATCAGTGCTCTGTGAATTTTTGAGAAGAAAATAATTTCAAAATGTTTTACATGATTGAAGTCGACTATGTGCGCCACACATTTGACTGTATTAGTTATCTGATTTGAAATTCTGTTATATTCTAGCACTCTAACGACTATATTTTTAAAAGTTAGTTGAGCATTAATGTCTTGGTCAACTGTATTAAATGTGTTTTGTTTTTGGTTGACTGTATGCTACTAGGTTGACTGTATGCTACCAGGTTGATTGTTTGTTATAACTTTCATAATCCAGTCGACTGAATTAGTAGCATAATCGACCGAGAGTTTGTCTGATTAACAGAAATCTATAAATAGTTACAAGACTTTTGAAGAACTAACCATTTCATTAGTTAACTTCTTCAAATGGTTGCAACTTCAACAGTGAAGGGAAGAAAGAAAGTGGTTGCAACTTCTTCAAATGGTGCAATGATATTGGTGGTGACGAAAGGGGTAGCTTCTTCAACAGTGAAGGGAAGAAAGAAACTATGGTGAATGGTGAAGACATGGATAGTACTAGGAAAATGATAGTGAATTTACAAAAATCAATTGTCATTGTTCAAAATTGGATGAAAGTGTTGATGTTGTTGGTGTTTATTTTATGTGTAATACAAGTAGTTTTAGTTTCAATGTTGATAAGGAAGGGATGATTTCTTCTAACTTTGTTGTAGGTTTGGTCTGTTGTAATGAAATTAATGAAATGAATGAAATGGAAGAGTTGTTATAAATCCATTCAATATACTGTGTACAAAATTACAGCATTGATGACTTAATATCTCGATGAATAATGCGTGGATGACCTGATAAGTGTATACTTCAGAATACTGCAAAAAAGAAGACATTAATTCTGGTAGCTTATAGAAGCAGAATGATTTTAGTCTTACACTGATACAGAGGATCCACTGGATTGTGATTTTAGCCTTATATTGATGCAACAAATGAATTGTGATTAAAAGCAATAAAAGCACCACTGGTGTAACGATTAAACACTACTAGTGTAAATTGTTTTACACAGTCAACCAATCAAGAGTTATAGCTAAAAATATTACTAATGACTAACTTTAGTTTTTACTATTGTCTGATTTATCAATTCTTTCTTTCACTTTGGATCAGTTTTTTTTTTCTTTATTCTTAATTCTCTTCATTACATGATAATTTCCCTTCTTGTTGTAGTAAGATAGATTATATTACTCTCAGACTGGATCACATGCTTCTGCATAACGAATATACCAAAACAAACAGTATCAGAGTAATTATTCCAGTAAGAATTTATTATGTCAACTGTCACCAAGTTTGAGATTAAGAAGTTTGAGGGCAAAATTCTGTTGGCTATTTGGAGATTCCAAGTTTGAATCGTTCTACCATTAAAGAAACTTTGGGTGGGAAATCAAAGAAATTGGCCTCTATTACTAATAAGTAATGAGACATGTTTCATAAGCAAAGAAACTATTGCTGCAGCATTATAACCAAATTGAAACTTTTATATATGAAAAAAGTTCTGCACACAATCTTTGTCTTAAAGAGTGCTTATATACTACTCACATGCATGTGGATCAAATTATGCATATCAAACATAAGCCATAAAATTGAACTCAGAGCATAAGTAACAAAATCACTACCTGATACACAAAATCATTACCTGATACACAAAATCACTACCACATCCACTACCTGATACACAAAATCAGTACCACATATTATTAGGGCATACCACCAATAAATGGTATGACTACCCAAAATCACTACCACAACAAACTCATCAGTGCAAAAAAGCTTCTTATACATTCCATAAAAGCAAAGAAAACATTGTATAATTGGTATGATTCATTCCATAAAAGCAAAGATAACTTTCTATAAAACCAAAAGGTTCAACATCAGAATTTGTTCAACATGACAAAAGGTTCAAATCAGAATTTTTTACATCATTACAAGGTACAAAAAACGACTGCTGCTTGCTTTCTTAAGGCTCATTACAAGGTACATCAGAATTGGTTACAGCTTCCTAGCTTAAGGCTCATTTGATGATGGTATGTTTTCTTCAGTTCCTGGGTTCCTTTGTTGTGTTTGGTCAGGGTTGACATCACCATCTTGGGTTGATTTCTGGCAAGAAGTTCTGTTGTGACCCAGCTCCTTACAAATGCCACATCTTTTATGTATACCACCTTTCCTCATTCTTGTTTCGTCCCTGACTAACTCTCATTCCTGCAATCTTCTTTTCTTCTTGGGCCTCCCTGGAAATGTTCTCTTTTTTGGAGGGAGCACTTCATTATATGGGGTAATTTGCCACATATTCTCACCATTAATTAGATACACAATGGAAAAGTACATTTTTTCATATGTTGACTTCCTAAAACAAACAGGGATGAATTCCTCTGCATCTAAATTCAGAAACTTCATAGCAGCCAACGCATGACAACATGGAATGACCGAGATAGCCCATTTCCTACATGTGCATTCTAATTTGTCTATATCAAGTATAAATTTGTCCCCAGCTTGGGACACATGACGAACTTCAAACAGCTTTAGTGCTGATCAGCTGGAAAAACAAAATTAAAATTCAGATACCTGACATTTGATAAAGTGTTGAAGACATGATAAAGGTTAATATATTAAGGTTACCTAGGAATGCAAAATTTGGTTAGCTGGGACTCCTTATTCAGTCTACTCTTGATTTTAGGACAAATCGACCCATACATTGATTGACTTTTTGTTCGGTTTGTTGCCCATTTGTTCATCAAGTAAAGGCAGATCTCCTCCAACATGGTTATGATTGGCTCTGACCTTGTATGGACCAATACACTATTGAATGCCTCTGGCACGTTGTTTACCAAAGTATCACACTTAGCAGTGGTGGTAAACCTTGATCGTGACCAGTGTCTACATTTGAAGAGATTAGGAACTATAAGTATCACATTCTGCCACTTCCAGAACTATGAACTGAATCACATTTCAAGAGATTAGGAAAGATTACCATACCTGGGAGGAATTTTTATAAGGTTTTGAAGGCCTCAAGGTTCACTTCCTTTAATTTTGTCATTTCGGTTTCCTAGGCTTGTGGATGAGTTGTTGTAGCTGCCTTCCACATCATCCGCTTTAGCTGCTTTCCAGAGAATATTTTCCTGAAATTTGCGTAAAGGTGCCTAACACAAAAGAGTTGATCAACTCTAGGGAGCACTTCTTCAAAAGCTTGCATTAAGCCCTGTAATTTGAAATTGGCAGTGTTGTTAAAGGTCTCATAAATTATAATGAAAGTGAAATTACGTTTTTAGGAAAAAGGGCATGTGAATAACCTTTTGTTGATCTGATATGAATGTTAATGATGCCTGTACTGCCTTCCCACCAATGTCTTCAACCAGAAGTTCCAGAAACCATTTCCATGTTTCCTTATTCTCTACTTTGACAATGGCATATGCTAGAGGTAGCATCTGGTCATTTGCGTCTCTTGCAATAGCAGTTAGCAATTCACCACCATATTTACCTTATAAAAAAGCACCATTCAGCCCTATAATTGGCTTGCAAGACACAAAATTGTCCTTGCAAGCCTTAAGACAAACATAAAACCTCTTGAAAATATGGTCACCGACATTCTCTTCCACTTCCACCTTCACTGTGGATCCAGGATTACGTTCTAAGAGCTCATTTGCATAATCATAGATCTTTTTATATTGTTCTTTGAAACACCTATCTGCATGGTCTGAAGCAATAGACTTTGCTCTAAAAGCCATGGATCTAGATACACCAACATTCCATTTTCTACTTATCTTGTCATGAATTTCCCCTACGTTGACTTTGGGATTTTTTTCTCACGGTTTTCTCCAACCTCTTACTTAGCCATTTTGAATTAAGTAATTTGACTTTGTGCTCTCTATTACAAGTGTGGTTATCAACAATAGTCCTTAATTGCCACGTTCGTACTGCATTCATATAACCATAGTATGTCATCCAGAGGCACTTTCCTTTAGCACCCATACACTTCAATCTAATTCTCTTCTTATCAGTTTTAACATATGTTAAATTTCTCCCATTTTCTACTGTATATGTTTTTATGGCATCCATAATATCTTGCTTGTTAGCAAAATAAGTGCCCAAATCCCACTTGTAATCCACCATTGTTTTAGGCATACTAAATGTTACAAACTTTCCATAACTTTCTTGCTCATCATCTTCTCCATCACTTTATCCTCCACTAAGCAATTCTTCTGATTCCCAATTATCATCAGATAGACCTCTATCATTGTTAGTATTTATACCAACATCTTCATCACTATCGGAAATGCGAGTCCATGATGGTGCATCATCTTGCACATCAACTTCAATTTCACCAAACCAATTCCCAACTCCATGCCCTACCTCTTCTTGGATATCATAGTCAACTAGGTCATCCATACTAGGAACATCCGCATTGCAATCAACATTGTCATCCTCACCACTAGAACTCCAACTACGAACATCACCATCATCTCCTTCAGACTCACCCACATCACATACAACATCATCTTTTTCAGACTCACTGACATGACATTCGGTTTCAATTTGACCTTGTACAACATCATCTCTTTCAGTCTCACCCACATGACATTCAGCTTCTATTTCACCTTCTACAACATCATCTCTTTCAGACTTACCCACATAACATTCACCTTCCATTTTACCTTCTGAAACAGGAACTTCACACTCACCATCACCTACCTCCTGACACTCTTCATGACCTTGTTCACAACCACCATCATCACTACCATGCATCACAGGTTCAACTTCTTCTTCACTATATTATGTGGAACATTTTCTAACAAATGTCAAAAATATACAAAGAAGTAAACATTTACTAACCTGGACACGTGCTACACCTCCAACGACCTTCGCGAAACTCTCTTCCACGTGATTATGCAACGACCTTCGCAAAACTCTCTTTCACGTGCTACACCGCAGAAAATTACCTGCTTCAAGTCAAAACCACCGATAGATCACTACAATATTATGGAACGAACCCTAACTTCTCACGCAAAACTGATGCTCACCAAATGTCAGCACAATGACGAACCAAGGCAACGAACCCTAACTTGTAGATTTCCCCAATTCGCAGACACGACCTATGACCCCAAAATAGGAAACATTGTTTTATATGTTTAATAATTTCATATCTTTAATAATATCTAATTATATTTTCATTTATTAATATATTTTGCCAATAATTTTAAAATGTTATAATCCACCTATTCACCTCAAACGGTGCCACCTGGAAGCCTCAGCTTGCCACATGTTCAAATACTTCACATCGTTAACTACATTTAACGGAAATGCTTTTATTGAATCAAATTGACCAAATTAGGGATCTAATTGATCACTTCCAAAATTGGAGGACCCAATTGAAACAAACCCCTAAATATAGGGACTTCCGAACCTATTAAACTTTCTTTTAATTAGTAGTTTTTAGCTTATTTTAGTGATAATTAATATAGAGAAAAAAAATGTCTTAGATTTCCTTAGCTTCACTAGCCCTAGTTTAGTCTTACCCTTACCTACAGTAGTTTAGTTAGCTATTTAATAGTAGGCTAGTGTAGTTACTAAGTCTTTAAAAGTAGATTTTAGAACTTTTGGTTTTACCTTGTGTCTTAAATCTAGACTTGTTAATTTCATTTGCTCTTTTAGAATAAAACGTGATCTAGCTTTACTTAGCCAATTATGAAATTATGGTTGTTCTTGAATATTTAATGACTACTACTCTACAAAGCTAGCTAGAGGAAGTTGATCTTAAGGTTTATTCTCGTTTGTAGTTTCCATTTTTTGAATTTGTGAACCATAAACTACATAACTAGTGCTTAGGTCATGAATCAATGCCTTTATTAATCTTGGTGATTCTTTCCATCTTTAACATGTTTCCTATTCAAATTTACCGATTAGATTCATTCCATTCACTGTTTCATCATACTCATAATTCATTTTTGCATATCATTTAACGTTTCCCTAATATTGAACTCAGTATTACTTTTGTAACATGCTAAATCATAATATATTCGTAGTCAATATTATGATTTAGTGAGCACATAGTGGCCAAATTTTATTCAAAATGTATAAAGACACTCTTGAACAACAAAATTTGGTGAGCACAGTAGTATATTCATACCACTATCATTGCATTGTTTCATTCGTGATTGTTAAATTTTGTGTTTGGTTGTGTATTTAACTATGAGATTGTGTTAATACTATGTTTGTATGCTTCCTTGAACTTCCAAAATTCATATTAAACAAATTTGATCGAGTGAATATAAAGATTACATTGTTTTCGTTAAGTTTGTTAATTAGGGTTAATAATTAGAAATTTTTGCATTTCTTAATTTCAAGTCAAATTAGTGGCTCTATGTGGTAATATTAGTCATATATAAGTATTTCGGATCATGTTCATTTTCTAATTATACATATACTCATTACCATTGGGTGAAATTTGTGTTGGTGTCTATTCCATAGTTCACTTTTGAGTTTTTATACATATTAGTTCGAATTAGAAATTTATGAATAATTAATTGAATTTAATTACGAAATCTAGTTGTCATTGTGTCTGAAAGTTCTACAAATTCATTCAGTCATTTAGTCAAACACTTTCTTATATATATATATATATATATATATATATATATATATATATATATATGGGTTTGTTAAAACGCACCTGTTTTTCAGTTGGTACGTTCTAACACTGTGTACCGGATTATAGTAGATAAAAATACCCTCATTTATCATGGATTCTAAGTTTTAAGGTCAATGATATTTAAATAATTTTCATTCTCAAAACTAAAAAAAAAGAAACCCCCAAACCCTTACTCACCTCCCTCATTCCTCTCAACCCTTTCTCTTTCATCTTTGTCACTCCGACATTTTCTCTGTCATCCCTACTGTTGCCCCAATTTAAAAAAAATCAGAAACCCTTGCCTAACCCTAATCCACCTTCCTCACTTATCCAATTTGTTTCTCTCTCGTCTTCATACTCTCCCTCAGCGACACACAACAACCCACGACATCGTAATTTGTTATTCTTGTTCTGTTCGTTCATTTGGAGGATGTGTTATATATTTTCCCTTCTTATTATTATTAAATTTCATTTTTAAATTAAATCATGTAAATAAAACCTTCATAAATCAATTAAATTTTCATACATCATTTACACATCTACACCACATTTCATTATATTGTTTGGTATGGTATACATGATGTAAGATTACAACCTAGAATTAAAAGAATTGTACTCCTAGGGAGCTCTTCTATACCTATTTCTTTAATTTCCTTATGTTCCTAGGCAAGGTTTTCTGATTTTTTTTTTTCAATTGGAGCAACAGTAGGGATAACAGAGAAAATGTTGGAGTGACAGAGATGAAAGAGAAAGGGTTGAGAGGAATGAGGGAGGTGAGTAAGGGTTTGGGAGTTTTTTTTTTTTTTTTATTTTGAGAATGAAAATTATTTAAATATCCTTGACCTTAAAACTTAGAATTCATGATAAATGAGGGTATTTTTGTCTACTATAATTCGGTATGCATTGTTAAAACATATCAATTGAAAAATAGACGTACGCGTGTTAACAAACCCCATATATATATATATATGGAAGATAACTGTGGAAAATGATGTACCAAACAAATAATAAAGATTAAAATTGTTAGTATGATAATTTTATGCGAAAAACTACTCTAACTATAGGCTTCCAATTGAGCATCCGATCGATCAAAGAGAAGAATAATAGCTTAAGGATCAATGGTTAAAGCTTTAGTATGTTTCGACGGTTAAAAGAACAAAAATAGTATTTTTACTAAGACAGTGATAAGATAGAAACATAGTGACATCCAGCGTCCTCACAATTATGAAAGGAATTATTCTAATCATGACACTCCAAATAACAATTCTCTTTAGGTCTCTTCTAACCGCCTTCTCATTATATCACCCATCATATATCGAAGATGGCATATGATAAAATGAAATAATGGTTAAGAGAAATAGAAAAACATTTATATCCTTTATATAATCTAATGAATCCTAAAAATATATATTTATTTAAGGTTTAATCATTTCGGAGGTTCCTATTTGTGTAGATTCGTCTCAAATAGGTCCTCATATTTTTATTTGTCCCAATTAGATCCTTTTTTATGTAAAATTGAGTCAATTATGACCTTGCCGTTAATTGTTGTAGACGGCGTTAAATTTGTTGCCTGGTGGTATGTCGAGCTAGGAATTAATGAGCTCGTGGCACAGTAAGGTCTCATTACATTGATTTATTTTAAGTAAAAATGGAAAATAATTTAGACGTGGTCGGCCTGGTGGTCGGTCGGCCTGATGGTGCCAGGAGACCGTATGGTACAAAAAGGATTCTTTAAAGCTTAAATAATGGATCTGGTTTAATGTTTCGGTAGCTTTTGAAGAATCAATTATGTACTGTACGATCCTTTGGCACCACTAGGCTAGGCCAACTACCAACTTATTTAAAACTATAAATAAAAAAAATCCACCTAAGACGACCAAACTGTACCATCTCATTAAAAGTTGCTCAGTCAGCAAGCTACGACACAATTTTTAACATCCTCCAGCCCACTTAATGGCAAGGTTCAAATTAAGTCAATTTTTTATAAAAAGAGACCTAATTGAGATCAATTAAAATACATGACCTATTTTAGACGATTCTGCACAAATAGAACGTCTGAAATGATTAAATCTGTATATAAGTTGATCAAGAAAAAGACCAAAAACTTTAAAAGAAATATCTTGGAATTATTAATGAGATATATAGTTTAAGAGGTATATTATGGAAAGATTCATGAAAATATAAAATAGAACGAGGAATTGTATTATCTAACACTCTTTTGTATAATATCCAAATAAAAAATATGATTGGTGTCCGCCATTCCCTCATCCGTACACATCGTTTGCAAAAATAATCCATCTGCGTGTACTGTCTCATTGTCGCCTAACCTTAAAAAAGGGAAATCTCCTTCTCACTATTCCTGAATGTCCTCTTTGACTAACAATAACTGTTACATATGTCCATCTCATTCATAATTTATGTGCTGTCTTCGTCACCTCGTACACATACTAAGCATACAATACACCAATACTTCGTTTGATTGATAAAAGTCTACCAAAAAAAAAAAAGACTATATTAATATGGTTCTTTCTCCATAGCTACGGACCAATCTTCTAAATCTCTGCTTATACCTTTCTTTTGAGTCTGGCCACAATTAACAAAGAAAATGGCTGAAGAAAAAATTTATAAAAGATCACTGGAAGAAACACCAACCTGGGCTTTTGCAGTAGTTTGCTTTGTGCTGCTTGCTGTTTCAATCATCATTGAGCATGTTATTCATGCTATTGGAAAGGTAACTAATTAATAATAAAGGGATATAAGTAGAGTTGTTATTCGAATAATTACCATCAGATATACATATATGTTATTCTTTCTCCAATTCTTATGCTTCCAATATCGATCTTATAACTTCAAATTGCAGTGGTTTAAAAAGAAACACAAAAGTGCTCTTTATGAATCGTTGGAAAAGGTCAAAGGAGGTACCAACATTATGAATTGTCATCACTTTCATCATTGCAATTTGTGTTTTGGAGTCTAATTAACCAAACTATGTTGTATTCAGAGCTTATGATGCTAGGGTTCCTTTCCATGCTCCTAACTGTGTTCCAAGGTCCACTTTCTAAGATCTGCATATCAAAAAATGCTGCATCAACGTGGCATCCTTGCTCCAACCCAAAGGCCTTCAGTAATTCGAATGCAACATCTGCTACCATGCCAAGACGTACTCTTGCTGCAAAAGCTTATGACAAATGCGCTGACCAGGCAAGTTTTTTCCAAACTTTTAACTAATTTATGTGTTATTGAAAGCAAAGATTATTGTTGAGTTTTGCACGGTTAGACGTTAAAGTTCAATAATATGAACTTATTACAGTGGCCATATATCTATATATCTGATATGTCAAAATTGAATATGTAACATGAACTTATTATAGTGTCTCTCCATCACTAATACATAAGAAAAACGACAACAGTTATTTTCGCTTATACACAGCGATTGATGAAGTGAGGTATATACAATCGAGACAAAAAAGATAAACTTTTTGCTTCGATTCTGCACCGTAGCAAAAAAAGATAGATTTTCTGTTGAAAAAGTTGTTAGGTAAAAAGTTTGGTTTGCATAGAAAAAGTAAGGTTTTTTACCTCGATTAGTCAGAGAACCAATACAATATACTTCTTAGATATTGGTTCTAATTGAATTAAGACATATAGTTTTGCAAAAATTACGAAATTATCACTGCATTTTTATACGCTTCAATTTATTTAAAACCGAATCGTAACGTGCGAATTAAAAATCTATTTTACTAGTGCATGAACAATTTAGGATATTCTTAAAAAATAAAAACAAATTTTATTAATTTTCTACAAATATTGTCCGGGGCTAATAAGGATAGTTGAGGCTATCAGTGTTATGTTTTATTTATTGAAGTACAAATGTACATAAAGTATAGCTATAGTTTTATTCATACTTTATTAAAGTATTTTGTTTCTTTTTCATTTTTTCTTGACATAATTTTATATTGAATACAATGATCATATTACTATAGTTTTTTATATATTGTAAAACGTATTTTCAAAGTTTAATTGTACTAGTTCTTTCGATGAACTTCTAACGAAAAATACTTGAGACTGTGTTATGAACCCAAAGAATTGATTCTATTACTTCAGAATCAATTTTGGGCCGCATTAGATGGTGAAGGAATCGGTTTTGCTTTGAAGGAAACTGATTCGTTTAGCTTAGAACTGATTCTTGATGCATGAAAGGAATCAATCCTAATTTGGAGGGAATTAATTCCCTTCTTTTGAAAACCAATTATTTTTCTCTTCATATTGTATTATTAAATATCTTTTTATCTATCTTTGCTGTTGTGAAAGTGCCTTTGAATTCAGCAGTATCTGTTTTATGAAAAAACAAATTCAAATGATGGAAAGGAAACAAAAATGAGATGATAATATGTTCCGTGTGAAACAGTATGATTTCTAAAGAAATTGTAAATAATAATAATAATAATAATAATATTAATTTTAATTATAAAGACAAAATAGTAATATTATATTTTATTATATTGATTTTTTTATTCTATCACATCTATTAAATCTTTTACAAATTTTCACAAACTTTATTTTTAAACCTTCTTGATCACTTTCAAATTCCTTAAAAGAAACAATACAAACTTTATCTTCAAATTCATTCAATCACTCTTCCTTAAATTCATTCTTAAAAATAAAAACAATCTAAATTCAAAAAATTCCATAACAATAAATTAAAAGAATTCTATAACAATAAGTCCATTATATTTTCATTTACAGGGAAAAGTTGCTTTTGTTTCAGCATATGGGATTCACCAGCTCCATATATTCATCTTTGTGTTAGCAATTTTTCACATCATACAGTGCATTGTAACACTAGCTTTGGGAAGAACTAAGGTAACCTAAAATATACTTTTTAATTGTTATGTATAAAAAAGAAGTCCTTAATTTGTGTATCTGAATTCATTGTTTGTTGTAGATGAGACGTTGGAAGAAGTGGGAAGACGAAACAAAGACAATTGAATACGAATTCTATAATGGTACGTAATTTAGACTTCAAAATGTATTAATTAAAACAATTTTGACTTAGTATGCGCTAGTTGCCAAAGTTGATAATGTCAATGATTCCAAATTTCGCGTTTACTATATGCATCTAGACAAAATACAGCTTGTCACAAGATCAAACTAAAATTGTCGAGATGCGAGATTGACTTTCTTGTACATTTGTTTATCTTCTCACGTTTTTTTAATATACTTCACACATTACTAAATATGAGATAATTGTAGCCTTCTTAATACACTGAATGTGTTTAATGATTTCAGACTCATTTGCAATTAAGGGAGTTTGTGTTCAACTAAATATAGGTGTAATAATTCTTACCTTGTATTTGGAGGTGGAATTTTATAAATTTTAAACAATGCATTTGAATTAATGTCATTTCAATGTTTTACTTTTTAAATATTTTGTTTGGATAAAATAATTTTAATTTAGTTAATTTTTTTTTATAAAACATTTTAATTGTCGTTAAATTAAAAAAGTATTTAAATATCAAATAATCATTAAAAATTTAAAAGGTATTAATATTGACCATCTTTTTATAATTGATTATTTTTAGTTAAAGTTTTCAATATTTGTTTTATTTTATATTTGCAGAACATTTTCTCAATTTACGTTATACAAGTTTATTAAGTTATGAAATGTTAGATTAAGCTAGACCAAAGTAAGAAAGCACCAAGCTAGATTCATGTATGGTTGAGTTAAGTTAGACCAAGTTAGTATAGAAAGTATTTGAAATGAATTGATTTGATCATTAAATTACAATAGTATAAATATACAAATTGATAATCCAATTTGAAAGAGTTAAAAGGAAATAAACTCCACCAATTTAATATATATCAATCATAATAATTGATATTTTAATATCAATTATTATAATATCAATCATAATAAATGATATTTAACACTGACAATTAAATTAAATAAAGGGAAAGTAAATATACAAAAATTAGCTAATAAAGATTAATTATTATAATTTAAAATTAATTATTATAATTGATATCCTCCCGCAAGTTGGACGATCTGGAAGAGAGATGCAACTTGGACAGTAATGAGTCAAACCGGAGATGAAGCAGAGGCTTTGTGAGTATGTCAGCAAGTTGATCATCAGTAGATACAAAGGAAACCCGAAACTTGCCTTTTTGGACATTTTCACGAACAAAATGATAGGCTAAAGCTATATGTTTCATCCGAAAGTGAAAAATAGGATTAGCACTCAGAGTTGTGGCACCAAGATTGTCACAATAAATAACTGAATTGGTTGTGGGCATGTGACCAAGTTCAGTGAACAAGGATAGGACCCATAGAAGTTCACTTGCTATGTCAGCCAAGGCTTTGTATTCTGCTTCACTTAAGGAACGAGCAACAGAGCGTTGTTTTCGGAAGCTCCAAGAGATGGGAGTGCTACCAAGATACAACAAATAACCAGTGGTAGAGATATAATCATCCTTATCACCCGCCCAATCTGCATGGGAGTAAGCATGAAATGTTAGTGGTGCAGTTGCCGAGATGAAGATACCTTTGTTGCAAGAGCCCGCCAAATAACGGAGCACCCGTTTAAGGGCAGACCAATGCGTCGTTCTGGGGTGTTGCATGAACTACGCAAGTTTGTTGGTGCTGAAGACGATGTCCGGGCGAGTAAGACTTAAGTATTGAAGACTTCCCACGAGTGCGCGATACTCAGTTGGGCAAGGTAGGAGATCACCTGAATCCTTGAGTAATTGAGCACTGACGGACAAGGGAGTGGATGCTGGTTTGGTGTTAGCCATGCCTGATTTATGGAGAAGATCAATGATGTATTTCCTTTGTGAAATAAATAGTCCTGTAGCGGAAGGAATTACTTCGACACCCAAGAAATAGTTAAGACAACTAAGGTTTTTTAGTGAAAATCGAGCAGCAATGGTAGATATAAGGTTGGACAACTTTGTAGAGGAACTCCCAGTGACAATGATGTCATCAACATATACTAATAAATATAGTGTGGAACCTGATTTTTGGTAGATGAAGAGAGATGCATCTGCAGTTGAATTGACAAAGCCAAGAGAGAGTAGAAACACTCGAAGCTCCGTATACCAGGCGCGAGGTGCTTGCTTTAGCCCAAAGAGTCCCTTTTTGAAGCGGCAAACATGATCAGGGAAACTTTTGTTGACAAAACCAAGGGGCTGGAGCATGAAAACTTCCTTTTTGAGCGTCCCTTGAAGAAATGCATTGTTGAGATCAAGTTGGCGAATAGACCATCCTTGACGAACTACAAGAGTGAGGACAATGCGAATGGTGATCGGTTTAACTACCGGACTGAATGTCTCTGTATAGTCCCAACCAGGGCATTGGTGAAAACCTTTGGCGACTAGGCGAGCCTTGTATCGATCAATCGAGCCATCCGGGTGTCTTTTAATTCGAAAAACCCATTTGTAGCTAACAAAATTTTGAGTAGAGGACCGACTGACAAGTTCCCAAGTGTTGTTGCGGTGTAAGGCGTCAAACTCAGCTTGCATGGCTGAGCGCCAATTAGGGTCACGAAGAGCTTGGTTGATGGTGCTGGGCTCGAGTGAAGAAGAGGGTTGGACATGGAGGTTGAACTTCTGGATGGGTTTGACAATGTTGTTTTTGGACCGGGTGATGATGCCTCCTCCATCGGTTTGAGGTATCCTGTTAGGGTTGACATTGGGTTGGGATAATGTCATGGAACATTGTGAGGATGGAGGTGACGAGGGGGATTCATAGTGTTTAGTGGAGGGTTGGGTCGAAATCAGGGAGTTGGGGAAAGATGAAGATGAAGGGGCAGCCGAGATTTCCTCTGGTGGGTTTGGAGTGGTACTGACCATTGGTTGGTTTATTGGATGGAGTATGGAAAGCTGAAGTGGGCCTTGTTGTTGCTCTACACTCAGACTGGCTTGAGGTGCTATGGAGCTATACGGGGATTCAGATTCAACGAACTTGACATGGCGAGAGGTGTAGATCCTTCCTGTGGTTGGATCGAGACATAAGTATGCATGTTGATCCGCCGAGTAACCTACAAAAACACACATAAAAGACTTTGGTGCAAGTTTATGGTTAGCATATGGTTTAATCCAGGGAAAACACAAACAACCAAAACACTTTAACTTATGATTATCCGGGCTAATTTTGAGTAATTTGGAATAAGGTGACTAGTACCCAAGAATTGGTGTTGGGAGAAAATTTATGAGATAGGCGGCTGTTGTCATGGTGTGAGGCCAATATGTGAGGGGCAAACCTGAGTGGTGGAGAAGAGAGAGACCAATTTCGGCAATGTGCCGATTCCAGCGTTTGGAAATTCCATTGTGTTCAAGTGTATGAGGTGGGGTGGTGTGATGATTTATTCCATGAGTGCTTAAAAACGGACGAAGACCAATATATTCACCACCATTATCCGTGTAAAGAATTTTGATGTTGCGATGAAAGAAATTTTCAACAAGCGACTTAAATTTAGGAAACAGAGTTTGCACATCAGATTTACGTTTTATCGGATATAGTCAAATATAACGAGTAAAATGATCAACAAACATGCAATAGTAGCGAAGACCATCAATGGATAAAACAGGGGAAGTCCATACATAAGAGAAAATTATTTCCAAAAGATGATTTAAGAGTGGATTCACTGAAAGGAAGTTTATGACTTTTATTAATTTGACATGAGTTGCAATCTGATTGCTGGAATTTATTTGAACCCAAAGAAAAATGCTACTGAATAAATGTGAAGATAGAAGAGGAGGGATGCCCAAGTCTATGGTGCCATGAAGCAGAGGAGTCTGTGCAGACAGAGTTGACTGACGGAGAGTTAGTTGGCCAGAGATAAAGTCCATCCACACATGAGCCATTATGGGTTATTTGACCTGTCTGCAAGTTCTTAACATAAAAGGAGTTTGGCAAGAAAACAACAGCAGAGTTAGTTTGTTTGGTGAGTTGAGAGACAGAAAGGATTTTTTGTTGCATGGAAGGAACACACAAAGTGTGGGAGAAGGATAAATCATTAAGTAAAAGTGTTCCAGAATGAGTGATGTTTAAACCTGAACCGTTGCCCATAAACAATGAGTCTGGACCCATGTACGGATGATGAAGCGCTAGATTGTCAAGATCATTGGTGACGTGATGCGTCGCTCCACTATCAACCAAAATATTATTTTGAGAAGTACCAGCAGTTGCAGTATGAACCTAAACCTGTCTAGGGTTAACAGAGGAGGAACGAGGAGGCATCGAGACACCAGGGTGTTGCTGCTTGAAGGTGTGACACTGAGACAGAACATGGCCCTTGACATTGCACCATTGACACTGACCAAGAAACAGTTTGTGATTGCGTGAGGATGATGATGCAGAAAATTGCCTAGATCGAGTTTTATCATAATGGTTGGGTCGAGTCTGTGCATTCAAGGCTGTCATGGGAGTAGGAAGCTGTCGTTGAGCAGCAACAAGGGAGAGTTCTTGAATGAGAAGCTTCTCTAGGAGGTCATAAAAAAGAATGGGAGTGTCCCTTGCATTGACGCCATCAATGACAGCTCTATAACCATTGTCAAGGCCACGCAAGACATGGTCAGTCATGTCTTCAACGAAGACAGGAGAGCCAAGTGAGGCAAGGAGATTTGCAGTTTGCTTCGGAGAATGCATGTAGGTGGTGATGGATTGGGTACCTTTGGACGCCGTGTGGAGACGCTCTTTTAACTGCTTGAGGTGGCTACAAGATGCCTTGGCATAGGTGCGTTGGAGAAGAGTCCAGAGATCATGTGATGTCGTTGTTTGAGACACCAGGGATGCTACTTCAGGGGAGAGAGTGGTGAGGAGAGCACCATATATAAGACGGTCCTGTCGACGCCAGGTTTGATAAGCAGGATTCGGAGTTGGGGGTACACCAGTGGTGGAGATCGTCATCGGTGGCGCAGGAAAGGATCCATATGGATATTTAAGAAGATCATAACCATCAAGAAGAGCTTCAACTTGAAGTTTCCAAGTGAGGTAATTTGAGGGTAGAAGCTTGGTGACACTGCTACGGGTGATGCAAGTGAATGGTTTTGATGGCTCATGAGGGTTGCTAATAGATGAAGAGTTGTTGTTGGCCATGGGAGGCAAAAAGAAAGGAAGGAGCGACGTCCTGTGTTGAGAAAAAAAAAACAAAAAAGAAACGAAGAGGATCGTTTTAGGCTGATACCATATAGAAAGTATTTGAAATGAATTGATTTGACCATTGGATTACAATAGTATAAATATACAAATTGATAACCCAGTTTGAAAGAGTTAAAAAGAAATAAATTCCACCAATTTAATATCAATTATTGTAATATCAATCATAATAATTGATATTTTAATATCAATTATTATAATATCAATCAAAGATCAAGTAAAGTCGACTAACCGAAGGTCGAAATAAGCCAACTTGAGTCAAAGGTCGAATCAAATTGGCTTGCATTGAAGGTTAAGTCAGGTCGTCTTGGGTCGAACATCGAGTTGAGCCAGTCCAGGTCAAGTAACCTAGATCGAAAGTCGAGTTGAGCCGAGTTAACTCGAGATGAAGGTCGAGCCTAGTCGACTCAAGCCAAAGGTTCAACCAAGTTTGCCCTAGTTGGATTTGAGTCAAGTTAGCTCGAGCGAAGGTCGAGCCATGTTGAACCTAGCCAAAGGTCGAGATATGCTGACCCTGAGTTGAATATTAGAGTATAAACAAAATATGAATAAATCGATGGTCTTGATGGCTTTAGTAGGGAAGATCCACACACAAAAGACTCTCTGACACTTAATTAAGTTAGAAAATATTATGATCTATGAGAATAAAGTAGTGAGTATGAATTCAACTATTCTTCCTGAAAAAATACCATATGTATTTATAGGATTTTTAGACCCATATTTATAGGGATTCTAAGCTCATGAAATTTGTTATAAAATAAAGGATATTGATAAATAATAAAAACTTACCACATATATAAAATAAATTAACATGATAATAACATTAATACATTATTTAATTGGATTTAACCATATATCTTATTTTGATATAATGTATATTACAATTTTAGTTAGATTTGACTATATATTCCTTTAATGTCAAACTATCAAGATTTAACTATGTTTTTTCTTAATATATGGTGTAACAAAAATCTTTGTTGAGTTGAGTTGGTACATAAGTTCCCTCATAGTGGGAAATTTTACATGCATGTGGAATGAACATGTTGTGACGAATATATTGAGACACACACACATTGTTGTTTTTTGTTTTTATTTTTTAATTTTTTTTAAGAAACTTAATTAACATGTTCCAATATATTTAATAGTCTCACATTGCTTAGAACTGGGACCAAGAAAAGTTTAAATATCCCTTTCGTCTTCAATCCTCTAAGATACCTTTTAAGAACAAAACTATGACGAAGCTTGACTATACCTTGGATGTGATGATTGACCTTAATTATGACACTTGACACACTTCGGACTAGAACATTAGCGCCGGTTATGAAGAACAAAAACTAGTTCCCTTAGCTCTCCATTGGGAGATGAATCATCATTCCTTTTAGATCTCGAGGGACTTATGTTCTGATGCATTCAATAATCTCACATCACTTAAGAATCGAGACTAAGAGATGTTTAAATACTCTTTTATCCTTCAACTATCTGAACATCTTTTAAAAACAAAATCGTGACGAAAATTTAAATCCCAATATAAATAATACATCAGTGGTGATTGAGCGTTAAAAAAAATAATTTACCTAAAGTAAATTAAAAGTTAATATAATTTTAATTGACATAAATGACTAAATTATATGTTATATAAAAAAAGTGATAAAATATTATACATTAAATTGTAAACATTACTGAACATAACTTATGTTATCTTAAAATATTAAATTTAATTTAAAAATGAGATTTCTTTTAAATCAAATGTTCAAACTAAACTAATCTATTGCACCGGTTTTGTATTGATTTTCACGTTTGTGAAAAAGTCCTCATTGGACCGGTTAAATCGACTGGTCCAGATTTCAAAAACATGTTTTTATTTTTTCCAAAATTATTCAATTCCACAAATTTTATTTTCATGGATGAATTTTTTGATACATTTTAACCTTCAATTAATTTAGAAACTATTCTAAATTTGTTCTAACTCATTAAAACAATAACTATTAAGACAATTAATTCTTTAAATTGTCACAACACGATTTAGTGGTATTTTTTCCTTTAAATTTGTCATGTTTTGTAAATTGAGAGATAACATTCGTAAGAAAATCACTAAATTTTCTAACATGAACAGATCCTGAGAGGTTCAGGCTTGCAAAGGACACAACATTTGGACAAAGGCACTTGAATACTTGGAGTCAATCATCAATTTCCTTATGGATAGTAAGAACACGTTTATTAGAAAGAAATTATAAATGTCTTAGTTTAGCCTTAAAGCTACATTCTGAATTTCTAATGTTTTGTTTGTTAATTAGCGTCACGTAAAATATTTTTAATTGCTTTTGTTCTATCTTCCAATCAGGTCAGCTTCTTCAGACAATTCTTTGGATCTGTTAAGAAAGTTGACTATTTCGCATTACGGCATGGATTTATCACGGCAAGTTCTACTTAATATTAAGAGTTAAATATATTTTTGTTTTTAAATTATTATAAAAAATTATACTTTGTCCTTAAATTAATTGATAAAGTATTTAGTTTTTATGTTTACAAAAGTGTAAAGCATTGTCTCAATAACAAATAAATTATATGTAGAGGTTATATTTATAATTTGTTGAGAAGATGTTTTAGAACTTTTACAAAGTACAATTACTAAATTTTTTATAATTTAGTTTAAAGACTAAACGTAATTTATTATAACAGTTTAAGGATTAAAAAAAAACATATTTCATCCTAATTTTATACCTGTCAAACTTTTCAATCCTTTTTTTTTTTTTTTTTGTAAAAGGATTTTAAAGTTGTGGTAGGCATAAGGTAATTATATGTGGTTTTAGGCACATCTGGCACCAGGAAGTGATACAAGATTTGACTTCCACAAGTATATCAAAAGATCACTGGACGAGGATTTTAAAGTTGTGGTAGGCATAAGGTAATTAATTATATGTCCATAATATAATAGATTTTGTTTCTGGTCCTATTCCCTATACATCAAATTATGCTTACCAGTTTTTGTTACTTGCAGTCCAATTATTTGGTTCTTTGTTGTTCTCTTCCTTCTGACTAATACTCATGGTAAGTCAAGCCAATTTGAATGACATCATTTTAGTAATGGTTGAGAAGTAATCTTATTAGGAGGAGGAGCTTATCAGAGAAGAAAATACAAATTAATATTAATATTGATGAGTTTTGTTTTGTTTTTTTTTTTAAGATTTTATTAAGAAGAGATTATGTAACATGAGTCATATTCACATAAGAGATTGAAATCACTTATTAGAGAGAGATTATGTGACACGAGTCATATATGATGTTTAATTTTATCATTTCTATTTAACGTGAGACTTAAACTTCTATTATTCGAAACGCGATGTTCTTTATGTTGGAAGTCTCACATCGATTAAAGATAAGATCAATTTATAATATATAATTGAGGTGCAAACTTCACCTTATAAGTTAGTTTTGTGGAACTGAGTTAGGCATTAAAACACACTTTCTAATACTTTGTGTTCCTCATTGTCCAACAATTTGTATAACCTTTTAGTTCGATGTGAACAGGGTGGTATTCTTACTATTGGCTTCCATTTATCCCGTTATTTGTAAGTAAAGATTACTCATTCTTTTTTTTTCCCTTATTTTCCTAGTGTGCATTTTCCTTTTTGATTTAAAGGAGTAACACTTCATATAACTCATAATATGCACAGACCATTTTGATAGTGGGTGCTAAGTTACAAATGATGATAACAAAGATGGGACTGATGATTCAAGACAAAGGGAAAGTAGTTAAGGGTGCACCTGTGGTTGAGACAGGAGATGACTTGTTCTGGTTCAATCGTCCAAGACTCCTTCTTTTCATCATTCAATTTGTTCTTTTTCAGGTAATTTCTCTATTTATTTTCCTGATATTGTCATATATAGTGTTAGTGTTCAAAAAATAGTTATGTTTTGTTTCTATTGTGATGCAGAATGCCTTTCAATTAGCACATTTTGCATGGAGTATAGTAAGTTATCTATCTTGGTCAGTTCTTCATAAAATAGTATTTTACTACTTTGTTAAGGTAAAGACAAGTTAAACTAATCTTAAAATTTGTTACTTGACATCCAAGTTTTGATGGTAACAAATAAATATTTTTTGTTAAGGGACTAAGAACAAATGACTCTTCGAAGATACCAAAACCAAATGACTCTATTTGTAGTTCCTAGTAAAAAACCCACACATACAAACATCAATAATTTTCAAGTTAAGTGGAATATATACCATCATTATAAACGTGCAAAGTACCTTTTTGGTAGAGTATGTGATACAAAGTAAATTTTAGAAATAAAAGATTGTGTTTTCAATCACGTTAAAGGACATATGTAAGAGGATATCAACAAGAAAAAAACACAACCCTCCAAGAATCCTTTGACAAGCAATACTTTATGAACATATACACTAAAGAAAGAAGCACCATGAAATTATTTGGGTGCGAGAATAAAGAGAGAAGTCTTGGGAAACATCATGAACATCGTATGTGCATACAATAATAATGATAAAAGCCTCATATATAAAGACAATAGTTTGTCTTTTAGATGACCAAGTTATAGAGAGAGATCCAAATATAAATCCTTCTCTCGTATGTTATGTAATTCTTCAAAGAGAAGAAGAGTGTATATACATTATATATACTTACAATTCTTAAAAGGAAGATGTATACATTATATACATTTACTAGAACAAAAGAGACCTTTTTATGTCATATCTTTTTGAACAAATTTCGTCACATAAAAGTTTAACATCAATGCAAAAGACATAATTTTACATAAACATTTTACTTAATGTAAAAAAATCTATTTTAACGTAAGATAGATGTAACTGGATATCAAAAGGAATCTTTTTAGAGTAATTTTTATATTAGACTGTACCATTCTAATGTAAAAATTGACATTTCCTTTCGAAATTTTGGTTGATTTTAAGTTAAAACCAAAACAAAAAATGTAGAAAACCAATACAAATATACAACATAACATAGACACTTCTATTTAAAGGTTGAATAACAAGTTGCATGTTGTTTCAAGTGTTATGCGTCCTCTTTAGTAACACAAGTTTTTAAACCTATGTATTATTTGAAAGTACCATAACACCTTAATAGAGGGATCCTATGTTTCTTCAACACCAGTACTTGTGTTAGGTTCATAACCTACATGTTGGACACACCCTTAATTCAACAAATTCATTTTTGTATAAACACAATTATTAAGACAGGTACGTATCTTCTTATATTTCAAACTCATCATACATAATATCTTCTTATATTTCATCATTGCTTTTAAACTAAACAATCTTAAAGTTATTGACAACTCATAAACTTACTACATCCTAGGTAGAATTGTTGCTCCAAATTAGACTTCAAAGAATCATTTACATATATTGATACAAAATTTTATTCTTCAAAATCACATATAATCTCCTATAATTGATTGTCAATTACTTCTTCAAAATTTCCCTAATTTCCTAACATGTGTAAATAAAGACTATTATCTTAAATTTGATCGTTTCAGTAATATTTTGTATTGATCTTTGAAGTCACAAATGAAAGTAGTAATAAAGCACCATATTCAAATATGCACCCAAAGAACAATACAATATTTTTTGAACCCTAATTTCACCAAATTTAAGGTTTTACACCTAGAATGTGTATGCACCAACAATTTGTGAAAATTATTTTTTTTCTAAACTATTCAATTAGACAATTCAAGATTTAATACAAAAAATAATTATTTAACCATTTGTTTTAAATCTAGAAGGGGAAGGTTTGCTCAATTGGTACATGATTTAATTTATATAAAATTATGGTAACAAAAACAAAATACATCAACCAATCATACTCGAGCATATTTCTCCTATGATCAATCTAAATTAATTTTCCCCTATAATTTTGTGTTAGAGAAAAATTACAACACATTATGACTTTTATTAAGTATTGAAAATAATAACTAAGTATAAAAAATGATCATGATTTGCACGAAAGACGGTGTTTTAAATGAGCATTTAAGTGTTTCATTTAATAGTCGGTACAACACTATTAGTCTAAGTTTATGTTTGATAAAGCACAAATGCTCTCAAAAGATAAAACAAATAAAAGTATGTTAACCTTATATCACACTAAAAATGCATAAATGTTTATTTTATGTTGTAGAAATGTACAAATATTTTTTTTTTCAGATTCATTAGTTAAATGATAGGACGCATAAGAAAATCTCTCGAGCAAAGCAAAGAGTTAAAGTTGGTTCCCTTCACAAAATTCCTAAACAAAGAATGTTAATTTTGGAAGAACTATGAAATGATACTATTGTTTTGAATTAAGAAACACACATTGCCCAAGAAGGAGATAAGTACATCCAACTATTGGGATGTTGTTAAAATGAAAAAAAAAAAAAACATTAATTACTACGTGAAGTGCATTAAATTAATGCATTGATCACTGTGAAATTTATAGACAATTAAAAGGAATTCAAAAAAGCTAACGCTACAATAGCTAGAATCTACTCAACAATAATTATTTTCTTCTACAACTTATATAAAGTCATTCAAGAAGAGGAAAGACAAAAGAGAGATAGACAAACAGACAAGGAAACAAATATACGAAGACAAGTTCATAGTAAAAAACTAATGTTATAATATTTTAGCAAACCAAAACGCTTCAAGGAAGAACATTACTAGGATTTAACTCAACAAGCTAGAAGCAAGAGTGCTTCAATCTCACTTACATTTATCTTCACTTGCAAAAAAAAAATGTGATTAGTGATCACAAATCATTCAACCTCTACATCTTAGCCAATAGTGGTTGTTTGGCAAAACATACTTAGTTATTAGCTAGGAATGGTTGTTATTCAAAGAATACTCTTTTAAGCCAGAAGTAACTTGTTAATGAATATTTTCTTAAGCGAGAAATAGCTTGTAGAAAGAATACTTGAACTGGATCAGTTAAGGGTGGTTAGGAGATGAAAGAATAATTAGGAGATGAAAGAATAATCATGTTGAGCCAAGAATAGATAGAGAAAAATTACTTGGAAGAGCCAAGATTGGCTTGGGAAAGAATACTTGATTAGGCCATGAGTGAATTGTAGAAATAGTATTCATAAGGTTAGTTATAAGTCCAGTGAATGCCATTTTGTACTTTACAACGTTTGTATGCTCAATGAAACTCAATCAGTTGATTAAGAACTGGATGTTGTTTGTTTGGTCAGATGAACCAATATAAAAATCTTTTGTATAATCTCTTTTTTTATCTTTTCTTTTGCATGTTATTATTTACGCTAACATAGAAGGAAAGATATTGAAAACAAACTTAATGATAATTTTCGATAGTAAGCACATTAGTTAAATCTTGATTCTTTGTTTGATACCCTTCATCTGACGCAACTATCTTCAACTAGTTGCTTAATATATAAAACTATCATCTAAATATTCCATGTCAAACAATATTTGCAAAAAGTGTGCCAACAAAATTTGAAAGACACAATTCAACTCTTTTTTATTGTGTTTCTCTCTATTTTTCCTACAATACATTTTATAAATTTCCTATAATTTGAACCATAAAATTTAAAATGAACAATTGAATAAATTATCATAACGGTGCAATGAAATGATTAGTGTGTACAACAAACCAAGAGGGGGTGAATTGGTTTTTTCGCAAATAATACCTTTAAATAATTTTCTCGTAAAATATAAATTTCTTAACAACAATTTAAACAAATTAAAAAGTAAGGAATAGAGGAAACTGTAGATGTGATTTTTATACTCGTTGGGCACATAAATCCTACATCTAGTAGTTAATCTCAAATGAGAATTAACTTTTTACTATCACAAACCAACAGACTGTTACAATCCCAAAGAAAAACATGTTGAAGGTTAGAATACCTCTCTTGTTACCACAAGAGATAAAACTCACTTCCCCTAAAACCCACAAGGGATGAACACCTCCTCCAAATGTTTCACGAAGGATGACCACCTCCTTTGAATCTTCATAAAGTATGAACACCTCATTCGAATCTTCACAAAGGGTGACAGGCTTTCAACTTAGCAATAACAACAACACTCAATCATACTCCTAATGAAAGTTCTCACTCTATCAAGTTCTTAAATCTACAGCACAAGGGTTACACAAACCCTAGAACATTTATCACAGCACACATTGCTCGCGGTAATTGATTATGGTAAGTCATAATCGATTAATGATAATAGATTATCATTAGCTGGTAAGTGATTATCTTGAGTATAAAATGAGGTTTTCTAATTCAAAAAACATTTTACCGCAACTTCAGACAAACAATACATAGAATCAAAGATAAACCACACCCTATATATAAATCTACTAAATTACAAAAATTTTAACATAAAAACAAGTTTTCATGTTACAACAAGAACACTGGAGACTTGACTTTGAGATATCATCAAAACTTCATCTCTTCAACTTTATGCTAACATAAATAATTAAGTCTAAAGACTAAAATAATTATTTAGTACCTATAACTTTTCATATTCCTAAATTCTAAATTATAATTTTCAATTTTCAAAATTTGAACAACTAAATAACACATTTCAAAATCAAACAAAAATCTCAACATCAACCAACATTAACAAGTAACAATCCAACAGACGTTTATGCATTGTCATGATTAAGATCCAAAAAATAATCACGATTTCAATTTCAATAATAAAATTGAGATATATAGCACTGACTCAATAATGTATGTTCACTTACAAAATGCTTAATGTAATTGGTGAATTGGTGAGAAACATCCATCACCACAAATGACACATATAAATGGAAAGATGACTTGCTTAAGGTCATCAAACACTACACAATCGCTCTTGTTGCCACCCTTGGGGAAGAAGAAGAATCATGTGTTGAAAGTGAGAGGAAGAAAGTAAGAGTTTAGTTGATAGTATGAAGAGAATTTATGTAGAAAACTTATGTATATACGGATAGTTAAAAATGGGTTTTTTTTACATGAATGGGCAAATGTGATATCCTGTAAAAGTAACACTACAAGAAACTTTTGTGAAAACTATACACAGTCAGTTTTGTTTAATATACCTCATACCTTCATAACTTAAAGGTTTAATGTCTCAATAGGTCCTTATTTTCGTTCAGAATTTCAAATAGGTCCCTTTCTTATTCGGTGTCTCAATTAAGTCCTCATTTTCTTAAAATTGAATCAAATAGGACCTTTTCGTCAAATTGAGATGACGCCGTTAAGAAAGGTATCTTGACCGTGTAGTTTTTTATTACGTGACATTGAAAATATGACTGAATTATATTTTTTTAATTTTTGAATTAAAAAATGAAGTATACTCTTTATATTTCATTTTTTAATTCAAAAATTAAAAAAAATACAATTCAGTCACGTTTTTAATGTCACGTAATAAAAAACTACACTGTGAGCATATCCTACGGTGTCATCTTAATTTGATAGAAAGATCCTATTTGATTCAATTTTACAAAAATAAGGACTCAATTGAAACGTCGAAAAAAAAAACTTATTTAAAATTTTGAAGGAAAATGATGACCTGTTAAGACATTAAACATAACTTAGAGTATAGGAAATTCTTAGAAAAACGAGAAGTGTATAAAAAAGATGTAGAAATATAGAGAGCAAACCTTCCATATATGAACAATTTTACTATTCCTGTGTGGAGGTTAGATACCAAAAAGAACGTGAGCATGTTTCCTAACTTTTCCCAAATTTTTCCATTTCAGTATGAATTCTCCATAAAATCTTGCTTCCACAAAACAACTGCAGACAGTATGATTAGACTCACAACGGGGTAAGTCAGTTTCCGCAAACCAAAAAATTACAAAAGCCAAAACACATAAATAGATGTGAAGGTAATTAATGGTTCTGTGTCAATGACAATGATGAATTGTGAATTCAAATTTGCAGGGTTGTTATACAAGTTCTATGCAGCTACGTGACTTTGCCTCTTTATGCTCTAGTCACACAGGTCAAATGCTATAAAAATAAGATCACGATATTTTAACAAATTCTTTTAATAATTATTTTGACAATAGATTTTATATCATTATTTTATTAGTTTATATATTTAAAACGACTATAAAATGTACTGTTGTCAAAAAAATTATAAAAAAAAAATCGTTAAAGATACAATTTTTTATAAAAATAATCTCATTGGATCTTTATACATACTACGTATCTATAATCAAACAAAGATTTGATTATCCTGTTCTTGCAGATGGGTTCAACTTTGAAACCAACCATTTTCAATGATCGAGTAGCAGCAGCATTGAAGAAATGGCACCATACTTCCAAAAAGAATGTCAAACACAGAAAGCACTCTAAGGCTAAAAATTTCTCACCATTCTCCAGCAAGTCATCAACCCCTACAGTTGGCATGTCTCCCATTCATCTTCTGCATAGACACCCTGCTGGCAGAAGTGACAGTGCACGAACTTCTCCAAGAAACTCCAACTATGAAAATGAACAATGTGATGTGCAAGGTGAATCTTTCGCAAGAAACCATCCAGGAACAGATGAGACCCAAATGCAAGTTCTGGGGTCTCCTCAAACAACAGCATTTCCTGTTACCACTAAACATGAAATCTACATTGGTTCCTCAGAATTTTCATTTGAGAAGCGAAACACCAGAAAGGGTTAGGTTTAGATAATGATGTTTTTGTTAACAAGTTTAAGTATACAGCTTCAAATAAATGTATTGAGAATTACGGTGTTGAACGATAATTTTGTCAAATAATTCAAAAACATTAAAATTAACTACTTCTCTACACGAAACCAAATAATTATTTTCAATTGGAAGAAAAATGCTAAGGATATTAGTTTAATGAACATAACTACTTCTCTCTCACCGGATTGCAATTGGGTTCGTGCTTTCTCAAAGGAGTAGCACATCGTGATAAGCTTCGCATATCATAAAGGAGCATCGCATAACATTGCATGGTGTTCTTACCACCACCTCTATTATAATTTAAAATAAAGAAATATTTGTATTGTAAATTAAAATAAAGAAATATTTAGAATAATTCTTGAGTTTCTTAAAATGAGATACACAAGGTTTTCATTGAGCGGTGTATAGAAAATTATATAGTAAAGTTTATATTTCATATATGAATGAAATGGATCAACTGTGAATCTTACTTAAACTATAGTAGGAAGCTAAATGACTTTCAATACTTATTCGCTTAACGAAAAGATAGAAGGATATGTAAGCTTTTACACTGTTATGATTGTGCATGTAAAGCCTAAAATGGAGGATCTTGCTTGTATATGTAACTAGAACAACTAAAAGACTTAGCAAATTGATTGAATGACTTTTTAATTAATTTGATATATGTTAAGAAATTAATTGAATAATAATTAGGAGAAAACCAATGAAGAATCATATTAGGAGAACGTTGGAGAACCAACTTCCTCTTAGTTAACTTGTTCTTCTAATATCATCATTATTACTTTTTCTAAACCACTTTTGATAGTATGTCCCTAGCCATGGCCAAGCACACTCAAAAGAAGTTGGAGTCATCATGGATAATTTGTGAATTCTTAGTATAATAAGTTTATTTTGGGTCTTGTATGGACATAATAGTATTAGGGTTTTCTTTTGGGTCTTGTATAATGGGCCAAATAGTCTAAGATTTCCATTTGGGTCTTTATCATAGACCATGTAGTGTGGGGATTTTAGAGAGTTGACCTTAAGGCAATATAAGAAGTCTTGTCTTCCAAGGTAAAGGGAATGAAAATAATCTTTTGGAAGAATAGTAGTCACAGGGCATGCTCTTAATGAAGAAGATTTCTCCTTAGTAATGGCGACATGGCATGCTCCTAATGTAAAAGTTTTCACCTTAGTAGTGATCATGTGTCATGCTCCTAATGGAAATGATTTCTCCCTAGTAGTGGTCATTTGTTGTTCTTCTAGTGAAAAGGATTTCACTTTGGTCTCCAAGTTTGTGTATTAGGGTTTTACTTCTACAATTTGAAAACACATTTAGGGTTACCTAAGCTTATAAAATAAAGGTTTGTTCCCCATGTAAATTCATTTGAATTTAGTATTGTTTTGCTACCAAATTTGTGTCATACTACTCAACTTAGGTCACCAAGGCTAAAACACCCCTTCTAGATTCTCTTTAGCCAATTTTTTAAAAGTTAGCTCAACATTTACTGGTAGCACCAAAATACCATCATAGTCTCTCCCCCTTGCTAGAGTCATATATCTTGGAGGAGAAGGGTCATCCCATCACATCAAAACCATCATATGTGCACCATATTTCCACCATCATCAAGCTTCTGCAAACCACCACCCATTTCGGAGTCTCTCCCTGGCTTGAGTCATATAGTTTGGAAGAATGTATCCCATCATTTGGTAATTAGAGCTTAGGTTATTGTATTTGTCTGTGTTTTCCAGCCTTGTCTTGTAGTAGTTATCCTAGAATTGTCTAAATCAACCTTCCTTACTTATAAAATAGTGTTGGCAGTAAACATTTATGACTTTTAAAACTAAACTACATCGAACTCAGAGGTCCAAAAATTACTTGGTTGTAGTAAAGTGAAAGCCCTTTGACTCTAGTTTACAACAATAAAAATAAAAACTCATTTAATGTTCTGTGGAGAAAATTTGTGAGCAAAATAGTTAGCAAAGTTCAAAGTTCTCAAAATATTGTCATCAACATTTTCAAGGTTATGTTTTGTAGTTTTGGCTATTGTTTTATGTCTTCTGAATGTTCCTAAATGTGTTGGATGAAAATTTACATGTGCATATCTTTTTTTCAGTCCTAATTGATTGTTTCACATTCAGTTATCATATGTTGTTGGGTCATTTTTATTTTCAAATCAATTTATGTTGTTAAGAATCATATGTATTCCTTTTTGTGTCATTTTCTTAGTTTAGCTTTTGGAAAAATCTCATAAATATGTGTTCTTGTGTGTTTTCAAAATTTCACTGTACATGTTCTTTTGAGTCATACTTGTTATTAGATCATTAACAAGTTCATCGAGTTATGTTTCCATTATGTTTTGTTGAGTTTCATATTCTTTTCATTTTAGTAGGTCCTTTCCATTTTGAGTTTCTTCTTGTTCAAGTGCAATTATATATTGAAAATATGTTGTAGTGGTTTTATTTTGGTGCTAGAAAATTATTGAGGAAAATAGAAAAGAAATTTATAAAAAGATCAAAAGAAAAATCAAGAAAAGTTAATCAAAACAAGTGCACTACTACTACCTTCTTTAGGATGTTTATTTTGCTTGCATTTGAAAATATTTTGGGACTGTAAACTGGACTTTCCAATAGTTATTGGTATCGGTTTGAGCTAAAAAGTGACTATATGAACCATTAGTCATCAACTAAAGAGAATAAGAAGCATACTCCTCTCTATTCTATCTGTTTTAGGCTTTGTTCATTCATTCTAATGTCTTTCTTTAGGTGATTCTCTTTGTCTGCTTAACCTTGTTTGTAGCCATTTATTTTCTTGTTTTTCCATCTTGGTACTCTTGGTTTTGTCACATAAACTCTCCTTTTGAAGTTAGCCTTCTTTCTTTTTAAGCCTTTTCTTGATTTCTCTTCTTTGGCATCCTCTCATCTTTTATTTGTTTTGGTGTGTAAGTTCTCTTTTGAAGTGAACCAACCCTTGACATATCATCTTAAGGGATGGAAACATTAAGTGGACTTAAACTTTTGGTGAGTAAACAAGAAGAAAAGGAGAAAAACACTTGGAGAAGAAGAGAAACACATTGGTTGTATGCACGATTTTCATTTATTTTAGTTGTGATTTTACTTGTTTTGCTTGTCATAATCTTGGCCTAGTTAGGTGTCTTGAGAAAGCCTTTGGTATTCAATTACATCTCCTACCTAATTAGAACCTTAATTTGATGTGGTGAAGTATATCTTAGTTAGTAAGTGTTTTACCATTAGACTGAATAGTTTAGAATAATTACTTTCTTTGTTTGCTTATAGTTTAGTGTGTCTAATTGTTTCTGAAACTTAATCACTTTAAGAAATTTAATGCAAAAGGGCTTAAAATAAACTTTAGTTAAAAAAGACTTAGTTATTAAAGAATCTATCGTGAATTATTTCTTTTTTACTAGAAGTAAACAACTTCATTTGTCTCCTTATCTTTTAAGAAATTCTTTTTAAAATAACAAATTTGTTTATGTATAAGCATATCATAAAATCAAAAAATGTTTAGAGATATTTTTTACCAAATTAGTAATGATTATAGTAAAAAGATCTTACTAAATTTAAACCATTTAACCCAAGAACTAAAATCAATAAAAAAATCAAAAGGTCATATATTAAAGAAAAAAAGAATATTAAAAGAAAGACACAATTGTCATCGTAGAAAAGGAACTTAATATTTTAAAACTAAAATATAAAAAGATGCACGAGAATATTAAAAGAAAAAGAAAAACAAGACCAGAGAAGGAAAGAAAAACAAAGAAAAAATGGAAAGAAAGAAAAGAGAAAGAGGAACATAAAAGAAGAGAAAAAGAGATGATAGAGAAATAAATAAAGAAATGAAAAAAAAAAAATTGAAAGAAAAGAAGAAAAAAAACGCTACTAAAAAGACATAGCATCCCTCTATAACAATTAAAATCAAGATGACAGAAAATTTTCCAATATTTAAACTTTTCTCAATTTATCCTTAAATCATCTTTCTTAATTTTAATCTTTACTTTTGAAAATATTTCATCTTTATTTTCACTTCTCATTGTTTTAAACTCTCTAAAATCACACTTTGAGCTGATGTATCTTCTTGGTTACAATTAATTCAAAATAAATTAAAACACTTGTGTGAAGTGAGTCTTAAAAGATCTCAAAGAAATTCTTTTAAAATTAACATAAGGCTAATTTTTCATTTAGATATATTTTTTCTATAATACATAAATTTATTGAAATTTCTGTAATAAGCAGTCTGCATAAATATATTTAACTTGGATGTTGGCAAAAAAAAGAACATTTATGCATATTGATGCTATACATATAACTAATAAGGTAAAATCAATTCATGTTGACCAGATTTAAATTCCTAGATTGAAATACAGATGAGAAATAAACAATGAAAAATGTAAGTAGCCTTAAATTTAGGGTTTACATTTACAATGCCTACCAGATTTTCGTCTCCCAGAAACATTTTTCACCTTCCGTACTATCAGCTACACAAGGATAAATGTTGCTGCTAATGACCAAAATGTAAAAATTATAATTTTAAGATGTAAACTTAAATGCATAAATTTCTATATCTTACCAATCTTAGATTCAACACTATGCTATATTGAACATCTTGCTTTCTCATTTTTGTACCATTTTCATTTCTCAGCGAAATGTTGCACTACGATTCCCAGATGCAGGAAAAGCCTGACGTCTTTTACCTTGTTGCAATTGTTTAGTCGAATCACTAGCTTGTTCCTGTCCAATTGTCGAACGTTGCTTGCTATCTGAGACCTCTACTTCGCCACAATCCCGGGAAGATGCATGCTTTGTATGTTCTCCAAACTCGACATGCTTCCTTGCAGCTTCATAATCAAATGCCTTCAGCTGCACCACGCCACTGGACTGTTCAGTTTTCCTGTGCTGTCTGGTTTTATTCTTTTGGTCATTTGAGTGAAAGCATTTCTTAAAATTTGATGATAATTCCATGAGAGACACTGGTTCTTTGTCCTCTTTTTTCGATGTGAACACACCAGAATTTTTTTCCATGCTCACATTGTAGTTTTCTAGGTTATTCAGCTCCATACTCTCTGCACCCGTATCAGATTCTAGCATTATAATCTCATCAAGAGGAGAGGCAGAAACTATATCAGAAACAGGTTTTGGTGGCTCTAACATTTCAGACGCTACACAGGGAGTTTCTACTGTAGGTTCTGACTTCTCGCTGCTACCCAAAAATGTATGGAAAGGAAGACTAACGGAAGATCTAATCTGCTCTAACTTGATATCTTCCTTTCCCTGAGAAGTCAAAAATATGCGGTATCAAAATAGTAGTCAACAGACAAGGAGCTACATATTAGCATCACATGTAATATAGACATCCATTGAGTTTGACAAGAGGATACCTTATCAGGACCAAGCTTCCTCTTTGAAGCTGAATTCCCCAGAAATGCCCCAAAAGCACCAGAAGGTTTTTTAAGCACCTGAACAGTTGTTCTATTTCCCTATCAACAGATTAACAGATATACTTCAAATCAATGTTCATCACTAGGTGGATAAAAAATACAACATTTTTCAACCTTTTCCGGAGAAAGTGCACCAACATTTGCATCCCTATCCTGCTCTGAAACTGTGACACTGACCCTTGGTGGCTCAGATGTAAGACTGCTGGACTTGATTTTTATTTGTACACTTGTATCTTGATGCAGAGAAGTTTCCTATTTGGGATCAAAAGAATAAATCGTGACTTCTCAAGGATAATATTACTACAGCTAGTATTTTCAATTTCAACACTCTAGTTGGACTTCCAACCTTAGAATCTTGTTTATGGAACTGGGGGTCTTCAGTTCCATCAGTAACTGGTACCACATCTAATGCCTGTTAAGCAATCATACAACTCAATCAACAAAAAATAGAAATTAAGACTGAAAAAAATAAAAATAAAACCCATTATGCTGGTAGAAAAAGCATTAATTCTTTAAAGTATTATCAGTAATTATACACACCAGGTTGCTTAATTTTATTTGTTTTGAAACTTAGCTGGCATTCATAATGGGTCCAAAAGACAATGGAGCAATTTACCAAAATCCCAGTTAAAGAGGGTGCCTTTTCAAATTTATATATTTAAAAATACCTTACATCTATATTACTTTAAAAATACCTTACAATATTATGCAGAAAATCAAACTGAAATGACCTATAAATAATTATTAAATTGTAACATTTAAATTTAAATTTGTTAGAAGTGGATTTTAACCTTTGTCAACCTTATAAAATCATTTGGAAAGATGTACACCCGCTTACATATAGTAAGATGTATAATGAGGAGAACTGATACATGATTAGTGTAGCCGGTGAGTTGGGAATCTACTATTAGCCTGGAATATTACTAGCCGACACCAAACAAATAGATCTTAAGTGTTGGAACATTATAAATACCAATGTTGTAAAATCGAAAGTAAAATCCTTTGAATATGGAGCACACTGAGAGTTGATGCAAGCACTGGATCACAGAGAGATTGAATCACTGTGGATCAAGATGGAGCTCATCAAATTGTGGGATAATGGGTCACTTCAATCCTTCCGGACTTGTGAAGTTAAAGATTCAGATGCTCACTATTGTATTTTAGTAAGTTTTTCATTTTATCCTTGCTATAATTTTATTCTTTATAACAATAGTATCCTGCTATTAATACTAGGATTATGTATTTATAAAGATCCCATAATTACTGGGATTTGTTTCTTTAGAATTAGCTCTCTATATTTCCTAAAATAACCATCAAGCTCATGGATCATAGGTCCAATGGCCTCGTTATTGTAATACCAAAAAACATATTCTTTCTAATTTGAGAATGTGTGTGTATGTATGTATATATATACATATATGTGTGTATTTGTGTATGCGTGTGTGTGTGTGTGTGTATACACACACACATACACAAATACACACATATATGTATACACACACATATAATACATAATTGTAAATATGTTACTTACGGCGGCAGCTTGTGCTTCTTTCAACAGTTGAGATGCTTCCTCAAATGCAGCAGCATTTTGAATAGAATGTCTAATGATGCTGACTACTGTATCCAGATTGTGTTCAACATAAGGGTGTTTTGACTTCACTAATCGCCTTAGTTTGCTTGTAGTAAGAGGAATCTGCTTAGCTTTTAAAAAAGTAAACACAAATTAAGCTATGAACGTAAAGCCAAATTGATAACATTAAGATACCCAGAACTTGCACATGTTCCATACCGATTTCAAGAACAGATTTATTTGGCAATACATATCCTGTACTCTCATCCTCTGCTCGGGCAACAATGTCTCTCCATTCACACAGTCCCTGCAAGCCCGGAAAACAGTATAAAACCTTCAATGGATGTTAAATAAAGAGAGCAACGAAATCCAAAACGAATGCAAATTATGCAATATGTAATATTCCACATTCTACTAGTTTTACAAGTAGGACATTCTTCTATCACAAATTCTTTACATTGTTCCAGCACTGGAATCTATTTGGATTGTTCTAAAAAAACTTGTATATAAATACAAGAATCATGCTTGGAGGGCTACTAGTATTATTTCTCCGCGTCCAACCTAAACACTTTCGTGATAGAAACCAACATGAAAGAGCAAGATAACTATTCCAGAAGTGGCTAGTGATGATTGAGATGATAACAGGGGAACTGCACTGTCATTATTTAAGTAACTGAAATAAAGATGGCAAGGACATTTATGGTGGTAAGAAATGGTATCAATAGCTAAGTTAATATTTTCATGATCACATTGAAATTGGTTATTGTATAAGATAAAGAAAATTAACGAAGAGATTGATCTATAAAATAAAGGAAATAAGTTCATGAACTAATAAATCAAATTTGTTTATCCTAAGACCTTGTAGGAGGTTTTTTCTTTTAATTTTACTTTGTATTTTTATAGTTTGAATAGGTTTTATGCATTTATAAAAAATTGGACTGATTCACTCTATTCAACATTCAACTGGTTTCTAGGCATCATTATATAGGAGAGATGGCAAACCAGTTCTAGGCATAGCATTGGAACCCCTATGTGGGCCTTTTGTTTACCAAGGGTTCAAATCCCTCTCTTTCCAAATGTTTACCAAATTCATCAATATTAGTCATCCCAATGCATCCATTATTTCAAATTTGTTTGTTGATATTAGTATTAGTTGACACTGCTATACAAGTCATGTTATTGAATAAAAAGTCCTCAAATTCTCACATTATAGAGAATTTTTGGGCTTGGGATGTCCCTAAAGATAATGAACCAAGATTTTACCATGACTGCAATTTTAGAGAGACACAAGTGCAAAAGCCTATGGCGTCCCTTCTGTTTTGATGGTCGCTTCTGTTTTGATGGTTTGGTTTGGTTTACATAGGATGGTTTGGTGTTTTGATGATTCCTACTTTATTAACTGCAACTTCTGTATTTAGTATTGCTGCCCCACCAGTAGATATTGATAGTATTCATAAGCCTCTTTCAGGATCTCTACTTTATGGAAACAATATCATTTGTGGTGCAAATAGTCCTTAGGTATGTGACTATAGGTTTGCATTTTTATCCAGCTTCTGTTGATGAATGGTGGTTATTCAACGGTAGTCCTTATGAACTAATTGTTCTACACTTCTTATTTGGTGTAGCTTGCTACATGGGTCGTGAGTGGTATGTTAAATTGACATTCGAGAAAATAATGGCATGTAGATTAAAACATAGAATTGACCACAATACTTAAAATATGGGATAGCAATAATTCAGTTAAAGATTGCTTAGTGGAACAGTTGAGAACATTTTTCATGCTCAAAATTGGTGCCACAAATAATTTAAAAAATAGTAACTCACAGAAACGATGGCAAGCTGCTGAGCATTGAAACCAGCTCCTTGCAACCTATCAAGAAACAGTAACTAAGCTTTACTTTAGATTTCTTGGCATGCATTACATGCAACACAACTTTAAACACTCCCTTTACGTAAAAGTCATTGATGTAATCAAGATATACAAAAAGATATTAGTGAACAATTGCTACTTGTATACTACACAAAATTCATGAAACAGCTATTATAAAAGTAACGAACCCATATATATGAAGATAGGAGTTCTCTGTCAAAAGTTCTTTCTCATACAGCTGCATGCAGACATCATAACTTCGCTTGTAGACCTGTTCGTTTTTGAGTAATTCCATTAGAAACCCAAAAATGAAAATTCATCAAGCCAACCATTATGCCAAGTTGTATCTCAATTTAATTAACATTTATAATTAAAACATTGCCCAAAGTCCTTTATGCATAGAAAGCAAAGGTCAAACGGGTCTAATCAAACCATTATTGTAAAATCTATAGAAGTTCAAATAACTGATTAAGAAGCCTGTGAATATAAAAGAGAACCCTATGGTTTTTCGTAATGACTGTTTGATGGTTCACATGCTCATCCAGTTAGTTTGATATCAGGTATGCAACAATGAAATACAGAAGAGAGAAGCAACTAAAACAACAACTATATATGCTTGTATGGACTAGCTAATTTTGGGATGCAAAAATAAAATCTTCTATGTCAGCTTTCTAAGATCCCTTCCGAACAGAGAAAAAAATTATTATTTCTGTGAGAATACCTTTGTTAAACATGCATATAACACAACAAATTTCATGCAGAAAAAAGTAGGAAGAACTGATAAACAGTAATGTCACCTTCTACTATGAAAAATTGGTAAGGTTTAACGCACAACTTAAAGCAATCATAGTTTAACACACCTTGTAAACTTGTTCAAGGTAACAGAAATATCATTAAAAAAATTTAACCACACAAATTTCTACACTCAGTAAAGCATCTGTAGGACATTCAACCAACTAAATCAAATTCATCCACGGAAAGAGATTCCTTTAGTGTAGAAGATAGTTACCTCCACCACAGGAGTATCAGTAGACTCAGAACTTTCAGACTCCTTAGACAAGGCAAATAACTTAATCCTCATTAAATCATATATATATAACAGATAGTGTGTATCTTCTCTAGCATATCTGTCATCAGAAAACAGTTAATTAGGTTGTAACAATTAGATTGTTCATGGCATTATACCAGTAATCATCAAGCTGAAACCAAGACAAAAAAAGTAAATTATTTTCTTTTTATTGAAGGGGGAGGGAGGAACTACACACAAGATTTGAAATAGCAAAAATTTAGCATTGCGGTGACAATTTAATTTCCCTGTTATGTGCAGATCAGAGAGAACTTAATTATCTCTTAGCTGATCCATTCATTTATATGAATTCTTACATCAGTAAACTACAACAATATATGATGATCCACACTTAAGTATCAAATAGGTAATACAGAAGATAGATTAACCTATTTTAAAAGGTTAACCCCTTCACATAAGTTTGTTTTCTTATTATTTTTATAGGATTGGAGTTCGTGACTGATTAAACGGGAATTAAATGTAACAAGGAAAGGAAATGAAGAATCAAGGAAGTGTTAAACTTGACAAGTTAAAATATATACCTTAGCATCTCATCAGGAAGTGGACGTAGCCTCCAATCTGCATTCTGGTAACTGCAAGGAGTTGTTAATATAAAACTTCCAAAATTTATGCAAGAAAAAATTTGGATAAATCAAGCCCAAAAGAAAAAAGTATAGCAGATGGGCTCAATCAGTTCATTTAAAATTAAAGCAAAAAAGTAAGGACAACATACTCTTTGTTTGCAGTAACTTCACAAAAATGGTACAGAATATACTCCAAACTATTTCTCTCCAAGCCTAACAACTTTGAAGCCTAAGCAATGTCATAAAAATAGATTAGTCTAGGGCCAAATATTCTTCAACTAAAACATTATAAATACATGAATACCTAGTTACAAAATTACAAAATTTCTTACATGATTACTATTACAAACCAAATACGTGGTATTGGACTTTAGCATCTCAATCGATTATAAAGAAAATAGTTTCTATCAATAGTCAGAGCATTTAAACAAACCTGGTGAGTGTCAAACAAATTACAAACGTAAATTCCAAAGTCTCGTTGAAGCCATAAAATATCACGATCCGCCCCATGCATGACCTAATTAGTAGTAAATAATGTTCATAGAATGAGACAAAAATGTTAAATTAAGAGAAAAAACAATCATGTGCAACTAACCTTTTTCTTGGAAGGGTCCTTGAAAACATCCCTGAGATAGGGTCCTATATGAATGCGAAGTTTCAATGTGTCAACAACAAAATCTTCAGCCCTTGTCGAGATTTGCATAAGGCAAGTCAAACCTTGAAAAGACCGATATTGATTATGTTCCAAATCAACCTATATATTTCAACTTCAAGTCATTACAAAAAATAAGTCAAAAGAATGCAATGAATGCGAATCATAGTGATTGTAAGAGAGGAGAGATATTATTCCAACAATCAAATGCAATTTAAAATGGGTGCATCTAATGATGAAGACACAGTCAAGGACAAAGCACTTGAAGGAATTGGAAGGCCCATGACTAGGTCAAGAACTAGGAAAGCTAAGTAAGCTAGGGAACATAAGGTGACATCCCTACTTTAAGATATTCAATCTCAAAGCCCATAGGAGCCAAAATTAGGTAATTGTCTAAAGCGTATTGAAGATTCATGAGCCTTCAAGACAAGAAGAAATTTCTAATCAGTTTACATTTTGTTTTCTTTAAAATTTGCAAAAATGGGCCACCAACTTTTGGCATTGTTTTTTCTTGAATTTTCTTCTGGGAGTTTTGAGAGTTTTAATTGTGAAGTGGGCTGCATGTGGCACCCTTATGATCTGACCAAAATCTGCTAAGAACACCTCAAGGCGTTTTCATGTTCTCTTAGTGGAAATTTAAGGCAGTGTGTAGTGGAAATTAAATCTCCACATGGGAGGGTTCAAACAAATGTTTAGTCAAGCAATTAGAAGCTTTTACTGGGCTTTTATGAAGCCTTTAGGGCTATCCACAGGGAATTAAAGTTCACTTCTTAAGGGTCACAATAGAAACAAAAACCAAAACACAAACAAGAACTCTCTAGTGAAGTGTAAAACCAGAAAAAATGGAATAGTGATAGTTTACCTCAACGACTAAATCTAAAAGTTCAAGTCCAAAATATACAATTAAGATCCATTAAGGTAATACAACAAAAATTCATTTGTGACATGAGTCAGATTGGATGGCTAGAACTTAATGGTCCATCAAATTGTACTCCTTATCATGTGTTATTGCAATTACACTTTTCAGGTACAATAATCAAACTATGTAATTAGTCATGAGCTATTTGTAGATAGAATTTTATGAATAGTGATCATGTTTACCGAAAATTCGTTCACAGAACGCAGCCTAGCAGCCAACTCCTTTAAATCTTTTACTTCCTCCACAAGCTTGAAAGGAGTGTTATCTATTGAGGGAGGCTTCATTGGCACAACATCCCCAGGATTTCTATCAACAAAATCCAAAACAGAGAGCATTTCCTGGAATAAAAAATAATGATAGATTAACACGAAAAAGATACGAAAGATGACAAAAACATCTAAGACAATAAAAAAATTATGAAAATTTTCATTCAATTCATCTAAGACACACAAGGTTGGAGATCACTGATGCAAAACAAAGTACAACTACCAATAGCTACTCTGCGAGACATACATGCTAGAAAAGCAATATCTAGACGAAGAATAATCAGACAAATAAAAGTTGTTTTTAAATAGATTTCAATACATAAAAAGAATTTAACCCTTCCAAATTATTCCTTCATGTATCAAAAGACTTTCAACAAGACTCATTGAATCAATATCCCTCGTTCATGCAAATATTAGAAAAGTGAAAGGGTATGAACATGACACAGAAAAATATCATTGAACACAAGCAATTGGTTTAAAGTACACCATACCAACATATAAATAGTCAGCAAGATTTACCTCGAGAATGCTATTTAACAACCCCATGAAATTACCATTATTATTACTTCTTAATTGAAGAGAGTCTGTAACTACACATTGCAGTTCACAAAAAGGGACAGAATTGAATTTAACTAAAGACATTCTTGAATGAGATTTATATCTTCTCCCATTGTTAATTAACAAGATATGGTCAAGTCGGAGAAAGAAAGACATAACAAAAAGAATATATAAATAGTCAGCAAGATTGATCTTGAGAATACTATTTAGCAAACCATTGAAACTGGCATTATTGCCACTTCTTAATTGAAGAGACTCTGCAACTTTTCATTACAATTTACAGAGGGGATACAATTGAGTTTAACTAAAGACATTCTATAATGGGATTTGCAACTTCTCCCATTGTTAATTAACAAGATATGGTCACGTCAGAGAAAGAAAGACATAATAAAAAAGAAATATGTGTTGTGATCCTACGACCAATGATTGTGTAACTTATTTCTCTCCCACATATCTTGTTTCTTAACAAGAGAAGAAAAACCAAATTTCTTCTCTTACCTGGCCATGTTAGATCCCAGTTTTTAGAACTCTCCCCTTATAAAGGAAATGGAGTTGTGATATATTTTTAACATTATGATTCAATCTTGTTGTTTCAGGGGGTTCAGAACCATTTATTATGCTAAATTAGCAAGATGCATCAATGAGATAACATTAATATCAACAAGACCACATAACAACTTTAAACAAGTTATCACATGCCAAATGAAAACTTGATATACACGCCAGCCTAAGTCAAACATAACCTTAATGGAAAGAAAGTAAAAAGCCACACGCCTGCCAAAACTAGCTTTTTCAACATAAGCAAATATGAGAGGCAGCCATACAATCATATTTTACAAAGACTACAATCAGAGACAATTGAAATAATTTCCTTCATATAAGTTTGTTAGAAAAATAAAACATAAGGGAAAATAACAAATACAACAAAAGATTATGTTCATTCTAATAACTAGCCGCTAAATTGTTAAAAAAAAATTCATCCATCACAGCCACATCCTATAATGTCCAACTGATCTTCTACAAACTTTAACTTACATAATTCTTGTTCTCTACTTTTAAGAGTATTCACATGGGAAGTTAATCTATACATACTCACAAAAACTAATAAGCAAAACATAAACAAAAATACTAAATAACGAACCAGCGGATGAATGAACCTTGTCCCATCGTCACTACTCTGCAACCACACATGCTCAAAAGGCATGTTTGCATTATTAACCACTATACTATACTCATCCTGCGGTCTCCTTATCGTTGGAATATGAAACGGAACCTTGGGCTTGGGTCCCATCGTCTTCTTATCCTTAGTCGCCACAGTGACTCCAGGTGTCGCCGGACTCGCCTCAGAACCCGTCCCTGGAATCACATTCCCTCTTACCCCTTTCTTCTTCCTAGAAACCAGCTGAAACCCATCCTCCTCCATCGGGTGCTTCGCTGAATGCCCAGTTTTTTCCTCCTCCCGATGCCTTCGGAACTCGTCCATGGATGCATCAAACCGCTCCAGAACATCATCGTTCACGTTCACAAGCCAGTCATAGGCGTCGTCGACGTCGGCAGGGAACGCTGCGTGCGCCGCGGCTCCGATGGCCTCCAGCATCGACCGCGACTCCCTCGCGATTTCCTCGACAGGGACCTTAAACTCCTCAAAGTTTCGGTAGAAGTGGAAGTCCTTGTTGGAAGGGAGGCAGCGCGAGGACGCGGCGAGCTTTGCCACCGATGAGGAGAGAGGACCCGCTGCTAGGGTCTGCAGCGCCTGGGCCTTCGCCGCCGCGGCGGAAGGTTGGTCATGGTCCACGTCCATGGCGTCGCAAAGATCGATCAATAGAATTTTTGTAAAGATTTCCAAATTTTTTTGTTTTTCTTAGGGTTAGGGTTTAGGATTCTAGCAGCGTCGCCACCATTGTCAAGCACTGCGTTTCCCTTGCAAGTGAAAAAAGAGTGAGAAGACCGAGAAAGTGCGTTCGTATTTATATACGTTCATCTCACGTGTTTTGGGTGTGAGAGTCCAATTATTTTGACGACCCGCACCAAACAGGATTATTTAATTTGCCTAAGGTTCATTTATACTTGTCATATAACGATATTCTTTCACATTTATCATTTTTTAATTTAACCTTTTTTTTTAATTTAATAATTTTTTAATTAAATAAATTAAACTATCTATAAAAATAAATAAAAATTGTAAGATCCTATAGTCTTAAAAATAAAGTAGTTTTCAGACTTTGAATTTTTGATTGAAAATTAGTATTCTTGAGTGTATATTTTTGTTATAACATAATTATTATGTTATTTCTTTATGGGAAAAAAGGTTACCATTATTTAATTGGTGTAAAAATTAATTAAGGGAGATGTAAAAAGAAAAAAACATACAAATCAAATAATATGCCTATTTAATAAAATGATATTATGTGAATCTTTTACAAGATTTAGTTGTTTTTTAAAAATTAGTTAAATGAAAGTAGGAGATATAATCTTTGTGGGTTTAAATATTAAAAGAAATATTATTTTTAGAGAAAATCATTATTAGATATTTTAAAAGATTACGTAAATTTTAAAAAGATTTGATGGTTGATGATATTTTAAGTAATAGTTAAGAAAGAATAAAAGAGAAAAACTTAGTAGTTTTATAGATAAATTGAGATATTTTATTAAAATTAAAAAGATAGAGATAGAATGTAACATCCCGATTTTTGAGATGTGATTATTAAAAATCGGTGAAATTCAAAATTTATCATAGCATCAAAAAGTACTTAAAGAAAACCTTATTTTATTTCAAGTAATAAAATAACGAAGGAATTACTCCAATTATATTGTCTTAACTTGTAAAACAAAATAACTTTAAATGAAGCCCAAGGTTATTCCTCATCCTCTCTCGAGTCAATCACACATTTGGAACCTCTGTAATACTATCTACTCACGTATAACATATTATACGATCATCACCGATCATTTCATTCACAAACACACAAACACAAACATGTATGGGTTAAGCTGCCAATAAAATAATCATGACAACAAGATACATACATACTGATTATATCAACCATAATCAAACACACAACAAGATCCATATCTTTTGAACCATAATAAAACACAAACAAGATACATACCTTCATATTATATCAACCATAACCAAACACCACATACATAGTAGTAATAATAATAGGATTCTTAATCCTCTAACATAAACAATTCAATCATACTGAATTACTCAATCCTCCATCCCTGATCCTTAAACTTTGATAATTGATCCTTGATTTGTAACTCTTCATGTCATCACTCACATCTCACACATAGTTTAAGATTCAAATAAAATAAAAATATCTTTTTTTATTTGTAAATTTTATAATAATAAATATTTATTTGTGGTATAATATTGGGTGATAAAATGTCTAGAAGTTGTATAAAAAAAATAATTAATAATTTTTTTTTATTTTAAATTCCGAAATAGGTTAAAGAAGTGTTTTAATACAAATGTTTACGCTAAAATTCTAGCGAGTTATCGCTAGTTTGTCCAATCACTTTATCCGATGAATGGTGTCGTGTGTGATCCCCTTCTGCAGCCTTTTAAAAGGCTTTTGCTATTTTTTTCTTCTTTTGGTTGGGTTGGCAGCGTGTGGGGCCTCCAATTTTGTGTGTGGTGAGAGAAAAAGTACTTTTATGGTAAGGGTAGAGGGAAGGGCTATCTTGTGATATTTTGATTTTTTGTTAGGAAAATGTTTTTTAGCAACTTTTTTTTTTACATTTTTTTTAAACTTATACTGGTGCGTTTGAAATATTTTTTTAAAATAAATTCAAGCAAATCAATAAAACAGGTAGTTTGTTGTTAAAAAATTGTTAAAAAAAATTATAAAGTATCATGGTCTTTTTTATGTGTATTTGTGGGTCCCAAGGGGGGTAGTTAGCCAATAGAAAGTAAGTTTGGTTTTTTTTTCTCTCCTTTGCATGAAGTGGTGCAATTCTTTATGTTGAGTGTGGGTTTTAAGTGAGAAAGAAAGGCTCACTGCTAGGTTGGCTCGTGGGCTTAATCCAAGGGGAGAAACCCATTAGTTTTCTTTTCCCTTAGTCTAAGTTTATGGGCATTATAGGGAATTATCATTAGCAGGCTGGAAGAGTGTTTCGAATGAGATCATAGCGTTATTTTAAGGAAGTAAATATATTTGGGTGTTGCTCCTTCCATCTCTCCGTTTGCTTCCTCCACCTCCCCGCTTCCTCTTTTACCCTTCACTCTATTTTTCTATTCCTATTTTATCCTTTCAATAAAAGTTTATTTTTAAGGTTAAAATTTTATAATTTTTATCCACTTCCCTCACATAACCTATTCATTTTATTTTACATTTATGTTTTCATTCTTACATTCTTACTCTTTCATGGTGGAATTCTTTTCTTCTCTAATGTGAGTGTTGTGAGTGAGAGATCGGTGGAAGGAATTATTATAGGGATTACAAAGTCGAATCATCTCTGCATTGCTTGAAGGTAATGGTTCACTGTGTGAAAGCTTTAACAAAAAGTGAGTGAATAAATGCCAGGTATGTAAACCTAAATTCGTGAAACCTTCCTTAAATGGATATCCATATCTGTTGACGGATGTTAACATTCGTTTCGTTTAAAGTAAAACGGATGTCAACATCCATTTCAAGTCATTGCACCATCCACCTCCCTCAACTGAATTTAATTTAGGCTCCACCAAACTAACTGATACTTTGTCATTTCATTCAATCATTTCAGGTTTCCATTACTTTGCTTAGATTCAAAGTTTGTATATACAAAACTTTATTCTCCGACAAGAACTCCACACTTCTGACACTGCTTATAAAAGTGTTACCGGAGAATGCTCATTGTCTTTTTCTTTCTATTTTTATTTTTTCAAGATGTTATTCAATATTTTATATTACTGAATAAAGAATTAAAAGTAAAATAAGTTATTAAGATGGATAAACTACATTGTTATTCTAATATACTCTTATCTGTTTTTGAAACTTTCATTATCTACATATATATATATATATATACACACAAAAGACATTGTACATAAGTTAAAGAAAAATATTAATAATACAAGTTTAAGTAAAGAATATATTATATGAAAATATAAGAATTTTTAATACTACAATTTGAACATAATTTAATACCAAAAATCATAAAACTATTATAGATAATTTAACTATATAGAAACCAGAAGCAATCCAGATGGAAGCTGCTTCAGGAAAACAACCCTCTTTCCCTTGAATCTGCCAGCAAGCAGGATCAACATTGTTCTTGGAGTAACACTAGCCCTGAGTTTGGCGGTCTTGGGCTTGTGCTTGTTGACAAGGGGCTTCCTGACATTGTCGGCGAGGTAAAACTTGGGAGGCTTCTAGGCCGGGGCGTCGGGCTTGGGCAAAGGGTCGTGGCGAGGAAAAACGCTGCCGTGTTCGGCCTTGATAGCCCAGATGCCCTCTTGTGGTACATTTGCGACCTCGAGTACTTCCTAATACCCTTAATGAGTTCAGGGTTCCTCGATATGGTTCTCGGCTTCTTCGGCGCCACACTACGTACAACACAGTAAAGTCAACCACCACGTACAACGACACACCACCGCACCGCATCGTCTTCCCGCACACAGACAACACACAACGCGAAACACTAGCAAGCACACAGCACGAAATATCACCAAACACCAGCAAATGCACACAAAGTAGTAAATCTATGATAGTACAAAACGCACCTGGTAGACAACGACGAAAGAAAATCTGCACCACCACACGAACACCACCGCAGCACACCACCAGGGAGAGCAAAATAGAGTTTGGAAAGTTTGGATGAGAAAGCGAGAGAAGAAAAAAGTGTCACGGATTTGGGAGAAGAGGCGGATCTCAATTTGGGGGAGGTGCGACAGTGAGAGTGAAAGTGAATGTAAGGCTGAGAGTTACTCTTGTGATGAATAACATTTAAAAAAAAGTAAAAAAATATAAAAGTTAAAAAAGTAAAGAAAAATGATAGTTTTGTAATGAAAAAAAAAACAACAGAAACTTGGAGAGGTAGAGGAAGAAAATGGGGAGGCGTAGGGAGCATGATATGGTTCTTTAGGAAGACATAGTCTCGAACAGAACCAGAGGAGAAGAGTAGGGAATCCAGTAATAAGAAAGAATTCCGAACACAAGAGAATTGAGGTGAGAGATTAGGGAAATTCTGATTGTATTCCTTTATGAATTGTTTTACAGTATGTGATGGTTTATATAGAAGAAGACTATATTACAAAGACAAATCTATTAATGTTCGATGGTCTTTATCCACAAACCGCACCAACCGCTTAGGACCCCACCGACCGTTTCGTAGCATTTATCCGTAACCCGTTCGATGGATATCCTATATCAATCCCCTCCTCTTGAAAAAGTCCTTGTCCTCAAGGACTGAAGTTGGGAAACTTCTTTTTCAAATCGTAGTAAAATTCCCAAGTCGCATTTTCTGGCAACTGGTGCTTCCATTTAACTAGAACTTTTGTCACAGCCTTGTTGCCTCTCTTCACAGTTGTCCTATCTATGATGGCTTCCGGTTCTCTGGTGATAGCTTCATCCTCTGTAGCTGGGCAGTTTGTTGAAGTGTGTGCATTTCCCACTAATTTCTTTAACTGCTAAACATGAAAAACATTATGTATTAGAGAATTTACTGGTAACTTTACCTTATAAGCTACTGCACCAATTTTCTCAAGGATAGGATAAGGTCCATAGTATTTAGGAGCTAGTTTCGCATTGCTTCTAAATGCTACAGAGATCTGTTTGTAAGGGTGTAGTTTGACATAAACGAAGTCTCTAATTTGAAATTCTCTTTCAGATCTGTGTTTATCCGCCAACTGCTTCATCCTTTCTTGTGCTCTTTTCATATGGAATTTGGCTAGTTTAAGGATCTCCTCACGTTTTTGTAAGCTTCTGTCAACCAATTCCACCTTAGATTCCCCTGGTAGATATGGTAAATAACTAGGAGGAGTTTGGCCATAGACGATTTCATAGGGACTTGCTTTTATAGAACTGTGGTAAGTTGTGTTATACCACCATTCAGCCAATGGAAGCCACTTGGACCACTGTCTAGGTTCATCACAACACATGCATCTCAGATATGTTTCCAAGCACCGATTGACCACTTCTGTTTGACCATCTGTCTGAGGGTGATAGGCAGTCGAAAGTTGTGTTTGAACCCCTTGGACTACCATAAAATCTCTCCAAAATTGACTTATAAAAATGGGGTCCCTATCACTTGTGATGGTAGCGGGAAATCCATGTAGTTTGAAGATATTATCTAAGAAACATTGTGCCACCGTTGCAACTGTATAAGGATGTTGTAGAGCCATGAAATGGGCAGCTTTGCTTAATCTTTCCACCACTACAAAAATCACTTCTTTGCCAAAAGAGTTAGGCAGCCCTTCTATGAAATCCATAGTAATATGTTGCCAGACATGGTCAGGGACCGGTAACGGTTGCAGCAATCCAGGTGAGGCTGCCGTATCATATTTGTTCCTTTGGCAAACTTGACATTGTTGCACAAATCTCTTGATGTCCTTTGTCATACCCTTCCAATATACTACAGATTTTGCCCTATAAAGTGTAGAATCTCTTCCTGAATGCCCTCCACAAGTACTGGCATGAAACCATTCCAGAAGTTGTTGTCGTAATTTTTGATCTTTTCCCACAACCAATTTCCCTTTCCTTCTCAACTCTTCCTTCTGCCATGAAAATTGTTTATGGGTGTTGTTGTTCACTTGTAACTCGGTGATGATTCTTTTCAAATCAATATCTGTTTGCCAAGTGTCTTTTATAGATTCTAGTAATTCAAAGGTAGGTTGATGGGTAAAGAGAGTAGCACATTCGATTCTAGATAAAGCATCCGCCGCTATATTTTCATGTCCTTGCTTGTATTCAATGTTGAAATCAAATTCCATTAACTTGACAAGCCATTTTTGTTGAAAGGCGGTGGTCAGCCTTTGATCTAAGATGTACTTAAGGCTTTGATGATCTGTTCGAATAGTGAAACTTTTAGGGAGCAAGTAGTGCCGCCACTTCTGTACAGCAAACACAACTCCTAACAACTCTTTTTCATACGTCGACAGTGCTATTTGTTGAGAGTTAAAGCTCCTACTAATGTAGGCTATAGGGTGCTGGTCTTGCATTAATACAGCTCCCACTCCCTGCCCAGATGCATCAACTTCTAAAATAAATTCTTTGGAGAAATTAGGCAAAGCCAAGACAGGAGTGTTACTTAGCTGGGTTTTCAATTTATGAAAAGCATCCTTAGCCTCTTCCGTCCATTTAAATCCCTCTTTTTTGAGCATATCATGTAAGGGTCTAGCTATGGTGCTATAATTGTAGACAAATCTTCTATAGTAGCCTGCCAAACCCAAGAATCCTCTTAGCTGTTTCACAGATTGTGGTAATGGCCATTGTTGTACACAAGAGTAGGGAATCAGAGTCTCAAACAAGATTGTTGTACACAGATTAGGAAGACACAGTCTCAAACAGAACCAGAGGAGAAGAGTAGGGAATCCAGTAATAAGAAAGAATTCCGAACACAAGAGAATTGAGGTGAGAGATTAGGGAAATTATGATTGTATTCCTTTATGAATTGTTTTACAGTATGTGATGGTTTATATAGAAGAAGACTAGATTACAGAGACAAATCTATTAATGTTCGGTGGTCTTTATCCACAAACCGCACCAACCGCTTGGGACCCCACCGACCGTTTCGTAGCATTTATCCGCAACCCGTTCGGTGGATATCCTATATCAGAGCAACCCCCAATATATTTTGAGATAGAGTTTTGGCCTGAGTTTAAAGATAAATTTGGAGGTTATGATGGGAAGATTAAAACAAAAAAGATTTGGAGATATTTGGAGGGTTTTAAAGTCTATTTAGGGTTGGAATTATATTAGGGTTTTTTAAGAGGAGGTTTTTAGGTGAAGTTTGGAAGAAAAATACACCTAGCAGTCGAGAGAGTGGAGAGGCAACCTAAGGCTTCGAATTGGAGCGTTGGTGAAAAAGTGTGAGGACTCCCATCTCCTCTAGGGGACGAGTGGTTGCTTGCAAGGGGAAGGGATATTCTCGGTCACACCTAGATCCTTTGAAACACTCTGGAAAACCTAAGGTAAGGGGAGTGGCTAGAGATTTTGTGTATATAGGATTTTAGGGTTGAATGGTTGTTTTTGCATGTTGCATAGGGGTTACTGAATATATATAATGGTTAGATGTGTGTGTGCAGGTTCATGGAATGGAGAAGAGTTACAAGTTTAGTATTTAAAATGAAGTAAGAAAGATGAATTATTGAATGGGAAAGTTATGTACAGGGGAAGGGATATTGAAGAGAGAAGCTGAGTATTTTTTTTGTAAGCTAGGTCCAATGAGGAGTCACGGGTGGAGTAATTGCTAAACCTAGGATAGTCAGAAGGGTTAGTGTGAGTTGATACTGCGAGTTGAAGGTAAAGGGAGAATTAAGGTGAGTTTTAGTTTGGAAGTTAAAAGAAAATAGTATAATGTAGTAGTTGGTGAGATAGAAAGTCGTATGGTTGATTGGTTTTGTTGGTTGAATCATGGGAGTCTCGGGTTGAGTGAATGAGGGTAGGATGTTTTGTTTGAAGGGTGGTTTTGGGTTAGGAATTAGAGTGAGAGGTAGAGAGGAATATAGGTGGATGTGAAAGGAATCGAAAAGAGGAAAAGGATAAAGGTATTGTGTTTTTAGTGGGTGTGAATAAAGGATAAATGAAGTTGACAGTGAGTATAGAGTAGTAGGAAGAGATAGGTATGGTAAGCGAGAAAGAGTTTGAGGGGTTCCAAGACTTGGTTTGTTCGTGAATAAGGGAAGAAAGAGACTGGCCTTTGGGTTCTTGTAAAAAAAAAAGAAAAAAAAAGGAGTAGAAAAGCGAGTAAGGATGGTTGATGGGTCGTTGGGTGTGCTCTGTGAAGAGTTGCTAGGATGAAGTGATAGAAGAAGATGGTGAAGAAGGAGGGAAAGATAAGAAGGAATGGGTATTGAAATGTGTAGGCGAATGAATTGTGTGGAGGAAGAATAAAACGATGAGTGAATGTTTCTTTCTGTTTGCTTAGTACGTAAATGTTCCCATGGTAGAGGGGATGTTCATCTGTGATGACTTGTCCAGAGGCAAAGACATCTCCAAGCAACTTACCTTGAAACATTACCATTTGTAACCACGAAGAAAGTGTTTTCCGGATTGGGTCACGCTCAGTCCAATCCCTCCATCACCCAGCGCTCCAAGAGATAGCCACACCAACAGCACACACGAGCCAACAGTTGGCAGTCCAAAAGCACCAACGACGTAGTCCAATCCGGAAGGCACTTTTTTCATGGCTCCAAACGAAGTAATGTTTAAAGGTTGTTTGGAGATGTCTTCTAGATCCTCTTGAAGCCATCTAAGCATGCTTCTAGTCAAGGGTCTATGGATGCAAGGCTTCATAGATAACAACTCTTATTGATTGTGTATGACTTTATTAGTGATGGGCTCATGGTTTTCTATTGGGCTTGAGTCCAAGTCCTCAATTTGCGTGATTGGTGATGAAGGAAATAGTGATTTGTGAGTTTCAGACATGGTTATCAAATTCGCGATTCAACTCGTAGAATCGTCCAAGTTTAGTAAACTCATTTTTGGGAACAAACTTGTCGTGAACTCGGTAAACTCGACTAAATTGTGAGTTCATGTGACTTTTCTTCAAATTCAAAAGACAACGGAGATTATAAGCTTCCGATGTGAATTAACTCGACATTCTTATCCTCCCTTGTGACACACGAAAAGGGTTCCAAGCTCTCGACGTTGTTACTTTTGCGACTCATCATGCAATTGTTGATGGAGTATAGTTCTATCCTGGGTGTCCTAAATTCTCTTGCTCGTAGCATGCTATCGCGGTCAATGTTGTGTTGTGATGCGTCGTTATCTTACTTATGCTGCTCAGATATGAATAAGATTAGGAGTGTTTTCCCTTGCACCTTCCAATTTTTATCCTGCACCTCCAAAATGTCAAAAATTCCCTATCAATGTATGAAAGTTGGTTAAGAAATTTCCTTACCTGACAAACCAGTTAAGAAAAAACCTTAACCTACGTTCCGATGTTGATTAAGTGTTTTTTTTTCAATTTACTATTTAATAATAAAAATAATAATAAACTATTAATTAATTTAATATTTTTCATAGAGCAATAATAATAATAATAATTATTATTATTAATTTTCATATAATTTAATAAATTATTATTAATATTATTAATTAAAAAGAAAAAAAGTAAACTTAAAAAATCCGTATTTGAAAATATGATTAATATAAAATAATTCAAAAATTAAATATGTTAACCGTATTTTCAAATATATTAACATATTTTTTTCATTTTTTTTTGTTTTTAATTTTATAATATTATTTGTTTTTTTAATAATTAAAATTTTATAAACTAAAATACTAGTATATATTAAATTTCATGAAAAACATTAAATTAATTAATTGTTTATTATTATTATTATTAATTAAAAATAAAAAAGTAAACTATACAAAGAAATCTAAATAGTAATTGAAAATACAAATACGGTTAATATAGAATAATTCAAATTAAATATGTTAACAGTATTCTTTAACATATTTTTTGCAATATTTTTTGTTTTTTTTATAACATTATTTATTTTTTAATAATTAATATTTTATAAATTAAAATATTAATTTATATTTAATTTTATAAAAAATATTAAATTAGTTAATTATCTTCCACTATTATTATTATTATTACTATTATTAATAATAATAATTAAAAACAAAATAAACTATAAAAAAAAACGTTAACCGATTAGAAATACAGTTAACCTAGAATAATTCAAATTATATATATTAACGGTACATATCCTTTTCAATTTCTTTTTCAATTTTATAATATTATTTATTTTTTAATAATTAATAATTTAGAAATTAAAATATTAGTATATATTTAATTATATAAAAAATATTTAATTTATTAATTTTTTATTATTAATAATAATTTAAAACAAAAAATAAACTTAAAAAACCGTAATTGAAAATATGGTTAATATAGAATAATTTAAATTAAATATGTTAACTATATTTCTACACGGTTAACATATTTTTTTCAATTTTTTTGTTTTTAATTTTATAATATTATTTATCTTTTTTAATAATTAATATTTTATGAATTAAAATATTAATATTTATTTAATTTTACCAAAACATTAAATTAATTAATTATTTATTTTTATTATTATTAATTAAAAACAAAAAAAGTAAACTATAAAAGAAAAATATTAACAGTAATTGGAAATATGGTTAATATAAAATAATTCAAATTTAATATAAGGCCCAAAATCCGTAGTTAAGACCCAAAATCCGTCATTATCTACAGCCAAAATCCGTATATAAGGTTCAAAATCCGTATATAATATTTCGTTATATACGGATTACATACGGGCGAAAATCCATATATAATGTTGTCATAGATAGTGTTATATACGAATAATCCATATATAACTTATGCACGGATAATCCTAACATAAGTTATGTACGGATAATCCGTACATAAGTTATGTACGGATAATCCGTACATAAGTTATGTACAGATAATCCGTAGATAACTTATGTACGGATTATCCGTACATGAGTTATATACGGATAATTCGTACATAAGTTATATACGGATTATTCGTATATAAGTTCTATACAGTTTTTTTTAGCCGTGACATGAATATCAAACTTAAGCATTTCCAAACACAAATCAAATCATAACACTTACCCATTATATCCATTTAATGAAATAGGCCCAATAGCAAAAAGGCCCAAAAGCCTTTTCTTTAGAAAAACGAAAAGTAAAACACGTGGACAGAGAAAGCTTTCCAGAAACAACCAAAACGTGTCTGATGCAAATGATGGTAGAGAGAGAAGCTCTGAAGGGCGACTCCGTGAAGCTAGAGAGAGAAGCCACCGTAGATGAACCTGAAGATTGCCGTTGCAAGAGACGTAAGAGAGAAAGAGATAGATCGTGATGTGAGAAGCACGAAGAGGTAAGAAACTTCAACTTTCATTATTTTGTAAGAATTTACAGTATGTGTTTTCTCATATTCTGAATGTACTGGAAAAAACTGAAGGAAGGGAAAAACCTAACCTTTTAAAGGTTAGGCTCAAGGGTACGGGAAAACTAAAACTACTCATAACAGAAAAACAAACTCTAATAGCCTCCCCTTAAGCTGGATTGTGTATATTAACCAATCCAAGCTTAGGAACAATAAACTGAAAACGAACACGGTGAGGGAATTTAGTAAAAATGTCCGCAAGTTGTTCGTTAGAACGAATAGGCAGAAGGTGAAGGAGATTCGCTTGAATCTTCTCACGAACAACGTGACAATCGAGTTCAATGTGTTTAGTCCTTTCATGGTAGCTTTGATTGTGAGCAATATGTCTGGCAGACTTATTCTCGCAGTAGAGAGCAACAGTGGTAGTGGTCTCAATATTGAGATCTTGTAGGATGTAGGAAATCCATTGGATTTCACAAACAGTAGCAGCCAGTGCTCGATACTCTGCTTCGATGGACGACCTGGAAACAGTGCTTTGCTTTTTAGTTTTCCATGATACAAGAGAAGATCCAAGAAAAATGCAAAATCCAGTGGTAGATCTTCTCGTATTAGGACAAGTAGCCCAGTCTGAGTCACTGAAAGCTTTGATCTGGATATTAGAATCAGCAAAAAAGATGCCTCGTGAAGGACTGGACTTAATATATCTAAGCATATGCTGCAAAGCCCGATAGTGATATTCAGTAGGATAGTGAACAAATTGACTAAGTAAATTAATAGAGAAACATAGGTCAGGTCTAATATTAGTAAGGTAAAGAAGCTTCCCTATTAACCTCCGGTAGGACTTAGGATCTTCCAAGTAATTTTCATTTTTGTATAAAGAGCTGGTGTCACTCAAAAAAGGAGTTGTGCAAGGTTTGGATCCTAGCATTCCCGTGTCTTCAAGGATGTCTAAAGCATATTTTCGTTGGCATAAATGTATTCCTTTCTTTGATCTAGCAACTTCAAACCATATATAGAAATGGCTCCCCATATATCACAGTATATTAGATCAAAACAATTAGCAGAAATTGTCATGCTTTGAGAAAAGGGCAGTTTATGTTGCTTAGCATAATGACAAACATCACAAACAATTTTAGATGACATTTGAATATAGGGAAAACTTTTACAGATTTGTTCTATAACTCTGTATCCTGGATGTCCTAATCTATAGTGCCATAGATAATCACTAACATGTTTACAAGAAAGAACAGTCTTGGGAACAAAAAAATGGGTAAAAACAGGAAAAGATTGAAGATAGTAGAGGCCCTTGAAAACTTTAGCATGCCCAATCATCTTCAAGGTAGAGCTGTCCTGAATCTGGCAGGTCTTAGAAGAAAAAGTTAGAACACAGTTTAAATCTCTTGTTAGGCTTTGTACAGATATGAGATTAAATGAGAATTCAGGAATGTAGAGAACATTAAAAATGATAAGACTTTCAAAAAATTGAATAGTTCCAGCATATTGGGATGTAACCACAGAATTATTTGGAAGTTTGACTGTTATAGGTTTAATTTTCTGAAAAGTAATGAAGTATTTCTTTTCATGGGTCACATGATCAGTGGCCCCAGTGTCAATAATCCAGGAGAAAGTACCTGAATCTTCTCCAGGAGTGTTTCTTTGGACTTGACTGATGCTGTGAGTGTTTTGTGTCTGCGGATTCTCTATGATTTGCAGCAGTTTCTGCATTTGTTTAGGGGTAAAAACCTGCATAAAATTTCTCTGGTTTTCTTGATGAGTACTTTGAGTTTGGGTAGGATTTGAGTCTTCTTTGCAAATATTAGCATAGCCCCATTCACTGTGGCCTCCCCTGTCCTGACTGTTTTGATGGTCATTCTTCTTATACCATGGTGGAAAACCGTGTTTAGAATAGCACTCGTCGATGGTATGATTCATCTTGTGACAATGGGAACATTGTTTCCCATAATTGGGATTCCTACCTCTGCCTCTTCCCTGGCCACGTGAATTTATGCCACGGCCTTGACCTCTCCAATTTATCTTGTCAGATGTGTTGGCTAAAATCTTGAAGGTGTCATTTGTGCCTCCCCTGTCCTGAAGCTGACGTTCTTGTTGCATTAGCAGAGAAAAAACCTTGTTGATGTGTGGAAGAGGCTCCATGAGGAGAATTTGAGTGCGAACAGTTTGATAGGTGTCATTGAGACCTTTTAAAAAACAAATAACATGTTCAGCCTCTCTGTATTTGAGGGAGATTTTGGATAGATCACAGGTGCATGGGGTAGGACAGGTGCAAGTGGGTAGAGGCCTGAGAGATTCAAGTTCCTCCAGAGAATTTTCAAATCAGTGTAATAATGACTTATATTTCGTTCTCCCTGCTTTATAGAATGAACATCTTGTAAAAGATCTGAAATTTTGAAATAGTCACCCTTAGAAAAACGGTCTTTGAGTTCTTCCCAAAGTTCTTGGGCAGTGTCAGCATAAAGAACACTGTCAGCAATTTGGGGTGACAGGGTCTTGATGATCCAAGAAAGGACCATAATATCACATCTTTCCCAAGCTTCAAATAACTTGTCCGTCTTGGCAGGCTTTTTTATGCTGCCATCAATGAATTTTACTTTGTTCTTTGACAGAAGAGCACGTTTTAAGTTTCTGCTCCATGATGAGTAATTAGACTCAGTGAGAACCTGGGAAATGAGAGTAATGTCTGGATTTTCTCCAGGGTGCAGATAGTAAGGGCTAGAGGGATTAGTGGTGGGATCGGAATTGAGTTCTGTCATGGCAAGAACGTAACAAGAAATCAAGAACACTCAAGAAACAGGTTGCACTTCTGATACCATAATGAAATAGGCCTAATAGCAAAGAGGCCCAAAAGCCTTTTCTTTAGAAAAACGAAAAGTAAAACACGTGGACAGAGAAAGCTTTCGTGAAACAACCAAAACGTGTCTGATGCAAATGATGGTGGAGAGAAGCTCTGAAGGGCGACTCCGTGAAGCTAGAGAGAGAAGCCACCGTAGATGAACCTGAAGACTGCCGTTGCAAGAGACGTAAGAGAGAAAGAGATAGATCGTGATGTGAGAAGCACGAAGAGGTAAGAAAGTTCAACTTTCATTATTTTGTAAGAATTTACCGTATGTGTTTTCTCATATTCTAAATGTACTGGAAAAAACTTAAGGAAGGGAAACACCTAACCTTTTAAAGGTTAGGCTCAAGGGTACGGGAAAACTAAAACTACTCATAACAGAAAAACAAACTCTAATATTCATTCATTTGACATATAAGTTAAGTCTCAGAGACAAGCATTTAACATTAATAATCCATAATAGAAAAGTTTACAAAATTATCAATTAGAACAAATAAAAGTTCAAATAAGTTCTCTAGAGAATAAGTTTGAGTCCTACATGCCCTACTCTGAAAACATAACTAGTAATTTCTTTGATAACGATCATGTTGTGGTTGATTCTGCTGTGGTTGATCCTTCTGTGCTTGTTGTGGTTGGTGAACATTAGTTTATGAAAGAATTTGGGATTGAAGAAATTCTTGTGTAGCTGCTGCTACAGGAGGCGTAAGGTAATGCAATATAGTGCCAATAAAACTTTCAAATTTAGAATTCATCAATTGTTGAAGTTGCTCATCATGGGTTGATACTATATTTTGAAGGTTAGAAATATCCTGCACAATCCATTATTGAGAAAAAGATGTCTGTGTCTGTTGTATGTAACTATTAACACAATCATCTCTACCACTGACATTTCTAATGTCATATTTCTTCTCATTTTGTCCTTTACCCTTTACTCTTAATCATCTGAAACTTCTTAGTTATTTTTCTTCTATTATAGTTTAATTTTTCTTCTGAAATCAAGTATATATTAACAAAACATGGCAATGCCATCTAGCATATGGAGAAAGAAAACTATTGAGTTATCCAATATGTAAGACGACAAAATACTGTACTACAGTAATTATTGATAAGACTTTTAAAAAAATATTAATCCTGATTGAGTAATGTATTAATACTTTTAAGTGTCTTCAATAAATTGACACGTTTTAAGTAACAAATATTTAAAATGAAGGGTATATATTGTTTCTTTCTTTGTTTAATCTGATAGTACAAGAACATGATATAAACTTATTATATTCAAATAATTTAAATTTAAATATAATAAAAATAGTTTTGAAATTATAATATAAACTATTGAATAAATTATTTTTATCTTGTTTAACTAACTTTTAAATTATGAGATGAATTTGTTTTATAAATAGGGACGAAGACAGTATTTATATACTGAGTTTTATATTAATCATGTGAAGTTAAAATTAAAAAAATGTATTCCACAACATCTCGGTTAGTATACAATATGAATGAGATGTTATATAAATTATCTGATTCCTTTGTTCAAAGGATAAATTAATGTGCAATAATATAAATGCCGACTTAATTAGTTTAAAAGATTAGATTCCGATAAGATTATGTATTCTTATCTATATGTAGCTTTTTCTTTTTTTTCTTTTTTTTCTAAAATAAAAGCGAGTCAATGGGATTAACCATATAAATCATATATAATTTGATTTTCTCTTAGTTTCAAACTATCTTTTTATAGTCCATTTTTATGTATTTTATATTTAAGAAAAAAAATAAGATTTAAAACAGTTTGATCACGGCATAGATAAATACGTGAACAATGCTATTAAAGTGAAAAGATATTTCAAGATACATCTATATTTTATATTTTATAAATAGTGTTCTTACCCGAATTAGGGTTTCTAGTCTAATTATTTGAGTTTGAACTTTATGTTTTATAAGTTGTGCTCTGGATTTTGTAATGGAATCACAGTTTCTTCTTGTAACTCATATGGTTTTCTTTAATTTACATTCTTTTAAACGTAGTTTTCCTTTATTTTTTTAATAATAATTTTCTTTATTCTTTATGATTTTTATTATGAGTTTAAAGTTCTACCCATTCCTGATTAGATTATAATATTCTTTAACATAGTTGTTTTAGTTAATTGTACTACGATAAATCGATCTACTTATCAATAAACTATTTCATCAATTTTAAATACTTCAATTTATCTTTGTCTTCCTTGATTTTAGTTCTAACACCCAATATTCATAAAATGTTACTTTAAATACAAAAAAAAAATATCCTTCTTCGATTCTTTTTACCATTCTTTCTAAGTCTACATCCATTTTTCTCTTTCTTATTATCTATTATAAGCTTCTTATTTTTCTTTTCAATTTCTTACTATCTATTATATGTTTTAAACCAAGAATTGTAATCTCTAAATCTATACTTTTTTTTTGGGATTTTCAAAAACTTATCATTAATGTAAATAATTATAATTTAAGTTATATTAAGCAACTTATTATTTTTATTTATTCCTAAAGATATATTCTTAACTTAATCATCTTTAATTTTTCATCATGTTTATCTTAACTTTCACCCCACCTCATCTTATATTATAAAGGTTACACTTCTCTCCTTCTTCACACTTGTAAATATTTGAATTCTCTTCTTTCCTACATTGTTTTGATGGATCTTTTGAGAAAAAGTTTACTAGGAGACACAATGTGAATGAAACCTAAGTAAATCATATAAGAGTCTTAATACCACCTTCAATCCAAGACATTGAAACAATATGTTTATGCATCCTATGGTGTTAAATTTTTTTGTATCTACTTAATGTTGAACTTAGACTCATACATATAATCTCTTCTTAGGGGTGAATCCCTTCCTCATTGATATACTTCACCTCAATCAAAAGCATTTCAACCACAAATACATCAATGGTAATGGTAGCACTCACTAGTGCGAAATAAGTCTTTCACGTTTCACGTTCAATGTTAAAATACAAAAACATCAACGTTAAAAATGACTGGTGGCATTTTTCTAAATAAATATTCAATTTTGACGTCAAAATATATACTTTTCAGACGACATATACTTATTAGACGTTGACATTCTCAATTTCTGACATCATAGTAGGAAAATGCATGAAAATGTTTTGCACGAAGGTGAAAATGTACCCATGTATTACGTCAAATGTCCTAGTCCTAGACGTCAAAGAGGTATAAGACGTCGAAGTTTGGAGTTTTTTGACATCATATACATTGTCATTATTTTCTAAAAGTTACGCCACCACATTATTTATTCGCGCTTTCTCTTCTGCTTGGACCAGGGATTTTGCTAACAAGTGAGAGGAAGAACAAAAGTAAATTTTCACTACTACAAAATTGCGAAAAGATAGCGTTCAATAGACAAAGCGTATTTTATTAAGCGCTATCTATCAAAACATGGAATCAAAAGACAATGCTTATTTAGAAAAAGTGTTATCTATTGTAATACCAATGGACAAAGCTTCTTTAAAAAAGCACGGTTTATATTTAATTTTTGGTATTTTATTAAATGGACCAATAGACAACACTTGTTTAACAAAACGCTATCTATGACTTATTTTTATTTTAAAAATTAAAACAAATTCCTGTTTTTTATATTTATGAAAATTAATTTTCGGACTCCTTTTCTTCTCCTTTGCTTCTTCCCTTTTGTAGCCTTTTCTTCCGGATTGGCCCTCCCTGAACCCTAACCTCCACCGTGTTGTGTGCTACTCTTTCGCATTGGTAGTTACCTAAAATCCTAGCTTCTACAGTGAACCTCCTTGGTGACTCTCCCTGAAATTCTAACCTCAACCGCGTGCTCCTCTTTCGCATTGGTCCTCCCTGAAAACTTGGAAACACTCGTGAGCTTTTTCGTTATTTGTGGGACATGTAGTAAATGATGAAAAGAAACAATGGTTTGTGTGTGTGGTATAGGGCAAACAACAATCCATATGATGAAGGGGCAAACCTCAACCGTTACCTACTTCGACAACTTCAAATTCTTGATAGGTTTGTTTGGTTGTAAAAGAAGAGGAGTCATGGATGATTGGTGGGAAGCGCCACTATCACCCATGCAATGATTAGCTAATCTTGCAGCTCAAAATTCATTAAGACAGGATTAACACTACAATTTGCCTCATGTTTGGTGTGAAAAAAACTTCAAAGGAAGGAAGATCTATCAAGAAAGGAATGAAGTTGAAGTCCTCGAATGGTAGTAAGAACTTACTGTCTCCACAATAAATAATTGTCTTTGTCGAGCTTTAGAAAGATTGGAGTATGAAACGTATAAGGAACAAATGGGACAAAGGAAAGAGAGATAAAGAAAAAAGATAAAAGATGAAAAACAATATTATTATTACCGTATACGGGTAAAACCCTTAAACTTATTCTATGCAAAGTTTACCTATATATATATATATATATGTGCTGATATAACAAAATATATAACAAAAATGGAAATTTATTAGTCATGTAACAACAAGTTCATATAATGTAAGACTGAGAACATTTATTATATGTTCCTTGGAAAGTTAACACAAGATTTTTTTAATGTCTTTTATTTTCGAGAAGTATGCATTTTGTTCCCATGCCTATATCTAGTTTTTATTATTGTGTAAAGAGAGTAGGAAAGTTGTATATTTATGAGCACGAGAAGTAATTGTTTTAACTCAATAACTTTTATTTTTATTATTTTTAAATTGAAAATCAAACATATGTTTAAATATGCTCACAAATTCCTATTTTTTTGAAAATGTAATTTACTAATGTAACAATATAAACAAATACTCTCTTCAAAAGAAATTCCAATCGGGTCTGTCAAATGCTGATCAACTTTGATATTTTGCACAATTTCGTAAGTTCAAGTTTTATTTTGTTATAATAAAAAAATTGCACTCTTCCAAAATCACAAAAAGAAAAAGAAATTTCTCCAAACAAAGAGTTTAATTTTTTTTAAGAATTTCCCAAAAAATATTAAGAAATAGATTTAAACCTAACTCAACTTTATAAAACTGATTTATAAAGTGAAATTTGTACCTCATATATATAACTTTCAACACAGAGAAAAAGAAAAGTACTAAAATAGAAAATATAAATTCTGGAAAAAAAGTAAAAGAAAATTTGGATACTGTACATGTTTTTGTGGGACAACAGTGCAAGCATTCGAAATTATAGTTCTATTTTCTCTTTTATTATAATCTTTTTCAGTATTTCTCTGTCCATTTGGTATGGGCTAACGTTATATTCACTTGGAGTTTAATGTAGACATGTCCCTTTTTTTCACAAATCACACATCACATTATTTCATTTTCAGGTTCTTGTTGGTCCATAATATCATACCTGATTTTCACATGTAATGGTTTATGATCTTCTATGAGATTGTACCAATAATGCCACGTACCGACATTAATATTAAGAAGAAAAAAAACTTAGTATAAAATTATTAATCCCTTTTAAATGAATCCAGATATGGTGGGTTTTTATATCATGGGTACTTATATGAGAATATGCACGAATCAAATAATTGTGGGTACCCATAGATATTATTCCTTTATTTAAATGCAAATAAAGCTGAATGCATTCAGTTTGACAAATAGATATTCATAATCATAATTGCACGCTCTTTTTTAATGCTTAATTACATAGATTGTGTTTGTCAAGACTAAAACTAGGTTTCGTAAATGCACAAGCATTTAAAAACTGAATGAAACCAAAATCATACTAATTAATATTATATTTCACCCAAATTATGGACTTAAACTTCGAAAAACATTTTTATTTTCTATTATTTCAATGTATGCCAATGTTTTGGAACTTTTTTTTATCATTTTGTTTGTAGTGACACAAAATTTTATTTCATGGTTTTAAAGTTAATTTTTTTAAATAAGAATAATTAAAAATGTTATGTATTGTGGTTATTTTTTTACCATGTTAAACAAGGATAAATTAACAGAAAAACTTATGCAATTTTACTTCTGTATATTAATAAGTGTTCATCTCAATTTCTTTTTACAAAGATAACTTCTTTTCTATTTATGATAATGTTAGTTTTATGTTTAATTTAACTCCTAAAAATATTAAAATGAGGATTAAACCACATAAAAAAATAAAAATAATGTCTCATGAATTTAAACTACACATGATTATATAAAAATATTTGTTCACATATCTATCCCGCTTACTCATCTACAAAACAATAGTAAGTGCATAGAAATACAACATATTATTTATAAATTAAATGTTAAATTAACTAGTTTGATATACAATAAAATGTAATATATTCCTCATTATTTAACTGTATAATATATAATGCACAAAGGAGCAACAATAGAATCATGCATTCCCATTCTACAAACATTTCATATTAAAAAAGTATACCTACCTTTCAGTGTCAGAATAAAACAATCTAATGGTAAAACATGATACTCTTTAACAATTAACATATTATTTTAGTTATAACGACAATAATTAAGAAGATTTTGTTATAAACAACTTTTATAAACAACCTGACATATTTATAAAAGGAAATTATATTGTTCAAAGAATATTATAAGAAATTCAACAAAACTAATATTTGACTAATATTTACAATACATTATGTTTATGTGTAAATTTCGTGGGACCGAGACACTGATTTGGATGACGTAATTCTGCTACTTTCTGGTACAGAGTTGCTAGTTCTTTCAGTGTTCCGCTGCACGTTCCTCAAGCCGTCCGTTGCACTCTAAACTCTGACCGAGGGGGAGAAGTACCTGTAAAGGCAGTCCGACTCTTTATTTATAGGTCTTGAGTTGATATAAATTAACAGAATAAAATATTAATAACTTACTTGATTTATTCTAAACAGATAAACAGCTTCCTTTATCTCTTTCACTAGGTATTATTTGATTCTGAGTATCTTTAATTGAATATTTCTTAGATACGAATCCAATAAAAATTGGCCCAATTACGTCTCAGCATAATGGCTGATTCAGTAAAATGTAGAAAATATTAATATAAATTGAGACAATGTTACTCTTGGTTTATCTTAAAACACATAATGAATTATTACCAAATCTGTGCTATAATACACTACATTGAACTATAATACAGTAAGACACTATATTGAACATCTTGCAAGCAATATTATGTCATAAATAAACTCTAGATTAGAAATGGCAACACTAACCTTGAAGTTACATGCATGTGAGAAAGCTTGTGACATTATAACCTCCAACAACACAATAGTAAGAAAAGAAAACATTTTTATTCTTCGTATTCCTAGAGTTATAAAATAAAAAAAAGTAAATTGTCAAAAAGAAAATGATTTTGTAAAAATTATTTTATCAAGTCAGAATACAGTTTTAACTGAACCGACTTCTCAGTTTCTTAGATTTTTTTTTTGCTACGGCTTGATCTTTCAAACCTGTTTTCATAACCATTAAAACAGAGATAATTATTAAACAAGAAGATAAAAGAAACCTACAGTTTTACTATTTCAAAAGCCACAAAAATGAAGAACTGAGGATATACATTCAGCTGCTTGCAAGATCTCTTTATAATACTCACTTGAAAGAAAAAAATCTTAAATACTGTAAGAATTTTTTTTTTTTTTTAAATTATGTGTGGTCAATGCATAGTTCTATTAGAAGATAATTCTCAAAATTTATGTATCCCATTTTTTAAGCACCTTATTCAGGTTTCTTTATTGTCATAAGAAGAAAATTGAGGTCAAGTTTAATATTTATATGTAATTTTGGAGAATTTTTATTTTTTATATTTATTAATGAAAATGATTATATTTCATGTTTTGTAATATTCGTAAGTGATTTTCTTTTTATATTTTGATATGGTAATATTATATATATGAGTTCATTTTGATTATGTTTGTAAAAGAAATTGAGGTGAAAATCCATTAGCATATTGTACATTATACCAAAGAATAATTTTAAATCTATTGTGAAAATACTTTGCTGCTAAGAAGGTTTCAGAAACATTAAAATAAAATAATATCAATGACAATTGTTTTATCATCTGTTAGCATGAAAAAAAATGTTATTTTTGTATCTATCACTTTTCAAAAATATCTTGTTTAATTGTTGAAATTTACTATAAGTTAACAATAAAAAAATGTATTTGATTTCAATTTATGATAATAAACACATTTCGGTTTCTATCGTTATTAACTTATCAAGTATAATTAAAAACCATATTTTGAAATATATAACAGATAGAAAAGTAATATTTTTTTCATACTAACCAATAAAATCAATAATTGATAGTATTTAATTTTAAAACTTCTGAAACCTTCTAAACAGTAAACACTTTTACAATAGATTTAAAATCAAATTCTTTTACATAATAACAATACAACTGTATTAATAGATGTTTATATCAATTTCTTTTCATAAACATAACTCCTTTTCTATTTATGATTAATGTTATTTTTATGTTTAATTTAACTCCTAAAAATATTAAAATGAGAATAAAACCGCATGAAAAAAATAAAAATTATATCTAATTTTATGAATTTAAATTACACACATGATTACGTAAAAATATTTGTTCACTTATCTATCCAACTTACTCATCTCCAAAACAATAGTAAGAACATAAAAATACAAGATATTATTTAATAAATTAAATGTTAAATTAACTAGTTAGATATACAATAAATATAATATGTTCCTCATTATTTAACTATATAATATATAATGCACAAAGGAGCACCAATAGAATCATACATTCCCATTCTACAATGAAAATATTTCATATTGAAAAAGTATAACAATTAACATACTGTTCTAGTTATATTTATAAAAAATTATGTTAAATTGAGATAATGTTACTCTTAGTTTATCTTAAAACACATAATGAACTATTTCCAAATTTGTGCTATAACATTGAATTATAATACATTACATTCAACATCTTGCAAGCAATATTATGTCATAAATAAACTCTACATTAGAGATTACAATACTAACCTTGAAGAAATTGAGATGAAAACTTACTATTCTCTCATACATTATACCAAAGAATAATTTTATATGTAGTGTGAAAATACTTTATTGTTAAGAAAGTTTCAGAAACATTAAAATAAAATAATATCAATGAGATAGTTGTTTTATTACCTGTTAGTATGAAAAAACAATATTATTTTTTTATCTATCACTTTTTAAAAATATCTTGTTTAATTGTTGAAATTCACCATAAGGTAATGATAATACTCAGAAAATGTATGTGATATCAATTTATCATAATAAACACATTTTCGTTCTTATCATTATTAACTAATTAAAAAATATTTTTTGAAATATATAACAAATTAAAAATAATATTATTTTCATACTAATAAATAAGAAAATTAATAATTGATATTATTTAATTTTAAAGCTTCTGAAACCTTCTAAACAATAAATACTTTTACAATAGATTTAAAATCAAATTCTTTTACACAATAACGATATAGTGTATTAATAAGTGTTCATCCCAATTTCTTTTTATAAACATAACTCCTTCTCTATTTATGGATAATGTTATTTTTATGTTTAATTTAACTACTAAAAGTATTAAAATGAAGGATAATACCACATAAAAAATAAAAATAATGTCTAATTTTATGAATTTAAATTACACACATGATTATATAAAAATATTTGTTAACATATCTATCCAACTTACTGATCTCCAAAACGATACTAAGTGCATAAAAATACAAGATATTATTTAATAAATTAAATGTTAAAATAACTAGTTAGATATACAATAAATAAAAAATATACAACTACTATATATATTTTTTAATTATGTCTCACAAGTCCTACATTCCTATAAATAAAAAATATTAAAACAATTATTCGTTCTTAGAGTAACTAACAAAAAATAAACAATATGAACAGAAATATATTTTTTATGTTTTTTTCTAAAATAATAAATTAGAAAAATGATATTAGAAAGAGGCAGGGAACCAAATCCCTACTTGCTTGTTTCCTGATGTCAAAGTGTTAAAAACTCTGCCTTTAGTGAGTAAAATAATGGTAAACATAATAATGAGAAAAGGATGTCAAAAAATAATAAAAAAGTAAAAAACTAATTGACAGCTTCTAAAACTGAAATCAAATAAAGCAAACATCACATCTGATGAATAGAAAGCTCACCAAGTGAGAATACAGCTTTAACTGGATCTGTTTCTCAGTTTGCAACTACTGCTTCATCTTCAAACCTGTTTTCAAAAGCCACTAATGCTTTGTTCTTTTGGTAGGATTGGGGTGAGATGATTTGGGGGAGATGATTTGAGTGGATTTGAGTAGATTTGAGGGTAATTTTTTTGTTGTTTTTTTGAATGGATTTGTGGGTAATTGAGAATAGATTTGAAGGTAAAGTTTGTGAGAATTAGTGTAAGATTTGATTGATGTGACAAATTTAAAAAATTAATTTAATGGATATAAATTAAAGATTACCAAAATACCCCTAATTATTAAAATAATATAAAATGATAAAAAATTAATAAATAATTAAAATAATATATTTTAAAAATGAAATAATATATTTTTAAAATGATAAAATAATTAATAAATATTTTAAAGTTAAGTTTAATATTTATATTATTACTATTATTATTATTATTATTTATATTATTATTATTATTATAAAAGTATGAAAGTTAATTATAAAGGTTAAAAATGAAAATACCCAACATTTCTTCCAAATCTGCGCACTACACCAGGGATGAAATAAAGCAACAATCCGCGCAAATCCTCTCGTTTCAATCCTCACAAATCGCTCAAAGCGAACAAAAAAAATTTCTTCATCCATCCTTGCCAATCTCCATGAACAGGAGAATCTGTTCAAAAGAACAGACCCTAAAATATGAATGGAAAACATACATTAACCTTCAAAAATCACTTGAAAGAAGGAAAGAAAAAAAAATTAAGAAAGGAGGCGGCGGAACTAACAAAAAAGAAAGTTAGGGTTTCTGAGAAACTTGTGCAGTTTTTAGGTTAGGATGAGAACTATGAAGTGGAGACTTATTTGCACTGTCCAACATTAAATAGATAATAATTCTGTGTCATTTTCAAGAGATAAGATTTTCCACCATTCCTTGCTTCTGTGATAATATAATTTACCATTCTTATTTGTACACGTAATCATGAGAAAAAATAACTTCATCCTATCTTCTTCAAAATTATAATTTAAATATAAAAATGGGGATGAAATATAAATGAAGTTGTGATAAAAAAAATATATACTATCTTCAAGTGATAAATTTATAGAATATGCATATAAGTCTATAATCAAACAGTTTCTAATATTTTAAAAATTTAAAATAAAATAATGTCCTAAAATATAGGCTATATTTTTCAATTAATTTAGAATCTATTTATATATTGTTTTTAAAAAAACATTATCCCAAATGCATGTACCTTTTTTATTTCTTAATACCCTAATATTATTAAAAGTACTTTATACTTTATACATTAATATTTTAATGTTAATATTTTAACACATGTATCTATTAATTTGCTGAAGACATAATGTATCAAAAGTATTACAAATATACCGATTTTGACAAAAAAAAATAATAAAGATGAAGTCATTACTTGATGTGAAATAAAAGTAATTGGGTAAGAGAATTTTTTTTTTTTTGGAAATGGTGAGAACTTATAAAATGATTTAAGAGGAATAGTGATTTTTATAAAATATATAGATAATATTATAGTATTTTAATAATAAAAAGTTTAAATTATATAAGGAATTTTATTTTATTTAAAAAAAAATTATAAATTATTTTTTTAGAGTTTTCTTCCACCATATTTTTTTCAACCTGAACCTTTATCTTCATCCACAACTTTCAATTCCTTCTCCACTTTACAACATTTTTCTAGCCACTATTATGGTCCTCTCTCAATCACTCATCAACACTAAATAACACATTCAACATCCAATCTCCATCATTCAATGAATACACACCATCGTTACCTTCACTTATCTCCATTATATTCGCATCCTTTGATGCCTTCACTTCACTATTCCTCGAAACATAAACCCATAGATAGAGGACAACCAATTGGCACACAATACGCGACTGTAACTTTGAATGAACTTGGTGAGTGAGCTTCGATTAGTAGAGGATGTTTTGTGGAGATTCTTGCAAAGCAATAAGCAACATTGGTGTTGAGAAGGGGAAGTCACAACAGAGGTAGTGGAGGCTCTAATTTGGTTTGGCATCTCCAATCGTGGGCTTAAAGACATGTTGATGATGGTACACAAAGATGCTTCCATGGATGAATGAAGCAACTTTAATAATGGTGTGTGCAGTGTCGGTGGTCAGGTCTCCCTAAGTATTACTTACAATAGATGGGGAATTTCTTCTTGCACCTGCATAGCCCTCATAAAATGTAATTTTTGATAGCTTTCATAACTTGGCCTTATAGAGTGAAAGTTCCTTTCATATTTTGGATCTTAGCCTATGGCTTCAGGACTAGGTCTCGTCCTCTCATTTTCGTTTTGAAAGTTTCTCCATTTTAAGAGAAGTGATAAGTAGGTGGTAGGTGGGATTCGTGCGTGGGAAGGAGGTCAAGCCCAAGGGGCTACTTCAAGAGAATAGGATTGTGTTGTTTTGGGGAGATAGGACCGTGTGGGTCCCACTTAATTTAAAAGGGAAAATGTGGAATGGGCTACATTAAGTAGTTGATGTGCGTGTAGCATAAACCTGGAAGGGCACAACGTGAAGAGAAAAATAGGGGTTTCAGCTCGGGCTTGGGTTTGGAGTGCAGGATCCATATGCTTTTTTTGAGTGCCCATTTATCTAGTTAGGCTCGTGTGTTATAGGAATAATGTTTGTTTGTGAGCTAGTGTAGGTTCCTGCAAGGTTAATTGTTCCTTGGTATTATTTAATTAGATTAGATAATTATTATGGTGTAGTAGAACTTTGTGTTTGATGAGCTAATACATATTGTCGTGGCTATGTATGAAATGAATGATATTGAGTAATGCATGTTATTGAGAATGTGTATTGATTTGAGATGTGAATATGAAACTATGTTATTTCCTTATACTGTTGTTGGTCATGTGTAAGCTTTTCGTATTGTGCTACGTTAAGGATGTTGGGTCTCAAGCAAAGACAGAGATTTGAGTGTCACACTTCCTCTACGTTAAGGATGTTGGGTCTCAAGCAGAGACATAGATTCGAGTGTCACACTTCCTCTTGTGCGACGACTTGAAAGGTTTTGATGTCTCGCCCAAAGGCTTCGGCTCGTGTTAAGTATAGTACGCAGGTGCACGTTGTGTCGATGTTTTTGCTCGTTAGTCCTTGAGAAGTTAGGGAGATAGGTCTAAAGTTCAGATGGAAGACGACTTGAATCGCCCTGTTATTGAGAATAAGTTATGACGACACAATGCAAGGAAACGACATTGGTTTATGAGTGGTTTGGTTGAAATGTTAATGCTGTGGTGAATTATGGTTCTATGATTATCTTACTCTGTGATTAATATGAATATGTTATACTATATGTTATGATATTTCTGGTTGCTCACCCTTGCATGTTGTGGTTGTGGTTTACACCTACGATCATCGTACTTGTATGGGAGTAGATGGTATTGTAGATAAGACTGGCTCAGAGTAGCTGACGAGAGTTGAGAGTTTAAGTTCAGGGGTTGATTATTTATTTTTCATTGTTTAAAAGTTTTTAAACTCAGTATTTTTATGTAAAAGTGAAATTTTGAGATTTATGTTTTGAACGGACAACGTGATTCCTGAACCAGTAGAAGAACTAAGCACAACAACTTGAAGAAATGCAAAAGCACTCATGATGAAAACGAGAGACTGAACAAATTTGAAAGAAAGAGCAAAGCCAAAGTCGAACAGTGAAGGAAAACTAGGAAGCGAAAACTGTTATCAAAACTTTTTTAAGACCCATAAATAACACTTATCTTAAGAAGTGTTATCTATTGTCTTTTAAAAGATATTGCTTTTTAAAAAAAGCGTTATCTATTGTGTTTCAATAGATAATGCTTTTAAAAAAGCGTTATCTATTGGTCTATTTTAAATTCTAAATTAAAAAATTATATATTAAATATCTAGAGATAACGTTTTTTTTTTGGAAAAACTCTATCTATTGTCATAGTTATAAATAACATTTATTTAATAACACATTAGCTATTGTTTTGCACATTCATATAGATAGTTAAAAAACACTATCGTTTTATCACTATCTATAGACAATTCTATAGTAATGCTCATTCAGGTCTCTTTATTGTCATACGGAGAAAACTTAGGTCAAGTTGAATATTTCCTTTAAGGTAATTTTGAAGAATTTTCATTTTTTATATTTGCTAATGAAAACGATTATATTTCATTTTCTGTAGTTTCTATAAGTGATTTCCTTTTTGTATTTTGATATTGTAATATTGTATCTATGAACTCATTTTGATTATGTTTGTAAAAGAAATTAGGGTGAAAACTTACCAGCATCTTGTGCATTATATTAAGGAATAGTTTTAAGTCTAGTGTAAAAATATTTGTTGCTAAAAAGGCTTCAGATACATTAAAATTAAATTAAATCATATCAATGACATAATTATTTTATCATTAGTTAATATTAAAAAACATTAATTGAAGTATCTCAAAAAAATTAATACATGACAGATCTTCAAACAAAAGTTGCAAGAATATTTCAAACCATTTAGGATCAAAGTCAATATAAAATTTAACCACTAAGATGTTTTGTTCTAAAACCATTTTAACTTTCTACTTCAAATTTCTATAAGATATAACCAAAAATGAACATAAACCACCAATCATAAGATCATTTCATAAAAAAAAAAAACTTGTCATAAAATGAAATACAAACACATTTTCGTTCTTTTTATTATTAACTAATCATGCATAATTAACAAACATATTTTAAAATATATAACAGATAGAAGAATAATATTTTTTTCATACTAAGGAAGAAGAAAGTCAATAATTAATATTATATAATTTTAAAGCTTTTAAACCTTCTAAATAGTAAATACTTTCACAATAAATTTAAAACTAAATTCTTTTACATTATAAGAATATATAATAGGTGTTCATCTCAATTTTTTTTTACAAAACGTAACTCCTTTTTTATTTACGGCTAATGTTATTTTCATGTTCAATTTATCTCCTAAAAATATTAAAATGGAAGATAACATTAAAAAAGTTAAAAATAATTTCTAATTTTATGAATTTAAATCACACACATGATTATATAAAAATATCTGTTCAGATATCTATCCAACTTACTCCTCCAAAACAATAATAAATGCATAAAAATACAAGATATTATTAAAGAATTAAATGTTAAAACAGTTAGTTAGATATACAATAAATAAAAAAAATATACAACTACTATATATAATTTATATATATTTTAATTATATGTCACAATTCCTACATTCATATGATTAGTGTATAAACAATTGGAATGAAGATTAAATATTGAAATCACGTCACAGCATCTAAAATTTTGACACATCTTATGCAATGACATCAACGTCATAAGTTACTTTAAAATATCATCATGCTTACACTAACCTGAGGCAAGTATACATATTCCTCATTATTTATAACTACATAATATATAATGCACAAAGAGCATCAATAAAATCATGCATTCCCATTCTACAAGAGTAGATCTCCCTACACCTTTACTGTTTCTCCTTCTCCTGTACTCCAAAAAAACCCTATTATTCCCTTTTTATTGATAATCATCAGTGTTCAAATGTTAGTTAACACTTAATCAACTTTCGAACATAGATTAAATTTGCTAATAAATCTTTCTTTTTAACATATTAATATCTAGACTGTGTAATTCCATCAAAAGTGCACTTTAAATAACTTAGATAAGTGCCTATCATTGCTAATCTCACTCCTCATTAGATTTCAGTGTAATTTTATAAAGTAATATACAAGCATAAAAATGAAATGTAGAAATTCAAATCAACACAAGCAATAACATAATTTTATAAGACAATATATATAAGTATAACATCCTAATCTATAATAAACATTTATTAATGAGATAAAAACACCAATATTAAAATATTATTAACTTTTACAACTAAAAAGAAATTGTAAAAGAAATTGATTATATTTGTAAAAGAAATTGAGGTGAAAACTAAAAAGGTTTCAGAAACATTAAAATAAAATAATATTAATGACATAATTGTTTTATCATATGTTAATATGAAAAATCAATGTTATTTTTCTGTTTATCATTTTTCAGAAATATCTTGTTTAATTGTTAAAACTCACTATAAGTTAATGATAATAAAAAAATGTATTTGATTTCAATTTATGATAATAAACACATTATCATTTTTATCATCATTAACTTATAATGTATAATTAAAAAAATATTTTGAAATATATAATAAATAGGAAAATAATATTTTTTTCATTATAACTGATAAGAAAGTCAATAATTGATATTATTTAATTCTAAAACCTCTGAGACCTTCTAAACAGTTAACACTTTCACAATAGATTTAAAATCAAATTCTTTACACAATAACACTATAGTATATTAATAATTGTTCAGCTCAATTTCTTTTTACAAAGATAATTCCTTTTCTATTTATGGATAATTTCAGTTTTATGTTTAATTTTAACTCCTAAAAATATTAAAATGAGGATTAAACCACATGAAAAAAATAAAAGTAATGTCTCATTTTATGAATTTAAATTTAAATTACACATGATTATATAAAAATATTTGTCTACATATCTATCCCGCTTACTCGTCTACAAAACAATATTAAGTGCATAGAAATACAAGATATTATTTAATAAATTAAATGTTAAATTAACTAGTTAGATATAAATAAAATGTAATATATTCCTCATTATTTAACTATATAATATATAATGCACAAAGGAGCACCAATAGAATCATGCATTACCATTCTACAAACATTTCATATTAAAAATGTATACTTACCTTTTAGTGCCAGAATAAAATAATCTAATGATAAAAACATGAAAGTACTGTTTAACCATTAACATATTGTTGTAGTTATAAGGACAATAATTAAGAAGATCTTGTTATAAACAACTTTTATAAACAACCTGACATATTTCTAAAAGTAAATTATATTGTTAAAAGAATATTATAAAAAAATTCAACAAAACTAATATTTGATTAAATATTTACAATACATCACTTTCCAATGAATGTATTAACTAAAATATAGAAAATATTAATATAAATTGAGACAATGTTACTCTTGGTTTATCTTAAACATAATGAACTATTTCAAAATTTGAACTATAATATATTATATTGAACATCTTGCAAGTAATATTATAACCCTCCAACAACAGTAACCTTGTGACATTATAACCCTCCAACAACAGTAAGGAAAGAAAACATTTTTATTGTTCGTATTTGTAGGCTTATAAAATAAAAAAAAAATTGTCGAAAAGAAAATGATTTTGTAAAAATTATTTTATGAAATCAGAATACAGCTTTAACTGAACTAGTTTATCAATTTGTTGGATTTTTTTTTTCAAACCTGTTTCCATAGCCATTAAAACAGATATAGCTATTCAGGTTTTATGATTGTCATAAGAAGAAAATTGAGATCAAGTTGAATATTTACTTAATATAATTTTGAAGAATTTTTATTTTTTATATTTGTTAATGAAAATGATTATATTTCATGTAATATTTGTAAGTGATTTTATTTTTATATTTTGATATTGTAATATTGTATCTATGAGTTCATTTTGATTATGTTTGTAAAAGAAATTGAGGTGAAAACCCACTAGCTTATTTTACATTATATCAAATAATAGTTTTAAGTCTATTGTGAAAATACTCTGATACTAAGAAGGCTTCAGAAACATTAAAATAAAATAATATCAATGACAGTTGTTTTTATTAATATGTTAATATGAAAAAATAATGTTATTCTTCTATTTATCACTTTAGTTTAATTGTTTGAAATTCATGTTAATGATAATAAAATGTATTTAATTTATGATAATAAACACATTTTTGTTCCTATCATTATTAACTTATCATGTATAATTAAAAAAATATTTTGAAATATATAACAGATAGAAAAATAATATTTTTTCATACTAACCAGTAAGAAAGTCAATAATTGTTATTATTTAATTTTAAAGCTTCTGAAACCTTCTAAACAGTAAACACTCTCACAATAGATTTAAAATCAAATTCTTTTACATAATAACACTATAATGTATTAATAGGTACATCTCAATTTCTTTTTACAAACATAACGCCTTTTCTATTTATGGGTAATGTTATTTTTATGTTTAATTTAACTCTTAAAAATATTAAAATGAGGATAAAACCACGTGAAAAAAAAGTAAAAATAATGTCTAATTTTATGAATTTAAATTACACACATGATTATATAAAAATATTTCTTCACATATCTATCCAACTTATTCATCTACAAAACAATAGTAAGTGTATAAAAATACAAGATATTATTTAATAAATTAAATGTTAAATTAACTAGTTAGATATACAACAAATATAATATATTCCTCATTATTTAACTACAATGAGAACAAATGAGCACCAATAGAATCATGCATTCCCATACTACAATGAGAACATTTCATATTGAAAAAGTATAACAATTAACAAATATTTTACCTATAAAATAATCAATTAATATTTTTTATTTTTTTTACAATTTTATGTTTTTATCAAAAATTCCAACTCTTATATCAATCATAGCATATGAATCCTACAAGCGCTAACAATATTGAAGAAAAAAAAAAGGGGCCGAGAAAACAGAAAGATTAATATAAGAAACATGTGCAGTTTTTAGGGTTAGTGTGAGAATTAAATAGAATCTTCCTTACACCACCCAACATTAAGTACATAATAATAATTTTGTGTCACTCTGAAGATAATAAGATTTTTCACTGGTTCTCTGATAACATAATCCACCATTCCTATGTGTACACATAATCATAAAAAATAACTTTATCCCATCTTGAAAATTATAATTTAAATATAAAAATATATAAATTATTATGTTAAATTATTTAAATGAATAAATGAAAACCTTGTAATATTTAAATTATATATAATATAATTATTCATTACATTTTATATATTTTCAGAAAAGAAATCTTAAATACTGTAAGAATTTTTTATTTTTTTTAAATTTTGTGTGCTGAATGCATTGTTCAGGATAATTCTCAAAATTTATTTATCTCACTTTTTTAAGCACCTTATTCAATGTTTTGTTATTGTCATAAGAAGAAAATTGAGGTCAAGATAAATATTTACTTAAAGTAATTTTTGCATAATTTTCATTTTTTATATTTGTTAATGAAAATGATTATATTTAATTTTCTTAATTTCTGTAAATGAATTTTTTTATGATATTTTTATATAGTATAGTATTGTGTCCATAAATTCATTTTGATTATGTTTGTAAAAGAAACTTGAGATGAAAACCTACTACCCTCTTATATATTATACCAAAGAATAATTTTAAGAAGGTTTCAGAAACATTAAAATAAAATAATATTAATGACATCCTTTAGTATGAAAAAACAATGATATTTTTCTATCTATTACTTATTCAAAAGTATATTGTTTATTTGTTGAAATTCATAAGTTAATGATAATACTCATAAAATGTATTTGATTTCAATTTATGATAATAAATAAATTTTCGTTCTTATCATTATTAACTTATCATGTATAATTAAAAAACATATTTTGAAATATATAACAAATAAAAAGTAATATTATTTTCATACTAATCAATAAGAAAATCAATAATTGATATTATTTAATTTTAAAGCTTCTGAAACCTTCTAAACAATAAATACTTTTACAATAGATTCAAAATCAAATTCTTTTACATAATAACAATATAGTGTATTAATACGTGTTCATCTCAATTTCTTTTTATAAACATAACTCTTTCTCTATTTATGGATAATGTTATTTTTATGTTTAATTTAACTCCTAAAAGTATTAAAATGAAGGAGAATACCACATAAAAAAATAAAAATAATGTTTAATTTTATGAATTTAAATTACACACATGATTATATAAAAATATTTGTTCACATGTCTATCCAACTTACTGATCTCCAAAACGATACTAAGTGCATAAAAATACAAGATATTATTTAATAAATTAAATTTTAAAATAACCAGTTAGATATACAATAAATAAAAAATATACAACTACTATATATATTTTTTAATTATGTGTCACAAGTCCTACATTCCTATAAAAAAAATAATTAAAACAATTAAAACAATTATTCATTCTTCCGGTAACTAACAAAAAATAAACAATATGAACAGAAATATATTTTTTTATGTTTTTTTCTAAAATAATAAATTAGAAAAGTGATATTAACTGAACCTGTTTTTCAGTTTGTTCATTTTTTTTTCTTTTGCAACTACTGCTTGATCTTCAAACCTGTTTTCAAAAGCCAAGAAAATATATGAATAGAGAATATACATTCACTTTCAAAAATTTTGTTTTCATTTTTATATTTTTGTGTTTTGGGAATCCTAACCCACAATTGATTTATTGTGCAGTTGCAATGGCGTATGGAAACTCAACGGTATTCAACTAGTGGTTTGTCCCAAATACACTGAAGGAATGCAACTAATTGAACGCTACCAAATTGAAGTACTCTATAAATATGAAATTAATATAACAAACCACAAGAAACATTATTAGTACTAAAAATATAAATGAAGTACTCTTGGTTTACAAGATTGAGTATCATGACTGAGCCAACTCGACTATTATCTCCAAATTGAGGATCCTCAAGAATTTTATGGTGCAATGAAGCCTTCATGGTAGCCGATGGGTCCTGCTCACATTCAGTGAATCATTAATTTTTTTTATAAAATGTTGTACATTGTAAAAAATAACCTCAACATGGGTGTTTCCCCCACCTTCATGGGGATCAAAAACATTAATTTCAACTCACTCCTCACTCAAGAACATAAAAGTACAACTAAAACAAGTGCACTTGTGTCAAAACACACTGGTATTAGGATGTGGTCCCCTACGTGTTCATTGGTGACTCCTACAGTTGAACAGGATGTGCATAATCTATTTCAGGAACGCATAATCGTTTACAAGGCCTTGTAAACGATTACAATGCATCTTTTCACACCAGAAATGCCATAACTTCAGTTCTCTCAATAATCTCAACATGGGTGCTTCCCTCACCTTCATGGGTGACCAAAAACATTAATTTCAACCCACTCCTCACTCAAGACCATAAAAGTACCACTAAAACAAGTGCACTTGTGTCAAAACACACTGCTATCAGGCTGTGGTCCCCTATGTGTTCACTGGTGGCTCCTACAGTTGAACAGGATGTGCAGAATCAATTTTAGGCACGCGTAATCGTTTAGAAGGCCTTCTAAACGATTACAATGCAGGTTTTCACACACTTAATGCCATGACTTCAGTTCTCTCAATAATCTCAACATGGGTGTTTCCCCCACTTTCATGGGGGACAAAAAACATTAATTTCAACCTACTCCTCACTCAAGAACATAACAGTACCACTAAAACAAGTGCACTTGTGTCAAAACACACAACTATTAGGCTGTGGTCCCCTACGTGTTCACTGGTGGCTCCTACAGTTAAACAGGATGTGCATAATCAATTTTAGGCACGCGTAATCGTTTACAAGGCCTTGTAAACGATTACAATGCAGGTTTTCACACACCTAATGCCATAACTTCAGTTCTCTCAATAATCTCAACATGGGTGCTTCCCCCACTTTCATGGGGGACAAAAAACATTAATTTCAATGTACTCCTCACTCAAGAACTTAAAAGTACCACTAAAACAAGTGCACTTGTGTCAAAACACACAACTATTAGGCTGTGGTCCCCTACGTGTTCATTGGTGGCTCCTACAGTTGAACAGGATGTGCAGAATCAATTTTAGGCACGCGTAATTGTTTACAAGGCCTTGTAAACGATTACAATGCAGGTTTTCACACACCTAATGCCATAACTTCAGTTCTCTCAATAATCTCAACATGGGTGCTTCCCCCACCTTCATGGGAGACCAAAAACATAAATCTCAACCCACTCCTCACTCAAGAACATAAAAGTACCACTAAAACAAGTGCACTTGTGTCAAAACACACTGCTATTAGGCTGTGGTCCCCTACGTGTTCACTGGTGACTCCTACAGTTGAATAGGATGTGCAGAATCAATTTGAGGCACGCGTAATCGTTTACAAGGCCTTGTAAACGATTACATTGCAGGTTTTCACACACCTAATGCCATAACTTCAGTTCTCTCAATAATCTCAACATGGGTGTTTCCCCCACCTTCATGGAGGACCAAAAACATTAATTTCGACCCACTCCTTACTCAAGAAAATAAAAGTACCACTAAAACAAGTGCACTTGTGTCAAAACACACTGCTATTAGGATGTGGTCCCCTACGTGTTCACTGGTGGCTCGTACAGTTGAACAGGATGTGCAGAATCCATTTCAGGCACGCGTAATCATTTACAAGGCCTTTTAAACGATTACAATGCAACTTTTCACACTAGAAATGCCATAACTTCAGTTCTCTCAATAATCTGGACATGGGTGTTCACTGGTGGTCGCCCACTAGTTCATTGGTGGCTCCTTCAGTTCAACAGGATGTGCAGAATCCAAATCAGACGCGTGTAATCGTTTACAACCCTTTGTAAACGATTACAAATCAGTTTTTTGCACCAGACTTGGCAGAACTTCAGCTGCGGTCACTTATGTTTTCATTGGTGCCTCATTATGTTCAACAGGCTGTTAAAAATTGAAGTTACAACACAATAGTAAACTTTTACAACACACAATTTACCACCATCATCTTCACTAATTCAGTCAAATTCATCATATCACTAACATTATCACTTGCAAAAAATGGATTCTTCAAAATTTAAAATATACACCAAATCAAAATATAAACAACTTCAATAAAATAAATACATGCAACCAAACATTCATCTACTATGTATTGCAAGAAATAGGTTTAATTACAACATCAATTTCTTGTTCTATTCATCAACCACTTCAATAACATAAATATCATACAATAATCACTAATTTTTCTTTCTAGGTCCTACATTTCAAGTGTATGGTGTCCTCAAGTCTTGATTCTTATAACACATTCTTCTTCCCATCCTCACATAGGTCTTCAATTGTGGTTCGGTGTTGCACATTCCATCTGGTGTGTTCTGCGACATTCCACCATGTTCGGTCTGAGAAAACCCACCCGGTTCGTTTTTGGACATTCCACAAGGGGAAAGAAATGCATTGTCACTGAATGATTGTGGACGTGTTCCACTTTGGGATCCATCGTCTTGCCTTCTACCTCTTCTTCTGGCCTTCTCTTCCTCCAATTATGCCTCCACGACATTGACATTCCTTCTAAGTTCTTCAAGTGCACATTCTTGTTCCTCTACAGTTCGCATCAAATTTTCTCTCCGTTTTCTTCTAAGCATTTTCTTTGTTGATGGTTGGTCATCATTCCTTTTTGTTGTGATTGCTTTTCCTTCACATCAGTCTTATCCGTCAATGCACCACCAAAATCATCAACAACATGAAACTGAAATTAAACAACATATAACATGTTAGGTAACTGTTGTCAATATATCAAAACATTCACAAGTAAAAAAAAACATCACCTACCACAAAATGAAATAACAAAAAAACCCAAAAGGGGTGCAAGAACCGAATACCCTAACCAAAAACTAAATACCCTAACCACAACATCAACGAAAAATGACAACAAGAACGCAAGAATGCAAGAACCCAAGAACCCAAACCAAAAACCCAATACCCAAGAACGCATTTACCTTGCTCCAACGAAGCTGTTGTTCGGGACTTCCCATTTCCACCAAACGCCGAGAACGGAGAATCACAAACCAAAAGGGGGAGAACGACAACACATAGGAGAACGAAATGTGAGAGAGAGAACGAAATCTGAGACAAAACGCAATGAAACAGGCCAAGGGTATGTTTGGAAAGCAAAATTTTTCAAAATTTTTTCGCTTTCGTGCCCAGATTTTTTGAAAAAAAAAACCAAACCAATGGCAACTTGACACCTGTCGGTGTCAAAAGTGTGTTAAAAAAAATGTGTTAAAATAATAGGATCCATGCATTAAATAGGGTGAGTCCTCAGGAGAAGTAATGAAAGAAGAAGAGTTTTTTTTTTTTTATTTATTTAAGGGTATTGAAGTTTTAGGTGCAGATGCTTTACTGTTTTTGATTTTGAATTTTCTAAATATATATGTATATGTATATAATAATTGATTTGTTTATATATATATATATATATATATATATATATATATATATATATATATATATATATATATATATATATATATATATATATATATATATATATATATATATATATATATATATATATATATATATGATGAACAAATAAAGTATTGGGCCGCGCGTGAAAAAGTTTATATATATATATATAGATAGATATACGTATAAAATAATAATTAATAGTATACTTTGTGTACCGGGGTTCATTTTAGTTAAAACCTTTTCTGGAAAGTGTGTAAATGATTTCTTTTGGAAGTGGTGGATCGAATTCATGAACTGAGATTGCAACTTTAGTTCGATTGAAGTTTTAAAATGCTGACATTTTTTTTAAATAGTAGGTGACTTGGTTTCTGTGGTTTGGAATTTTATTGGAGCCGTATGTTTGATGAGTATGGTATATTATGTAGACTATGAGTATAAGTTCGGAACAATTGTATTTTAAATGTTTGTGATTGGTTAAGAAATACGTGTTATTAAAAATGTGTATTGATGTGATTGATCCATAGACATGTATGTTATTTCCTTGTACTATTGTTGATTATGTGAGAGCCTTTGTATTGCGATACGATCAGGATGTTGGGTCTCGTATAGAGACAGAGATTCGAGTGTCACTTCCTTTTGCGAAAGGAGGTGAATGTCTCGCCCAAAGGGCTTTTCGATAAGTCGGGGAGATAGGTCTGAAGTTGCGATGGAGGACGACTCGAATCGTCTTGTTCTGCGTAACAGGTTGGGATGACATAGTACAAGGAAACGACATCAGTTTATAAAAGAATTGATTGTGATATTTTCTTTAGAGTAGAAATGTACTGTTTTGACTTGTTATGATTTATATTTAATGTTGTTTTAATGTGTTACAAGCTATTATCATATTTCTGGTTGCTCATCCTTGCGTGTTTGTGGTTGTGGTTTCCACCTGCAATGATCGTACTTGTACGGGAGCAGATGGCGTTGCAGATGATGCTGGAGTGCAGTAGTTTGACGAGAGGGGGAAATTAGTTCTTCTAGGATTTTATTGATTTCATTATTTAATTTTTCTTTTCAGACTTGATGTTTCAGTAAAGGTTATGTTTTGAATTTTTGCGTTGTAAGAACAAAGTTTATGACTTGTGACTTTTAGCTTCCGCAATATTATTGGAATAAAGTTTTTTTTTTTGGAAAACATCGATTTTATAGTAACTATGTAAGAATGATATTATTCTATTTCACAAAGTGACATTCAGTCAGGGGTGTTACACTGATAGTTCGGTCCACACAAACTCGCAGCTCGACCTTGGAGGGAAGCTTGACAGCTCAGTCCACACAACCCGGTAGCTCGACGTACCCCAATAATAACGGTTAAAATACCATTATTTGTGATTCAATTTTGATACTAAATGGACCCTTTTTTACTTAGAAACTTGCTTTAACTCATGTTTTTGCTTTAATTTTATGAATAAGAGAATTGAGGTTATAATTAATGATTTTATCACTAAATTCCCTAAATTTTATTGGTCATACTTAGGTATAGGACAGAGGTATCAGTCTCCATGTAGGACAGGTTTACCTTCTATAGGTCTATACATTGACCTTGACGGGAATATAACACCTTTAGAATTTATATATATACACCTCCAATTTTGGCCTTAAATTAAGTGTACGATGATGTTTCTGTTACTGAAAAGTTATGAATGTTCCAACCCTTTACCTTTAATATTAAACAAAGAATAAAATTGACAATAATAAGATTAATGATATGGCTAATTATACACCAAAGAGTGACATGTAACAACCCAAATATGAGAAAAAGAACTGTTCCATTGAAATAAGGAACTCCCACTGTTGTGTAAGATTTGAAGTTAACAGAAAGTAGTGAAATTATTGAAATAAGTTATGGTTTAATTTATTGTGACTAATTTCTATAATCTACAGACTATAAAATAGATATATATAGTGAGTGGTCCTAGTAAATTTGCTTTTTAATTTTTGTCAAAATCTCTCTAATCTCCATACCACCATTTATCGTATGGTCACGTGTTGTATTTTAAACTACCACTTGGACTATTATTTTTAATTACGACTGCTATTAATCCACCATTATAGAAAAAAAAGCGAATAAAAAATATGCATTTTATGGTGTTAGTTTCACTTTTATTGACTGCATGGATTTGTTGATGATTGGTAATTTGTCAAATTAATTTGTTATGATTTTCTTCTCTTATTTCCAAGTGTTTGCAGGGGTATTAATTGTGAATTTCAGTCAGCTGGATAGTTAGCAATCTGATTGACTGTAAAGGATTGCTTCTCGTGTATTGATTTCAAGGTATGGTTGTTTTAGAATACTTTTACAATACTTAATCTTAGCTTTCTTGAAGAATAATTGAGTCTAAATACATTCTTTTAACTGGGATCTGTCTAAATGAGATAAAATGAACTTTAAAGGACAAAAATTAGCTTTATATATACCTCTTTTAGCGTTCTTCTCACTGAATTTGCATGTTGGCAATGGTGGCTACTAGTTGTTTGAATAGAGTTTAATTCAACTTAATTCATCTAACTTAACTTAATTCATCTAACTTAACTTAATTTATCTAACTAAAATAATAAGGTTGAGTTATGAATTTACTTTGACTCTTTTGATAGATTTGTACTCTTAGTTTCAGTTCATTGGCACAAAACATTAATATGGACCGAAGTTGGATAAATTCTAAACGAACAACCGAAGAATATGAGAGAGGAGTGGAACAATTTATTGAATTTGCTACGAGGAATGTAGTAATAATAATGGAAGATTTTATTGTCCATGTGTGAATTGCTTGAACGAGCGGAGACTACCCACTGTAGTAATACGAGAGCATGTTTTGTGTGATGGGTTCCTAAAGAACTACACCAAGTGGACATGGCATGGTGAATTAGTAGAAGTGCCAATAGCACATGTGTCTCAAACTGAAGAAGAAGAAGTGGATTTTGTTATGGAAGATGATTTGGAGCAAATGATTCGTGATGTTGGAGATGATGTCTTTGCATGATCACATATGTATGAAACTTTGTGTAGTGATGCAGAAATGCCATTGTATTCGGGTTGCATTAAGTACACTCGATTGTCGGCAATATTAAAACTCTTTAATGTGAAGGCAAGAAATGGGTGGAGTGATAAGAGTTTCACCGAATTGCTTGAGTTAATGAGTGACATTCTTCCTGAAGGTAACATGATGCCAACATCTAATTATGATGCAAAGAAGATATTATGTCCAATGGGTATGGAGTATAAAAAGATTCAAGCTTGTCCGAATGATTGTGTGTTGTACAGGAAGGAATATGAAAAGTTACATCAATGTCCACATTATGGGTTATCAAGATACAAGCAAAAAGATAGTGACTTCGAAGATGATGTGAGGAAGGGTGTTCCAGCAAAGGTGTTGTGGTATCTTCCTATAATTCCAAGGTTTAAAAGATTATTTGCTAATGTCAAAGATGCAAAACTCATTAGATGGCATGCAGATGAATGTAAAAGAGATGGTCAAATAAGGCATCCAGTTGATTGTAGTCAATGGCAGACAATAGATTCAATGTTTCCATATTTTGGAAATGATCCAAGAAACCTTAGGCTTGGACTTGCTACAGATGGAATGAACCCGTACGGTAACCTGAGTAGTAGACATAGCTCATGGCCTGTCATGTTAGTGATCTACAACTTACCTCCTTGGTTGTGCATGAAACGTAAATACGTCATGTTATCTTTAATGGTTTCTGGTCCACGACAACTAGGAAACGACATTGATGTTTATTTAAGCCCGCTAGTTGAAGATTTGAAAATGTTGTGGGAGGAAGGCGTTGATGTGTTTGACGGGTACACAGGCTCCACTTTTAAGTTGCATGCCAATCAATGACTTTCCAGCATATGGTAATTTGAGTGGATATAGCACAAAGGGTCACAAAGCATGCCCTATATGTGAAGAAGGCACATGTCACCATCAACTTAAGCATTTTGTATCTACTTAATGTTGAACTTAGACTCATACATATAATATCTTCTTTAGGGGTGAATCTCTTCCTCATTGGTATACTTCACCTCAATCAAAAGCATTTCAACCACAAATACATCAATGGTAATGATAGCACTCACTAGTGCGAAATAAGTCTTTCACGTTTCACGTTCAATGTTAGAATACAAACAAATCAACGTTAAAAATGACTAGTGGCATTTTTCTAAATAAATATTCAATTTTGACGTCAAAATATATACTTTTCAAACGACATATACTTATTAGACGTTGACATTCTCAATTTCTGACATCATATTAGGAAAATGCATGAAAATGTTTTGCACGAAGGTGAAAATGTACCAATGTATTACGTCAAATGTCCTAGTCTTAGACGTCAAAGAGGTATAAGACATCGAAGTTTGGAGTTTTTCGACATCATATACATTGTAATTATTTTCTAAAAGTTACGCCACTACATTATTTATTCGTGCTTTCTCTTCTGCTTGGACCAGGGATTTCGCTAAGTGAGAGGAAGAACAAAAGTAAGTTTTCACTACTACAAAATTGCGAAAAGATAGCGTTCAATAGACAACGCATATTTTATTAAGCGCCATCTATCAAAACATGGAATCAAAACACAATGCTTATTTAGAAAAGTGTTATCTATTGTAATACCAATGGACAAAGCTTCTTTAAAAAAGCACGGTTTATATTTAATTTTTGGTATTTTATTAAATGGACCAATAGACAACACTTGTTTAACAAAACGCTATCTATGACTTATTTTTATTTTAAAAATTAAAACAAATTCCTGTTTTTTATATTTATGAAAATTAATTTTCGGACTCCTTTTCTTCTCCTTTGCTTCTTCCCTTTTGTAGCCTTCTCTTTTGCGTTGGCCCTCCCTGAACCCTAACCTCCACCGTGTTGTGTGCTACTCTTTCGCATTGGTAGTCACCTAAAATCCTAGCTTCTACAGTGAACCTCCTTGGCATTGACTCTCCCTAAAATTCTAACCTCAACCACGTGCTCCTCTTTCGCATTGGTCCTCCCTGAAAACTTGGAAACACTCGTGAGCTTTTTCGTTATTTGTGGAACATGTAGTAAATGATGAAAAGAAACAATGGTTTGTATGTGTGATATAGGGCAAACAACAATATCCATATGATGAAGGGACAAACCTCAACCGTTACCTACTTCGACAACTTCAAATTCTTGATAGTTTTGTTTGGTTGTAAAAGAAGAGGAGTCATGGATGATTGGTGGGAAGCGCCACTATCACCCATGCAATGATTAGCTAATCTTGCAGCTCAAAATTCATTAAGACAGGATTAACACTGCAATTTGCCTCATGTTTGGTATGAAAAAACTTCAAAGGAAGGAAGATCCATCAAGAAAGGATTGAAGTTGAAGTCCTCAAATGATAGTAAGAACTTACTGTCTCCACAACAAATAATTGTCTTTGTCGAGCTTTAGAAAGATTAGAGTATGAAACGTATAAGGAACAAATGGAGCAAAGGAAAGAGAGATAAAGAGAAAAGATAAAAGATGAAAAACAATATTATTATTACCGTATATGGGTAAAACCCTTAAACTTATTCTATGCAAAGTTTACCTATCTATATATATGCTGATATAACAAAATATATAACAAAAATGGAAATTTATTAGTTATGTAACAAGTTCATATAATGTAAGACTGAGAATATTTATTATATGTTCCTTGGAAAGTTAACACAAGATTTTTTTAATGTCTTTTATTTTCGAGAAGTATGCATTTTGTTCCCATGCCTATATCTAGTTTTTATTATTGTGTAAAGAGAGTAGGAAAGTTGTATATTTATGAGCACGAGAAGTAATTGTTTTAACTCAATAACTTTTATTTTTATTATTTTTAAATTGAAAAGTATTTCTAAAAATATTAAAACTAATCAAACATATGTTTAAATATGTTTCAATAACATATGTTTATATCATGGGTTCTTATATGAGAATATGCACGAATCAAATAATTGTGGGTACCCATAGATATTATTCCTTTATTTAAATGCAAATAAAGCTGAATGCATTCAGTTTGACAAATAGATATTCATAATCATAATTGCACGCTCTTTTTTAATGCTTAATTACATAGATTGTGTTTGTCAAGACTAAAACTAGGTTTCGTAAATGCACATGCATTTAAAAACTGAATGAAACCAAAATCATACTAATTAATATGATATTTCACCCAAATTATGGACTTAAACTTCGAAAAACATTTTTATTTTCTATTATTTCAATGTATGCCAATGTTTTGGAACTTTTTTTTATCATTTTGTTTGTAGTGACACAAAATTTTATTTCATGGTTTTAAAGTTAATTTTTTTAAATAAGAATAATTAAAAATGTTATGTATTGTGGTTATTTTTTTACCATGTTAAACAAGGATAAATTAACAGAAAAACTTATGCAATTTTACTTCTGTATTATAAATTAAAATACACAACATCAGAGGTAGATTTTATTCTCACTATAACATTCCATATTTATAATATTTTTTTCCTTTTTAAAAGTGTTTTGATATAAACTTAAATGTTTTCATTCGCTTCTAGTTTTAAAATCATTATTCTCTTGGACAATGGAATTATATGATGGAAAGAAGATTAGACATAATAAAAGAAAATCAAGAGTGTGCATCTAATTTATAGACTTCTAATTTATCATAAGTTTGGAAGATACACTTCCATAATCTCCAACTTACTTGATAATATATTAAAACATTATTCACTAATGAATTATGGATCATTGTCGAAAGTACTTTAGTATGGAAATTGTGGTCTTATGTTCTATTTTTAGAGGTGTACTGATTTTTTTAGTTATTTCTTTTATTTTATCTGAATTATTAGGCATGTTTATGACTAAAAGTTAAATGTGATTGCTTGGTTAGAGTACAAGGTGTAAGGTTTGAACCTTGAGTAATTTTTTAGGTATCTTATTATGCATTTGGTAGCTGCCACGTAATTTTCTTTTAATTGATTGTGCTTGAATTAGTTAAACTAAGAAACAAATAGTAATGTTTGAAATGGTAAGTATTTTACATATATACTTTTTTGACTAGTTAGTAATTTACTTTAGTACTTAAAAATTTGGTCTAATTCCTCTCAAGTTGTTGTGAACCAAATTGAGTATAGAAAAGGTGTTTGTGTTACACAATAATTGCTAAAAAAAATGTGTTCACTCAACTCATTATTCGAGTCCGTAAAGAATTCAAGGTCATTAGGTGAAATTGGAAGATGTCCTTACAACGTGTTGAAACTTAAATCAATGGAACTAATGTTCTTAAAGAACACAAGAGGTTCTCGTCGTGTAACCATTTGGGGAATATTTCCACGAATTATGTTATGAGAATTATCTAAAACTTGCAAACTTTGCAATGGTACTAAGAAATTTGGAAAACTACTTGTGTTATCAGAAGATAAAATTAAGTATTGAAGGTTAATTGAGTGAGATGCAATTGTAAAATTATCTTCAAAGTTTATAGAGAACCAACTATTATGAGAAAAATCCATATAAAACTAGAGCTTTTAAGACTAGAAAATTGGTGAAAATATCCATAATACCACTTAAGTATGTTGATGATAAACTCAAATAAGTAAAATGGAGTTGAAATATAGAATTTGGAAAACTACCTTGTAATTATTATCAGATAGCAACAAATATTGCAAAGAATCAGTCCATTTGACACGTTACAAGACAAATAGAGGTACAATAATTTAGAGAGTTTGGTGATTTGGATTGACTAATTTATTATACTTCTAAGCACTTAAAATTAGAATCATTCCAAACAAAATTCACTCAACATATACTCTTAATAAAGGAAAACCAAAAGCACACAATCATGAACAGTATATGCATCTCAAAGCTGCTTTATTCCCTTTAATATTGCTTGAACCTTTTCTGGTCTAAAGGTGACAAAACAGGTGTTTCCTCATATGAATTTGCCAATATAATAGAGCAGTACTTGAAGATTTCTTGAAACGAAAATAATTAGGTAATAAAATAAAAAGGATGAAGGTATGAAGAGAGTATATGATCAGGTAGCAAAGCAACAACAATCCATAAAGACAAAAAATTATGAAACTTCCTGTTAATCATTTTTCAAAAATTTCTTGTTTAATTATTGAAACTCACGATAAGTTAATGATAATAAACAAAAAATGTATTTGATTTTAATTTATGATAATAAACTCATTATCAATTTTATCATTATTAACCTATCATGTATAATTAAAAAACATATTTTAAAATATATAATAAATAAGAAAATAATATTTTTTTCATACTAAAAAGAAAGTAAATAATTGATATTATTTAATTTTAAAACTTATGAAACCTTCTAAACAGTAAACATTTTCACAATAGATTTAAAATCAAATTCTTTACATAATAACGATATAATATATTAATAAGTGTTCATCTCAATTTCTTTTTACAAACATAACTTCTTTTCTATTTATGATAATGTTAGTTTTATGTTTAATTTAACTCCTAAAAATATTAAAATGAGGATTAAACCACATGAAAAAAATAAAAATAATGTCTCATGAATTTAAACTACACATGATTATATAAAAATATTTGTTCACATATCTATCCCGCTTACTCATCTACAAAACAATAGTAAGTGCATAGAAATACAACATATTATTTATAAATTAAATGTTAAATTCACTAGTTTGATATACAATAAAATGTAATATATTCCTCATTATTTAACTGTATAATATATAATGCACAAAGGAGCAACAATAGAATCATGCATTCCCATTCTACAAACATTTCATATTAAAAAAGTATACCTACCTTTCAGTGTCAGAATAAAACAATCTAATGGTAAAACATGATACTCTTTAACAATTAACATATTATTTTAGTTATAACGACAATAATTAAGAAGATTTTGTTATAAACAACTTTTATAAACAACCTGACATATTTATAAAAGGAAATTATATTGTTCAAAGAATATTATAAGAAATTCAACAAAACTAATATTTGATTAATATTTACAATACATTATGTTTTTGTGTAAATTTCGTGGGACCGAGACACTGATCTGGATGACGTAATTCTGCTACTTTCTGGTACAGAGTTGCTAGTTCTTTCAGTGTTCCGCTGCACGTTCCTCAAGTCGTCCGTTGCACTCTAACTCTGACCGAAGGGGAGAAGTACCTGCAAAGGCAGTCCGACGCTCAAGTTAGGCGTATGTAGTAGGATGTTCTTTGTTCTTAGCAAAGCAATGCTCAGAGTGAGAAAATTAGGATGATGATGAAAGTGGAGTGTAGGATGAGTGTGAGCGTACCTTGTTTGGAGTCTTTGACTCTTTATTTATAGGTCTTGAGTTGATATAAATTAACAAAATAAAATATTAACAACTTACTTGATTTATTCTAAACAGATAAACAGCTTCCTTTGTCTCTTTTACTAGATATTATTTGATTCTCAGTATCTTTAATTGAATATTTCTTAGATACGAACCCAATAAAAATTGGCCCAATTACGGCTCAGCATAATGGCTGATTCAGTAAAATGTAGAAAATATTAATATAAATTGAGACAATGTTACTCTTGGTTTATCTTAAAACACATAATGAACTATTACCAAATCTGTGCTATAATACACTACATTGAACTATAATACAGTAATACACTATATTGAACATCTTGCAAGCAATATTATGTCATAAATAAACTCTAGGTTAGAAATGGCAACACTAACCTTGAAGCTACATGCATGTGAGAAAGCTTGTGACATTATAACCTCCAACAACACAATAGTAAGAAAAGAAAACATTTTTATTCTTCGTATTCCTAGAGTTATAAAATAAAAAAAAGTAAATTGTCCAAAAGAAAATGATTTTGTAAAAATTATTTTATCAAGTCAGAATACAGTTTTAACTGAACCGACTTCTCAGTTTCTTAGATTTTTTTTTTTTACTACGGCTTGATCTTTCAAACCTGTTTTCATAACCATTAAAACAGAGATAATTATTAAACAAGAAGATAAAAGAAACCTACAGTTTTACTATTTCAAAAGCCACAAAATTGAAGAACTGAGGATATACATTAAGAATTTTAAATGAAAAAAATCTTAAATACTGTAAGAATTTTTTTTTAAATTATGTGTGGTCAATGCATAGTTCTATTAGAAGATAATTCTCAAAATTTATTTATCCCACTTTTTTAAGCACCTTATTCAGGTTTCTTTATTGTGATAAGAAGAAAATTGAGGTCAAGTTTAATATTTATACGTAATTTTGGAGAATTTTTATTTTTTATATTTATTAATGAAAATGATTATATTTCATGTTTTGTAATATTCGTAAGTGATTTTCTTTTTATATTTTGATATGGTAACATTGCATATATGAGTTCATTTTGATTATGTTTGTAAAAGAAATTGAGATGAAAATCTATTAGCATATTATTGTACATTATAACAAAGAATAGTTTTAAATCTATTGTGAAAATACTTTGCTACTAAGAAAGTTTCAGAAACATTAAAATAAAATAATATCAATGACATAATTGTTTTATCATCTGTTAGTATAAAAAAAAATATTATTCTTCTATCTATCACTTTTCAAAAATATCTTATTTAATTGTTGAAATTTACTATAAGTTAACGATAATAAAATGTATTTGATTTCAATTTATGATAATAAACACATTTCGGTTCCTATCGCTATTAACTTATCAAGTATAATTAAAAAACATATTTTGAAATATATAACAGATAGAAAAGTAATATTTTTTTCATACTAACCAATAAAATCAATAATTGATATTATTTAATTTTAAAGCTTCTGAAACCTTCTAAACAATAAACACTTTTACAATAGATTTAAAATCAAATTCTTTTACATAATAACAATACAAGTGTATTAATAGATGTTTATATCAATTTCTTTTCACAAACATAACTCCTTTTCTATTTATGATAATGTTATTTTTATGTTTAATTTAACTCCTAAAAATATTAAAATGAGAATAAAACCACATGAAAAAAATAAAAATTATATCTAATTTTATGAATTTAAATTACACACATGATTGCGTAAAAATATTTGTTCACCTATCTATCCAACTTACTCATCTCCAAAACAATAGTAAGAACATAAAAATACAAGATATTATCTAATAAATTAAATGTTAAATTAACTAGTTAGATATACAATAAATATAATATGTTCCTCATTATTTAACTATATAATATATAATCCACAAAGGAGCACCAATAGAATCATACATTCCCATTCTACAATGAAAACATTTCATATTGAAAAAGTATAACAATTAACATACTGTTCTAGTTATATTTATAAAAAATTATGTTAAATTGAGATAATGTTACTCTTAGTTTATCTTAAAAGACATAATGAACTATTTCCAAATTTGTGCTATAACATTGAATTATAATACATTACATTGAACATCTTGCAAGCAATATTATGTCATAAATAAACTCTACATTAGAGATTACAATACTAACCTTGAAGAAATTGAGATGAAAACTTACTATTCTCTCATACATTATACCAAAGAATAATTTTATATCTAGTGTGAAAATACTTTATTGTTAAGAAAGTTTCAGAAACATTAAAATAAAATAATATCAATGAGATAGTTGTTTTATTACCTGTTAGTATGAAAAAACAATATTATTTTTTTATCTATCACTTTTTAAAAATATCTTGTTTAATTGTTGAAATTCACCATAAGGTAATGATAATACTCAGAAAATGTATGTGATATCAATTTATCATAATAAACACATTTTCGTTCTTATCATTGTTAACTAATTAAAAAATATTTTTTGAAATATATAACAAATAAAAAATAATATTATTTTCATACTAATAAATAAGAAAATCAATAATTGATATTACTTAATTTTAAAGCTTCTGAAACCTTCTAAACAATAAATATTTTTACAATAGATTTAAAATCAAATTCTTTTACACAATAACGATATAGTGTATTAATAAGTGTTCATCTCAATTTCTTTTTATAAACATAACTCCTTCTCTATTTATGGATAATGTTATTTTTATGTTTAATTTAACTCCTAAAAGTATTATAATGAAAGATAATACCACATAAAAAAATAAAAATAATGTCTAATTTTATGAATTTAAATTACGCACATAATTATATAAAAATATTTGTTCACATATCTATCCAACTTACTGATCGATACTAAGTGCATAAAAATACAAGATATTATTTAATAAATTAAATGTTAAAATAACCAGTTAGATATACAATAAATAAAAAATATACAACTACTATATATATTTTTTAATTATGTGTCACAAGTCCTACATTCGTATAAAAAAAATAATTAAAACAATTATTCGTTCTTACTGTAACTAACAAAAAATAAACAATATGAAAAGAAATATATTTTTTATGTTTTTTTCTAAAATAATAAATTAGAAAAATGATATTAGAAAGAGGCAAGGAACCAAATCCCTAATAATGATATTTACAATACATTATTTTCCAATAAATGTATTAACTAAAATGTAGAAAATATTAATATAAATTGAGACAATGTTACTCTTGGTTTATCTTAAAACACATAATGAACTATTACCAAATCTGTGCTATAATACACTACATTGAACTATAATACACTCATACACTATATTGAACATCTTGCAAGCAATATTATGTCATAAATAAACTCTAGATTAATTAGAAATGGCAACACTAACCTTGAAGCTATATGCATGTGAGAAAGTTTGTGACATTATAACCCTCCAACAACAGTAAGAAAAGAAAGCATTTTTATTCTTCGTATTGGTAGACTTATAAAATAAAAAACTAAATTGTGTCAAAAAGAAAATGATTTCCCAAAAATTATTTTATCAAAAATTCCAACTCTTATATCAATCATAGCATATGAATCCTACAAGGAGTAACAATGTTTAAAAAAATAAAATAATTCTAAACTTTTATGTTTAATTATATTGTCAATACATATAATTCTTTTATTGTCAATATAAAAAATCTTCAAAATTGGAACATCTAAAAAATTGTTTCAATTTGATAAAGGATGTGAAATTGTTTTTCACTTCATAAAATTAAAAACCATTTTCGAATCTTCAAAGTAATATAATAATAAACTTGTCTTTCTCATTCTCAAATTACTTTAAATTATTTTTTATTTTTTAATATAAGTAAATAATATTCTAGTATTTTACCTAAAAAATAATCAATTGATATTTTTTAATTTTTTTTTTTAAATTTTAGGTTTTTATCAAAAATAATAAATTAGAAAAATGATATTAGAATGAGGCGGGGAGCCAAATCCCTACTTTTGTTTGTTTCCTGATGTCAAAGTGTTAAAAATTCTGCGTAAGGAGAAAAAATGTAAAATAAATAAATAAATAAAACTAGTTGAGAGCTTCTAAAACTGAAATCAAATACAGCATTCATGGCATCCCATGAATAGAAAAGCTCAGCAAGTCAGAGGCATTCAAACCTGTTAGAGATAATATTAAACAAGAAGACGACAAAACCCTACAGTTTTACTATTTCAAAAGCCACGGAAATGATGAACGAAGACATTCATTCATCTTGCTTGTATTGAAGAAAAAAAGAAAAAAAAATGGTAAAGAAAACAGAAAGATTAATATAAGAAAGGAGGTCAAGTTGAATATTTACTTAAAAGTAATTTTACAGAACTTTCATTTTTTATATTTGTTAATGAAAATATTATATATTTTTTTAATATCTTAAAATGATTTTTTTTTTCGATATTATGATATGATATAATATTATATTTATAAATTTATTTTGATTATGTTTGTAAAACAAATTGAGATGAAAACTTACTAGCCTCTTGTACCAAAGAATAATTTTAAATTTATTGTGAAAACACTTTGTTGTTAAGAAAATTTCAGAAACATTAAAAACAAATAATATCAATGACATAATTGTTTTATTATCTGTTAGTATGAAAAATAAATGTTATTTTTTTATCTATCATTTTCTAAAAATATCTTATTTAATTGTTGAAATTCACGATAAGTTAACGCTAATACTCATAAAATGGATTCAATATCAATTTATGATAAACAACACATTTTCATTCTTATCATTATTAATTTATCATGTATAATTAAAAAACATTTTTTGAAATATATAACAAATAAAAGAATAATATTATTTTCATACTAATCAATAAGAAAATCAATAATTGATAGTATTTAATTTTAAAGCTTCTGAAACCTTCTAAATAATAAATACTTTTACAATAGATTTAAAATCAAATTCTTTTACACAATAGTATACTAATACGTGTTCATCTCAATTTCTTTTTATAAACATAACTTCTTCTCTATTTATGAATAATGTTATTTTTATGTTTAATTTAACTCCTAAAAGTATTAAAATGAAGGATAATACCACATAAAAAAATAAAAATAATGTCTAATTTTATGAATTTAAATTACACACATGATTATATAAAAATATTTGTTAACATATCTATCCAACTTACTGATCTCCAAAACGATACTAAGTGCATAAAAATAAAAGATATTATTTAATAAATTAAATGTTAAAATAACCAGTTAGATATACAATATACAACTACTATATATATTTTTTAATTATGTGTCACAAGTCCTACATTCCTATAAAAAAAATTAAAACAATTATTCGTTCTTACAGTAACTAACAAAAAATAAACAATATGAAAAGAAATATATTTTTTATGTTTTTTTCTAAAATAATAAATTAGAAAAATGATATTAGAAAGAGGCAAGGAACCAAATCCCTACTTGTTTCCTGATGTCAAAGTGTTAAAAACTCTGCCTTTAGTGAGTAAAAAAATGGTAAACATAATAATGAGAAAAGGATGTCAGATAATAATAGAAAAAATAAAAAACTAGTTCACAGCTTCTAAAACTGAAATCAAATACAGCAAACATCACATCTGATGAATAGAAAGCTCACCAAGTCAGAATACATCTTTAACTGAACCTGTTTTTCAGTTTGTTCCATTTTGCAACAACTACTGCTTGATCTTCAAACCTGTTTTCAAAAGCCAAGAAAATATATGAATGGAGAATATACATTCACTTTCAAAAATCACTTGAAGAAGGAAAGAAAAAAAAAAAATAAGAAAGGAGGCGGCGGAAGTAACAGAAAGAAAGTTAGGGTTTATGAGAAACTTGTGCAGTTTTTAGGTTAAGATGAGAATCATGAAGTGGAAACTTACTTGCACTATCCAACATTAAATAGATAATAATTCTGTGTCATTTTCAAGAGATAAGATTTTCCACCATTCCTTGCTTCTGTGATAATATAATTTACCATTCCTATTTGCACACGTAATCATGAGAAAAAATAACTTTATCCTATCTTCTTGAAAATTATAATTTAAATATAAAAATGGGATGAAATATAAATGAAGTTGTGATAAAAAAATATATACTATCTTATAAATTTATAGAATGTGCATATAAGTCTATAATCAAACAGTTTCTAATATTTTAAAAATTTAAAATAAAATAATGTCTTAATTAAAATATAGGCTATATTTTTTAATTAATTTAGAATCTATTCATATATTGTTTTTTAAAAAAGTTATCCCAAAACATTTAATCCAACATCCAAATAAATAAAATCTAAATTAAATTAATTTATTTTATAATAAAATAAAATTGAGGGCCAGTATTACTAAATTTTCTATCAAAACTGTAAATATTATATTAGCAAAAACTAAGAATAAATTTACTTATTTTGTATGTCTTAATATATGTACCTTTTTTATTTCTTAATACCCTAATATTATTAAAAGTACTTTATACATTAAATATTTTAATCTTAATATTTTAACACATGTATCTATTAATTTGCTGAAGATATAATGTATCAAAAGTATTACAAATATACCCATTTTGACAAAAAAAATATATAATAAAAGAGAAATTTATGAATACTTCAAATATTTTTAAAATAATAAAAACAAAATATAACTAAATATTTTTATAAGAGTATAAAATCATAAAAGTTATAATTTTCTAGGTATCCAACTTTAGAAAAAAAAATATTGCCTAAATTAACTATAATAACACTTTAAACTAAAATTCTCAACTAAAATATTTATCTTCACTTATTTCTATTATTTTTGCATTCTTTGATGCCTTCACTTCCCTATTCCTCGAAACAAACCCATAGATAGAGGACAACCAATTGGCACGCAATACGGAATTGTAACTTTGAATGAACTTGGTGAGTGAGTTTCGATTAGTAGAGGATGTTTTGTGGAGATGCTCGCGGAGCAATAAGCAACATTGGTGTTGAGAAAGGGAAATCACAACAGAGGTAGTGAAGGCTCTAATTTGGTTTGACATCTTCAATCGTGGGCTTAAAGACATGTTGATGATAGTACACAAAGATGCTTCCATGGATGAATGAAGCAACTTTAATAATGGTGTGTGCAGTGCCGGTGGTCGGGTCCTCCTGAGTATTACTTGCAATAGATGGGAAATTTCTTCTTGCACCTCCATAGCCCTTATAAAATGTAATTTTTTATAGCTTTCATAACTCGACCTTATAAGGAAGCTTGATAGTTCGGTCCACACAAACTCACAGCTCGATCTTGGAGGGAAGCTTGACAACTCAGTCCACACAACCTGGTTGCTCGACGTACCCCAATGATAATGGTTAAAATACCATTATCTGTGATTCAGTTTTGATACTAAATGGACCCTTTTTTTACTTAGAAACTTGCTTTAACTCATGTTTTTGCTTTAGTTTTATGAATAAGAGAATTGAGGTCATACTTAATGATTTTATCACTAAAATTCCCTAAATTTTGTAGGTTATTGGATGATTTGAAAAAAGAGCAAAAGTATCGAGGAGTTGGAACTCATAAGGGATGAACAGAACAACAAAAAAAAGAGTGTTGAAAAGCTGCCACTGGCACTGAGCGGCAGTTTGTACCGCTGAGCGGTTGAGCCCAAAAAAAGTAACATCGAGTGCCAGTTTTAAGTGTCGCAAATCACGCCTGGGCGCCCTCTAAGGGGCCCTCAACGCCATCCTCTCGCAAGCTCACCCAGGCACCCTAAGTGGGGCGCTAAGCGCCAACGATGTGGACTTGGACATGTTTTCTGTTATTTTTATGATCTATTTAAGACCTAGACGCCCTAGGGTTTGTATATTTTGATGGCTTGAGAACAAAAACACGTTTTTCACCCCTTTGGGGGTAGATTTGGGGATGTGAGAGCTCTCCTCTTCTCTTTCTAGGGTTTCATCCTCATTTCATTTCATTGTACACCTAGTTTCTCCATGGCGGTGGAGAACTAGTCTCATTTGTTATTGGAGAAGATGTAACCTCTAAACTCTCTTGTATTTGAATTGATTTATATTATAAATGTTTCTTTCATTAATTGTTAGGGTTTTTCCTCTATACTATATGCTTGCTTTTTTTAACTCATTCATAGTATGATAATTGATTTTGTCGATATGGACACATACGGGGAAATCTAGATTTGGGGAATTTCTCCGAAAAGCAGTATTTCCTAGACATAGGGATATGAGGGTTGATTGCCTTTAAGCTTCTGTGCGTTTGTAATGCAGATTAATTGCTAGGGAGACAAGACATTGTAAACTAGTAATTAAAGATAGGCTTTCTTCACTGAGACATCGGGTTTAAAGTAAAGTAGAAAGTGACATTAACATTAATGAAGAAGAAGAATTCGTTTATGAATGAGAGTGAATAGGTGAAATTTAAACCCTAATAACATTATCATCTCATATTATCAACATCATCCATTCACTTTTTGTGCTTATCCTTAATTGATCAATTTGCATTCATGTCTATTTTTCTGCACTTTGCATTCAAAAACCCTAATATATTGTTTTTATAGTCTTAATTGGTTAAGCAAAAGCACAATTGTTTAGTGTCATGAGTCTTTTGGGAAAACGATACTTGGTCTTACCATTTTATATTACTTGATACGATTCGATACACTTGCCGGAGTGTTAACATCCAACCCAGCACGTTCGACATAACACCCTGACTGTTTTTTGTTTCCTCTAGTCCTTCTGCATCCTTTTTCTCTTTTATTCTTTTCTTGTCCCTATATATAATTGTTCCTCCTTATAGGAAAATAGTGACAATCAACCCAACACGTTCGACATAATAGCCTGGCCATTTGTGGTTTCCTCTACTCCTCTGCATCCTTTTTCTCTTCTATGCTTTTCTTGTCCCTCTATATAATTTTTCCTCCTTATAGGAATAGAGTGAAAATTATTGTATTTTTGTTTTGTTTTCTTTTATCCAGTTTCTCACTTATACGTTTGGTGTTTCGTTCTTTTTCCTTGATCTTCATCTTGTTCTCTTTGCTTTTTTATTTTGCATCGTCATGGCTTCTGCTACCAATTTTGTAAATGTTCTTGAGTTTGTGAATTACATCTATAATTGTGTTATGGTATCATAACTCTTCTTTTGAAGACATCTTCTGTCCATAACTCTATTTTCTCTCTTCTTTTCTATTAAAATTAATGAGTTTTGTTTCCCAACACCATGAGGGAGGGGGAGGGTGAATTGGTGATTTATAAAAATAAACGTTTTTCAAGTCTTTTTCACAAATGGTGTGATTCTTTAAACCTTTCTTGTGCAGTAAGCAATATGCATGCAATGTAACAATATGCGTAATCAATTAATAATAATATGTAATCGATTATGTAAAGAGACAAGGAGAAGAAAATCAAACTCAGATTTTTATACTAGTTCGGCCTTAATGCCTACATCCAATGTCTTTTCAATCAACCTGAGATTGAAATCCAATTACATTATAAAGATATGAGTTTTTACAACAAGGCTTTATATCGACCAATATGTCAAAATGTAAACAACCTCTCTAACTCACTAATCTAATATAGCCAATAACAAAAACCCTGCAGCAAGAACAATCCTCTCCAACAGTCACCCCTTTGAGACACCTCTCAAAGTACAAATAAATCCCCGTTCTTCTCCTGATCAAACAGCAAGCACCTCAGTTGTGCAGAACAATCAGTCTCTTTAATCCAGTTACGTTTGCCTCTTAAGAAATCTTCAAGATATGTAAAACACTTCAAGTTCTTGTTTCTTAGAGCCTTTGATCACTCTATAAAACTTCTCAAACAAATATCAAATCAGATATGAAAATGTAATTCTCAATTGTCTTACAGAAAATCAATCAATGCGTCAATATATAGTTTTTGTCAATTCTGACGAAATTCAATCGATTACTATATTAATGTAATCGGTTACATTAAACACATGTAACAGACTAACAACAGTCAAAACACATAATTGAATGTTCAATTAATGTAATCGATTCTTATTAAATGTTTTGTCAACACATTTAAAATTATGACCGTTATAACAGTTATGACAAGCACAAATTAGTTTTCAAATCTTAACGGACTTAATTGAACACGTAATTCATGTAATTGATTGAGCTTCAACACTTAGCAGATTTTTGAAAACTTTTCTTTCTAAAACTCATTACAACACATTTGAAAAAGATATGTGCAAACACACGAATTTTAATTGATTTACCAAATAACGTAATCGATTCAAAACTAGTTGTTTTGCCACAGTTTAAAACTCAAGTTGTCTGATGACCTTAATTGATGATCACAACATTGTAATCGATTAAGTCATGCACATATGCTTTTGTGCATGTGGTTTTTATATTTCCAAAACATATGTTGTGCATACACAGATATGATCACTTTACAAACATAGTAGTATGCAACAATCAACACAATATGTCAAATGTGACAAACACAATATGTGCATATTTCTCAATAAGCATAAACACATATAACACATAACACAGTACACATACATGTGTTTTTATTAACAATGTGTTGTCATCATAAAAAACAAATATCACAAGGATTGGTAGCTAATACCGTGCTCCCCTTATCAACATTTTCTTTCTTTCTCTAATTTGTTTTTTTTCTTTTGTTCTTGGTTTTCATGGTAGAAGAAAGTTTTGTTCACAGTCATTTTTACCTTCACCCTAACAAAAATCCAACAATTGCTCTTGTTTTACCTGTTATTGGTGATACAAATTATCATTCTTGGAGTCACTCGATGCTCACTGCTCTCAATGCCAAAAAAAATTGAATTTGTTCTTGGTAATGTTCTTCCACCTGAAAAAGACAAGCACTAATGCAACAAAAAGATATTGCCTTAGTTGTTTTGGCTTTATGACAACGGTTGCAGAATCGAGATATATTCAAGCGAGGTAAAAAGTTGAGACTTTTGGCTTCGGTTCAAAAATCGAGGCAAACGATTATGATTTTGCCTCGGTTCAGAAAACTTGAAGCTGTAAAGCAAAAAAAGAAATGGGTCTATTGCCTCGGTTGGATCAAAATCGAGACGATAGACCTTTTTTTGCCTCGGTTTTTAGCAGAACCGCTGTCTAAAGTATGTTCTTTTTTCAAAAAAAAAAAATGATCATTTTTGTAACCATTCCATATCACATAAACCATATTACATATCCCAAAAACACATAAACAGACCTGCACACAAAACACTGTCCAGAAAATGTTGTTTTCTATTTATAGGTATGAGTGTGGCTTATTTAAATGGGAGAAGAAAAGAGTGAAGTTTTCTTTTTGCATGGTGTGGGTCCTACGCCATTTTATAGAGTGAAAGTTCCTTTCATTGTTTGGATCTTAACCTATGGCTTCAGGACTAAGTCTCGCCCTATCATTTTTGTTTTGAAAATTTCTCTATTTTAAGAGAAGTGATAGGTGATAGGTGGGATTCATGCGTGGGAAGGAGGTCAAGCCTAAGGGGCTACTTCAAGAGAATAGGATTGTGTTGTTTTGGGGAGATAGGACCGTGTGGGTCCCACTTAGTTTAAAAAGGGAGAATGTGGAATGTAATGGGCTACATTAAGTAGTTGATGTGTGTGTAGCATATACCTGGAAGGGAACACCGTGAAGAGAAAAATAGGGGTTTCAGCTTGGGCTTGGGTTTGGAGTGTAGGATCCAGATGCTTCCTTTGAGTGCCCATTTATCTAGTTGGGCTCATGTGTTATAGGAATAATGTGTGTTCGTGAGCCAGTGTAGGTTCATGCAAGGTTAATTGTTTCTTAGTATTATTTAATTAGATTAGATAATTATCATAGTGTAATAGAACTTTGTGTTTGATGAGCTAATGTATATTATCGTGGCTACGTATGAAATGAATGATGAAGGGTGTTATAAACCTTGAGTTGATATTGAGTAATGCATATTATTGAGAATGTGTATTGATTTGAGATGTGAATATGAAACTATGTTATTTCCTTGTACTATTGTTGGTCATGTGTGAGCTTTTCGTACTGCGCTACGTTAAGGATGTTGGGTCTCAAGTAGAGACAAAGATTTGAGTGTCACACTTCCTCCTGTGTGAGGACTCGAGAGGTTTGGATGTCTCGCCCACTGGCTTCAGCTCGTGCTAAGTATAGTATGTCGGTGCGCGTTGTGTCAATGATTTTACTTGTTAGTCCTTGAGAAGTTAGGGAGATAGGTCTAAATTTCAGATGGAAGATGACTTGAATAGCCGTGTTATTGAGAATAGGTTATGACGACACAATGCAAGGAAACAATATTGGTTTATGAGTGGTTCGGTTGAAATGTTAATGTTGTGGTGAATTATGGCTCTATGATTATCTTACTCTGTGATTAATATGAATATGTTATACTATATGTTAAGATATTTTTGGTTGCTCACCCTTGCATGTTGTGGTTGTGGTTTCCACTACGATCATCGTACTTGTACGGGAGTAGATGGTATTGTAGATAAGACTGGCTCGGAGTAGCTGACGAGAGTTGAGAGTTTAAGTTCGGGGTTGATTATTTATTTTTCATTGTTTAAATGTTTTTAGACTCGGTATTTTTATGTAAAAGTGAAATTTTGAGATTTATGTTTTGAACGGACAACGTTTATAGTTATAGTTTTGCTTCCGCATTATAATTGAATGACATTTTGATTATTTGAAAGCAATGTTTTTGGAAATGTTTTAAAAATGATTTTATACCCATGACACTCCATTATGGGTGTTACAAAACTGACACTGCCACAAAAGTGATCATACCATGTAGGTATGTTATAAGAACCACAATTATCCACCTGACCATAAACTTTACAACAAGAATGCATAGATTCACAATAATTTTATTCAATAGGACAATGGAAATGTCAAAGAAAGTAAATCTGACGATGCCAAACACATCCGCCTTACACCACAAAAATTCCAAGTCCTTGTTGAGCTCTTCAAAGGTCATAATTTGAACAACTCATCCACTATTGTCCAAATTCACCACGTTGTATATGTTTCAACTAATCAATCCCTTTTAGGTAATATTAGTCCTACTCATGTCAGAGTAGTGCAACAAAATGATTAGAGTGAGCAATAAATCAAGAGTGGGTGAATTGGTTTCTTATTACAAATTGTGACTTTAATAATTTTCTCTTATAATTTAAATTCCTTAACAATAAATTCAAACAAAAAAGAGAGTAAGGAAGAGAGAAAATTGCACATGTGATTTTATACTAGTTTAGATCACAAGGATCCTACGTCCAGTTGTTAATCTCAAATGAGAATTAACGATCCACTGTCACAAAACCAACAAAATGCTACAATCACAAATAAATAAACAAGTTTAAGGTTTAGAATACTTCTCTTGTTACCCCCAAGAGATGAAACTCACTTCCCCTGAAAGCCACAAGGGATGAACACCTCCTTCGAATGCTTCACGAAGGATGACCACCTCCTTTGAATCTTCACAAAGGATGACATGCTTTACTCAACAACAACAACAACAACACTCAATCCCAATCCCAATGAAAGTTCTTGTTCTATGTCAACACCAAGTTCTCAAAGCCACAAACAAGGGTTACACAGACTCTAGAACACACTTATCACAACACACAAGCAACATAGATAAGATTTCGTATTTCCTGTATATTAGAATGAGAGTCCCAATCCAATATATAGATATCTCACTCAAGGATACCTCCAAAAAATTCGTTTTCTGCTATATAATGCATGATAACTGATTATCTAAATGAGGTAATTAATTATATATTTAATGTATGTACAACGGTTAAAAACATGCTTGAAAATTGTCATACTTGCATGTGATAATCGATTATGGTAAGTCATAATCGATTAGGGATAATCGATTATCATAAGTTGGTTATCGATTATTCTAAAAGCATAATGAGTTTTTAGACAACTTTTAAAACCTCTTTGTGATTATCAATTATCTTAAGTGTTAATCGATTATTGCAAAGTTTTTCTAATTCCAAAACGAATTTTAAAGCATACAATACATGGAATCAAGGATGAGAAACACCTTATACATAAATCTACTAAATTACAAAAGCTTTAACATAAAAAAGTCTTCGTAAAGGTCTTCTTGAAACTTGAGCACTTGAGACTTGACTTTAAGACATCATCAAAACTTCTAAGCTTCATCTTTATGCTAACAATCTCCCCCTTCTTGATGATCAAAACTCCTTTGATTTAAAGCCTTTTGTAACCTTTACTAATATGTAATTCATACATAACTTAAAGAAAAAAGATTAGTAGACAAGAGAATAAAATTAAGCCTTTAAGCATATTTTCCAAAAAAAATTTCAGTATTAAAAAGAGCTATGTATGTTTTAAATAGGTTTAAACCATTTAGTTGTCCCTATTTTTGGGAGGTTTTCCCATTTTGATCCCCGTCTTATTAGAATTCCCAATTGAGTCCCTATTGCTAATTTCAATCAATTAAGTCCCTGCCGTTAAATTTAGTTAACGAGATTAACTTTTTTGCACAGCTGGGAGGATGACCTGTTAATTTTTATAAATGTGGCCTATTTAGAGTTGAAACGTGGCATGAATTGAGTCCCATAAGTGCTAATTTCAATCAATTTCAACTCTAATTCATGCCATGTTTCAACTCTAAATAGGCCACGTTTATAGAAATTAATAGGTCATCCTTCCAACTATGCAAAAAACTTAATCTCGTTAACTAAATTTAACGGCAGGGGCTTAATTGATTGAAATTAGCAATTATAGGGACTCAATTGGGGATTCGAATAAGACGAGGATCAAAATGGGAAAACATCCCGAAAATAAGGACAACTAAATGGTTTAAACCTTTTAAATAATATCTCCCCTTAATATAAAAACTCCCCCTTAATACAAGAAAAATAAATAATAATGCAATTTTGTCATTAATATATAAAAAACATAACACAGGAAGAAAAAATGCAAATGAAATGCATGGAAATCTAGAAGGTATCACTATCATTATCGATAATAGGATTAACTACATCCTCTAACACATGGATCATACCATCTAGATCCCTAAGGAGATCACAAACTTTTTCATGCCTAGAAGCTTGAAGGATAGACATGTCAGACAACTGCCTGAGATACTTTCTAAAAAGTAAGAGGGTTTGGAAATAGCTAGAGAAGAAGGTCTCGCTTCATCTGGGATGTCATCCATCTGCTGGTCTTTGTGACACTCGGGCACTGACAAGGATGGGGAGTGATCACAGGTGCAAGAGGCACAAACAAGGAGCGACTCCTGGCAGGCTTCCAGTGGAAGGGGCACATGGAAGAATCGAACATACATCGGAATAAGAGGGATCTAGAGACTGTATAGATATGAGACTATACAGTTGAAGGATAGCTTAAAGGAATTGATTTGGCTACTCATAAAAAAATGCATTTGCTTTTCGGTAGCCTAACCTATAAGAACTCCATGGTTAAGCGTGCTAAGCCTGGAGTAATTTGGGATGGGTGACCTTTTGGGAAGTTTTCTCGGAAAGTGTGTGAGTAAGGACAAAGCACACTAGAAAGCCTCGTGTTGATGTGTAGGGGCAGTCAACAGTCTCTGTAAGTTGTCGGGGCGTTACAGATGGTATCAGAGCCTAGCCTTTCCCAGTACGGTGTGGTTCGAGGACGAACCAAGCAGAAGTTGGTGGGCATGTGACACTCGGGCACTGACAAGGGCAGGGAGTGATCATAGGTGCAAGAGGCACGGACAAGGAGCGGCTCCTGGTAGACTTCTAGTGGAAGGGGCACATGGAAGAATCGAACATACACCATAATGAGAGGGATCTAGAAACTATATAGGTATGGGACTATACAATTGAAGGATAGCTTAAAGGAATTGATTTGGCTACTCATATAAAAAAAATGCATTTGCTTTTCGGTAGCCTAACCCATAAGAACTCCATGGTTAAGCGTGCTTAGCCTAGAGTAATTTGGGATGGGTGACCTTCTGGGAAGTGGACAAAACACACTGGAAAGCCTCGTATTGATGTGTGAGGGCAGTCAACAGTCCTTGTAAGTAGGTATTTCCTTGTAAGACGAAGCCCATCTGGCAGAGGGAAGAAATCCTTATCTGACTTCCATTGTGAGTGGTCTAAAATGCTTCTTCGGAGATATCTACCTCTTTATATTCACAAATTATGGATACCAATAAAGCATAGGAAAAAGGTTAGTGTGGAAACCTCTTAGCCTTCATCATTGTTTCATAGATGAGGTTGGGCCAATGTATCATAATTTCATTGACAATCCCATATATAATCAATAGATCTGCCTCAGAGCACTACACATTGTTTGAAGCTCGGGGACATAGCAGTGAAACCCATAAATATGAAACCAGTTCAAATCAAGATACTTGGGGGATATCAACTTCCTTTCTTTCCAAAACATGGTGAACTCTTTGTGCTTCTCTTCATCGGAGATCCAACAACTCAAATTATTGCCACAACCTCTCCGATTGGTAGAGAAGTAAGGATGTGAACTCCTTCTGGTGGGAAGCTTTCTTCTATCTACCATTGTAGAAGGTAGGAGCAAGGAAAGCTAGAGGGGTGGATAACTAGATGGACAAATATGATAAGAATGCATACAAGACTCAAAGTATGAGAAAACAATCGATTATGGACCCCTATATATAGTGGCCGTTTATGACCGTTACAACAACTAGTTTTTAAGTTTCAACGCTCAGAACTCGTGATAATCGATTATTTATAACTGATAGTCGATTATCGCTTCAAAAACTAGAAACCTAGAACTTGAAATAATCGATTATGGCTTCCTGGTAATTGATTATTTCCGAACCTATTAACATTTTATAAAGGGAGAGATAATCAATTATTAGTAGGGTATCATCGATTATTACACGAAGATTTTCAAAAATATGAAAAATGCAACAAACAAAACCCTTAAGCAATTTCTAGGATCCCCAAATCCCTTCTAAGCTCATAAAATCTATCTTTAAGCAATGCTTTGGCGAAAATGTCTACTAATTGGTGCTTGGTATCTACATACTCTATCTCACAATCTCCATTTTGGACATGGTCTCTAAGAAAGTGGTGACTAATCTCTATGTGTTTGGTTCTAGAGTGCATAATGGGATTCTTAGTAAGATTGATGGCATTGGTGTTATCACACTTAAGATTTATATGGTCAAGGTATATATCAAAATCCTTTAATTGTTGTTTCATCCATAAAATTTGAGCACAACAGTTACCAACAACAATATACTCAGCCTCAGTGGTGAAAAGGGCTACACAACTTGTTTCTTAGAATGCCAGAAAAATAAGGAACTACCTAAGAGGTGACATGTACCACTAGTGTTTTTTCTATCTATCTTACAGCCTCCACAATCATCATCTAAAAACCCTACAAGATTAGGTTCAGCCCAGAAGGATACCATAACCCAAAAGACATAGTTTCCTTAAGGTACTTAAGGATACACTTAACTGTGGTGAGGTGAGACTCTCTAGGACTAGCTTGGTACCTAGCACATACACAAACAATTTGCATGGTATCTGGCCTACAAGTAGTAAGATATAACAATGATTCTATCATGCCTCTATACAGAGTTTCGTTTACGGGCGTACCTGATTCGTCCTTGTCAAGATAACATGATGTTGTCATAGGAGGAAATGCCTCCTTAGCTTTATCCATTTCCAACTTCTTCAAGATTTCTCTACAATATTTAGTTTGGGAAAGAAACGTACATTCTTCCGTTTGCTTTATTTGTAAGCCAAGGAAGAATGTCAACTCACCCATCATTGATATCTCAAACTCGCCTTGCGTAGTCTTAGCAAAATCCTTGCAAGGAGATTTATTAGTTGATCCAAATATAATATCATCAACATATGCTTGAGTAAGCATAATATGTTTTCCTACTTTTTTTACAAAGGCTTAAATGCTTACTTGATCCCTAGGTTAAGTGGGTTTTTTCAGTTTAGTACCCAGTTTTAAAAGTGTATACATTACGTCCCAAAGTTTTAAAGATTGTATGAATGAAGTCTTATCCGTTAAGTTAGCAGTAACGACGTTAACTTCGTGCTGACATGGCAGTACTTTTTCTTTTCTCTCCTCTGTTGTGTCAGCTTTTTCTCTCTCTTCCATATTAATAATCTCCAAAAGTTTAAGGGTTTTCAGAGATAAATTTTCCTTTTTCAACAGAGTGATGCTCCAAATCAAGATCAATTTTCCTCCAATCCATGCCTCGGTCACCCAAAAGAATCAATTTCGGCATAGGATCGAACCCCTGCAACCCGGGACCCTCAGAGCAATTGGACTAAGCACTGGAAGGCCTGTTGGAGTGAGAACTCGTGGACAACTCGTCTTCTTCGCCTCAATCTTTGAATCCATATTCTTCCCCTCCAATCCCTTCTACGCCTCAGGGATCCCGACTCCGTCGTCCAGGACGTCTGCGTCAACACAGTTGCCCTTCTCGCCTCCAAGTTGGGCCTCGCCCTCTCACACAAGGACAAGGTCTTTCTCTTTCCCTTCAATCCCATTTTCGAGGCTCTTGGCAAACAAAACAAGCATGTTTAGTCCGCCTCTGCTCTTTGCCTCGCCAGGATCATTCACAACAGCCATCATCCTCCTCTTTTACTCCTGCATAAGATGCTTCTCAAGACTCTAAGGTTGCTTAAAAACCCTCATTTCATGGCTAAACTTGCCCTGCTTGACCTCACCAAGACCCTTATCCAGGTTTCCTTTCCTTCTACCTTAAATTAACTTTCTATACGAATGGAACTCTAGTTCTGATAACAAAGCACTACCAAAAGCTCTTAAAGCAACTATAGAGCACACCATCCCCACTCAGATATTTCAACCTAATAGCAGAAACCTTCTTACCAATCGCCCAATTATCCACACCATCAGTCCTAAACGGACCACCAAAACCACCGTCATCGCCGCCTAATTCTTCACGGAGGCCCAATTGTCCACCTCATCAGCCCTAGAAGGTTGATCGAGTTCTGAAACCTTAGGATTCAGACCCCTGCATTCCTCGTCGAATTCGCCATAGGATCTTCTCACGCCACTACCCCAAGAGTCGTCGTTGTTTCCACCATCGCGACCGACAGAGCAATCGTATGAGGAGAAACTACTACCGCCAAGGCGGTTGAATTGCATTTCCTCGACGGAGCATTCCTTGGGACCAGTGGGAAGAGCCAACATCTTGTTGCGTGTGAGGCCCTGGTGCTCGCCGGCGGAGGCAAAACCGAGCTTCCTTTATGTTCTTAGGTTCTAACTGTGAAGCAAAACCCACAATCATACAATAATTTGTTAAGTTTCTTTGAGTACTTACCCCTTTTGTGACATCTCCAATAACATTCTCTAATGATAATCCTCAGGGTTGTTTCCATGTCTTATCCAACTCTTTAGTTTGAGGATTATTCTTTTCTTCTTTTGTTGTCCCCTACAAGTTTTCTTCTTCACCTACGTCTGATTCATCTGACTCAAAAGGTTTTTCCTCAATGTCCATAATTTCATGAAAGACAACATGCATATATTCTTCTATTTCAAACGTTCTCCGATTAAAAACTCTATATGTTTTACTTGTTAGAGAATAACTAAGAAATATAGCTTCATCGAATTTAGAATCAAATTTTTTCAAATTTTGTTTTCCATTATTTAAAACAAAACATTTTCATCCAAATATTTTCAAATGATTCATTTTGAAATTTCCCTCCATGATCACTACGAATAAATTTTATTTTTAAATCCTTTTCATTTTGAACTTGTTTTGCAAACTTTTTAAATACTTAAAGTTTCACTTTTAGAGTAATAAAGAACGCCTATGTACATCTTGAATAATAATTTTGCCCCAAAACTTTTTATCCTTAAAGGACCAAATAAATCCATATGCAAGAGTTCTAAGGGTTTTTCACTAAAAACAATATTTTTCGAATTAAAAGATTATTTTATTTGTTTACCCTTTTGGCATGCTGCACATAATTTGTCCTTAAAAAATTTTAGTTTTGGTAGACCAATTACTAAATATTTAGATATAAGTCTATTTGATTGTTGCATATGGATGAGCAGCTCTCTTATGCCACAACAATGGATTTTCTTCTTTTACTACTAAACATGAAATATTTTTATTAGAAATATTTAAATCAATTAAATAAATATTTGCATGCCTAATGCCTTTAAAAGCAATTTCAGAAGAATCTTTTTCATGAATAGTGCAATAATTAGGTTCAAATGTTACCTTGAGACCTTTGTCACATAGTTGACTAATATTAAGTAAATTATGTTTCAATCCTTCTATAAACAGTACATCCTTTATCAAAGGTATCTGCACTTCCTATGTCTCTTATTCCAAGGATTATTCCGAAAGTTTGAGAATGTCTTTCTGTCATGTACCTTGAACAACCACTATCAAGGTACCACATGAACTTCTTGGACTTTGAACTTATCTGCAAAATAAAAGGAGAACAAGTTATTTTAGGTACCTAACAACTTTGTATGGGTCCTTTGGGTTAATTAGTTAATTTTTTTTTAATGTTTAGGCTCCACATTTAACGCTTAGGCTCCTCATTTAATGATGAGGCTCCTCATTAAATGATGGAAAGGCTCCTAAGTACTCCATGTACTCTAGCCTTCTCCTTCACCTATAAAAGGAGAGGCACCCTTTTATAATCCTTAGAACTTGATTGAATGTAAAGTCTTTTTGCCCAAATTGTAAGACTTATCTTCTTGAGTTCTCACCTTATGAAATTGTCTTCTTCTAAATTTCTTCATACCTTCTCCTTCATGCTTGGCCTAACCTCCTAGAAGTACATCTACCAAGACCATACAACACCAACATCTTCATCTCTTCATCTCTATTTGTTTTCGCTACTTTCATTGATCATGATGGAGTCCACCCCTTTGAAGAAGCTTCCTCAACTCATCATGGAGATCATCTTATGTTGAAGGAGCCTCCTCAAAGCAATCTCCATCATGACCCTTTTTCACGCAATAGAAACAGGTAAAAACATTTGGTTTCCTATGAGTAGTTCTTTCTTCTACCCAAACTCTACATGTTCTTGTTATTTTGTTTTTATTTTTATTTTTACAATTATAATTATAAAATTATAATTATATTAAGGAACATGCTTATTTTTAACAACCTTTTTAATTTTTAAATTATTCTTACTACTTTCACCATAGGTTGTTTTATCTAGTAGCTTATTTTTATTTAAAGAAGAAATACATTAATCACTACTAGTATATTTATCTTTCTTATAATATAAAATTTTATTTTTTAATTCTTTATTTTCTCTAAGAATATTTTCATATTTTAAATTTAATTTTTTAAAGTCTTTCTTTAAATTTTTGTGAACAATGTCCAATTTTTCTGATTCAATTAATAATTCCCTATAGGTATCAAGTAATTCATCATCAATATAACAAAAATTTTCAGAATCACTAGAGGAACTTGCTTGTATTTAAGAAATAATGTCACCATTCATCAAACAGATGTTGGTCTGCTCATCAGAATCGCTTGAACTTGATCTAGATTCCTTGTCCTTATCCCAAGCAATATACACCTTCTTTTTCTTGGAGAATTTCTTTTAGCCTCTTTCTTCACCCTTCTTTAGGTTTGGACAATCTGCTTTCATGTGTCATTTTTCTTCGCAACCATAACAACGTTAATTAGAGGAGGATTCTTCATTCTCCATCTTTCCGCTTCTGAATCTTTTTTTCCCTTGGACTTCATGAACTTGCTCAGCTTTTTGGTGATGAGACCCATATTTTCTTCTACTTCTTCTTCGAAGTCCTCATCTTCCTTAATATTTTTACCTTTTTCAATCTCGGATTTGAAAGCTAGCATCTTTTTCTTTCCTTTCTCTTCATCTTCGTTCAATCTTCCAAGATCTAGTTCATGCTCTCTCAATTTACGAAACAATGTAGCCATTGACATGGTATTGAGATTTTGTGACTCACTTATAGCGATCACCTTTGGTTGCCGAGTCCTGTCCAACGATTTAAGAATTTTTATATTTAATTCATTATTGTCAAAACACTTACCTAATATAATGAGATGATTCATAATGTAAGTGAAGTGTTTTAGAACATCTATGATAGTTTCTCCCTGCTTCATGTGGAACATCTCATACTCTTGGATTAGAGTATTCCTTCTCGCTCTCCTAACATCATTCGTTCCTTCATGAGTGACCCTTAGAATGTCCCACATCTCTTGAGCATTCTTACAGGTAAAGACCCTGTAAAACTCATCAACAATTAAAGCAGATGATATCACATTACGAGCTCTTACATCCTGTTGAGGTTTTCTCTTATCGTCGGCATTCCATTAATCATGCGGTTTAGATTCCTGTAAATTGTTAATAAATACAGTAGGAACAAAAGGAACATTTGTGATAGTTTCCCAAATCTCACTATCAATAGATTCCATAAAGATTTGCATTCTAATTTTTCAAAAATCATAGTTTTCTCCAGTAAACAAAGGAGGTATGTTGATAGAGGCACCCTAAGCAAAGGTTTGATGTTGCCCCGTCGTTGAATTACTATCAAAGTAACCTCTGATACCAATTGTCATAGTAGTGTAGTAGAATGTTAGCGTGAATAACAAACCAAGCAGTGAGTGAATTGGTTTCTTATTGCAAATTATGTCTATAATAATTTTATCTTGTAATTTAAATTCCTTAACAATAAATTAAAACAAAGAAGAGAGTAAGGAAGAAAGAAGATTGCACAGGTGATTTTATATTGGTTCATATCACAAGGATCCACGTACAATTGTTAATCTCAAATGAGAATTAACGATCCACTATCACAAACCCAACAAATTGTTACAATCACAAAGAAATAAACAAGTTTAAGGTTCATAATACTTCTTTTGTTACCCCCAACAGGTGAAACTCACATCCCCTGAAATCCACAAGGGATGAACACCTCCTCTGAATGCTTCACGAAGGATGACCACCTCCTTTGATCTTCACAAAGGATGACATGATTTACTCAGCAATAACAACAACACTCAATCATAATCCCAGTGAAAGTTCTCACTCTATGCCAACACCAAGTTCTCAAAGTCACAACACAAGGGTTACACAGACCTAGAACACATTTACTACAACACACAAGCAACATAAATAAGATTTTTTATTTCTTGTATATTAGAATGAGAGTCCCAATCCAATGTATAGAGATCTCACTCAAGGATACTTCCAAAAAATCCATTGTCAATTATTTAACGCGTGATAAATGATTATCTAAATGAGGTAATCAATTATGCATTTAATCTATGCACAATGGTTAAAAACATGCTTGAAAACTGTCATAGTTGCACGTGATAATCGATTATGGTAAGTCATAATCGATTAAGGATAATCGATTATCATAAGTTGGTAATCGATTATTCTAGAGGCATATTGAATTTTTAGAAAACTTTTAAAACCTCTCTGTGATAATCGATTATCTTAAGTGTTAATCGATTATTGCAGAGTTTTTCTTATTCCAAAACGAATTTTAAAGCATGCAATACATGGAATCGAGGATGAGTAACACCCTATACATAAATCTACTGAATTACAAAAGCTTTAACATAAAACAAGTTTTCATGAAGGTCTTCTTGCAACCTGAGCACTTGAGACTTGACATTGAGAGATCATCAAAACTTTTAAGCTTCATCTTTATGCTAATGACTCTTACCTCTAATTCTTTTGTAAAGAAATGGATTCTTGATTTTGGAGCTAGAGAACAAATAAGTGTTTCTTTGCAAAACTTTTCATCTTAAAATAGAATCAAACTTATACAAATTACCTTATCTAATAGTGCTACTATTTTTCCTAAGTATTCTGGAACTGTCATTCTCAATCATAAAATTCAACTCTTAAATGTTCTTTATGTCCCACAATTCTATTTCAATCGTATCTCCATATCCAAGTTTATTTCTTCTAACAATTGTGAACTAATTTTTTTCTTTTCATGGGTGTACTATACACAACATCCAAACCAAAAAGAAGATTTCTAAAGTTAGAATAATTGGTGGCTTATATGTTTCTGATTTTTCTTCAAATATGTTAACCTCTACTACAAATTTTGCTAACAATGTTGTAAACGATACTAGTTTGTGACATCTAAGACAAGGACTGTAACACCCCGATTTTTGGAATGTCACGGTGGAAAATTTTTTTTTTCAAAACTTTTCTTATAAAACATTTATTTCGAACCATCCAACTTTATTTGATTAAAATGCATAAGTAAAAACATAATTATAAATATTGTCTATTCAAAACAAAAATCTGAAATAATTCCTTTTACAATAAAGATACCAATTCTGAAAACTTTTAAATAGAATAAATCATCATCCCCAAAATATAAGACCCCAACTCTCACGTCAGCTACTTCAATCCAGTCTTATTTGCAATGCTATATATTCTCGTACAAGTACAATCATCATAGGTGGAAACCACAACCACAACTTTCAGGGTGAGCAACCAGAAATATCATAACACACAATAAAGCGTATTTCATTTTAATCACAGAGTAATATAATCATATAACATATTCCATCACAACATTAATATCATAACCAATCCATTCATGACCCGATATCGTTTCCTTTTACTGTGTCGTCATGACATGTTATCATTAACAGGAACCTGTTCTCAATAGGGCAATTCGAGTCGTCTTTCATCGCAACTTCCGACCTATCTCCCCGACTTCTCAAGGACTAATAAGTAAAAACATTGGCACTAAGCGCACCAGTGCATTATACTAAGCACGAGCCGAAGTCATTTGGGCGAGACATCTACCTCCCCGCGTAGAGGGAAGTGACACTCGAATCACTATCTCTTAAACGAGAGTCCAACACATCACATTCTTAACGTAGCACAGTATGAAAAACTCACACATGACCGACGATAGTACAAGGAAATAACATAGTTTCATGTTCGCATCACAATTCTATACACACTCTCATTAACCTGCATTATTCCTCAAACCATAAGATTTATCTCACCATTCTCAAAATATACAGTGTTCCCTCATCATATAAGGTTTAAAACATCTTTCTCATCACATTCCATACGTAGTCTCAATATTATACATTAACTCACTAATCATAAATCACTATATTTATAACATCACCCACAAATAAATACATATTGTTCAATAACATGCATTGCTCAACAATCACAAGGCTCATAACACAATCTCATTACATTCAACATTTAATCTCAATAATAGTTGTTAACCCGTTAATAACATGCATTATTCACAATCACAAAGTTTATAGCACAATCTCAATACGTCCCACACTTAACCTCAATAATAAACATCAACTCATCAAACACGAAATTTTACTACACAATATAAGATACGACTTCATATACAATACCACACTACATAATAATTCCTCGTATTAAATTCTGAAAATTATTCAATTTTATAATTTATTTTACAGACCTACTAGTCTCTCAAATTAAATTATAAAAATCACTCATGCCATCACTAAACTTATACATACATACTAACAAGAACAACAAACTACTTTATTATTATATAACTTAATTTTATGACAGCCAAATATTTAATCACATGCCAAACTAAAATCTTGTGAATATTGTATAGTAATGCTTGCTTAGAAAAAATGCATTAGATTTAATAAATATCATCATTTAATTTTCCAAAAAAAAAACAACGCTGATATATTAACTTTCAATGCACACCATAACATTCATGGAAGTCAAATTCCCCAAAAGTAAACCATTACAATTAAAAAGTAATATAATTTTAATATTCATATATATAATATAATATCATATATAACTTAACCCTTTCTATACGGTTATATATCCATTATATACTTGTACTGGAAAGAGGGGAACGGACGGTCTTAAGGATAGTCGGGGCGACCTCCCAAGGTTATGTCTGGTCTGGGCGGCCGGGAATAACCTCTGTGTAAGAAAAACTTGGAAGAATTCACAAGCATGACAGATCAAGATAACACCACGTTCTCCATGCTCTGCTCTTCGAGAAGCGGACACGAAACATCTGGCATAACCAAGGCATTAAATATTCGAGTCGACCGAACGGGAGGACCGATAAACGAGCAAACCTCGACAACCTTCGGAGATGCTGCACACGGTACGGCGTTGTCGTGTCCGCATGATTGTCAGTAATTATGACCGGTTCGTCCCAGTAAGGGGACCGAACATTATCCATACCCTGGCGATCTGACATCCGAGCGTCCATACCTCAGGACCGGGAAAAGGTCACGGCCGGTGCCAATCTTTCCCTGTGATATATGATAGAGACGGCCGGCAAGGGCCGCAGAGTGAAAAATGATTAATATTCAAGATTAAGGTAAGATCGAATTAACAGCGTTGGGCCTACGATTGGGCCGTAATTAAAAATCTACTAATCATAGGCCTACGAAGAAAACTATAAATATGAGTCAAAGGTAAGGGGAAAAGGGATCTTAAATGCACATTTATTTCTTTCTCTCTCTATCTCTACCCTTTGTGATCTGGAAACTGACTTGAGCGTCGGAGTGTCATTAGCAGGTACCCGACCGGCTCCAACGACAGCGAGAGATTTGAGGTTACATTAGCGGAAGACCGGACAGTTCTAAGCGGGCAAATTGTGCAGGAGTCTGGACACACGCCCGACCGGAAAATTTTGGCGCCCACCGTGGGGCCGGAGGACTATTACCAATGGTGACCACAAGAAACACTAGTGTTGAGGAGCAATCGGAAATGTGGCGGGCGATGGAGCAGCGGATGGAGGAGATGCAACGTAAGCATGAGGAGGAGATGGCGGCAGTTAGGGCCGATTGTCTGGCCCAGATAGCCAAAGCCAAGAGTGGGAGAGCCGGAGGGGAAGAAGGCAATAGCGGGGACAGACAAGACCGAACGGTGGTGCTCGAGGAGGAGAAGGCGGAGCATAGCAGTGCCAGGACAAACGGAAAAGAGAAAAGAGGCAAGGGGGATAAGGGTGACAGTCAAATGTTGGTGAAGGTGGAAGGGCCCTCGATCCCGGTACCTTTCGTAAGGGAAATCATGGAAGTACATATTTCAGAGCAATTCGTTCCCCCTCAGTTTAAGATGTATGACGGATCGACGGACCCTCCGCCCATGTTAAATCTTTCACCAACGCAATGACATTCCGGACAGGCTGCGACGCCATCTGGTGTCGTGCTTTCTCTTTATCTCTAGAGGGGGAAGCTTTGGATTGGTTTAATACACTCCTCAGCAACTTCATCCCGAATTTCAAAAGTCTAGGTGAGATTTTCAAGAAACAGTTTGCTGCTTGCAACATTGAAGAAGTGTCAGTGGTGGATTTAATGAACTTGAAACAAGGAAGGGAAGAATCTCTGAAATGCTTCATGGATCGGTACCAGAAAACGGTTCGGAAAGTCAAAGGCCTTAGCTTGGAGTTGGCTTTGCAATATGTAATGCCCGCGGTGCGACCGAGGCCCTTTAATGACAGCTTATGTCGGAATCCACCTCAAACCATGGAGGAATTGCGGCAACGTGCCGCGGATGAAGCATGGGTGGAAAACATGAAGCAAAATTACCGAAGGGAACAACAGGAAGCCAAAATAGATAAGAATGACGACAGAAAGGCCGAAGGTCAGGGGAACCGACCGTCAGGACCAAGATTGAGGGAAGGGACAAGAGGTCCGAGGTTCCCACAATATACCCCCCTCAATGCTCCCCGAGCCCGAATACTACAGGAAGCCTTGAGTACCCAGATTTTGCCGGCCCCGGTTAAACGCCCGAGTCCACCGGGTGCGGATCTGAGTAAGCATTGCATGTATCATCAGAATTCTGGGCACGATACCGAAGATTGTGTGACACTGAAGGATAAGATAGAGGAGTTGATTCACATGGGACGATTGCAGCAATATGTAAAGAGAGAGGACGTCCGGGAGCGGGAGGAACCGTCCAAGAGAGAACGCTCTTATGTGAGGCTAGCTAGCCCTCCTAGGAATCACAAAAGAGAGACGAAGTATCGAACGTATCACCGTCCATCCGGGGACGAGGAAAGGCGGACGGATCGGAGGGACCGGAGTCGCAGCAGGGGCGCGCCAAAGGGACCATTGAGGGGGATGATTAATACCATCTCTGGAGGTTTCGCCGGAGGTGGATCCACCTCGTCCGCCAGGAAAAGAAGTATCTAGGCGCAAAGGTCCATACATGTCGTGGACGTCCCTAAAAGAACGATGCCGCCCATCACCTTTTCGGACGAAGATTTCCATGCCCCGGATCCTGACCAAGATGATCCGATGGTCATCAATATTGAGATAGCTCGTTATGGAGTTAGTAGAGTACTGGTAGATCAGGGAAGTTTAGTCAACATCTTGTACTGGAAGACTTTCCTCCAGATGAACATCACGGAGGACCTCATTGTCCCTTACAATGAACAGATAGTGGGATTTGCCGGAGAGAGAGTAGACACGAAGGGGTATGTTGATTTGCACACCCGCCTGGGGACGGGAAGAGAGAGCGAGGAGATGAAAGTAAGGTTCCTACTGGTAGAGGCGGACACCTCTTATAACGTCCTGTTGGGACGACCCTGCCTCAATGCTTTCGGTGCAATCGTATCCACCCCTCACTTGACAATGAAGTACCCTACCCGGCGGGGAACCATATGCACAGTACGGGCTAATCAAAAGACGGCGAGAGAGTGTTACGCGGCCGGATTGCGCATGTACCCGAAGGGGGCAAAGAGGGTGAGCAGGTCTGAGGTCGCCCTGGCCGACCTTGACCCAAGAACTAATACAGATGATCGGCTGGAACCGGTGGGAGAGACCCAACCTATTATGATAGGGAGCAGCGCCGACCAAACCACTACCATAGCAAGGGGATTACCAGATGAGACTGAGAAGGAATTGAGAACTATGCTGTGGAAAAATAGGGACCTATTCGCATGGATCGCAGCCGATATGCCCAGCATACATTCGTCCGTTATGGCCCACTGGTTGTCCTTGTACAAGGAAGCGCGACCGGTACTCAAAAGAAGAGGAAGATGAGGGATGAGAAACGGAGGGCGGTAGAGAGCGAGGTACGAAAGCTGAAAGAAGCGGGTTTCGTCAAAGAGGTTACTTATACCACTTGGTTGGCCAACGTGGTAATGGTAAAGAAGGCCAACGGGAAGTGGCGGATGTGTACCGATTATACTGACTTGAATAAGGCATGTCCCAAAGATTCCTACCCTTTGCCGAGTATAGACGCGTTGGTAGACGGAGCGTCCGGTCACAAGATACTGAGTTTCTTGGATGCCTACTCCGAATATAATCAGATTCCGATGCACATACCGAATCGAGAGAAAACTGCTTTCATGACCGACCGGGCCAATTACTGCTACGAAGTGATGTCGTTCGGTCTGAAAAATGCCGGCACTACTTATCAGAGGTTGATGGACAGGGTTTTCGCAAAACAGATCGACGACATGGTAGTCTGGTCACCTGATGAAAAAAGTCACTTGCGAGATTTAGAAGAAGTTTTCGAGCAGATACGGAAATACGGAATGAGATTGAACCCGACAAAATGTACTTTTGGGGTATCCGGAGGAAAATTTCTCGGATTCATGTTAACTTCTAGAGGCATTGAGGCTAACCCGGACAAGTGTGAGACCTTTTTCAAAATGCCAAACCCGACAACTCTCAAGGACATTCAGAGGTTGGTCAGACGTCTAACGGCTTTGTCCCGGTTCATCCCTAAACTAGCAGAGCGGGCACGACCGATCATGAAAAAAATGAAGAAGGAGGCCGATTATAAGTGGGACGCCGAGTGTGATCAGGCTTTCGCCCGGGTTAAAGAAGTTTTGATAAACCCGCCTGTGATGAACCGACCGGACAAGGGATCAGAGTTACATGTATACTTAGGAGTTTCGGACACGGCCATAAGCATCGTCCTTGTACAGGAGAACCCTTCTCCGAAACTTGTGTATTTCGTCAGTCGAACGCTGCAGGACGCCGAGACGAGGTATCGTCAAGTGGAAAAAGTCGCGCTGGCATTGCTTCATGCCGCGCGACGGTTAAGACCGTACTTCCAGAGCCATCAGGTAGTTATTCGGACCAACCATCCCATCTCCAAGGCAGAAGGGTGGCATGGGCCGTTGAATTGTCCGAATTTGGAATGCGTTATGAGCCAATGGGCTCCATAAGAGGCCAACATTTGGCGGACTTCGCCGTAGAGTTGCCACCAACAGAAGACGACCTGTGGAACTTGTATGTGGACGGGGCTGCTGGGAAGAGTGTTAGTGGTGCGGGAATCGTCCTGGAAGGGCCGAACGGTTTTCTCTTGGAGCACTCTCTGTTATTTAAGTTCAAAACATCCAACAACCAGGCGGAGTACGAGGCGCTGGTAGCGGGCCTGGAGCTAGCCAAGGACATGGGGGCTAAAAAGGTGATCTGCCGAACGGATTCACAATTAGTGGTCGGACAGATGAATGGAGAATTCCAAGTGAAAGAAGACCACCTCTCTAGGTACTTCCATAAAGCGTCCGCCCTGATCGCCGAATTCGAAAAGGTGGAAATCCAGCATATCCCCCGGGAGCAAAATGCCAGGGCCGACCTCCTGTCCAAACTCAGCTCCGGGAAAGACAAGGGACAATTAACGACGGTAATCAGGCAAGTCCTTAGTCAACCGTCCGTCGAATGCCGGGCGATTACCACAGCCATTGCAGACTGGCGGGGAGAGATAGGGGGGTTGATGAAAAAGCAGGATAACGGAGATGCCCTACGGCCGAAAGAAATAACGAAGATAGCCTGTTTCCTACTTATCGGCGACGATATGTATAGAAGAGGATTTTCCACCCCTTTGCTCAAATGCGTGTCTGAAGAAGAAGCGCAGTATGTGATGGACGAACTCCATAATGGGATCTGTGGATTCCATTCCGGCCAGAGGACTTTGAAGGCCCGGATACTCCGAGCAGGCTATTATTGGCCCACCATGGAAGAAGACTCTCGCGTCTTTACTAGAAAATGCCTCCAGTGTCAAGCCCACACCAATGATCTTCGGACGCCGCCTCACCCTTTGCACTCTATCATCGCCCCATGGCCTTTCTCACAATGGGGCATGGATATCGTAGGACCTTTCCTGATCGGCCCGGCACAGAAAAAATTTCTTTTGGTGGAAGTCGACTATTTCACCAAGTGGGTAGAAGCCGTGCCCCTGGCAACCATCACGGCCGGTCAAGTCCAAAAGTTCTGTTGGAAATTGATTTGCAGGTTCGGTCTCCCAAAGACGATCATCACGGACAATGGAAGACAGTTCGTAGATAGGAAATTGAGAGAATTCTGCAGGAACCTGGGGATTAAACACGTAACTAGCTCGGTTGAACACCCTCAAACAAACGGACAAGTCGAAGCTGTAAATAAAACTATAGTGGCAGAATTAAAGAGAAGACTGGGCGAAAAGAAGGCAGCTTGGGTGGAGGAGCTGCCCGAAGTTTTGTGGGGGTACAAATGTACCCCGCATGGGACAACGGGGGAAACCCCTTTTAACTTGACGTACGGCGTTGACGCCATGCTTCCCGTTGAACTAGGAGAACCCTCGTTAAGAAGACAAGTTGAGGATATAGCGCTGAACAATCAGGAACTTCGGGTCGAGCGCGTCACAGTTGAGGAACGCCGCGATCGGGCGACATTAAGGGCGGAAGCATGCAAGAGGATGGTGGAAAGGAGGTACAACACAAAGGTTCGCCCACGAGATTTCCAGGAAGGTGACCTCGTATGGCGCAAGACGGGAGAAGCAAGACGAACATCGACGCACAGAAAGCTGGCAACTAAATGGGAGGGCCCTTTCCGAATCATGGCCACCCTAAAAAACAGAGCTTACCGCCTAGCACGACCGGATGGCCAAATGATTCCCAACACTTGGAACGCGACCCATCTGAAGTTTTATTTCAGTTAACTTGCAATTGTAAACGGTTCAAGTACTTGATGGCAATTTCAAAGGGGTCGTTTTAAGCGCATTATAGTTTTAAAATGGGATCCGTCCCAATGAGGAAAAACGATACCAATTTACCTTTTGCGGGATCCGTCCCTAAAACGCGGGATCCGTCCCAAGGGGATCCGTCCCATTCAACCGTATACCGAAAAGGCACTTATCTGCCTTTTCGTGGTCATCACAAAGGGATCCGTCCCACTAATTGACGGCAAGGTGACGAAGGGCACCTTGACCCTCCCAAACGTATGTCCCTTGAATGCACGACTAATTAAAACGGCAAGTAAAAAGAATTTAAACCGAATGACTGATGTATTGATTATACTTCTCCAAGTCAAAATATGAAGTATAGCTTACAAAAAATTAGCCCATGAGTGGGTCGGATCTCAAACACTAAATGTTCATAAGTGTTTTGAGGACGACTACACCCTAACAAAAACCACAAAAACAAAACAAATCTAAAAGCAAGTCAAACACCGCCCGTATCTTCCGGGTGACCATCGCCGACTTCAGCGTCATCCTCCCCAACCTCGCCGTCCCCTTCGGCCTGTAGAGTCGCTCGGACCGGGCCCATCTCCCCGCCATATACATCTTGATAAAGATCAAATCTGGTGGTCATAGGGTCCACCTTCAGCAAATGGGCCACTTGGCGCAAAGCTTTTTAAAACCTTCTTCATGCTCCAGCATGATCGTCGCATCCAGCTGGGCGAACTCTTCCTTGACCTGAGCCAACTCTTCGCCAATTTTCTTTTTCTCTACATTGGCAGCAACCAGCTCCTGAGTTAACCGATCACTTTGTTCGGCCAGCTCGTCCCCCCTCTTACCCAGGCGGCGTATCTCGAGCTTATGCTTCTTGATCTCCTCGCCTAAACTTGTCTCACGGGATTGGGCAGCCTCAAGAGCTTTCTTGGAATTGGCCACTTGCAGTCTGGCCTCCTCCAAGTCAGCTTGTAACTTGGCATTTTTCTCGCTACCAACCTCATTATCCTTGGAGAGCGATTCCACACGGCGACGAAGGGCGGCCGACGACTCCTGTTCTTCGGCCAACTCGCGGAGTAAGTCGCGCCCTCCTCGGATCTTTCCCTTTTCGTGGGCATTCACGACCATTATGATGCCGCGAGCCATCATTTCGACGTTCGCCGCATAAAGTTCTCCTTCGGACAAGGGCTCAATGACCGCCCGTTGTGAAGAACTGGCCCGCACTTCAAGCCGGGAAGCGGCATCGAAGGCCGGATCAAAGATACTGGCCGGGAGAGGAATAGAGGACGAGCTCCCACTTTTGCGACTCTTTTTGGCAGAGGACTTGCCCTCTTCATGAGATTTCCTTTTCCTCTCCAAGGGAGCCACCGATTCGGGAGGAGACTCGGAAGATTGCACAGTAATGTGCTGAACTTGTTGAAGTGGCGGACGGTCGGACATCCGGCCTGTGGCGATAACTTCGTCGGGATGCACCTCCACGGTGACCAACTCGACCTGAGGAATGCCGACCGGAATTCGTGAAGTAGGGGCAGAGCTTGAAGCGACCGATGGACGATTCACCTTTTGCGGCCCTACGCTACCCCGACGACGTTGGGACGAGGACAACCATCCGGTTTGACGAGGAAGGGGAAGCGACATGTATCCTGGAAGAAAAACAAGAATTTAGACAAGTCAAGCCAAGGCACCTAAAATGAAAAATCCGAATAAAAGCATACCAAAAGCTATTTGATCGAAATCCTCATATTTCAAACAATCGACAAAGCCACGGGCGCTTAGCTGGAGGGGCAGGGTATTTATTGTACGGACGGCCTCCTTCTCTGCCTCAGTCAGTAACCCGATACCATATGCCTTTATTTTTCAAGGGGTTTCGGTCCAATAAAAAGGGAACCTAGGCGCACCCTCGGAGTCACAAAAACTCTGATCGTCCGGACTCCTTAATTATTATCTTGAAATATCGCTTCTTGAAATTCTTAAATGAATCGGAGAATGGTTTGAACAGAGTCCGGTTGTGTACTGATGACAACGACACCCACCCGCGTTGCGGAACGGGGCGGACGTTGAAGTAGTGGAGGAACACTCGTACCAGGGGTATTATCCCAACAGCGGCGCACAAGGATGTAAAAGCTTGAACGACCGCCCACCCGTTGGGATGCAGCTGACTCGGCGCGATGTCCAGTTCCTTCAGAACCGATGTCTAGAACTCGGTGAAGGGAACCCTCATGTACATCTAATCAAACATGTAAGTGTACACGAAGAAAAAGTCCTCCACGGCGGACCCTTTCCCATGAAACACTCGTTCGTTCGGATGACTAACGCCGAGCCGAAATAAGCGTGCATCGTTCACGTCGCGAGCTATGTAAGAGCAGTCGGACCACCACGATAGGTCCTCACGAGTCCCAAAGTTCGACGTATACTCGTCCACGTCAGGAGAGGCCCAGCGATATCCCCGGATCCAAGGCCAACCGCCGGCCGGTTCCGCCGACTAAGGATCAACGCAAACTCCACCCTTCAATAGGAAAATGGCAATGCCATTTATCAGTTTGTCGGGTTCCGGGGAGGGCGGCATCTCGTCTTCTTCCGAGTTTGCCTCAAGAAGGACGACGACACCGAACCGGGAGAGGCAACCCTCCTTTCCACGCCAACCACCAAGGGATTGATTGTCGGCCCGGCCCCCGTGGAACCTCCTCCCACCAAGGCAGTCCTCGACGGACCCGCCGCAAACTCACCTACGCCACTGGTCGCCTCTACCCCGCCACCACCGCCGCGACCCGATGACTCCTCGGAAGAATAAACGCTGACCACCGCCATTTATTACCTGAGAGTAGTTGAATCAAGGAAATCAAGAGAAAGAAGGTGGATGGCCTTCCACCATCACTCCTATTTATAGAAGAAATTTTGAAAACCGTCAAGGCACCTTCACCGTCAGATCACTCCACGTTCAACGGCCCAGATGCGAGACGGTTGAGTTCCCAGAGGCTCACCTGCCAATCACGACGCGCCATGTATTTTCCCGCCCACAACACGGTTAGGGAAGCGGAACCGTCATCCTTTGGAATTTGAAAACCTCTCGATCACTCCATGACCTCAGGCTTGGGGGGCTTGTGTACTGGAAGGAGGGGAACGGACGGTCTTAAGGATAGTCGGGGCGGCCTCCCGAGGTTATGTCCGGTCTGGGCGGTCGGGAATAAGCTCTGTGTACGAAAAACTTGGAAGAATTCACAAGCATGACAGATCAAGATAGCACCATGTTCTCCATGCTCTGCTCTTCGAGAAGCGGACACAAAACATCTGGCATAACCAAGGCATTAAATATTCGAGTTGACCGAACGGGAGGACCGATAAACGAGCAAACCTCGACAACCTTCGGAGATGTTGCACACGGTACGGCATTGTCGTGTCCGCATGACTGTCAGTAATTATGATCGGTTCGTCCCAGTAAGGGGACCGAACATTATCCATACCCTGGCGATCTGACATCCGAACGTCCATACCTCAGGACCGGGAAAAGGTCACGGCCGGTGCCAATCTTTCCCTGTGATATATGATAGAGACGGCCAGCAAGGGCCGCAGAGTGAAAAATGATTAATATTCAAGATTAAGGTAAGATCGAATTAACAGCGTTGGGCCTACGATTGGGCCGTAATTAAAAATCTACTAATCATAGGCCCACGAAGAAAACTATAAATATGAGTCAAAGGTAAGGGGAAAAGGGATCTTAAATGCACATTTATTTCTTTCTCTCTCTATCTCTACCCTTTGTGATCTGGAAACTGACTTGAGTATCGGAGTATCATTAGCAGGTACCCGACCGACTCCAACGACAGCGAGAGATTTGAGGTTACATTAGCGGAAGACCGGACGGTTCTAAGCGAGCAAATTGTGCAGGAGTCTGGACACACGCCCAACCGGAACAATACTATTTTTATAAAATGATATTATTATATAATATATAAAGACCACACAAAAGAACCAGAATAGATATTTGCTGTAATATATAATATACAATCATATATTATTTACCAATAATCCTTATTTTCCTAACTGTAGGGCCCACCCTATTTATTACTTTCCAAATCAATTACAAAGCAAACTCTCTCTCTCTCTCTCTCTGTATGTAAAAATTCACGTACCCACAACACTCTTCGTCTACCCAAACTTTCATTCCACTCACTCTCCAACACCAACATCCTCTTCTCTACTAATACTACTCTACCGAAAACCTTTTATCTTTATTCGACTCCACTTCCAACCCTTCTTTATTACATAAACCCCAAAAACTATAGCTCTGTGAGATTCTCCTAAATTTTCATTCACCACCCAGACTTCTATCTAACACAAAACTCCCATGCAACAAAATAAACATAACAATGTCCCTTCCTACTATCTCTTACCACGGACCCACTCATATACAACAATTAATTCCTCTACCTCTACAAGTACCCCCTCTACACACTTCCATACTTAACACTTAAACTACACTCATAAAACTCTATTCATCTTTCTTTGTACAAGAACCCCTTTTTCAACCTTTTGTCTCCAACACAATCATATATTCCCTTTCTCGGCACATCAACACCCACGGCCAAACCCAGTGTGAAAATAATTACCTATTGTACCGGTGAAACATTATCAATGCACTCAATATATATACGTCCAACCAACTGTAATGTCCCAATCACATAGAAACCATGAATGCATCACAACTCATTATAACATAATGAAAAATATCTCAAACCCTACACACACATGATATAATCTGGCTACTCCCCTTACAACGATGTACAAACAAAGAATAAATATTATACCACATTACAAAACATTCCCCCATAACATAAAAATACTTATCAAAACCCTAAATCAACCATGTGTTAAAATATAACTGGTTCTTCCCCTTACCTGGTGTCGTACTATTTTTGTTTCCAAAATCACCAAAAAAACTTCACAACGTCACCGATGGTCCTCTTATTCTTGATGTTCCATTCTTGGCTCTATTTTCCCTTAGAAAACATCTTTTCTCTCCCTTATATTTCTAATTTTCGTTTTTTTTAGGGTAACAAAATTCCAACCCCTTTTTACTCTTATCCTTTTTATCCTCTTCTATTCTATCTCTATCTTTTTAGTTTTAATAAAATCTCTCAGTTTATATCTAAAACCACTAAAATTTTCTCTCTTATTCTATCTTAACTAGTTTTTAAAATATCATCAACCACCAAATCTTTTTAAAATCTACAATATCTAATAATGATTTTCTCTAAATATAATATTTCTTTTAATCTTTAAACCCACCAAGATTATATCTCTTATTCTCCTTTAACTAATTTTTAAAATAACAACAACTAAATCTTCTAAAAGATTTACATAATATTATTTTATTAAGTATCCATATTATTTAATTTGCATATTTTTCCTTTCTATACTCTCTCTTAAATAATTTCTACACCAATTAAATAAAAGTAAAACACCCTTTTGCCCCTAGGCAAAAAAATATAAAAATAAAGAAATAACATAAAAATTATCTTCTAACAAAATTATAAACTCAAGAACACTAATCTCCAAACAAAATTCAAAGTCACAAAATTACTTTATTTTTAAAACTTCTATTTTCTCGGATCTTACAAGGACATCCTTCTGATACTAGATTGAATAGTCTGAAACTTAAATATCCTCTCCTTCTTCATGATTCCACATACATATGTGACACTTGTCATCGTGCTAAACAAAGAAAGTTACATTTTCCTATTAACACTTCTAACTCAACGAAAATCTTTGATTTACTTCACATAAATATATTAGGTCCTTATAATATTCTTTATATGTGTGGTTTTAAATACTTCCTAATTATTTTGGATGATTGTTCTCGATATACTTAGTTAACACCTATGACTGATAAATCTAGTGTTCAAAAAATATATCACGGACATCAACAATGTTGTTGAACCTCACCTGACCAATACATACAATGATAATGTCTCTAATCTGAATGAGCACAATGCTACCATTCGTTGTTCCACTTGGTCCAAACGTCCTCTTGCACATCTTACTGATATCCAAACTCACATCATTACTAGATATCTTATTACTGATTTTATTTCCTATAACCAACTCACTTCTAATTTCAGACACATCATTCTTTCCATTTCTTCTACAATTGAACCTCGCACTTATAAGGAAGCATCTCAAATATCTCAATGGACTCAAGCCATGTAGGATGAACTCACATCTTTAAAAAATAACAATACATGGATCATCACTAACCTTCCTCTAGGAAAAACTATTGTCGGGTGCCGATGGACATACAAAATAAAGCACAAGTCTGATGGGTTTATTAATAGATTTAAAACTCATCTTGTAGCTAAAGGCTACACTCAACTTAAAGGCTTAAACTATCTTGAGACTTTTTCTCCTACTGCCAAGCTAAACATTCTATGTCTCCTATTAACTGTTGTTACTTCCAATCAATGGATTCTAAAACAGCTTGATGTCAACAACGTTTTTCTGCATGATGACTTACATGAAGAAGTCTATATGAAGCTTCCCCCTAGCCTCATTCATGACAAACCAAATTAAGTATGCAAGCTTCAAAGATCTTTATATGGGCTTAAACAAGCTGGACAACAATGGTATGAAAAACATTTCACTTTTCTTTTATCTAATAATTATACTTGTTCTAATGTTAATCATTCTTTATTTCTGTAACATGATGATTGTCACACCACTGCTATCTTAATATACATGGATGACATTGTTCTTGCAGGAAACAACCTTACAAAGATACAACACACCGCCACTTTACTTGACAACCTCTTTCATATTAAAAACATGGGCGATCTCACATACTTCTTTGGCTTGGAAGTTGCTTAGAACAACTCGGGAATCCATCTTAGTCAACGAAAGTACATTCTCGACCTCCTTACAGAGGCTGGAATGCTACATTGTGCACATATGCCTACTCCCATGTCGCACTCCTCTAGCACATTCCTCTCGCTTAACCAGTTAAGGAGAATTCCTCAATGATGAAGACGCAACCTTTAACCACATACTCATCGGTTTTCTAATCTATCTCACCAATACCAGACTACACATAACATTATCTGTCAACAATCTCAGCCAATTTGTTTCATTTCCAACCACCTTACATCAACAAGCTACCAATTGCATTCTTAGATATCTAAAGAGAACCCTTAACAGTGGTAGTTTTCTCCAAAACAACAATATCAATCAACTCAAAGTCTATAGTGACTCTAATTGGGCCACCCTCCCTAACTCTAGAAAATATATCACTAGTTATTCGGTCTACCTCGCAACTCCATCATTTCTTGGAAATTCGAAAAGCAACAAACTGTTTCTCGAAGCTCATCAAAAGTATAATAGTGTGCTCTATCCTTTGTCACCTGTGAACTACAATGGGTCATTTATGTTCTCCAAGATCTTCGTATATGCATTATTCAACTTGCTATAGTTTATTGTGACAATCAATCAACTATACAAATCACCTCCAATCAAGTGTTTCATGAACATACTAAACACATCTAAACACACTACAACATCGTAAAGGACAAAATCAATAATGGTGTCCCAAAGTTGTTACCAATTGCAACTACTCAACAAGTTGCCGACTTTATTCCAAGCTAAGAATGATAAATATCTACTCCCAACTTAAGGTGTGGAATGATAACTTTCACATCTCAGCCTTGTAGGGAAGCCTCGTAGCTCAGTCCATACAACCTAGTAGCTCGACCTTGGAGGAAGTCTGGCAGCTCAATCCACACAGGCTGACAGCTCAACCTTAGAGGGAAGCCTGACAGCTCGATCCACACAGCTCAATAGCTCGACACTCCACAACCTGACATGATCGACTTCGTGGTTTCTTCTACTCCTTATGCATTCTTTTTTTTCCTTTCTCTATATATAATCGTCCCTCCTTATAGGAATAAAGTGACGAGTATTGTATTCTTCTCATGTTTTTTTTTGGTCTAAGTTTCTTAGTTCTACGCTTAGTGCTCCATTCTTTTTCCTTGATCTTCCTCTTTTTCCTCTTCGCTATTTCTTTTGCACTGTCATTACTTCTACTATCAGTTTTTTAAATATTCTTGTGAATTACATATATAATTATCTATAATTGTGTTAATTTTATGCCCTTCTTCTTGCATCTCCATCATACCAAGTGACCTCAAAAGAAATTATGCAGTTAACCTCATGGTCATCGTGCATCTCCAACTCATTCAATTCATAGATCTTTTATCAATAAAGCCATCATGGATGGCATGCTTGTGGCGATCATGGATAGAGTTATGTTGAAAATGGAAAAGGGGCACATCAACCACAACATAAAGCAAACAAAATACATTCGAAAGTTGGGTTTAGGGTTTAGGGTTTATGAATTATAAAATCTATAGTATATATTATATTTTAGGTTATATTCTAAATTTATATTATAAATTATATAATCTAAAATATAAATTTATATTTTGAATTTAGATTATGTAATACAATTCAAAACTATAATTACAGTATAAGTACGTTTAGAATTTTAAAAGATATGAAAGTGTAAGAAAAAAACATGGAATGTAGAAAGAAATTTCGCAGCAGATGTTGGGAGAAAATGGAAAAGAAGGCGTGCACCTAATGAATAAGAAGGAGTGCGGATTGGACCATTCCAGTTTTGCTTGGTGCACTTCCCATTTTGGTTTTGCAGTCCACTTTTTCATTTTACTTTTTTAAGCTTTTTCTTGCTGCATCCATGGGTTTATTCACGCATCCCGACTCTTTTTAACTACACCCTACATCTCACCCATACACTCATATTTTATTTTATTTGTTCACTTTTTGTCTTCTCCTTTATTCTTACAACACTTATTTTACTTTTTATACCTTCACCTCACATACTCTTTGGTATATTTTTTTACACATACACCATTATTTTTTAAAATAATAAAAGTTATTAAAAAATATGAAATATTAAAAAAACAAAGCTTTTTTATGTTTTAACTTTTGGTGTTTGTACCACATCACCTATTATTCTTTTTCAAATAATTCAAAAATACAAAAAATATACAAGTGTTCAAAATTAAAAATCAAATCAACACTCAAACAAATAATCTTTTTAAAACCTATGTTATCCCCTATTCACTAGTGCAGAAACGCTATTTAACGTCGGTTAATTTGGGCTTTTAACTTCACTTTCCCAACCGACGTCTAAAAGGGTAACGTCTATGAAATGTCGGAATTCCTCCAACCGACGTCTATATACACGTCAGTTAACGATATTCACCGACGTCTATATAGATGTCTGCTTATACTCACACCGGCGTCTATTTACTCAATATAGACGTCCACGTATGCTTAAACTGACGTCAACATGAATATATAGAGGTTATATCCCGACGTCTATGTCCTTATATACGTCGGACCATGCACTAACCGACGTCTAACAAGGACGTTGTGTTTTAGTACAGTTTTGATCCAGACTTTTGGTAACATTGTGTAACACTCTCCTCTCGCTAGTTTCCCCACAAAAAAAGCTTGCGTCTTTTGAATCTTCTATGACATTCAACCCAAAACAGAACCTGGGTCCATGACTACTTCCCATTATTCAACCGCAAAATAAAAAAATTACGGTGACACGAGAACTAGAAAAGGACCTGAGTTCCATTTTGGGTCGAAAGCCATAGAAAACTCAAAAGATCGCCACTCTATTTGTGAGGAAACAAGCAAAGGGAGAATGTTACACTATGCTACCCAAAGAGAGGATCAAAACTGCAAACACAACACAAAGAAAATAAATTTTAATCAGTTGAACCACAAGATAATCGATAAAAAACTAAAGAAAGTTTAAACGGTAAGCATTAAAAAAAACACGCACTTGGGATGCAAGAGAGAAAAAGGACAGGACGAAGACAATGACATATTGAGAAACGACAATGCAATGCCGCAAGAGATAAAAAATAGAGGCTCGCAAGCGAGTAAAAGAAGAGGAGAAGCAGAGAAAAAGGAGAAGAGATGAAGACGCGATCAGAAACTGAATTAAGACGCAGTCTATTTAAAATAAAATGGGGCGTCGGTTGTTCCTGAAACCGACGTCTATAGACGTCAATGTTTCAAGGGATCCGACGTCTATTAAGTTGAAAAGATTGACGTTTGGATTTCTGTCAGGGTAGTTCACGTCGGTGCCCGTCCTAGCTGAAGTCTAAAACCCTCGAATTTGGTGAAAATAAATGTCACTTAGGTTCAGAACCGACGTCTAAAGTGAAGAATTTTTGTCTTCCCGCCTTTCAAACAGGCCTTAGACGTTGTCGTTTGACTGTGACGTCTAAGCGCCTGGGAATTAGGTGAACAACATTAATTGTAGCCAAGTCGACGTCGATTTTTCACGAGATCCGACGTCTATGCGACATCTAAAGCTGAACCGGTTTGACGTTTGATTTCCTGTCAGTGACTTGAACTTCGGTGCCCTTTCTAGCCGACGTCTAAGCTCTTGGGAATTTGGTGAGCAACATTAATTGCAGCCTATTAGACGTCGATCCCCGTGAACACCGACGTCAATTGACTGTCTTATCACATACCTCACGCAATTGGACGTCGGTTTGCGGCAGGTGCGACGTCTATGATGTCAGAGACGTCGCCTGACATCGAAACCGACGTCTAGTTTTCCAATATATTTACGATAATGCCACCGTGCAGAAATAGACGTCGGGGTTTCACGAAACCGACGTCTAAGGGGTGACGTTAAATAGCATTTTTGCACTAGTGATTTTCAATGTGAATGAAAATATGTATGATTAAAGTTAATTTTTCTCAAATCCTTTTTTTGAAAAAAAAATCATTGTTCATTTGTACAACATTTTTATTTTTGAAAAAAAATAAACATTAATACCTTCCCTATTCTTGGATATAATGTGGTTTTGCAAACTACTTTATAGTTATGGTTTTTCCATAATTTTTGGTTTATGATTATATATTCCGGAAGCTTGGTTACACCTTGAGATAAAAGTTGATTTAGACATGTGTCCATTTCACTAATCTGATTTTCTAGACTCTTGAGTAATCACCTTTGTCCTTTGCTAAAAATTCATATTATTCACAACCATAAGCGTAAGGAGGATCAACACTCATTCATATTCATGCAAGGTGAGATAAAAATCAATTGGATGATCAATAAGGATCGCGATATTCTAATAACGCGAATTTGACAAAAAATTGACAATGCTACGTGTCAAATTTTAATTGGTCCATTTTGAATGTTATTTTTAATTTAAAAATTTGATTTGTATAAGGTTCAGGATTGGATTCCGAAATTGTCCCTCCTTCGTTTTCGCACTCTATCCTCTCTCCATAACACTCTCTTCTCACTCCTAGGGATTTCATTTTCAAATTCACGTTCTCTCTCCATAACACTCTCTTCTTCCTCCTCCATTTTTAGGGTTTTCATTTTGATTTCAATTTCTGTGTTGGTTTTGTGCACTGCCTGCCCTGTTGGAAGTGTGTGTTTCTCTGTGGAGTTCGTGATCTTCATTCACCGATCTCCGTCGAAGGTTTGTTTAAAGTTTCTCGTTCTCTCTTCGTTTTTGTGTGCAATGGATTCGACCCGTGACATTGGTTTTTCGACGGACTATTCTTTCATGTTCTGGATTAATGTGCTATGTGTCTCAAAGCTGATATGTTGTAATTATATATTTTCATCTGGAGCATGCGAACACTAGATGTTGGAACAGTCCTTTTCTAGCCTCTAATGAGATCTTTTTTTTCTTTGATTTGTATCTAATATGGTTGATAATTGGAAAATTTATTTCTTGATGACTCAACTATTGTTAATTGTGGATTGTGGAATGCTTGAAGGATGTTGAGCTTTTTACAAACATCCTTTTCCTGACATATTATGACTCATTATGTACCTGTAGTGGGGAAATCTGGAAGAAGTTTGGTGCTCTTTACAAGGTATGATAATTATAACTTAATGACATTAAATAGGGAGATATTATATGATTTGACGAGGAAATATCTTACCAAATATTTCCCATTATTTGATATTGATTTTGTTCCTTATTATTATCTCTCTTCATTATAAATAACAATCCTCATGTATGTACAAATCACACAATTCCACATTTCAATATGGTTTAAAGTCTATCCAAGATCCATTAAAAAAGACCACTCACCAAGTTATCCAAACCCAATATTGTTATTGTAGGTTATTATTTTATTGAAGTTATTAGTTCAGTTAAACCCAAAATGGAAGCATCGAATAACACTGTAAGTAGAGTTTGAATATTTGTGTTGTGTTTGTTATTTTGGAGCACTTATTTGAATGTTATGAATCTGAATTGTTTTATAGTGTCGCATGCGAGCTTGGATGGATACATCCTACATTGCCAATATGAGTGCCTTACTTCGAGTCAAACATAAGACGCGCATTGGACAAACTCCATTTAGGTCTTGTTTAAACATTGTTGATCCTTTAGAGGTCAATTTAAAATTGTTGAAACAGATGGTATGTCGGTGGGTTCCCCACCATCAATCTTTTAGACTTATACAAATGTAGGTTAAATTATGAATTTGAAAATATTACATTATCGTTATCTTAACATTATTTCTAAATTTAAATATGTTCGTTTCAGGAGGAATTGGTTGCGTTAAGGAAGAAGTATATATGTGACTGGATCCTAAACGAGGACACCGTCCGAAGATTTCAAACGTTGCAACATTTTGGATTACTATAGCATTAGAAATGTGTTGTTGATTTAGATTGTTATTTTATAGCAAATGAATAGACATGACATTGTATAGAATTATAGTATTGAAAATTTTGACACAAATGTACAAAATTATAGCAAATGAATACAACTAAGCTATTCTTCATTAATTATTCTTCAAATTCATTTTCTTTGTTTGTGTTTTTGGTTGAGTGAGTTAATTCATTACCTTGTTGGGTGAAAATTGATGTGCCCCTCTACTGATGAGGAGTTGGACTGAAATAGTAGGTATACTAAATTGGTTATTGTTGATTGCTTGGAAATTTTGTTCGAAGGAAGAGTAAGATAGACACTTATGTGCATGTGTAATCGATTACAAGGAACATGTAATCGCTTACTACTAGAAAATCACGAATTTGTACTGAAAGTTCAGTGTCACTCCCCGGTTGTGGAAGAAGAGCTCCCCATTGAGGGGTTTGACCTAATATGATGAAATTTATTGAAAGACCTTAACTTGGTTGGTTGATTTTTATGACCAAGGACGTGTGGCTGCACTTAGTAGTGGTTGAAAGGAATTGGGGTGTCCACAAAATTGGTTGCTTATGAGTGCATCCAATTGGTGTTGTGAGGAAGAGTAAGAAAGGCATGTGCATGTGTAATCGATTACAAGGAGCCTGTAAACGCCTACCAGTGGAAAATCACAAAATTGTACTAAAAGAACATGAAGAACCACAAGTTGGTAATGAAGAACATGAAGGAAGACAACCCTCTCAAAATCCGGAAAAATCCTCTTTTGCAACATTGAGTGAAGTAATCAAACAAATACAAGATCTCCAGACGTTCATAGGCGATATATTTGATAGAATTGAAAATTGTGTTGGAGTCATAGAGCAAGAACTTATTAACTTCCGCAATCAATTTGATCGACAACCACCTTCTTAGATTACATTTCATTGATATTGTTATATACCCTTTAATTTCAAAACTTGGTGTTTCGTGAACTGTTGTTACATTTTTTATATTAATGTAATTGCCTTTTATTATTGTTATCATTTTTCATTACTCAATACCCTTCATTATTCCTTTTACGTTTGTTTAATATTGAAGTATTCCAACTTGAAGTATTTCATTAATGATCCATTCTCAAAACATTAAAAACATAGTCCTACAGACTCTTGGGGAGTGCTTCAGCCACGACTGGGTAGCACTCCTCAACTTTTGGTACAAAAGGGCATTTTTCCATTGGTAAGCAATTACAAAGCCCCCGTAATCGATTACACGTGCTTCAGACCTATGTCAATGGTGTAGGACCTCCCCTCTCAACCTAGGAACACCTATACTTGGTCTTCCATCCACATAGGACTGACCTAACTTGAAATTTCTTGTTGTGGACACATTCAACAATGGCCTACAAGGTTAATCAATCCTCAAAAAATTGAAAACACAGTCCTATAGACCCCTGGGAGTGTTTTAGCCCCGACTGGGTAGCACTCCTCAACTTTTGGTACAAAAGGAAATTTTTCCACTAGTAAACAATTACAAGGCCCTTGTAATCGATTACACGTGCTTCAGACCTGTGTCAATGGTGTAGGACCTCCCCTCTCAACCTAGGAACACCTATACTTGGTCTTCCATCCACATAGGACTGACCTAACTCTAAATTTCTTGTTGTGGACACATTCAACCATGGCCTACAGTGTTAATCAATCCTCAAAACAATGAAAACATAGTCCTGCAGACACCTAGGGAGTGCTTCAGCCATGACTGGGTAGCACTCCTCAACTTTTGGTAGAAAAGGGGATTTTTCCACTGGTAAGTGATTACAAGGCCCTTGTCATGGATTACATGTGCTTCAGACCTGTGTCAATGGTGTAGGACCTCCCTTCTCAACCTAGGAACACCTATACTTGGTCTTCCATCCACATAGGACTGACCTAACTTGAAACTTGTTGTTGTGGACACCTTCAACCATGGATAACATGGTTAAGAAATCCACAAAACATTGAAAACAAACACGTAAGGTCTATTGGGGAGTGCTTCAGCCATGACTAAGGAGCGTTCCTTAGCTTTTGGTACAAATTGGGAATGTTTCACTAGTAAGCAATTACGAGGCCCTTGTAATCAATTACCATTGCATCAGTCAATGTCAATGCTGCATTAACTTACCTCCCAATTTCCAAACACCTTTACTTGGTCTTCCATTCACATAAGACTGACCTAACTTGAAACTTGTTGTTGTGGACACCTTCAACCATGGATAACAGGGTTAAGAAATCCACAAAACATTGAAAACAAACACGTAAGGACTACTAGGGAGTGCTTCAGCTATGACTAGGTAGAACTCCTCAACTTTTGGTACAAAAGGGGATTTTTCCACTAGTAAGCGATTACCAAGCCCATGTAATCTATTACACGTGCATCAGAATTGTATCAATGGTTTTAGGACCTACCCTCTCAACCTAACAACACATGTACTTGGTCTTCCATCCTCATTGGACTGACCTAACTGAACATTTTTTATAAAAATCACAAAGGATAACTATTAAATAATACTACCAAACAACAAATGGAATGAAAATAACAATCAAAATTCAAATTACCACTTTCTTTATTTATTAACAATCAAAATAATTGTTCCAAATACAGCTATCCATAGTTCAACATGTATTAATATTGTATTATTCCCAAATTACGTAAATCAATCAAGTTTTTTACTATATCCAGTGTAGGGAGTTCTACAAGCTTTGCTTTTGTAACGCTTTCGGCGTACTCCTTCCTTCATAATGGTTTCATGGCTGTACATTCCTCCCTCACATGCAAAGTAATTGTAATTGTTTTCTTCTTTACACGACATATTGTAACCACCATCATCTTTATTCTTTTCTTCAAGCAGCTCAGATCGCAATGCAGATAACTCTTCTTCAAGTTTTTCAATTAAAGCATCTTGTTCCTTTAAAGCAACATCAATATGATTTTTTTGTTTTTGATTGCTTGTTGACTTTCTTGGTTTCTTCAAATCCTCTCCACTTGGATTTTTCTGTAAAGTACAAGCAACATTTAAAATTCCCAATTAAACAACAATTGAAGATGCCTATAAAAGGAAAACGAAACAACAATTAAAGACCGAAACCTGGAATATCATCATTTATTTGATTATCACTGTTGAAATTTGATATTTTAGATATTGAGGGAGGAAAAGAGAAAAGAAAAACGAAACACTGATTTGATAATGCATTGTTATATTTGGTATATTCATAAAACCGATAGTACTAACCCTTTCTTTATATTTGAGATGTAAGGGTTCTTCTCCACTTAAATACTTTGTAGGCGTATCTCTTGTAAACTTGAGAATTGAATTTTTTTCAAATACACCCCTTCATGTTCAACATCATATGGTTTAGGGCACGGAGAATAATACGGTGAATGACCTTCTTTTTTAAATATAAAATGGCTCAAATACCACCTTAACAATTTGGGTTTAAGTCTTACTTTAGCTTACTAAACAAACTTGTAAGGTGAGAATTCTCCTTCACTTATATACTCTTTTCAAGTTCTATATTTAGTCAATGTAGGACTTGAGTTTTTTCCAATACCCTATTTACAGTAACCAATAATCCTAGCTAATTATGGAAAATATTGATAAGACAAAGAATGTGGTAACTAATCCTAAGATATAAAGAGGAAATAAGGCATCTAATATTAAAGCATAATTTAAAATATCTCATGATGTATTTTTCACATATTATATCAATCACTAAAGAATAATGTTTTAGATTGCAAATCAATTACCAAAGAATTTAAAGAGAATTTCTATTAGGAACTTTTGGAATGAGTCTCATTTCATACATAGTCCAATGCAAAGAGGAGACAGAAAAGAAATAATACAACAAACAATAAAATTTAAAAAATAATAATTCAACCTCGCAATACAAACCCATGATAAGTAGTAAACAAAAAAAATTACATGAAATTTAATCACATACCATTAGGTCATTGTTTTCATCTTTTTCCAGAAGTGTCAAGAGCAGATAGAGAAATATTGCCCAAGCTAGAACTAGAGGACCAGCTTCATTCATTTCAAAAACATTGAAAGTAGAAACTAGTGCATCCATCTCTTGGACATCGGTCATGGAAAAAGTAGACTTGCCTTTCCTGGGAAATCCAAATTCAGAATAGATTTTATATCATTCAACAAAACATTAACTTAAAAAATCAATTGTAAAATACATAGTCAATTAAATTCATGCCATGCTATATAGTTAACAGACTAAGGATACCACACAAGGAATGAAGAATTTTACAGAATACCCATAGCTCAAGACAAAGAGTATCACTAGATAAAACGTAGTAAATGGAAATGTTCCATATCCAAAGGTTACAAATAAAATATCAAAAATAATTAAAATAGACATGTTAATTTATTGGTAAAATTAACAAATTCTAATAATGATGCATAGCATAAAACTTTATTATTCTTAATATCCCAAAAATTAGAAGCTACAAACAAGAGTCTCCAAGGTGAGAGATGCCTGGATTTCACTGGAGAACAGAATAGGACAAAGTAAGCAATTTCTAATGTAGGTGCAGATTGCAAATATACTTGGTTAATGAATGAAATGACATATTTAAGAAAGGTGGTCCAATGAAGAGATTATTTGCCTCGTAATTACTTAGATCACAAGATATTTTCTGTAACAATTTATTTCAGATTCAAGAAAAAAGCATGGCAGACCACATTCAGCCAGTCATTGCATCAAAGATGAGGTTTCAGATTATAGCCTTGCAATCTGCAGTACTTCCTAGTTTAACCAAACTGCTTCACAACATGCTTTTATTATAACTTTGAATCATTGGCCATAATATAAATAAATACTAGGCTAACCTATATGGTACTTCATCATGAACCATTTGAAGATCATTCTCTAGGTTCAGGGTTTCAATTAAAATAATCACCCGTTCTAAGCATTAAAAACACCTTCGAATGTGCGTTCACGGCCAAACCCAAAAAACAACACGTTGCAGACATGCGAATGAACAAGGAACACGTTTCTTCGATAAAACAAAAAACACCTTTCGAATGTGCGAATAAAAAGGCGAATAAACAAACAAAAAGCACTCAACCAGGAAGGAACAACTCCGACAATGAAAAAACGAAACCTTTCGATGGTTGACCTAACCGAAACTTCCTCTAAGCACTTCAATGGCAAACTGACACACACCACTTCATCTAGAAAGAACGGTTGACCCAAGCACGATTTTCACAACGGTGGACAGTGAAAATTTCGGTGGCGGAGCGAGAGTTTCAAACGGAGAATGGAAAAACTGGTGAGAGAGATTTGTAGTTTCGTAGGGATGAATTTCACAAAAGTAAAGGTGTTTTCAGCATTTTTCTTTCCAAAAACGCCCTTGAAAAGAAAATTAAACTTGTTCAAAAAACCATTTAAAACAACAAATGACAGAACAACACGTGTCGTTGTCAAATTGTTGTCAAATTTACATTGTTGAAGAAACGTTTTCCATCAGCTTAATTTAGCAAATCCTATGATACAAATCCCACGTAATTTAGCAACCCTATGATACAATGCCATCAGCTTAACAAAGGATGTTAAATCATCAAGCTTGCTTTCTAACTTCACATGGTAAGTAAGGTAGGCAGTCTCCATTGCATTGGCTTCTTTAGTCAAGATCATTAAATTGCTTCTAGTATTGAACTACTAATTATTGAAAGACATATTTTCAATCAATTACCTTGTCATAGTTAGAATTTTATCTATCAAAGCTCCTCCTTTGGCTGCATTTATCATTTATTTGTTATTTGAAATCTCTTACGATAATGGTTATTACCAAATAAAACGTAGGTTAGATGAAACTTAATTTAAGAAAGGTCAAGTTAGGTTAGGTCAAAATCATGCAAGTTAGGTTGGTTCAAGATAAGTCCAAGCATGGATTGAGCCCAAATTAGGTTGGGTTGGGTTCAAATCAAGTTAAACTAAGTTGAATATAACCTTAGTCAAGATAGGATTGAGTTAGTTTGAACCCACATTTGTTTAGGTAAATCCTTATAAGTGAACCAACCGTATGTATCAATTCATGTTTAAGCTTGATCAAGTTAGCTTAAGCTCAGGTTAGGTTGAGGTTAGACTAAGTTGCTTGAAACTAAGATCATGACAAGTTGTATTATACCTAAGTTAAGTTAGGTTTAAGTCAAAAAAAATGTTGAATTGAGCTCAAATCATACAAGGTTGGATCAAGTCAAAGCGAACTCAATTCAAATTGGATCAAACAAAGCTTAGTGTTTTGAGAAAATATCTTTATATTCTTCCTAATTAGAGGAAATAGATACATAATCTTTTATTTTATTTTTCTCTAGATTTCCTAGTTTCCATATTTCCCTTTTTAGGAGAATTAAATTATTACAAATAAAGGGTATCAGAATGTATTTTTTATGATTTGAATAATAAATCAGTGTTATTTTCCACTTGGTACCAAAGCTTGTCTGATCCGCTTCTGCTGTCTTTGTTGTCTGTCGGCCGCCATGGCCGCCGGCAGCCCCCTAAAATTCTCTTTTTTAACCTGTGTTTGGGCTCCAATTGTCCTATTCTGGCTTTTTTTTTTCTAGTATTGCCAAATAGAGAGTTTGTCTGAGTATCATTAGAGTGGGATTCGAACCCATTCGCTTTGGGACCGAAAGTCTCTTCTTCGAATCAAGAAAGGCTACTGCCTTCGCTGCTTTTTCCGTTGTGCACCGCCGCTCTTCACCGCCGTCCATCGTCTGCCACCGGCTTCCGTTCGTCGCCAGCCACCGTCCACCGCCGTCCACCGTCGTAGTTCCGACCGGTGACCAACGGATCTGGATCGTCTCTTCAAGCGACGGCCAACCCTGCCGGAGTCAGGACCAGACTTCGCTCAACGCGCCTCCACGCGCCGCCTTTCTTCAGCTGGTCTCGGGTGCGTGTTTGTCACGCGCCGCCTTCCCGTCGTCGGCATCAAACCGCGCCACTATCGGTCGTCTCGTTGGACCTTCCTCTCGCTGTTCTGACCCTCCATATCAATCATTGCTGCCATCAACTCACCGTAGAGAACCACTGAGAAAAACCCTTAACTTTAAACACGTCATCTTCATTGTCCTTCGCCGTCAAAGCCGCCGCGACACAAAAACCTAAATCGCGCCACTATTTGAACCAGATGTGCTACCCTCAAACTTCTACGCGAAACCATCTTCGAATCCAAGCACGATCCTCCTTTGCCTTCAGTTATGTCGTCGCGCAACCTCCATGGCCTATCATCCCATCATCCGCGAGAGCCATCTCTTTCGAATACCTGCACTCAGAAAAACCAGACCAACACCCATCACACATAGACCCAATTTGTGAAACCCAACTTCGCCACACAGTTCTTCCATGCATCTCCTTGCGAGTTTCATCCAATTTGGGTTATCACCAACACCTCTATCCCTTAAAGCAGAATCGCAAGGCAACCTCCATCTTCGTTGTCTTCACAAAATCTTCTCGTCACATGCTTCCGAATCTCGTTTCTGCTCACTTACTAAATCTTGGGTTGTTCTTCAAGACCCACTTTGACTCACATGGTTGACAACATTCATCTCAGCCGCGAGGAGGAGAGGAACTAACCCTTGAAAGTTCCATCTTGCGTTTCCACTTTGGAGCACTCCCTCTTCGTTACTTTGATGCCACTGATGCCACAGCCGGCGCCCTTTTCGTTCTCCAATTTTGGTTTCTCGAGCAACAGTGCTTTGATCATCCACCGCTTGTGCCGCCACTGCAGTCAGTCGCTGCCGCCACAATCAGTTGCCAATCCAAACTCTTCCGCTTCTACTATGTTCTTCTCCTGTTTCAGTTTGACCTCCATCTTCGATATTTCCTTCCTTCCGAGACCGGAGTCGCTCCACTATGCGAGCTACTGTCAATCTCTCAAGATTGCAACCCTTGAACAGTCTTTTGATCTTTGTGTTTTCCACCATCAATCCAACTTGGAGGAGTTGGAATCCAAGTACGCTCCTTATTTGGACCAAAATGACCACTCCAGACACAACTGCGTCAATTCTTTCTTCAATCGTTGGCCACTTTCTTCAGCTGTTGGTCGATAACAGCTACAGAAAACCATGCTTCCAGAATCTGGCCTAGTTATAAGCTATACTTCTAGAGTTCAATCTAACCTAGCTATAAGCTATACTTCCAAAGTTCAATCTTGATGGTATCGGAGGGGTATTTTTCGAAGAGTATAGCGCAGCGGAATTAAAAACTTAGAGTAAGCGGAAAGCGTGTTCGGTCACGTTAAAACGAAATTGGTCCTTTTTAGCAAAGATAATTTTCTTTCAGAAAATTAAACAAACAGTTGATATGCGTAACGTAAAATGAGTATAGGGAATAGAAAATTCACACGAGTATTTTTATACTGGTTCGATTCAACAGAATCTACGTCCAGTCGTTAATCACTATAAATAGTGATTAATAGTTCCACTATGAATCAATCTCACAGATTACAATTAAGTGAATAAAATATAAAATGGAAAGAAACCACTTTACCAACTTGAAGAGAACCGCTCCGGCAATCGACCAGCGATTCGCGAGCTTCTCCTTTCACAAGACCAGGCAGAGCACCTTGCTAACTTGAAGAGTGTCTACTCCGACTATCGACACGCAATACGCGAGCCACTCCTTTCACAAGACCAAGCAAGGGAACAATGAACAAAAGCTTTCTAAGAACGTTCCTCTGACACACAGTGTTCTGATAAGCTTTCTCAGTTCAAAAACGTTACCTTCTGAATTCTCAAAATCCAAATATATATTCGTTACAAAGTTTTCAAAAAGTGATAATTGATTATATGAAGTGATAATCGATTATTCAAGTATGACTTGTGATAATCGATTATTGCTTCATGATAATTGATTATTCTAATACAAAAACATGTGATAATCGATTATAACTTGACCATAATCGATTATACCAGTAAGAATTACAATATTTTCAATATTTTCCTACTATATTCAAAATCTATAAGTTGCTTTTAAATATTTTCCTACTACATTCAAAATCTACAATTTGCAGCATTATCAAAACTCATCTTCAGGTTTTACCAATACTCCCTTATTGGTAACAATCTCCCCCTTTTTGATGATGATCAAAAATTTTCTTTTTAAAAGCAACTCAGGTTTACCTGCAACACAAACAAACTAATGGACAGCCACAGAGTTAGTAATACCTGTTCAATTGTAAAATATGTCTCCCCTTAATTATCCCTTAATTTTATCCCTTAATTATATTTCTTCTCCCCCTTTTTTATCATAAGCAAAAAGAATAATGTAAAAATCTCCCCCTTAATATGAGCTCCCCCTCAAATATATAATATATGCATAAAAATTGACATAAAAAATAATTATATTAAGAACAGAAGGGAATTACATGAAATTCATAAAGATCAATACTAAATACCACAAAGAAAAGAACATAACAAGCAATCTTAGTGGCCTAAAACCTAGAATTCAGGACTAGGGGATCTTTCAGTAGGTGGAATATTGAGATGACTCTCAATGTTATATAGGCGAACATCAAGCTCAAGAAATTGATCGGCCAAGTATTCATCAAGAGATTGCTGCCACTCATGAGCTTCATCAAAGTGTGTCTTCTGTGCTAGACTCATATCCTCTAATTGCTTAGATAACCTTGCAAAGTGTTCTTCAATAGAAGTTGAGGAAGAGGAGGGTATGTTGGAAGGTCCAGCATCAGACGGAGCAGCAGCACTCACTGGGTCAGCCATATGAGTGTCCATGTCATCATCATCATCTTCATCAGGATGGTCATAATCTTTGTGAATAAGGACTCTTCCTCTAGTAATGAATCCCATCTGACGAAAGGTAGTATCTCCAATTTCTGATCCCACAACTTCAAGAGCTTGAACGAGTTCTCCTTCAACAGGTACACCTTTGTATTCTAAAATCCTAGAAATAAGAAGAGCATAGGGAATTTGATATGAATGGGATTTCTTGGCTTTTACCATTGTGTCAGCAATGAGAGCAGACCAGTCGATGTGTATGTGATTTAGAATCCCATACAAAAGAAGTAAATCCTGCTCAGAACATTGAGCATGGTTGGTTGCTCTAGGACATAAAATCCATACAATCAAGTAGTGGATCATCCTTTCTTCAACTTTGAAACCTCCAACCAGTAATTGCCTTCTATTTGATTGTCGTTCAAGATGACGCTGGAAGGATTGGAAAGTCATCATCCTGTTGAAATCTTCAAGTCCTAAATGGACTTTGACAGCATCATCCCGGATGGGGAGTTGAGCAACATTGGTCCACACATCATCATCTAAAATGATACGTACGCCTTTCACCTTAGTGGATATTATCCTATCCTGATAGCGCAAGTTGAAGTAGAAGACTCTTATAAGATCGGGATAAATGCATCTTTTTTGTTCTACCAGACGCGTTAGTCCCTGCTCAGCAAAAATGTTTGGAAATTGAAAGCCATAGAAGTGGAAAAAGTCAAGACGAATAAACTTTACCGCCATGATTTTCCTTTCTTGCCAAGAGTTTACAAAGTCTGCATGTTTCCCTTGATCTGAAATCCATCCATCTATGTTTGCAAGACGTGGTTGAGAAGAAGAGGAAGCTCCAACTGTCTTGTGACAATGCCTTCTTGATTCAGCCATGGAGGAAGTTTGGGAAAATGAAATTTTAAGAATGTGAAGAGAAATGAAGAGATTTTGAGCTCTGGATTTGATTTCAACAGTATTTTGGTACAAAGGAGTGTCTAATAATTGTTTATGGGGGACTATTTATAAGAAAATTGGAAAAACTAGTTGTTTATGGCCGTTTATAGTCGTTATTGGACGCTCCAACCACTCTATTTTTGAAACTGACAGCGCGATAATCGATTATGGCTCGTGATAATCGATTATCTGCTCAATAATCACTACCCAGAATTGCAAGATAATCGATTATGCATGATGATAATCGATTATCTACTCAAAATTTTCCAGAATTGAATTTTTTGAGTGAATAATTGATTATAACCTTGTGATAATCGATTATGAAGTGTTAAGTTCACGAAAAAGCAAACATTTGCATAAATTTTGATCCTAAGACATGTCTAATACTCCTAACTCTCTTCTTAGCTCAAAAAATCTATCTTTAGGTAGAGCCTTGGTGAAAATATCAGCTAATTGATGCAGGGTATCAACATATTCAATTTGACAATCTTACAGCAAAGTATCAAAATACAATGCACATAAAAAGATAAAAATTTAGCACTTGAATGTCTTAAATAAATTAATTTCATTGATTAAAATGTGTAAACACACAAGAACATACCACAAGATGAATGAAACAGTGATGAACATATCTTTTGCCCGAATATAAAAGTAATCACATAATGCAAGATCAAGCAGAACAAAATACAATAACATAGTTTAAACAATACTTAGCTCAATCACTTTGTGCTCGAATCAAGGCTTTGGATCTCACTTGATGGGTTCACTTCCTCGCTTGGAGCATCAATTCCAAAAGCAGAATATCAGAAACTTCTCTTCTCCTTTTGAAAACTTAATCTACAAAACAAAGCAATAGTACTTTTGGTACCCATAATCTTATTTGGGTCCTTGAGGTTAGACACATAATACTTTATGACAGGAACCCAAGCATATTTTCCATTTGGAACTCCAAAATGTTTAATGTTGCATTTGTTTGACATGTGATCATGCTCCATACAGTAAAAACAACACACATTACTCACTTTATTTTTAACAAAAGTCCATTTTTCAACCCAAACTCTACGAGTTTTTCTTACTTTGGACTTATAATTTTGATGCATGTTTCTACTTTTAACATTGCCTTTATAAACTTTTTCTTAACGTGTGAAATATTCTTGGTTGCCTTTGCAAGTAAGATTTCAAGTATGTCAATATCAAACATATGACTCTTACAAGACAAACATTCAACAGGTTCAACAGTAGTATTTGTATCTGACAATTTGATTTCTAAAGTATTAACTCTATTTCTTAAAACAACCTCATCATCAAGCAATTTATCATATTTTAACTTCAATTCATTGTGTTCCTTTTTTAGCTTTTTATGAGCAGCATCAAGTTTTTCAGATTCATTCATCAAATCAAAGAAAGCCTTTTGTAAATCTAATTCACTAGATTCAAAGCTTGAGTCACTTACTTGGCTTCCTGTATCTTCAGAATCTGCCATAAGACATAAGTTGGCTTCTTCTTCTGTGTCACTTGAGCTTGTTGAGCTAGAAGCATTATCCTCCCAAGATATGTATGCTTTCTTCTTTTGAAATTTTCTTTCCTTCTTGTCTTCACTTTTCTTGCTCTTTGGACACTCAGATTTTACGTGCCCTCTTTCTCCACAACCAAAGCACTTCACATTTGAAGGAGATTCTTGATTTTCTCTCCTTTCTTTATGAAATTTATCGTTTCCCTTTGCCTTCATGAACTTTGCAAATTTCTTTATCATCAAGCTCATGTTTTCCTCATCATTAGAATCGTCTTCTTTGATCCTCTTATAGCTCTTTCCTTTAGATATTTCGGACTTGAAGGCTAGTGTTTTTCTCTTGCCTTGATCCTCTTCAGCAGTTAATCTCCTCAACTCAAGCTCATGCTCTCGGAGCTTTCCAAACAAGATTGGCATTGACATCTGAGTAAGATTCTGAGACTCCGAGATGGCAATCACCTTTGGTTGCCAAGACCTGTCTAAAGATTTCAGAATTTTCACATTTAGTTTATCAGTATCAAAAGTCTTACCCAACCATGTTAAGTGATTCACAATATGAGTGAAACGCTTTTGAACATCAAAGATCGTTTCTCCAGGTTGCATTCTGAACATCTCATATTCCTGAATGAGAGTGTTCTTCCTAGCGCGTTTTACGTCCTCTATTCCTTCATGAGTGACTCTGAGGACCTCCCACATTTCCTGTGCTGTCTTACACACTGAAATTCTATAAAATTCATCAAGTACAACAATGGATGAAATAATATTGCGAGCTTTAATATCAAACTGAGCTCGTCTATTTTCTTCAGCAGTCCAATTAAAATAAGGTTTTTCTATCTCTACACCATCAACTGTACTCATAGGAATATAAGCACCATTTTGTATTGCTTCCCAGATGCCTCTATCAACAAACCCCATAAAAATTTTCATTCAAACTTTCCAAAAAGCATAGTTATCACCAGTAAACAATGGAGGTCTGTTAATGGAAGCACCATCAGCATATACATGGTTTTGATTGTGACCGGCCATTTTCGCAAATATTTTGAAAAACTATCATAGCAAGCTCTAATACCAATTGATGGTATCGGAGGGGGTATTTTTTGAAGAGTATAACGCAGCAGAATTAAAAACTTAGAGTAAGCGAAAAGCGTGTTCGGTCACATTAAAACGAAATTGGTCCTTTTAGCAACGATAATTTTCTTTCAGAAAATTAAACAAACAGTTGATATGCGTAACGTAAAATGAGTGTAGGAAATAGAAAATTCACACGAGTATTTTTATACTGGTTCGATTCAACAGAATCTACGTCCAGTCGTTAATCACTATAAACAGTGATTAACAATTCCATTATGAATCAATCTCACATATTACAATTAAGTGAATAAAATATAAAATGGAAAGAAACCACTCTACCAACTTGAAGAGAACCGCTCCGGCAATCGACCAACGATTCGCGAGCTTCTCCTTTCACAAGACCAGGCAGAGCACCTTGCTAACTTGAAGAGTGTCTGCTCCAACTATCGACACACGATACGCGAGCCACTCCTTTCACAAGACCAAGCAAGGGAACAATGAACAAAAGCTTTCTAAGAACGTTCCTCTGACACACAGTGTTCTGATAAGCTTTCTCAGTTCAAAAACATTACCTTCTGAATTCTCAAAATCCAAATATATAGCCAAGTACACTGAATGCCAAAGGTCATCTCCCAACTGCCATGAATAATCGATTATTGTAAGTGATAATCGAATATTCAAGTCCGTTACAGAGTTTTCAAAAAGTGATAATCTATTATATGAAGTGATAATCGATTATTCAAGTATGACTTGTGATAATCGATTATTGCTTCATGATAATCGATTATTCTAGTACAAAAACATGTGATAATCGATTATAACTTGACCATAATCGATTATACCAGTAAGAATTACAATATTTTCAATATTTTCCTACTATATTCAAAATCTACAAGTTGCTTTTAAATATTTTCCTACTACATTCAAAATCTACAATTTGCAGTATTATCAAAAATCATCTTCAGGTTTTACCAATACTCCCTTCTTCAGGTTTTACCAATACTCCCTTATTGGTAACAAATCTGACATAGCTATAAGCTATACTTCCAAAGTTGAATCTGACCTAGGTATAAGCTATACTTCCAGAGTTGAATCTGAGCTAGCTATAAGCTATACTTCCAGAATTTGTCTCTCACCAGTAGGTGCACCTGGTAGTTTAAGTAATGCCCATAATTGGCATCTTCACTGCCCGCTGATTGGTTTCTGTCAATGTTTTGTCATAACATCTCATTGAGAGGTGTTCTTTGAGACCGCCTGCTGAATTGACTCTTTCGAAGTTATGGGATTCAGATTTGTCCCTTGTACTGATCGGTTCTCACGTTTTTTGTTTGTTTGGTTTATTGACGTTCTCTACAATTGAGTTTGTCTATTCCAAGCTCGGTTCATACAATCTTGTATGATCCAGCTTGAGGGGGAGTGTTACAATTTGAGATAATATCTTTAGAATCTTCCTAATTAGATAAAATAGATACATAATCTTTTATTTTATTTTATTTTCTCTAGATTTCCTAGTTTCCATATTTCCCTTTTTAGGAGAATTAGATTATTACAAATATAGGGTATCATAATGTATTTTTTAAGGTTAGAAGTAGGTTTTAGGCCTAACTCAACCCCACAAAACTGTCTTGTAAGATGAGGTTTGCACCTCACTTATATATTATAAATTGGCCTTATCTCTAGTCGATGTGGGACTTCCAACACACCCCCTTCACGCCGAGGTATAGACATCTCGTGCATGATAGTAGAAATTGGGTGGTCCAATAGCGGTCCGACAACGGGTGGAAACAGAAATGTCCACTTAGAACTCACTAGGATAATCATGGCTCTGATACCAAGTTAGAAGTGGATTTTAGGCCTAACTCAACCCCACAAAACCGGGTTGTAAGGTGAGGTTTGCTCCCCACATATATATTATAAATTGGCCTTATCTCTAGTCGATATAGGACTTCCAACACTTAGGTAGGTTGAGTTGAATCTCCATCATATAATTAAGTACCAAATAATTAATTATTAATTTATTTTTTAGAGATCAATTTGTAATTTAGAATATTTTAAAAAATCATGCAATTTGAAAAAACAATATTTAAGAGCTAATCGAACTCACATTTTTAATGTTAAAGGAATGAAATCCACCATGACCCTAATCCCAATTCACTTTATCTAAAGATTTTATTAACTCAATCTACTCATTTAATGGATAAAGAGAAGAAATCTTATTTATGAATGAGTTGAAATTGGTTCATAGATCATAATTCAAATTAACAACTTTAGATAACATTACACATTGCCTCCAATATATTTTTGAGAAAAAAGACCAAACATATTGAAATGAACTGTCGTGGAAAAAAAATTAAAACGTGACAAAGATCAGTACTAAATTCATTAACTTTATTAACTTGGTAAATAATTAGCTATCAAATCAGTGATAAACATTATATATATATATATATATATATATATATATATATATATATATATATATATATATATATATATATATATATATATATATATATATATATATATATACTTCAACTTAAGAAAGAATGTTATAATTATAAAAATAAAAGCTAGTCAAATATTTAAAGTAGGCTTTGTTAAATTTTAATTTCCTAATAAATTTGAAAACATTCAATCAAATCTCGGTTAAATTTTTGTGGTCTATTAAGTCTTCAAAAATTTTAAATTTATCAATTGAGTTCTTGTTATGTGATGTGACTATTAATTAGGGAATGTGGTTGTTATCTTACCCTACCTTAGTTTTTGACACATGTAATTTTATAATTTTGCAATGTTATAACTATGAAAAATCTTTTATCACCTCTTCGTCCATAGAGAACTGTAAAAGAAGTTTGAAGAAAGATTAAGGACCTTCAACAATATCGCCACATGGGTCAACCACAAGAAATAACATAAGCAATGCAATTCTCTTTAACAACCAAAACCTTCAAAATATTATCATTGTCCACAATAACAAAAGTATGTCCCATGAATGTGTAAGTGTTCTACATTGAACCTGTTATGAACTAAAACTGATATTTGGATAAGAAGTTCACTACAAAGTTTTCACAGAAAAGAGTATCGAAGATGTCTAAAAATTGTAGGAAGAAGATGTCTAAAAATTGTAGGAAAAAGAAGACGTAGTTAGAAACTTTCAATGAAAATATTGCAAACTTATAAAATTAATGTCCTGTAACATTATTGCAAGACTTCAGTCAAATCACTTAACGGAAAAATGTAACTACAAAAATTCAATGAAAAAGTTTTAAATTTTCGAAGACTCAGGAGTCCACAAAAAAAAATTATATATATATATATATATATATATATATATATATATATATATATATATATATATATATATATATATATATATATATATTAGCTACATTTTTTGTATTGTAATAAATTTTTTACTTATACCGCAGCATCTTTTAATTGCTATTAGAAAATATCAAGTCTCCTCTATTTATTATTATGTTAACTTCTTTTTCTCAATATAAACAAAATACTCACTGTCGTTAAAAAACACACCATTTCATCTCAATTTCATCTAGAGTATAACAATTAACGAGACCCATAAAAGACAATTAGCTTAACGGAAGAAATGTATTAAAATTCGATGGTTCTAATCCTACGAAAGCATAAAGACATGACAGATTATTGGCTACATAAACTACAGTCATTGATAAAATTCAACACTTTGAACTTCAAACCTCAAATTATCCTGAAACACCAAATCAAGGGCATTAAATCATAAGGAAGCGTACAAAATCCAACTAGTGAAGCCTTTGCATTTCCTATAGATGTTCCAAATGCTCAATTACAAAGTTACGTAATACAACTTTGGAATAAACATGTCTAGTCTATTAATCTGCATCCATTTCTTCAAGAGCTGCTTTGGCAGCTGTTTTAGCCTCTTCTAGAAGATCGTCTGGGACCTGCACAGCATACAGTACCATATAGATAACAAGTCTCAAACTAAAACAAAATCTATAATTCCAGGCAAACAATTTCTAAACCAATGAGGTCACAGCAACAGCAACAATAATCAACATTCTAACTCAAAGGATAGCCTCTTTTGCAAGAATGACTGAACACACTAATTCCTTTCTAGATGTAGAGACCACTAAACTGGGTTTTGTTTCTCCCGAGTTTTCACTATTTACGTGACTAGGAATCTAGGCAACGTGCTATTAGAACTCAACTATCCACCAACTGTGTTGGACCTTGTTGGCAAAAATTTCCAAGGGAACTTGTTAAAATAAATTCAGGTCATTTTATGCGAATGAGATGAATTCCTTATCAAAAGAGAGACAAGAAGCAATCGGAGGATAAAAATTGTCCAGTGATATTTTAGTTATCACCCAAGAAGATCCAAAGGGCAAGGATGCCAGAGGTTTAGCATGCTCCACTTCACAGGGAGGAAGAATTTGTAAACAGAAGTCAAAATAACCAACCAAAAGTGCAGAAAAGAAATCCATGTTACGGGAGTCCTGAGCCATAGAAAATTATGCAATGAAGCAGGGAAGGTCCAGAAATATTCCATGGATAAATTTCATGAGTCAAACCAAAATCATGGAAAAGGAAGCCACATGCACACTTACATTAAGCTACAGTATCTAAACACCAGCCATACTAGACTAAAGATGCTTCATAGAGTGATAATCTTTTTACCCCCACACAAATAGTTGAACACCTAATAAAATATTAAATCCACCTTGAATGGAATACCATGGGAGTTCAAAATAGCAAAGGAAGTCTTTGCAGTAAACTGAACTTGTACTTCGTACAAAAAAGATAATTTAAATGCCAGCCCTAGGTAGCAACTCCTTCAATGCTCCCCCCTTACCCCAACTTGACAGGCCAATATTTCCACTTCCGGTAATTTACCTTTCAAAAACATTTTTTTCAGTCTTTTTATCGTCAGCTAGAAAATATAGCTTAAAAAAGAATATACTGGATGATAAAGTAAAATAAATAAATGTAAAAACTACAACTAGTCCCAAATGAGGCATATTTGTCACTGATAAACTGAAACAAATTGCCTGCATATAAGAGTAACTGAAAGCACACCCAAACATACCTTTACGTGTTGTCGATTTGAATCATCACATACCCAGCTCATTTCTAGTTCAAAATCTTTGTCCTTTGCCTCATCATGAACTCCATATATACTGCTTGACACAAAATTATTATCATTGATACTTTAATCAAAATTAGCAACAGTTCGTATATTAGAAACAACAAAGCATTCAAATAAAAAATTGGGAAAGTCCACATTCAAGAATATAAAATAAAGCAACTACAGATACTCTAGCCAGTAACTCTACATTCTACTTACATCTTAGCCACTTCAATAACCCCTTGTCGACAAGTCATATCAGCAAGCTTCAGCTTCTCAATCTCTCTGCCAAGAAATTAACAAGACTGTTTAATATCATATTGAGTACACGTCTAATATATCAAGATCTCATTTGAGTCATATTTGTCCAAGTCCACCAGTTTTAGGCAGTTCTTTGGTTCAAACAAACTAAACACTAAACTGGTACATTGGTTTCCTCGTTGAACTGGCTGGTGCAGTCCGTTGTTCCAAGTTTAACAACCAAATAACCAGGTCAGAGTTATCGTTAAATTTGGTAAAGAATTCAGTAATTTCTTTTTCTTGTCCAAATCAATATGGCCCAAGGAATACAACAGAGTGCAAGTAAGGTATTTCAATTGGGGTAAAAGGCTAAATGATTCAGGAGTAGATTCTGATTTACATTAAAGCTTCCTTGATTTTGTCTATTCATTGCAAGTAATTAGAAGCATATATCAAAATGAAAACAAATGGGAAAAATTGAACACATTATCATTTGGTTTTCTAATACCTACCCCCACAAACTTGATACACTGACTCAGTAAGAGATGTTTCTAGAAGATCTAACGCTATCTTGCTTCACCTTCAGTAGCTTATAGCCATAATTTACAAACCAAGATCCCATATCACTCAAATAGTTATTAGATAGCATGAAATATACTTTACTAGAAAATAAATATCAAGAGAAAGTTAAGGATACAAAGAAAAGGGCATAAGATACCGCCTTAGCAAAGACTGTAAAAACAAAAACATAATCGCTACAAAATATACACTTACGTTTTAGCAGCCTGCCTGCCCTTCCCAATTGCAGCACCAAAATATCTCTGGAACAAATAACAAAAACACAAATCAATACAAAACTGGCACACATGGAACTTCTAAGAACATATAGCAATAGCTTGAGCAATTATCGTTTCAAAAAACAATAAGTACACTTACGTAGGAAACACCGGAAGGTTCAACCATATACAACTGGGGCCCATCCCTGTCATAACCTCCTAGTATGACACCACATCCAAAAGGTCTGCATTACCATAATATATCTATTATTAATATGAAGTACAACAAAATACAAATCTGAATTGACTACAAGAGATGTGATCTGATTGAACCTGAGCCACCAATATAGTGTACAAAGGTGCACATAACTAGCCACACGGTCAGCAAGTTCCTTAACAGGAATTGGTTCACCATAAACGCTGAAAAGATATAGGAGTCAGAATGAAAAGTTTTCCTCTCAAAAGATAAAAACAAACATATAAACCACACAGTTAAGAGATACTTAGTCATGCTAAATAGTATATATATAGACCACTTATTTTTCATGGAAGTTGCAGGTTCACCTTTTTTTTTTTTGGTGGGAGAAAGAGCAAGGCAAGAGTTTATTAAGTTTAACTTGAAAAGTTAAAACAACAAGTCAAATTATACAGGGCTTCATTGGTCTATCTGAACTGAGCTGGTGAAATTTTCTAGGTAATGCTTATTTTCCGTCAGTAAAATATGGCTTAATGAAACGAACTTAAAATAAAATTAAGTTAAAAATAAAAAATAAAAGGCTTTTGCAAGGTGTCAAATTAGTCCATGACAGTAGCAATAAAAAAAATATGTACTCATCATACATTTAGATAAATAAAAGGGATGAGGAGAGGAAGCATCTTCAGATGTATATGTTGCAAGAGAACGAAGCAAACCTGTCATAGTTAGTTGCTTCAGACTTGGCCCGGGCAACAATTTGCCTGCCATCAGCTGCTAATCCTGCTACAGCCTAAAATTGGAAATAAAAAGATTTTGACACACGTGGCACCGTAGTATGACCACTTAAGTAATGCTTTAACTTGATAACAGTATAATGCTTGCTTTGGGAAGTGGCACCATATGCACACAACAATTTGTTATGAACTGTATTTTATCGAAAACATCATGATTTCCATGACATCTCTAATATCCACCTCAATAAACAGATAAGAAAATTCCTGATACATTGTTACTCTTTAATGTTTGGTTAGTAGCAATCTATGATGTACTATGCTCACCAAGGCATGAAATAGATGCATCAGAATTTCCATAAACCAAAAACAAATTTTACTTCCAACCATGACGTCTCTAATATCCACCTCCAAGAAACAAATAAGAAAAATCGTGAAACATTGTTACTGTTTAATGTCTGGTTAGTAATAATCTATGATTTACTATGCTCAACAAAGCATGAAATAAATGCATCAAAATTTCCATAAACCAAAAACAAATTTTACTTCCAATTAAGGTACTGACTATATACAAAATGACAGCGCTCATACTTCTTCACTTTCTTTCACTCTTAACCTTCATCACTAAAACCAAAGTTTTAAATTAGCGGTCACAGCTGCAGTTAAGGTATTACTATGAACTTAATATTGCCGGATATCGTGGACAAATGAAGCTGATGCGACCCCAGAAACCACAAAAAAAAAAATCCTTGAGATTGCAGCAGCAATTGCATCACAGAACATTTTTAAAAACACCAATTCACCACTTCATAAGTAGCATTTCAAGATTCAATGTCAAGCATACAAACAAATGCAAGTCAAACCACAAATCTCTTAAGCAAATGTCTTGTGGTTATCATAAAATAAAAACAAATATCAGAAGCAGCAAGCAACAAATAAAGTAAAATAACAGGCAAGTGGCTATAGACAAATTACCATCCCAGAATGACGATGAACCGAGTGTATTCTTCTGTTTGAACCCGGAAGCATCATTTTCGACGGAATAAGCTTCTCTACACCCTAAATCCAAAAGCCCAAATAAAGAAAAAAAATTAAAAAATAAATAACTACAAAAACCCTAATGTAGCAGAAATTTTAAGAAAAACCTACCAACACAACTCCGTCTTTGCATTTGATCCCAATAACAGTTCTGAAACAAAGTTTGAAATGTAAGATCAGCAGCAAAGACACAATTATAAAACCAGTATCATAATTATTAACATACTTGTTTTAAATTGAAATGCATAAATTGAAGAAAGAAAAGGTACCCGCTGTTGTCGACGGCTTTGGCAGCGTACTCGATCTGGAAAACGCGGCCATCAGGAGAGAAAGTGGTGACCGATAGATCGTAACCTGTTCCGATGCTACTCATCTTTTCCAAGCTCTGATTTTTCTTTTCTGTTCTTCTCCGATTCTTTCAGTGCTGCGCTCCTCAGAGGATATAACCAACGAATATAAAGGGGTCTTAACTTGCTCAAGAGTTTAACTGGGTGACTGAAAAGTTAGCGATTTACATATATAAATTATAAAAATAAAAACTAATTATAAATTTATTCGTTATTGTCAGTATTTGCTTATTTATATAAAATTATAAATTATTTTTTACTTTTAAATTACAATTTCATAAATTATCATTTAATTATAAATATAATTAATTTATAAATTATAATTAAATTCTACTATTCATTATATATTTTGCGTTGGGATAATGAATTGTTTAAAATATATAACAATATAACTTATTTTATTGTTTATAACATATATAATAACTTTATATTAAAAGTGTTAATTTTTATACTTTTGTTTGGACCCGGAAATGGAAGTCGAAAAAGGAAAAAGATATTTTGATACATATTTTAATATAATATTTTTAACATAATATATATGTTATTTTTTCATTAATTCATTGTTTATTTATTATTATACAGACATATTTCAAATTCAATAAAAAAAATAACACGGACATTGTATTAAAATATTGTTAAATTTATCCATCGAAGAATGTAGATGAAAAGAGTTGAAATAAAAAGAAAAATACAAAGGAAAGTAAAGTCACACATTCTTTGTATTGAAACAAGCAATAAAAAATGTTAATAATTTAATTGATATGATAAAATAAAAGAAGAGTTGAAAATGAAATATAATTAAATATTAATAAAATGTTTAAATACTTATCATAAGTGTTGATTTAAATAATATGTTCATTACAAGTTGATATTTACTTAACAAATATCTACTTAACAAATAATTATCTATATATTTTATTTTCTTCCGTGCGTAATTTTATAAAATAAATGAATGTAAAAAATAAATTTTAAAGATATAAATTAAAGTTGAAATAAATTTCAAATTAAAATAAAAAATATTGTAAACTTTTAGTTCAACAAAAAAATTGTATCATAGTTTAATTCGCATAATCACTCAAGAACGTTAAAATGTTAAAACTACAATTTTGCAAAAAGCTATTTGTTTTAATTGAGTATGAAACTTACATAATTGATCAAATCAGAGAAACACACTTTTTGAAAGATGTTATCTATTCTAATTGATTATGAAATTTACATAATCGATTAAATAAGACATTAATCAACAAAAAATGACCAAAATACAAGTTCAAATAAAATGTAAGTTTGCCCCAAATACAAAGCCAAAAGAAAAGACTTATTTACATTTTTACAATGCTAAAAGGAGGAAAAGACAAGCTAATACACTATCTTCCACAAAAGAATAGCTCTTTGAAGTCTTTCTTCTTCTCGTATTCTTCAAGCCATGACTTACGTTGTAGTTCCCTAGATAGGTTTCCAATAGCTTTGCTTTTGAATTTTGAGTCATATGTATTATTCCAACTTGAAGTTTTCTTTTTCTTATTTCCCAAGTATTTGAAATTGTATGATTAAAATGACTAGTTTTGGTGTATATACCTTTGAATTGATTGGTTGACCTAAAACTAGAAGATAAGTGTTCAAATACATCTAGACACTCTTCCTAAACTAGTTCTATCATTATTTGGCCTTATTCTTCTTTGGTGTATGCATGATTAGTTGGTCTTATGATTGCATGCGAAAATTCTTTCCATGGAGTCTTATTTCCATGCTTTGGTTGTGTTAGTCTTTTTGAAAATTTTGTCACATGAATTTATCTCGTTAGAGTTTTGCTTCCTTACTTATGTTTTTTTTCTTGTCATTAGGCTTTTTAGTTTTGTCATTTGAAGTTTACTTTTTCTTGAATCTCTTAATGTGGTTGTTGTGACATTAATCTACCTTGATGGCTAGTCTTTTGAATTGTTATGACCTAAAGGAGTTTACACTCTTTTGGGTGAGCTTGAATGATAGTCTAGCCTATTGCATGTTGTGAGGAAACCCAAACACTTGAGGGTGCTGTTTTGGTGAAGTTTTGTCTTAGTTTTAAGCTTTCTGACATATTTTTTGTGTTTACTTTGTCTCGACCTTTACCCTTGTTTGTAGGAGAACAAGAATTTGAATGAGATTGTTGAAGAGGTGTAAGGAGAATCACCTTAAATTACACGCCTAGCCAAGGAGAAGCATTAATTGCACAACACAATGAATAGTTTTTGGTGAGATTGATTCAACAATTGGATGTGCCTAGAAGAGAAAGCATAAATCAAATCCTAGAAGTTAAGCAAAAAAATGAAAAACAACTAAAGGACACCATCCAAAGACTTGAATTAAAGAAGCAATACATAAAGGTTAGAGGACTAGTTAAAGAACAAGCTAGAGAGGAGGCTTGGAGAAGAATGAGCCCTTCATCCGAGGAGTCCTATGGCGGAGAAGGAATTATCATGAAAGTGATAAGAGGGAGAATTTTTTGAAGCTCCAAAGGCTTCAACAAAAGTCTATGTGTGCGAATGACTTTGCAAAGCTGATGGAGTCTTTACTCCTCAAAGTGGACTTACAGTTTGCAAGTGAAAAAGAAAAGGTAGCTAGATTTGTAAGTGGGCATAAGAGGAAAATTCAAGATGTGGTAGAGTTGTATGAGTACTCCTCACTTGGAAAGGTTTTACACTTGGTTCTCAATGTTGAAACACAATTGATAAAAAAAATGAGGCCATGAGGAGTAGCTCAAACAATAAATATCACAATAGTAGTTGGAAGGGAAAATAAAGAAAACTAGATAAGAATTCTTCCAAGAGCTCTCGAGACCTACCTACTAGGACCAAATCACCTAGGACATCCCAAAAAAATTTTCATTCTTCTCAAGGTTCAAGGTCAAGTTCTATAAAACGCTTTAAATGTATAAGGTATAAACACATAGCTTCAAATTGTCTTACTAAAGCAACTATGACATTGAACACTAAAGGAGAAGTAAAGAATGATCATTGTTCTCCCCCTTCCCTTAAGAATTCCTAAGGGGAGGGGTGTGATAAGAAGATGGTGTCGGATCCGTAGGAGATTTGGTGTAGGCCCTAAAGTAGGGTATGCTACATGTGATGACCCAACGTTAGGTAGAGTTAGGGCATCAAAAGATGGTAGCGTTTGAGTAACCCTTAAAATGTAGCGGTACCTCCTTGGCTTTACCACAACCTTTTCTTTATCAGTGCGAGATGGTCATTCTCCTAACATTATTGCAATGAAAGTATATAAAATAAAGCACAACACTGCAAATGATTAAGTAACACATATATTTTGTAATCAAGTAAGACAAACATGTATTGGAAGCAAAATTGATCCATATAGTTAATCCATATAACTTTTCACTTGTTATTGACTACAAGAATGTATTTCAATTTATAGTTTTGGCAAAACAAAAGTCATTTTTGAATTCAATCATCGTCCTCATCCTCGTCATCCTGAACGTCATCATTTTCATCATCGTTGTTTCTTCATCGTCCTCATCCTCATGTTTTTCGTTTTCTTGTGCTTTTTAATCTTCTTCTTGTTGTATATCTCCTCCATTTCTTCAGGATCATCATTAAAGTCCTGCAATATAGGTACACCTTTAACTTAAATAATTTCAATGTCATGTGACATTTCATCAACTTGGTAGGAGATATCTTCTTTGACGTCATTTGACTCAATGCGACTCTTAGGCTTGGTTTGTATTGCAACACACAAACTGATGGGGAAAGGGCCAAGACAAATAACAACTTATCAAAGTGTAATAACGCAGCGGAAATTCAATCCCCCTTCTTGCGAGAATCTGCAAGGAGCACCAAACAAATAGAACAAAAATAGAATCCAAAGCACAAAGAGACACCAACAATTTTTAACGTGGAAAACCCCTCACTACAAGGGTAAAAACCACGAGTCGTCCAGACCAATGAAAAAATCCACTATGATAAATAATAGGGTACAAAAGAGTCTCCAATAATAATACCAAAAGTTATTTTCAATAAGCCAAATTAACTAAGCACAAATGCTTACAGATGAGAACAAAGAAGATGAAAATTCTCCAAAACAGGGCTACTGGTGCGGGACCGATTTCTCCCAATCTAGACCTCTGATTGACGATCCGAACAGTCGGAATGAAGAACCATATGTCTGGAACCTACTGTCCAAAAGTCAGCTCGATCCAACGGTTAACGACTCCACAACGTCAAAAACACCAGTGCAGGTTTAGGGTTATGTGGGAATTGCTTTCTCTCTTTCTTTTTCTCTCACTTGGCTTTTGCCTCTCTTCAAATGACTCTCTTGTTGCTCTACTAATCTGACCCATCTCATTTTAACCTGATGAGACATAATGGACCACATTATTTGGGCTTATTCTCCACATAGGAAGGGAGCCCAATAACCCAACAAATCTCCCCCTCACAACTATGTGGAAATATCCGCCAAACCGGCGATCTCACAACAAACTTCAAACTTTCCTCTTGGCAATGCCTTGGTCATCATATCAGCACTATTATCATCTGTATGAAATTTAGTCAATTCCAACAACTTAACATCCAAAACATCACGTATCCAATGATACCTCATATCAATATGTTTGGATTTAGAATGAAAAGTTGGATTCTTACCAAGATGAATAGCACTTTGACTGTCACAATACAACAAGTATTTATCTTGCACAAAACTAAGCTCCTGCAAGAATTTCTTCACCCATAAAAACTCTTTGCATGCTTCAGTAAGTGCAATGAATTTTGCCTCAGTAGTAGACAACGCCACACACTTTTGCAACTTTGATTGCCAAGCCCAGGCTCCCCCTGCAAACTGAATCAAATAGCCTGAAGTGGACTTTTTGGAATCAATGTCTCCAGCCATATCTGAATCTGAGTAACCCACCAAAGTAGGCTTATCACCTCCAAAACAAAGCCTCAAACCACTAGTACCACGAAGATACCTCAAAATCCATTTCACAGCATTCCAATGTTCTCTACCTGGATTTGACAGAAATATGTTAATTGTACCAACAGCGTGTGCAATATCAGGCCTTTTACATACCATTGCATACATCAAACTACCCACCGCAGAAGAATAAGGAACTTTGCTCATAGCTATCTTCTCAACTTCATTTGAAGGACTTTGTTTAACACTCAACTTAAAATGAGTAGTAAGAGGAGTACTTACAACCTTAGCATTTTCAATTTGGAATCTTTGCAACACCTTTTGAATGTAGTGCTCATGTGATAGCCAAAGTTTCTTTTCTTTTCTATCACGAGTGATACTTATACCAAGAATCTTCTTAGCAGCTCCCATGTCTTTCATGGCAAATGACTCGCCTAGTTGCTTCTCAACCTGTCAATTTTGGAAACATTTTTTCCAACAATAAGCATGTCATCAACATATAGCAACAATATAATGAAATCATTCTCAGAAAATTTCCTGACAAAAACACAATGGTCAGAAGTAGTATTCTTGTAGCCTTTCTCACACATAACAGACTCAAACTTCTTATACAACTGCTTCAGAGCTTGCTTCAAACCATATAGGCTTTTTCATAGCCTACACACATAGTCTTCCTTGCCTTTAACAAGAAAACCATCTGGTTACTTCATGTAAATCTCTTCCTCCAAATCACCATGAAGGAAGGTTATCTTCACATCCATCTGCTCAACCTCCAAATCAAGAGTAGCAGCTAAACTTAACACAGTTCGGATAGATGTCATCCTCACCACAAGTGAGAAAATCACATTGAAGTCAACACCATTTCTTTGTCTAAAGCCTTTCACCACTAATCTGGCTTTATATCTGGTAGATGTAGAATTGCTTTCTTGCTTCACCCTGAAGATCCACTTGTTCTCTAAGGCTCTCTTACCCTTAGGCAACTTCACCAAGTCATAAGTGTGATTATCATGCAGAGATTTCATCTCATCCTGCATTGCATCCAACCACTTTTGCTTTTCTTCACTTTCAACGGCCTCTTCATAACATTCAGGTTCTCCCTCATCAGTCAACATCACATACTCATCGGTAGAGTACTTCTTAAAAGGTTGTTTTGGCCTGTCAGATCTTCTAGGTTGAGCTTCAGGTAGCTCAAGTACATCACCAAGACTCTCATCATGTTCTTCTTCATCAACATTATCAATAGGAACATCCAAGCTATCTCCAACCTGTTGATTATCAATATCACCATGTTGTTCATCATCATGAACATCAATATCCAAATCATTAATAGACAGCCGAATTGGATCAACACCAGCCACATTACCATCTTCCTTAGGTGTAGACTTCTCCACCTTATCAATATCTTCAATAGTTTGATCTTCCATGAATTGCACATCATGACTTCTAACAACTTTCTTTTCAACGGGGTCATACAACTTGTAGCCAAATTCATCTTGACCAAAACCAATAAAGATGATTTGCCTTGTCTTCATATCCAACTTGGATCTTTCATCCTTTGGAACATGAACAAATGTTTTACAATTGAAGACACATAAATGATCATAAGTAACATTCTTACCAAACCAAATCTTGTCTGGCACCTCAGAGTTCAAAGCAACTGCAGGACTTAGATTAATAACATGCACTGTTGTAAACAATGCCTCACCCCAGAAATGCTTAGGCAATTTTGCTTCAGAAAGCATACACCTAACTCTTTCAATCAATGTCCTGTTCATCCTTTCCGCTAAACCATTCAGCTGAGGACTTTTGGGAGGAGTCTTCTCATGTGCAATACCATATTGTCTACAATAATCATCAAATGGTCCACAATATTCACCACCATTGTTAGTACAAATGCGCTTCAACTTCTTGCCTGACTACCTCTCAACCAAAGCATGGAATTCTTTAAACTTGTCCAACACTTGGTCCTTTCTCTGTAGTGCATAAACCCAAAGCTTCCTTGAACAATCATCAATAAAAGTAACAAAGTAAAGTGTACCACTAAAAGACTTTACCTTCAACGGGCCACAAACATCAGAATGCACCAATTCAAGCAACTCTGACTTCCTGGAGGGAGGATGCTTCTTGAAGGATACTCTGGTTTGTTTACCAGCCATGCAGTGAGAACATTTCTCCAACTCTACATTCTTCAATCCTGAGAGAACATCCTTTTTAGCTAAGCATTTAAGACCTTTTTCACTGATGTGCCCAAGCCTTCTATGCCACAAAGATGACTCCATATACACGACATTCACAGTAATTTTAGCAACCAAAGCTTTTGCCTAGTAAAGCTTAGATTTTTTTTTTCTCCCCTTTAGCCACAATCAAGTTACCTTTGGTGAGCTTCCACTTTCCAGAACCAAAGTGGTTATCAAATCCACCATCATCAAGTACCTGCACAAAAATCAAGTTGAAGCGAACATCTGGAGCATGTTTAACTCCTCTAAGCAACAACTGCATCCTCATGTTGGTTTGCAAGTGAACATCACCAACACCAATAACCTTAGACACCCCATCATTACCCATCTTCAATACTGCAAAATCACCAGGTGTATAAGATGTGAAGAACTCCTTCCTAGATGTAACATGCAGTGTAGCACCACTATTGGTTAAAATGAGATAGGTCAGATTAGTAGAGCAACAAGAAAGTCATTTGAAGAGAGGCAAAAGAAAAGTGAGAGAAAAAGAAAGAGAGAAAGCAATTCCCGCATAACCCTAAAACTACACTGGTGTTTTTGACGCTGTGAAGTCGTTAACCGTTGGATCGAGCTGATATTTGGACAGTAGGTTCCAGACATATGATTCTTCATTCTGACCGTTAGGATCGTCAATCGGAGGTGTAGATTGGGAGAAATCGGTCCCGCACCAGCAGCCCTATTTTGGAGAGTTTTCATCTTCTTTGTTCTCATCTGTAAGCATTTGTGCTTAGTTAATTTCGCTTATTGAAAATACCTTTTGGTATTATTATTGGAGACTCTTTTGTACCCTATTATTGATCATAGTGGATTTTTTCATTGGTCTGGACGACTCGTGGTTTTCACCCTTGCATTGAGGGGTTTTCCACGTTAAAAATTGTTGGTGTCTCTTTGTGCTTTGGATTCTATTTTTGTTCTATTTGTTTGGTGCTCCTCGCAGATTCTCGCAAGAAAGGGGATTGAATTTCCGCTGCGTTATTACACTTTGATAAGTTGTTATTTGTTTTGGCCCTTTCCCCCATCAGAGTGGTATCAGAGCCGATGGTTAATCTTGGTGACTGGCTCAGACGAGTATAATGATCCCTATATCGAAAGTCTTCCTGGCAAAGGGTTCCAGGTAAGCGTGTCCCGTTAAGATGAACGGCGGTATGAAGGACTACTCGTGGTTGTGGTTGGATGGGAATGGTTCCGCTGGAGGGGGAGTGTACCAATGTGGAAGGGACTCACCCTTGAGGGGGAGATTGTTGGGAATGCAAGTGTGAGTCCAAGTCTCACATTGGATAAAAATGAGAAAGTAGAGCGCTATATAAAGATGAAAGACCCGTTAACCCATTGCCTTAAGGTTTTAGGTAGAGAGTGGTGTCAATCCTTTATATGGTTGAGCTCAGCTCTCATTGGAGTCTGTGTCTCCCCGGTGAACCTCCTCCTTGATACACCCAACAGTGGTATCATCCCTATATCGAAAGTCTTCCTGGCAAAGGGTTCCAGGTAAGTGTGTCCCGTTAAGATGAACGACGGTATGAAGGGCTACTCGTAGTTGTGGTTGGATGGGAATGCTTCCGCTGGAGGGGGAGTGTACCAATGTGGAAGGGACTCACCCTTGAGGGAGAGATTGTTGGGAATGCAAGTGTGAGTCCAAGTCCCACATTGGATAGAAATGAGAAAGTAGAGCATTATATAAAGATGAAAGACCCATTGCCTTAAGGTTTTGGGTAGAAAGTGGTGTCAATCCTTTATATGGCTGGGCTCAGATCTCATTGGAGTTTGTGTCTCCCTAGTGAACCTCCTCCTTGATACACCCAACAGTGGTATCAGAGCCGATGGTTAGTCTTGGTACCGGCTTCGACGAGTATAATGATCCCTATATCGAAAGTCTTCTTGGCAAAGGGTTTCAGGTAAGCGTGTCCCGTTAAGATGAACGGCGGTATGAAGGATTACTCGTGGTTGTGGTTGGATGGGAATGCTTCCGCTGGAGGGGGAGTGTACCAATATGGAAGGGACTCACCCTTGAGGGGGAGATTGTTGGGAATGCAAGTGCGAGTCCAAGTCCCACATTGGATAGAAATGAGAAAGTAGAGCACTATATAAAGATGAAAGACCCGTTAAACCATTGCCTTAAGGTTTTGGGTAGAGAGTGGTGTCAATCCTTTATATGGTTGGGCTCATATCTCATTGGTGTTTGTATCTCCCCGGTGAACCTCCTCCTTGATAGACCCAACACAAACCATGTTTGTCAATGTTGCGAAATGTTAGATATGGGACATAATAAACTTTTCTAACATTATTTGCTAGAATGAATGGATTAAATGGTCAATATCTTAAACTCATTTGAATCTCAACAATATTATACCTAGGATCCATATTGTACAACTCCTAGAAGGATCAAACTATTAAAAATAAAAAAGAACTACTCTTTTTGGAGAAGTAGAAGTGTTGTTCTCTAGCTCATAAATTTTATGAATAACTCCATAGAAATCATCATAAGCACCCTTTGTAAGACCTTGATGTACACACCATAATTAGTTGTCTTCTTTTCTTTGGACCATGCATCAATGTGGAACTTGTACACATTGACAAAGTACATGTGTCATTCTTTGACACATCTCATGGGGCAATTTGCCAAATCTCTTAACTCTTGAATTGTAGGACTTAATGGCTAGTTATAAACTTATAAAGATGTATCTAGCACTAAGAATTTCTCTAGCACACAACTTTTAAACCTCTGAGTGAAAAGTTATTTTGAAACTAGGTTTAGGTTAAATATTTATAGACTTATATTTTGAAAATTAGGTCTGAAACTGAAGAATCCATTCGCAACTGCCACTAATTATCATAAGTGGTAATCGATTATTCTATAGGCTTTTAGAAAAAGTGATAATCGATTATCAGAGTGTTTTTTTATAAAAAATAAAAGCTTTTAGAAATGATGTGCTGTTTGGGTTCTACCAATTGACTCTTGATCAACTAATTTAAATAAAATACACAAATTACAAGACTTCAACAACTTAATTATTGTTTTCAATGTATCTCTTGAATCCAAACATTCTTTAATTTTTCAACACTTCTTTATGAGTCATCATCATCAAAACTCTTTATTGAAGCAAGATGTTCATCTTCTTCTTTGTTAACATTTGTTAGACTTATATCTTCTTGAATGTGTTCAAGAGTTGATTAATTGTTGTTTTTTATCTTAAGTTTGTTATTGCTAAGTGAGTGTTTTGCACAAACTTTTTGAAGATAATAGAACAATAATTCTAAGATTGGCTAGTTGAGATGTAAGATTATTTGATTTGATCTAATATAAATCTTTTTGTGCAATTTTTTTTCTTCTCTTTGTTACAATCCAATATTGTAACAAAACTAATTCCTAATCTAATTATATTTAGTTTGTCACATAAGAAGTATTTTTAAAAGAACTTAAAGAAAGAAAAGAAATTAGAAAAGCTTTAAAACCAATTCACCTCCTTCTTTATTTTATTAAACCATCAATTTGTTTCTAATATCCTAGAATAAGCAAAAGAAGAAGTAACAACAATGTCAAAGAATGAGGGAAAAAAAAGAAAGGTTAAATGCCTTTTTTGGTCCCAGTTTTGGTTGGAAAAATTCGAAATGGTCCCCATGTTTTTTTTGTGTTCAATTTGATCTTAAAAAACGTAATTGGTGTTCCATTAAGTCCTTTTCACTAACTCCGTTTAAATTGTTAAAGGCGAGCTGTCCAAATGTGCAACTCCATTGTGAAGTGTCATTTATTGGCTGACTTGGAGTCCTTTGTGGCATTGTCAGATTGTTATACTACACTCTTGAAACGATGAAAATATTTTTATTATAATATTCAATTCATACTGTAAAAACTCCATAAGAATACTTCCTTCACTCCTTCGAAGCAAATGGGATTGACCCAGATTCGAATAAAGGTTCATTGCATCGGAGGTCACTTCCTCCATCGCATCTTCATTCACCAAACTAGAAAGACTCTTCCTTTATTGCAAATTTCAATTGCAGGGAAAGGGAAACAACAAAGGAAAGGGCAAGTGAAAACTTTTCCACCAAAAACCCGGAGTCCAACACAAATCCAAGAAAGTCAGGCAAGAGGGGAAGTAGAGAGTGGAAATTAACAATCAGAGGAGAAAATGCCCCAATCTTGAGGCGAAATTGGGCGCAAACCTTAGCTTCATCGCAAACACGGAGGACTCCAGATCTAATAGAGGATTGACCACAATTGTACGGAGAACACATGGTGAACTACTCGAATTAAACATGAAATGAAGGGAAGTTGCGTTTAACTGTTGCCCATTAGGGTTACGCAAAATAAAAACCCTAATTTTAGAATCACCCTCTTTTCACCTCACTAAAGGGTAATAATCAGAAATACAATTTCAAAAATCCTAATTCCAACTGACAATGCCACAAAGGACTCCAAGTCAGTCAATAAATGACACTTCATAATGGAGTTGCATATTTGGACAGCTCGTCGTTAACAATTTAAACGGAGTTAGTGAAAAGGACTTAATTGAACAACAATTATGTTCTTTAGAACTAAATTGAACACAAAAAAAGACATAGAGACCATTTCGAATTTTCCCAACCAAAACTGGGACAAAAAAGACATTTAGCCAAAAAGAAAATAATAGGGTATCAATATATATGGCATAAAGGGTAATTTAGTCTTGTCATTTAGATAAAATTATATAGCTACAAAAAGAAATGAACTCAAAAACGAACCTTAGTGGGAATGCTTATAACACTTTCCAGTAGTGTTATCTTCATAATAAGACCATGAAAAATTTAATTTTTAATTTACAAAAGAAAACTAGTTTCATTTCCAATTGGACTTAGGCCCATTATACACTTGAGTTTGAAATAGAAATTCTACTTTTTCTTCCTACACTTCCTTCCTACAACCCCTCACTTTTTAAAATCATTTTTAACCTTTGAGCTTAAATCTGGAAACATGTGACAAGATTTTAACTGTGACTTAATTGTTCTTAATGAGTGAAATAAGATTCTTTACTACTCAAAGAAAAAGATTCACTTATAGAAAACTTTTTGACACTAAGTTATTAAGAGATTTTAAATCTTTTATAAATATAAATATGAGTTATTAAATGAATATTCCTTGAAAAATAAAACTTGTATTATAAGATCCAGATGGGTCATGGATCATTGAAATAACATTTAATAACATAGTAGTTAATAATAACATAATGATATCTCATCATGAATAATAAACATAATATTAAACTGTCAATATTAATTATAATATGTGAATGTTAGATCAATATTTTTAAGTTTTGACCATTTGAGAATGAAGAGACGTAGAGAATCTTGTTAAATTATATTCGGCAATCAAAAATTGAAATCCAAAAATTGATTTCAGAAATTTTCATCCGGAATAGGTAGAAAGGTGAGAGATTTATTTCCGAATATTGTTTTGCGAGGAATACATTGTTATTCCCGAAAGTTAAATCCAGTTAAGGTTGAGTAAAATGTTTTAGATACTTAAATTAGTAGTTTAGTGAATTTTCTTTCCAAACAGAGATGTCAGAATTGGTTTGTAATGTATTTTAGAAAAATAAATCTGATAGTTTAATTGTGTTTTCAGTACAAGACAACATGCACAGTTTAAAACCTTGTGAAGAGGGCTGCACACATTTTTCTTTCCAAATTTATCTTTAACCACTTTTTTAAATTCAAATAATTACTTATACTAAAAAAATTATTTTCTAATTTTATCTTTTTAATAACTAGATTTTTTAATTCAAATAATTATTTATAATAAAAAAATATACGACTTATTTATTTTATAATTATTTGTAATAAAATATTCTATAATTTAATAAATTTTTACCACAATAAAAAAATGATTTCACTAATTATCTATAATACAATCAGGAAATCATATATCTAAATCTCTAATCCTAGAAATTTGTTCATCATTATAACAACATAGCTTTTCAATATTTTCTAAATCTCAATGTTTTTGTCTATATTTGAAATTAATCTAGACCTATTTGTTTGTTTATTAAAATTGAATCTATTTCTTTAAACTCGATCAATTTGCAATAATGACAAAGTGAATAATAGTATGATCTTATAATTTTATTAATTAATGAAGATCATACACTTATAGTGTCTCCTTCATAAGGATTATTTTATTACATAGTAGCAAATATAGAAGTCTAGCTCGGAAAGTGGTGCATGGAAGATGACATAGTGATCTTTCTTTTGGGCCTAACTGATCTAAGTCTATGGTTCAGTGGTTGAGTCGTAACAGTTGAAAATGATAGGTTCCTGTTCTCGAGGAATGATTCGAAAAGGGTAAAAGCTTGACGAGGTCTAAAAAGTGGAACCTCATGCCCTGCCCCTCTTACTGCAACCAATGTCAGTCCCTTGTAAACTTGACTCCATCCACCAACCTTCAGAGATAATACAATTGGATTACAAATTATGACAAAAGTAGTTTTTCTTTTTATATATAAAATTCGTTATGCACTATATAGTTTGATTGATACATTAGAAGTCTCACATCGATTAGAGATAAGGTCAAATTATAATATATAAATGGGATACAAACCTAACTTTTTAAACCGGTTTTGTGGAATTAAGCTTAAAATTTACATATTTCAAAACATAATAATCATTTGTTATCATATATAAAATAATTAGGAAGAAAAATTAATAACAAAAAAATGAGGAACAAAGCAAACTTATAAACAAAAAATAGATAGCAAATTTTCTATTATTATATACATGAAAATTGTAAAAAGAAAACAAATAAATAACATTGTTAATAAGTTGTTTATTCTTATCATCATACTAACTAAGAAGTTTAACTTTTGAAGATGTCAATTTAGATCTTACCTTACCCATGCACTAAAAGCTATTAAGATTGGAGAACACCAACAAAAATAGAAACTCCAAGATAAGAAAAAGGAATGTATCATTTGTTACAAGTCTTTGAATGATTGAGACTTATAAGATCTATAAGTTTTTTTGCCTTCTATAGTTTTCAAAAACACGCTCATTAATTGTGTTTTCCTCCTTTCCATTAAAATTTGATAAAGTAATTAAATCAAAATATCTATACCAACCAAAATCCTAACAAAAGAAATTCTTATTATATTAATAGTATTATCATCTAAAGCCAATGGAGTATCAACTATCCTAGCAATAGAAAAATGTCACCATGGGATGCCAATATTGTAGAGGTAGATCATGTATCCTCACTCAACATTGTTCTTTAGTTAGATTCATTACAGCTGGAATCCAAGAAAAATTCTTAAAACCTTACAATTCAAATTCCAAAAACCAATTGCTAATACTATACGCTTCATCGGAAAAAGCAACTTTAAACTCATAAAAACCCATGTCTAAATAAACAATTTTTTATCAGAAGATTCATATATCAATTAGAAATAAGATCGATTTATAATATACAGATGGATATAAATTTCATCTTACAAACTAATTTTGTAGAATTAAGTTAGACTTAAAGTCTACTTTTTAATACTTTTCAAAAAAATTAAAGACTTCTATACAATATCCAATTTTTTAGACACATTTGTATGAGATAATTGTTTATCTTTCTTTGATAGAATAATTATACCAAAAGATGATTTTTACATTCTTCCAAATAAGCTAGATAAACCTCCTGAATGATTTGGAAACATTATCCTCTTTAATACATGGTGATGAAAATTGTGATAAAAGATATCACAAGCATTATTTAGAACTTTTTGCAAAGATTTTTAAACAGTTAAAGAAAACTTTGGAGAAGGACTCAATCCATGATCATTAAGACATCCATGATTATGAAATCTCACATAATCAAAACTCCCTAAAAAAAATATATAAAACAAAAGCAAATAGAAAACTAAAGATAACCAAACACACAAAGAAAAGAAAAAGTAAAAAAAGAAAATAGTTAGAAACGGTTAAGTAAAAGATAAAAAACTAAGCACAGATTTAATAGTCCCTAAAAGAAGGTAGAAGAACCTGGATTGATATAGGCAAGAAAATAACAAACATAAGAGAAACCAAATTTGACCAATTTGACTTAAATTATATTTGATGTTATATTCTCAATACTTGCAAGAATATAAGTATACTAAACTAATATAAACATATGATAATATAATGTTTTTGAAATATATAAAAAAGTTTATGTAAAAAATTTACTGAAGAAAAACCAGATCTCAAATAATTTGAAAAATATAAAAATGCAATTTATTTAAAATATAATTTAAGAAAATATGATATAATAGTGTTCTAATCATTCAAAATGAAGAAGGGTAGGAATTTATGATGATAGGTAGCACAAACCTCGCCATTATCATTCCAAGGGTACCAGTTGAGGATGGTAGGCAGGTTCAATGAAGCAATTGAATACCGACTCGCAGTTAGAGGCACCACTGAATCAGTGTCTCCACTACAGATAGTAATCATGATTAGTGAATGTGTGTATATGTATATGGAAGCAAATGTGTATGTATGTATGACTGAAAAATAATGGAGTCCAGACATTAAAATAAGAATAATAATACTTTCACAACATTTTTTTTACAATATTTTAATACTATTATTTTGTAATTGGTTCATGATTATTTTTATAATTATTATTATTGATTGTGAAGTAATTTTAAATCAATCATAGAATAACACATATTAAAATATTGTCCAAAAAACATTGTCAAAGTATCATTATCCTTAAAATAACTTAATAACAGAAATGACTAGTTTCTTAAGAATACCTATAGACCCATATCCTGAGGCCAGCATCAAGAATTTCTTGATATATTGGAAGCATAGAAAGGGGAGAATCACCCCAATTGTTCCCAACAATATCACTGTTAAGAAAAAAAATTAAGTCAATATAGAAATAATCCAATTATATATTTATGGTGAAAATTATATAACATACTTGCATCCTGTCCATGAATAAGGAATCCCTGTTAGGTTCGCATGAAGAGCCTTCTGAACTTCTGGAAGATTGAAATACACCTCAGAGTACGTCGAAGTGCACGGATCGTATGCTCCATACAGTCTTCCCTGAATTATAGAATTAATCCCAAAACAATCAAATCAAAATAATCAAATATAAATTTCTATAATTACTGCAGAACTTAAAATTGCTTCATACATAAATTAAAAATAAAAACAGACATCTTATTCTATAAAATGAGTCACCAAGTTCGATTTTACCTAACTTATTATGAGTTCGTCATTTAGTGAGTTAACTCAACCCAATTCATTTATTAGCGAATTAGGAAAATTTTGAACTCAGTTCGACACACCACAGGTTAGTGGGTTAAACGAGTTGATTCACTAGTTCACTTAATTACAATTTTTTTAAAATATAAAAAAATTACAAATCTTTTATAATTTAAATCTAAATAATAAAAAAAAATACAATATATAATGAGCTGAATGATATTTTTTAGGATTTTATAAATAATAAATTAATAAAAATAAAATTAGATAGGTTGGTGAGTCAACCTGACTCACAACGAGTTCAATTCAGATGAACTGAGTTTAAATGAGTCGAATTAAAAATTAGTCTACATAAAAGATATTTTTTTTTTCCACCTCAACTCGATCCAAATCTCTAATGGATTAGATTGACTCACGAAATGTAATCTATTTTGACAACTCTAATTAAAAGTAGGGGAACAAAATTTATATACTACCATCTAAGTACATATGAATCTATTTTCCAATTAAATCTATATATAAGTACATATAAATGCTATTTTTCAGTTAAATTTATTTTTTTATTTTTAAAATATATAATATATTTAATAAATTATAAATTATTAAAATAAAACTCTTGTTTCTCCCAGATCAATAGACGTATAATTTTCTATAAACAAATACCCCTCATGTTTCTGGACAGATACCGTACTCCTGAAAACACTTTATTTTGATAGAGACGTGGCAGCACGTGAATACCATTAAAATTATTTGAGTTTTAACTTTTTCATAATTCAAATAAAATATTTATATTTATATAAAAGAATACATTCTTTTAAATAATCATTATATTTTAATTTTTTTCTGTTAATTAACTATTAATTTAAATTTACTTTTTTAATAAACTATAATAATTATTTTATTCTTTTAAATCACTATTTGTTTTAGAATAAAAAATGCGTGAATATTTTTACTAATAAAATACTCGATTTAAAGAAAAATGAAAAAAAAGAGACATTCTTTACTATAATATTATTTTTATTATTGTTTATGATTATTAATAATTATTAGGGTTAAATATGTTTTTAGTCCCTATACTTTGGGGCGATTTTGGTTTTAGTCCCTCTTTCAAAGTAAGGTACAATTTAGTTCTTCAACTTTAGAAAACTCTGGTTTTAGTCCTTTTTACCAAATTTTTTTAACTTTATTTGTTGTTTCAAGCACGTTTCGTTATAGCATTTGGATTGTTTACACTGTTTGACACATTTTTGCTTCAATGTTAATTGAGAAACGTGTTTGAAACAACAAATAAAGTTAAAAAAAATTGATAAAAAGGACTAAAACCAGAGTTTTCTAAAATTGAAGGACTAAATTATACCTTAATTTGAAAGAGAGACTAAAACCAAAATCGCCCCAAAGTATAGAGACTAAAAACATATTTAACCTAATTATTAATATCACTTAGTTTCATTTTTCTTTTTATAAAATGAGTCTCCATCATAGTTTTTTTTCACACGTTTTTATTGTTTCAAACTACTCACTTCTACTTCCTTTTCCTATTTTGTCATTTTCTACTCAAAAAGCATGCTTCATAGTCCACATGCTTCTCCCATTATTGCTAGCTCCATATATTTCATAAAAATTGTAGATCTTTTGGTCCACCTTAATAATTTCTGAAGCTTTGGTCATTTATAATATATAAACATTAGTATCATTTTTAATCATTAAATTATCTTTTTATGACTTGAGCCAAACCCTCATCCAGTTCTACATTCTTTTTTATCTGTCTCTGGCTTTCAAACCAGTTAATCTAAAGATAATATGCTAAAATACATGTAATACCCAAAATTGCAAGATTAATACCTAATTCTTATAATATTTTACTATTATCCAAATATGGTATAAAATTTAATACTTTAGATTACAAATAAAAAATGAGATTTTTGTGCTGGAATACTTATTTTGATACTTACTAAGCGACCCCTTAAACGGGGTTTGAGTGTTGCAGCAGCTGTAGCATTGCACACAGGAGTATAAATGCTATATGGATCAATGTTCCCCTGCTCAACAGTTGCAATTTCAAAAGCTTCCGCACATTTCTCTGGTGGATGCTGAGAAGAATCAAACTCACACACAATTCTCAGCAGTTTATATGTGTCATCTGAAATCAAACCATTGACCCACCAGTACTCAAATGTTCCAATGTAGTCATGGTAATCATCAATCACAGCATTTCCAACCTGATAATGATCACAGAAAAAACCACACCCAATTGAAGATTTTCAAGATTTTTTAAAGCAGTGTTTTCATATGTCATTACCATAGATCATGAATGCTACAAACTTACCATAAACCCCTTGAAATTTATATCTGGGTTCTCCATTCCTTTATTTTTGCGATAAATGACTTGAGACAACTGAGGAACATAGTGACCTGAAATGAGTTTGTAAGGCTTTCAGTTAAAAGTTCTGGAAGACAAATTTTTAATCAAGAGAAAAACTAGTATTAATTTTACTGATGAAAGAGGACCTGCATAACTTTCTCCGGCAATGTAGAAATCTCTATGTTTGTACTGAGGAAACCTTTCAAGCCAATTAACAAGGAACGTGTATGCATCTTCAGCTGCAAATTTAAATTAACTTTATTTGTAGTTGGATAAGAACTTTCAACGTGAACAAAACAGGCAAAACTTAAAATAAATCATCAGTTATCCTCCATCAGCAAGCAAGCATTTTCGCAAACGATACAACTGCATACCTGTTTTCTGGTCACCTGCTGTATACAGATCTGATGTGGTGTTGGAATATGAAAATCCAACACCAGCAGGAGAATCGAGGAAGAGTATATTTGCTACTGCAGGAAGAGAAACGAAAATTAACACATGTTCTAGGAAAAGATCAAAAATCCAAAAAGAGAAAAACACTGCCTCACATTTGTTCCAAGCATAAGGATTTGAGTAAAGTGATTTGCCATCAGGATTGATTCGAAAAGGACCAATTTCTTCAGCTGCTCCATAAGCAATAGAGGAGCATCCAGGGCCACCATTAAGCCACAAAACAAGTGGCTTTGAACTACTATCTTCTTCTGTCTCTACCAGCCAATAAAACAAAGCTCTTCCAGCTTCCTCATTCACAGTCACATACCCCGAGTACTGAGAAAAAAGCACATTCTCTGGCTGTCCTGGCAGCTTGGTAATCCTATCTTTTAACTGATCCTCTGTGGGATAAGCTAAGTCAATTCCCACAAAGATTGACAAAAGCAAAACAGCATGGAATTCTAAATGTTTCATGATTCCTTGGAAAATAACGTGAGAACCCGTATGGATTGGTTTATAAAAGTGTCATAAGTCTGGAACACGGACACCAACCTTAAAATAAAGAAATATATTGTTTTACACACCTTACTTTTTATTTTATATTTTTATAACCATTTTATCTTTTATTTTGATGAAAATAAAGATAATTTAAAGCATGTTAGTGATTCTTGGAAAGGCATCAAGATTTGGAAAGGTATCAAAATAAAAGTAAAAGTAATTTAAGATATTAGTTTTATTTAATTTTAATTTTTCTTTATACATGCGTATAAGAATCTTTCAATTTTTTTTATAAATGTATATAACGACGACATGTGAGAATATTATTTATTATATTATTATAAAGAGTACATGCGTATTTTTTATAAATTTATTTTGTATCTTCTATCTCTTTTTGTATGTCCGTCCAAACAATTTGTATCAAGAACTAAAAAAAATAAAGGAATTAGTTCAAAAGGTCTATAGATTAAACTATCATGAATTTTTCAAAATTTTAGAATGAAATCATATTATTTAAAGTAGACAAACTCATTTCTTTTTTAGTAAAAAAATAAAGGAATGAGTTCAAAAGGTGGATAGATTAAACTATCATAATTTTTTCCAAAATTTTAGAATGAAATCATATTATTTAAACTAGACAAACTCATTCTATTTTTTTGTCAAATATAGGATGAACCAAAACGAAACATTTCAATCTACGTTATCATTCTTACATATAAAAACAAATAATAATACTTAAAAAAGCTCAAAAGTATACTCACTTAAACATAAAAAAAAAATATAAAGATTATTAACATGATTTGTGTTCACATATTTTCTGCATGACTCCTGCTCTTTTGTGTGACAATTAGAATGCTACTTTAATTGCATTCAATCTTGTATTTCATAATCACACCAACCATATGGAGATTAATGTTTTTTCATGCCAAGAAAACTTATGGCCAAGAATGTACAATTTAGAAATCTAATTTGTGTTTCAAATTGACTATTCAAATTTGTATTATAGATTGTATTATTTATAATTTAATTTTGTATTATAGATTATATAATCTAAAATGTAATTTGTATTACCGTTTGAATTACGGATTGTTCAATCTTAGATGTAATTTTACATTAGAAATTGTACAATCTAAAATATAACTTAGATTTTAGATTGTATAATCCAAAATGTAATTTTACATTATAATTATATAATATGGAATATAATTTGCATTTTGGATTGTTTTCCAAATTTTTATTACAAATTATATAATTCATAATGTAAATTTTTATTATGAATGAAATTCATAATATCTAAAGAATACACAATCAAAAACTATAACTACAATACAAATATAATTGGAATTTTAAAAAATATGAAGGTGTATAAAAGAACATAGGGTATAGAAAGAAATTTCCATATAATATCCATTAAATAATGTAGTTTAAGGATCTCCAGTAAATGGACTTAGTTACATTAATTAGTTATATTATCAACTTAATGAAGACACATCTCATTGTGACCTTGAAATGTTCTATTCTCTCGCTGTTTTTAAAGCTTCTTATTCAAGATAGTTAAACTTGAGAGTTTACATAAACTTGTGAGAGTCCAATAAACTTGACTCGTGGACTCAACTCGTAAATTCATAAGAATTTACTTAATATGAAAATAATAATAATTTATATGCATATTATCTACTTTTAGCAAGATGATATTTTAATCTAAATATTCTTTTACTCATCCTCTTCAAACAATAATTAGTATTATCATCATCAATATTTATCCAATGTTTTCATCTAATAATGAAGATGGATTTGAATTACTCTACATAGAATTATAATCATTCAAAGACATTTTGTGTTAATTATATTAGTTTTTCATTACAAAAATTAAAAAACGTTATAAATAAACATTGTTTTTAAAATTAAAGAGTAACTAAATGTGTTTAGGAAAGCACCAAAGGTTGACTAACTTATAAGTTATAACTTATAACACTTAAATGTTATAAGTGCTTGGGAAAGGAACAAGTGCAACGTTTTATGAATTGGAAATCAAATATTTAAATGATATGCCATGTGTCCTTGATCGTATGAGAAGGGTGCAAATTTTTTTAATTACTTTATTATGGTTCAGCGTGGTTCCACCAACACATAGTTGTATTAAAATTTGGAATTTAAATAATATGTCATGTATAACCGTACGAGAGGTTTTCAATTTGAAAAGTTGTAATGCATCTTTAATTTTGTAGATATTTTTGTTATTATATCTATAATTATTTGTAATTCATCTTGGCAATTAGCTTAAACAGAATATGTCGGCATTTACAATATTATTAGCTTTTTGGATTAATCTTCCATTCAATTTTTATTAAACATTAATTTTTCTCCTGTTAGTTGTAAAGACCTGAAAATTTGAGCTAAGGGCTGTTGGGCTTTGTGTGAGGTACCTAAGTCCTAAAGGTTAAGACCCCGACTTTAGAAGGGACTATCAGAAATCTGATTTCATAAGCCAACTTACTTTTCTCTCTCTAAACACTAAGTTCCTCAAATGCTCTGCCTTCTTTCTAGATTTCCAAAAAATTTAACCGTTCAAACTTGATTTTGAAGGTGCTTCAGCGTTCACCGCGTAGAGAGCTTCAATTCTACCAATCGATTTCTTCATTCCGACTGGTAAGTATATTTCTCCCTTTTTCTTCATTGTTCTTGAGCCTAGGGCATGCAACTTTACTGGTTGCATGTGCTTTGCGTGTCTACCTTCCATTTTCAGTCTATTCTAGCTCTAAGAGTTCTCCATCACCTGTTTGGTGATCTGTAGGTCCTGTGAGTTCACTGCTGTGTGGGTACTGTTAGGACATCCCCAAGTAACTGTTCTACGTAAGCAAAGAGGTAAGGGGAGCTAATTATTTTCTTTTAAATTTATTGTTTAAATCTACTCTATAGAATGTATGCATGTTGAGTTCTGGAATGTGATACTGTTTTGAATCTTAAGTGATTTGATGGCTTGAACTGTACTGTGATACTGATGAAACTATACTGTGGTGGTTCTGAATGTGTATTTCATGAAATTGAGACTATGAACTCTGATGCGTTGCAGTTTGGATGATAAAGTGACTGTTATGAGTATGGTTTTAAAATACTGCGAGAGGAAGTGAGGTGTTGAGTTGAGCTTGTGAGGTCTAGAAAACAATAGGACAATTTAGACAACTTAGATAGATTGTCGGGAACTTGTTGAGATCCTTCTTTGTTGGTAGGATAGAGGAAACCTAAAAACCAGAGCTGGCACATCCCTGATCATAAAGCAGCCTTGGCCTGGTCCAGTCAGTTGTGACTAGTCATATGTGCTAGTGCCGAAGGTGAGTCTGATGCGTTAGACATCTGTTCCTCTTCGGTGACCAATTGAGGTGTAAGTGGGATTGGGGAAAAAGGGTAGATCTCTATGATGTTCAGTTAAGCAGATTAATAAGTAGGAACACATTATAGGTGGATTGGAGGGAAGTGAGAGGGTGATTTTAAGCATTTGGGGTTTTAAGTGCACTTGGGCAGTTGGGGCAGTCTTAGCAAGTGAATTGTGACTTGTTTGAATCACCAAATTGGTCAAAATAGGGACAAAGTGTTAGAATTGAGTTTGGGGTCCTCTAGTTATTGAGTTTGATGTTTGGAATAGAATTTGAGTTAGTTTAGTACATATAATTCCTATCCAAATAACCAATGCAATACTTTACTCTCATCTATAAACATGTTTCATATCAATATTAGTGTTACAAAATTTAAATTGATCAATTGGATATGTATAAGATGCACCAAAACCAGAAAAATCAGGTTGATGTCAAAAACTGATAAGAATAATCGATTATCTCACTTGATAATTGATTATTCTAGTCAGAAAATCATATTTTCTTCAAAGTTCTCGTAAATAATCGATTATTGTCGTCAAAAAATCATTCAGGACAGTTTTGGGTGGTTTTCGGGGTTCCAGGTATCATTTTTGGATGTTCTTTGCATTGTTTCGGGAGTTTTGGACCCTTCTGAAACTGTTGGTGATGGTTTCAAAGTTGATTTCTTTATCTAAGTATGAGTTTACGGGGTTTTGTGTTGTTTATTGGTTCTTTTAGGTCTGTTATTGTTTGGAAATGTATGTGGAATGATTGCAATGTAAATTATGATTGAGGTGATGTTGTTAACTTGAAAGTATGTGATCATAAAGGTTATGAATTGGTGTTAAGTGTAACAAGCATGGTTCATGGACGTAATTCCATGATCCTCAAGGCAAGGATTCATGGTGGTGTTCTTAGTGTTTTAGAATGAAAGTAGGAGCTCAGTCTTGGGGGTCTTCCTGACGCTCCAATGGTCCTTCTTCTCACGTAGAGGATTGAACCATGTGGTGAGGACTAGCAGGAGGTCTTAGTATTGGAGGCTTCCATCATGCTCCAAGGCACAGAACAGACTAACCTCGTGAGTGTGGCAGGACGGAGGAGCCCAGGGAGGGGGAGCCCAAGGTGGAGGAGCCTAAGTATCATAAGCCACCACGAGTGCATGACCCGCCATATCTCTACTATCATTCTAAAGTCCGGACGAGTCAAGTCTAGAAGATAACATGCTAGGATCTGTGTCATATATTGCCTTGCTTGTATGTACTTTACTTGAGTTAAATCTGATACATATATGTAAATATAACTGCATGCTTTTTATATAATTAGCTCACCCTTGCTTGCTTGTGTTTGTGCCATGTTTGCGTTTGTTTTCTTTTGCGATGATCATCCACTTGGATGGGAGCAGATGGCGAGGAGGTCTCTTTGGAGATAGCTTTGGATGAGGATGGCAGTGCTGCAGCTTAGTTTCCTAGGCTTCATCGCTTTTGCCTTACGTCATTTTGAAGAACTTTGTTATCTTTAAGTTTTAAATTCGTAGCACTTTTATACTTAAAGTTTTAAAAATTATGGCCATGTTGGATGATTGTAAGCTTAATACTCTAAGTATTTGTCTAACTGCTTTCTATTATTATGATTGATGACGTCTTTATATATATATATATATATATATATATATATATATATATATATATATATATATATATATTTGGGATGTCACATTAGTTCTGAATAAATTTTATTAATATTTATTTATATAACATTCTAAATTTTCACTTTATAATTACATTAATAACTTTAATTCAAATAAATACTTTAAACAATATCACTTTATAACATCTCAAAAATAAAGAAATATTCAAACGATTATACATTATTATTATTTGAACAAAACTTGATCATATAAATATAAAAGACATACATAACCAAATTTCAAATGTGTAGTTATAGTTCACATCAAAATATCTTCATAATTAAGAAAAAAAAGTTCATTACAAAATTTAATGTTATCATAAATAGATGAAACTACACAATTGAAATCACCATTATACACTAGGCCAAACACTCCAATATTTCGCCTTTTCCTCTTTTCTTGACAATCTATCATTATCACATGTAGATTTGTCTACTCACATTATAAAAAGATCATTGCAAAAGAAGTGCAAACAATCAACAAACAAGGATGATAAACTAATGCTAACGTGAAGATACATAAACAATGAATAACTCATTATCTCAATACAACCAAAACATAACATTTAATGGTCCAATCATCAAACCATTCACAAACACAATTTATATCTATAATTTATGGGTTTTATTTGAATGTTGTCTTTATTAAATACGTAAGAGACAATGGTTTCATTGTCTGGCAGATTGGTGGAACAAAATTTATTTCTTGTGTGTTTTTTATGTGCGTCAGTCAGCAACAAGGTGTGGTGATGGTCATTTGAAGAACGGGACAAGACAGAAGAGATAATGGTGATTTTAGTGGAGCATTTTTGTTGAAGTGATTTTATATTTATCGATAATCTTATTGGGATTTTAGGCGTAAATTTATAAACAGGTGGCAAGATCTTAATGGTGACTTGATTGTTCTTAATGACTGAAATAAGATTCTTTGCTACTTAGAGAAGGAGATTCACTTGTAAAAGACTTTTCGACACTAAAGTTAATAAGGAAATTTAAATCTTTATAAATATGAGTATGAGATATTGAGTAAGTCCTTGAAAAATAATACTTGTATGTATAAGATCTAACATGAGTCATTGATCATTGAAATAATAATACTTACCTCAAATATATAATAACAGAGTAGTTAATAATAACATAATGATATCTCATCATGATTTATTAATTAATAAAAATCATACACTTATACACTTATAGTGATCTCCTTCATAGAGGTGCATGCCTAGAAGGATTATTTTATTACATAGTAGCAAATACAGAACTCTAGCTAGAAAAGTGGTGCATGGAAGATGGCATAACGATCTTTCTTTTGGGCCTAACTGATCTAAGTCTATGGTTCAGTGATTGAGTCGTAACAGTTGAAAATGGCAAGTTCTTGTTCTCGAGGAATGATTTAAAAAGGGTAAAAGCTTGACGAGGTCTATGAAGTGGAACCTCATGCCCTGCCCCTCTTACTGCAACGAATGTAAGTCCCTTGTAAACTTGACTCCAACCACCAACCTTGAGAGATAATAGGATTGAATTACAAATTATGACAAAAGTATATATATATATATATATATATATATATATATATATATATATATATATATATATATATTTTATAAAATTCGTTATCATTCCAAATAAAGAAGGGGAGGAATTTATGATGATAGGTAGCACAAACCTCGCCATTATCATTCCAAGGGTACCAGTTGAGGATGGTAGGTAGGTTCAATGAAGCAATTGAATACCGACTCGCAGTTACAGGCACCACTGAATCAGTGTTTCCACTACAGATAGTAACCATGATTAGGAATTTTGAATAAATTTATTTGCCACAAAAATTATATATTCAAGTATAAATTAATATATAATTTATTTTTTTTAAACTTTAATATATTTTATAAATATAAAAACTTTTATATATCTATAAATTTTTTGACTTTCCAACATATTTGTTTAAGATCTATCACTGACTGACTGAATACATGTTAACACTACGTATCATAATAAATTTTTAAAAATGCAATATTTTTTTTTTTAAATTAGAAAACATTTTTGCTTTAAAAATACTATCATATATTCAACAACAAAAAATTCTTTGAGAAATTTAAAAGGTAGAATATAATAGTTCTAAATATTTGATTTGGTTTAAATAATATTATCAATTATTTCTTTGAATGGAAAACTATTTTTTAAGAAATTTAAAATAAAAATAAAATGCTTTTAAAGAGTATTTTAACTTCATATAAAGTTATTTTAAAGTAATCATTATTTTAAAAATAGGGTACTTTTATGATATTTGAAAAATAAAATTACTTTAGTATATTCTTTGCAAAATTTTACTTCTCTTGTTTAAATTTTACAATTTTTGATCTAAACTCAAATTTTATGCGAAAATTTAAACATATCTATTAAATTAGGAATTCTTATAAGAATAATTTTTTTTTTAAAGTTCTATATGAACTAGAGATAAGATTAGTATATAAGTGAGTCTAAATCTTATTTTCTAAGTCACTTTTTTAGAGTTGAGTTAGATTTAAAGTTTGCTTCTAACATATTATCAGAGTCAAGTTAAAATCTATTATAACGATATTCGAGTTGCTATCAGACTACTCATTAATATCTAGTCTCATGCATTTTAATGTAAATATATATATATATATATATATATATATATATATATATATATATATATATATATATATATATATATATATATATATATATTTGTTTGTTATGTATAAATGTATGTATGTGTATATATCCAAGCATTAAAATAACTGAATATCTGAAATGACCAGTTTTTTAAGAATTACCTGTACACCCATATCCTGAGGCCGGCATCAAGAATTTCTTGATATATTGGAAGCATAGAAAGGGGAGAATCACCCCAGTTCCTCACAACAATATAACTGTTAAGAAAACAATTAAGTCAATATATAAATAATCCAATTATAAATTTATTATGAAAATTATATAACATACTTGCATGCTGTCCATGAATAAGGAATCCTTGTTACGTTCGCATGAAGAGCCTTTTGAACGTCTGGACGATTGAAATACACCTCAGAGTACGTCGAAGTGCAGGGATCGAATGCTAATGCTCCATACAGTCTTCCCTGAATTATAAAATTAATCCCAAAGCAATCAAATCAAAATAATCAAATATAAATTTCTATAATTACTGTATAATTTAAAATTACTTCATAAATTAAAAACAAAAACGGACATCTTAATACATAACATTAAAAGTACAGGAACAAAATGTATATACTGCAATCTAAGTACAGATTAATCTTTTTTCCAATTAAATCTATATGTAACAAGTACATATAAATGCTATTCTTCAGTAAATTTTTATTTAATATATTTAATAAATTATAAATTATTAAAATAAAACTCTTGTTTCTCCCAGCTCAATAGACATGTAATTTTCTATAAACAAACACCCGTCATGTTTCTGGACACGTTCTGAATACCACACTCTCCACAAATCTTAATTTTGATAAAGACGTGGCAGCACGTGAATACCATTAAAATTATTTGGGTGTTAACTTTTTCATAAGTTAGTTCAAATAAAATATTTATATTTATATAAAAAAATTATATTCTTTTAAATAATCGTTATATTTTAATTGTTATCTGTTAATTAATTATTAATTTAATTTTTTAATAAACTATAATAATTATTTTATTCTTTTAAATTACTATTTGTTTTAGAATAAAAAATGCGCGAATATTTTTACTAATAAAATACTAGATAATGTTTCCTGTCTTTCTTTTAGGATAAATAGGAAGGAAAGATAAATAAAATAATGAAAATTATTTATTTAAAGAAAAATGAAAAAAGAGAGACATTCTTTACTATAATATTATTTTATTATTGTTTATGATTATTAATAATTATTAATATCACTTAGTTTCATTTTTTTTATAACATGAGTCTCCATCATAGTTGAGTTTTTTTCACACGTTTTTATTGTTTAAAAGTACTCACTTCCACTCCCTTTTCCTACTTTGTCATTTTCTACTCAAAAGCATGCTTCATAGGTCCACATGCTTCTCCCATTATTGCTAGCTACATATATTTCATAAAAATTGTAGATCTTTTGGTCCACCTTAATAATTTCTGAAGCTTTGGTCATTTATAATATATAAACATTAGTATCATTTTTAATCATTAAATTATCTTTTTATGACTTGAGCCAAACCCTCATCCAGTTCTACATTTTTTTTTATCTTTTCAAACCAGTTAATCTAAAGATAATATGTTAAAATACATGTAATACCCAACATTGCAAGATTAATACCTAATTCTTATAATATTTTACTATCATCCAAATATGGTATAAAATTTAATACTTTAGATTACAAATAAAAAAAATGAGATTTTTATATCTTAAAAATATCAATATAATAAAAAAAAAGTTAATTAAAATATTTGTCTTATAAAATTTCTTATTCTAATAAAAAATTTAAAAAATCTTAAAAAAAGAAAATCATGTGAAACAATTAAATAAGGAAGAAATCATATAAAAACTCTGGCAATAAAAATGGTGTCTCTAAAACTATATTACTTTTCTTTTTCGAAACTAAAATAACATGTTATGTTTATTAGGTAAATTTATACAGATTTATTTAAACAAAGATTTTCATAAGGAAAAAACCATTGCATTTATCTTGTCCTGGAATACTTATTTTGATACTTACTAAGGGACCCCTTAAATGGGGTTTGAGTGTTGCAGCTGTAGCATTGCACACAGGAGTATAAATGCTATATGGATCAATGTTTCCATGCTCAATACGTGCAAGTGCTAAAGCTATGGCACATTTCTCTGGTGGATGCTCAGAAGAATCAAACTCACACACAATTCTCAGCATTTTATATGTGTCATCTGAAATCAAACCATTGACCCACCAGTACTCAAATGTTCCAATGTAGTCATAGTAATCATCTATCACAGCATTTCCAACCTGATAGTAATCACAGAAAAAACAACACCCAATTGAAGATTTTTAAGATTTTTTAAAGCAGTGTTTCATATTTCATTGCCATAGATCATGAATGCTACAAGCTTACCATAAACCCCTTGAAATTTATATCTGGATTCTCGATTCCTTTATTTCTGCGATAAATGACTTGAGACAACTGGGGAACATAGTGACCTGAAATGAGTTTGTAAAGTTCAGTTAACAGTTCTGGAAGGCAAATTTTTAATCAAGAGAAAAACTAGTATTAATTTTACTGATGAAAGAGGACCTGCATAACTTTCTCCGGCAATGTAGAAATCTCTATGCTTATACTGAGGAAACCTTTCAAGCCAATTAACAAGGAACGTATATGCATCTTCAGCTGTAAATTTAAATTAACTTTATTTGTAGTTGGGCAAGATCTTACAACATGAACAAAACATGCAAAACTTAAATTAAATCATCAGGTATCCTCCATCAGCAAGCAAGCATTTTCGCAAAGGATACAACTGCATACCTGTTTTCTGGTCACCTGCTGTATACAGATCTGATGTGGTGTTAGAATATGAAAATCCAACACCAGCAGGAGAATCGAGGAAAAGTATATTTGCCACTGCAGGAAGAGAAACGAAAATTAAAACATATTGTAGGAAAAGACCAAAAATCGAGAAAACAAAAAGAAAGAAAAACACTGCCTTACATTTGTTCCAAGCATAAGAATTGGAGTAAAGTGTTTTGCCATCAGGATTGAGTCGAAAAGGACCAATTTCTTCAGCTGCTCCATAAGCAATAGAGGAGCATCCAGGGCCACCATTAAGCCACAAAACAAGTGGCTTTGAACTACTATCTTCTTCTGTCTCTACCAGCCAATAAAACAAAGCTCTTCCAGCTTCCTCATTCACAGTCACATACCCCGAGTACTGAGAAAAAAGCACGTTCTCTGGCTGTCCTGGCAGCTTGGTAATCCTATCCTTTAACTGATCTTCTGTGGGATAAGCTAAGCCAATTCCCACAAAGATTAACAAAAGCAAAACAGCATGGAATTCCAAATGCTTCATGATTTCTTGGAGAATAATGTGAGAACCAACTGGATTTATAAGAGTGTCAAAAGTCTGGAACACTAGATACACGTTCCAAGAAGCGAAACGCTTCTTTAACACCATATTTTTGACACTATTACGTGGTGTTGTTCTATGGGCCGAAATTGAAAATGTAAAAAATGATTTTTTAATATTCACTAATGGGCATTTTTGGAAAGGGAAAAAATTAATTTTCTGTTTTTCGGTTTCGCGGTTTCTTCCCTTCGCATATCAAGGTTTTCTCTTACGCTCTTTTTGTCATCACTCTCTTTGGGTCGCTCATTCTCTCGCTTTGTCTGAGTTTTGTCTCTCTGTCGTTGTGCACCATTGAAGCCCTCTCCCATTGTTGTGTTGTGCGAACCGTGAATTGTCTTCGTTTTGGGTGGTAAGTCGAACTCTATCATCACTCTCTGTGGGTTGCTCATCTTTCTCTCGTCAAGCATTGCTCTTTCTCTCGATTTGTCTGAGTTATCTCTCTCGCTCTGTCGCTGTGCACCGTTGAAGCCCTCTCCCATTGTTGTGTTGTGTGAACCATGAACTGTCTTCGTTTTGGGTGGTAAGTCGAACTGTACCATATCTCACCATCTTCTCCATTTCCTTTTTGTTCATTCGCGAACCCTAACAATGTTGTAGACAATCTTGTTTTCTGCATGTTATGACCGCAGGTCCAATGGTATCCCAAAAACCCAGTGTAAGATTTAATGTAAATTGTACTTCATATGGATGATTTTTATCCTGCTCTGTTAGTATTTATTATATTTTTGTTAATGTTTTGCAGTGGCGCCTTCGTGTTTCCACGGAATCAGCGACCATTCTTGAAATGAATAGCTTACTGCGAGACCCTCACATAGAGCGTATTAGGATGACCCCTTTTCATTGGTGTGTGCAAATTTTAAACCCTGTTGAGGTGAATTTAAAATTATTGAAGATTATGGTGAAACAATGGGTTGACAATGATGTTAGTTTTCGGGTTAGTCAACAAGTGGTTCCTTTTACTGATGTTGATGTCTTCATGGCTACTGGTTTAGGTATAGGTGGTCTAGATGTTCCTTTTGATGAGTGTGTAGTTGGATTGGTTGGTGAGGTATTTAATCCCAAAACCACTACAAAGTAGGATTTGATTGACATGTTTCATTTGATTTTCAAAGATGAGGAGATACATGTTGATGTAGTGTGTAGGTTGTACATATTAGTTTGTTTAGTAACATTGTTTTTTGTCTAGGAAATCTAAATATGTTGCTAACATGCCTTATGCAGTGTTAGACGACTTAGATTGTTTATGTTTGTATGATTGGGCTTCTTGTGTACATAAACTACCTTGTACAAGATTTAAATAACTCTGTGAAGAAAATTATGTCTAGACGAATCAAGAAGTCTCTAAGTCTTAGTGGGTATGTTGTTATGTTGCAGGTAACATGATTGACTGAATAATCTATTTTGAAAGCATTTTAGAAATTGGCTAACTGTTTGTTTTGATAATTGAAGGCTTGGGCGGTGGAAAGGCTGTCTTTGCACCGTCATACTACTCACAGGATGTTCCCCCGCATATGGCGTTGATACCCTTATAGAGAAAAGAAAGAAACAATTAAAAATATATTTAAGACTGAAGATGCCTTTCAAATGCAATTCTCAAACATGGAGCTGACCATGGGAACAAGATTTGAGATGCTCGATTCGCGAGTTGGGAACATTGACGAACAAATGCAACATTTCCGCACCCGCTTTGATAACGATCCTCATTCTTAGAATTTGTTGTTAACATTTCCTTATTGTTATTATCAACTTTTGTTCTTTAGATGCCTATGATGATATTTCAGTATTCTAATGTTTGTTTACTAATGAAGTGTCTTATGGAAAATCAAAGTTCTCGTAATGAATGTTTACATCAACCTTTTGCGTATAATGGTTCATAAATACGTACATGAATAAACCAAGATGTGTGATGTAATTGTAGACAACAAATTGAACTGAATTTCACTACATTTATGGAATAAAATTGTAATTTTAGACAATGGTCACCAAATTGTTTCCTATATGCAACATGGGGTGCCCAAACATGATTGATCATACTCAAGGCACACCTAAAAAACAAAAACACAATAAAACACTTGAATCTTTGCAAAAAATTGAATTGTTCAGACACTGGTCCCTTATGTACTAAAACTTGGCTCCTTCAGCACAACTTTCTGTACAAATCTCCATTTTTTCACGGGTAAACATTTACACAGCTGTTGTAAACGATTACCAGTGCATTTTCTGCTGCACTTGTTTCAGGACTTCAACCAAGTACTTCTACTCAACATAATTGCTTCCTATATGCAACATGGGGTGCCCAAACATGATGGACCACACTCAAGGCACACCTAAACAAAAAACACACAATTAAACACTTGAATCTTTGCAAAAAATTAAACTATTCAGACACTGGTCCACTATGTACTAAAAACTTGCTCCTTCAGCACAACTTTCTGTAGAAATCTCCATTTTTTTCACGCGTAAACATTTACACAGCTGCTGTAAACGATTACCAGTGCATTTTCTGCTGCACTTGTTTCAAAACTTCAACCAAGTACTTCTACTCAACATAATTGTTTCCTATATGCAACATGAGGTGCCCAAACATGATTGATCACACTCAAGGCACACCTAAACAACAAAAACACAACAAAACACTTGAATCTTTGCAAGAAATTGAACTGTTCAGACACTGGTCCCCTATGTACTAAAAACTTGCTTCTTCAGCATAACTTTCTGTACAAATCTCCATTTTTTTCACGCGTAAACGTTTACATAGCTGTTGTAAACGATTACCAGTGTATTTTCTATTGCACTTTTTTCAGGACTTCAACAAAGTACTTCTACTCAACATAATTGCTTCCTATATGTAACATGGGGTGTCCAAATATGATTGCTCACACTCAAGGCACACCTAAACAACAAAATCACAACAAAACACTTGAATCTTTGCAAAAAATTGAACTCTTCAGACACTGTTCCCCTATGTACTAAAAACTGGCTCCTTCAGCACAACTTTTTGTACAAATCTCCATTTTTTCACGCGTAAACGTTAAACAACTGTTGTAAACGATTACTAGTGCATTTTTCTGCTGCACTTGTTTCAGGACTTCAACCAAGTACTTCTACTCAACATAATTGCTTCCTATATGCAACATGGGGTGCCCAAACATGATTGATCACACTCAAGGCACACCTAAACAACAAAAACACAACAAAACACTTGAATCTTTGCAAAAAAATTGAACACTTCACATAGTGGTCCCCTATGAACTAAAAACTGGATTCTGCAACACAACTTTATGTACAAATCTCCATTTTTTCACGCGTAAACATTTACACAACTGTTGTAAACGATTACCACTGCATTTTCTGCTGCACTTGTTTTAGGACTTCAACCAAGTACTTTACTCAACATAATTGCTTCCTATATGCAACATGGGGTGCCCAAACATGATCGATCACACCCAAGGCACATCTAAACAACAAAAACACAACAACACACTTCAATCTTTGCAATGACAATAACATATGCAATTCAATTAACTGTAATAATATGTTAAACAACGAAACTTGCATGTAAGACTAATTACAATCCAAATTACAAAACATCTCTTCATGTAAGAATAATTTCAATCCAAATAACAATCTAATTAAAAAACCTATACTATTGTCACTCATTTTTTATTCTAAGCAATCCAGTGTAAGGAGTCCTAAGGGCTATGCCCTTATAACGCCTTCGTGACCCCTTCCTCACATACGTCTTCATTGGAGATGGATTGCTGGACATGCCTCTTGGGGAGATGGACGGTTCTTCACGTGGCACACTGTGTCCACCATCCTCTGGTCTTCTTTGTCTACATTTCTCTTTGGCCAACTCTTGCTCCTACACAACAACCTTCCTTTTAAGTTTTGCAACTAGATTTTGTTGATGCTCTATGGTACACATTACACTCTCTCTGACTTTTCTTTTCAATACCTTCTTTGCTGATGGTTTGTCATCTTTCATTTTTGGTCTTGGTTGGTCATCATTCTTATCCTTCATTGTACCAACATCAACATCACGATGAACTTGAAATTCAACAATTCATATCATACTACGAAGACATATATCGTAACATAAATCACTCAAATAATAAAGATCATACCACACCACTCTCCAAAGCTCCTTTCATGACGTTGTCTCCCAAATTTATATTCATCCAATGCAATATTCTAGGAAATTTTTCTATTTGACCTCTGGGAGGTATCATATTCTCACAAAACCATACCTACAAAAAGTTTATCATCATAAGTACTGTTACTCAAAAACACAATTCAAGCCACAACTCAAACTAAGAAATGAATATATTCAAATTACCTGTAGCATGTAAGTGCAACCATCGACATAAACGTTACTTGTACTTTTTCCTTTCTTCAAACCCTTTGAAGCTTTGCACAAACTACGTACCAAATAACAATAGACTAAACTACCCCAACAAAAACTCACCAAACCACTTAAAAATTATCAAAAATTTCAAACAAAATTGGAAATACTCTTCCGCTACGATTGGGAAATAATACCTCAGATATCCCGACCAATATATACAAGCTACAAAAATCAGAACAAGGTATTTTTTTCTTACGTTTTCTCATCAAACATTTGTATACCAAATCCAAATATGTTGTTTCTTTGCCTACATATTTCATAGATGTACTTGTTTTCATTTTTTCCTTCAAGTTAATATCTTTAGCATCTGAACTTAACCCTAGACCTAAACAAAATTCATTCTCATTCATAGGGACAAGTTTATCTCCAATTAAAAAAGAACCACTGGAATCCACCCACTTAACCAATAACTCACACAATATATTCCTACCTATTCTAAATTTACCACTCAGATCTAAGAACCAACGAAAATGAGTCTCTGAAATCATTGACCGGTGCTCCTCTGTCAAGCGTAGGTTCAAAGCAGAAATATACTTTGTTGAAAATGACCGGCGAACCGTGAATTGCATCAATCACAAACAAAACAACCAAAAACTTAAAAACCCTAAAACAAAAACAACTACAAACTTAACACAAAAGGGAAAAGGGAAAGCCCATTTTACCTTGGACAAACGAACAACGAAGAACAAATTTACCTTAGTCGTTGAAGGAACGAACAAAGAACAACGAAAACGCAAATAACAAAAGGGACGAACGAAGGAACGAAGAACGAAATAGCAAAAAACAAAATGAACGAACGAAGAAGCATTTTACCTTGCTCGTCGAAGGACATTGGTGAGTGGAACTGCCCATTTCACACACCAAAGACATAGACAACCAACAACGAACAAATGCAAGGAAAGCGACAAAGACCGCCAACACAAGACGGTGAGAACGATATCGAAGGCCGACAACAACGGAGGAAGGGGCGACGACAGTCACAACGAAAATGGAGAAATGAGAAGAAAAGGAATGTGTAAATCTGATGAAACAGGACAAGGGTAAAAATGGAAAAGTAGAATTCAAAATTCGTCCTCAATTCTGACGTCAGTTTTCCAATTTTTTTTTCAAAATGTCACAGCCAATGTCATATCGCCACGTGGCAGTGTCAAAATGGTGTCAAAAATTTGGTGTCAAAATATCGGGACTTCCAAGAAATGATAATAAAACAGATAACATGCGGTGGTTATTTAATTTTTAAGTTTAATTCAATTTTATAAAATTAAAATCATAAGTTTAATAAATAAAATAAATAATTTAGAAATATATGGTGGTTATTTATTTTAAAGAATTATTTATTGTTTTAAATAGTGTATTTTAAGTTTTATTTAATAAATATAAATTTTTTAAAGATAAATTTATATCACGTTAAAACATAAATTTTAAATTTAAATTAATCTCAAAAATCAATTTATAAAATAAAGATTACATCTATATATTATAAATTAATTTTATTTTTAATTGACATCATACTTTTAATAAATTAAATTAAATATATTAAAAAAGTAATATTACAGGAGACTTTATTGTTCATACTTCAGTATTAAAATTTGGAAAGATAATAATAAAACAAAAATAAAAACAATTTAAGATATTGATTTTATTATTATTGTGATGTAATTTAGTTTTATTTAATTTTCTTTTTCTTTTTAAATGTATATAGGAGTAATGTATGAGAGTGTTGTTTATCATATTATCATGCTGTTTATCATATTATCATGTCAAACACAATGCATATTTTTCACAAATTTATTTTGTTTCTTTTATCTCTTTTTATCTCGTCCAAACAATTTGTGTCAAGAGCTGTTAAAGTAAAGGATTGAGTTCAAAAGGATGCTAAATTAATATATCATAAATCTTTTAAAAACTTTAGAATGAAATCATATTAGTCCAATTAAATTTAGGATCCAGATCTTTTCTAGAAATTATTTGAGAACCAAGAACGTACAATATTAAGATAATTTGCTGAAACAATAAAGAAAGAGGAAATAAGAAATGCACGAAAAATTATATTAATTTAATCTTGATAGTCACATCCAATTGGATAATCACCCTAATTAGATAAATCCCTTATATTTTTCAATTTTACTACAATCTTTTTATAATAAAAAATAATAATATACACAGTAAAATATTGAATCTTTCAAAATCTTTTATCACCCCTTACTAACCCTATCACAAGGAACACAACATGAAAACCACATGATACAAACAAATTCACTTCAGACACAACAAGCACATTATTGATGGGCTTCAATTTTAATATCTACATTCAAATGTGTACTATATTACAATCAAGTAGAAGTTATCATATCCACAATTACTAATACTAATAAGTATTTAAGACTCTTGTTTTCACATATTATGTTTGGTAGATATTAGTATAATAGTTATGCAGAAAATAAAATAAATGAATGTGAGAATATTTCATGTTGGAGAATAATGTGAGAACAAATATGGTTGGTTTATAAAAGTGTCAAAAGTCTGGAACACGAGCACCACCCTAAAATACAAGTTGCAATAAAAGATAATTTGAAGCATGTGAATGATTGTTGGAAATGTTGGGATTTAAGAGTAGTAGAACAAGATTCAGGAAGAGTTATAATTATTTATGAAGTGTTACAACCATTTATGAAGAATTAAAATTATTTATGAAGAGTTACCATTCATGAAAAATTACAATCATTCATGAAGAAATGTAACTAATCAGAATCTGATATTTCTTGGATTTGAAATATGGGTGATCAACATCTATATAAAAGGATCATGTGCTCCACTAAAAGCATACACTTAAGAGACTTTTTTTCTAAATTCGGTCATTCACTTAACACACAAATCAATTCCTGAGAATCATATTCTTGTTTAACGTTAATACTAAGAGTATGTGTCATCGTTGTATTTCTTCTTTGTATCTTAAAAACGGATTTCGTGATCCTCTTCACTTTTATAAGGGACGAAATATTGCTTTTAGGAAAGTGTGTATTTACGCCTAGAAGATTATATCAAGTCTACATTGTTGTTCATCTAGTTTCCCTAAATTCTTGGAAAATTGTTCCAACAGTCTAAAAGCAATATCTTCTCTAAGATGACGACAATTCGTGAAATGTCTGCAAACTTTCAGAGATTAGGCAAGTTTGAAGGCGTTGGTTTCCAACAATGGCAAAAGAAGATGCATTTCCTTCTCTCAGCTTTAAACGTGGCATATGTTTTAAGTTCTCCCCAACCCAAATAAAGCGAAACTGAGACATTGGAGGAACAACGAAAAAGGAACAAATGGGTGAATGATGATTATGTTTGTCGTGGTCACATTTTGAAGGGTATGTCTGATCCTTTATTTGGACATTTCTATCATCTTATTTATTTATGAAGGATATAGGCGAAACAAATGTTATACTAGGTATAAAGATTAAGAGAGAAAATGAGAAATTAATTTTGTCTCAATCTCATTACATTGAGAAAGTACTCAAGAAAATCAACAATTATGAATGCTCTCTTGTTTCAACCCCTAAGGACCCTAGTTTAAAGATATTACCTAATGGGGGTAAAGCAGTTTCTCAACTAGAATATGCAAGTGTAATAGGATGTTTAATGTATGCAATGATAAGTACAAGACCGGATATTGCTTTTGCAGTAAACAATTTGAGTAGATATACTAGTAACCCTAGTCTATCACATTGGCAAGCAGTATGTCGAGTACTTAAGTATTTAAAGAAAACTATTAATTATGAATTAACATATAATGGTTATCCTTCAGTTTTGGAAGGATATTCTGATGCAAGTTGGATTACAAGTGCAGAAGATCAGTCTTCAACTAGTGGTTGGATTTTCCTCCTTAGGGGAGGTGCAATTTCTTGGTCGTCCAAGAAACAAACTTGCATTACAGATTTCACTATGGCTTCAGAGTTTATAGCTCTAGCCTCAGCAAGAAAGGAAGCCGAATGATTAAGGAATCTCATATTCGAAATACCATTGTTACCAAAACCAATATCACCAATAGCAATACATTGTGACAATGTTGCAAAGGCTTATAATCAAGTATACAAATGGAAAATCAAAACATATTGGTGTGAGATATAGTTATGTTCAAGGACTCATCAAAGATGGAATTACTACAGTAGCTTTCGTACGAACAAAGTTTAATTTGGTTGATGGATTTACTAAGGCATTGGCTAAAGATTCCATTTTCAGAATGAAAATTGGAATAGGAATGAAGCCGACAATTAATCACAAGTAAGAGAATCTTAACTTAACGCTTAATATGACATTGAGTCTCAAGTTCAATAAGATTAAATCTCTTATTTGATGATTGAAAGCACAAATAATTATTTCAAGAGTGTTTTAGATCTGTGATGCTTAGGAGGTTAACTAATTCTTAATTGATTTCTTGAATTTATGTAATTGCGAAGTTTGGCCGCTTCAAGAAGTCAATGGGGCATGACTTTGTGGCACTTATGAATATATATGGACGCATGGCCCTATTTGTCAAGTATAACAAGAATATGTAATTTATCTTATATGTAGAATATCTTCAAGACTTCATTATAAGTATTATGTTGGTTCAATCGTTTCGACACCAATAAAATACGAATTCCTGAAATGTGTATCATAATAAGTGAAAGTTCAAGTTTATGTACACTTTCATTTATGTGTAAGATTGCAACTATTAAATTGATGTTTGTGTTAAGTAATTATACAATATTCTCAAATGGTGGAGGATTGTTAGAATTTAAAAGTATTAGAGACAGTTTTCAAATTCATGAAGAGTTACAATTATTCATGAAGTTTTACAACCATTCTTGAAGAGTTAAAATTATTCATGAAGAGTTACCATTCATGAAAAGTTACAATCATTCATGAAGAAATGTAGAGACTTAAGGGATCATGTGCTCTATTGAAAGCAGAGACTTAAGGGACTTTTTCTCTAAATTCGGTTATTCACTTAACACACAAATCAATTCGTGAGAATCATATTCCTGTTTAACGTTAATACTAAGAGTGAATATCATCGTTGTATTTTTTTTTTGTATTTCAAAAGTAGATTTCGTGATCCCCTTCACTCTTATAAGGGACAAAATGTTGCTTTTAGGAAAGTGTGTATTCACACTTAAAAGATTATATCAGTCTACATTGTTGTTTCTTGTTTCCCCGAATTCTTGAAAAATTGTTCTAACAGTATAAAAATAAAAGTAAAAGTAATTTAATATATTACTTTTATTATTATTGTGATGTAGTTTAGTTTTATTTAATTTTAATTTTTCTTTATAAATGCATATAAGAATCTTTCAAATTTTTTATAAACGTATATAAGGGTCACATGTGAGAATATTGTTTATTATATCATTAAGAAGAGCACATGCGTATTTTTCATAAATTTATTTTGTCTCTTCTTTTGTGTATGTGCATCCAAACAATTTGTGTCAAGAACTAAAAAAAATAAAATAAAGGAATGAGTTCACAAGGTGGATAGATTAAACTATCACAATTTTTTTCAAAATTTTAGAATGAAATCATATATTATGTAAAGTAGACAAACTCATTCCTTTTTTTTTTTGTCAAATATAAGATGAGTCAAAACGGAACATTTCAATCCACGTTATCATTCTTTTATATATATATATATATATATATATATATATATATATATATATATATATATATATATATATATATATTAACATGATTTGTGTTCACACATTTTCTGCACGACTCTTAGCTCTTTTGTGTGGCAATTATAATTCTTTCAATTGCATTCAATCTTGTCTTTCGTAATCACACTAAGTATATAGAGATTAATGTTTTTTTCATGTGGAAAAAACTTATGGCCAAGAGTGTACAATTTGAAATGAAATTTATCTTCTAAATGGACTATTCAAATTTGTATTACGGATAATACCATTTATAATTTAATTTTATATTATTTATTGTATAATTCAAAATGTAATTTGCATTTCACATTGTCTTTTAAGTTTGTATTACAGATCGTACAAACTTAAATGTAATTTTGTATTACAAATTGTACAATCTAAAATATAATTTACATTTTAGATTATCTTTCAAATTTACATTATGGATTATAAACATTATAATTATATAATCTAAAATATAATTTACATTTCAGATTATTTTTAAAATTTATATTACAAATTATTATAATTTGCATTATGAATTATACAATTTAAAATATCTAAAGATTGCACAGTTTGAAACTGTAACTACAATGGAAATATAATTGGAATTTTAAAAAATACGGAGGTAAAGAAAAAAAAAACATATGGGTACAGAAAGAAAATCCCATATAACACCCATCAGTTTAAGGATCTCCAATATATGAACTAATCAAACACTATAGTTTAGATTATCAACTTAATGAAGACACATCTAAACTTTTGTGACCTTGAAATGTTCTCTTCTCCCTCTATTTGTGAAGCTTCTTATCAACATTTATAGTTTTGAGCTCATAATTGCTCTTAACTTGGAGATACTATATAGGTTAGTCTTCTAATCAATACCTTTCGTAAAATTTGTATTTGACCTATTAATAAACTTAGACTTAGCTTTATATACGATACATTTTATATCTTTCAGCTTATCATCTCTTCCTCCTCTATATAAAAAAAAAAAAACACATATATATATATATATATATATATATATATATATATTTATTTATTTATTTGTATAAAATAATTTTAAAGATAAATAAATCTGACCTTGAAATTTGTGATAATTTTAACAAAAATATTGATGGTAACATTAACACAAACTTTGGTCACATGATCAAACTACAATTATATGTATCCAAGAATGTTTGTGAATAGCTTCTAATGATTACATTGGTGAAATGCAAGACTCTAAGTGTTATCAAAACGACCATCTGACTTTATCCAGTTCGATCCATCACGGGTTGATCATTTAGTGAGTCAATCCGATTCATTTATTAGCGAGTTAAAAAAATTTGAACTTGGCTCGATCCACTACAGGTTGGTGGGTTAAACAGGTTGACTCACTAGCTCGCTCAATTATAATTTTTTAATATAAAAAAAATTACAATTTTTTTTGTAATTCAAATATAAATAAATTTCACTTCCAAAATGATGTTAAACTCAGGACAATTCAAAATAATAATAAAAAAAGTACAATACAATCCACGTATAATGAATATGATGATATTTTTTAGAGTTTCATAAAATAATAAATTAATAAAATAAAATTACGTGGGTTGGTGAGCCAATCCGGTCTACCACAGATTCAATCCGGATGAGTCGGGTTTAAATGAGTCAGGTTGAAAATTGATCCGCATAATAATTTTTTTTTTCAAACTCAATCCGACTCGAATCCATGATGACCAAATTGACTCATGAGTTATAATCCATTTTAACAGCTCTAACTCTAACCGCGTTCTGTTAGCTTCTGCTCCACATATGTAAATAAGAAGAAAAAAAAGTTTAGAATAGGTTCAACCCACTTTAAATTATTCTTTTAAATTTAGAAAAAAACATAAATAAAAGCGTCCACTTAAATGACTCAAAAAGCGGAGAAATTTGACTCTCATTCCATTATTATATGGACCATCATATGTTAACTTTTTTTTAAAATTTTTTGACAATAAACTGTGTCATTATTTTATTAGTTCATATATTTAAAATTGATTAATAACGAGTTATTACATAAACAGTTGTCAAAAAGTTGTCAAAATTAGTTGTTAAAAAGATATTTTTCTTATTATATAAGAAAAAAATATAATTCAACGTGTTTAATGAATTGGAAATTACATTAAAATTCTATATTAAAAGCTATAGTTGAGCTTCGGTCTAACCAACGCACAGTTATATTAAATGTTTTCAAATTTAAATAATATGCAATGTGTTCTCGTATAAGAAGCGTGCACAATTTTTTTATTACTTTATTATGGTTCAGCGTGGTTCCACCAACAGATAGTTGTATTAAATTTTGGAATTTAAATAATATGTCATGTCATGTGTAATCGTAATATAAGTCCGCAATATTTATTAATTTTTTTTTGGAGCGCATATACTTATATTAAACTTTTTTATTTTAAATAAAATGCCATGTATCACCGTATGAGAGGTTTTTAATTTGAAAAATCGTAATGCATCTTTTTAATTTTGTAGATATTTTTGTTATTATATCTATAATTATTTGTAATTCATCTTTAGTGAATGGACAATTAGCTTAAACAGAACATGTCGGCAATTACAATATTATTAGCTTTTTGATGAATCTTCCATTCAGTTTTTATTAAACATTAATTTTTCTTTTGTTAGTTCAGTATAAACTTTATTAATATTCATTTATATAACATTCTAAATTTTCACTTTATAATTACATTAATAACCTTAATTCAAATAATACTTTTTAAACAATGTTACCTTATAACATCTCCAAAATAAATAAAAAAATTCAATCCAAACGATAATACATTATTGATATTTGAATAAAACTTATCATATAAATACAAAAGACATATATATAACCAAATTTCAAATATGTAGCTATAGTCACGCCCAAATATCTTCATAATTAAGAAAAAAAATTTATTACAAAATTTAATATTGTCATAAATAGACCAAATTAAATAATATGAAATCATTATTATACATTAGACCAAACACTCCAATATTTTGCCTTTTATACTTTTTTTTTGACAATTTATGGATACTATCACATGTAGATTTGTTTGCTCACATCATAAAAAAAATCATCCCAAAAGAAGTACAAACAACTAACAAATAAGGAGGATAAACTAATGCTAGGGTGAACATACATAAACAATTTATAACTCATTATCTCAATATAATTAAAACATAACATTTAATGATCCAATCATCAAACCATTCACAAATACAAAAGCATAATATAATATTAGATTCGATATCCAAATCTATACATTGATTTGTGCATAAAACGTCTTGCACATGTCATAAAACCTCTTAGTGGATTGTAACAACAACTCTAGCTCCACCTTGCTTAACAAATTGATCAAATTCCTCTACACAAGATAAATTAACTTATGACATCGCCAAACAAGGGGTCCCACCTATAATCCTACCATAAGAATCTCCTTCAACTCTAAAAAAACCCAATCTCAACTTCTACCAAGTCAAAATATCTCCAATTAAACGTTACAACCTCAAATTTAATCAAATTTATCTTAAATAACATGCATTCAACAAAACTCCCAAATTTTCAAAACATATACATACCCAAACATGAAGCTAAGGATTTGTCATCGTGCATTATAGGAAACAAAATCAACATATTCATTTAAGCTACCAAATCACAACATCAACATACAACCAAAAATCCACATGAAAATCATCATGCAATAACTAAAGTTTTAGCTTTCCTCACCATATTTAGAGATTTCTCTTGATCTCCTACAAGCCCTTAAATTCTCAAACTCACCTTTAAATAATACAAAAGAGAATTCAATTTTAGAATCTCAAAGTGCTTTTAGACTTCTTACAAACTCATAATCCTAAGAGGAAGTCCAAGAAACACATGTAGAACCAAAAATTTTCACATGCATGTGGATCTTTTCTTATCTAACGAAAAAGGCAAAGATAAGACTTACTTTATTAAAGAAGGCTTGGTCTGGACAAAAAGCTCTCCTAACGAGGGGCTCTTCTTGCTTGGTATGTTGAGACTGAGAAAGAGAATGGTTACGAGTTTCACATTCTCCCTAACAACAACAAAATTTTCATCCTAAAAAATTTACTTACAAGAGAAAAAATGAGGGTAAGAACTTTTCATTCTTCTACTAAGACCCATTTGTCATTGCTTGATATACCGTTCCACCACACCTATATCAAACTTAAAACCTTACCTCGGTGCTATTTGACACCCATACATCCACTTCTAAGATTACACCACACTAAAAACCATAGCCTTTAAGAACTTGATTTCACTTGCTTCGTCTCATGTCCACCTTCCTCTGATCAATCCAACACTTCCAGCTCTTGGTGATCACCGAACACCTTTTACTAACTTCATAAGAATAATACCTAGGTTATTTTAAATAATTTCTTCTACATCAACTAGCAGGTCATGAATAAGATAGTTCTTCTCATGCACCTCATTGTTGAGAAACATAACCTATCATCCTTTCACTATGCGACTTTGCCTCAACAAACATTCCCATAAACTTCTAAAATTGATAAGACATTCAAGTTCCTTCCTTTAGTGACACCTTTAAAACTTCCCCTCCTTCTCATTGTTTCAACTAATCAAATCCACCTACCCTAAGAGATATATTTTCCTCAATCTAAACTTCCCCTTGGATAGCTTAACAAACAATCACTTCTTCAACCTCACCAACTCGGCAAGATTCATCCTGTAAGAGTTACTGATAATGGTCTTGCTCCCAGTACTAAGTCAATAGTGAATTCCACCTCTCCTCTGGTGATTGTCCTAGCACATTCTTCGAAAAACATATAAAAACTATTCCACAACTATGATCCCTTGAATTTACTTTCTACTAGCCTTCACTAAATAACTCAAAACACAAAACAGTTGACTCCACTCATCCACCTATTGTTCGACCATTAACTCAAGCTCCTTTAAATCAAAGAACATCATACTACCTAATTGATCCCCCAAGCTTTACTCCATTTAAGCCTTACATACCAGATATTGGTTTCTGAAATGTTTTCTTCTGCTTATTTTGGTTGAATTTAATTGTTCTTTACTTACTAGAGTTGTTGAAACATAGATTTGGAGTTAAGGATTATGTTTGTGCAGTTTTGATTAGAGAACATAGCTAGATATTGTGTTAATTAGCAGAGTTGGGTTAAATGTGATAGAGTCTAGTGTTGCTTGTTTTGTGTTGAGTATTTTCCTTTGTAGTTTGACTCCTTTATTTTTCTTTCACTTTTTAGTTTGTCTCTGCCCAGGAGAGCAATTTTTCTTTCTCTAAATTTGCTTATTTTTCTATGTTAAAAATATTTTCATAGGCTTCTTTAGCTTTTAATTTTTTAGAAATAGAAATTGGTGTAATTAGGGTAAAAATAAGATTTTGATAGAAATAGAGTTAATTTACTCTTTTTAGTTAAATAAAATAAGTTTTTAAATAAATAGGTTATATTTCATTTTTAGAAAAATATTTTAGAAAACAAAATAAAAATAGTGTCTAGAATAGTTTTTTAATTTCATTTTAACCCTTCTTAAATCAATTTTGGTTGTAGATTTAGGCTGTTTTAGGCAGAAGCAGATTGGGCTGATTTGATTAAAAGAGTTAAGTTGTTGGCTGGTGCTGAAGAATTTTGAATTGGGCCCTGATCCAATTGAGGTTGATTGAGCCTGTTTTGCATTTGGCTGGTAGATTTTTTGCATTGAACATTGGGCCATTGGGCTTTTTGGACCAAAAGGGGATTGGGCCTGCATTTTAGTGCAACGATGACGTTTTGAGATTTGAGTGTTACTCCCTTAACCACTACACTATTCTCCCTACACTTCCCCAATTTTTTGTAATTCTAAAAATAACCTTAGGTAAATATTATTTACTTTTTCATTTTATTTCAAATTCTAATATCTTTCTCTTTTCACTCCACTGTTGCACCCCACCCCACCCCCACATTTCATTTTCTAAATTCTCTCTTTCCATCTTCTTCTTCTCTCCATTATTTCTCAATACCACTCCAACCCCTTCTGGGCAGCACCATTTTTGTACTTTATCTTTGCATCCCTTCAACACAACCCATCATTCATCTCCATGCCCACAATTTTTCACATAAATAAAATCACATAGCAGATTCAACCCCATGCTCCATTCATCATCATCATCATCATCAACCAATACATTTTCCTTCACCTTTACCCTTCATGTTCATCTTCTTTCTCACCTCTTCATCATCTTCAAAAAATTCCAAACTCAACCTTTTTCCTCCAACATCTTTTTCATCTTTTTTTCTCCAACAAAACCATTGTCTAAACAATCATTCAAGGCCATATCATTTTCATCCCCTCCATCCAGTTAGCATTCTCGTCTAACACACATATACTCAATCAAAACAAAGAAACTTTTCGAACAGAGAGCGCACTAGGGAGGCAGTGCGGCTGCCAACTCCCGATTTGTATTTCGAATGAAGAAAGAAGCGTCACCGGTGGTGGTCCCGGAAGCGAACAACAGTGTGACCCAAAGATGAATAAGGAGTTCACGTCTTCGTCGGCAGTTCAATCGGAGGGAAAGATGTGCGGCGACGATAATGACATTACGAGCTTGGTAGATGGGCACATATTGCGACAACCTGGAGCAATTGAAAGGTGGAAAAGTGAACAAATGAAGAAACGCAGCCATCGCTCAACACTAACCTAGCGTTGAGTGCTAGCCTGGTGGAAGAAGACTCTAGTCAACACCTAAGCGTCAACGTTGAGGGAAAATTAAGTATCGCGCCCACCGTTGAGCGCCAATCTCTTCAGATAGATACGGCAAAACGCTTAAGTGCCAATGCTAAAGGGAACTAAGGGTATCGCGCTTACCGCTGAGCACTAGTCTTTTCGGCTGGACCAGTTTCTGCTTTGTTTTAATGAACTGTAAATAGATTTGTACGACCCTTAGAGGTCATCTCTTAATAGAAGGAGGTGCAAAAGCACTTTTTTCACCCCTTGGAGGAGGATTTTGGATGCGGGAGCTCCAATCTATCAAATCTAGGGTTTATCTTTTCATTCTTTTCATCTAGTTTCACCATGTCTATGATGAACTAAACCTCCCTTGTTGTTGGGGGAAACGATGTAAACCTATTAAAACTCTCATATATTGAATTATTATTCATATTCTTTCTTCTATTAATTGTTAGAGTTTTTCCTCCATTATATTTGCATGCTTTGTCTAAGACATTATTCTATAGTGTGATCTTTGATTCTATCTATATGGACACATATGGGTAAGTCTAGACATGAGGGAATTCTTTCGGGAGCAATATTACCTAGACATAGGGATAGGAGGACCGATTGCTTTTAAGCTTCTGTGCGAATTAAGTAATGCATGAATAATTGCTAGGGAGACAAGACATTGTAAACTAGTGATTAAGAGTAGGCTCTATTCACCAAGACATTGGGATTAGGGTAAATTAGAAAGTGGCATTAACATTAACAAAGAAAGTAGAATAAAGTAAAATTAGTAAATATATGAGAGTGGATTAAGATAAGTCGGAAACCCCAACAACACCATTCATCCATATCAATCACCTGCGTTATCTTCTTGGTTAATTGATCAAAAATTTTGCATGTGCATGTTTAATTTTCGTTTTTGCATTATAAACCCTAATTTTCATTATTCAAGTCTTATAAAATCAATAAATCACATTAAAGTCTAGGCCTATGAGTCTCTAGGGAAACGATATTTGGTCTTACCACTTATTATTACTTGATACGATTCGGTACACTTGTCGGAGTCTTAACATATATCTTATCTGGAAAGAAAATTTCCACTGACTCTTCTTGTTGTCCTGGCTATATTTCACATTTTTTTCGTAATTAGCATCATTGATGCAGTTGGGCTCTTTGGACCTTTTTTATTCTTCAACAACTTGTAGTATTGCATTCTTTGTAAAGCGATTAAATTTATGATGCTTTTAGCTTTTTTTATAGGGATTTTCATTTTTATATTTTCATTGCAAATACGAGCAGTAAATATGGGAGGGGCAATGGTGGATGTGGAAAATCAAACCAATGTTGGAAACCTGACTTCTAGCAATTAAGCCATATTTATTTTAGAGACTGATTCTGGTTTTGCATAACAGTTCTACTAGTAATCTCTACCATTTTGTGCATTCTATGTATGAATTACTAAGGATTATGTTATTCAATTACAAATTATAGTTTCATATTATTTACATTAAATTGTATTAAAATTTAATAATAATATGATCATATGATTCATATTTTAGTATATTCTTAACATATTACCCATGTTTTGTTTTTATTTATATAAATAAGACAATAAATAACATTAGGTTGATATAAATTTGTGTATGGATTTATCTAAAAGAAAGTATAATCTGGTAAGCCATATTAAATTTTGAGTGAAAAATGTTTTTCTATTGGTCTATATTAGTTCACCAATATTGTTTATTGAAAGAATTATTAGCATTATTTGTTTTGATCTGCTAAGTAATTTTGTTTAATTTTGAGATCCTAACATCTATTATACACATCTTTATTCAAACAAGATGAACTAGTTCAAAGATCCTAACATGTTATAACCTAGACTTGACCGTCCGAACTTAGAATGATTACCGAGCTATGGTGGGTGGTGCACTTGTGATGGCCTCTACTGCTTTGCAAACCCATTGCCAACGGATTTCACCCTACCACACTCACAATGTTAGCTTGTTTTGGGCCTTGAGGCATACTGGAAGCCCCCAAGACTAAGACCTCATGCTACTCCTTACGACATGGACCAATCCTCTCTATATGAGAATGAAAGACCTTTGGAGTTTCAGGATAACCCCCAAGGCTGAGCTCCTACATTCATTCTAAATAAACTAGGATCTCACCAAGAGATTCCACATTTAAACTTACTTTCACCACTTAGAAATCACATACCTTTACTTGGAAACATACTCATGACAATAATCAGTTATATACCTTAATCCACACTCAAACATACTTCATAACATATTCAACAATTCACTTAGATAAATTTAAGACAAGGAAGAAAAGAGTGAACTAAAACTCTGACCATTCGCTCAAAGCACACTCTCGCACAACGAATCTAGAGGTTTCTCGCATAGCGACCCAATCTCGTTGTGCGAATAAACTTCCAATAGTACCAGACCTCAACCCCTCGCATAGCGCCCCAATTTGCTATGCGAAAGCCTAGACAGTAGTTCAGACCCCTAAGAACTCGCAGAGCGCACCCCTTCGCTATTCGAATAAATCTGGGACAGACCCCAAGCCATAACTAGGCGCTCAAAGAATTGATTCGTTGTGCGAATCATCAGTCAGAAGGCAAACCCCACAACCATTCGCACATTGCACCTTCTCGCTATGCAAATTGCTCAGACAAAGAGAAACTCGCCATGACCACTCGATGTACGAATCTATTCGCTCAATGAGTCTGCATAATTCTATAGAACGAATTCTGCAGAATTCTGCAACTCAGACCCCTTTTACCAATTCTAACTATTTTTCCTAACTTCTAACCCTCCTAAATTGTGTTATATACCTAATTAGACTTAACTAAATGCTTTTAAACCTTCCTACCATCAATCTAAAGTGTTTATGGACTAAATCCTACTACAAAACCTCTAAAATCACAACTATAGACCCAAAATCCAATCTACCACTTTTGATACATTTTTTTACCAACTTAAGGCTCAGGCAAGTCACATTTGACTTACCAAAGCTGCTCCAACACTCTAATTGAGCATCTAACCTCTAATTCTCATTTTCAATACCCCACTTCCTTTAAAATAACTCAAAATCCACTGTAAACTATGTCTACTCATCACTAAACCTTCGTATCTTAGATTTCTAGCATAAAATATATTTCACCACAACCCAATCAACATTCCATTTCATTCATATGCACCATTCAACACATCATACTCAAATACAGTCAATTTAAACAGGAATGGTCTACAAAAAACCTAATTTCTATTCCAATAACACAATACTCAAAAATTCATCATACAAACACAAGTTTAATCACAATTACAATGTCTCTAGCTTCCCTTACCTCTAATTAACAGCACAGCTCAACGAAACCTCGACAGGTGCTTGCATCGCAAGGAAACTCTAGAAAACCCTACAAATCACCCGTTCGTGATAGGAAATCAACCTCAGAACCTAATTTGAGCTAGAACTTTAAGAGAAAAACAACAAGATACATGCAAGAAGAAATTGTTGCATGATCACGGTCTAAGAATGTACAAAGAAAGAGGGGAAACATCTTATCGGCTCAAAACAGGAAATTGATTGGTAGAGATTGTAGCCTTCGACGCCAAGATCGTCTAGGCACTCCCTAATCGTTGAAAAGATAACCTGATAGTGAGAAATGGTAGAGAGAAGTCAAAGAAACGGAAGAGAATAATATTTTAGAGAGATAAAGTGTTCTTAAAGTAATGAGACACATTTATAAAAATTCTATTTATATTATAAGATTATTTTAAATTAAAATAATCGGTCTTATTATTTTAATATATCTATCTATTCTAATACTTTATTTTTTAGGTTCTTACAAATTTTGTCTTTTAATATTTAAAAAAGTATTCTTTTTCCCTCTATTTTTAAGAGGGATAAGATTTTAATTGCCTACTTAACATCGATATTCCTTCTATCTGCTTCATAATGCACCTGAACTGGGAAACTTTTGCCAATAACGAAAGTTTGAATGAGTGCGTCAATCCCATCTTCAAAGACTATGTTGTTTGCAAGATTTATTTATAAAGCAAGAATGAAAGTTGAATAGAATTACAGAAATGAAATATCTACATAGTGTGTGAGAAGACATTGAAACCATCTCTTCCTTTTTTTTTTTATTTTAACAACCTATTAAATATGGAAATGAAACCTAATAGAATGTTAAACCTATATATCTATCACGATGCAATAGATATAGAGATCTCACTGATCACAATGCAACATACATATCTAAATCTACTTAGACCATGCAACTGCATCGATCTCATCTTGTGTACTCCGATATAACTCAAGCCTATTTGCAAAGGCACTTTGTCTTTCCATTATTGCAAGATCCTCATTGAACAATGAGGACAAACGCTTGGGCTGTCAACAAGATTTATGCATACTGTTAGTGTTTAATTTATTAGGAAAGGAAAATCAGCCAAATATAAAAAAATGTCCGATAAAATGACACTAAAAACATACAACACAAAAATAGGAAACACAGATTAATTCTCACCTCAATTTTACCTAGTTTAGTGAAGAAGTGATCGAGAAGGCCTTGTTTGGCTTCCCGCACTTAACAATAGACAATTGACTTGGGAATTGAATGTCGAAGACTTGCACAGACCATATTGACATAAGATAGAACATTGGTTCCTGATACGTCCACAGTGAGCATGGACATCCTTTGAAGGCCAAATGGATATCCCATATTTGTTTTGGCCTTCGTAGGCTCTGTTCAAGTGGCTAACCATACAACCAGCAAAAAGACAGTGCACAACCAACGACAAAATAACATATCCAAAGCCAAAAAATAATAATACACCATAAATTAAACTACCAAACAAGGCTAAAAAAGAATGATGAAGAAAACCAGTGAAGAAAACCAACCTGGATGGAGACAAAAACAAACCGAATGAAATTTGGATCAACGCTCCTCCAACGCTCCTAAAAAACAAACCAGAGATCAATAACAATGGAAGCAATGAAAACTAAAAGGAAAATGGGGAAGAGACAAATGAAGGAAAAAAAAAAGGAAAGAAAGTGAAACGGAAATAGGGAAGAGAGGAATCCGTGAGAGATGGGTGGGGGTGCAGCTGTGGAGCAAAAATGAGTAGAAATAAGGTTTTCAAATTAACTAAAAAATCTTAAATGGTAAAAGTAAAAAAGTTTTAACTTAAGGATAAAATTGGAATTAAAAGAATTTGGGGAGGTGGAGGAAGCATGGTGTGGTGGTGGAGGGAGCAACACCTTGCTTAGGGTCGTGTATCTCATACATCATTTTGCAAAGGACGAGCACCCACGGGCTAGGGTTTCTAAGGGAGATTGAAGCGAACATGAGAAGAAGAGAGCTCCAATGGCTCAAGAGTGCTTACCCAGGAGTTGGAAGCTTAAATAGGCGAGCTCAGAACGACGAGAAAGGTAAAGATGATCAAAGGGTCGAGATAAATACAGCGTGAGGAAGAAACAAAGGTCGTCTGATTTGGAGAAGCTCGAAACGTCGAGAAGGTTCCCTTTTCCTTTTTTTTTTCTTTCCTTCTGCTTTTGACCCTATAAAGAGGGGTGTTTGTATACATTTTGATTGTTTTTAGTTAGAGTTTTAGTTTTTTTTAGAGTGTTGTAACGCGAAGGGTGAGAGGCTCCGTGACATAGTTGTGCGAGATATCTTAATTTAGGGTTTATACACATTTCGTAGTGTAGATATATTGTTCTTTGCATCTCGATTTCGCAAAGGATGTTCATGGAGAGTGACAGACCATGAACGTTCTTGGTGATTTTGTTTTCAATATTAATTTCATTTTCAAGTTTTACTGAATTTTTACATTTCCAATTTATCACTTTTGTTCAATTTTATGATTCAGATTGCATTTTAATTTCTTGCACTTGGATTTTGATTTTCAGCACTTCTATACTTTGATTCTGCCATTTTATGTTGAATATTGATGTTACCTATAGATTTTCGTATTTTCCTTTTATGTTTCTTGTATTGATTGTATCAATTTAGTTTCTACTTTGAGTATGGTGGTGAATTGTAGTTTAGGATTAATTATTTTTTGGGTTTTCTCCTTGCTGATTTTGATTGTACATGATAATAATGGTTAATGTAGTGTATGTAATTGTTGTTACTTGTTCTTAGGATACGTTTTAATGATTTGCTATGGTTGAAGGTAAAATTCTGAGTTAAGTGTGCATTGGTTGGATAATAAAGTGAGAATTGCCATTTCAAGTTTTGAGATATGAACAAGAAGACTCCAAAGTGGGCTTCATCCTTTACATAGTGTCATTCTGAAGAGCAATTGAGACTCTTTATTCCAATCTATTGCACATTTGCCTCTAATTTTTGCTTTTGCCTAATATCCTTAGTCGGCTTCTTTTATTTTTAGTATTTCTATTGAATTGATTTTAGAATAGTCTTAGTTCAAATTGTGATTTTACATTTCTTTCCATTTGGTTATGTTATGTGATGATCTACTCTTTGCATTTACATTTACATTTCTAGAATAGGCATATAACTAAGAGATTCATTTGTTCATTGATTTCATGTGTTGAGCATCTATGTTTCTTTAATTTGCATATCTAGATTCATTATTTTAGATCATTTTAATTTCATTATTGCATTATTTTAGTATAGGTGTCATTCTTTCAATTACATTTTCTTTAGCATAAAATAGATTTTAGCTTCTTTCTTTTCAATTTCATATCTTTTTGTTGTCCCAACCCTACAATAATTAGTTAGTTAATAAACAAAACCAGGACCTAAATTTACATTTTCTAAACTTAATCTTGTTGAATTACGAATTGATTCCTTGGTCAACCCTTTACTTCACTATTGGGGACTAGATTTTGTTGACTTTTTATGCGGCCAAAAATCCTTTCAATAAACACTTAGATCTAAACAAGACGCAACACCAAATGGTTCCTAAGTCAAAGCATCTATGAGAGTTATGCTAAACACAAAAGTTATACTATACCAAACAATAATCAGTTAACTCTCAAACAAATAAGGATGTTGAAGTATCGAAACAAATTTTGTGGTAAAGTCCTTTAAGAGTCTCAACTAATATTGTAAAAACATGAAGAAGGCAAAACTTGCTAAACGCTATTGTTGAAGGAAGTAGAATATTAAAGCGTTTATAATGTATTAGACAATACCATGAGTTAAACCCTTTACTTTGTCTAAGGATGAAGTTCTTGTTCAACACTTGGTATCTTAGAGAAAAGCTTAATTGATAAAATGCTACTTGAGCGATAGAAAACATAAAAGTCACTTTGATGTTCTGAATAGGCATTAAATGTCATTTAATGCTTAACGCTCAAAAACAACAAAAGTGATAAGAGAAAAGATATATCTGCTGCAAGCATATCTACTATACTTTGTACCTACTACACTCATCCACCTGCTCTAATAGAAATATATCAAAAGTGAATGTTAGAGACAAAGAAGACATTCACAGAATGTTCTCTCCATCAAAAGTCGTGATAGAAAAATAGTACAACCTACTTCTATCAAAGTATTGAAAAAACAAGCATGCTCTAACAAGTTGACTTTAACCAATGGCTCTTTCACACGACAAGACAGAGAATACATAAGATTCAAGGAAAGAGCTCATCCTAACGAATATCTTTTGAGGAGCCTTTAAATAAAAAATGATTCAAAGAAAGAATCAAGAGGATGATGACTTACAAAGAGAATATCATTCAAAGAATACATCCTACGAAGAGAAGAGAAAAATATCGTTGAGAGAAAAGCACAAAAGAGCTCAAGATCAAAAAGAGAATATTTGAGAAAGTCGAGAAACACTCTCAAGCTTCATTGTAATATCAACTTACTATTTGTAAATAAAGAGAAAAGAGAGAAGCACCTATAGAGTTTGTAGACAATATTGTATTGAACATGTATCCTCTCTCTGAGAGTAATTGTCTAACGACTTATAAGCAATTAGTTTTATTGCAAATTATGAAGAGAATTAAAAGACTTGTTGTTTAACTTAGGTGAGTTAAAGATTAATAGGCAACATATTAGGTTGATACCAAGATTGTCTTGTGGAAACCAGGAGTAGGTGAAACTCAACTAGGGATACCAGGAGCGTGGTGAAGAATATTATGCAATCAGGAGTGGGTGAAACTCAACTAGACAACATATCAAGTTGATACCAAGATTGTATAGGGATATCAAGAGTGGTGAGAATACTCAATTGTAATCTTGTTGAAAATTATAGTGGAACCCTCTAAGGTTATAGGAGACTGGACGTAGCTCAGTTAGAGTGAACCAATATAAAAATATCTGTGTATTTATTATTTTATTCTCTCTCAATGCTTCACTCAATGCTTCTCTTATAAAAACCTGCAGTAGTATTTTCGTTTCAAATACAAAAGATTCCTATATCAAACCATTATTCATTAAAAGGGAAGGTACATTAAAACACTACAGTAAACATTCTGAATAGCACTTGAAATGAATTTATCGTTTAAACTAATTTCAAAGTCGAGCATTATTTGAACAGTTTATGTAAAATCTTTATACTCGATGAAAGTGCTACATTAGATTGGTTGCAAAAAAGTTTTCCAATAACATTATTCAACCCCCCTTATAGTGTTTTCAGGTACTTCATTCCTTATATAGTTCAAAATCTTTACTATTTTCATATTTTAACCTTTAACCTTTCATGACTTTCCACCTTCAAACCTTAGCAATTGCCTAGGTGTAAAACCCAAATTATTACTAAAACCTTGTTACATAGGCGAGATAATCTCTTTCAAGCCATATATGACTCAAGCAAGGGGAGAGGTTATAATGGTGTTTGATGTGCTTTCAAGAGAGATTGGGCCAACTCAAGAAAAAAAAGTGGTTAGAAGAAACCTAAAAGAGATGCTCTAGTCTATGTGACCTAAGTTGAGTAGTATAGCACAAATTAAGTAGCATAACAATACTGAATTCAAATGTGAAAATAAGTATATGGATTTTATATTTTGAAATGTGTTATTTTTTAAAATGTATTTTAAATTATATAATTCAAAATATATTTATAGATTTAAAAATACATTTTCAATTGTAAGATTTTAAAAAATTTACTTTTGTAGAATGAGTGTAGTATCAAACAAATTATATAGCTAATTTAGTTAGACTAACAAACAAGAGGTATTAGGTTCAACTTTCATTAATAACATTTTTGTTTCACAATTTCAAAAATTGATTTTGGATAAAAAATTGTTTAATGTTTTTTTATTGTGGATCCAAATTGTTATGCATTGTCGAGGTATGAAGTATATAAATGTTGTCTTACTTTTTCGGGATTTTTGTAATTTTCTTTGGTGTGTAGTTAGCAAAAGTGCAGTTTTGTTTTTATAAATATAATAACGTTTTTTTAATACTATAAGAAATGACAATGAAGGTTTTAAGGGGTTGGTGATGTTTGTTTTTTAATACTATAAGAAATGACAATGAAGGTTTTAAGGTTTTATATACTGTCGGAAAATTTTTGAAGTATCGGAAAAATACTAGAAAAGAGGTTGAATAGTGTTTATAAAAAATGTTTTTCGCAACTCTTCTGATATAATATGTTATCGAGCAGTTGATGATATTCTTTTGAAAGTTTAGACACTGGACTTGAAATATATGTATATGCGTATGAAAATATATGTATTAGTACCACTCCTGCTACTCAGCTACTTCGTTGAGATTTCCTCCAAGTATTAGTATCAGTCCTGGTACTCAACACCCTATTAAGATTTTCTTTGAATATTCACACCACTCTTGGTACTCAACACCTTGCCGAGATTTCCTTTGAGTATTCGAACCACTCCTGGTACTAGACTATCGTGCCAAGATTCCTCAACTCTAACAGAGTTCAATTGCAAGTGTTTTAATTCTCTTCAGAATTGCAATCAATGATTGCTTACAAGTAGTTCAGACTAAATCTCTCTACAAAAGGATTTGATTACAATGCAATGCAGTCTAAACACTCGCAGGTGTTTCTCTCTCTTATAGTAGTAAGAAATTTGACGCTTAAGCTCGAAAGTATATCTTTTTCTTTTTCTCTTCTATTCTCTTTTCTTCAGCTTAGATGTATTCTTTTCTTTGACTTCTTTCTCTCTTTTTCGCTTTAGGATGGATATGTTGTTGTAAGCTTCTCTTATGCTCTTGAGCTGTCCTCTTGATTTTCTTCTTGAGAGATCTTTTATTCATAGGCTTCATGAATATTTATCCATTAGACTGAGTTTGTAGTTTGTAGCCTTGATACTTGTGTTTTCTCTTTCTACTTTTTGCAGCAGTCGTTGTGTAAGTCAACTTTGTCAGAGTAGGCATGCTTTTTCAGTCCTTTGCTTGAAGTAGGTTGTATGATCTTTTTAGACTTTGCTTCAAGAGAGGAACATTCCATGATTATCTCCTTTGTCTCTAACGTCTACATTTTGATATTTGATATATAGCACTATAGATGCGTGTACAATAATTTATCTACAAAGTTAGAGTAAAATGTGCATATAGTAGATATGAAATTTCTTATACCTGTTGTTGTTTTTGAACGTTGAGCATATAATGTCATTTAAATTTAATGCTTGCTCAGAACAACAAAGTGTTTTTTTAATTCCTACCTTCAGGTAGCATTTACAATTAAGTTCATTAATCTGAAATACCAAGTGTATATAAATACTTAATCAAATGATGAGGTGCTTGTTTAACCTATGGTATCATTTGATCAAGTAAACGCTTCTTTGACTTTTGTCTCTTTTTAGACAGATAGCGTTTAGCTTGCTTATGCTTTCTTATGTGTTTTAATAATTAAGTCTTTTAATGTTTTTGTCGAAGACATTGTCTCAACCTATTTTTGTTTTCGAGAGAAGACAAATACCTAACCCGGGTATCATAAGCATTAAGCGTTTAATTCAATCTCTCATGGATGCTTTTAGACAAGACATTGTCTAGCCATGTGTCTGAGTGTTTTAGCCTAGATGTTTTTCTATTTCTTAGGACCTAACTGTTTTCCTATGTTTTTCTATGTTTGGGGTTTAGGTTCTAGGTTGTGGCTGCTTGGGGTTTGGATTCTAAGTCTTGTGTTTTTACCCTAGGTTATTTTGGTTATTAGTCCATTTTAATGTTATTTGATTAAGCTTCAAAACATGATATCGTTTGTTCGCATAGACAATTTTTTCATTAACAACTCTAGAAGAAAATGATGGGAAGTGGACTCTATCTTTAAGGTTTGAGGGAAACAAGAAAGGTGATTGCTCTAGTGGTGAACAACTATTGGTAAGTTGTGTGTGAGAGTTACAATCAGTTTCATGATCTTGGGATCACTAATGATCTTATCAATACACAAATGTACAACTCTCAAGAAATTTTCATTGCACTTTTTTTGTTGTTGAAACAATAGACTTTATTAATGGTTGTGTGAAACAAATGATGAAATTGAATGGTATTGTGAGACACATAATTATGAAAGTTTTGGGTAATGACATGGCGAGATGATGATGTGAGCCTGTCATTGTGAGCTCTACTGTGTCACAATTCATTTTTGTTTTTCTTAAGTAGACTTTACGCCATTAGCTATTTGGACGTGTTTAGCAAAAATATTAAAATTAAACAAATTTTTCAAAAAAAAAATACGACTTTGAACAAAAATGACAAACAGAGACTAAAATAGATATTAATTCTATAATTATTGATGTATATTATTACATGTGATGTTTGATTTTGCTGTTAGCTCATTCTTTATATATTTGTGTTTGATGATAGAGTAGGAGAAAATATTATTGATCTGAGCTTAAGAAACTTTGGGTTTGCTTCGAGAAACTGACTTTTTGTATTTAAACTTATTTTATATCAATTTTGATTTAATTATAAATTCTTTTAAAGTTTACTTTTGGGTTGTTTGTACAAGTAAATGAAACTTTCAATTTCCGTTAAATTTCCAAAATAAAAGATTTTGAAATTTACGAATTTTAGTAAAGTATCTTAATAGTATTCAGCTGGGATGTTAAATTAATATAATTTATAATATATAATTTTTTTGAAATGCATTTAAAATTATACAATTTAGAGTATACTTACAAATCAGATAATACATTCCAATTTTAAAAATAATATATTTTTTTCACCAAGGTAAAACCAACATTTCATCATGCGTATGCTTTCATATATAACACAATTATTAAATATACCTAAAGGCACATAACTTTATTTAACTTTAAGATAAATTTAAAATAAACTTAAAATTATGTGTTAATTATAATTAATCAGAAAGTATATAACAAAGAACTTTATATTTTATAACTAATTATAATTAACATATATTTTTAAGTTTATTTTTAATATGTTATAAAGCGAAGTAAACTCGTACGCATTAATGTACATAAGATATTATATAATTAATACATTTTTTCAACTTTATTTTAAATATACCTTAAAGCTGGGTAAACTTTCATGCATTTTTGTAAATTTATTTATGAAGATGGAAGAAAGTATGGAAAAGGTAAAAGAAATATCATTTTTATTCTTCTATCTCGTTGATTAGGAAAATGTTTTTTTAACTATTTTTTACAACAGTCTATATAGCAGCTTATGATTGGTATGTTTTAAATATACTAATCAATAAAATAGTGACAATAATCTACTGTTTTAAAAAAAGTTAACATATTATAATCCCACTAATTAATATACAAGTTTCACGTATTTTTGCGCTCTGATTGACGATCAAGTTGGTCAGTTACTCCAATATCAACCCTAAAATTTCTACAAACCAAAACCAAATCTGAAAAAGACAGCTCAACAGAGCAGCATATATTCAATTTGTTTATAGTGATTGTATAATAAATAAATATTGATGGTATCTGCAGTAATCTGAACCTAAATGTTTTAGCACTAAAAGGCATTACATTTTTTGGCAAAAATGTTGAAGAATTCTAAGAAGCTGTTTATTAATAATAATACAGTATCGGTATGAGCCATGTACTTTGTAATCATGCTTTCTTCCCAGTAACAAACTTATAATAAAATAATTGAAGTCAATGGATATCCTACACTTACAACAACTCATCTAATGGTGACAAAACATCTATTCCCTTGTGATGATGCCATGTAGAGAGAGACTGCCATTTTTGTTGCTGAAATCAGGGTGTACTGCAATCTTGTTGACTCTCCATAACAAGGCATGAAATTGGACACAACAGGCATTAATCGGTAGCTGAAACGTTCTATTGTGACAATAGAACCTTATTTCAGTAATTCAAGTCGTTTCTTTGTTAAATTGATCTTCTCTTCTGCTTCTGTGGCTTTTTCTTGCACCCCGCGGACCACAGCTTCCGGTGCTTTCTCTACAAACTGTAGCAAGTCACAGAAATAAGAAATTTGGCAAACACTCTTGTACTTTTGTGTATCCATGTTAGAATAATTTTATAAAAACACTAGTACTAGAGAAGCCTAGAAAGGCGTTAAACAAAAATATCACCAGGTAATAGTCAGTAACTTCAGTAGTTTATTTTAATTAATACTGAAAAAATCATTCTTATTACTCAATGTGAGATTTGGATACTTCAAAATACTCGAAGTTGTTTTCGGATATCGAAACACTTGATCTTAGATTTTATATTATCTTAAAACATAGTGTTAAAAACTCTGGAACACTAAAAAAATACTGTTAAAAAATTTGGAACACTACTTTGCTACCTTTGCTCAGTTTGTTTAGAATCATTTCGTATCTACCTATATTATCTGATTTTAATAGTTTAGCAGCATAAATAACAAGGGTTTGTGCACATTAAAATAATGAGAGGGTAAGTAATATATCGTTTCATACTTGAGGAGAATTGAGTTTAGATTTTAATGCATCATATTCCTTCTGCATCTTGGAAAGACGCTTTGACAGCCGTTCAATTTCTGCAGAAATATCAACCATATCGGCCAGAGGGAGATAAGCCTCCAGTCCCTCTCCAGCCACGAGGTGAACTGACTGATCTGCATTTCCTGAAGTATATTACGTGACATTGTTTCAGCCGCCAGTATTTATTTAGAACCAATAAATAATTAACTTGAGAAAAAGGATTCAAATTCAATCTTCAACCATGGAGGGCAAAAAGTTCAGTAGAAATCATGCCTGGAGAAGAATCTGTGAATTCCAGATTTTGTAGATCCAGCCGAGAGAGAAGAGCTAGAACCTCTCGTTCTTCCTGATGAAAAATAAGATACACCACAACATCACTTTGTTTTTCTCAAGAACAAGAGCAGAGGGGAAAATCTATGAAATTCATCAAGATTACAGCTCCCGTGTTGCACAGAAATAAATTGATTCCTCCAAATATGGGGCAGGTCAGTTTTTAAGAAGATAGACGGAAAGAAGAAAAGATCAAGAGGAATAAGGTTAGGGACCAAGAATTGGAAGAGTTAGAAAAAAAAAAAAATTTATTGGACATATGAAAAAGAAAAGAAAAATTGAACACTCTCTCCTCTAAGGTTTCCTCTTCACTAAGGATTTCAACTTTCACAAAGAACTAATGCTCAATCTGTCAAATGAACACCCCCTCACCAATCCTTATTTCCTATCATTAGAGAATAATAACGTGTAATAGGAAAACATTACTTCTTTAATCCTAGATTATTAGCTTGTTTGTTGTGCCAGCTGTCCTTTTTGTTAGTTTGTTATATGTATGGGCACACCTGTATCCAAAATGCATCTTCTATAAAATGCTACATTTCCTCACTGTTTTTAGTGGGTTGAAATAATGGAAACCTTTTTTACATTTTTAATATTTTTTTCTAAGACCTATTTATGCCTAACACCACAAGTAACTCATTAATATTCTAACCATTCCTGATTTCTCCTTCTCCATATATCATAACAAAAGCATACTTACGATTTATATATTAAAACAAAGAAAAGAATCACGTGAAGATAAATAAAATTGCAATTCATATTCATTTTCTTAAATATTGGAGGTAGAGAAATGAGGAGTAATCACACTTACAGCAATATAGTCTATAACTTCTTTGTTTGCAACCACAGATGCTGATATACGTTTTGCCGGCTCAACAGAATATTCTGCCCGAGCATTCCTGATGGCTCTAACCTAGAAAACGAAAAAAAGAAGATATAAACTAACCAAAAGTGTGATTATGTAAATGAATCATGTTCCAAAGTAATATTGAAAAGGTTGAGAGAAGAAAATAAAGATATAAACTAACCAAAGCCTGCAAATTTTCAAACTTTTTTATAGAGCCGATGTTCCTTGGAAGTTGAGTCTCGGGCCAAGGTGATACAATAAGAGCATGTTTTCGGTAAGGGAGTGCCTATTGGCAAAAGAAAAAAATATATATGATAGCAGTTCCATTTTATAGTCACTTGAAGAAATATTGAGATAGACTACTGCTGATTTTAAAGGCAGGTATACAAAGAGAAAGAAAATAGGGAGATTGGCTGGAATTGATTCAGTAGAAATGGCTTTCCTTCTTATGCAGAGTACTGCTTCCCAAAAATAATATGCATTTAACATACGATACACAAACCCCATGGATATTATCACAAGTATTTTTTCTTATATTTGCTGAGTGTGTAATACCACATGTTATCTTTATGTATTAATCAAAAGTTGAGGTAATTAGGGACCTAAATTCTAGCAAAACGAACTTTTACAAAGGATGGAACTCAAAGATGATGTCCACAAGGCCTTCAGCAAGGACAAGGCCGAGTTTAGCTGCTCTGGCATTTCATCTTCATCCTCTTCATCTTCCCTCAAAGATTCTGTTGTAAATTACAAGGCTAGGAAAGTGTAACAGTAAAACCATGCATAGCAGTCTTTTATTTTGAAATACATATTATATATATAGTGCAAATTCTAAAGGTGATCATGCACACCAACTCATCTGTAAAATTCTGAAAGAAGGTGATGTCTTACTGTCTTGTGTAATCCACACCATGTATTTTGAAAGTAATTTCATATCCTTTATGGTGCTGAAAAATGTTGGAAGTCCTACATCAACTAGAGGTAAGACCAATTTATAGTATATAAATGAATGCAAACCTTATCTACAAGCCGCTCTTGTGAAATTGATTTAGGCTTAAAGTCTACTTCTTAACATGGTATCAGAGCCAGGTTAGAGTCTATCCTAGCGATATTGTGTTGCTAGACATATTGTTCCACCCGCTATTGGGTCGCTATCGGACCACCCATTAATATTTAGTCTCTCATACTCAAGATGTATATATCTCGGCATGAGGGGTGTGTTTGAAGTCCTACATCGACTAGAGATAAGATCAATTTATAGTATATAAATGGATGCAAACCTCACCTTACAAACCGGTTTTGTGAAGTTGAGTTAGGCTTAAAGTCCACTTCTCAACATTACTAATTATCAGTGTTATAAATGGCATATTACTAGGATAAAATTATTCTCAACATCTCCACTGTAGTCAAGAAAATATCTTCAAAATCTTCCTATTCATTTCAACATATTTTATTGTTAGATACATTTCGTATTTGTGGTGTGCAAGAGCAAGATGTTTGATGAAGAATATTGAAGCTCTGGGAAGAGAAATATTTACGAGCATTGTCAAAAGCATGGTTTCCTTAGGATATAAGCAAAGCCAAGGAGATCATACTTTATTCATAGAGAACTTTGTTATAGGTAAACTTATACTATTGGTGGTCCATGTAGATGACATGATTATTGTAGATGATGAAATATAGAAATTGATTTTTAAATGAAAAATTGGCAGCCCAATTTAAAATGAAAATTAAGGGAAAACTTACATATTTCCTTGGAATAGAGGTACTTATTCAAAAAAGGAGATTTTCATTTTCCAAAGAAAATATGTACTTGATTTCCTTAAAGAAACTGGTAAGTTGGGATGAAAAGTTTTAGGAGTTCCTATTAAATAAAATCATAGAATTGGAAGGGAAGAGAACTCTCTTTTACAAGAAACAATATCAAAGATTGGTAGTAAAACTTATTTATCAAATACGAGACCAGACATTGTTTATGCAATCAGCATGGTATGCAAGTAAAAGATAGCGAAGGAATGGACAAAATTCTTCAATACTTGAAGTTAAGCTCATAAAAGGGGCTATTTTTCAAGAAAGAAGACCCTTTGACCTTGAAGATATATACTAAAGCAGGCAATGTAGGATTTGTTATTGACAAAATCAACTTTTGGGTACTGTATGTTTATTGGAGGATGTCTAGTGACTTGGAGAACCAAAACAATAGGATAGAGTATCTCGTTCTAATGCAGAAGTTTAATTTTGAGCCCTTGCTCAAGATGTGGGTAGGACTCTAGATGAATATTTGATGACAAGGTTGACATCCTCAGGCAAAGTCTGCCATTAGTACTGTTCAAAATCTAGTATTGTTCAAAATCTAGTCCAACATGATAGAATCCAATATATTGAAATTGATAGGAACTTTATTAAAAGATAACCCTAACAGGGTGTCTAGTGGTTATAACCCATGTCCTTAGAGGATTTGTTTTATTAGTTGTATTATCTCTATTAGGATTTGTGTTTTATTGTTTCCTTATTTAGCATATTATAATTACAGTATATGATGGGGATATCCCTGAATCATAGGGATCTGGTTGTCTAGGAGCTATTATTATACTTCCTAAAATAGCTTTCTAGCCTTGTATATATGGATTTTATTCTCAACATAATAAGATGAATTATTCTACCCTAAATTATAACATGCTATCAGCGCTCTCGAAATCTGGGAACTGCCTCTGACTACGCATACCAAAACCCTAGATGGCAACCTTCATTACTACCACCATCTCTTTATGGACAACCTTCATTGTTGTCACACACCAAACCCTAGCCACCAACCTTCATTACTGTAAATCGTTTTTTTGGGTCGCCCTCCTTCACTGGCTTAAGGTCATTATACTGCGTGGACATGGCAGACCAAATTCCTGAATTGGTGAATATTGTGTCACAACACACTTAGGAACAAATAGAGTTGTCAAAATGGGTGACAACCCGCGGGCCAACCCGGCCCAACCCGGCCCACCATGGGTTCGGGTCGGGTTGGGTTTGGAAAAGTTGTATTTTTTTTATGCGAGTCAGATTTCAACCCGGCTTATTTAAACCCGAATCATCCGGTTTGAATGCGTGGTGGGCCGGGTTGGCCCACCAACCCACCAACCTAATTTTATTTTATTAAAATTTAATTTTAATTTTATAAAAAAATATTTATTATTTTTTTTGCTTGAAAAAATTATTTAAGTTCCCTATTTTCTAAACTAATTAAACACCCCATGTTGGGAGTGAAATTTGTTTAGATTTGAATTATAGAAAATTTGTAATTTTTTTTATTTAAAAAAAATTGTAATTAAGTGAGCTAGTGAGCCAACCTATTTACCCACCAACCTGTGATGGGTCGAGTCGAGTTCAAATTTTTCTGGCTTGCTAATAAATGAGTTGGGTTGGGTTGGCTCACTAAGTGATCAACCCATGGTGTGCTGAGCCGGGTGACCCGTTTTGACAGCACTAGGAACAACTACTGAACCTCAACACTGCTTATCGATTGAATGGGAAGAATTATTTGAAATAGGACTATCTTGTTCGTAGAACTTTGAAAGGTAAAGGGAAAGTTAACCGCTTGACTGAAGATGCTCGTAAAGAATAAGATTCCAAATTTACAAAATTAGATGAAGAGGACTCTATGATCATGGCATGGCTATGGAACTCCATGATCCCATAAATCATTGATACTTGCATGTTTCTTAATTTTGCAAAGGAGATTTGGAATGCCATGAAGCATACATACTCCAAAGCTAAAGATGCTGCTCAACTATATGATGTGAATGTGAAGCATGTCGCTGCAAAACAGGGAAGCAAGATTGTTATAGGGTATGTCAATCAACTCAAGTCCCTATGGATAGAATTAGACCATTACAGGGTCATGAAAGCCAAGTGCTTAGATGATTCAGGAATGCTCAAAGAGTATATTGAGCAAGATAGAGACTATGATTTCTTGGTGGGGTTAACTTTGATTTTGATCAAGTGAGAGTCCAGATTCTTGGTAAAGATAAAATTCTAGGAATAAATGAAGTAGTAGCTATGGTCAGAAGTGCAGAAGGAAAAAGGGGAATAATGCTGGAAACCCCAACCATGGAAAATTCAGCAATGATAGCTTTCAGATTGGCCATGATGAAAAACTTGAAAAAGGGGGGAATAGCCAATATGGAGAAGAAAGATGAAGGAATTTGGCGTACATTTTGTAACAAGCTTGGCCACACTCGCAGTAAACGTTGGAAGCTGCATGGAAAGCCACCTAGTAAAGATTGGGGATCCCATAATTGTGACAAGGAGTGGGGAGAAAAAGGAGACAAGACTAGAAAGGGAGGACACGCACACATAAGTGTTGCAACAGATGAAGAAAATAGAGGAGTGATTCAACTTAACCAGGATGAAGTAGAACATATGAGATCATTCCTCAAAAAGATGGATAAGTCACCTGGTAGTTGTTCTCTGGCACATTCAAGTACGTTTGGTGAGTTTTTTTCTTTTGGACTTAATGCCTTAGATAAAAACCATAACCCATATTGGATACTAGATTCTGGGGCTACCGACCACATGACACCACTACCCAAACATTTCTCAATTTACACCCCTTGCCCTAGAACCAAGAAAATACCAACAACTGTTGACTACGGCAGGTCATGGAGAAGTCCAAATAAGCTCATCCATAACCCTTAAAAATGTCCTTAATGTTTCTAAATTATCTGTCAGTTTGATTTCCATAAAAAAGCTTATACAAGATCTTTTATGTAATGTTATTTTTTGTTACAATGTGTTCTCCCGAACAAGTATTAGGGGAGGATGCTTGGACATGCTAGAGAATGGAATGACTTGTATTAGTTGGACCACCCAAATCTGCCACCAAACCTGGAAAACAACACCTTTTTTCTCTGACTCAATAAAGACCAACAGGGAGAAGGTCTTCCTACATCATTGTCACCTCGGACATCCTTCCCTTTTTAGCAAATTAGATGTGGCAAGTCTTAATTGTGAAGTGTGTGAGCTTACTAAGCACAAACGTATTCCTTTTCCAATTAGTAATAATACAAGCATTTTTCCTTTCTATTTAATTCATACCGATGTGTGGGTTCCCTCATCTGTCTCAAATGTTTATGGTGTCCATTGGTTTCTTACTTTTATAGATGATTGTAGCGATTTTACTATTTCGTATGTGATAAGTATCCAACATCCAAATAGTTGCAGAAACAACCCTAAGAAAATAGCTATTAAAGGGGAAGCTAAAATTCCCAATTGAGATTCTGAGAAGCCTCCAGATTCAATCCATGCATATTTGTTTATTTAGGAGACAACATAGTCTAACTGAATGGCAAAGACTTGAAAACATCATCATAAATATGTTTAATAATAAGTCCCATCAACCTTAAAGCAAGAAATTACAGAAACATACAAAAGCATCACTATAACTTTGTTTTTTGCATTGTATATAGAGTGCAACAAATTTACCTGCCACAGCTCCTCAGTTACAAATGGCATGAAAGGATGCAGAACTTTGAGTATGTTTTCGAAAGTATATAACAGAACAGCCTGTGCCACTGAAGCAACAGAGTTGCCTCCAACTCCAGAGTGGTAAAGACGCCCTTTACTAGCCTCAATGTACCTAAAAGATCAGAGAGCATTACTCAAACGCAATGCAAAGACCCATAAAGATCAGCAATACAAACACAAACACATAGTACAACTAGTAAAAAAGCAACATACCAATCAGCAAAATCAGCCCAAAAGAAGTCATATATTTCTCGTCCCACTTCTCCAAAGTAAAATTTGTCATAGCTTGCACTGACAGATTCAATGAGCAAATGAAGTTTTGACACCTAAAAAATTGAATCAAGATTATCACAGACCAGCAACATTATAAACATATAAAATCTAAAAACAAAAACCCCTTACCACCCAACACTCAGGTAAAGGAAGATTAACCACAATGCCTTCACTGTCAAACTGAACACAATAAAAAAAGTTTTAGTTAAGACAATATGTTGAGTGCTAAGCAAACATCCACCAAGCTAGAAGTAACTGCAGTACGAATATTAAGCAAACATCCTGCATTAAAATGATAAGTGTCACAATAAATTGATCATACCAACTTTTCTAGTTTATTATATGCTTCACTTTCACATGTCTGTAGAGTTCCTACTAATATTCATATTGAGAGTCAACGAAGATTTGATGAAATTTGACAAAGATTTATTGTGATTTGATTTAGTACTATTTTTACAATATTACCTTTTTTATCTTTTCATTTAATGTTCAATTGTATCATAATCAAGGGATTATCTCCTTTTATTTATATAAATAATGGGCATGAAGACAATTTTTATTCAAGCTTTTAAGCAACAAGTATAATTCTTAAGTTAGCAACACCAAACTTGTGTCATATCAGAAGGGAATATCGAGGAATACTAAACACTCGTGAAAAAGCCGAATTACCTTACCATAACTAGACTTGACATATCATTTGCATTAAGCCTCATGAGTCAATTCCTTGATCCTGAATGAAAATGTAATTTGAGATAATATCTTTAGAATCTTCCTAATTAGAGGAAATAGATACATAATCTTTTATTTTATTTTATTTTCTCTAGATTTCCTAATTTCCCTATTTCCCTTTTTAAGAGAATTAGATTATTACAAATAGAGGATATCAGAATGTATTTTTTATGATTTGAATAATAAACCAATGTTATTTTCCACTTATCAGAGCTTGTCTGATCTACTTCCGCTGTCTTTGTTGTCCGCTAGCGGGCGGCCGTCATGGCCGCCAGCGGCCCCCCTAAAAATCTCTTTTTTAACCTGTCCTTTGTACCTTAGATCAATTGAGTGTCTTTCACAAAAGCCACCTAGAATCTTCATGACCAACAACAAGTTGATTTCCTCTGATAACAGCTAAAGAAGTTGTTCTTCCAGACTTTGGCACAGTAAAATTAGAATGGGTCCTTCTATAATGCCCAAACATTGACATTCTCATTGGCTTCCATTCATGTGCATTGTCGCCAGAATCAAAGAGACCTAAAGTCTTCTGGGAACCCTAGAAAGGCAACTGCCTCCACTGAACCAGCCGTCGCCAGCCGCAACCCAATCGATCTCCGCTGTCGATTACCGCCGGCCACCGTCCTCTGCTGGCAAACATCGTCCGCCGTCGGCCACCGTCGCAGTTTCAACCAGTGACGAGCGCATCTGGATCGTCTCTTCGAGTGCGACCTAACCCTGGTGATCGACGTCTCAGACTACTCCGCACGCGCCGTCACGCGCCTCCTTTCTCCGTCAGATCTCGGGCGCGTACAGTTCACGCGCCGCCCTTCCCTGGTCGAAAGATCACCGCTCTACTGACGTTCTGTTCACCTCACTCTCCTGAACTTCTTTTGGCCCTTACTTCACTACAACAATCTCATACTTCTTTGGGTGGCGACGGCGAAGGTAGGGCTTTGGTCTTTTGTGCCTAGTCCATGGGCTTGGTCGCGAGAGGCGCCACCGCCTTCGCAAGAGTGGATTCCGTTTCCGACTCGGTCTCTGATTCGGATTCTATTTTGAAATCAGAAGATGCAGATTCGGGATGAGGGTTCGTGAGAGCGAGTGGAGGGTTGGTTTGGGTGATGGGTGGTGGAAGATCATCATCTTCTGCCTCTTCCCCGGAGGATTCTTCATCCTCTTCTCCCGACGAAGCTTCTTCCTCTTTTTTTCCATGTCGCAGAGAAGATGTTTTTTGCGTGTTCCTCGGAATCTGAAGAAGTCGTGTGTGGCTCATCTAGAGGGGAAGGCTTTTGATAACAGCAACACAAAATTGTGCTTCCAGAATCTGGCCTAACTATAAGCTATACTTCCAAAATTTGTCTCAGAATGGGATTCGAACCCATTCCTTCTCAGACCAGTAGCTGCACCTGGTAGTTTAAGTAATGCCCATAGTTGGCATATTCACTGACTTCCAATCAGAATCCTCTTTTACTGTATTCCGCTTGCACCGTCGCTCGCCGTCGTCGGACCTCCATCTTTGTAAGCTGCTTCTGATATGCCACTTTAACGCCATCATCTCGCCACTGTACTGAATTGTTGGGATATACTTCGTGACCCGCTCTTGACAGGGAGACCCCTTTCGACGCCATCGCATCAGTTCTTTCCTCTCCATTACGAAAGGTTCTCTACCTCTCCATTTGTTTCTGTTTCTCAAGCAACCGTGCTTAGTTCCGTTGTGGTGTTTTTTGGTTTCTGCCAATGCTTTGTTATAACAGCTCACTGAGAGTTGTTCTTTGAGACCGCCCGCTGAATTGACTCTTTCAAAGTTATGGGATTCAGATTTGTCCCTCGTACGGATCGGTTCTCACCAGTTCTTCCACCTGCACGATCTGTTGTTCAGTCATGAGGAGGAGAAAGTTCCAACTACTACAGGGTAGTGTAGTCCCTGCAGGTTTGTTGTTGTTTGCCTCCGCAGGGTAGTTGTTTCCTGAAGGCCTCCCATATGTTCAGGGTAGTTAAGTCCCTGAAGGTTTGTTGCTACTCAGGGCAGTGAAGTCCCTGAAGGTTTGTTGTTGTTTAGGACAGTTAAGTCCCTTGAAGTTTTGTTGTTGTTCGCCACTATTAATGGCAATCCAATCCCTGCAGTTTGTTGCTATTCGCCACTGCAGGCCCTTCATCTGTTCTTGCAGTTTGTTGCTATTTGCTGCTGCAAGTCACCATCCATTGTTTTGGAAATCTCTCTCATCCATTGTTGTCCAAGTTGAAGTTTCATTGTGCTAGTTCGCCTTCGCCTTTTGCTGTCCAAGTTGGTTTATTGACTTTATCTTTGATTGAGTTTGTCTATTCCAAGCTTGGTTCATACAATCTTGTATGATCCAGCTTGAGGGGGAGTGTTGTAATTTGAGATAATATCTTTAGAATCTTCCTAATTAGAGGAAATAGATACATAATCTTTTATTTTATTTTATTTTCTTTAGATTTCCTAGTTTCCCTATTTCCCTTTTTAGGAGAATTAGATTATTACAAATAGAGAGTATCAGAATGTATTTTTTATGATTTGAATAATAAATCAGTGTTATTTTCCACGTATGTTGGAAGTCCCACATCTAGAGATAAGGCCAATTATAATATATAAGTGAGGTGCAAACCTCATCTTACAAGTCGGTATTGTGGGGTTGAGTTAGGATTAAAACCCACTTTCTAATATAGTATCAGAGCCATAATTAAAGCCTATCCGAGCGAGTTCTAAGTGGGCATTTTTGTTTCTATTCCACCCGTTGTCGGGCCGCTATTGGACCACCCAATTTCTACTATCACGCACGAGATGTCTATACCTCGACGTGAAGGGGGTGTGTTGGAAGTTTCACATCGACTAGAGATAAGGCCAAATTATAATATATAAGTGAGGTGCAAACCTCACCTTACAAGCCGGTTTTGTGTGGTTGAGTTAGGCTTAAAACCCACTTTCTAATAGTAATTGTGGTACTTTGGTTGAATCCTGAGGTATAAAAGAGTCTCTTGACAATGACACCATGACAGGTGGGATGATGTCTGATGCAAATTTGTTGAGAGTTTTGTTATATTTGATTTAATATTATTATTGCTTATATGCTTTCATTTAACGCAGATTGTATCATCCCTATAATCAAGAGATTCTCTCCCTTTGTATTGATTCAATACTTATGATTTTATATAAATGAAGGGTCTGATGACTGTTTTTTTCCAAAAGCTCTTCAACAACCCTATATTCTTAAGTATTCACTTCATGATTTTCAAAAGATATATATTGTTAGTTGAACAATGTAAGGAAATGAAAAATCATTGAATTGATAACAATCACACAAATTACATTCTCATCATTTCTGTTTGAAATACTCAATTTCTTTAAAATAAGGAAATACAAATATGTTGAAATGAATTGAAAAATTCTAAACATAATTTTCCTAATCAATATGGATATTGAGGATATTTTAATCCTAATAATCCACTATTTTAGTCCTAAACATTAGGACCAACAGCTTGCTAGGATAGGTTTTGTATGTCTCTAATACCATCTTCAAAAAGTGAAATTTAAGTCTAATTCAACCTCATAAAACCAACTTTTAAGGTTAGGTTGCACCCGTTTATATACTATAATTTGGTCTTAATTCAAGATGATGTGGGGTCTTCAACACCTTTATTCTGGGGTCAACTAGCATGATTTTTATCCACTTGAGATGAATAAAAAAGAATAGATAATGAATTTGAGAGAGTGATTTCCCTCTCTTAGGATCTCATATTTATAATGACATTGGAGATTTTAGATACAATGAATGAGAGGGAAGAGAAAAGAATAAGGTCATATCTAGAAACTGGGTACAAACAAAGCACACAACTTTTCAATAAATTCTATTTAAGATGACTTATTCTAACACTTCCACTCAAGATGACTTATCCTTAATATCTCCATAATGGTTAGGAAAAAATATATTTAGAATCTTCCTATTCGAGCCAATGTATTTTTATTTCCTTATTTTAAAGGGTTTGACTATTATAAACAGAAACAATAAGCTTCATCATTTGGATCTTAAACATTTCTCAAGATACAAAACCTATTTATAATAATCAAACTCTTTAAAATAAGGAAATAAAAATATACTGACCCGAATAGCAATATTCTAAAGTTATTTTTTTTCTAATCATTATGGAGATATTAAGGATATTTTTATTCTAATAAGCTAGTATTTACAATATCATTTAAGTCTTGGCTTTGTTCAAAGCTAGGCAACAATTATTATGTCTACTTCCAAGAGGACCGCAAGTTTCCCTTATACCATTCCGATATCTAAGTCTCTTCTCGTCTCACATAAGAAATTTTAGCATGAAAGGTAATGTTACTTAGTAGAAATGTAACTTCTTTCACAACTTAAAGAGTAGGGAATTCCTGAAGTGTTCTTGAGCAAAGCTTTTATCCCACAATTCAAATTGGTTATTTGAGGTTTTCTTCTTGTTATGGAAATCAAGTCCGTCATAGGTCACATCTTTTATTTTGGACATTGTGCTCAATAAAATAATTACCAATGACATTTTCATGTTTGTAAGAGCCATCAGGCTTTTTCCTTGATGTGTGTGATGTAGTAGTGAAAGCTCAGAACCAAGCACATACTTGTTCTTACACCGCTGTGTTTAAGACTCCTTGAGGAATTCCTTATTCAACATTCAGGTTGAATGTTGGGTGTCCGAGGTCCCTAATTTAATTCTTAATTTTAGGTAGGAAGAGGCTAACTTTTATTACAATGTACAACATCTGCTACAGTTTGATGCAACTAGTTGATTTTACATTCATTTTTCTCCTTTCTTTTTGTGCTTTGTACTATTCCTTTCCCTTTGTAACTTTCTCTCCATCTTAATTAATTTCTTCTTTTAACTAAAGAGAAGAAGTTGAACAAAAAATTTGTATAAGAAGTGACGAAATAAGAAAGAGGGGATTTACAAAGTGCTAACTGGGGTGTCATCCTTTTAAACATTTATAACTCATTAAAAAGAGGGGAGAGGATTAGCTGTCTAATCATTGGATGCTAAGAGTGTCCCTACCTTATAAGACAATATTTTTTCCCAAGCAGAAGTATCATTCTCATTAGGCAGGTTCTGCAATATAAATTTGCCAGCATTCCATAATTTGTTTGTGAAGGCTTTGTTGGAGGTCAACCGCTCAGTTGACAAATTAAGGTCCTGGAAGAGAAAAACAGCATCCCATCTGCATCTAAGATAATCAATTTTTTCATGGAATAAACAACAGTCTACAATTAGAATACAGCAAAACAAACCTGGCCAGCTGTGCCTAAAGCTAGTGTGAAACGTAAAGCATCTGTCCCAAATTCTTTGATAGTGTCAAGGGGATCTACTACATTTCCCAATGTTTTAGACATTTTTCTCCCCTGAAAATAATACAATTGTTACATAATCAGTTTACAGACATGCATAGGTTAGACATTAAAGTTCATAAGTTTTAAACCCAATGTTTATAGAATGATTTTGTAGAAAATATTTAAAAAATTGAACGATTACATAACTAAGTGTGCACTATTTATGCTCTTTGACCAAAACATAATTATCGAAGTGCTTTATGTTTTATAAATCAATTTCTAACTTTCCATACACTAATATAGAATTTCTACCAAAAGCATGTGCTGAATTTATATATTACAATAATACATAGATATGATGATATGCAATTAAGAAAGTTTGTATACTTTGGGTTTTCTTATTTTACTTCTCTCAAATATAGAAAAAATAATGTTAAGTGGATTTTAAATCTGATAGATATATTACGTTTTATGTTAATCATGAAAACGTAGACTTTTGATATTGTTTGACATTGATAGATATGGTTTTTAAAAATATCTTCTATTTACCATATATATATTTGGTTGTCATATATACTTATATCATTCTTCAATATATTACCCTAGATGTGTTTTTAGAGACAAAGGAGATTAATCTTATCTTAGCTTTACTATATTCAATACGGTATTAGAGTCAGGTTTTTTATAGTCAATATTTCAATTTTGAATTCACTAATAGAGGGTTTTATTGGTTCTTGTCATAGAACACAAGTTCTTATTAAAGATTGAGATCTTTGTAAGGAATCTTCATTGCCTCATCAATTTGCTAGATTGTAGTGAGTTGAAACCCAAAATACATGTCTAACTTGAAATCACCTGTGAATCCCTGATGAGTCCATGCAAATAAACATAAGAAAATGGAACCGTTCCCGTAAATTCAATCCCCATCATCACCATTCTTGCGACCCAAAAGAACAATATATCATGCCTGTCAATATATAAAAATAAGTATCACTTTATAGAACTACCCAATGAAATAAATAGTAGAGAAATAGACCATAAATTTAATTATGATTTTAGTCCTTAAAATTTGGAGTAACTTTGTTTTGGTCCAAAATCTATAAAAGGTTTTAGTCCCTAAAAATTGAAAAAAAAAAAAATTCTAATCCCTGGTGCTACAAACAATTTATTATCCTTAAATGTTAAATCTTAAAAACCTTATTTTAGTCTTCCAAATATAGTATCAACTTGTGTAGATCCTACAAGGATCAAATTCGTGACCTTCGTCTCAAGACCAAATATTTGAGATGATATTCATTCCTTTAGATCCTAATGATCATCCAAATGCAATAGGCCCTTACCAATTTGATGGCCATAAAAATTTGTAGTGGAGTTAGTACATTTAGAGGATTTTGAAAGGACAACCATGATTAGAGCACATTTATGATGGAGGGATAAGGGCAAATGACTCTCATTTTGTCAATATGGATAATGAGGATTTAGTGATCATGACCTAGATATGGCATTCTTTGTTTCCTAAGATAAGTAATGTTAGATTTTAAGTTGTGTATTTATGTTAATTGGGCTCAGCCCATTTTCTATTTAGGGTTTAACCCATATCTTACATTATAAATAAACTACCCTATGTGTATGCTAAACACATAAGGGAGATTTCTACTAATCTTCTCCACTATTTCATATGGTATCAGAGTCTGGTTCCGTTCCAGCCTGTTCCACGGTCTCCGGTACACATAACCGCCACAGTCGCCGCCGGAGTTCCAAAATCGACCGGCGACCACTCCATCCGAATCGTCTCGCCCTTTTTTGTGATTTGTGGTTGTTGTGTCAATCGGAACACTTTGGATTTTTAGGGTTTCTCCCTCTCCATGGCGTCTTCCTCGTCTACAAACACCTGTTGGTGCCTCATCTTCTTCTGTTGGTGCCTCATCTTCTGATTCCTCAATATACACCAATTATGTGAATGTACACTTGTCCATTGACAAGTTAGATGACACGAATTATGCAACATGGGCGTCCGACATCAAACTTTGGTTGAAGAGTCAGGGGTTTACTAAAAATGTGACTAGTGCTACCACAGATGACACTTCCCGCTGGATGAAAATTGATGCCAGTTATGCATCATCATAAAGTCCACCATTCACTCCTCACTGAAACAAATGTTTCGATCATATGAAACATGTTCAGAAGTATGGGCACAAGCGAAGCTATTATACACAAATGACACCCAGCGTCTTTATGGTGTTTGTCAGGACCTATTCACTGTTATTGGTTCGCGCAGTCCTGGTCCCATGGCAGAATATTTGGGTAAAGTTCATGCCCTCCTTCATGATTTTAATGAGCTATTACCTCCTGCTTCCACTCTTGTTGAAGAACTGGAACGACCAAAGTTCTTCATGTTGTTGGCATTATACGGACTCTCTGATGATTCCTCCCATGTCCGTGATCAGATTTCGGGTTCTCCTATCATACCCAACTTTACTTCTACTTGTTCTGCTCTTTTGCGTATTCTGAACAAACCAGTCATTGTAACATCTCCTCATATTGATGATTCCTCAGTTATGGCTGCCCAACGTGATGATTGAAGTCGGTCTCGCAAGCCAGGTAAAGGACGACAAAAATGTGACCACTGTGGCAAGCTAGGCCACAGAATTGATAGATGTTATGCGCTTCATGGTCCTCCTCGACCTATAGCAATGGCTAATTCTGATCCACCTCCCCGATCACCGTCTGCAGACCATCCTACTTCATCAAATACTGTAGACAACCCTGCAGTCTTCAACGAATTTCTCAGATGGTATGAGGATCGTCAGCACTCTAGTTCCACTACATCTGCATCTGTTGCACGCACAGATACAACTTTTGTTGGTCTGACTCACTCCCTCGGATCTTGGGTTCTTGACTCAGGCGCCACCAATCATATAATTGGTGACAAGTCCTTGTTTTCTTCCTTGTCATGATGTCCTATGTGTATGCTAAAACACAAGGGAGAAGACAAGGACTTGTTACCATTTATATGATCATTGGCGCCTGAGTCAAGGACCCAAGATCCGAGGGAGTGAGTCAGACCAACAAAAGTTGTATCTGTGCGTGCAACAGATGCAGATGTAGTGGAACTAGAGTGCTGACGATCCTCATACCATCTGAGAAATTCGTTGAAGACTGCAGGGTTGTCTACAGTATTTGATGAAGTAGGATGGTCTGCAGACGGTGATCGGGGAGGTGGATCAGAATTAGCCATTGCTATAGGTCGAGGAGGACGTCCATGAAGCGCATAACATCTATCAATTTTGTGGCCTAGCTTACCACAATGGTCACATTTTGGACGTCCTTTACCTGGCTTGCGAGACCGACTTCGATCATCGTGTTGGGCAGCCATAACTGAGGAATCATCAGTATGAGATGTCTCAGTGACTGGTTTACTCGGTATACGCAAAAGAGAAGAACAAGTAAAAGTAAAGTTGGGTATGACAGGAGAACCCAAAATCTGATCACAAACATGAGAGGAATCATCAGAGAGTCCGTATAATGCCAACAACATGAAGAACTTTGATCATTGTTCCAGTTCTTCAGCAAGAGGTATTAGCTCATTAAAATCATGGAGGGCATGAACTTTACCCAAATATTCTGCCGTGGGACCAGGACTACATGGACCAATAACAATGAATAGGTCCTAACAAACACCATAAAGACAATGAGTGTCATTTGTGTATAATAATTTCGCTTGTGCCCATACTTTTGAACATGTTTCATATGATCGAAACATTTGTTTCAGTGAGGAGTGAATGGTGGACTTTATGACAATGCATAACTGGGCATCAATTTTCATCCAGTGGGAAGTGTCATCTGTGGTAGCACTAGTCACATTTTGAGTAAGGTGATCTACATACCCCTGAATCTTCAATCAAAGTTTGATGTTAGACGCCCATGTTGCATAATTTGTGTCATCTAACTTGTCAATGGACAAGTGTACATTCACAAAATTGGTGTATATTGAGGGATCAGATGATGAGCCACCAACAGAGGTGTTTGTAGACGAGGAGGACGCCATGGAGAGGGAGAACCCTAAAAATCAAAAGTGCTCTGATTGACGCAACGACCACAGATCCAGAAAGAGGGCAAGGAGGCGATCACGACCGTCTTGGTTGGCGGCGGAACTCTTCGGTGACGTGCTGGCATGCACAACAGGAAGCGACGGATCTAGCGACTGTTGCGGCGGCACGTGGAGGCGCGTGGGTGGTCCGTTCGCCACGATCTTTGCACCACAGTGGTCGCCCGACCGAGACGATTCGGATGGTATGGTCGTCGGTCGATTCTGGAACTCCGACGACGGCGGCGGCGGCGATGGGTACTGGAGACTATGGAACTAGCTGGAACAAAACCTAAGCTCTAGATACCATATGAAATAGTGGAAAAGATTAGGAGAAATCTCTCATGTGTTTTTAGCATACACATACGGTAGTTTATTTATAATGTAAGATATGGGCTAATGCCCTTAATACATAATGGGCTGAGCCCAGTTAACATAAACACACAACTTAATATCTAACAATGATAACTAAGGAAACGTAGACTTTTGCTATTGTTTAATATTGGTAGTCATTGTTAATATTTTTTTTTTAACAATATCTTCTATTTACTATATTTATGTTTGGTTTCATATATATTTGTATCATTCTTCATTATAAATATATTAACATATGTGTGTTTTAGACACAAGAGAGATTAATCTTATATCTAGTTTTACTATATTCAATAAAATTCAAAGTAAACACCACAGTTGAGGGAAAATTTAGTGACACTTAGGACATTTTTAGTAATAGATGGACCAAGCAGTAAGTTGTGAAGATATAAAGAAAAATTTGAGTTGGTAGGATGGCTAAAACAAGAAGAATTAGAACCAAGAAAATTCAAACCCTCATTGTTGCCAATGTAAATTTGATCAAGACCATTAAAATGCTTGAACTATTAAATATTTTCAGAATCTCCAATAACATGGAAGGAGGCTCTAGAATCAGGGATCCAAGTAGTAGAAGGGTCTGGAGTGGATGAATTGGCTAGCATAGTAGTGGGCACATTGGAGGCAGGAGAAATAGCAGAAGTGACAAAAAAAGGGGATTGAGATGAAGGAGTGAAGGATGTGGTAGAGATGTGCAGAGGTTGATTGATGGTCGGATCATGGAGACCCAAAGATTCATGGGGTTGAAAAGATCAATCAGAACAAAAAACACATACATTAGTTGTGTGAACATATTTGAGGCAAATCTAACATTGAAAGTTAGCAAAACAACCACCACGACCACGGCCACGAACACGAGAACTACGGGCACCATCACATACAGAAAAGTGACTGCAGTTTCCTCTAGAGTTGTATGTTGTCGCTGAAACCTAGAAGATTGTGGATGTTAAGAAGTGGACGAGTAATGTAGTAGGAAAAAGGTTTTTCTGGTATTGATTGGTGCGTGACTCATGAGCAAGAAGGAGAGCCTCCACCTCGGTGATCGAGGTTTTCAAACAGAAAATGCACATTTTATTACCTTAAAATTAGATTGTGTATAAGTTAAAAATCATTTTTTTAGAGTAATTAAAATTGCATAATGCATAAATACTTAACCCGAGATAGCATCTATTGCAGAATAGCTTGTTTCCAGGCTAAGTTATATCGTCATTATATTTTCCAGAGGGTAACAGACTTTGATCTGCATTTTTTCTGAGTGAAGTAAAATCTTTATCGGCACTAAGAATCAGAAGTACATACCCAGTTTCAAGCATTGTGGTAGGATAGAATCGCTTAAAATCCTCTGCACATGTAGCTGGCCATCCAAGGGTACTAAAAGGCCAAAGTGCGCTGGTAAAAGATGAGTTTATAGTTAGCCCAAACAACTGACAGAAAAATCACAAGAAATTTAACACGTCCAGTAAATCAGGTTTCACAACTGAAAATGGCCACATCAGGTTTAAGATTTGCCCAAAAATAATTTTTGAAATAATTTCATCAAACGATTTGAGCAACTACAACACAATTAACCTACACATGATAGTTCAGCAAATTGAAACTCAGGGAAGAAACGCTAAGCAAAATGCTTCAAAGAAGACCAATGAATGCCTAAACCAAAAATCCTTCGAAAAAGAAACAGAGCATTTGTTTTCATTCACCCCTTTCAAAGTCCATATTCCCATTAGCAGAAGAAAGAATACATAATTCTAGAACAACTTTTTACCCTGAAAGGAAAAATTTAAAAGACATGAAGAACGTTTTAATAATACACAAACATGAAAAAATAAGAGTTTACAAATAGATGGGAGTATATTTTGAATAAGTAAAGAAAATAAGAGGAAATAAAAGGTGCAGAGATGCCCAGTCCCTCAACATGGATATCTAGAAACACCATTAAAAGCATTACTGAAATTACTAAAGAGGAAATAGGGAGCACCACTCTTTGAAATTTGTTATATGGAGAAAAGAGGAAATGGGGGGGATCTTATGGAGAGTTTGGAAATAGAAATGGAAGTCCATGGTGTCAAGCTCTAACTTTGGGACAGTATTTTGCTCTCCTCTTTCCTGTGCCTTTTATCTTTTCTGCACTCCCTATTTCTGTTCTGTCTTCTTTCTTATCAGAAAAGTACAAGGAAAATTGCCATTTACAAAGAAGAAATGAGGAAAGAGAGGACTCCGTAGACTTCAATTATCTGTAATTGGTGAGGCAATATAATAAAATTCAATGCATGTGAGGGTAGGCGGCATAAAAAGCATAGATATGGAGCACACAAAAGAATAAAGAGGAAAACAAAAAAGAAATGTGAATCTATCTACCAAGTACAAGACACATGTTTAGCAGCATAAAAAAAATGCCATGCCCATACACTCAATCCCCATACATTATACTGTGATAAATGGATGCCTAAATACATTTATAAACACTGGATAGATACAAACAGAATTCTCATTTCGACTATGTACAAAAAGAAAGTCATGCAGATGCATCTAAAAATGAAATAGATATATGAAATAAACTACCTAGAAAACCAAGTATCAAGAACATCAGGATCTTGATATATCTCTACATCCTTCCCATATTTCTTGCGAGCTTTCTCAAGTGCTTCATTAGCATTTCTAGCAACCATATACTCCTCTTCATTGTCTTTTCCAGCAATGTACCATACAGGTATCCTGTGTCCCCACCATAGTTGTCTGCTTATACACCAATCCTTAATATTGGAGAGCCAATGGTTGTAAATCTGCCATGACCATAATTACTCTGTATTATTTTTTTGTTCAGAAACAATTAATAACAAGAAAAAATACACAGGGAAGAGGGTAAGGTACAATCTAAATTGTAAAGCCAAAATGAAAGAGATACACAAAAGGGAATGAGGCTACACTATTGTAAATCTGTGTGGTTGGTTCAGCATTGAAGAAAACCACTATTGTCATGGCTAGATCTTGGTTTAGATATAAGTGTCATTAAAAGATAAGGATCTGTACACAGGCTGAGCACTGTAGCTGGAGGTACCACTTGATGGCAAAAAAACCATTGGGTTATGAGCAATTTGATCAGCCTGTAGCTTCCACCAGAACTTCTGGATCATGATCTTCATCTGACGATCATTAGAACAAATAACATGTTGCACATTGCGACATGTGTTCTGATAAAACTAGGGCATGGACTGCAAGGCCCATGTGATTAGATGTCTGTACCAAATTCTCACACTGATGAATTTCAGGGAAGGAGGAAGCATACTTAGTCTTATGTATCAAGGACTATTTCTAAAACTCCACCAAGTCAAAGTGCATCTTATCTTGTTTGATCCAAGTGAGTTTGGCTCTTTGGCGGAACAGCAAGATTTTGAACACCAATTAATGGAATAAGCTAACTGACCTATCCATGAAATCTCTATTGGAGAGTAAATTATGATTAGGAACCAAATTTCTTGGAAAAGAGGAAGTAATAGAAGCTTTTTACTGCATAAAATGAGAGGAATAACAAATAGGAGCACCATCTCCTCCGAGAATTCTTTCTTGTAGTCCTAATAACACCACCTCTGATTTCCTTTCTCTTGTCTATATCATAGATAGGGCAACGTGAGCTGCAAATTAGTGGATTACACTTTTAGCTTTTTTTTGTTGAAAGTCTCACATCAACTGGTGATAAGACCAATTTAGAATATATAAATAGGTGGAAACCTCACTTTATAAGCCTGTTTTGTAGGGTTGAGTTAAATCTAAAGTCTATTTCTTAACATGTTATCAGAGCTAGGTTAAAGCCTATCCTAGTGAGATTTGTGTTTGTTAGACATATCATTCCACCCGCTACCGGATCACCCATTAATGACTAGTTTCATTCTCAAGATGTATATGCATCGGCGTGAGGATTGCACCACACATATATATTATAATCTAACCTTATTCCTAGTTGATGTGGAATCCCAACACCACTCACACCAAGGAATGAACATCTCTGAGTGTGAAAAAACCCAATAAATGAGATTAGTAGAAAAACTTATTTATCTCTCACACATAAGACCATATATTGTTTATGCAATTAGTGTAGTAAGTCAATTTATGCATGATCTAGGAGAAAGACACATGCAAGCAGTTGAAAAATTCTTCAATAGTTGAAGTCAACCCTAGGAAAAGGGTTATTCTTTAGGAAAGGAGACACGTTGACCCTAAAGATCTATAGTCATGCAAGTTAAATTGTTGACAAAAAATCTACATCTAGGTACTACATGTTTCTTGGACAATGTCTAGTGACTTCGAGAAGCAAAAACCTAGACAAGGCGTCTTGTTCTGGTGTAGAAGATCATATATTATACTAGGAAATGAGTTTAAGCTTAAATCATTATCACAAAATCAGCTTGTAAGGTGAGATTTGTCCGCACTTCTATATTCTAAATTGAACTTATTTCTAGTTGATGTGGGATATCCAACACACCCAATTCATGCCAACGCATGAATATTTTGTGCGAAAGACTAAATATTCATGAGTAATCTAACAGTAGCTCAACAGCAGGTGGCACAATAGGCTCAACAAAATTCATTAAGATAGGCTATGATACCAACCTAAAAACAAAAGAATTATTTTATTGATATCAATCACACCAATTATATTCTCATCATCTCTATTGTAGTAACCAAAACCTTTAAAGAAAGGAAATATGCTGAAATAAATGGCAAGATTATGAAGATATTGAGAATATTTTTTATCCTAATAATTTGCTATTTACAACAGGAAGATTTTTCTTTATTCCATAGTTTATCCTTATAATTAGAGGATATCAAATCTCCTCTGTTTAATATATGGTTTTTGTTTTCTCAATATAAATAAAGCACTCGTACTGTCTAAAAATACACATAATTTCAGCCCAAAGTATCCCTCTTTTCTATAGTTTAACATCCAAAACAATGAATCAGCGAACCTTCTCAAATCTTTCAGGAATTATAGTCAATTCTCTTTTCTCAACTGCTTGAAGTGCTTTCTCAGCTAGAGGCTCCATACTCACAAACCACTGCTTGCTAACAAGTGGCTCTATCACCTAATTCAACAATTAAAAAAGTTCACAGTGAGGAAACTTTAACAATAAACAAATCAAAGAGATAACATAGTGCAAGTTATCAACTAAGAGCATGCTTTCTTACTTCTCCACCGCGCTGAGATCTTGGAACTCGTAACATGTGGGGTTCCTTTTTCACAGCTAATCCTGTCTCCTCAAGCTCTGCCCATAGTTTTTTCCGACCATCAAAACGATCGAGGCCACTAGTATTATAAATATGATTTTCATGTTAGTCAAAACAACTTATTATAAACAATAACTTTAGCAAAATAGTTCTAGGAATACCTGTACAACCCAGTAACATCATTTAGTGTTCCATCCTTATTCATCACATTAAGTATCGGAAGACCAAGCTTTCGAGCTAGCAAATAGTCATCATGGTCATGTCCTGGGCTAATTTTCAACACTCCAGTTCCAAAATCTTTATCAACAAGCTGGGACACATAATATCAGTCAATATAGATTAATAATGACCAGGATTTCACATTAGTATAGTCCCTGAAATATTGTTGGTTGCAAAATCATTTGTGGCAAAAGAAGCCATATTCAGAAATATTAAATTTGTAACAAGAAAATATTATTGAAAGAAATACCAGTTAGAATTAAGAAGTAGCTATTAAAACATTGGGTATTATCAGTTTGCGGTTGTACTAGTTGTATTAGAACAAACAATAATCAAGCATTAAAAAAATAATTTAAAATTACTTTGATTGAACAAATTACAACTTCTATACCTTGTTAGCAATGATAGGAACATGACGACCAAATGTCTGAGGTACAATTGCCATCATACCAATATACTTGGAATATCGATCATCCTGCAGTTTAGTGCAAACTACAAGATTTTAGGATTGGCAACGACAAAATCAGAAACATTACATTCTGATGCAAGTTAAAGAAATTTAGATTATAAGTGAAGGCATTGAATATACTTCTTTTTTCAATATATAAAAAATTAAAATTCCATGATTTCAATTAATTCATTCATTAAATGGGAGAATTGGAATTTAATATATCCAATTAGAATAACGGCATGAAGTTCATGCATCACATAAAATGCATTCAGTGTTGATATGTATTTAGTCTATCAATCAATTCAATAATCATTTATTATTCTATTTCGAAAACTGGTAATAGTTCATTTCACAACACTTGAACTCAGTCCCTAAAATCCAACAAAAATCTCCGGGGAGCTTACTCTATCAAGCATCCATTCTCCTGAACAATTATCAAACTAAGATGGTTAAAAGTAATTCCGATATAAAATTCTATCTTATTGAGGGCATGGAAATATGAATAGTCAACTTTGTTCCACCAATGAACACAACATAATTTACTGCTCGTGTTTAACTAGATTCAACCCTACGAGGACAAGAAATCTATCTATCTACCTCTGGATTAACTGCTAGTGCCACATCACCAAATAAAGTCTCTGGTCTTGTTGTAGCCACAGTCAAGAAGTCACTCCTACAAAAAGAGTAATCTCTAAACCATCAATGAAAGGTGCATCCACAGAGTATGAAATTAAAAGAAAACAGAAAGATGATGATACCAGCTTTCTGTCATCACTGAAATAGGCATTGAAGATTAAATATTTCTAATTCATATGTTCTGGTCTGATGATCAATAAACATTTCACACACAAGCAGATATACGTAATAGTTAAGGCACATTTTTGTGTGCCAATAATCTGAATTCTTCAAGCAAAATGAAGAAATAAAACAATGACTTAAATGCTGATAGGAAACTGTTCTCAATGGTTCCCTTAAGGTCTATATACCTAGGGTTTTAGGCAAATACCTTGCCTCTTCTTTGTATCCTATAAATACATCAGTAAAAGCATACCAATGTAAGAAAAATATACACTACTTTTTCATCTCATTTATTCAAGTGAAGGTAATTCAAATAAGTTCCTAAACAATCGTTGTTGGAAAGGACTGTAAAGGCGAAGACAAAATAACATATACTCCAGAAATTGAATTTGAACAAATTAAATTAAGAACAATTCATCATTCGCGAAGTGCAATTCACAATCGCCAAGCCCAATGGAACAAATGAATTAAGAACTGAGAATAATTCACCGTCCCCAAAGTGCAATTCATTATCACCCAGCACAATGAGAACCACAAAAAAATTAGATTTTTCAGAACAAGAGAGCAATGAGAACAAGATTGCAAGAGAAAAAAGATGAGAATAAGAACTAGAACTAAAAAAAATTATCGACCGGCCAGAATGTCACCAAAGGGTCACAAGGTTAGAGAGGAAACAAGTAAAACATGATAACGAAAAACTTTGAAGGCATTTTCCACAAGCTCTAACCCATTTTTTACCTAAAATCACCTCCAAAAATGCCCCTGTAAAGTTAATATTTGAAGCCCTTCTCAGGATTTGGGAAACCATAACAACTGTACAGCAGCGACAGTAAACTGTCTGAAATTCTAGCAGTGCATAGGTGTCAAGTGGCTACAGTAGCATGCTATTGCCAACTCTATTACATTTGAATAAAAACCTTATGAAAAGATGAACTTTCTTTTATAAAACATATATATATATATACACACACACATATATATATATATATATAAATATATATATATAAGTTGAAAATAAGACTTATTTTATTATTCTCAATAATGAAAAATACATTCTCATACTCTCTATTTATAATAATCTAGTTCTCATAAAAAAGAAAAATAGGAAAAGTAGGAAAAAATAAAATAAAATAAAAGATTATTTATCGATTTCCTCTAATTAGGAAGATTCTAAAAATATTATCTCAAATTACAATAATATATATATATATATATATATATATATATATATATATATGAGTTTGCTAATTTACGTTTTTTAGTTGGTACATTTTAGCAAAATGTACCAAGTTTTAAGTTAAAAAAAATCCCTATTAAAAAAACTAACTTTAAATCCAAGGGTATTTTAATAATTTTAAAATTTAGTTTAAAATAACAAAATAAGAGGTAGTTATTTATCATATGAGTACTTATTACTTTTTATTTTATTTTTTATTTTAAAAAACATCTACCTTTTATTTTATTTTTTATTTTAAAAGAAACTACCTTTTAAAAAATATATAATAAAAGAAAATAACTACTTATACACACGTGGATCAATCAGATGATAAATAACTACCTTTTATTTTTTTTATTTTAAATTAAATTTCAAAATAATTAAAATATCCTTGGATTTAAAGTTAGTTTTTTTTTAATAGAAACTTTTTTGTAACTTAAAATTTGGTACATTTTGTTAAAATATACCAACTAAAAAAAATCCTTAGGTAAATTATCAAATCTCATATATATATATATATATATATATATATATATATATATATATATAACATTGAATAATTAGTAGAAGCATCCATAACATACCTTCCGGCAACGCGATACTTGATATAATACAGATATCCAGACTCTTCTGAATATTCAACTTCCTAACCATAAAAGCAAAGGTTCAATCTGAACATTCAAAACCAATAAGTAGTAACTAACAATAGTACGATACAATCCAAATGAAAAGGTACTTACCAAGTCCGAAACAGCAGTTTGTAGAGTAGGTGACCAGTTTACCATATATGAACCTGCAGCAAACAGATACTTCAGATATTTGTATAATACACCTCTAGATAACATGTAAAGTATTAATATAACCTGTACCTGCATACAAAATTTAACTTAGTTACCGAAGTCACTTTAAAAACCAGAGTTAACATCATTACCAGAAAAGAGTAAAGTCAAGTTTCTTTGAGAATAGAAAAAGGAAGTTTAACATTGAGGGAGTCGATGCTAAAAGTATTGGCATACTTTTAGCATAATTTACAGCACCCTCTTTATCATATCCAGTGGAGCACATTATACTTTATGCCTATGAAATCCCTCTTTATGCCTAAAAAATATCAATATCTCCATAATAATTAGGAAAAAATACCTTCAGACTCTTCCTATTCATCTCAGCATATTTTTATTTCCTTTCCCAAAGGTTTTGATTATAATAAATAGGGATCATGAGAATGTACTTGGTGCAATTGTTATGAATAAAATAATTCTATATTTTGTTCCATAACTAAAGTTGGGAGCCATTTAGAACCTATTCTAGTCATGTTCGTTAGAGCTATTGTATCACCTATTAATGCGCTCATGTTGAACCACCCACAAATATTTGATCTCACACTCAAAAAGTTCATTCCTTAACATGACAGCATATGTTAGAGATTCCACATCAACCAGAAATATGACCAAATCATAATATATAAGTTGGGTGCAAACCTCACCTTATACGTAGGTTTTGTGAGATTGAGTTAGATAGAAACCCACTTACTAAGGTGGTATCAAAGACAATGATTTGTCTTGAAGACCAACTTAGGCGAGATTATTGTACTCATGTTGGACCACCCATAAATATCTAATCTCACACTCGAAAAGTTCATTCATTAACATAAGAGGATATGTTGGAGATTTCACATCAACCGAAAATATGACCAAATCATAATATATAAGTTGAGTACAAACTTCACCTTACAAACAGATTTTGTGAGATTAAGTTAGATAGAAACTCACTTATTAAGGTGGTATCTGAGACAATGGTTTGTCTTAGAGACCAACTCAGGAGAATACAATATGGAGTGAGTGAAGAGTTCCTTCTATTGAAAGTCTTCTTGACAGAGGTTTCAGACAAGCATGTCCTACTAAGGTACTCATGGCAAAAAATGCTTACACTTGAGAGTGTGCTAATGTGAAAGGAACTCACATGAGGAGGACATTGTTAAGAATCCAAGTGTGAGTTGAAGTTCCACATTGAGTAGAAATAAGAAAGTTGAGCAACGTAAAAGGAACAAGACCCATACCCTACTGCCTTAAGGTTTTGGGTTCAAGGTGGTACCGTAGTGCTATACATGAGTTGTTCTTTGGATCATAAGGTAAGAGTACATTTAATACTATCGGCCCTTTATCTCTCGATGTTTTGATTCTTGATGCAGAAGCAATTGATCACATGACTCCTTTTCCTAAGCTCTTCAATTTGTGTGTCAAAATGACTAGAAAACAACCCATAAGAATTGCAGATGATGATAGTGTACCCATATCTGAAAATATAACTTTAGAATCATCTAATGTATTAAAAGGATGTTGTATAAGTCTCACACTTGACTAATAGCCTTATTTTTGTAGAAAAGATTTAACTTGTTGAGTAACTTTCTTCTCTTCTTATTGTGTATTACAAGACCTTGCCATAAGAAAGACAATTTTAATTGCTAAGGAAAAGAGTGGGTTGTATCTATTGGAATCAAGGGGCCAAAACAAAACAAAGGTCATAAACCAACAAGCAACATCAGAAACATAAGGAAATTCCCACATATGACTTCATAAAAGACTTGGACATCCTGCCTTCAATCTTATAACATCCTTCTTCCCTCATTTGTTCACTACAAAGTAAAGTATGTTAAGTCTTTCAAATGTAATATATGTCAATTGTTAAAGCCTCATCATGTATCTTATCTCATCTATGGTAAAAAGAGTAATTTCCCATTTCAATTTATTCACTCTATTGTTTGGAGAACTATTATAGAATATATTTTTGGAGAAAAATAGCTTGTTCCATCAATACCTAGGATTACTTGTCTTTTACTCATTCCTTTCTCATCATTGTGACATAGATCTGTTGTGTATAAATATGAGCACCAAAGGGTGACCTTTCAAGCTCTCTAAAGGAATATTGTCTCCTTTTTATTTATCACAAGTTTATCAACAACATAATTTTGTATTTTCTTACATGGTTCAAGGTTAGTATCAAAGCTCCTGATCTTGTGAGCTCTATTTTTGCTTCCATGTACATAGTCGTTGTCCAGTTGAATAAAGAAGAGATAGAACAGGTAAGATCCATCCTTAGTAAATTGGAGAAGCCCATAGGTACGTGCTCCTTGACATATTTTGGTAACTTTCCACTTTTGTTTGGGCTCAATGTTACAGATACACCATTTACACATTACTGGATATTAGACTCTGGAGCCACTGACCATATGAACCCTCTACCCAAATACTTCTCCACATATTCCCCATGTCCTAGCAACAACAAAATTTCCACAGCAGATGGAATCCTCATAACTACAGCCGGACAAGGAGATGCCCAAATAAGCCCATCCATGACCTTAAGAAATGTCCTTCATGTCCCCAAACTATCTACCAACCTGATTTCTATACAAAAACTCAACAAAGATCTTTCATGTAATGTTGTTTTTTATAGCAACACTTGTTTATTGCAGGACAAGAACTCGGGGAGGACGATAGGACATGCTAGAGAATGGAATGGCCTATATTACATGGAGGACCATAATCTGCCTAACAAGAGTCTCATCTCTAAATCCACCATGACCAACAAAGAGAAAGCTCAACTTCATCATTGTCGGCTAGGACATCCGTCATTTCAAGTTATAAAATTGATTTTCCCTTCCTTGATTAAAAATTTAAATGTGGAGAGTCTCCATTGTGAGGTGTGAGTTTGCGAAACACAAACGTGTACCTTTTCCCATTAGCAACAAGATGAGTCCTTTTCCGTTTTCCCTTGTTCACACTGATGTATGGGGTCCTACATATGTTCCTAATATTTTAGGTGCAAAATGGTTTTTAACATTCATTGATGATTGTACTCGGGTGACTTGGGTATTTTATTGAAACAAAAATATGAAGTTTGCTCTATGTTTGTCCAGTTTGTCTCAATAATTAAAAATCAATTTGGGGTCAATATCAAAAGAATTAGGTCCGACAATGCCAAGGACTACTTTAATCTTGTACTAAACTCTTTTTGCCAAAAGGAAGGGATAATCCATGAGTCCTCATGTGTGAACATACCCCAACAGAATGGGATTGCAAAAAGGAAAAATGGTCACCTTTTAGATCAAACTAGAGCTCTACTTTTTCAACATCATGTTCCTAAGAGATTTTGGGGGGAAGTCGTTCTTACTGCCACCTATCTAATCAATGGGTTACCTACTAAAGTTTTAAACTCAAAAAGTCCCATGGAAGTTTTATCCTCATTCTACCCACACTTAGACCCTACAAATAAACTCCAACCTAGAATAGTTGGGTGTGTATCCTTTGTACATGCTCATAGTAATGAAAAGGGAAAATTGGATCCTAGGGCTGTCAAATGTGTTTTCTTAGGGTACTCTACCACACAAAACGGGTACAAATGTTTTCAAACCCTTTCCAAAAAAATTATGTGTCAAGAGATGTCACCTTCAACAAACAAGAGAGCTACTTCAAACAGCCTCATCTTTAGGGGGAGAATGTAAGAAGAAGATGAGACTCTCATGTTCCCAAACATGGCGATTGGACTTGAAATTAGGCCTGAAATTAGACCTGAAATTGGGACAAATGCATTGTTGTTCCTGAAATTGAGGGAAGAATTGAACCTACACCTGAACCAACGAGACCTGTACCTGATGGCGGCGGCAGAAAATTTGGGAAAAATCTGGTATATTCAAGGAGAGAAAAGGCCATTCTAGAACCTGGCAATGTCCAAGAATCCAACCCACCATCACTGCATGAGGTAACACCTTCAAATCCTATAAATTCCAATGATTCTAATGAATTTGTTTCTGAAAATCTAGAAGCGCAGGTGGACCAAACTCTTGACCTACCCATTGCCCTTAGAAAGGGAACTAGAAAATGCACCTAACAACCACTTTACCCACTATCAAATTTCTTATCCTTTGAAAAATTCTCACCTACCCATAAAACTTTTCTCACTAACCTCAACTCCACACACACACACACCTTTCAACCATGGGATACTGCACCTTCCTTGGTGGAAACTTAGTGACTTGGAAGAGTAAAAAACAGAGTGTAGTGGCTAGATCAAGTGCTGAAGCAAAATTTCGAGCAATGGCCCACGGAATATGTGAACTTCTATGGCTGAAGATTATATTAGAAGACTTGAGGATAAAGTGGGATGAACCTATGAGGTTATATTGTGACAATAAATCTGCAATTAGCATAGCCCACAACCCGGTGCAGCATGATAGAACTAAACATATTGAAGTTGATAGACACTTTATCAAGGAAAAACTAGACGGTGGCATGATTTGCACACCATATGTATCCACCCTATGAAATAGTGGAAGATATGAGGGGAAATCTCCCTTGTGTTAAATCCACACATAGGGTTCTCTATTTATAACAGAAGAAATATGGGCTAAGCCTAAAATACAAATAAGAAATATAAACAAACTAAATAAGAAATATAAACTAACTAAAGATAAGAGATAAATATAAACTAAATATAATATATCTAACACTCCCCCTCAAGCAAGAGCATACAGATTGTATGTACCAAGCTTGTTACTAAAATAATCCATAAAGACTTGGTGAAAATATCTGCTTCTGCACTCGAGAGACACCAAATTGCTAATGATTTGCAAGACGACATAGAAGACAAAATACCAACCCAAAAGACTCGCCCTGAGCAACAAATATGGGAGGTTGCTCCATGTAAATCTCTTCTTGCAAATCGCCCTTGAAGAATGCCGCCATTGGATAAAGAGGTAATTGTTGGAGAGCCACCACGGCTATAAATAAACTAACAACAAACCATTTTTTCCATCAAAAAAGCATATATGGACGAGTCAAACGCAACGGTGAAAAGAGAGGTCAGAAGAGACAACAACAGAAGAAGCCATGGATAAACAGGAGAGAGAAAGAAACCCTAAAAATTCAACATGCTCCGATTGCCTCAACGACCACAAGAGGCGATTCGGATGGAGCAGTCGTCAGTTGATTCTGGAACTCCGGCGAGGTTCCGGCGAGGTTCCAACGAGATTCCGGCGAGGTTCCGACGAAGGTCCGGCGAGGGTCCGGCGAAAGTCCAGGTGAAGGTCCGGCGAAGGATGATGACCGATGGCGAGTAGCGGCAATGCACAGTGGATGCAGTGGCCTTTCTTGGCCGCAGCAGAATAACATTGGTTGAAAGACTTTTAGTAGGGGCTGCCGGCGGCCATGGCGGCTGGCCGCCAGCAGACAGCGAAGACAATGACTAAAGAATCAGAGAACCTTGCTCTGATACCATGTGAAATAGTGGAAGATATGAGGGGAAATCTCCCTTGTGTTAAATCCACACATAGGATTCTCTATTTATAATAGAAGAAATATGGGCTAAGCCTAAAATACAAATAAGAAATATAAACAAACTAAATAAGAAATATAAACTAACTAACTAAAAATAAGAGATAAATATAAACTAAATATAATATATCTAACACACCCAAAACCAACTTGCAGACATACTCACCAAGGGGCTGAATTGCATTAACTTTGAAGGAATCATATCCAAGCTGGGAATGGAAAACACCTATTCACCAGCTTGAGGGGCAGTGTCAGAAACCGTGATTGGCGTGATAGAGATTGGCATGGTGTATTTTAGATAGTTTTATATTTGATGTGTTGTATTTTTATAATAGTTATGTACTGCCTTTATTAGGTTCATTTATGTTTGATTGATCTCGTAATCATAAGGATCTATCCCTTAGAATTAGCAGTCCATATTTCCTAAAATATGTTGCAAACTTATGTATTTATATAGGGGTTAATGACCTCTTAAAATAATAAGAAAGAATTATATTCCTTCTAAATTTGAGATTATCATTATTAATGATTATTCTAAATGTGCTTGGATTTGGACCATGAACAATAGCTCAGAAGCGTTTTCTATATTTCGAACTTTTTTAATGAGATAAAAACATATTTGTTATATCCAAATTAAGTGTGTGGAAAAGAAAATTTTTTAGTATATCAAATGAATTAAAGTAATGGTTGGGAGTGTCTTGTGTGACTATATAATCGGAAATAACAGAAATGTGATTAAAACCACACTGCAATTTCTCTTCCAAGTCACACAACCCAACTACAAATCAGGGTAAACCTGCTCCAAGCCCCCAGATTGAAATGCTAGGTGCAAGCAAGACAAGAAATGAGAAGAAACTCATAGGATCATATGATCATACAAGTACTATGGAATTTTTTGCAACAATGCTTCCAATATTTCACAAGTTCAAAACAATCTAGAAAACTAACTGTTTAAATCAACTTTTGAGTTTCTCTTTTAAAGGAGGATCTGAATCATACACACGCTCTTAATAACTCTCAAAAAAATATATGCTGCACAATTTTTACAAAAGGAATGTTAAAATATAATCAGGTATTAAAGATTTGTAGGAAATTAAAAGTTACATATTCTACGAAATTAGGATGATTGATTCCTAATTATTATGTGGAATCTATTATAATTGATTCAGAAAATAAGTATAAATACATATTGTGTGGTCTGCATTAGACACGCAATACATTCAACAAATATACATTTCTATAAGGAAAAAAACGGAACTTTTAAAAGAAGTTAGTTATTGAGATTGTAGAAAAAACTTTACCATGTAGTTCAAATTTTGGTAACTATTATATTCAATTATAGAAATAAGTAGAATTTTTCCATCAAATTATTTAAAAGAAAACATATTTTGATTCTAAAATAACTAAGTAGACATTAATTTGGTTCAAATAAGTTAACGTGACAATAACTTAGCAAATTATTAAAAAATATAAATTGGGTTCCATAAACACTGAAGGTTGACAGGTAAATCTGAAAGGACTCCTAATATACATTGAAAAGGAAGGAAGGCAAGTAAATAGGAAAGGGCTAGATCGTGCTACATGATATTGACGACCCTCACCGTTCATATCCCTAGAATAAAGAGTTTATTAATAAATGACATTACTCTATCAAACTCACCAACACAGACAATTATTTCTTAAAAGTAAGCTAAATCAAACAAACACCAAAACAAAAAGTGTAAATGAAACATGTACTATGTTGTAACTTCATTTTATACCTTGATAAATCAAACCTTTTTCATGAAGTCTAACAAATGCCTCCACTACAGCTTCTGCACAAATTATAAGGTGAGGTATCAGTATATATTATGGCATGAAGAAACAACTGATAAAAGCAGATATATATTTGGCTCTACATCAATGATAAAAATCAGATAAATTTAATAAGACACAGAAAAATAATAAGAATAGCTCTAAATAAAAGCAGTTATCAAAATTTAAATTAGGACCAACCATCCATATTTGTATGTTAGATACCATAAGTTTTCTAAAATGTGCTTATAGACTTTTCTTAGCAAGAGTTTTAACAAGTAGAAAACTGTCTTACGACTTAGCTGTTCATCAAGTGTAAAGTGCTCTCTAGACCAATCACAAGAAGCACCAAGTCTCTTGATCTGGTTTGTGATAGTTCCACCATATCTGAATGAAGAAAATATTATGAGATTGAGAAGGATGGAGAGAGAGCATAAAAATATATCATAACAATATTTTACTGATAATAAGTTAATCAAAGGCAATATCTATTTATACATGTTATAATTTAAGGTACAATAATTCATCTTATGCTGAGAATACAATCTATATATACAAGGCTAGAAAGCTATTTTAGGAAGTATAATAATAGCTCCTAGATTACCAGATCCCTATGATGCAGGGATATTCCCATCATATACTGTAATTATAATTTGCTAAATAAGGAAACAGTAAAACACAAATCCTTACAAAAATAATAGAGCTAATAAAACAGATTCTAACACTCCTTCTCAAGTTAGTGAATAGGTATTTTCCATTCCCAACATGGAAACAATACTCTCAAAATTGTTGTTCAACCACTTCATTACAATATCTACAAGGTTGCCCTGTGAAGAGACATAAGGAGTGCAGATCAGACCACTGTTTAACTTTTCTTGGATGAAGTGTCTATTAATTTCAATATGTTTAGTTCCATCATACTACATTGGATTATGAGCTATGCTAATACAGATTTATTATCACAATAAAGTTTCATCGGTTCAACTGATTTTATTCTTAAGTCATCCAAGATGATCTTGAACCAGAGTAGTTCACATATCCCCTTTGCCATTGTCATGAACTCTGCTTCAACACTGGATCTGGCTAACAAATTTTGTTTTTTACTCTTCCAAGTCACAAGATTCCCTCCAGTGCAATATCTCGTAGTTGATCTTCTATCCACAATTGGCCCTGCATAGTCTGCATTTTTATATGCTTCCAGACTTATATTCCAATTTCGTTCAAACAAAATTCTCCTGCCTGGGGTGCCTGTCAAATATTGTACAATTCTTAGTGCAGCTTGTAAGTGAACCTTCTTTGGTTGGTACATGAACCGGCTAACTACACTCATAACGAATGCAACATCAGGTCTAGTGTGAGATAAATATATCAGCCTGCCAACTAGTCTTTGATACATTTAATTGTCAACAACAGTACCTTCTTCTGCATTTCTCAATTTCAGTTTTGGATCAATTGGTGTATGTGCAGGCGTGCATGTTGTCTTACCAATTTCTTTCAACAAATCAGTGATGTATTTATGTTGAGAGATGATTATTCCCTTTTTAGTTAGAATGGGCCACTTCAATTCCCAGAAAATACTTCAATTTTCCAAAGGTCTTAATTAAGTTCTTGGCCAGATGTTGGCCAAAGAGTTGTTGCTCATCCTCATCATCACTTGTCACTATAATATCATCCATATAAACTAGTAATATTGTCACTCCCCTTGACTTAGAGTGGAGGAATTCCACCATATCTAGGGGGCAATTCCATGTAAATCTCCTCTTCAATTTCTCCATGGAGTGGAGGAAGGCATTTTTAAAATCAAATTGTTGCAAGATCCACCCATAATTAGTTCTTAGGGATAATATCACCCTAACTGTATTCATTTTTGCAACTGGAGCAAATGTTTCCATGTAATCCACTCCATAGGTTTGAGCAAATCCCTTAACTACTAACCTTGCTTTGTACCTCTCAATGGATCCATCGGCCTTGTACTTTATAATATATACCCACTTGCACCCTACTGGTTTCTTTCCATGTGGGAAGGCAACCAAGTCCCAGGTACTATTCTTTTCTAATGCTTCCATTTCCACATCCATAGCTTTTTCCATTTTTTATCACTCAATGCCTCAGATAAAGAGGTAGGTGTGGTTGTAGTGTTTAGGCTTGTGAGGAAGGCTTTATGGTAGGTGAGAAGCTTTTAAAGGATAGGCAATTGGCAGTGGCTTGGTGATACATTTCTTAGTCTCTTTTCTAAGGGCAATTGGAATATCTAGGTCCTCATAAAGAGGTGTTGAACTAGATTCAGGTTCCTGTACATTTGGAAAATCAGAGGTTGATTCAATGTATATGAGAGGATTAAGGGTAGTTACCTCAAGTAATGTTGGATTGGATTGTTAGACATGGACAGATTCTGGAATGGCCTATGTCTTTCTTGTATAAACCAGGTTTTTTCCCAAATCTTAATCAGCCACATCTTGAGTGGATTTAGTGGGTTCCTTCTCAGATGCTACACTTTTAGTCCCTATTTCTGGTCCTAAACTTATGTCAGGGAGCATAAGGAAATCATCTTCAGTTCTAGTAGTCTCTCCCTGAAGATGATCTTGGTTGAAGTAACTTTTGCGCTTAAAAAATGTGACATCTCTCAACACAAAGAATTTTTGGAATGGTCGGTGATAGCATTTATATCTCTTTTGTGTTGATGAGTATCATATGAAAACACATTTTAAGGCTCTAGGATCAAGTTTACCTCTATCACCATTGTGGACATGGACAAATGAGACACACCCAAATATTCTTGGAACAAGGTGGTTGGATGTAGACACATTAGGATAAAAAGAGGACAGAACCTCCATAGGGATCTTGGAAGCTAGAATACTAGAAGGTAGTCTATTAATTAGGTAACAGACAGTGAGAACTGCCTCCCCCCAAAACCCTTTAGGAACTTTATGTTTAAAAACTAGAGCCTGAGTTTGGTCTAAAAGGTGCCCGTTTTTTCTCTCAACAATTCCATTTTGTTGAGGTGTTTTGACACAAGAGGACTCATGAATGATACCTTCTTTTTTACAAAAGGAAATAAGTCCACGATTAAAGTAATCTTTTGCATTATCGGATCTGATCTACTTAATGCTAACACCAAACTGATTTTTTTATCATGGAGAAAAAATTTTGAACCACAGAGCTAACTTCGGATTTTTGTTTTAGTAAGAAAACCCATGTGACACGAGTACATAAAAAATAACATTACACGAGAGATCTTGTATGAGTTTTTTTATGGAAATCAAATTGACAGACAATTTAGGAATATGAAGGAATTTTTAAGGTTTATGGATGGGCTTATTTGGGCTTCTCCTTGACCTGCTACAATCATTAGAGAGCCATCACTTTAGGAATTTGGTCTACCATGTCCACTAACTACAACGACCTTAGGGCAGTGAATGAAGGCGACACCCCCTTAAAAAGGAAAATAAAACATGTTGAAATGAATGTGTATATTCTAGGGATATTTTTCATAATTTCTAGAGACATTAGGATAATTTTATCCCAATAGTCCACTATTTATAGCACACCCCCTCAAGTTGATAAATGAATATCAATCATCCTCAACTTGCCTAAACAATATTGGAATTTTCCTAGAGGAAGTCGCTTGGTGTAGATGTCAACTAATTGAAGTCTTATAGGGGCATGGTTTGTAACCATCTGGCCTCTCTCAAGATAATCTTTGAATAAGGGTCTATCAATTTCCATATCTTTGGTCTTATAATGTAATGGATTATAAGCAATGTTTATGGCGGACTTCTTATCACATTACAATTGCATATACACACCTCAAGCTTTTGAACTACAAACTGCATCCTACTTTTAGCTTCTCTAGGTCACACCATAGTTTCTCCTAGGAATACACCACACCTAGAGATATATTTTATGTCAATAATGAAAAATGCATAGTCTGCATTAGTATATGTCTTCAAGGCCAAAGTTTCCTTTTTTTTCCTCCTTAGTAGCCCTTATATAGGCTTGACTTCAAGTAATGAAGAATGTTGTCAATGCATGCATATGTCTTTCTCTTGGATCATGCATAAACTAGCTTATCACACTAACTACATAAGCAATGTCTAGTCTCATTTGTGATAAATAAATAAGTTTCCCAACCAATCTCTAATATTGGGTTTTTTTTTCTACTAGAGAACTCTCTTCACTTCCAAATATACGATTTAGTTCAATCCTAAGGTTCAACAACCCATCTTACCCACTTCTTTGAAGAGATCGTAGATATCTTCTTTGGGAGATGAAAATCCCCCTTTTCGAATAAGAAACATCTATTCAAAGAAAATACTTAAGCTTTCTCAGGTCATTCATCTGAAGTTGAGCACCCAATTTTTCCTTTAAAGTCAACTTCTCTGTTTCATCATCTCCTGCAATAATCATGTCATCAACATATACAAGCAGTGGTGTATGTTCTAGGGATATTTTTCCTAATTACTAAAAGAAATATTAGGATATTTATCCCAATAGTCCCTTAATTGCAACACAACACTTGCTCAAAACACTTCAATTCAAATACAGTTGGTCATGGGTTTGAGTCCAAAAACATCACCTTAGCATGTGAAGGGCAAGGTTGCATACAATGGCCCTCCCTTGTATCTTCAAATAAATAATGAGGAGCTTTATGGCACCATATGATAATTTTTTATTGGAATAGTTGTTGAACTACTATTTGAGGCATGGTTAAGAAACCAAAAAAAGTTATACAAGTATTTGAAAAATAACCCAGATCCTGTCTCCTCAAAGAAAAGATCTTTGTCCACCCTTAGGCTCTGACCAACTAACTATAATGTCCCTTTTTTCCTATTACTCCCCTACCTTTTATGACAATCCAACCCCCTGAATATTCCCTCAAACAGGGCTAGCAGATTGCCAGCTTATCTACATGTTTAAGAAGAGCCTCTAACAAACACAACAATCTGCCAGCTCATCTCAAATGTTTGACAAAATCATATCTAAAAATTCTCTTAATAAAATAAGGGTCTACAATCAAGATTTTGACATCTAAGTTGAATATAGTGAAAACTCCCGTATGTTGAATATATACATAGGGTCCTCTATTTACAATAGAAGAAATATGGGTTAAACCCAAAATACAAATAAGAAATATAAACAAACTAACTAAAGATAAGAGATAAATATAAACTAAATATAATATCTCTAACACTTCCCCTCAAGCTGGAGCATACAGATTGTATGGACCAAGCTTGGAATAAATAAACTCAATTTGAAATATGTAATATGTCTTCAAGAATGTGTGGTAAACAGATGCGCAATCACAGGTCGACGAACAACCGTAGTTTATGGACAGTGGTGGACAACTGCGAAACTTCAACTAGCACCATGAAACTTCAAGTAGGATGACTTTGACAAAGGAAGACAATGACAAACTGCAGGGACTGGATTGCCATCAAGTAAGGATGGTGCCTGCAGTGGCTTAAAGCGACAAAGGGACTGCCATTACTGACTAATGGGGTAATGGGGCCTGTAGTGGCTGAAAGCGACAAAACTGCAGGGACTGCCATTACTGACTAATGGGGTAATGGGACCTGTAGTGGCTGAAAGCGACAACACTGCTGACTAATGGGGTAATGGGGCTTGTAGTGGCTGAAAGCGGCAACACTGCAGGGACTGCTATCTCTGACTGGTGAGGCCTGCAATGACTGGAAACATACTCCCCCTCACGGCGAACGGTGGAAATGACGGCACATCGATGACAAACCGTGAAATTAGAAGATCATAATGAGCTCTTATTCATCAAAGCACCCAAAAACAAATCTGATAGATTTGACAAAGGGTTGGCGAAATTGTTTCAACCCATAATTTTGGCGTTGAAATTCCTTGGAGTTAACCACTGGCTGTCCTTGGAGACCTTTCAGAATAGAGAAGAAGATAGTGGAAGCAATAGAGGTAGGACTAGGTGTTGATGCATCGGTGGCACAAGTGGTGGAGATGACAGTCGGAGACGGTGGCCGAAGACGGTGACCAGAGACGGTGACAGGAGACGGTGATCGGAGACGATGGCAGGAGACGGTGACCGGAGACGGTGACCGGAGACGGTGGCCGGAGACGGTGGCCGGAGACGGTGGCCGGAGATGGTGGCCGGAGACAGTGACCGGAGACGATGGCCGGAGACGGTGGCCAGAGACAGTGGCCGGCGACGATGGCCGGAGACGGTGGTCGGCGACGGCGGACGGCAGCGGACGATCGTGGACAACGACATTGGTAAGAGAGAAACCCGGGATCGCCAATTGAAGTATAAAGACACAGGTTGAAAAAGAGACTTTTAGGGGGCCGCCGCCACCGGCGGCACAAAGACAAAGTAGAAAAGGATCAGAAAACCTGCTCTGCTACCAAGTTGAATATAGTGAAAACTCCCTTGTGTTGAATATACACATAAGGTCCTCTATTTATAATAGAAGAAATATGGGCTAAGCCCAAAATACAAATAAGAAATATAAACAAACTAACTAAAGATAAGAGATAAATATAAACTAAATATAATATCTCTAACAATCTAGATCTTATTAAGATAGGAAAAGATAAACAAGAGAAATTCAAATAAATGAAGAGATATGATTATCCTAGTTAGTGATCCATATCACTTTCCTATAAGACTATTATTACAGAAGTGGAACTAGGATATTAGAGCAAATCATAGTTTAGACATTAAATATAGAGATATGGTAATTGGTTAAAGTCTCACGTCAACTAGAGATATAGTCAATTGACAATATATATGTAAGTACAAACCTCACCTTACAAGCTAGTTTTGTGGGGTTGAGTTGAGTTTAAAGTTCACTTCTTAAGATGGTATCAGTGTCATGATTCAGTGTCTATCCTAGCAAAATTTGATGTTTGTTGGGTCTATTTTTCCATCCGTTGTCAGGTCACTATCGAACCACCCATTAATGTCTAGTCCTACGCTTGAGATATATATACCTCGGCATGAAGGGGTGTGTTGAAAATTCCAGATCGACTATAGACAAGGCAAATTCAAAATATATATGTGGATGCAAACCTCACCTTACAAGCTGGTTTTGTGAGATTAAGTTAAGCTTAAAGTCCATTTCTTAACAATAATCAAACGATTCTTTCTAGATCAGATTCTTATCTACTGACATTTATCCTTTTACATAGTTCATACATCAAAGGTTTTTCCAATTTTCCAAATTCTAATATATTGTGATAGGAAATGATGAGATTTGCTCCCTTCTTTGATATGGGCAATTCATTGGTTGGCTCCACAAGCAAAAAAATGCAGATGGAAGAAAAGCAAGCAAGGATATGAAGATATACTTCTCTTTCCACTGCCAAACCCTTTTTGTGAATTCATCTCTATTCATTTCAGTCCTTTTTATTCCTTCGGAAGCAAGCATTCTTTCAACAACCAACTGGAAGAAAGAAAACAAAATTGAGTGGGAAACTAAGATATTCAACTAAATGACATAAGAAAAACAAGAACGGGGTATAAAATTCTATCTGGCAATATAAAATTGTGTAGTTAAAGACTGCAATATAAAACTGTGTAGTAAGAGACTGCAAAACAATCGAATGTTGAATGACATAATGGTCAAGGTGGACCTTAGAAAGAATAGAAGGCATTTAAAAATTAAAAAAAAAAAGGTGAAGAAGAAATTCATATAGACAAAGATATCCTACAATAAATCTGGCCACAACTAACAAAATCCAACAATAGCAAAAATAAATCAGTTTCAACATTGCACATATTCTAGGTCTCTTTTCTTCAATAAAATCGTTGATAACAAGAGCATAAGATAAGGAAAAGGAATCCAATAAAAAAATAAACCCAAGCAGATATACTAGGGAACTTATCAAACTATCATAGTCAAGTACATCCATTAGAAGGCTCATTAAAATTTTATCTCATAATAAACAGAACAGAATTAATTTTCCTTAATAATTGTAGTAAAAGAGCAGCACCCTTACTGACTCTTGTGGGTTGTAGTTCAGTTAGTTACAGAGTTGTCACCTGAAAATTGTTCAATTAGTTGCTTTTCTGTTCACGTAGTTACACAGCTGTCACTGTGACATCATCCCCGAGTGTCTTCTCTAACTGTTCTGTAAATATGTGAATTCATTTGATTCATAACAGTAGTTTTTTTTATCTTTTCAACTCTCTTCCTACAAAAGCTTTTCTCCCCTTTTCCTACTAAAAGTTGTAGAATTTAAGAAGGGGCCCATTATTTTCATTTAAACACCCAGTATATACAATTTAGAACTAATTCACAACCATAACAAGTCATCACTAAAAACATCCTGTCAAAGCCCTAAAGCAAATTCACTAGAACACATCCAAACTATATGGAAAACTAACTATCTTCAGCAAACTCCCTAAAACATCTTCAAAATCTATCGAAAATAATGGTCAGAGTCAAGCCTAGAAAGAAAAAACATGTCTTACATCTTATGAGCTACTGCTATATAGATAGATAGATAGATAGAGGGACAAACAAACAAAGAGAGAAGTAAAATGAATAACAAAAACCAGCAAAACAATTAACAAACCTGAGTTGCAATTCCAGCATGATCAGTCCCCGGAAGCCAGAGCGTTGGCTTTCCCTTCATGCGGTTGTACCTAATCATAATATCCTGCATGGATATATGGATAAGCATGATAAGAAAAACATAAATGTATTACACACATAAAATGTAAAATGTTTACAGATCACCAACAACTCAGTCTCACTTAACAATTCGAGACATAAAAAGGGAAGAAATAACATTGTTTCTTTTTTTCTTTTCCTATTTGATATTAAACACCCTAAACACACAAATAACAAAGCAACCAACCAAAAAAATATATGGCTTAAAAATGTTGAATGAGTTTGTTATAATTACCGTATTACATCATAGAAAAAAGATGAAACCTTAAGAACCAAAATACAGAAAATACGCTTAATTGCATTACTGTTTGTCATAGTCTACATTAATAACATGCATGGACTAGAAATCAAATGAAAAATTAAAACCTCAAGTGTCACAAACATGGCATGGCCCATGTGCAGAGAACCAGTAACATTAGGTGGCGGCATCGGTATCACAAAAGGATCACTTCCCTTGTCAAAGTTCGGCCTAAAATACCCTTGAGACTCCCACCTAGCATCCAATAATCACAATCAAAAACATAGCTCAAAACAAAAACATTCAAAAATACGATAAGTTGTAGTGCACTTTGAGATTCAACCACAGGCCAAATAAACTAGAAAAACGCATACTCTTCAAACTTTGAACCCTTACGACTTAAAAGCCAACAGAAAACAAGGGAAACCAAGAATGAAATTACTAAGACTCCAAAATGCACCAAAACAGCCAGAACCAAATTTTGTATCAATACAAAACATCAAGGGATAAAAACTAAACAATTTTAAAGCACAAACTTATATCACGCAAAGTTCTTCCGCGGCAGAAATAACATCCAAATAACTTTTTTGTTTCGCCAAAACAGCATATCACTGATTTCAAAAGCATACTACCAATTGTATATGCGTTCTTCCGAAGCAAAGTCGAAGGTCTTGGCAATCTCCGGAGATTTAAAGACACCATTTTCTTGTTCTGGCGCAACAGCTGAAACACAATAAAGAAACGAATTTCACTGTGCTAAACTTAACTACGTTAGACCAATCCGTCTTCGTTGTAATGCAAGAAAAGATAGAGTCATATAGAAGTAACAACAACCGAAGAGATAATGCAGTTGGAAAGAGGAGGAGGAATTATGTGAAGAGAACCTGAAAGGTTACGGGGAGTGCGAGAGAGAGGAATGCGACGACCATGAGGGAAGAAGATAAGAGAGTTGCGAGAAGAGAAGGGGCCGAAGAGGCGAGAAGAAAAGGGACAGAAGAGACGAGAAGAAGAAGAGCAATAAGAAGCTGATAGAGAGAGCATCGTGGACATGGTTGACGGCCTCACTCACAGCAGCAACAGAAGAACCATTTGGTTTGGCTAAGCAGCACAAGTGGATATGATGAAGAGAGGAATTGCCAAACCTCGCGGGATCAATAAATGGTACTATTATTTTTATATTTTTTACTTATATTTTATATCACTATTTAACTTTTTAATCTTTTCCTTTTTTATAAATATAAAAATTAACATTTTTTTAATAATTAAAATAATTTTTTAAAAGTGAGTTGTCAACTGTATATTTAATATTAAAAATGACATGATTCACAAAAGTTTATGTTCATTCGGTTCTCATGCCCTTATTAAATTTCAGAAAAAGGAAATTCCGCCATTGATAGTTGCTATGGCTTATTTAAAATAATAGTCTTTTATTTTTATTAAAAGCCCTTTTATCTAATAATACTAATGAATGAGTCTTACTCCAAGCTATCCATAAAAAACAAAAAATCTAAAAAAAAATGATGAAGCTTGAGCTTTTAGTAGAGATATCAAATTGACTCATGATTTATGGGTGAGTCCTAATTTATTTTTAGAAAGTTTTCTTTTAAGAGATTTTTTTAAAATGAAAGAAAAAAGCTTTAATTTTGTTTTTTCTTAAATGGGTTAGGATCATCTTTAAACTAAATTTGATCATGTTATAAAACTTTAATTAACTCTTAAAAACAATATCATTTATATACATATATAAAATTATATATTTTATTAGATAACTTCATATATTGTAATTTTATTATATTTAAATCAATAATTTTATATCATATTTATTATTATGTTATTCAATAAAATATATAATATATAATTTAATACAATGATTATAATCTATTTGTTTATTTTATCAATTTTTTAAAGGAAAAAATTTGGGGTTAAACATGTTTTTAGTCCCTATACTTTGAAGCAGTTTTGGTTTTAGTCCCTCTTTCAAAGTAAGGTACATTTTAGTCCTCCTTCTTAAGGAAACTTTGATTTTAGTCCTCCAAAACTAACACCGTTAAAAATCTGCTAATGTGTCTAACGTTTGTCCACGTGTGTTCCCAACTTTGCTTCCTATCTTGCCACATGTGATTGATTGTTTGAAGACATGTGTTAAGTGATTAGGGTTCTTACACTTAAAATTTAGGAATTTTTTAATTCGCAAAGCAAATTTAGGGATTTTGATTCACGAATCAAATTGGTGTTCAGAATTAGTAAAAATTGTCTTCCAAATACTTAGGTTTCGTGTTTGTCTAGGTTTTCGTTCCCTGAATGTGTTATCCTATTGTTGTGTGAAAGAAAGGTGATTAGGTTTCAACTATTGTTGTTCGTCTTCGTGTTCCATTGTGAGTGCATTTTGTGTGAAAGAAAGGCAATTTGGTTTCGAAGGTAATTATCTAGTTTTAGTTTAATGTGGCTTGTTTATTGTGCATTCTATGTGTAATGTGGCAAGTTTTCATTTGACCATGTAGGAGAAATGGTTTTTGACGTTTCTCTACATCATATGGGGAAGTTCATGAAGAACAAGGGACTAAAATATGTGGGAGGAGAGATACATGTTATTAAAGGAATTCATCCCAACATGTGGTCATACTTTGAAGTGGTGGGATTTGTTAGAGAATTCAAGTATGATGGAGAGTTCAAGCTTTGGTGGAAGGGGTCGAAACAAAAGGAAATGAACAACCTCAGACCACTCACAAATGACAGTGAAGCAATGTTGTTGTCTAACTATGCAGAGGCAAATAAGGAGGATGTTGAAATCTATGTTCAACATCTCCAACCCAGTCAGCCAGTTGAAACTAATTTTCTTACATTTGGTGAGGAAGCAAACGAAGTACGAGTAGAGGAGATTTTGGAGGAGATGGAGGAAGAGGTTCTTATGGATGAAGAACATGGTTATGTTGTTGAAGAAGGTGAAGTAGTGGATGAAGAAGATTTTGGTGGGGTGGAGGGAAATGTGGAAGTAAAAGACTTCCTACTGGATGACGAAGAGGAAGAGGGGAATGTTGAGGGAGAAATGGTGGAAGAGAAAGAGCAAGAGGAAGAGGATGAAGAGGGCAATGTCTTTGAGGGTGAAGGGGTGGAAAACGTTGATGACAGTGAAGAGGAGAGAATGGAAAATGATGATGATGGGTTTGTGATGGACAATGAGACGGTGGAGGAAGAGAGAAGAAATATTAATCCAGTTTTGGATAGGTGGAAGAGAATGAAAAAGAAAAATAAAAGTGTTAGGATCATATTTGAAGATAGTGAGGGGGCATTTGTATTTAACGAAGAGGTTGGACAGCATGAGATAAATGAAGATTATGATACAGATGAGTTGTCTTCAAATGTAGATAGTGATGAGGATGTAAGGGAGAATAAGAGGCAGTTTTCAAAGTATAGAGTAAAAGATATGACGAAGGGCTTCAAATTTAGATTAAGAATGGAGTTTAAGTCTTTGAAAGATTTTAAGAGTGTGCTACAAGAGCATAGTGTTTTGAATGGAAAAGAAGTGAAGTTTATCAAGAATGATTTGAAGAGAGTAAGGGAAGTTTGTAAGAAGGGGTGTGGTTTTGTTATTATGGCTAGCAAGGTAGGAAGTAGCCAAACCTTCAGAGTGAAAACTCTAGTTGGGCACAAGTGTGGAAGGGCTTTTGGTAGCAAAAGTGCAAGTGTAGAATGGATTGCACAGGTTTTGGTTGACAGATTTGTGAATGTAGGAGGCATGACAATGATCCAAATCATAGATGAAATAAAAAAGTCATATAGTGTTGGAATAACTCATTGGAAGGCTGGAAGAGCTAAGAAAATTGTTTAGTGGGTGATGGAGAACAACAATATGCTCGTCTTTATGACTATGTGGTTGAGTTGTTAAGAGTGAAGGTTGAAACCTTACAGATTAAGGTCAATCAACCCCAACCCACCTTGCCACCAAGGTTTGGGTCATTTTACATGTGTTTAGATGGCTGTAAGGAGGGGTTTTTAGGTAGTTACAGACCATTCATTAGGGTAGATGGTTGTCACTTGAAGACAAGTTTTGGAGGTCAGTTCTTAGTTGCAGTAGGAAGAGACCCTAATGACCAGTATTTCCTACTAGCTTTTGTTGTGGTAGAAAATGAATGCAAACATGGAGGTGGTTTTTGACACAACTGCTTGATGATATTGGAGGCATAGATTGTCAAAGGTGGATCTTTATTTCGGATCGGCAAAAGGTACATTCAAATTTTACTGTAGTTTAAAATTTTATTTGATTATGTAATAATGAATGATGTATTATGCTTGCAGGGATTAATGTTAGTTTTTGATGATATCTTGAATGAAATTTTTTATGATATCTTGAATGGAATGGAGCACGGGATGTGTTTACGCCATTTGTACAACAATTACAAGAAAAAATTTGGTGGAGGCCTGCTCATTAGAGACCTTATGATGGGGGTTGCCAAGGCAACATACTTTAAGGAATGGGAAAAAAATGGGTGAGTTAAAGAATGTGAATGTTGATGCTTTTAATTGGTTCATGACTATACCAACTAAAAATTGGTGTAAACATGCTTTTAGTGCTTATCCTAGGTGTGATGTGTTGATCAATAACTTGTCAGAGTCATTTAATAGTACCATTTTACTGGCAAGAGACAAACCTATAATTACAATGATGGAATGGATTAGGTCATACATAATGAGTAGGTTTGCAAGCCTTAGAGAAAAATTTGATACATATCCTGGTGATGTTATGCCTAAACCGAGGAAAAGGTTGGATAGGGAGGTTGAAAAGAGTGGGAATTGGCTTCCAGTTTGGGCAGGGGGTTCACAATTTGAAGTAACTCATGGCTTTACAATGGACAAGTTTGTAGTTGATTTAAGTAATCACACTTGTAGTTGTTACTTTTGTGATTTGGTAGGAATACCATGCAGACATGTTGTTGCTGCCATTCATTACAAATTAGAAAACCCAGAACATTATGTTCATCCTTATTATAAGAAAGATGCGTATAGAACTTGTTATGCAGATATTATAACTCCTATCAATGGACAACAACTTTGGCCTACATTTGACTTTGCACCACTGCTTCCTCCCATTTATAAAACACCTCCTGGGAGGCCAAAAAAATTAAGAAGATGAGAAGCTGATGAATATGTTAGCCATTCAAAATTGTTAAAGAAAAATATTGGTATGAAGTGTAGCACTTGCAATGCATATGGACACAATGCAAGAAGTTGTAAAAAGGGGCAAAAAAGCAAGGTAATTCTTCCTGGTCATGTTATTTACAAGTTCGTTTATTTACAAGTATGTCTTATCTAACTACCTTACTCCTTTCACAAGACACAAAGGGTACATCTGCAACAACAACTGCATCAGCTAGAAAAGGACCTGCATCAACTGCATCAGTTGCAAGGGGAGCATCTGCAAGAAGAACTACATCAGCTGGAAGGGGGGCATCTGCATCAGCTAGAACTGCATCAGCTAGAAGGGGGGCATCTGCATAAGCTAGAACTGCATCAACTAGAAGGGGGGCATCTGCATCAGTTGGAAGGGGATCAAGCAGAGATGCAGGGGCTGCATCAACATCACAAGTTGGAGGGTTTGCAAGTATGCATGAAGGGGGAAGAAGAACATCCTCAAGACTGGCTGGACAAATTCTAAGGTCTCAAGCAAGTTGCAATTGCTTTGCTAGTGTAGGAGTGTGACTTTTTGTAATGAATGTGACCCACTTAAGGAGACCATTAGTAGTGGGCACAATATTTTTTGGACCACTTGTTTGTCATGTAGTGTAGCACATGGAATGTTAATTAAAGTAGTCAGGGACCACTAGCTATTGTAGATTGAATTGTTCTCTTATTTATAGTGCTCTGGGACCACTTGCTATTGTTGAATCAATTCAATGTTAATTAAAGTGGTCAAGGACCACTTCAACGACATCTTATTCTTCACTGTCTATTTTAGTCATTGTGCTTTAAATCTACTTTCTGCTTTCTGCACACATTTTATTTATACTTATCAGGTTCACTATATACTTATCAGGTTATTCATTGATTTTGGTGTTATTGGTATTTGCCAAACTGGTCAGAACCTCACCATGTGATGAAGCTCCTACATGACCTGATTAGAAAGTCAGAACCATGTGATGTAACTAAAGTGTGTGTCACCTTGTCAAATATGAATTTTAATTATTTTCTCAACTGCGCCGTGCTAATTGTGTTTCTGGATTTGTTTGATGTACTGCAATTCTCTGTTAAAGCTGATTTGTCCTTGTTAAAGTTGATTTTGAGCTTAACTTCTGGTTTTAGCACCTAAATCATTGCTAGTCATCCATTACATTGTGTTGCTACTTTGAGAAACTTTCAATTGTTGTATTGGAGTCAATTTCATTGTCCAAAGTCTGCTTGGAATTCTGCTTTAAAATCTGGATACTATAGTTGCTTATTTTGGAATGCATAAGAACTAGATGAGCCAAACTGTGATATAAGTTGAATCTGCCAAGAAAAACTGTTCAAACAAGTTTGTATTCATCAATTAAACATGTTTGTGCAAAATTAAATTGAGTATACACTGTTTTATGCATTTTCATTCCTCAACTCATCCAATTTTAAGCACTTTTTAGTCCAAAACTAGTATTGCAGCAGATTTTGCATAAATTGAATTATGTTTTGAATTCTTGAATTGCTGTCAATTTATTTAACTTACAACCACTACGAATGAACATAATGACAACACCCACTTATGTCTTCAAATTCTTTCATTTAAAATGACAACTATAATCACATAATAACACAAATGCACATAACACAAACATCAGGGCAGAATTCAACTGGGCACAATTGAACTGAACTTCCACATTTTATTCAATTTAAAACTTCAAAGTACATCCACAACACAACATTACCTATCTAATTACAATTTATCTTCAATACAAACATAATAAAAAACATCACTATTAATGCCCATGACAATGCAAAAAAGACCAACATCATTTTGAAACTTTTTCTCTCTTGCTCTAATTTCTTCTTCAACTTGTCCTTCTTCTTCCTTAGATATAACAGAACATTCTCAATAAACACTTCAACTTCTTCACTCTTCCTTTGTAAGCTTCCTTCAATTTCAAAATCTTCTTGTTACAGCTTGAATTACTCTACAAAAAAAAAATTACAAATCACGAATACAAACTTCATCACAATAAATAAAGCATTTATTCTCACTTACTGCCCAATTTCTACATCTATAAAATAGTCTCCCTTTGTTCTTCAATGTAGTTGCCTTCAACAACAACAATCTTTCCCCACAACCATAGTTTTTTGAAGCTAAGTGAGAGGAGGATCCACATGTTTGGGACATTCTAGAACCATGCTCCTTCGTGTGCAACCATTCCTCCTCTATCAGCTTTCATTTCCCTTCAACAGTGATTTTGAAAGTAAATCAAGTTCGACTAGACCCAACAAAATCCTATATACCAAATCCATCCATCTATCACACGAAAACAAAGAGGAAAATGAACTTACGTGCCCAACTACACCAATGCTCAAGAAGATGATATCCAAGCTTCTACGATTCACCTTCAACCTTCTTTGGAGCTGAAATGATGATCTCGTCTTTGCTCAAAACCTTCAGACCACACTTTGAAATTAACCTAATAAAGCAAAATTTACCAATGTTGGGATTAACTTTGCATTTAAAATGTAAAAACACGTGGCAAACGTTACAAAGGATACATGTCATCCCACGTGGCTAGACGTTAGGCCAGCTCACCAGATTTTTAACGGTGTAAGTTTTGGAGGACTAAAATCAAAGTTTCCTTAAGAAGGAGGACTAAAATGTACCTTACTTTGAAAGAAGGACTAAAACCAAAACCGCTTCAAAGTATAGGGACTAAAAACATATTTAACCCAAAAATTTATAACATTTAATAAAACAATACAATGTGTGATAAAGTTTCAAACATAACATAAGAAATATAAAATCTAGTCAATATGTGAAAATATTTGATTAATTTTAGTAAAATTCACACTAAAACTTTTTATAATTACTATATATATATATATATATATATATATATATATATATATATATATATATATATATATATATGTATGTATACACTATTAAAAAAAAATAACTGATAGAATTTAAGTATAAATTTAAGTCATACATTAAAAAAAGAAAAAAAAAATAACATATAATAAAAGAATCTATAAACTTATTATTCATACATTCATTATTTTAAACTTTTAAATTGAGATGTTGCATTTAGTTTTTAGTCAGATCTAGATGAATTTTTCGCACAATAAAATTAAATTATTATCTTTTTGTTAGTTAAGGGATCTATAGCTTTGAAGTCTACATTGGTGTAAGGGATTGGCGGAATGCATCTTTTCATAGAGGTCAATATTGAATAAAATGATTGTACTAATCTCAAGTTCTTTTTTTTAGTTGTTGTCGAAGACCTTCCTCCTACAAATCCGCTTGTTATGTTGTTAATTCATGTAAAGGTGGTTTACAGTTAGACTATGAGTCTCTTCTTTCAACTACTTGATCTTGGGTTTTACGGTTATCGCGATCACGACATTCTCAATGATGGTCCTCCCTACCCCTGTCTTTATATGGTCTTTGTTCCCTTTTGATATGATCATAGATGGGGCAACAATGAAGAGTTTTCAGAGTGACAAAAGAGCATAAAAAGAGTATAATAGGTTTCAAAGGCTTATATTTGTCTCTTTATTTCTTTTCGTTGGTTCTAGTTGAATAAACACTTATAAACCCTTCTTTTCCTTTTAGCACAAGCAATATGGGACTTCCCATGGCTTGGTCTTAAAAGAAAAGAAGAGTAAGTAGGTGTCTTAGCTTGTAGCGCAAGGAATCATAGCTAGTGTTAGTTTTTGAACTCTAGGAGAGCTAGGAAGCTTATAAACCCTTGTGGAATGAGAGAATTAAGAAATGTGGGACTCCCATGCACCTAGGGATGTTGCAGCTACTGCTGGACAGAACTTAGAGCCTTCCAAGTCCCACATCGCTTGAAACTCTTCACCAAAGTCATTCCAAAAGTTATATAAGCAACCTAGGGGTTCTCTTTTGTAGACCCTTTGAATGAATTGAATTCTTGAGTTGAATTGAAAATTTGCATTCCTCTTAGAGATAGTTTTCTATCTCTTTAGTCCATTTTGGGCAGACCTTATCTTGCGCAAAGCGAGTGGCGGTCCTTCTTCGACACTTATCTTGGAGCCTTCTTTAAGTGACGTGTCTACGAGTCATAAGTTTCCTTACTCTTTTCCGCTTTTTATTTCCTTTCCATTCTCTTGTATGTCATTTAGTATATTCTCTCTAGGTATGCACTTCCCCATCATGTGGAATGAGAGTGCAACAATTATCCTTTGAGAGGGGATTCTCTTGGTTCTTGGTTTAAAACTCTGATTCTTATCAAAGATTAACATATTTGTGGCGAATCTTCCTTGACTTATCAATCTGCTAGGTTATGGCATCTCCATCTTTGTCTTATTCCGCGTTCTTCTTTGATTTATTTTTATTGTTCCCTTGAGGATTCAAATTCAGAAAAGATCTTACTCTTTCTTGGACAGGATCGTATCACTCAAGATGTTGCTCTTCATGCTTGTCACATAATATATGTTGGAAATAAATTGATGTTCTCCATTCTTTAGTCGGATGAGGACATTACCTTTTCCTTTTGCCGCCACCTTTGATTCATCTCCAAAAGCCATGTTTCCCTTTACTAATTCCTCAAACTCTACGAACATGCTTATTTTCCTACACATATGGTTACTTGCTCCACTGTTAAGGTACCCCTGATTATCCTCTCCTTTATCTTGGCCCTTGTAAGCCAATAGCAAGGTACCATCTTCTTGACACCTTTTTTCAGCATAATTGGCTTTCTCTTCGACTTTATTTTTGTTAGGACTCTATATTCAGAAGCACAATGTCCAAACTTATCACAATTGTAACACTTGATTCGAGACTTGTCATACCTTGAATTCAGATTTCCTCTCCCACGACCTCTGTTAAAGCTTTCTCCTCTTTGGTTATTGTTGTTAGGCATTCGTCCTTGTCCACATCCATATGCACGCCCTCATCCTTATTCTTGACTATAACTTCGCCTTGATTGGTTGTGTGCATTTTCTTCTTTTTTTGAATCAACATGTGCCTTCAAGACTTGCTCCACGATCACTTCCTTCTTCTTTTTCTTTTCTTCATAAGTTTTCAATGAACCAAGAAGTTGCTCTATTGACATAACCTCCAAGTCTTTGGTTTCTTCTGTAATGTTGATAATATGTTCGAACTTTGGATCTAATGATCTAAGACTTTTCTCCATAATTCTTACATCATCTAGTTTCTCACCATTTCTTTTTAGGTTATTGGTAATCGTTAAAACTCTTGAAAAGTAATCAGAGACTAGTTCTCCTTTCTTCATATGCAACTGATGGGTTGTCGTAACCCACACAAATTTAATGTGCAATTAAGAAATGCAGTATAGCTAGGAAATGACTCCTAGGTCGTCTAAGGACCAATTTTGCGGTTCAGGAATTAAGTCAAACACGAAGGGGGGGGGTTTGTGAAAAGTTTGTGAATGCAACTGACGAAATTAAAAATAAAAATTAAACACATTCGAACATCATTGAAAGCATTAAAGAGAGTGAAAATGCTAAACCCAATATTAGAATAAACAAATATCTAAGCACAGTTAAAACTATTAAAATGCAACACTCAATTAAAAAGATGAAAAGTAATTAAACATGTAATGTAAAATATTCTAAGACAAAAGTCATTAGAAAGCATAAACTTTTTCTCCCATTTCATGTGACCAAGTGCTTTTACCAAAAGGAAATTTGAATTTTTTCTGCAAGGAAAACCGTGCCTCTTTTTCTTAAAGCCATTAAATAAAATTTCTCTCCTCAAAGCCTACCACCAAGAAAACATCAAAAGTTGTGACCCAAATGTTGTTTACTGCAACAAAATTTAAATGCACATTTTTCTACTCCAAAACCAACCAAAACGTGACAATCCATGAGTCTTTCAAGGAAAGAAAAGTGAAATGGATGCACCGTTCCAGCCACCATTTTCATTCAACAACAACAAAAAGAAATCGTGAGCATCTCTCAAAGAAAGAAGGAAGAGGTATCCTACGACTCATAATTGAGTTGCCAAATTGGTCTTCTACCAAGCCACCACATTGACGTGAAAAAGGTGCAGAGAAAAGGACACATAAATAGTAATGGAATGGATTAGAGTTATGGAAAGTAAACGATGAACATTGAAAATCGTAAATGATGACTCATTGCACACAACTTCAAAACTGTGAGCCCCTTTCATCTAAAAACCAAAAAGAAATTTAATAACAATTCTCTCATCCCATCACCTGCAAACTGTGGCAGCAAACTTACATTCCCCAAGAAAGTAAAATGAATAAATCACACAATGATGAAAGGACTCTATGCTGAACATCAACGGACCCACACTCACCTAATGTACCTCTTCATTCTTCAAATAAATAAAAGAAATGCATTGCTACAACTAATGGCTGCCAACGTCCCATCACCATATACTAACACCTAGTCACATCTTCATTACTTCTTCATTTTCAAAGAAATTGAAAAAAATTCTTCCAAGCATTCAATCACGTTTCTACTCATCAAAATAATAAAAAAAAATTGTGCTCTTCATTCAATAAAGAAAAGGAATCATTAAAGCCAAAGTCAAAGAAAAATGAGTGGCTACTACCTCATCCCTACTACCGTTCCAGCACAAGAAAGAAAAGTGGGGGTTGTTTCTCCTTCCATCAACCAAAATCACCCAACATCCCATAGCATCAACATGGTGCCCAAAAAAAAAACGTTGCAGCAACTAGCCTCCAAAATAGAGTGTGACGACTACCATACTAAGAAGCCAAGTGTTACCTCTAAAATGGGTGGGGTCCACCCTAAAATAAAAGGAACCCTAGGGTGACAAGTGTCCTATTTTTTTTACAATTGGGCTTAACCTATTCTACCAAAATTAGCCCAAATTACAAAATTTGGTCTACAAATTCCAAACCACTAAATTAAAGTTTGACTAATTCTAAAATGAGTTTGTGGAAATTCTTCAATTGTTTGGTGCCCTTCCAAAAGTCTCACAGTGTAATTCCAAAATTTGCCCTGAAAGTAAAAATAGGAAAGGTTGTTTAAAATTGGGAGAGGTTGAAAGATTTTGAGAGAAGGAAATTCTTGTTGTATTGAATGCTTCTAATCTTTTTTTGGCTTGATTACAAATTATACAATCATCCCCTATTTATACTAGTGGCACCTCCTTAACCAATGGTTAGGATCTTACCACCACAGCATTCATCTAAAGGCTATAATTTATTCTCCAGAACTTTCTAAAACATTCCTATAATTATAAACTTATCTAAATACATTTATGGATAAGCATTCATAGATATTTTTGTACATCATTCTAGAATCCTTCTAGATAGGATTTTCTAGAATTCTATTTGGACCTTCTCTAGTCTTGGACTTTTATTTTATAGGTTCAATAACATAAAATCAATTTATATTTCAACTCTCTGAGGGGTGTTGATCCCTCCACCCTCATGTTTGGAACCTCCACCTCCCCAACTTTTTAAAAATAAATTTAGTTACAAAAATAACCTTTTATTCTATTTTTTTTTACTTTATTTTTTTTACTTTTAACCTTATTTAATTAAGAAACCCTAAATTTCTACTTTAGAGTCACGGCCCCACCTCTCCTTTTTGAGGAGGTCGGATTGTGTGAGTGAGTTCGAATCTGGAACGAATTGAAGGTATTATGATTATTAGTTGTACCAAATTTATACTGTTTGGAGGTACACGTATAATATATCACGGTATTAATGTGTTGTTCATTGGAATATCATATAAGGTTTTGATTCAATCGTTATAATGAGATTAAAATTCATTATAAATTACGAAGTTCAAAGATTTCTTCCTAAAAATTAAACTATTGGTCTTACTCTGAACTGGGATTGTTAACTATGGAAATATATTAAAATTACTGTTACGAAGAACAAGATATAGAGAAAACGATTTTTGTTTGCAGTGGCAAACAAAAATGGCATAAAAAGAACCTTTTCTGCATGTGGGCAGTGTGAAGTGGATGATAGGTATGAAGCATGAAATTGTTTACCTTACTCCAGCTATATATCACTAACATTGAAAATGGGGAAGCAACTTCTAGAGTAGCAGTACATGAAATTGAAAGTATGGTATACTGGAACATAAAATTTTGTTTGAATCTATATAAAACAAACAAATGAAGTTTTGGGGGGGTGAGAATCAGAGAGAAAGAGAGATGAGATTATAAGTGAAGTAGAAATTTAAGGTTTCTTAATTAAATAAAATTAAAAGTAAAAAGAAAAAGTAAAAAATAAGATTATTTTTGTAATTAAAAAAAATTGTAAAAAATTGGGGAGGTGGAGGTTCCAATCGTGGGGTGGAGGGATCAACACCCCCTCTCTGAGACAGGTATCAACTTCACAACCCAACCTATTGGCCACGAAACTGCAGCTAGACCAATGCAGATAGCCCATTGCTCGTGCCTACTGTTTGAGTTTAGAGGCATCATATGTCGTCATTCCCTATTGGTTCTCGGTCAGGAAGATGTACATAATGTTCCCTCCAAATATGTTCTTAGACATTGGAGCAAAAACATCCGACGGAAACACACACTTATTAGAGTAGTTTACAGTTCTTTACAGCAGGAACCCAAGATGCAAAGATATCAGTCGTTGTGCAAGCGGTTCTATGATAAAACTGAGGCTGCATGTGAATCTGACTGTGCTTCAGCTGAGTTGGAAAAGGAATTGAAATGTCTTGCTCAGAAATTTGGTTTGTCTTCCTTACTTAAAAATAAAATCATAAATGACGAAGGAGAACTAAGGTATGAGAATCCTGTAGTCGATACTCCATCTTACAATACGTGTGGAACAAGTGATGTACTTGTTCGCAGTCCAGTTGCGGTCAAGCGTAAAGGACGACCAAGAACTAACAGATTGAAGTCAGCTGTTGAAACTAGAACAAAAACAAGGAAAACGGCTTCAAGGAAAAATTCAGCTACAACAACAGTTCAACCAAATGTGAGTTGTTCACATGTTTTTTTACTATCAATATTAATTAATTTACTTACATGTTTGTAATCTGGGTTCCTTTCTGCACACAGGAAACCACAACATCCACTATTTCAGGAATCCAAGAAGGTTTGGAATATTCAACACAAATGCATCAACCCTCCCAAGTATCTCAAGTAGCTTCAATTGGATTTATGTCCTTGTTATCTACAATTCATAACAATTTTGATAATACACAATGTTGATTTAATATGGTTATAACATGATATGGTTCTTTTACTGCTGTATATGTTGATGTCTTTAATGTACAAGGAAGAATACTTCAAAATTTGGATTTGCCATTCAACTGTAGTAGTAATCGATTACATTTTTAATGTAAGTGATTACAAAAATGCTGACAGTTTCCATTCCAGAGCATGTTTCACATCCTCCTATATGTTACAGACAACTACAACATGTCAGTTTCTGCTGTGACCCACTAACTCATTCAATTTCTAAACAATTGTAACCTACTCCCTTGTATCAGAAGCATAACCATCACCAACACACCATTTATATCCCTAAGCAGAACCCTAACATCCCAAATATCCCCAAATGGCAGCTCGCGCTAATAAGAAAGCCAAGGCTTCTTCTTCCACAGGTGGAACCCGAAATCGACCACCTGCATCCCCTCCACTCTCGCAACCACTTACAAGTAATGAATTGTTCTCCAACGATGAGCAATATGAAAGATTCTCTGCAGATTTCTTTGACCGTCCAATCCTCGAAGGCAAATATCTCGATGACACATTTTCTGAACCTGGCCAATTCGAATCGTATGAGATCTTGAAATATGCTGCTCTAAGTGATTTTGTTACTTTTAGAAGCCACTACTATCTAGAATTGGTGCGAGTTTTCTACAGCAATATGCGCATTTCGGATTTCGGAGTTATTCGAACCGATGTTAAGAAGGTGAAATCACAATCAAACCTTCTCTTTTCCATAAACTAACTTCCATTCCTTGTGTTGGTGTTCGTTTTGAAGGAAATCTGGTTGACGAGTGGACGGAGGAATACAATTATGTTTGTGCTAGGCAATCGATATGTAAACCAGGTCCAATCAAACGAGGTAGATTATTGGCTGGGAAAATGAAGTTTGAATTTAGGCTACTTCATTATGTACGTTATCGGATCTTAGTTCCTCGTACAACGAATGTTGCATAGGCAACCGAGGAGGACATTATGTTGATATGGACACTAATGAATTCTGTTCAGATTAATTGGGGGCATGTCCTTCGAAACAGGATGAAAAGGGCTACAAGGGACAACGCCCAACTACCATATCCCAATCTAATTACAAAATTCATGGAACACTTTGGTGTCCCTACAAAAACTGATCCTTCTACCCAAGTCAAGGCTAAACTGAAGATTGGTTTGGAAGTTTAACATTATTTGGTTATGAAAAAAATGATGAAGGAATATGGATTTACAAAGAAGTTGGTGACAATTTTGAATCAGAAGGTGAAGAAGAACCCCATGTTGGTAATGAAGATTATGAAGAAAGACAACTCTCTCCAATGACAGGACATTCTTCATCTGCAACATTGAGTAAAGTCATCAAACAAATACAAGATCTCCGATCGTTTGTGGGTGATAGATTAGACAAAATTGAAAATAGAGTCAGAGTCGTAGAGCAAGAACTTATTAACTTTCGCAACCAGTTTGATCGACAACCGCCTTATTAGTTTACATTTCATTCTTTAGTGTTATGTACCTTTTAATTTTTCAAGTTGTTGTTCTGTGAACCTCTGTTAAGTTTTTCTATCAATGTATATGCCTTTAATTATTGTTATAATTTTTCATTACTTAATACACTTCATTATACCCTATTTGTTTGTTTAATATTGATCTAATCCAACTAGAACTATTCAATTAATCATCCATTATCAAATCACTGAAAAACACACTCTTGCAAACAGTGGGTCGTTGTTCAACCAATAATAGTTATCCACTGTCACAAAACACTCAAATACACATTCTTGCACAAAGTGGGGAGTTATTCAGTAAATGCTGGGTAGCACCCCTGAACTTTTGGTACAAAGGGTCATTTATCCAGTTCTAAGCGATAACCATCATATGTAAGCGATTACAACTGCATGTCAAAGGCTGCCAATGGTTAAGGGACTCCCCCCATCAACCTAGGATGACCCATACTTGAAAATTCCATCAGGATATCACTGACCTAAGTTGGAAGTCCTTCTTCTCCACAACTTCATCCATGGCCAACTTGGTTAACCACTTCAAAAAAGACAAAGAACCTACTGATGCCGACAGTGGGGAGTTATTCAGTAAATGCTGGGTACCATCCCAGAACTTTTGGTACAAAGGGTCATTTATCCAATTGTAAGCGATTACCATCACATGTAAGCGATTACAACTGCATGTCAAAGGCTGCCAATGTTTAAGGGACTCCTCCCTTCAACCCAGGATGACCCATACATGATCCTCCTTCAAGAAAACACTAACCTAAGTTGGAAGTCCTTTTTTCCCTTTATAGTGTACTTTGTCAAAATACAGTCCATGCCCATGTCCTTGATGAAACAATTCATCCTAGAACGAAACTCCATTTCTACTTCCTCAAATTTTGCATGTGTGTACTCATCTTGAAACTGTCTCTCAATTGGTGATTGAGACGCACATGCAACCGTGGTATTCAAAGAGGAGAAGTCGGCTTCTATTTCTTTTTGGGCCTTCAAAATAAGAGCATTATCGTACTGAATGACAAAATTGTTGAAGTGTGGTACTAGAATTAATAAATCCCTTAAAGAAAGCGTTCATATCTTCACTTCTTTGAGTTGTCGACATACCAGCCCAAAAGTGATTCTTCAAATAACAAGGGACCCATTTTTCTCTCGCTTCATATAGATTACATAGTCATTCATTATTTTCTAAGCCATGTGTGGAAAGTAGTTTTTCCCAACCACTTTCGAAGTCTACAGTACTATTGCAGTCATATACAAGCACTTTTAAATCACTCTTGATACCAACATAATTTTTATATCCTTGAAATCTTTCAGGTATCTTTTTCATTATATGCCACAAACACCATTTGTGCTTTGTTTTCGGGAAGACTTCTTCAATTGCATTTGCCATGGCCTTACATTGATCTGTTACAATATTGTCAGGCGCCTTGTTTCCCATGCATCTTAGCCAACATTCGAATAACCACACAAAGGATGATGGGTCCTCAGATGAGAGCAATCCACAACCAAGTAGAATGGATTGTCCATGATGGTTAATGCCTACAAATGGAGCAAAAGGCATGTCGTACTTGTTTGTTAAGTACGTTGTATCAAAAGAAACAACATCACCGAATTCCTCACATGCAGCTCGGCTTCGAGCATTTGCCCAAAATACACTAATAATTCTATTATATTCATCCATTTCTATGTCATAGAAGAAAGCATTATTGCGTTCTCTCATTTTTGAAAAGTGACGTAACAGCGCTTGACCGTCACCCTCCTTACACAGTGACCTTCTTTGTTGACCGATGAAGTTTCTAGCATCTCGCTCCATAAATTCCATATTTTCATATCCATCAGCTTCACCAACCATGCTAAGATAACTTTTATTAATGGGCACATCAGCAACATCATTCACTTCCAATGTGTGCTTTGCATGCATGTTCAACTTTCTATTTCCACAAATTAGATTGGAGGTTTCTTGACAAAGATCATGACTGTGTTCTAGAGTGACAGTCCTTACAAACCATTTATGATCTTTACGGGTAATTGTTATTCCAGCAGGGCATTGATTAGTCTGACTAAGCAGAGTTTTCACTTCTGGACGAATACTAGAAACATATTTACCTTCCCTTGAACAAACCAATCTCAAGTAGTAGACTTCGTTATTCTGGTCTTTTTTAGAAGTTCTAGTTCGTACTCCAAAACCACTTCTTTTTCCAAAATCAGAATAAAATTTTTTTGCTTCTTCCATTGTGTGAAAACACATGTCCAAGGTGGGAACCAACTTCAAACAACTATGAGCAACGATATTAAAATCGTCATTACTTTCACCATCCACATGGACGTTGTCTGGACAAGTGTCCATGACAATAATCTATCAGCTGCAAATATTGCATAATAAATAAACAAAAAATACAAATATAAAAATAAATTCAAAAATTAAGTTATATCTATCAACCTATAACATATAGTAATAGTAATACCACAAAAAAATAGCAACTTTGAACGAAATCATAAATGAAAGTTATAAGCAGGTAAAGGTAACCTTAAAGGCATTCAACAGATTCACTTCTACTTTAATGAAGTTGTTGTGCTTCTCACCAACGACCAAAGATAGCTTTTAATGTCTTCTTTAATGCAGAGGGAAGAAAGAGCAATGACAATGCAAATCCAAGAAGATGAAGCAGAAGTCTTTGCGTACCTGAAAGTTGATTTCTTAAGTTTTGGAATCATTTCATGCAAATAAATTGAAGCAGCAAAAGCTAACATGCTACGGGCAATTTACTTTGCCAAATGAGCATTTAATGCATGTCATCATTTTGGTGCAAGTGTGGCAAAACGTGGAGTAAAAGCAAGTGTACTTGTGATGACGTAAACGGCAGAAGGAATTTAATGCATGTCATATAGGTAACCTATCTCCTTGTTGATTGTCAAAAAGTAAACGTCAGATTGATTTTCATTTTGCATCAATCATTTATTGTATGAAAAAGGTGAACAAAAACTACTAAATAAGTATTATGAATAATATTTTTCTCCTTCATTAGTCATATCAGTAATAAATGCAATAAGTATTATGAATAATATTACAAGATAAAGTTAACTACTAAAACATTTTACCTTTTTCCATTATATATATGAACGAAATGTGCAGTGCAAGAAGTGTCTCTCATTTTCATTTCAATGAAGTTGCTCCATGTAAAGTGTATTTTTAACACGGTAACCTTTTCTTGCTTAATATGTTTGTTAACTTGATTTATTGTTTTTTCAGCTAGAAATACTATGGATGCTTGGGAAGGTCTTCAATTTCACGAGGACGTACTTGAATCATTCATGAAGAAATGTGATAGTTCTTCATCATTGATTCTTGGTCCGGCTAGGAATATCCAGGCAGTAATTATGAATAGGATAAGTGATGACCCACGTACAACCCAACAATTCGCTGAGGAAGTTGCTCAAGCAACGTTGAAAGAGATTTCAATTCTAATGCATGGAAATGGGCTGAGATTACATCAAACACCACGGTCAATAATTGTATAAACTTTGTCATTGTAATTTTATTTTTCAATGTTAATAAATTTAAGAGTCAATTGCAGATATTGTGAAAGATGGAGATATTAATAACATCACTCACCTAGCTACTAGAAAATCAGTGTCAACCCTACACCTTGTTGTTTGTATTGTTAAGGAGTGTTTCCCGAATGGACTGGGTGTTATGAAACTGCCTCTCAAGGTAATAATTAACCATAACATACACTTTGGTTGTTTAAGTTAATGTAATGTGAAATTTTCTATTACCAATACCCTACTGCAACTATGAAGGCCTCCTTACATAAGAAAGTTCTTAAAGATCCAAATTTTGGTCCACATATCGGTGTTGGTTCTGTTATGATACTTAACCTTGTAATCCATCTTATTCGTACTTCTATTTATATTGGATAACTTTTGGTATTGTTACTCCTTATTTGATTCTTTTCATTTAGGTTCGTATGTTCAGTGCATTTCCCCCAAACTATTACGTTAACATAGTGCTTCAAAAATAATCAAATTCTTCGTCGTTGACATATGTCCTCCCACAAAGGAACTCATGATGGAGACACCCAAACTAGTCATTCGACCCCTTGTACTAGAAGAACCAAATATGGCAGAAATAATGCGAAAATTGAGAAATTCACATCTTCAACCATCAACATCAAAAGCAGCAGACAAGAACAAGGAGGAACACTCTAAAGATTCTAACGAAATTTAATAATATTTTCTAGTCTTATTATTCGATGTTGACTTTCTTATGCAGGTGAATCTGAAGCTTTTAGTGATTAGTGTACCAGTGTTTACTAAGACTCCGACCTATATTTTGGATGATTGTAATATTAATTGGGATTAGTTTAGCAAGGTTTAAGATGACTATTGTAATTTCTATTCATATGCTTTTATGTTATCAATGTACACACAATGGACCAACGAACATGAAAGAATTGTTCGAGTGTTGTACTAAATTTGGTTTCTTTGTCAACATACCATTTTACATTTCACCAAAATAAGGTCCAAAACCTCAAAGGGGAGCTATTAATCCAAAACACGGGACCAATGATGCACTTTTGGTACAAAATCATTTTTCCCCATTCGTAAGCGATTACAGTCTGTCCCAACCCCTCCATGGGGAGCCAAGCATCTAAAAGGTGGGAGTAGTGTTTAAGTTTTGGTACAAATTCCTCTGTAAGCGATTGCAGCCTTGTTGTAATCGCTTACACAGGCACATCAAACCCTCCTGATAACACCATTGCATGAAACCACTAACACCCATTTATGTTGACACACTCATATCCTTCCAACCATAAACAAGTCCTCCCACACATCATTCTACCTAAGAATCAACCACAACTACCAACATTCTTCCAAAAAGTTCACCAATATTTGTCCCAAGCACTCCATGGGGAGCCATGCATCTAAAACGTGAGAGCAGTGTTTAGGTTTTGGTACAAATTCCTGTGTAAACGATTACAGCCTTGGTGTAATCGCTTACAAAGGCCCATCACAGCGTCTTGGCAGCACCATTGCATGAAACCACTAACACCTATTTATGTTGACACACTCATATCCTTCCAACCATAAATAAGTCCTCCCACACATCATTCTACCAAAGAATCAACCACAACTATCAACATTCTTCCAAAAAGTTCACCGATATTTATCCCAAGCACTCCATGGAGAGCCATGCATCTAAAACGTGGGAGCAGTGTTTAGGTTTTGGTACAAATTCCTGTGTAAACGATTACAGCCTTGGTGTAATCGCTTACATAGGCCTATCACAGCCACCTGACAACACCATTGCATGAAACCACTAACACCCATTTATGTTCACACAGTCATATCCTTCCAACCATAAACAAGTCCATCAACACCTCCTTCTACCTAACAATCAACCACAACTATGAACATTCTTCCAAAAAAGATCACCAATATTTGTCCCAAGCACTCCATGGGGAGTCATGCATCTAAAAGGTGGGAGCAGTGTTTAAGTTTTGGTACAAATTCTTTTGTAAACGATTACGACCTTGATGTAATCGCTTACAAAGACCCATCACATTCTCCTGACAGCACCATTGAATGAAACCACTAACACTCATTTATGTTCACACACTTATATCCTTCCAAATAAACAAGTCCTCCCACACATCATTCTCCCTAAGAATCAACCACAACTATCAACATTCTTCCGAAATGTTCACCAATATTTGTCCCAAGCACTCAATGGGGAGCCAAGTATCTAAAACGTGGGAGCAGTGTTTAGGTTTTGGTAGAAATTCCTGTGTAAATGATTACAGCCTTGCTGTAATCGCTTACAAAGGCCCATCACAGCCTCCTGACAGCACCATTGCATGAAACCACTAACACCCATTTATGTTCACACAGTCATATCCTTCCAACCATAAACAAGTCCTCCAACACCTCCTTCTTCCTAAGAATCAACCACAACTATGAACATTCTTCCAAAAAAGATCACCAATATCTATCCCAAGCACTCCATGGGGAGCCATGCATCTAAAAGGTGGGACCAGTGTTTAAGTTTTGGTACAAATTCCTCTGTAAGCGATTACAGCCTTGTTGTAATCACTTACACACGCACATCACAGCTTATATCCTTCCTACTGTCAGCAACACTTGGATGAAATCAGTAACACACAACTGTGTGCACACACTCATATCCTTCCAACCATAAACAAGTCATCCTACACCTACTACCGAAGAATCAACCACCACTGTCAACATTCTTTCAAAAGTTCAATATCAGGTCTAACCACTCCATGGGGAGCCATGCATCCTTTATAGTGTGGGAGCAGTGTTTTAGTTTTGGTACAAAAAGACTTATTTTAACTGAGTAAGTGATTACAGCTTACCTGTAATTGCTTACACAAGCACATCACAACCTCTTTCCAGCCTCTTTTACATAATTCACAAAATATAAAACCAACCAAATCAACATTTTACAATACATTTTACTAAATGAAGTCCAAACGCTCCGTGGGGAGCTATTCTTCCAAAACAGGGGAACAAAAGGAAAATTTCAGTACAAAATCCTGTACTTCAACTGGTAAACAATTACATACTATGTGTAATGGATTACATACGCACATTGATGGAAACATTTTTGTTATTCAAACACAACTTCCACCACTTCATCAACAACCAATTCAGTATACCTATTGTTGGACTACAATGCCTCATCAGTACAGGCACAAAAATTCTAACCAGATTCAACAATAATTATTACATAACACTTAAGCTGTATACATTCAATATAAGTTCTGAATACAAAAATCATTTACAATTTGCCACAGTTCTCATCAATGTCAACTGTTTTCAAAGTAAATCACAATCTAAACCAAAACAACATTTTATTCCTAGTGCTAAATCAATCCAAGATGGTGAAGCATTTCAATTCTTCTGACGTTGTCCTCATCCATTATCCAGTCCCATATAAACTTCTTCCTAAAACCAGTCAACTCATCCTCCAAACAACAGTTTGAAATTTAAATACACTGTCATGACAAAGATTATACCGATTCATTATTTACCCTACATTAGTGTAGTCAGGCATGCTCTTGCCATCAAATTTATCCTCTCCATCCCATATTTCAATAGCTTTCATCATGATTACACCACAATCATAACTGTTACAATTAAATCAAAACCATGCATTGCTTTTATTAATAGAAACAACAATATTTCAACAAATACCAATATTTGAATAGATCACTAATATAACAATACTTGAATAAATCAGAATTTTAATATATATTTACGTGTTTGGTTGCACTGGGATTTTAGCTTGTTCAACTAATAAAGGACACTTCGAATCTTCAAGTGGATTCGTCAACAGACCCCAAAGGCGTTGAATATTTTGAGCCTGTATTGTCCAAATATAAATACATCTTAATTAAATATAAGTACATTTTAAGTGCAACAATTGATAAACAAAAAAATCTGCAACCATTCAAAAACTTACAATTGTTCTATCAATCCGACAACGTCCTTTGATACCCTTTTCAAGTGAGTTAATGACGAAAAGGTGGAAGGTGCAGACCTTAAGTGCATAACACCACCAATGCTCACTACTAACAACTAGGATGAACACCTACAAAATGGTTCAAGTATGTAAAAATAGTAACAACCACATATATAAACAACTATGTACTTTTTCAAAGTACACTTTACTCACCCAATCAGCACTCAAAAAGTCTTCAACTTTTACTAGTTCGTTCCGAAAATATGTTTGGTAATCAACAAGTTGTCACACATGTTGATTGGACGGTTTTCTCTTATAGTCGATCAGTACATGTGTCTTCGATTAGAAAAAAAAATCATCAATAAACAACAATGTCAATATGAAATTATACCATCCAAAAAAATTAGCAAAAAACTACATTTTACCGCAAAATTTGGACTGAATACCATCCTCTTTATGACTCCAGAGGATCTTTTCTCAAAATACATAAATATTGTTGCTGTAAACATTAACGTCTACAAAACAATAAATAACTTTAAAATCAACTTGTTCACCTTTGAAAATGTAATTAAAACATTAATTTGAATTCAGTGTATAATTACCATGTTGTCAACACATTCTCAACGCCTTAAACTGTTACATTGTTAGCGGATTGACAAGTGTACCAAATCGTATCAAGTAATAAAAATGGTAAATCCCATTATCGTTCTTCCCATGAGACTCGAAAGGCCTTATCGTTCGCGTGAATCAAAATCATAAGACTTGCGGAAATAAATTCAATAATTGTGGTGGATGCAATGACAGAAAATAAATATGCAATGCGTGATTCAATTGACGAGATTTAGGCAATGGATGAATGGAGTTGTTGGGGGTTTACAATTTCATCTAATCCTCTCTCATTTATTTACTCCTCTTGTTTAAATGGCGTTATTATCTAATTGCATGCAAACTTTCTTGGCCTCCCCTTAACCCGATCCCTCGGTGAAAAGTGCCTATTACTAATTACCGGCTTGTTATCCCTAGCCTCCCCTAGCAACTAGCAATGCATTACAAACAGAAGCAAATACAATTGGTCGCCCTACTCCCCTATCCCTAGGTGGTATTACTTAACCAAGGAAAAATCTCACCAGTTTGTGTCATTATTGTACGTCCCCGTATCAATAAATTCAAAGATCAATTACCGAATGAGTTAAACGATAAAGACATTAAGCACAGTATGAGAATCCAACAATTGATAATAAACGCATATGAAAAACATATAATTCAAACAAGAGTTTCAATAAACAAGAGTATCAAAAGATTACATTGTTCCCCCAACAACAAAAAGGGTTTAGTTCACCATAGTCATGGTGAACCAAGATGAAAATAATGGAAGATATGGAAAGCAAACCCTAGAAAAGATGAAAAGGAGCCTAAGCATCCAAGAGATGCTCTCTAAAGAGTGCAAAGTAGGTCTGGTCGCCCTCCTCTGTCAAAAGAATGAATTGAAATTCGTCACAAGGCTATTTATAGGCGAGAAGCGCAGCAGAAAAATAGGCCCAAGCCCAGTTGACCACCGCCCGACGTCACACTTTGCCGCCCGGCGGTGGACCTTGAATCGCACCACGCCCGGCGGTAGGGGTCTACCGCCCTGCGGTTTCCTCTTGCCGCAAAACTGCCCGACGCCCAATACTGGTGTCTTCTCCTCCCGTTTGACCGCCCGACGCCAGGGGTTTACCGTCGGGCGGTGCCTAAACTCTTCTTTTCTCTGATTTTCTTGCTTTTCTTGAGTCTATGACCTTCATCTTTATTCCCAATCTTCACTTCTATCAGTTTTGCTGCAAATCAATGCAAAACAAGCATAAAATAGCTAAAAACAGCTTTTGACCCTCGACTGACTCATTTATTGAGTTTTGTTTGATTTCAAGCTCATTCTAAGCAATAAAGGGCGTAATTTAGTCCAAATTAGCATATGAAAATAACGGTTTTCAAACTGTTATCATACATTCAGCTGTGGTCAACAATTGACCCATTATCTCGGACACATAACTGAAATATCAAGAATATTAAATTAGGTACTAATATCATTCAACAGTAATAACATTAACAACTTATTGAAATCTTACCTCCTTTCAATGTCTCTTCACGTCACTGAATTGTACAACATATCCATGTTAACGGTTGTTCTTGCATCACCATTATAGCTACGCAAAGGGACTACTAACTTGGGTTCAACATGACCACTGTCATCATCATCACCAATGTCAATGAAAGGACTTGAAGCATTAGCTACAGCCTCTTCATTTGCGTCAACTGGACCTTCATCATGTGCATCAGATGCACGTTTTTCATGTGCCTCAGAAGCTTCATGTGCAGCTACTTCATGTCCAGCCTCTTCAATAACTTCACCTGCACATTCCTCATCAACACGTGCTACATCAGTAGCTACTTCATTTGCAGCTGCTTCATTTGCATGTCCTTCATTTGCAGGTCCTTCAACTGCAACTACTTCATTTGTAGGTCTTTCATTTGCAAGTCCTTCATTTCCAATTCCTTCATCTGCAGCTGCTTCATTTGCTTGACCTGCAGCTTCATCAGGACCTGCACCTAGAACTTCTTCACCAAAACAATCTTCTTTCCCCTCAACCTCAACACCTTCGTTATCAACATATCCAAAGTTTCACAACTTTCTAAGATCAATTAGTTCCTTCCTCACAACTATTTCATTCCTTACACTTCTTATCATGTTGTTGTTTCTTCTAATTTTATCCACAGCTACTAATTGGGAACTTTCATCTCCTTTTTTTTCAACTGCTTCTCCTTCACATCTGCTACCTTCAGCCCTTCCAACCCCATCCAAATTGAAAGCTCCACGAATAATGGGATTTAAACGATCTTCAGATGAAAGGTATCAATCAAAATGTACCTATAACATTGCACAACTGTTACCTGAAGCAAATCGCTACTCCATAAATCACAAAACTAAAAACATAACATGTTCAAAAAGTTACTTACCTCACCTCTCTTTAACAAAGCATCAATTTCTTCAGTGTCATAGTTTAACGAATGAAAACGTAAAATACGTGGGAATACCCTGTAAGAAGAATGGGCATACAAACCAAGGCGTTCATACGCCCAAAGCTGCAATCAAAGTATTAAAACTATTACAAAAAGGTGTAACAATAACCTTACTTAATAAAAACAAACGAGAACAATAAAGCATACCTGCAAAACAACAACATTGCCACTTATGCTCAAAGAATCTTTAATGTTTCCAGTAAGTATTTTCTTGTTACACCTATTTAGACTCTTTACAATATAGGTATGCACCGCAGTACTCCAATCATAACTAGACAAATTATTTAACTCATCTAACACTAAACAAGGCATGTTAGAAACATGTCTTGCCTTTCTAGGAAAAAAGAAAACCACTAAACAAATTAATATATACAAACGACAAACAACATCTACATCAACATCATCATCATGTACAAGGACATTAAATATCTTAATCATGTCATCCGATTCAGTTTTTTTACAATCAGTAAAATGTTCACCTACTTTACCCACAATTGATTCATCCAAAGGTACCTCCAATTCCCCCACTCCAAATCCCAAACTCATGACCACATCCTGCACATTCAAAGGAACCAATTGTTGCCTAACTCTAAACGCTTGATGGTATGGAATCCATCGACGAACCATGAGTTTCAACAATTTTAGGTTAAGCTCTATAGGATCTTGAATTCGTAAACAGATCTTAAATGGAGTTCTGAAAATGCGGATTGTAGTAGGGAATTCATTTGGGTAATATATGAGGTATCCATCCAAGCCCTCATGTGCCACTGCTCAACAGTTCAAATTTATCAAAATCAATTTATAAAACAATGCTCCAAAACAACTAACAGAACACAAAACTTCAAAATCTACTTACATTGCTTTTACATGGAACCATTTTCAGTTGTTGTAATTCAGTCAATCAAATATTAACCTAACATAAAATACAAAAGGAGACCATATTAACTTCAATGCAGTTGCTAAAAACAAATCTATCGATCATAAAATTTATAGCATAAACTGATTAACTAAGGTTAACTATGCATCTAATCTCCATTCAGTGTTGGTTCCAAAAAGATTGGATGAATGTAAACAACGCACTAAACAATAGTTGGTCCAAATACAATGGAATTAGAGTCTTTAAAACGTTACGAATTTAAAATTTATGAATGGTGAAAATATGATAACACGATGCAGAGATAAAATACGATAACACAATGCATAGATAAAATACAATAACCTAACTACCTAAAAAGTGTGAAAATACGTTTTACCTTTCGATAAAATACGATAATACGATGCAGAGATCCTCTGTCCAGAGCACCCAATAACCAAATCCGCAACGGCAACAGCGAAAAAAACCTAACCTTTCACCACCGCAACCAACAGTTACGGTCACAAAAGAAACGCACAATAAAGACAACGTACAAAACACCAAAAGGAACAATAAAGACATCAAAAACACCTCTCCGTTCGAAACCTCTCTGTCCACAGTTGCCCAAAAAGCCAGACTTCCACCAACAACTTCAAATGGCAGATAGAGAGATACCTTTTTCACACACAACGATTTTGACAGAGATCGTTGTGTCTTTCACAAATTTCGTTTTTGAGAGACTTCGTTTCTGAGATAGAGTTCTTCATAGACTTGCATTTTGGAGAGAGAGCACGTTTTAGAGAGAGAGAGCACTGATACAAACTTTCTTTTGTAACTCTGGAAGGCGCCAACACTTTACCCCCAATGCATTCTTCCAACATTGCCCTCAGTAAATCAATTAAACATGTTTTAAAATTTCATTTCAGACAACGAATGAGACAACGCCATGTGGCGTTGTAAAAAACGTTGTCAAATAACGTTGTTAAATTATCATTTTCCTAGTAAAAATCTTAAACAAGAAACACTCAAAAATACATATCTTATAGTTTAAAATCTATTCCATCATACTTTTTGTTATCTAAAACTTGATATAATCTCTCAACTTAAATCATGCATTGAGAATGACATCTAACAAATAAAACAAACCATTACACATAATTAAATGTACAAATATAATCAGTCATAATCCTATACATACGAAAATATACATACGAAAATAAACAAGATTAGTTGTCTTCACGACACCAACGAAAGTACAAACAAGAAAAGAAATAAAAGCACTTAACTCCTCTTACTTAAATTAGTACTTCAACTCTAACCCTTGATATTTCTGTAGTATGTTATTGCTCTTAATTCTTAAAAAGTTTACTATTTTTCCTTTTGTCCAATAGACTCCTCAATGATACCTAAACTATATGATAATTCAAAACTTCATTACTAATAAAAATCCTAGGTACAAATATAAGCAATCATAATCCCATAATAAGAAAATAAAGAAAATTAGTTCTCTTTACAACACCAAACAACATAAACAAAAAAAAAAAAAAACTATTTAAATCATTACTTCAACTCTAAGCCTTAATATTTCACTAGTTTGTTATTGCTCTTAATTCTTAAAAGTTTACTATTTTTCCTTTTGTAATATTGAGGAACCTCAATGATACCTAACAAAATATATAGTACTTCAAAACTTCATTACTAATAAAAAACCTTAATTATTTTGAGATAAGAGTTGAATCTAATCACTTTCATATCTTACCCAATTACTTTAACCAAATAACCTATAAAACTTGTTATTTTACTCATCCCAAAAATTATAATTTAAATTAACTCATCATTTTCATTATTCTACTAAATTAAAATTTCTAGGGACTCACAATATATTATATATATATATATATATATATATATATATATATATATATTAAAAAAATGATTTTTGTAATTTTTTTATAATTATTTTCTAACATCACCTGTTGTTTTTGATTTTTTATGAATATAAATTATTTTATTCTTTAAATTATATAATTATTTTTAAAATTTAATTAATTACTTATAAGAATAAACTTATTAAATTATTTATTTTATATCTTATTTTCTTTAATAATTATAAAAACGATATTTTTTTATTATCATAATAAAAATATAACCTTAAAAATTAAAACAGGAAATAAATTTAAACTTGAAAATAAAAAAAATAAAGTTATGGTCTTTGTTTCCCAAGAGAAAAACAGAAAATAAAAATAATTTATAATATCATTCATTTTCGATTTATCTTTTCTACACGTCTTAATAAATTTTAAGGATTAGTAGTGAAAACATAAAAAAAATATCCTGACTTTTTGTCTTCTGTGACCAACATGGTCTCGAATCATGCCCTTCCATCCCAATTCCAAACACACTAAAGAGGCTGTAGCTCTTTCTCTTTGCGCTTCACTTCGCTGCAATGAAGAACCTCCAATCCGATTTATCCTCCGTCGTTCGCCTCAACATCGGTAAGCCCTCTTTTCCTTTGTCTCTTAACACAACGCCATTTTCTCACCTTCTGTTTTCCTTCATTTCTCTCTCAACACGACGCCATTTTCTTACTCTGTTTCCCTTCATTTCCTTCCCTTTATTGATCGTATTCGCAGGAGGCAAGAAATTCTGCACCACCACCGACACTCTCACACAGCGCGAGCCCGATTCAATGCTTGCCGCCATGTTTAGTGGCCGCCACACTCTGTGCCAAGATTCTGACAAGGTAATTGCAATTTGTTGTTATTATTAAGTTAGAATGTGTTTAAGGTTCTTAATATTTGATTAAGATTGGTTTTAGTCCATACGTATTAAAATTGATTGGTTTGGTGTCGAAATGCGGTGGGTTTAGTCCTTGGAGAAGTTCAAATGGAATACAGGATCAGAGATTGAATCTACCGTATTTCAACATGTAGTGATTTAAATCTATTTTGGCTATGATTTAAAGACCTAAGGCGTTTCACCTTGAGGGTATCCGTTATACGTGTAATCGATTATTATTACAACTGAATATTATCAGAACATGCTTTTTGTTTGGATTCTGAAATGTAATTTTAACATATATAGTTTCGTTTGGATGCAACAAAAACATCAGCTTTTATTTATGAAAAATAGTATTCATATGAACGAAGCTGAAAATGTGAAAACTGTTAGAAAATAATCATAAACTACTGACTTTTCCAATTCACAAAATCAACTTATTTGTTTTGGAAAAGCAGGGTTTTTACTAAATTACAGCTGAAGTTCCAAACATCCAGTTTATTCTATAAACACAATTTATCCAGTTTATTTACGAATACAACTTTTTTTTTTTCATAAAATACATCTGAATTCAAGAAGAAAGGTTCCCCATACATACATGCTCTATCACTGTTAAAATTAAAATTCTTCATGTTTGTCTAATTGTGTATCTGATCTTAGTTATGGGTTGAATTTGTAACTGGCGATGGATGCAGGGGTATGTGTTTGTTGATAGGGATGGTAAACACTTTCGGCATATTCTCAATTGGTTAAGGGATGGTGTGGTGCCTACTCTTGAAGAATATCAGTACTCGGAATTGTTAAGGGAGGCTGAGTACTATCAGCTACTTGTAAGCACTATTATGTTTTATCGGAATGTGATTGCTATCAATTTTTGCTTTTGAAGTTGAAATTTATACCCTTTTAGGCGACTTGGTTTTAAATTACATTTGTGCTTTGAAACTGCAATATTCTGATTGTAACTGTGAATTTAAAACCATTCCAAGTTTTGTTAATAAAAATGAGAGGGTTAAGGCATCACTGTACTGTTTGTTATCTCAATTATGTTGGCACCACAAAGAACATCATTTATACGTGGCACCTCATAATATTATAAAAAGCGGAAAATACAAAATAAGATAGTGGACAGACCAAGCCTGATCCACTATTTTCTAACCTTATAAAGGGTAAATCAAATCTATCCTTGAAAATCTCAGAACAAATGAAGCTAACAACATTACCCACAAAGTATAACCGTGAGGACTAGTTCCAAACTAAACAAGTTTATCAACACATTGCTTACCTTCTTTAAAAATATTTGAAAGGTGAATATACATAATATTACTGTTTACAAAACGATTCATCAATATACTACAAATATTCCAAAAAATAATAGAAGTAATGGACGAAGCCTGAATAAGAAGTTGAGAATCACACTCAATCTAGAGGTATTCCAACCTCTGTAGATAGCATTTCCATATCAAGAATCACACCCATCACCTCTGCATATAAGGCACTAGATATTAAAAGAAATCACCCACAATGGAAGCATGATGATCTCTAAAGGTACTCCCAAAACTAGATATACCTCGAGAACCTTTAGCTCCCCATTAGTATTGCATCCAAACCAATCTAGTTTCGCATTTTTTGTTTTTCTTAATCATACAGTAGAAAATGTTGGAATGATCTTTTCTTCTTAATCCTTGATTAGGTGTTCGTAAAAAAAATCCTCAATTAAGGTCATATTAAAACAAAGATTGCATTATTGAGAGCAGGGACTTTAAGACTAGTAGCTTTAGGTATAAACCAAAATCTGTTTGATATAAAGTGTGCCACCTTAGCCACCAAATTGTTGTGTGAACTCAGTGTATTCCTATTCTATAAATGGGTTGGTCCAATCTTCAAGCTCATTAAGAGGTGGTCCATGTAAATAGATTCATGGGTCTGCTATCTTCAGTAGAGGCCCAACCTTCATTTATTCTTCTAGCTAATGGCTCTTGTGGTGGTTCCCTTGGTTGTGGATTTTCCATTGTATGATTTTGTACGAGATGACCAAATAGAGAAATTGACTATAAAGGAAAAGTTGGCGGTCTAATTTGATATGAAGGAGTTAGAAGAACTTGAGTATTTCCTTGGAATATTGGTTGCTTATTCTGAAAAGGGGACTTTTATCTTCATAAGTAAATATGTACTTGATCTTCTTAAAGAATCAACTAAGTTGGGATGTAAACAACATGTGGTACCAAAACACATTTGAATGATTGGGGAGTAATTTTATCTGGACTAGGTGTGAGGTTGTGTACACAACATGTGATACCAAAAGCACGTAAAGGAAGACTATATAAAGGGGAATGAGGAAAAATGGTAGAGTGGGGTATGTGATCATTAAGAACAGATGATGGCGTCCAATTAATGACATGACATGTCGTAAGGGTAGTATCCCCAAAAATGGTGAGGAAGATGACTACATAGAAAAAGCTTTTCGATAGTCTAATAAGATGTTTGATTTTGTCTTTCGCTACTCCAGTTTGTTAAGGACTACAAGGGCATGTTGTTTGATGAAAGTTATCATTGGATGCTCTAAACTAACGAAATTGGTTAGACAAATATTCATGAGCAATGTCACTACGAAAAACACATGGGTATACCAAATTGATTTTTTATTTATTAGAAAATGTTTGTTATATAGAAAACATTTTTGATCAATTCTTCATTAACCGAATCCAAGTGCATCTAGAATAATCATCAATATAGGTAACAAAATATTTAAAACCAAAACAGGTAGTAGTATGAGAAGGACCCCAAATGTCATATTGAACTAAAGAAAAAGAAGGCAAAAGTCATTTGTTAAGATTGAAGAAAATATCAATAATTGAACATGTTTTAAACTTGACACCATCTTCTCCAATTTTGTTAGCCCGATATGTCCTAATTGTGCATGAATCATCATTGGAGATATTGTTGATGTACATTCCAATGCTATTGGATGGAGATAGTATAGACTAGGGATGACAAAAAAATCCACACCCGCGGATATCCGCGGATAAAATCCACGACGGATAGTTGATACCCGCAGATATTTTTTACCCGAAACCCGTGGATAGTGGATATTTTAATACCCGCTTATAAATGGGTCGGGTGCGGGTATTATACTATTCGTACCCGCGGATATCCGTTACTCGCCAAAAATAAAAATTTAATTTTAATTTATATTTAATTTAATTTATATTGGAAGAACCATTGCTTCTATTTCTTGAAAAATGAAACTCCATTGCTTCTATTTCTGCTTTCATTGTGTTCTTGTTTGCTTCAATCACTTTTGTTGAGGCGGTAAATTATCTCTTTGCTGAACCGTACCGTGGCCCTGAACACTCCCAGCCGCCGTCAGACTGTGGCCCCAAACGCTCCCAGCCGTCACTGGATTGCGGCCCCGAACGCTTCCAACCGCCGCCGGACTCCGGCCCCGAATGCTCCCAGCCGCCGCCGGACTGCGGCCCCGAACGCTCTCAGCCGCCGCCGAACTGCGCCCGCCGATGACCCGTAGCTTTCTTTTCCTTTCTTATCTTCGTAGAAATGATTCGAGAAATGTCCCTTGATTCCTCGAGCGCTTGATCCCAATTACCGTTGCCATAGTTAGACACGATTCTTGAAAAATGAAACTCCATTGCTTCTATATCTGCTTTCATTGTGTTCTGGTTTGCTTCCATCACTTTATGCGGTAAATTATCTCTTTGCAGAACCGGAGTGCGACTCGGAACGCTCCCAGCCGCCGCCGTACTGCGCTAGCCGATGACCCGTAGCTTTCTTTTCCTTTCTTATCTTCTTAGAGATGATTCGAGAAATGTCCTTTGATTTCTCGAGCGCTTGATCCCAATTACCGTTGCTAAAGTTAGAGACGATTCTTGAAAAATGAAACTCCATTGCTTCTATTTCTGCTTTCATTGTGTTTTGTTTGCTTCCATCAGTTTTGTTGACGTGGTAAATGATCTCTTTGCAGAATCGGATTGTGGCCCCGAACGCTCCCAGCCGCCGTCGGACTGCGGCCCCGAACGCTCCCAGCCGCCACCGGACTGCGGCCGCGAATGCTTCCTACCGCTGCCGGACTGCGGCTCGAACGCTCCCAACTGCCATCGGACTACGGCCCCGAACGCTCTCAGCCGCCGTCGGATTGCACCCGCCGATGACCCGTAGCTTTCTTATCTTCTTAGAGATGATTTGAATAATGTCCTTTGATTCCTGGAGCGCCTGATCCCAATTACTGTTGCCAAAGTTAGAGACGATTCTTGAAAAATGAAACTCCATTGCTTCTATTTCTACTTTCATTGTGTTCTTGTTTGCTTCCATCACTTTTGTTGACGCGGTAAATTATCTCTTTGTAGAACCGGACTGCGGCCCCGAACGCTCCCATCTGCTGCCGGACTGTGCCCGTTGATGACCCGTAGCTTTCTTTTCCTTTCTTATCTTCTTACATATGATTCGAGAAATGTCCTTTTATTCCTCGAGTGCCTGATCCCAATTACTGTTGCGAAAGTTAGAGCGGTTCTTGAAAAATGAAACTCTTTTGCTTCTATTTCTGCTTTCATTGTGTTCTTGTTTGCTTAAATTGAAAGGGAAAAATTAGGGACATAACAAAGGGTCAAACAGTAGGTGATAAGAGGGGTTGGGTACTACCAAAGCTGCAAGCTCGTTTTTGTGAACCACTAATAATAGTTATAAAAGGCAAATTGACAACATTAGTAAAAAAGGAGAAAAGAAGAACGATCACTAGATATGTAATTAGTTGCATGAGGTAATAACCTAGGGAACAAGAAAGGGAGATTGAGAGAGACAAGTAGATGTGTTACCACTGTGTGTCATCGCAGCAATGCTACTCACGGATTGGAGTGTCAGACACCATTTGATTAATTCTTCAAATGTTGTTGGAGATGGATCATTTTGGTGATTCAGTAATTGATGCCTGGCAAATATTGTGTGGATGAGGAGGTTGCCCATGCAGCTTTCAACACCTACTAATGGTAGAGATGGCAATGTTCACATTTTGGACAATTTTTAGAACTTCAGTTGCAATAGCATCTTTAATTATTACTCTTTCATGTAAAGGTAGTATTTTCTCCTGCAGATGAAATTTGTGTATTGATGTTTATCTCTTGGGAAATTTAGAGGAGTGTAGATGATACCAAGGAGATAGTAAGATTCACTAGTGATCCCAAAATCTGATCATGGGTACAACATACTCATGGCAAACTGTATAGGCCCAAGGTCTTAAAGAACGTAATGTACTTCTCAAGTTCCTTCACATTTGCATATGGTGGAAGGAGCTCATTAAAATCATATAAACAACATGAAGCCGCCCAATATAAGTAGACATAGAACCCTCAATGTTTTGGAGTAACAAGTGTTAAGAGATTTTGACACACTGTAGAAATGTAATGGGTCATTGGTATATAGAGCACATGCCTACACGTCTCATGAGAATGAGAAATAGGTCGGAGTTATTAGACTAGTCCATCTTCTCAATACTAACATGGATAGAAAAGATGAGAGAATTTGTTTTGGAGGTTGATGTGGTATTGGAATACATTTTGTTTTGGAAAGTTTGAGGAGAAAAAGCAAATAAAAAAACTTAAGGAGAGGGCATTGGAACAGTGACAGCATACCTGGGAGGAAAGGTTCATAAAATAAAAAATGCCCAAGAGATGGTGGGTCTATTGGCACCAACAATATTTTGAAAAGGACTTTATATACCATGTTAAACTGTAGGGAAGACAGAAACATTAAGCTGAAACAATACATTTTTCAGATATTACGAATGCTTTAATTATATTGAGATAAAAGAATCAATATAATAAATTGAGAAAATTTATCATCATTTGATAACGAATCTATGATACAGAAATAAATAATAAAGTTCCTAATAATACATGTGGGATCAACTCATTATTGTTATAATTATAGCAATATTTCTGATTATATTAGATAAACACTTATTTCTGTAATTGAAACAAATGAAATAATTCTTTATTTCCTTATATTCTTTAAGAGAGTGTGTGTTTCTATGTCAAACTTGAAATCTGTCATATTCCTTCTGCCTAGATTACTCACAATTACTTTACGAAATGGAAAAGGAACTGAAACTTCAGACCTTTTTAAAACCTTATAACCTGTGATCACTTGGTAAACCTCAGGGGCTTATAGATGGAATACATGCTGTCCTCAATGAAAAGAAGGAAGTTGATGAGTTCCGTACAGAGTTGACACGTACAGACATAATCAAGTGTATACAATCTGAGAAAGTAAGGTTTCGAGGGGTTAATCTTTCTGGACTTGACCTCTCTAAACTGGTAATTTCTTGGACCTAGAATGTGTTTTAGCAGTATCTTAGTTTACTTATAAAGTAGTTGTGTGTTTCTGGATAATATGTCTGGTATCTTGATACTATCTTTGTCATATTATTATGAATTTTCAGGATTTATCATACGTGGATTTCAGCTATGCCCTTCTTAAAAATGTGTTCTTTTCACGAGCAAACCTGCAATGTGCAAAGTTTCGAGTAAGTATGGTTCTGTCCAGAATCACAATACTTGGGTATTTTTAATTTAGAAAGTAGATCCGGCCTATTTGGCATTGCATATTAGATCTGAAATAAAAATCCCTTTTCATTGACTTCTAAAGTTTTCTTTGGTTTGCTTGAGGACAATAAAATCTCACTTTAAATGACTAAACCAATAATACCCATTTTTAACTTCCCAATATAAATGATGTACAGTACAACATTGGGCAAAATATTGTTTTGCTATCATTATCAGCACAATATTTTCTTGATAACTTTTTAAAACTTGTGACACTACATGCTATATTGTTTAGTTAGAAAAATGTATATTTTGGCTATATTATTAATTACTTCAGCATATAAATTTAATTTTAATTTAAAATATTGAATATAGTATAATTAGATATATGATTAATCTCCCTTGTGTCTAAAACATGCGCAGAGTAATATATTTATAATGAAGAATAACACAAGTATATATGGCAACCAAACATAAATATGGTAAATAGAAGATATTGTTAAAAACCAATATCAACAATATTTACCAATATCAAACAATATCAAAAGTCTATGTTTACCTAATTAACATAAAATGCAGTATATCTAACAATAAATATTTCCTGTGTGTATTTAATTTCATAGGATGTTGAAGCCGAGGCCTCCATTTTTCACAATGCAACTTTGCGTGAGTAAGTTACTCAGAAAACTCTACATTCAATTGCACACATACTTGCAGGCCTCTAAATTTCTTACCCTTGCCTAGGGAAGATGTGAATTTACTGGGGCAAACCTTCGTGGTGCTTTATTAGCTGGTGCATGCCTTCAGAGTGCAAATCTACAAGGTGTAGAAGTATTTTATTTTCATGTACTTTTTAGTATTTATCAATTCTCATATCTGAAACCAATACGAGTGTTACTACCAATACACACAACAACACAATCAAGCCTTTTTGCACTATGTGGAGTGGGCTACATCGATCAACCCATGGGGCTATATCAAAACATCACAATATCGTCAGAACCATATTATGTCCCCAACTTTCATTAATAACTGTCATGTCATAGAGTATCTCTAATCTTATAGCTTTGTAGTAGAGTTTCCCTTCATGATTTTAATTCGCAATGACAAATTTTGATACTTCTTTTCTATTCATCAACTTAACTTAAATCCTATGTGAATTGATTCCAAGATACCCCATAGTGCAATTTGTGGTAATATGTAATTCCCTATTTTTTATACCTAGCATATTGTTTTTGATAGGTATTTAGACCTTTTAAATTTAGGAGAGAGAATATATTATTTTCTATTATTTGTCTCCTTACATGCATTGGATATATATACAAGAGCTTATTAAATGAACAACCTATTCTACGGAACAAATCCCTAAAATTGTGGGATTGTTATTCTAGTAATAATAGCAAGATACAGGGAATATAACAAATTAAATAAATGGAAATAATATTTAAAGTTTCCTAAAATATATTTTGACACTTCCTCTCAAGCTGGTGAATAAGTGTTTTCCATTCCCAGCTTGGATATAATTCTTTCAAAATTACTGTTGCTCAGTCCTTTGGTGAGTATGTCTGTAAGTTGATCTTAAGTGGACATATATAGGGTGCAAATCAAGCCACTGTCAAGCTTTTCTTTGATAAAATGTCTGTCCACCTCAATATGTTTGGTTATATCATGTTGTACTGAGTTGTGTGCTATACTTATTGCAGATTTATTATCACAATATAACCTCATTGGTTCGTCCCACTTTATCCTTAAGTCTTTCAATATAATCTTTAGCCATAAAAGTTCACATATTCCCTAGGCCATTGCTCAAAATTCTACTTCAGCACTAATTCTAACTACCACACTTTGTTTTTTCCTCTTCCAAGTTACTAGGTTTCCACCAAGAAAGGTACAATATCCAATAGTTGACCTATCCACAGCTGAACCTGCATAATCAACGTCTGTATATGCTTCAAGACCGACATTCTTATTTCTTTCGAACAAAATTCCTCTTCCCGGAGTCCCTTTTAAATATTGGACAATTCTAAGTGCAGCTTGTAAATGTGCTTCCTTTGGTTAGTGCATAAATTGGCTAACTAAGCTCACAGCTAGGGATGGCAACAGGTCTGGTCGGACACGGATAGTGTGATACTCGAACCCGACCCGCTATCCACTGGATACCCGCATAAAAGAAAGCTACGGATTTTTTTCCAACATACGGTTACCTGTTTCAACCTGCAAATTTTTTTAAATAGTAATATTTTATGATTTTTAAAAAATATTTAAATTAAATTGAAAAAAAACATAATTTTCTCAAATAAAATTGGGTTAATGTATATTTTCTTCAAAATGGGCACGGTCCAAACTTTTTTTTTTAGGTTTTTTTCCATAACCTTCAAGATGGGCCAAGCCCAAACCCTTCTTTCCTAGCAGCCAACTACTTCTTTCCCACGAAACAAGCTCAAATACCCCTCACACCGCAGGCCGACAAATCTTTTTCCCTCTAAAAGACGAAACAAAAATGGAAAGAGGAAGAAAACTTCACGAATCCGCGAGGGCGGCTGCCTGATCCAAGAACAAGCCGAAGCCACCGGTGATCATCACCAGGGAGAGCACCAACACGCTCCACGCCCACATCCTTGAGGTAGGCAGCGGTTGCGACGTGTTAGACAACGTTGCCAGTTACGCACAGCGGCGACAACGCGTGATTATATTTTGAGCGGCAGCGACACCGTGAAGAATGTGACCCTGCGGCAGGTGGTGGGTGGGAGTGTGGTGGGAGAGTTGATCGTGGCGGGACCGGTGATTGTAATCGCAGCGTCGTTCACCAATGTGTCTTATGAACGATTATCGTTAGAAGAAGAGGAACAGGTTCAGATATCTGGTGGATGGTTGGGTGTGTGACCCTTCGAAATTGAGATTTAGGGTTTGAAGGGTGAGACAAAATACAATAGCTTAGAAAATAATTTAAAGTACGAAGGATAAAAGTGTAATTTCATTTTTCAGACGGGTAGCGGGTACTCGTGGGTATGGATAGTGTGATATCCAAACCTGACCCGTTAACAAGCGGGTATTAAAATTCTCGCTACTCGTTACCTGCAGGTACCACTTACCCACGAGTACTAAATACCCGTAGTGGATTTTATCTGCGGGTACGGGTTTTTGTGTCATCCCTACTCACAGCAAAGGCAATATCTGGCCTAGTGTGAGATAGGTAAATGAGTCTTCCCACAGGTCTTTGGTACATTTCTTTATCCACAAAAAATCCTCCTCTGCACTTCCCAATTTTATATGTGGATCAACAGGTGTACTTGCTGGTTTGCAGGCTGTTTTACCTGTCTCCTATGGCAAATCAATGATATACTTTTGTTGGGATATGAAGATTCCTTTCTTGGAATGGGCTACTTCAATTGAATTCCTTAGCAAGGCATTGGCTCAACCCTTGTTGTTCCTTTTTATCATTCCCAATAATAATTATATCATCCACATAGACCAATAGTATTGTTACTCCGCTTGAATCAGAATGTTTGATGAATAAAGTGTGGTCCCCTTGGCTCTTTTTGTATTTAAGACTTGTCGTAACTTTGGTGAATCTCCCAAACATGCTCTAGGTGACTGTTTCAACCCGTATAACACCTTTTTTAATTTGCAAACTGTGTTGGCCTCAATCTGTCCCCCTGGTGGTATTTCCATGTATATTTCTTCTTCAAGATCCCCATGTAGGAATGCATTTTTTACATCAAATTGCTGTAGTTCCCAATTGTAGTTTGCTACCAACGAAAAAATTGCTCTATCCATGTTCATTTTGGCAACTGGTGCAAAAGTCTCTAAGTAATCCACTCCATATGTTTGGGTGAATCCCTTGGCTACCAACCTTGCCTTATACCTCTCAACAGTCCCATCAGCCTTGTACTTCACTGTATAAACCCACTTGCACCCAACAACCCCTTTTTCCAGGTGGTAGGGAGACTAGTTGCCAAGTATTGCTTTTCTCCAACACCTCCATTTCCATGTCCATGGCTTGTTTCCATTTTTTGTCAATTTATGCCTCGGTACAAAAGGTGTAGTTGTGGTGTTTAGGCTTGTGAGAAAGGTTTTATGGTTAGGTGAGAATATTTCAAAGGATAGATAATTTGTCAAGGGGTAAGGTTGTTGTTTGGTGCATGTTTTGGTTCCTTTTCTAATAGCAATTGGGAGGTCTAAATTATGATCTATCTGTTCAACTGGTTTTTTAGAAGGAAATTCATCACAAGCAAGAGTTAGAATTTATAGGATCAAAAGGAATTACCTCAGGTAATGTTGTAGGGTTGGATTCTTGAACATGAGTAGATCTTGGAATGGCCTTTCCTCTTCGTGTGTACACCAAATTTTTCCCAAACTTTGTATTATCATGTGGTTTAGTTGTTGGTCCTGTAGATTGAGGTGTTTGATTCACCTCTACTTGTTCCTCTTCAGCTTCACATATAGTGGTCATATCCTTTTGAATTTTTATTTCTGGTCCAAAAGACAGGTTTGGTAATATAAAAGGCTCATCTTCCTCTCTTAAAGTCTTTCCCTGAAGATGAGATTGGTCGGTCAAAGTAGCTTACTCGTTCATTGAAAGTAACATCTCTTGACACATAATTTTTTGGATGGGGGATGGAAACACCTATACCCTTTTTGTGTGGCTGAGTACCCCAAGAAAATACATTTTATTGCCCTTGGGTCAAGTTTTCCTCTTCCATTACTATGAACATGTACAAAGGAGACACCCAAAAATTCTAGGTTGAAGGTTATTTGTATGGATTATATGTGGCTAGAACGAGTTTAAGACGTCCATGGGGCTTTTTGAGGATAAAACAGTAGAAGGTAATCTATTAATCAAGTAAGCAGCATTGAGAATAGTTTCCCCCCAAGATCTTTTTGGAACATTATTTTGAAAAAGAAGTGCTCTAGTTTGATCTAATAAGTGCCCATTTTTCCTTTTTGCAATCCCATTTTGTTGGGGTGTGTTTATACATGAGGATTAGTGGATTATTCCTTCCTTTTGGCAAAAAGAATTTAGAGTATGATTAACCTAATTATTTTTATATTAACCCCAAATTGATTTTTAATCATTGAAACAAACTACAGAAAAACATAGTTGACCTCAGACTTGTGTTTAAGAAGGAAAAGCCATGTTACTCTTGTACAATCATCTATAAAGGTTATAAACAATTTAGCCCCGGAAGTACTAGGAATATTAGAGGGACCCCACACATCCTTATGGACAAGATAAAATGGAGAATTGCTTACTTTATTGCTGATAGGAAAAGGTACATGCTTGTGTTTGGCAAGCTCACACACCTAACAATGAAGATCTTCTAGATTTAAATTTTTAAACAAGGAAGGAAATATTAACTTTATGACCCGAAATGAAGGATGTCCCAAACCACAATGAAACAATTGGACTTTTTCTTTGTTGGCCATGGAGGATTCAGATATTAGAGAGTGACTCTCAATGGGTAGACTCAAATCTTCCATGTAGTAAAGGCTATTCCATTCTCTAGCATGTCCAATCTTCCTCCTTGACTTCTTGTCGTGTGCAGTATACAAGAGTTACTACGAAAAACTACATTACATAAGAGGTCATTGGTAAGTTTTTTTATAGATATCAGACTTGAGGATAACTTAGGGACATGAAGAACATTTTTTAGTATTATGGTTGGGGTTATTTGGACATCTCCTTGTTCAACTGCAGTTATGAGGGTTCCATCAGTTGTAGAAATTTTCTTGCTGCTGGGATATGGGGAATATGTGGAGAAGTGTTTAGGGAATGGTGTCATATGGTTTGTGACTCCAGAGTCTAGTATCCAATAATGGGCAAATGGGGTATTTGAGACATTAAATCCACAAGATAATGGAAACTTACTAGAGTATGTCAATGAACACGTACCTATGGGTTTTTCCAATTTACTAAGAAAGTACCTTACTCTTTCTAACTCCTCATGGTTGAGTTGTAAAGATCCTTCTTGACTTTCAGTAGCAACATAAGGTTGCCCCCCTCTCCTTGGAAGGCCTCCTTTGTGTCCCCAATCTTTACTTTGAGGTTTTCCATGTAACTTCCAGCATTTATCCCTTGTGTGACGTGGCTTGTTGCAATAGGTGCACCAAACTCCTTCATTTTTCTTCTCTGCTCTTGGAAGAGGACCTACTTTTTTTTTGTTCTGCAACCATGACTGTTGCTCCTTCAACAAGCATAGCTGAATTATCCACAATTGAGGTCTCTAGCATTAAACTTGTTCTGCTTTCTTCACTCCTAATAATTGCCATTACTTCATTGAGTCTAGGAACCTTCTCCTTGCCTAATATTTGGATTCTGACTTGATCATATTCTTGGTTTAGGCCTACCAAGAAATCATACACCCGATCTTGTTCAATGTATTCTCTTAGAATTGTTGAATCATTAGAACACTTGGCCTTTATGACCCTGTAATGATATAACTCCATCCATAAAGATTTGATTTGATTAGCATACTCCGTGACAATCTTAGTGCCCTGTTTGGCTGCCATTGTTTTTACTTTCACCTCATAAATCTGGGCAACATCATTTGCCTTAGAGTAGGTTTGCTCTATTGCAATCCTTATAGCCTTTGCAGAAGTGAGGAACATGCATGTATCACTAATTTCCGGAACCATTGAGTTCCATAGCCATGCCATGATCATGGAGTCTTCTTCATCCCATGACTTGAATCTGGCATCTTCTTTCACAGGGGCATCATCAGTGAGATGGCTGACCTTTCCTTTCCCTTTTAGAATGGTCTTAATGAGTTGGAACCATTTAAGATAATTTTTTCCATTCAATCTATAAGCTGAATGAACATTTTGCAATTCTCCCATACTTTGGAACTTGTCTACATTTTCCATTTCAACCATTACAAAAATGTGCAATTAAGGCACAAAAACGAACACTGGTGATGTGCAGGAATGAAGGCTGCGATGAAACTCTAGGGTTGGGCAGCAATGAAGGTTGGGATGGAACTGTAGGGTTGGGCAGAATTGAAGGCTATGATGGGCCTCTAAAGTTGGGTAGCAATGAAGGCTGTGATGGAACTCTATGGTTAGACAGCAATGAAGGCTGCAATCAAAACACACGGTCAGAGGCTCCCAAGAATCGGGAGCTCTGATACCATCTTAAATTTAGGAGAGAGAATGATAGGTTTCTCTTAAAGAAACCTGATCTATTTTCCCAAATAACCCCAGAAAACAGAATAGAAATGTTGTATAACCTCTGTGTATTGATCAACAATGAAAGAATACAAGAATGTAACAGTAAGGGAGCCTAATCTCCCTCCAACAAGACTCACAAGTCTGTTCTAGAATACCGAAACGTCCAAAAGTGAGTACTAAACACCCACTTAGCTATTTATACAATGTATCTTCCGATACATCCCCCCCAGTACCTAACTGCTAAAACAGTTAGGCCAACTAACAACAGCTGACTACTTATTCCCGCTCTTTCTCCTCACGTACACCCTTAACATCCTATCATTACCCCTCCCTTCATCTTCAACCTTGTCTTCAAGGTTGAATTCTGGAAATTGATCTTTGATGTGGCCTGATCTTCCCAAGTAGCTCCTTCTTCACCTCCTGTTTGCCACTCGACTAACACTTGCTGAAGTGTATCATCTCCTTGCTTTAATTGCCTGCGCTGTAAAACCCGTATCGGCCAAAAAGCAGGTCCCTCAGCTTGCAATTCCTCGGGCAAATCTTTTTCAACCCCGTGATCCCCTACTGCTTTCTTTAATTGAGAAGCGTGGAACACGGGGTGAATCCTTGCTGATTCTGGAAGGTCCAACTTGAAGGCCACATTTCCCACCTGCTGTACCACCCTGAAAGGACCAAAATAACGTGTTGACAATTTCGGATGCAGCCGAATTGGCATTGATGTCTGACGGTGGGGCCTAATCTTTAGATACACCCAGTCCCCCACTTGTATATCCACTTCACGTCGCCTTTTATTTGCTTGTTGCGTCATCAAGTCTTGAGCACGGTTCAGATGATATTTCAACTGTCTGAGAGCCTCATCCCTCATCATCAAATCCTGCGCCACGGCCTCAACTGATGTTTCTCCTGGGATGAACCGACTAAAAGAAGGGGGAGGTCTGCCATACACTATCTCAAACGGGGTGCATCTTGCTGCCCCTTGAAAACTTGTGTTGTACCAGAATTCTGCCCAAGGTAGTAACAAATACCAACTCTTAGGCTGTTTTGAACAAAAACAACGTAAGTATCCTTCCATAATCCGGTTTACAACTTCTGTCTGTCCATCCGTTTCTGGATGATAGGATGTGCTCATTTTGAGCTGCGTTCCCTGTTTTTTAAACAGCTCTTTCCAAAAAATGCTCAAAAATAAGGGGTCTTGGTCACTTACCATGGAGACGGGTATCCCATGCAATCTAATAATATCTCTGTAAATATATCCGCTACGGTCTTAGCTGAATACGGGTGCCTTAAAGTCATAAAATGAGCATATTTGCTCAATCTATCCACGACTACCATGATTGCGTCATACCCATGCGACTTGGGCAGCCTCACAATGAAATCGAGACTAATCTCTTCCCATACCGCTTGGGTATTGGTAAAGGCTGTAACAATCCTTGTGGTGAAGACGTCTGGTACTTATGCTGCTGGCACACCACGCAGCTGGCTACGAATTCAGTTATCTTCTTTTTCATGCCTATCCAATACAGAGATTGAGCTACTCTTCGATAAGTCCGTTAGATCCCTGAATGACCCCCTATTTTGGTTATATGAAATTCTCCCAGCAATTTCGGGATCTATATTGAGTTAGCCGACAGTACCAAGCGACCCTTATAGTGTAGACGATCATTTTCCAGAGTGTATGGCCCATGTGAGTTAGGATCTTTCTTTAAATCAGCAACCACCTTCTGTAACTCAGTATCCTCTTCTACTTCTTTAATAATATCTGTATAATCAGGCCAAAATGGTCTAGAAACAGCCCTCAACTCTTTCTCCTCCAATTCTCCCTCATGCTTCCTTGAGAGGGCATCAGCTGCCCTATTTGTGTTTCCTTTTTTATAAACTATTTCGAAATCGTATCCCATCAATTTTGCCATCCAATTTTGCTGATTTTGAGTAGAAATCCTTTGCTCCATCAAGTATTTCAGACTCCTTTGGTCTGTATGCAACGTAAATTTCCTCCCTACAAGATAAGGCCTCCAATGTTTCACGACCAAAACTAACGCCATCAACTCCTTCTCATAAATGGATTTACTCAAGTTTCCCTCCGATAAGGCCTTGCTGAAAAATGCTATGGGCTTCTCATTCTGAGTCAGCACAGCCCCCACTCCACCTCCTGGCGCATCGCACTCAATATGAAATTCCTTATTAAAATCACGTAGTGCCAAGACAGGTGCAGAAGTTATCCCCTCTTTCAACTTGTTCATTGCTTCCCGTGCCCGTTCAGACCACTCAAATCTGCCCTTCTTCAGTAAATCAGTCAGTGGCTTGGCCAGTTTGCCATAACCTGCCACAAACCTTCTATAATATCCAGTTAAACCCAAAAAACCTCTCAATGCTTTTAAGTTCCTGGGCTCGTCCCACTCCATTACGGCTTTAACCTTCTCCTCATCCATCTCTACCCCTCCTTCTGAAATCATATGACCCAAATAACGAATTTTTCTTCTTCCAAATTCACACTTCTTTTGATTTGCCACCCATCCTTCCTGCTCTAATGTCTGCATTACCAATCCCAACTGTTTAAGATGATCCTCCCAATTGGGGCTGTAGATGAGGATATCATCGAAAAAGACTAACACCCACTTTCTCAAATAAGGCCGTAATAAGCTATTCATGGTGCTTTGGAAGGTTGATGGAGCATTCATGAGGCCAAAGGGCATCACGAGAAATTCGTAATGTCCTTGATGAGTGCGGAATGTTGTCTTGGCTACGTCCTCTTCTTCCATACGGATTTGATGATACCCAGACTTAAGATCAATCTTAGAAAAATACCTGGCACCCGCAAGTTCATCCAATAATTCCTCTATCACCGGAATAGGGAATTTATCTGGTATAGTGGCTTTGTTTAGCGCCCTATAATCCACACAAAACCTCCAGCTGCCATCTTTTTTTCTTCACTAAAATGACTGGGCTTGAGAACGGACTCCTGCTGGGGCGTATTAATCCGGCCTTCAACATCTCTTCAACCTGTTTTTCGATTTCGCTTTTGAGTATGTAAGGATACCGGTAAGGCCTTACATTTATAGGGTTATTTCCTTCCTTCAGCTGTATCCTATGGTGCTGTGCACGTGTCGGAGGCAATCCATGCAAGTCTGGAACAAGTGTGAGTGGAATTGCAGCAGAGATTCCAACTCTGTCCTCTGCTTCGCTGTCAATTCTGTCCCCCACTCACCGCTCCCTTATGCCTCTACGCTGCTTAAACCCCACACCATAGCACCTGCGTCAGCATCCACTAATTTCATCAGCGTTTCAGGCTTCACCAGCTGTCGTGACAGCGCGGGATCACCCCTGATCCGGATCCTTCTTCCCCCCACGTCATATTCCATTACCATATTCGCCCAATCCGTTTCAACCACTCCTAATTTGGCCAACCATGCAACTCCTAGAATAGAGTCAACGCCTCCTAATTCAAAGACATGGAACTCCTCTTCTAATTCAACTTCCTCCAATCGGACCTTCACCCGTTCACAACGTCCTTGTGTCGTTCTCTTACACCCATCGCCCAGACTCACCGAATACGGTTTGGTCTCAGTGATCGGCAAACCCAACTCCTCCGTTATCCCTTTGCTAATGTAGTTGTGGCTTGCACCACTGTCTATGAGAATCACCACGTTCCGATCCCCAATTTTTCCCCTCGTCTTCGGTTGTTTCAGTCTCCTCTCCGTCTTCATCCTTTGCCAACAACAAGACCCTGAGACTCCTCTCTGCACACCTATGTCCGGGTGCGAATTCGCCGCCACATCGGAAACATAGGCCCTCTTCTCTTCGCTTGAGATACTCTCTGGGTAGGGTAAATTTCGGACCGTTCTGGCCCTTCCATCGCCTCCAAACGCACCGTTTACCCTGTTCGTTGTGTTCGTGCCAACCCTTTCTCTTCTCACGACTCCTCCCGTTTCGTTTTTCCCGTACGAATTCGTCGTGGGTTTGCTGGGTTCGAAACGCACTACACTGCCCATTGATCGCGTATTGAACGAGTTCATCTTGTTAGAATGGCTGCAGCGGAATTGTTAGCGTGGAATAACAAACCAAGAGGGGTTTTAATTCAAACGTGTGCCTTTTAATTTTTACTCAATTTATCTTACTATGCAAATAATAAATATAAATAAAAGAGTAAAAGTGAGAGAAATTTGCACAGATGATTTTATCCTGATTCAGATCACAAAGATCCTACGTCCAGTCGCTTATCTCAAAAACAAGATAAACCTTTTTCACTAAACACAACAATTACAATTAATAAGCACGCAGAAAATTAACTTGTAAGAGTTTAGAAACCACCTCTCTTGATACCACAAGAGATGAACCTGCACCTCCTTTGAGTCTTCACAAAGGATGAAACACCTCCTCCGAATACTTCACGAAGGATGATCCTCTTCCACACACCTCTCAGACGCACCAAGGATGAACCAGCTATTCCTCTGTCACAGTAGTAGCAATGTACCAGCACCACAGACAAGAGTTTCCTTAGCTGAGCAAGAGCACACACTTCTCAAAGAGTTCTGAGTGTTTTAACACAAGGGAAGAGTTGTTTTTTGAAAGAAACAGTGAGCCAATTTATAGACTCAGACCAATACTCTTCCATTCTATGAAAACTGGCCATTTAACGCTTTTAATTGATTAATATTAGTGTTAATCGATTAAAATAAGTACAACGGCTAGTTTTTCAAATCAGAAACCTCCAACGGCTAGGATTAATCGATTATTCTCAGGATTAATCGATTAAAACTTTCTTTAATCTATTATTCCAAAGCTGATTGGGTTTTGGCTTCTGCAGCGATTTTAATCGATTATATCACGGATTAATCGATTAAAACGGGGAAGTTTTGATTCTAAACAACAAATACAAAATATAAAGGTACAAGAATCAAAACCTACTACAAATCTAAGTCCTAAACAATTAAACTACAATTATTACAAAAGCTTTTCATAACAAAAATAAGTCTTCAAAGGATCTTCATGAATCTTGATAAATCTTGACTTGATTTGGGCATCATCAAAACTTCATCTTCCTCATTTTGCTAACACATCTTAGCCCCGCCGAATTGACTTCCCGGAGTTCTCATCATAGCGCCCTCTACGTCGCGCGCGATTCTCATCGCGTCCATCAGCTTCGTGGGGTTCTGAATCCTTACTTGGCCCTTCACCTCCTCCCGTAATCCCGCCAAGAAGTACCCCAACACTTGATCTTCAGGAATTCCCTTTGTCTGTCCCGTCAAGATCTCAAATTGTCGCACGAACTCTTCCACCGTTCTTTCTTGACGTATAGTCGCGAGACGTTCAAACACCGTTCCCCTCGTTCCCACGCAAAAACGGTTGATCATGGCTTCTTTCAACCCTTGCCACGACTTGTCGCTCGATTTCTCCTTCCAGAAGGTAAACCAATAGGCCGCGCTGCCTTCCATACTAACGTAAGCGACCTCCACCTTCTCATCGTTGTCCTCAACCTTTTGGATATCAAAAAATCTTTCTGCCCTGTTCAACCAACTGAGGGGCTCCTCTCCATCGAATGTTGGTAATTCGATTCTCTTTCTCCACGGTTTCTGTTCGCCACTCCTTTCGCCGGTTTCACTCCCTCCGGTCCTCCCATTCACTCTATCTTTATTATCATTCACGGAAGTACCCTCCTCCGAACTACTATCTGTCTGGTCCCCCTTTTTCTCCAACATGGTTAAAATTTTCTGCAAATCACGACGAACCGCCACTGACTCAGCCTTCAACCCCTCAACCGTGATCTCTATTGCTTCGAAACGTGTCGTAATTGCCTTCTCCATCGCACCGTCACAGCTTCTCTCCAACAAATGATCCGGCAGGTCGGACCAATCTTGATAGGTTTCTCTTAAAGAAACCTGATCTATTTTCCCAAATAACCCCAGAAAACAGAATAGAAATGCTGTATAACCTCTGTGTGTTGATCAACAATGAAAGAATACAAGAATGTAACAGTAAGGGAGCCTAATCTCCCTCCAACAAGACTCACAAGTCTGTTCTAGAATACCGAAACGTCCAAAAGTGAGTACTAAACACCCACTTAGCTATTTATACAATGTATCTTCCGATACATCCCCACTAGTACCTAACTGCTAAAACAGTTAGGCCAACTAACAACAGCTGACTACTTATTCCCGCTCTTTCTCCTCACGTACACCCTTAACATCCTATCAGAGAATATATTATTTTCTATTATTTGTCTCCTTACATGCATTGGATATATATACAATACAAGAGCTTATTGAATGAGCAGCTTATTTTACGAAACAAATCCCTAAAATTGTGGGATTGTTATTCTAATAATAATAGAAGATACAGGGAATATAACAAATTAAATACATGGAAATAATATTTAAAGTTTCCTAAAATATATTTTGACAAGATCTATAATGTATTAAGCTTTAGAAACTGTAGATATTTATTCCAACAGTACACGAGGTTTCCTCCAATGTGGGAAAAACCAAACACATACAACTTTTGGTTATTTGAGAGAACCAAACTCTGCACTCCTTCTATTCTTTTCAAAATTTACAAAACAATGAAAACCTGCCAAAAACCACCTCCTAAACAGACTTTTATAATAGTCTGACACAACAAAACTTACACATAGACAATTACAGTTATAACTGTCTATCCCTTTTATTTCTTCTAACATAAACATTTCCCTTGAATCTGTCAATACCCCTCCATGAAGTTTCACTTTGTCCTCAAGGTGAAAAGCAATAAACTTTGTATTGATGGTAGTAGTAGCTTCCCAGTTGTTTTCAATGGGTAGGAGGTGTTTTCAATGTATTAACTATCTTCTTTTTTCTTTATTTTGTAAACTGTATCAAACCTATCAACACCCCCTCCGTGAAGATGCACCCTCAAGGTGAAAGTCTGGAAATTCTTTTTGAATGTATACAACAGATTCCCCTAACTCTTGAATTTCCTCTTCGAAAATAAGCAACATATGGAGCTGTTTATTTTTACAGGTATGATTAGGCCCAAACTTCTCATCACACTTGAAGCATAAGCCCTTTTTTATCTTGCAATTCTTTTTGGGACAATTTTCTAAACAGTGCCCCTCCTTATTGAGTCCCAGCAGGAAAACTATTAATGGTGCTCATACAACCATTGGTCTCTCCACTTCCTCTATTAGAGTTGGTAAAACCAACTGAATTTTCCCTTTCCTTTGAGTAACTGCGAGTAGGTGGCAATTGTCTGTAGGTGTTACTTTGAAGCTACATAGTGAGAGATTCCCCCTTGGTGATGACTCTAACCTTTTCTTCCAGCATTTGAGCCTTCATCATTAACTCAGCGAGATTCTTTGGGTCGTATAGTTTGACCTCTGCCTTTATTTCTTCCTTCAGCCCATTCAAGAAGATGCCCACCATATAATCTTGTTGCATTCCTTTCATGAACCTCGCATATTGTTCAAACTATTCTATATATTCCCTTACTTGTCCAATTTGGCGTAGCCTAATCAATATTTCGAACGGGTTTTGCAACATTGTTGACTGAAACCTTTGAACCACAGCGTCTTTGAAAGCTTCCCATGTAGGATGCAGATTGTAGGTTTCCTATCATTGAAACCAATTCAAAGCTTTCCCTTCCAAAGCAACCATCACAGCCTGCATTCTCTCCGCCTCACAGACTTTCTTCAAACAGTAATACCGCTCCGGCCTATTGGTCCAGTCATAAGCTTCGTCTCCTATAAACACAAGATTGTCCAACTTCTTCCATTTGACAGAAACCCCAAAAGAACCTCCTCCTACATGATGCTGGCTGCCATCATGTCCTCCCCTGGCAACAAAATCTTGGGCCTCTGTATGCTGATCAAAGGATGCCAATCGTTCAACCACCCCCTCAATCCTGAATCATCTCTTTTAACTGTTGGAACCGCCGGTTATTCTCATGTTCTTGGTCTTGGACGATCTTCGCCCGCCCATCCCATCTTGCCTCCATTCTTGTATTGACCATAACCTTCAATGTGCCCTCACTTCACTAGGAAAGAGGTTTTGTATACAAATGATAGGTATTTAGACCTATAACGAAATAAGCTTTAGAAACTGCATATCTTTATTCTAACTGTACACCAAGTTTTCACCAATATAGGAAAAACCAAGCACATACAACTTTTGGTTATTCGAGAGTACCAGACTCTTCACTCCTATTCTTTTTCAGAATTTACAAAAATAATGAAAAACTGCCAAAAACCACCTCCTAAACAAACTTTTATAATGTTCTGACACAACAAAACCTACACACAGACAATTATAATTGTCTGTCCCTTTTATTTCTTCTAACATAAATGTTTCCCTTGAACCTATCAGTTTTCGTGTCTACAAGATTGTTAACTTTCTTATAAAAGCTGCAGTCTTTATATTCCACCTACTCACCAAAAGCCCTTTGTTTCCTGCAATGCATTCTTATAAATTTTGCTAACAAATTAAGTTTAGAATTTATTATTAAACCCACGAAGACATTTTCCGTTGAAAATCCAATTTTTTCAGTTGTATTCTCTTATTTTCTATTCAGTTGTATCTCTTTTTCTGTTTTCTTTTTCTCTTTATTTTCTAATTTTCTGAGGTTACACTAGTTTGTAACCACCCATAACTGCCTATAACTTTTTCTGTCTCTATAAGTTCTGTCTGGCAGAACTGCAAAACTGTATTGTATCATTCTAAACACTCAATATTAAGTATTATTTTCACACAGGCACACGACTGTTTACCTGTTTGTTCAATCTCTATTACTGGGAATACTCAAATTTTTGGGTATTTGGATGCTGATTGGATAGGTTCTCTTATGGACAAAACCTCTCCAAAAAAATTTGTGTTTTCATTAGAGGAAATATTATTTCTAGGAAAACAAGAAACAATTGTTGTGTGCTGTATCTAGGACTCTAAATATGGTCTTTCTTATTCTTTTCTCTTCCCTATCAATTGTTCTATCTAAACTACCAATTTTATAAATATGAGAACCAAAGGAAGGGGAATTAAGCTCGTCTTTTCCTTTTTATCTTGATTGTCATCTTCTTTTCCTTTCTTTCTCTTTAAGTGTTATAAAAAAATTTATGCCAGATATTTGGGTTTTAAAAGGCCTATCTACACCTAATTACTAATTACACTTCAAAAGAAATAAAACCTTACAAATTGTTAGTCTAACAAATACAAAATAAGAAAGTAAGAGAAATATTTTGTTGATTAGAACTTCTTGTCTTGACATACTTCTTGTAAATCTTCTAGGTATGGCGGGTTCTAGCTCATTATCTTCATTTATGCTCTCATCAAAGCCTGAATCAATCCTGCCAAAACTATTTTACAATCTTTGTTTAAGTTGTATCTTTAGTCAATATGGGACTAAACTACCACTATCCTTGAGGCTACAATCATGGAGGCATTAATTAAGGTGGGCTAGGGTTGTTGCAATTAAAATAGTTTTGAATACTCTCCCTCACACCTATCCACCAAGAGAATAGCAAATGTAGGTGGCCAAAAATAAATCAAAGATAAACTCTGATATCTTTGTATAATTTAGGTTAAGAATCAAACAAAATCCCATAAAATCAACTTAGAAGGTAAGAACTGTCAAAGTTTATAAACTCTACTTAAGTTATATCTTTAGTCGATGTGGAACTAAGCCACCACCTAAGACTGCAATTATGGCATCCTCCAACGAGGCTTCCAATAAAGTGAGTTAGGTGTAACACAATTTAGGTGACTTTCCAACATATATTGCTTTATATTTTTTACGCTTCACCATATTTCAATTTGGATTACTTTATGCCCTTGGTTACACAAAAACGTAATCAGAATTGCAAAATGCATTTGCCTGCATTGATATATCAAACAATATACTTGGAACTGAAGTTTGTTTCAAACTTCTATTTTGCAGATGCTTGCTTAGTAGATTCTAGCTTATGTGGTGCAGATTTACGTACAGCACATCTACAGGTTCACCAACTTTAATTTTTACTTGTCTAGTAAATTATTAATTTGTTTATGACATCTAATTTCTTCTTTCTATAGAGCTTTTATATTTTGGGCCAATCATTGTAACTTGTAAGTTATACGTGAGGTTCATCAGAGTATATCTTTTTTTAAAAATAATAAACATATTCCTTGTGTGTTTTGTTTTGTCCTTTTATCTAGAAGAGGAACAATTTTGTTGAGATATATTGTGAAGTGACAAAAATAGTCTGTGTCTAATATGTATATAAGTATCTCAAAGGCAAAGAAGATACAAAGAATGGGCCAAGGCATATATATATAAATATATATTTAGTTACATTTGATACTTCCTTCAAGCTAGTACATATAAATCATATGAACAAAACTTGTTACAAATATAGTAAATTTTAGGACCCATGTTAGAATTATTGGTTAGTTTGTGTGAGCTGTGTGTATGATCTTAATGGTAGAATAATTACTAAGTCTACCTATGTTAGTTTAGTTAATAGGACTAAAGTAGGGAGTAATATGTTGAGTTATCTATAATCATTGTACCTAGCAGTCTAGGACAGTCTCTTGACCTTCCATCTCCCTATTGTATCATTTCTTTTTCAATATAAATAGTAGAACATAGAAGGGTCCTTTAAGCCCTCAAGAATATATTTTTATCAGTCTTAAATCTCAACATGGTATCAGAGCAAATTCTCTAATCTTCTACCGGTTGCCTTTGTTGTCCAATTAACATCTAAATAACCCATGAGTATGATTATTGTGACCATATAACAATGGAAATGTCCGGACAAGTAATTGTGAAATAGTTCAATTTTCCAACTAGTTTTCTATATTATTTAGGACCAAGAAGTGGCTCTCCTGGACTAGGTATAAGTTTTGTATTGGGATCTATGGTAAGTCAATGAGCTTTGAATTCATTTGTCCAATTTCCTATGAAGCATCCAATGCACTTCCTTTGAGAAAGGACAATTTTATTGTTAGATTGTGCTAGTTGAATACGTAAGAAATATGACTTTGAGAAAGGACAATTTTATTGTTAGATTGTGCTAGTTGAATACGTAAGAAATATGACTTTGCCAAGGTCTTTTGTTTGAAATTGATGACACAAGTGTTGTTTTATCTGTAAGACGCCATGATGATCACTACATATAAGAACAATGTCATCAACATGCACTACTAAGTGGATACATCCAATGGTTGTGACAATATAACACCGAATGATCAACCTCACATTAATCATAACAAGTTGTTGGACAATTTCACATAGTCTACCAAACCATGTCTTAGGACATTGCTTGATATCATATAAAGATTTTTGGATTTAGATGACTCTCCCTAGACAACAAAACTAAGAGGTTGCTCCATATAGTTTCTTCCAACAAATCATCGTGAAGGAAGGCATTCTTGACATTTGACAGATATATAGCCCAACCTGCCATGGCAAGGAATAATTGGACAGAAGCTGTCTTAGCAACGTTGAGAAGGTTTCACCTAGTCTAATTTGAATATATGAGTGTAACCTTTGACTATTAAGCGAGTTTTGATTTGATCAATAGTTCCATCAAAACCAACTTTGATAGAAAAGATTCACCATGAACCAACAACTAAATATTCTGTTTTATTTCTTACTATTTTTTATTTTCTTTTTTCACTTTGTTTATTTTCTATTTTCATTCCCTCTATTTCTCTCTTCAAAATCAGAAGGGCATTTATGAAAAAAAATTGTAGGGCATTTATGAAAATATTCATCGTATTTTGTAGAAACTATGGATTGGAATGATTCTGTAACTTTATATCCTAATATTGTCATGCATGCCCAAAAGTCAAAATGTATGAATTATTATTTATACTCACATAGACAATTGTATTCAGTGATGGCTAATTTAGATGAGGAATCTTTAGGATTTCTGAGTTTTGAAAAAAAAGGATTTTTTTTATAAATCAAGCTAGTGATGGACTAAGCTTAATAGTGGTGAAATTTGTTCTGTAAGTACTCTCTTTAGTTGTCAAGTTGGAGTGGCAAATGGGAGTTTTCGTTATAATATATTTTAAAACATGGATAATTTTGATTTTTGGAGATGGGTCGTATCTCGAATCTTGAGAAAAGTAGCCTTAATGTAATGTCGTGTCTTGATTAAAAGTATGTGTAATTATTAATGAATGTCTTTTTAACTTATCAGAATGCAGATCTTACCAATGCCAATCTAGAGGGAGCCGTTTTGGAAGGAGCTAACTTGAAGGTAAAATGCACTGGAACTGTATGAGCATGTATAATAGGGTCCAAGATGTTTTACATACCATAAAGAGAAAAGGTATAGGTGATTTATCCACTATTTTTTTCAAAAACATGAGTGTAGTCTAACCAAAGCTAATCTAGAGGGTATGACCCTATACTAATGATGGACTGGTCTAAGGTCCAAATAAGTGCCTTTTAGTTTCTTATCAATACTAAAAAATCATCGCGCAGACTGAGAATAATCCCCCTTTTATTTGGTTAAGCTCTCCATATATTCCCATTTTCTCTCACCCCCATTTGGCCTCCACTTTATGATTTTTGCATAAGTTTCCTCACTCATGACACAACCACTGAAAACATGACTTACGGACCTATTATGTTCAATAAAAGTACATTTTCTTTTTAAATTTAAATATCTCCACTACTTTATCGCTTAACACAAGATTTGAGAATGAAATATGAGAAAGAATGCCTAAAGGATTGATTCATATCCTAACTAATTCATGTATGTTATTTCCAATGTCAAAGATACAAAGAGAAAACCTGAAAACGCTACACCCAGGTGACAAATAAGTTAAAATATTCGAACAAAATAGAAAGAGGAATTTTGTTATCTTAGGCCGAAGATGATATACTATTAATGAGATAACATAACCCACAAAACCTTGAGAAACCTCACCATGGATTAAAAGTGTGTGAATTGTAAGCAGATTATCTCCGTGCATAGTCATTTTGTTTCTGTTGGATTTTCTTGTATCCCTCTGATCAGGTATAAACATCAATACCAGTTTAGTTATTTCCTACATTTGATACCTTGCTTCCTATAAATTTGTCAGTTTAATTTACTACTGATTTTCTGTTCATTTTCTCTTTTCGATTAAGATTATGGTTGGGTGAAATGAAATTTTAATCTTATTTTGGCCTTCTTTTAAATCAATTCCGTATTTTTCTTAGGGGGCAAAACTGAACAACGCCAACTTGAAGGGTGCAAACCTTCAACGAGCTTATCTCAGTCATCTTAATCTTCGAAATACGGTATGTTAGTTAGTTGTATTTTCATAGTTCTTATGTGTTGATATTATAGATTGGCTAATCAATATTTTCCATTTAACTAATTCATGTGTTATGGGCTGGCATTGCTCGTTTGAAAATTTAATGCCAAGTCCAGTGATATGAATGGGAGTGGGGAATGTTTGTGGTATATTTTGCTATGCTGCTGTTGCCAATAATTGATGGATGTCTCCACAATGTAGACAATTGATTTTGAAAATGTAGTTGGAATGGAACTGAACTGAACACAAGCATTCAGTTCAAGCTGGTTTGCTGCTATGTTATTCAAGTGTGTTCCACACTAACCATTCTTGTTGATCAGTGGACACATGGCTGAACCAGAGTTTATTTACTAAGTATAGGAAACTGAATCACAGATCATGAAGAAATTCTATATGATCTGTTGTTTCCAATATAAAACTAATAACTGAAGCCAAAATGACAAACGTTAGGCAACGGAATAAATGCCATGCGAGATCGGATTCGAGGTTTTCAAATTCCCATTGTTTTAATGCTTCTTTTGTTGGCTCCCTATGTTTAGAATGGGTGGAAAATTATGGCGAGTATATTTTTCTGTTCTAAGTGCGTTAAGCTAACACATTTCTTCGTTCCTTTTTATGTCACTCAGCACTTGGAAGGTGCGAGGCTTGATGGTGCCAATACTGTTGGAGTAATCAGATAATATTTGTCCCGGAAATTAAAAAATTTGGAATTTGGATATGGCTATAAAATGTCAATACTAGATGAATGAACTTGGGAATTTGAAAGTTATCTCGTGTATGAGCGTAAGTATAAGTGCTTCTGGTGAGATCGATATTTTAGTTGGGTCTGCTGATCTCCTCCAACAATAAACGTGGCTGATATTGTGAGATAAAGTTGTTTATGCTGTTCTTGTTCATATTTTGTGTTGATTCTGGTTTTTGGCTTTTCCTATGTACCCAGAATATTACTAATTTGTTATGTGAACTGTGTTGTGTACAGCGCTTGGCTGATAAAAAGTTCGTATTTATGAATCATGATTGTCTTGTATAACTGATAAGTTTCCTTTTGGGTAAATTTTTCGATTGGAACACATTATCATTGTATTTTACAATAAAATGAGAGTACTTTTGCAGAGTAAAGGAGGAATAAATTTGAACTTAAATATATTGTTGATCTTTGAAATATACTTCTATAATGCCCTTGGTCTTTTAAAAACTGTTTATAATTTGCTTTTCTTTTTGATATATCATTTTGAAAAATATTTTATAGCAACAAAAGGAAAATTACTTACATACTACATACATTAGAAAAAAACATTTGTTAGCGGAAAGGAATTTTCTAGAGATTAAAAGTAGCATCGGATTATACTTTTGAAATAAATATGTTAAGATTAAAACAGATAAATATATTTCTGACGGTTTAATGGATCCTTCTCATGTTTTGATATTTGTATAAATAAAGAGATGATACAATAGGGAGATGGAAGGTCAAAGGATTATCTTAAACTGCTAAGTACAATGATTATAGATAATCAACACATTATTTCCTACTTTAGCCTCTCTGATTACACTAACATAAGTAGATTAGGTAATTATTCTACCATTAAGCTCATGCATACAACTCACACACACTAATCAATAATTCTAACACTCCCCTTTAAGTCGGAGCATACAAATTGTATGAACCAAACTTGGAAGATAAACTCGATTTTGAAATAGATGATTTTTCTTCAAGAGTGTGAGGGAGTGTGTTATAACATGTCAATGAACAACTAATAGAAGCTTGTGAAACTTCAACTTCAAAAGTAGATGACAAAGAGCAGTGGTGGACAATGACAATCTGTAAGGACAAAATCCTTCATCAAGTAAGGATGGGGCCTACAGTGGCTAAATGCAACAAAACTGCAGGAACTGCCATCTCTAAGACTGATGGGTGATGGGCCTGTAGTGGTTGAAAGCTACAAATCTACAGAGACTACCATACTTATGTGGCTTGAACTGCCATACTTAGCTTGCAGTGTCTTGGAAACATACTCCCCCTCACTATGAACGTTGGAAATAGTGAAATTGTTGACTGGAATTGGAAGCATCACAGTTGCTTTGGGTAAACACACATAAATGAAGTCGACAAAAGAGATTGACGTCCTGCAGCAACAAACAACAACAAACTACAAGAACGGATGAAGGTTTGCAGTGACAAACAACAACAAATTGCAGAGACTAGATTTCCATCACTAACCGATGGGGAGCCTTCAATGGCTAACAACAAATTTGCAAGGACTTAACTGTCCTGATCAGCAACAAATTTGCAGGAAATAATTGTTCTACAGAGACTTAACAGCAATAGACCTGTAGGGACTACATTAACATAAGTAGACTAGGTAATTATTCTACCATTAAGCTCATACACAGCTCACACACAACTCACACACTAACTAATAATTCTAATAAAATACATATTTAAATCATAGCATTATTGCTTACAATTTGTTTGTTAATTTTTATTCTTTTAAATCTATCTTTCACAAATGAATTGACTAAATTATTTAAAACTTTCTTTACCGTTCAAAATGTTAAATATTATTCTGTTCTCATCTTATAAAATACTTCTCATATTATTAAATTATATATTATTCTGTTCTCTAAATCTTTTCAGTTCTATTTTCAGTTTCATCAATGATCTGAGAGGAATGCATCGAACTTTTGAAGATATTAACTTTTTTTTTCTCAAAATAAATAAAAGTTAACTTTAAATACTTCAAAGATTTAGTTGCAAAAAATGTTATTTGTAGTGTTCTTTTAATCTTTCATAACATGTGATATAAATTCACTTCGAATATAGGTAAGAGAGAAACATAAGCTAAATCCATAATGTTATGGGACACATACGGGTTAAAGTCAAAGTTAATTAATTTTTTTTTAGTAATTATTCCAACTTTTACACATATTTTGGTTAAAAGTATGATTATGATTGAAATTTCTAATTTTTAATTAATCTTTTCTTTTAGAAGACTTTATATCAAATTCAATAATCATAGTTGAGTTTTGTAACACCTTAGTATTGTAACATCCTACGTTTTCTTATATCAATTATTCGTTTAATTAATATGGAATAATCACTAAAACATATGATTTCATAGTGATAAAAGAAATGTTAAAAGTTAGATATAAAAAAATCTTTTAAATTTCTTTTAATTATTTCTTTTGATTTATTTTTATTTTTAACGACGAAAAAATTGAAACTGAACTGAACAAAATTAACAAAATTTGGAACAAAATTAACAAAATTTGGAATTAAATTAAACAAAATTTGACACGTGACACTGATACTAACTTCACACATAAAACTGATACTAACTTAATACATGACATTGACATTGCAATATGATACATTATTAACTTGACATGTGTGCAACTTTTTAAATTTAAATAAAAAATAAAAAATTAATTAAAAAACCACGAAGTGACACGTGTTACTGTTCATATGTCATTAATCATTTAGATAACTGTGTGTATGTGTTTGGATTTCTTATTTTATGGTTGTTTAAGATGGATTTAAAATGGAATATATATATATATATATATATATATATATATATATATATATATATATATATATATATATGATGATTTATTGAGTTGATCATGTTTTATGGATATGTGTGATGATGGTGTCATGAGAATTTCTTTTAAAAGGTTTTCAAAATATTTCAGGAATCACTTACAAATAATAAAATGGTTATTTTAAAAATTTCAGGGGTGCAAAAAAGAATTATGTGTATGGAAAATAAGTAAATATAAGTTTAAAATGTTAAAATACTATATATAACATAAATTGATTTTAATAAATAAATACTAATTTAACTTAAAAATATATTTTTTATTTTATTTCTAATATTTTTTGAAAATTATTGCTAATTATCTCCATGATTTGAATCAAAGATGGTTAAATAAACAATAAATTTAAATTTATGTAGAAGAATGAAATCTATTCAAAGTCAAAACAAGAGTCTACTGTTTCACACAAAATTCACTAGGAAACATAAATGAACGTCTGAAAACAAAAAATTTGTTTTTGGAAGGATTAGTTTTTTTGGTGTCCATGAACTATGGATAAAAAAATTTTAGAAAAAAAAGAAATTACAAAAACATTTAAGAAATTTAAAAGAAATTGGTAGATTCTTACACAACCTAATTTTTTATCAATGTTTCTTCTTTAGAAAAAGAAAAAGAAAAGAAAAAAAATACACAAATGACTTTTCAAAATATTTAAGAAATTTAAAAGAAGTTGATACATCCTTACACAAATGATTTTTTTTTTTATTTAAACCTAAATTTTTTATCAATATTTTAAGGTTTCTTCTTTACTTCTATATAAAGTTGACAATGGTTCTAAAATAAACGACAAAGTTAACTATAGTTCTAAAATAGACGCTTGATATGAATAGTAACCGCAAAAAGTATGAAGTTGATGATGGATCTGAAATAGATAGCGAAATTGTTGATGGTTCTAAAGTAAACAGCGAAGTTGACAATAGTTCTGCAGTTAATATGAATAGTAACTGCTGAAGTGTAAAGTTGATGATAATTTTGAAGTAAGCGACCAAGTTGACAACAGTTGTGAAATAGATGGCTGAAGTTGATAATCTTGAAGTAAAGAGCTTATTATAAATAGTAATTACTAAAATAGATCTTGTTTTTAAATTGCTGAATTTTTACGATTGGAATGTAGGTAGGAGTTTTATAATATCTAATTAGAGTAATTTATGTTGTTCAGTATTATTAGTTTATCAAGGTGTCTGTAGGGTTTTTAAATACTCCTGACTCACTAAAATCTCTAGAATTTTTTAGTATATCACTAAAAGAATTTAAAGCTTTTAAGTAATATATTTAAATGTGTTTAAAACTTTTTTGAGTGTGTGATCCTATGTTTAAGTATCTCTAAGACTTAATATATGTAAGTTTGTCATTATATAAAAATATACCGATAAATCCATGTTTATCATTATTTATGTCTTTTTAAATGTATATTATTTTAGTTATTCTCACCTTCACTATTCATTCAAAGGTAGATTGACTCTCATTTTTTAAAATTATAAAAATTGTAAAGGAAATAAAATTTTGAAAAAGTAATGATAAGATTACTTACCATTTATATTTATTCCATACATATTACAAAGATTAAATGGTTATAAAAAAATAATTTTTTATAGTTTTTCAAAAAAAAAATAAAAAATAGAAAATAAAAAATAATAATGTTAAATGATTATAAAAAATGTGTATGTTAAAATATTTTTTTTAATACGAAAAATATCTATCTTTTCATAATATATTCCAAAAAAATTTCTTTCCAAATTTTATGTAGAAATATTTAGAGAGAGAAAAAAACAAGTTGTGGAAGGAATTATATATTCAGTAGAATTATATTTACCTGATTATTGTTGATTATCTATGTGATTTAAATCAAATATGGTTAAACACATGGTTAAAGAAACAATACATTTCAGTAGAATGAAATCTATGAAAAGCCAGAACATGGCAAAGTCGAATGTTTTACACAAAATTCACTAGAAACATAAATGAACGTCTGAAAACAAAATAAAAATCATGAACCCGTGTAATTTCGAAAAGTTTATTTCAAAATTTTCATATTAGAAAGCTTATTCTTATTGCATTTAACATTTTATGACAATTCTGTTCCAAAAATTTCATTTTAAAAATTATATTTGAGAAATCTCATTCCAAAAATTTTGTTCTAAAATTTGAGATATCAAAATTAATTAAAATTAAATTAAGACATCAAAATTGAAATTTGGAAATTTTAAATTATTGTTTTCTAAAATAAAAAAAATTCAATGTTTTTGAAAAAAAATGAAAAAACTAAAACGGTAAATCACCGAATTAATGAGAAATGAAAATTTTAATTTATACTTTCTTATTTAAATACTCCCTTAATGTTTTGTTATATTAATTATTCATTTAATTCATAAATGATAATCATTAAAACATATAATTTGATAATAAAGGAGATGTTAAAAATCTTATATAAACTAATTTATAAATTTATAATGACTAACTTTTTACTTCTTTTCAGTGTCTAAATGTTAAAAGAATTCAAAAATTAAGCATAGTTATCACCATCTTTTATATGTATATATAATTTATAATGGTTAATGTACAAATTTATAATGATTAATTTTATACTTTTCGGATGATTGGATTTTTCAGTCCTATAAATATTTAAAATAATTATAAATTAAGAAAAAAAAAGAAAATTTATGAAAAATTTAAAAAGTAAATTATTATAAATAAAATTAATTCTGATGAAAATATCTTAAAAGACTAAAAGTTTGAACTTTTTTATTATTTAATTTTGATAGCTGTTTTAATGTATTTTTTTTAATTACTAGTATTTTTTAAATTTAAAACAGGAGTGCATTGAAAATATTTTTATTAAAACTTAAATTTCTAAATATGTTTAATATAAAGAAAAACATATTTAAGCATCTTTAAAATTTTAACAATTTTAAAAAATGATAGTGAATGTATGTCTCTTTGAATAGAGAGACAGAGAAATATTAAAATAATATACATTTAATAAGACATAAATAATGATAAAGATTGATTCATAAATATATTTATACATAATGAAAAATACACTTTTACTTAATGACAAGATTGTATATATTTAAGTCTTGGAGATAACTTAAACATACATTACATGTTCAAAAAAGTTTTAAATACACTTTATCATATTAAGTAAAAGTTCTAAATTATTTTAGTAATATATTATTAGTGAGCTAGTAATATTTAAAAACCTTGTATTTAAAAACTTTAAAGACACTCTAGTAAACCAATGATACTTAACAATACTAAATTATTCTGAATAGATATTATAAAATCTCAATCTACATTCCAGCTTAACAACACTAAATTATTCTGAATAGATATTATAAAATCTCAATCTACATTCCAGCTGCAAAAAAAACAAGATGTACTTTAATATTTACTATTCATAACTAGTTCTTTACTTCAAAATCATCATCAACTTCTTCATTTACTTCATAATCATCATCAACTTCGTTGTCTACTTTGGATCTATAATCAATTTCACACTTTAGCAGTTACTATTAATATCAACTATCTATTTCAGAACTATCGTCAACTTTATCGTTTATTTCAAAATTATTATCAACTTTGTAGTTTATTTCAGAACCATTGTTAATTTTATACAAAGGTAAAAAAGAAATATTTAGAAATCTTCAAATATTGATAAAAAATTAAGTTTAAACAAAAAAATAAAAATCATTTGTGAAGGATCCTACCAACTTCTTTTAAAGTTCTTAAAATATTTTGTATTTCTTTTTTTCTAAAGAAGAAACCCTTCAATATTGATAAAAGAAAAATTAGGTTGTGTAAGAATCCTACCAATTTCTTTTAAATTCTTAAATATTTTTGGATTTTTTTTTAAATTTTTTTATTGATAGTTCATGCGCCGGAAAAAAAACCAATCCTTCCAAAGATAATAGTTCGAAAAGTAACCTTGAAGTCACAGACACATTGAAATGTAGTCAAATAGGTCATCCGCCGAAAAGCAAGAGGATTCAAGAAATAGCTTCGACTTCTCTTCAAGATTCTGCAGAACCAGGTCTTAACAATATTATTGTTTTCCTTTATATTCATATAAATTTATTCTAAATGTTTGTTTTTTTTCCTCTCATGAACTTCATTTTGTTTCATTTCACTTTACATATTCTGTTCAGCCTCCTATTAACTACTAAGGTTTCAGGTGTGTTCTTTGTTTCCACTGCATGTACCTTTTTAGTTACCATTTTCTGAAACTGTTTTAAATATCATTTTTATATTTTCGTGACTCGTAGAAGGGGAATGTTGTATCCCAGATCCTGAATTACACGGGTTGGTTTATTTTTATGTTTGTTCTCAGATGTTCGTTTATGTTTTCTAGTGAATTTTATGTGAAACATTCGATTTTGCCATGGTTCTGGTTTTGGGTAGATTTCATTTTACAGAATTTTATTGTTTCTTTAACCATGTTCGGCCTTTTATGCAGTGATTATTTTAAGACACTTATTGGTTATTTATGTATAAGACTTGTTTCAATTGTCCTTTGTTGTTGCTTTTAACCTTCTTACCTTATTTTCTCAGTAAATTTATGATTATGCTTTTTGGCGTTTGAAATAGGTGTGGTGAACGCCAAGAGTAAACAGGAATTTGCTCTATCCATAAGAGAAGGGGATGTTACGGCTAAAAACAAGCACAAGAAACGAAGTTTGGCAGTCAGCAATGTGAAGATTTGAAAGAGAAATCCTTTTTGATATCTGATAAGTGTTGTCTATTTGAAACAGAGAGAAATGAGACTGTAGATGAAGAAATTGTAGCTGTCCGTCTGACTGCTGGACAAGAAATTGTATCTGTTGATTTTGATGTAATATTTGTTGGATACAGAGGCTGATTATGTAGATTCTGACTCTTGCAGGAAGAAGAGTATTGGAAATCTTTGAAAGCCTCTTTATCTAACAAATACTACATCAAAATTAATGAAGATGAAATTGCCAATGATTATCCTCTCCCGCTTTTTACAGAACCTTCCTTCAAGAAACAGATGACTTTATAGTTTTTGATAATGACTATGATGTGTATGATACTCAAGATCTTCCTCGAAGCATGCTTCATAATTGGTCTTTATACAACTCGGATTCAAGATTGGTTTCCCTGGAGCTTCTTCGTATGAAACCTTGTTCGGACGTCGATATTGCAATTTTTGGTTCAGGTGTAATGACTCTAGATGTTGCAATTTCTGTTAATACTGTATTCTAAATTCATCTTAGAATAACTTTTTTCTAAATAAATTTAGTATGTAAAATGACAACCTCATACTTCATTCCTTTAAGGTACAGACTCGGCAAACCAGCAAAGCAGTATGCTCCTTGGGATGACACAGTGCTGCAAACTGCAAGGCTTGCTATAGCCATTATCACCTTGCTGAAGGAACAGAGCCGAGTATCACGACTTTCCTTTGAACATGTCATCAAGAAAGTATCTGAGTTTAATCAGAAAGACCGTTCTTATATTTCTTCTGATCCATTGGCTGTTGAGAGATATGTTGTTGTCCATGGACAGATCATTCTGCAACTCTTTGCAGAATTTCCTGATGATAAGATCAGAAAGTCTCCATTTGTGACTGGCCTTAGGAACAAAATGGAAGAGGGACATCATACCAAATGGTTAGTGAAGAAGAAGAAAGTTTTGCTGAGGACTGAACCAAATCTAAATCCTAGGACAGAAATGGATCCTATTTTGTCCAAGAGGAAAGCTATGCAAGCCACAACAACAAAGTTAATCAATAGAGTATGGGCAGAATATTATTCAAACCACTTGCCAGAGGATTCAAAAGAGGGGTCTGTCTGTGAGTTAAAGGAAGAGGATGAAGTGGAGGAACATGAAGAAAATGAAGATAAGGACAATGAAGAAGAGCAAATACTTTTGGAGCAAACCACAAAGAAACATTTGGTTTCAAAGCAAACCAAAACATTTTTGGTTAATGCTGAAATAAGATGGGAAGGAAAACCTGAAGGGAAGACTCGTTCTGGATATCCTGTTTATAAGCAGGCAATCATTAATGGGGAAGTTATTTTTGCGGGAATATCCGTGTTAGTGGAAGTTGATGAAACAGATGAATTTCCAGACATGTATTATGTTGATGAAACAGATATACAAGAGGTATAGCTACAAGTCTTAGATAGCATTGTTATGTGGATTTTATAATATTATTTTTCCTAAGTCATCCATGCTTGATCTGGCCGTGATAAATGAGTTGCTATTAGTGCATAATGCTGTAAGTTTTTAAGATGACTTGAATTTCATATTTATATTTTAGGTATATTACAGTGATGAAACGCATATAATCTCTGTAGAATCCATGAAAGGGAAATGTGAAGTCAGAAAGAAGAGTGATATTCCTGAACAAAGTGCCCCCGGAATGTTCCAAAATGTATTTTTCTGCGAGCTAATGTATGATCGTGCCACTAGGTCACTGAAAAAGGTATTGTGTATTTGGACTTATTATACAAACATGCAATATGCTTGTTAATCCAGTGGATAATATTGGTCTTTTATGATCTAGAGTCTATGCTGTTTTACCGGATAGCAATAATTGCTTTGTGGATTATTGACACGCTAAACATGTTAAGTATTTTTAGATCATTAGTAAACAAAAAAGTGTCAGAGAAGCAATTAAGGTTTTTAATAGATGAACTCTAACTTATGCTGTCATAATTACATTGTTCATTGATATTGTAAAACAATACCTTGTTAGTAGATTAAAATTCAATCCAAAAGTTTTAAGTCGTTGTAAATGCTTTATATAAATTTCCTATCTGTCGTTATATATTGTAATTGAGCTAAAGTTTTTTAGTTTAGCTTAAGATGAAAAACTATGATTATCATTGTATTCTTCTTGACATCCATTTCACAATCGGGTGCAGCGGTGAAAGTACAAGTTATGATTTTCGATAATTAACTGTTATGTTTTTTTTTTCAATTACTTGACAGTTGCCAGCTCATATTAAAGTAAAATATTCAATTGGACAAACATCTGATGCTGCAGCCAGAAAGAGAAAAGGAAAATGTAGAGGGATATGACGAATCAGACTCCTCTAAGGAAGGAAAAAAACATTAAATGAAAAATGTTTAGCAACCTTAGATATTTTTGCAGGTTGTGGTGGTTTATCAGAGGGGTTGGCCAGGTAATTAAAATACGTAATTAAAGAATGAGGGAGTAGTGTCGGTGAGTTGTTGCTTATTATCTTGTCTTGTTTTCGGGTGAGTTTATCCTGGTTTGTTTATGTTTGTATTGTTATAGAAAGATGATGATGTTACATATAATGCTGGTGCTGTTAAAAGCGAAGAGACATGAGAAAATCTTATAGAAGTTTTTTAAAATATTTTTGAGGCAATAATATATTTTAATTTTGAAATTTTCAAATATTAATATAAGTTGTAATTGGATTATTTATCATTTTTGCATTATTTTAATGTAGTTCACAACAATGAAATAAGATTTTTTATTTTTATTATTTCATGATAATATCAAGAGTCATTTTGTCTTAAATTAATTAATTACATGTTGTATCTTAAATGCAGTGTTACTCTTACATTCTTTTAAGATCGTGCGTGTTAATACATTTGGCAAGATATTTGCAAATCATTCGGGGTTTTCAGGAACAATTAGTCACAGAGTGGTATGCATTGATAACTTATTTGAGGTTTTTTCATTGTTTAACTTTCCTCGACCAAAAATTTAATGGATAATTGTAACATCCCAATAAATATTACTTTAAAAGTATTGACTTATTTTAGATGTTACAAGATAATAACGGAGAACAGTAAAGAAATCAAATCAAACGAAGACAGAATAAGCTATTATCTTAAAACCGAATAAAAAACGAAAGGCATAAGTATCCAAAAATGTAACATTATGATGTACAGTACAGTAGACCGGATGGCCAGACTCAAAATATTCCCTATACATAACATTCTACAAAAGAAGGAAAGAGAAATATCTATTTCTAAGGACCGGACGGTCCAGTACCATACTCGGGTACCACCTCTAAACTTTCTTCAGTCTGCACAGCGTCCGTCAGGGTTTCTTCTAAGGCAGTTTCCAAAGTATCTTCTGCTCACATTCATAAGAATGATCATAGCAAATGAGAAGAAAAGTCGACCGGTCGGATACCGAACGACAACATACAAAACAAGACAAATAAGGGTAAGCTTATGTACATTTAACTTATCCATTCATCATACAATCAAACATATTCTACAAACAATTAATCAATACAACATATCATTCTCATACACAAAAATCAACCATTAAGACACTGTCCGGACGGTATGAACATGTAGCTCGGTCGTCCTTAGCACCCGGGCGGTGTAGTAACTGTTTCCTCAGCTGCCGCCCGAGGTTAGTCCTCAAACGGTTATATGCGCGTATAACCGCGGACCTCCTGCCATTCCCACACATGACCGACCTCTCTCTACTTGAGAAAACGTCCTCACGGAATATCAGGATCAAGGACGACACCGGAGTCATTCCCACATTCATACTTTACCAATCAATTTTCCAATTCGTGAGATATTCCACCCGAGGAATTCTCTTACTTAGTCAAATTACTTATTTATTCTCACTTTTATAAACGAAGAGTGTCAAGACAATGGACTTATTATCACCGATAAAATCAAAGATAAAACGAGACCAGAAATATAGCTGAAAGATCTGATGAGACTACAAATGACATTTATGAATTTTGACAGGCCGTTCCGGCAACGATAAAAATTAATCATCAAAGACTTAACAATACTAATAACCGGGCGGTATAATCAAAGATGAGACTGGAGAATAGAAGAGTATCATTTTGTTGAATAATAGTCCGACAATGAATAAAGTCGTACCCCAAAAGATTAACTATAACTATTAGTCATCCGGCCGGTTTGGTAAGGAATAAAATAAGTAATAATCATAGTCGAAGGATGGTCTATGACCGAACACTTCTCAAAGGAAATAGTTTATTCAAACAAACCGGTCGTTCCAATAAATAAAACTTCACTAGACTGTGCAGTCACTAAGTGACCGGACGGCTATTCACAAAGAAGAATATCAGATTTATAAGTTTTATATAGTTTTAAGTGTCAGCCTAAGGCCGAACACTTGCAAGATCAAATGCTTAGTTTATGACCAGCGTTTATTAAGTACTTTTACAATGAAATTATTAATGGAACAATTTAAGTTTAACAATATACTAAGCCGAACAGTCCGATTAGACCGAACGGAAATAAGGGAAGACTGAATGATCCTAATGATCTTCAATCTCAAACTCACATTCTCTAAGTTTTTCATATTTATTCATCTCTTGCAACTCATATAACAACATTCCACATTCAGTTCATGCAATTTCAAACAACATACTTTATATATTAAACATGCATTAAATCATTCACATTTGAATCATACAGAACATCAAAATTAAACACTCATAAGCTTCCCTTACCTCTAATCCAGCTAAACTTCCAAAGTCCTACTATGAGATTGACCGAACGTCCAAGAACTCTGACAGTAAAACTGATCGGTGCAAACGAAAGGTCTTCACACCAGGAGTACAATTTCTGAAAGGAGTTTGATGATCGGAACAGTGTTTGGGTTAGAATTCTAGAGAGAAGGTTTGAGCTTTTAGAGAGAAGGAAGAGAATTTGAGAGTTCAGAAAGTTGGTTTGAGGAAGAAGATGAAGATTGCATGCAGAAAGAGTTTTAAGAATTCAAAGCTTCTACCTTAATTACTCTTCCAGAACCGGACAGTTGGCTTGCTCTCCAGGTGCCACATGGTTTCCACTATCCAAAAATCCCTCATTCCTCTTGCAGCCGGACGCATCCCGAGGTTGGGAATTAATTGTTGCTGCAGAGTTTGTCTGCCACTTACTGGGTTTTTCCCTGCTATGCCGTCACTGCACGGATTACGAGAAAAGTGAATTTAAATGCTTGCAGATTTTGGTCTCCCACTCACCAAAGGAGACCGGCCGGTCGCCACGTGGCCGAGCCTAAACACAACCATTTTCTGGGTCGTGACATTCCCCCAAACAAATAAAAATTTTCGTCCTCGAAAATTAATACATACCTTCGAACAAATGCGGATAAGCTTCCTTCATGACTTCCTCGCGCTCCCAAGTGACATCGCCCGTTCGGTCATCCCAGATAACTTTAACCAAAGTAGTGCGTTTACCGAACGGTCGCTTGGTTGCATTCTTCTCAACTTTGACGGGTTGTACTTCAACTGAGCAATCTTCTTTAAGTTGAATGTGGTCGGCTTCAAGTACATGCGAAGGATCAGCGATATACTTTCTAAGTTGAGAAACGTGGAATACCGGATGAAGGTTAGACAAGGGAGGAGGTAAAGCTAGTTCATAGGCGACTGGCCCAATGCGTCTAAGAATCTGATACGGACCAAGGAATCGTGGTGATAGTTTCTTTGGTCTAATGACTCGCCCAACACCGGTCGTACGATTCAGCTTTAAGAACACATGCTCTCCTGCAACAAATTCTAAAGGCTTTCTCCTCCTATCTGCATAAGACTTCTGTCGGCTTTGAGTTGCCTTAAGTCTTTCTTGGATCAGCTTCACCTTTTCTGTTGTTTGTTGAATAATTTCTGGTCCAGTCAATACTGCTTCACCTTCCTGGAACCAGCAAAGGGGTGTTCGGCATTTCCTTCCATAAAGAGCTTCATAAGGTGCCATTCCAATACTCGCATGGAAACTATTGTTATAAGTAAACTCTGCTAGCGGCAAAACTTCATCCCAAACTCCTAAGTGGTCCAGAACGCTGGTTCTCAATAAATCTTCAAGAGTTTGGATCGTCCTTTCAGATTGACCGTCCGTCTGAGGATGGTAGGCAGAACTCATTTGAAGTTTGCTTCCCATTTCTTGTTGAAGCGCTTGCCAAAACCGGGAGGTGAATCTTGGGTCTCGGTCGGACACTATTCCGGACGGTACTCCATGTAGCCTGACAATTTCTTTAATATATAACTGAGCTAACTTGGACATAGGCATTTTTAAGTTGATAGGAAGGAAGTGTGCACTCTTGGTTAATCTATCAACTATTACCCAAATTGCGTCATGATGTCTGACCGTTCGGGGAAGATGGGTTACGAAGTCCATGGCAATACTGTCCCACTTCCATTCGGGTATTTCTAACGGCTGTAAGAGACCGCTCGGTTTCTGATATTCTATCTTGGCTCTTTGACAAGTTAAACACGATTCCACAAACCGAGCAACATCTTGTTTCATTCCTGGCCACCAGAAGTTCATTCGAATATCTTTGTACATTTTAGTTATTCCGGGGTGAATACTCAGACGACTTTGATGAGCTTCTTCCAAAATTATCCTTTTCAACTCGTCATCATTTGGAACACAAGTTCTTCCCTTATATCTTAGCAATCCGTCTGTTCCATCATTGAAATCTTGGTGGGGTGGCACACCGAACGGTTTGCTAATTCTCTGCAACTCTTTGTCAAACTTTTGCTTTTCTCTGATCTGGTCGAATATATTACTTGACAATCGCATAAGACTACAACTAATACCGGTCGGCTCAAATTCACAGTGCAGCTTTAAATCTCTGAAACTCTCAACTAGTTTCATTTCTTGGACCATCATTGCCGCCATATGTATGGTTTTTCTGCTCAAGGCATCAGCAACTACATTTGCTTTTCCCGGATGGTACTGTAAATCAAACTCATAATCTTTCAAGAATTCCATCCATCTTCTTTGCCTCATATTTAACTCTTTCTGGTCGAACAGATACTTGAGACTTTTATGGTCACTGAACACCTGAAACTTAGCACCATATAAGTAGTGTCTCCAAATTTTAAGAGCAAACACTATAGCTGCCAACTCCAAATCATGAGTTGGATAATTCCTCTCATGAATCTTCAGTTGTCTAGAAGCATATGCAACGACCTTCTCTTCTTGCATCAGTACGCAACCCAAACCATTATATGAAGCATCACAGAACACAACAAATGGATGGTTAACGTTAGGAATTACCAAGACCGGAGCATTCGTCAAACGCTGCTTTAATTCCTGAAAACTGGACTCACACCGGTCGGTCCAGACGAACGGTTGGTCCTTTCTGGTCAATTGAGTCAATGACGCCACTATCTTAGAGAAACCTTCAATGAATCTTCTGTAGTAGCCGGCCAAACCAACAAAACTCCTAACTTCAGTAACTGAACGAGGCGTCTCCCATTCCAGAACTGCTTGTACCTTAGACGGATCCACAACAATTCCGCCGGCCGAAATTACATGTCCAAGGAATTGTACTTGATTCATCCAAAACTCACACTTGGACAACTTAACATATAATTGTTTCTCCCTTAGCACCCCAAGAACCATTCTCAAATGATCTTCATGTTCTGCTTGATTTTTAGAGTAAATGAGAATGTCATCAATGAACACAACTACAAACTTATCCAAGAACGGCCGGAAGATCCGGTTCATGTAGTCCATGAATATTGCCGGAGCGTTGGTAACACCGAACGACATTACTACATACTCAAAATGACCGTATCTAGACCGAAATGCAGTCTTCGGAATGTCTTCTTCTTTTACCAAGATCTGATGGTATCCGGATCTCAAATCAATCTTGGAGAAAACTGAGGCTCCATGAAGTTGATCGAGTAAGTCGTCGATTCTCGGCAGTGGATACTTATTCTTGATGGTTAACTTGTTTAATTGCCGGTAGTCTATGCAAAGTCTGGAACTACCATCTTTCTTCTTAACCAAAAGAACGGGCGCTCCCCAGGGTGACGCACTTGGCCGAATAAATCTCTTTTCCAATAAATCTTCAATTTGCTTTTTCAATTCAGCCAACTCTGCCGGAGCCATTCTATAAGGCGCAATTGATATCGGACCAGCTCCTGAGATCAAGTCGATAGAAAACTCGACCTCTAGGCGTGGAGGGAGACCTGAAACTTCTTCTGGAAATACGTCCATAAACTCTTCCACTACCGGACGGTTCAGATCCGGTCGGTCAGTCCCGCTTACATCCATGTACGTGAAAATGATAAAACTCATAGTGCCTTCAATCAAGTCTTCCCTAATCTGGCCGAGTGTAATCGTAAGCTTCTCTTCTTCACTTGGGAAAATCAACTTCTTCTTCCCACAATCAATAAGAATGCGATTGGTGGTCAACCAATCCATTCCTAAAATAACTTCAAGATCTTGAAGAGGTAAACATATAAGATTTACCTTGAATTTGTACCCCTCTACCTCAATAGGACACTTCACACATACAGTGGACGTCCTAACCTCCCCAGCTGCCGGTGTTGACACCACCAAGTCAAGCTGCATTTCACTCTCGGCTATTCCCAGTTTATCAACACATGCCTTCGAGATGAAGGAGTGTGTTGCCCCTGAATCAAAAAGTACACAGCATGACATTCCATATAATAGGCAAGTGCTGATGATGAGGTTACCTGAACCAGAAGCTTCAGTTCCCGAGATAGCGTACACCCTACCGGTTGCTTGAGCTCTACCACCGCTCGGAGAGAACCTTCCAGCATTCGGTGGCCTGGAGAATGTTCGTCCACCCATGTTGCAATCTCTTTCCAAATGCCCATTTCTTCTACACTTGACACAAAACTTTGTATTCCCCTGCCTGGGACAATCTCGCATATAGTGAGGGCCTCCACATGTGAAGCAACTTACGCTTCCTGATTGACCGGTCGGTCTGGCAAAGTTCACTGGCCGAACGGCCAAAGCAGAAGAACCCGGTGAAGATGGCGGCCGGGAGTATGGAGTCGTTCTGGTACTTGAAGAGTTTCTTGTAACAATCGATCCTCTAGTACTGGATGACTGCTGTTTCTTACACTTCTCAGCTTCCATCAAATTTTTCTCCAATACCTTAGCTCTCTCCACTAACGCCGGGAATTTCTGAATACAATGACTTGCAATAACCGGTTTCAAATCTTCCCTCAACCCATTTTCAAATTTCCGACATTGCCATTCTTCACTCATCCGCATCGTATAAAATCTCATTAACTGCTTAAACCGATTGGCATACTCCGACACCGTCATTCCGCCTTGTACTAGTTGAAGAAATTCAACTTCCTTCGCAAACCGGACGCTATTAGGAAAGTATTCTTCATAAAACTTATTCTTGAATACTTCCCATGTGATAGGAATATGATCATCTTCCAGTAGCATCTTCGAACTACTCCACCAATGTCCAGCCTCTCCATTCAGTAAATACTCAGTAAAAGCTAAGCGATTTTCATCACTACATCTCTTAGCATCGTAAATCCGCTCCATATTGCGAAGCCAGTGATCGGCCTCATCTGCACTGCAATTGCCACTAAACTTGGCCGGACGGTGCTGGAGAAAACTCTCCAGACTCCATTCAGTTTGAGTGTTTGAGGAGGAACCGGACGGTCTGGCAGTTGATACCCCACTCGATAGTATATCCATTATCTGCCTTTGTGTTGACTCTGCTGCAGCTCTAGCGGCCTCTGCATTCTGTAATGCCAATGCGTTCTGTTGAGCTAAGTTAGCATTCTGCTGAATAAGATTTGCATTCTGTTGCTGAAGTGCTGCCAAAACTGACTCCAGTACATTGTTTTCGCCGGACGGATCTCTAGCGACCGGTTGAGGGGGTGGTCTAGGAGCCATCTTCTGTTTTTTAATCAGAAAGAGAACCCGTTAGTCCACAAGAAATCAGAGAATTCTGATCGAATATTTAGAGTACGTAGCAATAAGCATAGTATACTCATAACCTACAGGTAGTCTAAGAAAGAAACTGCTCTGATACCATTAATGTAACATCCCAATAAATATTACTTTAAAAGTATTGACTTATTTTAGATGTTACAAGATAATAACGGAGAACAGTAAAGAAATCAAATCAAACAAAGACAGAATAAGCTATTATCTTAAAACCGAATAAAAAACGAAAGGCATAAGTATCCAAAAATGTAACATTATGATGTACAGTACAGTAGACCGGATGGCCAGACTCAAAATATTCCCTATACATAACATTCTACAAAAGAAGGAAAGAGAAATATCTATTTCTAAGGACCGGACGGTCCAGTACCATACTCGGGTACCACCTCTAAACTTTCTTCAGTCTGCACAGCGTCCGTCAGGGTTTCTTCTAAGGCAGTTTCCAAAGTATCTTCTGCTCACATTCATAAGAATGATCATAGCAAATGAGAAGAAAAGTCGACCGGTCGGATACCGAACGACAACATACAAAACAAGACAAATAAGGGTAAGCTTATGTACATTTAACTTATCCATTCATCATACAATCAAACATATTCTACAAACAATTAATCAATACAACATATCATTCTCATACACAAAAATCAACCATTAAGACACTGTCCGGACGGTATGAACATGTAGCTCGGTCGTCCTTAGCACCCGGGCGGTGTAGTAACTGTTTCCTCAGCTGCCGCCCGAGGTTAGTCCTCAAACGGTTATATGCGCGTATAACCGCGGACCTCCTGCCATTCCCACACATGACCGACCTCTCTCTACTTGAGAAAACGTCCTCACGGAATATCAGGATCAAGGACGACACCGGAGTCATTCCCACATTCATACTTTACCAATCAATTTTCCAATTCGTGAGATATTCCACCCGAGGAATTCTCTTACTTAGTCAAATTACTTATTTATTCTCACTTTTATAAACGAAGAGTGTCAAGACAATGGACTTATTATCACCGATAAAATCAAAGATAAAACGAGACCAGAAATATAGCTGAAAGATCTGATGAGACTACAAATGACATTTATGAATTTTGACAGGCCGTTCCGGCAACGATAAAAATTAATCATCAAAGACTTAACAATACTAATAACCGGGCGGTATAATCAAAGATGAGACTGGAGAATAGAAGAGTATCATTTTGTTGAATAATAGTCCGACAATGAATAAAGTCGTACCCCAAAAGATTAACTATAACTATTAGTCATCCGGCCGGTTTGGTAAGGAATAAAATAAGTAATAATCATAGTCGAAGGATGGTCTATGACCGAACACTTCTCAAAGGAAATAGTTTATTCAAACAAACCGGTCGTTCCAATAAATAAAACTTCACTAGACTGTGCAGTCACTAAGTGACCGGACGGCTATTCACAAAGAAGAATATCAGATTTATAAGTTTTATATAGTTTTAAGTGTCAGCCTAAGGCCGAACACTTGCAAGATCAAATGCTTAGTTTATGACCAGCGTTTATTAAGTACTTTTACAATGAAATTATTAATGGAACAATTTAAGTTTAACAATATACTAAGCCGAACAGTCCGATTAGACCGAACGGAAATAAGGGAAGACTGAATGATCCTAATGATCTTCAATCTCAAACTCACATTCTCTAAGTTTTTCATATTTATTCATCTCTTGCAACTCATATAACAACATTCCACATTCAGTTCATGCAATTTCAAACAACATACTTTATATATTAAACATGCATTAAATCATTCACATTTGAATCATACAGAACATCAAAATTAAACACTCATAAGCTTCCCTTACCTCTAATCCAGCTAAACTTCCAAAGTCCTACTATGAGATTGACCGAACGTCCAAGAACTCTGACAGTAAAACTGATCGGTGCAAACGAAAGGTCTTCACACCAGGAGTACAATTTCTGAAAGGAGTTTGATGATCGGAACAGTGTTTGGGTTAGAATTCTAGAGAGAAGGTTTGAGCTTTTAGAGAGAAGGAAGAGAATTTGAGAGTTCAGAAAGTTGGTTTGAGGAAGAAGATGAAGATTGCATGCAGAAAGAGTTTTAAGAATTCAAAGCTTCTACCTTAATTACTCTTCCAGAACCGGACAGTTGGCTTGCTCTCCAGGTGCCACATGGTTTCCACTATCCAAAAATCCCTCATTCCTCTTGCAGCCGGACGCATCCCGAGGTTGGGAATTAATTGTTGCTGCAGAGTTTGTCTGCCACTTACTGGGTTTTTCCCTGCTATGCCGTCACTGCACGGATTACGAGAAAAGTGAATTTAAATGCTTGCAGATTTTGGTCTCCCACTCACCAAAGGAGACCGGCCGGTCGCCACGTGGCCGAGCCTAAACACAACCATTTTCTGGGTCGTGACATTCCCCCAAACAAATAAAAATTTTCGTCCTCGAAAATTAATACATACCTTCGAACAAATGCGGATAAGCTTCCTTCATGACTTCCTCGCGCTCCCAAGTGACATCGCCCGTTCGGTCATCCCAGATAACTTTAACCAAAGTAGTGCGTTTACCGAACGGTCGCTTGGTTGCATTCTTCTCAACTTTGACGGGTTGTACTTCAACTGAGCAATCTTCTTTAAGTTGAATGTGGTCGGCTTCAAGTACATGCGAAGGATCAGCGATATACTTTCTAAGTTGAGAAACGTGGAATACCGGATGAAGGTTAGACAAGGGAGGAGGTAAAGCTAGTTCATAGGCGACTGGCCCAATGCGTCTAAGAATCTGATACGGACCAAGGAATCGTGGTGATAGTTTCTTTGGTCTAATGACTCGCCCAACACCGGTCGTACGATTCAGCTTTAAGAACACATGCTCTCCTGCAACAAATTCTAAAGGCTTTCTCCTCCTATCTGCATAAGACTTCTGTCGGCTTTGAGTTGCCTTAAGTCTTTCTTGGATCAGCTTCACCTTTTCTGTTGTTTGTTGAATAATTTCTGGTCCAGTCAATACTGCTTCACCTTCCTGGAACCAGCAAAGGGGTGTTCGGCATTTCCTTCCATAAAGAGCTTCATAAGGTGCCATTCCAATACTCGCATGGAAACTATTGTTATAAGTAAACTCTGCTAGCGGCAAAACTTCATCCCAAACTCCTAAGTGGTCCAGAACGCTGGTTCTCAATAAATCTTCAAGAGTTTGGATCGTCCTTTCAGATTGACCGTCCGTCTGAGGATGGTAGGCAGAACTCATTTGAAGTTTGCTTCCCATTTCTTGTTGAAGCGCTTGCCAAAACCGGGAGGTGAATCTTGGGTCTCGGTCGGACACTATTCCGGACGGTACTCCATGTAGCCTGACAATTTCTTTAATATATAACTGAGCTAACTTGGACATAGGCATTTTTAAGTTGATAGGAAGGAAGTGTGCACTCTTGGTTAATCTATCAACTATTACCCAAATTGCGTCATGATGTCTGACCGTTCGGGGAAGATGGGTTACGAAGTCCATGGCAATACTGTCCCACTTCCATTCGGGTATTTCTAACGGCTGTAAGAGACCGCTCGGTTTCTGATATTCTATCTTGGCTCTTTGACAAGTTAAACACGATTCCACAAACCGAGCAACATCTTGTTTCATTCCTGGCCACCAGAAGTTCATTCGAATATCTTTGTACATTTTAGTTATTCCGGGGTGAATACTCAGACGACTTTGATGAACTTCTTCCAAAATTATCCTTTTCAACTCGTCATCATTTGGAACACAAGTTCTTCCCTTATATCTTAGCAATCCGTCTGTTCCATCATTGAAATCTTGGTGGGGTGGCACACCGAACGGTTTGCTAATTCTCTGCAACTCTTTGTCAAACTTTTGCTTTTCTCTGATCTGGTCGAATATATTACTTGACAATCGCATAAGACTACAACTAATACCGGTCGGCTCAAATTCACAGTGCAGCTTTAAATCTCTGAAACTCTCAACTAGTTTCATTTCTTGGACCATCATTGCCGCCATATGTATGGTTTTTCTGCTCAAGGCATCAGCAACTACATTTGCTTTTCCCGGATGGTACTGTAAATCAAACTCATAATCTTTCAAGAATTCCATCCATCTTCTTTGCCTCATATTTAACTCTTTCTGGTCGAACAGATACTTGAGACTTTTATGGTCACTGAACACCTGAAACTTAGCACCATATAAGTAGTGTCTCCAAATTTTAAGAGCAAACACTATAGCTGCCAACTCCAAATCATGAGTTGGATAATTCCTCTCATGAATCTTCAGTTGTCTAGAAGCATATGCAACGACCTTCTCTTCTTGCATCAGTACGCAACCCAAACCATTATATGAAGCATCACAGAACACAACAAATGGATGGTTAACGTTAGGAATTACCAAGACCGGAGCATTCGTCAAACGCTGCTTTAATTCCTGAAAACTGGACTCACACCGGTCGGTCCAGACGAACGGTTGGTCCTTTCTGGTCAATTGAGTCAATGACGCCACTATCTTAGAGAAACCTTCAATGAATCTTCTGTAGTAGCCGGCCAAACCAACAAAACTCCTAACTTCAGTAACTGAACGAGGCGTCTCCCATTCCAGAACTGCTTGTACCTTAGACGGATCCACAACAATTCCGCCGGCCGAAATTACATGTCCAAGGAATTGTACTTGATTCATCCAAAACTCACACTTGGACAACTTAACATATAATTGTTTCTCCCTTAGCACCCCAAGAACCATTCTCAAATGATCTTCATGTTCTGCTTGATTTTTAGAGTAAATGAGAATGTCATCAATGAACACAACTACAAACTTATCCAAGAACGACCGGAAGATCCGGTTCATGTAGTCCATGAATATTGCCGGAGCGTTGGTAACACCGAACGACATTACTACATACTCAAAATGACCGTATCTAGACCGAAATGCAGTCTTCGGAATGTCTTCTTCTTTTACCAAGATCTGATGGTATCCGGATCTCAAATCAATCTTGGAGAAAACTGAGGCTCCATGAAGTTGATCGAGTAAGTCGTCGATTCTCGGCAGTGGATACTTATTCTTGATGGTTAACTTGTTTAATTGCCGGTAGTCTATGCAAAGTCTGGAACTACCATCTTTCTTCTTAACCAAAAGAACGGGCGCTCCCCAGGGTGACGCACTTGGCCGAATAAATCTCTTTTCCAATAAATCTTCAATTTGCTTTTTCAATTCAGCCAACTCTGCCGGAGCCATTCTATAAGGCGCAATTGATATCGGACCAGCTCCTGAGATCAAGTCGATAGAAAACTCGACCTCTAGGCGTGGAGGGAGACCTGAAACTTCTTCTGGAAATACGTCCATAAACTCTTCCACTACCGGACGGTTCAGATCCGGTCGGTCAGTCCCGCTTACATCCATGTACGTGAAAATGATAAAACTCATAGTGCCTTCAATCAAGTCTTCCCTAATCTGGCCGAGTGTAATCGTAAGCTTCTCTTCTTCACTTGGGAAAATCAACTTCTTCTTCCCACAATCAATAAGAATGCGATTGGTGGTCAACCAATCCATTCCTAAAATAACTTCAAGATCTTGAAGAGGTAAACATATAAGATTTACCTTGAATTTGTACCCCTCTACCTCAATAGGACACTTCACACATACAGTGGACGTCCTAACCTCCCCAGCTGCCGGTGTTGACACCACCAAGTCAAGCTGCATTTCACTCTCGGCTATTCCCAGTTTATCAACACATGCCTTCGAGATGAAGGAGTGTGTTGCCCCTGAATCAAAAAGTACACAGCATGACATTCCATATAATAGGCAAGTGCTGATGATGAGGTTACCTGAACCAGAAGCTTCAGTTCCCGAGATAGCGTACACCCTACCGGTTGCTTGAGCTCTACCACCGCTCGGAGAGAACCTTCCAGCATTCGGTGGCCTGGAGAATGTTCGTCCACCCATGTTGCAATCTCTTTCCAAATGCCCATTTCTTCTACACTTGACACAAAACTTTGTATTCCCCTGCCTGGGACAATCTCGCATATAGTGAGGGCCTCCACATGTGAAGCAACTTACGCTTCCTGATTGACCGGTCGGTCTGGCAAAGTTCACTGGCCGAACGGCCAAAGCAGAAGAACCCGGTGAAGATGGCGGCCGGGAGTATGGAGTCGTTCTGGTACTTGAAGAGTTTCTTGTAACAATCGATCCTCTAGTACTGGATGACTGCTGTTTCTTACACTTCTCAGCTTCCATCAAATTTTTCTCCAATACCTTAGCTCTCTCCACTAACGCCGGGAATTTCTGAATACAATGACTTGCAATAACCGGTTTCAAATCTTCCCTCAACCCATTTTCAAATTTCCGACATTGCCATTCTTCACTCATCCGCATCGTATAAAATCTCATTAACTGCTTAAACCGATTGGCATACTCCGACACCGTCATTCCGCCTTGTACTAGTTGAAGAAATTCAACTTCCTTCGCAAACCGGACGCTATTAGGAAAGTATTCTTCATAAAACTTATTCTTGAATACTTCCCATGTGATAGGAATATGATCATCTTCCAGTAGCATCTTCGAACTACTCCACCAATGTCCAGCCTCTCCATTCAGTAAATACTCAGTAAAAGCTAAGCGATTTTCATCACTACATCTCTTAGCATCGTAAATCCGCTCCATATTGCGAAGCCAGTGATCGGCCTCATCTGCACTGCAATTGCCACTAAACTTGGCCGGACGGTGCTGGAGAAAACTCTCCAGACTCCATTCAGTTTGAGTGTTTGAGGAGGAACCGGACGGTCTGGCAGTTGATACCCCACTCGATAGTATATCCATTATCTGCCTTTGTGTTGACTCTGCTGCAGCTCTAGCGGCCTCTGCATTCTGTAATGCCAATGCGTTCTGTTGAGCTAAGTTAGCATTCTGCTGAATAAGATTTGCATTCTGTTGCTGAAGTGCTGCCAAAACTGACTCCAGTACATTGTTTTCGCCGGACGGATCTCTAGCGACCGGTTGAGGGGGTGGTCTAGGAGCCATCTTCTGTTTTTTAATCAGAAAGAGAACCCGTTAGTCCACAAGAAATCAGAGAATTCTGATCGAATATTTAGAGTACGTAGCAATAAGCATAGTATACTCATAACCTACAGGTAGTCTAAGAAAGAAACTGCTCTGATACCATTAATGTAACATCCCAATAAATATTACTTTAAAAGTATTGACTTATTTTAGATGTTACAAGATAATAACGGAGAACAGTAAAGAAATCAAATCAAACAAAGACAGAATAAGCTATTATCTTAAAACCGAATAAAAAACGAAAGGCATAAGTATCCAAAAATGTAACATTATGATGTACAGTACAGTAGACCGGATGGCCAGACTCAAAATATTCCCTATACATAACATTCTACAAAAGAAGGAAAGAGAAATATCTATTTCTAAGGACCGGACGGTCCAGTACCATACTCGGGTACCACCTCTAAACTTTCTTCAGTCTGCACAGCGTCCGTCAGGGTTTCTTCTAAGGCAGTTTCCAAAGTATCTTCTGCTCACATTCATAAGAATGATCATAGCAAATGAGAAGAAAAGTCGACCGGTCGGATACCGAACGACAACATACAAAACAAGACAAATAAGGGTAAGCTTATGTACATTTAACTTATCCATTCATCATACAATCAAACATATTCTACAAACAATTAATCAATACAACATATCATTCTCATACACAAAAATCAACCATTAAGACACTGTCCGGACGGTATGAACATGTAGCTCGGTCGTCCTTAGCACCCGGGCGGTGTAGTAACTGTTTCCTCAGCTGCCGCCCGAGGTTAGTCCTCAAACGGTTATATGCGCGTATAACCGCGGACCTCCTGCCATTCCCACACATGACCGACCTCTCTCTACTTGAGAAAACGTCCTCACGGAATATCAGGATCAAGGACGACACCGGAGTCATTCCCACATTCATACTTTATCAATCAATTTTCCAATTCGTGAGATATTCCACCCGAGGAATTCTCTTACTTAGTCAAATTACTTATTTATTCTCACTTTTATAAACGAAGAGTGTCAAGACAATGGACTTATTATCACCGATAAAATCAAAGATAAAACGAGACCAGAAATATAGCTGAAAGATCTGATGAGACTACAAATGACATTTATGAATTTTGACAGGCCGTTCCGGCAACGATAAAAATTAATCATCAAAGACTTAACAATACTAATAACCGGGCGGTATAATCAAAGATGAGACTGGAGAATAGAAGAGTATCATTTTGTTGAATAATAGTCCGACAATGAATAAAGTCGTACCCCAAAAGATTAACTATAACTATTAGTCATCCGGCCGGTTTGGTAAGGAATAAAATAAGTAATAATCATAGTCGAAGGATGGTCTATGACCGAACACTTCTCAAAGGAAATAGTTTATTCAAACAAACCGGTCGTTCCAATAAATAAAACTTCACTAGACTGTGCAGTCACTAAGTGACCGGACGGCTATTCACAAAGAAGAATATCAGATTTATAAGTTTTATATAGTTTTAAGTGTCAGCCTAAGGCCGAACACTTGCAAGATCAAATGCTTAGTTTATGACCAGCGTTTATTAAGTACTTTTACAATGAAATTATTAATGGAACAATTTAAGTTTAACAATATACTAAGCCGAACAGTCCGATTAGACCGAACGGAAATAAGGGAAGACTGAATGATCCTAATGATCTTCAATCTCAAACTCACATTCTCTAAGTTTTTCATATTTATTCATCTCTTGCAACTCATATAACAACATTCCACATTCAGTTCATGCAATTTCAAACAACATACTTTATATATTAAACATGCATTAAATCATTCACATTTGAATCATACAGAACATCAAAATTAAACACTCATAAGCTTCCCTTACCTCTAATCCAGCTAAACTTCCAAAGTCCTACTATGAGATTGACCGAACGTCCAAGAACTCTGACAGTAAAACTGATCGGTGCAAACGAAAGGTCTTCACACCAGGAGTACAATTTCTGAAAGGAGTTTGATGATCGGAACAGTGTTTGGGTTAGAATTCTAGAGAGAAGGTTTGAGCTTTTAGAGAGAAGGAAGAGAATTTGAGAGTTCAGAAAGTTGGTTTGAGGAAGAAGATGAAGATTGCATGCAGAAAGAGTTTTAAGAATTCAAAGCTTCTACCTTAATTACTCTTCCAGAACCGGACAGTTGGCTTGCTCTCCAGGTGCCACATGGTTTCCACTATCCAAAAATCCCTCATTCCTCTTGCAGCCGGACGCATCCCGAGGTTGGGAATTAATTGTTGCTGCAGAGTTTGTCTGCCACTTACTGGGTTTTTCCCTGCTATGCCGTCACTGCACGGATTACGAGAAAAGTGAATTTAAATGCTTGCAGATTTTGGTCTCCCACTCACCAAAGGAGACCGGCCGGTCGCCACGTGGCCGAGCCTAAACACAACCATTTTCTGGGTCGTGACAATAATGCTATGAATTTTCCTTGCAACTTGGATTTTCTTTATTAGTTGATGTTTTGGCTCTTTATGAAAAAAGAATGGCTGAAAATTACATCCCAGTATATACCTGACAATTGAGACCAATTACTCTGAATTATATTTTTGAATTTGTTAGGAATAGTTAATGTTGCAACTATTTGACAAAGAACCTTGAAAAATATAAAATGGCAGTAACTTTATTTTAGAATGAATTTTATATTTGATGAGTCCCGATTTTGTAGAGCTTTGATAGGTTAAGATTGTGTCCTTTGGTTTTACATTGTTCTTATTTCTTAGTTTTAGCACATATTTGGTTTTTATAGAATAAATTTCTAAAATTCCAAAAACAAGTTAATTTCTAATTTTTAGATGAATTTTTAGTAGAATTTTAGTCTTATGGATTTTTGGTTATTTTGAACAATAAATTTTGGTGTGAATAAATGGATATTTAAGTTTTCAATTTTAGTGCAGTAGTGGTTGATCAAATGTTAGTGCAGCTAAGTAAAAAGAAGTTGTGCTATTTGTAGAACGGTTGAAGTAGCTTTGCTAACGGTGATGACCAGTGAGAACCCAAAAATACAGAATATGCATTAGATGCTGACTTGCAATGGCCTAGACACAAGATTGAAGCTCACCTGTTGGATCTGCTACCTTTCCCACATTATTTAATTTACATTCTTTTTCTTTTTATATTCCCTATTTTAATTTCTTTCACCTAATTAATAGAAGGTAAAAAAAACTTTTTTTATTCCTATGTCAAAATATAAATAAAATAACATAATTATGCTCTAACGAGGTGAACACAAAATGACACTAATTTTCAAACAAAAATGCCAAAGTGAGAAGAGGGTATTTCTAAGATCCTTATGTTTTCCGAATCTTACATATGTAGTTAAGATTCATGCTTAGCTGTTTCTTTCAGAATCATTATCAACTTCTAACATTAAGAATTATGATTAATCAGTCATCTATTGATTACTATCGCCAATTTTGTGGTCTTCTTCATAATCATTATCAACTTTACAGTTTAACAGTTGTGAAAATATAATGACTAATTTTTTATTATTTTATGACTGAATTTTTCTGTGTTATATAAGTTTAAAACAATTATAAATTAAGGAAAAAATTGAAAACTTATGAAAAAAATTATAACATGAATATTAATATAAACAAAAATGGTATCTTAAATAAAATTGAATACATAAATAATATTAAAATAAATACGTGTTATTTAGACTTAGCTTCTTTTGTCTGTTGACCGGTCGGTCCGGTCGGTCTGGTTCTTTGCTTTGTGTGGTTTACCAGGTGCGCGTTTTGGGCTTGTTTTGGGCTTGTTTTGTTTGCCGATTTTGGCCTGTTGCGCGTTTACGTTGGTTATAAATAGTAACCAACCCCGCTCCTCAATAACAACTTTTCATTCAATAATATTCAGATTCATTCTCTCGCTCCGCTCTCTCTCTCTCTTATTTTTCTCTGGTTCTAGGGTTTTCTCGAAACGCTCCAAGAACCCAACAATTGGCGCCCACCGTGGGGCAAGGATTCAAGAATTCCCAAGGAGCAATGGCAACCAAGTTCGACGTAGAAAAGTTCAACGGTACTAATGACTTCGGGCTGTGGAAGATCAAGATGGAGGCAATCTTGATACAGCAGGGATGTGATGAAGCGTTGAAGGGTGAGTCGAGGATGAGTGATGCCATGACTCAAGAAGAGAAGAAGAAGATGGGAGATAAGGCAAGGAGTGCAATCATCTTGTGCCTTGGTGATAAGGTACTGAGGGAGGTTGCGAAGGAGAAGACTGTCGCTGAAATCTGGGCAAAACTAGAGTCTCTGTACATGACGAGATCGTTGGCTCATAGGTTGTGCCTGAAGCAGCAACTCTTTTCGTTCAAGATGTCAGAATCAAGAACGATAGAGGAGCAGATTGCAGAATTCAGCAAGATAGTTGATGATCTGGAGAATATTGAAGTGAAGTTGGAGGATGAAGATAAAGTTGTCATCCTGTTGAATGCGCTTCCAAGAACCTTCGAGCATTTCAGGGATGCGTTACTCTACGGGAAAGATCAAGTGATCACGTTAGAGGAGGTTTTGACGTCAATTCGAACCAAGGAGTTCCAAAAACTTCAAGATTCGAAGACAACCGAGGAAGGAGCGTCCGGATTGATCTCGGTGAAAGGGAAAGGGAAGAAGCAGTCTGGAAAAGAGAAGAAGCTGAATCCGGACGGTACGAAGCAGGTGCGTTGCTTCAAGTGCCAGAAGATGGGTCATATCAAGAAGTTCTGCCCGGAGAAAGGAAAGGCCGGTCGGCCACAAGAAACCGCTGATGTGGCAGAGGCGTCTGAGGGATATGAGTCGGCTGGAGTGCTGGTGGCTTCGTCTGAAGATCCTCAAAGGAGCTGGGTCATGGATTCCGGCTGCTCCTATCACATGTGCCCGGTGAAGGAATTTTTTGAGAATCTTGATCAGAAAGAGCATGGAAATGTACTGCTCGGAAATAACAAAGCTTGCCGAGTGCAAGGTGTGGGGTCGGTGAGGCTGAATATGTTTGACAATCGTGAGATGGTGTTGCAGGCTGTTAGGTATGTGCCCGAACTAAAGAGAAATTTGATTTCTATTAGTGCATTTGATCTTGGAGGTTACACCACTAAAGTTGAAGATGGAGTAATGAGGGTCTGTTCTGGAGATTCTGTGGTTGCCAAAGGCAGAAGGAGGAACGACTTGTACATTCTGGAGGGATCAACTGTCATTGGTCATGTCTCAGTAGCAAGTGGGACCGAGAATACCGCCCGGTTATGGCACTTGAGGATGGGACACATCAGTGAGAAGGGTCTTGAAGAATTGGAAAAGCAAGGCTTGCTTCTGGGAGACAAACTGCAGAAGCTGGATTTCTGTGACCATTGTGTCTTAGGGAAATCACACAGGATACCGTTCGGAAAAGGGAAACACTCAACCGAACGCCCCTTTGAATATGTCCATGCTGACTTATGGGGACCGGCAAGAACCTTAACTCATGGTGGAGGAGCGTATTTCTTAAGTATAATTGATGATTTCTCAAGGAGAGTGTGGATTTACGTTCTAAAAAATAAGTCTGAAACGTTTCAGAAGTTCAAAGAGTGGCACACACAGATTGAGAACCAATTGGGGTGTAGGCTGAAATGCCTAAGAACCGATAATGGGCTGGAGTTCGTTTAAGAGGAGTTTAATGGTTTTTGCAAAGAGAAAGGAATCAGGAGGCACAGAACGGTCGTTGGAACTCCGCAACAGAATGGCTTGGCCGAACGGATGAATAGAACCATTCTGGAGAGGGTCCGGTGCATGTTGCTGGGATCAGGGTTGTCAAAGGCTTTCTGGGGAGAGGCTGCCAATACGGCCGTCTATCTGATTAACAGGAGTCCGTCTTCAGCTCTCAATTTTAAAACGCCAATGGAAGTGTAGAGTGGACGACCGGCTGATTACTCACACTTGAGAGTGTTTGGTTCTTTGGCGTTTGCTCATGTCAGGGGTGATAAGCTGGATTCCCGGGCGGCGAAATGTATCTTTCTTGGATACGCCGAAGGAGTTAAGGGATACAGGTTATGGAGGTTAGATTCACCTTCAAAACTAATCATTAGTAGGGATGTCATTTTTGATGAAACAAGGATGGCGATGCACCCTGAAAACTCTGGAAGTGAGAAGAAGATTCTCGTGGAGGTGGAGCATACTACTAATGGAGCTAGCACGCCCGGTGGGACTGAGGAAAACCAAACGGGTGAAGGGCAAGTTGAAAACGGTCGGACGATAGAGGAAAACCGATCGGATGAATTTCGAACAGACCTTGGTGATGATACAGATGGTATGTCTGGCGAGGGAAGTCATGGAAAAGCTGCTGGTGTTGATTTGAGAAACTATCAGCTTGTTCGTGACAGAGAAAGAAGGATCTCCAAGCCAACCAAACGGTTTGGAGAGGCGAATCTAATCTGCTACGCCCTGAATGCTGCTGAAGATCTTAACTGATCGGATGAACCGAGAAGTTATAAGGAGGCCCTTGACAGCAGCGACCGACATCTTTGGCAGGGTGCTATGGAAGAAGAGTTGGAGGCTTTGAAAAAGAATAGCACCTGGAGATTGGTGGATCTGCCGAAGGGTAAGAAGGTCATAGGTTCGAAATGGATTTTCAAGAAAAAGGAAGCTACACCGGGCGGTGAGAAAGCGAGGTACAAAGCTAGGCTTGTTGCCAAAGGCTTTACTCAGATTGAAGGCGTAGACTATCATGAGATCTTTGCTCCAGTGGTTAAGCATTGTTCGGTCAGAGTTCTGATGGCAATAGTTGCGCATTGCAATTTGCATCTTGAACAGTTGGACGTTCGGACAGCTTTTCTTCACGGCGATTTGGAGGAAACCATCTATATGAAGCAACCGGACGGTTTCGCTGTGGATGATAGGGTGTGTCTGTTGCAGAAGTCACTTTATGGCTTGAAGCAAAGCCCAAGGCAGTGGTACAGGAAATTTGATGACTTTCTGATAAAGCTGAACTTCAAGCGGTGCAATTATGATGACTGTGTTTACACTCTGAATCATGACGGTGAAATGTTATATCTCCTGCTTTATGTGGATGATATCCTAATTGCTAGCAGTGACAGGGGCATGATCAGTGAGACGAAAGCAAGGTTGGCGGATGCTTTCGAAATGAAAGAGCTAGGGGAAGCAAGGCGGATTTTGGGCATAGACATTAAAAGGGATAGACCGGGCGGTAACCTTTTTCTGTCTCTGGAGAGGTTTCTCTTGTTGTTGTCCAGGATTGGGTGTCTACCGGTCGGTCACTAATTGGTTGACCGGCCGTGTCCGTGTTTTGTTTTTTTTGTTTTTGAAGCAAGTCTAGGTGGAGAATTGTTATTTAGACTTAGCTTCTTTTGTCTGTTGACCGGTCGGTCCGGTCGGTCTGGTTGTTTGCTTTGTGTGGTTTACCGGGTGCGCGTTTTGGGCTTGTTTTGGGCTTGTTTTGTTTGCCGGTTTTGGCCTGTTGCGCGTTTACGTTGGTTATAAATAGTAACCAACCCCGCTCCTCAATAACAACTTTTCATTCAATAATATTCAGATTCATTCTCTCACTCCGCTCTCTCTCTCTTATTTTTCTCTGCTTCTAGGGATTTCTCGAAACGCTCCAAGAACCCAACAATACGTAATTACATTACATAATCTTAAGAATACCCTCTAATTAAAAAAAATAGAGGATTTAATTTTTATAAATTTTTAAAATTTTTTCATATTTAAAAAATAGTAATAGATGTTATCATAATCTTTTCTATATAAGCTAATTTATAAATCTATGAAGACGAATTTTTGACTTTTTTTATGGAGTTTTTCAGAGTGGTAAATGTTAAAAGAATTCAAAATTAAGGAATGTTATCATTATCTTTCATATGTATATAATTTATATAATCTTTAATTTAAAAATTTATAATAACTACTTTTTTATTTTTTTATGATTGGATTTTTGTAATAACAATTTACGAAAAAAAAAATCAAAAGTAAGTGATTATAAATAAAAGTAATTACATAAAAATATTTTAAAAGATTAAAAGTTTGAACATTATTATTATTATTTAATTTTGATAACTTTTTTAATGTATTTTATATTAGAGTGTATTATAAATATTCTTATTAACACTTAAATTGCTAAATATAATTAATATAAAGGAAAACATATTTAATCACATTCGAAATTCTAACCATTTTTTAAAATGAGACTCAACCTATGACTCTATGAATAGAAAAAGTGAGAAACACTAAAATAATACACATTTAATGATACATAGATAATGATAAACATAAATTAATAAAAGTTTAAACCATTTAGGCATTCCTATTTTTTTGTTAGTTATTCCCAATTTGGTTCTCTTCTTTTAAAGTTTCCTAATTGAGTCTTATAACTGCTAATTTCAACCAATTGAGCTCCTGCCGTCAAATTTCGTTAACGGAGTTAACTTTCAGCACAGGTGGTGGGCTGACGTGTCTAGTTACTTAAACATGGCATATTTAGAAGTGAAACGTGGCCCTTGGCCATCTTCAACGCCTCTCAGGCCACCGCAGAACCGTCGTTCCTCGCGCAGCACAACAACACCATCGTGAAGCATCTTCGCGAAGGTGTCCAAATCACCGTTGCGAGTTCATCTTTTTCCTCAGGCCTCCAAAATCCTCCACGTCTTCACCATCTTCTTCTCCTTCACCACAGAACCACTACACCTTCGTGAGACAACCATCGACCTTCAAATCGTCCCCAGTTCACACTTAACACCCAAACTGCGAAATCTCATTACGAAGAATCCTAAAACCCCAATTGCAAATTTCATTCTCAACCGTAAGCTTCATCTTTTTTCCTATGCATCAAGCCTACAAAAGGAAACCCAGAAATCACAGTACCAGGATCGTTTTCTCCTCCACCAATAATCCAATTCCAAATCGCAACGGTGAAGAACCTACATCAAAAAATACACTTTTATAGAATGACAAACCTACATATACTAAGATTGGATGATAACTTAAACATAGGAGCACACATTCAAAAAATATTTATCACATTTTATCATATAACTTAAAAGTTTCGACTCATTCTAGTGATATATTAAGAAACTCTAAAGATTCTTTGTCGAGTCATTAGTACTAAACAACTCCAATGACACTCTATCAATATTACTTAACAATCCTAAATTACTCTAATCATATATTATAAGAACGCTATATCTATTTCAGTCACAAAAACTCAACAACTGAAAGTAACTTTCATAGAGACTTACTTTAGTATTAATTATTTATATTCAGTTGTTTATTTTAGAACCATCATCAACTTCTCACTTTGACATTTACATTCATAATCAGTCATCTATTTTATAATTATTGTAGGCTTTGCAATTTAACCGTTATGAATTTATAATGACTAATTTTTTATTTTTTTATGATTGGATTTTTTTATTGTTGTAAATATTTAAAATAATTATAAATTAAGGAAAAAATGAAAATTTATAAAAAATTAAAATAAAAGTGACTATAAATAATAATAAGTACGACAAAAAGTATCTTAAACAAATTAAAAGTTTAATATGATTAATTTACAAATTTATAATGACTAATTTTTTATTTTTTGTTAATCATAAAAACATTTTTTTATCTTTTAGAATTCAATAGAAATTTTTTATGAGTGCTTTATATTTTGAAATTAATAGTTAAAATGTTTTTATTTTTTTAAATAAAAAAATTATATTTTTCGCTCTTTCAGATTTTTATAGAAATTTTTTGTTAACCAATTTTTCAATGTTGTAAATATTAAAAATAAATACAAATTAAGTGCAAAATAAAAATTTATGAGAAAATTAAAAGATAAGTGAATATAAATAAAAGTAATTACAATAAAAATATTTTAAAAGAATATATGTTTGAACTTCGTTGCTATTTAATTTTAGAAACTTTATTAATGTATTTTATATTTGGGTTTTTAATAAATTTAATTTTTTGTTTTAAATCCAAATCTACAGTGCATTATTATTATTATTCTTATTAACACTTAAATTCCTAACTATATTTAATATATATATATATATATATATATATATATATATATATATATATATAGACATATATACATATACATATATACATATAGACATATATATATATATATATATATATATGTATATGTATATATATATATACATATATATATATATATATACATATATATATATATGTATATATATATATCATGGATTCTAAGTTTTAAGATTAAGAATATTTTAGTAATTTTTATTTTCAAAACTAAAAAAAGAGAAAAACAAGAGAGTCTCAAACCCTTACCCACCTCCCTCATTCCTTTCAACCATTTTTCTTTCATCTCTCTCACTACAACATTTTTTTTTTGTCATCCTAAAAATCAGAAACACTCATCTAACCTTAATCTACCTTCCTCGTCTAACCTTGAAAACTTGGATAGATAAGTGGGAATAGAAATATTACAGGGAGTAGGAGGAGATCCTTTAGAGAAACAACCTCTCTTATATTGATCAATTTTTTTCTCTATTAGATAGCAACTATGAAAAAATGATTCAAAGCTCGTCCTTGAAAAATGAAGAACGTTTGGAAGATAAGCTTTTGATTGGATAAGAAGCCTCCATTGCTATGCCACATAGATCTAAGTCCCTTTGCATTCTAATATAACCATTTTCTCCCCATTCGAATCCCTACCAGTTCTTCACTGTCCAATATTTCGTTCCATCTTGAGTTGTTCCATACCCCACAATTGTTACCCCATGATTCAAACTAGTGCCACAAAATCCCGTAAACACTCCTTGTACTTAATTATTTTCAAGCTATGATCACACCCGAAACAATTTTCTTTCCAAAACTAGATAATTAAGAACCATGCTTGTGCTTTAAAACTATATATTCACAAAATAAGTTATGAGGAAGAGGTTGATTAGATATAATAATACTAACAGTTCATAGGTTTATAACTTGATTCTTTGAAGGTTTCATATTGAAATTTTTGTGAATGAAAAACAAATAGTGAATGAAACAAATTGGATAAGTGAGGAAGGTAAATTAGTGTTAGACAAATGTTTATGATTTTTTCAGTTAGAACTACCGCAGAGATGACAAAGAAAATGTTGGAGTGAGAGAGATGAAAGAGAAAAGGTTGAAAGGAATTAGAGAGGTAGGTAAGGGTTTGAGGGCTTCTTGTTTTTAGTTTTAAGAATGAAAATTATTAAAATACCCTTAACCTTAAAACTTAGAATTCATGATATATAAGGGTATTTTTGTCTACTAAAATCCGATACACATTGCTAAAATGTACCAACTGAAAAAATAGTGTACACAAGTTAGCAAACCATATTATATATATATATTGCTATAAAATATTAATTAGTTTTGATTGCAAAAGAACGTTTGTAATGTTGGATTGCAACGTTTAAACATTTTAACATTTAAAATTTTATTATGTGCTCTAACTTTAAAAAAAATATTTATTGTTTTTTATTTTCTTTTATTGATTTTGTTTTCTCTAGCTCTATAAATAAAGAGTTCTTCCTCCATTTCAAAACACCAGAAACCAGTCTTTCTCATTCTCCTTTCTTCTTAGTTTCATCATTTATATCTTTTCCTATTCTAAAAATATTCTAGGTTTATCTTATACTCTTTTTAGAGATTCTTGCTAGTTTTGAGATCCTCAGAAATATTTTGGGAAGTTCGTGTTATATCTGGGGGACTTGCGCAATACATTGCGGATAAGTCCTTAAGGACAATGAAACTACACGCCTCAAGAAATATTGTTTTGTGAGCTTTTCTACAAAAATCTTAAGGACTTATGATGGACATCAACAACGTAACTTTGGAGAGCCAAACCATTGTTTCCAAAACTCAGAAGGTCTTCGCGACATCACTTTCAAACGTGTCAAAATTTGAGGTTTTCTCTAGACAAAACTTTCGGCGTTGCGTGTCCACCCTTTTAGACATGTATGAATTTGTTGTTTCTCTTTCATCTCCGAAGCCCGATCCCAATTTTCCCTCAAACTCAAAACTAGTTGAAGAGTGGGCTTACACGAACAATGTATGTCGACACACTTTGCTTAATGCACTTTCTAATGATTTGTTCGATGTGTATTGTTCCTACAAGGAAGCAAAGGACATCTAGGACTCGTTGATTCTCAAATACACTATGAAAGATGTCGTCAGACAAAGATTCGTCATAGGAAACTACTACTGTTGGGAGATGATTGAAGACAAGGACATAAATCTCAAATCAATGTATACCACAAGCTGCTCGAAGACATCAAAGCAGAGAATATTGTTCTACCAGATGAATTTGTTTCAGAACTTCTGATCGAAAAATTGCCACCATTCTGGACAGATTAGAAACAACAATCGAAACACAAGCACAAACAAATGTTTGTACTATAACTCATTACACACATAATAATTGAAGATACCAATAGGAAGGAGTCTGCTACTGCAAGGGCCAAAGCTTTATCTACAAAAGCAAATATGGTAGAAGTAAGTCCTACTTCCAAAAGGTACGAACACAAACCTGATCACAAAAGGAAAAATAATTTTCTTAAATCCCGTCCCAATGAATCTAAACCCACCTTTAAGAAGAAAGGAAATTGTTTCGTATGCGGAAAGTCAGGCCATCATGCACCACAATGCAGGCGTAAAGTGAGAAACGACAATCATCTTAGGACAAATATAGTCAAAGGAGATGACATTATTGTTGCGGTCTTTCTCAAGTAAATTTGATTACCAGTGTGAGCAAATGGGTGGTAGACTCTGGTTCTACCAGGCATATCTGTGCAAATAGAAGTGTTTTTACTTCTTACACTAGTGTAGGGGATGAAGAAGAACCATTGGACTAGTTCGGTCTTAGGCGCAAATGAGACTAATATTGTGAGTAATAGGATGATAATAGCTTTGTTTATGACTTTATAGAGTATAAATACTACTCCAACTAACCCTATAGTGAAACCCAATATTAAAGGCATGTATTTGGATTATTGAGTCTATATGTATCTATATGATTTATTGTATTTATTTCATGTTTATATTATATTTTATATGATTTAATTGTTTATGAAAACTCTTGTATACATTAGCTTAATCTTTTGTCTCTTTGGGTGTTTCTTGTGTGTTGTTTGTTTTTTTTTTTGTGATGATTATTTTATTGGTGTGAACAAATGATGGATAAGTGTTAAAACATCTCTAGTGAAGGACATGATGTTGTATGGTTACTAGTTTCCTTTAACTTATTTATATATTTTTCATTTATATAGTTATTTTTTTAGATAATTATATTAGTATCATATGTTTATAGTTTGAGACAGTTTTATCAATCTTATATAATCTTGTTTTATCAATTATAAACCATTAAAATTTGGATGTTACATAAATAGATTGAACTTGTCCAAAAAATTGGATGTTAAAACCATAAAAACGTATTGGGTTACTTGACCCATTAGAAGGAGAAGTAAAAATGTAAAACTGGTCCATGAGAGTTTCAAAATAATAAAAAAGGTGCAATAAGTTAAACTAATTCATAAGATAATTATAATATTTTTTTCAATTTTATTTTATAAAATGACTATAAGAAACAATTAATTTTGAGATGATACAATTATAAACACCTCACTAAATAATTAAATAAACACAATAATCTATATAAAATAAATGAGATCATGAACATATTATTAAATAAAAAAAATATTTTTGATGTTCATTTATGTTTTCTAGTGAATTTTGTGTAAAACATTCGATTTTGACTTAGTTTGGCTTTCGATAGAATTCATTGTTCTGCATAAATTTATTGTTTATTTAATCATATTTGATTCAAATTATGGAGATAATCAACAATAATTTTTAAAAAATATTAGAAATAAAATAAAAAATATATTTTTAAGTTAAATTACTATTTATTTATTAAAATCAATTTATGTTATATATAGTATTTTAACATTTTAGATATTTATTTTTTTATTTTTCATTAAAAATAATTCTTTTTTGCTCCCCTAAAATTTTTAAAATAACCATTTTATTATTTGTAAAAGTGATTTCTGAAATATTTTGAAAACCTTTTAAAAACAAATTTCTCAAGTTTTAGAACAAATTTTTTGGAATGAGATTTCTGAAATAGAAATTTTGAAATGAAATTTTTGAAACAGAATTGCATAAAATGTTAAATGCAATAAGAACGAGCTTTCTAGGATGAAAATTTTGAAAAAAAACTTTTCAAAACGTAATAATTCCTTCCACAACGAGTTTTTTCTCTCTAAATACTTCTACATAAAATATGTTTTTGGAAAGAAATTTTTTGGAATACATTATGAAAAGATATATCGGAATGAGTTCTTTTTCGTATTAAAAAAAATTATTTTGACATACACATGTTTTTATAATTATTTGATATTATATATATATTTTTTTAATTTTAAACTATTTTTCTTTTTGAAAAACTAAAAAACAAATTATCTTTTTATCATCATTTTATCTTTATTACATGTATAGAATAAATCACAATGCCGATAACTCGCACAATGACTTATATAGTGTGATATAAAGGTGAAGGATATTTAAATTTTTTTAATTATTATTATTATGTTAATAATTGTAGGATTCGAGAGACAATACCAAACCACATTCATGCATATATCCAATTTTCCATAAATATATGTTAATTAATTGAAAGAAAATGAAGATATGAAAATTGAAATTTGGAAATTTTAAATTACTGTTTTCTAAAATAAAAAATTTAATGTTTTTGAAAAAAAATGAAAAAACTAAAATGGTAAATGTAAGGACCTGAAAATTTGGGCTAAGGGCTATTGGGCCTTGTGTGAGGTACCCATGCCCTAAAGGTTAAGACCCTGACCTTATAAGGGGTTATCAGAAATATGATTTCATAAGCCAACTTACCTTTCTCTCTCTAAACCCTAAGTTCCTCAAATGCTCTGCCTTCTCTCTAGATTTCCAGAAAATTTAACAGTTCAAACTTGATTTTGAAGGTGCTCCAGCATTCACCGCGTAGAGAGCTTAAATTCTATCGATTTATTTTTTCATTCCGACCGGTAAGTTCCTTTTTCCCCTTCTCTTTCACTGTTGTGAACCTAGGGCATGCAACTCTGCTGCTCTATTTGTGCCTAACATGTTTTCTTTCCATTCTCTACTCCATTTTCAGCTCTGAGAGCTGACTCCATCATCATTTTTGGTGATTATAGGCCCGGTTGATCTCGCCTCTACGTTGGGGTGCTATTTTTGGGGGTTTTGTGTGAGCTGTCTAGTGAGAGCAAAAGAGGTAAGGGGAGCTAATTATTTTGTGTAGATTTATTTTATAAAATATATGCATGTTGGATTTGAATTTGATGTACTGTTTGAATTACATTTCTCACTGTTTCATATATTTGTTGAGTATGAATATGTTTCAACGTTTCATGTGTGGCTAAGTTTATAATATGATGTTTTGTTGGGACTGTTTGTTGCTGTCTTATGTAATTGATCTTGGTATGAGCTTGATTGCATAAAGGAGGAGCCTATGATTTATTTCCTGTGCATTGGTTGATGAATATAATATGTTTCTGAATGAGTTATTGATTGTGATTGATGATGTTTTGGAAAGGCTTTGGGTGAGACTTTAGTTAGCATCGTTTGGGTAGTACTTGGATGCATGAGTACTGTTTCAGAGTAATGTGAGAGGGGGATAAAATATAAAACTTGGACGTTTGAGGTTTAAAGCACAACAGACTAGTTTAGGTAACTTAAATAAATTAATTAAAACTGGTTAAGAGCCTTTCTTTGTTGGTAGGATAAAGGGGACTTAAAAACCTGAGTTGGCACATCCCTGATCATAGAGCAGCCCTGGCCTGGTCCAGTCAGTTGTGACTAGTCATATGTGCTAGCGCCGAAGGTGAGTCTGATGCGTTCAGACATCTGAACCCTCCCCAATGACCAATTGGGCAGTGAGGTGAGGTTGGGAGCAAACATTATGTGGTAATGAATAATTTAGCACGCAGTTTCATAATTAAGGGAGCATTGTAAGTTATTTGAAGGTAATAAGTATCATAATATATTATATTATTAATGTATAGATTATAGATTATATATATATATATATATATATATATATATATATATATATATATATATATAATATACGTAAATTAATTAAAAGGTATAAGTTTTTTTTTATATTACATGGTATTTTATGCTTTGTTCCTTTGTAGGGATTTGAGGGAGATGATTTTGGAGAGATGATTTGAACTGATTTGAGTGAATTTGAGAGTAATTTTTTTACTGTTTTTTTTAGTGGATTTGTGGGTAATTGAGAGTGGATTTGGAAGTAAAGTTTGTGAAAATTAGTGTAGGATTTGATTGATGTGACACATTTAAAAAATTTGTTTAATTGGTAGAAATTAAAGATTATCAAAATGCCCCTAGTTATTAAAGTAATATAAAATGATAATTTTTAATGTTATATTTAAATGTAAAAATGTTTATAAAGAAAAAAAAATTAATTTTTAAAATTTAAAAAATTGTAATTTAATAAGTTGAAATAATTTTTTTAATAAGTTTAACTATTTAGTAAATTGAAATATTTTTTTGATAAGAGAGAAAACAAATAAAAATTAATTTTGAAAATAAAATAAAATTGTATTTATGTAAAATAAATAATTATGTGATATTTAATTATTACTATTAATAGAATATTTAATTAAGTAAAAATAAAATCATGTAATTAGTTATTATATATTTTATTTCTTTGATTAATTATTCACTTAATCCTAATAAATGAAATATTAATTAATAATAACATTTTGAAGGTATTTAAAACATAAAATTAAACTTATTATTTTTTCAATGTTGGTAAAAGGCAAGTAGCATAACAAAATCATGCAAAGAGTAATTTTTTTACACCTGGTCATTTTGTTTTAGCTGCTTCCTATTCAGAAACCTAAAAAACGTACACCTGTGTTCTTCGTCATTCTTCCTACGCATTCTCTGTAATGGTGGAGATGGCATGAAAGTTTCCAAACCAGTCATGGGATCTGCGTTTTGGTTTTGTAACAGTGGCACTGCAGCGGAGTTCGTCTAGCTGGCGATAGCTTTGGGGTGAGCGGCGGCGCAGCATGATCGGTGCGACACAGCAACAGCAATCGTTCGGTGCGACGCAGCGGCAGAGGCGCGATCCATGGGGATTTGTGTTTGTGCAACGGTGGCGACGGTGACAGCGAGATCCTTCAGAGCTTGGGATAGTGGATGGCGCGATGGTGTCGTTGTTCGTTGTCGGCGAAGGACGGCAGTTCTGGTTTCGCATTCTGCCTTCTCGCCATGGGTTTTTTTCTTCGTTAGGCCTTCATCTTTCTCATTGTGGAATGGAAGAAGCTCTTGTGAAAAATTGGGATGAAATTTAATAAAACGACGAGGGTACACATGACTTTTTAACATAAATCACTATACATCCCGCAAATCCGTCCTCTCGCTTTTCCTCTCAAACGAACACGATAGACAAGTTAATTTCTCGCTCGCAAATATGAGTAAACAGTACAATCCCTTCAAACGAATAAGGGCTTAATATTGAAACGACTGGAACGGTTAGATTGCAGGGAATAATATACTTTAAGTTAATATAATATAATATATTAATATAGTATAGATATATAAGTATATAAAAGAAAAAGAGAATTACTTTACTTAATATCATTATAATATAGTAAGAGGGTGTGCGGATGATAATAAATTCTATTAATATAATATAGTTGTTTGTAAGATTAGTAAATATGTAATATGTATAAAAGAGAATGTTGATATAGCTGGAAGTGTTCATAATCATTTATAATATTATAATATGTATGAATATTTGTATGTTGGTTTAATATAAATATTATAATATAATTATGATTTAATATGACTATTATAATAGAATTAAAGGAAACAACTTTTCATATATTGTATAGGAGATTAGGCATTGGAAATAAATTATAAAGATTCTGGTATTGATAAATTTAGATTAAATTTATGGAGATGTTACTTTTATAACTTGTGATGAATGAGTTAATGTATATGGTTGAGATTATGTATATGTTGATTGTGGCAAAAAGTATATGATTACAAAGTGATCAAAGTACAATCCAAGTGGTAAACCAAGTTCCATCTTTGTAGAATCTCTTGGTGAAATTCTTAGTGTTTTAGAATGAAAGTAGGAGCTCAGTCTTGGAGATAGTTTTAAATTTAAAGTATATTTAAAGTTTTAAATTTCTAGCCTCTTCAGGAGGACTCTACTACTCCAGTTCTAAATTCCTGTATTGTTTAAAAAGGACTATACTTCTAATTACTCTTAACTGCTTTCTAGTATTATTCACGGTGATGTCTTTATTGTATTATATATTTTTAATTATAATATAAATGATGTAACATTTATGGTATCAGAGCAGGTTTCAATTCTGTGACATGTGGGTTATGGACTTTTTTTTTTTAATTTATACCTTCTTATTTAACTACTTCCTTCGTGTTTTCTTATATTAATTATTCATTTAATTCGTAAATGGTAATCATTAAAACATATGATTTCATAATAAAGATGTTAAAAATCTGATATAAGAAAATATATACGGTCAATATTCATCTTTATTTTACATTTTTTAAAAGTTCATTGTAAGTTTTGTTATTTTTAAATGTTATTCTTGAAGTTTTTTTTGAAACAAAAATATATTTTAAGTGAAATGTTAATAACTTGTTTTATTATATTCATAAAATGTTGAAAATGAATACAGTGAGAGTTTTACTTTTATTTAAATAATTTTATAGTTTCAATAAAATATTTATATCAACCAAATATATATTTAAACAAATCATAATGGTAATCATATAATCTTATAACTAACATTAATATAAACAATGATATCTTATATAATATTGAATACATAATATTAAAATAAATACATAGTGCATTATCTTAAGAATACACTCAAATTAAAAGAAAAAAACTGGATTTAATTTTTTATGACATATTTAGAAAATAGTAATAGATTTTTATCATAATATTTTCTATATAAACGAATTTATAAATTTATAATGACTAATTTTTGACTTTTTTTATGGTGGAGTTCTTCAGTGTCGTAAATATTAAAAGAATTCAAAATTTAAGGATGGATACCACCATCTTTTACATGAATATATAATTTATAATGGTTAATTTACAAATTTATAATGGTTATTTTATTTTTTTTATGATTGGATTTTTCAGTGCCATAAATATTTAAAATAATTACAAATTAAGGAAAAAAAATAAAATTTCTGAAAATTTTTAAAAGTAAATGATTATAAAATTAATTACGATAAAAATATCATAAAAGACTAAAAGTTTAAACTTCTTTATTATTTAATTTTGATAACTTTTTTAATGTTTGTTTTTTAATAACTTCAGTATTTTCTAAATTTAAAACAGAGGGCATCAAGAATATTATTATTAGAATAATGATATTTAGACAACATTTTTTTGAAAATATTTGAACATTGATTATGTGTCAATCTGTGATTGGTCAAAAAATTACTCCACAATAGTGTTTACGATTATTATTATTGATTGTAGAGACCAATCACAGATTGACATGTAATCAATGTTCAAACATTGTCAAAAAAATGTTGTCTAAATATCATTATCCTTCTTGTTAACACTTAAAATTTTAAGCATGTTTAATATAAAGAAAAACATATTTAAGCCCTTTTAAAATTTGGATTAAATATGCTTTTAGTCCCTGAAGTTTCAGTGATTTTTGGTTTTAGTCCCTGCATGAAACATTGATGGCATTTAGTCCTCCTAGTATGGAAACATGTATGTTTAGTCCCTAATTTTGGACGACATCAAGTTTTTGCTTAAGTGTCTAACGACCGTGCCACTTATTCACTCTGCCACGTAGAATTTATTTTAATTTGGAATGAAATTAAGCATTTCAGCACGTGTTTTGGTGCTTAAAATGTGATTTATAAGAAAACGAACTCACCAAAACACGTGCTAAAATGCTTAATTTCATTCCAAATTAAAATAAATTCTACGTGGCAGAGTGAATAGGTGGCATGGCCGTTAGACACTTAAGCAAAAACTTGACGTTGTCCAAAATTAGGGACTAAACATACATGTTTTCATACTAGGAGGACTAAATGCCATCAATGTTTCATGCATGGACTAAAACCAAAAATCACTGAAACTTCAGGGACTAAAGGCATATTTAACCCTTAAAATTTTAACAATTTTCAGAAATGTTTGTCAATCGATATCTCTTTGAGAAGAGAATGAGAAACACTAAAATAATATACAAGACATAAATAATGATAAACATGGATTCATAAATATATTTTTAGATAATGACAAATACATTTTTACATAATGACAAGTTTGCATATTCTAAGTCTTGGAGATAACTTAAACATAGGATTACACACTAAACAAAGTTTCAAACACACTTTATCATATTACTTAAAAGTTTTAAAATATTTTAGTAATATACTAAAAAACTCTAAAGACACTTTAATTAGCTAGTAATACGTAATACTTAAAAACCAATAATACTTAAAAATCCTAAAGACACTCTAGTAAACCAGTAATACTTAACAATCCTAAATTACTCTGAGTAGATATTATAAAACCCCTATTTACATTCCAGCTGCAAAAACTTAGCAATTCAAAACAAGATGTATTTTAGTAGTTATTATTTATAACCAGCTCTTTACTTCAAAATCATCATCAACTTCAGCCATATTTCATAATTATCCTCAACTTTGTTGTTTACTTCACAACCATCATCAACTTCGTCATTTACTTCAGAACCATATCATCAATTTCATCATCTACTTCAGATTCATCATCAGCTTCACAAACATAGTCAACTTTCTACAGAAGTAATGAAGAAACCCACAAATATTTACAAAAAATTAAGTTTAAACAAAAAAAAAATCATGTGCAAGGATCCTACCTCCTTTTAAATTTCTTTAAATATTTTGTAATTTCTTCTTTTTTTTCTTTCCTTTTTTTTGTAAAGAAGAAACCCTTCAATATTAATAAAAAATTAGGTTGTGTAAGAATCCTACAAATTTCTTTTAAATTTCTTAAATATTTTTGTAATTTTCTTACTTTCTTTTTTTTCTAATTTTTTTATTGATAGTTCATGGGCGCCAAAAAAACATATTTAAGCACCTTTAAAATTTTAACAATTTTCAGAAGTGATAATGACTTTATATGTCTCTTTAAATAGAGAGAGTGAGAAACACTAAAATAATATACATTTAATAAGACATAAATAATGATAAACATGGATTCACAAATATATTCATAGATAATGACAAATGCATTTTTACATAATGACAAGTTTGCATATTTTAAGCCTTGGAGACAACTTAAATATGGCATTACACACTCAAAAAAGTTTTAAACACACTTTATCATATTACTTAAAAGTTCTAAATTATTTTAGTAATATACTAAATAACTCTAAAGACATTTTAGTGAGGCAATAATACTTAAAAACCCTAAAGACACTATAGTAAACTAGTAATACTTAACAACCCTAAATTACTCTCAATAGATATTATAAAATTCCTACTTACATTCCAGCCACAAAAACTCAGCAACTCAAAAACAAGATGTACCTTTATTCATAACTAGCTCTTTACTTCAAAATCTTCATCAACTTCAGTCATTTTTATAACTATCATCAACTTTTCCGTTTATTTCACAACCATCATCAACTTCTTCACTTACTTCAGAACCATCATCAACTTCGCTGTCTACTTCAGATTCATCATCAACTTCACACAGTTTAGGTATTATTATTCATATCAGCCGTCTATTTCAGAACTATCGTCAACTTTACTGTTTATTTCAGAACCATTGTCAACTTTGTCGTTTATTTCAGAATTATTGTCAACTTTATATAGAAGTAAAAAAAAACCCTTAAATATTGATAAAAAATTAGGTTTAAAAAAAAAATTTGTGTATGGATCCTACGAACTTCTTTTAAATTTCTTAAATATTTTGTAATTTCTTTTTTTTTCCTAAAGAAGAAATCCTTCAATATTGAGAAAAAAAAATTAGATTGTGTAAGAATCCTACCAATTTCTTTTAACTTCTTAAATATTTTTGTAATTTCTTTTTCTTTTTTTTCTAAATTTTTTTTATTGATAATTCATGGGCACAAAAAAACCCATCCTTCCAAAGACAATAATTCGGAAAGACACCTTGAAGTCCCTTCCAGTGAACAAGCAGTCACAGTCACAGTAACACACAATAATTTTTTTTTTTTCTTTCTGAAACAAAAATATATTTTAAGTGAAATGTTAATAACTTATTTTATTATATTCATAGCAAATGTTGAAAATTAATACATTGAGAGTTTTACTTTTATTTAAATTACAAGACTTATAATTTTATAGTTTCAATAGAATATTTATTTCAACCAAATATATATTTAAACAAATCATAATTAATTTTGACAGGTAATCATATAATCTTATAACTAACATTAATATAAACAATGATATCTTATATAAATTGAATACATAAGTAATATTAAAATAAACACATAGTGCATTATCTTAAGAATACACTCAAATTAAAAAAAAAAAAGAGCAGAGGATTTAATTTTTTGTAAATTTGTTAAATTTTGTCATATCTATTAAATTGTAATAGATTTTTATAATAATATTTTCTATAAAATTAATTTATAAATTTATAATGACTAATTTTTGACTTTTTTTATGGTGGAGTTCTTCAGTGTCGTAAATATTAAAAGAATTCAAAATTAAGGATGGATACCACCATCTTTTTCATGTATATATAATTTATAATGGTTAATTTATAAATTTATAATGGTTATTTTATATTTTTTATGATTGGATTTTTCAGTGCCATAAATATTTAAAATAATTATAAATTAAGGAAAAGAAATAAAATTTATGAAATTTTTTTAAAGTAAATGATTATAAAATTAATTACGATAAAAATATCATAAAAGACTAAAAGTTTAAACTTCTTTATTGTTTAATTTTGATAACTTTTTTAATGTTTGTTATTTAATAACTAGTATTTTTTAAATTTAAAACAGGAGTGCATGGAGAATATTCTTATTAACACTTAAATTTCTAAACATGTTTAATATAAAGAAAAAGATATTTAAGCACCTTTTCAATTTTAACAATTTTCAAAAATATAATGTATCTTTGTCTCTTTCAAGAGAGAGAATGAGAAACACTAAAATAATATATAAGACATAAATAATAATAAAAATGGATTCATAAATATATTTTTAGACAATGACCAATATATTTTTACATAATAACAAATTTCCATATTCTAAGTTTTGGAGATAACTTAAACATAAGATTATACACTCAAAAAAGTTTTAAACACATTTTATAATATTATTTAAAAATTTTAAATTATTTTAGTGATATACTAAAAAACTCTAAAGACACTTTAATTTGTAAGTAATACTTAATATTTAAAAACCAACAATACTTAAAAATCTTAAAGACACTCTAGTAAATTAGTAATACTTAACAACCCTAAATTACTCTGAGTAGATATTATAAAACCTTTACTTACATTCCAATCACAAAAACTCAATAACTCAAAAAAAGATGTACTTTAGTAGTTACTATTTATAACAAGCTCTTTACTTCAAAATCATCATCAACTTACCACCTTTCATAATTAGGCTCAACTTGTCGTTTATTTCACAACCATCATCAACTTTGTCGTTTACTTCAAAATCATCATCAACTTCGTCATCTACTTTTGATCTATCATCAACTTCACACTTTATCAGTTACTATTCATATTAGCCATCTATTTCAGAACTATCATCAACTTCGCCATCTACTTCAGATTCATCATCAACTTAATACTTAAGCAGTTACTATACATATCAACTCAACTGTCATCTATTTCAAAACTATAGTCAACTTTGTCGTTTATTTCAAAAACATTGTCAACTTTCTACAAAAGTAATGAAGAAACCCTCAAATATTTATAAAAAATTAAGTTTAAACAAAAAAAAATCATTTGTGTAAGGATTCTACCTTCTCTTAAATTTCTTAAGTATTTTGTAATTTCTTTTTTTTCTTTCCTTTTTTTTTCTTAAAGAAGAAACCCTTCAATATTAATAAAAAATTAGGTTGTGTAAGAATCGTACAAATTTCTTTTAAATTTCTTAAATATTTTTGTAATTTTTTTTTATTGATAGTTCATGGGTGCCAAAAAAACATATTTAAGCACCTTTAAAATTTTAACAATTTTCAGAAATGATAATCTAAGTCTCTTTGAATAGAGAGAGTGAGAAACACTAAAATAATATACATTTATTAAGACATAAATAATGATAAACATGGATTCATAAATATATAATGACAAATATATTTTTACATAAAGACAACTTTGCATATTTTAAGCCTTGGAGAAAACTTAAACATAGGATTACACACTAAAAAAGTTTTAAACACACTTTATTATATTACTTAAAAGTTCTAAATTATTTTAGTAATATACTAAACAACTCTAAAGACACTGCAATAAGGCAGTAATACTTAAAATCCAATAATACTTAAAAACCCTAAAGATACTCTAGTAAACCAGTAACCATAAATTACTTTGAATAGATATTATAAAACTCCTACCCACATTCCAGTTGCAAAAACTCAGCAACTCAAAAACAAGATGTACTTTAGTAGTTACTATTCATAACTAGCTCTTTACTTCAAAATCTTCATCAACTTCAACCATCTTTTATAACTATCCTCAACTTTGTTGTTTACTTCACAAGCATCATCAACTTCTTTGTTTACTTGAGAACCATAATTAACTTCGTTGTCTACTTCAGATTCATCATCAACTTTACTTTAGCAGTTACTATTCATATCAGCCGTCTATTTCAGAACTATCGTCAACTTTACCGTTTATTTTAGAACTATTATCAACTTTCCGTTTATTTCATAAGCATTATCAACTTTATATAGAGATAAAAAATAAACCCTCAAATATTGAAAAATAAAAGTGTATGAGTGTGTCAAATTATGTTGTCAAATTATGTTGTCAAATTATGTTAATTGATTTTAATACAAATTAAAGAAATATGACCTTGCTGTTTTTATATATTATATATATTATATATATATATATATATATATAATATATATATATATATATATATAGGTTCTGGATGCAAACATATTTGAAATTAGAATGTAGACATATGTTAATTTGATGTTTGCTTGATTCTGGAATAAAATATGGTTGTCGAAAGTAGAATAATGTTGATGTGTCGTAAGTTTGGATGGAGTGTGACTTGATTGAGTTGATATATTAATAAAGTTGAATATAAAATGATGGATTATTTTAGGAACGAAGAAATTTTATTAAATATACATGAATAGATGACTTTTTAAAGTGTATATTTAATAAAATTTCTTTATTTTTAAAATAATTCATTTTATATTCAATTTTATTCCATCCAAAACTTACTACACATCAACATTATTCTACTTTTCACAACCACCGGACTTTTATTCGAGAATCAAGCAAACATCAAGCTAACATATGTCTACATATTATCTTTTTAATTTCAAGTATATTTGAATCCAGAACCAATAAATATATATATATATATATATATATATATATATATATATATATATATATATATTATATTATATTATATTATATTATATTATATTATGTTGAGAGAAAATTTTAACTGCACATTAGCCATTAAAAGGAGACACAACACTGAATAATTTATTAATATTTGATTCTAAAACAGCAAGGTCATATTCCTAATTTGCATTCAATCTGCAATAAAATCAATTAACATAATGTGACAACATAACTTGACACACTCATACACTTTTATTTTGCATATATCACAAGAAGGATTTTATAAAGACTGATCAATTAATATGTTCATAGTTAACAATCCATTATAAAATTAAACAGATTAGTCTATACATCATAAATTAACCACCAGAAGTCAATCCCAAATTTATTCATATAAGTAATTGAAAATCCCATTTTACCTTTCTTTTTCATATAACATAAAAGAGTATATGTATCAAAATTTCCAGAATTCATAGGTACCATTACAATCACATAAAAACACGATACAAAAATCAAAAGCAATTCAGCTCTCCATACAATTCAAAAATATAGGTAGCCTCTACCTACCAAGTTCACTAATAAGGACCTATAAAACAATATTGGAATAAAGATATGCAGTCGAGACTATGGAAAGAAATCAACTCTCAAGTTCATTCATACATCCCTTCAAACACTTGGCAGGTGCAGGAAAATTAACACCCAGTCGTTCAAAAGACAAAAATCAATTTCAAAAGCTCTGGAATTCTATCGTACAACAACTGTTGGGACCAATAATTGTTATTAAACTTTAAAACAAAAACATCAAAGGTATGATTAATTAAGGAAGCAAGTAATAGTTAAAAGGAAGAAAAGACCTTTTTATAAAGGTACGAACGACGACATTGCAATGACACGGGGTGGTTGGGAGAAGGGAAGACGACACGTCTAGGTTTTGTCTTCGAACGTTGGCACTATGGTGACAGGGTGGCTGGGAAAAGGGAAGACGACACTGTTTAGGTTTTGCCTTCGAACGCCGGCATTACGGCGACAGTGGGTGGCTGTGTGGAGGGAAGACAACACCGTCTTGATACAGCGGCACTCCGACGACAGTGGTGGCTGGGTGGAAGGAAAACTACTTTCTCTCTCTAGTTTTCGTGCTCGAACTTCTCTCTCAAATGCTCCTTCGAATGCAAATTTGAAAATGAAAAAATAAAGCTGAATTTTGAAATCAGTCCCCAATTCTCATTGCCACCTCATTCTCATTAATTTTTCACGTGCACCACTAAAATTTGGACATGTGTCCTGTGTTCAAATGTTGTAAAAGTTGTTGTTGAAGTATTGTTTTCCTTATTATTTAAACAAGTGAGTTCAAATATAAGCAAATTTAATTAAATATGTCTATTCTGTTGTAAATTTATCATATTATTCAATTTTTTTAATAGATTTATAGGCTTATAAACTTTAAGGAGATAAACAATTTTGTTTAGTGCTCTACCTAATAATTATTTGTATTTTATCTAGTGTCATTTTTTAACCAATATTTGAAATATAATTAAATTTATCATTCAGTCAAGTAACTTATTTTTCTTTTATTATAGAAACCAATGTGTTTTCTAAACTCTTGAAATGTTTTGTCATCAGATAATTTAAAAAAAAAATATTAATGGATACATAGTTTTATAAAAAAATTGGAATGTTCATATTTATATATTTATCGTACTTTTATTACATCTTTAGAGAGTTATGGCGAAAGAATATTAAAGATCTATTTGAATTCTGAAAGAAGACAAATTTTATTTAAGAAGAAGAAGCTCTCTGCAATATCTAAGGTGGAAGAACTCTGTCTCCGAGCACAGCAGGTTTATCTTTTCAATGAATCTTGTTTTTGTTGAAAACAGTTTTCTTTTTGCCTCTTTTATGAACCAATGGCTATCAAACAATTTTGTGGCTGTTGCTTGATATTTGTATTTCTGCAGAATGATTAGCTTTTCAATGAATATTGATTTCTTTGAAAACTGTTTTTCTTTGCCTCTTTTCTGAACCAATAGGATGAATATGAAAGAAGCAATTTTAGTACAGAAGAAAGGTAAGAGACGGAACCTCTATGCAATTTATAGGGTTTTCTCTATATAGGATACGTACAGGGTAAGAGGAGAGAAAAACCATGACTTATGGATGCATGAGTGACTTTCAACCAACAACATTTCTTTTATATATTTTAAATATATTTTCCTTACATACTATATGAATTTCTAATGCAGATATAATATTCTTGAATTTCTGCATAAAACAAAACAATTTTAATTAATATAAAAAAACAAAATTCCTAAAGTAATTGATTCAATAATTATTACTGTATCAAAACTAGTTATAATATGAGTTTGAACCATGATTGTCATTCATTATATTACATAGTAAACACGTTTATATAAGCTGATTTGTTTATAATAAATCAACACAATTATAAATAATTAATATTGGAGAAGGAAATGAATCAAACAATTATGTATGGATGAAAATAATAAGCTTCAAGGGACAACCATGCAAGCTTTTTTTATAGCGTTCCGATATTTTGACACCATTAGATTTAACACTGTTTTGACACTGCCACGTGTCGTGTTATGATTCGGTGATATTTTATTTTTTACAAATTTTGATTTTTGACGTCAGTAGAGAGGATCAGAATTGAAATTTAAATTTTCCGTTTTACCCTTTAGGTCTTTCATGAGAGTGAGACCTTCTTTTTCCTGTCATTTGTTCTTCTCACCTTGGTCGTTCTTCCAGCCTTCGCCAATATGTTGTGAAATTGGAAATTTCGACCTTCGAACCACCCATCTTCTAGGAATTTGCTTTCCAAAATTTCCCTATTGAAGAAATGGGTAACAAAATTCTGATATTGTTCATCCGTAGTGAAAAGGCCATTGTTTGGTGGTGTTGGTGATGGTGGGGAAGGAGATGGGGATGGCGGTGGGGATGGTGGTGGCGATGGGGTCGGGCTATGGCGACAACGACCACCACGAGATGAAGACGCTTTTTGTTTCTTCTTAGCCCGATCAACCATTGCAAGATGATTAGTAATTTTAGATGAAGTTCAATGTAATAAAGTTAGACTAAGAGGTTAAATACTTGGAGAAGATGAAGTATAGGGTTGGTTACATAGGGAACGTGGAGAAACAATAGGTGTGAGTGGGTAATTAAATGGATCCACCATCAAAGGATAGTTGGAGAACGAGGGGGCAGGACATTGATAATGGTGCATTTAAAGCAATGTTGTAGTTCGTGTAATCGTTTACACACTTTTGGTAAACGGTTACAACTAAATAAATTGTCCAATTAACTATATTTCAGACATTTAATGTTGGTTTTAAGATGTGTGCATGGGTTTTTGATTTTTTTGGTTTTAGGTTGTGTTTTGGGGGTGGGGAGTTCATTTTAGGGACCCCAAATACCATTGAGGGAGGTGTTGTGTTCACACAAAGTGCTTGGATGAAATCCAAAGTCAAGTGGCTCGAAAATGGGTGGTGTAAACGTTTACCAATAGGTGGTACACGTTTACGCGAGAGCTTTCTTGAATTTGTACATAAAGTCATTCACAAGGGACCACTTTTTTGTACACAGGGGACCAAGATGTCAAATTTGAATTTTTTGGCAAACTTTGCATGGGTTTTTGATTTTTTTGGTTTTAGGTTGTGTTTTGGGATTGGAGAGTTCATTTTGGGGACCCCAAATACCATTGAGGGAGGTGTTGTGTTCACACAAAGTGCTTGGATGAATCCAAAGTCAAGTGGCTTGAAGATGGATGATGTAAACGTTTACCAATAGGTGGTAAACGTTTACGCGAGAGCTTTCTTGAATTTGTACAGAAAGTCCTTCACAAGGGACCACTTTTTTGTACACAAGGGACCAAGATGTCAATTTTGAATTTTTTGGCAAACTTTGCATGGGTTTTTGATTTTTTTGGTTTTAGGTTGTGTTTTGGGGGTGGAGAGTTCATTTTGGGGACCCCAAATACCATTGAGGGAGGTGTTGTGTTCACACAAAGTGTTTGGATGAAATCCAAAGTCAAGTGGCTTGAAAATGGGTGGTGTCAACGTTTACCAATAAGTGGTAAACGTTTACGCGAGAGCTTTCTTGAATTTGTACAGAAAGTCCTTCACAAGGGACCACTTTTTTGTACACAGGGGACCAAGATGTCAAATTTGAATTTTTTGGCAAACTTTGCATGGGTTTTTGATTTTTTTGGTTTTAGGTTGTGTTTTGGGGTTGGAGAGTTCATTTTGGGGACTCCAAATACCATTGAGGGAGGTGTTGTGTTCACACAAAGTGCTTGGATGAATCCAAAGTCAAGTGGCTTGAAAATGGATGGTGTAAACGTTTACCAATAGGTGGTAAACGTTTACGCGAGAGCTTTCTTGAATTTGTACAGAAAGTCCTTCACAAGGGACCACTTTTTTGTACACAGGGGACCAAGATGTCAATTTTGAATTTTTTGGCAAACTTTGCATGGGTTTTTGATTTTTTTGGTTTTAGGTTGTGTTTTGGGGTGGAGAGTTCATTTTGGGGACCCCAAATACCATTGAGGGAGCTGTTGTGTTCACACAAAGTGTTTGGATGAAATCCAAAGTCAAGTGGCTTGAAAATGGGTGGTGTAAACGTTTACCAATAGGTGGTAAACGTTTACGCGAGAGCTTTCTTGAATTTGTACAGAAAGTCCTTCACAAGGGACCACTTTTTTGTACACAGGGGACCAAGATGTCAAATTTGAATTTTTTGGCAAACTTTGCATGGGTTTTTGATTTTTTTGGTTTTAGGTTGTGTTTTGGGGTTGGAGAGTTCATTTTGGGGACTCCAAATAACATTGAGGGAGGTGTTGTGTTCACACAAAGTGCTTGGATGAATCCAAAGTCAAGTGGCTTGAAAATGGATGGTGTAAACGTTTACCAATAGGTGGTAAACGTTTACGCGAGAGCTTTCTTAAATTTGTACAGAAAGTCCTTCACAAGGGACCACTTTTTTGTACACAGGGGACCAAGATGTCAATTTTGAATTTTTTGGCAAACTTTGCATGGGTTTTTGATTTTTTTGGTTTTAGGTTGTGTTTTGGGGGTGGAGAGTTCATTTTGGGGACCCCAAATACCATTGAGGGAGGTGTTGTGTTCACACAAAGTGTTTGGATGAAATCCAAAGTCAAGTGACTTGAAAATGGGTGGTGTAAACGTTTACCAATAGGTGGTAAACGTTTACGCTAGAGCTTTCTTGAATTTGTACAGAAAGTCCTTCACAAGGGACCACTTTTTTGTACACAGGGGACCAAGATGTCAAATTTGAATTTTTTGGCAAACTTTGCATGGGTTTTTGATTTTTTTGGTTTTAGGTTGTGTTTTGGGGTTGGAGAGTTCATTTTGGGGACCCCAAATACCATTGAGGGAGGTGTTGTGTTCACACAAAGTGCTTGGATGAATCCAAAGTCAAGTGGCTTGAAAATGGATGGTGTAAACGTTTACCAATAGGTGGTAAACGTTTACGCGAGAGCTTTCTTGAATTTGTACAGAAAGTCCTTCACAAGGGACCACTTTTTTGTACACAGGGGACCAAGATGTCAATTTTGAATTTTTTTGGCAAACTTCGCATGAGTTTTTGATTTTTTTGATTTTAGGTTGTGTTTTAGGGGTGGAGAGTTCATTTTGGGGACCCCAAATACCATTGAGTAAGGTGTTGTGTTCACACAAAGTGCTTGGATGAAATCCAAAGTCAAGTGGCTTGAAAATGGGTGAGGTAAACGTTTACCAATAGGTGGTAAACGTTTACGCGAGAGCTTTCTTGAATTTGTACAGAAAGTCCTTGACAAGGGACCAGTTTTTTGTACACAGGGGACCAAGATGTCAAATTTGAATTTTTTGGCAAACTTTGCATGGGTTTTTGATTGTTTTGGTTTTAATATGTTTGTTAGGGGTAGTGTGTTGATTTTGGGGCAAAAAAAATTACAATATGGTGATTTCACACAATGACATTAAGTCCAAATAACATTAAATATATATTTTATTAATATGGTGACTAACAAGGACACATTCCATGAACCTTGGGTGCCCAACCATGACCTCCAACACTCCTAACACACTTTACCAACCATTCCCAATAAAATGCACTGGTCTCATGTGAAAAAATCACAAAAATCATAGTTAACTTGTAAAAACTGGCTCCTTGTGAACAACTTTCTGTACAACAACTCACACCTATTAACTTAAGTTGCTCAATATGATCAATATACAAACAACAATTCACATTCGTATACATTTTAAATAAATAAATACACATTGTACATAACATTGGTTGGATATAAAACATATGCCATTCAAATTCAACAATCTGCACATATATTACTGTCTGTAACAATCATTATTTTTACAATTGAAGATGAATTGGAATATCATTGTTCATCTAAATACATATGAAATGAACACATTAATCTTTTGTAGATATCCATCAAAATCCTACAACAACTCATATTCAGCTAACGCATCAAATAGTCGACTGTTGTCGTTGTCTAGGATCCAATATTTGACATAGTTCTTCCTTATTTGACTCAACTCCTCCTGAAAAAAATTAGTTGTAAACTTTAGATATAATTAACAAAATCATCAAACAATGCTACCAATGAAATCCACAATCATATCTTAAATAATACAACCATTTATAAGTAATCACAATAAACGATAAGAAAATATCCAAATATTTCATTACAATTAATAAAACAACTTACAAGTTTGGTTGGGATGAGATATTTGCTTGTTAGAAACCACAACTATTACAACTTACAACGATTACCATAAGATGTTAACAACCACAACTATTACAAGTTCACTTTTATTGACCAAATCCACACCATAATGCATTGCAGTCATTGAAATGCATTGCACTCATTGAAATGCATAACAATTATGAAGAGTGGTCCTCTGCATTACTAGTGTCTTATTCCATACAATAATCACATAGTAACAATCGAATTGCAAATAATATTTATTCCATATAAATCCAAATGCCAATTGCTATACATTTATAGATGTCTGTAAGAATCATTACTTATTACAATATAAGATTAATACATATGTCATTGTTCATCTAAATACATACATATTAATATGTCCATATACATCCAATTCTACAAGAACCCATATTCATCAAGCGCTTCGAATAATCTAATGTTTTAGTTGTCTAGGATCCAATACTTCACATAGTTCTTCCTAATTTGACTCAACTCCGCCTGAAACAAAATATATTTAACCTTAGATAATATAAACAAAATCATCAGTTGTTGCTAACATTGAAATTATTACTTACATTCGTGTACTCTGGCATGCTCTTCCCGTTGTATTTGTCCTCTCCATCCCAAATTTCCATGGCTTTTAACATGATAACTCCACAATCATACCTTTAAAAATACATTCAAAAAATTATTGACTTTATTACAACAAACACTGATACAATATCCACTTATTACAATACAATTATGTAAACAACTTACAATATCCATTAAGCCTTACACTTGGTTTTCAAGATGCCATTGAACCTGCAGTCAAAAGGGCAAATGTGCAACAAATCTTTAGCTTTCACCAAATAAGAACAAAACTTCTGTACTGGACATTACAACACTATTCCACCACTTCCACTTAACAATATAACCAACACAACAACACAATGCACCACAACGACACAACGACACAGTGCACCACATGCTCTCGCTTCATAACACACATGTGCGAAAGAGTAACCATTTCACCACAATCAATGGTGACTTTACCAATTCAACACTCACAGAAAACACATTCAACAACATGAACCGTGGGTTCACACACAACACACTCATCAACGACCCACCAACGCTTCAAAACAAACATAAACACATGCGGTGGCTTTACCTCAAACCCACCAACACTTCAAAACAAACATAGACACATGAGAGCAAAACCCACCAACGGTTCAAAACAAAGACAGAGACAAGCGGTGGCTTTACCTCAAACCAAAACGTTCACCGGAGAATCGTTGACACACCCAAGGAGAAAACACTCCACACAAAGATAATGAGATGATGGAACCAAAATGAGATGATGGTCGAGGATGACAACGTCAATCCCTACAGAGAACGAAAACCAAAGTGAGATGGAGATGATGGAACGAAAATTACATGATAGTTGAGGATGGAGATGGAGCCCGTCTCTTCACAAGCCCTAGACACAACGAAAAAGGAACCGCCAAAGTGAGATGGAGATGGAGCACGACTGATAGAACGAAAATTAGATGATGGTTGAGGATGGAGATTGAGTCCGTTTCTTCACAAGCCCTAGAGAGAACGAAAAAGGAACCGCCAAAGTGAGATGGAGATGGAGCACGACTCTTGAAAACCAAAACAAACCGCCAAACCCAAATTTCCCAAATTTTCATATTTCTCTTTCCAACTATGCCCTTACCAACATCTCAAATTAAGCTTTCTTTTTAAATTCAATTGCTCCAATCACCAATTGACACGTGTATAGTGTCAAATTGGTGTTAAAAAAGAGTGTTGAAATATCATTTCGCTTTTTTATACTAGTTGATGTCCCTAACAACATTTTTTTTATACTAGTTGATGTCCCTAACAACATGTTATATCCAACAAATGAATTATGAAAAAGAAAATGTTTTAGGATATACTTATATAACAAAGAAAGTTCGTAGCATTGTAATTCTTTCCAATCTTTCACTTGTTTGAGATGGTTGTGGAGATATTTGTGCAAGGAGCAAAACGACATAACATCCTTGAGGAAAAATACAACTAGTTGCCAATGACGTCTAAAATCGACTTATTGTTTATGATGTCAATAAGCTTGTGTGATATACTAAGAGGATCGCAAAGAATCTTCTTGAATTTAAGACTTTTCTCTTAAAACGATGGTTGATACATGAAAATTAATTTAAGTTTGAACATAAATAATATGTAAACTTAAAAATAAAGTAACGTAGGATGAGTTTAATAATGTGTACAAGGAGGTCAGACGCAAAATCGATCAATCAAACTCTTTTACAAACTTCAAACTTGTACTATTATTTTATCTTTTTAAATTTTCCCATTCTACTAAACTTTTTTGGAAGTCCCAATAAACAGATAATCTATCTTTATTTATCCCTTATATTAGAAACTGTTTGATTATATATACACTTATATGCACATTCTATAAATTTATCACTTGAAGAGAGTATTTTTTTTTATCACAACTTCATTTATATTTCATCCCCATTTTTTTTAACTACAGTAATGGAAAGAGGTGAAATAAATAAAGATGGATAGCAATTAACCTATGAAAATTATGATTTTTTACTCTCTACAATGTTAGAAGTTGCTTTTTAAGTTTGGTTTTTATTATTTTTCAATAAAAAATATTATATGACAGTCTTGACTCAAAAAAGACCTCTATTTTGTAGGTGACTTGATCTATTATTTTTTTTCAATCTTACAGAATTGATTTTAAAAAAATATAAAAATTTAAATATATTAATATCTATACGTTTCTTATAGTTCTAGAATTTTCAGAGTTTTATAACACATTCTATTATTTAAGAAAGAAACCATTAAACAAACATGAAGCGCTATTTTCTTTAATTTTTACACTAGTGAATTAATTTTTAGAATATGTTATAAATTTAATATATATATATATATATATATATATTTATATTTATATTTAAATTATAATTTTCAAGAAGATAGGATAAAATTGTTTTTCTTTATGATTATGTGTGCACATAAGAATGGTGGATTATATTATCACAATCAATTAATGGTGAAAAATCTTATCTCTTGAAAATGACACAGAATTATTATGTATTTAATGTTGGATAGTGCAAGTAAGTTTTCACACACTAACCCTAAAAACTGCACAAGTTTCTCACAAACCCTAACTCTCTTTCTCTTATCTCTGTCTCCTTTTCTCTTTCGTCTCTTCAAGTGAGTTCTGTAAAGAGATTTTTGAACGTGATTGTATGTTCTTCACTCATATTTTTGTGGCTTTTGTAAAACTATAGGTTTATGTCATCTTCTTGTTTAATGATTATCTCTATTCTATTGGTTATGAAAACAGGTTTCAAAGATCAATGGTTCAGTTAAAGCAGGATTCCGACTTGGTGAGCTTTCTATTATTCTGTGATGTTTGTTGTATTTGATTTCAGTTTTAGAAGCTGTCAACTAGTTTTTTTTATTTTTTTTATTTGACATCCTTTTCTCATTGTTATGTTTACGGTTTTTTTACCCACTAAAGGCAGAGTTTTTAACACTTTGACATTAGGAAACAAGCAATTAGGGATTTGGTTCCCTGCCTCTTCCTAATATCATTTTTCTAATTTATTATTTTAGAAAAAAAACATAAAAAATATATTATTGTTCATATTGTTTATTTTTTGTTAGTTACTGTAAGAACGAATAATTGTTTTAATATTTTTTTGTTTATAGGAATGTAGGACTTGTCACATATAATTAAAAAATATATATAGTAGTTGTATATTTTTTATTTATTGTATATCTAAGTAGTTAATTTAACATTTAATTTATTAAATAATATCTTGTATTTTTATGTACTTAGTTATGTTTTGGAGATCAGTAAGTTGGGTAGATATGTGAACAAATATTTTTATATAAATTCATAAAATTAGACATTATTTTTATTTTTTTTCATGTGGTATTATCCTTCATTTTAATATTTTTAGGAGTTAAATTAAACATAAAAATAAAATTATCCATAAATAGCAAAGCAGTTATGTTTGTAAAAAGAAATTGAGATGAACACCTATTAATACACTCACTACATTGGTATTGTGTAAAAGAATTTGATTTTAAATCTATTGTCAAAGTATTTACTGTTTAGAAGGTTTCAGAAACTTTAAAATTAAATAATATCAATTATTGATTTTCTTATAGGTTAGTATGAAAATAATATTATTTTTTTATCTATTATATATTTCAAAATATGTTTTTTAATTATACATGATAAGTTAATAATGATAAGAACGAAAATGTGTTTATTATTATAAATTGAAATCAAATACATTTTTGAGTATTATCATTAACTTATGGTGATTTTCAACAATTAAACAACATATTTTTTGAAAAGTGATAGATAGAAAAATAACATTTTTTTTTCATAATAAAGTGATAATAAAACAACTATGTCATTGATATTATTTTATTTTAATGTTTCTGAAATCTTCTTAGCAACAAAGTGTTTTCACAATAGATTTAAAATTATTCTTTGGTATAATGTATAAGAGGTTTGGTATAATGCATAAGAGACTAGTAGGTTTTCATCTCAATTTCTTCTACAAAACAAGTTTATTATTATATTACTTTCTGGTATTGAAGATACGAAAATGGTTTGTAATTTTATGAAGTGAAAAACAATTTCACATCTTTATTGAATTGAAACAATTATCTGGATGTTCCAATTTGAAGATTGTTTATATGGACAATAAAAGAATTATTTGTATTGACAATATAATCAAATATAAATTTTTGAATTAATTTATTTTTTTAAATATTGTTAGTGCTTGTAGGATTCATATGCTATGATTGGTACAAGAGTTGGAATTTTTGATAAAATCATTTTTACAAAATCATTTTCTTTTCCACACAATTTATTTTTTTATTTTATAAGTCTACAAGTATGAACAATAAAAATGTTTTCTTTTCCTACTGTTGTTGGAGGGTTATAATGTCACAAGGTTTCTCCCATGCATATAGCTTCAAGGTTAGTATTGTCATCTGCAATGTAGAGTTTATTTATGACATAATATTGCTTGCAAGATGTTCAATGTAATGTATTATAATTCAATGTTATAGCACAAATTTGGAAATAGTTCATTATGTGTTTTAAGATAAACCAAGAGTAACATTATCTCAATTTAACATTATTTTTTTATAAATATAACTAGAACAGTATGTTAATTGTTATACTTTTTCAATATGAAATGTTCTCATTGTAGAATGGGAATGCATGATTCTATTGGTGTTCCTTTGTGCATTATATATTATATAGTTAAATAATGAGGAACATATTATATTTATTGTATATCTAACTAGTTAATTTGACATTTAATTTATTAGATAATATCTTGTATTTTTATGTTCTTACTATTGTTTTGGAGATGAGTAAGTTGGATAGATACATGAACAAATATTTTTATGTAATCATGTGTGTAATTTAAATTCATAAAATTAGATATAATTTTTATTTTTTTCATGTGGTTTTATTCTCATTTTAATATTTTTAGGAGTTAAATTAAACATAAAAATAACATTAACCATAAATAGAAAAGGAGTTATGTTTGTGAAAAGAAATTGAGAGAACATTGTTTTTTTCATACTAACAAATGATAAAACAACTATGTCATTTATATTATTTTATTTTAATGTTTCTTAAACCTTTTTAGCAGCAAAGTGTTTTCACAATAGATTTAAAACTATTGTTTGGTATAATGTATAGGTTAATGAACTTTCACCTCAATTTCTTTTTACAAACATAATCAAAATAAACTCATATATACAATATTACCATATCAAAATATAAAATGAAAATCACTTACAAATATTACAAAACATGAAATATAATCATTTTCATTAATAAATATAAAAAATGAAAACTTTCCAAAATTACATATAAATATTCAACTTGACCTCAATTTTCTTCTAATGACTATAAAGAAACCTGAATAAGGTGCTTAAAAAAGTGGGATAAATAAATTTTGAGAATTATCTTCTAATAGAACTATGCATTGACCACACATAGAAACCGGTTTTAATAATTATCTCTTTTAGTGGCTTTGAAAACAGGTTTGAAAAATCAAGCCGCAGTAGAAAAAAAATCCAACAAACTTAGAAACCGGTTTAGTTAAAGTTTTTTTCTGACTTGATAAAATAATTTTTAGAAAATCATTTTCTTTTTGACACAATTTAGTTTTTTATTTTATAAGTCTACCAATACGAAGAATAAAAATGCTTTCTTTTCTTACTGTTGTTGGAGGGTTATAATGTCACAAACTTTCTCACATGCATATAGCTTCAAGGTTAGTGTTGCCATTTCTAATTAATCTAGAGTTTATTTATGACATAATAGTGCTTGCAAGATGTTCAATATAGTGTATGAGTGTATTATAGTTCAATGTAGTGTATTATAGCACAGATTTGGTAATAGTTCATTATGTGTTTTAAGATAAACCAAGAGTAACATTGTCTCAATTTATATTAATATTTTCTACATTTTAGTTAATACATTTATTGGAAAGTAATGTATTGTAAATATTAATCAAATATTAGTTTTGTTGAATTTCTTATAATATTTTTTGAACAATATAATTTCCTTTTAGAAATATGTCAGGTTGTTTATAAAAGTTGTTTATAACAAAATCTTCTTAATTATTGTCCTTATAACTAAAATAATATGTTAATTGTTAAACAGTAGTATCATGTTTTTATCATTAGATTATTTTATTCTGGCACTAAAAGGTAGGTATACTTTTTTAATATGAAATGTTTGTAGAATGGGAATGCATGATTCTATTGTTGCTCCTTTGTGCATTATATATTATATAGTTAAATAATGAGGAATATATTACATTTTATTGTATATCTAACTAGTTAATTTAACATTTAATTTATTAAATAATATGTTGTATTTCTATGCACTTACTATTGTTTTGTAGATGAGTAAGTGGGATAGATATGTGAACAAATAGTTTTATATAATCATGTGTAATTTAGATTCACGAGACATTATTTTTATTTTTTTCATGTGGTTTAATCCTTATTTTAATATTTTTAGGAGTTAAATTAAACATAAAAATAGTTATCCATAAATAGAAAAGGAGTTATCTTTGTAAAAAGAAATTGAGATGAACACTTATTAATATACTATATTGTTATTATGTAAAGAATTTGATTTTAAATCTATTATGAAAGTGTTTACTGTTTAGAAAGTTTTAGAAGTTTTAAAATTAAATAATATCAATTATTGACTTTTTTATCAATTAGTATGAAAAAAATATTATTTTCCTATTTATTATATATTTTAAAATATGTTTTTCAATTATACATTATAAGTTAATAATGATAAAAATGATAATGTGTTTATTATCATAAATTAAAATTCTTACTGTATTTAAATTTTTGTAATGATGTTGCAGATGATGGTTGTTGTTCAGAAAAATAGAGGTATTATCTGTTTTTCCCTATAATTGTTTTTAATCTAACCTTTTTAAATCGCCTAGTTTCTATAGAGATAAAAGATGAATTAAGGATGTTGATTTTAGCATGGATGTCATTAAGTGGAAATGACTAATTGGATTACCAGATTCTAACTTAGTGATGCTTCTTATGTTTGAATTGTCTTGTTCGTAAAATGTTTTTTTTTTTTGTATTTTTTCTTGACAGTTTGCTAGAACTCTTATATATGTTGGCCTCAACTATTCTAATATGGATGAAGATATAGTTATTTTTATTTTTATTTATAATAGAATTTTAATTGATTACATTTTATTTTTATATTTTTATTATAATATTTTTTAGTTGCAAAAGTTAATAATATATTCACAATCGAAGTTAGAAAATATTGGTGTTTTTGTCTCATTAATAAATATTTATTATAGATTAGGATGTTATAATTGTATATTGTCATATAAAATTATGGTATTGCTCATGTTGATTTCAATCTCTATATTTCATTTTTTTGCTTTATAAAATTACACTGAAATCTAATGAGGTTTGAGATTAGCAATGAAGTTATGATACCACTTATCTAAGTTATTTAAAGTGTACTTTTGATGGAATTACATTGTCTAGAGAGGGTTCGATGTCAGTAAAAATTCGTGCCCAACCCCCTTTTTTGAGGCGCCCGGGCGCCATAATTAAACACAAAACAGCGAAGCAAAGGGCGCTCAACGCCCCCTAGGGGCGCCCGGGCGCCAGAATTAGGCACCATCAGCGAATCAAAGGGCGCTGGGTTGGGAGGCGCTTGGGCGTGGATATTTGGCTGAAATAGCGGGTCTAAGGGCGCCTAGGTGCCACTTTTGCATAGAAACTTCAACAAAAACTTCCCTTTTTTAGCTCTTCCTTGGTTCCCCACTCTTGATAGTTTGAATGTCCTTCCAAAGTACACAAAGTTCCTACAAAATTTGAGGAATTAGTGATGAAAACTGGTGAGTGTAACCTAAGCTGAAGTTATTTACAAAGTTAGATTAAAGAGAGGATTAACCATGTTTTAAGCTTCACGAGAGTTGATTTGGTAAGAAAATTGCACCATAGATAATGATAGGAATTACCGTTATCAACTGTGTTGTATGTTCCTATGTTGATTGTTTGATATATTTGTGGAACATGCTTACATGCTTACATGCTTATGTGCAATGTGAAATGCTTCATTAAAATGAAAAACCGCAAGCACTTTCATGAACTTATAACTGTGTGACAAGGTTATAGTATAGTCGACTACATTATAAATGGATTCGACTATGCTAAAATCTTTGTACAGATTTTGAGAATCAGTGTTGTGTGATGTTTTGAATTGAAAAGAATTTCAAAGTGTTTTTTCATGTGTCAGTCGACTTTGTGTGGTTTACATTCGATTGTGTTTTTTATCTGATTTGGAATTTTGTTATGCTCTATGCGCTCCAACGGCTATATTTTTAAAAGTTAGTTGACCATTGGTGACTTGGTCAACTGTATCAAATGTGTGTTGATTTTGGTTGACTGAGAGCTACTTTGTTGACTGTCTGTTATAACTGTAATAATACAGTCGACTGCATTAGTAGCCTATTCGACTGAGAAACAATCTGATAGACAAAAATCTATAAATTGGCTGAACACGAGTTGTTCAGGGACTTTTGATGATCTAACATTTGCATTGTTGTTTCAGATTGAATTATTTGTGATTACAGCTCGAAGAACTCTCCAAGAACACGGTGGTGATATTTCTTGAGAGAGATTCAAAGGGAGATAGCTTGTGCACTCATTGTCTGATCAAATACTGCACAAAGAAGGTGCTTCTGGGTTGATCACTTCAGACTTTACATCCTTTGAAGACTGCTGCATTTGTTCAGGCTTGGCATCCTGTGAAGACTGCTGGGAATTGTACCTGTTGTGATACAGGGGTTTCACGTTGAGGATTGTTCGACGTGGTGTTCAGATTGCAAAAGAGGGGGTTCTTGCTGCAAGTCTGGTTTTTGTTATTGTAGCTATATTTTGGTTTTGGGGTAGAGAGGAGATTTATATTTTGATGTGAGGTCTTCTATAAATTCCTTGTTGTAAAAACTGCAACCATTATAGTGCATTTGCTTCCTGGGTTGGAAGGACACTGGATGTAGGCATTGTTGGCCGAACCAGTATAAAAACCAGCGTTTGATTTTATCTATCCCTGCACTCTTTAATTTCAGTCGACTTTACTATTTTCGCAGTTAACTACGTTTTTCCGCTGCATATAAATTTTCATTACTTGCATTTCAAGAAAGAGTAAAAAGCTTTGTACTTTTGATAAAAGATTGCGAAAAGATTTTGTTTTTGAAACATCACCAATTCACCACCCCCTCCCCCCTCTTGGTGTAAAAACGAAGCCTACCTATTTTTCAACAAAATCAATTAGCAAACATATCATCAAAAACAAACATTCATAAATAAAGATATTACTGAATATAAGAGGGTTCAAAGTGGGTTATATCTCACTCCAACACCTAGGATATTTAGCTCCTCATAATGAATGGAAAGAAGTTAATACATGGAAGATACTTCATCTCATAGTCCTCTAAAGATGTTCTCTAAAATACACAGGAAGTGTGTGAGAGGACTATCTACATTCTCTCACTACATCTCTAAAGAATATCTAAAAGTACCCTCAAGATTTCTCCAAAAAGTCTCTTAAAATAGAGGTGTAATCTTGTTTTTATAGACTCTAACAATGTGGCTTCAACGGTGACTTTTGTGGCTCCAATTGTGAGGGTTTTCTCCCAATGTGGGTTTCCTCTGTGGCTTAAGTTGTGCATTTATGGGTTAGAGCCTCCTGAGATTACTTCTAGGTGAAGGATTCTTCATGCCTTGAACCTCACGTCAGAGCTTGAGGTTTCCCTTTGGATTTTCTTCGTGTGGCTCAAGTCCCAGATTTCTAGCTATAGTCGAGTTGAAGTCAATTTGCTATGAAATGTTCAAAATTTCTTTGTTTTCTTCTTAATTCAACTTTGACTCTTGAATTTCATAAAAATCTACAAAAAAAATAAAATTGGAGTGATTAGCACATTTATTTAACAGAACCAAAGCAAGATAAGTATCAAATTATCATTAAAATTAGCTCATATTGCACACATATAAAATGAAGTTGAGTTGAGTACACTTGCTCCTATGCAAATAAATAACTAGTTAGAATAACAAACACTTGCTCCTTTTACTTAAAGCCATTTTTTTACATGCATCTCCACAAGGAATTCAGGAGATAATTAAATACCATTTATAAAAAAATATTTTATACTCATTTGGAAAATCTATATTATGTAGAATTATTTTTTTGGAAATTCAATTTACAATATTTCAAACTATTTATTTCAATAATTAGACTACTGTTTGGTCATTCATAATTCATAAGTGTAATCCCATGATGCTTTTTTTTATGGAAATAGTATAAATACTAAGAAGCTTAAAAATAAAATAACCAATGCTAAAGTGAGAAAGTGATGATTACCGAAATTATTCTCCAAATGTCCCAATATAGATGGCTTGCAAGTGCATATACTTCTCAACTTCATCAAGCAATTGCTCTACTTTGGTTGTCACTGGGTTGCTCATATGTGTCATCATGAAAACATTAATAACTCAGTGGTTTAAGGGCTGAGTTGAAATATATTTAACTAATATTTCTCATTATGAGAAGTGATAGCTAACTAATAACTAATATTTCTCAATTCAAAAAGGTCTTCTCTAACTACAACATTTATTGTAAAAGTACAACATTTATTGTTTGTTAGTATGAAAAAATTTACATTCTCTAACTAGTTTGAGATAAATAATTATTATAGTAATACCCAATAGTATAAATAGGGACTCACTATCATGGTGACAACACAAGACTCTTCATCATGCATTATGTTACCATATAGCAAATAGTTGTGGAAAAATCCTATGCATTGCATACTGCCTAATAAGTCATTTTCCAAAGTAGATAATTTTACAATTGCATCTCACCCAATTAACCTTCAATACTTAATTTTATCTTCTGGTAACACAAGTAGTTTTCCAAATTTCTTAGCACCATTGCAAAGTTTGCAAGTTTTAGATCTTTATCATAACATAATTCGTGGAAACATTCCCCAAATGGTTACACGACGAGAACCTCTTGTGCTCTTTAAGAACATTAGTTTCATTGATTTACGTTTCAACAAGTTGTAAGGACATCTTCCAGTTCCACCTAATGATCTTGAATTCTTTTCATACTCAAATAATGAGTTGACTGAGCACATTTCTTTAGCAATTAATGTGTAACACAAACACCTTTTCTATACTCAATTTGATTCACAACAACTTGAGAGGAATTAGACCAAATTTTTAAGTACTAAAGTAAATTAGTAACTAGTCAAAAAAGTATCACTAGTACAAAAATCATATTTTATGATGTACAAAAACGAATTATGACGTACATAATTTTATACGTTATAATAGGTCTACACATTTTATGACGTAGTAAAAATTTACGTCATCTGAACATATTATGACACAGTTTCTAAAATCAATCCATTTTTTTTATATGAATATTGGAGAAAATTGTTTCGAATTGATATTAATTTTTGTATTTATAACGTACATAGTTTTGTACGTTATAATAGGTTTACATATTTTATGACTTATAACGTACATAGTTTTGTACGTTATAATAGGTCTAAAAAGTCATTTTTGTACGTACAAAAATCATATTTTATGATGTACAAAAATAACTTATAACGTACATAGTTTTGTATGTTATAATAGGTCTACATATTGTATGTTATGTAGACCTATTATAACATACAAAACTATGTATGTTATAGTTCGTTTTTGTACGTCATAAAATATGATTTTTGTACTAGTAAAGTTTCACTAAAAATTAAACAATTAATTAATTAATTAACTTTGCTTAATTGGATGACTTTATTTTATATGAAAACATGTTAAAGGAACCATTTCTCTTATTTTTATGTCTTTTGACTACCTAAAATCCACACACCATTAGAGTGTCATAAATTCCAAAAGCTTATTTTAAGAAAAATCTATATAAATGCCTTTGCTCACTACACTTCATGGCTTGACTTTGTTCTTTTCTCGTTCTCTATCTCTTATTGTTGATACCTTCAGTCTTCAACATTGGGTAAGTTTCACATTCTTCATTCTTTTGCTTCTTGATCACTAATGCTTACTCAATCCCAAAGTCTTTATCTTTTCTTTGATAGTAAGTTATGTTGTTGTAGTTTCTGAAGTGTGAGATGTGCTGGAACAACCTAATGGGTTTTATGTCTAGCCAGGATTTTTCTTTTTCCTTAGTTGTTACGGTGGTATATTTTTTCTGAAAGAAAATGTCATGCCGTGAGAAAATAAGAGAAAAATGTAAAGAAAATTACGTGAAAAGAAAACGAAAGAAAAACTATTTGTTTCTTGGTTCTGTGTTTCTGTTCTGAATTTTCTGCGTTTCTTTATATCAAGGAACGGTTTACTGAACATGGCTGGACTATATGAACTCTTTGCATATTTAAGAATCAAAGCAAAAGAGTTCAGTTCATTTTTAGGAAACTCAGTAACCTCAACAATGCAATATGGTATCTATATGTACTTCATTTTGTTTCTAAAACTTTTGCTGCTTGGAAAATAAATTGCAGTTTCGAAAGACATCACTTTACATTGTACGACATCATACATATGTTTTCCTGACTATGGTTTGATTGTAAGGGCTTTTGCATATTTAAGTTACATTCTTAACATTCTGGATGATGCATTTTGAACCTCCACTTTCCTTCTAAGGGTATTCATTAGTTTGGAACTGTTTCTTCAGTTTGTATCTGCAAGAATATTTGGATAATCACATAAAATAAAGAACTGAACGTGTGAAAACATGTTTCTCAACTAGGCCTACACTGAACTTATGTTTAGTCATTCATAAGGAAGTGATTAAGTTGTTACAGATGTAGAGGTCATAAATTTAATAAATTGTGTGTATATATGCATTAAATATATAATGTCATGTATATGTACTTGAATAACATTCAGAAGCTTTCACTGTTTTATTCATTAGAAATCTGTGAATCTCCTTGTTAATCCAAATAGATATCTTTTAATTAATCTGTGAATCTAAGTTTTTTCTTGTTCTTGTGTCTAGGTAAGGCAAAAAAGTTTGCATTTAGGATGGGTAAAACAATTGAGTTGTATGGATTTCCTATTACTGTTAAAGCGGCTGATGTGAGGAAATTTGTAGAGAATTTTACTGGTGAAGGAACTATCCAAACTTTGAAGGTAAGACATGGGAAAGGTCGGGTTACAAGAGCATTCGCTATTATTCAATTCACCACAGAAGACTTTGCTGAATCAATGATGTTGAGGGCTAATTACGTTTCATTGCGGTATCGAACTGCTTATTTGAAAGCTCGGGTAATGGAAAGAGATATTGAGAAGATAAGTGAGAATGTGCCCAGTTTGGAAGGTGTGAAACTGTATTTTGGCTGTCAGATCTCTAAAGAAAGGTTTGCTGTTTTGGAGAGAATGCAGAATGTCAGTTTAAGTTTTGGGAGTGGAAAGGGAAAGGTGGTGTTGAAATTTTCACATAACTTTGTGCAATACAAAATTCAGCTTTCATACCAAAACATTCGGAAGGTTGAGCTGCTTCGACCACAGGATAAAACTGCACGTTATCTCCTTGTTCAGGTAGTCAACTTAAAGCATGTAGCTATTTATGCCATTAGATTTTACTTAAAGCTAACTACTTCAACTCTCATTATGATTCGTTTCAATTTCTATGATTCTCTTTGTATTTAGCTAGTATTGGTGTGATTGACAAATGTTGCATCCTATTCATTTTGCTTTAATTGCTAGTTACTTGGTGCTCCCCGGATATTTGAGTACGACGCATGTACGTGCACAGACGAATATGACAAAATATTTCCTTTGTACAACTACTACAAAGATGTCCGTGATGAGCAATGGACAAGAACGACATATTTCACTACGGACTGTTGTATTGGGCAGTCCTCTGCCATATGTCTGGAGCTAGTGGCCAGAATTTGCAAAATTTCAAGGATATCTTTGCTAATTACGAGGAAAGTGAGAGGCAATACACATTACAGACAGGAGTTCCCTTTTCTAAAAATGGGAGTCTTGTGCCCATTGTTGATCCTCGAGGTGTTGAAATACCATTTGACATTTTGTTCAAAGTCAATTCATTGGTTCAGCATGTATGTCTAACTGGACCTGCACTCGACGGTGACTTCTATCGCTTGGTTGATCCACGCAATACTCCCCTTGATTTTATTGAAAATGCCTTGGAAAAAATGTACTACTCTAAGGAATTCTGTTATGATCCCACAAAGTGGTTGACTAAACAATACAAAAGGTACCTTCAATCAAATTCAAAGAATGGTCCTCGGTCACCTGCAATATCTTTGGATGCAGGGTTGGTGTATGTTCGCAGGGTTCAGATCACACCTTGCAAAGTTTACTTTTGTGGTCCAGAGATTAACGTCTCAAATCGTGTTCTCCGTCATTTCCATCAACATTTAGATAACTTCATACGTGTTTCATTTGTCGATGAGGAGTTGGATAAACGGTTTTCAACTGATCTGTCATCACGTGCTCAGAACAAGAAAACTGACTTGTACACGATGACATCATTAAAAATGGCATTGTTATTGGCGATAAGAAGTTTGAATTTCTAGCATTCTCATCAAGTCAGTTGAGGGAAAATTCTCTCTGGATGTTTTATGACATAGTAAAACTTTACGTCATCTGAACATATTATGACACGTTTTCTAAAATCAGTTCATTTTTTAAAATGTGTAGACCTATTATAACGTACAAAACTATGTACGTCATAGTTCGTTTTTGTACATCATAAAATATGATTTTTGTACTAGTGGTATTATTCAGTTTATACTTTTCTCTCTATAAATACTTTCCTTTAAGTAACTTCTGCATGCCTTCTACTTTCAACACTCTGTAAATTCTACTTTTTTTTATTCGGGCAGCAATATCCGGTTGCGGTGGAGAGACTTTTGCTAAATGTTATCAAGCGGGAGTTGAGGATTGTTGGGATAAACCTGTTGATGTTCACAGATTTAAGTACTTGAAGGGCTATGTTGAAAAGCGTAAGGCCTTGGAAGTCATAAGTAAAGAAAAAGCCGCCGAACTTGAAAAAACCCCTAATAGGGAAAAAGCCGCCGAACTTGAAAAAGCCCCTAATAAGGAAAAAGCCGCCATTTCTGAAGAAAAAACCTTCAATGAGGAAAAAAAATCTTCCAGGAAACAGTTGACCGTTGAGATGCAATCACAATTCAAGCGGGCTATTGAAACTTTTGGAATAGGTATGTATATTTGTTAGAATCTTTTTATTTCTATTAAAGTCTTTGCTTTTATTAATTATATTTCTTCCTTATTTAGGAGATTTTAATTATCAGGTATGATTAGGATATCCCTGAAATATTGGGATTCTTTCTTTAGGAGCTATTATTATACTTCCTAAAATAGCTTTCTAACATTGTGATAGACCGTTGTTAGTCTACAGGAGGAGGAAGAGAGTTAGTTGACTTAACTGCCACAGTTAAGTAGTTGTGGGTTTGAGGCGGGGGTTTATAAATATCAGTCGTTTAGTTGTAGTGGGGGATTTTTTGGGTGAATTGTAGAATACCTAACGGGTTCTTAAAACTCTATTGAGAGAGGTTATGCTCTCGGATATTCATTTGTACATTGAGAATACTTGTGAATATACAACATTCTTTCATTCTTTCTGGTGTTTGGTGTGAGTGAGTGCTCTGCAATTGGGTTTTCTAATTAAGAACCTAACAATTTTGGTCCGACCTGCCGGATCCTTGAACGAGGGGGCGCGGGATATTCATGGAGGGAAAAACTGACGGAAGATTTAACGTGATGGTGGGACGGATGGAAACAGTGGAGATTGCGGTCAGTGGGATCAACGTGGAGACTAGAGCGTTGCGCCAAGATACGTTGGCAATACGTAAAGAATTGAAGGAAATTGCGAAAGCATTGGGGGAAATAGGACGACGAGGAGACGAACCCCAATCGGAGGATGGTGAGGCGTCGGTGAACGGGAATATTAAGAAATCAGGGGAGGACGACGACGGTGGAGGGAGTGGACGAACAGATAGTGTGATCAATTGGAGGAAGAAAGTGGAATTACCCACTTTCGAAGGGTCAGACCCTCTTATCTGGATCCATCGGGCAGACAGGTTCTTTGACCTGCAAGGAGTGACGGAGGATAAAGAAAAAGTGAGGCTAGCATACGTGAGCATGGAGGGCAGCGCAGGGTACTGGTTCAGGTTCTGGAAGGAAAAAACAAGGAACCAATCATGGGCGGGGTTGAAGGAAGCAATCATCACACGGAAAATGTGTAGATCTATTATAACATACAAAACTATGTACGTCATAATTCGTTTTTGTACGTCATAAAATATGATTTTTGTACTAGTGTATATATGTAAAATACTTACCATTTCAAACATACTTATTTTTTTCTTAGTTTAACTAATTCGAGTATAATCAATTTAAAAATAAATATTACGTGGCAGCTACCAAATGCATAATAAGTTTATATTAAAACACTTTTAAGAAGGAAAAAAATATTATAAATATGTAATTGTTATAGTCAGAATAGAATCTACCTCTAATATTGTGTATTTTAATTTATAATACAAGAGTAAAATTACATAAGTTTTTCTGTTAATTTATCCTTGTTTAATATGGTCAATTATTCATTATGAATAACCAAAATACATAACATTTTTAATTATTCTTATTTAAAAAAATTAACTTTAAAACCATGAAATAAAACGCACAGTAATCTGCATGATGAAGAAAGTATATCTTTAATTACAAGTTTATAATGTCTTGTCTCCCTAACAATTAATCTGTATTACAAATGCACAGAAGCTTAAAGGCAATCAACCCTCATATCTCTATGTCTAGGTAATACTGCTTTTGGGAGAAATTCCCCAGCTCTAGATTTCCCCTTATGTGTCCATATCGACAAAATCAATTATCATACTATGAATGAGTTTAAACAAAGCAAGCATATAGTATATAGGAAAAACCCTAACAATTAATGAAAGAAGCATGTATAATATAAATCAATTCAAATGCAAGAGAGTTTAAAGATTACATCTTCTCCAATAACAAATGAGGCTAGTTCTCCACCGCCATGGAGAAACTAGGTGTACAATGAAATGAAATGAAGATGAAACCCTAGAAAGAGAAGAGGAGAGCTCTCACATCCCCAAATCTACCCCCAAAGGGGTGAAAAACGTGTTTTTGTGGTCAAGCCATCAAAATATACAAACCCTAGGGCGTCTAGGTCTTAAATAGATCATAAAAATAACATAAAACATGTCCAAGTCCACATCGTTGGCGTTTAGTGCCCCACTTAGGGTGCCTGGGTGAGCTTGCGAGAGGATGGCGTTGAGGGCCCCTTAAAGGGCGCCCAGGCGTGATTTGCGACACTTAAAACTGGCACTCGACGTTACTTTTTTTGGGCTCAACCGCTCAGCAGTACAAACTGCCGCTCAGTGCCAGTGGCAGCTTTTCAACACTCTTTTTATTGTTGTTCTGTTCATCCCTTATGAGTTCCAACTCCTCGATACTTTTGCTCTTTTTTCAAATCATCCAGTAACCTACAAAATTTAGGGAATTTAGTGATAAAATCATTAAGTATGACCTCAATTCTCTTATTCATAAAACTAAAGCAAAAACATGAGTTAAAGCAAGTTTCTAAGTAAAGAAAGGGTCCATTTAGTATCAAAACTGAATCACAGATAATGGTATTTTAACCATTATCATTGGGGTACGTCGAGCTACCAGGTTGTGTGGACTGAGTTGTCAAGCTTCCCTCCAAGGTCGAGCTGCGAGTTTGTGTGGACCGAACTATCAAGATTCCTTATAAGGTCGAGTTATGAAAGCTATAAAAAACTACATTTTATAAGGGCTATGGAGGTGCAAGAAGAAATTCCCCATCTATTGCAAGTAATACTCAAGGGGACCCGACCACCCGCACTGCACACACCATTATTAAAGTTGCTTCATTCATCCATGGAAGCATCTTTGTGTACTATCATCAACATGTCTCTAAGCCCACGATTGAAGATGTCAAACCAAATTAGAGCTTTCACTACCTCTGTTGTGATTTCCCCTTCTCAACACCAATGTTGCTTATTGCTCCGCGAGCATCTCCACAAAACATCCTCTACTAATCGAAACTCACTCACCAAGTTCATTCAAAGTTACAATTCCGTATTGCGTGCCAATTGGTTGTCCTCTATCTATGTGTTTGTTTTGAGGAATAGGGAAGTGAAGGCATCAAAAAAATGCAAAAATAATAGAAATAAGTGAAGATAAATATTTTAGTTGAGAATTTTAGTTTAGAGTGTTATTATAGTTAATTTAGGCAATATTTTTTTTCTAAAGTTGGATACCTAGAAAATTATAACTTTTATGATTTTATACTCTTATAAAAATGTTTAGTTGTATTTTGTTTTTATTATTTTAAAAATATTTGAAGTATTCATAAATTTCTCTTTTATTATATTTTTTTTTTTTGTCAAAATGGGTATATTTGTAATACTTTTGATACATTATATCTTCAGCAAATATAATCATTTTCATTAACAAATATAAAAAATGAAAGTTCTGTAAAATTACTTTTAAGTAAATATTCAACTTGACCTCCTTTCTTATATTAATCTTTCTGTTTTCTTTACCATTTTTTTTTTCTTTTTTTCTTCAATACAAGCAAGATGAATGAATGTCTTCGTTCATCATTTCCGTGGCTTTTGAAATAGTAAAACTGTAGGTTTTTGTCGTCTTCTTGTTTAATATTATCTCTAACAGGTTAGAATGCCTCAGACTTGCTGAGCTTTTCTATTCATGGGTGCTGTATTTGATTTCAGTTTTAGAAGCTGTCAACTAGTTTTATTTATTTATTTATTTATTTATTTATTTATTTTACATTTTTTCTCCTTATTATGTTTACCTTTTTTTACCTAAAAACGCAGAATTTTTAACACTTTGACATCAGGAAACAAACAAAAGTAGGGATTTGGCTCCCCGCCTCATTCTAATATCATTTTTCTAATTTATTATTTTTGATAAAAACCTAAAATTCTAAAAAAAAAATTAAAAAATATCAATTGATTATTTTTTAGGTAAAATACTAGTATATTATTTACTGATATTAAAAAATAATAAATAATTCAAAGTAATTTGAGAATGAGAAAGACAAGTTTATTATTATATTACTTTGAAGATTCAAAAATGGTTTTTAATTTTATGAAGTGAAAAACAATTTCACATCCTTTATCAAATTGAAACAATTTTTTAGATGTTCCAATTTTAAAGATTTTTTATATTGACAATAAAAGAATTATTTGTATTGACAATATAATTAAACATAAAAGTTTAGATTTTTTTTTTTTTAAATATTGTTACTCCTTGTAGGATTCATATGCTATGATTGATATAAGAGTTGGAATTTTTGATAAAATAATTTTTAGAAAATCATTTTCTTTTTGACACAATTTAGTTTTTTATTTTATAAGTCTACCAATACGAAGAATAAAAATGCTTTCTTTTCTTACTGTTGTTGGAGGGTTATAATGTCACAAACTTTCTCACATGCATATAGCTTCAAGGTTAGTGTTGCCATTTCTAATTAATCTAGAGTTTATTTATGACATAATATTGCTTGCAAGATGTTCAATATAGTGTATGAGTGTATTATAGTTCAATGTAGTGTATTATAGCACAGATTTGGTAATAGTTCATTATGTGTTTTAAGATAAACCAAGAGTAACATTGTCTCAATTTATATTAATATTTTCTACATTTTAGTTAATACATTTATTGGAAAGTAATGTATTGTAAATATTAATCAAATATTAGTTTTGTTGAATTTCTTATAATATTTTTTGAACAATATAATTTCCTTTTAGAAATATGTCAGGTTGTTTATAAAAGTTGTTTATAACAAAATCTTCTTAATTATTGTCCTTATAACTAAAATAATATGTTAATTGTTAAACAGTAGTATCATGTTTTTACCATTAGATTATTTTATTCTGGCACTAAAAGGTAGGTATACTTTTTTAATATGAAATGTTTGTAGAATGGGAATGCATGATTCTATTGTTGCTCCTTTGTGCATTATATATTATATAGTTAAATAATGAGGAATATATTACATTTTATTGTACATCTAACTAGTTAATTTAACATTTAATTTATTAAATAATATGTTGTATTTCTATGAACTTACTATTGTTTTGTAGATGAGTAAGTGGGATAGATATGTGAACAAATAGTTTTATATAATCATGTGTAATTTAGATTCACGAGACATTATTTTTATTTTTTTCATGTGGTTTCATCCTCATTTTAATATTTTTAGGAGTTAAACTAAATATAAAAATAACGTTATCCATAAATAGAAAAGGAGTTATCTTTGTAAAAAGAAATTGAGATCAACACTTATTAATATACTATATTGTTATTATGTAAAGAATTTGATTTTAAATCTATTGTGAAAGTGTTTACTGTTTAGAAAGTTTTAGAAGTTTTAAAATTAAATAATATTTGACTTTTTTATCAATTAGTATGAAAAAAATATTATTTTCCTATTTATTATGTATTTTAAAATATGTTTTTCAATTATACATTATAAGTTAATAATGATAAAAATGATAATGTGTTTATTATCATAAATTGAAATCAAATACATTTTTTTTTATTATTATTAACTTATAGCGAGTTTCAACAATTAAATAATATATTTTTGAAAAATGATAAAATAAAATAACATTTATTTTTCATATTAACAGATGACAAAACAATTATATCATTGATATTATTTTATTTTAATGTTTCTGAAGCCTTCGTAGAAACTAAGTGTTTTCACAATAGATTTATAATGTATTATTTTAATGTTTTCACAATAATAAGTTTTCACTTCAATTTCTTTTACAAACATAATCAAAATGAACTCATAAATACAATATTACCATGTCAAAATATCAAAAGAAAATCACTTACAAAAATTATAAAACATGAAATATAATCATTTTTACTAACAAGAATAAGAAATTAAAATTCTCTAAAATTACCTTAAGTAAATATTCAACCTGTCCTCAATTTTCTTGTTATGACTATAACAAACCTAAATAAGGTCATTAAAAAAGTGGGATAAATAAATTTTGAGAATTAACTTCTAATAGAATTTTCCATTCACCACATAAAATTTAAAAAAATTAAAATTCTTACTGTATTTAACATTTTTTAAGGATGTCGCAGATGATGGTCGTTGTTCAGAAAAATAGAGGTATTATCTGTTTTTCCCTATAATTGTTTTTAATCTAACCTTTTTAAATCGCCTAGTTTCTATAGAGATAAAAGATGAATTAAGTATGTTGATTTTAGCATGGATGTCATTAAGTGGAAATGACTAATTGGATTACCAGATTCTAACTTAGTGATGCTTCTTATGTTTGAATTGTCTTGTTCGTAAAATGTTTTTTTTTTTGTATTTTTTCTTGACAGTTTGCTAGAACTCTTATATATGTTGGCCTCAACTATTTTAATATGGATGAAGATATAGTTATCTTGTATATATAATTTATTTATAATAGAATTTTAATTGATTACTTTTTATTTTTATTTTTTTATTGTAATATTTTTTTAGTTGCAAAAGTTAATAATATTTTGACAATCGAAGTTAGAAAATATGAGTGTTTTTGTCTCGTTAATAAATATTTATTATAGATTAGGATGTTATAATTGTATATTGTCATATAAAATTATGTTATTGCTCATGTTGATTTCGATCACTATATTTCATTTTTATTGCTTTATAAAATTACACTGAAATCTAATGAGGTTTGAGATTAGCAATGAAGTTATGATACCACTTATCTAAGTTATTTAAAGTACACTTTTGATGGAATTACACTGTCTAGAGATAGCTATGTTTAACTATTAATTAATATGTTAAAATGAAAGAGACTTATTAGCAAATTTAATCTATGTTAGAACAATGCTTTTTAGCCCAAAAACATATTTAACCCAAAAAAGTTGTCAAAAATATCAGAATCCAAGAAAAAAAAAAGTGATGACCAGATTGCACTCAACGTTCATTACACTTAACGTTCATTTTTTTGGGGTCTTAAATCTTTTTCTATCAGGCATCTATCAATTTTTTTTGTGAAAATCTTTGGCTCAGACCTGTACTGCAGCAAGAAGTCAATAGAAAACTTTAATTGGTAGCAGGCATGAAACAATGGAGTGTCAGGAGGCTGTCAGCCTTGGAGTGCTCACGCAAGATTCAAAAGATTGAAAAGAAAAACCAATCAAAGAGAGAAAAAATAGATAATCATTCAGACAAGGAGGAACGAATCCTGGAGGCAACGGTCCCTTTTCATTCCTTCCCCATCATACCACACCTATCCCAACGCCTAAAACATAGACGAGGCCAAGATCTGCATTCTTTCTGTCAAGATAACATTCATATTCACCCATCGCCAAAGCCATCTTGATACTCACGACTACTACCAACACCCTTCCACCATCTTCATCTTAATCAAGTTTCCATTCACATCCTTCTTACCGTACTTCTCTCCTATTTCCCTGCATTCAAAACAAAAATAGAGAAGGCCAAATCAACATCCTGTTCGACTTAACCTATCAACCACCAAAAATCACAAGGGCCACTTCCTCGGAAAGACAGAAAGCACAATACAGAGGAGGCATTCCCAGTCACGGTGTTGTGGTGTGGCGGTGAGCGGCATCACCGACGAGGAGTCAAGATTCGCAGTGGTGAACCTGGGAAAAGATGAACCTCATTCGAAGGGAAGGTAGCGTCGGTAACGGCCTCCAAGGATGACGGCGGTGAAGTAGAGGCGGTTACTGGTACCAACGACGCAGTATCGGCAGTGGCTTCGACCAGTGGGAGAAAAGGAGACGAAGTTGGGGAAAGGACAGCTGGATCTTGGCCTCTTTTGTTTGAAGTAGAGATCATGTTTTGAATCTAGAAGAAGAAGAAGAAGAAACCCTGGTTTCTGATCTGAAGTGAAAAATGGGCCTTGGGCTGGGCCCTTACCCTGCAAATTCATTGCTGCACCTCGTGGGCTCGGACTCCTACAGGAATGATTGATATTACCGATGGCTTACCGATGGCCAACATACCGTCGGTAATTAGCATTTACCGACGGCTTACCAACAGGTTTTTTAGCCGTCGATAATTACCGAAGGATTTTGGCCGTCGGTAAATGTCGCAACCTGGTTCATGTTCTTCCTCTTACTTCCTCACTCTGTGTCATTTTTTTTTCATTTCTACGAACTCCACCACCAAAGCAGCATCACGCGAATAACCACAGGGAATCATGGAGAGTTGAGCTCGCCGAAAAAGTTTAGGATCGGTGATGTTGTGTCATTTTATCATGGAGAGTTGAGCTCGCCGGAAAAGTTTAGGACCGGTGATGTTGTGTCATTTTATCATGCATAGTTGAGCTCGCCGGAAAAGTGGAGCTCGCCGAAAAAGTTGAGAGCATCCTGTGATGGTGGAGAGTATCCTACGATGGTGGAGAGCAACCCGCAATGGTAGAGAGCTAAAGCCACAAGATGGTAAGAAGAAATGAGAAATGAGTAGTGATGGTGTGAAACTGAGATGGTAAAGAAAAATGAGGAGAAATGAGTGTGTTTGCCACATATATTGACATTGGAGGCGGAATTTGGGCGGGAAAATTCCTGCTCTTTTTACCGACGAACATGGGCCTTCGGTAAATCCGTCGGTAATGTCGGTAAGTGAAATAATGGGCTGGAAAATTCCTACTCTTTTTACCGACGGACAGCCGGTAGATGAAACTACGCCGTAGATGAACATATGTCAGCCACAAATGCAACTACGTCGTAGATGAAACTGCGTCGTAGATGCAAATGCACTTCGTTGTTCGACAGGTGTTAACCGCAGTTCCATCTGCGCTTAACCCTGCATCTCCCTGCCTAGAGTTCATACATAGTTCATACAGAAAAAATATGATCACAGATCAAGGAACGAAATACTAACATATGTTCATCATTCTCACACCCACAAAATCAACAAGATCAATGAAAAATAACTAACTTGGACGCCAGAGAAAATTGATATACCTCTCTCAAAAGAAGATCTGCTACCCAACTAACGGCATACTGCACAGACGACCAACAGAGAGGAGGAGGGGAAGCAGCTACACTTTCAATGGTAAAAAATAGGGAGGAGGGGAAGACGGCCAAAGGGAGAAAGAAGATATATTAAAGGGGGTGTGTTAAGACTTTGGCAAGCGTACCAAATCGTTCAAGTAGTAAAACCAATAAGACTGGATATCGTTTCCCAAGAGACTCGGTTAATACTTTATAGTCGTATAAATATCTAACTAACTTAGACTAACGAATAATCCCTTTAATATGAATTTGTGCAATGAAACTAAACATAATGCATAAATGATAAAATGAACTTCTTGGGGTTAAAACACTTGAAGCTGAAATAATTTATGATGATATGGAATGGATATGTTGGAGAATGATTTCAACTATTACACTCCTATGCAAATGCACAATCACTTCTTCTTCAACTATTTGCTCTTGTCAACTTGCTAAGTTACTTAAACCCAATCCCTTGGTGAGAAAGCCTAGATTCACTTTTTAAATCCCAATCCCTTGGCAACCTAACAAGTTCACCCACATTAAGAAAAGAAGTTTAAGACAACCAAAGGTCCTAGCTCTATCCCTAGACACTATTTCCTTAGGTGTTTATTCCAGTTCAAGATTCACACAACATTTCCCAACATTAAGCAAACCCTAAAATCATGCTATGGTTGATCAAGTCATAACAAGATTTAAGCAAAGAACAAAAACACTAGCAAGTAATGAAAGAAGCATATTTTCATTCAAAACAAATGCATTTACAAGTGAGTTTTATAGTTTACATCATTCCCCAACAAAAAGAACTTAGCTCTCCATAGTCATGGAGAGCTTGAGCTTACAATGAAAGAAAATGGAGTAGATGGAGACCCAAGGAGGAAGAATGGAGAGTTCCCACAGCCCAAAACGAGCTCCGAGAGGTCCAAAATGGTGTTTCTGAGCTTCAGCCGCCAAGAAGATCCACCTTCGTAAAATGTGAGCCTTTTATAGGTCTAGGGTGCCATGTCAGTAAAAATTCACGCCCATCCCCCTTTTCTGAGGCGCCCGGGCACCATAATTAAACACAAAACAGCGAAGCAAAGGGCGCTCAACGCTCCATAGGGGCGCTCGGGCGCCAGAATTAGGCACCATCAGCGAATCAAAGGGCGCTGGGTTGGGGGGCGCCTGGGCGTGGATATTTGGCTGAAACAGCGAGTCAAAGGGTGCCCAGGTGCCACTTTGCAGAGAAACTTAAACAAAACATCCCTTTTTTAGCTCTTCCTTGGTTCCCCACTGTTAGCATAAAGCTAAAGAGAAGAAATTTTGATGATGTCTCAAAGTCAAGTCTCAAGTGCTCTTATTTCAGGAAGATCTTCATGAAGAATTGTTTTTATATTAAAGCTTTTTTAATTTAGTAGATTGATGTATAGGATGTGGTTTATCTTTGATTCTATATATTGTTTGTCTTACGTTGTGTTAAAATTAATTTTTAAATTAGAAAACCTCATTTTATACTCAAGATAATCGATTATTATATTATAATAATCAATTATCAATAATTAATTATGACTTGTCATAATTGATTATCATGAGCAATTATGAGAATTTTTAAGCAAGTTTTTTACCGTTGTGCATTCATTAAATGCATAATCAATTACCATAAGTGGAAAATTGATTATCACAATTAATTAGTTGACAACGGAATTTTGGAGGTATCCTTGAGTGAGATCTCTATAAATTAGATTGGGACTCTCATTCTAAAATACGACGGAAAATACAAAGTGTATTTTTCTATATTCTTATCTGCAGTGTGCGGTGATAAGTGTTCTGGGGTTTGTTGAACCCCTGTGCTGTGGCTTTGAGAACTTAGCGTGTTGGCATAGAGCGAGAACTTTCACAGGTGGTGTGATTGAGTGCGGTTGCTGTTGGCATAGAGCGAGAACTTTCACCAGGAGTGTGATTGAGTGCTGTTGCTGTTGCTGAGTTGAAAGCCTATCATCCTTCGTGAAGCATTCGGAGGAGGTGTTCATCCTTTGTGAAGATTCAAAGGAGGTGTTCATCCCTTGTGGGTTACAAGGGAAGTGAGTTTCATCTCTTGTAGTAACAAGAGAGGTGTTCTAACCTTAAACTGTTTTATTTTCTTTGTGATTGTAACAGTTTGTTGGTTTGTGCTAGTGAAGCGTTAATTCTCAGTTGAGATTAACAACTGGATGTAGGATCTCTATGATCTGAACCAGTATAAAAATTACCTGTGCAATTTTCTCTCTTCCTTACTCTTTTAATTTATTTAAATTGTTTTAAGGAAATTATTTTTATTGAGAAAATTATCAAAAGAACGATTTGCGATAAGAAACCAATTCACCCCCTCTTGGTTTGTTGAACGTGTTAACCATTCCGCTGCATCGCTCTGACACCCACTCTTGATAGTTTGAATGTCCTTCCAAAACAGACAAAGTTCCTACAAAATTTGAGGAATTAGTGATGAAAACTGGTGAGTGTAACCTAAGCTGAAGTTATTTACAAAGTTAGATTAAAGAGAGGATTAAGCATGTTTCAAGCTTCAAGAGAGTTGATTTGGTAAGAAAATTGCACCATAGACAATGGTAGGAATTACCGTTATCAACTGTGTTGTATGTTCCTATGTTGATTGTTTGATATATTTGTGGAACATGCTTACATGCTTACATGCTTATGTGCAATGTGAAATGCTTCATTAAAATGAAAAACCGCAAGCACTTTCATGAACTTATAACTGTGTGACAAGGTTATAGTACAGTCGACTACATTATAAATGGATTCGACTATGCTAAAATCTTTGCACAGATTTTGAGAATCAGTGTTGTGTGATGTTTTGAGTTGAAAAGAATTTCAAAGTGTTTTTTCATGTGTCAGTCGACTTTGTGTGGTTTACATTCGATTGTGTTTTTTATCTGATTTGGAATTTTGTTATGCTCTATGCGCTCCAACGGCTATATTTTTAAAAGTTAGTTGACCATTGGTGACTTGGTCAACTGTATCAAATGTGTGTTGATTTTGGTTGACTGAGAGCTACTTTGTTGACTGTCTGTTATAACTGTAATAATACAGTCGACTGCATTAGTAGCCTATTCGACTGAGAAACAATCTGATAGACAAAAATCTATAAATTGGCTGAACACGAGTTGTTCAGGGACTTTTGATGATCTAACATTTGCATTGTTGTTTCAGATTGAATTATTTGTGATTACAGCTCGAAGAACTCTCCAAGAACACGGTGGTGATATTTCTTGAGAGAGATTCAAAGGGAGATAGCTTGTGCACTCATTGTCTGATCAAATACTGCACAAAGAAGGTGCTTCTGGGTTGATCACTTCAGACTTTACATCCTTTGAAGACTGCTGCATTTGTTCAGGCTTGGCATCCTGTGAAGACTGCTGGGAATTGTACCTGTTGTGATACAGGGGTTTCACGTTGAGGATTGTTCGACGTGGTGTTCAGATTGCAAAAGAGGGGGTTCTTGCTGCAAGTCTGGTTTTTGTTATTGTAGCTATATTTTGGTTTTGGGGTAGAGAGGAGATTTATATTTTGATGTGAGGTCTTCTATAAATTCCTTGTTGTAAAAACTGCAACCATTATAGTGCATTTGCTTCCTGGGTTGGAAGGACACTGGATGTAGGCATTGTTGGCCGAACCAGTATAAAAACCAGCGTTTGATTTTATCTATCCCTGCACTCTTTAATTTCAGTCGACTTTACTATTTTCGCAGTTAACTACGTTTTTCCGCTGCATATAAATTTTCATTACTTGCATTTCAAGAAAGAGTAAAAAGCTTTGTACTTTTGATAAAAGATTGCGAAAAGATTTTGTTTTTGAAACATCACCAATTCACCACCCCCTCCCCCCTCTTGGTGTAAAAACGAAGCCTACCTATTTTTCAACAAAATCAATTAGCAAACATATCATCAAAAACAAACATTCATAAATAAAGATATTACTGAATATAAGAGGGTTCAAAGTGGGTTATATCTCACTCCAACACCTAGGATATTTAGCTCCTCATAATGAATGGAAAGAAGTTAATACATGGAAGATACTTCATCTCATAGTCCTCTAAAGATGTTCTCTAAAATACACAGGAAGTGTGTGAGAGGACTATCTACATTCTCTCACTACATCTCTAAAGAATATCTAAAAGTACCCTCAAGATTTCTCCAAAAAGTCTCTTAAAATAGAGGTGTAATCTTGTTTTTATAGACTCTAACAATGTGGCTTCAACGGTGACTTTTGTGGCTCCAATTGTGAGGGTTTTCTCCCAATGTGGGTTTCCTCTGTGGCTTAAGTTGTGCATTTATGGGTTAGAGCCTCCTGAGATTACTTCTAGGTGAAGGATTCTTCATGCCTTGAACCTCACGTCAGAGCTTGAGGTTTCCCTTTGGATTTTCTTCGTGTGGCTCAAGTCCCAGATTTCTAGCTATAGTCGAGTTGAAGTCAATTTGCTATGAAATGTTCAAAATTTCTTTGTTTTCTTCTTAATTCAACTTTGACTCTTGAATTTCATAAAAATCTACAAAAAAATAAAATTGGAGTGATTAGCACATTTATTTAACAGAACCAAAGCAAGATAAGTATCAAATTATCATTAAAATTAGCTCATATTGCACACATATAAAATGAAGTTGAGTTGAGTACACTTGCTCCTATGCAAATAAATAACTAGTTAGAATAACAAACACTTGCTCCTTTTACTTAAAGCCATTTTTTTACATGCATCTCCACAAGGAATTCAGGAGATAATTAAATACCATTTATAAAAAAATATTTTATACTCATTTGGAAAATCTATATTATGTAGAATTATTTTTTTGGAAATTTAATTTACAATATTTCAAACTATTTATTTCAATAATTAGACTACTGTTTGGTCATTCATAATTCATAAGTGTAATCCCATGATGCTTTTTTTTATGGAAATAGTATAAATACTAAGAAGCTTAAAAATAAAATAACCAATGCTAAAGTGAGAAAGTGATGATTACCGAAATTATTCTCCAAATGTCCCAATATAGATGGCTTGCAAGTGCATATACTTCTCAACTTCATCAAGCAATTGCTCTACTTTGGTTGTCACTGGGTTGCTCATATGTGTCATCGTGAAAACATTAATAACTCAGTGGTTTAAGGGCTGAGTTGAAATATATTTAACTAATATTTCTCATTATGAGAAGTGATAGCTAACTAATAACTAATATTTCTCAATTCAAAAAGGTCTTCTCTAACTACAACATTTATTGTAAAAGTACAACATTTATTGTTTGTTAGTATGAAAAAATTTACATTCTCTAACTAGTTTGAGATAAATAATTATTATAGTAATACCCAATAGTATAAATAGGGACTCACTATCATGGTGACAACACAAGACTCTTCATCATGCATTATGTTACCATATAGCAAATAGTTGTGGAAAAATCCTATGCATTGCATACTGCCTAATAAGTCATTTTCCAAAGTAGATAATTTTACAATTGCATCTCACCCAATTAACCTTCAATACTTAATTTTATCTTCTGGTAACACAAGTAGTTTTCCAAATTTCTTAGCACCATTGCAAAGTTTGCAAGTTTTAGATCTTTCTCATAACATAATTCGTGGAAACATTCCCCAAATGGTTACACGACGAGAACCTCTTGTGCTCTTTAAGAACATTAGTTTCATTGATTTACGTTTCAACAAGTTGTAAGGACATCTTCCAATTCCACCTAATGATCTTGAATTCTGTTCATACTCAAATAATGAGTTGACTGAGCACATTTCTTTAGCAATTAATGTGTAACACAAACACCTTTTCTATACTCAATTTGATTCACAACAACTTGAGAGGAATTAGACCAAATTTTTAAGTACTAAAGTAAATTAGTAACTAGTCAAAAAAGTATCACTAGTACAAAAATCATATTTTATGACGTACAAAAACGAATTATGACGTACATAATTTTATACGTTATAATAGGTCTACACATTTTATGACGTAGTAAAAATTTACGTCATCTGAACATATTATGACACAGTTTCTAAAATCAATCCATTTTTTTATATGAATATTGGAGAAAATTGTTTCAAATTGATATTAATTTTTGTATTTATAACGTACATAGTTTTGTACGTTATAATAGGTTTACATATTTTATGACTTATAACGTACATAGTTTTGTACGTTATAATAGGTCTAAAAAGTCATTTTTGTACGTACAAAAATCATATTTTATGATGTACAAAAATAACTTATAACGTACATAGTTTTGTATGTTATAATAGGTCTACATATTGTATGTTATGTAGACCTATTATAACATACAAAACTATGTATGTTATAGTTCGTTTTTGTACGTCATAAAATATGATTTTTGTACTAGTAAAGTTTCACTAAAAATTAAACAATTAATTAATTAATTAACTTTGCTTAATTGGATGACTTTATTTTATATGAAAACATGTTAAAGGACCCATTTCTCTTATTTTTATGTCTTTTGACTACCTAAAATCCACACACCATTAGAGTGTCATAAATTCCAAAAGCTTATTTTAAGAAAAATCTATATAAATGCCTTTGCTCACTACACTTCATGGCTTGACTTTGTTCTTTTCTCGTTCTCTATCTCTTATTGTTGATACCTTCAGTCTTCAACATTGGGTAAGTTTCACATTCTTCATTCTTTTGCTTCTTGATCACTAATGCTTACTCAATCCCAAAGTCTTTATCTTTTCTTTGATAGTAAGTTATGTTGTTGTAGTTTCTGAAGTGTGAGATGTGCTGGAACAACCTAATGGGTTTTATGTCTAGCCAGGATTTTTCTTTTTCCTTAGTTGTTACGGTGGTATATTTTTTCTGAAAGAAAATGTCATGCCGTGAGAAAATAAGAGAAAAATGTAAAGAAAATTACGTGAAAAGAAAACGAAAGAAAAACTATTTGTTTCTTGGTTCTGTGTTTCTGTTCTGAATTTTCTGCGTTTCTTTATATCAAGGAACGGTTTACTGAACATGGCTGGACTATATGAACTCTTTGCATATTTAAGAATCAAAGCAAAAGAGTTCAGTTCATTTTTAGGAAACTCAGTAACCTCAACAATGCAATATGGTATCTATATGTACTTCATTTTGTTTCTAAAACTTTTGCTGCTTGGAAAATAAATTGCAGTTTCGAAAGACATCACTTTACATTGTACGACATCATACATATGTTTTCCTGACTATGGTTTGATTGTAAGGGCTTTTGCATATTTAAGTTACATTCTTAACATTCTGGATGATGCATTTTGAACCTCCACTTTCCTTCTAAGGGTATTCATTAGTTTGGAACTGTTTCTTCAGTTTGTATCTGCAAGAATATTTGGATAATCACATAAAATAAAGAACTGAACGCGTGAAAACATGTTTCTCAACTAGGCCTACACTGAACTTATGTTTAGTCATTCATAAGGAAGTGATTAAGTTGTTACAGATGTAGAGGTCATAAATTTAATAAATTGTGTGTATATATGCATTAAATATATAATGTCATGTATATGTACTTGAATAACATTCAGAAGCTTTCACTGTTTTATTCATTAGAAATCTGTGAATCTCCTTGTTAATCCAAATAGATATCTTTTAATTAATCTGTGAATCTAAGTTTTTTCTTGTTCTTGTGTCTAGGTAAGGCAAAAAAGTTTGCATTTAGGATGGGTAAAACAATTGAGTTGTATGGATTTCCTATTACTGTTAAAGCGGCTGATGTGAGGAAATTTGTAGAGAATTTTACTGGTGAAGGAACTATCCAAACTTTGAAGGTAAGACATGGGAAAGGTCGGGTTACAAGAGCATTCGCTATTATTCAATTCACCACAGAAGACTTTGCTGAATCAATGATGTTGAGGGCTAATTACGTTTCATTGCGGTATCGAACTGCTTATTTGAAAGCTCGGGTAATGGAAAGAGATATTGAGAAGATAAGTGAGAATGTGCCCAGTTTGGAAGGTGTGAAACTGTATTTTGGCTGTCAGATCTCTAAAGAAAGGTTTGCTGTTTTGGAGAGAATGCAGAATGTCAGTTTAAGTTTTGGGAGTGGAAAGGGAAAGGTGGTGTTGAAATTTTCACATAACTTTGTGCAATACAAAATTCAGCTTTCATACCAAAACATTCGGAAGGTTGAGCTGCTTCGACCACGGGATAAAACTGCACGTTATCTCCTTGTTCAGGTAGTCAACTTAAAGCATGTAGCTATTTATGCCATTAGATTTTACTTAAAGCTAACTACTTCAACTCTCATTATGATTCGTTTCAATTTCTATGATTCTCTTTGTATTTAGCTAGTATTGGTGTGATTGACAAATGTTGCATCCTATTCATTTTGCTTTAATTGCTAGTTACTTGGTGCTCCCCGGATATTTGAGTACGACGCATGTACGTGCACAGACGAATATGACAAAATATTTCCTTTGTACAACTACTACAAAGATGTCCGTGATGAGCAATGGACAAGAACGACATATTTCACTACGGACTGTTGTATTGGGCAGTCCTCTGCCATATGTCTGGAGCTAGTGGCCAGAATTTGCAAAATTTCAAGGATATCTTTGCTAATTACGAGGAAAGTGAGAGGCAATACACATTACAGACAGGAGTTCCCTTTTCTAAAAATGGGAGTCTTGTGCCCATTGTTGATCCTCGAGGTGTTGAAATACCATTTGACATTTTGTTCAAAGTCAATTCATTGGTTCAGCATGTATGTCTAACTGGACCTGCACTCGACGGTGACTTCTATCGCTTGGTTGATCCACGCAATACTCCCCTTGATTTTATTGAAAATGCCTTGGAAAAAATGTACTACTCTAAGGAATTCTGTTATGATCCCACAAAGTGGTTGACTAAACAATACAAAAGGTACCTTCAATCAAATTCAAAGAATGGTCCTCGGTCACCTGCAATATCTTTGGATGCAGGGTTGGTGTATGTTCGCAGGGTTCAGATCACACCTTGCAAAGTTTACTTTTGTGGTCCAGAGATTAACGTCTCAAATCGTGTTCTCCGTCATTTCCATCAACATTTAGATAACTTCATACGTGTTTCATTTGTCGATGAGGAGTTGGATAAACGGTTTTCAACTAATCTGTCATCACGTGCTCAGAACAAGAAAACTGACTTGTACACGATGACATCATTAAAAATGGCATTGTTATTGGCGATAAGAAGTTTGAATTTCTAGCATTCTCATCAAGTCAGTTGAGGGAAAATTCTCTCTGGATGTTTTATGACATAGTAAAACTTTACGTCATCTGAACATATTATGACACGTTTTCTAAAATCAGTTCATTTTTTAAAATGTGTAGACCTATTATAACGTACAAAACTATGTACGTCATAGTTCGTTTTTGTACATCATAAAATATGATTTTTGTACTAGTGGTATTATTCAGTTTATACTTTTCTCTCTATAAATACTTTCCTTTAAGTAACTTCTGCATGCCTTCTACTTTCAACACTCTGTAAATTCTACTTTTTTTTATCCGGGCAGCAATATCCGGTTGCGGTGGAGAGACTTTTGCTAAATGTTATCAAGCGGGAGTTGAGGATTGTTAGGATAAACATGTTGATGTTCACAGATTTAAGTACTTGAAGGGCTATGTTGAAAAGCGTAAGGCCTTGGAAGTCATAAGTAAAGAAAAAGCCGCCGAACTTGAAAAAGCCCCTAATAGGGAAAAAGCCGCCGACCTTGAAAAAGCCCCTAATAAGGAAAAAGCCGCCATTTCTGAAGAAAAAACCTTCAATGAGGAAAACAAATCTTCCAGGAAACAGTTGACCGTTGAGATGCAATCACAATTCAAGCGGGCTATTGAAACTTTTGGAATAGGTATGTATATTTGTTAGAATCTTTTTATTTCTATTAAAGTCTTTGCTTTTATTAATTATATTTCTTCCTTATTTAGGAGATTTTAATTATCAGGTATGATTAGGATATCCCTGAAATATTGGGATTCTTTCTTTAGGAGCTATTATTATACTTCCTAAAATAGCTTTCTAACATTGTGATAGACCGTTGTTAGTCTACAGGAGGAGGAAGAGAGTTAGTTGACTTAACTGCCACAGTTAAGTAGTTATGGGTTTGAGGCGGGGGTTTATAAATATCAGTCGTTTAGTTGTAGTGGGGGATTTTTTGGGTGAATTGTAGAATACCTAACGGGTTCTTGAAACTCTATTGAGAGAGGTTATGCTCTCGGATATTCATTTGTACATTGAGAATACTTGTGAATATACAACATTCTTTCATTCTTTCTGGTGTTTGGTATGAGTGAGTGCTCTGCAATTGGGTTTTCTAATTAGGAACCTAACAATTTTGGTCCGACCTGCCGGATCCTTGAACGAGGGGGCGCGGGATATTCATGGAGGGAAAAACTGACGGAAGATTTAACGTGATGGAGGGATGGATGGAAACAGTGGAGATTGCGGTCAGTGGGATCAACGTGGAGACTAGAGCGTTGCGCCAAGATACGTTGGCAATACGTAAAGAATTGAAGGAAATTGCGAAAGCATTGGGGGAAATAGGACGACGAGGAGACGAACCCCAATCGGAGGATGGTGAGGCGTCGGTGAACGGGAATATTAAGAAATCAGGGGAGGACGACGACGGTGGAGGGAGTGGACGAACGGATAGTGTGATCAATTGGAGGAAGAAAGTGGAATTACCCACTTTCGAAGGGTCAGACCCTCTTATCTGGATCCATCGGGCAGACAGGTTCTTTGACCTGCAAGGAGTGACGGAGGATAAAGAAAAGGTGAGGCTAGCATACGTGAGCATGGAGGGCAGCGCAGGGTACTGGTTCAGGTTCTGGAAGGAGAAAACAAGGAACCAATCATGGGCGGGGTTGAAGGAAGCAATCATCACACGGAAAATGTGTAGATCTATTATAACATACAAAACTATGTACGTCATAGTTCGTTTTTGTACGTCATAAAATATGATTTTTGTACTAGTGTATATATGTAAAATACTTACCATTTCAAACATACTTATCTGTTTCTTAGTTTAACTAATTCGAGTACAATCAATTTAAAAATAAATATTACGTGGCAGCTACCAAATGCATAATAAGTTTATATTAAAACACTTTTAAGAAGGAAAAAAATATTATAAATATGTAATTGTTATAGTGAGAATAGAATCTACCTCTAATATTGTGTATTTTAATTTATAATACAAGAGTAAAATTACATAAGTTTTTCTGTTAATTTATCCTTGTTTAATATGGTCAATTATTCATTATGAATAACCAAAATACATAACATTTTTAATTATTCTTATTTAAAAAAATTAACTTTAAAACCATGAAATAAAACGCACAGTAATCTGCATGATGAAGAAAGTCTATCTTTAATTACTAGTTTACAATGTCTTGTCTCCCTAACAATTAATCTGTATTACAAATGCACAGAAGCTTAAAGGCAATCAACCCTCATATCTCTATGTCTAGGCAATACTGCTTTTGGGAGAAATTCCCCAGCTCTAGATTTCCCCTTATGTGTCCATATCGACAAAATCAATTATCATACTATGAATGAGTTTAAACAAAGCAAGCATATAGTATAGAGGAAAAACCCTAACAATTAATGAAAGAAGCATGTATAATATAAATCAATTCAAATGCAAGAGAGTTTAAAGATTACATCTTCTCCAATAACAAATGAAGCTAGTTCTCCACCGCCATGGAGAAGCTAGGTGTACAATGAAATGAAATGAAGATGAAACCCTAGAAAGAGAAGAGGAGAGCTCTCACATCCCCAAATCTACCCCCAAAGGGGTGAAAAACGTGTTTTTGTGCTCAAGCCATCAAAATATACAAACCCTAGGGCGTCTAGGTCTTAAATAGATCATAAAAATAACATAAAACATGTCCAAGTCCACATCGTTGGCGTTTAGCGCCCCACTTAGGGTGCCTGGGTGAGCTTGCGAGAGGATGGCGTTGAGGGCCCCTTAAAGGGCGCCCAGGCGTGATTTGCGACACTTAAAACTGGCACTCGACGTTACTTTTTTTGGGCTCAACCGCTCAGCAGTACAAATTGCCGCTCAGTGCCAGTGGCAGCTTTTCAACACTCTTTTTTTTGTTGTTCTGTTCATCCCTTATGAGTTCCAACTCCTCGATACTTTTGCTCTTTTTTCAAATCATCCAGTAACCTACAAAATTTAGGGAATTTAGTGATAAAATCATTAAGAATGACCTCAATTCTCTTATTCATAAAACTAAAGCAAAAACATGAGTTAAAGCAAGTTTCTAAGTAAAAAAAGGGTCCATTTAGTATCAAAACTGAATCACAGATAATGGTATTTTAACCATTATCATTGGGGTACGTCGAGCTACCAGGTTGTGTGGACTGAGTTGTCAAGCTTCCCTCCAAGGTCGAGCTGCGAGTTTGTGTGGACCGAACTATCAAGATTCCTTATAAGGTCGAGTTATGAAAGCTATAAAAAATTACATTTTATAAGGGCTATGGAGGTGCAAGAAGAAATTCCCCATCTATTGCAAGTAAAACTCAGGGGGACCCGACCACCGGCACTGCACACACCATTATTAAAGTTGCTTCATTCATCCATGGAAGCATCTTTGTGTACTATCATCAACATGTCTCTAAGCCCACGATTGAAGATGTCAAACCAAATTAGAGCCTTCACTACCTCTGTTGTGATTTCCCCTTCTCAACACCAATGTTGCTTATTGCTCCGCGAGCATCTCCACAAAACATCCTCTACTAATCGAAACTCACTCACCAAGTTCATTCAAAGTTACAATTCCGTATTGCGTGCCAATTGGTTGTCCTCTATCTATGTGTTTGTTTTGAGGAATAGGGAAGTGAAGGCATCAAAAAAATGCAAAAATAATAGAAATAAGTGAAGATAAATATTTTAGTTGAGAATTTTAGTTTAGAGTGTTATTATAGTTAATTTAGGCAATATTTTTTTTCTAAAGTTGGATACCTAGAAAATTATAACTTTTATGATTTTATACTCTTATAAAAATGTTTAGTTGTATTTTGTTTTTATTATTTTAAAAATATTTGAAGTATTCATAAATTTCTCTTTTATTATATTTTTTTTTTTGTCAAAATGGGTATATTTGTAATACTTTTGATACATTATATCTTCAGCAAATTAATAGATACATGTGTTAAAATATTAAGATTAAAATATTTAATGTATAAAGTACTTTTAATAATATTAGGGTATTAAGAAATAAAAAAGGTACATATATTAAGACATACAAAATAAGTAAATTTATTCTTAGTTTTTGCTAATATAATATTTACAGTTTTGATAGAAAATTTAGTAATACTGGCCCTCAATTTTATTTTATTATAAAATAAATTAATTTAATTTTGATTTTATTTATTTGGATGTTGGATTAAATGTTTTGGGATAACTTTTTTAAAAAACAATATATGAATAGATTCTAAATTAATTAAAAAATATAGCCTATATTTTAATTAAGACATTATTTTATTTTAAATTTTTAAAATATTAGAAACTATTTGATTATAGACTTATATGCACATTCTATAAATTTATAAGATAGTATATATTTTTTTATCACAACTTCATTTATATTTCATCCCCATTTTTATATTTAAATTATAATTTTCAAGAAGATAGGATAAAGTTATTTTTTCTCATGATTACGTGTGCAAATAGGAATGGTAAATTATATTATCACAGAAGCAAGGAATGGTGGAAAATCTTATCTCTTGAAAATGACACAGAATTATTATCTATTTAATGTTGGATAGTGCAAGTAAGTTTCCACTTCATGATTCTCATCTTAACCTAAAAACTGCACAAGTTTCTCATAAACCCTAACTTTCTTTCTGTTACTTCCGCCGTCTCCTTTCTTTTTTTTTTTTTTCTTTCCTTCTTCAAGTGATTTTTGAAAGTGAATGTATATTCTCCATTCATATATTTTGTTGGCTTTTGAAAACAGGTTTGAAGATCAAGCAGTAGTTGTTGCAAAATGGAACAAACTGAAAAACAGGTTCAGTTAAAGATGTATTCTGACTTGGTGAGCTTTCTATTCATCAGATGTGATGTTTGCTGTATTTGATTTCAATTTTAGAAGCTGTCAACTAGTTTTTTTTTTTTATTATTATTATTTGACATCCTTTTCTCATTATTATGTTTACCATTTTTTCCCTGCCTCTTTCTAATATCATTTTTCTAATTTATTATTTTAGAAAAAAACATAAAAAATATATTTATTTTCATATTTTTTATTTTTTGTTAGTTACAGTAAGAACGAATAATTGTTTTAATTATTTTTTTTATATCTAACTGGTTATTTTAACATTTAATTTATTAAATAATATCTTGTATTTTTATGCACTTAGTATCGTATCGTTTTGGAGATCAGTAAGTTGGATAGATATGTGAACAAATATTTTTATATAATTATGTGCGTAATTTAAATTCATAAAATTAGACATTATTTTTATTTTTTTATGTGGTATTATCCTTCATTATAATACTTTTAGGAGTTAAATTAAACATAAAAATAACATTATCCATAAATAGAGAAGGAGTTATGTTTATAAAAAGAAATTGAGATGAACACGTGTTAATACACTATTGTGTAAAAGAATTTAATTTTAAATCTATTGTAAAAGTATTTATTGTTTAGAAGGTTTCAGAAGCTTTAAAATTAAATACTATCAATTATTGATTTTCTTATTCATTAGTATGAAAATAATATTATTTTTTTATTTGTTATATATTTCAAAAAATGTTTTTTAATTATACATGATAAGTTAATAATGATAAGAATGAAAATGTATTTATTATCATAAATTGATAGTAAATACATTTTATGAGTATTATCGTTAATTTATCGTGAATTTCAACAATTAAATAAGATATTTTTAGAAAATGATAGATAAAAAATAACATTGTCTTTTCATACTTACACATAATAAAACAATTATGTCATTGATATTATTTTTTTTTAATGTTTCTGAAATTTTCTTAACAACAAAGTGTTTTCACAATAAATTTAAAATTATTCTTTGGTACAAGAGGCTAGTAAGTTTTCATCTCAATTTCTTTTACAAACATAATCAAAATAAATTTATGAATATAATATTATATCATATCATAATATCGAAAAAAAAAAATCATTTTAAGATATTAAAAAAATATATAATCATTTTCATTAACAAATATAAAAAATGAAAGTTCTGTAAAATTACTTTTAAGTAAATATTCAACTTGACCTCCTTTCTTATATTAATCTTTCTGTTTTCTTTACCATTTTTTTTTCTTTTTTTCTTCAATACAAGCAAGATGAATGAATGTCTTCGTTCATCATTTCCGTGGCTTTTGAAATAGTAAAACTGTAGGTTTTTGTCGTCTTCTTGTTTAATATTATCTCTAACAGGTTAGAATGCCTCAGACTTGCTGAGCTTTTCTATTCATGGGTGCTGTATTTGATTTCAGTTTTAGAAGCTGTCAACTAGTTTTATTTATTTATTTATTTATTTATTTATTTATTTTACATTTTTTCTCCTTATTATGTTTACCTTTTTTTACCTAAAAACGCAGAATTTTTAACACTTTCACATCAGGAAACAAACAAAAGTAGGGATTTGGCTCCCCGCCTCATTCTAATATCATTTTTCTAATTTATTATTTTTGATAAAAACCTAAAATTCTAAAAAAAAAATTAAAAAATATCAATTGATTATTTTTTAGGTAAAATACTAGTATGTTATTTACTGATATTAAAAAATAATAAATAATTCAAAGTAATTTGAGAATGAGAAAGACAAGTTTATTATTATATTACTTTGAAGATTCAAAAATGGTTTTTAATTTTATGAAGTGAAAAACAATTTCACATCCTTTATCAAATTGAAACAATTTTTTAGATGTTCCAATTTTAAAGATTTTTTATATTGACAATAAAAGAATTATTTGTATTGACAATATAATTAAACATAAAAGTTTAGATTTTTTTTTTTTTTAAATATTGTTACTCCTTGTAGGATTCATATGCTATGATTGATATAAGAGTTGGAATTTTTGATAAAATAATTTTTAGAAAATCATTTTCTTTTTGACACAATTTAGTTTTTTATTTTATAAGTCTACCAATACGAAGAATAAAAATGCTTTCTTTTCTTACTGTTGTTGGAGGGTTATAATGTCACAAACTTTCTCACATGCATATAGCTTCAAGGTTAGTGTTGCCATTTCTAATTAATCTAGAGTTTATTTATGACATAATATTGCTTGCAAGATGTTCAATATAGTGTATGAGTGTATTATAGTTCAATGTAGTGTATTATAGCACAGATTTGGTAATAGTTCATTATGTGTTTTAAGATAAACCAAGAGTAACATTGTCTCAATTTATATTAATATTTTCTACATTTTAGTTAATACATTTATTGGAAAGTAATGTATTGTAAATATTAATCAAATATTAGTTTTGTTGAATTTCTTATAATATTTTTTGAACAATATAATTTCCTTTTAGAAATATGTCAGGTTGTTTATAAAAGTTGTTTATAACAAAATCTTCTTAATTATTGTCCTTATAACTAAAATAATATGTTAATTGTTAAACAGTAGTATCATGTTTTTACCATTAGATTATTTTATTCTGGCACTAAAAGGTAGGTACACTTTTTTAATATGAAATGTTTGTAGAATGGGAATGCATGATTCTATTGTTGCTCCTTTGTGCATTATATATTATATAGTTAAATAATGAGGAATATATTACATTTTATTGTATATCTAACTAGTTAATTTAACATTTAATTTATTAAATAATATGTTGTATTTCTATGAACTTACTATTGTTTTGTAGATGAGTAAGTGGGATAGATATGTGAACAAATAGTTTTATATAATCATGTGTAATTTAGATTCACGAGACATTATTTTTATTTTTTTCATGTGGTTTCATCCTCATTTTAATATTTTTAGGAGTTAAACTAAATATAAAAATAACGTTATCCATAAATAGAAAAGGAGTTATCTTTGTAAAAAGAAATTGAGATCAACACTTATTAATATACTATATTGTTATTATGTAAAGAATTTGATTTTAAATCTATTGTGAAAGTGTTTACTGTTTAGAAAGTTTTAGAAGTTTTAAAATTAAATAATATTTGACTTTTTTATCAATTAGTATGAAAAAATATTATTTTCCTATTTATTATGTATTTTAAAATATGTTTTTCAATTATACATTATAAGTTAATAATGATAAAAATGATAATGTGTTTATTATCATAAATTGAAATCAAATACATTTTTTTTTATTATTATTAACTTATAGCGAGTTTCAACAATTAAACAATATATTTTTGAAAAATGATAAAATAAAATAACATTTATTTTTCATATTAACAGATGACAAAACAATTATATCATTGATATTATTTTATTTTAATGTTTCTGAAGCCTTCGTAGAAACTAAGTGTTTTCACAATAGATTTATAATGTATTATTTTAATGTTTTCACAATAATAAGTTTTCACTTCAATTTCTTTTACAAACATAATCAAAATGAACTCATAAATACAATATTACCATGTCAAAATATCAAAAGAAAATCACTTACAAAAATTATAAAACATGAAATATAATCATTTTTACTAACAAGAATAAGAAATTAAAATTCTCTAAAATTACCTTAAGTAAATATTCAACCTGTCCTCAATTTTCTTGTTATGACTATAACAAACCTAAATAAGGTCATTAAAAAAGTGGGATAAATAAATTTTAAGAATTAACTTCTAATAGAATTTTCCATTCACCACATAAAATTTAAAAAAATTAAAATTCTTACTGTATTTAACATTTTTTAAGGATGTCGCAGATGATGGTCGTTGTTCAGAAAAATAGAGGTATTATCTGTTTTTCCCTATAATTGTTTTTAATCTAACCTTTTTAAATCGCCTAGTTTCTATAGAGATAAAAGATGAATTAAGTATGTTGATTTTAGCATGGATGTCATTAAGTGGAAATGACTAATTGGATTACCAGATTCTAACTTAGTGATGCTTCTTATGTTTGAATTGTCTTGTTCGTAAAATGTTTTTTTTTTTTTGTATTTTTTCTTGACAGTTTGCTAGAACTCTTATATATGTTGGCCTCAACTATTTTAATATGGATGAAGATATAGTTATCTTGTATATATAATTTATTTATAATAGAATTTTAATTAATTATTTTTTATTTTTATTTTTTTATTGTAATATTTTTTTAGTTGCAAAAGTTAATAATATTTTGACAATCGAAGTTAGAAAATATGAGTGTTTTAATAAATATTTATTATAGATTAGGATGTTATAATTGTATATTGTCATATAAAATTATGTTATTGCTCATGTTGATTTCGATCACTATATTTCATTTTTATTGCTTTATAAAATTACACTGAAATCTAATGAGGTTTGAGATTAGCAATGAAGTTATGATACCACTTATCTAAGTTATTTAAAGTACACTTTTGATGGAATTACACTGTTTAGAGATAGCTATGTTTAACTATTAATTAATATGTTAAAATGAAAGAGACTTATTAGCAAATTTAATCTATGTTAGAACAATGCTTTTAGAAGCTTTAAAATTAAATAATATTAATTATTGACTTTCTTATTCGTTAGTATGAAAAAAATATTATTCTTCTATCTATTATATATTATAAAATATGTTTGTTAATTATGCATGATTAGTTAATAATAAAAAGAACGAAAATGTGTTTGTATTTCATGTTATGATAAGTTTTTTCTTTTGTTTATGAAATGATCTTATTGGTAGTTTATGTTCGTTTTTGGTTATATCTTATAGAAATTTGAAGTAGAAAGTTAAAATGGTTTTAAAAGAATTGGTTATGAACAAAACACCTTAGTGGTTAAATTTCATACTGACTTTGATCCTAAATGATTTGAAGTAAAAGTGAGCTATTTCTTGCAACTTTTGTTTGAAGTTCTGTGATGTATTAATTTTTTTGAGATACTTCAATTAATGTTTTTTTAAGGATGATTTTGGCGTGGGTTTCCATCATTAAATGAAAGCAATTGGTAGTTGAAATATATAAGATATTTAATTATTAAATCGTATCATATATTATTAAATGATTTTCTTTGAATTGATTTCAAAAAGGTAATAATGGATATTTTAAGTTAGACTTTTATTTGAATTTTAATAATACTAAGTAATGTCTTCTTGAAACCAATATAAAGAAAAAATATTTAGTATAGATTGTGTAACATCCCAAAATATATAACAATGTATATAGATATAGAATGTAACAATTATAATAAAAGAAAGTAGTAAGAATGATAGATGAGAGTACATAAGTTAGAGTCATTCACAATGAGGGAAAATTTAAAACAAGAATGAAAACCTAAGTACAAGCTTCCAAGTTCTCTAAAATACAAAGCTAGCTAAACTTTAAAGAATCCTAAAAATTGTTTTCCAAAATACAGATCATAATAAATAAGTTCTAAGAGTCTTTCAGAATAAAAGTCATCTACACTAAAAGCTAATAGAAATCCTAAGTACTAGGGGCTGGATCTTCCTTAGTCTCCAACGCCTGCTCCAAGGGTACCTCGTCAGTTTCTGCTCACATCCAAAGGATTGGATGATCATCGCAAGGGAGAAGGCAAACACATACAAACATATAATTGCAAGGATGAGTCAGGTATCAAATAAATATACAATTTAATTCAATTCAATCTAATACTTCCGAGAATCTCCACACCCACATAAACTTGTAAATCCTCATAAACATGGACATTAATTGTTATATTATATTAATATAATATTGCAAAATTTAAATGTTCATTAAACTTTAATTTCAGAACGTTGGTTTTCTATTAATGGGCAACGGAAAAATAAGTTTGAGCAACGTCCAAATTTTCAATTGAGTTAAATTCCAACATTAAAATGTTTTTATGATTTTTTAATTCCTTTTATTTAATTGTTCTTTCCCTAGCTCTATAAATAGGAAGCTCCTCCTCCATTCCAAAACACCTAAAACTCAATCTTCTCTCATTCTTTTCTCTTCTAAGTTTCATCTTTTCTCTCTTTTCTTTCTCTAAAAATATTCTGGGTTAATCTTATACTTAAGTAATTCAAACAACTTGAAGACCCTCACCAATGGCTCCGAAAGGGACAAAAAACCCCAAAACGACCTAAAGAACGTCCAAAACGGACATCTGGAACACCAAAAACTATCAAAAGCAAACACAACAGCAGAAAAAGGCGCCCAGGAGCCATAATTCTGGCAAAAACCTGAATCAAAGGACGCCCAACCCCCCTCATGGGCGCCCCGACGTGGATTCTGCAGATTTTCTACAGATTTTGCACAACTCACCCACTCTCATTTCGTTTTAGGCCTTTTGGTGGATTTCTAGCACTCATAACATGATCTATATGATGAATTAAACTTGTCTAATGGATTCTAACACTTGCTAACCTAATCATCTAGTAATTATGCATTGTTTTACACTCAAAAACCTCAATTCCCTCAACCTATGTGGTCAAACTTAGATTTACCACTTGAGGATTTTTTTGGTCATTTTGACACTTCTAACAAGTCACTTTGGACTTACTTAGGTTGTCCAAGTTGCTTAATTCAAGCTATAACTCCCACAACTCAAAACCACCACCTCACTTCCTCTAATCTATTATACCCAACTTAGATTTTGCAGCTAGTAACATGCACAAGACAATTCACAACCCTTAACCACTCAATCTAACATCAATCATACTGCTCATACCATTATCAATCGCATTTAGCAGAATTCACCCAAGCATAAACAATTACAACAATAATTCCACATTTTCCGTACAACACATACCCAAAAACACATATCAATTTCTCATGTCTTTTACTTCATAAATTCAATAGAACCTAACTCATGCAATCCAAATTAATAAATCAACAAATTTGAGACCTAGCTTCCCTTACCTCGATATTGGCACGGCTCAATCAAAACCCCGATAGCTTGCTCTTACTCAAAATAAGCTAGAACCACCTATAGGTTGTCAAATTGGAAAGGAAAAACAGGTTTTAGATCCTAAATTTGATTAGGAATTTGGGGAAAACTCAGAAAAGGTACATGCAACAGTTTCATTGCATGATCGAAACTTCCAAAAGCACAGGAGGATGAAGAACGACTTACCGATGGAAGAATTGGGAAATCGACCAGTTAAATTGAAGCTTGCAGTGCCCAGATTTCTTAATTACTTCCTGATTTTAGGAACAATTGGTTCAGTGAAGAGAACAAGAAGAGAGAAGGTAGAGAGAGGGCAAAGGAAGAAGGAGGAGAAGATTTTCTAGAGAGAATGGGATTTTGAGTTACTGACCCAAGTGCTCTGAAAAATCTGGTTCTTACAGATTGTATAATTTAATTCTCCTAATGTTTCATCCATGAATTAGTTTTCTTCGTAATCGTTATGGATGAAGATATATACCAAAGTCTTTTATATGAAAATTTCAATTCAAGTATCTCATCAGAAATGTATTCACCCACGAAACTCCAAACAAAGTTGCAAAGTATAATTATTTTTTGAATCATTTAGGATTAAAACCAATAGTTTAGTATGAAATTCAATAAACAAGGAGTTATGTCCATGCATACTTTGTTTACTAACTAATTCTTCTAAAATGGTTTCAGCTCATTACCTCAAATTCCTTCACGATATAACAAAAAACTTATCATAAATTGAAATCAAACACATTTTTTTTTATTATCATTAACTTATCGTGAATTTCTACAATTAAACAAGATATTTTTGAAAAGTGATAGACAGAAAAATAATAATGTTTTTTTAGACTAACTAATGATAAAACAATTATGTCATTGATATGATTTAATTTTAATATATCTGAAGCCTTCTTAGCAAAAAAATATTTTCACACTAGACTTAAAACTATTCCTTAATATAATGTACAATATGCCGGTAGGTTTTCAACCTAATTTCTTTTACAAACATAATCAAAATAAGTTCATAGATATAATATTACCATATCAAAATAAAAAAATGAAATTACTTATAGAGAATACAAAAAATGAAATGTAATCATTTTCATTAGCAAATATAAAAAATGAAAATTCTCCAAATTACCTTACGGAAATATTCAACTTGACCTCAGCTTTCTCCTTATGACAATAAAGAAACCTGAATGAACACTACTACAGGATTGTCCATAGATAGTGATAAATCAATAGTGTTTTTGTTTAAAACAAAACACTATCTATGAATGTGTTAAACAATAGGTAACGTGTTTTAAAATAAATGTTATTTATAACTATGACAATAGATAAAATTTTAAAAAAAAAAAAACGTTATCTATAGATATTTAATATTATTTTTTTAATTTAGAATTTAAAATAGATCAATAGATAGTGTTTTTTTTAAAGCATTATCTATTGAAACACAATAGATAACACTTTTTTTTAAAAATGATATCTTTTAAAAGACAATAGATAACACTTCTTAAGATAAGTGTAATTTATGGGTCTTAAAAAAGTTTTGATAACAATTTTCGCTTCCTGTTTTTCCTTCACTGTTCGACTTTGGCTTTGCTCTTTCGTTCAAATTCGTTCAGTCTCTCGTTTTCATCACCAGTGCTTTTGCATTGCTTCAAGTTGTAGTGCTTAGTTCATCTACTTGTTCATGTATCATGTTCCCTCCTTCTCTTCTATGTTTCTCGTTTGCCCTCCTTCATCAGGTGTTGATTGTGTCATTGTCTGTAACACCTGTTTTAGAACTTCGTTCGTGTACTACTGTAGGATTCCCGTTCGTGCACTGGGTTTGGGATTTCATTCTTACCCGCATCGTTGTCGAGGCAAACCTTGAGGGAGAACGACACTCCTCCTTTGGTGAGTCTTCTCCCTTCACATTCCACCAACAATTTTGAATCTGATATATGAATACTTTAGATGTAGGCCCTGATGAATTGTTAAACATTAGGTTGTTGAGGTACCACATATTTTCTTATTTGCTTGATTTTAAATTTATTGTTGTGAACCCTAGGGTTTGCCAATTGTTTTCAAATGTAGCCTCGAAGAAAAAAGGTGAGTCTTACTGGGCATGAAGTGAGTCATCCGGTTTAAACACAATTCTCAACACATTACATGCATAGTTTCAATAATATGCATTTCCCATCAATAATAAAGTTTATAACTCATTTCTCATTATCTTTCATGCATAGTCTCAATACTATACATTAACTCACCAATCATAAATTACAAATTCATAATTTAACTAGATATTACCCACAACAATTTCACGTTAACCCACATCAATGCAAAAACCCTTTTAAAACCATTTTTACTTCTGAAATTCTCCACGCACAAAGTCCATGTTTTATCACTAAGGCTCACTCTCACATATTCATTGCAATTCAAAAAGAAAACTACTAAATAATTTTTAACAATGTAATTTATTCTCTTTTTCTTTTACATTGTAGCACACATAACAAGATAATTATGTTATTATTATTATTAATTAGTTTATTTCGTTTTTATTTTAGGTTAATTATACGTTATATTATTTTATTATATCTTATATCTATTTTTATTTCATTTTCATTTTATATTATTTTATTTTGATTCTGTTTTATTTTACGTATTTCATATTATATTTTTTTTATTTCATTTTGTTCCACCTCATTTTAATTCTATTTTTTTATTATACTTTATTATATTTTACTATACTATATAATTATTTTATTTCGTTTTTTATATATTAGTTTATTTTATTGTATTTTATTTGATCTCTTTTAAAGAAAAGAAAAAAAAAGAAAAAAGTTATTTTAACAACTCTTTTATAAGAACTTTTTGACAATGCATATGTGGTAGCTTGTGATTGGTCCATTTCAAATGTTTTTTAAACATAAATTCAAACAGACCAATAAAGTGATGACATATGTCTTGTTGTCAAAAAGTTGTTAAAAAAAGTTGGGGTTATGTTTTTGGTCCCTTAACTTTCAATGAAAATTGGAATTAGTCCCTCTTCAAAACTTTGACATAATTTAGTCTCCCAACTTTAGAAATGTATGAATTTAGTCTTTTTAACTAAAGTTTGTAGGTTTACTTGATGTTTCAAGCACGTTTCATGATAGCATTTAGGTTGCTTACCTGGTTGACACTTTTTTGCTTCACTATTAACTAAGAAACGCATTTGAAACACCAAATAAACCTAACAAAATTTAGTTAAAAGGACTAAATTCATACATTTCTAAAGTTGAGATACTAAATTAGGCAAAGTTTTGAAGATGAACTAATTCCAATTTTCACTAAAAGGTAAGGGACCAAAAACATATTTAACCCAAAAAAGTTGTCAAAAATATCAGAATCCAAGAAAAAAAAAGTGATGACCAGATTGCACTCAACGTTCATTACACTTAACGTTCATTTTTTTGGGGTCTTAAATCTTTTTCTATCAGGCATCTATCAATTTTTTTTGTGAAAATCTTTGGCTCAGACCTGTACTGCAGCAAGAAGTCAATAGAAAACTTTAATTGGTAGCAGGCATGAAACAATGGAGTGTCATGTTTTGAATCTAGAAGAGGAGAAAAGGAGACGAAGTTGGGGAAAGGACAGCTGGATCTTGGCCTCTTTTGTTTGAAGTAGAGATCATGTTTTGAATCTAGAAGAAGAAGAAGAAGAAACCCTGGTTTCTGATCGTAAGTGAAAAATGGGCCTTGGGCTGGGCCCTTACCCTGCAAATTCATTGCTGCACCTCGTGGGCTCGGACTCCTACAGGAATGATTGATATTACCGATGGCTTACCGATGGCCAACATACCGTCGGTAATTAGCATTTACCGACGGCTTACCAACAGGTTTTTTAGCCGTCGATAATTACCGAAGGATTTTGGCCGTCGGTAAATGTCGCAACCTGGTTCATGTTCTTCCTCTTACTTCCTCACTCTGTGTCATTTTTTTTTCATTTCTACGAACTCCACCACCAAAGCAGCATCACGCGAATAACCACAGGGAATCATGGAGAGTTGAGCTCGCCGAAAAAGTTTAGGATCGGTGATGTTGTGTCATTTTATCATGGAGAGTTGAGCTCGCCGGAAAAGTTTAGGACCGGTGATGTTGTGTCATTTTATCATGCATAGTTGAGCTCGCCGGAAAAGTGGAGCTCGCCGAAAAAGTTGAGAGCATCCTGTGATGGTGGAGAGTATCCTGCGATGGTGGAGAGCAACCCGCAATGGTAGAGAGCTAAAGCCACAAGATGGTAAGAAGAAATGAGAAATGAGTAGTGATGGTGTGAAACTGAGATGGTAAAGAAAAATGAGGAGAAATGAGTGTGTTTGCCACATATATTGACATTGGAGGCGGAATTTGGGCGGGAAAATTCCTGCTCTTTTTACCGACGAACATGGGCCTTCGGTAAATCCGTCGGTAATGTCGGTAAGTGAAATAATGAGCTGGAAAATTCCCACTCTTTTTACCGACGGACAGTCGGTAGATGAAACTACGCCGTAGATGAACATATGTCAGCCACAAATGCAACTACGTCGTAGATGAAACTGCGTCGTAGATGCAAATGCACTTCGTTGTTCGACAGGTGTTAACCGCAGTTCCATCTGCGCTTAACCCTGCATCTCCCTGCCTAGAGTTCATACATAGTTCATACAGAAAAAATATGATCACAGATCAAGGAACGAAATACTAACATATGTTCATCATTCTCACACCCACAAAATCAACAAGATCAATGAAAAATAACTAACTTGGACGCCAGAGAAAATTGATATACCTCTCTCAAAAGAAGATCTGCTACCCAACTAACGGCATACTGCACAGACGACCAACAGAGAGGAGGAGGGGAAGCAGCTACACTTTCAATGGTAAAAAATAGGGAGGAGGGGAAGACGGCCAAAGGGAGAAAGAAGATATATTAAAGGGGGTATGTTAAGACTTTGGCAAGCGTACCAAATCGTTCAAGTAGTAAAACCAATAAGACTGGATATCGTTTCCCAAGAGACTCGGTTAATACTTTATAGTCGTATAAATATCTAACTAACTTAGAATAACGAATAATCCCTTTAATATGAATTTGTGCAATGAAACTAAACATAATGCATAAATGATAAAATGAACTTCTTGGGGTTAAAACACTTGAAGCTGAAATAATTTATGATGATATGGAATGGATATGTTGGAGAATGATTTCAACTATTACACTCCTATGCAAATGCACAATCACTTCTTCTTTAACTATTTGCTCTTGTCAACTTGCTAAGTTACTTAAACCCAATCCCTTGGTGAGAAAGCCTAGATTCACTTATTAAATCCCAATCCCTTGGCAACCTAACAAGTTCACCCGCATTAAGAAAAGAAGTTTAAGACAACCAAAGGTCCTAGCTCTATCCCTAGACACTATTTCCTTAGGTGTTTATTCCAGTTCAAGATTCACACAACATTTCCCAACATTAAGCAAACCCTAAAATCATGCTATGGTTGTTCAAGTCATAACAAGATTTAAGCAAAGAACAAAAACACTAGCAAGTAATGAAAGAAGCATATTTTCATTCAAAACAAATGCATTTACAAGTGAGTTTTATAGTTTACATCATTCCCCAACAAAAAGAACTTAGCTCTCCATAGTCATGGAGAGCTTGAGCTTACAATGGAAGAAAATGGAGTAGATGGAGACCCAAGGAGGAAGAATGGAGAGTTCCCACAGCCCAAAACCAGCTCCGAGAGGTCCAAAATGGTGTTTCTGAGCTTCAGCCGCCAAGAAGATCCACCCTCGTAAAATGTGAGCCTTTTATAGGTCTAGGGTGCCATGTCAGTAAAAATTCACGCCCATCCCCCTTTTCTGAGGCGCCCGGGCGCCATAATTAAACACAAAACAGCGAAGCAAAGGGCGCTCAACGCTCCATAGGGGCGCTCGGGCGCCAGAATTAGGCACCATCAGCGAATCAAAGGGCGCTGGGTTGGGGGGCGCCTGGGCGTGGATATTTGGCTGAAACAGCGAGTCAAAGGGTGCCCAGGTGCCACTTTGCAGAGAAACTTAAACAAAACATCCCTTTTTTAGCTCTTCCTTGGTTCCCCACTGTTAGCATAAAGCTAAAGAGAAGAAATTTTGATGATGTCTCAAAGTCAAGTCTCAAGTGCTCTTATTTCAGGAAGATCTTCATGAAGAATTGTTTTTATATTAAAGCTTTTTTAATTTAGTAGATTGATGTATAAGATGTGGTTTATCTTTGATTCTATATATTGTTTGTCTTACGTTGTGTTAAAATTAATTTTTAAATTAGAAAACCTCATTTTATACTCAAGATAATCGATTATTATATTATAATAATCAATTATCAATAATTAATTATGACTTGTCATAATTGATTATCATGAGCAATTATGAGAATTTTTAAGCAAGTTTTTTACCGTTGTGCATTCATTAAATGCATAATCAATTACCATAAGTGGAAAATTGATTATCACAATTAATTAGTTGACAACGGAATTTTGGAGGTATCCTTGAGTGAGATCTCTATAAATTAGATTGGGACTCTCATTCTAAAATACGACGGAAAATACAAAGTGTATTTTTCTATATTCTTATCTGCAGTGTGCGGTGATAAGTGTTCTGGGGTTTGTTGAACCCCTGTGCTGTGGCTTTGAGAACTTAGCGTGTTGGCATAGAGCGAGAACTTTCACAGGTGGTGTGATTGAGTGCGGTTGCTGTTGGCATAGAGCGAGAACTTTCACCAGGAGTGTGATTGAGTGCTGTTGCTGTTGCTGAGTTGAAAGCCTATCATCCTTCGTGAAGCATTCGGAGGAGGTGTTCATCCTTTGTGAAGATTCAAAGGAGGTGTTCATCCCTTGTGGGTTACAAGGGAAGTGAGTTTCATCTCTTGTAGTAACAAGAGAGGTGTTCTAACCTTAAACTGTTTTATTTTCTTTGTGATTGTAACAGTTTGTTGGTTTGTGCTAGTGAAGCGTTAATTCTCAGTTGAGATTAACAACTGGATGTAGGATCTCTATGATCTGAACCAGTATAAAAATTACCTGTGCAATTTTCTCTCTTCCTTACTCTTTTAATTTATTTAAATTGTTTTAAGGAAATTATTTTTATTGAGAAAATTATCAAAAGAACGATTTGCGATAAGAAACCAATTCACCCCCTCTTGGTTTGTTGAACGTGTTAACCATTCGGCTGCATCGCTCTGACACCCACTCTTGATAGTTTGAATGTCCTTCCAAAGCAGACAAAGTTCCTACAAAATTTGAGGAATTAGTGATGAAAACTGGTGAGTGTAACCTAAGCTGAAGTTATTTACAAAGTTAGATTAAAGAGAGGATTAAGCATGTTTCAAGCTTCAAGAGAGTTGATTTGGTAAGAAAATTGCACCATAGACAATGGTAGGAATTACCGTTATCAACTGTGTTGTATGTTCCTATGTTGATTGTTTGATATATTTGTGGAACATGCTTACATGCTTATGTGCAATGTGAAATGCTTCATTAAAATGAAAAACCGCAAGCACTTTCATGAACTTATAACTGTGTGACAAGGTTATAGTACAGTCGACTACATTATAAATGGATTCGACTATGCTAAAATCTTTGCACAGATTTTGAGAATCAGTGTTGTGTGATGTTTTGAGTTGAAAAGAATTTCAAAGTGTTTTTTCATGTGTCAGTCGACTTTGTGTGGTTTACATTCGATTGTGTTTTTTATCTGATTTGGAATTTTGTTATGCTCTATGCGCTCCAACGGCTATATTTTTAAAAGTTAGTTGACCATTGGTGACTTGGTCAACTGTATCAAATGTGTGTTGATTTTGGTTGACTGAGAGCTACTTTGTTGACTGTCTGTTATAACTGTAATAATACAGTCGACTGCATTAGTAGCCTATTCGACTGAGAAACAATCTGATAGACAAAAATCTATAAATTGGCTGAACACGAGTTGTTCAGGGACTTTTGATGATCTAACATTTGCATTGTTGTTTCAGATTGAATTATTTGTGATTACAGCTCGAAGAACTCTCCAAGAACACGGTGGTGATATTTCTTGAGAGAGATTCAAAGGGAGATAGCTTGTGCACTCATTGTCTGATCAAATACTGCACAAAGAAGGTGCTTCTGGGTTGATCACTTCAGACTTTACATCCTTTGAAGACTGCTGCATTTGTTCAGGCTTGGCATCCTGTGAAGACTGCTGGGAATTGTACCTGTTGTGATACAGGGGTTTCACGTTGAGGATTGTTCGACGTGGTGTTCAGATTGCAAAAGAGGGGGTTCTTGCTGCAAGTCTGGTTTTTGTTATTGTAGCTATATTTTGGTTTTGGGGTAGAGAGGAGATTTATATTTTGATGTGAGGTCTTCTATAAATTCCTTGTTGTAAAAACTGCAACCATTATAGTGCATTTGCTTCCTGGGTTGGAAGGACACTGGATGTAGGCATTGTTGGCCGAACCAGTATAAAAACCAGCGTTTGATTTTATCTATCCCTGCACTCTTTAATTTCAGTCGACTTTACTATTTTCGCAGTTAACTACGTTTTTCCGCTGCATATAAATTTTCATTACTTGCATTTTAAGAAAGAGTAAAAAGCTTTGTACTTTTGATAAAAGATTGCGAAAAGATTTTGTTTTTGAAACATCACCAATTCACCACCCCCTCCCCCCTCTTGGTGTAAAAACGAAGCCTACCTATTTTTCAACAAAATCAATTAGCAAACATATCATCAAAAACAAACATTCATAAATAAAGATATTACTGAATATAAGAGGGTTCAAAGTGGGTTATATCTCACTCCAACACCTAGGATATTTAGCTCCTCATAATGAATGGAAAGAAGTTAATACATGGAAGATACTTCATCTCATAGTCCTCTAAAGATGTTCTCTAAAATACACAGGAAGTGTGTGAGAGGACTATCTACATTCTCTCACTACATCTCTAAAGAATATCTAAAAGTACCCTCAAGATTTCTCCAAAAAGTCTCTTAAAATAGAGGTGTAATCTTGTTTTTATAGACTCTAACAATGTGGCTTCAACGGTGACTTTTGTGGCTCCAATTGTGAGGGTTTTCTCCCAATGTGGGTTTCCTCTGTGGCTTAAGTTGTGCATTTATGGGTTAGAGCCTCCTGAGATTACTTCTAGGTGAAGGATTCTTCATGCCTTGAACCTCACGTCAGAGCTTGAGGTTTCCCTTTGGATTTTCTTCGTGTGGCTCAAGTCCCAGATTTCTAGCTATAGTCGAGTTGAAGTCAATTTGCTATGAAATGTTCAAAATTTCTTTGTTTTCTTCTTAATTCAACTTTGACTCTTGAATTTCATAAAAATCTACAAAAAAATAAAATTGGAGTGATTAGCACATTTATTTAACAGAACCAAAGCAAGATAAGTATCAAATTATCATTAAAATTAGCTCATATTGCACACATATAAAATGAAGTTGAGTTGAGTACACTTGCTCCTATGCAAATAAATAACTAGTTAGAATAACAAACACTTGCTCCTTTTACTTAAAGCCATTTTTTTACATGCATCTCCACAAGGAATTCAGGAGATAATTAAATACCATTTATAAAAAAATATTTTATACTCATTTGGAAAATCTATATTATGTAGAATTATTTTTTTGGAAATTTAATTTACAATATTTCAAACTATTTATTTCAATAATTAGACTACTGTTTGGTCATTCATAATTCATAAGTGTAATCCCATGATGCTTTTTTTTATGGAAATAGTATAAATACTAAGAAGCTTAAAAATAAAATAACCAATGCTAAAGTGAGAAAGTGATGATTACCGAAATTATTCTCCAAATGTCCCAATATAGATGGCTTGCAAGTGCATATACTTCTCAACTTCATCAAGCAATTGCTCTACTTTGGTTGTCACTGGGTTGCTCATATGTGTCATCGTGAAAACATTAATAACTCAGTGGTTTAAGGGCTGAGTTGAAATATATTTAACTAATATTTCTCATTATGAGAAGTGATAGCTAACTAATAACTAATATTTCTCAATTCAAAAAGGTCTTCTCTAACTACAACATTTATTGTAAAAGTACAACATTTATTGTTTGTTAGTATGAAAAAATTTACATTCTCTAACTAGTTTGAGATAAATAATTATTATAGTAATACCCAATAGTATAAATAGGGACTCACTATCATGGTGACAACACAAGACTCTTCATCATGCATTATGTTACCATATAGCAAATAGTTGTGGAAAAATCCTATGCATTGCATACTGCCTAATAAGTCATTTTCCAAAGTAGATAATTTTACAATTGCATCTCACCCAATTAACCTTCAATACTTAATTTTATCTTCTGGTAACACAAGTAGTTTTCCAAATTTCTTAGCACCATTGCAAAGTTTGCAAGTTTTAGATCTTTCTCATAACATAATTCGTGGAAACATTCCCCAAATGGTTACACGACGAGAACCTCTTGTGCTCTTTAAGAACATTAGTTTCATTGATTTACGTTTCAACAAGTTGTAAGGACATCTTCCAATTCCACCTAATGATCTTGAATTCTGTTCATACTCAAATAATGAGTTGACTGAGCACATTTCTTTAGCAATTAATGTGTAACACAAACACCTTTTCTATACTCAATTTGATTCACAACAACTTGAGAGGAATTAGACCAAATTTTTAAGTACTAAAGTAAATTAGTAACTAGTCAAAAAAGTATCACTAGTACAAAAATCATATTTTATGACGTACAAAAACGAATTATGACGTACATAATTTTATACGTTATAATAGGTCTACACATTTTATGACGTAGTAAAAATTTACGTCATCTGAACATATTATGACACAGTTTCTAAAATCAATCCATTTTTTTATATGAATATTGGAGAAAATTGTTTCGAATTGATATTAATTTTTGTATTTATAACGTACATAGTTTTGTACGTTATAATAGGTTTACATATTTTATGACTTATAACGTACATAGTTTTGTACGTTATAATAGGTCTAAAAAGTCATTTTTGTACGTACAAAAATCATATTTTATGATGTACAAAAATAACTTATAACGTACATAGTTTTGTATGTTATAATAGGTCTACATATTGTATGTTATGTAGACCTATTATAACATACAAAACTATGTATGTTATAGTTCGTTTTTGTACGTCATAAAATATGATTTTTGTACTAGTAAAGTTTCACTAAAAATTAAACAATTAATTAATTAATTAACTTTGCTTAATTGGATGACTTTATTTTATATGAAAACATGTTAAAGGACCCATTTCTCTTATTTTTATGTCTTTTGACTACCTAAAATCCACACACCATTAGAGTGTCATAAATTCCAAAAGCTTATTTTAAGAAAAATCTATATAAATGCCTTTGCTCACTACACTTCATGGCTTGACTTTGTTCTTTTCTCGTTCTCTATCTCTTATTGTTGATACCTTCAGTCTTCAACATTGGGTAAGTTTCACATTCTTCATTCTTTTGCTTCTTGATCACTAATGCTTACTCAATCCCAAAGTCTTTATCTTTTCTTTGATAGTAAGTTATGTTGTTGTAGTTTCTGAAGTGTGAGATGTGCTGGAACAACCTAATGGGTTTTATGTCTAGCCAGGATTTTTCTTTTTCCTTAGTTGTTACGGTGGTATATTTTTTCTGAAAGAAAATGTCATGCCGTGAGAAAATAAGAGAAAAATGTAAAGAAAATTACGTGAAAAGAAAACGAAAGAAAAACTATTTGTTTCTTGGTTCTGTGTTTCTGTTCTGAATTTTCTGCGTTTCTTTATATCAAGGAACGGTTTACTGAACATGGCTGGACTATATGAACTCTTTGCATATTTAAGAATCAAAGCAAAAGAGTTCAGTTCATTTTTAGGAAACTCAGTAACCTCAACAATGCAATATGGTATCTATATGTACTTCATTTTGTTTCTAAAACTTTTGCTGCTTGGAAAATAAATTGCAGTTTCGAAAGACATCACTTTACATTGTACGACATCATACATATGTTTTCCTGACTATGGTTTGATTGTAAGGGCTTTTGCATATTTAAGTTACATTCTTAACATTCTGGATGATGCATTTTGAACCTCCACTTTCCTTCTAAGGGTATTCATTAGTTTGGAACTGTTTCTTCAGTTTGTATCTGCAAGAATATTTGGATAATCACATAAAATAAAGAACTGAACGTGTGAAAACATGTTTCTCAACTAGGCCTACACTGAACTTATGTTTAGTCATTCATAAGGAAGTGATTAAGTTGTTACAGATGTAGAGGTCATAAATTTAATAAATTGTGTGTATATATGCATTAAATATATAATGTCATGTATATGTACTTGAATAACATTCAGAAGCTTTCACTGTTTTATTCATTAGAAATCTGTGAATCTCCTTGTTAATCCAAATAGATATCTTTTAATTAATCTGTGAATCTAAGTTTTTTCTTGTTCTTGTGTCTAGGTAAGGCAAAAAAGTTTGCATTTAGGATGGGTAAAACAATTGAGTTGTATGGATTTCCTATTACTGTTAAAGCGGCTGATGTGAGGAAATTTGTAGAGAATTTTACTGGTGAAGGAACTATCCAAACTTTGAAGGTAAGACATGGGAAAGGTCGGGTTACAAGAGCATTCGCTATTATTCAATTCACCACAGAAGACTTTGCTGAATCAATGATGTTGAGGGCTAATTACGTTTCATTGCGGTATCGAACTGCTTATTTGAAAGCTCGGGTAATGGAAAGAGATATTGAGAAGATAAGTGAGAATGTGCCCAGTTTGGAAGGTGTGAAACTGTATTTTGGCTGTCAGATCTCTAAAGAAAGGTTTGCTGTTTTGGAGAGAATGCAGAATGTCAGTTTAAGTTTTGGGAGTGGAAAGGGAAAGGTGGTGTTGAAATTTTCACATAACTTTGTGCAATACAAAATTCAGCTTTCATACCAAAACATTCGGAAGGTTGAGCTGCTTCGACCACGGGATAAAACTGCACGTTATCTCCTTGTTCAGGTAGTCAACTTAAAGCATGTAGCTATTTATGCCATTAGATTTTACTTAAAGCTAACTACTTCAACTCTCATTATGATTCGTTTCAATTTCTATGATTCTCTTTGTATTTAGCTAGTATTGGTGTGATTGACAAATGTTGCATCCTATTCATTTTGCTTTAATTGCTAGTTACTTGGTGCTCCCCGGATATTTGAGTACGACGCATGTACGTGCACAGACGAATATGACAAAATATTTCCTTTGTACAACTACTACAAAGATGTCCGTGATGAGCAATGGACAAGAACGACATATTTCACTACGGACTGTTGTATTGGGCAGTCCTCTGCCATATGTCTGGAGCTAGTGGCCAGAATTTGCAAAATTTCAAGGATATCTTTGCTAATTACGAGGAAAGTGAGAGGCAATACACATTACAGACAGGAGTTCCCTTTTCTAAAAATGGGAGTCTTGTGCCCATTGTTGATCCTCGAGGTGTTGAAATACCATTTGACATTTTGTTCAAAGTCAATTCATTGGTTCAGCATGTATGTCTAACTGGACCTGCACTCGACGGTGACTTCTATCGCTTGGTTGATCCACGCAATACTCCCCTTGATTTTATTGAAAATGCCTTGGAAAAAATGTACTACTCTAAGGAATTCTGTTATGATCCCACAAAGTGGTTGACTAAACAATACAAAAGGTACCTTCAATCAAATTCAAAGAATGGTCCTCGGTCACCTGCAATATCTTTGGATGCAGGGTTGGTGTATGTTCGCAGGGTTCAGATCACACCTTGCAAAGTTTACTTTTGTGGTCCAGAGATTAACGTCTCAAATCGTGTTCTCCGTCATTTCCATCAACATTTAGATAACTTCATACGTGTTTCATTTGTCGATGAGGAGTTGGATAAACGGTTTTCAACTGATCTGTCATCACGTGCTCAGAACAAGAAAACTGACTTGTACACGATGACATCATTAAAAATGGCATTGTTATTGGCGATAAGAAGTTTGAATTTCTAGCATTCTCATCAAGTCAGTTGAGGGAAAATTCTCTCTGGATGTTTTATGACATAGTAAAACTTTACGTCATCTGAACATATTATGACACGTTTTCTAAAATCAGTTCATTTTTTAAAATGTGTAGACCTATTATAACGTACAAAACTATGTACGTCATAGTTCGTTTTTGTACATCATAAAATATGATTTTTGTACTAGTGGTATTATTCAGTTTATACTTTTCTCTCTATAAATACTTTCCTTTAAGTAACTTCTGCATGCCTTCTACTTTCAACACTCTGTAAATTCTACTTTTTTTTATTCGGGCAGCAATATCCGGTTGCGGTGGAGAGACTTTTGCTAAATGTTATCAAGCGGGAGTTGAGGATTGTTGGGATAAACCTGTTGATGTTCACAGATTTAAGTACTTGAAGGGCTATGTTGAAAAGCGTAAGGCCTTGGAAGTCATAAGTAAAGAAAAAGCCGCCGAACTTGAAAAAACCCCTAATAGGGAAAAAGCCGCCGAACTTGAAAAAGCCCCTAATAAGGAAAAAGCCGCCATTTCTGAAGAAAAAACCTTCAATGAGGAAAAAAAATCTTCCAGGAAACAGTTGACCGTTGAGATGCAATCACAATTCAAGCGGGCTATTGAAACTTTTGGAATAGGTATGTATATTTGTTAGAATCTTTTTATTTCTATTAAAGTCTTTGCTTTTATTAATTATATTTCTTCCTTATTTAGGAGATTTTAATTATCAGGTATGATTAGGATATCCCTGAAATATTGGGATTCTTTCTTTAGGAGCTATTATTATACTTCCTAAAATAGCTTTCTAACATTGTGATAGACCGTTGTTAGTCTACAGGAGGAGGAAGAGAGTTAGTTGACTTAACTGCCACAGTTAAGTAGTTGTGGGTTTGAGGCGGGGGTTTATAAATATCAGTCGTTTAGTTGTAGTGGGGGATTTTTTGGGTGAATTGTAGAATACCTAACGGGTTCTTAAAACTCTATTGAGAGAGGTTATGCTCTCGGATATTCATTTGTACATTGAGAATACTTGTGAATATACAACATTCTTTCATTCTTTCTGGTGTTTGGTGTGAGTGAGTGCTCTGCAATTGGGTTTTCTAATTAAGAACCTAACAATTTTGGTCCGACCTGCCGGATCCTTGAACGAGGGGGCGCGGGATATTCATGGAGGGAAAAACTGACGGAAGATTTAACGTGATGGTGGGACGGATGGAAACAGTGGAGATTGCGGTCAGTGGGATCAACGTGGAGACTAGAGCGTTGCGCCAAGATACGTTGGCAATACGTAAAGAATTGAAGGAAATTGCGAAAGCATTGGGGGAAATAGGACGACGAGGAGACGAACCCCAATCGGAGGATGGTGAGGCGTCGGTGAACGGGAATATTAAGAAATCAGGGGAGGACGACGACGGTGGAGGGAGTGGACGAACAGATAGTGTGATCAATTGGAGGAAGAAAGTGGAATTACCCACTTTCGAAGGGTCAGACCCTCTTATCTGGATCCATCGGGCAGACAGGTTCTTTGACCTGCAAGGAGTGACGGAGGATAAAGAAAAAGTGAGGCTAGCATACGTGAGCATGGAGGGCAGCGCAGGGTACTGGTTCAGGTTCTGGAAGGAGAAAACAAGGAACCAATCATGGGCGGGGTTGAAGGAAGCAATCATCACACGGAAAATGTGTAGATCTATTATAACATACAAAACTATGTACGTCATAATTCGTTTTTGTACGTCATAAAATATGATTTTTGTACTAGTGTATATATGTAAAATACTTACCATTTCAAACATACTTATTTTTTTCTTAGTTTAACTAATTCGAGTACAATCAATTTAAAAATAAATATTACGTGGCAGCTACCAAATGCATAATAAGTTTATATTAAAACACTTTTAAGAAGGAAAAAAATATTATAAATATGTAATTGTTATAGTCAGAATAGAATCTACCTCTAATATTGTGTATTTTAATTTATAATACAAGAGTAAAATTACATAAGTTTTTCTGTTAATTTATCCTTGTTTAATATGGTCAATTATTCATTATGAATAACCAAAATACATAACATTTTTAATTATTCTTATTTAAAAAAATTAACTTTAAAACCATGAAATAAAACGCACAGTAATCTGCATGATGAAGAAAGTATATCTTTAATTACAAGTTTACAATGTCTTGTCTCCCTAACAATTAATCTGTATTACAAATGCACAGAAGCTTAAAGGCAATCAACCCTCATATCTCTATGTCTAGGTAATACTGCTTTTGGGAGAAATTCCCCAGCTCTAGATTTCCCCTTATGTGTCCATATCGACAAAATCAATTATCATACTATGAATGAGTTTAAACAAAGCAAGCATATAGTATAGAGGAAAAACCCTAACAATTAATGAAAGAAGCATGTATAATATAAATCAATTCAAATGCAAGAGAGTTTAAAGATTACATCTTCTCCAATAACAAATGAGGCTAGTTCTCCACCGCCATGGAGAAACTAGGTGTACAATGAAATGAAATGAAGATGAAACCCTAGAAAGAGAAGAGGAGAGCTCTCACATCCCCAAATCTACCCCCAAAGGGGTGAAAAACGTGTTTTTGTGGTCAAGCCATCAAAATATACAAACCCTAGGGCGTCTAGGTCTTAAATAGATCATAAAAATAACATAAAACATGTCCAAGTCCACATCGTTGGCGTTTAGCGCCCCACTTAGGGTGCCTGGGTGAGCTTGCGAGAGGATGGCGTTGAGGGCCCCTTAAAGGGCGCCCAGGCGTGATTTGCGACACTTAAAACTGGCACTCAACGTTACTTTTTTTGGGCTCAACCGCTCAGCAGTACAAACTGCCGCTCAGTGCCAGTGGCAGCTTTTCAACACTCTTTTTATTGTTGTTCTGTTCATCCCTTATGAGTTCCAACTCCTCGATACTTTTGCTCTTTTTTCAAATCATCCAGTAACCTACAAAATTTAGGGAATTTAGTGATAAAATCATTAAGTATGACCTCAATTCTCTTATTCATAAAACTAAAGCAAAAACATGAGTTAAAGCAAGTTTCTAAGTAAAGAAAAGGTCCATTTAGTATCAAAACTGAATCACAGATAATGGTATTTTAACCATTATCATTGGGGTACGTCGAGCTACCAGGTTGTGTGGACTGAGTTGTCAAGCTTCCCTCCAAGGTCGAGCTGCGAGTTTGTGTGGACCGAACTATCAAGATTCCTTATAAGGTCGAGTTATGAAAGCTATAAAAAACTACATTTTATAAGGGCTATGGAGGTGCAAGAAGAAATTCCCCATCTATTGCAAGTAATACTCAAGGGGACCCGACCACCGGCACTGCACACACCATTATTAAAGTTGCTTCATTCATCCATGGAAGCATCTTTGTGTACTATCATCAACATGTCTCTAAGCCCACGATTGAAGATGTCAAACCAAATTAAAGCTTTCACTAACTCTGTTGTGATTTCCCCTTCTCAACACCAATGTTGCTTATTGCTCCGCGAGCATCTCCACAAAACATCCTCTACTAATCGAAACTCACTCACCAAGTTCATTCAAAGTTACAATTCCGTATTGCGTGCCAATTGGTTGTCCTCTATCTATGTGTTTGTTTCGAGGAATAGGGAAGTGAAGGCATCAAAGAATGAAAAAATAATAGAAATAAGTGAAGATAAATATTTTAGTTGAGAATTTTAGTTTAGAGTGTTATTATAGTTAATTTAGGCAATATTTTTTTTTCTAAAGTTGGATACCTAGAAAATTATAACTTTTATGATTTTATACTCTTATAAAAATGTTTAGTTATATTTTGTTTTTATTATTTTAAAAATATTTGAAGTATTCATAAATTTCTCTTTTATTATATATTTTTTTTTGTCAAAATGGGTATATTTGTAATACTTTTGATACATTATATCTTCAGCAAATTAATAGATACATGTGTTAAAATATTAAGATTAAAATATTTAATGTATAAAGTACTTTTAATAATATTAGGGTATTAAGAAATAAAAAAGGTACATATATTAAGACATACAAAATAAGTAAATTTATTCTTAGTTTTTGCTAATATAATATTTACAGTTTTGATAGAAAATTTAGTAATACTGGCCCTCAATTTTATTTTATTATAAAATAAATTAATTTAATTTTGATTTTATTTATTTGGATGTTGGATTAAATGTTTTGGGATAACTTTTTTAAAAAACAATATATGAATAGATTCTAAATTAATTAAAAAATATAGCCTATATTTTAATTAAGACATTATTTTATTTTAAATTTTTAAAATATTAGAAACTATTTGATTATAGACTTATATGCACATTCTATAAATTTATAAGATAGTATATATTTTTTTATCACAACTTCATTTATATTTCATCCCCATTTTTATATTTAAATTATAATTTTCAAGAAGATAGGATAAAGTTATTTTTTCTCATGATTACGTGTGCAAATAGGAATGGTAAATTATATTATCACAGAAGCAAGGAATGGTGGAAAATCTTATCTCTTGAAAATGACACAGAATTATTATCTATTTAATGTTGGATAGTGCAAGTAAGTTTCCACTTCATGATTCTCATCTTAACCTAAAAACTGCACAAGTTTCTCATAAACCCTAACTTTCTTTCTGTTACTTCCGCCGTCTCCTTTCTTTTTTTTTTTTTCTTTCCTTCTTCAAGTGATTTTTGAAAGTGAATGTATATTCTCCATTCATATATTTTGTTGGCTTTTGAAAACAGGTTTGAAGATCAAGCAGTAGTTGTTGCAAAATGGAACAAACTGAAAAACAGGTTCAGTTAAAGATGTATTCTGACTTGGTGAGCTTTCTATTAATCAGATGTGATGTTTGCTGTATTTGATTTCAATTTTAGAAGCTGTCAACTAGTTTTTTTTTTTTATTATTATTATTTGACATCCTTTTCTCATTATTATGTTTACCATTTTTTCCCTGCCTCTTTCTAATATCATTTTTCTAATTTATTATTTTAGAAAAAAACATAAAAAATATATTTATTTTCATATTTTTTATTTTTTGTTAGTTACAGTAAGAACGAATAATTGTTTTAATTATTTTTTTTATATCTAACTGGTTATTTTAACATTTAATTTATTAAATAATATCTTGTATTTATTTATTTATTTATTTTACATTTTTTCTCCTTATTATGTTTACCTTTTTTTACCTAAAAACGCAGAATTTTTAACACTTTGACATCAGGAAACAAACAAAAGTAGGGATTTGGCTCCCCGCCTCATTCTAATATCATTTTTCTAATTTATTATTTTTGATAAAAACCTAAAATTCTAAAAAAAAAATTAAAAAATATCAATTGATTATTTTTTAGGTAAAATACTAGTATATTATTTACTGATATTAAAAAATAATAAATAATTCAAAGTAATTTGAGAATGAGAAAGACAAGTTTATTATTATATTACTTTGAAGATTCAAAAATGGTTTTTAATTTTATGAAGTGAAAAACAATTTCACATCCTTTATCAAATTGAAACAATTTTTTAGATGTTCCAATTTTAAAGATTTTTTATATTGACAATAAAAGAATTATTTGTATTGACAATATAATTAAACATAAAAGTTTAGATTTTTTTTTTTTTTAAATATTGTTACTCCTTGTAGGATTCATATGCTATGATTGATATAAGAGTTGGAATTTTTGATAAAATAATTTTTAGAAAATCATTTTCTTTTTGACACAATTTAGTTTTTTATTTTATAAGTCTACCAATACGAAGAATAAAAATGCTTTCTTTTCTTACTGTTGTTGGAGGGTTATAATGTCACAAACTTTCTCACATGCATATAGCTTCAAGGTTAGTGTTGCCATTTCTAATTAATCTAGAGTTTATTTATGACATAATATTGCTTGCAAGATGTTCAATATAGTGTATGAGTGTATTATAGTTCAATGTAGTGTATTATAGCACAGATTTGGTAATAGTTCATTATGTGTTTTAAGATAAACCAAGAGTAACATTGTCTCAATTTATATTAATATTTTCTACATTTTAGTTAATACATTTATTGGAAAGTAATGTATTGTAAATATTAATCAAATATTAGTTTTGTTGAATTTCTTATAATATTTTTTGAACAATATAATTTCCTTTTAGAAATATGTCAGGTTGTTTATAAAAGTTGTTTATAACAAAATCTTCTTAATTATTGTCCTTATAACTAAAATAATATGTTAATTGTTAAACAGTAGTATCATGTTTTTACCATTAGATTATTTTATTCTGGCACTAAAAGGTAGGTACACTTTTTTAATATGAAATGTTTGTAGAATGGGAATGCATGATTCTATTGTTGCTCCTTTGTGCATTATATATTATATAGTTAAATAATGAGGAATATATTACATTTTATTGTATATCTAACTAGTTAATTTAACATTTAATTTATTAAATAATATGTTGTATTTCTATGAACTTACTATTGTTTTGTAGATGAGTAAGTGGGATAGATATGTGAACAAATAGTTTTATATAATCATGTGTAATTTAGATTCACGAGACATTATTTTTATTTTTTTCATGTGGTTTCATCCTCATTTTAATATTTTTAGGAGTTAAACTAAATATAAAAATAACGTTATCCATAAATAGAAAAGGAGTTATCTTTGTAAAAAGAAATTGAGATCAACACTTATTAATATACTATATTGTTATTATGTAAAGAATTTGATTTTAAATCTATTGTGAAAGTGTTTACTGTTTAGAAAGTTTTAGAAGTTTTAAAATTAAATAATATTTGACTTTTTTATCAATTAGTATGAAAAAAATATTATTTTCCTATTTATTATGTATTTTAAAATATGTTTTTCAATTATACATTATAAGTTAATAATGATAAAAATGATAATGTGTTTATTATCATAAATTGAAATCAAATACATTTTTTTTTATTATTATTAACTTATAGCGAGTTTCAACAATTAAACAATATATTTTTGAAAAATGATAAAATAAAATAACATTTATTTTTCATATTAACAGATGACAAAACAATTATATCATTGATATTATTTTATTTTAATGTTTCTGAAGCCTTCGTAGAAACTAAGTGTTTTCACAATAGATTTATAATGTATTATTTTAATGTTTTCACAATAATAAGTTTTCACTTCAATTTCTTTTACAAACATAATCAAAATGAACTCATAAATACAATATTAGCATGTCAAAATATCAAAAGAAAATCACTTACAAAAATTATAAAACATGAAATATAATCATTTTTACTAACAAGAATAAGAAATTAAAATTCTCTAAAATTACCTTAAGTAAATATTCAACCTGTCCTCAATTTTCTTGTTATGACTATAACAAACCTAAATAAGGTCATTAAAAAAGTGGGATAAATAAATTTTAAGAATTAACTTCTAATAGAATTTTCCATTCACCACATAAAATTTAAAAAAATTAAAATTCTTACTGTATTTAACATTTTTTAAGGATGTCGCAGATGATGGTCGTTGTTCAGAAAAATAGAGGTATTATCTGTTTTTCCCTATAATTGTTTTTAATCTAACCTTTTTAAATCGCCTAGTTTCTATAGAGATAAAAGATGAATTAAGTATGTTGATTTTAGCATGGATGTCATTAAGTGGAAATGACTAATTGGATTACCAGATTCTAACTTAGTGATGCTTCTTATGTTTGAATTGTCTTGTTCGTAAAATGTTTTTTTTTTTTTGTATTTTTTCTTGACAGTTTGCTAGAACTCTTATATATGTTGGCCTCAACTATTTTAATATGGATGAAGATATAGTTATCTTGTATATATAATTTATTTATAATAGAATTTTAATTAATTATTTTTTATTTTTATTTTTTTATTGTAATATTTTTTTAGTTGCAAAAGTTAATAATATTTTGACAATCGAAGTTAGAAAATATGAGTGTTTTAATAAATATTTATTATAGATTAGGATGTTATAATTGTATATTGTCATATAAAATTATGTTATTGCTCATGTTGATTTCGATCACTATATTTCATTTTTATTGCTTTATAAAATTACACTGAAATCTAATGAGGTTTGAGATTAGCAATGAAGTTATGATACCACTTATCTAAGTTATTTAAAGTACACTTTTGATGGAATTACACTGTTTAGAGATAGCTATGTTTAACTATTAATTAATATGTTAAAATGAAAGAGACTTATTAGCAAATTTAATCTATGTTAGAACAATGCTTTTAGAAGCTTTAAAATTAAATAATATTAATTATTGACTTTCTTATTCGTTAGTATGAAAAAAATATTATTCTTCTATCTATTATATATTATAAAATATGTTTGTTAATTATGCATGATTAGTTAATAATAAAAAGAACGAAAATGTGTTTGTATTTCATGTTATGATAAGTTTTTTCTTTTGTTTATGAAATGATCTTATTGGTAGTTTATGTTCGTTTTTGGTTATATCTTATAGAAATTTGAAGTAGAAAGTTAAAATGGTTTTAAAAGAATTGGTTATGAACAAAACACCTTAGTGGTTAAATTTCATACTGACTTTGATCCTAAATGATTTGAAGTAAAAGTGAGCTATTTCTTGCAACTTTTGTTTGAAGTTCTGTGATGTATTAATTTTTTTGAGATACTTCAATTAATGTTTTTTTAAGGATGATTTTGGCGTGGGTTTCCATCATTAAATGAAAGCAATTGGTAGTTGAAATATATAAGATATTTAATTATTAAATCGTATCATATATTATTAAATGATTTTCTTTGAATTGATTTCAAAAAGGTAATAATGGATATTTTAAGTTAGACTTTTATTTGAATTTTAATAATACTAAGTAATGTCTTCTTGAAACCAATATAAAGAAAAAATATTTAGTATAGATTGTGTAACATCCCAAAATATATAACAATGTATATAGATATAGAATGTAACAATTATAATAAAAGAAAGTAGTAAGAATGATAGATGAGAGTACATAAGTTAGAGTCATTCACAATCAGGGAAAATTTAAAACAAGAATGAAAACCTAAGTACAAGCTTCCAAGTTCTCTAAAATACAAAGCTAGCTAAACTTTAAAGAATCCTAAAAATTGTTTTCCAAAATACAGATCATAATAAATAAGTTCTAAGAGTCTTTCAGAATAAAAGTCATCTACACTAAAAGCTAATAGAAATCCTAAGTACTAGGGGCTGGATCTTCCTTAGTCTCCAACGCCTGCTCCAAGGGTACCTCGTCAGTTTCTGCTCACATCCAAAGGATTGGATGATCATCGCAAGGGAGAAGGCAAACACATACAAACATATAATTGCAAGGGTGAGTCAGGTATCAAATAAATATACAATTTAATTCAATTCAATCTAATACTTCCGAGAATCTCCACACCCACATAAACTTGTAAATCCTCATAAACATGGACATTAATTGTTATATTATATTAATATAATATTGCAAAATTTAAATGTTCATTAAACTTTAATTTCAGAACGTTGGTTTTCTATTAATGGGCAACGGAAAAATAAGTTTGAGCAACGTCCAAATTTTCAATTGAGTTAAATTCCAACATTAAAATGTTTTTATGATTTTTTAATTCCTTTTATTTAATTGTTCTTTCCCTAGCTCTATAAATAGGAAGCTCCTCCTCCATTCCAAAACACCTAAAACTCAATCTTCTCTCATTCTTTTCTCTTCTAAGTTTCATCTTTTCTCTCTTTTCTTTCTCTAAAAATATTCTGGGTTAATCTTATACTTAAGTAATTCAAACAACTTGAAGACCCTCACCAATGGCTCCGAAAGGGACAAAAAACCCCCAAAACGACCTAAAGAACGTCCAAAACGGACATCTGGAACACCAAAAACTATCAAAAGCAAACACAACAGCAGAAAAAGGCGCCCAGGAGCCATAATTCTGGCAAAAACCTGAATCAAAGGACGCCCAACCCCCCTCAGGGGCGCCCCGACGTGGATTCTGCAGATTTTCTACAGATTTTGCACAACTCACCCACTCTCATTTCGTTTTAGGCCTTTTGGTGGATTTCTAGCACTCATAACTTGATCTATATGATGAATTAAACTTGTCTAATGGATTCTAACACTTGCTAACCTAATCATCTAGTAATTATGCATTGTTTTACACTCAAAAACCTCAATTCCCTCAACCTATGTGGTCAAACTTAGATTTACCACTTGAGGATTTTTTTGGTCATTTTGACACTTCTAACAAGTCACTTTGGACTTACTTAGGTTGTCCAAGTTGCTTAATTCAAGCTATAACTCCCACAACTCAAAACCACCACCTCACTTCCTCTAATCTATTATACCCAACTTAGATTTTGCAGCTAGTAACATGCACAAGACAATTCACAACCCTTAACCACTCAATCTAACATCAATCATACTGCTCATACCATTATCAATCGCATTTAGCAGAATTCACCCAAGCATAAACAATTACAACAATAATTCCACATTTTCCGTACAACACATACCCAAAAACACATATCAATTTCTCATGTCTTTTACTTCATAAATTCAATAGAACCTAACTCATGCAATCCAAATTAATAAATCAACAAATTTGAGACCTAGCTTCCCTTACCTCGATATTGGCACGGCTCAATCAAAACCCCGATAGCTTGCTCTTACTCAAAATAAGCTAGAACCACCTATAGGTTGTCAAATTGGAAAGGAAAAACAGGTTTTAGATCCTAAATTTGATTAGGAATTTGGGGAAAACTCAGAAAAGGTACATGCAACAGTTTCATTGCATGATCGAAACTTCCAAAAGCACAGGAGGATGAAGAACGACTTACCGATGGAAGAATTGGGAAATCGACCAGTTAAATTGAAGCTTGCAGTGCCCAGATTTCTTAATTACTTCCTGATTTTAGGAACAATTGGTTCAGTGAAGAGAACAAGAAGAGAGAAGATAGAGAGAGGGCAAAGGAAGAAGGAGGAGAAGATTTTCTAGAGAGAATGGGATTTTGAGTTACTGACCCAAGTGCTCTGAAAAATCTGGTTCTTACAGATTGTATAATTTAATTCTCCTAATGTTTCATCCATGAATTAGTTTTCTTCGTAATCGTTATGGATGAAGATATATACCAAAGTCTTTTATATGAAAATTTCAATTCAAGTATCTCATCAGAAATGTATTCACCCACGAAACTCCAAACAAAGTTGCAAAGTATAATTATTTTTTGAATCATTTAGGATTAAAACCAATAGTTTAGTATGAAATTCAATAAACAAGGAGTTATGTCCATGCATACTTTGTTTACTAACTAATTCTTCTAAAATGGTTTCAGCTCGTTACCTCAAATTCCTTCACGATATAACAAAAAACTTATCATAAATTGAAATCAAACACATTTTTTTTTATTATCATTAACTTATCGTGAATTTCTACAATTAAACAAGATATTTTTGAAAAGTGATAGACAGAAAAATAATAATGTTTTTTTAGACTAACTAATGATAAAACAATTATGTCATTGATATGATTTAATTTTAATATATCTGAAGCCTTCTTAGCAAAAAAATATTTTCACACTAGACTTAAAACTATTCCTTAATATAATGTACAATATGCCGGTAGGTTTTCAACCTAATTTCTTTTACAAACATAATCAAAATAAGTTCATAGATATAATATTACCATATCAAAATAAAAAAATGAAATTACTTATAGAGAATACAAAAAATGAAATGTAATCATTTTCATTAGCAAATATAAAAAATGAAAATTCTCCAAATTACCTTACGGAAATATTCAACTTGACCTCAGCTTTCTCCTTATGACAATAAAGAAACCTGAATGAACACTACTACAGGATTGTCTATAGAAAATGATAAATCAATAGTGTTTTTGTTTAAAACAAAACACTATCTATGAATGTGTTAAACAATAGGTAACGTGTTTTAAAATAAATGTTATTTATAACTATGACAATAGATAAAATTTTTAAAAAAAAAAAAACGTTATCTATAGATATTTAATATTATTTTTTTAATTTAGAATTTAAAATAGATCAATAGATAGTGTTTTTTTTAAAGCATTATCTATTGAAACACAATAGATAACACTTTTTTTTAAAAATGATATCTTTTAAAAGACAATAGATAACACTTCTTAAGATAAGTGTAATTTATGGGTCTTAAAAAAGTTTTGATAACAATTTTCGCTTCCTGTTTTTCCTTCACTGTTCGACTTTGGCTTTGCTCTTTCATTCAAATTCGTTCAGTCTCTCGTTTTCATCACCAGTGCTTTTGCATTGCTTCAAGTTGTAGTGCTTAGTTCATCTACTTGTTCATGTATCATGTTCCCTCCTTCTCTTCTATGTTTCTCGTTTGCCCTCCTTCATCAGGTGTTGATTGTGTCATTGTCTGTAACACCTGTTTTAGAACTTCGTTCGTGTACTACTGTAGGATTCCCGTTCGTGCACTGGGTTTGGGATTTCATTCTTACCCGCATCGTTGTCGAGGCAAACCTTGAGGGAGAACGACACTCCTCCTTTGGTGAGTCTTCTCCCTTCACATTCCACCAACAATTTTGAATCTGATATATGAATACTTTAGATGTAGACCCTGATGAATTGTTAAACATTAGGTTGTTGAGGTACCACATATTTTCTTATTTGCTTGATTTTAAATTTATTGTTGTGAACCCTAGGGTTTGCCAATTGTTTTCAAATGTAGCCTCGAAGAAAAAAGGTGAGTCTTACTGGGCATGAAGTGAGTCATCCGGTTTAAACACAATTCTCAACACATTACATGCATAGTTTCAATAATATGCATTTCCCATCAATAATAAAGTTTATAACTCATTTCTCATTATCTTTCATGCATAGTCTCAATACTATACATTAACTCACCAATCATAAATTACAAATTCATAATTTAACTAGATATTACCCACAACAATTTCACGTTAACCCACATCAATGCAAAAACCCTTTTAAAACCATTTTTACTTCTGAAATTCTCCACGCACAAAGTCCATGTTTTATCACTAAGGCTCACTCTCACATATTCATTGCAATTCAAAAAGAAAACTACTAAATAATTTTTAACAATGTAATTTATTCTCTTTTTCTTTTACATTGTAGCACACATAACAAGATAATTATGTTATTATTATTATTAATTAGTTTATTTCGTTTTTATTTTAGGTTAATTATACGTTATATTATTTTATTATATCTTATATCTATTTTTATTTCATTTTCATTTTATATTATTTTATTTTGATTCTGTTTTATTTTACGTATTTCATATTATATTTTTTTTATTTCATTTTGTTCCACCTCATTTTAATTCTATTTTTTTATTATACTTTATTATATTTTACTATACTATATAATTATTTTATTTCGTTTTTTATATATTAGTTTATTTTATTGTATTTTATTTGATCTCTTTTAAAGAAAAGAAAAAAAAGAAAAAAGTTATTTTAACAACTCTTTTATAAGAACTTTTTGACAATGCATATGTGGTAGCTTGTGATTGGTCCATTTCAAATGTTTTTTAAACATAAATTCAAACAGACCAATAAAGTGATGACATATGTCTTGTTGTCAAAAAGTTGTTAAAAAAAGTTGGGGTTATGTTTTTGGTCCCTTAACTTTCAATGAAAATTGGAATTAGTCCCTCTTCAAAACTTTGACATAATTTAGTCTCCCAACTTTAGAAATGTATGAATTTAGTCTTTTTAACTAAAGTTTGTAGGTTTACTTGATGTTTCAAGCACGTTTCATGATAGCATTTAGGTTGCTTACCTGGTTGACACTTTTTTGCTTCACTATTAACTAAGAAACGCATTTGAAACACCAAATAAACCTAACAAAATTTAGTTAAAAGGACTAAATTCATACATTTCTAAAGTTGAGATACTAAATTAGGCAAAGTTTTGAAGATGAACTAATTCCAATTTTCACTAAAAGGTAAGGGACCAAAAACATATTTAACCCAAAAAAGTTGTCAAAAATATCAGAATCCAAGAAAAAAAAAAGTGATGACCAGATTGCACTCAACGTTCATTACACTTAACGTTCATTTTTTTGGGGTCTTAAATCTTTTTCTATCAGGCATCTATCAATTTTTTTTGTGAAAATCTTTGGCTCAGACCTGTACTGCAGCAAGAAGTCAATAGAAAACTTTAATTGGTAGCAGGCATGAAACAATGGAGTGTCAGGAGGCTGTCAGCCTTGGAGTGCTCACGCAAGATTCAAAAGATTGAAAAGAAAAACCAATCAAAGAGAGAAAAAATAGATAATCATTCAGACAAGGAGGAACGAATCCTGGAGGCAACGGTCCCTTTTCATTCCTTCCCCATCATACCACACCTATCCCAACGCCTAAAACATAGACGAGGCCAAGATCTGCATTCTTTCTGTCAAGATAACATTCATATTCACCCATCGCCAAAGCCATCTTGATACTCACGACTACTACCAACACCCTTCCACCATCTTCATCTTAATCAAGTTTCCATTCACATCCTTCTTACCGTACTTCTCTCCTATTTCCCTGCATTCAAAACAAAAATAGAGAAGGCCAAATCAACATCCTGTTCGACTTAACCTATCAACCACCAAAAATCACAAGGGCCACTTCCTCGGAAAGACAGAAAGCACAATACAGAGGAGGCATTCCCAGTCACGGTGTTGTGGTGTGGCGGTGAGCGGCATCACCGACGAGGAGTCAAGATTCGCAGTGGTGAACCTGGGAAAAGATGAACCTCATTCGAAGGGAAGGTAGCGTCGGTAACGGCCTCCAAGGATGACGGCGGTGAAGTAGAGGCGGTTACTGGTACCAACGACGCAGTATCGGCAGTGGCTTCGACCAGTGGGAGAAAAGGAGACGAAGTTGGGGAAAGGACAGCTGGATCTTGGCCTCTTTTGTTTGAAGTAGAGATCATGTTTTGAATCTAGAAGAAGAAGAAGAAGAAACCCTGGTTTCTGATCTGAAGTGAAAAATGGGCCTTGGGCTGGGCCCTTACCCTGCAAATTCATTGCTGCACCTCGTGGGCTCGGACTCCTACAGGAATGATTGATATTACCGATGGCTTACCGATGGCCAACATACCGTCGGTAATTAGCATTTACCGACGGCTTACCAACAGGTTTTTTAGCCGTCGATAATTACCGAAGGATTTTGGCCGTCGGTAAATGTCGCAACCTGGTTCATGTTCTTCCTCTTACTTCCTCACTCTGTGTCATTTTTTTTTCATTTCTACGAACTCCACCACCAAAGCAGCATCACGCGAATAACCACAGGGAATCATGGAGAGTTGAGCTCGCCGAAAAAGTTTAGGATCGGTGATGTTGTGTCATTTTATCATGGAGAGTTGAGCTCGCCGGAAAAGTTTAGGACCGGTGATGTTGTGTCATTTTATCATGCATAGTTGAGCTCGCCGGAAAAGTGGAGCTCGCCGAAAAAGTTGAGAGCATCCTGTGATGGTGGAGAGTATCCTACGATGGTGGAGAGCAACCCGCAATGGTAGAGAGCTAAAGCCACAAGATGGTAAGAAGAAATGAGAAATGAGTAGTGATGGTGTGAAACTGAGATGGTAAAGAAAAATGAGGAGAAATGAGTGTGTTTGCCACATATATTGACATTGGAGGCGGAATTTGGGCGGGAAAATTCCTGCTCTTTTTACCGACGAACATGGGCCTTCGGTAAATCCGTCGGTAATGTCGGTAAGTGAAATAATGGGCTGGAAAATTCCCACTCTTTTTACCGACGGACAGCCGGTAGATGAAACTACGCCGTAGATGAACATATGTCAGCCACAAATGCAACTACGTCGTAGATGAAACTGCGTCGTAGATGCAAATGCACTTCGTTGTTCGACAGGTGTTAACCGCAGTTCCATCTGCGCTTAACCCTGCATCTCCCTGCCTAGAGTTCATACATAGTTCATACAGAAAAAATATGATCACAGATCAAGGAACGAAATACTAACATATGTTCATCATTCTCACACCCACAAAATCAACAAGATCAATGAAAAATAACTAACTTGGACGCCAGAGAAAATTGATATACCTCTCTCAAAAGAAGATCTGCTACCCAACTAACGGCATACTGCACAGACGACCAACAGAGAGGAGGAGGGGAAGCAGCTACACTTTCAATGGTAAAAAATAGGGAGGAGGGGAAGACGGCCAAAGGGAGAAAGAAGATATATTAAAGGGGGTGTGTTAAGACTTTGGCAAGCGTACCAAATCGTTCAAGTAGTAAAACCAATAAGACTGGATATCGTTTCCCAAGAGACTCGGTTAATACTTTATAGTCGTATAAATATCTAACTAACTTAGACTAACGAATAATCCCTTTAATATGAATTTGTGCAATGAAACTAAACATAATGCATAAATGATAAAATGAACTTCTTGGGGTTAAAACACTTGAAGCTGAAATAATTTATGATGATATGGAATGGATATGTTGGAGAATGATTTCAACTATTACACTCCTATGCAAATGCACAATCACTTCTTCTTCAACTATTTGCTCTTGTCAACTTGCTAAGTTACTTAAACCCAATCCCTTGGTGAGAAAGCCTAGATTCACTTTTTAAATCCCAATCCCTTGGCAACCTAACAAGTTCACCCACATTAAGAAAAGAAGTTTAAGACAACCAAAGGTCCTAGCTCTATCCCTAGACACTATTTCCTTAGGTGTTTATTCCAGTTCAAGATTCACACAACATTTCCCAACATTAAGCAAACCCTAAAATCATGCTATGGTTGATCAAGTCATAACAAGATTTAAGCAAAGAACAAAAACACTAGCAAGTAATGAAAGAAGCATATTTTCATTCAAAACAAATGCATTTACAAGTGAGTTTTATAGTTTACATCATTCCCCAACAAAAAGAACTTAGCTCTCCATAGTCATGGAGAGCTTGAGCTTACAATGAAAGAAAATGGAGTAGATGGAGACCCAAGGAGGAAGAATGGAGAGTTCCCACAGCCCAAAACGAGCTCCGAGAGGTCCAAAATGGTGTTTCTGAGCTTCAGCCGCCAAGAAGATCCACCCTCGTAAAATGTGAGCCTTTTATAGGTCTAGGGTGCCATGTCAGTAAAAATTCACGCCCATCCCCCTTTTCTGAGGCGCCCGGGCACCATAATTAAACACAAAACAGCGAAGCAAAGGGCGCTCAACGCTCCATAGGGGCGCTCGGGCGCCAGAATTAGGCACCATCAGCGAATCAAAGGGCGCTGGGTTGGGGGGCGCCTGGGCGTGGATATTTGGCTGAAACAGCGAGTCAAAGGGTGCCCAGGTGCCACTTTGCAGAGAAACTTAAACAAAACATCCCTTTTTTAGCTCTTCCTTGGTTCCCCACTGTTAGCATAAAGCTAAAGAGAAGAAATTTTGATGATGTCTCAAAGTCAAGTCTCAAGTGCTCTTATTTCAGGAAGATCTTCATGAAGAATTGTTTTTATATTAAAGCTTTTTTAATTTAGTAGATTGATGTATAGGATGTGGTTTATCTTTGATTCTATATATTGTTTGTCTTACGTTGTGTTAAAATTAATTTTTAAATTAGAAAACCTCATTTTATACTCAAGATAATCGATTATTATATTATAATAATCAATTATCAATAATTAATTATGACTTGTCATAATTGATTATCATGAGCAATTATGAGAATTTTTAAGCAAGTTTTTTACCGTTGTGCATTCATTAAATGCATAATCAATTACCATAAGTGGAAAATTGATTATCACAATTAATTAGTTGACAACGGAATTTTGGAGGTATCCTTGAGTGAGATCTCTATAAATTAGATTGGGACTCTCATTCTAAAATACGACGGAAAATACAAAGTGTATTTTTCTATATTCTTATCTGCAGTGTGCGGTGATAAGTGTTCTGGGGTTTGTTGAACCCCTGTGTTGTGGCTTTGAGAACTTAGCGTGTTGGCATAGAGCGAGAACTTTCACAGGTGGTGTGATTGAGTGCGGTTGCTGTTGGCATAGAGCGAGAACTTTCACCAGGAGTGTGATTGAGTGCTGTTGCTGTTGCTGAGTTGAAAGCCTATCATCCTTCGTGAAGCATTCGGAGGAGGTGTTCCTTCGCTCTGACACCCACTCTTGATAGTTTGAATGTCCTTCCAAAACAGACAAAGTTCCTACAAAATTTGAGGAATTAGTGATGAAAACTGGTGAGTGTAACCTAAGCTGAAGTTATTTACAAAGTTAGATTAAAGAGAGGATTAAGCATGTTTCAAGCTTCAAGAGAGTTGATTTGGTAAGAAAATTGCACCATAGACAATGGTAGGAATTACCGTTATCAACTGTGTTGTATGTTCCTATGTTGATTGTTTGATATATTTGTGGAACATGCTTACATGCTTACATGCTTATGTGCAATGTGAAATGCTTCATTAAAATGAAAAACCGCAAGCACTTTCATGAACTTATAACTGTGTGACAAGGTTATAGTACAGTCGACTACATTATAAATGGATTTGACTATGCTAAAATCTTTGCACAGATTTTGAGAATCAGTGTTGTGTGATGTTTTGAGTTGAAAAGAATTTCAAAGTGTTTTTTCATGTGTCAGTCGACTTTGTGTGGTTTACATTCGATTGTGTTTTTTATCTGATTTGGAATTTTGTTATGCTCTATGCGCTCCAACGGCTATATTTTTAAAAGTTAGTTGACCGTTGGTGACTTGGTCAACTGTATCAAATGTGTGTTGATTTTGGTTGACTGAGAGCTACTTTGTTGACTGTCTGTTATAACTGTAATAATACAGTCGACTGCATTAGTAGCCTATTCGATTGAGAAACAATCTGATAGACAAAAATCTATAAATTGGCTGAACACGAGTTGTTCAGGGACTTTTGATGATCTAACATTTGCATTGTTGTTTCAGATTGAATTATTTGTGATTACAGCTCGAAGAACTCTCCAAGAACACGGTGGTGATATTTCTTGAGAGAGATTCAAAGGGAGATAGCTTGTGCACTCATTGTCTGATAATATACTGCACAAAGAAGGTGCTTCTGGGTTGATCACTTCAGACTTTACATCCTTTGAAGACTGCTGCATTTGTTCAGGCTTGGCATCCTGTGAAGACTGCTGGGAATTGTACCTGTTGTGATACAGGGGTTTCACGTTGAGGATTGTTCGACGTGGTGTTCAGATTGCAAAAGAGGGGGTTCTTGCTGCAAGTCTGGTTTTTGTTATTGTAGCTATATTTTGGTTTTGGGGTAGAGAGGAGATTTATATTTTGATGTGAGGTCTTCTATAAATTCCTTGTTGTAAAAACTGCAACCATTATAGTGCATTTGCTTCCTGGGTTGGAAGGACACTGGATGTAGGCATTGTTGGCCGAACCAGTATAAAAACCAGCGTTTGATTTTATCTATCCCTGCACTCTTTAATTTCAGTCGACTTTACTATTTTCGCAGTTAACTACGTTTTTCCGCTGCATATAAATTTTCATTACTTGCATTTCAAGAAAGAGTAAAAAGCTTTGTACTTTTGATAAAAGATTGCGAAAAGATTTTGTTTTTGAAACATCACCAATTCACCACCCCCTCCCCCCTCTTGGTGTAAAAACGAAGCCTACCTATTTTTCAACAAAATCAATTAGCAAACATATCATCAAAAACAAACATTCATAAATAAAGATATTACTGAATATAAGAGGGTTCAAAGTGGGTTATATCTCACTCCAACACCTAGGATATTTAGCTCCTCATAATGAATGGAAAGAAGTTAATACATGGAAGATACTTCATCTCATAGTCCTCTAAAGATGTTCTCTAAAATACACAGGAAGTGTGTGAGAGGACTATCTACATTCTCTCACTACATCTCTAAAGAATATCTAAAAAGTACCCTCAAGATTTCTCCAAAAAGTCTCTTAAAATAGAGGTGTAATCTTGTTTTTATAGACTCTAACAATGTGGCTTCAACGGTGACTTTTGTGGCTCCAATTGTGAGGGTTTTCTCCCAATGTGGGTTTCCTCTGTGGCTTAAGTTGTGCATTTATGGGTTAGAGCCTCCTGAGATTACTTCTAGGTGAAGGATTCTTCATGCCTTGAACCTCACGTCAGAGCTTGAGGTTTCCCTTTGGATTTTCTTCGTGTGGCTCAAGTCCCAGATTTCTAGCTATAGTCGAGTTGAAGTCAATTTGCTATGAAATGTTCAAAATTTCTTTGTTTTCTTCTTAATTCAACTTTGACTCTTGAATTTCATAAAAATCTACAAAAAAATAAAATTGGAGTGATTAGCACATTTATTTAACAGAACCAAAGCAAGATAAGTATCAAATTATCATTAAAATTAGCTCATATTGCACACATATAAAATGAAGTTGAGTTGAGTACACTTGCTCCTATGCAAATAAATAACTAGTTAGAATAACAAACACTTGCTCCTTTTACTTAAAGCCATTTTTTTACATGCATCTCCACAAGGAATTCAGGAGATAATTAAATACCATTTATAAAAAAATATTTTATACTCATTTGGAAAATCTATATTATGTAGAATTATTTTTTTGGAAATTTAATTTACAATATTTCAAACTATTTATTTCAATAATTAGACTACTGTTTGGTCATTCATAATTCATAAGTGTAATCCCATGATGCTTTTTTTTATGGAAATAGTATAAATACTAAGAAGCTTAAAAATAAAATAACCAATGCTAAAGTGAGAAAGTGATGATTACCGAAATTATTCTCCAAATGTCCCAATATAGATGGCTTGCAAGTGCATATATTTCTCAACTTCATCAAGCAATTGCTCTACTTTGGTTGTCACTGGGTTGCTCATATGTGTCATCATGAAAACATTAATAACTCAGTGGTTTAAGGGCTGAGTTGAAATATATTTAACTAATATTTCTCATTATGAGAAGTGATAGCTAACTAATAACTAATATTTCTCAATTCAAAAAGGTCTTCTCTAACTACAACATTTATTGTAAAAGTACAACATTTATTGTTTGTTAGTATGAAAAAATTTACATTCTCTAACTAGTTTGAGATAAATAATTATTATAGTAATACCCAATAGTATAAATAGGGACTCACTATCATGGTGACAACACAAGACTCTTCATCATGCATTATGTTACCATATAGCAAATAGTTGTGGAAAAATCCTATGCATTGCATACTGCCTAATAAGTCATTTTCCAAAGTAGATAATTTTACAATTGCATCTCACCCAATTAACCTTCAATACTTAATTTTATCTTCTGGTAACACAAGTAGTTTTCCAAATTTCTTAGCACCATTGCAAAGTTTGCAAGTTTTAGATCTTTCTCATAACATAATTCGTGGAAACATTCCCCAAATGGTTACACGACGAGAACCTCTTGTGCTCTTTAAGAACATTAGTTTCATTGATTTACGTTTCAACAAGTTGTAAGGACATCTTCCAATTCCACCTAATGATCTTGAATTCTGTTCATACTCAAATAATGAGTTGACTGAGCACATTTCTTTAGCAATTAATGTGTAACACAAACACCTTTTCTATACTCAATTTGATTCACAACAACTTGAGAGGAATTAGACCAAATTTTTAAGTACTAAAGTAAATTAGTAACTAGTCAAAAAAGTATCACTAGTACAAAAATCATATTTTATGACGTACAAAAACGAATTATGACGTACATAATTTTATACGTTATAATAGGTCTACACATTTTATGACGTAGTAAAAATTTACGTCATCTGAACATATTATGACACAGTTTCTAAAATCAATCCATTTTTTTATATGAATATTGGAGAAAATTGTTTCAAATTGATATTAATTTTTGTATTTATAACGTACATAGTTTTGTACGTTATAATAGGTTTACATATTTTATGACTTATAACGTACATAGTTTTGTACGTTATAATAGGTCTAAAAAGTCATTTTTGTACGTACAAAAATCATATTTTATGATGTACAAAAATAACTTATAACGTACATAGTTTTGTATGTTATAATAGGTCTACATATTGTATGTTATGTAGACCTATTATAACATACAAAACTATGTATGTTATAGTTCGTTTTTGTACGTCATAAAATATGATTTTCGTACTAGTAAAGTTTCACTAAAAATTAAACAATTAATTAATTAATTAACTTTGCTTAATTGGATGACTTTATTTTATATGAAAACATGTTAAAGGACCCATTTCTCTTATTTTTATGTCTTTTGAATACCTAAAATCCACACACCATTAGAGTGTCATAAATTCCAAAAGCTTATTTTAAGAAAAATCTATATAAATGCCTTTGCTCACTACACTTCATGGCTTGACTTTGTTCTTTTCTCGTTCTCTATCTCTTATTGTTGATACCTTCAGTCTTCAACATTGGGTAAGTTTCACATTCTTCATTCTTTTGCTTCTTGATCACTAATGCTTACTCAATCCCAAAGTCTTTATCTTTTCTTTGATAGTAAGTTATGTTGTTGTAGTTTCTGAAGTGTGAGATGTGCTGGAACAACCTAATGGGTTTTATGTCTAGCCAGGATTTTTCTTTTTCCTTAGTTGTTACGGTGGTATATTTTTTCTGAAAGAAAATGTCATGCCGTGAGAAAATAAGAGAAAAATGTAAAGAAAATTACGTGAAAAGAAAACGAAAGAAAAACTATTTGTTTCTTGGTTCTGTGTTTCTGTTCTGAATTTTCTGCGTTTCTTTATATCAAGGAACGGTTTACTGAACATGGCTGGACTATATGAACTCTTTGCATATTTAAGAATCAAAGCAAAAGAGTTCAGTTCATTTTTAGGAAACTCAGTAACCTCAACAATGCAATATGGTATCTATATGTACTTCATTTTGTTTCTAAAACTTTTGCTGCTTGGAAAATAAATTGCAGTTTCGAAAGACATCACTTTACATTGTACGACATCATACATATGTTTTCCTGACTATGGTTTGATTGTAAGGGCTTTTGCATATTTAAGTTACATTCTTAACATTCTGGATGATGCATTTTGAACCTCCACTTTCCTTCTAAGGGTATTCATTAGTTTGGAACTGTTTCTTCAGTTTGTATCTGCAAGAATATTTGGATAATCACATAAAATAAAGAACTGAACGTGTGAAAACATGTTTCTCAACTAGGCCTACACTGAACTTATGTTTAGTCATTCATAAGGAAGTGATTAAGTTGTTACAGATGTAGAGGTCATAAATTTAATAAATTGTGTGTATATATGCATTAAATATATAATGTCATGTATATGTACTTGAATAACATTCAGAAGCTTTCACTGTTTTATTCATTAGAAATCTGTGAATCTCTTTGTTAATCCAAATAGATATCTTTTAATTAATCTGTGAATCTAAGTTTTTTCTTGTTCTTGTGTCTAGGTAAGGCAAAAAAGTTTGCATTTAGGATGGGTAAAACAATTGAGTTGTATGGATTTCCTATTACTGTTAAAGCGGCTGATGTGAGGAAATTTGTAGAGAATTTTACTGGTGAAGGAACTATCCAAACTTTGAAGGTAAGACATGGGAAAGGTCGGGTTACAAGAGCATTCGCTATTATTCAATTCACCACAGAAGACTTTGCTGAATCAATGATGTTGAGGGCTAATTACGTTTCATTGCGGTATCGAACTGCTTATTTGAAAGCTCGGGTAATGGAAAGAGATATTGAGAAGATAAGTGAGAATGTGCCCAGTTTGGAAGGTGTGAAACTGTATTTTGGCTGTCAGATCTCTAAAGAAAGGTTTGCTGTTTTGGAGAGAATGCAGAATGTCAGTTTAAGTTTTGGGAGTGGAAAGGGAAAGGTGGTGTTGAAATTTTCACATAACTTTGTGCAATACAAAATTCATCTTTCATACCAAAACATTCGGAAGGTTGAGCTGCTTCGACCACGGGATAAAACTGCACGTTATCTCCTTGTTCAGGTAGTCAACTTAAAGCATGTAGCTATTTATGCCATTAGATTTTACTTAAAGCTAACTACTTCAACTCTCATTATGATTCGTTTCAATTTCTATGATTCTCTTTGTATTTAGCTAGTATTGGTGTGATTGACAAATGTTGCATCCTATTCATTTTGCTTTAATTGCTAGTTACTTGGTGCTCCCCGGATATTTGAGTACGACGCATGTACGTGCACAGACGAATATGACAAAATATTTCCTTTGTACAACTACTACAAAGATGTCCGTGATGAGCAATGGACAAGAACGACATATTTCACTACGGACTGTTGTATTGGGCAGTCCTCTGCCATATGTCTGGAGCTAGTGGCCAGAATTTGCAAAATTTCAAGGATATCTTTGCTAATTACGAGGAAAGTGAGAGGCAATACACATTACAGACAGGAGTTCCCTTTTCTAAAAATGGGAGTCTTGTGCCCATTGTTGATCCTCGAGGTGTTGAAATACCATTTGACATTTTGTTCAAAGTCAATTCATTGGTTCAGCATGTATGTCTAACTGGACCTGCACTCGACGGTGACTTCTATCGCTTGGTTGATCCACGCAATACTCCCCTTGATTTTATTGAAAATGCCTTGGAAAAAATGTACTACTCTAAGGAATTCTGTTATGATCCCACAAAGTGGTTGACTAAACAATACAAAAGGTACCTTCAATCAAATTCAAAGAATGGTCCTCGGTCACCTGCAATATCTTTGGATGCAGGGTTGGTGTATGTTCGCAGGGTTCAGATCACACCTTGCAAAGTTTACTTTTGTGGTCCAGAGATTAACGTCTCAAATCGTGTTCTCCGTCATTTCCATCAACATTTAGATAACTTCATACGTGTTTCATTTGTCGATGAGGAGTTGGATAAACGGTTTTCAACTGATCTGTCATCACGTGCTCAGAACAAGAAAACTGACTTGTACACGATGACATCATTAAAAATGGCATTGTTATTGGCGATAAGAAGTTTGAATTTCTAGCATTCTCATCAAGTCAGTTGAGGGAAAATTCTCTCTGGATGTTTTATGACATAGTAAAACTTTACGTCATCTGAACATATTATGACACGTTTTCTAAAATCAGTTCATTTTTTAAAATGTGTAGACCTATTATAACGTACAAAACTATGTACGTCATAGTTCGTTTTTGTACATCATAAAATATGATTTTTGTACTAGTGGTATTATTCAGTTTATACTTTTCTCTCTATAAATACTTTCCTTTAAGTAACTTCTGCATGCCTTCTACTTTCAACACTCTGTAAATTCTACTTTTTTTTATCCGGGCAGCAATATCCGGTTGCGGTGGAGAGACTTTTGCTAAATGTTATCAAGCGGGAGTTGAGGATTGTTAGGATAAACATGTTGATGTTCACAGATTTAAGTACTTGAAGGGCTATGTTGAAAAGCGTAAGGCCTTGGAAGTCATAAGTAAAGAAAAAGCCGCCGAACTTGAAAAAGCCCCTAATAGGGAAAAAGCCGCCGAACTTGAAAAAGCCCCTAATAAGGAAAAAGCCGCCATTTCTGAAGAAAAAACCTTCAATGAGGAAAAAAAATATTCCAGGAAACAGTTGACCGTTGAGATGCAATCACAATTCAAGCGGGCTATTGAAACTTTTGGAATAGGTATGTATATTTGTTAGAATCTTTTTATTTCTATTAAAGTCTTTGCTTTTATTAATTATATTTCTTCCTTATTTAGGAGATTTTAATTATCAGGTATGATTAGGATATCCCTGAAATATTGGGATTCTTTCTTTAGGAGCTATTATTATACTTCCTAAAATAGCTTTCTAACATTGTGATAGACCGTTGTTAGTCTACAGGAGGAGGAAGAGAGTTAGTTGACTTAACTGCCACAGTTAAGTAGTTGTGGGTTTGAGGCGGGGGTTTATAAATATCAGTCGTTTAGTTGTAGTGGGGGATTTTTTGGGTGAATTGTAGAATACCTAACGGGTTCTTGAAACTCTATTGAGAGAGGTTATGCTCTCGGATATTCATTTGTACATTGAGAATACTTGTGAATATACAACATTCTTTCATTCTTTCTGGTGTTTGGTGTGAGTGAGTGCTCTGCAATTGGGTTTTCTAATTAGGAACCTAACAATTTTGGTCCGACCTGCCGGATCCTTGAACGAGGGGGCGCGGGATATTCATGGAGGGAAAAACTGACGAAAGATTTAACGTGATGGAGGGATGGATGGAAACAGTGGAGATTGCGGTCAGTGGGATCAACGTGGAGACTAGAGCGTTGCGCCAAGATACGTTGGCAATACGTAAAGAATTGAAGGAAATTGCGAAAGCATTGGGGGAAATAGGACGACGAGGAGACGAACCCCAATCGGAGGATGGTGAGGCGTCGGTGAACGGGAATATTAAGAAATCAGGGGAGGACGACGACGGTGGAGGGAGTGGACGAACGGATAGTGTGATCAATTGGAGGAAGAAAGTGGAATTACCCACTTTCGAAGGGTCAGACCCTCTTATCTGGATCCATCGGGCAGACAGGTTCTTTGACCTGCAAGGAGTGACGGAGGATAAAGAAAAGGTGAGGCTAGCATACGTGAGCATGGAGGGCAGCGCAGGGTACTGGTTCAGGTTCTGGAAGGAGAAAACAAGGAACCAATCATGGGCGGGGTTGAAGGAAGCAATCATCACACGGAAAATGTGTAGATCTATTATAACATACAAAACTATGTACGTCATAGTTCGTTTTTGTACGTCATAAAATATGATTTTTGTACTAGTGTATATATGTAAAATACTTACCATTTCAAACATACTTATTTGTTTCTTAGTTTAACTAATTCGAGTACAATCAATTTAAAAATAAATATTACGTGGCAGCTACCAAATGCATAATAAGTTTATATTAAAACACTTTTAAGAAGGAAAAAAATATTATAAATATGTAATTGTTATAGTGAGAATAGAATCTACCTCTAATATTGTGTATTTTAATTTATAATACAAGAGTAAAATTACATAAGTTTTTCTGTTAATTTATCCTTGTTTAATATGGTCAATTATTCATTATGAATAACCAAAATACATAACATTTTTAATTATTCTTATTTAAAAAAATTAACTTTAAAACCATGAAATAAAACGCACAGTAATCTGCATGATGAAGAAAGTCTATCTTTAATTACTAGTTTACAATGTCTTGTCTCCCTAACAATTAATCTGTATTACAAATGCACAGAAGCTTAAAGGCAATCAACCCTCATATCTCTATGTCTAGGCAATACTGCTTTTGGGAGAAATTCCCCAGCTCTAGATTTCCCCTTATGTGTCCATATCGACAAAATCAATTATCATACTATGAATGAGTTTAAACAAAGCAAGCATATAGTATAGAGGAAAAACCCTAACAATTAATGAAAGAAGCATGTATAATATAAATCAATTCAAATGCAAGAGAGTTTAAAGATTACATCTTCTCCAATAACAAATGAAGCTAGTTCTCCACCGCCATGGAGAAGCTAGGTGTACAATGAAATGAAATGAAGATGAAACCCTAGAAAGAGAAGAGGAGAGCTCTCACATCCCCAAATCTACCCCCAAAGGGGTGAAAAACGTGTTTTTGTGCTCAAGCCATCAAAATATACAAACCCTAGGGCGTCTAGGTCTTAAATAGATCATAAAAATAACATAAAACATGTCCAAGTCCACATCGTTGGCGTTTAGCGCCCCACTTAGGGTGCCTGGGTGAGCTTGCGAGAGGATGGCGTTGAGGGCCCCTTAAAGGGCGCCCAGGCGTGATTTGCGACACTTAAAACTGGCACTCGACGTTACTTTTTTTGGGCTCAACCGCTCAGCAGTACAAATTGCCGCTCAGTGCCAGTGGCAGCTTTTCAACACTCTTTTTTTTGTTGTTCTGTTCATCCCTTATGAGTTCCAACTCCTCGATACTTTTGCTCTTTTTTCAAATCATCCAGTAACCTACAAAATTTAGGGAATTTAGTGATAAAATCATTAAGTATGACCTAAATTCTCTTATTCATAAAACTAAAGCAAAAACATGAGTTAAAGCAAGTTTCTAAGTAAAAAAAGGGTCCATTTAGTATCAAAACTGAATCACAGATAATGGTATTTTAACCATTATCATTGGGGTACGTCGAGCTACCAGGTTGTGTGGACTGAGTTGTCAAGCTTCCCTCCAAGGTCGAGCTGCGAGTTTGTGTGGACCGAACTATCAAGATTCCTTATAAGGTCGAGTTATGAAAGCTATAAAAAATTACATTTTATAAGGGCTATGGAGGTGCAAGAAGAAATTCCCCATCTATTGCAAGTAATACTCAGGGGACCCGACCACCGGCACTGCACACACCATTATTAAAGTTGCTTCATTCATCCATGGAAGCATCTTTGTGTACTATCATCAACATGTCTCTAAGCCCACGATTGAAGATGTCAAACCAAATTAGAGCCTTCACTACCTCTGTTGTGATTTCCCCTTCTCAACACCAATGTTGCTTATTGCTCCGCGAGCATCTCCACAAAACATCCTCTACTAATCGAAACTCACTCACCAAGTTCATTCAAAGTTACAATTCCGTATTGCGTGCCAATTGGTTGTCCTCTATCTATGTGTTTGTTTTGAGGAATAGGGAAGTGAAGGCATCAAAGAATGCAAAAATAATAGAAATAAGTGAAGATAAATATTTTAGTTGAGAATTTTAGTTTAGAGTGTTATTATAGTTAATTTAGGCAATATTTTTTTTTCAAAAGTTGGATACCTAGAAAATTATAACTTTTATGATTTTATACTCTTATAAAAATGTTTAGTTGTATTTTGTTTTTATTATTTTAAAAATATTTGAAGTATTCATAAATTTCTCTTTTATTATATATTTTTTTTTTGTCAAAATGGGTATATTTGTAATACTTTTGATACATTATATCTTCAGCAAATTAATAGATACATGTGTTAAAATATTAAGATTAAAATATTTAATGTATAAAGTACTTTTAATAATATTAGGGTATTAAGAAATAAAAAAGGTACATATATTAAGACATACAAAATAAGTAAATTTATTCTTAGTTTTTGCTAATATAATATTTACAGTTTTGATAGAAAATTTAGTAATACTGGCCCTCAATTTTATTTTATTATAAAATAAATTAATTTAATTTTGATTTTATTTATTTGGATGTTGGATTAAATGTTTTGGGATAACTTTTTTAAAAAACAATATATGAATAGATTCTAAATTAATTAAAAAATATAGCCTATATTTTGATTAAGACATTATTTTATTTTAAATTTTTAAAATATTAGAAACTATTTGATTATAGACTTATATGCACATTCTATAAATTTATAAGATAGTATATTTTTTTTTATCACAACTTCATTTATATTTCATCCCCATTTTTATATTTAAATTATAATTTTCAAGAAGATAGGATAAAGTTATTTTTTCTCATGATTACGTGTGCAAATAGGAATGGTAAATTATATTATCACAGAAGCAAGGAATGGTGGAAAATCTTATCTCTTGAAAATGACACAGAATTATTATCTATTTAATGTTGGATAGTGCAAGTAAGTTTCCACTTCATGATTCTCATCTTAACCTAAAAACTGCACAAGTTTCTCATAAACCCTAACTTTCTTTCTGTTACTTCCGCCGTCTCCTTTCTTTTTTTTTTTTTCTTTCCTTCTTCAAGTGATTTTTGAAAGTGAATGTATATTCTCCATTCATATATTTTGTTGGCTTTTGAAAACAGGTTTGAAGATCAAGCAGTAGTTGTTGCAAAATGGAACAAACTGAAAAACAGGTTCAGTTAAAGATGTATTCATATATTTTTTCTAATTTATTATTTTAGAAAAAAACATAAAAAATATATTTATTTTCATATTTTTTATTTTTTGTTAGTTACAGTAAGAACGAATAATTGTTTTAATTATTTTTTTTATATTTAACTGGTTATTTTAACATTTAATTTATTAAATAATATCTTGTATTTTTATGCACTTAGTATCGTATCGTTTTGGAGATCAGTAAGTTGGATAGATATGTGAACAAATATTTTTATATAATTATGTGCGTAATTTAAATTCATAAAATTAGACATTATTTTTATTTTTTTATGTGGTATTATCCTTCATTATAATACTTTTAGGAGTTAAATTAAACATAAAAATAACATTATCCATAAATAGAGAAGGAGTTATGTTTATAAAAAGAAATTGAGATGAACACGTGTTAATACACTATTGTGTAAAAGAATTTAATTTTAAATCTATTGTAAAAGTATTTATTGTTTAGAAGGTTTCAGAAGCTTTAAAATTAAATACTATCAATTATTGATTTTCTTATTCATTAGTATGAAAATAATATTATTTTTTTATTTGTTATATATTTCAAAAAATGTTTTTTAATTATACATGATAAGTTAATAATGATAAGAATGAAAATGTATTTATTATCATAAATTGATAGTAAATACATTTTATGAGTATTATCGTTAATTTATCGTGAATTTCAACAATTAAATAAGATATTTTTAGAAAATGATAGATAAAAAATAACATTGTCTTTTCATACTTACACATAATAAAACAATTATGTCATTGATATTATTTTTTTTTAATGTTTCTGAAATTTTCTTAACAACAAAGTGTTTTCACAATAAATTTAAAATTATTCTTTGGTACAAGAGGCTAGTAAGTTTTCATCTCAATTTCTTTTACAAACATAATCAAAATAAATTTATGAATATAATATTATATCATATCATAATATCGAAAAAAAAAATCATTTTAAGATATTAAAAAAATATATAATCATTTTCATTAACAAATATAAAAAATGAAAGTTCTGTAAAATTACTTTTAAGTAAATATTCAACTTGACCTCCTTTCTTATATTAATCTTTCTGTTTTCTTTACCATTTTTTTTTCTTTTTTTCTTCAATACAAGCAAGATGAATGAATGTCTTCGTTCATCATTTCCGTGGCTTTTGAAATAGTAAAACTGTAGGTTTTTGTCGTCTTCTTGTTTAATATTATCTCTAACAGGTTAGAATGCCTCAGACTTGCTGAGCTTTTCTATTCATGGGTGCTGTATTTGATTTCAGTTTTAGAAGCTGTCAACTAGTTTTATTTATTTATTTATTTATTTATTTATTTATTTTACATTTTTTCTCCTTATTATGTTTACCTTTTTTTACCTAAAAACGCAGAATTTTTAACACTTTGACATCAGGAAACAAACAAAAGTAGGGATTTGGCTCCCCGCCTCATTCTAATATCATTTTTCTAATTTATTATTTTTGATAAAAACCTAAAATTCTAAAAAAAAAATTAAAAAATATCAATTGATTATTTTTTAGGTAAAATACTAGTATATTATTTACTGATATTAAAAAATAATAAATAATTCAAAGTAATTTGAGAATGAGAAAGACAAGTTTATTATTATATTACTTTGAAGATTCAAAAATGGTTTTTAATTTTATGAAGTGAAAAACAATTTCACATCCTTTATCAAATTGAAACAATTTTTTAGATGTTCCAATTTTAAAGATTTTTTATATTGACAATAAAAGAATTATTTGTATTGACAATATAATTAAACATAAAAGTTTAGATTTTTTTTTTTTTAAATATTGTTACTCCTTGTAGGATTCATATGCTATGATTGATATAAGAGTTGGAATTTTTGATAAAATAATTTTTAGAAAATCATTTTCTTTTTGACACAATTTAGTTTTTTATTTTATAAGTCTACCAATACGAAGAATAAAAATGCTTTCTTTTCTTACTGTTGTTGGAGGGTTATAATGTCACAAACTTTCTCACATGCATATAGCTTCAAGGTTAGTGTTGCCATTTCTAATTAATCTAGAGTTTATTTATGACATAATATTGCTTGCAAGATGTTCAATATAGTGTATGAGTGTATTATAGTTCAATGTAGTGTATTATAGCACAGATTTGGTAATAGTTCATTATGTGTTTTAAGATAAACCAAGAGTAACATTGTCTCAATTTATATTAATATTTTCTACATTTTAGTTAATACATTTATTGGAAAGTAATGTATTGTAAATATTAATCAAATATTAGTTTTGTTGAATTTCTTATAATATTTTTTGAATAATATAATTTCCTTTTAGAAATATGTCAGGTTGTTTATAAAAGTTGTTTATAACAAAATCTTCTTAATTATTGTCCTTATAACTAAAATAATATGTTAATTGTTAAACAGTAGTATCATGTTTTTACCATTAGATTATTTTATTCTGGCACTAAAAGGTAGGTACACTTTTTTAATATGAAATGTTTGTAGAATGGGAATGCATGATTCTATTGTTGCTCCTTTGTGCATTATATATTATATAGTTAAATAATGAGGAATATATTACATTTTATTGTATATCTAACTAGTTAATTTAACATTTAATTTATTAAATAATATGTTGTATTTCTATGAACTTACTATTGTTTTGTAGATGAGTAAGTGGGATAGATATGTGAACAAATAGTTTTATATAATCATGTGTAATTTAGATTCACGAGACATTATTTTTATTTTTTTCATGTGGTTTCATCCTCATTTTAATATTTTTAGGAGTTAAACTAAATATAAAAATAACGTTATCCATAAATAGAAAAGGAGTTATCTTTGTAAAAAGAAATTGAGATCAACACTTATTAATATACTATATTGTTATTATGTAAAGAATTTGATTTTAAATCTATTGTGAAAGTGTTTACTGTTTAGAAAGTTTTAGAAGTTTTAAAATTAAATAATATTTGACTTTTTTATCAATTAGTATGAAAAAATATTATTTTCCTATTTATTATGTATTTTAAAATATGTTTTTCAATTATACATTATAAGTTAATAATGATAAAAATGATAATGTGTTTATTATCATAAATTGAAATCAAATACATTTTTTTTTATTATTATTAACTTATAGCGAGTTTCAACAATTAAACAATATATTTTTGAAAAATGATAAAATAAAATAACATTTATTTTTCATATCAACAGATGACAAAACAATTATATCATTGATATTATTTTATTTTAATGTTTCTGAAGCCTTCGTAGAAACTAAGTGTTTTCACAATAGATTTATAATGTATTATTTTAATGTTTTCACAATAATAAGTTTTCACTTCAATTTCTTTTACAAACATAATCAAAATGAACTCATAAATACAATATTACCATGTCAAAATATCAAAAGAAAATCACTTACAAAAATTATAAAACATGAAATATAATCATTTTTACTAACAAGAATAAGAAATTAAAATTCTCTAAAATTACCTTAAGTAAATATTCAACCTGTCCTCAATTTTCTTGTTATGACTATAACAAACCTAAATAAGGTCATTAAAAAAGTGGGATAAATAAATTTTAAGAATTAACTTCTAATAGAATTTTCCATTCACCACATAAAATTTAAAAAAATTAAAATTCTTACTGTATTTAACATTTTTTAAGGATGTCGCAGATGATGGTCGTTGTTCAGAAAAATAGAGGTATTATCTGTTTTTCCCTATAATTGTTTTTAATCTAACCTTTTTAAATCGCCTAGTTTCTATAGAGATAAAAGATGAATTAAGTATGTTGATTTTAGCATGGATGTCATTAAGTGGAAATGACTAATTGGATTACCAGATTCTAACTTAGTGATGCTTCTTATGTTTGAATTGTCTTGTTCGTAAAATGTTTTTTTTTTTTTGTATTTTTTCTTGACAGTTTGCTAGAACTCTTATATATGTTGGCCTCAACTATTTTAATATGGATGAAGATATAGTTATCTTGTATATATAATTTATTTATAATAGAATTTTAATTAATTATTTTTTATTTTTATTTTTTTATTGTAATATTTTTTTAGTTGCAAAAGTTAATAATATTTTGACAATCGAAGTTAGAAAATATGAGTGTTTTAATAAATATTTATTATAGATTAGGATGTTATAATTGTATATTGTCATATAAAATTATGTTATTGCTCATGTTGATTTCGATCACTATATTTCATTTTTATTGCTTTATAAAATTACACTGAAATCTAATGAGGTTTGAGATTAGCAATGAAGTTATGATACCACTTATCTAAGTTATTTAAAGTACACTTTTGATGGAATTACACTGTCTAGAGATAGCTATGTTTAACTATTAATTAATATGTTAAAATGAAATAGACTTATTAGCAAATTTAATCTATGTTAGAACAATGCTTTTAGAAGCTTTAAAATTAAATAATATTAATTATTGACTTTCTTATTCGTTAGTATGAAAAAAATATTATTCTTCTATCTATTATATATTATAAAATATGTTTGTTAATTATGCATGATTAGTTAATAATAAAAAGAACGAAAATGTGTTTGTATTTCATGTTATGATAAGTTTTTTCTTTTGTTTATGAAATGATCTTATTGGTAGTTTATGTTCGTTTTTGGTTATATCTTATAGAAATTTGAAGTAGAAAGTTAAAATGGTTTTAAAAGAATTGGTTATGAACAAAACACCTTAGTGGTTAAATTTCATACTGACTTTGATCCTAAATGATTTGAAGTAAAAGTGAGCTATTTCTTGCAACTTTTGTTTGAAGTTCTGTGATGTATTAATTTTTTTGAGATACTTCAATTAATGTTTTTTTAAGGATGATTTTGGCGTGGGTTTCCATCATTAAATGAAAGCAATTGGTAGTTGAAATATATAAGATATTTAATTATGAAATCGTATCATATATTATTAAATGATTTTCTTTGAATTGATTTCAAAAAGGTAATAATGGATATTTTAAGTTAGACTTTTATTTGAATTTTAATAATACTAAGTAATGTCTTCTTGAAACCAATATAAAGAAAAAATATTTAGTATAGATTGTGTAACATCCCAAAATATATAACAATGTATATAGATATAGAATGTAAATATTATAATAAAAGAAAGTAGTAAGAATGATAGATGAGAGTACATAAGTTAGAGTCATTCACAATGAGGGAAAATTTAAAACAAGAATGAAAACCTAAGTACAAGCTTCCAAGTTCTCTAAAATACAAAGCTAGCTAAACTTTAAAGAATCCTAAAAATTGTTTTCCAAAATACAGATCATAATAAATAAGTTCTAAGAATCTTTCAGAATAAAAGTCATCTACACTAAAAGCTAATAGAAATCCTAAGTACTAGGGGCTGGATCTTCCTTAGTCTCCAACGCCTGCTCCAAGGGTACCTCGTCAGTTTCTGCTCACATCCAAAGGATTGGATGATCATCGCAAGGGAGAAGGCAAACACATACAAACATATAATTGCAAGGGTGAGTCAGGTATCAAATAAATATACAATTTAATTCAATTCAATCTAATACTTCCGAGAATCTCCACACCCACATAAACTTGTAAATCCTCATAAACATGGACATTAATTGTTATATTATATTAATATAATATTGCAAAATTTAAATGTTCATTAAACTTTAATTTCAGAACGTTGGTTTTCTATTAATGGGCAACGGAAAAATAAGTTTGAGCAACGTCCAAATTTTCAATTGAGTTAAATTCCAACATTAAAATGTTTTTATGATTTTTTAATTCCTTTTATTTAATTGTTCTTTCCCTAGCTCTATAAATAGGAAGCTCCTCCTCCATTCCAAAACACCTAAAACTCAATCTTCTCTCATTCTTTTCTCTTCTAAGTTTCATCTTTTCTCTCTTTTCTTTCTCTAAAAATATTCTGGGTTAATCTTATACTTAAGTAATTCAAACAACTTGAAGACCCTCACCAATGGCTCCGAAAGGGACAAAAAACCCCAAAACGACCTAAAGAACGTCCAAAACGGACATCTGGAACACCAAAAACTATCAAAAGCAAACACAACAGCAGAAAAAGGCGCCCAGGAGCCATAATTCTGGCAAAAACCTGAATCAAAGGACGCCCAACCCCCCTCAGGGGCGCCCCGACGTGGATTCTGCAGATTTTCTACAGATTTTGCACAACTCACCCACTCTCATTTCGTTTTAGGCCTTTTGGTGGATTTCTAGCACTCATAACTTGATCTATATGATGAATTAAACTTGTCTAATGGATTCTAACACTTGCTAACCTAATCATCTAGTAATTATGCATTGTTTTACACTCAAAAACCTCAATTCCCTCAACCTATGTGGTCAAACTTAGATTTACCACTTGAGGATTTTTTTGGTCATTTTGACACTTCTAACAAGTCACTTTGGACTTACTTAGGTTGTCCAAGTTGCTTAATTCAAGCTATAACTCCCACAACTCAAAACCACCACCTCACTTCCTCTAATCTATTATACCCAACTTAGATTTTGCAGCTAGTAACATGCACAAGACAATTCACAACCCTTAACCACTCAATCTAACATCAATCATACTGCTCATACCATTATCAATCGCATTTAGCAGAATTCACCCAAGCATAAACAATTACAACAATAATTCCACATTTTCCGTACAACACATACCCAAAAACACATATCAATTTCTCATGTCTTTTACTTCATAAATTCAATAGAACCTAACTCATGCAATCCAAATTAATAAATCAACAAATTTGAGACCTAGCTTCCCTTACCTCGATATTGGCACGGCTCAATCAAAACCCCGATAGCTTGCTCTTACTCAAAATAAGCTAGAACCACCTATAGGTTGTCAAATTGGAAAGGAAAAACAGGTTTTAGATCCTAAATTTGATTAGGAATTTGGGGAAAACTCAGAAAAGGTACATGCAACAGTTTCATTGCATGATCGAAACTTCCAAAAGCACAGGAGGATGAAGAACGACTTACCGATGGAAGAATTGGGAAATCGACCAGTTAAATTGAAGCTTGTAGTGCCCAGATTTCTTAATTACTTCCTGATTTTAGGAACAATTGGTTCAGTGAAGAGAACAAGAAGAGAGAAGGTAGAGAGAGGGCAAAGGAAGAAGGAGGAGAAGATTTTCTAGAGAGAATGGGATTTTGAGTTACTGACCCAAGTGCTCTGAAAAATCTGGTTCTTACAGATTGTATAATTTAATTCTCCTAATGTTTCATCCATGAATTAGTTTTCTTCGTAATCGTTATGGATGAAGATATATACCAAAGTCTTTTATATGAAAATTTCAATTCAAGTATCTCATCAGAAATGTATTCACCCACGAAACTCCAAACAAAGTTGCAAAGTATAATTATTTTTTGAATCATTTAGGATTAAAACCAATAGTTTAGTATGAAATTCAATAAACAAGGAGTTATGTCCATGCATACTTTGTTTACTAACTAATTCTTCTAAAATGGTTTCAGCTCATTACCTCAAATTCCTTCACGATATAACAAAAAACTTATCATAAATTGAAATCAAACACATTTTTTTTTATTATCATTAACTTATCGTGAATTTCTACAATTAAACAAGATATTTTTGAAAAGTGATAGACAGAAAAATAATAATGTTTTTTTAGACTAACTAATGATAAAACAATTATGTCATTGATATGATTTAATTTTAATATATCTGAAGCCTTCTTAGCAAAAAAATATTTTCACACTAGACTTAAAACTATTCCTTAATATAATGTACAATATGCCGGTAGGTTTTCAACCTAATTTCTTTTACAAACATAATCAAAATAAGTTCATAGATATAATATTACCATATCAAAATAAAAAAATGAAATTACTTATAGAGAATACAAAAAATGAAATGTAATCATTTTCATTAGCAAATATAAAAAATGAAAATTCTCCAAATTACCTTAAGGAAATATTCAACTTGACCTCAGCTTTCTCCTTATGACAATAAAGAAACCTGAATGAACACTATTACAGGATTGTCTATAGATAGTGATAAATCAATAGTGTTTTTGTTTAAAACAAAACACTATCTATGAATGTGTTAAACAATAGGTAACGTGTTTTAAAATAAATGTTATTTATAACTATGACAATAGATAAAATTTTTTAAAAAAAAAACGTTATCTATAGATATTTAATATTATTTTTTTAATTTAGAATTTAAAATAGATCAATAGATAGTGTTTTTTTTAAAGCATTATCTATTGAAACACAATAGATAACACTTTTTTTTAAAAATGATATCTTTTAAAAGACAATAGATAACACTTCTTAAGATAAGTGTAATTTATGGGTCTTAAAAAAGTTTTGATAACAATTTTCGCTTCCTGTTTTTCCTTCACTGTTCGACTTTGGCTTTGCTCTTTCGTTCAAATTCGTTCAGTCTCTCGTTTTCATCACCAGTGCTTTTGCATTGCTTCAAGTTGTAGTGCTTAGTTCATCTACTTGTTCATGTATCATGTTCCCTCCTTCTCTTCTATGTTTCTCGTTTGCCCTCCTTCATCAGGTGTTGATTGTGTCATTGTCTGTAACACCTGTTTTAGAACTTCGTTCGTGTACTACTGTAGGATTCCCGTTCGTGCACTGGGTTTGGGATTTCATTCTTACCCGCATTGTTGTCGAGGCAAACCTTGAGGGAGAACGACACTCCTCCTTTGGTGAGTCTTCTCCCTTCACATTCCACCAACAATTTTGAATCTGATATATGAATACTTTAGATGTAGGCCCTGATGAATTGTTAAACATTAGGTTGTTGAGGTACCACATATTTTCTTATTTGCTTGATTTTAAATTTATTGTTGTGAACCCTAGGGTTTGCCAATTGTTTTCAAATGTAGCCTCGAAGAAAAAAGGTGAGTCTTACTGGACATGAAGTGAGTCATCCGGTTTAAACACAATTCTCAACACATTACATGCATAGTTTCAATAATATGCATTTCCCATCAATAATAAAGTTTATAACTCATTTCTCATTATCTTTCATGCATAGTCTCAATACTATACATTAACTCACCAATCATAAATTACAAATTCATAATTTAACTAGATATTACCCACAACAATTTCACGTTAACCCACATCAATGCAAAAACCCTTTTAAAACCATTTTTACTTCTGAAATTCTCCACGCACAAAGTCCATGTTTTATCACTAAGGCTCACTCTCACATATTCATTGCAATTCAAAAAGAAAACTACTAAATAATTTTTAACAATGTAATTTATTCTCTTTTTCTTTTACATTGTAGCACACATAACAAGATAATTATGTTATTATTATTATTAATTAGTTTATTTCGTTTTTATTTTAGGTTAATTATACGTTATATTATTTTATTATATCTTATATCTATTTTTATTTCATTTTCATTTTATATTATTTTATTTTGATTCTGTTTTATTTTACGTATTTCATATTATATTTTTTTTATTTCATTTTGTTCCACCTCATTTTAATTCTATTTTTTTATTATACTTTATTATATTTTACTATACTATATAATTATTTTATTTCGTTTTTTATATATTAGTTTATTTTATTGTATTTTATTTGATCTCTTTTAAAGAAAAGAAAAAAAAGAAAAAAGTTATTTTAACAACTCTTTTATAAGAACTTTTTGACAATGCATATGTGGTAGCTTGTGATTGGTCCATTTCAAATGTTTTTTAAACATAAATTCAAACAGACCAATAAAGTGATGACATATGTCTTGTTGTCAAAAAGTTGTTAAAAAAAGTTGGGGTTATGTTTTTGGTCCCTTAACTTTCAATGAAAATTGGAATTAGTCCCTCTTCAAAACTTTGACATAATTTAGTCTCCCAACTTTAGAAATGTATGAATTTAGTCTTTTTAACTAAAGTTTGTAGGTTTACTTGATGTTTCAAGCACGTTTCATGATAGCATTTAGGTTGCTTACCTGGTTGACACTTTTTTGCTTCACTATTAACTAAGAAACGCATTTGAAACACCAAATAAACCTAACAAAATTTAGTTAAAAGGACTAAATTCATACATTTCTAAAGTTGAGATACTAAATTAGGCAAAGTTTTGAAGATGAACTAATTCCAATTTTCACTAAAAGGTAAGGGACCAAAAACATATTTAACCCAAAAAAGTTGTCAAAAATATCAGAATCCAAGAAAAAAAAAAGTGATGACCAGATTGCACTCAACGTTCATTACACTTAACGTTCATTTTTTTGGGGTCTTAAATCTTTTTCTATCAGGCATCTATCAATTTTTTTTGTGAAAATCTTTGGCTCAGACCTGTACTGCAGCAAGAAGTCAATAGAAAACTTTAATTGGTAGCAGGCATGAAACAATGAGTGTCAGGAGGCTGTCAGCCTTGGAGTGCTCACGCAAGATTCAAAAGATTGAAAAGAAAAACCAATCAAAGAGAGAAAAAATAGATAATCATTCAGACAAGGCGGAACGAATCCTGGAGGCAACGATCCCTTTTCATTCCTTCCCCATCATACCACACCTATCCCAACGCCTAAAACATAGAGGAGGCCAAGATCTGCATTCTTTCTGTCAAGATAACATTCATATTCACCCATCGCCAAAGCCATCTTGATACTCACGACTACTACCAACACCCTTCCACCATCTTCATCTTAATCAAGTTTCCATTCACATCCTTCTTACCGTACTTCTCTCCTATTTCCCTGCATTCAAAACAAAAATAGAGAAGGCCAAATCAACATCCTGTTCGACTTAACCTATCAACCACCAAAAATCACAAGGGCCACTTCCTCGGAAAGACAGAAAGCACAATACAGAGGAGGCATTCCCAGTCACGGTGTTGTGGTGTGGCGGTGAGCGGCATCACCGACGAGGAGTCAAGATTCGCAGTGGTGAACCTGGGAAAAGATGAACCTCATTCGAAGGGAAGGTAGCGTCGGTAACGGCCTCCAAGGATGACGGCGGTGAAGTAGAGGCGGTTACTGGTACCAACGACGCAGTATCGGCAGTGGCTTCGACCGGTGGGAGAAAAGGAGACGAAGTTGGGGAAAGGACAGCTGGATCTTGGCCTCTTTTGTTTGAAGTAGAGATCATGTTTTGAATCTAGAAGAAGAAGAAGAAACCCTGGTTTCTGATCTGAAGTGAAAAATGGGCCTTGGGCTGGGCCCTTACCCTGCAAATTCATTGCTGCACCTCGTGGGCTCGGACTCCTACAGGAATGATTGATATTACCGATGGCTTACCGATGGCCAACATACCGTCGGTAATTAGCATTTACCGACGGCTTACTAACAGGTTTTTTAGCCGTCGATAATTACCGAAGGATTTTGGCCGTCGGTAAATGTCGCAACCTGGTTCATGTTCTTCCTCTTACTTCCTCACTCTGTGTCATTTTTTTTTCATTTCTACGAACTCCAACACCAAAGCAGCATCACGCGAATAACCACAGGGAATCATGGAGAGTCGAGCTCGCCGAAAAAGTTTAGGATCGGTGATGTTGTGTCATTTTATCATGGAGAGTTGAGCTCGCCGGAAAAGTTTAGGACCAGTGATGTTGTGTCATTTTATCATGCATAGTTGAGCTCGCCGGAAAAGTGGAGCTCGCCGAAAAAGTTGAGAGCATCCTGTGATGGTGGAGAGTATCCTACGATGGTGGAGAGCAACCCGCAATGGTAGAGAGCTAAAGCCACAAGATGGTAAGAAGAAATGAGAAATGAGTAGTGATGGTGTGAAACTGAGATGGTAAAGAAAAATGAGGAGAAATGAGTGTGTTTGCCACATATATTGACATTGGAGGCGGAATTTGGGCGGGAAAATTCCTGCTCTTTTTACCGACGAACATGGGCCTTCGGTAAATCCGTCGGTAATGTCGGTAAGTGAAATAATGGGCTGGAAAATTCCCACTCTTTTTACCGACGGACAGCCGGTAGATGAAACTACGCCGTAGATGAACATATGTCAGCCACAAATGCAACTACGTCGTAGATGAAACTGCGTCGTAGATGCAAATGCACTTCGTTGTTCGACAGGTGTTAACCGCAGTTCCATCTGCGCTTAACCCTGCATCTCCCTGCCTAGAGTTCATACATAGTTCATACAGAAAAAATATGATCACAGATCAAGGAACGAAATACTAACATATGTTCATCATTCTCACACCCACAAAATCAACAAGATCAATGAAAAATAACTAACTTGGACGCCAGAGAAAATTGATATACCTCTCTCAAAAGAAGATCTGCTACCCAACTAACGGCATACTGCACAGACGACCAACAGAGAGGAGGAGGGGAAGCAGCTACACTTTCAATGGTAAAAAATAGGGAGGAGGGGAAGACGGCCAAAGGGAGAAAGAAGATATATTAAAGGGGGTGTGTTAAGACTTTGGCAAGCATACCAAATCGTTCAAGTAGTAAAACCAATAAGACTGGATATCGTTTCCCAAGAGACTCGGTTAATACTTTATAGTCGTATAAATATCTAACTAACTTAGACTAACGAATAATCCCTTTAATATGAATTTGTGCAATGAAACTAAACATAATGCATAAATGATAAAATGAACTTCTTGGGGTTAAAACACTTGAAGCTGAAATAATTTATGATGATATGGAATGGATATGTTGGAGAATGATTTCAACTATTACACTCCTATGCAAATGCACAATCACTTCTTCTTCAACTATTTGCTCTTGTCAACTTGCTAAGTTACTTAAACCCAATCCCTTGGTGAGAAAGCCTAGATTCACTTATTAAATCCCAATCCCTTGGCAACCTAACAAGTTCACCCGCATTAAGAAAAGAAGTTTAAGACAACCAAAGGTCCTAGCTCTATCCCTAGACACTATTTCCTTAGGTGTTTATTCCAGTTCAAGATTCACACAACATTTCCCAACATTAAGCAAACCCTAAAATCATGCTATGGTTGATCAAGTCATAACAAGATTTAAGCAAAGAACAAAAACACTAGCAAGTAATGAAAGAAGCATATTTTCATTCAAAACAAATGCATTTACAAGTGAGTTTTATAGTTTACATCATTCCCCAACAAAAAGAACTTAGCTCTCCATAGTCATGGAGAGCTTGAGCTTACAATGGAAGAAAATGGAGTAGATGGAGACCCAAGGAGGAAGAATGGAGAGTTCCCACAGCCCAAAACCAGCTCCGAGAGGTGCCCAGGTGCCACTTTGCAGAGAAACTTAAACAAAACATCCCTTTTTTAGCTCTTCCTTGGTTCCCCACTGTTAGCATAAAGCTAAAGAGAAGAAATTTTGATGATGTCTCAAAGTCAAGTCTCAAGTGCTCTTATTTCAGGAAGATCTTCATGAAGAATTGTTTTTATATTAAAGCTTTTTTAATTTAGTAGATTGATGTATAGGATGTGGTTTATCTTTGATTCTATATATTGTTTGTCTTACGTTGTGTTAAAATTAATTTTTAAATTAGAAAACCTCATTTTATACTCAAGATAATCGATTATTATATTATAATAATCAATTATCAATAATTAATTATGACTTGTCATAATTGATTATCATGAGCAATTATGAGAATTTTTAAGCAAGTTTTTTACCGTTGTGCATTCATTAAATGCATAATCAATTACCATAAGTGGAAAATTGATTATCACAATTAATTAGTTGACAACGGAATTTTGGAGGTATCCTTGAGTGAGATCTCTATAAATTAAATTGGGACTCTCATTCTAAAATACGACGGAAAATATAAAGTGTATTTTTCTATATTCTTATCTGCAGTGTGCGGTGATAAGTGTTCTGGGGTTTGTTGAACCCCTGTGCTGTGGCTTTGAGAACTTAGCGTGTTGGCATAGAGCGAGAACTTTCACAGGTGGTGTGATTGAGTGCGGTTGCTGTTGGCATAGAGCGAGAACTTTCACCAGGAGTGTGATTGAGTGCTGTTGCTGTTGCTGAGTTGAAAGCCTATCATCCTTCGTGAAGCATTCGGAGGAGGTGTTCATCCTTTGTGAAGATTCAAAGGAGGTGTTCATCCCTTGTGGGTTACAAGGGAAGTGAGTTTCATCTCTTGTAGTAACAAGAGAGGTGTTCTAACCTTAAACTGTTTTATTTTCTTTGTGATTGTAACAGTTTGTTGGTTTGTGCTAGTGAAGCGTTAATTCTCAGTTGAGATTAACAACTGGATGTAGGATCTCTATGATCTGAACCAGTATAAAAATTACCTGTGCAATTTTCTCTCTTCCTTACTCTTTTAATTTCTTTAAATTGTTTTAAGGAAATTATTTTTATTGAGAAAATTATCAAAAGAACGATTTGTGATAAGAAACCAATTCACCCCCTCTTGGTTTGTTGAACGTGTTAACCATTTCGCTGCATCGCTCTGACACCCACTCTTGATAGTTTGAATGTCCTTCCAAAGCAGACAAAGTTCCTACAAAATTTGAGGAATTAGTGATGAAAACTGGTGAGTGTAACCTAAGCTGAAGTTATTTACAAAGTTAGATTAAAGAGAGGATTAAGCATGTTTCAAGCTTCAAGAGAGTTGATTTGGTAAGAAAATTGCACCATAGACAATGGTAGGAATTACCGTTATCAACTGTGTTGTATGTTCCTATGTTGATTGTTTGATATATTTGTGGAACATGCTTACATGCTTATGTGCAATGTGAAATGCTTCATTAAAATGAAAAACCGCAAGCACTTTCATGAACTTATAACTGTGTGACAAGGTTATAGTACAGTCGACTACATTATAAATGGATTCGACTATGCTAAAATCTTTGCACAGATTTTGAGAATCAGTGTTGTGTGATGTTTTGAGTTGAAAAGAATTTCAAAGTGTTTTTTCATGTGTCAGTCGACTTTGTGTGGTTTACATTCGATTGTGTTTTTTATCTGATTTGGAATTTTGTTATGCTCTATGCGCTCCAACGGCTATATTTTTAAAAGTTAGTTGACCATTGGTGACTTGGTCAACTGTATCAAATGTGTGTTGATTTTGGTTGACTGAGAGCTACTTTGTTGACTGTCTGTTATAACTGTAATAATACAGTCGACTGCATTAGTAGCCTATTCGACTGAGAAACAATCTGATAGACAAAAATCTATAAATTGGCTGAACACGAGTTGTTCAGGGACTTTTGATGATCTAACATTTGCATTGTTGTTTCAGATTGAATTATTTGTGATTACAGCTCGAAGAACTCTCCAAGAACACGGTGGTGATATTTCTTGAGAGAGATTCAAAGGGAGATAGCTTGTGCACTCATTGTCTGATCAAATACTGCACAAAGAAGGTGCTTCTGGGTTGATCACTTCAGACTTTACATCCTTTGAAGACTGCTGCATTTGTTCAGGCTTGGCATCCTGTGAAGACTGCTGGGAATTGTACCTGTTGTGATACAGGGGTTTCACGTTGAGGATTGTTCGACGTGGTGTTCAGATTGCAAAAGAGGGGGTTCTTGCTGCAAGTCTGGTTTTTGTTATTGTAGCTATATTTTGGTTTTGGGGTAGAGAGGAGATTTATATTTTGATGTGAGGTCTTCTATAAATTCCTTGTTGTAAAAACTGCAACCATTATAGTGCATTTGCTTCCTGGGTTGGAAGGACACTGGATGTAGGCATTGTTGGCCGAACCAGTATAAAAACCAGCGTTTGATTTTATCTATCCCTGCACTCTTTAATTTCAGTCGACTTTACTATTTTCGCAGTTAACTACGTTTTTCCGCTGCATATAAATTTTCATTACTTGCATTTCAAGAAAGAGTAAAAAGCTTTGTACTTTTGATAAAAGATTGCGAAAAGATTTTGTTTTTGAAACATCACCAATTCACCACCCCCTCCCCCCTCTTGGTGTAAAAACGAAGCCTACCTATTTTTCAACAAAATCAATTAGCAAACATATCATCAAAAACAAACATTCATAAATAAAGATATTACTGAATATAAGAGGGTTCAAAGTGGGTTATATCTCACTCCAACACCTAGGATATTTAGCTCCTCATAATGAATGGAAAGAAGTTAATACATGGAAGATACTTCATCTCATAGTCCTCTAAAGATGTTCTCTAAAATACACAGGAAGTGTGTGAGAGGACTATCTACATTCTCTCACTACATCTCTAAAGAATATCTAAAAGTACCCTCAAGATTTCTCCAAAAAGTCTCTTAAAATAGAGGTGTAATCTTGTTTTTATAGACTCTAACAATGTGGCTTCAACGGTGACTTTTGTGGCTCCAATTGTGAGGGTTTTCTCCCAATGTGGGTTTCCTCTGTGGCTTAAGTTGTGCATTTATGGGTTAGAGCCTCCTGAGATTACTTCTAGGTGAAGGATTCTTCATGCCTTGAACCTCACGTCAGAGCTTGAGGTTTCCCTTTGGATTTTCTTCGTGTGGCTCAAGTCCCAGATTTCTAGCTATAGTCGAGTTGAAGTCAATTTGCTATGAAATGTTCAAAATTTCTTTGTTTTCTTCTTAATTCAACTTTGACTCTTGAATTTCATAAAAATCTACAAAAAAATAAAATTGGAGTGATTAGCACATTTATTTAACAGAACCAAAGCAAGATAAGTATCAAATTATCATTAAAATTAGCTCATATTGCACACATATAAAATGAAGTTGAGTTGAGTACACTTGCTCCTATGCAAATAAATAACTAGTTAGAATAACAAACACTTGCTCCTTTTACTTAAAGCCATTTTTTTACATGCATCTCCACAAGGAATTCAGGAGATAATTAAATACCATTTATAAAAAAATATTTTATACTCATTTGGAAAATCTATATTATGTAGAATTATTTTTTTGGAAATTTAATTTACAATATTTCAATAATTAGACTACTGTTTGGTCATTCATAATTCATAAGTGTAATCCCATGATGCTTTTTTTTTATGGAAATAGTATAAATACTAAGAAGCTTAAAAATAAAATAACCAATGCTAAAGTGAGAAAGTGATGATTACCGAAATTATTCTCCAAATGTCCCAATATAGATGGCTTGCAAGTGCATATACTTCTCAACTTCATCAAGCAATTGCTCTACTTTGGTTGTCACTAGGTTGCTCATATGTGTCATCATGAAAACATTAATAACTCAGTGGTTTAAGGGCTGAGTTGAAATATATTTAACTAATATTTCTCATTATGAGAAGTGATAGCTAACTAATAACTAATATTTCTCAATTCAAAAAGGTCTTCTCTAACTACAACATTTATTGTAAAAGTACAACATTTATTGTTTGTTAGTATGAAAAAATTTACATTCTCTAACTAGTTTGAGATAAATAATTATTATAGTAATACCCAATAGTATAAATAGGGACTCACTATCATGGTGACAACACAAGACTCTTCATCATGCATTATGTTACCATATAGCAAATAGTTGTGGAAAAATCCTATGCATTGCATACTGCCTAATAAGTCATTTTCCAAAGTAGATAATTTTACAATTGCATCTCACCCAATTAACCTTCAATACTTAATTTTATCTTCTGGTAACACAAATAGTTTTCCAAATTTCTTAGCACCATTGCAAAGTTTGCAAGTTTTAGATCTTTCTCATAACATAATTCGTCGAAACATTCCCCAAATGGTTACACGACGAGAACCTCTTGTGCTCTTTAAGAACATTAGTTTCACTGATTTACGTTTCAACAAGTTGTAAGGACATCTTCCAATTCCACCTAATGATCTTGAATTCTTTTCATACTCAAATAATGAGTTGACTGAGCACATTTCTTTAGCAATTAATGTGTAACACAAACACCTTTTCTATACTCAATTTGATTCACAACAACTTGAGAGGAATTAGACCAAATTTTTAAGTACTAAAGTAAATTAGTAACTAGTCAAAAAAGTATCACTAGTACAAAAATCATATTTTATGACGTACAAAAACGAATTATGACGTACATAATTTTATACGTTATAATAGGTCTACACATTTTATGACGTAGTAAAAATTTACGTCATCTGAACATATTATGACACAGTTTCTAAAATCAATCCATTTTTTTTATATGAATATTGGAGAAAATTGTTTCGAATTGATATTAATTTTTGTATTTATAACGTACATAGTTTTGTACGTTATAATAGGTTTACATATTTTATGACTTATAACGTACATAGTTTTGTACGTTATAATAGGTCTAAAAAGTCATTTTTGTACGTACAAAAATCATATTTTATGATGTACAAAAATAACTTATAACGTACATAGTTTTGTATGTTATAATAGGTCTACATATTGTATATTATGTAGACCTATTATAACATACAAAACTATGTATGTTATAGTTCGTTTTTGTACGTCATAAAATATGATTTTTGTACTAGTAAAGTTTCACTAAAAATTAAACAATTAATTAATTAATTAACTTTGCTTAATTGGATGACTTTATTTTATATGAAAACATGTTAAAGGACCCATTTCTCTTATTTTTATGTCTTTTGACTACCTAAAATCCACACACCATTAGAGTGTCATAAATTCCAAAAGCTTATTTTAAGAAAAATTTATATAAATGCCTTTGCTCACTACACTTCATGGCTTGACTTTGTTCTTTTCTCGTTCTCTATCTCTTATTGTTGATACCTTCAGTCTTCAACATTGGGTAAGTTTCACATTCTTCATTCTTTTGCTTCTTGATCACTAATGCTTACTCAATCACAAAGTCTTTATCTTTTCTTTGATAGTAAGTTATGTTGTTGTAGTTTCTGAAGTGTGAGATGTGCTGGAACAACCTAATGGGTTTTATGTCTAGCCAGGATTTTTCTTTTTCCTTAGTTGTTACGGTGGTATATTTTTTCTGAAAGAAAATGTCATGCCGTGAGAAAATAAGAGAAAAATGTAAAGAAAATTACGTGAAAAGAAAACGAAAGAAAAACTATTTGTTTCTTGGTTCTGTGTTTCTGTTCTGAATTTTCTGCGTTTCTTTATATCAAGGAACGGTTTACTGAACATGGCTGGACTATATGAACTCTTTGCATATTTAAGAATCAAAGCAAAAGAGTTCAGTTCATTTTTAGGAAACTTAGTAACCTCAACAATGCAATATGGTATCTATATGTACTTCATTTTGTTTCTAAAACTTTTGCTGCTTGGAAAATAAATTGCAGTTTCGAAAGACATCACTTTACATTGTACGACATCATACATATGTTTTCCTGACTATGGTTTGACTGTAAGGGCTTTTGCATATTTAAGTTACATTCTTAACATTCTGGATGATGCATTTTGAACCTCCACTTTCCTTCTAAGGGTATTCATTAGTTTGGAACTGTTTCTTCAGTTTGTATCTGCAAGAATATTTGGATAATCACATACAATAAAGAACTGAACGTGTGAAAACATGTTTCTCAACTAGGCCTACACTGAACTTATGTTTAGTCATTCATAAGGAAGTGATTAAGTTGTTACAGATGTAGAGGTCATAAATTTAATAAATTGTGTGTATATATGCATTAAATATATAATGTCATGTATATGTACTTGAATAACATTCAGAAGCTTTCACTGTTTTATTCATTAGAAATCTGTGAATCTCCTTGTTAATCCAAATAGATATCTTTTAATTAATCTGTGAATCTAAGTTTTTTCTTGTTCTTGTGTCTAGGTAAGGCAAAAAAGTTTGCATTTAGGATGGGTAAAACAATTGAGTTGTATGGATTTCCTATTACTGTTAAAGCGGTTGATGTGAGGAAATTTGTAGAGAATTTTACTGGTGAAGGAACTATCCAAACTTTGAAGGTAAGACATGGGAAAGGTCGGGTTACAAGAGCATTCGCTATTATTCAATTCACCATAAAAGACTTTGCTGAATCAATGATGTTGAGGGCTAATTACGTTTCATTACGGTATCGAACTGCTTATTTGAAAGCTCGGGTAATGGAAAGAGATATTGAGAAGATAAGTGAGAATGTGCCCAGTTTGGAAGGTGTGAAACTGTATTTTGGTTGTCAGATCTCTAAAGAAAGGTTTGCTGTTTTGGAGAGAATGCAGAATGTCAGTTTAAGTTTTGGGAGTGGAAAGGGAAAGGTGGTGTTGAAATTTTCACATAACTTTGTGCAATACAAAATTCAGCTTTCATACCAAAACATTCGGAAGGTTGAGCTGCTTCGACCACGGGATAAAACTGCACGTTATCTCCTTGTTCAGGTAGTCAACTTAAAGCATGTAGCTATTTATGCCATTAGATTTTACTTAAAGCTAACTACTTCAACTCTCATTATGATTCGTTTCAATTTCTATGATTCTCTTTGTATTTAGCTAGTATTGGTGTGATTGACAAATGTTGCATCCTATTCATTTTGCTTTAATTGCTAGTTACTTGGTGCTCCCCGGATATTTGAGTACGACGCATGTACGTGCACAGACGAATATGACAAAATATTTCCTTTGTACAACTACTACAAAGATGTCCGTGATGAGCAATGGACAAGAACGACATATTTCACTACGGACTGTTGTATTGGGCAGTCCTCTGCCATATGTCTGGAGCTAGTGGCCAGAATTTGCAAAATTTCAAGGATATCTTTGCTAATTACGAGGAAAGTGAGAGGCAATACACATTACAGATAGGAGTTCCCTTTTCTAAAAATGGGAGTCTTGTGCCCATTGTTGATCCTCGAGGTGTTGAAATACCATTTGACATTTTGTTCAAAGTCAATTCATTGGTTCAGCATGTATGTCTAACTGGACCTGCACTCGACGGTGACTTCTATCGCTTGGTTGATCCACGCAATACTCCCCTTGATTTTATTGAAAATGCCTTGGAAAAAATGTACTACTCTAAGGAATTCTGTTATGATCCCACAAAGTGGTTGACTAAACAATACAAAAGGTACCTTCAATCAAATTCAAAGAATGGTCCTCGGTCACCTGCAATATCTTTGGATGCAGGGTTGGTGTATGTTCGCAGGGTTCAGATCACACCTTGCAAAGTTTACTTTTGTGGTCCAGAGATTAACGTCTCAAATCGTGTTCTCCGTCATTTCCATCAACATTTAGATAACTTCATACGTGTTTCATTTGTCGATGAGGAGTTGGATAAACGGTTTTCAACTGATCTGTCATCACGTGCTCAGAACAAGAAAACTGACTTGTACACGATGACATCATTAAAAATGGCATTGTTATTGGCGATAAGAAGTTTGAATTTCTAGCATTCTCATCAAGTCAGTTGAGGGAAAATTCTCTCTGGATGTTTTATGACATAGTAAAACTTTACGTCATCTGAACATATTATGACACGTTTTCTAAAATCAGTTCATTTTTTAAAATGTGTAGACCTATTATAACGTACAAAACTATGTACGTCATAGTTCGTTTTTGTACATCATAAAATATGATTTTTGTACTAGTGGTATTATTCAGTTTATACTTTTCTCTCTATAAATACTTTCCTTTAAGTAACTTCTGCATGCCTTCTACTTTCAACACTCTGTAAATTCTACTTTTTTTTATCCGGGCAGCAATATCCGGTTGCGGTGGAGAGACTTTTGCTAAATGTTATCAAGCGGGAGTTGAGGATTGTTAGGATAAACATGTTGATGTTCACAGATTTAAGTACTTGAAGGGCTATGTTGAAAAGCGTAAGGCCTTGGAAGTCATAAGTAAAGAAAAAGCCGCCGAACTTGAAAAAGCCCCTAATAGGGAAAAAGCCGCCGAACTTGAAAAAGCCCCTAATAAGGAAAAAGCCGCCATTTCTGAAGAAAAAACCTTCAATGAGGAAAAAAAATCTTCCAGGAAACAGTTGACCGTTGAGATGCAATCACAATTCAAGCGGGCTATTGAAACTTTTGGAATAGGTATGTATATTTCTTAGAATCTTTTTATTTCTATTAAAGTCTTTGCTTTTATTAATTATATTTCTTCCTTATTTAGGAGATTTTAATTATCAGGTATGATTAGGATATCCCTGAAATATTGGGATTCTTTCTTTAGGAGCTATTATTATACTTCCTAAAATAGCTTTCTAACATTGTGATAGACCGTTGTTAGTCTACAGGAGGAGGAAGAGAGTTAGTTGACTTAACTGCCACAGTTAAGTAGTTGTGGGTTTGAGGCGGGGGTTTATAAATATCAGTCGTTTAGTTGTAGTGGGGGATTTTTTGGGTGAATTGTAGAATACCTAACGGGTTCTTGAAACTCTATTGAGAGAGGTTATGCTCTCGGATATTCATTTGTACATTGAGAATACTTGTGAATATACAACATTCTTTCATTCTTTCTGGTGTTTGGTGTGAGTGAGTGCTCTGCAATTGGGTTTTCTAATTAGGAACCTAACAATTTTGGTCCGACCTGCCGGATCCTTGAACGAGGGGGCGCGGGATATTCATGGAGGGAAAAACTGACGGAAGATTTAACGTGATGGAGGGATGGATGGAAACAGTGGAGATTGCGGTCAGTGGGATCAACGTGGAGACTAGAGCGTTGCGCCAAGATACGTTGGCAATACGTAAAGAATTGAAGGAAATTGCGAAAGCATTGGGGGAAATAGGACGACGAGGAGACGAACCCCAATCGGAGGATGGTGAGGCGTCGGTGAACGGGAATATTAAGAAATCAGGGGAGGACGACGACGGTGGAGGGAGTGGACGAACGGATAGTGTGATCAATTGGAGGAAGAAAGTGGAATTACCCACTTTCGAAGGGTCAGACCCTCTTATCTGGATCCATCGGGCAGACAGGTTCTTTGACCTGCAAGGAGTGACGGAGGATAAAGAAAAGGTGAGGCTAGCATACGTGAGCATGGAGGGCAGCGCAGGGTACTGGTTCAGGTTCTGGAAGGAGAAAACAAGGAACCAATCATGGGCGGGGTTGAAGGAAGCAATCATCACACGGAAAATGTGTAGATCTATTATAACATACAAAACTATGTACGTCATAGTTCGTTTTTGTACGTCATAAAATATGATTTTTGTACTAGTGTATATATGTAAAATACTTACCATTTCAAACATACTTATCTGTTTCTTAGTTTAACTAATTCGAGTACAATCAATTTAAAAATAAATATTACGTGGCAGCTACCAAATGCATAATAAGTTTATATTAAAACACTTTTAAGAAGGAAAAAAATATTATAAATATGTAATTGTTATAGTGAGAATAGAATCTACCTCTAATATTGTGTATTTTAATTTATAATACAAGAGTAAAATTACATAAGTTTTTCTGTTAATTTATCCTTGTTTAATATGGTCAATTATTCATTATGAATAACAAAAATACATAACATTTTTAATTATTCTTATTTAAAAAAATTAACTTTAAAACCATGAAATAAAACGCACAGTAATCTGCATGATGAAGAAAGTCTATCTTTAATTACTAGTTTACAATGTCTTGTCTCCCTAACAATTAATCTGTATTACACATGCACAGAAGCTTAAAGGCAATCAACCCTCATATCTCTATGTCTAGGCAATACTGCTTTTGGGAGAAATTCCCCAGATCTAGATTTCCCCTTATGTGTCCATATCGACAAAATCAATTATCATACTATGAATGAGTTTAAACAAAGCAAGCATATAGTATAGAGGAAAAACCCTAACAATTAATGAAAGAAGCATGTATAATATAAATCAATTCAAATGCAAGAGAGTTTAAAGATTACATCTTCTCCAATAACAAATGAGGCTAGTTCTCCACCGCCATGGAGAAACTAGGTGTACAATGAAATGAAATGAAGATGAAACCCTAGAAAGAGAAGAGGAGAGCTCTCACATCCCCAAATCTACCCCCAAAGGGGTGAAAAACGTGATTTTGTGCTCAAGCCATCAAAATATACAAACCCTAGGGCGTCTAGGTCTTAAATAGATCATAAAAATAACATAAAACATGTCCAAGTCCACATCGTTGGCGTTTAGCGCCCCACTTAGGGTGCCTGGGTGAGCTTGCGAGAGGATGGCGTTGAGGGCCCCTTAAAGGGCGCCCAGGCGTGATTTGCAACACTTAAAACTGGCACTCGAGGTTACTTTTTTTGGGCTCAACCGCTCAGCAGTACAAATTGCCGCTCAGTGCCAGTGGCAGCTTTTCAACACTCTTTTTTTTGTTGTTCTGTTCATCCCTTATGAGTTCCAACTCCTCGATACTTTTGCTCTTTTTTCAAATCATCCAGTAACCTACAAAATTTAGGGAATTTAGTGATAAAATCATTAAGTATGACCTAAATTCTCTTATTCATAAAACTAAAGCAAAAACATGAGTTAAAGCAAGTTTCTAAGTAAAAAAAGGGTCCATTTAGTATCAAAACTGAATCACAGATAATGGTATTTTAACCATTATCATTGGGGTACGTCGAGCTACCAGGTTGTGTGGACTGAGTTGTCAAGCTTCCCTCCAAGGTCGAGCTGCGAGTTTGTGTGGACCGAACTATCAAGATTCCTTATAAGGTCGAGTTATGAAAGCTATAAAAAATTACATTTTATAAGGGCTATGGAGGTGCAAGAAGAAATTCCCCATCTATTGCAAGTAATACTCAGGGGACCCGACCACCGGCACTGCACACACCATTATTAAAGTTGCTTCATTCATCCATGGAAGCATCTTTGTGTACTATCATCAACATGTCTCTAAGCCCACGATTGAAGATGTCAAACCAAATTAGAGCCTTCACTACCTCTGTTGTGATTTCCCCTTCTCAACACCAATGTTGCTTATTGCTCCGCGAGCATCTCCACAAAACATCCTCTACTAATCGAAACTCACTCACCAAGTTCATTCAAAGTTACAATTCCGTATTGCGTGCCAATTGGTTGTCCTCTATCTATGTGTTTGTTTTGAGGAATAGGGAAGTGAAGGCATCAAAGAATGCAAAAATAATAGAAATAAGTGAAGATAAATATTTTAGTTGAGAATTTTAGTTTAGAGTGTTATTATAGTTAATTTAGGCAATATTTTTTTTTTCAAAAGTTGGATACCTAGAAAATTATAACTTTTATGATTTTATACTCTTATAAAAATGTTTAGTTGTATTTTGTTTTTATTATTTTAAAAATATTTGAAGTATTCATAAATTTCTCTTTTATTATATATTTTTTTTTTGTCAAAATGGGTATATTTGTAATACTTTTGATACATTATATCTTCAGCAAATATAATCATTTTCATTAACAAATATAAAAAATGAAAGTTCTGTAAAATTACTTTTAAGTAAATATTCAACTTGACCTCCTTTCTTATATTAATCTTTCTGTTTTCTTTACCATTTTTTTTTTCTTTTTTTCTTCAATACAAGCAAGATGAATGAATGTCTTCGTTCATCATTTCCGTGGCTTTTGAAATAGTAAAACTGTAGGTTTTTGTCGTCTTCTTGTTTAATATTATCTCTAACAGGTTAGAATGCCTCAGACTTGCTGAGCTTTTCTATTCATGGGTGCTGTATTTGATTTCAGTTTTAGAAGCTGTCAACTAGTTTTATTTATTTATTTATTTATTTATTTATTTATTTTACATTTTTTCTCCTTATTATGTTTACCTTTTTTTACCTAAAAACGCAGAATTTTTAACACTTTTTTTACCTAAAAACGCAGAATTTTTAACACTTTGACATCAGGAAACAAACAAAAGTAGGGATTTGGCTCCCCGCCTCATTCTAATATCATTTTTCTAATTTATTATTTTTGATAAAAACCTAAAATTTTAAAAAAAAAATTAAAAAATATCAATTGATTATTTTTTAGGTAAAATACTAGTATATTATTTACTGATATTAAAAAATAATAAATAATTCAAAGTAATTTGAGAATGAGAAAGACAAGTTTATTATTATATTACTTTGAAGATTCAAAAATGGTTTTTAATTTTATGAAGTGAAAAACAATTTCACATCCTTTATCAAATTGAAACAATTTTTTAGATGTTCCAATTTTAAAGATTTTTTATATTGACAATAAAAGAATTATTTGTATTGACAATATAATTAAACATAAAAGTTTAGAATTTTTTTTTTTTTAAATATTGTTACTCCTTGTAGGATTCATATGCTATGATTGATATAAGAGTTGGAATTTTTGATAAAATAATTTTTAGAAAATCATTTTCTTTTTGACACAATTTAGTTTTTTATTTTATAAGTCTACCAATACGAAGAATAAAAATGCTTTCTTTTCTTACTGTTGTTGGAGGGTTATAATGTCACAAACTTTCTCACATGCATATAGCTTCAAGGTTAGTGTTGCCATTTCTAATTAATCTAGAGTTTATTTATGACATAATATTGCTTGCAAGATGTTCAATATAGTGTATGAGTGTATTATAGTTCAATGTAGTGTATTATAGCACAGATTTGGTAATAGTTCATTATGTGTTTTAAGATAAACCAAGAGTAACATTGTCTCAATTTATATTAATATTTTCTACATTTTAGTTAATACATTTATTGGAAAGTAATGTATTGTAAATATTAATCAAATATTAGTTTTGTTGAATTTCTTATAATATTTTTTGAACAATATAATTTCCTTTTAGAAATATGTCAGGTTGTTTATAAAAGTTGTTTATAACAAAATCTTCTTAATTATTGTCCTTATAACTAAAATAATATGTTAATTGTTAAACAGTAGTATCATGTTTTTATCATTAGATTATTTTATTCTGGCACTAAAAGGTAGGTATACTTTTTTAATATGAAATGTTTGTAGAATGGGAATGCATGATTCTATTGTTGCTCCTTTGTGCATTATATATTATATAGTTAAATAATGAGGAATATATTACATTTTATTGTATATCTAACTAGTTAATTTAACATTTAATTTATTAAATAATATGTTGTATTTCTATGAACTTACTATTGTTTTGTAGATGAGTAAGTGAGATAGATATGTGAACAAATAGTTTTATATAATCATGTGTAATTTAGATTCACGAGACATTATTTTTATTTTTTTCATGTGGTTTCATCCTCATTTTAATATTTTTAGGAGTTAAATTAAATATAAAAATAACGTTATCCATAAATAGAAAAGGAGTTATCTTTGTAAAAGGAAATTGAGATCAACACTTATTAATATACTATATTGTTATTATGTAAAGAATTTGATTATAAATCTATTGTGAAATTGTTTACTGTTTAGAAGGTTTCAGAAGTTTTAAAATTAAATAATATTAATTATTGACTTTTTTTATGAATTAGTATGAAAAAATATTATTTTCCTATTTATTATGTATTTTAAAATATGATTTTCAATTATACATTATAAGTTAATAATGATAAAAATGATAATGTGTTTATTATTATAAATTGAAATCAAATACATTTTTTTTTATTATCATTAACTTATAGTGAGTTTCAACAATTAAACAATATATTTTTGAAAAATGATAAAAAAAAAATAACATTTAATTTTCATATTAACAGATGACAAAACAATTATATCATTGATATTAGATTTAATACCTATTTTGGTCCCTTCTTTGGGGGGGTTTGTTCAAATTGGTCCCTCCTTTTTTCAAAAGTTCACTTAAGTCCTAAATTTCGCAAAAAGTGTTCAATTTGGTCCTTTTTGGTTACGGCGTTAAGTTTCTTAACGGCACAGATGCTAGGTGGATAGTTTGTGAGTACGTGTAACGTTCTGCTTTGCCACATGTTTAAAAAATAAAATAAATTGTGACGTGGAATATTGGAAATTGGTTTAAATTAGAAATTACAATAAGGGTTATATTAGAAATTGCAATTAGGGGTAAAAATTCGAATTAGGGTTAAATTAGTTTGGGGTAAAAATTTCGATTGTGATTGGGAAAAAGGGAAATTGAGAAATTGAAGAAGTGGTTTCGTCTTCGTCGTCGTCCATCGTCTTCATCAGCGCTGTAGGAGTTGATTTCTTGAAGGTTGGTGATTCGCAAGGTTCGTGGTGTGGTTCGCAAGGTTCGTGGTTTTGTTACTTACTCATTTCAATATTAATTGTTTGTGGTGTGGATGATTAAAATATGATTATGTTTATGTTATTGAAAGTTAAAATATGATTATGTTTGTGTTATTGATGCTTAAAATATGATTGTGTTTGTCCTGTTCATGGTTAAAATACGATTTCATGTTTGTCGTTTTCGTTGTTCAATGGGGTCCCCTGTTGGGTGTTGAAATTGGTCCCCTGTTGGGTGTTGAAAGTGGTCCTTGTTTGTTAATGTGGTCCCCCTTTTCATTTGCAGCATAGGGTTTGGGATGGGTGAGGAGAGGTTTAAGGTCGTGGTCCACCACGGTGGGACCTTAGTAAAGGACGTGTGTCCCTTTCAGTATATAGGTGGTCATATTTCATGTTGGGACATTGACCCCGACACATGGAGTTATTTTGGAGTTGTTGCTTCAATGAAAGAAATGGGTTACATGGAAGTAGAGGAGTTAGTTTACAGCATTGATAATATTTTGCATGGCCTGTGTGACGACAGTGGAGCTATGAATATGATTCAAATAGCTAGATGTTTGGGGAAAGTGCACTTATTTGTCGTGCATAAAGTTAGTGAACCAGAGGTTGTGGAAATTGAGAATGAGAAAGAGAATGACATCCTTTACCTTTGCCAAGGGCCTGCAGAGAGTGGTGGGGGTAATGGGTCTGAGGCAGTTGAGGTGGACAAAGTTGGTGCAGTTGATGTTGATGAAGTTGGTTCAGTTGAGGTCCATGAAGTGGGTGCAGTTGAGGTTGATGAAGTGGAGGTGGAGGTGGAGGCAGTGGAGGCAGTGGAGGAAGTGGAGGTGGAAGAGGAGGCAGTGGGTGCAGTGGAGGCTGAGGAAATGGGTGCAGTGGACGTTGAGGAGGAAGTAGAAAATAGTAGTGAGGAGGAAGTTGAAGTGGATTCTTGGGTAGAAAACATTAGTGAGGTTAGTGGTGAAGATGACATGGTGGAAGATATTGGAAGGGGGTTGTCCGATGATGATTGGGAGTCAGAACAGTTGTTAACTCCAGAAGGTAGTGAAGGTAGTGGTAGTGAGGAGGATGACAATGCTGCCAAACCAAGTCCATGTTCGTTTCCTAAATTTGGAAAGCAAAAGTCAATGGTAGACTACAAATGGGAAGTTGGGACTATTTTTAATGATAAAGAGGATTTTAAGGAAGCAATTAGAAACTATGCTATTCATACTGGGAGGGATCTTAAGTTCGTAAAGAATGATAAGCGTAGGGTTCGGGTGAGATGCATGGGGGCTCAAAAAAAGTGTCCATGGGTAGCTTACTTAGGATATTTGTCATCAAGAAAGATTTGGCAATTAAGGAAGATTGTTGATACCCATGCTTGCAGCAGGCAACTAAACATAAAAATGATTAATAGTAAATGGTTGAGTCATGAAGTAGATAAGGTGTTGCATGATAATCCAACTATAAAGGTACAAGATATACGTAACAAAGCACTTAGGAAATGGAACACCAAGGTCTCAATTTCCAAAGCAAGAAGGGTCAAGTTAATGGCAACAAATGAACGTGAAGGAGACTTTAAAGAAATTTAGAAGGATTCATGACTATGGACATGAGGTCTTGAGAAGTAACCCAGGTTCAACTGTTAAGATTAAAGTGAACAGTGATAATGGTGAGGCCATTTTTGAAAGAATTTATGTATGTTTGGATGCATGTAAGAAGAGTTTTGCAAGTTGCAGGCCCATCATATTTTTAGATGGTTGTTTTTTGAAAGGCATATATAAGGGAGAGTTGCTAACAGCAGTTGGTAGGGACCCAAATGACCAAATGCTTCCCATAGCATATGCAGTAGTTGAAGTTGAAAATAAAGATAGTTGGAGTTGGTTTTTGCAATTATTGATTGAAGACCTTGGTGGTAATGAAATATGTGGAGCATGCACGTGGATGTCTGACCAACAAAAGGTACATGTACTCCTTACAAATTTTCCTTTTTTGCAGTTTATGGCTATTCATGTATGTATGTTTCATTATAATTGGTGTTGTTGTCAGGGGTTGGTTCATGCTGTTGAAGCACTTTTGCCTAAGGCACCACAAAGATTCTGCATAAGGCACTTGTATGCTAACTTTAGGAAGCAATTCAGTGGTCAAGTATTGAAGAATTTGATGTGGAGTGCTGCAACAAGCACGTACCCCCAGGCTTGGGAGAGAGAGATGTTGAAGATGAGAGCAGTGAATGAGGAAGCGTATAAATACCTCATAGGTATTCCACCAAGGTACGTATGCTAAATACCTCATCCCTATGACATGCACATTGTAATACGTCATGTATGATGACCCACTTTCTTCCTTCTTCTGGTCTAGATATTGGTCAAGATCTAGATTCACATCTCAAGCAAGTTGTGATAGTCTAGATAACAACATGAGTGAAGGTTTCAACAGTGTCCTCATTCATGCTAGAGGAAAACCAATTATCACATTGCTGAAAGATATTAGAGTTTATTTGATGAAAAGGTGGGCCACGAACAGAATGAAGGTGGCTTCTATGGATTTCAATGTTTGCCCAAAGATCAAGAAGAGATTATTAAAGGAATCTAAGTTGTCTAGATATTGGATTCCAAGGTAATATTCTTCTTATGTCTTATTTAGGTTTACTTTCAATTTTTTAACATAGTTATTTATTGTTTATTTGTTTCAACTGGTCTGCAAGGAGGATTTTTGAGGTTAGGCATGTGTCAGCTGTTGGGAACAAGTTCTCAGTGGACTTGGATGCTCGTGAATGTAGCTGCAGGCAGTGGATGATCAGTGGCATCCCATGTTGCCATGCAGTATCAGCCATGCAGTTTATAAATTTACAACCAGAGACTTTTATACCAATTTGGTTCATGAAATCCACATACGAGGAGACTTATGCATCCATAATTTATCCTGTGAATGGCCACCTCCTGTGGGAAAAAACAAGCTTCCCTGATATAATGCCACCGGTCAAGAGGAAGATGCCTGGGAGGCCAAAGAAGAAAAGAAGATTGGATCCATGGGAGCTAACCAAGGATGGAACCCAGATGACTGTTGGTGGGCATAGAAAGAAATGTAGCATCTGTCGTCAAATGGGGCACAACAAAAAAATATGTCCTCTACGTCCACCCATCATAGAACCAACAGAACCAGCAAGTGACCAACCTCCTCAGCCACAAAAAGCATCAAGTGACCAACCTACCCAGCCACAAGAACCAGCAAGTGACCAACCAACTCAGCCTCCAGTACCAACACAAGATTCCGTGACAGAACCAACTCCACCAATACTAAGGAAAAAGTTAACAATTAGAAGAAACGTTGCATAGATTGAACTCTCTGTCTTTATTGAGAGTGTGTAGGACAGTAGCTAAGTTATTATGTATGTTATTTGATGTTAGACATTTTATCTTTCATATTTGAATTTGGACATGTTATGAATTTGGTGATACCAATTATGGTAGTATCTTTCTTTTGAATTTAAACATGTTTGACTAGATGTACTGAAAATTATGTCTCAAACTGTTGTTTGAATGTTCTTTTATGTTTAGCTTTCCTTACCATGCACAAGAATTATGTTCAATTTAAGGGACCATTATGCACAATTTTTAACCAAAAGGGGGACCAAAATGAACAATTTTAACCAAAAAGGGAGACCAAAATGAACAACTTAAAACGAAACTGAGGACTATTACGAACTTCATTCAACTAACCCAGATGGTTCAAGTTATATTACAACACCAGCTCATAATACACAAACACCACATTGATTCAAGATTGCCCACCTAACATCAACCTAAGGGCACTCAGAACATTACAACATGAACTCAAAATACATGAACACAACGTAAATTGCACATTCGTCACCTAACATCAACCTAAAAACAGCCCCAATATGATGATGTTAAGTACAATGACAACAACCCCAACTCCAACTACTAACTTCATCTTTCTCTGCAACTCTTTCACAGCACTTTCCATATCAGTGGTCCTCTTCTTGCTTTGCCTCACATTTGCACCATCTCTATCATCACCGTTCTCTTCACCAAACCACTTGAAAAAGTTACATGACATCCCACTTGTAAATGCACCTTATTACTCACAAAAAACACAAAAAACTGTCAACATAGGATATCAATTAAACATAAAAGTGACTTTGCTATTACAGAAACCTTATAATGACGACATGCCCAAAATTTCCTCCCAGCATTCCTTGCAGTTTTTGCAACTTTAACTACAGCAAAATCACCACAATAGCAAATAGGGGTTATCCCACCACCCCTCGAAACAGCACCCTGTGATGAATGTGAAGCTCCTTTGCCCGTTGTCTTCGAACAAGAAGAGCCACTTTGTGAAGAAGTCATTCAAAACTCTAAACCCTAACATTCTCACTGTCCAAAACTCTGGAGCAAATGACCACAAACCCTAACCATGGCTTTTAAACTTGGGAACAATAATCATCAATCACTGTAACAGGATCAATTACCCCTAAATCCTTCTCTAATCCAACCCTAAGTATAAACATTTCCACGTAATCATTATAAATTTTTTAAAAACAATTAACAATGCCAAATCAGCAGATGATAGCCACCTAGCAGCTGTGTCGTTAAGAAAGTTAACGCCGTTAGCAAAAAAGACCACTTTGAACCGTTTTTGCAAAAGGTAGGACTTAAGTGAACTTTTGACAAAAGGAGGGACCAATTTGAACAAACCCTCCCAAAGGAGGGACCAAAATAGATATTAAACCTTGATATTATTATATTTTAATGTTTCTGAAACCTTCTTAATAACTAAGTGTTTTCACAATAGACTTAAAATTATTCTTTTATATAATGTATAAGAGATTAGTAAGTTTTCACCTCAATTTCTTTTACAAACATAATCAAAATGGACTCATGGATATACCATGTCAAAATATCAAAAGAAAATCACTTACAAAGATTACAAAACATGAAATATAATCATTTTTATTAAAAAATATAAAAAATTAAAATTCTCCAAAATTACCTTAAGTAAATATTCAACTTGTCCTCAATTTTCTTGTTATGACAATAACAAACTTAAATAAGGTCATTAAAAAAGTGGGATAAATAAATTTTAAGAATTATCTTCTAATAGAACTTTCCATTCACCGCATAAAATTTAAAAAAATTAAAATTCTTACTGTATTTAACATTTTTGTAATGATGTCGCAGACGATGGTCGTTGTTCATAAAAATAGAGGTATTATCTGTTTTTCCCTACTGTTTCGGTAGGAATTTCAGGGACCGAAAGCACTAACCTTAATGACGTGATTTTGTTTCCTTTTGATGGGAGATCTTTGATTTCCTTTGTCGTCCGTTCTTCAGACCGTCCGTCAAACTCCAATCTTTGCCCGGGAGGGGGTGGTACCTGTAAAGGTACTCCGACGATCAAGTTAGATGTCGGTGTAGGAAGACCCTCTGTCATCAACAAGTGGATGCTTAGAACGGAGAGAGGGTGAAACTCAATCAAGTGTGAGAGTATTAGTGAGATTATAGCAGAGAGTATGCTAAAATGTGCGTACCTTGTTTGGAGCCTTTTGCTCTTTATTTATAGGTTTTGGATCGATATAAAATCAATATAACAGAATAAAATATAAACAGAATGAAATATAAACAAACTCACCTGAAATATCTCTGTTGAGATATTATTTGATACGAGATATATGATATTATATGATATTGTTCCTTTATTCTCGTGTGTGACATGATGGGCCTTGAGCCCAATAAAGCTGGATCAGTTTAATAATTCGGCCCATTTAACTGGTAGGCTTGACCGTTCGGTGTAACCGGTCGTCAGAGATATACTACCATACACCTACAATTATTTTTAATCTAACCTTTTTAAATCACCTAGTTTCTATAGAGATAAAAGATGAATTAAGGATGTTGATTTTAGCATGGATGTCATTAAGTGGAAATGACTAATTGGATTACCTGATTCTAACTTAGTGATGCTTCTTATGTTTGAATTGTCTTGTTCCTAAAATGTTTTTTTGTAAATTTTCTTGACAGGTTGCTAGAACTCTTATATATGTTGGCCTCAAGTATTCTAATATGGATGAAGATATAAGTTATTTTGTATATATAATTTATTTATAATAGAATTTTAATTGATTACTTTTTTTTTTATTGTAATATTTTTTTAGTTGCAAAAGTTAATAATATTTTGACAATCGAAGTTAGAAAATATTGGTGTTTTTGTCTCATTAATAAATATTTATTATAGATTAGATGTTATAATTGTATATTGTCTTATAAAATATGTTATTGTTCATGTTGATTTGAATCTTTACATTTCATTTAAATTACATTGAAATCTAATGAGGAGTGAGATTAGCAATGAAGTTATGATACGCACTTATCTAAGTTATTTAAAGTGCACTTTTGATGGAATTACACTGTCTAGATAGCTATGTTTAACTATTAATTAATATGTTAAAAAGAAAGACTTATTAGCAAATTTAATCTATGTTTGAACGTTGATTAAGTGTTAACTAACATTTAAACACTGATTATTATCAATAAAAATGGTATAATAGGATTTTTTTTGAGTTACAGGAGAAACAGTAAAGGTGTAGGGAGATCTACTCTTGTTGAATGGAAATGCATGATTTTATTGGTGCTCTTTTGTGCATTATATATTATATAGTTAAATAATGAGGAATATAGTATATTTGCTTCATGTTAGTGTAGGCATGATGATATTTTAAAGAAATTTATGACATGATGTCATTGCATAAGATGTGTCAAAATTTTATATTTCAATATTTAATCTTCATTCCAATTGTTTGTACACAAATCATAGGAATGTAGGAATTGTGACACATAATTAAAAAAAAATTATAGTAGTTGTATATTTTTTATTTATTGTATGTCTAACTAGCTAATTTAACATTTAATTCATTAAATAATATCTTGTATTTTTATGCATTTATTATTGTTTTGGAGGTGAGTAAATTGGATAGATATGTGAACAAATATTTTTATATAATAATGTGTGTGATTTAAATTCATAAAATTAGAAATTATTTTTAATTTTTTTCATGTTATCTTCCATTTTAATATTTTTAGGAGTTAAATTGAACATGAAAATAACATTATCCATAAATAAAAAAGGAGTTACGTTTGTAAAAAAAAATTGAGATGAACACCTATTATATATTGTTATAATGTAAAAGAATTTGGTTTTAAATCTATTGTGAAAGATTTTATTAGAAGTTTTTGGAAGCATATTAATTATTGACTTTCAGAAAAATATTTGAAACTAGAAGGTGGTGGTTATTCAGAAAAATAGAGGTTGATTTTAGCATGGATGTCATTAAGTGGAAATGACTAATTAACATGAAAATAACGTTATCATATTAGTTTATAATATAAGGAATAAATAAAGATAGATTATCTGTTTATAATATGAGTTTGAACCATGATTGTCTTCCATTGTATTACATAGTAACCACACTTATATGAGCTGATTTGTTTATAATAAATCAACACAATTATAAATAATATTAGAGAAGGAAATGAATCAAACAATTATGTATGGATGAAAACAAGCCACAAGGGACAACCATACAAGCTTTTTTTTATACTAGTTGATGTCCTTAGCAACATGCTATATCCAACAAATGAATTATGAAAAAGAGAATGCTTTAGGATATACTTATATAACAAAGAAAGTTCGTAACATTGAAATTCTTTCCAATCTTTCACTTGTTTGAGATGGTTGTGGAGATACTTGTGCAAGGAGCAAAACTACAAACATCCTTGAGGAAAACTACAACTAGTTGCCAATGACGTATAACATCGACTTATTGTTTATGATGTCAATAAGCTTCTGTGATATACTAAGAGGATCGCAAAGAATCTTCTTGAATTTAAGACTTTTCTCTTAATACGATGGTTGATACATGGAAATTAATTTAAGTTTGAACATAAATAATATGTAAACTTAAAAATAAAGTAATGTAGGATGAGTTTAATAATGTGTACAAGGAGGTCAAACGTAGAATCAATCAAACTCTTTTACAAACTTCAAACTTGTACTATTATTTTGTCTTTTTAAATTTTCCCATTATACTAAACTTTGTTAGAAGTCCCACGTCAACTAGAGATAAGGCCAAATTATAATATATAAGTGAAGTGCAAATCTCACCTTACAAGTCAGTTTGTGGGATTGAGTTAGGCTTAAACCAACTTCTAATATGAAATTTTAAATTCACTAGAATTATAAGAGGGATCATCTTAGCCAATGAACCTTCTTTATCCAAACTTTTAATTTAATAAAGTTATGAGAGAATCATCCTAAACGATGAAGCTTCCTTACCCATGTTTAACTAGAGTAAAAATATGTGAGCAAAATAATTGTAACATAATCACATAATAAGATATTGTGTTATTAAATAAATGTCTTATTAAAACCTCTTCAAGAAAAACAAACCCAGATAGAAAAAAGTACATCACAAATATATACAACAAGATTAACTATAATAGAACTTCACATAATGTGAATTGTATCATTTAGCATTCTTCATACTAATTCTCCTCATATTTATATTTATGTCTATATGATATTCAAAGCTTATTCTTATCCAATAAATTATACGAGATTAAAAATTATTTATTTTAAATTATTAGATTGAAATAAATTTCTTTTAAAGGAATCATTATTTTTCATATAACAAAATCATATATTTCTTTCACATTCTCTTGTTAATACAGGAATGAAAAAGTAAATGAAAAGTATATTAAGATGGATAGATAAGGTAACAGAGAACCATCCATGTTTAAAATTATGATTTCAAAATATTTTTAGAAATTACAATTTTTACTATCTATCCAACCATTTGTATTTATTTTCATTACTGTGTACCTATTATAAACAAGAGAAAGTACACTATGAGTGTGTGTTTTCTTTCCTAGATGTGCATATAAAACAAATTTTAATATTTAAAAAGATTTAAAAAATAACCTCTTACAATATAGATTATACTTTTTAATTATATTAGAATCTATCTATTATGATTTTTCAAAATGAAAAGTTCAAAACATTAGAAATAATGAAATTTAATATATATAATTTAAATTAAATTAATTGATTACCTAAGAAAATAAAATAAAGGATAATTATACATAAATATTCTCTACAAACTGTTAAATATTATAACATAAAACATACATTTTTTTTTAATACTTTACTGATGATATGTAGAGGAGTAATATAATAATTTAAAAAAAATGAAAAGAAAAATGAGATAGAAAAAAAATCGTAGTTTTAAAATTTAATAACAACATAAAATATATAAAACATAATAAATAAAATGGAACACGTGATACCTCGTTAAGGAGGCACTCTATTGGACACAACAACGGTGCATGGTTGTATAATTATGGTGGCACTCTATTAGACGGTAAATCGGTGCATGGCTGTATAATTATGGAAAACTCTTACCAATAATAATAATATGTATGATAACAAGGAAAAAACAATAAACAGAGGAAAAAACAATAAACAGATCAACATCTCTGCAATGCCATGGTGGCAATGCGTTCAACTTATGAAAACCAATGGTATTTGTTTTCTCTCATTGTAGACACCCATTTTTTGTTCTCTTTTCTCAACTTATGAACTGGATCAGACCATGAGTTTGGAACAAGTAATTTACAGTTAGAGTTTAGATTAACTCAGTCAAATTCATAAGATTATGGTTGTCTTTTTCAACTCAGAATAGTTCATAAAATTTGTAAGAAAACTGTAGTATTTTTTTTTTTACATTTTGAACATGCACACAAAAAGTTGTAGTTTAATAATAATAACAACTATAGTGAAAGGTCTATTGGTCTAACCTAATAGTTGTTATTCATAATGTAACCTTGTGAATAGATTTAAACATTGTAAATGTGATTTCTTTCAATCTGTCTTGGCACAAATGAAATTAGGTGGTGCATTATTAATAGTTTGTAACACGTTAATTTGTGCATTGAAGTTTTGATTGAATGTTTCCATATATATGGATGATTTTGGTGTAGGTCTCCATCCTTCTCAACCAAGAATGAAACCAATTCATGGTTGAAACATTTAGAGGATTTCCAAAGAGAAATAATTTAATAGGTGATATGATTGCATAATTAAATCCTTTTTTAAATCATTTATGCAATCATATCACTTATTAAATAATTTTTCTTTGATTTGGTTTCAAGAAGACATTAATGGATACTATAAATTAGATTTGTCTATGAAGTTTAAACTGATGACTCTTCTTTGCGACGAAGCTTTGAACACTGCATAAGTATTTCAAGTCCTGTTAAAAACTATTCTTTTTTTTTTTGTGTATTCTTCTTTTGTTTTGTTACTTTCACCACTTCATTTTTTTTTGTTTTTTTTTTCTTACTTTTATTGTCTTAATATCAATTAAAGTGGTTGGAAACTTGCTTAATATGTCTAGAAAACTAAAAAACTATATTAAGGACGAAAATTCAAGACATGCAAAAGTAATAAAAGAAGCAAAACTTAAGATTGCTGCAGCTAAGGAAAAGGTAATAGAAAAGAAGGTGTTATGATGCTCTTTGTATATGGATTATCTTTGTTGTTACAGTATCTTCATAATAATTTTGTATGTATGAGTATCTACAGATAAAGTGTCTTGTACAGAAGTTGCAGAATGAGACAATGAGACGGCCAAAGTATCTCCATTCTAATGGAGGAGCATGATGCTCTTATGAAGATAAGAACTGAGGTTGACGAAGCACACACTGAGATGTTCAGTTAAAGAGCACAAGTGAAAAATGTATGTCATGATTAATTGATTATGAATTATACATCATTCATGTTATCTTGGCTAAAGTCTTCTACTTTCATCTTTTTAGGTCAAAATATTTTGACGTGATACAAATAATAAAAACTGAATATAAAATATCAACTTACTTAAAATCAAAACTACTTATATCTATTTTATTTCAAACAAAATCAAATCAAATATTCCTAAACCCAAAACTAATAAAATAACAAATCTTTAAAATTTGAGTTTATCTAACACAAAAACCCATGGTTGAAAGTTATTTTGATGTGGGAAAAAATCCATGGTTCAAAGTTATCCAAGTTGTAAACAACTAGCTAGCTCAGGATTTTGAAAGCAAAATAAAATGTTTGTTTTGTTTTATGATCAAACTAGGACGAAAAGGAACTAACATGTATGGAAAACAGCTGTTGGTACTTAGGTTTAGTGTTAGGTTTGGCTAAAATTTCGTTTGCATTATATACTGTCAATGCTTTTATAATTTAATATCTTGTTTCTTTTCTTACACAAAAGGATTCGCTTACATAATACCCTGTAAGATGTTTACTTACTTAGTTTAAATTCCTCCATTTTGTATTTTTTTAAACATCTTGGTAGGTCTTGGTTTGATAAAGAAATATCTTGGTAGGTCTTGGTTTGATAAAGAAATAAATGTTCTTAATGTGGTAAAAACATCTAGGTAGGTCTTGGTTTGTATAAATTTATGATTTTTCACTTGACTGTTCTACATATCATTAAAAGAAATTAATAAATACCCTAATGTTTATGCATAGGTAAAAAAACTAAAATTAAAATATTTATTTTAGAAGGTTCCGTTGAAAAAATACTAATGGAACTAAAAAGGTAAATGATAAGCATAAAAGTTGTAACATCCCAATAAATATTACTTTAAAAGTATTGACTTATTTTAGGAGTTACAAGATAATAACGGAGAACAGTAAAGAGATCAACTCAAACGAAGATAGAATAAGCTATTATCTTAAAACCGAATCAAAAACGAAAGGCGTAAGTATCCAAAAATGTAACATTATGATGTACAGTACAGTAGACCGGATGGCCAAACTCAAAATATTCCCTATACATAACATTCTACAAAAGAAGGAAAGAGAAATAACTATTTCTAAGGACCGGACGGTCCAGTACTATACTCGGGAATCGCCTCTAAATTTTCTTCAGTCAGCACAGCGTCCGCCAGGGTCTCTTCTAAGGCAGCTTCCAAAGTATCTTCTGCTCACATTCATAAGAATGATCATAGCAATGAGAAGAAAAGTCGACCGGTCGGATACCGAACGACAACATACAAAACAATACAAATAAGGGTAAGCTTATGTACATTTAACTTATCCATTCATCATACAAGCAAACATATTCTACAAACAATTAATCAATACAACATATCATTCTCATACACCAAAAATCAACCGTTAAGACATTGTCCGGACGGTATGAACATGTAGCTCGGTCGTCCCTAGCACCCGGGCGGTGTAGTAACTGTTTCCTCAGCTGCCGCCCGAGGTTAGTCCTCAAACGGTTATATGCGCGTATAACCGCGGACCTCCTGCCATTCCCACACATGACCGACCTCTCTCTACTTGAGAAAACGTCCTCACGGAATATCAGGATCAAGGACGACACCGGAGTCATTCCCACATTCATACTTTACCAATCAATTTTCCAATTCGTGAGATATTCCACCCGAGGAATTCTCTTACTTAGTCAAATTACTTATTTATTCTCACTTTCATAAACGAAGAGTGTCAAGACAATGGACGTATTATCACCGATAAAATCAAAGATAAGACGAGACCAGAAATATAGCTGAAAGATCTGATAAGACTACAAATGATATTTATGAATTCTGACAGGCCGTTCCGACAACGATTAAAAACTATTCATCAAAGACTTAACAATAATAATAACCGAGCGGTATAATCAAAGATGAGACTGGAGAATAGAAGAGTATCATTTTGTTGAATAATAGTCCGACAATGAATAAAGTCGTACCCAAAAGATTAATTATAACTATTAGTCATCCGGCCGGTTTGGTAAGGAATAAAACAAGTAATAATCATAGTCGAAGGATGGTCTATGACCGGACACTTCTCAAAAGGAATAATTTAGTTAAACAGACCGGTCGTTCCAATAAATAAACTTCACTAGACCATGCAGTCACTAAGTGACCGGACGGCTATTCACAAAGAAGAATATCAGATTTATAAGTTTTATATAGTTTTAAGTGTCAGCCTAAGGCCGAACACTTTCAAGACCAAATGCTTAGTTTATGACCAGCGTTTATTAAGTACTTTGCAATGAAATTATTAATGGAAAAATTTTAAGTTTAACAACATACTAGGCCGAACAGTCCGATTAGACCGAACGGAAATAAGGGAAGACTGAATGATCCTAATGATCTTCAATCTCAAACTCACATTCTCTAAGTTTTTCATATTTATTCATCTCTTGCAACTCATATAACAACATTCCACATTCAGTTCATGCAATTCAAACAACATACTTTATATATTAAACATGCATTAAATTATTCACATTGGAATCATACAGAACATCAAAATTAAACGCTCATAAGCTTCCCTTACCTCTAATCCAGCTAAACTTCCAAAGTCCTACTATGAGATTGACCGAACGTCCAAAAGCTCTGACAGTAAAACTGATCGGTGCAAACGAAAGGTCTTCACACCAGGAGTACAATTTCTGAAAGGAGTTTGATGATCGGAACAGTGTTTGGGTTAGAATTCTAGAGAGAAGGTTTGAGTTTTTAGAGAGAAGGAAGAGAATTTGAGAGTTCAGAAAGTTGGTTTGAGGAAGAAGATGAAGATTGCATGCAGAAAGAGTCTTAAGAATTCGAAGCTTCTACCTTAAATCCTCTTCCAGAACCGGACAGTTGGCTTGCTCTCAAAGTGCCACATGGTTTCCACTATCAAAAGTCCCTCATTCCTCTTGCAGCCGGACGCGTCCCGAGGTTGGGAATTAATTGTTGCTGCAGAGTTTGTCTGCCACTTACTGGGTCTTTCCCTGCTATGCCGTCACTGCACGGATTACGAGAAAAGTGAATTTAAATGCTTGCAGATTTTGGTCTCCCACTCACCAAAGGAGACCGGCCGGTCGCCACGTGGCCGAGCCTAAACATAACCATTTTCTGGGTCGTGACATTCCCCCCAACAAATAAAAATTTTCGTCCTCGAAAATTAGTACGTACCTTCGAACAAGTGCGGATAAGCTTCCTTCATGACTTCCTCGCGCTCCCAAGTGACATCGCCCGTTCGGTCATCCCAGATAACTTTAACCAAAGTAGTGCGTTTACCGAACGGTCGCTTGGTTGCGTTCTTCTCAACTCTGACGGGTTGTACTTCAACTGAGCAATCTTCTTTAAGTTGAATGTGGTCGGCTTCAAGTACATGCGAAGGATCAGCGATATACTTTCTAAGTTGAGAGACGTGGAATACCGGATGAAGGTTAGACAAGGGAGGAGGTAAAGCTAGTTCATAGGCGACTGGCCCAATGCGTCTAATAATCTGATACGGACCAAGGAATCGTGGTGATAGTTTCTTTGGTCTAATGACTCGCCCAACACCGGTCGTACGATTCAGCTTTAAGAACACATGCTCTCCTGCAGCAAATTCTAAAGGCTTTCTTCTCCTATCTGCATAAGACTTCTGTCGGCTTTGAGTTGCCTTAAGTCTTTCTTGGATCAGTTTCACCTTTTCTGTTGTTTGCTGAATAATTTCTGGTCCAGTCAATACTGCTTCACCTTCCTGGAACCAGCAAAGGGGTGTTCGGCATTTCCTTCCATAAAGAGCTTCATAAGGTGCCATTCCAATACTCGCATGGAAACTATTGTTATAAGTAAACTCAGCTAGCGGAAAAACTTCATCCCAAACTCCTAAGTGGTCCAGAACGCTGGTTCTCAATAAATCTTCAAGAGTTTGGATCGTCCTTTCAGATTGACCGTCCGTCTGAGGATGGTAGGCAGAACTCATTTGAAGTTTGCTTCCCATTTCTTGTTGAAGCGCTTGCCAAAACCGGGAGGTGAATCTTGGGTCTCGGTCGGACACTATTCCGGACGGTACTCCGTGTAGTCTGACAATTTCCTTAATATATAGCTGAGCTAACTTGGACATAGGCATTTTTAAGTGGATAGGAAGGAAGTGTGCACTCTTGGTTAATCTATCAACTATTACCCAAATTGCGTCATGATGTCTGACCGTTCGGGGAAGATGGGTTACGAAGTCCATAGCAATACTGTCCCACTTCCATTCGGGTATTTCTAGCGGCTGTAAGAGACCGCTCGGTTTCTGATATTTTATCTTGGCTCTTTGACAAGTTAAACATGATTCCACAAACCGAGCAATATCTTGTTTCATTCCTGGCCACCAGAAACTCATTCGAAGATCCTTATACATTTTAGTTATTCCTGGGTGAATACTCAGACGACTTTGATGAGCTTCTTCCAAAATTATCCTTTTCAACTCGTCATCATTTGGAACACAAGTTCTTCCCTTATATCTCAGCAATCCGTCTGTTCCATCATTGAAGTCTTGGTGGGGTGGCACACCGAACGGTTTGCTAATTCTCTGCAACTCTTTGTCAAACTTTTGCTTTTCTCTGATCCGGTCGAATATATTACTTGACAATCGCATAAAACTACAACTAATACCGGTCGGCTCAAATTCACAGTGCAGCTTTAAATCTCTGAAACTTTCAACTAGTTTCATTTCTTGGACCATCATTGCCGCCATATGTATGGTTTTTCTGCTCAAGGCATCAGCAACTACATTTGCTTTTCCCGGATGGTACTGTAGATCAAACTCATAATCTTTCAAGAATTCCATCCATCTTCTTTGCCTCATATTTAACTCTTTCTGGTCGAACAGATACTTGAGACTTTTATGGTCACTGAACACCTGAAACTTAGCACCATATAAGTAGTGTCTCCAAATTTTAAGAGCAAACACTACAGCTGCCAACTCCAAATCATGAGTTGGATAATTCCTCTCATGAATCTTCAGTTGTCTAGAAGCATATGCAACGACCTTTTCTTCTTGCATCAGTACGCAACCCAAACCATTATATGAAGCATCACAGAACACAACAAATGGATGGTTAACGTTAGGAATTACCAAGACCGGAGCATTCGTCAATCGCTGCTTTAATTCCTGAAAACTGGATTCACACCGGTCGGTCCAGACGAACGGTTGGTCCTTTCTGGTCAATTGAGTCAGTGGCGCCACTATCTTAGAGAAACCTTCAATGAATCTTCTGTAGTAGCCGGCCAAACCAACAAAACTCCTAACTTCAGTAACTGAACGAGGCGTCTCCCACTCCAGAACTGCTTGTACCTTAGACGGATCCACAACAATTCCGCCGGCCGAAATTACATGTCCAAGGAATTGTACTTGATTCATCCAAAACTCACACTTGGACAACTTAGCATATAGTTGTTTCTCCCTTAGCACCCCAAGAACCATTCTCAAATGATCTTCATGTTCTGATTGATTTTTAGAGTAAATGAGAATGTCGTCAATGAACACAACTACAAACTTATCCAAGAACGGCCGGAAGATCCGGTTCATGTAGTCCATGAATATTGCCGGAGCGTTGGTAACACCGAACGGCATTACTACATATTCAAAATGCCCATATCTAGACCGAAATGCAGTCTTCGGAATGTCTTCTTCTTTTACCAATATCTGATGGTATCCGGATCTCAAATCAATCTTGGAGAAAACTGAGGCTCCATGAAGTTGATCGAGTAAATTGTCGATTCTCGGCAGTGGATACTTATTCTTGATGGTTAACTTGTTTAATTGCCGGTAGTCTATGCAAAGCCTGGAGCTACCATCTTTCTTCTTAACCAAAAGAACGGGCGCTCCCCAGGGTGACGCACTTGGCCGAATAAATCTCTTTTCCAACAAGTCTTCAATTTGCTTTTTCAATTCAGCCAACTCTGCCGGAGCCATTCTATACGGCGCAATTGATATCGGACCAGCTCCTGAGATCAAGTCGATGGAGAACTCGACCTCTCGGCGTGGAGGGAGACCTGGAACTTCTTCTGGAAATACGTCCATAAACTCTTCCACTACCGGACGGTTCAGATCCGGTCGGTCAGTCCCACTTACATCCATGTACGTGAAAATGATAAAACTCATAGCGCCTTCAATCAAGTCCTCCCTAATCTGGCCGAGTGTAATCGTAAGCTTCTCTTCTTCACTTGGGAAAATCAACTTCTTCTTCCCACAATCAATAAGAATGCGATTGGTGGTCAACCAATCCATTCCTAAAATAACTTCAAGATCTTGAAGAGGTAAACATATAAGATTTACCTTGAATTTGTACCCTTCTACCTCAATAGGACACTTCACACATACAGTGGACGTCCTAACCTCCCCAGCTGCCGGTGTTGACACCACCAAGTCAAGCTGCATTTCACTCTCGGCTATTCCCAGTTTATCAACACATGCCTTCGAGATGAAGGAGTGTGTTGCCCCCGAATCAAAAAGTACACAGCATGACATTCCATATAATAGGCAAGTGCTGATGATGAGGTTACCTGAACCAGAAGCTTCAGTTCCCGAGATAGCATACACCCTACCGGTTGCTTGAGCTCTAAGACCGCTCGGAGAGAACCTTCCAGCATTCGGTGGCCTGGAGAATGTTCGCCCACCCATGTTGCAATCTCTTTCCAAGTGCCCATTTCTTCTACACTTGACACAAAACTTTGTATTCCCTTGTCTGGGACAGTCCCGCATATAATGAGGGCCTCCACAAGTAAAGCAACTTACACTTCCTGGTTGACCGGTCGGTCTGGCAAAGTTCACTGGCCGAACGGCCAAAGCAGAAGAACCCGGGGAAGATGGCGGCCGGGAGTATGGAGTCGCTCTGGGACTTGAAGAGTTTCTTGTAACAATCGATCCTCTAGTACTGGATGACTGCTGTTTCTTACACTTCTCAGGTTCCATCAAATTTTTCTCCAATACCTTAGCTCTCTCCACTAATGCCGGGAATTTCTGAATACAATGACTTGCAATAACCGGTTTCAAATCTTCCCTCAACCCATTTTCAAATTTCCGACATTGCCATTCTTCACTCATCCGCATCGTATAAAATCTCATTAACTGCTTAAACCGATTGGCATACTCCGACACCGTCATTCCGCCTTGTACTAGTTGAAGAAATTCAACTTCCTTCGCAAACCGGACGCTATTAGGAAAGTATTCTTCATAAAATTTATTCTTGAACACTTCCCATGTGATAGGGACATGATCATCTTCCAGCAACATCTTCGAACTACTCCACCAATGTCCAGCCTCTCCGGTCAGTAAATACTCAGTGAAAGCTAAGCGATTTTCATCACTACATCTCTTGACGTCGTAGATCCTTTCCATGTCGCGAAGCCAGTGATCGGCCTCGTCTGCACTGCAGTTGCCATTGAACTTGGCCGGACGGTGCTGGAGAAAACTCTCTAGACTCCATTCAGTTTGAGTGTTTGAGGAGGAACCGGACGGTCTAGCAGTTGATACCCCACTCGATAGTATATCCATTATCTGCCTTTGTGTTGACTCTGCTGCAGCTCTAGCGGCCTCTGCATTCTGTAGTGCCAATGCGTTCTGTTGAGCTAAGTTAGCATTCTGCTGAATAAGATTTGCATTTTGTTGCTGGAGTGCTGCCAAAACTGACTCCAGCACATTGTTTTCGCCGGACGGATCTCTAGCGACCGGTTGAGGGGGTGGTCTAGGAGCCATCTTCTGTTTTTAATCAGAAAGAGGAACCCGTTAGTCCACAAGAAATCAGAGAATTCTGATCGAATCATTTTGAGTACGTAGCAATAAGCATAGTATACTCATAACCTACAGGTAGTCTAAGAAAGAAACTGCTCTGATACCATTAATGTAACATCCCAATAAATATTACTTTAAAAGTATTGACTTATTTTAGGAGTTACAAGATAATAACGGAGAACAGTAAAGAGATCAACTCAAACGAAGATAGAATAAGCTATTATCTTAAAACCGAATCAAAAACGAAAGGCGTAAGTATCCAAAAATGTAACATTATGATGTACAGTACAGTAGACCAGATGGCCAAACTCAAAATATTCCCTATACATAACATTCTACAAAAGAAGGAAAGAGAAATAACTATTTCTAAGGACCGGACGGTCCAGTACTATACTCGGGAATCGCCTCTAAATTTTCTTCAGTCAGCACAGCGTCCGCCAGGGTCTCTTCTAAGGCAGCTTCCAAAGTATCTTCTGCTCACATTCATAAGAATGATCATAGCAATGAGAAGAAAAGTCGACCGGTCGGATACCGAACGACAACATACAAAACAATACAAATAAGGGTAAGCTTATGTACATTTAACTTATCCATTCATCATACAAGCAAACATATTCTACAAACAATTAATCAATACAACATATCATTCTCATACACCAAAAATCAACCGTTAAGACATTGTCCGGACGGTATGAACATGTAGCTCGGTCGTCCCTAGCACCCGGGCGGTGTAGTAACTGTTTCCTCAGCTGCCGCCCGAGGTTAGTCCTCAAACGGTTATATGCGCGTATAACCGCGGACCTCCTGCCATTCCCACACATGACCGACCTCTCTCTACTTGAGAAAACGTCCTCACGGAATATCAGGATCAAGGACGACACCGGAGTCATTCCCACATTCATACTTTACCAATCAATTTTCCAATTCGTGAGATATTCCACCCGAGGAATTCTCTTACTTAGTCAAATTACTTATTTATTCTCACTTTCATAAACGAAGAGTGTCAAGACAATGGACGTATTATCACCGATAAAATCAAAGATAAGACGAGACCAGAAATATAGCTGAAAGATCTGATAAGACTACAAATGATATTTATGAATTCTGACAGGCCGTTCCGACAACGATTAAAAACTATTCATCAAAGACTTAACAATAATAATAACCGAGCGGTATAATCAAAGATGAGACTGGAGAATAGAAGAGTATCATTTTGTTGAATAATAGTCCGACAATGAATAAAGTCGTACCCAAAAGATTAATTATAACTATTAGTCATCCGGCCGGTTTGGTAAGGAATAAAACAAGTAATAATCATAGTCGAAGGATGGTCTATGACCGGACACTTCTCAAAAGGAATAATTTAGTTAAACAGACCGGTCGTTCCAATAAATAAACTTCACTAGACCATGCAGTCACTAAGTGACCGGACGGCTATTCACAAAGAAGAATATCAGATTTATAAGTTTTATATAGTTTTAAGTGTCAGCCTAAGGCCGAACACTTTCAAGACCAAATGCTTAGTTTATGACCAGCGTTTATTAAGTACTTTGCAATGAAATTATTAATGGAAAAATTTTAAGTTTAACAACATACTAGGCCGAACAGTCCGATTAGACCGAACGGAAATAAGGGAAGACTGAATGATCCTAATGATCTTCAATCTCAAACTCACATTCTCTAAGTTTTTCATATTTATTCATCTCTTGCAACTCATATAACAACATTCCACATTCAGTTCATGCAATTCAAACAACATACTTTATATATTAAACATGCATTAAATTATTCACATTGGAATCATACAGAACATCAAAATTAAACGCTCATAAGCTTCCCTTACCTCTAATCCAGCTAAACTTCCAAAGTCCTACTATGAGATTGACCGAACGTCCAAAAGCTCTGACAGTAAAACTGATCGGTGCAAACGAAAGGTCTTCACACCAGGAGTACAATTTCTGAAAGGAGTTTGATGATCGGAACAGTGTTTGGGTTAGAATTCTAGAGAGAAGGTTTGAGTTTTTAGAGAGAAGGAAGAGAATTTGAGAGTTCAGAAAGTTGGTTTGAGGAAGAAGATGAAGATTGCATGCAGAAAGAGTCTTAAGAATTCGAAGCTTCTACCTTAAATCCTCTTCCAGAACCGGACAGTTGGCTTGCTCTCAAAGTGCCACATGGTTTCCACTATCAAAAGTCCCTCATTCCTCTTGCAGCCGGACGCGTCCCGAGGTTGGGAATTAATTGTTGCTGCAGAGTTTGTCTGCCACTTACTGGGTCTTTCCCTGCTATGCCGTCACTGCACGGATTACGAGAAAAGTGAATTTAAATGCTTGCAGATTTTGGTCTCCCACTCACCAAAGGAGACCGGCCGGTCGCCACGTGGCCGAGCCTAAACATAACCATTTTCTGGGTCGTGACATTCCCCCCAACAAATAAAAATTTTCGTCCTCGAAAATTAGTACGTACCTTCGAACAAGTGCGGATAAGCTTCCTTCATGACTTCCTCGCGCTCCCAAGTGACATCGCCCGTTCGGTCATCCCAGATAACTTTAACCAAAGTAGTGCGTTTACCGAACGGTCGCTTGGTTGCGTTCTTCTCAACTCTGACGGGTTGTACTTCAACTGAGCAATCTTCTTTAAGTTGAATGTGGTCGGCTTCAAGTACATGCGAAGGATCAGCGATATACTTTCTAAGTTGAGAGACGTGGAATACCGGATGAAGGTTAGACAAGGGAGGAGGTAAAGCTAGTTCATAGGCGACTGGCCCAATGCGTCTAATAATCTGATACGGACCAAGGAATCGTGGTGATAGTTTCTTTGGTCTAATGACTCGCCCAACACCGGTCGTACGATTCAGCTTTAAGAACACATGCTCTCCTGCAGCAAATTCTAAAGGCTTTCTTCTCCTATCTGCATAAGACTTCTGTCGGCTTTGAGTTGCCTTAAGTCTTTCTTGGATCAGTTTCACCTTTTCTGTTGTTTGCTGAATAATTTCTGGTCCAGTCAATACTGCTTCACCTTCCTGGAACCAGCAAAGGGGTGTTCGGCATTTCCTTCCATAAAGAGCTTCATAAGGTGCCATTCCAATACTCGCATGGAAACTATTGTTATAAGTAAACTCAGCTAGCGGAAAAACTTCATCCCAAACTCCTAAGTGGTCCAGAACGCTGGTTCTCAATAAATCTTCAAGAGTTTGGATCGTCCTTTCAGATTGACCGTCCGTCTGAGGATGGTAGGCAGAACTCATTTGAAGTTTGCTTCCCATTTCTTGTTGAAGCGCTTGCCAAAACCGGGAGGTGAATCTTGGGTCTCGGTCGGACACTATTCCGGACGGTACTCCGTGTAGTCTGACAATTTCCTTAATATATAGCTGAGCTAACTTGGACATAGGCATTTTTAAGTGGATAGGAAGGAAGTGTGCACTCTTGGTTAATCTATCAACTATTACCCAAATTGCGTCATGATGTCTGACCGTTCGGGGAAGATGGGTTACGAAGTCCATAGCAATACTGTCCCACTTCCATTCGGGTATTTCTAGCGGCTGTAAGAGACCGCTCGGTTTCTGATATTTTATCTTGGCTCTTTGACAAGTTAAACATGATTCCACAAACCGAGCAATATCTTGTTTCATTCCTGGCCACCAGAAACTCATTCGAAGATCCTTATACATTTTAGTTATTCCTGGGTGAATACTCAGACGACTTTGATGAGCTTCTTCCAAAATTATCCTTTTCAACTCGTCATCATTTGGAACACAAGTTCTTCCCTTATATCTCAGCAATCCGTCTGTTCCATCATTGAAGTCTTGGTGGGGTGGCACACCGAACGGTTTGCTAATTCTCTGCAACTCTTTGTCAAACTTTTGCTTTTCTCTGATCCGGTCGAATATATTACTTGACAATCGCATAAAACTACAACTAATACCGGTCGGCTCAAATTCACAGTGCAGCTTTAAATCTCTGAAACTTTCAACTAGTTTCATTTCTTGGACCATCATTGCCGCCATATGTATGGTTTTTCTGCTCAAGGCATCAGCAACTACATTTGCTTTTCCCGGATGGTACTGTAGATCAAACTCATAATCTTTCAAGAATTCCATCCATCTTCTTTGCCTCATATTTAACTCTTTCTGGTCGAACAGATACTTGAGACTTTTATGGTCACTGAACACCTGAAACTTAGCACCATATAAGTAGTGTCTCCAAATTTTAAGAGCAAACACTACAGCTGCCAACTCCAAATCATGAGTTGGATAATTCCTCTCATGAATCTTCAGTTGTCTAGAAGCATATGCAACGACCTTTTCTTCTTGCATCAGTACGCAACCCAAACCATTATATGAAGCATCACAGAACACAACAAATGGATGGTTAACGTTAGGAATTACCAAGACCGGAGCATTCGTCAATCGCTGCTTTAATTCCTGAAAACTGGATTCACACCGGTCGGTCCAGACGAACGGTTGGTCCTTTCTGGTCAATTGAGTCAGTGGCGCCACTATCTTAGAGAAACCTTCAATGAATCTTCTGTAGTAGCCGGCCAAACCAACAAAACTCCTAACTTCAGTAACTGAACGAGGCGTCTCCCACTCCAGAACTGCTTGTACCTTAGACGGATCCACAACAATTCCGCCGGCCGAAATTACATGTCCAAGGAATTGTACTTGATTCATCCAAAACTCACACTTGGACAACTTAGCATATAGTTGTTTCTCCCTTAGCACCCCAAGAACCATTCTCAAATGATCTTCATGTTCTGATTGATTTTTAGAGTAAATGAGAATGTCGTCAATGAACACAACTACAAACTTATCCAAGAACGGCCGGAAGATCCGGTTCATGTAGTCCATGAATATTGCCGGAGCGTTGGTAACACCGAACGGCATTACTACATATTCAAAATGCCCATATCTAGACCGAAATGCAGTCTTCGGAATGTCTTCTTCTTTTACCAATATCTGATGGTATCCGGATCTCAAATCAATCTTGGAGAAAACTGAGGCTCCATGAAGTTGATCGAGTAAATTGTCGATTCTCGGCAGTGGATACTTATTCTTGATGGTTAACTTGTTTAATTGCCGGTAGTCTATGCAAAGCCTGGAGCTACCATCTTTCTTCTTAACCAAAAGAACGGGCGCTCCCCAGGGTGACGCACTTGGCCGAATAAATCTCTTTTCCAACAAGTCTTCAATTTGCTTTTTCAATTCAGCCAACTCTGCCGGAGCCATTCTATACGGCGCAATTGATATCGGACCAGCTCCTGAGATCAAGTCGATGGAGAACTCGACCTCTCGGCGTGGAGGGAGACCTGGAACTTCTTCTGGAAATACGTCCATAAACTCTTCCACTACCGGACGGTTCAGATCCGGTCGGTCAGTCCCACTTACATCCATGTACGTGAAAATGATAAAACTCATAGCGCCTTCAATCAAGTCCTCCCTAATCTGGCCGAGTGTAATCGTAAGCTTCTCTTCTTCACTTGGGAAAATCAACTTCTTCTTCCCACAATCAATAAGAATGCGATTGGTGGTCAACCAATCCATTCCTAAAATAACTTCAAGATCTTGAAGAGGTAAACATATAAGATTTACCTTGAATTTGTACCCTTCTACCTCAATAGGACACTTCACACATACAGTGGACGTCCTAACCTCCCCAGCTGCCGGTGTTGACACCACCAAGTCAAGCTGCATTTCACTCTCGGCTATTCCCAGTTTATCAACACATGCCTTCGAGATGAAGGAGTGTGTTGCCCCCGAATCAAAAAGTACACAGCATGACATTCCATATAATAGGCAAGTGCTGATGATGAGGTTACCTGAACCAGAAGCTTCAGTTCCCGAGATAGCATACACCCTACCGGTTGCTTGAGCTCTAAGACCGCTCGGAGAGAACCTTCCAGCATTCGGTGGCCTGGAGAATGTTCGCCCACCCATGTTGCAATCTCTTTCCAAGTGCCCATTTCTTCTACACTTGACACAAAACTTTGTATTCCCTTGTCTGGGACAGTCCCGCATATAATGAGGGCCTCCACAAGTAAAGCAACTTACACTTCCTGGTTGACCGGTCGGTCTGGCAAAGTTCACTGGCCGAACGGCCAAAGCAGAAGAACCCGGGGAAGATGGCGGCCGGGAGTATGGAGTCGCTCTGGGACTTGAAGAGTTTCTTGTAACAATCGATCCTCTAGTACTGGATGACTGCTGTTTCTTACACTTCTCAGGTTCCATCAAATTTTTCTCCAATACCTTAGCTCTCTCCACTAATGCCGGGAATTTCTGAATACAATGACTTGCAATAACCGGTTTCAAATCTTCCCTCAACCCATTTTCAAATTTCCGACATTGCCATTCTTCACTCATCCGCATCGTATAAAATCTCATTAACTGCTTAAACCGATTGGCATACTCCGACACCGTCATTCCGCCTTGTACTAGTTGAAGAAATTCAACTTCCTTCGCAAACCGGACGCTATTAGGAAAGTATTCTTCATAAAATTTATTCTTGAACACTTCCCATGTGATAGGGACATGATCATCTTCCAGCAACATCTTCGAACTACTCCACCAATGTCCAGCCTCTCCGGTCAGTAAATACTCAGTGAAAGCTAAGCGATTTTCATCACTACATCTCTTGACGTCGTAGATCCTTTCCATGTCGCGAAGCCAGTGATCGGCCTCGTCTGCACTGCAGTTGCCATTGAACTTGGCCGGACGGTGCTGGAGAAAACTCTCTAGACTCCATTCAGTTTGAGTGTTTGAGGAGGAACCGGACGGTCTAGCAGTTGATACCCCACTCGATAGTATATCCATTATCTGCCTTTGTGTTGACTCTGCTGCAGCTCTAGCGGCCTCTGCATTCTGTAGTGCCAATGCGTTCTGTTGAGCTAAGTTAGCATTCTGCTGAATAAGATTTGCATTTTGTTGCTGGAGTGCTGCCAAAACTGACTCCAGCACATTGTTTTCGCCGGACGGATCTCTAGCGACCGGTTGAGGGGGTGGTCTAGGAGCCATCTTCTGTTTTTAATCAGAAAGAGGAACCCGTTAGTCCACAAGAAATCAGAGAATTCTGATCGAATCATTTTGAGTACGTAGCAATAAGCATAGTATACTCATAACCTACAGGTAGTCTAAGAAAGAAACTGCTCTGATACCATTAATGTAACATCCCAATAAATATTACTTTAAAAGTATTGACTTATTTTAGGAGTTACAAGATAATAACGGAGAACAGTAAAGAGATCAACTCAAACGAAGATAGAATAAGCTATTATCTTAAAACCGAATCAAAAACGAAAGGCGTAAGTATCCAAAAATGTAACATTATGATGTACAGTACAGTAGACCAGATGGCCAAACTCAAAATATTCCCTATACATAACATTCTACAAAAGAAGGAAAGAGAAATAACTATTTCTAAGGACCGGACGGTCCAGTACTATACTCGGGAATCGCCTCTAAATTTTCTTCAGTCAGCACAGCGTCCGCCAGGGTCTCTTCTAAGGCAGCTTCCAAAGTATCTTCTGCTCACATTCATAAGAATGATCATAGCAATGAGAAGAAAAGTCGACCGGTCGGATACCGAACGACAACATACAAAACAATACAAATAAGGGTAAGCTTATGTACATTTAACTTATCCATTCATCATACAAGCAAACATATTCTACAAACAATTAATCAATACAACATATCATTCTCATACACCAAAAATCAACCGTTAAGACATTGTCCGGACGGTATGAACATGTAGCTCGGTCGTCCCTAGCACCCGGGCGGTGTAGTAACTGTTTCCTCAGCTGCCGCCCGAGGTTAGTCCTCAAACGGTTATATGCGCGTATAACCGCGGACCTCCTGCCATTCCCACACATGACCGACCTCTCTCTACTTGAGAAAACGTCCTCACGGAATATCAGGATCAAGGACGACACCGGAGTCATTCCCACATTCATACTTTACCAATCAATTTTCCAATTCGTGAGATATTCCACCCGAGGAATTCTCTTACTTAGTCAAATTACTTATTTATTCTCACTTTCATAAACGAAGAGTGTCAAGACAATGGACGTATTATCACCGATAAAATCAAAGATAAGACGAGACCAGAAATATAGCTGAAAGATCTGATAAGACTACAAATGATATTTATGAATTCTGACAGGCCGTTCCGACAACGATTAAAAACTATTCATCAAAGACTTAACAATAATAATAACCGAGCGGTATAATCAAAGATGAGACTGGAGAATAGAAGAGTATCATTTTGTTGAATAATAGTCCGACAATGAATAAAGTCGTACCCAAAAGATTAATTATAACTATTAGTCATCCGGCCGGTTTGGTAAGGAATAAAACAAGTAATAATCATAGTCGAAGGATGGTCTATGACCGGACACTTCTCAAAAGGAATAATTTAGTTAAACAGACCGGTCGTTCCAATAAATAAACTTCACTAGACCATGCAGTCACTAAGTGACCGGACGACTATTCACAAAGAAGAATATCAGATTTATAAGTTTTATATAGTTTTAAGTGTCAGCCTAAGGCCGAACACTTTCAAGACCAAATGCTTAGTTTATGACCAGCGTTTATTAAGTACTTTGCAATGAAATTATTAATGGAAAAATTTTAAGTTTAACAACATACTAGGCCGAACAGTCCGATTAGACCGAACGGAAATAAGGGAAGACTGAATGATCCTAATGATCTTCAATCTCAAACTCACATTCTCTAAGTTTTTCATATTTATTCATCTCTTGCAACTCATATAACAACATTCCACATTCAGTTCATGCAATTCAAACAACATACTTTATATATTAAACATGCATTAAATTATTCACATTGGAATCATACAGAACATCAAAATTAAACGCTCATAAGCTTCCCTTACCTCTAATCCAGCTAAACTTCCAAAGTCCTACTATGAGATTGACCGAACGTCCAAAAGCTCTGACAGTAAAACTGATCGGTGCAAACGAAAGGTCTTCACACCAGGAGTACAATTTCTGAAAGGAGTTTGATGATCGGAACAGTGTTTGGGTTAGAATTCTAGAGAGAAGGTTTGAGTTTTTAGAGAGAAGGAAGAGAATTTGAGAGTTCAGAAAGTTGGTTTGAGGAAGAAGATGAAGATTGCATGCAGAAAGAGTCTTAAGAATTCGAAGCTTCTACCTTAAATCCTCTTCCAGAACCGGACAGTTGGCTTGCTCTCAAAGTGCCACATGGTTTCCACTATCAAAAGTCCCTCATTCCTCTTGCAGCCGGACGCGTCCCGAGGTTGGGAATTAATTGTTGCTGCAGAGTTTGTCTGCCACTTACTGGGTCTTTCCCTGCTATGCCGTCACTGCACGGATTACGAGAAAAGTGAATTTAAATGCTTGCAGATTTTGGTCTCCCACTCACCAAAGGAGACCGGCCGGTCGCCACGTGGCCGAGCCTAAACATAACCATTTTCTGGGTCGTGACAAAAGTTATGTAAATCTATTTTTTAAGTACATTGTTAGTGATAGAAAAACTTTTAAAAGTTTATAATATTCTGTCGTTTCTAAAAAAAGTTTTCTAATGATAGCCATAATATTTCATTTTAATAATATATAATTATTAAAAGAGACATTCTATGTAAAAGAATGAAAGAAGAAATAATTTAAATAAACTATTACAATTATTTTAAATATATATATATAACATAAATAAATAAATAAATAAATAATATATAATCTTATATTTCTAAAAGTAATATTATATTTGAGTAAAAAACATAATATTATTTTCAAAAACTGATATAAACAAAACTAAATTATCTACTTCAAAATTTCAGCATCAATCCCCAATGGATTCATATGATCATTCTCATCTCCTGACATCATAAGAATATAATTGTAAGTAAGAAAAGCAAGAAACAAATAAACATATACGAAAGAAAGATTCACTCTAAAACAAGTATCTCCTTCATAAAAAAAAATGAACATACCATTTTCACCATTTTTATTTAAAAAAGCGAGTTCAAATATAAGAAAAATTAATAAAATATGCCTCTTCTGTTTGAAATTTATTATATACTTCAATTTTTTTAATATATTTACAGGCTTATAAACTTTAGGGAGATAAAAAAAAATTTGTTTAGTGCTCTATCTAATAATTATTTGTATTGTATCTAGTGTCATTTTATTTAATCAATATTTGAAATATAATTAAATTTATCATCAGATAATTTAAGGAAAAGAATTAGTAGATAAATAATTTAGGAAAAAATTGAAATGTTCATATTTATATATTTACGTTACTTTTATTACATCTATGGAGAGTTGTGGCGAAAGAATATTAAAGATGTATTTGAATTGTGTAAGAAGATAAATTTTATTTAAGAAGAAAAAGCTCTCTGCAATATCTAAGGTGGAAGCACTGTGTCTCCTATCACAGCACGTTTATCTTTTCAATGAATCTTGTTTTCGTTGAAAACAGTTTTCTTTTGCCTCCTTTGGGAACCAATGAGTTGAACTGCCACCATACGCTATTAAACAAAACATAGGGTTTTTCATTTCAACTCAGCAATTTTGTAGCTGTTACTTGATATTTGTATTTCTGCAGAATCACTATTGGCAACGCAACCGGTTTAGCTTTTCAATGAATATTGATTTCTTTGAAAACTGTTTTTCTTTGCCTCTTTTCTGAACCAATGAACTGAACTGAGACCATGGGATGAATATTACAGAAATCTGCAAATTTTAGGGTTTCTTCTATTGCCAACGGTATTCTGCTTTTCAATAACATCTTTATCTTTTATTGAAAACTGTATTTTTTTTTCCCTTTCACTCTCTGAGCATGTTCTTAGTCTTCATCTCCTTGGACCTGTTCCTGCTGTGGTTCTCGTGTTCTCCATATCGTTGTTTTTACACTGTAATCACTGATCTTTTTGTCACGGCTGTTGTAGCCCTCGTGCTGTTACTGAAAAACTGTTTGGTGGCCATTGGGTACGAGAAAAAATCAATCTTGGCTTTTATGGTATGGTGCAGAGCGCTTGTGGTTTTTTCTATGTATGGTGCAGAGCACCTTGTGGTATTGTGCAGAGCACCTTCGAGGCATTGGATAAGAGAGCTGCAACACAGCTACAGATAAAGCAGATCAAAAGTTTGTCTCGTATGCTGCAAAGAACATGCAAATATACACGTATCTCATAGAAAGATAAAAACTTGAAATGAAGAGTAATCTTGATTTGCTCTTTCCAAAATGAAGCTATTTAATACTTCACGCAACCCAACTTCAACAGTTTCTCACCTTTTCTATTTCCCAATCAGATTCACTACTTTTATTGCAATCACTATTTCCAAACTCAACCCTCAAACACCTAAATCAACATCAAATTTATATTTTTTAACTATTATTCAATAATATTTATTAAATCTAATATTTTCAAATACTTCAAACTATATTTGTTAAAATAAATATTCACATATTAGATTATTATAATTTTTTTCAAAATATGTGAATTAAGTTTATAAATATAAGATTAGTTCATATAGTTTGATATATCAATTCCAATGTATCACATCCTATGAGATTTAAAATAAAAATTTCTTATTTTTCTCTTAATGTTTGAACTATTTGAGTCTAATATGTTTTCTTTCAATTTTCTTTTGCAATATTAATTAGTTTTGACTGTGAAAGAAAGTTTGTAATGTTGGATTGTGACGTTCAAACATTTTAACTTTCAAAACTTTATTATGTGCTGCAAAGAACATGCAAATATACACGTATCTCATAGAAAGATAAAAACTTGAAATGAAGAGTAATCTTGATTTGCTCTTTCCAAAATGAAGCTATTTAATGCTTCACGCAACCCAACTTCAACAGTTTCTCACCTTTTCTATTTCCCAATCAGATTCACTACTTTTATTGCAATCACTATTTCCAAACTCAACCCTCAAACAACTAAATCAACATCAAATTTATATTTTTTACCTATTATTCAATAATATTTATTAAATCTTATATTTTCAATTACTTCAAACTATATTTATTAAAATAAATATTCACATATTAGATTATTATAATTTTTTTTCAAAACATGTAAATTTAGTTTTTCATCAACTAAAAAATATATTGATAAATGTTAAACGTAATATAAAAATCATTGATATAATTTATTAGGTAAGTTTAGTTTTCTCTCAATTCAATTTTATGATGGTAAAAAATGTTAATAAATTATAAATTTAGTTATAAAATTATTAAAATTACAATATATAACGTCCCAATAAAACATTAATTACAGCATATTTCGTTCCAAACTAATATATATATATATATATATATATATATATATATATATATATATATATATATATATATATATATATATATATATATATATATATATATAGCATAAATGATGCATTTAAGAGCTATTAACAAGCCAAGCTTTTAGCACCGGCCATCTATTATTTTATATACTTTTCTTTCCCATCAGGTAATGCATATAGTGACTTTTGGTCATAAAATAAACACTTTCTTTTTACAAAGTCTGGTTCATTTTTCAATTACTCAAGCTACGTCTCACGTTTCTCTTTATTAACCTCCAATGAATCTATTAAAAAAATAAGGTTTAATGTCATGACTCTTTATTTTCGTTTAGAATTTTAAATAGATCTATTTTTCTTTCAGCTTTTCGTCAATTTGAAAAGATGTCGTTAAATTATATGACATTTAAAACATGTGCAAAGTGTATTTTTTTTAATACTTGAATTAAAAAATAAGTACAAAAAAGGGAAAATAAAATTAAATAATTTATCTCACTAAATAATTAAATAAACACAATAATCTATATAAAATAAATTAGATCATAACATCTTATTAAATAAAAAAAAAATATTTTTGATGTTCATTTATGTTTTCTAGTGAATTTTGTGTAAAACATACGAGTTTGACTTAGTTTGGCTTTGGATAGAATTCATTGTTCTACATAAATTTATTGTTTATTTAATCATCTTTGATTCAAATCATGGAGATAATCAGCAATAATTTTTAAAAAATATTAGAAATAAAATAAAATATATATTTTTAAGTTAAATTACTATTTATTTATTAAAATCAATTTATTTTATATATAGTATTTTAACATTTTAGATTTTTATTTATTTATTTTTCATACACATAATTCTTTTTTCTCCCCTAAAATTTTTAAAATAGCCATTTTATTATTTGTTAAAGTGATTTCTGAAATATTTTGAAAACCTAAAAGAAATTTCTCAAGTTTTAGAACAAAATTTTTGGAATGAGATTTTTGAAATAGAATTTTTGAAATGAAATTTTTGAAACAGAATTGTCATAAAATGTTAAATGCAATAAGAATGAGCTTTCTAGGATGAGAATTTTGAAAAAAAAAATTCAAAATGTATATAATTCCTTCCACAACGAGTTTTTTTCTCTCTAAATACTTCTACATAAAATATGTTTTGGAAAGAAATTTTTTGGAATACATTATGAAAAGATATATCAGAATAAGTTCTTTTTCGTATTAAAAAAATTATTTTGACATACACATGTTTTTATAATAATTTGATATTATATATTTTTTTTTATTTTTAAACTATTTTTCTTTTTGAAAAACTACAAAAACAAATTATCTTTTTAAAATAATTTTATCTTTATTACATGTATGGAATAAATGACAATGACGATAACTAGGACAATGACTTATATAGTGTGATATAAAGGTGAAGGATATTTAAATCTTTATTATTATTATTATTATGTTAATAATTGTAGGATTCAAGAGACAATACCAAACCACATTTTTGCATATATCCAATTTTTCATAAATATATGTTAATTAATTAAAAGTAAATGAAGATATGAAAATTGAAATTTGGAAATTTTAAATTATTGTTTTCTAAAATAAAAAAAATTAATTTTATTGAAAAAAAATGAAAAAACTACAATGGTAAATCACTGAATTAATGAGAAACGAAAATTTTAATTTATACCTTCTTATTTAACTACTTCCTTAGTGTTTTCTTATATTAATTATTCATTTAATTCGTAAATGGTAATCATTAAAACATATGATTTCATAATAAAGATGTTAAAAATCTGATATAAGAAAATATATACGGTCAATATTCATCTTTATTTTACATTTTTTCAAAGTTGATTGTAAGTTTTGTTATTTTTAATTGTTATTCTTGAAGCTTTTTTTTTAATTTTTTTTTTGAAACAAAAATATATTTTAAGTGAAATGTTAATAACTTGTTTTATTAAATTCATAAAATGTTGAAAATAAATACACTGAGAGTTTTACTTTTATTTAAATAACAAGACTTGTAATTTTATAGTTTCAATAAAATATTTATATCAACCAAATATATATTTAAACAAATCATAATGGGAATCATATAATCTTATAACTAACATTAATATAAACAATGATATCTTTTATAAGATTGAATACATAAGTAATATTAAAATAAATACATAGTGCATTAGCTTAAGAATACACTCAAAATAAAAATAAAAAAACAGAGGATTTAATTTCTTGTAAATTTGTTAAATTTTGTCATCTTTAGAAAATAGTAATAGATTTTTATCATAATCTTTTCTATATAAACTAATTTATAAATTTATAATGGCTAATTTTTGACTTTTTTTATGGTGGAGTTCTTAAGTGTCGTAAATATTAAAAGAATTCAAAATTTAAGGATGGATACCACCATCTTTTACATGTATACATAATTTATAATGGTTAATTTACAAATTTATAATGGTTATTTTATATTTTTTATGATTGGATTTTTCAGTGCGATAAATATTTAAAATAATTATAAATTAAGGGAAAAAAATAAAATTTATGAAAAATTTTAAAAGTAAATGATTATAAAATTAATTACGATAAAAATATCATAAAAGACTAAAAGTTTAAACATCTTTATTATTTAATTTTGATAACTTTTTTAATGCTTGTTTTTTAATAACTTTAGTATTTTTTAAATTTAAAAGAGGAGTGCATCAAGAATATTCTTATTAACACTTAAATTTTTAAGCATGTTTAATATAAAGAAAAACATATTTAAACACTTTTAAAATTTTAACAATTTCCAGAAATGATTGTGAATCTGTATCTCTTTGAAAGAAACACTAAAATTATATACAAGACATAAATAATGATAAACATGATTCACAAATATATTTTTGGATAATGACAAATACATTCTTACATAATGACAAGTTTGCATATTCCAAGTCTTCGAGATAACATAAACATAGGATTACACACTAAAAAAACGTTTTAAACATATTTTATTTTATTACTTAAAAGTTTTAAATTATTTTAGTAATATACTAAACAACTCTAAATACACTTTAATTAGCGAGTAATACGTAATACTTAAAAACTAGTAATACTTAAAAATTGTAAAAACACTCTAGTAAACCAGTAATACTTAATAATCCTAAATTACTCTGAGTAGATATTATAAAACCCCTATTTTCATTCCAGCAGCAAAAACTCAACAACTCAAAATAAGATGTACTTTAGTAGTTACTATTTATAACAAGCTCTTTACTTCAAAATCATCATCAACTTCAGTCATCTTTCATAATTATCCTCAACTTTGTTGTTTACTTCAGAACCATCATCAACTTCGTCGTTTACTTCAGAACTATCATCAACTTCGTCGTCTACTTCAGATCCATTATTAACTTCACACTTTAGCAGTTACTATTTATATCAGCCGTTTATTTTAAAATTATCATCAACTTCGCCGTCTACTTCAGATTCATCATCAACTTCATACTTTAGCAGTTGTTATACATATCAGTTGTCCTCTATTTCACAATTATAGTCAACTTTATCGTTTATTTCAAAAACATTGTCAACTTTCTACAGAAGTAATGAAGAACCCTCATATATTTATAAAAAATCAGGTTTAAACAAAAAAAATCATTTGTGTAAGGATCCTACCTCCTTTTAAATTTCTTTAAGTATTTTGTAATTTCTTTTTTTTTTCTTTTCTTTTTTTTTCTAAAGAAGAAATCCTTCAATATTAATAAAAAATTAGGTTGTGTAAGAATCCTATAAATTTCTTTTAAATTTCTTAAATATTTTTGTATTTTTTTTTACTTTCTTTTTTTCTAAATTCTTTTTATTGATAGTTTATGGGTGCCAAAAAACATATTTAAGCACCTTCAAAATTTTAACAATTTTCAAAAATGATAATGACCATATGTCTCTTTTAATAGAGAGACCGAGAAACACTAAAATAATATACATTTAATAAGACATAAATAATGATAAACATGAATTCATAAATATAGTCCTAGATAATGACAAATACATTTTTACATAATGACAAGTTTGCATATTTTAAGCCTTGGAGATAAGTTAAACATAGGATTACACACTCAAAAAAGTTTTAAAAACATTTTATCATATTACTTAAATGTTCTAAATTATTTTAGTAATATACTAGATAACTCTAAAGACACTTTAGTGAGGTAGTAATACTTAAAAACTAATAATACTTAAAAACCTTAAAGACACTTTAGTAAACCAATGATACTTAACAATCTTAAATTACTCTGAATAGTTATTATAAAACCCCTACCTACATTCCAGCCACAAAAACTCAGCAACTCAAAAACAAGATGTACTTTAGCAGTTACTATTCATAACTAGCTCTTTACTTCAAAATCTTCATCAACTTCAGCCATCTTTCATAACTATCCTCAACTTTGTCGTTTACTTCACAACCATCATCAACTTCTTCGTTTACTTCAGAACCATCATCAACTTCGATGTCTACTTTAGATTCATCATCAACTTCACACTTTAGGAGATATTATTCATATCAACCGTTTATTTAAGAATTATCGTCAACTTTACCGTTTATTTCAGAACCATTGTCAACTTTGTCATTTATTTCAGAATCATCATCAACTTTATAGGTAAAGAAGAAACCTTCAAATATTGATAAAAAATTAGGTTTTAAAAAAAAAACATTTGTGTATGGATCCTACCAACTTCTTTTAAATTTCTTAAATATTATGTAATTTCTTTTATTGATAAAAAAATTAGATTGGGTAAGAATCCTACCAATTTCTTTTAAATTTCTTAAATATTTTTGTAATTTTTTTTTTGTTTCTTTTCTAATTTTTTTTATTGATAGTTCATGAACACACAAAAACCCATCCTTCCAAAGACAATAATTTTTTTTTCTTTTTGAAACAAGCAGTCACAGTCACAGTGAACAAGCAGTCACAGTCACAGACAATAATTTTTTTTTCTTTTTTAAACAAAAATATATTTTAAGTGAAATGTTAATAACTTGTTTATTATATTCATAACAAATGTTGAAAATGGAGAGTTTTACTTTTATTTAAATTAAAGACTTGTAATTTTATAGTTTTAATAGAATATTTATTTCAACCAAATGTATATTTAAACAAATCATAATTAATTTTGACAGGTAATCATATAATCTTATAACTAACTTTAATATAAACAATGATATCTTATATAAGATTGAATACATAAGTAATATTAAAATAAATACATAGTGCATTAGCTTAAGAATACACTCAAATTAAAAAAAAAAAAACAGAGGATTTAATTTTCTGTAAATTTGTTAAATTTTGTCATATTTAGAAAATAGTAATAGATTTTTATAATAATATTTTCTATATAAATTAATTTATAAATTTATAATGACTAATTTTTGACTTTTTTTTTATGGTGGAGTTCTTCAGTGTCGTAAATATTAAAAGAATTCAAAATTAAGGATGGATACCACCATCTTTTACATGTATATATAATTTAGGGTTAAATATGTTTTTAGTTCCTATATTTTGGGGCGATTTTGGTTTTAGTCCCTCCTTCCAACTATGGTATAATTTAGTCCTTCAACTTTAGAAAACTCTAGTTTTAGTCCTTTTTACCAAATTTTTTTAACTTTATTTTTTGTTTCAAGCGCATTTCTCAGTTAACATTGAAGCAAAAACGTGTCAAACAGTGTAAACAATCCAAATGCTATAATGAAACGTGCTTGAAACAAAAAATAAAATTAAAAAAATTTGTTAAAAAAGACCAAAACCAAAGTTTTCTAAAATTGAAGGACTAAATTGTACCGTAGTTTGAAAGAGGGACTAAAACCAAAATATCCCCAAAGTACAGGGACTAAAAACATATTTAACCCTATAATTTATAATGGTTAATTTATAAATTTATAATGGTTATTTTATATTTTTTATGATTGGATTTTTTAGAACCATAAATATTTGTAATGTTTGCATCAAGAATATTCTTATTAACACTTAAATTTTTAAACATGTTTAATATAAAGAAAAAGATATTTAAACACCTTTAAAATTTTAACAATTTTCAAAAAGATAATGATATTTAGACAATATTTTTTGGACAACATTTGTCTCTTTGTCTCTTTCAATAGAGAGAGTGAGAAACAAAAATAATATATAAGACATAAATAATGATAAACATGGATTCATAAATATATTTTTAGATAATAACAAATACATTTTTACATAACGACAAATTTCCATATTCTAAGTCTTGGAAATAACTTAAACATAAGATTACACACTCAAAAAAATTGTAAACACATTTTATCATATTACTAAAAGTTTTAAATTATTTTAGTAATATACTAAAAAAATTCTAAAGACACTTTAATTAGCCAGTAATACTTAATATTTAAAAATCAGTAATACTTAAAAAATCCTAAAGAGACTATAGTAAACTAGTAATACTTAACAACCCTAAATTATTCTAAGTAGATATTATAAAACCCTTACTTACATTCCAATCATAAAAATTCAGCAACTCAAAAAAAAGATGTACTTTAGTAGTTACTATTTATAACCAACTCTTTACTTCAAAATCATCATCAACTTCAACCATCTTTCATAATTATCCTCAACTTGTTGTTTACTTTACAACCATCATCAACTTCGTCGTTTATTTCAGAACCATCATCAGCTTCGTCGTCTACTTCAAATTTATCATCAACTTTACACTTTAGCAGTTACTATTCATATCAGCTGTCTATTTCAAAACTATCATCAACTTCGCCGTTTACTTCAGATCCAACATCAATTTAATACTTTAGCAGTTACTATAAATATCAGTTGTCGTCTATTTCAGAACTATAGCCAACTTTGTCGTTTATTTCAAAAACATTGTCAACTTTCTACAGAAGTAATGAAGAAACCCTCAAATATTTATAAAAATTTGAGTTTAAACAAAAAAAAAATCATTTGTGCAAACATCCTACCTTCTTTTAAATTTCTTAAGTATTTTGTAATTTCTTCTTTTTTTTCCTTTCCTTTTTTTTTCTAAAGAAGAAACCCTTCAATATTAAAAAAAATTAGATTGTGTAAGAATCCTACAAATTTCTTTTAAATTTCTTAAATATTTTTGTAATTTTTTTTATTGATAATTCACCAGCGCCAAAAAAACATATTTAAGCACTTTTAAAATTTTAACAATTTTCATAAATGATAATGAATCTATGTTTCTTTGAATAGAAAGAGTAAGAAACACTAAAATGAGACATAAATAATGATAAACATGGATTCATAAATCTATTTATAGATAATGACAAATAAATTTTTACACAATGACAAGTTTGAATATTTTAAGCTTTGGAGATACCTTAAACATAGGATTACACACTCAAAAAAGTTTCAAACACACTTTATCATATTACTTAAAAGATCTAAATTATTTTAGTAATATACTAAACAACTCTAAAGACACTTTAGTGAGGCAGTAATACTTAAAAACCAATAATACTTAAAAACCCTAAAGACACTCTAATAAACCAGTAATCCTAAATTACTCTGAATAGATATTATAAAACCCCTACCTACATTTCAGCTGCAAAAACTCAATAACTCAAAAACAAGATGTACTTTAGTAGTTACTATTCATAACTAGCTCTTTACTTCAGAATATTCATCAACTTCAGCCATCTTTCATAACTATCCTCAACTTTTCTGTTTACTTCAGAATCAGCATCAACTTCTTCATTTACTTCAAAACCATCATCAACTTCGCTGTCTACTACAGATTCATCATCAACTTCACTTTAGCAGTTACTATTCATATCAGCCGTCTATTTCAGAACTATCGTCAACTTTGCCGTTTATTTTAGAGCCATTGTCAACTTTGCCGTTTATTTCAGAATCATTGTCAACTTTATACAGAGATAAAGAAGAAACCTTCAAATATTTATAAAAAATTAGGTTTTTAAAAAAAATCATTTGTGTAGGGATCCTACCAACTTCTTTTAAATTTCTTAAATATTTTGTATTTTTTTTCTAAAGAAGATACCCTTCAGATAAAAAAAATTAGACTGTGTAAGAATCCTACCAATTTGTTTTTAATTTCTTAAATATTTTTGTATTTTTTTTCTTTTTTTTCTAATTTTTTTTTATTGATAGTTCATGGGCGCCAAAAAAACCCATCCATCCAAAGACAATAATTCGAAAAGACACCTTGAAGTATCCTCAAGTGAACAAGCAGTCACAGACACATTGAAATGTAGTCCAATAGGTCATCTGCGGAGGAGCAAGAGGATTGAAGAAAAAGCTTCGACTTCTCTGCAAGATTCTGCAGAACAAGGTCTTAACAATATTATTGTTTTCCGTTGTATTCATATAAATTTCTTCTGAATGTTTGTTTTTTTTTCTCATAGAACTTCATTTTGTTTCATTTCATTTTATCATATTCTGTTCTGCGTCCGATTAACTACTACTGTCTCAGGTGTTCCTTGTTTCCACTGCATGTACCTTTTCAGTTAACATTTTCTGAAACTGTTTTAAATATCATTTTTATTTTTTCTGTGACTCGTAGAAGGGTAATGTTGTATCCCATATCATGAATTACACGGGTTCATGATTTTTATGTTTGTTCTCAGGTTCGTTTATGTTTTCTAATGAATTTTATGTGAAACATTCGATTTTGCCATGGTTCTGGCTTTGGGTAGATTTCATTTTACAGAATTTTTTTGTTTCTTTAACCATGTTCCGCCTTTTATGCAGTGATTATTTTAAGACACTTATTGGTTATTTATATATAAGACTTGTTTCAATTGTCCTTTGTTGTTGCCTTTATCCTTCATACCTTATTTTCTCAGTAAATTTATAATTATGTTTTTTGGCGTTTGAAATAGGTGTGGTGAACGCCAAGAGTAAACAGGAATTTGCTTTATCCAGAAAAGAAGGGTATGTTACGGCTGAAAACAAGCACAAGAAGCGAAGTTTGGCAGTCAGCAATGATCAGCCTTCAGCTTCACGCAAAATGCCAAAACGTGCTGCAGCATGTGAAGATTTGAAAGAGAAATCTTTTTTGATATCTGATAAGTGTTGTCTCATTGAAACAGAGAGAAATGAGACTGTAGATGAAGAAATTGTAGCTGTCCGTCTGACTGCTGGACAGGATGATGGTCGCCCAAGTAGGCGAATTACAAAGTTTATCCTTCATGATGAAAATGGTAAAGGACAACCACTGCAGATGCTTGAAGTGATTGATTTATATATCACTGGAGTTATATTACCGCTTAAAGCAAGCACAGGCAAGAAAAAAGACAAAGGTGTAAGGTGTGAACGATTTGGTCGAATTGAATCTTGGGATATATCTGGCTATGAAGATGGTTCTCCAGTTATATGGATTTCTACTGATGTTGCTGATTATGACTGTCAGAAACCTGCTGCTAATTACAAAAGGTTTTATGATCATTTCTTTGAAAAGGCTCGTGCATGTATAGAGGTATATAAAAACCTTACAAAGTCCTCGGGAGACCTTAACATAAGTCTTGATGAGCTACTTGCTGGCGTGACACGGTCTATGAGTGGTAGCAAATGCTTTTCTGGAGCTGCATCTATAAAGGATTTTGTTATTTCTCAGGGTGAGTTCATTTATAAGCAACTCATTGGTTTGGATTTGAAATCTAGGACAAATGACAGGATGTTTGCAGAAATACATGTTCTTATTGCTCTTAGAGATGAGACTAAGAAGCAGGCAAACCATGCATATACACAATTAATGCCCTCAAATGGGAGTTTGAGGATTGTCTCCGGAACTGGAGATGGAGAAAACCAGAATCAGATAGATTCTGTAGATTCTGCAAATGGTGAAGATAAAGATGCAAAGTTAGCACGACTGCTGCAGGAAGAAGAGTATTGGAAATCTAATAAGCACAAGAAAAACTACAGATCAGCCTCTGTATCTAACAAATTCTACATCAAAATTAATGAAGATGAAATTGCCAATGATTATCCTCTCCCTGCATTTTACAAAACCTCCCTTCAAGAAACAGATGAGTTTGTAGTTTTTGATAATAACTATGATGTGTATGATACTCAAGATCTTCCTCGAAGCATGCTTCATAATTGGTCTTTATACAACTCAGATGCAAGATTGGTTTCCCTGGAGCTTCTTCCTATGAAACCTTGTTCGAATGTCGATGTTGCAATTTTTGGTTCAGGAGTAATGACTGTAGATGATGGAGGTGGGTTCCATCTTGAAACTGAGGTTGGCCAATCTTCTTCCACCCGTTCAGAAGCACAAGCTTATGATGGAATACCAATTTATCTGAGTGCCATAAAGGAATGGATGATAGAATTTGGATCATCTATGATTTTCATATCCATCCGAACAGATATGGCCTGGTATGGTGCCTCTTGTCTAAAATTAATGTTGTTGTTTATGTTTCAAATGAAGTACTATTAGAAAATCCATTTGATTACCTGGGTACCAAACTGTCAATCCAGTCTATTGTAACCAAATTGTCACAAAAAAACTTTTTGGATGAACTTGTCATATCTTATGAACAAAACATCTGTGAATACTGTATGCTAAATTCATCTTAGAATACTTTTATTCTAAATAAATTTAGTATGTAAAATGACAACCAGACTGATTCATACTTCATTCCTTTAAGGTACAGACTCGGCAAACCAGCAAAGCAATATGCTCTTTGGTATGACACAGTGTTGAAAACTGCAAGGCTTGCTATAGCCATTATCACCTTGCTGAAGGAACAGAGCCGAGTATCACGACTTTCCTTTGAACATGTCATCAAGAAAGTATCTGAGTTTAATCAGAAAGACCGTTCTTACATTTCTTCTGATCCATTGGCTGTTGAGAGATATGTTGTTGTCCATGGACAGATTATTCTGCAACTCTTTGCAGAATTTCCTGATGATAATATCAGAAAGTCTCCATTTGTGACTGGCCTTAGGAACAAAATGGAAGAGCGACATCATACCAAATGGTTAGTGAAGAAAAAGAAAGTTTTGCTGAGGACTGAACCAAATCTAAATCCTAGGACAGAAATGGGTCCTATCGTGTCCAAGAGGAAAGCTATGCAAGCAACAACAACACAGCTAATCAATAAAATATGGGGAGACTACTATTCAAATCACTTGTCAGAGGATCCAAAAGAGGGGTCTGTCTGTGAGTTAAAGGAAGAGGATGAAGTGGAGGAACATGAAGAAAATGAAGATGAGGACAATGAAGAAGAGCAAATACTTTTGGAGCAAACCACAAAGAAACATTCGGTTTCAAAGCAAACCAAAACAGTTTTGGTTAATGCTGAAATAAGATGGGAAGGAAAACCTGAAGGGAAGACTCGTTCGGGATATCCTATTTATAAGCAGGTAATCCTTAATGGGGAAGTTATTTTTGCGGGAAAATCCGTGTTAATGGAAGTTGATGAAACAGATGAATTTCCAGACGTGTATTACGTTGAGTATATGTTTGAGTCAAATAATGGAAGAAAAATGTTTCATGGTAGGATGATGCAGCATGGTTGTCATACTGTTATTGGCAATGCTGCTAACGAGGGAGAGGTGTTTTTGACAAATGAGTGTAGGGATTTGGGACTGCAGGATGTTATGCAGACAGTTGTTGTAAATATTCAAAAAAGGCCTTGGGGGCATCAGCATCGAAAGGATAGTATCATTGCCGATAGAGTTGACAGGGCTAGAGCCGAAGAAAGGAAGAAGAAAGGACTGTCTACTGAATATTATTGTAAAAGCCTGTATTGGCCTGAAAGGGGTGCTTTCTTTAGCCTTCCATTTGATACTTTGGGTCAAGGTTTAGGTATTTGCTCATCTTGCAAAATACATGACGTTGAAAAGGCGAAGGATATTTTCAATGTAAATTCCTCCAAGTCTAGTTTCCTATTTAAAGGAACTGAGTATTCCCTTAATGATTATGTTTATGTAAGTCCCTTTGAATTTGAGGAAAAGATTGAGCAAGGAACTCATAAGAGTGGAAGGAATGTTGGGTTGAAAGCTTATGTTGTGTGCCAAGTGCTAGAGATTGTTGTTAAAGTGGAAAAGAAACAACCAGATCTAAAATCTACGCAAGTCAAAATCAGGAGGTTCTTTCGACCAGAGGATGTATCAAATGAGAAGGCATACTGCTCTGATATACAAGAGGTATAGCTACAAGTCTTAGATAGCATTGTTATGTGGATTTTATAATATTATTTTTCCTAAGTCATCCATGCTTGATCTGGCCGTGATAAGTGAGTTGCTATTAGTGCATAATGCTGTAAGTTTTTAAGATGACTTGAATTTCATATTTATATTTTAGGTGTATTACAGTGATGAAACGCATATAATCTCAGTAGAATCCATGAAAGGGAAATGTGAAGTCAGAAAGAAGAGTGATATTCCTGAACAAAGTGCCCCCGGAATGTTCCAAAATGTATTTTTCTGCGACTTAATGTATGATCGTGCCACTGGGTCACTGAAAAAGGTATTGTGTATTTGGACCTATTATACAAACATACAATATTCTTTTTAATCCAGTGGATGATATTGGTCTGATCTAGAGTCTATGTTGTTTTACTTGATAGCAATAATTGCTTTGTGGGTTATTGACACGCTAAACATGTTAAGTATTTTTACATCTTTAGTAAACAAAAAAGTGTCAGTGTAGCAATTAAGGTTTTTCATAGATCAACTCTAACTTATGCTGTCATAATTACACTTTTCATTGATATTGTAAAACAATACCTTGTTAGTAGATTAAAATTTAATCCAAAAGTTTTAAGTCGTTGTAAATGCTTTATATAAATTTCCTATCTGTCGTTATATATTGTAATTGAACTAAAGTTTTTTAGTTTAGCTTAAGATGAAAAACTATGATTATCATTGTATTCTTCTTGACATCCATTTCACAATCGGGTGCAGCTGTGAAAATACAAGTTATGATTTTCGATAGTTAACTGTTATGTTTTTTTTCTATTACTTGACAGTTGCCAGCTCATATTAAAGTAAAATATTCAATTGGACAAACATCTGATGCTGCAGCCAGAAAGAGAAAAGGAAAATGTAAAGAGGGATATGACGAATCAGACTCCTCTAAGGAAGGAAAAACATTAAATGAAAAACGTTTAGCAACCTTAGATATTTTTGCAGGTTGTGGTGGTTTATCAGAGGGGTTGGCGCAGTCAGGTAATTAAAATACGTTATTTTAGCAAGAAGGAAACCGTATTGTATCTGCTACCAATGCATATTATAACGTGTATGTTATTGTGTTAGGTTCCGATTCAAGAAACCTAAAGCAACTCACACGAACACACACGAAAACACACTAGAATCTGTATAACCTCTCGTAGTATTATTCACAGCAAAGAATACAATGTATGTGGACAACCAGAGAGCCTAACCTCCCCCTTACAGGAATAACAAATCCCGTACAAACTACAATTCACCTAAAGACCCCTCTAACTAGACTATCAAACTTATTTATACAATCTTTTTCCCCTTCTCCTAACTGCTCAGGCAGTTAGGCTAACTAACTCTCTTCGTCCTTTCATACACACGTAACTTCCTAACATATTGTTAAAATGGTTCAGGTGTTTCATCAATTAAATGGGCTATCGAGTATGAAGAACCTGCTGGTGATGCATTTAAAGCTAATCATCCTGAGGCACTGGTGTTCATTAACAATTGCAATGTTATTCTTAGGTAAATAATACACTTTAGATAACTGATTCCAAGCCTAAATGTTGAATCGTATGGAACCTGTTTAAGTGACTTGGTTGATTTTTTGTTATGTAGGGCTGTAATGGAGAAGTGTGGGGACGTAGATGATTGTATCTCAACGACTGAGGCTGCAGAATTGGCTGCAAAGCTTGATGAAAAAGAAAAAAGTAGTTTACCAATGCCTGGACAAGTTGATTTCATTAATGGGGGTCCGCCATGCCAGGTCTCCCTAGCTGTTGGCTTTTTCATTTATTTTGCCGATGAATATATTATTGGGTAATTTTTCAGTAATGTGTTGTTTTTGCTTCAGGGTTTCTCTGGGATGAATAGGTTTAGCCAGAGCAGTTGGAGTAAAGTCCAGTGTGAGATGATATTGGCATTCTTATCATTTGCTGATTATTTCCGGCCTAGGTATTTCTTGTTGGAGAATGTGAGGAACTTTGTGTCTTTCAATAAAGGACAAACATTCCGTTTAACCTTGGCTTCACTTCTTGAGATGGGTTATCAGGTAAAATTATTGCAACTTTCTTCCTTAATTGCTCCCCGTTGATGAATAGAACTTGAAGGAACTAATGAATGTTTGATTTATTTGTCCAAAAGGTGAGGTTTGGTATCCTTGAGGCTGGAGCATTTGGGGTTTCCCAATCAAGAAAAAGGGCATTCATATGGGCAGCATGTCCTGATGATGTTCTTCCAGAGTGGCCGGAACCAGTGCATGTATTTTCAGCACCCGAGTTGAAGATCACATTATCTGAAAATGTTCATTATGCTGCTGTCCCTAGTACTGCAAATGGTGCTCCTTTACGTGCAATAACAGTTAAAGATACCATTGGTGATCTCCCAGCCGTGGGCAATGGAGCCTCAAAAGGAAACATGGAGGTATGTAAAATAGGAAAGATATGTCACATATTCCTCCACTCTTAAATTTTCATTCACTGTTTGCCTGTGTTTTATGTTGTGCAGTATCAAAACGATCCAGTATCATGGTTTCAAAAGAAGGTTCGTGGTGAAATGGTTGTCTTGACTGATCATATTTCTAAGGAGATGAACGAATTGAACTTGATTCGATGCCAGAAAATTCCCAAGACGCCAGGTGCTGATTGGCGTGATCTTCCAGGGGAAAAGGTTGAGCTAAATTCTTGTGAACTTTTACCATAACAATTTGTGAACTTTCTAATTTATGAAACCTAATGAAATGCAGGTAACATTGTCTAATGGACAAGTTGTTGATTTGATACCATGGTGCTTGCCCAACACGGCTAAGCGACACAATCAATGGAAGGGTCTATTTGGTAGGTTGGATTGGCAAGGGAATTTCCCAACTTCCATTACAGACCCTCAGCCAATGGGGAAGGTTGGAATGTGCTTCCACCCTGACCAAGATAGGATTGTTACCGTTCGTGAGTGTGCTCGATCTCAAGTAAGTTCACAAGTCTAGTTTTGATAAGAAATGGAATCCTAACAAATTCAAATTTCTGTTAGTTTTGAATTGTTACGGATAATTTTTGTTAAGTTTTAATAGAAATGTCTAGAAATTAGTTTCTACGATAACTAGTGAGCATAATAATCCTTAATACCTAATTACAAAAGTATAGTTCTTATTATCTTTGTTTTAGCAACAAGCAGACATCTCCTAATTTGGTATAATCTTTATAGCTAAGAATATTTTTAATGCAGGGCTTTCCAGATAGCTATAAATTTTCTGGCAATATCATTCACAAGCACAGACAGATTGGTAATGCTGTGCCTCCTCCTCTGGCATTTGCATTAGGGCGAATGCTGAAGGAAGCAGTGAACAGTAAGAGTTCAATGTAGAAGATGGTCTTATTATAAGGCCAAAGAAAAATAAATATCTGGAAAAGGGTGTAATGATGGAGTTGTTTTTTAAAATAATAAAGGATGATTACTACAGAATTAAAGGTATGTGAGAGCTCGGGTGCATTAGAAGAGCATTATTATTCCAGGTAAGGCGAATTATCCTTTTGGATGTTTTGTGTGATGTTGCCTGCATACTTTTATTTTTATTTGCATGATTATCTGCTGTTTTTATCATTAAAGGGCAGGTTGTTTTTGTTGAATGCCATGCTATAATTCTGTTTGGACATTTCCTCGTGGCCTTCATGGTACTGTTCTCTATTCTAGATAATAATTTGGGCCTGTACGTGGTGATTTATTGTGTTTCAACTGTTCACGTTGGATCGTGTATGGGGGTGCTTGTCGCGGTTTGTCATGATTGTATTTCCGTTTTCCAGAATTTGTATTGGGTGCTAGTGCATCTCTCGCACAATAAATCTGCTATTGATGATGGGTTGCGGTGCATGATTGAGGATCTTTATTTTTCCTGTGATGGTATCAGGAGTTTTGGCATGGGTATATCAATTTATCTGTTTTCACGTAATTCAATTGTATGCGGGAGTATTATGATATCAGGGAACTGTGTCGTGTTGTTCCATGATTTGAAGGTCAGTACCGTGTTGTTTAATTGTCTGTATGAGTGATTGGTCTGTTTCTATGCGATTTTGATACCTGCTAAGTTGTTTGAGAGTGCTGCCACGAGGAATTGGTTGCTGTATGTAATTTGTAAATTCGGATTTTATTCTTTTTCATCCAAGGCTTTGGTAACCCGAGATAAAAGGAGGTTGTTTTGTTCGTAAGACTGAGCTTAATCAGAGTTGGTACTGGTAAGGCTTATGAAAACATGGAAAAACGGATCTTAACTGTAAAGCTTTGGGCTTAAGCGATATTGGTTTTGGTGATGTGATTTCGTGTGATGTTGTTTAGTATCATTTGGTGGGTATGCGTTATTGTGTTTAATGAATGTGATGTGATTTCATGGATTGGAAAGAATGAGTGAGTAGTGTGGGTGAGTTGTTACTTATTATCTTGTCTTGTTTTCGAGTCAGTTTATCCTGGTTTGTTTATGTTTGTGTGATGATCCTATAATTTGTATTGTTATAGGAAGCAGATAATGATGATACATATAATGCTGGTGCTATAGGAAGCAGATGATGATACATATAATGCTGGTGCTGTTAAAAGTGAGAAGACGCATGAAAAAAATCTTATAGAAGATTTTTAAAATATTTTTGAGGCAATCATATATTTTAATTTTGAAATTTTCAAATATTATTATAAGTTGTAATTGGATTATTTATCATTTTTGCATCATTTTAATGCAGTTCACAACAATGAAATAAGGTTTTTGATTTTTTATTATTTCATGATAGTATCAAGAGTCATTTTGTTTTAAATTAATTAATTACTATCTTAAATGCAGTGTTACACTTACATTCTTCTAAGATCGTGCGTGTTAATACATTTGGCAAGATATTTGCAAATCAAATCATTCGGGGTTTTGAGAAACAATTAGTCCTTCTTGTACAGAGTGGTATGCATTGATAACTTATTTGAGGTTCATTCATTGTTTAACTTTCCTCGACCAAAAATTTAATGGATAATGCTATGAAGAGATTATTTCCTGGCAATTTGGATTTTCTTTATTAGTTGATGTTTTGGCTGTTTATGAAAAAAGAATGGCTGAAAATTACATCCCAATATACACCTGACAATTGAGACCGATTACTCTGAATTATAATTTTGAATTTGTTAGGAATAGTTAATGTTGCAACTATTTGACAAAGAACCTTGAAAAATATAAAATGGCAGTAACTTTATTTTAGAATGAATTTTATATTTGATGAGTCCCAATTTTGTAGAGCTTTTATAAATTAAGATTGCGTCCTTTGGTTTCAGATTGTTCTTATCTCTTAGTTGCAGCACATATTTGGTTTTTATAGAATAAAACATGATTTTATAATAAAGGAGATGTTAAAAATCTGATATAAGAAAATATATGGTCAATATTCATCTTTATTTTACATTTTTACCAAGTTGATTATAAGTTATGTTTTCTTTTTGTTATTTTTGAAGCATTTCTTTTATTTTATTTTTTCGTTTTGAAACAAAAATATATTTTAAGTGAAATGTTAATAACTTGTTTTATTGTATTCATATCAAATGTTGAAAATGGATACACTGAGAGTTTTACTTTTATTTAAATAACAAAGACTTATGATTTTATAGTTTCAAAATATATATATATATATATATATATATATATATATATATATATATATATATATATATATATATATATATATATATATATATATATATATATAACATCCCAATAAATATAGTCTTAAAACTATACTTATTTTAAAGAGTTAACAAAACTCATAATAAAGAATGAGTGAGTAGTGTGGGTTGATGAGTCCCGATTTATAGAGCTTTTATAGGTTAAGATTGCGTCTTGGGTTTTAGATTGTTCTTATTTCTTAGTTTTAGCACATATTTGGTTTTTATAGAATAAATTTCTAAAATTCCAAAAACAAGTTAATTTCTAATTTTTAGATGAATTTTTAGTAGAATTTTAGTCTTATGGATTTTTGGTTCTTTTGAACAATAAATTTCAGCTTGATTTGAACTAAATTTTGGTGTGAATAAATGAACATTTAAGTTTTCAATTTTAGTGCAGTAGTGGTTGATCAAATGTTAGTGCAGCTAAGTAAAAAGAAGCTGTGCTATTTGTAGAATGGTTGAAGTAGCTGTGCCAACGGTGATGACCAGTGAGAACCCAAAAATACAGAATATGCATTAGTTGCTACCTTTCCCACATTATTTAATTTACATTATTTTCCTTTTTATATCTCCTATTTTTTATTTCTTGCACTTAATTAATAAAAAGTAAAAGGATTCTTTTTATTCTTATGTCAAAATATAAATAAAATAACATAATAATTATGTTCTAACGAGTTGAACACAAAATAACACTAATTTTCAAAAAAAAATACCAAACTCACAAGATAGTATTTCTAAGATTCTTATGTTTTCCGAATTTTACATATATAGTTTTGTAGTTAAGATTCATACTTAGCTGTTTCTTTCAGGACCATTATCAACTTCTAACATTAGGAATTATGATTAATCAGTCATTTATTTTTTCCTATCGCCAATTTTGTGGTTTTCTTCATAATTATTATCAACTTTACACTTTAACAGTTGTGAATATATAATGACTAATTTTTTATTATTTTATGATTGAATTTTTCTGTGTTATATAAGTTTAAAACAAGGTTAAACCCATTCGGAGTCCTATTTTTGCGTTTTTTCCTATATTAGTTCCCGTATTATTTTTTTAGCCAATTAAATTCCTAATAGTGAAAAATTGACAAAAATTGATCTTTGTCGTTAAATGCAGTTAACGGAGTTAAGTTTCAGCTTATCTATGCGGTGAGGTGGCCAGATACCTTAATGTGGCGTGTAGAGAACCTGTGATATGGGTTTTATTATGCACGTGGCAGTTAACTTAAAAAATTGAGGTTTTTTGCTTTCTTTTAAAATTAGGGTCAATCTTTTAAAATATAACTGGGATTGAGATTAGAATTGTCTGACAAAGGTGAAACGCAATGTTCGCAAGCAGAGGTAGAAAGATGGTTTAGGGTTTGTTGTTCTTCAACATTGGGATTGGAAAGCAATTGAAGGTTGAAAGTAGGAAACAAAGACACAAGCATGTTGATGCTGCATTCGTGTTCGTGTTCATGGTCCACTTGCAATGATTGTTGGAAGCAATTGCGATCTGTCAGCTCTCGTGGAGATGGAGGTTGGAATAGGAAGGAGGCGTCACCGATTTGTTATTGTGGAGAGAAGTCTGTGCTGAGGACTGCCAAAACCACTAAGAATAGAGGCAAACAATTCTGGAGTTGCCCTAGGTATAAGGGTGGAGGTGAAAATGGTTGATGCAACTACTTCAGATGGTGGAGTGATTTGGCAACCGAGGAAAGTGTTAGATGTGAGCTGTTGGAAACAAATGATGTGAGGTTGCTCAAGACTTCTGAAAATGATGAGAGGTTGCTGAAGAATGTTGAAAACGAAAGGGATAACAAGATAGTTGCTGTGCAGAAAGTTGTTATGAGTCTTGAAAAGTGGATGAAAATTTTGGTTGGGGTTGTCTGTATTCTATGTGTAATCATCATGATTACAGTTGCAATGTTGATGGGAAAGGCATGGTAATGTGTGTCTAAGTAGTGTAATGCAGGTGATCCAAGAATGTAATAGTTGTAGTTGTAGTTTTGTTTTGTTGCAATTGTTGTGTTACTTTGAAATGTAAAAGTTGCAGATGTTTGTTTAATGAAATCAAGATTTGCAGTCTATATTGTTGTTCTTGTTGTTCTGGGCTGATGTTGTTGTTTGTTAAATCTACCGTTCACAATTTTATGTTCCAAATAAATGTGTCATTTACAACTAAAAGGGTGAATATCTTGCATTTGCAAGGAACTAATCACTGTTAAATGAGGTAACACTATCAGAGATGCCTGTATTAAGTTTCCCTTAATTTGTTATCTTTTTGATGGAGAATAAATCAACAATTTAACATAATAATTCACAGTCTATATTGCAAGTTGTAGCATAGTAATTCATAGGAGAATAAATCAACAGTGTACTCAAACTTCAAGTAGCTGATATAATCTGGCAATATTTATATCATTGAAGGTGGCAATGAAATGTGTCATTCATATTACAAAAAAAGTAGTCTTCCAGATGTTCACAATACAAAATACAAATACGAATATTCTGAAAGCTAAAGCATTGTTTGTAAATGACTAGTGCAATTTAGATCTATCTATTACATGTCCTTTCATAAAGCAAAAAACATTGTTCAAGTGTGATGATGGCTGCAAAACAACTTGTCCCTATGAAGTGGCTGCAAAACAAGGTTGAAGTCTTCTCCATGTGCTACACCTGAGCCAGTGAAGTGGGTGCTTCTCCCTGTGACTGCAAAACAACTTGTTCATCTGTCTTGGGACAACGTTTTTTGTGTTGACCCACTTCCCTACACTTGCTACATCTGTTAAGCAATCCTCCTTTGGTCATCCTCGTGCTATTTTTATTCAACTCCCATTGCTCTAACCTCCTTTTTTTTCTTTGGACGACTAGGCAACTTTCTTTTTTATGAAGGCATGACATTTGCATATTGGGTTACCTCCCACAAGTTGTTTCCATTAATAGGATAGATGATAGAGGAGTATATGTGTTCATATGTTGAAGTGTGAAAGCATGCAGGTACGTAGTCCTCTTCATTTAGGTTGAGAAATCTCATTGCTGTCAAGGCATGAGCACAGGGTATTCCACTGATGCTCCATTCTCTGCATGAGCATGAAGATTCATCTATGTTGACCACATACTTGTCCCCAGTTTGGGACACATGTCTCACTTCAAATAATTTTTCTGCAAACCAGCTGTCAAGATGAGGCAACATTAGTAATGCATAGGTGGTACTGAAAGTAGGGCCCTTAAATGAATTATATTACTTTACCTGGGAATCCAGTACTGTGTTTGTAGGGCCTCCTTTTGTAGTCTACTCAGTATTTTTGGACAAATGGCTGACTTAAATGACTTCACCTTGACCTATTAGTGGCCCACCTCTTTATGATATAAAGTATGATTTCCTCCAACATTGTAATAATTGGTTTTGTCCTCGTGTGCACCAAAACGCTATTAAACACTTCTGACATGTTATTGACCAAGGTATCACATTGAGCTGTGCTTGTGAACCTTGATCTGGACCAAAACCTTCAATGTAAAAATAAGTCATACAATTAGTACTTAAAATAATCACAAAAGAAAAGAAATCTAAAGTGGGCCAGTGGAATACCTTGGAGGAATAACTATCAAGTGGCGAAACACGTCTTCGTTTACCTCTCGTATACTTCTCATTTCATTCTCCCATTTCTGTGGGTGTGTTGCAAGTGCTGCCCTCCACATAAGCATCTTAAGATTCTTTCCAGGGAATTTCTTCCTGAAATTGGCATATAAATGCCTCACACAAAATCTGTGTGCAATTTGAGGAAGTAGATCTTCTACAGCTTATAACAGACCCTGTGAATGAGAAGTGCAGAACCAATAAATGGCTTATATGACGTCAAGAATACAAGTATAGAACCAATACATGGCTTATATGAAGTACATAACAGAAGTATACATACCTTTTGTTGATCTTATATCAATGTAAGTGAGGAACAAAAGTCAGGTCCACCTAGGTCTTCAATTAGTAGCTCCATAAACCATTTCCAAGTCTCCTTGTTCTCGACCTCTACTACAGCATATGCTAGTGGCATCATTTGATCATTTGCATCTCGAGCAACAGCAGTTAACAACTCTCCACCATATCTACCTTTCAAGAATGCTCCATCAAGGCCAATGATTGGCCTGCATGAGAGAAAGTTATCTTTGCATGCCTTGAGACATGCGTAGAACCTTTCAAAAATTTGCATTTGATCATTTTCCTGAAGTTTGACCTTAATAGTGGAACCTGGGTTTCTTGCTAATAGCTCACGAGCGTAATCATAAATTCTAGTATATTGCTTAGTGAAGGACCCTTCCACTTCATCTGAAGCATAAGCTTTCGCTCTGTAAGCCATATTTTTACTTATTATGTTCCATTTCCTATTTATTTTTTCTCTAATGTCAACTCCTTTAATTGTAGGATTTTCTCTTACTGTCTTTTCCAATTTTTTACTTAGTCATCTTGCATTGAATAGACCCAACTTATGCTCCCTACTCTATGTGTGTCCATCCACCATAGTCCTTAACTGCCATGTATCTATTGCCTCCATGTAACCAAAATAAGCAATCCAGGGACATTCTCCTTTTCCTCCCATACACTTAATCCTTATTCTTCTTTTATCATTTTTAATAAATTTCAGTTTTTTTCCATTCTCCAGTCCGTAGGTTTTAATGGCATCCAAGATGTCTACTTTCTACCCAAGATATGTTCCCACCTCCCACTTGAAATCAACCATCTTTTTGGGCATAGTGAATGTAACAAAATTTCCATATCCCTCTTCAACATCACTTTCTTCATCACTCATATAAGGAGAAGTTAACTCCTCAGACTCTCATTCATCATTGAATAAACTACTGTCACTAATGTCATGTTCTTCTAAATCTGACTCATGTTGTTCCAAATCTGACTCAAAAAGAACACTGCAATCAACTTCCATATTGGCAGAACTATCTCTTTCTCTAAAGTCACACTGGATGTTTACGTCAACTAAACCATCCACACTATGCATTTCATCATCCATAATATTGACTTCACCAATATCATCATCTGATGAACTCCATTCATTCACAACTGTTATGTTAGCCTCAACATCATTTCCTTATCTTCTGTTAGCCTCAACATCATTTCCCGCGTCAGAATGACCTTCAACATGTATTCCCTCACCCTCAACATCAACTTGTGTTGCCTCCTCATCATGACTGTCATCAAGTTATCTTCCCTCAATCTGAACAGGACCTTCTATTGTCTCCTCATCATGACCTTCATCATTTTGTATTCCCTCACCCTCACCAACATCAACTTGTATTTCCTCACCATGAACATCAACTTCTATTATGTCCTCATTATCAGCTTCATCATGTTGTATTCCCTCACCCTCACCAACATCAACTTGTATTTCCTCACCCTCAACAACATCAACTTGTATTCTATCACCCTCACCAACATCACCACGTACCCCCTCATCTAACTGTTTTGTTCCATCACCAAACTGTGTAGTTACACCACCATCATGCTCTTCTGTCCTTTCATCCAACTTTGCACTCTCACCACCGTCATGCATCTCAGTTAAAACTTCCTCAACTTCTTCATGTACATTATACTCAATCATCTCAATGACATCAGGTTGAGACACACTGTGCGCAACATATAAATGCACTCGACCATTTAACCTAGCTAAATTGACCATATGCATAGCTCTTACGTCATCAGACAACGCTTCTAGCTTACCATCTAATACAGGACCACATCCAACAGAATACCACAAATCCTGAAATCCTACATATCCTAGCGCTTTTACTACACTCACCACAACATAGTAACTCAAGTAGTCAGGTTCAAAATACATAGTATCACACTCCCCTTCATACTTCAGGCACCCTTCGTTTACCAACTTCCCCCCATGGTGAATAACAACTTCTATATCACCCTCCATCACACACAAGACACTGAACAATATTCTACACCTATAAATAAATGTAAAACAACAAATATTAAAACATTGATAATGACACCAGAAAACAAAGTTTAACTATGGGGGACATGGGGGACCACAACCAAAATAGGGAAATAATCTTTTTTCAGACAACTCCAACCCCACAATCTAAAAAGCATGGGCAGATAAGAACAAAAATCACCGAATATTAAAGCATCGAATACCTATCTATAGTACATAGTAGCTATCTACAGTACATATACACTAACCTCCCACGAAATTCCACACAAAAGCCTTGCGATCCACGTTCAAGCACTTCACGATTCACGTGATAGCAACCCTTACTCCAATGCACGCCCTAATTTACCAATTTCAACATCTTCACCTCTGCTTGCGAACACTGAGTTTCACCTTTGTCAAACAATTCTAATCCCAATCCCAATTCTATTTTAAAAGGTTAACCATAATTTTAAAAGAAAGCAAAAAAACCCCAATTTTTTAAGTTAACTGCCACATGAATAATAAAACTCACGTCACAGGTTCTTTGCACACCATGTCAAGGTATCTGGCCACCTCACCCGCACAGGTAAGGTGAAACTTAACACCGTTAATTGTATTTAACGACAAGGGTCAATTTCTGTCAATTTTTCACTATTAGGGACTTAATTGGCAAAAAAAATAATACGGGGACTAATATGGGACAAAAACGCGAAAATAGGAATCTCGTAATGGGTTTAACCTTAAAACAATTATAAATTAAGGAAAAAAAATGAAAACTTATGAAAAAATTATAACACGAATATTAATATAAACAATAATGGTATCTTCAATAAAATTGAATACATAAACAATATTAAAATAAATACGCAATTACATTACATAATCTTAAGAATACCCTCTAATTAAAAAAAAGTAGAGGATTTAATTTTTATAAATTTTTTAAATTTTTTCATATTCAAAAAATAGTAATAGATTGTTATCATAATCTTTTCTATATAAGCTAATTTATAAATCTATGAAGACGAATTTTTGACTTTTTTTATGTAGTTTTTCAGAGTGGTAGATGTTAAAAGAATTCAAAATTAAGGAATGTTATCGTTATCTTTTATATGTATATAATTTATATAATCTTTAATTTAAAAATTTATAATAACTACTTTTTTATTTTTTTATGATTAGATTTTTGTAATAAAAGTTTACGTAAAAAATCAAAAGTAAGTGATTATAAATAAAAGTAATCACATAAAAATATTTTAAAAGATTAAAAGTTTGAATATTATTATTATTATTTAATTTTGATAACTTTTTTAATGTATTTTATATTAGAGTGTATTATAAATATTCTTATTAACACTTAAATTGCTAAATATAATTAATATAAAGGAAAACATATTTAATCAAATTCGAAATTCTAACCATTTTTTAAAATGAGACTCAACCTCTTACTCTATTAATAGAAAAAATGAGAAACATTGAAATAATACACATTTAATGACACATAGATAATGATAAACATAAATTAATAAATACACTTTTATAGAATGACAAACCCACATATACTAAGATTGGATTATAACTTAAACATAGGAGCACACATTAAAAAATATTTATCACACTTTATCATATAATTTAAAAGTTTCGATTTATTTTAGTGATATATTAAGAAACTCTAAAGATCCTTTGTTGAGTCATTAGTACTTAACAACTTTAAATTACTCTAGTCAGATATTATAAGAACGCTATATCTATTTTAGTCGCAAAAACTCAACAACTGAAAATAACTTTCATAGAGATTTACTTTAGTATTAACTATTTATATTGAGTTGTCTATTTTAGAACCATCATCAATTTCTCACTTTGACATTTACGATTCATAATCAGTCATCTATTTCATAATTATTACCAACTTTGCAATTTAACAGTTATGAATCTATAATGACTAATTTTTTATTTTTTTATGATTGGATTTTTTTATTGTTGTAAATATTTAAAATAATTTTAAATTAAGGACAAAATGAAAATTTATAAAAGAAAAATGACTATAAGTAACAATAAGTACGACAAAAAGTATCTTAACAAATTAAAAGTTTAATATGATTAATTTACAAATTTATAATGACTAATTTTTTATTTTTTGTTAATCATAAAAACATTTTTTTTATCTTTTAGAATTCCATTGAAATTTTTTATTAGTGCTTAATATTTTGAAATTAATAGTTAAAATGTTTTTATTTTTTAAAATAAAAATATATATTTTTCGCTCTTTCAGAATTTTATGGAAATTTTTTATTAACCAATTTTTCAATGTTGTAAATATTTAGTATAAATATAAATTAAGCGTAAAATAAAAATTTATGAGAAAATTAAAAGATAAGTGAACATAAATAAAAGTAATTACAAAAAAAATATTTTAAAATAATATATGTTTGAACTTCGTTGCTATTCAATTTTAGAAACTTTATTAATGTATTTTATATTTGTGTTTTTAATAAATTTAATTTTTTGTTTTAAATCAAATCTACAGTGCATTATTATTATTATTCTTATTAACACTTAAATTCTAAATATATATATATATATATATATATATATATATATATATATATATATATATATATCTATATATATATATAATAGACACTATGTAACTTTATTGCACTGGAAAAAAATGCATATAGTTTTTCAGTATATTCTCTTGGAAAATAGAACAATCATATTTGTAGAAATCAAAGAAACAAATTTATTCTATACCGGATAAGTAACAATACGCAATGGTAGGAAGACGAGAGGGGTTGACAACTTTTTCTATAACTATTTAAATAAGTAAATGCAGACATATCGCTTATCACCCCATATATATATATATATATATATATATATATATATATATATATATATATATATATATATATATATATATATATATATACATACATATATATATATATATATATATACACATATACACATATACATATATATATATACACATATATATGTATATATATACACATATATATGTATATATATACACATATATATGTATATATATACACATATATATGTATATATATATATATATATATATATATATATATATATATATATATATATATATATATATATATATATATATATATATATATATGGGTTTGCTAAGTTTGCGGATGCTATTTTTTTTCAGTTGGTACATTTTAGCAATGTGTACCGGGTTTTATTAGACAAAAGTATTTTTATATATCATGTATTCTAAGTTTTAAGATTAAGGGTATTTTAATAATTTTCATTCTCAAAACTGAAAAAGAAAGAAACAAGAGAGCCCCGAACCATTACCTACCGCCCTCATTCCTTTCAACCAATTCTCTTTCATCTCTCTCACTCGAACATTTTTTCTGTCATCTTTACGGTAGTCCCAACTGAAAAGATCAGAAACACTCACCTAACCTTAATCTACCTTCCTCGTCTAATCCTAAGAACTTGGATAGATAAGTGGGAATAGAAATATTACAGGGAGTAGGAGGCGATCCTTTAGAGAAACAACCTCTCTTATATTGATCAAATTTTTTTTCTATTAGATAACAATTATGAAGAAATGATTCAAAGCTCGTCCGTGAAAAATGAAGAACGTTTGGAAGATAAGCTTTTGATTGGATAAGAAGCCTCCATTGCTATGCCAAATAGATCTAAGTCCCTTTGCATTCTAATATAACCATTTTCTCCCCATTCAGATCCCCACCAGTTTTTCACTGTCAAATATTTTGTTCCATCTTGAGTTGTTACATACCCCACAATTGTTACCCCATGATTCAGACTAGTGCCACAAAATCTCGTAAACACTCCCTGCACTTAATTATTTTCAAGCTATGATCACACCAGAAACAATTTTCTTTCCAAAACTAGAAATTAAGAACCATGTTTGTGCTTTAAAACTATATATTCACAAAATAAGTTATGAGTAAGAGGTTGATTAGATATAATAATACTAACAGTTCATAGGTTTTTTTGAGTAAAACTATAACTTGATTCTTTGAAGGTTTCATATTGAAGTTTTTGTGAAAGAAAAAAAAACAGTGAATGAAACAAATTGGATAAGTGAGGAAGGTAGATTAGTGTTAGGCAAATGTTTATGATTTTTTCAGTTGGAACTACCGCCGGGATGACAAAGAAAATGTTGGAGTGAGAGAGATGAAAGAGAAATGGTTGAAAGGAATGAGGGAGGTGGGTAAGGGTTGGAGGGCTTCTTGTTTTTTTTTTTTTTTAGTTTTAAAAATGAAAATTATTAAAATACTCTTAACCTTAAAACTTAGAATCCATGATATATAAAGGTATTTTTGTCTACTAAAATCCGGTACACATTGCTAAAATATACCAACTGAAAAAAATAGTGTACACAAGTTAGCAAACCACACACACACACACACACATATATATATATATATATATGTATATATATACATATACATATATGTATATATATATACATATATATATATATATATATATTATACATACATATATATATGTATACATACATATATATATGTATACATACATATATATATGTATACATACATATAATATATATACATACATATAATATATATATATATACATATAATATATATATATATATATATGGTTAAATATGTTTTTTGTCCTTAAACTTTCAGTGAAAATTGGAATTAGTCCATCTTCAAAACTTTGGCCTAATTTAGTTTCCCAACTTTAGAAATGTATGAATTTAATCTTTTTAACTAAATTTTGTTAGGTTTATTTGATGTTTCAAACACGTATCATGATAACATTTGGGTTGTTTACATTGCACGACACATTTTTGTTTCAGTGTTAACTGAGAAACGCGTCTGAAACATCAAATAAAGTTAACAAAATTTGGTTAAAAGGACTAAATTCAAACATTTCTAAAGTTGGAGGACTAAATTAGGCCAAAATTTTGAAGAGAGACTAATTTCAATATATTTACCCAATATATATATATATATTGTTATAAAATATTAAGGTTAAATATGTTTTTAGTCCCTATACTTTGGGGCGATTTTGGTTTTAGTCTCTCTTTCAAACTAAGGTACAATTTAGTCCTTCAACTTTAGAAAACTCTGGTTTTAGTCCTTTTTACCAAATTTTTTTTAACTTTATTTCTTGTTTCAAATGCGTTTCTCAGTTAACATTGAAGCAAAAATGTGTCAAACAGTGTAAACAATCCAAATGCTATAATGAAACGTGCTTGAAACAGCAAATAAAGTTAAAAAAATTTGGTAAAAAGGACTAAACCAGAGTTTTCTAAAGTTGAAGGACTAAATTGTACCTTAGTTTGAAAGAGGAACTAAAACCAAAATCGTCCCAAAGTATAGGGACTAAAAACATATTTAACCCTAAAATATTAATTAGTTTTGATTGCAAAAGAACCTTTGTAATGTTGGATTGCAACGTTCAAACATTTTAACGTTTAAAACTTTATTATGTATTTATTGTTTTTTTTATTGATTTTATTTTTCCTAGTTCTATAAATAAAGAGCTCTTCCTCCATTTCAAAACATCAGAAATCAGTCTTTCTCATTCTCCTTTCTTCTTAGTTTCATCATTTATGTTTTTTTCTCTTCTAAAAATATTATAGGTTTATCTTATACTTTTTATAGAGATTCTTGTTAGTTTTGAGATCTTCAAAAGTATTTTGGGAAGTTTCTGTTATATCTTGGGGGACTTGCCAATACACCGCGGATAAGTCCTTAATGACAATGAAACTACACGCCTCAAGAAATATTGTTTTGTGAGCTTTTCTACAACAATCTTAAGGACTTATGATGGACATCAACAACATAACTTTGGAGAGCCAAACCATTGTTTCCAAAACTCAGACGGTCTTCACGACATCACTTTCAAACGTGTCAAAATTTGAGGTTTTCTCTAGACCAAACTTTTAGCGTTGTGTGTCCACCCTTTTAGACATGTATGGAGTTGTTGTTTCTCTTTCATCTCCGAAGCCCGATCCCAGTTTTACCTCAAACTCAAAACTAGTTGAAGAGTAATGGACTTACACGAACAATGTATGTCGACACACTTTGCTTAATGCACTTTCTAATGATTTGTTCAATGTGTATTGTTCTTACAAGGAAGCAAAGGACATTTGGGACTCGTTGATTCTCAAATACACTATCAAAGTTGTTGTCAGACAAAGATTCGTCATAGGAAACTACTACTGTTGGGAGATGATTCAAGACAAGGACATAAATCTCAAATCAATGTATAACATAAGCTGCTCGAAGACATCAAAGCAGATAATATTGTTCTGCCGGATGAATTTGTTTCAGAACTTCTGATCGAGAAATTGCCACCATCTTGGACAAATTACAAACAAAAATCGAAACATAAGCACAAAGAAATGTCTCTACTAGAACTCATTACACACATAATAATTGAAGATACCAACAGGAAGGAGTCTGCTACTGCAAGGGCCAAAGCTTTATTTACAAAAGCAAATATGGTAGAAGTAAGACCTACTCCCAAAAGGTACGAACACAAACCTGATCACAAAAGGAAAAATAATTTTCTTAAATCCCGTCCCAATGAATCTAAACCCACCTTTAAGAAGAAAGAAATTGTTTCGTATGCGGAAAGTCAGGCCATCATGCACCACAATGCAGGCATAAAGTGAGAAACGACAATCTTCCTAGGACAAATATAGTCAAAGGAGATGACATTATTGTTGCGATCGTTTCTCAAGTAAATTTGATTACCAGTGTGAGCAAATGGGTGGTAAACTCTGGTGCTACCAGACATATCTATGCAAACAGAAGTGTCTTTACCTCTTACACTAGTGTAGGGGATGAAGAAGAACCATCAGACTAGTTTGGTCTTATGCGCAAATGAGACTAATATTGTGAGTAGTAGGATGATAATAGCTTTGTTTATGACTTTATAGAGTATAAATAATACTCCAACTAACCCTATAGCGAAACCCAATGTTAAAGGCATGTATCTGGATTATTGTATTTATTTCATGTTTAGATTATATTTTATATGATTTAATTGTTTATAAAAACTCTTGTATACATTAGCTTAATCTTTTGTCTCTTTGGGTGTTTCTTGTGTGTTGTTTGTTTCTTTTGCGATGATCATTTTATTGGTGCGAACAAATGATGAATAAGTGTTAAAACATCTCTGGTGAAGGACAATGATGTTGTATGGTTACTAATTTTCTTTAATTGGTTTATATATTTTTCATTTGTATAGTTATTTTTTTAGATAATTATATTAGTATCATATGTTTATTGTTTGAGACAGTTTTATCAATCTTATATAATCTTGTCTTATCAATTATAAACCATTAAAATTTGGATGTTGCATAAATAGATTCAACTTGTCCAAAAATTTGGATGTTAAAACCATAAAAACGTACTGGGTTACTTGACCCATTAGAAGGAGAAGTAAAAATGTAAAACTCGTTGATGAGAGTTTCAAAATAGTAATTATAATATTTTTTTTTCAATTTTATTTTATAAAATGACTATAAGAAACAATTAATTTTGAGATGATACAATTATAAACATCTCACTAAATAATTAAATAAACACAATAATCTATATAAAATAAATGAGATCATAACATCTTATTAAATATAAAAAAATATTTTTGATGTTCATTTATGTTTTCTAGTGAATTTTGTGTGAAACATTCGATTTTGACTTAGTTTGGCTTTGGATGGAATTCATTGTTCTACATAAATTTATTTTTTATTTAATCATCTTTGATTCAAATCATGGAGATAATCAGCAATAATTTTTAAAAAATATTAGAAATAAAATAAAAAATATATTTTTAAGTTAAATTACTATTTATTTATTAAAATCAATTTATGTTATATATAGTATTTTAACATTTTAGATTTATATTTATATTTTTTCATTAAACATAATTCTCTTTTGCTCCCCTAAAATTTTTAAAATAACCATTTTATTATTCGTAAAAGTGATTTCTGAAATATTTTGAAAACCTTTTAAAAAGAAATTTCTCAAGTTTTAGAACAAATTTTTTGGAATGAGATTTCTGAAATAGAATTTTGAAATGAAATTTTTGAAACAGAATTGTCATAAAATGTTAAATGCAATAAGAAAGAGCTTTCTAGGATGAAAATTTTGAAAAAAAACTTTTCAAAATGTATATAATTCCTTCCACAACGAGTTTTTTCTCTCTAAATACTTCTACATAAAATATGTTTTTGTAAAGAAATTTTTTGAAATACATTATGAAAAGATATATCGGAATGAGTTCTTTTCCGTATTAAAAAAAAGGGTTAAATATGTTTTTAGTCCATGAAGTTTCACTGATTTTTGGTTTTAGTCCCTCCATCGAACATTGATGGCATTTCATTCTCTTAGTATGGAAACATGTATGTTTAGTCCCTAAAAATAGACGGCGTCAATTTTTTGGTTAGGTGGCTAACGGCCCTGCCACGTCTTCTTCCACCTGCACTGAGCATTGCCTTCCACGTTGTCGTTTTTTAACATTTGGAAATAGATTAACATTGTAGCATGTGTGTTGGTGACTTAATCTTTTATAAGCCATATTTTAAGACCCCATGGGATTGTTGTTCGAGATCTGAGTTGGGGGCAAATTAGGTTCGAGATCGTGTGGTTCAAGAGGGAGATAGGCTTGTTCAAGTGGGAGATAGTCTTCTTCAAGAGGTAAGCTAATAATTGTTTTCTTGTTCTGCCTTTGATTTTAAGGATTAGGGATTTAGGGTTTGGGTTGGCACGAAAGGTGATGAAGGTATTTGCTTTTTGTAGTGAAATGAAAGGTGAGAGTGCAGGAAATAGTTGGATGCTAAGGACGATTGGTTCAACAAAGTCTCAAAGTTGTGGATTATCTTCACGGTTACCATCTAAAATGTGTGGTTGTGGTGAAACATTGTTGCTTTTGAAGGCAACTATTGCGAAGAACAAAGGAAGACTATTCTATAGATGTAGAAATTGGGCAGTAAGTGACTAAATCTTTCAGTTCATGTCTTGAACTTTCTATTCATGGTGTGTTATTTTGATTGCAGAGCAATTCAACTTGTAATTACTTCGAATGGCATGAAGAAGAAGTTTCTAAAATTCAAGGCAAATGTGAAGGAGTTGATCTGTGTTTGGAAAATGATATAGTTGTCCTGGATCAAAAGAAGAAGATAGAGATGCTAAAACGGAAATTACAAGAAGAGAAGAAATATGGGAAAATGATGTTGTACTTGTTTGTGTTGTCATGGGCATTAACCATTTTCTTTTGTATTATGTTTTTACTGAAGATGAATTGTAATTGAGATGATGATAGCATGAAGGATTAAGTGAAGGAGAAGTAATGTGAAAGAGAAGTAATGTGAAAGTGAGGCAGAGCTTAGGTAGAAGGTTGTGTGTCTTTATGCAGTCTTTATGCAGTCAAGAATATTAGATACCAATGACATATTTTTCATGAGCACAAGTTATTTTTTTCTTTCCTTACTTTACAATTGATTATGGTAGAAGAAAACATCAAAAGACCAGGTATTGCTGCTAGCCAAATTGGATTTTAAAGAAAAATTTCATCAAAATAGATTTGTTTTCAACACTGCAGCAGAAAAATTGGCTTGATTTTGGTGGTTTGAAGCTCAACTTTGCATAGAACTGGCTTAACTCGAAATGAATCACTCCAACAACTTTAATTAGTGATTTGAAACGTGTTCAAACTCTGAAATGAGTTAAAAACAGATTGGTACTCAAATTCACCTTGCCACTTCCTAATTTAACTCAAAATGTGATGGTTTAAAATGCAAATATGCATATAGGCTAAGTTTTGACCAAATGAACAGTGCTAGCACCTTTAAACCATCAATTTAAACTTGCTTAAACTGTAAAGCAGCAAAGAAACAAGTGATTTCGAAAATTCACCTTTGCTGAAAATGCAGCAGATTTCAATATTATGCAATCCCTGAAGTTTTAGTGTTAAACAGGTTATTATGCAGTCCATGAAATTGGTCTTAAATTGCTTAAACAGCTTATTATGCAGTCCAAGATCAGTTTAAATATTTTAATTTCATAATGAATATCAACACAGTATATTGCCATCAAAGAGTGGAATAAAGTGGTTCCAAACCCAATACTCACGTGAACAACAACTGAGTACTCCAAATTTAAATCTACAGCAGTGGTCCAATACATTGTGCATTCAATATTAAAGTAAACATCAAGTGGTCCCTTCGCACTCATAAAAAAATATTGTGCATTCAATACAAGTGGTCCCTGCCACCTACATCCTGCCAACTACATCACTTTAATCAAAGTACTACCCACTACTAATGTTCCCTTAGTGGGTTTGTAATACAAAATACATTAAAAAAGGGTCTTCTTGTAGCTTGGTCAAGTGGTACTAGCTTGGGAACCGAGATGGTGTGCACCCAGTCATGAGGCTGTTCTTCCTGCAGCTTGGCCTCTTGGACAATTTCGTATGGCTCACAAGTTCATCTGCCTCTCTTCTTCTTAATATTTTTGGCCTCCCAGGAGGTGTTTTGTAAATTGGAGGGAGGAGTAAGGGGGTGTTTTCAGAAGTTGGCCACATTTGTTGCCCATTTATTGGAACTATTTCAGGGGCATAACAAGTGACATAAGCTTTTTTCTTGTAATAAACATGGACATAATCTTCAGGGTTTTCAACCTCTTGCTCACCAATGTCAACCTCTTCCTCACTATCATCAACCTCATCATCACCAATTTCAACCTCTTCCTCATCAACTTCAACCTCTTCCTCACCAATTTCTACCTCTTTCTCACCAATTTGTACCTCTTCCTCACCTACTTGAACCTCTTCGTGACTTATTTGAACATCTATATGTTCCTCAGCAGCATGACCTTCTTCCACATTCAATCCACCCTTTTCTACAATGTCAGCCATACCCTCCATGTTTCCATCATGTGTCTCTTCACCACAACTAAGAAACAGAACTTCCACTGGCTCACTAGGAACATGTTGAACATATATTTCTACCATGTCCCCAATCCCCTCTGCATACTTAGACAAGTTCATTGCTTCCCTGTCATCACTCAGTAATCTCAGACTATTCATCAGCATTTCCCTGGACCCCTTCCACCATAGTTTAAAGTCTCCATCGTACTTAAATTCTTTAACGATTCCAACTGCTTCAAAATAAGACCATCGATCTGGATCAAGCCCTACTATCACGTATACCTCTCCGCCAACATATCGTAGCCCCCTATCACTAGCAAACCTTCCCATGTGATGGAAACGAACTTCGAACACCATTTTTATACCTATATTCACACATTAACACTTAACTCATAATATTGACCCAACAATGATAAACGAAATACGATCACTTACCTTGATACAATACACGAACGAACCACCTTGTCTCTTTCACCAGCCAATGTCTCTCTCACGACCATCACAAGGAGCATCGCAACGAACCACCTTGAAACAATACTTGGAGAAGAAGGTTTCAACGACAGTGTTCGAGTTCGAGTTCGAATAATGTTTCTACCAACGTACTTTTCCCCAATTGCAAAAATCCAATTTGCCCCAAATCCCTAATTGTATACCTTAATCTAATTGATCTCATCACTTAAACACACGTGCAAATCAAATTTTGTTAATCCAAATGTTAAAAAACCTAAACGTCGCAAGTAGTGGCGGGCAGTGCACAATGAATACGTGGCAGGGCCGTTAACCACATCATCAAAAAATAGAGCCGTCCATTTTTAGGGATTAAACATACATGTTTCAATACTAAGAGGATGAAATGCCATCAATGTTCGATGCAGGAACTAAAACCAAAAATCAGTGAAACTTCAGAGACTAAAAGCATATTTAACCTTAAAACAATTATTTTGACATACACATGGTTTTATAATAATTTGATATTATATATATTTTTTTTATTTTTAAACTATTTTTCTTTTTGAAAAACTAAAAAACAAGTTATCTTTTTATAATCATTTTATCTTTATTACATGTATAGAATAAATCATGTACGGTGGTAAACCTCCAAGGGTCGGCTGCACCGAACGGTTTTATTGGGCTAAACGGCCCATCACCTGGATCAATCCTTATTGGGCTCACGGTCCATTACGTCAGAGATATATCAAACAAATATATTAAAACATATCCAAAAAGAGATATGTTAATCCACACAGAGATATATCAAACAGATATATCAAACGTACCAAATAATATCCAAACAGAGATATTATAACGTATCCAAACGGAGATATGTCAAGTAAGTTTGTTTATATTTTATTCTGTTAATCTTATATCAAACCAAAGCCTATAAATAAAGGCCAGAGGGCTCCAAACAAGGTACGATTCATTCATACTACACATTTAGAATACTCTCTGCTAGAATACATTGTTGACTCTCTCCTATAGAGAATCAGTGAAATTCTCTCCTACTGAGAATCTGACATTCACGCCTAACTTGAGCGTCGGAGTGCCTTTTCAGGTACCTACCCCCCTCCGTCAAGACTAGAAGATCATCGGACGGTTGAGGCCAACGTAGAACGTGTGGTCAAGATCTAGAAGAAACAGACAGAAGGCCAGAAGACGACGTCATCAAGGTCAGTCCTTTCGGTCCCCAAAATATTCACCGAAACATTTTGGCGCCCACCGTGGGGCCGAAAGTGAAGACTCCCTATGGTGACCACCAGAAGCATGGACGGCGTCGACCCTAGAGAACAGCTAAGACAACTCCATACTCCATTGGAGAGCAGAACCAACTCATTCGTCAGCAACAAGAAGCATATCAGAAGCTAGCTGAAGAAATTATCCAACTCAAAGAGAAACGACCAGAGACAACTGATGACAATAGTCGTAATGATGATGGCAACAACAACAACAACCAAAACAACCCCCCTCGCTCGCCTGAGCTGTTGCCCTTCACGGAGGCCATCATGCAAGCACTTATGCCCGACCGGCCTCCCCCACAAATGGAGAGATTCGACGGAACATCCGACCCGGAGCACCATCTCCAGAATTTCATTGACTCCATGGCCTTCTACTCCAGCAGCGATCCGGTTAAGTGCCGAGCATTCTCTCTATCCCTGAAGGGTGAGGCTCTAGAATGGTACTATACCCTTCCTCCCAACTCCGTTGACAACTTTCATACTATCACCACTCTGTTCAAAAAGCAAAATGCGGCCAACCGGAAAGAGACAATAACTGTCGCCGAGCTCGTTAATCTCAGGCAGGGGAGAGACGAACCAATGAGACCATTCATGCGCAGGTACACTGAGGCGACAAAGAGGGTAAAAGGGGTCAACCACGAATTTGTCATCAGCAATTTACCCAATTGCCTAAAACCGGGGTACGTCTCGGAAAGTCTGTATGCCGAGTTACCCAAAACAATGGAAGAGTTGTAGGAAAAGATGAACAAGTTCATCAAAATGGAGGATCAACGACACTTCCGCCAAAAAGTGGATGCCCCTGCAACTGAGTCCAAACGGGAAGGCCGACGACCCCGAGACAGAGGTCGTAACCAAAAACCTCCACGAAGGGACCCTCCAGCTCCCTACAATCCCCGGTACAACCAGTATACCCATCTCACTACTCCGAGGGAGAAAATATTCGAAAGGGCCCTGCAGGCTAATCTGATCACCGTCCGCAAACGCCACACACCGAGAGATGCAGACGAAACTAAGGCCTGTCGGTATCATGACAACCAAGGACACACCACAGAGGGTTGTCAAGTCCTTAAAGACGAGATTGAAAGGCTGATTCGTGCCGGACACCTGCGAGAATTTGTCCAAACAGGAACAAATCGACAGGGGCGATCACCTAGACGGACGCGGAGAAGCCCCGAACCTTCAGGCAGAAATACCGAACGCTCTCGCGAGCGCTCTCGAAGCCGATCTCGGAAACGAGACACAACCCCGAGAGGCAGGATTGAACAATCTCAGGTGGCTTTGCAGGCGGTGGGGCCTCATCCTCGGCCCGCAAAAGACATTTGAGAAGTTTACGAAGCGTTCATTCAGTAACCAGCAACCCTTTATCAATGTCGGACATCACCTTTACCGACAAGGATTTTCATGCCCCCGATCCCGAACAGGATGATCCAATGGTTATCACCGCCCGAATAGCGCAATACGATGTAAGCAAAGTCCTAGTCGACCAGGGCAGCTCGGTCAATATCCTGTACTTGACAACTTTTCAGAAAATGGAGTTGCCAGAGGACGCAATAACACCCTTCAATGAGCAGATCATCGGGTTCGCAGGGGAACGAGTGAATACTCAGGGATACCTCGACCTCAGGACCCGACTGGGCACAGGTAGCGAGGCCAAAGAGCTCCGTGTACGCTTCCTGCTGGTGGAAGCAAACACCTCATATAATGCCCTTTTAGGACGACCATGCCTAAATGCCTTTGGCGCAATTGTTTCAACCCCTCACTTGGCGATGAAGTTCCCTTCGGATAAAGGGACTATATGTACCGTCCGTGCAGATCAGAAAACCGCCCAACAGTCTTACGCTGTCGCTTTAAAAGCCACACCCTACCACAAAGGAAAACGATCCGAGGCGATACTTGTCGACCTGGATCCCAGAACCAACACGGACGACCGAATCCAACCCCAGGAGGAAGTCAAATCGTTCGTCCTCGGCAGGAACGTAGAACAGACCACTACCATTGGGGCCGATCTGACCCCTGAACAGGAAAACGACCTAACTACACTGTTGAGGTCCAACAACAAACTTTTTTCGTGGACCGCCGCCGACATGCCTGGGATTCATCCCAGTATAATCACTCACAAGCTATCGATATTTCGGGAGGCTCGACCGGTAGCCCATAAAAAACGAAGATTTGGTACCGAAAAGAGAGAAGTCGTACGGAACGAGGTGGACAAACTAGTCAAGGTCAGATTCGTCCGAGAGATCAGGTACACCACCTGTCTAGCAAACGTTGTGATGATAAAGAAAGCGAACGATTAATGGCGAATGTGCGTCGACTTTACCGATCTCAACAAGGCCTGTCCCAAAGACAACTATCCCCTTCCCAGCATCGACCAGCTGGTAGACGGCGCTTCTAGACACACGGTCTTGAGCTTTCTCGACGCATATTCGGGATATAACCAAATCCCGATGCACGTTCCAGACCAAGAAAAGACAGCCTTCATAACCGAACACGCAAACTACTGCTACGAAGTAATGCCGTTCGGCCTGAAAAACGCAGGTGCCACTTATCAACGACTCATGGATAAAGTCTTCCGTGATCAAATCGGGCGGTGCATGGAAGTTTATGTCGATGATATGGTGGTAAAAAGTTCCTCCCACCAACAACACCTGAAAGACTTGGCTGAAGTTTTCCAACAACTGAAACGGTACGATTTACGGTTGAATCCGTTAAAATGTACATTCGGTGTACAGGCCGGTAAATTCCTAGGCTTCATGTTGACAAACCGGGGAATAGAGGCCAACCCGAACAAATGTCGGGGAATTCTGAACATGCGGAGCCCAACCAAACTAAAAGAAGTCCAATGCTTAGTCGGTCGTCTCACCGCCCTATCACGATTTATCCTGAAACTCTATGACCATATCATACCGATACTGAAGAACATGAAACAAAACGTACCCCGACACTAGGATGATAAATGCGAGACCGCCTTCTCCACAGTAAAAAACATACTATCATCTCCGCCCATTATGGCACAACCAACCGAGGGGTTTGATCTACAATTGTACTTAGCAGCTTCCAACCACTCGGTAAGCGAGGCTCTCATTCAAGAATCCCCAGTTTTTAAGCTAATATATTTTGTTAGCAGAACTATGTAAGGAGTCGAAGAACGGACACATTAACGGGACCTTCCAGGTCAAAGACAACCACCTGTTGCGATATTATCATAAGGTTGGCGATTTGGTCAAATCATTTTCCAGTTTCAAAATTACACATGTACCCAGGGCGCAAAACTCCAGAGCGGATTTACTTTCTAAACTGACGCACGCCCGAGAAAAGTCTCAACTGACTTCAGTGATAAAAACCACGCTGGAGAAACCTCTACTAGAAACATGTTTCATCGACCTTACCTCTTCAAAAGCCGACTAGCGACACGACATAATCCAGCTGATAATCCAGCAGGAACAGGGCGGACTAGTAAACGCAGTCGATTCCAAGTGAATCCCTCGTTATACCTTCGTCGGAGATGACCTATACCGACATGGATATACCACCCCGTTACTAAAATGCTTATCACGAGATGAAGCCACATATATCATGCAGGAACTACACCACGGAATCTGTGGCACACACTCGGGCAAAAGGATGCTTCGGGCCAAAATCTTACGAGCGGGTTTCTATTGGCCCACCATTGAAAAGGATTGTGCAGAGTTCGTACAAAAGTGCATCTCCTGTCAATCTCACGGACACGACACTCGAATTCCTCCCTTGGAACTACTAGGGATCGTCTCCCCATGGCCTTTCGCCCAATGGGGAATGGACATAGCCGGCCCCTTGCCGGTCGGGAAAGGACAATGCAAATACCTCCTTCTTGCGATTGATTACTTCACCAAGTGGATCGAAGCAGAAGCCCTCGCAACAATAAGCGCCCGAAAAGTACAAAGCTTCATCTGGCACTTGGTATGCAGATTCAGCATCCCACAAAAAATCATCACTGATAACGGTCGGCAATTCATCGACCGAACGCTGGAAAATTTCCTTCAAGGGCTGGTGATGAATCAATATTTTACACCATTCACTTAGTTTTTCGCGCCTAATTGTGTTGATGAATTATGCTTAATTCTTAGTTATTGTGTCATTTTCACCATTTGGGCTTAATTAGACCAATAATTATTATTTTAATTAATTTGAATTAATTGAGCTTAATTATTCCTATTTTTATTTTCAGGGCAATTTTGGAATCACACTGTGAGACTTTTGGAAGAGCACCAATTAAGTGAAGACTCTCCACAAGACAATTTAGAATTAATCTAGCTTAATTTAGTACTTTAGATTTTGTAGATGAATTTTTGTAACGTGGGCTAATTTTGCTAATTTGGACTAAGCCCAATAGTAAAAGAAAAAACATGACATGACATCTAGAATTTTATTGTAGGTAGACCCACCATTAGAAAAGAGATTTTGAAACCTAAGGATTAAAAAAGATAGCAGCAGCCGTCACAGTGGTGGCACACTCTCTCGGACATTCACTTTGCTGTTGAACTTTTTTATGGAGAATGAGAAATGGAGACATTTTTCTTTTAATTTGAAAATGGATAATACTTTCCTTTGAGCTGCTGTCACGGTGCATTCAATCTTTTCTTTTATTTCACATTCCATTTGCTTCATTTGTCACGGTGCAATAGTTTCTTATTTTGCTTCAAGTTAATTCCAGCACTTGTCACGTCTTGGTTGCTTTCGGTAGCCACTCAACAATCACTTTACTTTATTTACGCTGATTTTTAACTTAGTTTGGAGGTGTGAATTTCATTAGAATAAAATGTGCAAATGGTGTGATGGTTGAAGTTTAGGAAGCGTGATTCACGGCTGCAGCTTGATGATGGGACATTACTAGCTAATAAATTTCTCATTTCTTTTGCTGAATTACTCATGCTTTATTGCCATTTGGTTTATGCATTTTGTGATTGAAATTTTCCAGCAGCAGTTGACGTGGTGCATTGGGAAGCACTTGGCGGTATTTTCCTTTTTGAGATTCACATTTTAATTGGAGAAAAAGAGGCAGAGGCTGCCAGACTAAATTTCTTTTGGTTTACTTTTGCTTGCATTTAGTTTCTTTGGAGAAGAAGTGGTAGCAAACGTCTTGGATGGAGTGAATGATGGGTCCGGTTTTATTAATTTGTGAGAAGCACATTTGATTTTTCATTGGGAATGAAGAGATGGTAGGTGGAAGTAGATGTTGTCCCGTCCAGCAGAAGAGAGTACACCTTTATTTTATTTTATTTTTTTTTTATCGTTGATTTTTCTTAGATGCCCAAATTCATTTGTTTCATTTCTTTTCCGAGGAGATGTGAGGCGTTAATTGTTTGGACTTTTCCTTCCTTTAGAAAGCATAGGCATGGTTGCAATGCAATTCTTTTGGAGAAAAAGCTAGCTGCCACGTAACTTGATGAGAAAAATTCAATGGTTTCATTTTATTACTATGTTTGAACTTAGCTTTAGGATTTTGTTTTTATTAGGAATGAATTTGGCTTTAATCATTTTATTTTATTTTCACTTTTAATGTGTTTTTAATTTATTGTTTCCCTAATGGATGGCTTTGAAGGTTCCTACAATATGCATTTAATTTTTAGTCAAGTATTTTTTTTATTATTCGATGCATTTTAATTACATTTCAATGTTTTCAATTATGTTTGATTGTATTTCCTTTTTAGTTTTAATTTAATTTAATTCTACTTGCACAAACACTTTCAACAACCCCCCACTTCGTGTGAGACCTGATTCTCGAACCACAGTTTGGTCCTTGAGAGACGACTTAGGGGTCATTCCCTAGCTATACTGCATTCTTTAATGCACATCAAATTTGTATGGGTTGCGACAGCCCATCAGCTGGGCATCAAACACGTCATTAGCTGAGTCGAACATCCGCAAACGAACGGTCAGGCGGAAGCGGCAAACAAAGCCATAATCTCCGAACTGAAAAAGTGCCTGGGACAAGCCAAGGGTTTGTGGGTGGAAGAATTACCCGAAGTACTTTGGGCCTATCGTTGTACACCGCACGGTTCTATCGGCGAGACTCCTTTCAACCTTACGTACGGGACCGACGCCAGTTACCGGTCGAAGTGGGAGAACCATCCCTCCAACGAGGCATACAAGGCTATATACCAAGGTTAAGCCCCGTAGTTTCATTGAAGGAGATCTGGTTTGGCGCAAACGGGGAGACGCTCAAAAAAACAGAACGCACGGCAAACTGGCTGACAACTGGGAAGGACCCTTTCGCATCGGAGAAGATTTAAAGAATGGGGCATACCGCCTGGAATATCTTGATGGGAAGATCATTCCCAACACATGGAATGCCACCCACCTCAAGTTCTAACTGTATCTACTACAATTAGAACTTCATTTACTATTTTATATATTGTTTTTTGCGAACAATTTCATGTTTCCAGTATAATTTCAATGAAGTATTCTAGTTCAACACACAAGTGTAATTTTCAAATACAATTTACGAATACATTAGGGCCCGAGACAAACGAGTCCGGGCTCCCGACGACCAGCGCGTTCGCCGGACTGACACGACCTCTAGACCAACGAGTCTAGAAATCCTAAGGGCCAACGCGCCCTCTAGACCAACGAGTCTAGAAATTCTAAGGGCCAACGCGCCCTCTAAACCAACGAGTCTAGAAATTCTAAGGGCCAATGCGCCCTATAGACCAACGAGTCTAGAAATCCTAAGGGCCAACGCGCCCTCTAGACCAACGACTCTAGAAATCCTAAGGGCCAACGCGCCCTCTAGACCAACGAGTCTAGAAATCCTAAGGGCCAACGCGCCCTAGACCAACGAGTCTAGAAATTCTAAGGGCCAACGCGTCCTCTAGAACAACGAGTCTATAAATTCTAAGGGCCAACACGCCCTCTAGACCAACGAGTCTAGAAATTCTAAGGATCAACACGTCCACTCGATCGGTATGCTACGACCTAGCGTATCTATCGGACCACTAGAAGCCAAACGTGCTAAACTAGCCGTTGAACACTCAGATAAACACTCTATCCCAAGCCAAACACACTCGCGTCTCACCGAACGGTTAAGCAATCAATAAATCAGAAACCACTCATCCATCAAACCAATTCAAGAAAAACAAAAGAAGACAAGTTCAACAAACAAAGTGCAAAATATTACAAAGTTGGGGCAAAATGATCAAATTTTCTAAGTCTTAGGCCTCTACGTTGGCCTCTTTCTCTTGCCCTTCTTCTTCAACAGTGGCCTCCTCCACTGGCTCTGCTAGATCCCCTTCCTCAGTAAAGGTACCATCGGGGATATCATCGATCGACATCTTTTGCCCCTGGTGGACGTCTTGATACACGTCGAATCTGAGGCCTTCCGGAGACACCTTGGTTAAGCAAGCCATCTGCCTCAACGCTTTCTTGAAACCCTTGGTGTGTTCCTGGCGAATGGCAGCGTACATCTCTGCCTCGGTGCTCTTCCACTCCTCTGAGGCTTGTTTCAGCTCATCCCTCTCCTTCCGAATGGCGTCCAATTGAGAAATGTTCTTCCTGACCGATTTCATGTCCTTCAGAAGGTCATCTCGCTCGCTCTGCAGTTCCACACTCAACTTCTTCAGCCGTTCGGTCATAGCACGACCTTCCGCTATCACCTTGGCGGCTTCTTCGGCATTTCTCGCGCAGCTGGCATGGGCGGCGTGGGCCTCTCCCAACTCCTTTTTTAGACGTTCCACCTCATTCCGGACGTCCACGCGGTTGGATGCATAAGCTATCTTGTAGGCCGCGGCACCACATCGCAGGATGTGGTCAAGCAGAAACTCCGCCATTTGTTGTTCAGACATAGCCGCCATCACTTTCTCCTCGGCAGCATCAAAGTTAAATTCGATCTTATGCCTAAGATCGAATCCCGGATCTGCCATGCCCAGCGGTAAAGACCGTTCTTCAACCGATTCCTCAGGATCAACCGCCGTCTTTTTTCCTTTAGACGCCCCCTCAGCCTTATTCGCTTTCCTTTTCCGAGTCAGAGATTGAACTGGAGAAGATGAGGCCTCATCTACATGCACGATCGTGGTAGGGTTCGGCATAGCGCCACTGGAACGGACGGTTTGGGAACCGGTCGCTTGGTTGGTCACTCGGGACTCCTTGAACCAATCTCGGCCACCCTTTTTCGCCATAACTTCTGCAATATGGTATAAACACACAAATTAGAATTTACACAACATAACGAGGAGACATTTGGTAAAGAAACCTACCGGACACCCTCGACTTGAGGTCGTTGTATTTCAGGCAATTTACCATCTTCCTTGAGGAATATGGACGGGGTAACTTGACCAACCTATCCAGATTCCTCCGCTCAACATCGGTCATATCCTCTACCGACCAGGAAGTTAATGTGCGGGGATTTCTGGTCTAGTACAAGGGAAATCTAGGGCTCCCGGTATCGTTCAAAAAGAAGGACCGACCCATCTCGGTTATAGACACTTTAAAAAAGTGGTTTTTGAAGTCCTTATACGACTCGGTAAATAAACTAAAAATAGAATTTTTGGCCATGGAAGTCAAAGACACCCAACCCCTCTTGGCATTAGGACGGGTCTTAAAGAAAAACAGAAATACTTTAGCCGACGGTTCTATATCCAAAGCCTGACATAATACAGCAAACGCTTGAATGTAGCCCCAACCGTTCGGATGCAACTGAGAAGGGGCTACGTTCAAGCATCGCAAAACATCCATCTGAAACCTAGTCAAGGGCAGTCTAACATACATATCATACAGAGTATACAGGTAAAAATAGAAACAGTTCCCCCCAGCCATGTCTTCCCCATGGAAGACCCTTTCATCTTTTCTACAGGCTATCAACCTAAAGGCACGATTATAACCTAGGGTTCTGAGAACGCAGTTGTCCTTCACCCAACCTAGCAAGATTTCCCTATTAATAAACATACTACTTTGTTCCCCAACCTCATGGGAGGCCCATAAATATTCTGCCGGGGAAGAGGAACATCCCTCTTCAGGGCCAATCGACATCAACTCCCCCACTGACAAAAACCCTATCTCCACTAAGCAGAGACTCGATACAACCCGTAACTACCGGTTGAGAAACCAGTGAGTCACTGTGCTCCCCCTCATCACTATCAGAAAAATCATAAACGACAGAGGAGGAAGCCATGGTTACCTAAGATTGGGTACGTGAAACAAGGAAGAAAATTTGAAACTTGGAGGAAGAAATGCCAGAGACAGAGACGAAGATGGAAATGCAGTATAACGGCTCATTTCGATTTCACCAAATTATTAAAGGTGTGGAGGTTACGAAACCGCCTGCGCTATCTGCACCGTTGGATGCATTTGATCCAAGGGCTCCTTTTTGGCGACTCTGCCACTACCCCCAACGTGAGAAAAGACAATTGTGTTTTTAAGCTTAAACGACGAGCCAACCATGTCGTTTTCAAGTCACTCACAGAACCAAACATGTTTGTACAACTACCCGGCTTACTCACATCCGAACCGAACTACTTTCAAACCGAACGACAACTATACTTCTAAAAGTCCTTCGGTCAAACAGGGATAAACACCTTCATTTCCCTCGGACTTGGGGGGGATGATGTACGGTGGTAAACCTCCAACGGTCGGCTGCACCGAACGGTCTTATTGGGCTAAACGGCCCATCACCTGGATCAACCCTTATTGGGCTCACGGTCCATTACGACAGAGATATATCAAACAGATATATTAAAACATATCCAAAGAGAGATATGTCAATCCACATAGAGATATAGCAAACAGATATATCAAACGTACCAAATAATATCCAAACAGAGATATTATAACGTATCCAAACGGAGATATGTCAAGTAAGTTTGTTTATATTTTATTCTGTTAATCTTATATCAAACCAAAGCCTATAAATAAAGGCCAGAGGGCTCCAAACAAGGTACGATTCATTCATACTACACATTTAGCATACTCTCTGCTAGAATACACTGTTGACAGAAGACCAGAAGACGACGTTATCAAGGTCAGTCCTTTCGGTCCCCAAAATATTCACTGAAACAAATCACAATGCGGATAACCAGGACAATGACTTGTATAGTGTGATATAAAGGTGAAGGATATTTAAATTTTTTTAATTATTGTTATGTTAATAATTGTAGGATTCGTGAGACAATACCAAACCACATTCATGCATATATCCAATTTTTCATAAATATATGTTAATTAATTAAAAGTAAATGAAGATATGAAAATTGAAATTTGGAAATTTTAAATTAATGTTTTCTAAAATAAAAAAATTTAATGTTTTTGAAAAAAAATGAAAAAGCTAAAATGGTAAATCACTGAATTAATGAGAAATGAAAATTTTAATTTATACCTTTTTATTTAACTACTTCCTTAGTGTTTTCTTATATTAATTATTCATTTAATTCGTAAATGGTAATCATTAAAACATATGATTTCATAATAAAGATGTTAAAAATATGATATAAGAAAATATATACGGTCAATATTCATCTTTATTTTACATTTTTTAAAAGTTCATTGTAAGTTTTGTTATTTTTAATTGTTATTCTTGAAGTTTTTCCTTTTAGTTTTTTTTGAAACAAAAATATATTTTAAGTGAAATGTTAATAACTTGTTTTATTATATTCATAAAATGTTGAAAATGAATACAGTGAGAGTTTTACTTTTATTTAAATAACAAGACTTGTAATTTTATAGTTTCAATAAAATATTTATATCAACCAAATATATATTTAAACAAATCATAATGGTAATCATATAAACATGGATTCATAAATATATTTTTAGATAATGACAAATACATTTTTACATAATGATAAGTTTGCATATTCTAAATCTTGGAGATAACTTAAACATAGGATTACACACTAAAAAAAAGTTTCAAACACACTTTATCATATTACTTAAAAGTTTTAAAATATTTTAGGAATATACTAAAAAACTCTAAAGACACTTTAATTAGCTAGTAATACGTAATACTTAAAAACCAGTAATACTTCAAAATCGTAAAGACACTCTAATAAACTAGTAATACTTAATAATCCTAAATTACTCTGAGTAGATATTATAAAACCCCTACTTACATTCCGGCCACAAAAACTCAGCAATTCAAAACAAGATGTACTTTAGTAGTTACTATTTATAATCAGCTCTTTACTTCAAAATCATCATCAGCTTCAGTCATCTTTCATAATTATCTTTAACTTTGTTGTTTACTTCACAACCATCACCAACTTCGCCGTTTACTTCAGAACCATCATCAATTTCGCCGTCTACTTCAGATCCATCATCAACTTCACAAACATAGTCAACTTTCTACAGAAGTAATGAAGAAACCCTCAAATATTTACAAAAAATTAGGTTTAAACAAAAAAAATCATTTGTGTAAGGATCTACCTCCTTTTAAATTTCTTTAAATATTTTGTAATTTTTTCTTTTTTTTCTTTCCTTTTTTTTTTCTAAAGAAGAAACCCTTCAATATTAACAAAAAATTAGGTTGTGTAAGAATCCTACAAATTTCTTTTAAATTTCTTAAATATTTTTGTAATTTTTTTACTTTCTTTTTTTCTAATTTTTTTTATTGATAGTTCATGGGCGCCAAAAAAACATATTTAAGCACCTTTAAAATTTTAACAATTTTCAGAAATGATAATGACTCTATGTCTCTTTGAATAGAGAGAGTGAGAAACACTAAAATAATTACATTTAATAATAAATAATGATAAACATGGATTCATAAATATATTAATAGATAACGAGAAATACATTTTTACATAATGACAAGTTTGCATATTTTAAGCCTTGGAAATAAGTTAAACATGAGATTACACACTCAAAAAAGTTTTAAACACACTTTATCATATTACTTAAAAATTCTAAATTATTTTAGTAATATACTAAATAACTCTAAAGACACTTTAGTGAGACAGTAATACTTAAAAACCCTAAAGACACTCTAGTAAACCAGTAATACTTAACAACCCTAAATTATTCTGAATAGATATTATAAAACCCCTATCTACATTCCAGCCACAAAAACTCAGCAACTCAAAAACAATATGTACTTTAGTAGTTGCTATTCATGACTAGTTCTTTACTTCAAAATCTTCATCAACTTCAGCCATTTTCATAACTATCATCAACTTTGTCGTTTACTTCACAACCATCATCAACTTCTTCGTTTACTTCAGAACCATCATCAACTTCGCTGTCTACTTCAGATTCATCATCAACTTCACACTTTAGGAATTATTATTCATATCAGCCGTCTATTTCATAACTATCGTCAACTTTGCCGTTTATTTCAGAACCATTGTCAACTTTACCGTTTATTCCAGAATCATTATCAACTTTATACAAAGGTAAAAAAGAAACCCTTAAATATTGATAAAAAAATTAGGTTTAAAAAAACATTTGTGTATGGATCCTATGAACTTCTTTTAAATTTCTTAAATATTTTGTAATTTCTTTTTTTTTTTTCCTAAAGAAGAAATCCTTCAATATTGAGAAAAAAAAATTAGATTGTGTAAGAATCCTACCAATTTCTTTTAACTTTCTTAAATATTTTTGTAATTTTTTTTCTTTTTTTTCTAATTTTTTTATTGATAATTCATGGAAAAAAAAACCATCCTTCCAAAGACAATAATTCGAAAAGAACAAGCAGTCACAGTCACAGTCATAGTAGCACACAATAATTTTTTTTTTTCTTTTTGAAACAAAAATATATTTTAAGTGAAATGTTAATAACTTGTTTTATTATATTCATAACAAATGTTGAAAATGAATACATTGCGAGTTTTACTTTTATTTAAATTACAAGACTTATAATTTTATATTTTCAATAGAATATTTATTTCAACCAAATATATATTTAAACAAATCATAATTAATTTTGACAGGTAATCATATAATCTTATAACTAACATTAATATAAACAATGATATCTTATATAAGATTGAATACATAAGTAATATTAAAATAAACACATAGTGCATTATCTTAAGAATACACTCAAATTAAAAAAAAAAAAGCAGAGGATTTAATTTTTTGTAAATTTGTTAAATTTTGTCATATCTAGAAAATTGTAATAGATTTTTATAATATCTTTTCTATATAAATTAATTTATAAATTTATAATGACTAATTTTTGACTTTTTTTATGGTGGAGTTCTTCAGTGTCGTAAATATTAAAAGAATTCAAAATTAAGGATGGATACCACCACCTTTTACATGTATATATAATTTATAATGGTTAATTTATAAATTTATAATGGTTATTTTATATTTTTTATGATTGGATTTTTCAGTGCCATAAATATTTAAAATAATTATAAATTAAGGAAAAAAAATAAAATTTATGAAAATTTTTAAAAGTAAATGATTATAAAATTAATTACGATAAAAATATCATAAAAGACTAACGTTGTGTTCGCTTGAACAGATTTTACTGTTCAAGCGAATTAGTGAGCGAAGAAATATTTTTGAAACCTGTTCATATGTGCTGATTTAAGACGACGGAAGAGCGAAGAATTGAATGAATTGCACTGTACAGAGTATTTCTCCATTTTGGAGAGATTTGCGATGATTTTAAAGCAAAAGACCTATATGCCCCTGTTTATTTCTGAATCTGGTAGCCTTTCCTAATATTAAAAATAACATAATAATATTAACGTAATAAAGTATTCCATTGCAGTATCGAGGTTTTTTGAAAATATAACAAAGGGTATTCGAATACACTCTTTCTTTCTGTATCCGGATCCAGTGTGTGTGGAGTTTTGCCTACGAAGGGTATCCGGATACAGGTTGCGTATCCGGTTCGAGGCTCCAGTTTTCACGATTGCAGCGATGGCTTCTTTCCGGTTGCAGTGAGCGGTTGGCCGTGCCTTCCAAGCTTCGTCCATGGGTGATGCGTTTATAATGGTTTGCGATTCGCATGGAGGGAGACGATGCAGATGTGTGGCATGGACAAGAAGATGACGAAGGTCTGTGCGGTGGAGGACAGGATGATGGGTATGGAGGTGGAGAGGAGGAGGACGACAGTTGTCTGGAGTTTTAAGGCAAGGTGGTGGAGATTCATCAAGATCATTCTGTTTAATTGGTGTTCTGCTGTTGGGGAGGTGCAGCAGTATACGCTGGAGATGTTGATGTGGGCTTCGGCATAGTTGCTGGGGAGGGGGAGCGTGGGGACGACGTACAAAAGGGTGTTGGATTCGCGGTTGATTCTGACGGTGAAGAGGTTGGATGGGGGAAGAGTGGGGAGAGTGATGGAGTAGTGTTTCAGCGTCACATGGAGGCTGTATTGAGGCTTCGCCACCCCCAATTTGGTTCCTTTGAGGGCTTATTTTCAGGCCAAGGTAGAGATGCTTGTCATATATGATTATCAGCCCAATGACAGCATCTTCAACCTCGTTGACGGTAGCCACTATCCATTTGTTAACATCAATTTAAATTCAAATGCACTGTTTAGTTGGTCCCTGTTTGTATACATTTTTCTTTCAAGTAAAAAAAAAAAGTGTGAAATGAACCAAATTTCTTTTCATAATAACTTCATGCAATTTTCTTACTCTCGGAATAGAATTTTGTTTTCAAAAGTTTCAATGCATAAGTTGATTTTAATTTTCACAAGTTAGATTTTTTTTATCCCTTTAACCCTCATAACACCATGGCTTCGACTTTTAAAAATAAATTCATTTTATTATATTATAATTTTTTTAATAATTAAAAAATAATTTTAATAATTATTAATAAATTTGGTTTCTTTATCATCACTTTTATATTTATATATAACATTAAAAAATAACATTTTATATTACTTTAATAATTAGGAGTATTCTGGTAATCTTTAATTTCTATCAATTAAACTAATTTTTTAAATCTGTCACATCAATCAAATCTTACACTAATTCTCACAAACTTTACCCTAAAATTCACTCTCAATTACCCACAAATCCACTCAAAAAAACAACAACAAAAATTACCCTCAAATCCACTTAAATCCATTGAAATCATCTCCCCCAAATCATCTCTCCCAAATCCCACCAAAAAAACACACCCTAAAAGTTTAAACTTCTTTATTGTTTAATTTTTATAATTTTTTTAATGTTTTTTATTTAATAACTAGTATTTTTTAAATTTAAAACAGGAGTGCATCGAGAATATTCTTATTAACACTTAAATTTCTAAACATTTTTAATATAAAGAAAAAGATATTTAAACACCTTTAAAATTTTAACAATTTTAAAAAATATAATGTATCTTTGTCTCTTTCAACAGAGAACGAGAAACACTAAAATAATATATAAGACATAAATAATAATAAACATGGATTCATAAATATATTTTTAGATAATGAAAAATATATTTTTACATAATAACAAGTTTCCATATTCTAAGTCTTGAAGATAACTTAAACATAAGATTACACACTCAAAAAAGTTTTAAACACATTTTATCATATTATTTAAAAGTTTTAAATTATTTTAGTGAGATACTAAAAACTCTAAAGACACTTTAATTAGTAAGTAATACTTAATATTTAAAAACCAGCAATACTTACAAATCATAAAGATACTCTAGTAAACTAGTAATACTTAACAACCCTAAATTATTCTGAGTAGATATTATAAAATCCTTACTTACATTCCAGTCACAAAAACTCAGTAACTCAAAAATAGATGTACTTTAATGGTTACTATTTATAACCAGCTCTTTACTTCAAAATCATCATCAACTTAGCATCTTTTATAATTATCCTCAACTTGTCATTTACTTCACAATCATCATCAACTTCGCCGTTTACTTCACAACCATCATCAACTTCGCCGTTTACTTCAAAACCATCATCAACTTCATCATTTACTTTAGATATATCATCAACTTCACACTTTAGCAGTTACTATTCATATCAGCCGTCTATTTCAGAACTATCATTAACTTCGCCGTCTAGTTCAGATTCATCATCAACTTAATACTTAAGCAGTTACTATACATATCAACTGTCCTCTATTTCAAAACTATAGTCAACTTTGTCGTTTATTTCAAAAACATTGTCAACTTTCTACAAAAGTAATGAAGAAATCCTCAAATATTTATAAAAAATTAAGTTTAAACAAAAAAAAATCATTTGTGTAAGGATCCTACCTTCTTTTAAATTTCTTAAGTATTTTGTAATTTCTTTTTTTTCTTTCCTTTTTTTTTTTCTAAAGAAGAAACCCTTCAATATTAATAAAAAATTAGATTGTGTAAGAATCGTACAAATTTCTTTTAAATTTCTTAAATATTTTTGTAATTTTTTTTATTGATAGTTCACGGGTGCCAAAAAAACAAGAACCTTTAAAATTTTAACAATTTTCAGAAATGATAATGAATCTATGTCTCTTTGAATAGAGAGAGTGAAACACTAAAATAATATACATTTATTAAGACATAAATAATGATAAACATGGATTCATAAATATATTTATAGATAATGACAAATACATTTTTACATAATGACAAGTTTGCATATTGTAAGCCTTGGAGATAACTTAAACATAGGATTACACACTCAAAAAAATTTTAAACACACTTTATCATATTACTTAAAAGTTCTAAATTATTTTAGTAATATACTAAACAACTTTAAAGACACTTTAGTGTTGCAGTAATACTTAAAAAGCAATAATACTTAAAAACCCTAAAGACAATCTAGTAAACCAGTAATCCTAAATTACTCTGAATAGATATTATAAAACCCTACCTACATTCCAGCCGCAAAAATTCAGCAACTCAAAAACAAGATGCATTTTAGTAGTTACTATTCATAACTTGCTTTTTATGTTATCAGATAATTTAAAAAAAAAAAGATTAATGGATACATAGTTTTATAAAAAAAATTGAAAAGTTCATATTTATGTATTTACGTTACTTTTATTACATCTATGGAGAGTTGTGGCGAAAGAATATTAAAGATGTATTTGAATTCTGTAAGAAGACAAATTTTATTTAAGAAGAAGAAATATCTAAGGTGGAAGAACTATGTCTCCGATCACAGCAGGTTTATCTTTTCAATGAATCTTGTTTTAGTTGAAAACAGTTTTCTTTTTGCCTCTTTTATGAACCAATGAACTGAAATGGGACCATAGGCTTTCAAACAATTTTGTGGCTGTTGCTTGATATTTGTATTTCTTCAGAATGATTAGCTTTTCAATGAATATTGATTTCTTTGAAAACTGTTTTTCTTTGCCTCTTTTCTGAATCAATAGTATGAATATGAAAGAAGCAATTTTAGTACAGAAGAAAGGTAAGAGACGGAACCTCTATGCAATTTATAGGGTTTTCTCTATATTGGATACGTATAGGGTAAGAGGAGAGAAAAACCATGACTTATGGATGCATGAGTGACTTTCAACCAACAACATTTCTTTTATATATTTTAAATATATTTTCCTTACATACTATATGGATTTCTAATGCAGGCATAATACACTTGAATTTCTGCATAAAAGAAAACAATTTTAATTAATATAAAAAAACAAAGTTTCTAAAGTAATTGATTCAATAATGATTACTATATCAAAACTAGTTATAATATGAGTTTGAATCATGATTGTCATTCATTGTATTACATAATAACTACACTTATATGAGCTAATTTGTTTATAATAAATCAACACAATTATAAATAATATTGGAGAAGGAAATGAATCAAACAATTATGTATGGATGAAATTAACAATCCTCAAGGGACAACCATGCAAGCTTTTTTTATACCAGTTGATGTCCCTAACAACATGCTATATCCAACAAAAGATTTATGAAAAAGAGAATGCTTTAGGATATACTTATATAACAAAGAAAGTTTGTAGCATTGAAATTCTTTCCAATCTTTCACTTGTTTGAGATGGTTGTGGAGATACTTGTGCAAGGAACAAAACTACATAACATTCTTGAGGAAAACTACAACTAGTTGCCAATGAGATCTAACATCGACTTATTGTTTATGATGTCAATAAGCTTGTGTGATATACTAAGAAGATAACAAAGAATCTTCTTGAATTTAAGACTTTTATCTTAATATCATGGTTGATACATGAAAATTAATTTAAGTTTGAACATAAATAATATGTAAACTTAAAAATAAAGTAATGTAGAGTCAATTTAATAACGTGTATAAAGAGGTCAAAGGTAGAATCAATCAAATTCTTTTACAAACTTTAAACTTGTACTATTATTTTATCTTTTTAAATTTTCCCATTCTACTAAACTTGGTTGGAAGTCCCAATAAACAAATAATCTATCTTTATTTATTCCTTATATTAGAAACTGTTTGATTATACATACACTTATATGCACATTCTATAAATTTATCACTTGAAAATAGCATTTTTTTATCACAACTTCATTTATATTTCATCCCCATTTTTTTTAATTACAGTAATGGAAAGAGGTGAAATAAATAAAGATGGATAGCAATTAACCTATGAAAATTACGATTTTTAACTCTCTAGACAATGTTAGAAGTTGCCTTTTAAGTTTGGTTTTTATTATTTTTCAATAAAAAATATTATATGACAGTCTTGACTCAAAAAAGACCTCTATTTTGTAGGTGACTTGATCTATTATTTTTTTCAATCTTACAGAATTGATTTAAAAAAATATAAAAATTTAAATATATTAATATCTATACGTTTCTTTTAGTTCTAGAATTTTCAGAGTTTTATAACACATTCTATTATTTAAGAAAGAAACCATTAAACAAACATGAAGCGCTATTTTCTTTAATTTTTACACTAGTGAATTAATTTTTAGAATATGTTATAAATTTAATTTGAGAGTTATATATATATATATATATATATATATATATATATATATATATATATATTTATATTTAAATTATAATTTCCAAGAAGATAGGATAAAGTTGTTTTTTCTTTATGATTATGTGTGCACATAAGAATGGTGGATTATATTATCACAATCAATGAATGGTGGAAAATCTTATCTCTTGAAAATGACACAGAATTATTATGTATTTAATGTTGGAGAGTGCAAGTAAGTTTTCACACACTAACCCTAAAAGCTGCACAAGTTTCTCACAAACCCTAACTCTCTTTCTCTTATCTCCGCCTCCTTTTCTCCTTCGTCCTTTCAAGTGAGTTCTGTAAAGAGATTTTTGAAGGTGATTGTATGTTCTTCACTCATATTTTCGTGGCTTTTGTAAAACTATAGATTTCTGTCATCTTTTGTTTAATGATTATCTCTATTCTATTGATTATGAAAACAGGTTTCAAAGATCAAGAAACGGGTTCAGTTAAAGCAGGATTCTGACTTGGTGAGCTTTCTATTCATATGTGATAGTTGCTGTATTTGATTTCAGTTTTAGAAGCTGTCAACTAGTTTTTTTATTTTTTTTTATTTGACATCCTTTTCTCATTATTATGTTTACCTTTTTTTACCCACTAAAGGAGAGTTTTTAACACTTAAAAAATTTTTAGAACCATGTTTGACATCAGGAAACAAGCAATTAGGGATTTGGTTCCCTGCCTCTTTCTAATATCATTTTTCTAATTTATTATTTTAGAAAAAAAAAATAAAAAATATATTTCTGTTCATATTGTTTATTTTTTGTTAGTTACTGTAAGAACGAATAATTGTTTTAATAATTTTTTGTTTATAAGAATGTAGGACTTGTCCCACAATTAAAAAATATATATAGTAGTTGTATATTTTTTATTTATTGCATATCTAAGTAGTTAATTTAACATTTAATTTATTAAATAATATCTTGTATTTTTATGCACTTAGTATCTTTTTGGAGATCAGTAAGTTGGGTAGATATGTGAACAAATATTTTTATATAATCATGTGTGCAATTTAAATTCATAAAATTAGATATTAATTTTACTTTTTTCATGTGGTATTATCTTCATTTTAATATTTTTAGGAGTTAAATTAAACATAAAAATAAAATTATCCATAAATAGAAAAGGAGTTATGTTTGTAAAAAGAAATTGAGATGAACACCTATTAATACACTCACTATATTGGTATTGTGTAAAAGAATTTGATTTTAAATCTATTGTCAAAGTATTTACTGTTTAGAAGGTTTCAGAAACTTTAAAATTAAATAATATTTGACTTTCTTATATGTTAGTATGAAAATAATATTATTTTTTTATCTATTATATATTTCAAAATATGTTTTTTAATTATACATGATAAGTTAATAATGATAAGAACGAAAATGTGTTTATTATTATAAATTGAAATCAAATACATTTTTGAGTATTATCATTAACTTATGGTTATTTTCAACCATTAAATAAGATATTTTTGAAAAGTGATAGATAAAAAAATAACATTGATTTTTCATAATAAAGTGATATTATTTTATTTTAATGTTTCTGAAATCTTCTTAGCAACAAAGTGTTTTCACAATAGATTTAAAATTATTCTTTAGTATAATGTATAAGAGGCTAGTAGGTTTTTATCTCAATTTCTTCTACAAATATAATCAAAATGAATTTATGGATACAATATATTATACCATATCAAAATATCAAAAGAAAATCATTTACAGATATTACATATAATAATTTTCATTAATAAATATAAAAAATAAAATTCTGCCAAAATTACCTTAAATAAATATTCAACTTGATCTCAATTTTATTCGTAACGAAGCCTGAATAAGGTGCTTAAAAAAGTGAGATAAATAAATTTTGAGAATTATCTTGAACAATGCATTCAGCACACAATTTTTTTTTTAAAAAAAAATTCTTACAGTATTTAAGATTTTTTTCTGAAAATATATAAAATATAATAAATAATCATATTATATATAATTTAAATATTACAAGATTTTCATTTATTCATTTAAATAATTTAATATAATAATTTATATATTTTTATATTTAAATTATAATTTTCAAGATTGGATAAACTTTTTTTTTTTTTATGATTATGTGTACACATAGGAATAGTGGATTATGTTATTAGAGTACTAGTGAAAAATCTTTTAAGAATGACACAAAATTATTATGTATTTAATGTTGGGTGGTGTAAGAAAGATTCTATTTAATTCTCACACTAACCTTATATTAATCTTTCTGTTTTCGCCCAACCTTTTTTTCTTCTTTTCTTTCTTCAATACAAGATGAATGAATGTCCTCGTTCATCCTTTTCGTGCAGAATTTGACTCCCGCCTCGTTCTAATATCATTTTTCTAATTTATTATTTTTGATAAAAAAATAAAATTGTAAAAACAATAAAAAATATTAATTGATTATTTTTTAGGTAAAATATTAGTAAATTATTTAATGATAATAAAAAATAAAAAATTATTCAAAGTAAAAAGATTAGAAAATGGCTTGGTAATTTGAAAATGATTTGGTAATTTGAAAATGAGAAAAACAAGTTTATTATTATATTACTTTCTGGTATTGAAGATACGAAAATGGTTTGTAATTTTATCAAGTGAAAAACAATTTCACATCTTTATCGAATTGAAACAATTCTCTGGATGTTCCAATTTTGAAGATTGTTTATATGGACAATAAAAGAATTATTTGTATTGACAATATAATCAAATATAAATTTTTGAATTAATTTATTTTTTTGAATATTGTTAGTGCTTGTAGGATTCATATGCTATGATTTGGTACAAGAGTTGGAATTTTTTATAAAATCATTTTTACAAAATCATTTTCTTTTTGACACAATTTAGTTTTTCATTTTATAAGTCTACAAGTATGAACAATAAAAATGTTTTCTTTCCTACTGTTGTTGGAGGGTTATAATGTCACAAGGTTTCTCCCATGCATATAGCTTCAAGGTTAGTATTGTCATATGTAATGTAGAGTTTATTTATGACATATTATTGCTTGCAAGATGTTCAATGTAATGTATTATAATTCAATGTTATAGCACAAATTTGGAAATAGTTCATTATGTGTTTCAAGATAAACTAAGAGTAACATTATCTCAATTGAACATTATTTTTTTTATAAATATAACTAGAACAGTATGTTAATTGTTATACTTTTTCAATATGAAATGTTCTCATTGTAGAATGGGAACGCATGATTCTATTGGTGCTTCTTTGTGCATTATATATTATATAGTTAAATAATGAAGAACATATTATATTTATTGTATATCTAACTAGTTAATTTAACATTTAATTTATTAGATAATATCTTGAATTTTTATGTTCTTACTATTGTTTTGGAGATGAGTAAGTTCGATGGATAGTGAACAAATATTTTTATGTAATCATGTGTGTAATTTAAATTCATAAAATTAGATATAATTTTTATCTTTTTCATGTGGTTTAATTCTCATTTTAATATTTTTAGGAGTTAAATTAAAATAAAAATAACATTAACCATAAATAGAAAAAGAGTTATGTTTGTGAAAAGAAATTGAGATGAACACCTATTAATATTCTGTATTGTTATTATGTAAAAGAATTTGATTTTAAATCTATTGTAAAAGTGTTTATTGTTTAGAAGGTTTCAGAAACTTTAAAATTACATAATATCAATTATTGACTTTCTTATTGGTTAGTATGAAAAAAATATTACTTTTCTATCTGTTATATATTTCAAAATATGTTTTTTAATTATACATGATAAGTTAATAAGATAGGAATGGAAATGTGTTTATTATCATAAATTGAAATCAAATACATTTTATTATGGTTAACTTATTGTAAATTTCAACAATTAAACAAGATATTTTGGAAAGTGATAGATAGAAAAATAACATTGTTTTTTTCATACTAACAGATGATAAAACAACTATGTCATTGATATTATTTTATTTTAATGCTTCTGAAACCTTCTTAGCAGCAAAGTGTTTTCACAATAGATTTAAAACTATTCTTTGGTATGATGTATAGGTTAATGAATTTTCACCCAATTTCTTTTACAAACATAATCAAAATGAACTCATATATACAATATCACCATATCAAAATATAAAAATAAAATCACTTACAAATATTACAAAACATGAAATATAATCATTTTCATTAATAAATATAAAAATTAAAATTCTCCAAAATTACATATAAATATTCAACTTGACCTCAATTTTCTTCTTATGACTATAAAGAAACCTGAATAAGGTGCTTAAAAAAGTGGGATAAATAAATTGAGAATGATCTTCTAATAGAACTATGCATTGACCACACATAATTATTTAAGATTATAAAGAGTATTTAAGATCTTTTTTCTTGCAGTATTTAAGATTTTTTTCTTCTTCAGAGTATTATAAAGAGATCTTGCAAGCAGCTGAATGTATATCCTCAGTTCTTCATTTTTGTGGCTTTTGAAATAGTAAAACTGTAAGTTTCTTTTATCTTCTTGTTTAATAATTATCTCTTTTAGTGGCTTTGAAAACAGGTTTGAAAGATCAAGCCGCAGTAAAAAAAAAAATCCAACAAACTTAGAAACCGGTTTAGTTAAAGCTGTTGATAAAATAATTTTTAGAAAATCATTTTCTTTTTGACACAATTTAGTTTTTTTATTTTATAATTCTACCGATACGAAGAATAAAAATGTTTTCTTTTCTTACTGTTGTTGGAGGGTTATAATGTCACAAATTTTCTCACATGCATATAGCTTCAAGGTTAGTGTTGCCATTTCTAATCTAGAGTTTATTTATGACATAATATTGCTTGCAAGATGTTCAATATAGTGTATTACTGTATTATAGTTCAATGTAGTGTATTATAGCACAGATTTGGTAATAGTGTTTTAAGATAAACCAAGAGTAACATTGTCTCAATTTATATTAATATTTTCTACATTTTAGTTAATACATTTATTGGAAAGTAATGTATTGTAAATATTAATCAAATATTAGTTTTGTTCAATTTCTTATAATATTCTTTTAACAATATAATTTCCTTTCAGAAATATGTCAGGATGTTTATAAAAGTTGTTTACAACAAAATCTTCTTAATTATTGTCCTTATAACTAAAATAATATGTTAATTGTTAAACAGTATAATATTTTTACCATTAGATTGTTTTGTTCTGGCACTAAAAGGTAGGTATACTTTTTTAATATGAAATGTTTGTAGGATGGGAATGCATGATTCTATTGTTGCTCCTTTGTGCATTATATATTATATAGTTAAATAATGAGGAATATATTACATTTTATTGTATATCAAACTAGTTAATTTTACATTTAATTTATTAAATAATATGTTGTATTTCTATGCACTTACTATTGTTTTGTAGATGAGTAAGTGGGATAGATATGTGAACAAATATTTTTATATAATCATGTGTAATTTAAATTCATGAGACACTATATTTATTTTTTTCATGTGGTTTAATCCTCATTTTAATATTTTTAGGAGTTAAATTAAACATAAAAATGACATTATCCATAAATAGAAAAGGAGTTATCTTTGTAAAAAGAAATTGAGATGAACACTTATTAATATACTATATTTTTATTATGTAAAGAATTTGATTATAAATCTATTGTGAAAGTGTTTACTGTTTAGAAGGTTTCAGAAGTTTTAAAATTAAATAATATAAATTATTGACTTTTTTTTATCAATTAGTATGAAAAAAATATTATTTTCTTATTTATTATATATTTTAAAATATGTCTTTCAATTATACATTATAAGTTAATAATGATAAAAATGATAATGTGTTTATTATCATAAATTGAAATCAAATACATTTTTTTTATTATTATTAACTTATAGTGAGTTTCAACAATTAAACAATATATTTTTGAAAAATGGTAAACAAAAAAATAACATTTATTTTTCATACTAACGAATGACAAAACAATTATGTCATTGATATTATTTTATTTTAATGTTTCTGAAACTTTATTAATAACTAAGTGTTTTCACAATAGACTTAAAAGTATTCTTTTATATAATGTATAAGAGAGTAGTAAGTTTTCACCTCAATTTCTTTTACAAATATAATCAAAATGAACTCATGGATATACTAGCTCAAAATATCAAAAGAAAATCACTTACAAAGATTATAAAACATGAAATATAATCATTTTCATTAAAAAATATAAAAAATTAAAATTCTCCAAAATTACCTTAAGTAAATATTCAACTTGTCCTCAATTTTCTTGTTATGACAATAACAAACCTGAATAAGGTCCTTAAAAAGGTGGGATAAATAAATTTTGAGAATTATCTTCTAATATAACGATGCATTCACCACATAAAATTAAAAAAAAATTAAAATTTTTACTGTATTTAACATTTTTGTAATGATGTCGCAGATGATGGTCGTTGTTCAGAAAAATAGAGGTATTATCTGTTTTCCCTACAATTGTTTTTAATCTAACCTTTTTAAATCGCCTAGTTTCTATAGAGATAAAAGATGAATGTTGATTTTAGCATGGATGTCATTAAGTGGAAATGACTAATTGGATTACCTGATTCTAACTTAGTGATGCTTCATATGTTTGAATTGTCTTGTTCCTAAAATATTTTTTTGTAAATTTTCTTGACAGGTTGCTAGAACTCTTATATATGTTGCCTCAAGTATTCTAATATGGATGAAGATATAAGTTATCTTGTATATATAATTTATTTGTAATAGAATTTTAATTGATTACTTTTTCTTTTTATTTTTTTTATTGTAATATTTTTTTAGTTTCAAAAGTTAAGAATATTTTGAAAATCGAAGTTAGAAAATATTGGTGTTTTTGTCTCATTAATAAATATTTATTATAGATTAGGATGGTATAATTGTATATTGTCTTGAAAAATATGTTATTGTTCATGTTGATTTGAATCTCTACATTTCATTTAAATTACACTGAAATCTAATGAGGAGTGAGATTAGCAATGAAGTTATGATACACACTTATCTAAGTTATTTAAAGTGCACTTTTGATGGAATTACACTGTCTAGATAGCTATGTTTAACTATTAATTAATATGTTAAAAAGAAAGACTTATTAGCAAATTTAATCTATGTTTGAACGTTGATTAAGTGTTAACTAACATTTAAAAACTGATGATTATCAATAAAAATGGTATAATAGGATTTTTGAGTTACAGGATAAACAGTAAAGGTGTAGGGAGATCTACTCTTGTAGAATGGGAATGCATGATTTTATTGGTGCTCTTTTGTGCATTATATATTATATAGTTAAATAATGAGGAATATAGTATATTTGCTTCATGTTAGTGTAGGCATGATGATATTTTAAAGAAATTTATGACATGATGTCATTGCATAAGATGTGTCAAAATTTTATATTTCAATATTTAATCTTCATTCCAATTGTTTATACACAAATCATAGGAATGTAGGAATTGTGACACATAATAAAAAAAAAATTTATAGTGGTTGTATATTTTTTATTTATTGTATGTCTAACTAGCTAATTTAACATTTAATTCATTAAATAATATCTTATATTTTTATGCATTTATTATTGTTTTGGAGGTGAGTAAGTTGGATAGATATGTGAACATTATTGGAGTTTGTTATTAGGAGAATTACTGTTCAGTGCAGTAATTACACCATTATTAGTTTGTTTTTAGTTAGGATTTTATATCTTTTTGTTATTCCCTGACTCTAAACCCCAAGAACTCTATAGATAGAGTTCCGTTTTCTTCATAACAGAAGCAGAACTTATGATTGTACATGTTATTCGATTTTTTTTGAAACTAAATAAAAAGTTACTTTTCGCTTATCCCAATCCTGCCAACAACTCCACCGGTCCCTTCTACTTACATCCTGGGGAAAATGCAAGATTGACATTGATTTCTCAAGTCCTAAATGAAACTAACTACTTTTCTTGAGTAGAAGTATGAGAAGGGCACTCCTTTCAAAGAACAAAGAAAAATTCATTGTTGGGTCAATCAAGAAACCCAAAAGAGATGAAGACCTGTTTGATTCATGGGAAAGATGCAATATGATGGTGCTCTCATGGATTATTAAAACACTTTCTCCCCAAATTGCGGAAAGTATAATATATGTTGAAGAGGTAAATGAACTGTGGGATGAATTAAAAGAAAGATTCTCTAAGGGGGATTATTTTAAAATTTCTGATCTTCTTCAAGATATTCACTCAATCAAACAAGGGGAAAGGAATGTCAATCAGTTTTTCACTAATCTGAAAATTCTTTGGGAGGAATTGGAGTCCCTTAGACCCATACCTAACTGCACTTGCAAAGTTCCCTGCAGCTGTGAACTCTCCAAGATCTTTCTCAAGTACAGAGAAGTTGAACATGTCATTTGCTTCTTGAAAGGACTCAATGACACTTACAATACTGTTCGTACCCAAATCCTTCTGATGGAACCCCTCCCAAACATAAACCGTGTCTTTTCTCTTATTATACAGCAAGAAAGGCTAGAAAGATCTGACATTTCTCATCCTCAACTTGCTGAGACAACAAAAATTCTTGCCACTTTCAATAACAGAGGCAGCAATTGGAAGGGAGACCAGAACTGGAAAAATCAGGGCCGTGGCTCTGGACAGGGAAGAGGCAGAGGCAGAAATGCTAACTATGGGAAGCAATGCTCATACTGCAACAAAATGAATCACACTGTGGATGAATGCTACTCTAAACATGGTTATCCACCTTGGTATAAAAAGAATGACGGGAATACTGAAATGAAGGGAAGCTGGAATTCAGCCAATGCTTGCCAGAACACTACTGGGCAAGAGACAGATCAGAAAAACAGCACAAGTACTGCCTTCAGTTCATTGACACCTGAACAAATGCAGAAGCTTCTCAAGATGATTGAGAAAGTTGATGAGCCTAGCCATAATATCAATCACGTGCAGAGCAATAATAAAGAGGATGATACAGGTAATTTCTCTTGGATTGTTGATACTGGGGCCACTGACCATGTGACCCATGAGAAAGAAAATTTTATAACATTCTATAAAATTAAACCCATCACTGTCAGGTTGCCTAATAATACTGTCATTACAGCTGAACATGCAGGGACAGTCCAATTTTTTAAAGATTTTGTTCTTTTTAATGTCTTATACATTCCTGATTTTTCATTTAATCTTATTTCTATTCAGAGTCTTACAAAAGACTAAGATTGCAATCTAATTTTTTCTTCCAAGGATTTTCAGATAAGGGAGAATTCTACGTTGAAGATGATTGGGTGTGCTAGCCCTTACAAAGGCCTATACTACCTACAAGCTTTTTCCAGTCCTTATCAAAGTTTTATTTCCAAATCTGCTTTATCCTTTAAACATGTTGACATAAATTTGTGGCACTATAGGTTAGGCCATCCAGGACATAAAGTTGTAAAACGGATATGTGAACACTTTCCTTATGTGCAAATGAATACCAATATTGTTTGTGATGTTTGCCACTATGTCAAATAGCATAAATTGTCCTTTCCTAGAAGTGTTTCTTTATCTGCTGAATGTTTTGATCTTATTCATTGTGATATATGGGGTCCACTTTCTGTTTCTTCTGTTCATGGACACAAATATTTCCTTACTATTGTAGATGATTATAGCCGACACACGTGGATGTTCTTAATGAATAATAAAGTGCAGACTAGAAGTCTGCTGCAGAATTTTGTTATTAAATTCAAAATCAATTTGGTAAGATGATTAAAACCATTATGATATATGGGGTCCACTTTCTGTTTCTTCTGTTCATGGACACAAATACTTCCTTACTATTGTAGATGATTATAGCCGACACACGTGGATGTTCTTAATGAATAATAAAGGGCAGACTAGAAGTCTGCTGCAGAATTTTGTTATTAAAATTCAAAATCAATTTGGTAAGATGATTAAAACCATTAGGTCTGATAATGGCCCTGAATTCAACTGTATTAATTTTTATGATTCCTATGGGATCAATCACCAAACTAGTTGTATTGAGACTCCTGAACAAAATTATGTAGTGGAGCGCAAGCACCAACATATTCTTAATGTAACTCGTAGTCTTATGTTTCAATCCAATTTACCCAATGCTTATTGGTCCTATGCTGCCAGTCATGTTGTTTACCTTGTAAACAGGTTGCCCTTTCCCATACTTAGTGGGAAAACCCCACATGATCTCATTTATAATGTTCCTCCCACTTATCTAAGTCTAAAAACCTTTGGTTGTCTATGTTTTGCTTCCACCCTTGAGAGTGACAGAAATAAGCTTGAGCCAAGAGCTAGGAAGTGTATCTTCCTCGGGTACAAAAGTGAAGTTATGGGGTATACGGTCCTTGACATTCACACTAGAAAATTGTTCATAAGCAGGAATGTGGTATTTTATGAGGATATTTTCCCTTGGAAAGACCAACAGAATAGCGCAGAAGTTGATAGTCAAGAAGCTGACAGAATTAATTTTCTTTGTGATCCTATGGACAGAATTGTGACTAACAGCGGTGCAGAATTTGTAGAAGGAGAAACAGAACAAATTACCACCGACCACGGTAATATTGAAGATCAACCCAGTGACAATGGAGAAGCCCCTGAGTGCAGAAGATCTGACAGAATTAGAAGGCACCCAGGATACCTGGATGACTATATACATCAGGTGAATCAATCCTTGACTTTGAATAATAATTTCAATACACCATATCCCATTTCTGATTGTTTGTCTTGTGAATCTTTGACAGAAAAACATCTAAGATATACTATGGCTGTAGCTGCCAACACTGAACCTCAAACTTATAAAGAAGCAAAGGGAAGATGTTATGCAAAAGGAAATCAAAGCCTTGGAAGAGAATAATACTTGGTTTCTGACTGAGCTACCTTTAGGGAAAACTGTCATTGGATGTAGATGGGTGTATAAAGTGAAGTATAAGGCTGATGGTACTGTCGAAAGGCATAAAGCTCGACTTGTAGCTAAGGGGTATACTCCGCAAGAAGGGATTGATTTTTTAGACACATTTTCCCTCGTTGCTAAACTGACCACAGTTAGGTTACTTATTGCACTAGCAGCCTCTAGAAACTGGTTTTTACATCAACTAGATGTGGATAACGCTTTCCTACATGGGGATTCGAATGAGGAAGTTTACATGGAACCTCCACCTGGACTACACATTTGCAAGAAGGGTCAAGTTTGTAGGCTCACAAAATCCTTGTATGGCCTAAAGCAAGCTAGTAGGCAGTGGTTTGAGAAACTGTCTACATTCCTCATTTCTGTTAACTATGTGCAATCCAAGTCAGACCATTCTCTGTTTATTAAAGGGACAGGTACAAGCTTCACAGCATTACTTGTTTACGTGGATGACATTATACTGGCAGGAAATTCCATGGAATAAATCAATCATATCAAGAACCTTTTACACAACAAGTTTCATGTAAAGAACCTAGGGGAACTCAAGTATTTCCTTGGTCTTGAGGTAGCATGGTCTAAGAAGGGAATTCATTTATCCCAAAGGAAATATGCCTTGGATATTCTTAAAGAGACAGGAATGTTTGGCTGCAAGCCCTGCACAACTCCCTTCTTGAGTGACACAAGTTCTCTATACAAAGAGGAGAGCTACTTAGAGGATCCAAGCTCCTACAGAAGATTGATAGGGAAGTTGCTTTATCTATCTAATACTAGGCCTGATTTATGCTTTTCAATTAACTTGCTAAGCCAATTCATGCAATCACCCACTGATTTTCATTTTCGGGCTGCTCAACATGTTCTCAGGTACATAAAGTCCAAACCATCATAAGGGCTATTCTTTTCAGCCGATTCACTTATACATCTAAAAGCATTCAGTGATTCAGATTGGGCAACGTGTCCTAATACTAGAAGATCTACTACGGGATTTTGTGTCTTTCTTGGATCATCACTCATCTCATGGAAATCTAAGAAACAAAGCACTATGTCGAGGTCCTCCACAGAAGCGGAATACAGGGCTCTAGCAGCCACTACTTGTGAGATTCAGTGGCTTCATTATCTGTTGAATGATTTACAAGTGCAACAAATTGGAACCCCAGCCCTATATTGTGATAATAAATCTGCTAGGAACATAGCTCACAACCAGAGCTTTCACGAACGAACCAAACATATTGAGCTCAATTGCCATGTAGTTCGTGAAAAGATACAAGCTAATACTCTAAGACTTCTCCCCGTTCGCTCAGACGACCAACTCGCTGACATCTTTACCAAGTTTCCACATCGTGTTCGGTTCAAGACCATTGTTCCCAAGCTTGGACTGATAACCATACATCATCCAGCTTGAGGGAAGGCTATTGGAGTTTGTTATTCGGAGAATTACTGTTCAGTACAGTAATTACACCATTATTAGTTTGTTTTTAGTAGGATTTCGTATATTTTGTTATTCCCTGACTCTAGACCCCAAGAACTCTATAAATAGAGTTCCGTTTTCTTCATAACAGAAGCAGAACACATGATTGTACATGTTATTCGATTTATCTCTGAAACTAAATAAAAAGTTACTTTTCACTTACCTCAGACGCTCCTCTTTCTTTTTCTCTTCATCGGCATTTTCGTATCTTCATCACACACGGAGATCACCTCCATTGAAGCCTCCAAGCAGAGCTCCTTCTCCTCGCTATGAGCTCCAGCTTTTTCTCTCTCTTTCGCGTCCTCTGACAGCAGAAACTTCTCGAGGAAGTGAGGCTTTTCTCACTTATCATTTTTCGCCTTCGATATTGGGCCTTGGGTCGGCCCAATTCTTTTAAATATTTTTATATAATAATGTGTGTGATTTAAATTCATAAAATTAGAAATTATTTTTAAATTTTTTTCATGTTATCTTCCTTTTTAATATTTTTAGGAGTTAAATTGAACATGAAAATAACATTATCCATAAATAAAAAAGGAGTTACGTTTGTAAAAAAAAATTGACATGAACACCTATTATATATTGTTATAATGTAAAAGAATTTGGTTTTAAATCTATTGTGAAAGTCTTCATTAGAAGGTTTCGGAAGCATATTAATTATTGACTTTCAGAAAAATATTTGAAACTAGATGGTGGTGGTTATTCAGAAAAATAGATTATCTGTATATAATATGGAATAAATAACATTATCATATTAGTTTATAATAACTTTAAGTGGAAATGACTAATTAACATGAAAATAACATTATCATATTAGTTTATAATATAAGGAATAAATAAAGATAGATTATCTGTTTATAATATGAGTTTGAACCATGATTGTCATCCATTGTATTACATAGTAACCACACTTATATGAGCTGATTTGTTTATAATAAATCAATACAATTATAAATAATATTGGAGAACGAAATGAATCAAACAATTATGTATGGATGAAAGCAAGCCTCAAGGGACAACCATGCAAGCTTTTTTTATACTAGTTGATGTCCCTAACAACATGCTATATCCAACAAATGAATTATGAAAAAGAGAATGCTTTAGGATATACTTATATAACAAAGAAAGTTTGTAGCATTGAAATTCTTTCCAATCTTTCACTTGTTTGAGATGGTTGTGGAGATACTTGTGCAAGGAGCAAAATTACATAACATCCTTGAGGAAAACTACAACTAGTTGCCAATGATGTCTAACATCAACTTATTGTTTATGATTCAATAAGCTTGTGTGATATACTAAGAGGATCGCAAAGAATCTTCTTGAATTTAAGACTTTTCTCTTAATACGATGGTTGATACATGGAAATTAATTTAAATTTGAACATAAATAATATGTAAACTTAAAAATAAAATAATGTAGGGTGAGTTTAATAATGTGTACAAGGAGGTGAGAGGTAGAATCAATCAAACTCTTTTACAAACTTCAAATTTGTACTATTATTTTGTCTTTTTAAATTTTCTCGGTAAAACTTCCTTACCCATGTTTAACTAGAGTGAAAATATGTGAGCAAAATAATTGTAACATAATCACATAGTAAAATATTGTGTTATTAAATAGATGTCTTATTAAAACTTCCTCAAAGAAAACAAATCGAGATAGAAAAAAGTACATCACAAATATATACAACAAGATTAACTATAATAGAATTTCAAATGTAATACATTTCAATATACTTCTTTGTCGACGAATTCTTCAATATGAAAAGGTTCTTTCCAGTTGAGAACTTCACATCATGTGAACGGTATCATTTAGCATTCTTCATACTAATTCTCCTCATATTTATATTTAGATTTTATATGTCTATATGATCTTCAAAGCTTATTCTTATGCAATAAATTATACGAGATTAAAAGTTATTTATTTTAAATTATTAGATTGAAATTAATTTCTTTTAAAGGAATTATTATTTTTCATATAACAAAATCATATATTTCTTTCACATTCTCTTGTTTAAATACAGGAATGAAAAAGTAAATGAAAAGTATATTAAGATGGATAGATAAGGTAACAGAGAACCATCCATGTTTAAAATTATGATTTCAAAATATTTTTAGAAATTACAATTTTTACTATCTATCCAACCATTTGTATTATCATTACTGTATACCTATTATAAACAAGAGAAATTACACTATGAGTCTCGTGTTTTCTTTACTAGATGTGCATAAAACAAATTTTAATATTTAAAAAGATTTAAAAAAATAACCTCTTACAATATAGATTATACTTTTTAATTATATTAGAATCTATCTATTATGATTTTTCAAATAACCCATTTTTTGTTCTCTTTTCTCAACTTATGAACTGGATGAGACCATGAGTTTCGAACAAGTAATTTACAGTTAGAGTTTAGATTAACTCAGTCAAGTTCATAAGATTATGGTTGTCTTTCTCAACTCAGAATAGTTCATAAAATTTGTAAGAAACTGTAGTATTTTTTTCTACATTTTGAACATGCACACAAAAGTTGTAGTTTAATAATAATAATAACTATAGTGAAAGGTATATTGGTCTAACCTAATAGTTGTTATTCATAATGTAACCTTGTGAATAGATTTAAACATTGTAAATGTGATTTCTTTCAATCTGTCTTGGCACAAATGAAATTAGTTGGTGCATTATTAATAGTTTGTAACATGTTAATTTGTACATTGAAGTTTTGATAATGTTTCCATATATATATGGATGATTTTGGTGTAGGTCTCCATCCTTATCAACCAAGAATGAAACCAATTCATGGTTGAAACATTTAGAGGATTTCCAAAGGGAAATCATTTAATAGGTGATATAATTACATAATCAAATCCTCTTTTAAATCATTTATGCAATCATATCACTTATTAAATAATTTTCCTTTGGATTGGTTTCAAGAAGGCATTAATGGATACTATAAATTGGATTTGTCTATGAAGTTTAAACTGATGACTCTTCTTTGCGACGAAGCTTTGAACACTGCGTAAGTATTTCAAGTCCTGTTAAAAACTATTTCTTTTTTTTGTGTATTCTTCTTTTGTTTTGTTACTTTCACCACTTCATTTTTCTTTTGTTTTTTTTCTTACTTTTATTGTCTTAATATTAATTAAAGTGGTTTGAAACTTGCTTAATATATCTAGAAAACTAAAAAACTATATTAAGGACGAAAATTCAAGACATGCAAAAGTAATAAAAGAAGCAAAACTTAAGATTGGTGCAGCTAAGGAAAACGTAATAGAAAAGGTGTTATGATGCTCTTTGTATATGGATTATCTTTGTTGTTACAGTTCATAATAATTTTGTATGTATGATACCTATAGGTAAAGTGTCTTGTACAGAAGTTGCAGAATGAGAAGGCCAAAGTATCTCCATTCTAATGGAGGAGCATGATGCTCTTATGAAGATAAGAACTGAGGTTGACAAAGCACACACTGAGATGTTCAGTTAAAGAGCACAAGTAAAAAATGTATGTCATGATTAATTAATTATGAATTATGCATCATTCTATCTTGGCTAAAATCTTCCACTTTCATCTTTTTAGGTCAAAATATTTTTACGTGGTACAAATAATAAAAACTGAATATAAAATATCAACTTACTTAAAATCAAAACCACCTATATTTATTTTATCTCAAACAAAATCAAATCAAATATTACTAAACTCAAAATTAATAAAATAACCAATCTTTAAAATATTTGAGTTTATCTAACACAAAAACCCATGGTTGAAAGTTATTTTGGTAACTAACATGTATGGAAAACAACTGTTGGTACTTAGGTTTAGTCTTAGGTTTGGCTAAAATTTCGTTTGTATTATATACTGTCAATGCTTTTATAATTTAATATCTTGTTTCTTTTCTTGCACAAAAGGATTCGCTTACATAATACCCTGTAAGATGTTTACTTCCTTAGTTTAAATTCCTCGATTTTGTATTTTTTTAAACATCTAGGTAGGTCTTGGTTTGATAGAGAAATAAATGTTCTTAATGTGGTAAAAACAGAAAATATAGTATGTGTAACTAATTTTGTTTCTTAAATAATTTAACGCTCTTAACTAGGCCAAAATGGAAAGTTTGAATACATATATAGTTGTTTTATATGTTGCTAGTTTTAATGTTTATGCTATAATAACTTTATAAGGGTTGACAATTGTTTTTCTAATGTTAAAGACTTAAGAGCCACAATTCTCAAGTAAGTTTGTTGGAGTTTATGTTTTGATGTGTTAATTGTTCTTAATAGCATAATGCTGACAAAAATCCTCATTGCATATGGGTCTTCTTTCAATGATAGAGTATTGGTATTATATTAATGAGACTCTTGTAAATTTATCTACTAATAACAATATGTTGCTAAGATCTTTTTAACATTATATCATTTTTTGTTTTTGTAGGTTTCGGTGAAAATCTCTACATGGTGGCCAGAGTAGGTTCCTCCTTTGTTTTTGGACTCAATGGACCTTCATTATTTTAATCATTGTATATGATTTTTTATTTTATTTTATTCTAGTGAAATACGAAATGAAATGATATTTTGTAATTTAATTACTATTTATATTAGTCTTTTTTTTATTTAACTAGTTAGATGTACAATAATATATTCATTGGAAAGTGATCATGTATTCTGAATATTTCTGATAGTAACAATAAGAATTCTAGATTGTTTGTCTTGATCAAATCTTAGAAATATACGACTTAGTGTTACTATTTTCCATAACCATATATAATCCATTATTAGAGATAGGTCAATGTGTATGAATTATCTATAAATTTCAAAGGCTAGTTGAATATCAATAATAATGTTATTAGCTTTAAATAATTTTATTTTATATTTTTATACAAATTTTATGAATGTTTTTTAGATATATATATATATATATATATATATATATATATATATATATATATATATATATATATATATATATATATATATATATATATATATATATATATATATATATATATATATATATATATATATATATATATATATATAAATTTATGATTTTTCACTTTTCTTCACTGTTCTATATATCATCGCAAATCATTAAAAGAAATTAATAAATACCCTAATGTTTATGCATAGGTAAAAAACTAAAATTAAAATATTTATTTTAGAAGGTTCCGTTGAAAAAATATTAATGGAACTAAAAAGGTAAATGATAAACATAAAAGTTATGTAAATCTTTTTTTTAAGTACATTGTTAGTGATAGAAAAACTTTTAAAAGTTTATAATATTCTGTCATTTCTAAAAAAAAGATTTTGAATGATAGCCATAATATTTCATTTTAATAATATAAAATTATTAAAAGAGACATTCTATGTAAAAGAATGAAAGAAGAAATAATTTAAATAAACTATTACAATTATTTTAAATATATATAACATATTTGAATAAATAATATATAATCTTATATTTTTATAAGTAATATTATATTTACTAGTGCAAAAAGAGTTTTTTATACAGGTAAAAATGGGTTTTTATACCTGTTTTAGGATAGTTATAGAAGTGGAGGTATAGAAAGTTTTCGATTTTCCACACGGTTCTAAAACCGGTGTAAAAAATTTAATTTTTTACACTGGTTATGTCTATATCAGGTATAAAAGTTTGTATTCATATTTATCATTCGAAGAGTAGGTATAAAAATGTATAAGAAAAAACTCACTTTTTATACCTGAAGGTTCCACAACATGTATAAAAGAATCTCCGGTATAAAAAAGATAAGACTTTTTATACCTATTGTTGTTTAACAGATATAAAAGTGAAGTTTTGTTTTTGAATATTTGATTTGTATGTGCTACTATCCATATTCAGATCTGTATAAAATTCAATTCCATAATACAGTATAAATAATCAATAACAAGAAAAATAATCAATATTGTTTCTATTATTAACAGATCAAAATAGTTCTTCCATGTAATATTTACCTAACAAAGTTCCTAAATATATTTACATAACATAATTACACATAAAATAGTTCCTCAATTCAAAATGTAATATTGAAACATCTAATCATCTAGAAACGGTTATACATAGAAATTGAAAATTACATTGTTTGTAATCCAACTTAAAAAATTAACAATTATATTATCTATAATTCAATAACGTTGAGCCATGTGGGCTCAAACCAGTCTCTTACACCCACTTTTCCACTTCCATTAGACATTTAAATTGGAGGTAGAAATAAAATTATAAAAAAACACCGTATGTTGATTCTATATATGCAAAAGGGTTAGAGTAATAAAACAAAACAATAGAACAATATAAAGAAAAAGAAAATTTATAAAAGCATTGTATTTTAATTATACATATTGAAAGTGTGAAGGTATTGCCCTTTAAACCCTTCTGAAATGCATCAGAATATACATGGTCTTTTAGCCAATTGACTATTTCATGTTGGACATATAAGCCAAGAAAAAGAATTGGGACATAAAATTAATAAACTAATATTATACTAAGAATGATAATTTTCCAAAAAGAAAGCATGAAAAATTCCACTTGTTACATTGAGTCAAAAACATAATATTAATTTTAAAAAACTGATATAGACAAAACTAAATTATCTACTTCAAAATTTCAGCATCAATCCCCGATGGATTCATATGATCATTCTCATCCTGACATCATAAGAATATAATTGTAAGTAAGAAAAGCAAGAAACAAATAAACATATACGAAAGAAAGATTCACTCTAAAGCAAGTTTCTCCTTCATAAAAAAAATGAATATACCATTTTCACCATTTTTATTTAAAAAAGCGAGTTCAAATATAAGCAAAATTTAATAAAATATGTCTCTTCTGTTTGAAATTTATTATATACTTCAATTTTTTAATATATTACAGGCTTAATAAACTTTAGGGAGATAAAAAAAATTGTTTAGTGTTCTATCTAATAATTATTTGTATTTTATCTAGTGTCATTTTATTTAATCAAATATTTGAAATATAATTAAATTTATCATCAGATAATTTAAGGAAAAAAAAATTAGTAGATAAATAATTTAGGAAAAAATTGAAAAGTTCATATTTATGTATTTACGTTACTTTTATTACATCTATAGAGAGTTGTGGGGAAAGAATATTAAAGATGTATTTGAATTCTGTAAGAAGACAAATTTTATTTAAGAAGAAGGAGCTGTCTGCAATATATAAGGTGGAAGAACTGTGTCTCCTATCACAGCAGATTTATCTTTTCAATGAATCTTGTTTTCGTTGAAAAGAGTTTTCGTTTGCCTCCTTTGTGAACCAATGAGTTGAACTGCCACCATAGGTTATATATTAAACAAAATATAGGGTTTTGTAGCTGTTACTTGATATTTTTGTATTTCTGCATTAATAGCTATGGGCAACGAAGCAGGTTTTTGCTTTTCAATGAGTATTAATTTATTTGAAAATCTGTTTTTCTTTGCCTTTTTCTGAACCAATGAACTGAACTGAAGAAAGCAATTTTAGTACAGAAGAAGAAAGGTAGGAGACGAAACCTCTTTTTGCAATTTTTAGGGTTTCTTCTATTGCCAACGGTATTCTGCTTTTCAATAACATCTTTATCTTTTATTGAAAACTGTATTTTTTTTTCCCTTTCACTCTCTGAGCATGTTCTCAGTCTTCATCTCCTTGGACCTGTTCCTGCTGTGGTTCTCGTGTTCTCCATATCGTTGTTTTTACACTGTAATCACTGATCTTTTTGTCACGGCTGTTGTAGCCCTCGTGCTGTTACTGAAAAACTGTTTGGTGGCCATTGGGTACGAGAAAAAATCAATCTTGGCTTTTATGGTATGGTGCAGAGCGCTTGTGGTTTTTTCTATGTATGGTGCAGAGCACCTTGTGGTATTGTGCAGAGCACCTTCGAGCCATTGGATAAGAGAGCTGCAACACAGCTACAGATAAAGCAGATCAAAAGTTTGTCTCGTATGCTGCAATGAACATGCAAATATACACGTATCTCATAGAAAGATAAAAACTTGAAATGAAGAGTAATCTTGATTTGCTCTTTCCAAAATGAAGCTATTTAATGCTTCACGCAATCCAACTTCAACAGTTTCTCACCTTTTCTATTTCCCAATCAGATTCACTACTTTTATTGCAATCACTATTTCCAAACTCAACCCTCAAACACCTAAATCAACATCAAATTTATATTTTTTAACTATTATTCAATAATATTTATTAAATCTAATATTTTCAAATACTTCAAACTATATTTGTTAAAATAAATATTCACATATTAGATTATTATAATTTTTTTCAAAATATGTGAATTAAGTTTATAAATATAAGATTAGTTCATATAATTTGATATATCAATTTCAATGTATCACATCCTATGAGATTTAAAATAAAAATTTCTTATTTTTCTCTTAATGTTTGAACTATTTGAGTCTAATATGTTTTCTTTCAATTTTCTTTTGCAATATTAATTAGTTTTGACTGTGAAAGAAAGTTTGTAATGTTGGATTGTGACGTTCAAACATTTTAACTTTCAAAACTTTATTATGTGCTGCAACATTAAAAAAATATTGATTGTTTTTTATTTTCTTTTATTAATTTTATTTTCACTTAACTCTATAAATAGAGAGCTCTTCCTCCATTCCATACAAAATCTGTCTTTTTCATTCTCCTTTCTTCTTAGTTTCATATCCTTTATTTATTTTCCTCTTTTAAAAAAAGTTTCGAACACACTTTATCATATTACTTAAAAGTTTTAAATTATTTTAGTAATATACTAAAAAACTCTAAAGACACTTTAGTTAGCTAGTAACACATAATACTTAAAAATCGTAAAGACACTCTAGTAAACCAGTAATACTTAACAATCCTAAATTACTCTATGTAATACTTAACAATCCTAAATTACTCTGAGTAGATATTATAAAACCCCTACTTACATTCCAGCCGCAAAAACTCAGCAACTCAAAACAAGATGTACTTTAGTAGTTACTGTTTATAACCAACTCTTGAATGGGCACCTGACATATCATGTCTATATGGAACAACTGGGTTCGTTGATCCTCGATACCCAAATCATGTTTGTCGACTTCGTAAAGCTCTATGGCCTCAAACAGACACCTCTTGCATGGTTTCAACAATTCAGCTCATTTTGCTCAGTCTTGGGTTCCTTAGAAGCAAGGCAGATCCATCTCTATTTGTCTACCACAACACTGCTATCACTCTATATATACTTGTTTATGTTGATGACATAATTTTGACAGGGAATAATAATTCTTTAATTCAAAAACTTTTGGCAAGGTTCAAAACTGAGTTTGCTATCAAGGATTTAGGTCATATAAATTACTTTCTTGGTCTCGAGGTCCACTACACTACCAATGGTGTCTTTCTTAGCCAGACCAAATACACTCAAGACATTTTATCTAGGGCCCAGATGTTGGATGCAAAACCGACAACCACATCGCTCCAACCTGATATTCAACTGACAACCACAAAAGATTCATTCTCTGATCCCACTCAATATCGCTCTCTCGTTGGTGCACTCATGTATCTCACTATAACTCGTCCTAACTTGTCCTACGCGGTAAATTTGGTTAGTCAGTTTCTTCAAGCTCCAACAAATGATCACTTTCAAGCAGTTAAACGCATCCTTCGATATGTCAAAGGCACCATGTCCTATGCCTATCCTTCACCCGTGGAGTTTCCCTTAATGTTCTTGGATACTCGGATGCAGATTGGGCTCGATGTATTGAGACTAGGTGATCAACCTATGATATATACGTTAAATTTATGTTTTTATAATAATTTGGTATTATATATATATATATATATATATATATATATATTTTTAAACTATTTTTCTTTTTGAAAAACTACAAAAACAAATTATATTTTTAAAATGATTTTATCTTTATTACATGTATGTAATAAATGACAATGACGATAACTAGGACAATGACTTATATAGTGTGATATAAAGGTGAAGGATATTTAAATCTTTATTATTATTATTATTATTATTATTATTATTATTATTATTATTATGTTAATAATTGTAGGATTCAAGAGACAATACCAAACCACATTCATGCATATATCCAATTTTTCATAAATACATGTTAATTAATTAAAAGTAAATGAAGATATGAAAATTGAAATTTGGAAATTTTAAATTATTGTTTTCTAAAATAAAAAAATTTAATTTTATTAAAAAAAAATGAAAAAACTAAAATGGTAAATCACTGAATTAATGAGAAATGAAAATTTTAATTTATACATTCTTATTTAACTACTTCCTTAGTGTTTTCTTATATTAATTATTCATTTAATTCGTAAATGGTAATCATTAAAACATATGATTTCATAATAAAGATGTTAAAAATCTGATATAAGAAAATATATACGGTCAATATTCATCTTTATTTTACATTTTTTCAAAGTTGATTGTAAGTTTTGTTATTTTTAATTGTTATTCTTGAAGCTTTTTTTTTAATTTTTTTTTTGAAACAAAAATATATTTTAAGTGAAATGTTAATAACTTGTTTTATTAAATTCATAAAATGTTGCAAATAAATACACTGAGAGTTTTACTTTTATTTAAATAACAAGACTTGTAATTTTATAGTTTCAATAAAATATTTATATCAACCAAATATATATTTAAACAAATCATAATGGGAATCATATAATCTTATAACTAACATTAATATAAAATGATATCTTATATAAGATTGAATACATAAGTAATGTTAAAATAAATACATAGTGCATTAGCTTAAGAATACACTCAAATTTTAAAAAAAAAACAGAGGATTTAATTTTTTGTAAATTTGTTAAATTTTGTCATATTTAGAAAATAGTAATAGATTTTTATCATAATCTTTTCTATATAAACTAATTTATAAATTTATAATGACTAATTTTTGACTTTTTTTTATGGTGTAGTTCTTCAGTGTCGTAAATATTAAAAGAATTCAAAATTTAAGGATGGATACCACCATCTTTTACATGTATACATAATTTATAATGGTTAATTTACAAATTTATAATGGTTATTTTATATTTTTTATGATTGGATTTTTCAGTGCCATAAATATTTAAAATAATTATAAAGTAAGGGAAAAAATAAAATTTATGGAAATTTTAAAAGTAAATGATTATAAAATTAATTACGATAAAAATATCATAAAAGACTAAAAGTTTAAACATCTTTATTATTTAATTTTGATAACTTTTTTAATGCTTGTTTTTTAATAACTTTAGAATTTTTTAAATTTAAAACAGGAGTGCATCAAGAATATCCTTATTAACACTTAAATTTTTAAGCATGTTTAATATAAAGAAAAACATATTTAAACACTTTTAAAATTTTAACAATTTCCAGAAATGATTGTGAATCTATATCTCTTTGAAAGAAACACTAAAATAATATGCAAGACATAAATAATGATAAACATGGATTCACAAATATATTTTTAGATAATGACAAATACATTCTTACATAATGCATATTCTAAGTCTTGGAGATAACTTAAACATAGGATTACACTAAAAAAAGTTTTAAACATATTCTATCTTATTACTTAAAAGTTTTAAATTATTTTAGTAATATACTAAAGAACTCTAAAGACACTTTAATTAGCGAGTAATATGTAATACTTAAAAACCAGTAATACTTAAAAATCGTAAAAACACTCTAGTAAACAGTCATACTTAATAATCCTAAATTATTCTGAGTAGATATTATAAAACTCCTACTTACATTCCAGCCGCAAAAACTCAGCAACTCAAAATAAGATGTACTTTAGTAGTTACTATTTATAACCAGCTCTTTACTTCAAAATCATCATCAACTTCAGCCATCTTTCATAATTATCCTCAACTTTGCCGTTTACTTCAGAACCATCATCAACTTCGCCGTTTACTTTAGAACCATCATCAACTTCGCCGTTTACTTCAGAACCATCATCAACTTCGCCGTCTACTTCAGATCCATCATTAACTTCACACTTTAGCAGTTACTATTAATATCAGCCGTCTATTTCAAAATTATCATCAACTTCGTCGTCTACTTCAGATCCATCATCAACTTAATACTTTAGCAGTTACTATACATATTAGTTGTCCTCTATTTCACAACTATAGTCAACTTTGTCGTTTATTTCAAAAACATTGTCAACTTTCTACAGAAGTAATGAAGAAACCCTCATATATTTATAAAAAATTAGGTTTAAACAAAAAAAATCATTTGTGTAAGTATCCTACCTCCTTTTAAATTTCTTTAAGTATTTTGTATTCTTCTTTTTTTTTCTTTTTTTTTTGTTTAATACATATTTTGGTCCCTCTTTTTAGGTGTTTGATTCAAAATCATCCCACTTTTAAAAAAAGTTCTATAAGATCCCATATTTCATTAAAAACTGTTCATTATGGTCCTTTTCGTAGACGACGTTAAAATCTTAACGGCACAATAGCTAGCATGGCAAAACCTGTTTGAGGTGTTTATTTGGATGCTTACGTGGCTCTGTCAAGTTATTTTAATATGTATATATTTAAGAAAAAAATTAAAATGACGAAAAATCGTTTAAGTGTGGGTTAAAGTAAAAAACCCTTATCTGATTAAGCCATTTCTGGGCTTTTCATTGTTGTAAAACTGGTGATTGTTGTTGATTTTGCTGCTGATGTTCTTGTTGTGTTATTTGGGGGTTAGAGTTTAATTTGATTTTGTGTTAAATATAGGTATTTTCTTCGATTGACGATGATCATGTGAATTTTTGGGTATTTGGGGGTTAGGGTATAAGAATTTTATTGCAATTTTGGGTTTAACAATTTGGTGACATTGATCTTGTAATCACTATGGCATGGTGATTCATTGAAGGTCAAATTTGAAGAGCGTACCTACATGAGGTAAGCGTTGCTAACTCTAGCCTACTCACTCAATGTTCTTATTGTTGGATTTGGGGGTTAGGGTTTGAGGTAGAAATAAAGGGTGGAGTGGAGGTGGAAAGTGATAGTGGAGAGGAAGTGGATGGTGGAGTGGAGGTGGACAAAGATGGTGGACTGGAGGTGGAAACTAATGGTGGAAACTAAGTCATATATCTATCATGTGTTTTTCGCTGATATCCATTTGGGACCAAAGTACACAGTTTTAAATTGAAAAGGGGACCACATTGCACATTTTTTTTACCAAAGGAGAAACTAAATTTAACATTACATATAAACACCTGAACGTTAACATTGAGCTTCACCTTCACATTATTTTTGCGTTTCTGGCTTGTGCAATTTGCAGGTTGGTGCCCATGGATGCTACTTGCGAACTAGGGTTTCTGCGATTTGGGTAGTGATTATGTATGTTTATGGTTTGTTGCAGGTGTGAATTGGGTTTCTAGGTGTTGCGATTGTGATTTTCTTGCTTATATTTGAGTTGGAATTTCTGGTTTGCAGGTTAGGGATTTCGATTTAGTTCTTGCTTAATAGTGGTTAGGGGCAAGCATGGTGGAGATTTTGCCGTAATTATTGGCGACACGATTTAGGGTTTCATGGTGGCTAGGGTTTGATTTCTGGGTTTTTTGTTGTTTTTCTCTGCTTTGAATCGTAGGTCTGTGTTGATGATGGTGACGGCGACATGGTGGCCTCGGGGTTTGGTGGCGGTGCATTTCGTTCTGCAGCAATGGTAACAACATTGATTAGAACACCACTTTCACCACAATGTTGAACCCAAAAATGGCGAAATCGCTCTTAGATAAGGGTAATTTTCTTTAACCCAGACTTAAACCTACCACCTACCTTACGTCATTTTATTTTATTTTTAAATATTTACACAGTGCAACCTCTTCACAGTGCCTCATAAGCTTCCAATTTAACAGCTCATCAACGTTTGGCCACGCTAGCATCTGCACCGTTATTATTTTAACGTCGTCTTTCAAAAGGACGATATTGAACGATTTTTAATGAAATATAGGACCTTAGTGCACTTTTTTCAAAGGTGAGACTATTTTGAACCAAACCACCATAAGAAAGGACCAAATGATGTATTAAACCTTTTTTTTTTCTAAAGAAGAAACCCTTCAATATTAATAAAAAATTAGGTTGTGTAAGAATCCTACAAATTTCTTTTAAATTTCTTAAATATTTTTGTAATTTTTTTTACTTTCTTTTTTTCTAAATTTTTTTTATTGATAGTTCATGGGTGCCAAAAAAACATATTTAAGGACCTTCAAAATTTTTAATAACAATTTTCAGAAATGATAATGACCATATGTCTCTTTTAATAGAGAGACGGAGAAACACTAAAATAATATACATTTAATAAGACATAAATAATGATAAACATGGATTCATAAATATATTCATAGATAATGACAAATACATTTTTACATAATGATAAGTTTGCATATTTTAAGCCTTGGAGATAAGTTAAACATATGATTACACACTAAAAAAAGTTTTAAAAACATTTTATCATATTACTTAAATATTCTAAATTATTTTAGTAATATACTAAATAACTCTAAAGACACTTTAGTGAGGCAATAATACTTAAAAACTAATAATACTTAAAAACCCTAAAGACACTTTAGTAAACCAGCAATACTTAACAACCCTAAATTACTCTGAATAGATATTATAAAACTCCTACCTACATTCCTGCTACAAAAACTCAACAACTCAAAAACAAGATGTACTTTAGTAGTTACTATTCATAACTAGCTCTTAATTACTTCAAAATCTTCATCAACTTCAGCCATCTTTCATAACTATCCTCAACTTTGCTGTTTACTTCAGAACCATCATCAACTTCTTCGTTTACTTCAAAACCATCTGTCTACTTTAGATTCATCATCAACTTCACACTTTATGAGTTATTATTCATATCAACCGTTTATTTCAGAATTATCATCAACTTTGCCATTTATTTCATAACCATTGTCAACTTTGTCATTTATTTCAGAATCATTGTCAACTTTATAGGTAAAGAAGAAACCTTCAAATATTGATAAAAAATAGCTTTAAAAAAAAACATTTGTGTAGGGATCCTACCAACTTCTTTTAAATTTCTTAAATATTATGTATTTTCTTTTATTGATAAAAAAATTAGATTGTGTAAGAATCCTATCAATTTCTTTTAAATTTCTTAAATATTTTTTTAATTTTTTTTTTGTTTTTTTTAAAATTTTTTATTGATAGTTCATGAGCACAAAAAAACCCATCCTTCTAAAGACAATAATTTTTTTTTCTTTTTGAAACAAGCAGTCACAATCACAGTGAACAAGCAGTCACAGTCACAGACAATAATTTTTTTTTCTTTTTGAAACAAAAATTTATTTTAAGTGAAATGTTAATAACTTGTTTTATTATATTCATAACAAATGTTGAAAATGGAGAGTTTTACTTTTATTTAAATTACAAGACTTGTAATTTTATAGTTTCAATAGAATATTTATTTCAACAAAATGTATATTAAACAAATGATAATTAATTTTGACAGGTAATCATATAATCTTATAACTAACTTTAATATAAACAATGATATCTTATATAAGATTGAATACATAAGTAATATTAAAATAAATACATAGTGCATTAGCTTAAGAATACACTCAAATTAAAAAAAAAAACAGAGGATTTAATTTTTTGTAAATTTGTTAAATTTTGTCATATTTAGAAAATAGTAATAGATTTTTATAATAATATTTTCTATATAAATTAATTTATAAATTTATAATAACTAATTTTTGACTTTTTTTTATGGTGGAGTTCTTCAGTGTCGCAAATATTAAAAGAATTCAAAATTAAGGATGGATACCACCATCTTTTACATGTATATATAATTTATAATGGTTAATTTATAAATTTATAATGGTTATTTTATATTTTTTATGATTGGATTTTTCAGAACCATAAATATTTAAAATAATTATAAACTAAGGAAAAGAAATAAAATTTATGAAAAAATTTAAAAGTAAATGATTATAAAATTAATTACGATAAAAATATCATAAAAGACTAAAAGTTTAAACTTCTTTATTGTTTAATTTTGATAACTTTTTTAATGTTTGTTAATAAATTTAGTATTTTTTAAATTTAAAACAGGAGTGCATCAAGAATATTATTATTAACACTTAAATTTTTAAACATGTTTAATATAAAGAAAAAGATATTTAAAAACCTTTAAAATTTTAACAATTTTCAAAAGGATAATGATATTTAGACAATATTTTTTTGACAACATTTGTCTCTTTGTCTCTTTCAATAGAGAGTGAGAAACACTAAAATAGTATATAAGACATAAATAATGATAAACATGGATTCATAAATATTTAGATAATAACAAATACACTTTTACATAATGACAAATTTGCATATTTAAGTCTGGGAAATAACTTAAACATAAGATTACACACTCAAAAAAGTTTTAAACACATTTTATCATATTACTAAAAGTTTTAAATTATTTTAGTAATATACTAAAAAAATTCTAAAGACACTTTAATTAGCCAATAATACTTAATATTTAAAAATCAGTAATACTTAAAAATCCTAAAGCACTATAGTAAACTAGTAATACTTAACAACCCTAAATTACTCTAAGTAGATATTATAAAACCCTTACTTACGTTCCAATCACAAAAATTCAGCAACTCAAAAAAAGATGGACTTTAGTAGTTACTATTTATAACCAACTCTTTACTTCAAAATCATCATCAACTTCAACCATCTTTCATAATTATCATCAACTTGCCGTTTACTTTACAACCATCATCAACTTCGTCGTTTATTTCAGAACCATCATCAGCTTCGCCGTCTACTTCAGATTTATCATCAACTTCACACTTTAGCAGTTACTATTTATATCAGCAGTCTATTTCAAAACTATCATCAACTTCGCCGTTTACTTCAGATCCATCATCAACTTAATACTTTAGCAGTTACTATAAATATCAGTTGTCGTCTATTTCAGAACTATAGCCAACTTTGTCGTTTATTTCAAAAACATTGTCAACTTTCTACATAAGTAATGAAGAAACCCTCAAATATTTATAAAAAATTAAGTTTAAACTAAAAAAAAAATCATTTGTGCAAGGATCCTACCTTCTTTTAAATTTCTTCTTTTTTTCCTTTCCTTTCTTTTCTAAAGAAGAAACCATTCATATTAATAAAAAATTAGATTGTGTAAGAATCCTACAAATTTCTTTTAAATTTCTTAAATATTTTTGTAATTTTTTTTATTGATAGTTCACCAGCGCAAAAAAAATATTTAAGCACTTTTAAAATTTTTAACAATTTTCATAAATGATAATGAATCTATGTTTCTTTGAATAGAGAGAGTAAGAAACACTAAAATGAGACATAAATAATGATAAACATGGATTCATAAATCTGTTTATAGATAATGACAAATAAATTTTTACACAATGACAACTTTGCATATTTTAAGCTTTGGAGATACCTTAAACATAGGATTACACACTCAAAAAAGTTTTAAACACACTTTATCATATTACTTAAAAGATCTAAATTATTTTAGTAATATACTAAACAACTCTAAAGACACTTTAGTGATGCAGTAATACTTAAAAACCAATAATACTTAAACATAGGATTACACACTCAAAAAAGTTTTAAACACACTTTATCATATTACTTAAAAGATCTAAATTATTTTAGTAATATACTAAACAACTTTGCATATTTTAAGCTTTGGAGATACCTTAAACATAGGATTACACACTCAAAAAAGTTTTAAACACACTTTATCATATTACTTAAAAGATCTAAATTATTTTAGTAATATACTAAACAACTCTAAAGACACTTTAGTAATGCAGTAATACTTAAAAACCAATAATACTTAAAAACCCTAAAGACGCTCTAGTAAACCAGTAACCCTAAATTATTCAGAATAGATATTATAAAACCCCTACCTACATTCCAGCCGCAAAAACTCAATAACTCAAAAACAAGATGTACTTTAGTAGTTACTATTCATAATGAGCTCTTTACTTCAAAATATTCATCAACTTCAGCCATCTTTCATAACTATCCTCAACTTTTCTCTTTACTTCAGAACCATCATCAACTTCTTCATTTACTTCAGAACCATCATCAACTTTGCTGTTTACTTCAGATTCATCATCAACTTCACTTTAACCGTTACTATTCATATCAGCCGTCTATTTCAGAACTATCTTCAACTTTGCCGTTTATTTTAGAGCCATTGTCAACTTTGCCGTTTATTTCAGAACCATTGTCAACTTTATACAGAGGTAAAGAAGAAATCCTCAAATATTGATAAAAAATTAGGTTTTAAAAAAAAATCATTTGTGTAAGGATCCTACCAACTTCTTTTAAATTTCTTAAATATTTTGTAATTTTTTTCTAAAGAAGAAACCCTTCAGATAAAAAATTAGATTGTGTAAGAATCCTATCAATTTGTTTTTAATTTCTTAAATATTTTTGTATTTTTTTTTCTTTTTTTTCTAATTTTTTTTTATTGATAGTTCATGGGCGCCAAAAAAACCCATCCTTCCAAAGACAATAATTCGAAAAGACACCTTGAAGTATCCTCAAGTGAACAAGCAGTCACAGACACATTGAAATGTAGTCAAATAGGTCATCTGCGGAGGAGCAAGAGGATTCAAGAAAAAGCTTCGACTTCTCTGCAAGATTCTGCAGAACAAGGTCTTAACAATATTATTGTTTTCCGTTGTATTCATATAAATTTCTTCTGAATGTTTATTTTTTTTTTTTCTCATAGAACTTCATTTTGTTTCATTTCATTTTACCATATTCTGTTCTGCGTCCGATTAACTACTACTGTCTCAGGTGTTCCTTGTTTCCACTGCATGTACCTTTTCAGTTACCATTTTCTGAAACTGTTTTAAATATCATTTTTATTTTTTCTGTGACTCGTAGAAGGGTAATGTTGTATCCCATATCATGAATTACACGGGTTCATGATTTTTGTGTTTGTTCTCAGATGTTCGTTTATGTTTTCTAATGAATTTTATGTGAAACATTCGATTTTGCCATGGTTCTGGCTTTGGGTAGATTTCATTTTACAGAATTTTATTGTTTCTTTAACCATGTTCCGCCTTTTATGCAGTGATTATTTTAAGACACTTATGGTTATTTATGTATAAGACTTGTTTCAATTGTCCTTTGTTGTTGTCTTTATCCTTCTTACCTTATTTTCTCAGTAAATTTATAATTATGTTTTTTGGCGTTTGAAATAGGTGTGGTGAACGCCAAGAGTAAACAGGAATTTGCTCTATCCAAAAGAGAAGGGTATGTTACGGCTGAAAACAACCACAAGAAGCGAAGTTTGGCAGTCAGCAATGATGAGCCTTCAGCTTCAAGCAAAATGCCAAAACGTGCTGCAGCATGTGAAGATTTGAAAGAGAAATCCTTTTTGATATCTGATAAGTGTTGTCTCATTGAAACAGAGAGAAATGAGACTGTAGATGAAGAAATTGTAGCTGTCCGTCTGACTGCTGGACAGGATGACGGTCGCCCAAGTAGGCGAATTACAAAGTTTGTCCTTCATGATGAAAATGGTAAAGGACAACCACTGGAGATGCTTGAAGTGATTGATTTATACATCACTGGAGTTATATTACCGCTTGAAGCAAGCACAGGCAAGAAAAAAGACAAAGGTGTAAGGTGTGAAGGATTTGGTCGAATTGAATCTTGGGATATATCTGGCTATGAAGATGGTTCTCCAGTTATATGGATTTCTACTAATGTTGCTGATTATGACTGTCAGAAACCTGCTGCCAGTTACAAAAGGTTTTATGATCATTTCTTTGAAAAGGCTCGTGCATGTATAGAAGTATATAAAAGACTTACAAAGTCCTCGGGGGACCTTAATATAAGTCTTGATGAGCTACTTGCTGGCGTGGCACGGTCTATGAGTGGTAGCAAATGCTTTTCTGGAACTGCATCTATAAAGGATTTTGTTATTTCTCAGGGTGAGTTCATTTATAAGCAACTCATTGGTTTGGATTTGAAATCTAGGACAAATGACAGGATGTTTGCAGAAATCGATGTTCTTATTGCTCTTAGAGATGAGACTAAGAAGCAGGCAAACCATGCATATACACAATTAATGCCCTCAAATAGGAGTTTGAGGATTGTCTCAGGAACTGGAGATGGAGAAAACCAGAATCAGATAGATTCTGTAGATTCTGCAAATGGTGAAGATAAAGATGCAAAGTTAGCACGACTGCTGCAGGAAGAAGAGTATTGGAAATCTAATAAGCAGAAGAAAAACTACAGATCAGCCTCTGTATCCAACCATTATTATATCAAAATCAATGAAGATGAAATTGCCAATGATTATCCTCTCCCTGCTTTTTACAAAACCTCCCTTCAAGAAACAGATGAGTTTATAGTTTTTGATAATGAGTATAATGTGTATGATACTCAAGATCTTCCTCGAAGCATGCTTCATAATTGGTCTTTATACAACTCAGATGCAAGATTGGTTTCCCTGGAGCTTCTTCCTATGAAACCTTGTTCGAATGTCGATGTTGCAATTTTTGGTTCAGGAGTAATGACTGTAGATGATGGAGGTGGGTTCCATCTTGAAACTGAGGTTGGCCAATCTTCTTCCACCCGTTCAGAAGCACAAGCTTATGATGGAATACCAATTTATCTGAGTGCCATAAAGGAATGGATGATAGAATTTGGATCATCTATGATTTTCATATCCATCCGAACAGATATGGCCTGGTATGGTGCCTCTTGTCTAAAATTAATGTTGTTGTTTATGTTTCAAATGAAGTACTATTAGAAAATCCATTTGATTACCTGGGTACCAAACTGTCAATCTAGTCTATTGTAACCAAATTGTCACAAAAAAACTTTTTGGATGAACTTGTCATATCTTATGAACAAAACATATGTGAATACTGTATGCTAACTTCATCTTAGAATAATTTTGTTCTAAATAAATTTAGTATGTAAAATGACAACCAGACTGATTCATATTTCATTCCTTTAAGGTACAGACTCGGCAAACCAGCAAAGCAATATGCTCCTTGGTATGACACAGTGTTGAAAACTGCAAGGCTTGCTATAGCCATTATCACCTTGCTGAAGGAACAGAGCCGGGTATCACGACTTTCCTTTGAACATGTCATCAAGAAAGTATCTGAGTTTAATCAGAGAGACCGTTCTTACATTTCTTCTGATCCATTGGCTGTTGAGAGATATGTTGTTGTCCATGGACAGATTATTCTGCAACTCTTTGCAGAATTTCCTGATGATAATATCAGAAAGTCTCCATTTGTGACTGGCCTTAGGAACAAAATGGAAGAGCGACATCATACCAAATGGTTAGTGAAGAAGAAGAAAGTTTTGCTGAGCACTGAACCAAATCTAAATCCTAGGACAGAAATGGGTCCTATTGTGTCCAAGAGGAAAGCTATGCAAGCCACAACAACCAAGCTAATCAATAGAATATGGGCAGAATATTATTCAAACCACTTGCCCGAGGATTCAAAAGAGGGGTCTGTCTGTGAGTTAAAGGAAGAGGATGAAGTGGAGGAAGATGAAGAAAATGAAGATGAGGACAATGAAGAAGAGCAAATACTTTTGGAGCAAACCACAAAGAAACATTCGGTTTCAAAGCAAACCAAAACATTTTTGGTTAATGCTGAAATAAGATGGGAAGGAAAACCTGAAGGGAAGACTCGTTCTGGATATCCTGTTTATAAGCAGGTAATCATTAATGGGGAAGTTATTTTTGCGGGAAAATCCGTGTTAGTGGAAATTGATGAAACAGATGAATTTCCAGACATGTATTACGTCGAGTATATGTTTGAGTCAAATAATGGAAGAAAAATGTTTCATGGTAGGAGGATGCAGCATGGTTGTCATACTGTTATTGGCAATGCTGCTAACGAGAGAGAGGTGTTTTTGACTAATGAGTGTAGGGATTTGGGACTGCAGAATGTTATGCAGACAGTTGTTGTAAATATTAAGAAAAGGCCTTGGGGGCATCAGCATCGAAAGGAAAATATCATTGCCGATAGAGTTGACAGGGCTAGAGCGGAAGAAAGGAAGAAGAAAGGACTGTCTACTGAATATTATTGTAGAAGCCTGTATTGGCCTGAAAGGGGTGCTTTCTTTAGCCTTCCATTAGATACTTTGGGTCAAGGTTTAGGTATTTGCTCATCTTGCAAAATACATGACGTTGAAAAGGCAAAGGATATTTTCAATGTAAATTCCTCCATGTCTAGTTTCCAATTTAAAGGAACTGAGTATTCCCTTAATGATTATGTTTATGTAAGTCCCTTTGAATTTGAGGAAAAGATTGAGCAAGGAACTCATAAGAGTGGAAGGAATGTTGGGTTGAAAGCTTATGTTGTGTGCCAAGTTCTAGAGATTGTTGTTAAAGTGGAAATAATACAACCAAACATAAAATCTACACAAGTCAAAATCAGGAGGTTTTTTCGACCGGAGGATGTATCAAATGAGAAGGCATACTGTTCTGATATACAAGAGGTATAGCTACAAGTCTTAGATAGCATTGTTATGTGGATTTTATAATATTATTTTTCCTAAGTCATCCGTGCTTGATCTCGCCGTGATAAGTGAGTTGCTATTAGTGCATAATGCTATAAGTTTTTAAGATGACTTGAATTTCATATTTATATTTTAGGTGTATTACAGTGATGAAACGCATATAATCTCAGTAGATTCCATGAAAGGGAAATGTGAAGTCAGAAAGAAGAGTGATATTCCTAAACAAAGTGCCCCCGGAATGTTCCAACATGTATTTTTCTGCGAGCTAATGTATGATCGTGCCACTGGGTCACTGAAAAAGGTATTATGTATTTGGACCTATTATACAAACATGCAATATTCTTGTTAATCCAGTGGATAATATTGGTCTTTTATGATCTAGAGTCTATGCTGTTTTACTGGATAGCAATAATTGCTTTGTGGATTATTGACACGCTAAACATGTTAAGTATTTTTACATCATTAGTAAACAAAAAAGTGTAAGGGTAGCAATTAAGGTTTTTAATAGATCAACTCTAACTTATGCTGTCATAATCACACTGTTCATTGATATTGTAAAACAATACCTTGTTAGTAGATTAAAATTCAATCCAAAAGTTTTAAGTTGTTGTAAATGCTTTATATAAATTTCCTATCTGTCGTTATATATTGTAATTGAACTAAAGTTTATTAGTTTAGCTTAAGATGAAAAACTATGATTATCATTGTATTCTTCTTGACATCCATTTCACAATCGGGTGCAGTTACAAGTTATGATTTTCGATAATTAACTGTTATGTTTTTTTTCAATTACTTGACAGTTGCCAGCTCATATTAAAGTAAAATATTCAATTGGACAAACATCTGATGCTGCAGCCAGAAAGAGAAAAGAAAAATGTAAAGATGGATATGACGAATCAGACTCCTCTAAGGAAGGAAAAACATTAAATGAAAAACGTTTAGCAACCTTAGATATTTTTGCAGGTTGTGGTGGTTTATCAGAGGGGTTGGGGCAGTCAGGTAATTAAAATACGTTATTTTAGCAAGAAGGAAACCGGATTGTATCTGCTACCAATGCATATTATAACGAGTTTGTTATTGCTAAAATGGTTCAGGTGTTTCATTAATTAAATGGGCTATCGAGTATGAAGAACCTGCTGGTGATGCATTTAAAGCTAATCATCCTGAGGCACTGGTGTTCATTAACAATTGCAATGTTATTCTTAGGTAAATAATCCACTTTAGATAACTGATTCCAAGCCTAAATGTTGAATGGTGTGGAATCTGTTTAAGTGACTTGGTTGATTTTTTGTTATGTAGGGCTGTAATGGAGAAGTGTGGGGACGTAGACGATTGTATCTCAACGACTGAGGCTGCAGAATTGGCTGCAAAGCTTGATGAGAAAGAAAAGAGTAGTTTACCAATGCCTGGAGAAGTTGATTTCATTAATGGGGGTCCGCCATGCCAGGTCTCTCTAGCTGTTGGCTTTTTCATTTATTTCGCCGATGATATATTATTGGGTAATTGTTCAGTAATGTTTTGTTTTTGCTTCAGGGTTTCTCTGGGATGAATAGGTTTAGCCAGAGCAGTTGGAGTAAAGTCCAGTGTGAGATGATATTGGCATTCTTATCATTTGCTGATTATTTCCGGCCTAGGTATTTCTTGTTGGAGAATGTGAGGAACTTTGTGTCTTTCAATAAAGGACAAACATTCCGTTTAACCTTGGCTTCACTTCTTGAGATGGGTTATCAGGTAAAATTATTGCAACTTTCTTTCTTAATTGCTCCCCGTTGATGAATAAAACTTGAAGGAACTAATGAATGTTTGATTTATTTGTCCAAAAGGTGAGGTTTGGTATCCTTGAGGCTGGAGCATTTGGGGTTTCCCAATCAAGAAAAAGAGCATTCATATGGGCAGCCTGTCCTGATGATGTTCTTCCAGAGTGGCCGGAACCAATGCATGTATTTGCAGCACCCGAGTTGAAGATCACATTATCTGAAAATGTTCATTATGCTGCTGTCCCTAGTACTGCAAATGGTGCTCCTTTACGTGCAATAACTGTTAAAGATACCATTGGTGATCTCCCAGCTGTGGGCAATGGAGCCTCAAAAGGAAACATGGAGGTATGTAAAATGGGAAAGATATGTCACATATTCCTCCACTATTAAATTTTCATTCGCTGTTTGACTGTGTTTTATGTTGTGCAGTATCAAAACGATCCTGTATCATGGTTTCAAAAGAAGATTCGTGGTGAAATGGTTGTCTTGACTGATCATATTTCTAAGGAGATGAACGAATTAAACTTGATTCGATGCCAGAAAATTCCCAAGACGCCAGGTGCTGATTGGCGTGATCTTCCAGAGGAAAAGGTTGAGCTAAATTCTTGTGAACTTTTATCATAACAATTTGTGAACTTTCTAATTTGTGAAACCTAATGAAATGCAGGTAACATTGTCTAATGGACAAGTTGTTGATTTGATACCATGGTGCTTGCCCAACACGGCTAAGCGACACAATCAATGGAAGGGACTATTTGGTAGGTTGGATTGGCAAGGGAATTTCCCAACTTCCATTACAGACCCTCAGCCAATGGGGAAGGTTGGAATGTGCTTCCACCCTGACCAAGATAGGATTGTTACCGTTCGTGAGTGTGCTCGATCTCAAGTAAGTTCACAAGTCTAGTTTTGATAAGAAATGGAATCCTAACAAATTCAAATTTCTGTTAGTTTTGAATTGTTACGGATAATTTTCGTTAAGTTTTAATAGAAATGTCTAGAAATTAGTTTCTACGATAACTAGTGAGCATAATAATCCTTAATACCTAATTACAAAAGTATAGTTCTTATTATCTTTGCCTTAGCAACAAGCAGGCATCTCCTAATTTGGTATAATCTTTATAGCTAAGAATATTTTCATCTATAATGAATGCAGGGCTTTCCAGATAACTATAAATTTTCTGGCAATATCATTTACAAGCACAGACAGATTGGTAATGCTGTGCCTCCTCCGCTGGCATTTGCATTAGGACGAATGCTGATGGAAGCAGTGAACAGTAAGAGTTCAATGTAGAAGATGGTCTTATTATAAGACCAAAGAAAAATAAATATCTAGAAAAGGGTGTAATGATGGAGTTGTTTTTTAAAATAATAAAGGATGATTACTACAGAATTAAAGGTATGTGAGAGCTCGGGTGCAGTAGAAGAGCATTATTATTTCAGGTAAGTCGAACCTTTTTGATGTTTTGTGTGATGTTGCATGCATACTTTTATTTTAATTTGCATGATTATCTGCTGTTCTTATCATTAAAGGGCACATTGTTTTGGTTGAATGCCATGCTATAATTCTGTTTGGACGTTTCCTTGTGGACGTGCATGTCCCGGTTTGTCATGATTGGATTTCCGTTTTCCAAACTTTGTATTGGGTGCTAGTGCATCTCTCGCACAATAAATCTGCTATTGATGATGGGTTGCGGTGCATGATTGAGGATCTTTATTTTTCCTGTGATGGTACTATGCTGTCAGGAGGTTTGGCATGGGTATATCAATTTATCTTTTTTCACGTAAATCAATTGTATGCGGGAGTATTATCATATCAGGGAACTGTGTCGTGTTGTTCCATGATTTAAAGGTCAGTACCGGTGTGTTTAATTGTCTGTATGAGTGATTGGTCTCTTTCTATGCGATTTTGATACCTGCTAAGTTGTTTGAGAGTGTTGCCACCAGAAATTGGTTGCTGTATGTAATTTGTAAATTCGGATTTTGTTCTTTTTAATCCAAGGCTTTGGTAAGCCGAGATAAAAGGAGGTTCTTTTGTCAGTAAAGCTTTGGGTTAAGCGATATTGGTTGTGGTGATGTGATTTCGTGTGATGTTGTTTAGTATCATTTGATGGGTATGCGTTATTGTGTTTTATGGATGTGATGTGATTTCATGGATTGGAAAGAATAAGTGAGTAGTATGGGTGAGTTGTTGCTTATTATCTTGTCTTGTTTTTGGGTCAGTTTATCCTCATAATATTTATGTTTGTGTGATGATCGAATAATTTGTGTTGTTACAGGAAGCAGAAGATGTTATGTATGATGCTGGTGCTCTTAAAAGTGAAGAGACGCTTGAGAAAATCTTATAGAAGATTTTTAAAATACTTGAGGCAATAATAATATAATTTAATTTTGAAATTTTCAAATATTATTATAAGTTGTCATTGGATTATTTATCATTTTTGTATTATTTTAATGTAGTTCACAACAATGAAATAAGGTTTTTGATTTTTTATTATTTCATGATAGTATCAAGAGTCATTTTGTCTTAAATTAATTAATTACATGTAGTATCTTAAATGCAGTGTTACACATACATTCTTTTAAGATCGTGCGTGTTAATACATTTGGCAAGATATTTGCAAATCATTCGGGGTTTTCAGAAACAATTAGTCCTTCTTGTACAGAGTGGTATGCATTGATAACTTATTTGAGGTTCATTCTTTGTTTAACTTTCCTCGACCAAAAATTTAATGGATAATGCCATGAAGATATTATTTCCTGGCAACTTGGATTTTTTCTTTATTAGTTGATGTTTTGGCTGTTTATGAAAAAATAATGGCTGAAAATTACATCCTAATATATACCTGACAATTGAGACCAATTACTCTGAATTATATTTTTGAATTTGTTAGGAATAGTTTATTGAAGCGTAAAGATCAGAGGGAAAGAGTGAAAAGAATGAAGCTATATTCTGAATATGCAACTTATATTGAAAGACAGTAAGTGTGTATATTTATATAATAGAGTAAGGTAAAGCTGATACGCAAATCACAAAAACTAACAGACCTAACTATCAATATGACAGTTTACAACAACAACTAATGAAGAGATACAAAGCTATGAGGGGCTACTAAATTAACTTCCAATACACCCCTTTAATTCAGAGTCTTCAAAGACTGTACTCCGATACTTAATATGAGAAACTTGAACCTTTCCTGATTGAGAGATTTTGTAAAAATGTCTGCAAGTTGGAACTCGGTTCGACAGTGTTTCAAATCAATCTTCCCTTTGTTTATCATGTCGCGCAAGAAATGGTACTTGATGTCTATGTGTTTGCTATGACCATGGCTGATAGGATTCTTAGCAAGGTTGATAGCTGATGTGTTGTCCATTTTTAGCTCAACACAGCCCACAATATCCACCTTCAAATGTCTTAGAATTTCACTCAGCCATACGCTTTGACACACCGCAAGACATCCTGCTACATATTCTGACTCGCAGCTTGACAATGCTATGATGTTCTGCGTTTTGGAACTCCATGAGATAGGAGCACCGTGGATGAAGAATATGCTTTCGGATGTGCTATTCCTGTCGTCTTCATCACCGCCGAAATCTGCATCTGAATAACCAACAAGTTTCAGATCTCCATGCTTCTACCCTTGCTGAAATAGGATGCCAAAATCTTCAGTTCCTTTGATGTATCTGAGCATTCGTTTTGCAGTAGTCATGTGGCTTTTCTTAGGATCACTCATGAATCGACTCAATAATCCAACTCCAAACATCATATCTGGACGACTGTTGCATAGGAACCTCAACGATCCAACCAGTTGCTTGTACCTAGTTCCATCTACACCTTCTTCCCCTGCATTGATCCGTAACTTCTTGCCAACCTCGAGTGGGGTTTCGGCTTCATTGCATTTGTTCATCATGAACCTGCTTAGTATGTCTTTTACATACTTTCTCTGGTGCATCAGCAGCCCTGCAGAAGTCTTAGAGAATTCCATTCCCAAGAAATACCTAAGCTCTCCCATATCCGTCATGTCAAACTCTGTCTGCATTAGCTGTTTGAATTCTTCCAACTCTTCCAAGCTTGAACCAGTCAACAATAAATCATCAACGTAAAGACATACGATCATGACATTGTTATCTTTGTTTGTCTTCACATCTAGGCTGTGTTCTACTGAACATCTCTCGAAACCTTTGCTGTCAAAGAATGCATTGATCCTCTTATTCCAGGCACGAGGGGCTTGTCTCAGCCCGTAGAGTGCTTTATCAAGTTTATAAACTTGATGCTCTCTTCCTTTCTTGATGAACCCCGGAGGTTGCTTGATGTACACCTCTTCCTCAAGAAAGCCATGCAAAAAGGCAGATTTCACATCAAGAGCAAATAGATTCCATTTGTTAAAACATGCTATAGCAATAACTATACGAATTGTTTCTAACCTTGCAATAGGTGCAAACACTTCAGTGAAATCTACACCCTCTTTCTGAAGAAACCGCTTGGCTATGAGCCTTGCTTTGTGTTTCAACACAGAACCATCTGGATTCACTTTTGTCTTGAAAATCCACTTCACATCTATACTCTACTTGCCATGTGGTAAATCCATCAATTTCCAAGTCTTGTTTTTCTCGATAGATCTTAGTTCTTCTTTCATAGCAGCTTTCCAAATTGGTTATGCTAGAGCTTCGTTGACATCCATGGTCTCACTCCCGGCAATCAAAGCTAGATGTATTATGTCTCCCTCTTCATCAACTCCAGCGTCTGAGTATACTTCGTAATCAGTGAATCTTGAGGGTCGAACCACATGTCTTCTTGGTCTGGTTTCATTATTTACTGACCCTGTAATCCCCGTGTTGTCTACTGTCTGAATAGCTTCATCTATCTCGATATTTCCATCTTCTTCGTCTGACAACGGTATACGCATCAAAGTGGTTGACTTCCTCATGCTGGTTTGGTTGTATTTCCAGTTCCAACTTTCATCTTCCAGAACGACAACATCTCTGTTGATTGTGAATTTCTTTCTGATTGGGTCAAACAACCTATAAGCACCAGTGGAATGATATCCCACAAACACCATGACCTCACCCTTATCATCCAGTTTCACTATTTTCTGATCTGCTACATGGCAAAAGGCTAACGAACCAAAGATTTTAAAGTATTTTACAGACGTTTTCTTACCAGTCCATGCTGCATGTGGTACACGATTTGGCAGTCGCTTGGTTGGACACCTGTTTAAAACATCAATAGTTGTCACCACCGCTTCTCCCCACAATTCACGAACCACATTCTTCTCTTTGAGCATGCACCTGTCCATGTTCATTATGGTTCTGTTGCGCCTCTCAGCCAATCCATTGTGCTCTGGTGTATAAGCAGCTATTACTTCATGAATTATTCCATTTTCTTGGTAGAAGACTTCAAATTCTCGTGAAGTATATTCCCCCCCACCATCTGTTCTAAGTAGCTTAATTCGTCTTTCAATTTCTCTCTCGGTGTGCTTCTTGAATTGTTTGAATATCTCCAACACCTTGTTCTTCTGTTTCATGAAAAACACTCATACCATACGGCTAAATTCATCAACAAACGTTACAAAGTACCTGCTCCCTGCTAGTGTTGGAGGTTCAATTGCCCACACACGTATGAGTGCAACACTTCCAGTCGTTCCTTTGATCTTGGCTCTAGTTGTTTCTTGAATGGTCTCCTGGCTTGTTTCCCAACTATGCAAGATTCACATTCCTTACGTGGTTGAGTGATATTTGGTAACTCAGATACCATTTCTTTGCTGCTCAGCTACTGCAGATCTTTGAAATTGAGGTGTCCGAACCTCAGATGCCATTTCCCGGTTTCATCTTCTTTCACAGAAGATAAACACTACAATGCTTCAACTACATCTAATTGAACCTGAAAAGTTTGATTTCCTGATCTTGCACATTTAAGAATCAAATTTTTACCTTTGTCTTATACCTCTATCTGTGCATTGCCTCCCATGATGACAGTGTAACCTTTCTCTGTCAGTTGTCCTACACTTAAGAGATTGCACTTCATCTCTGGTACAAGCAGAACATTTTCAAGCGTTGCATGCAGCCTGTTCTTTCTTTTGATTTTTACACTTCCAATCCCTTCTATTCTCAGCGTGCTGTTGTCGGCCACTCTGACTTTACTTTTCTTGGATTCATCCAGGTTCATCATCCAACTTCTGTTGTATGTCATGTGATTAGAACAGCCGGATTCTACATACCAAATGTTCTGTGCTGTCCCAGTGTCCTCTGTGTTGGTAGCAACCATAAGGATCAGTGGTTCAGACTCAGATTCCTCTTCTTCTACCACATGAGCTTCTTTGTTTTGGCCTTTTTTGTTCTGGGTTTTCTTGTTAAACCAACACTCATAAGATAAGTGGCCTTTCTTGCGACAGACGAAGCATTCCATATTTTTTTCTCTTCTTTCGAATATTGTTTCCTCAGAACGTTCTTCTTATATGCAAAACTAACTTTTTCCTCTTGGTCATTTGAATCTCTCTTCCATTTCTTCTGATCTTTGTTCTTGTTTTTCCACTTACTCGATTTCTTCTTTCCTTCACCAGAGACATGTTGAATCTTCAAGGCTTGATCATCACGTTTCTTTCTTCCATTTCGTCGCATCTCATAAGCTTCAAACGCGCTTTGCAGTTCTTCAATTTTAAGTTTTTCCATATCTCTTGTTTCTTCAATAGTTACGACGATATGATCAAATGCACCAGGCATTGATCTTAAAATCTTTTCCAGTATCATCACATTTGTGATCTTGTCTCCATCTGGTTCGCCACAGTTATCAGGCGGCTGAAGAACTCACTCACCCTATCACTGTCTTCCATCTCCATGTGTTTGTATTGTCTTCGTAGAGTTTGTAGCCGGACTTTCTTGACTTTTTCTCCTCCAGAATGACAACGAACGAGAATGTTCCAAGCTTCCCTCGCCGACACTGCATTCTGAATCTTCTCAAAGTTTGTATCGTCGACACATTGGTGTATTATTAACAGCGCCTTGTCGTCTTTTTCTTTGAATTCTTTCTTTTGCTCCTTCTTGCCAGAAGAGTCGACCGACAAATCTCCTTCGACCACATTGCTGACCTTCTGTACGCGGAATACCATCCGCATCTGGGTACTTCAACGACTCTAGTTTTTGTTTGTGAGTATTGGGTAGTGTAGTGTTGACAGATCCGTTATCACCGCAAGCTTCTTCGAACTCAAGAACGTCTGATATGAACAATTTCTTGGTCAACCACCGCCCAAGACGATTCTCCGTTCCTAGTTTTCGCAACCTATGCTCTGATACCACTATTGGAGCGTAAAAATAAGAGGGAAAGAGTGAAAAGAATGAAACTATATTCTGAATATGCAACTTATATTGAAAGACAGTATGTATATTTATACAATAGAGTAAGGTAAAGCTGATACACAAATCACAAAAACTAACAGACCTAACTGTCAATATGACAATAAACAACAACAACTAATGAAGAGATATAAAGCTACGAGGGGCTACTAAATTAACTTCCAATATAGTTAATGTTGCAACTATTTGACAAAGAACCTTGAAAAATATAAAATGGCAGTAACTTTATTTTAGTATGAATTTTATATTTGATGAGTCCCGATTTTGTAGAGCTTTTATAGGTTAAGATTGCGTCCTTGGGTTTTAGATTGTTCTCATTTCTTAGTTTTAGCATATATTTAGTTTTTATAGAATAAATTTCTAAAATTCCAAAAACAAGTTAATTTCTAATTTTTTTTAGATGAATTTTAGTCTTATGGATTTTTAATAGAATTATAGGCCGACTTGCAATGGCCGGGACACAAGATTGAAGCTCACCTGTTCGACCTGCTACCTTTCTCACATTATTTAATTTACATTCTTTTCTTTTTTATTTTCCTTATTTTAATTTTTTACACTCAATTAATAAAAGATTCTTTTTTCCTTATTCCAAAATATAAATAAAATAATATAACAATTATGTTCTAATAAAAATCTATACAAAATAATACTAATTTCAAACAAAAATATAAAGTCAGGATACTACCTTATTTCTAATCTCTATATTTCTCTTAAATCTTACATTAGTAGTTAGGATTTATACTCAAGTGTTTCTTTTAGAACCATCATCAACTTCTAACATTAGTAATTATGATTCATAATTAGTCATCTATTTCATGACTATCCTCAATTTTGTCGCAATTTTTGGAATCATTAACTTCACACTTTAGCAGTTATAAATATATAATAATTAACTTGTTATTATTTTATGATTGAATTTTTTCGTGTGATATAAGTTTAAAACAATTATAAATTAAGAAAAAAAAACTTATGAAAAGAAAATTAGAAATAAGTAATTATAAATAAAAGTAATTACGATAAAAATATCTTAAAAGATTAAAAGTTTGTAATGGTTAATTTGTACTAAATGTTTATATTTTTAAAATAAAAAATATATTTCACTCTTTCAAAATTCTAAAGAAATTTTTTATTAACCATTTGTGTTTCGAAATTTATAATGACTAATATTTAATTTTTTTAAGATAAAAGAATATATTTTTCCCTCTTTTAGAATCCATAGAAGTTTTTTGTTGCTAATTTTTCAGTGTTTAGATATTTAAAATAATTATAAATTAAAGACAAAATGAAAATTTATGAAAAAATTAACAAAAACTCTGCATACTTTTTAGCCGCAAAAATACAGTAACTCAACAATTTTCATAAAATATACTTTAGTAATTACGTACAATTCATAATAAGTTATTTATTTCAAAACCATCACAAACTTTTCACTTTAGTAGTTACCATTTATAATCAGTCATCTATTTCATAATTATCGTCAACTTTACTGTTTAGTTCAAAGTGTTGTAGATATTTAAAATAATTATAAATTAAGAACAAAATGAAAAATTATGAAAAAAATTTAAAGGTAAATGATTATAAATAAAAGTAATTATGATAAAAACATCTTAAAAGATTAAAAGTTTGAACTTCATTATTATTTAATTTTAATGACTTTTTGAATGTATTCTATACTTTATTTTTAGTAATTGTAGTACTTTCTAAATTAAAAACTAGAGTGCATAACAAATATTGTTATTAGCACTTAAATTCCTAAATGTAGAAAAACGTATTTAAGCACACTCAAAATCCTAATCATTTTCAAAAGTGAGACTCAATTTATGACTCCTTTGAATTGAGAGGATGAGAAACACTAAAATAAAACACATTTAAGGAGACATAGATAATGATAAACATACATTTATAAATACACTTTACATAATGAGAAGTTTACATGGGAGATAACTTAAATACACGAGCATACACTCAAAAGAGTTTTAAATACACTTTACCGTATTACTTAAAAATTCTCACTAATTTTTGTGATATATTATGAAACTCTAAAGACACTCTAATGAGCGAATAATACTTAACCCTAAATTATTCTAATAAGATATTATAAAACCCTACATACTTTTCAGTCAAATATTCAACCACTCAAAACAACTTTCATGTAATTCGATTATTACCATTCATAATTAGTTGTGTACTTCAGAACCATCATCAAGTTCTCACTTTAGTAATTATGATTCATAATCATCTATCTATTTAATAACTTTCATCAACTTTGTAATATTCTTCATAATTATAATCAACTTCACACTTTAAAAGTCATAACCAACCATCTATTCCAAAACTATCGTCAACTTTACCGATTGAGAACCATTGTCAAATTTAGAAATATTATTATACATATCGTTAATAAGGTTGATAAAAAAATAGTTAAAAAGAATACTTTTGTGAATTCTACCAACTTCTTTTAAATCTTCTAAATATTTATGTTTATATTCATAAGTGAATTAAAACACTTGTACTGTTTAACTTAGTGAAGTTAAACGTTCTAGACGGTTTGTCTAATATGAGTGATTAAACTCGTTCTAGTCGGGTTGACTAGGGTTGAAACCAAGAGTGGTTGATAATAGTCGTTGTATACTAGAAGTGGATTGTACTCGTTGTAATCTTTGTAAAAGATTAGTGGAACCCCTTAAGAAGTCTTAAGAGATAACTGGACGTAGCTCAGGTTGGAATGAACTAGTATAAAAATACTTATGTTATTGCTTTCCTACTTAAAAATTTTTTCCTAAATGCTTTATTAAACATACACGCGCCTAACAACTATTGCATACCGTTTAACCTTTGTAATAGCCAAAGCATTGATTTGAAAAAAAGTTTTTAAAACACTATTCAACCTCTCCCTTTTTTTCTAGTGTTTTACTTTTCTAGTGTTTTATTGTATTTCATTAAACATATACCCACAACATTGAAGAAGTACACGAATGAGGATAAATTTTTTTTGTAGCAATAGAAAAACCAACAACAACATTGTCATAAAAAAAGTTACAACCTAATCAATGTGGAACGACACCAAACTCATGGCAGAAGAACAACGTTAAAAACCTCGGGCAACCTTTAATTAGGGATTCAACTAATTAAGGATTCAATGAAATCCCAAAATTTTTATTTTAAAAATAAAAAAAACAACTAAACTAAAATGCCCTCACTCTTCCACGTTCGTTTAAAAAAGCCACGTCAACATATTTTTAACGCCATTAAGCTAATTTAACAGTAGAAATTCAATTGCATCAATTTTTCAAAAGCACAAACCTAATTGAGAACAAAAATAAGTGAGGGATCCATTTGATACGAGGAACCAAAAATAGAGACCTTGGAAATGATTTAACCTATATAGATATATATAATTAAATGTGTTAAACCATTATACTATACTATTAGCCAAAGTATTAAAATTATCTAATTAGTTATATCTATAACTAGAAGTATATATGTCACGTAATATTAATTGTTTATATACTATATCCAATATTCTAATTTGATAGATCAAATTACAAATATTGATTTAAAAAAAAAAAGTAATCAAAGTTACATAAAGAGATTATGATTCCTATGTGTAAACACATATAAATATTTCTATTTCTTTCTTTTTCATCCTCTTTAGAAAAGTAAATAAAGAGACAAATTAAGATGATTTAGAGTTGAAATATTAGATATTATTCTTTCATCTACGTTCTTTCCAATAACCAATCCAAATAGGTTTTCACTTACTGTTCTGCAGTACATTGAAGATTGCCCAATTAATTATAGAATTTATATCTTATTTATTATTGATATAATCTAACAAAGTTATGTATAATAACAAACATATAATTAGTGGAATAGAAAATGAAACAAAATAACTCATTATATATAATAACTAATATATATATATATATATATATATATATATATATATATGTATGTATGTATAAACTAAATAACTAATTATATATAGTATTTTTATAATATATAATTATACGTTATCTTAGTAGTATGGATCAAATTGAAATACATTGAAGCTATCATGATAAAAAAAATTGTTGTGATTGATATTCTAAAGTATTATAGAAAATGTAATTAAATGGAAAATAATATTATTAAAGGATACACTAGTAAAAAAAATTATACAGCGCACATTATGCCACGGTTCACCAGAAACCGCAGCATAATGCTGCGCGGTGGCAGTTTTGTAAATAAATTGAACTTATATGCTACGGTTCCTCACTTAACCGCGGCATATTCCCCAGTCAACCAACCCCTTTGACGCCACATCAGAAAATAAATTTAATAACAGGGGAATAGGCCGCGGTTCTCTGACCAACCGCGGCATATTCCCCCTGCTACCTGCTGACATTCCCCATCAGTCAGCCCCTGCAATAAATTGGCAGTGGAATATGCCGCCGTTAGTCACATAACCGCGACCTATTCCCCTGTCAATTTATTGCAGGGGCTGACTGATGGGGAATGTCAGCAGGTAACAGGGGGAATAGGCGGTTCTCTGACCAACTGCGGTATATTCTCCCTGCTACCTGCTGACATTCCCCAAAAGGCAGTTGGGGGGCAGTTGTTGGAATTCTGAACGTTGGGGAATATGCCGCGGTTGGTCAAAGAACCACGGCCTATTCCCTGGTTCTGAGTAAAATTTTAAAAATTTTAGAGTATATGCTGCGGTTGGGCGCTGAACCGCGGCATATCAGTTGAAAAATTTTCAAAAATGCCATTTTGAATTATTTTTTTTAACTGATAGGCCGCGGTTGAGGGGTAGAACCGCGACATATTCTATTCTGAAGGTTAAAAAAACAAAATTCACGAACAATTCGTCTTCCCCACGCGATTTCTGAAACAGTTCTTCTTCCCGGTGCGATTTCCGTCCAGGCGCTCTGCTTCTTCGTCCAGTCTCTGCTTCTCCTTCCATCTCCGCGCCGGACCCTGCTTCTCCGCCGCAACCTTCTTCTCTCCGGTGCCACATTTGTTTGTGAAGAGAACGAAAACAGGTATGTTGCTATCCTCATCTGTATTCAATACCTGCTTCATATATGATTGATTCTGATGAAATTTTGTTTAAGTGATTTCAATTGTTTTTATGCGATTCCTTGAATTTAATTGTAATACAAAAAATCCAAGAGATGAAATTGTGAATGGTTATCTCTAAATCACTAAGTTTAACTAATAATTTTGTTTTATCGTTAGATTATTGAAACTTTTTAAAAGTTAGCAATATAAAATTTTGTATGATTGAATTTATCATTTAATTGCTTATTAATTGTATGATTGTTTGATTGAAATTATTGTATGATTTGATTTAATATGTAATTGTGTAAAATTTAGGAATGGATCAAAATTGGATTAATTTACCACATATTAGTGCTGAGTATGAGAGAGGTGTAGAGGAATTTATACAATTTGCGCAACGTAATGAGGGGAGAAGTGACGATGAAGTGAAGTTTAGATGTCCTTGTGTGAACTATTTGAATGGGAGAAAGTTGAACGCAACTCAAATTAGAGAACGTCTTATCTGTGATGGTTTCCTAAGATGCTATACAACATGGATATGGCACGACGAAGAAATACCTTTCCGATTGACTCGCAAACTGAAAATGTTACAAATTCCACCATGGAAGAAGATCAACCGGATGAAGACAAATTAGAGGACATGATCCGCGATGTTGGCACAGAAAATTTTGCCAAAGCTCATGTGTATGAGACGATGTCGACTGATGCCGAAACACCTTTGTATGTCGGTTCAACTAAGTTCACACGTTTGTCAGCTGTGTTAAGGCTCATGAATTTGAAGGCGATCAATGAATAGACTGATAAGAGCTTTACAGAATTGTTGACGTTGTTGAATGAAATGCTGCCAGATGGAAATACACTGCCCACTCGTAATTATGATGCGAAGAAAATTCTTTGTCCAATGGGTATGGAGTATAAAAGGATACATGCTTGTCCCAATGATTGCATTTTATACAGGAAAGAGTATGAATTTTTGACAAAGTGTCGAAAATGTGGCGCATCACGATACAAGTCAAAAACCAACAGTGAAAATAATGGTCAGATAGAAAAAAATGGATCTGCTTTGAAAGTAGTTTGGTACCTTCCAATAATGCCCAGACTTAAGCGTTTGTTTGCGAATCCCAAAGATGCTAAAAACCTTAGATGACATGCAGATGAGAGAAAAATTGACGGGTTGATTCGTCATCCAGTTGATTCAGAGCAATGGAAAAATATTGATCAACAATTCCCCCAATTTGGTCAAGAGTGTAGAAATGTTAGACTTGGTTTAGCCACTGATGGAATGAACCCATTTGGTAATATGAGTACCAATCACAGTTGTTGGCCAGTTATATTGATAATTTACAACTTATCTCCTGCATTGTGCATGAAGAGGAAGTACATGATGTTGTCTATTATGATATCTGGTCCAAAGCAGCCTGAAAATGACATAGATGTTTATCTAAGCCCACTGGTTGAAGACTTGAAGTTTTTGTGGGTTGATGGGGTTGAAATATTTGATTCATTCGCTTCTGAGAGTTTTGTGATGCGTGCAATGTTATTTTGCACCATTAATGACTTTCCAGCTTATGGTAATTTGTCAGGATACAGTGTCAAGGGTCATAAAGCATGTCCTATTTGTGAAGAAAACACTGCAGGTCATCAATTGAAACATGCAAGAAAGACGGTGTATCTACGTCATCGGAGATTTCTAAAACGTAATCATCCATATCGAAGGTTAAAAAAAGCATTCAATGGAGATCAAGAGAGGGACAAAGCACCAAATCCACTTACTGGCTTTCAAGTTCTTGAAAAAGTTAATAAAATACATAATGTATTTGGGAAAACATCGAAGAAGTCATCTGTAACGACCCCTTGGAAGAAGAAATCAATATTCTTTGATCTTCCATATTGGTCAAAGTTAGATGTTCGACATTGCATAGATGTGATGCATGTAGAGAAGAATGTGTGTGATAGCTTGATTGGTACACTACTCAACATCAGGGAAAGACAAAAGATGGAGTGAATGCTCGTTTGGATTTGGTTGACATGAATATCTGAGAAGAGTTGGCACCCAAGGAGATTGGTAAACGTACTTGTTTGCCCCCTGCATGTTACAAAATGTCTAGACAAGAGAAGATAAGTTTTTGTCTTTGTTTAAAGAGTATCAAAGTACCACAAGGATACTATTCAAATATGAAGAGTTTAGTGTCTTTGCAGGACTTAAAGCTTGTTGGCATGAAGTCTCACGATTGCCATGTCTTAATGCAACAGTTGTTACCGGTGGCTATTCGTGGAATTTTGCCCAAAAATGTTAGGCAGACCATAAACATGTTGTGTTCATTTTTCTCGTCAATATGTAGTAAAGCCATCGATTCTACAAAGTTAGATGAACTTCAAAGCGATATTGTTATCATCTTGTGTCAACTAGAGATGTTTTTCCCTCCATCTTTTTTTGAGATCATGGTACATTTACTTAGAGAAATCAAGTTGTGCGGACCGGTATACTTAAGATGGATGTATCCTATTGAGCGTTATATGAAGATTTTGAAAAGGGTAAGTTAAAAATCCATATCGTCCTGAAGGTTCAATGATTGAAAGGTATATTGCTGAAGAAAGTATCGAGTTTTGTTCAGATTACATGACATCAACGAATCCAATCGGAGTTCCTCGCACATCATGGTTGAATAAATTTTCTACAAGTAAAAACATCCGAGGTGTGAATGCGGTGACAAAAGATCGCGAAGAATTGTTGCAAACGCATCTTTATATATTGAACAACACAGATGAGGTGATCCCTTTTCTGGAAGCACACAAAGCAATTGTTAAGAATAAAAATCCAAGACAATCAGAGAAATGGCAGTTGATGGAGCATAACAAAACATTTATGTCTTGGTTCAAATCTGAGATTGACAAAGATCCGCATTCTTCTGAAACTTTATTGTGGCTTGCAAATGGTTTAAAGTTTGGTGTCGTGTGTTGTACAAGTTATGAAGTCAATAATTGCACATTCTATACGAAGACTTTGGATGATAAAAGCACAATACAAAATAGTGGAGTCAGTTTAGAAGCTGAGTCGCTTCAATTTTCCACATCAAAAGATCAATCTCTTGTACTTGGATCAATGAGATATTATGGTATAATAGAAGAGATATGGGAGGTTGATTACACCAAGTTTTTTGTTCCATTGTTCAAATGTAAGTGGGTTGACAATAAGAGTGGTGTGAAAATAGATGAATCGGGTATGACACTGGTTGATTTTCGAAAAGTGGGTTACCGAGACGAACCGTTTATCATGGTACATCAAGCATCTCAGGTTTTCTATGTGAAAGATCCTGCGTCTGACCATTGGTATGTCGCTCTTCAAGGCAAAAAACAAATTGAAGCTAAAGAAGACAATTTGATTAATATTCATATTGCTGACAACCATTCATTTCAAACTACAACAAATTTGGATGAACAATCTTTAGTTGACGATGATGTACATGCAATTCGGTCAGATCATGATGAGGGAATATACATAGGATGAATCTATATCTTTATGTATGAATTTCCAATTTTTGTATAAGTATTTCATATGATGTCTGTTTTAAGCATTTGTTAAATTAAATGATATTATATAAGTCTTTTATTAATATTTAATTTTGTTATTTATGTTGACAGATATATGGCTGATGATCCACATTCAGCGGATGAGGGTCCCCCCTCCAGAGCCAGTAGAGGGCCCACCAGGATGAAAAAACTATTGATTAGAAAAAATAGTGGTCAAAGAACACCGGTGAACGTTAATGTGATCACTGGTGTGGCAACTGGCCCCTATGCAGATGACTTCCGATCTTACCTTGGATCTGTGGCACGTGACAGGATTAGTATTCTCACTGAATCTTATGACCATGTGTCCGAGGTTGATCGAAACATTATATGGAACGATATATTGGTAAGTTATTTATATCATTTCAATTAGAGTTTGGATTTTTTGATAATTTTGTACTGATATAACTTTATTATGTTTTTTCAGCTGACATTTGACATTCCAAATGTCCCAACACTTAGAAATAAGTGTTTGTCAACTGTTGTAGAAAACTTCAGAAATTTCAAAAGTAAGTTGACTTCGCGGTATATTTATGGACAGTACAAACATAAATCCCCATGTACTAAATATAAGTGCATTGATGAGGAGACCTGGCAGATCTTTGTAGAGAGTTGGCAGACAGAGGAATGGAAGGTTAGTATAATTCATATTATTCAATTCCTAATTAGCAAATACATATCATATGAACTAATTAATTAAACATATGTGACAGGCAAAAAGACAGAAAGCACAAGAAACAAGTGCTCAGAACAAAACCCCCCACTTATTATCTCGCGGTGGGTATAGGAAGCTTGAGGAGAAAATCCTCAAGGAAAAGGCAGATGCTAGACCAGCATCTCAGAGTGGTAGCCCCCCACAGCCTCCTTCTCCACCTTCTCGACATGAGAAATGGAAGATGGCTCGTGTGAGACCATCGGGCGCCTACTCTTCCGACAGTGCACGAGAAATTGCTGAAAGAATTGTAAATTATCATTGTTCCTAAAATATTAATAATTGTAATTATACATACTACATTGAACTTTTTAAACAATAATGGTGTTATGTAATGTTACAGGACTCGTTGGTTGAGCAGAGCTCCCAAGGTCAATTCACTCCAGAGGGTCACCAGGATATACTTGCTGCTGCGATTGGACGATCTGAGCACCCTGGACGTGTACGTGCTACTGGTTCTGGAGTAGGAATTAAACATTATTTCGGGCTCTCATCTCGTCAGTCTTCATATGCATACAATGAAGCACAAGAACAAAGACTGACACAAGAGATCACAAAGAAGGTTCGAGCGGAGCTTGAATCGCAAATTAGGACACAGGTGAGAGAGAAAATGCAAAGTGAGTTCAGCTCCATGTTCCAGCAGCAGTTTCAGAGCTATGGCATGCGCCCGATGCCATCTCCTGTACAGGTACAGGTACAGGTACAGGAACAGGAACAAGTTGATGTAGCGCCTCCCACAGGTAAACTTAATAAACATTTATGTGCAATTATATCTATATTCTCTATAATCTAACATTTACTCTGACAGGGAGAAGCGGGAAAGGAAGTTGTTCAGCAACAGGCTCAGGGGATGACATGGACGATACTAGTCCATGTATGCTATACACTGAAGACGATACCGAGACGACCCTGGTAGCTCGTGGAACAATGTATAAGGCAGCAACTATTGTTCATGGTGTGCAGCTATTAGAGGATGAGGTGAAGGTCTCAGTAGACGAGATGATCATACCAGATGCCTTAGTTCTTTTGTCCACAGATGAGATTTTCACTGTGGAACATGCATTCAAGTCCTTTATCGCTTGGCCTAAACATTTGGTTCGTTCAGCTTCTGACCCCCAAGTATGGAATTCTACTTTACACTTCTCAATTTTAAAGTTTACATATTATTGATGTCAAAACTTATCTTTTCTTTCAATGTAACAACAGACGCAAACACAACAGAAGATTCCTCTATCTGAGGATGATCCTCTTGCTTCATTGCAGCTACTTGTTGACATCTGTGATGATAAGCCTTTCGAGGTTGCTTATGATGCTGATGTGTTTGGGAGACCCTCTGAGGTCCCAATATACCTCCATGGCCAAGATGTCAGAGAGCTTTGGTCGGGCACAGAAGAGTTGAATATTTCAATTATTCAACTATGGATGATGTAAGTCTATGAGCAATTATTTATATATAAAATTGATTTATAAATCAACTATCCTTATATCTAAGTTAATTTCTGATTTCAGGTATATGTCTGGGGTCAGTAACAATTTGGGACACTCTGATGATTATGGATTCCTTGATCCCCAATCCATTCATGAATCAAATGATTTTGATCAAATCAACGCATATCTCATCAACAGTTTTGGAAGAGGCAAGAGGATATATTTTTTGCCTTATATATCCGGGTAAGTGAAGTTTGTTAACATAATAAAGTTTCATATGTGATTCCAAAATATAATAGTTAAGTTATTATGAATTTCAGGCGTCATTGGCAACTTCTTGTTGTGTCTATGCACGAGAGCTATGCTTTATGGTTCTGCTCGTTCCACAGGCCTCCTCCCGCAAATCTTAGACAATTAATTGATTGGTAATATTCAACTCAATGTTTGGACTTTCTGTTATATGTAAATGAATACTAAAACGTTTTTTTTAATATGTAGTGTTATTCCAGCAAGTCAGATGATTGCTGGGAGATCAATTGCTAACACTAGAAAGATTGCATGAATTTCTCTACAGGTTTGACATATGCTAAAGCCATACTTTGTTATAGTTGTTTTGTTTTAATGTTATTCACTAATTATATGATGATATATTGTAGTGTAACAGACATAATGGGCATATGAGTGCGGATACTACGTAATGTATTGGATGACCCATATTGTTCATTCTCACATCACACGAAGCTGGGAAACGGTAATATTTAAATCAAACAAATTTTGATTTTTTTCCCCAATGTAGAATTCATATACACTAATTATATATATATTGTCTTATGTAGAAATTCAAGAATACTAGAGCACTTCCTGAGAAACCACTTTTATTCATGAGGAAAGCTCTTGCAAAGTATATAGTTAGATTATATAATAGTTCTTAGTTATTAGTTATTAGATTTAAACATTCTATTTTAGTAGATTGTATTTTATTATACTTTGTACTTTATGTTTTGTTCGAAAGCATTTGAACATCTGTTTGATGTGTTATCTGTTGAAAATGTATTTCATATGCAGGTCTGTTTTTGTGGTAGTGGATATCACAAAAACAGACCTGCTATTTTAAAAAACTGCAAGATAATATGCCGCGGTTCTTACCAAGACCGCGGCCAAAAGCCCATCGTTTTTTTTATTTTTATTTTTTGAAAATAAACATATGGCCGCGGTTGCACCCAGAACCGCGGCCTATTCTGGGTCTTTTACCGCCGTTCCAACCGCGGCCTATAGTTGGATTTTGTTTTTTTTTTTAAAAAAAAACTGGGTTTTTGGCTGCGGTTCCTTTTTCAACCGCGGTCTATTCTCTGAACCTTTTACCGCGGTTGCAACCGTGGTATATAGTCAGAGACTTTTTACCGCGCCTTCATATGCCGCGGTTCGGAAACCGCGACGTATAAGGAAAAACAACCGCGGTCGTTTCCCAAATATACAGTAGTGATATAAATTAAAAAAACTTATTTTATTATTAATTAAATAAACTTATTCAACCTTCACTCTTATAGTTAACTTTAAAATATTTAATATTAATCATAATATAATAATATAGTTAAAATAAAAATAATTTTTTAGAATTAATTAATTAATTAATATGATTAAGTTTTAACTTGTATATGTTAAACACAGGCAAATTTATGACTGTATGTATGACTCTTGCATTAGAGATGCTCTCATCAGTACACTTTCAACACATAATTTCATCCTTGTACATGGTTTATGGTTTCTCTGTGGCCAACTCAAAATATGAAAACAAACAAAATCTTGTATTTTCCAAAACTTGAACACACAAGAAATCATTATAGGAATCACAACCTTGGTACTAAAGCCACATTCAATGAAAAAAAGGTAATAAGTAACAGCAACAATGAGTTAGACTTGTCATGTGACTAAGTAGGAGGCAACGGTTACAAAAGAAATATTGAAAAACTGACTAAACTTCTTAATGACTTTAATTACTCAATTATCCACGTGGCAGACATTAATTAAAGGTGGTCCAAACTAACTTTTTCCTCATTTTAGTGCATGTTTATGTCTTATTCTTTTTCTCTTTATTTCATTTTCATTTTCTTTTTCTTATTTATCTCTTTACATTTTAGACACATTTTTTTTTTATTTCTAGCTCTCAAAAGAAAAATATTTTATCTCTTGTTTCTATTTCTCTATCTTACATTTTAATCTCCTACAACACATTTTAGTTATATTAATTATATAATATTATTGAGGAATAGATACAAATTTTTATATATTTTTTTTCCAAACAAAATATGATGAAATAAACAAACTTGCAACACTTTTAAGCATTTCAAGTTTTAGTTCAATTTATAAAGTTTTAACTTTAGATATAATACAACGTTTGAGTCAAACAATTTTTTTTAATACTTTGGTGTGGTTTGCGTAACATATTGTAAATAATACTATTCAAATGAATCTATTTCAGAAGAAAGTAGTCCATCAAAGATACTTATAAAGATGGTTCAAAATAACATTCACCATTTTATATAAATCTTTTATAATATTTTTCTCTCTCATTTCTATTTCTCCCAAGGATTGTGTCTCTTATTTTTCTTTCTTATCTCTCTCCCTCTCTTTCTCTCTCTCAACTTAACTCTCTTTGTCACTTTCTTCATTAACACTTTGTCCATTTATCATCAACCATTTTATAGCTATCTTAACCACAATCAAAATTTTCTAGAAAAATGTAAGATTTCGAGTTAAGTTCATAATTCAAGAACTAAGCCAACCAAATAATCATGTCTTAATGAGAGTAAAATGGATCCATTTTTACAACAGGTTAGGCATTGTAGAAAACTTATAAAGGTGCTCATCAAATAACATTCATTATATCCCTTCTTGTATCTTTCTCTCTCAAAGTTCTTCTTCATATTTCTCCCTCTTAACCTAAAACTCTTTCCTTTTATTTCTAACTCATTTCTCTCTTTGTTGTGTTTGTGCCTCTTGTTTGTTTTTTAAAAGGTGAGAAATTCATGTCTTGTTTTCCTTTTTTATATCCCTACTAGTTTTTTTCTCTTATATTTTTTCCTCTATTAACATTTTGCCCTATGCCATTTCGTTACCCACTTTTTAGTTATCTTAATTACAATCAAAATTTCTTGAGAAACTTAGATACATAATCTTAATTTCATCACTCTAAGGATTTCAAGCTTAACTTTTCAAATTCAAAGATTTTTGTTTAGTTTGTAATTTAATGTTTAAGCCAAACAAATTGTTTGGGTGTTGAATAAATTTAATTTGCATAAGATACCATCACGGCACTCAATTGCATCTACCATTGAAAAAATGTGATTATCATAAACCATTTTTTTTCCTCTCAAAGATGTTTGTTTTTTTCATCTTTCTCTCTTACAAGATGAACATTTTTTGTTTGATTTCATATTGTGTTAGATATGTGTCGCTTATTTCATTCTCTTTCAAAGGTGAATTCTAATCTTTTAGATATAAGTTTCTTGTTTCTCTCATGATTAAACTTTTCATTATCACTATTCACCACTTTCTAATTATTTTAATTATAATCAAAATTTCCTAGAGATACTGAATATAAAGGCAGTTTTCATTTAATTATTGTTAATGTTACATAAATTTGTGTTAATTAAATTTTATTTTGATTTCATTGTGTGTTCAGATTTCTTGTGGGCTGTGAAATATTATCATTGATCATTTATGTCTTCAAAACCGACATGGAAACATAAAGGTTTGTACGAGGAGAAGAAACACCATAGGAATGATATTCCTACCAGCCAACATGGATTTACTAGGTTTGAACAAGCTGGTGATGGAGGTCAGTTTTCTATGTGTAATATATGTATGAGGTTTGAAGACATCATAGCTATAGTTCACTATTTGCTTTAAATACACAAATTTAGGTGGATAAGATATTATTACAAAATCTATAAAATTATAACAAACATTACAAACATTTTTATTTGAGAAAAAAATTAATAATATTGTTATTAAGTTGTGAATAAAATTAAATAATAAACATAGAAACATTTTTTTGTTTAAAACTATATTCATTAATGTTAATTAATAATTCTCCATTTTATTTAATAAACACATTTAATATAATAACATTACAAAAAAAAGTTATATTTATAAAAGTACTATATTAATTAGAATTATAAAATGCATTAATCTTTTACTGTTTTTAATTATATTACTATCAAATATATTTTATGAACAATAATAACTAAACAAATAGTTTTTAAATATATTTAATCTTTCCAATAACAAAATGTAAAAAGTTATGCTAAATTTTATAAAAAAATAGTTTCATTATTGGATTTTAAGTTATTACAAAATATTTTAACATAACTAAATTTGATCATTTTGAGTAGATAAAATATATTTAGTTAAATATAATTAGATTTATATAAATATTAATGTAAAAATTAAGTATCCATCAACGGATCACATTATAGTTTCTTACTTAAACATATCGATACACATTAAAATAAATAAAATGTTATCTATCATTTCAAATTTAACTGCATACTTTTAAATCTTTTTTAATTATTAACCTGTGAAAAAAAATACTATTAAATCAGTCTGCATAACGATTAATGAAAAGTTGTGCATTTAATATAATTATATAAATTCCATAAACGCGTTTTAAAAATATTTATTTAAGTATTTATACAATATTATTTAATAGCATTGAGTGTTACATTAATAACATTAAGAATTACATTAATATCTAAGTACTAAATATGTGTAAATAATTAATTCTTTCTTCTTCATTTCTGTCTTAATTTTAGATCTTTTTTTTATCATACAAACTATATTTCATAATAATTTTGGACTTATAATTTTATCCCAGTTTAATTTTACGAAAAAAAAAATCAATGTTCCAAATTCAGTTTTCGAATAACTTATAATTTAATTAAATTCCAATATTGTAAATATATAAATTATATAATAAATATGGAGATTTGTTTTTTCAATGTGAACATGGAGACGCTACATCACAATCTACAACTCATACATTCTCTGTCCAAAGTCAAACTTGTATTTAATGTAAATTATTAAATATATTTTCTTAATATTAATATTTTATGGTTTCATTCCTTTTTAATGAAAATACAATTTTTATTTTTTTTAAATTAAAAATATTATTACTTTTATACCATTATTTATATTTTTTTTATCATAAACTGTTTGGTGAGAACAAGTTAAGTGAATATAATACATAATTTATTTAAAATTGTATTAAAAATAGAGAATCCATTTTATTTATTTATTTAAATGAAAGAAACTTAAAAAAACTATTATATAAGAAAATAAGATTATTATATAATATTCATTTCCATCACTTATACATGTATCATAAGTGAACGCCATCAACTTTTTTTCTTTTCTATGAAAATGATAGTTTATACTTTGCCTTTATACATATACATACATATACATAGATGTTGTACACATATATACATATATATACACATATATACATATGCGCGCGCATATATATATATATATATATATATATATATATATATATATATAAAAGGGTGATTAGTTAATTTGTTTTTCTATATAGGTTGGAAAACATCAGGTGGTGTTGTTGGTGGTAGGAAGCAATTTCTGGAGAATCCTAACCATGGCTCTGGATCTAACTCCTATGTCAGAAACACTAAACCCTATAGAGATAACAGATCCCTGTACATGGAAAATGTTACGAAAAAACATTCTGATGATTTGCTAGCATCTCGCTCTCAAGCATATTCTATGAATACTCAACAAAGGCTTCACTATATAGAACAAAACCACTATGTTCATAATGATCATAACAAGAAGCATGAGAGGGAGGGTTCTATGGAGTTGAAGCCATTTCATAAATGGAATTCTTCAGGAAGAATCACTGAAGAAACAAGGAAGAGGCCCAGGTTGGGTTGGAGTGATGGAATTTCTAAGCTTCAGGAAAAGAAAATCGAAAGTGAAACTTCTACTGCTACTCCAACTTCTGTTCATTACAGTTCCTTATCAGGTACATCCATAGATTCTTTTTAGAACTGTTTGTAACAATGTTTTTCTCAGAAATGATAAAATGTGAGTCAAAATCTACTTTAGATATAAAGAAATAACAGAGTTAAAGAGCATTTTTTTTTCTGCATAGGTCTGAGAACAGTGAAAGGTGGTAATGGTTATGGGTCTGAGTCCAATGGCAGAAACAGTAGAGCCCCTAGGGATCCTAGACCCCAGTTGTTGGAAAATGTGAGAAAGAAAGAAACAGATAATGTGGTGATACCTTCCTCAAATATATATTCTATGAAGACCTTTCAGCAACATTACGATAAATATGAGAATAAAAAGAATGAGGGAGAGAGTTCTGTGCAGTTGAATCCGATCAAGAGATGGAATCGTTATGAAAGATTCTATCATGGAGAAACGGGAAAGGAAAAGGAGAAGAAGATAGATGTGTTAGAGAAAAGTAGTGATGAGATTGAAGAGAGTAGGAAGAGACGTAGGTTGAATTGGGGTGAAGGACTCACTAAGTATGAGAAAAAGAAAAGAGAGGTTGAAGGTTTAAGTGTTTCTTCTGCTGCTGCTGTTGCTGCTATTCCAACTTCAACTTCGGTTGCATCCAGTTTCTTACCAGGTATGTTGCTGGATTCTCTTTGCTGCTTCTTCCAGTAAACCTTACAAAAAAATCAATTAGGTCTTTTTAAATACACATCCTTGCATATTGTCGAGATAAATTTCTCCGTAAAAAATAATAAGAAAAAGAGAAAGGAAATTACTAAAAGAATTATTTTAAAATTAGGAGGTATATATTATATATCCATAGATATAGATTTAGATATAGATATAGATAGAAAGAGATATAGAAAATCACAAAAGTTAATAAGTATTCAAAGAAATTTTTATAATCTACCATAAAGAGTAATATGAATTTCGTTCATTTATTGAAATCAGTAGGAAAGAGGAAAAAAATTTAGTTTCCATTAAGGGACAAAAATCTTTCATGTATATCGCTCATGTACCTAGATAGGGAAAGGTGAATGCAAATGAAAATATAAGTGTTTGAAAGAAAGTGGTATATAAAAAGAAAAGTAAACATGTAGAAGTTGCATTATCATATAGAATTATGATAAATAGAATTTTGACATATAAGGTGAGCCAGATTTATTCAAGATTCCAAATTTAGCGAAAAATATTCTTTTTATACACCTAAAATTTTTATTTGATATTATTTTTTTTTTACTCTCTTTTTTCTTAAATTTATATTTTTATGACTATCTTTATATTATGTGTAAAATGAATGTAAAAGTATGTTAGGATATCATTATCTAGATTTATTATGTATTTTGTGTCCTGCTATGTGTATTAGTTGTTTGTAGTGACCTAGGTTTTGCTTTGGAGCAGGTGTGGATGATATTTTACATGTAAAAACTCCAACGGGGGACACAGATAGGATTGATATTTTATCTACTTCTGTTGTTAAGTTGGTAGATTCTGCTGATTTGAGCTCTAGTTTAGGAAGATCCAATGCAATGACAAAGGTGCTGATATGGAAAACTATGATTTCTAAAGTATTGGAGGAGACTCAGACAAAAATTAATTCACTAGAAAATGAACTGAAGACAATAGAATCCGAATCACAATCTGGTCACAGTCCAGAGGCATTGCCAATTGCACCCTCTGATGATGGAAATATAGAGAAAATGGCCCTTTCTCCTCCTAAGTTGCGTACAGAAGATACTTTGTGTGAGTGTGAGACAATTATTTCTTGCAACAGAGAAATAGCAAAAGAATCAAGCGCAGTATTTGACAAATTGTGTCCGAAAGAATGTCACAAGGTCATGTGCAGTGGCTTACTTTCCAATGAAAATGCAGCCGTAAAGGAAAAGTTGGCAGAGAAAGAGTGGTTTGGTAGATTTAAGGAAAAAGTTTTAATAACTAAATATAAAGCCTTGGATTACCTATGGAAAAAGGATATGCTCTTACAATCTCTGAGAAATAGCAGTAATGATTGTCTCAAGAATCGCTCCTTCTCTCGTCATCGTTTTCCTTTCCCTGGTATGAACATTCTTTGCAATTGACTTTCTGCTAAAATTATATGCCATTAATTTTGCTATTTGCTTCCTTACATATATTAGTTAGCATTAGAAAAGTGTGAGTGTAAGTTCTACATTGGATAGAAATGAGAAAGGAGTGTACTTATATGGAAGGGACTCACCCTTGGAAGAAAGATGGTTAGGAATCTAAGTATTAGTCTAAGTCCCACATTAAATAGAAATGAGAAAGTAGAATAATCTATAAAGATGAAACACCTATTAACCCATTGACTTAAGATTCTAGTAGAAAATTGTATGAATCCCTTATATAGTTTATGGTTAGAGAATGCTTTGCAATTGAAGATTATACACATCTGATAAATAATTTGATTGACATTATACAAAAATTCTTAAAAATAAAAAAGTTATTCAATATTATTGATATATCCCAATATTGATAAATGAAAATAAATTCTTGATTTAATAGTTTTTTTTGTCCCAATTTTCTTCAGCATTCTTCCATGCGATACCTCAATTTCATCTCAATGTAGTTCTCATTTTTGTTAAAAAATAAATTGAATGAGACATCTTTTGTAAAATTGATGTTGAGAGTGTTTAGAGTATAACAATGTGATAGGATAAATGGTACAAGACATTTTATAAGACGAGTCATCTTGATCTCATGTTGAATAATCCTATGTACCTTTGCGTGTCACATTGTTATTTATACTTCATGTCGTTATTTTAATAAATGATATAAACTTTATTTTCATATTTTCATAAAAAAAATGATTTTTTGACATACTTTAATTTCTTACATTCATTTGACATTATTCTTCCTAACTTTTTAAAAAATAATATTTTAACACATAATTTTCTTACATTCATTTGACACTATCCTTACTTTTTACTCTTTCTTTTTTCAAAAAACTATAAAAGCTCAATCACTTAAGACTATTTTATCCTTGTTAAGTATGTCAAATGAATGTCAATGTGTGTCATGTTTTTCTTACTCTACTTTTTATTTTCTTCTTTTTTGAAAAAATATAAAACTTTACACTTTTATAACCATTTTATCCTTATACTCTGTGTTAAATGAAGGTAAAAGTATATCATTGTATCATTACTCTTTTCATAAAAATGATCATATAGACAATCATCACATGTATGAATGAGAAATATAGACAATTATCACATGTATGAATGAGAGGCGCAAGATGATATGCATATATGGAGTTAAAAGTTGCTAAAATATTACAAAAGAAATGGATTAGTTGTTGGTCAATGAAAGGTGGATTTTTTATTTAAAAACAATGGATCGAAATATATGTTTAAATACAAATAGATTAACATCTTTAGCTCCCAGCTAAGCTTTTTAGATTTTCAAAAAGTTTTTATTTAATTAATATTTTTAAAGTTAAAAATATTAATTATTCTTGTTGTTCCATTAATAAAAGTTTAAATAATATAAAAAAAGAAATAGGATAATGTTTAATTGTTTACAATTTTTTAGTGTTTTCTAAAATAGTAGTTACATTTCTTAACTTTTAAGGTAGAACTTCGCCATAGATTGTCATCTGTCATGCCATGCACATGCTATAAATTACTTGTTTTAATTATGCATCCGTGACATTTATATATGATAGTTGTTTTACTCTAATTTAGGTTGTAATAATAATAATTGAACTTCCTTTTTTTTTTTTTTCTTGATTTCAATGTTTTTATAGCAGGAAAGAAGCTAAGCTTGGTTCCGACATCTGAAATGATAAATTTTACAAGCCAACTGCTTCAGGAATCCCAAAATGAAGTTAAGAAAGGAATCTTGAAGATGCCATCATTGATTTTGGATGAAAAGGATAAAATGATTTCAATGTTTAAATCTAGGAATGGAGTGGTTGAAGATCCAGTGGCCGTTGAGAAGGAAAGGGTTAGGATCAACCCTTGGACATCAGATGAGAGAAAGATTTACGTGGAGAAATTTAGAGTATTTGGAAAAGATTTTAGAAAAATTGCTTCTTTCCTTGACCACAAGACGATTGCTGATTGTGTTGAATTCTACTACAGAAGTCACAAGCTTGATTGCTTCGAGCAAGATAAGAAACGAAAGAGTAGAGGGAATGAGAAGTTGAGTGCAACAAAAGTTGGCCTGAGGAGATCAGGTAGAAAAAGAAATTCAAAAGTGAATGTTGTTTCAGAAAAGAAGTTGAATGAAGCTCCATTGAAGAAACGTGTCATTCCATGCACTCGAAGAACACCTTCAGGAAGACTTTTCCTTTGGAGAAAAGATGATGTTTTAAAAGCATCAATGCGTGATGATATCAACACATGTAGATCAAACTCTGACAGTCTTGCCATTGTTGTAGATCAAGGAGAGAGGGTTTCAAATGATGTGTTGGTTGGCTTGTGTGATTCTCTTCCAAAGTCAGACACCAATAATAAAAATGGTGATTGGAGGAATCTGAACCATGATGATGAGTCCCAACATGTGGAAGACAGGGATAAAGTTGTAAGCATTGTTTCTAATGAAAGTAAAATTGTGCAGGATATCATGCAAGAGGGGGATGAGACCATGAAGTTTGTGCCTACTTCTAAGGTATTAGAATCTCTTGTGAATGAGGTAAATGCTGTGGAGACAAAGTTAGACACCAATAAAAATGATGATCAAAGGAACCTGAACCATGATGAATCCCAACCTGAGGAAGATGGGAATGTGTCAAAATCAATGGAAATAAGGAATACGGTTTCTAATGAATGTGTAACTGGGCATGAAATAATGGAACTAGGAGATGATGTAAGAGAATGTGTTCCTACTTATGAAAGAGCAGAATCTCCAATGATTGAGGTAAATGGAGCCCAGGATGAGGTAAACAGCTGCAAAAATGAGGATCAACGGAATCTGAACCATGACGAATTTCACCTTGTGGAAGATAGGAATGCATCAGAATCAACAGAAGTAATAAGCATGGTTTCTAATGAATGTATAGTTATACAAGATATCTTGGAAGATGGAGACGAGGACACAAAGATTGTGCCAACTTCTGTGGTAGTAGAGTCTCTAGTGAATGAGGTAAACGTAGTGGAGCAAAAATCACACACCAATGAAGTTGAGGATGAAAGGAATCTGAACCATGATGAATCTCCAGTGGTGGAAGATGGAACTGTGTCAGAATCAAAGGAAAGAACAGTTTCTAGTGATTGTATCATTATGGAAGATATCGTGGAAGTAGGAGAATCTCTAGTGCATGAGGTAAACGGTTCCAGGGATGAAGCCACAAAGTTTGTGCCTACTTCTGTGATAGTAGAATCTCCAGTGAATGAGGTAAATGATGCTAGGGCAGAATCAGGCACCAATAAAAAGGACAGTGAAGGGAATCTGAACCATGATGAATTCCAAACTAAGGAAGATGGAAATGTGTCAGAATCAACGGAAATAATAAACACTGTTTCTGGTGATTGTACAATTTTGCAGAATATCATGGAAGAGGGAGATAAAGTCACTGATTTTGTGCCTACTTCTGTGATAGTAGAGTGTCCAGTGAATGAGGTAAATGTTGTGGAGGTAAACCCAGAGACCAATAATATGGAGGATCAAAGGAATATGAACCATGATGGATTTCAATCCGTTGAAGATAAGAATGAACCAGAATCAACAGAAATAATAAGCAATGTTTCTAGTGATTATGTAATTATGCAAAACATGGTGGAAGAGGGAGAAAAAGTCAGTGAGTTTGTGCCTGCTTCTGAGATAGTAGAATTTCCAATGAATGAGGTAGATGCTGTGGATGCAAAGTCATACTACAATGAAAATGAAGATCAAAGTGATTTGAAACATGAGGAATCTCAAGCAATGGAAGGCTGCAATGTCTCAGAAACTACAGAATTGGAAGATGAGGTCAAAAAGTTGGTGTTTACTTCTGAAACAGTAGAGCCTTGCCAGACTCATTCTGCTGCTGAGATGTTGGTTTCTGAAAATACCATTGATACTTCAGTTCTGCAAGAGATAACAACTCTCCAACCTCAAGATGACAATGATAAACTTAATTCCATGAGCATTGGTGGCAATGATGAACTTCATAAACCTGGGATTTCATTGAAGGAAGCGGTTGATAGACAAGAGAAAGCGGATATTTGCTGTAGTAGCAGTTCAACAGCAACTGATGTGCCTCAAAACATTGAAGAAACTGATGAGCATGAGAAAGCAGATTGGTCTGGTTCGTCAGATTCAGAAATAGCACCCACAAATCCTGTTGTTTTCAAGCTGTTTGGGAAGGTAATGGTGGTTCCTTCATCAGAAGAGAAACATGATTTAACTGTCATGGAAAATGGAGAAAGTGGTGAAATTGAAGATTTGGCAGATGAGCAAGTTGAACATAGTGAAAGGCCCAAGAGAAGGGTTTCAGAACCCAAGTATCTAAAAGATTACTTTCGATTCAAATAATATATTATGTTGTAATATCACAGAATAAATATTTTAGGGATTTTATTTTTGTTTAGACAAAGGTTTTCAAAAATACATGACTCTTAATGTTTATTTGTTGTTTTCTTTTATATCTATGTACACCATGATGATTATCACAGCTAAACATCCCAACTTTGTTTATCTTGCTCAGGATTCATTGAGAGGGTTCAAGTATTTATTGGTATAACAAAAACAACTTGTTTCGAGTCATACAATGTTACTGTCGAGATTAAAGTGTTGTTTTTTAAAGTGTTATTTAAAAGAAAGAACTTGTTTTTTCAAATCACTATAATTCATATATGTTATGTGCAATTAAAGTGTTGTCTATTAATTTTTTACAAAACATAGTATATTTTCTCCATTCTTTTTTTCCTAGGATTGTTTTAGAACATTTGTTTATTATTCATCTTACTCTTTAATTAGAATTTTGCTTAATTTGGATTATCTTTTATTTGAGTAAAATGGTACTTCATGTTGAAACATGCGAAGTATAAATAACACTTCATTAACATTGGAATGAGTGAAGTATAAATAGAATTTCACTCATAGACATTGGAACAAGTGAGAAACTAAATGAGTTTATTGATGTTAACTTAGTTAATTCAAACTTGTACTTGATTGCTTAAGAAAAAAATAAAAAGAAGTAAGACTTCATTCATTTACATTGGAATCTAAATAGAGTCCTCACTTGATATTGGAACAAGTGAGAATCTTAAAAAATTAATTGATGCTTATTTAATTAAATTGATATTATTGCTTATAAGTTGAATGATCATAACCAATGGAATATTTGACTATGGAAGGGATAGAGAAATAACTTTTTTTTTATATTTGATTTATATTCTCTACGGTTTTCAAAACCCTTTTCAAATGTTTTTATGCTTCTAACGTTTATGCATATTCTTATAAGTCTTTTTTCAAGTGAAATTCGTAATTGAACTCATTTGAAGATAACTTTGGTTAACTAACCCTATTTATACAATTGTCAATTTTCTTATGTAGCAAACGCCAATTTTGTGCATCCACAATCAAAGTTTATGTCAAAACAACCTAGATATATCCAATCTAAACCATGTTTTTAAACTCAAAAGTCTCTATATGGTTTTAAAGAAACTTTTAGAACTTGGTAAGAAAGATTGAGTAATTTTCTATTAAAAATGGTTTTGAAAGAGGAAAGGTTGAAAGTACCTTATTCAAGAAGGAACACAAATATTTTTAATTATGCAAGTTTGTGTAAATGATATCATATTCGATGTTATTAATGAATCTAGAAGTGGGGTACCATTTTATTTATGATTACATAAAAAAAAAATGTTTTTGAAATGATATTGGTAAAGACGAATCACCATGGGCTAATATAAGAAACTCTTTCTAATAATTTTAAGTGATATTCATCTAAATTTAAGTGGTAAGGCAGGTTGCACAATTGACCAACAATATTTTACAAAATAAGTGAATAGTTTATAATAGGTTTTTTTAGTTGTTATATCTTGTTTTTTTTTTTTTCAAATTATCAACCATTAATTAAGATATTCTCGTATCTCCTATCCTAACCTTTATATTTTACTTCTTTTAATGCATAATTTATGATGCATATCAAAATATTTTTCTTGAATTTATCTTCTTTGAAATCAATTGTGCATCACTAAAATATTCAGTATTCAATATACTTATATTTAGCATTCAATGCATTACGGCTAGAGATGGCAATGTGGGGTGGACCATGTGGACAACTCGTCAGCCAACAACAAAAAGTACATGGTAGGTTGGATATTTTAGTTCACTGATCCACTTAAGGTTGCCTCACATAACTCGTAGTTCACGTTGACTAACGGGCTAGCCCGTATAAACTTAAATTTCTAAAATCTAGCAGCACCAACAAAACATATCGTACATGTTTTTTTTTTCTAAAGCAACTTGATAATTCACGTTTCTTTTGCAATCCATCAAAAGTAGTTCGCTCATTTGCATAAAAACCATTCAAAAATAGCTTCCTCATTCACATTTTTTCCCTTGTTTCAATTCAATTCAAAATCATTTCTATTTTCAATAGACTAGTAGTTAAAAATTATAAAATATGAAATTGTTTATATTATTTATTTTAAAAATTACACTTATAGAAATTTTTAGTTGTAATTTAATTAAATTAAAATAAAGTTATTAAAATTCTTTTGTGGGTGATGGGCCAGCTCGCAGACCTGCAGGCCAAATGTTATATGGGATATGTTAGAGAATTTGGGTGTTGTTCCCTCCACCACCACCTCCATCACCACTTTTATTTCCTCCACCTCTCCAACCTTTTTCAATTTTTTTTAATTATAAAAATAACCTTTTTTACCTTTATTTTATTTTTAACTTTATTTAATTACTTTAATATAAAACCTTACACCTCCCCAAAAACACCTCCATATTGGTTGCAATTGATGTGGCTACACGCAGGCTTGATATTCCTCATGTTGCTCATGTGGTTAGCTTTGAATCGTAGAAGGGAGTTATTCCCATTCATTTATTGCCTTTCAGCCTTGTCTTATCTCTCTCTTGAAATCTCTTCCTAATCATACACTTATTATTATATATTCTGCATCATATTATTCCATTGTTTTGCTTCCTATGATCTTATCTACAAAATTAGAACTACGGTTACATTTATCTTTGGACTCTCTTTAAGTGGGGTATCTCATAATAATATATATCCTTATTAGAGTGGAAAAGAGTGGAAATAACCCAACAAATTCTCATTCTCTTTCAACTTTAAACTCTTGAGACTGTTGATTTTGCTTGGCAGTTTTTCATTCCTCGAAGAACACATTTCAGCCCCTTCGTTAGACCCATTCGCCGCGTATACAAAACCCTTATCTCAAGTTAACCCGAAATCACACCTTTATGTTTTTTTCTCCTCTCAACACATTTCAGCCCCTTCGACTTTGATAAATTGTGTTTTGGGATTCTAATATGTGTAACAATGGCGAAACTTGTAGAGGTAGTCTCGACATTAGGGCTTTAATTTGTCACGTTGTTGCTGGTGCCTCTGTAGGGACAATAGCGGCTACATTTGTGTGCCCGTTGGATGTGATCAAGACTAGGCTACAAGTTCATGGCCTTCCTCAAGGGTAGAAAGGAAATGTAATTGTTACAAGCTTGCAAAATATAGTAAGGAATAAGGGCTTCAGGGGAATGTACCGTGGCCTTTCACCGACGATACTGGCATTATACCAAACTCGGCAGTTTACTTCACGAGTTATGAGCTGTTAAAAGGCCTGCTTTGATCACGTGATGGTGAAGACAATGGGGAGAATGAAAGAGAGCTTCTCTGCGCTCATGGCTTGAACCTCGAAATTGTAGTTCACAGGACAGAGGTCGAAGACGCTGCATGACTAGCGTGGAGAATCCATGCTTTTTTTGCAAACTTTACGTCTCTCACTCCAACATTGAATGGATGTTGACATCAATCCTATCATTACACGGATGTTTACATCCGTCCTAACATTAAACGGGATGTTGATATCCGTCAATGGATGGTCATATCCGGTTTACACGGTTAATTTAAGGTTGATTATTGACGCACTGTAGTTTTGCATCTTCAAGCATTACCGAGAGTTTCAAATTTTTGCATCTTCAAGCATTACCGAGAGTTTCAAGCACCACAGAGACCGAATTCTGATACCGTTGTAACAATTCCTTTCACTATCATCAATGAGAGAACGAAGTATAACATTAAAGAGTAAGAAAAAATTGAAAATTGTTTGCCGCTGCATGCATAGGAGATTGAGATTGGAGTGAGTAGAAGATAAAAAATATTAACCTAAAAGTAAAATTTTATTCAATAATAAAATAATGATAAACAGGTGAAAAGAGGGGTAAAAGAGGAATAAGGAGGTAGAGAGAGATAAAAAAAGAATGGGAAGGTGGAGGGAGCAAAGGGTGGAGGTGGAGGGAGCACCACCTGATAAATTAATCCACACTTCTTATACAAAGCGGGCCAGTTCAACCCAATTTTTGCACCTAGTACGAGGCAGACCAAAACGGGACAAGTCAGCCCGCATTGGCATCCCTGACTGCATCCCACACACATGTTTTTGTGTTCTTATAAATCTGCCTCCCCATTTAATTTGAACCACAATATCACCCACCCAATTTTGGAGACTTACAAAAGGAGACACTACGTCAACTCAATTTTGTCTAGTCTTATGAACATGGAGGAAATTGCCAACAAAAACGTAATAGTGAAACTAACCGAAAAAATATTGAACAATAAAACTAGAAAACATTGTCAAGATGGTAAATACAATTGGATAATACTTTTGTTCATGCATTTTTAACAATAATTTAATATTTTTTTCTCTATTTAATTTTTACTCAATGTAATATCAAGAAGACTTAATATGGTCATTAATGTTGTTTAGAATATGATGGATGGTGTAAGATAATACAATTATCCACTAATTTTGAAGCATAGAAAAAACTCTACAGGGGGTGTTCGAATAATATTTTCCAAAGATTTTTGTAAGACAACGTCTAATGACTTTTGCAAGAGGTAAACATTCAAATGATGTTGTTAGACACTAGTGTTTACAAAGAGAGTTTAAGAAAATGATTTACGAATAAAGGCAATAACACAAGGATTTCTATATTGGTTCACTCAACCTAAGCTACGTCTAGTTCTCCCTTAAGACCTCTTAAGGAGTTCCAATAATTTTATCGCAGATTACACAAGTTTTACTTTTTCAGGTTTACAAGGAGTATTTTCACCTCTCCTGGTCTCTTATTCAACCTAACTAGTCTAAGTTTAACCACTTCTGGTATCAAGTGTATACAACTATCTAGAACATTTAACTCAATTGAGCTAAACAATAAGTGTTTGAATTCTCTTCAGAATTGGCAACTCAGCCACAAAGGGTTTTTCAACAAGATATAAATTGGTAACTCTCAATGAGAGGGTAATATTCAATAAAAGACAATTTGGGAATTGATAATGATTTTCTCTTAAAGTATAGTGTTAGATGATTGTTCCACCGAGATATGTCCAGTCTCCTCTAACACCTTAGAGGGTTCTACTATAATCTTCAACAAGATTACAATTGAGTATTCTCACCACTCCTGGTATCCTTAGTCACTTTAAGTTAAACGTCAAAGTTTCACCCATGTCTAATTTCCACTAGACACACTCGTCTAACTACCGTTTAACTCCTCAAAGTTAAACATAAAGTTTTTTAATTCTCTTTAGAATTTACAATCAAAAGATTGATTAAAAGTGCTTAAACAATAACTCTCGCAGAGAGGATATTTGTTCAATACAATTTAATCTAACAAACTCAATGAATATTTCTATCTTCACTAAGATACCAAGCAATTGATGAAGACTTCACCGTTGGCTGAAGTAGATCGTTTGACACATGGTATCGTCTAGCTTATGCAAACACTTCTTCAATTCTTTCTCTGTTTTATTCAAAAAAAGTTTGTTTATCAAGGTGTCTTTCAACACAAGATTTTGGAATATCATTTGAGACTTTTAGCGTGCTTTCCAAAAATATCGTTTGATGCTTTTATCTATCAAGACATTTTGAAGGTCTGTTTGATCATCGCCTAACGATGTATAACATTTGTTGCATTCAACAAGACTCTCATTGATGCATTAATTAGGGAAACCGTTTAGTGGTGCGTTTCTTTATATGTATCATAGAGTTAAGTATATGTATCGCATAGTAAAATATGTTTAAGCATCGTAATAAAATGTTTTTAAGTATCAATAAATGAGAGTATATTGTTTAAACAATTATCAAGTATTATCCGACAAAAACATGTATGATATGAATGATATATGACTGCCTTAAGTCATAATCATTTTTATCTAAGCAAGTATTAGATCAAGTTAATATCATAACAGTTTGAGCAATGCATCATAACAATAGATAAATGATTTCGAAGAAAAACATTGTATTAGAGACTTTAAGAATAAAAAAAATTGTGTGAACATAAATTTTATGTACTCCCCCTGAGTGCATGGACCCTTCGATTAGTCCTTTTCTCCCCTTATTTGATAAATATCACAAGAGGATAGGAACATAATCATTGCCTAGAGGTAGGAGGTGATTGTGGTGGTTGGTTGGGTAGCGGTGATGGTGGTTGAGTTTGAGGAAGGAGTTTGGCTGTAAGGGCATCGAGGGTGTTCACAATGAGGTTGATTTTGAGAGGCTTGCTATGTATAGAAAGTTTCAAACTTGACATCTTCCCTAGCATTATTTTCCACTTTAAGGGCCTATACTTGGTCAAGGATGAATGTGGTAGTAACAAAAGTGGTGATAGAGGATAAGATGGATAATTTCCTTTTTAATAATACTTGTAAACTTAAAAACTCAAATTATCAGATAATTTAGTTTTTCTAACACATTTTATGTCAAAAAAAAAAATATTGGAAGGACAACATTAAATCTTTTGAAAGAATATAGAAAAACCACTCAAAATTAAATAAATAAAGGAAAAACATTACATTGCTATAAATATAAGAATAAAAAAATGTTATGAGCCTAAATATAACTACCACGTTTTTCATATCCTGTTCAATATTAATTTCTTCACCAAAAGTTCCTTGGTGATGGTATTGACTTAAGTCCTTTGTCTATACTTGGAGGGGACCTAGAAAACCTTCCATGCTAATTTAGCTTTAATCTAATGGCAGGAAGCTTGCGAGCCACGGCCTGCCAAATAAATGGGACAACATCATTTTCCTTAGAAGGGAAGTGAAATTCAAAGAAATGTTCAATCTCTTTCAACATGTTCCACATTCGGGTCCACTCTTCTCTGCTAATACCCCGGATGAAGTTTATAAGAAAATTTTCTTTGATGGCATCAACAGTACGGACAAATATGCAGAACTCAGAGTAGTTAATCACGTCTTCATATGGCAGCTCAATTGCATCACTGATGATGACAGGGACACAATGACTGGCAATGGCATCAAACAAACGGTTTGATGAAGGGGTGTCACCAGCTATGTTGAGGCAGAACTTGGAAGCACGCATCCCTTTTGTTGCTTTCTTAATTCCATCTTTCTGAATACTCCCAAAGGAAAAATGCACATCCCCTTTTCATTTTTCAGAAGATAGAATAGCTCTTATCGTGCTAAACCTCCCTAATCATATGGAGAAGATATTCAAGATAGCCAGAATTAAATCTCGAAGAAAAATATACTTATAATGCAATAGTAAGAGAAGGAAATAATGGTGAATTAGCAAAATGTTGAACTTCTTTTATCAGACATGCTTATAAAAGTGATGTTCATTCAATATAAAGAACTCTATCTGCATGAGATTCTATATATTTTTATTATATTAGGAGATATTGTTCCCTTTTGTCACTTTGAGGATTATAGGGGAAAGGTCAAATCTCAAGACAAACAAGTCAAGGTGCGAAACAAGCATCAAAATCATCAACTTTTTCTTGGGTTCAAGCATAAATGCACGGTAGCATGTGTCAACAAGTCCAAATTTTCTGCTTACTGTTTTGGTATTGACCTTCTACTTAGCCTTCAAAATACATCGATGTTAATATAATAAAAAATTTTAATATATTTTATAACATTAAAATCAATGTATATTAATGTGTCAATTGTTGCCTCAAACAAAATACCATCTCTAAAACATTAGCTTCTTCCATTTTCTGCCTCCTAAATTACATTGATTTTCTATTTACAAGAGGGATTCCATTATCCCCCTTGAACATTGTTTAGCCATAATGGAAAAGAAAAGTGTTTTCTAACTTACATGAATTATTGATGTTAATGCAAAACTATCTTCTCTGAAAAGAAAAACAAGGCAAGATCAACCAAAATATCAAAGATCAAGAAGCCCATACATATTTTCTATATATTGCTCCTTGGAAGTATAGTAATGTTGAACGACTATCAAACGTGGACTTGTCATCTAAATAAGAAGGGATTAAATGTTTATAAGGTGCTATCACATCCTTTTCAACATTGGCTATTTTTGGAGGATATCTCCCAAAGTCTGAAAGAATGAATGTAGCAGGCCACAACTTCATTCTTGCCTCTAACATACTGTTGGGGTGGTGTGCTAAAATCAAATGGTCCTTTCCTCCTGATCTTTTCCATTGCTCTTGAGTTGTCAAATGTTTAACTAACTTTTCCTGCATTATCTTGTTCCCATTTTTCTTTTCATTCTTCTTACCTTTGGAGTAGCGATTATAGCTCAGAGATGAAAAGAATGGTACATATACAATATCAGCTTCACTGGAGTTTTGAACTCTGATTATAGTCCTGGCCTTAGGAGCTTGAGGGAACTCTAATGCAAGAATATAGCCAAAACTCGATACTATGTTGCAAATTCAACCCCCCGGGGTAACCAGGTATATTATTCCTAACATCAGGCCAGACACTTCCCATTTGATTTCCAATCCAAGAGTCCAAAATGGAACTCTCGTGGTAAATCATACATGTAAACCTTGATAGCAAGTTCATCATTTTGGTGGCATTTCCCTCCATCATGTTTCACTAGTTTTCTGTTCCCAAATGAGGATTCAACATTTTGCTTCGGCATCTGATACTTTGAACCATCTAATGCAGATAAATGCTTTGAATTAGGTATCAAATTGTACTCCATGGGATTAGGATGATACATGGATTGCATAACAAAGAACCATGACAAGATGAACATAAGCGATGTCATTGTAAAGAAGCAAAACAATGACTTTCTAAAAGCCATTATTCACCACTATTTCAGCACTTCACACCGTTGTATCCTCCTCTATCTAACACAATCATAAGCATTGTTAATTACACAAACACCACAAAGGCAAAGAAGGATGATCATACACATTAATTCAATATGAACCCCGACAAGTGAATAGTTTTAAAGATCACATTAATATCAACCATAAACATGATGAATGCTTACTATATTCATAGATAAACATTGTGCCAGTTATTTGAAACCCAATTGAAAATGAGAAACAAGGATCCACAAAGCTTAACATCTCACTATATAAGTGTTGCAATGACTCACAACAATAACAAGAAGAAAAAAAAAGGAAAGAGGTTAGTGTATTGTAGTAGTTGTGGTTATTATGCAATTATGTGTAGACTAAGAAATGAATGGAAAAAGAAAGCACATGAATAGGGTCTAAAGGTGGAAACGAGCTTCTAAGTTTTAAACTATACTATTTTGTTTGTCTCATTTATTTTGTTATTTTGTTAGTAATAGAAATGGTGAAACTCTACGTAATTATAGTTCTCTACTTCAATTTACCAGTAAAAAAATCGCATTCTAGATGATTGAAGATATTATGAAATGATGCATCTCATAATGTGGATTTGTCGTGGGTTTGAACTCTACATAATTTTAATATTGGCAAGGATGGCAAAACAAATTCTCATAGTTAGAATAGATAATAGATATGAATATTAAATAAATGTCGTGGATAGATAATAGGTATAAATATTAAAGGGCTGGATACGAATATCATGGTATGCATTGCTAATAATTATAAATGAATTTTATTTAAGTATCTTTAAAAATCAAGTAATTAAAATAAAATTTGTAAGAAACAAATATTATCATTGAATAATAGTTAAAATTTGATTTCATATATTTTTATTTAAATTTAAGAAATTGAATTATTTTTTTAAAAATTTTTATTTTAGAACAACTCATTTAAAAGATTAATTAAGTTTTCAGTCTTTGTGAACTTGCAATTGAGTTCCCATATGTAAACTATTGAGCCTTCAAAATTTAAAAAAATTTCAATTGAATTCCTACTTTAGAATTTTTAGGTCATGACAATTATATTATCTTCTTTAAATATTTTGTAACAATAAAATATCATGACAAGATTCTCTGAAAGATTTGTGCTATTTAGCCAAAATTGTTTTAAAGTTAATTAAAATTATAAAATATATCATCATAAACTTATGAAATAGTAAAATAAAAGTATAAAACCACAAATTATAAATTATAAAATTACAAAAAATACAAAGTTATAAAATTATAAAAGTAGAAAAATAGAAAAATATAAAATTATTAAATTATTAAATTATGAGATATAAAGTCACAAAATTATAATATCATAAAATTATCAAATTATAAAATCATAAAATTATAAACCCATAAAATCATGTAACGTAAAAGCATAAAAGTATAAAATTATAAACCATAAAATTATCAAATCTTCCCTTTGCTAAAAAATGAGTTTGTTTTGTGTTAATATGACATCTGCATTTCTTAGTCCCAATATTCTTCTTTCTAATTACCGTCATATTATACTTAGTTAATAATTAATTGTTAGTGATTCAATGATTGTAGTAGTTTTTTCAATACTCTTCATCATTATAATTTTTCTTGTTGAGGTATCCAACAACATTCTTGTTTATGATATAAGTCCATCCTAAAACATTTAACTTATGCTACTTCATCAAATTCATTATTAGAATTTTTTTTTAACAAATTTTTGTATCTTTTGTCATGTTTTGCAAAATTATTCGTTCAATCCTTAGGAAAATATTACAATAACAGCCTTAGTATTTATATATTTAAATGGTGGAAAGAATTTGGCCAAAAAATTTCTTTCCACGTCCTCCCAACTTGTTAAGCTTTAATTTTGAAAGAATCTTCTTTCATTATACTTATAATACTATATTAATTTCAAGATTGAAAATAATTGTGTATGATAAACTACAATTGCTATAACATATTCCCATACGTATAAATTATATAGGAACAAGAAAATTCTTCGATTCCTTTTTAAAAAAAAAGAAGTAAAAATCCATTTTTTTTTGAGGAAAAAGACTATTCCAAATAGAATAGTAATAAAAAAACAATCTTATTAAATGAGAAATTTTTTATCGAATATAGAAGGATTTGAACCAAGATTTTGAGATGGATAGGATAGGTATTTGTATATCTCTGACTTATGATTTAAATATATCAGTTTATCTTCGAAAAAGGGAAAAATCGAATGAATTGATTGCAAATTTGTATAAGATTTTATGATTTCTAATCCCCTTAAGGAAGAGCTAAATAATTGTAGAGAAAATAGAATCTCCAAGATGAAACCAAAACCTTCTAATATTATTTGAGAATAAAAATGATAGTTATAACCCACAAAAGTATTTTTTTTAGAATCGTTAACAAAAAGAATGAAATGAGTCTGTTGATACATTCGACTACTTAAATGTTTTACAATTAGTAAACTAAAATTATTGTTATAATCTACATTTTCTATAAAAAAAAGTACTCATGACGATAAGCTAGTCAATAAATAGATTCCCGAAAAAAAAGTGGGTATAGGATGTCCTGGTATCGAGATTTATGAAGTTCTAAATATGCTTTATATTGTTCCATTAAAAAAAGTCTATTTGGTCAAACAAAGAATCAGAGATTCATTGGATTATCAAATGATACATAGTGCGATATGGTCAAAACATAAAATTATAGGTATAAATAGATACCCAGAAAACAAGTAAAACCCATTCACGGACTCTCTCTAATCGATTTTTCGCCTAATTTTTGTTCTAGGATAACGAGCTAATTAAGAATCCTTTATTTTTTTACCTAATCGCTCTTTTGATTTTGGAAAAAATATCTTTATCAATATATTCTTTCTTTTACACATTTATCGCTACCCGAAAATACCAAAAGATAATGGAAAATAGCTATATACTTAGGACTCATAAAAAAATAACTCATTTACAAGAAAAGCTTTTCCCACATCAAGCACTAACATATTTTTAACGTACACTTAGATGGGGTAATGATCCAAATAAAAAGGAAACAAAAGCTCGATGCTTTTGGTTTTCCTATTAGAATTAGAACCACCAAGTTTTATCCCTTTATTAATCAAACCCAACTGATTTTTTTTATGAGCCAAAAATTCAAACAAAAATTTGAGCTGGATCCTATAAGAATGAAATATTTTTAGAATTCTTCATTGATACGACATGCTACTTTTTCCAGTCATTCCTTTCTGGATCAGTCGTGGTTTACAAGCTCTACCGATAATATCGACGAATTGATTGCTTCATAGAAATGTTGCAAGTTCCACATCGACTAGAGATAAGGCCAATTTATAATATATAAGTGGGGTGCAGACCTCACCTTACAAGCCGATTTTGTGGGGTTGAGTTAGGCTTAAAACCCACTTCTAACATGGTATCAAAGCTATGGTTAGAGCTTATCCTAGCGATATTTGTTGGACATATTGTTCCACCTGCTATTGGGCTGTTATCGGACCACCCATTAATATCTAGTCTCACACTCGAGATATATATACCTCGGCGTGAGGCTGGTATCAGAAGTGGGTTTTAGGCCTAACTCAACCCCACAAAACCGGCTTGTAAGGTGAGGTCTGCACCTCACTTATATATTATAAATTGGCCTTATCTCTAGTCGATGTGAGACTTCCAACACACCCCCTCACGCCGAGGTATATACATCTCGAGCGTGAGACTAGATATTAATGGGTGGTCCGATAACAGCCCAATAGCGGGTGGAATAATATGCCCAACAAATATCGCTAGGATAGGCTCTAACCTGGCTCTTATACCATGTTAGAAGTAAGTTTTAGGCCTAACTCAACCCCAGAAAACCGGCTTGTAAGGTGAGGTATGCACCCCACTTATATATTATAAATTGGCCTTATCTCTAGTCGATGTGGGACTTCCAACAAGAAATGTGTAAAAAATAGAGTCGCTCTTAAAAGCCGAGTACTCTACCATTGAGTTAGCAACCCCACTACAATTTAAAAACTAAGGTGGATGTTTATACCCAATCGCAATAAAATAAAATAAAATTACAAAATTGAATTGTCTAAAAAACTAAAAAAAGATATACCACCTATTGAAATACTATGTTATAGTTATCCATTATTATATATATATATATATATATATATATATATATATATATATAAGACTATATATATTCGTATATATAGATCTATGATTTTCGTATATATAGATTCGTGTTTAGTTTACCTTTCAATTCACTTATTTATTAATTCAAAAAGTTTTTATTGTTTGTATCGCAGAAAGAAAATCAATGAACCTACCATTTGATGAAGTAATAACACCTATTTAACGTAAGTAAGATGATCAATTTATTCACGATCAGATTATATTGATTTGATACAGTGTTGTCAATATTAGTATTGACAAAAAATACAATCGAATAAATCAAATCGAATTAATAAGATTTTAAATCTTATTAATTTGATTGCGATTATTAGTATTATGTTAGAATTACTTATAAGAAAAATTCTTTCAATATAAATATATCTATTTCCTAAAATGATATTCTAATCTAAAAAAAGTATTAAATTCTAAAAATATAGAAATAAATAAGAAAATAAAAATTTAATATAGATTAATTTAATATAGATTAATATAGGATAAATTTCATATAGAAATGGAGTAACCTCCCTGTTATGTGAAATTCACATTGAAAAAGGCAATAGTCAGTTTCCCTTATAAATTGTACTCACTTTTTTCATAAAATATCATCTACTTACTATGCTTCTATTCCAATATGAAAGATAGAAATCTATTTAATATTTAAGTATCTTTGTATTCAGCTCAATCCTTCTTTTAGGAAAAGATTATGCCGAATTTAATTGCAATTAATCCAAAGTATCCATTGTTTCGAATTCAAATAGTATCCATTGCTTCGAATTCAAATTGTATCCATTGCTTCAAATTCAAATAGTATCAACTGCTTCGAATTCAAATTTGATCTCCTTCCATACTTTGCAAGCAACAGCTAATTCAGGACTCCATTTGCTAGCCTCACGGATAATTTCATTACCTTCACGAGCAAGATCACATCCTTCATTTCGAGCCTTCACACATGCTTCAAGAGCTACTCGATTAGCTACAGCACCCGGTGCATTTCCCCAAGGGTGTCCTAAAGTTCCTCCGCCAAATTGAAGTACATAATCATCTCCAAAGATTTCGATCAGAGTAGGCATATGCCAAACGTGAATATCTCCCGAAGCAACAGGTATAACACCTGGTAGAGAAACCCAATCCTGAGTGAAATAAATACCATGACTAAGTCATCACGCAATAAGTCAACAAAACCTAAAGTGATTTCTCTTTCCCCTTCAAGTTTACCTACTACGGTACCGGAGTGGACATGATCTCCATCAGATAAACGTAATGCTTTAGCTAATACACGAAAGTGCATACCATTCTTTTGTTTGTCGATAATTGCACGCATTGCACAATGTATATGAAGAAGTAGACCATTATCTCGGCAAGAATGAGCCAGGCTAGTATTTGCAGTGAATCCCCCTATTAAATAATCATGCATTATGATAGGAACACATAATTCTCTAGCAAATATAGCTCTTTTCATCATTTCTTTGCATGTACCCACAGTTGCATTCAAGTAATGCCCTTTGATTTCACCTGTTTCAGCCTGTGATTTAAAAATCGCTTTAGCGCAAAATAAGAAACGGTCTCTCCAATGCATAAATGGTTGGGAATTCACATTTTAATCATCTTTGGTAAAATCAAGTCCCCCACGAAGACATTCATAAACAACTCTACCATAATTCTTAGCGGATAACCCCAGTTTAGGTTTAATAGTACATTCTAATAGGGGACGACCATACTTGTTCAATTTATCTCTCTCAACTTGGATGCCATGAGGCGGACCTTCGAAAGTTTTAACATAAGCGGTTGGGATTCGCAAATCCTCCGGACGTAGAGCATGCAATGCCTTGAACCCAAATACATTACCGACAATAGAAGTAAACATGTTAGTAACAGAACCTTCTTCAAAAAGGTCTAAGGGATAAGCTACGTAAGCAATAAATTGATTTTCTACCCCAACAACAGGTTCAATGTGATAACATTGTCCTTTGTAACGATCAAGACTGGTAAGCCCATCTGTCCACACAATTGTCCATGTACCAGTAGAAGATTCGGCGGCTACCGCAGCACCTGCTTGTTCAGGTGGAACTTGTTGACTCACTGGCAAGAGTACTAGATCATTCCAAGTAATATAATCGGTAAAACCCAATATTGTTCTTCCCAAGAGACTCGAAAGGCCTTATCGTTCATGCGAATTGAAATCGTAAGACTTGTAAAGAAAAATTAATTGTTGTGGATGCAAAAACACAAAATAAACATGCAATGCGTTTGATTCAGTTGACAAGAAAAAGACTATGGATGAATGAAGTTGTTGGGGGTTTACAATTTCATCTTATCCGCTCTCTCTTATCTACTCCTCTTGTTTAAATTGCTTTATTATCTAATTGTTATGCAAACTTTCTTGGCCTACCCTTAACCCGATCCCTCGGCGAAAAGAGCCTATTACTAATTACTGGCTTGCTCCTTAGCCTCCCCTAGTAACTAGCAACACATTACCGAACAGAAGCAAAAACAATTGATCGTCCTACCTCCCTATCCTTAGGTGGTATTGCTTAACCAAAGAATTACTCACCAGTTCATGACAGTACTGTACGTCCCCGTATCAATAAAGACAAACAACAATTATCGAATGAGTTAAACGATAAAAACTTTAAGCACATATGAGAACCCAACAATTGATAATGAAAGCATATGACAATCATATAAATAAACAAGAGTTTCAATAAAAGAGAGTTTCAAAAGATTACATTGTTTCCCCTAACAACAAAAGGGTTTAGTTCATCATTGTCATGGTGAACCTAGATGAAAAATAATGGAAGAATGGAATAACAAACCCTAGATAGGATGAAAAAGAGCCTAAGCATCCAAGAGATCTTCTCCAGGGAGTGAAAAGTAGGTCTGGCTGCCCCCTTTTGTCAAAAGAATGAGAATGAAATCGCAATAGGGCTATTTATAGCTAAGGAGCGTCACAGAAAACAAGCCCAAGCCCAGCAGAAAACTGTTCGGCGTCACACTTATGCCGCCCGGCGGTTTCCCCTAAATCGCGCCACCGCTCGACGGTTTCCCTTGAATCGCAAATCCGCCCAGCGTCAACGCCTGGCTGTCAGACAGTGCATTCTCCTTGCATTTGGCCGCCCAGCGGTAAAATTTACTGCAGAGCGGTTTCTAGACTCTTCTTTTCTTCATTTTTCTTCCTCTGTCTTGAGTCTAAGACCTTTACCTTCAACTCCATTCTTCACTTTTCTCAAATTGTTGCAAAAAAATTCAAAACAAGCATAATATCGCTAAAAACAGCTTTTGACTCTCGACTGACTCATTTATTGTGTTTTTCTTGATTCTAAGCTTGTTCTAAGCAGTAAAGGGAGTAATTTGGTCTAAAATAACATATGAAAATAAGGGTTTTTCAACCATTATGACAACCCCAAACTTAGAACTTTGCTTGTCCTCAAGCAAACAAAACAAAACAGCACACAAAACAAAGCTTGGCTTTCTACTACTTCATCCAATGGTTCAACATTCCTAAAGCACATGATGAAAACTACTCAACTTCAGATCTTCAGTGAAATCAAATCAAGATGCATGCATGCTTCCAATTCAGTTTAGTTCACAAATTTCTCAACAGATGTTACATATTATGAATGACCAATCCACTAAGCAAAGATGCAATCATAAAATTTGGTAATTCTCACCAAGCAAGTATTTCACTCAATTATTCAAGTGTTTAGGGTGGCACTCCAACTCTCTATCATTCACAGGTCACATAAAATAAAATTGTCATTCATCTCAAACAATTAAAATCCTTACATGCAGATTCCATCAAAAGGACTTTTCCAAGGCTTGTAATGAGGCTAAGCTATCAAGAAAAATTGGTTTTTCTGGATCACAAAATCTTTTATTCAAGAGAGCTCATTTATCATTCAAGGTTCAAGTTCAACTCTCTTTCTTAACCAATCTCACTTATTCCCAACTTCTTCCCTTTTCTTTTATTTTTACATTGAGCTCATCTTTCATGATTTTCCTTTTCTCATGTATTTTTCATTTTCAACACTTGAGCTCAATGCCTTTCTTTTTGCCATTCAAATTTTCCCCACAACCCAAACTTGAACCTTGAATGTACTTACAATTATGAACCCAATTCAAAGTAAATAGATTCAGCACAAGGGTTTTCATTCTGTTTAGGGCCAAGGTTAAAAAAGGGTATAAAATTTCAAGCACTTTGGGTAAAAATTTGGCTAAGTAGGGGCTTCCAAATATGGCCTTGATCATATGACATACACATGAAATTCAATCAATCATCAAGGCTTAGGCAATATCATTCATGCTTTCCTGTGAATAAATACATATAACAATAAAACTCTAGAGCTCAATACCTCACACAATATGCTTTCTCATACAACATTCATTCATACACCCTGCTTAGCATCATAACCACAATCATAATTCATCACACATATGTTTCACAAGATATCAACATGCAACGCAACTCAATTATCATTCACATAAGATCATCATCAAATAAGCTCATCATGCAAATTATTCAGTCAAACATCTTCAGAAAAGTATTCAAGCCAAGCATACACACTGGAAATAAAAATTCACCCTATTCTAAGAATTTAAAATGCAAAAGTGAAAGAGAGAATCTAGGTTGCCTCCTAGTAGTGCTTGTTTAACGTCACGAGCCTGACCCAAACCTGTTTAGCATTTGTCAGTAAATGCAGATCCTTCCAACACCCATCAGTAAGTGTACCTTCCGGGTATCCTTCAGTGGACACCAAAAGTTAGCATCCCTCAGTAAATGCTACCCAAAAATTGTTCAAAAATTCAAAAATTACAAGTTCAACAGAAAATTAAAATAAAATGTTTTATAATACAAAAATGTGTTTTCCAGCAAATCAACTCTTGTTCTTCACATTGGGGTCTCCATCGTCCCACCTACTCAACTTTCTTCTGTCCACTCTTTTGGTGTGTCCATTGTATGGTGCTTCAATTTCCACCAATCCTTTTTCTTTCAACTCCTTCAATACCCACTCCCTTCTCTTATATTTCACTTTACTCCCTGGTCGGAGTGTGTCTTCTTTTGATTTTGAGTGAATGGTTCTTCTCCCTTTATTGACAGGTACCTGCAAAACATTACAGCTATCAGAATAATCAGTACATGATGTGCTCTCTTTATGTTCAGCTTCTCTTTCTGGCTCCTCATGTCTGACTATTTTTATCATTTTGACCTCATTCTCCTCATAACCAGTATAAAGAAATAAGTAATATTGGTCTCTCATCACTATTCTTCCATCATGGACACTAATAAGCATCTTCGAAGTTGCCATGAATGGTCTTCCCAAGACCACAGGATTCTCGTCATCAGTTTCCATGTCCATGACAATGAAATCTGCCAAGAATTCTAGCTGTTCCACTCGCACAATAATATCCTCCACCATACCAAGTGGTACTTTTATAGAGCCATCCGCCATTGTCACAGTAAGATCAGATGGTTTCAACACCAACCCTATGATTTTTTTCAAAAAATCTGTAGGTATCATATTGATGCTAGATCCAGAATCTATCATGGCTTCTACATCAAAATCATTCAAAACACATGATAGTGTTAAACGTCTTGGATCTTTTACTTTAGGCGGATGATTCCTTTTCTGAGGTTGAATAACAGGATCCTCTTCTTCATCAGTGAGTTCAATTTCATCTTCAAGATTGAATTTAATTATGTTAGAATATGAAGGGATCTGTTGATTTACTGAAGGTACCACAGTCATTTGGTTAAAAGTTTTTCTAAACGTCCCATTATGACTACTTTTTATTCTTGTTTCTTCTTTACCTCCACTAGTGTCTAACTCACTGATCTCCTCTTCTTTTTCATCTTCACTGCTTTTATGCTCATTGAATTCTTCAACCCTCATCATCTCTTCACCTTCTTCTAAAGTTATTTGATTCCACTTCTGCCTTCCTTTTATCTCCTTTCAGAATAGCTTTGCACTCTTCTTTAGGGTTAACATCAGTGTTACCCCTAAACTGATTCTTCTCGGTGATTTCTATCCTTTTAGACAGCTGGTCAATCTGCGACCCCAATGATCTAAAGTTGGCTTGATTACTGTTTAGCTGAGACTCATATTCTTTGAAAAATTTATCAAATCTGTCACTTAAGCCTCTCACAGTCTCTGTTAAACTGCTAACCTACTGCCATAAAGGTGAGGGTTGTTGCTGCCGGAAGTTTCGTCCTTGCCTAGAAGAAGTATTCTGATTTTGTCCAATACTGGGGTGGTTCTTCCAACCTTGGCTAGAATTGCCTTGGTTAAAATTACCTTGTTTGTACTGGAATTGGTTTCCCATGTAGTTTACTTCTTGCTGCATTTCTTCAGTGAAAGCACATTGACCATTGATATGGTCACCACCGCATAAATCACAAAGTTGTTGAGTCTGAGAGATATTTCTTATTCCCTTTGGAAGTTCAGAAAGGACCTTTGTTAACTTGTCCAGTTTTTATGTAAGGAGATGATTTTGTGCAGCCATCGCATCATCAGCAGGGAGATGCAAGAGTCCTCCTTTCTGTACTTCCCTCTCACTTTGGGACACTTCGTTCAGAGTCATCTCCTCAATTAAATCATAAGCCTCATCTTCAGTCTTTCTATTTATACTGCCTCCAGTTGAAGCATCCAACATCATCTTAGACTGAGTATTTAGCCGTCCAAGGAAAGCAAGTAAATATGAGGTCTTATCAAATCCATGGACTGAAGTTTTCCTTAACAAGCCTTTAAATCTATCCCAAGCCTGTCCGAGAGTTTCTTCTATTCCTTGCTTGAATGAAGAGATCTCCAGCTTCCCCTGATTGATCTTGGTCTGCGGAAAGAATTTGGTGACAAACTGTCTTGCCAAAGCATCCCAATTTCTAAAAGTACCTTCTGGGAATGAATGCAACCAATCTTTAGCGTTTCCTCCCAGAGAAAAAGGAAATAGACTGAGTCTGACCCTGTCATCCGAAACTCCAGTCATCTTGACGGTATTACAAATTTCACCAAAGATAGTCAAATGCTTATAGGGATTCTCATTTGACAACCCGTGAAATTGGTTGCTCTGAACTAACTGGATGAGTGCAGGGCTCATCACCATATTTGTTGCATTGTCTGCTGGTATGACAATGTTGTTGAAGCGCAAAGGACCCACAACACAGTGTTTGCTGAGTCTCTCAGTGTGCGTCTTGGAGGGGGTTGGTCCGCCATCTCCTCTATATCCAGTGCAGAAGTATAAGTGAAGATTGCAAAAGTGTTTTAGGAGAAGGAAAGTTTTCACGTGCAAGATGTCTAACTTTCCTCCTTCTCCTATCTGATAACCCCTCGAGAAGAGGTTGTTGATCTTTCTTGCTTCTAGTGTGTATTCCTTCCGGCATACACAAGAAACAACACCCCTAAAAGCACTTTTACAGAAAAAAAATAAAAATAAACTAAAACAAAAAAAATATAAACAATAATTACAAACAAGTCAAATTTCAATCAATCCACACTACTTGAAATAGTTAAACCTCGAGTCCCCGACAATGGCGCCAAAAACTTGTTGACTCACTGGCAAGCGTACCAGATCGTTTCCAAGTAATATAATCGGTAAAACCCAATATCGTTCTTCCCAAGAGACTCGAAAGGCCTTATCGTTCGTGCAAATTGAAATCGTAAGTCTTGTAAAGAAAAGTTAATTGTTTTGGATGCAAAAACTCAAAATAAACATGTAATGCGTTTGATTCAGTTGACAAGAAAAAGACTATGAATGAATGGGGTTGTTGGGGGTTTACAATTTCATCTTATCTGCTCTCTCTTATCTACTCCTCTTGTTTAAATTGCTTTATTATCTAATTGTTATGCAAACTTTTTTGGCCTACCCTTAACCCGATCCCTCGGCGAAAAGAACCTATTACTAATTACTGGCTTGCAATCCCTAGCCTCCCCTAGTAACTAGCAACACATTACCGAACAGAAGCAAAAACAATTGATCATCCTACCTCCCTATCCCTAGGTGGTATTGCTTAACCAAGGAATTACTCACCAGTTCATGACAGTACTGTACGTCCCCGTATCAATAAAGACAAACAACAATTATCGAATGAGTTAAACGATAAAAGCTTTAAGCACAGATGAGAACCCAACAATTGATAATCAAAGCATATGACAATCATATAAATAAACAAGAGTTTGAATAAAAGAGAGTTTCAAAAGATTACATTGTTTCCCCCAACAACAAAAGGGTTTAGTTCACCATTGTCATGGTGAACCTAGATGAAAAATAATGGAAGAATGGAATAGCAAACCTTAGATAGGATGAAAAGGAGCCTAAGCATCCAAGAAATCTTCTCCAGGGAGTGAAAAGTAGGTCTGGCTACCCTTTTTTGTCAAAAGAACGAGAATGAAATCGCAATAGGGCTATTTATAGCTGAGGAGCGTCACAGAAAACAGGCCCAAGCCCAGCAGACAACCGCCCGACGTCACATTTATGTTGCCTGGCGATTTCCCCTAAATCGCGCCATCGCTCGACGGTTTGCCTCGAATCGCAAATCCGCCCAGCATCAACACCTGGCTGTCAAACAGTTCATTCTCCTCGCATTTGGCCGCCCATCGATGAAATTTATCGCTGGGCGGTTTCTAGACTCTTCTTCTGTTCATTTTTCTTCCTCTGTCTTGAGTCTAAGACCTTTACCTTCAACTCTATTCTTCAGTTTTCTCAAATTGCTGCAAAACAATGCAAAACAAGCATAATATCGCTAAAAACAGCTTTTGACTCTCGACTGACTCATTTATTGTGTTTTGCTTGATTCTAAGCTCGTTCTAAGCAGTAAAGGGAGTAATTTGGTCTAAAATAACATATGAAAATAACGGTTTTTCAACCGTTATCAGAACTCTAGGTTGAGGAGTTACTTGGAATGCTGCCAAGATATCAGTATCTTTGGTTTCATAGTCAGGAGTATAATAAGTCAATTTATAATCTTTAACACCAGTTTTGAACCCAACACTTGCTTTAGTCTCTGTTTGTTGTGACATAAATCCCTCCCTACAACTAATGAATTAAGAATTCTTGAAACGATAAGGTTTACTCAATATGACTTAGGAGTTAATGAAATCTTTTACAAAAATCAACTAATATTATCCATTAATCCCAAAGGTTCGTTATGTTATTATTAAATTAAACGATGGTATTTGATTTGTCAAATACATCATTATTGTATACTCTTTTCAATGTATAGCATAATCCAATTTTTTTTTTTCAATTTGAAATCTCTAATTTTTGAATTTCAAATCAAAAGATCTAATCTAAATAATAATAAGAATTTATTCTAAATCTTGACAGTGATATATGTTGTCTATGTAAATCCTAGATGTAAAAATAGGCAGCTTTATCCCCGGAAAAGAAACAAAGAGGTAAAAAAAATAGGGAAAAAGAGAGTAAGTCTAAAAAATTGTCTAGTAAGGAAATACAAAAGCCAATGATGAAAAAAATGAATTCTAAATTAAGGTACAGGTTCGAATTCCATACAGAATATAAATGATATTATATAGAATGATAGAAAAAAAGAAAATACTTTCGAAAGATTTTATCCAATTGAAATTTTCAAAATAACTGCATTAAGCTTAAGAATTCAATAATCGAATTTGAATAAGTAAGTAAACAATTAAAGAGAATTGATTGAATAGTACCAAAAAAATGAAGTACTTATTACCATTTCTTTTTTTTTTTAATTAACTGATCAACTTGCTTTCTTATCGAACATTTCTTTTTGATTTAAAATCTTTTTCGAAAAAAAATTGGCTTTTGATATGTGAATAAATCCTACTATTTCCGATCCTGAAATTTCTTCGATTGGAAAAAAAATCATCTAAGACATATTGACCAGATAATTGGTCCGGTACTAGATGTAACCTTTCGCTAGAGCATATGCGTAATATTTACAATGCTCTGGTAGTTACGGATCGAGTTACTGTTGGTCAAGAAATTAATATATCTCATCTCTAATTTATTTCATCTTTTACATCATATTAACATAAATTTTAAACTTTAAATTTTATAAAAAAAAATTAGGTCACAGGTATGATTAAGATCTTAAAGTTAAGACCCAAATATTATTTAAAAAAGTTGAAACTCAAAAAATATTTATCTCGAATTATCAAGTTGAATTTTTAAATTAAGAAATTAATAATATATATATATATATATATATATATATATATATATATATTATTTGTTCTATTGTTGATAAAAAAAAATGGTAAGAAATGTTAAAAGAATATGCAGTATATTAGAACTCGGTAAAATAATCTGTGGTAGTCTTTTTTTTTTTTTTTGCAGTCATGTAATTTATTTTGTCAGACCCATGAAAAAAGCTTCAAGTTTTTCTTCCCCTTTCATTCTTTGATTGTCCAACCCTCACCATTCTTGCGGTTCCAAGGTGTTATTTTCATTTCTTCTCGCTTCCTTCTCTAGGAAAAAGAAAAAATGGTTAGTTCTCTTTCTCTGTATTATCTTTAGGTTTTTGGGTAATGTCAGAAAATGAATAAGAGAGAACTGAACTGAATCTCCCTGCAATTTGATGTTTTCGTCGGAAAATCTCGAAATCATGGGAATATGAGTGCACTGTGTTCTCTCTTATTTTAAACCGGTAGTTAGTGATTATTTTCTTTAGGGTCGAGTTTGAGTTGAATTCAATGTCGATCTGATAATCAACATTGAGCAGTGTACAATTTAGGTAATAATCATGTGTTTGGATATTGGGCAACTGTCTATTAGCTTGTCTTTTGGTGAAAAACCTTTTTTTGAAATCAATCCAGTGTTTAATGTGTTAGATTTTTCATAATCACAAAGTGTCCTCAGCTTCCTTCAATTTGCTTCTTATCTTAGTTATTTCAAATGCTTCTAGATGATAAAAATGTTAATTCATTTATACATTAGTTGAGATTGTAGTCTTTTACAATAAGTTTGTACATGAACAGTTAGCTATAATTTTAACTATTTCCAGCAGCTCGGTTAGATTAGAAGTGGTGTTGAATTTGCAATTAAACAATTGTGTATTCATATTTTAACTTCAATAATAGTTGTTTCCATTTCGTTCAGTTGAAAATGAAGTTTCTTGATTGGTACTTGAAGATTGGGTTTGTATCTGCTTTGGTTGGGGCTTCTATGGAGGTGTTCATGATCAAAACTGGCTTCTGTGTGAGAACTTTCCTTTCTTATTCTCTAACCTCTCTTGCCCTGCATTACCCTTTTCTTGAATTTCCATTTAATGCTCTTGTTGAAGTGGGTTTTTAAAATTTTTAAAAGATTTTTCATTCTGGTTAATATGATATTGACCTTTTGAGTGAGAGCTATAAGGTTGGTTTGGTAGTAAAAATGGAATGGAGAGTGGGATAGGTTGTGGATTTGAATACTCCTCTAGTAAAAGGATTAAAAAAGAAAAAGAAATAGATATGGCCTTGAGTAGTCTAGTACTAGCTGATTATTGATTTTGGTTTGCTAGATTAGTATCTTGGATTCTAATGTAGTGATGCTTTTCGTGGAGCATCATGGTCTTCCAATGAAAATGAAATTCGCAAAATATTGTGAACTCTGTTATACACGTCTTTCACATTATTTGTCTTGGCCAAGTTGCCCAATAAACACGTTATTTGGAGTAGGTAGAGAATTTAATAATTGTTTTCTAAGGTATTGCAATAAACCCCATGATTGTTTTCACGGAAGGATTTTGACTTTATAAAAGTCTGATTTTTGTTTCAATTTTTCCTTGCCTTGTATTTGTACAGATGACAAAGTAACTGTTTTGGAGTCAGAAAAGCGTGCTTGGGAGAATTCCCCGGATGCTCAGGCTATTAGAGAAGCTCTCAACCCCTGGAGACATATTGATGCCGAAGAAACAAAAAAGTCCTGACTCAAGTATGAAGCATTTTCTTAAAATCCACTAGTCATTTTTTGAGAACACAAGATTTTTTTGAGAATATACTGGAATAAAATGATAACAATTGGACTAGTTATTCTATTATGAAACTCAATCTGGTATTGTCCATCCAAAAACGTGGATTGCTTGCTACATCTTGTCAGCTGGACCCCAAATCATGGCAACTCTGGGATGACTCGCAACCTTTAACTTTACCATCTGGCTTAGAATCTTTTATATATTTTATTTGACTTTCGAAGAATTGTTTAGTGTTTTCTTGGTAATATGATACAATTGTTGGAGAATTTGATAAGAACACAGTTTAAGACGTGAATGATCACTGTTTTTAAAGATTTATTTGTAATGTATTCGCAAATTCCTCATGATATAACATGAACATTTCTATATTGAAGAATTGAGAACTAGCAAGAAGAACTCTTTAAAAGAGTTAATATACCCAGGATACAATAGAAGAAGAGGATACAAAAGAAGAGGTAAAAGAGAAGATAAGAAAATGAAATAGGATAAAAAATAACCTCTCCTCGGAAGAGGATTGAAGCATCTGATGGGTGAAATATTCCATACCTCACAAAGAAAACTTTTCAACAAAATCAAAACCTCCTGTGACTTGTGGAAATCGAGATTCTATACCTAGGAGGAAGTCTCGTCTTTTGGAGGAGAAGACAGACAATAGATTTGCAACGTTCATAAACCTTTTGATATATAATGTTCTAGATTTCATAACAATATCTCACATATTGCGAAAGATAAGATACGAAAAGAATGAAAAAAGAAAATCTTGAATTTTATATAAGATATAATACATCATAATTGATATAACAAACTACGCAAACTATATGAATCTCTAACCAATATATATGAAAAACAAAAGAAGGCCATAGCAACTAATATATGAAAAGCATGAAAGGGCCATAGCAACCTATATATGAAAAGCAAAAAAAGGCCATACATCTTTTCTATATATTGCTCCTTGGAAGTACAGTAATGTTGAACGACTGTCATGTCAAACGTGGACTTGTCATTTAAATAGGAAGGGATTAAATGTTTATAAGGTGTTGTCACATCCTTTTCAACATTGGCTATTTTTGGAGGATATCTTCAAAAGTCTTAAAGAATGAATGTAGCAGGCCACAACTTCATTCTTGCTTCTAACATACTATTGGGATGGTGTGCTAAAATTAAATGGTCCTTTCCTCTTGATGTTTTCCATTACTCTTGAGTTGTCAAATGTTTCACTAACTTTTCCTAGAGTATATTGTTCCCATTTTTCTTTTCATTCTTCATACCTTTGGAGTAGCGGTTATAGCTCAAAGATGAAAAGAATGGTACATATATAATATTAGCTTCACTGGAGTTTTGAACTCTGATTACAGTCCTAGCCTTAGGAGCTTGAAGGAATTCTAATGCAAGAATATCCAATGTAAGCCAAAACTCGATACTATGTTGCAAATTCAAGTCCCCAGGGTAACCAGGTATATTATTCCTAACATCAGGCCATACACTATTCCCATTTGGTTTCCAATCCAAGAGTCCAAAATGGAACTCTCGTGGTAAATCATACATGTAAACCTTGATAACAAGTTCATCATTTTGGTGGCATTTCCCTCCATCATGTTTCACTAGTTTTCTGTTTCCAAATCAGGATTCAACATTTTGTTTCGGCATCTGATACTTTGAACCATCTAATGTAGATAAATGCTTTGAATTGGGTATAAGATTGTACTTCATGGGATTGGCATGATACGTGGATTGCATAACAAAGAACCACGACAAGACGAACATAAACGATTTCATTGTAAAGAAGCAAAACAGTGACTTTCTAAAAGCAATCTTGAACAAAGAAGGCCCATTTCTCTCAGCCATTATTCACCATTATTTCAGCACTTCACACCGTTGTGCCCTCCACTAGTCAACACAATCATAAGCATTGTTAATTGCACAAACACCACAAAGGCAAAGAAGGATTATCATACACATCAATTCAATATGAACCTCGTCAAGTGAATAGTTTTAAAGATCACATTATGAGCACAATTCACCATTCATTGAAATTATCAACCATAAACATGATGAATGCTTACTATATTCATAGATAAACATTGTGCCGTATTTGAAACCCAATTTAAGATGAGAAACAAGGAAATCCATGAAGCTTAACATCTATTGCAAATCTCACATTGACTCAAAACATTAACAAGAAGAAAAAAGAAGGAAAGATGTAAGTGTATTGTCATAGTTGTAGTTATTATGTCGTTATATGTAGACTAAGAAAGGAATGGAAGAAAAGAGGCATGAATAGAGTGTAACGGTGGAAACAGGCTTCTAAGCTTTGAACAACACTATTTTGTGTATCTTATTTATTTTGTTAGTAATAGTAATTGGTGAAACTTTACATAATTTTAGTTTTCTTCTTCGATTTACCAGTAAAAAATTGCATTCGATATAATTGAATGGTATTATGAAATAATGCATCTCATTATGCTTATCTGTTCTGGGTTTGAAGACTACTCTTTTAAGTATTGGATACATAATGGGTATGAATATTAATGGACGAATATGAATATCTGGTATTTGATACGTGGATATATGCTAATAATTATAACTAAATTTTATTTAAATATTTTTTGAAATTAAGTAATAAAAATAAAATTATTAATTAAAAATTGTTAGTATTGAATAATTGTTAAAATTTGGTTTTATATATTTTTATTTTTTATTTATACATACAAAATTGAATTATGTTTAAAAGATTAATTTTTTAAAATTTATATTTTAGAATAATTCATTTAAAGATTAGTTAATGGAACTCTAAATTGAGGGTCCATTAAATTTTTTCAATCTATAGAATCTTCAAAATTTTAAAAATATTTTAATTTATAATGTGACAGTTATAGTTATATTATCCTTTAACTCTCTTTATATATTCTCAATATTTTGTTTTAATAGACCATTATGATAAAGATCACGTGTGCTAACTGAAATTGTTTTAAAGATAATTATAATTATAAAATAATAAAATATAGGTTTAAACCCTCAAAATGTCCTCATATTTGTTGGAGAATTTCAAGTGGGTCTTCGTTTTTTGAACTGTCTCAATTGGTTCCATATACTTGTTAAATTGGGTCAATTAAGCCTTGTCTGTTAAGTTTTCACAGATGACGTTAAACTGTGATGACTTAGTGCACACTTAAAATGTTGATGTAGCAGTGTTATATTAGGTGAATTTTTTTTAGGTGAATAGTTTATGAGATGTCACAAAATTCTCCTTACTTTTCTTCTTCTACTCCTTCTTGGGAGAGCACCACAAACAACCCTTCCTCTGAGGAGGCGAAGGAGAAGGGGAATTGAAAGACCGTAAAGGAGAGTGCTTTTTGGAACCGTCCTTTTGCTTCGGTTTGAAAATGGAAGACATTAAACTTTTCTCAGAGGAAGAAGGGGTAAAAGTGGGTGAAGAAACAAACTCATCTTTAGGTTTTTCTTCCACTCCCTTTTTGTCATGTGAATAAGTGTACCCAAAATCTGGGTTCTGTTTGGAGGGCAAAAAATTGAAACTTGCCTTGTTTCTTGAAGTGGAGGTAGGAAATGTGTAAGCTTTGGTTAGTAGGAAGGATTTAAGGTTGCGGAAACGTGTTTCGAGGTGGGAAGGAGGACAAAGTTGGTGATCTCGACGTAGTTGATGATGGAGAGTTGGTCCAACATGCATGCATCTTGGGCCAGTGAAATAATTTCTTCTATGGCAGACTCGTTATCGATGTCGAAGTAGTAGAAACCCATGTTTTGTTGGGAATGCAATGTGGTTTGTTTGTGTTGCTTAAGGTGAGTGAGTCATAGAAATCCATTTTTGGGGACCCACTACTTCATTAGGGTTTTGAGCTTGGTCATGTGAGCGAGGATGACGAAGGGGCCGGAGGCTTTGATTTGGACGCTGGAGATAACGAGGGAGGTGAGGTTTTGGAGTTGGGAGAGCCAGACGCCAAAGATGCGGCGAAAGCCATTTCCCAACAACCCTGGATCAGTGTCGGATTGTCCTTTGAGACAGCCGTTGAAGGTGTTGCTGAAGGTAGCCGTGCCGAGAAGCCTCTCGCCTATGCAGGTGCTGATGACGCCGGAATCCACCGTCGGTGACCTTATAGAGACGGCGGTGTGACAGTACGTGAAGGAAAGATGAAGACGTTGTAGGATGATGAAGACTCTGAATCCTAAGATTTCCAATTAAATTTTGTGTCATCTCATAAACTGTTCACTTAAAAAATTTCCATGTAATATAACACTGTTACATCAGCATTTTAACTGTGCACCACGTCATTCAAATTTTAACGCCGTCTGTGAGAACTTAATAGACATGGCTTAATTTTTACAAGTATATGGACCCAATTGAGACAGTTGAAAAAATGAGGACCACTTGAGATTCCCCAACAAATATAAGGACGATTCAAAGTTTAAACCTAAAATATATTATTATAAAATTGTGAAATATTAAATTAAAAATATAAAACAAAAAATTATTAAATTTAAATTATGAATTAAGTTATAAAATTATAAAATTATAGGGATATAGAAAAAAAATTATAGCATTATAGAATTATAAAATTATGAAATATAAAATCATAAAATTATAAAACCATAAAGATATAAAATTATAAAATAACAAAACAATAAAATTATAAAATCATAAAATTATAAAAGGTTATATATGTTTTTGGTCTCTTAACTGTGTATGTGGTGAAACAACCCTCCCATACCAAACTACTACACATCAAGGTTAATCCGTCAAATATTTATGACCAATACATGATTATCAAACTCAGGACCTCCTGCTATTCTTCACGACCTAACCATCATACTCTACTTGAGATTGGAAGTTATTAAGAGTGTTAGAATCATCCCCCAATTCCCAAGAGTCCCTACTTCAATACATCACACTACAAAACAAGAATAAGAGTTTCTCTGTGGAATCCCTTTCACAACATATTTAATTCACACTTCTCATTTCATTTGAACATCATTATACATATAACACATACTTAATTCACATTTCTCATTTCATTTGAACATCATTATACATATAACACATAGATGAGTACAAATAAACATGCACCAAAGTAATTTGCATTAGTCTAAACCAAATCAAGAATTCAAAAGAAATATAGAAAACCAAAAACATAACTCGGAGGAGGGCGCACTCAACGATACAAGACCACTGCTTAGGGCCTTGCGTTTAGAGACCAAACCAAGGCAATTGGAAGGCTAGCGCTTAGCTGTATAGAATCACCGCTCAACACCACATGTTTAGAGACCAAAACCCATGCCACTGGAAGGCCAACACTTAGTGTTATATTAGTGGCCCTCAACGTCACTTCAAAAACCAGAAGCTTCAAAACTTGATCTGATTGCACTCGAGACCTATCCAAATGACCAAATTGGTATTCTTGACATTGTCATTGATTAGAAAACACGTTTAAACATCAAATTAAATACTAATTTGCTCAATTGGTCAGCGACTCAGTACATCAAATCAAACCAACAACAACCACAACCTAAACAACAAACTTAGCATACCAAAATAACATATTTTAGCAAAAATAAAAGTTAACCAAGTCCTAAATGACCCAAAAACAAACTTCAAACATCAAGTTTGCTCATAACTAAACTCCTGTATAATTTCACTTGTTAAAACCCCTTATCTTATACCAAAAACCAACAATCACTCTAACTTTCACTGTACCAAGATCTAGACATTTTCAACCAATTATAACATTAAATTCACCCGTTCAAGCATGCAAAATAGGTACATTCAACTACCAATTACAATAAGGTTCTCTCAATATCAAACAACGCACATTCAAACCAAATTCACATAATCATATTGCAATACAACAAAATTTTAGCAAGCTGAATCCATTTAATTCAACTTAAACATACTAAATCATATTATCAAAGTACTTAAAACTTAAAATAAGATATTTAGCTTCCCTTACCTTATGATCAAGTCGTTTTAAAAGGCCTAAAACAATATCAAATGCACATGAACCCCTATCTGCTCTTACTAAAAATGAAAACATGATCAGAGCATACCATTAATACCACTGATCAACATAAAGCCTTATAGAAAACTCAAACATCACATACAACCACGAAAATCTTACATGTAAAAAGGAAAACAAAACTGACCAAAGAAAGAAGCAGAAACCAATTTACTCTATCAAGGAAACTAATAAATTAGACTTGAAGATATCTCTCTGATGATCACTGAGGCGGTCTTCGATCTTCAAACAGATGAATAAGGAGCGAGAACCTTAGAGAAGTCATATAACTCTAGAAAAGTGATTTATAAAGAGATAATATGTTTTAAAATAATATGAAACTATTTATATTAAAACCATTTAATATTAAAATAATTAAGTCTCACTGTTTTTAAACTACCAACACTTTTATAATACCATTTTTTTATATTTTACATTCTACACCTATAAATGATTATCCTTTTTCGTGTTCACATATTGTTTTCAATTTTATCCTATAAACAAGTTAAATTAAAAAAATATTCTATCAATTTTATCAAACCATTTCTTTAAATTTAATTATTTTATTTATTTAATTAATTTTTTAAATTTAATCATTTTTTAATTATAAAAATACCTACAAAATAAATAAAAATTATTTATAAAAAAGTTATAAAAATTATTTATATTCACATTTTTAATTATAATAATAATAGTTTTGTTATCATTAAGAAAAATGAACACATGTTTCCACAAGTTTATAATAAATAAAGAACACACGGATTCCACTTGTGATTTAATCATTTTTTAATTTCTATACTTATAAAAGTATTTAATATTTATTTATTTATTTTTAATTCAATATGAATTTTATATTTTTAAAAACAAATTCAATGTAATTTTTTCTATTAGATTAATATTAACTCCTGGACACAATTAAAAACAAATATTGAATATTTAGGGATTAATCCTATACATATTAGAAAATATTTTATTTAAATTCAGTATATTTATTTCATAGGTTGAAAACTAATCACAATTACATTTTTTTTAATATTTTTTGAAATTATAATATTATATATTATTATATCATTATTTATTAAAATCATTTAACATTAAACTTCTAAATGGTATTTTGACAGGTTTAACAACTGTTCAATTGCTAAATACAGTTCTTAAAAGTGGTATAAACTCTATATATTATTAGAGATAATGAAATAAAAATATATAAAATGATAATGCCACATAAATACTGCACACCACAGCACCAGCGGGCTCTGAACAAAACAAACAAAACGGTTTCATTCTGCTTCAAAAATCAAAAGTCACCTGCAAACTCGCTCTCTTCTTGTTCTTCTTCTTTCTATTCAGAATGGAAGACCAAGGTGGTGCTGGTGGCGCCGGTGGCGGTGGTGGTGGCACGAAACAGACGAATAATGCGTACGTGGACACGTCGAAAGCGGAGAGAGCAGTGTGGCTGATGAAGTGTCCTCCTCTCGTCTCTCGCTGCCTCCGCGCCCCTCCCTCCGACCCCTCTCGCCCCGTCGCCAAGGTTGTTGTCTCTATCGACCCTCTCAACTCCAACGACGACGATTCTCCTCCTCAGGTTCTTCTCCTTTCCTCTATCTACAGATAATGAATGTGTGGATGCCATGCAAATGTTGAGACCTAAAATTCAAGGACTCTGTTCTGGTAGAATCGATTTTCCTTGAATTATTACTACGGATATCACATTAATTTGGTATTATATTCCTTTTCAGTTGATTGTATTAACCAAAGTAAGCTCGATGTGGAAAATAATGCATTACTAGTTTTAATCTGCTGCCATTGTTTTCGCTGTAAATGATTTTCGTATAAAAATTTTATGGATACCTTTGTGGTATTGTCCGACGAGGTTCTAAATTACCGTTGATTTTTCATCTGTTTTTGAAATCACATACAAATGTGGCTGATGCAATCACATTTCGGTTGCATTGCTGCCTCAGACACTAATACAACCTTCATGTGCAACCAAAGTCATAGTTGCAAGCTGATTTTGGGAACCTTGCTTTCAATCAGAATTGAAGTTTTATTTAATCTTGGTAGTTTGTGTAATAAATTTATGTATTAAAAATCAATCGAAGTTACTAAGGTGAAGCAATAATTGTTATAAAAGAATAGGGCGTTCAAAAGTTTAATCTATGAGAAATGTGGCAGATGCAGCCACAATTTCAGTCGCATTGCGGTTTCGGTCACTGAAAAACCTTGTCATTGCAGCCAAAATCTTAGTTACAGGTTGATTTATTAAACCTTGGTTTCTATTAGAATTGAAGTTTAATTTAACTTTGCTAATTTGCATAATAAAGTTATGTATTAAAAATCAACAGAATTACTAAGGTGAAAAGCTTTTAATGCTCGGAGAATAACACCAACAGCCCACGCGGAAGTTATTCCAAGTTTTGTCCTATATCTTTTTGTTTAGGAAAATGACATATATATTATAAGTGTATTTTGTATCATACGAAAATAGTTACTTTTACTGTAGCTATTAGTGACACTTTTCCCTGTGATTTTTGTCCTTTTAAATTGATTCTTTAGTTAAAATACTCAGTTTACAATGGAGTTGGCTGGAACTGAAGCTGGACATATACCCAGATGTTATGTTATGGATATGTCTAAAGACTTCATTCCCATGTCTGTGTTTTCAGACACACCACAAGGTAAATAAGTTTCATCTTATGGTGACCATTTACATTGAAAGTTACTTTGCTGGATAGTTAAACTCACTGTTATTTATATCTCGGTTTGATGTGAAGTAGCTGTGATTGAACATTCCGAGATGTGTATTACTTTAATATTATCACCTGGTAATTTTATGTCCTTGCCCATGTTCCTCTGTCATTAAATGATCACCTGCATCATGGTGCTTGTTATTGAAATGAGGGTGTTCCTTCATAAAAGAAAGAAATGAAGCCGATCATTGTTTTTAACTCTCTACGTTGAAACAAGTGGACCTCATTGTATAAGCTTTGAATCATATGTTTGAAATAATCAGAGGAGTTTATGATGCATGCACATTCTTTTCTAAATTAGTTATGAATTTGACCTTCCAACATTTGAGCTGATCTGTTATAACAAATCTTTTATTTGGACAGTTGCACTTCATTAGAGTAACAGTTTTAAGGCATATATGTAGAAAACATGTTATCTTAATGTTTTTGATTTGTGTTTCTCTGGTGCTGTTTTTAACAGCTAACAACCATTTAAAATATTTAGTTGCTGGATATAATTGGACTGCAATTCCCTATAAAGCAAATTAGGTTTATGCTGTTATCTATGCTTTTGGTTGTAAAAATTCCAAGAATGTTTTTCTTTAATTGTCTCTTATTATGAGGTTCAGAGGTCTCCTTGCTAATGTTGCCAATGCTGTCCTATATCTTAGTCTACAACTACAACACTACATGATGTTTTATTCTCTGCTCTTCTACTGTTTTATTCTCTGCTTTCTCTTTTCCCTAAAGATATTTTTATTCTAGACAGTATTGGTTTGATATCTAAAGCATCATTAATCTCCTCTATCAAAGTTAATTTAGCAAAATGTAAATCCAGCTGTTGAAATTTCTGTTCTATTGTAGGAAAGATCTCTGTGGAGGGAAAAATACTGAACAAGTTCGACATGAGGCCCCATAATCAAAACCTTGAACTCTATGGGAAACTCTGCCGGGAAAGGACAAACAAGTATATGGTCAAAAGTAGACAGATTCAGGTTTTCTAATGGCTCTAACTCTCCTTATCCATGAGTTCGGCAAACAGTTCCATTATCTTTGACTTCTGCATTCTATTTTCAGGTTATTGACAATGATAGTGGGGCACATATGAGGCCAATGCCAGGGATGATCAGTTTTTCAACTTCTGGGCCCCCTGTAATGGCTTATTCTCCTTCCTGTTACCAATCCTATTACTCAATGAATTCATGCTAAGAGAATCCCCTTGTTTTGGCATAATGTCAGCTCATCATGATTTTATTACTTACTGATCAAATCATATTTAGCCCCTCCCCTCTTCCCCCCTCTTTTTGGGTTGATAATGAGAAAAATGAGATATAAGGTGTTGAGGAGGTGGTGTTGAGGACTATTTCTACAGGCTTCTTATGCAATTCAATATATTTTATTAATTTATACTTCAGTTGTAACAGATGTTTGTGTTGGATTAGGAAAAGAAGAAAACTCCTGCTAAAGCAACCGATACAAAGAGAACAAGAAGAGATCGTGGGGAGATGGAAGAGATTGTGTTTAAGCTATTTGAACGGCAGTCTAATTGGAGTTTAAGAAACCTCATCCAAGAAACTGACCAACCTGAAGTATGTGTTTTGAGTAGTTTTACTCTTAAAATCTGGCTTTCTTGAATACTTGCACTTTTACAAGCTTAAATCTCAAATCTCTGCGCAAAATGAACTGCAACCATAAAAGTTTGTTGCTTTTAATGGATATGCATATGTAGTGAAGGCTCAGACCTGTCCGATATAATAGTTTGTCCAATTGAACTAATCTATACATGATAGGTTGATAAGTTAATCTGAGTTGTATACCTCATTTTCAGAGAATTTTTGAGAGATTAAGATTGTATGTCTATCATTTATGTTATTTTTATGAGAAGTGATGAAGATAACGATGTATGTTGTACTTTTGCTGCTTAGTAGGTATGCCTCTACAAGCCCACACACCATTAAGAAACAATATACTTTCAAATCCAGATTTATTTGTTTGTGGTTAATTTAGTAGATCCTGTTTTAACTAATATGATGGGTCTTCACATTTTTACAGCAATTTCTGAAAGATATACTAAAAGACCTTTGTGTCTACAACAACAAAGGAACTAATCAAGGCACGTATGAACTGAAGCCGGAATACAGAAAATCTGGAGATTAAGCGACCTTCAAATAGGTTTTATTTGTGCTCATCCATTTGTTAACCTCGTTCAAATGATATGTAGCTTACTCATTTCAGTTTCTTCATTATGTTCAAGTTGCAAAATAAAGCAGCATGCATCTTGGTACAGCCTTTTCTGATTCTTCTGCACGTTTTTTTGTTTTGCAGATTTTGCTACATCACAATTTATTTGTGTTCCCTTAGTTGGAAAGCAGAACTGTATTAATTTTTGAACAATTTACGGTGTTATTGCAAAATTAACAAAAATTACAATGTGAAATTGCTCCGAAACTGGCAAATGGCACTAGAGGTTGATTTGTGCTGTGCATTGAATTCCCTAAACTCTTTCTGAAACATAAATAAGTGTATGCAACTTTGGATACTTGTAAGTCATTGGATGCATTTCTACTACTTCAAAGGTTGTAGATGTTTATAGTCATTAAGTTTACGCAACTTTGAATACATGTAAGTCATTGGATGCATTTATACTGCTCCAAAGGTTGTAGATGTTTATAGTCATTATATTGCCTTTTAGCACTCAGTTTTTGTGCAGTTGATTCTCATGTGCTCTAGAAAACTAACTTCAAAAGCAAAAGACTCGGTTTATCCTTCAATAATGTCGGTTCCTAAAATTTGGTAACAAAGTGTTCTTTCTACTAATCTTGCTTGGCTTATTAACATACTTGGCCTAGGGCCGCCTATTATTGTAGGAGTGCAATTAATAATTATGGGGATGGAGGAAGCATTAGCCCTAGTTCGTCTTAAAGGATTTCAACTTCATGCCACTAAATAAAAAAATTTCTTCTTGCATGTTTTCTTTCTCCATCCATACATTTTTTAAATTCTAGTTACAGTTGTTGAAATTATAGTTCTTAATAGTGTAATTCGTAGGTATTTTGGATTACATAATCCAGAAGTCAAAAATATTAATTTTATATATTTCAAATTATGTAATATAAAATATAAATTTGTAATAAAAATTTATATTCTGAATTATATAATTCGTAATATAAATTTAAAAAACAATACATAATTCAAATTATACATCTCATAATATAAATTGACTGTGATTGACTCTATTTCGTGTTAATTTCTATTATACGATTTCACAGTTTTATAATTTCTTACTAAAATAATTGCATGATACCATCTTTTCTTTTCTTTTTTTCTTAATTCATTTTATATAACCAAAATAATTTAGCAAAGAGAAAAAACAATGGCAAAACTTCCACGATATCCTGACAAACCTGGACAAACTATAAAAATATGAAAAACTAGGAAGAGACACGGGAAGTGACGAAGGCTGACATCTATCAGATTAAGGATTAGATGAGCCAAATCCTAAAGGCTCTGAAATCTTGAAAGGTCTGGGAGAGTCATCAACTGCCAAAACTGAAGAAGGGACTACTTCCTATCCTCAAGGTTCACACAAACAAGTTGCATTTCTCATTTTCCCTGTATAGCCTGCCTCAAGACTAAACTACGTCGTTCATAGACTACCAGGAATCTGATCAAACCTTGCTTTCGATGTCCGTGACCATCACCTTACCAACTAATGTTCAAAGGCCTCAATTAATACCCATATATTTGGTAAGAGGGAATAAGAAAGAATAAGAAAGAGAGGGTTATACTCCCTACACCACCCCACATTGTTCCCTGCACCACCACATACCAATAATATTATTTTTTAACAGATTTTAAAATCCGTTAAAATTTTCAAAAGTTTCTTAAGCGAATTTCGAAATTCATTTTCGAAAAATTTCTTAACGGATTTCAATATCTGTTGAAGGAAAATTTCTTTAACCAATTTCGTGGTCCGTTGAAAAATTTTTCAAAAAAACTTCAACGAATTTTGAAATCCGTGAAGACTTGAAAAATCTTTCAACATATGTCAAAATCCATTAAATAATTTTTCTTTTAACGGATATCAAAATCCATTGAAGAAAAAAAGTGAGGATGTAAGATTTTTTAAAATATAAAAATAATATTAGAATTTTTTTTTAAAATACAATATGTAGAAAGTAATGTGAGGTGGTGTAAAGAATAATGCTCTCTAAATGAAACAGCTACATTTGTAAGTCCAGAGTAACAGTACAAAGCAAAGCACTGCATGGCAGTGGGTCCGAGACAAGAGCTCCACCTCGTACATATATGCAAGTGGTATGTGCTGAAGTTGATTAAGGAAGAAGAGGATTTCTTTATGGGTTAAATATGTTTTTAGTCCCTATACTTTAAGACGATTTTGGTTTTAGTCCCTCTTTCAAACTAAGGTACAATTTAGTCCTTCAACTTTAGAAAACTCTGGTTTTAATCCTTTTTACCAATTCTTTTTTAACTTTATTTGTTGTTTCAAACACGTTTCATTATAATATTTGGATTGTTTATACTGTTTGACACATTTTTGTTTCAATGTTAACTGAGAAACGCATTTGAAACAGCAAATAAAATTAAAAAAATTTGGTAAAAAAGACTAAAACCCGAGTTTTCTAAAGTTGAAGAACTAATTGTACCTTAGTTTGAAAGAGGGACTAAAACCAAAATTGCCCCAAAGTGTAAGAACTAAAAACATATTTAATCCTTTATTAATTAACTTTTAATTTGGAACAATCGTGATGATAAAACTAGTACTATATTAATTACGTGTTCGGAAATAATTGAGGAAAACTAAGAAACGTTAGTGGTGATTTTTAATTGTCATTTGATGCAATATTATTTGGAATAAAGTAATTAGATAGGAACTAAGAAGCATGACAAATATTCAAAATGCTCCAAAAAGCTCAAATTGGCTTGTCATTAAAGGAAGTCACTGTCGATATAATGATTTTTACAACAGAAACACTCAGGCAAAACTTTAAAACTGAGAATTACAAAATAAAACCTTTCAACACGTAAATTCCATGTCACTGCCAAGACACCGAGGAAAAAAAACAGAAACACGTTGCCATGTTTCAATGCACACATTTAGAAACATAAGAAAGAGAGAAAGTTCACGAGTTGGGTATTTTTTATCTTTACAAATATTTGATCAACAGCCATATGACAACAACCAAAACCACTATACCGATCACTGATAGAAGCATGCACAAGCAGGAGCAACCACCCTTGGTACGTTTGTTCAAAACTGCCAAGTTCTTTTGCACTCGCTGTTTACACATCATAAACTCGAAAGGTCAGTTGCAAGCTACTTCATTTCTACAATATCTCAAATCAAGAGCTAAAACTACTTTTTAAATAAATGCATCAGAAATACGTATATTAACATATGTAATTATCATTCGTTTATTTTCACATACTTTTGCTTTCTATGCCACGTGTCAAATATTAATTTGAAACTTCCAAATTAAAGTGTTCATCATAGGTAAAGGAAATGCAAATATATTTGAAGAAAATTTACTAAATATTGTTATACAAAAACATTTATCTTCTGATAAAAACGTAACACTATGAGCAGAAATCCCCACAAATCTATAATTGACAGTGTATAATAATGAAAGTCTATTTATCCCAAATAAATATGATTTTATAGCTAAACCGCTACCACAAAAAAGAGTGACCAAATAATGTGTGCCTGTGTCGTGTATTTGAAAGGAGGTTAAATTGATTCACTTTCAAAATAGCAATTTAAAGATAATATACCTATCAGAATGAAGGAATTTATAGACTGAAAAAGATAAGACATAATGAAGAGAAGAATATCACATGATTCCACCAAATCGTGCATGTTGTAAATCCATGCCATAAATTCATCTTTCTTACGCTTAAAACAAGTTATGATTCCAAATATAGAAGTTATAGTGAGAGTGTTACCCTCAGCCGCGAATCTGTAACATCTACATGTTCGTCTAAGTCATCCTAGCAAAAGAAGAGAAATGATTAGATTTCAGAACTGATAGGAGATGGACTGTAAAAGGAGCAAAGAAAAATAACACTTGGGAGAACATACAATGAGTCTGGTGTGTAGATCCAGCTCTTCATTCACTGCCAACGCAATATGTTTAGTACTGATTACAGTCTCCTCCAATTTCTCAAGGCCATCGTCTTGTTCTGCTTGAATAACACATTTGCAAATTAATATAAAAAAAAGCAGACTACAATTGATATTTTTAAATTTCAAACAATTCAAAGTGACCTTTCATAATTTGCCGTTGAAGACCAACTAGTCCACTGTTGTCCAGGCCAACAGTTCTGCTCATTGCATCGGATTTTATTTCTGGCCCAAGCAAACTATCCCTATTTGCAAAGCTTGACATGTTTAATGTTGAAGCCATTTGGTTAACTTTGGTCCTCAAGTTTCCAAGCATATCCTTGCGACGATTCATCTCCTTCTCAGTTCTGTGCATTATTGACAAGGAAACACTTCAATAACAAACATGCAATTTAGCATAAAAGAGATAGTCAAGATCAGAAGGTTTCACAAAACATTTATTTCAAAAATACACAGTATGACATGACTACAACCCAATAGTATTCCAGGTCACTATGCTCTGCCATAATACCATTGAACTTTTCCCGATCAGTATAGGAAATAACTAAACACTCACTTCGCAGGGACCTTTGACAAAAGAGATTGCAAGCTATCAAGCCTGGTCCCTAATATTGTGATCTTCCTTCTTATAGCAGATCCATGTCGCTGGGTTTCGGGACCAGATGCAGGAAACGAACTCCGTTCAGCAATCATGCCAGTGATATCATCAGCAAGTTTTACAGCTTCATTATATTCCTTCATCCAAGAGTCTGAAGAAGATGCCATTTTCCTGAAAATAAGATGCAAAAGGAAGAAAACCAAACTCAGAACCAAGGTACGGACATTTCTCATTTTATAGAATAAATAATCTATAGAAGTCCTATCTTCCTATCTAACAGATTTCACATTGAATGCAGAATATATAATACAAGAAATAAAAAATTATGTAAAATCAATAATTCTGTAAGTTGAGAAATCTTCTAGTGTACTTGATAAATAATTTTCCAGTCTTCACTATTAACGTGAGATAAATTTTGTCAGGCTAGAGAAATTCCTAAAACACAGAGTCATAAAGTAGCTTATGACACAATGACCCCCACTTATGATAATTTAACATTCCACATCCTACTAACTACTCTGGTGCCTCAAGACCAAGCTACGATAGCCATGCGATAGTGCAAGAATATCATGATAATAAAGATACAGACAGATTAAGTCACAATGGTATTCTAAATTATTACAGCCATTGATTACTTTGACTTGAATAAACAGCAGTGAAAGTAAATCAAGGTACTTTTTACACGGTGCTTCATGAAGTTACTCCATCCTTCCCCAATAAGTTATCTCAGCCTTCTTACAAAAGAGGAAGAGACTGATCAGTCAAAGTTACCTCTACAAATGAACCAAGTCTCGTTCAAGTGCAGCAGAACATAATGGATCACTCATTATGAGCTAAACTATAGAACCCTTCTGCTTTATGTTAACCATTGCAGCTTTGCCCCCGCTAAAAGTTCAATAACATATTTGAAAATGGAAAAAGGTTTTCCTAATCAAAATAGGAAACTATATGATCAGCTAATGTCATGATGAAGGATCAGAATATGTGTCAACAACATTGTTCTGTATAGACTGAGAACTTCCGAAGCATGGATACAGACTCAGAAAGAGACATCAATAATTTCCAAAATATAGGATACAGCAGCACAAATACACACACTGACCATTGTTATGAATTAGTTAAATTGACAATCAAGAGAATATTCAAAATCATCTATTAAAAAGTTAGTCAAATATAACAATCTGCACACATTATTTTCTGATACAAAAATGGATCTAATCCTTCCATCTAAAATCCAAAAAGTGAAAAGAGGATGTAATTCATTTAAGATATTTAACCCCCTTGTATATTACCATCATTGAAAAAGACATCCTCTATGTTAGATTCATCTAAATAAAAACTTAAATAGAGAAGGAGAAACGCAAAATGTAGATTTGAAATAGACGGTTTGTTTGTTTAAAGAAGAAATAGAAACTTACACAGTAAGTTTCTTACTTTCTAACTGCTTGAAAAAATCATTGCTTCTACCCTCATTCTAACCCTTTATTTTTATAATACAATGGTCTAATAAATAATTCACATTTAACTATTAAATCAAGAGAAAATGAAGGTGAAAATAAGTAACTCTCATAGACTTACACTTTGAATAACTTGATCCCTCATTAATATATCAATCCAAGAATCTCCACATTCCAAATGTCCAATCCTGATGGATGAGTGAAGGAGGTGTTCATATCTCACATCCAACATATATATGACAAAAATAAAACTTAATCAAACTTATGAAGGCGTAGCAATCATAGCCTCAAAATCCCACCTTTATGCCAACACCAGCATCAACATAATTCTTACCAAATATGAATCTTGACCAATATCTCGACCCCTTATACCAGCACGCCAGACTGATTACTTCAACAACATATTCATATACAAAATCCTAATCTACACCACAATTGCCGCAAACCTCAACATGAATAAAGGCATAGCACCGGGGGACGACGGGAGACGAGGCTTTTAATTTCATCATGATCACAAATGGAAAACTACAAAATCCCCCCCTCCCCCCATCATGCGATATGCGGAAAATCAATCACAAAAACATGTACCGAAATCAGATACAAATCGCTCAATTCAGAAGACCTAGAGCTAAACCAGCAACTCGAAAACAACGAGAACGAAAAACAAAAGTGGAAGAAGATCGCAAAAGGAGAATTGAATTGAATTGAAACTTACGCGCTAATGATGGTGAAGAAAGCAACTCTGTCTTCTGAATTAGGGTTTGTGAATAAAGAGGAAGGAGGAGTTTGGTTTTGAAGAAAATGATGGATAAAACGTAGTTTTGAGATCGGCGTAAAGGCGGAACCACCAACCGGCACCGTTTGTCTGAAACAGTCGTCGTTTCAGGTAAGTGGGACGAAAAAAATCTGTTGCCGAGCACAGTCGTTTATGGTGTCCCTTATATATATATATATATATATATATATATAATTTTTTTACTTTATCATTGTAGCATTATCTATCGGTTTTTATGAATGAATTTAGAGGGTGAATTTTAAAATATAAAATTATATATTTTTTCATTTTCTAATTATTGAAATTTAATATAATCTTTTATTTGATTGTCATATAAAATAAAATATACAAAAATTACGTTTATATATATATATATATATATATATATATATAAATTTGTCATTTAATTTATGGATATTTAACTTAAATTATTATTGAATTGTAAATGTTTTTTCAATATTATTTTAATGTGTGTAATTAATAAGAGAGAGTATAAATCGTCTAAGGATAGATGGTAATTTTTGATATACTCATCATATAGTCAACATGTTCAAAATTGATTCAACATTTACAAGATAAAAAAGGAAAAGTGGTCGTTGTTTGGGCCGATGTCTAACCTTATGAAAAACTAGCGAACCTCGACATAAATTGATTATGGACCGAGTTGGCATTCAAAGACCGACCTAGAAGATTAGGTCAAGAATTGGGCCTACATTCATCGAGTAGTTAGTTTAAATTTCATTAACAAATCTTATTGTATATGAGAGATTTGATGTTTTGGTTATTATCTTTATATTTCTTTATTTTGTTATTATATTTTATAATTGATATATTTCTTAAGAATAATTAATTTGTAACTGATTTATTTATAAATAAAATGTTAACTCCTACACTCAAGGGACAATTATTTTGGCTTAAGGTTGGTTATTAACGTGAGTAAAAGAATTCACTATATCTTTTGTCTTCAGCTTAAGACTCTTAGCTTTTTATCAAACCAAATTTTCATCCAATCATGGGATTCGGTAAAACTTGATCTTGACCCTGCTCACTATAAGAAACTCATTATCATGATGAATATAATGTTACCAATGAGAAGCATTGGTGCTTTGAAGTAATTTTGATGATGATGCAAGTGAAAACTTGAAGATCCTCGTGTAAATGATTAAAAGCATTCAAAGACCGACCTAGAATATTAGGTCAAGAATTGGGCCTACATTCATCGAGTAGTTAGTTTAAATTTCATTAACAAATCTTACTATAAACGAGACATTTGATGTTTTGGTTATTATCTTTATATTTCGTTATTTTGTTATTATATTCAGTAACTGATATATTTCTTTAGAATAATTAATTTGTAACTGATTTGTTTATAAATGAAATGTTAACTCCTACACTCAAGGGACAATTATTTTGGCTTAAGGTTGGTTATTAGCTTAGGTAAGAGAATTCATTGTATCTTTTGTCTTCAACTTAAGACTCTTAGCTTTTTATCAAACCAAATTTTCATCCAATCATAGGGTTCGGTAAAACTTGATCCCAACCCTGCTCACTATAAGAAACTCATAACCATGATGAATATAATGTTACCAATGAGAAGCATTGGTGCTTTGAAGTAATTTTAATGATGATGCAAGTGAAGACTTGAAGATCCTCGTGTAAATGATTAAAAGCATTCAAAGACCGTCCGAAAAGATTAGGTCAAGAATTGGGCCTACATTCATTGAGTAGTTAGTTTGAATTTCATTAACAAATCTTACTATATATGAGAGATTTGATGTTTTGGTTATTATCTTTATATTTCGTTATTTTGTCATTATATTTTGTAACTGATATATTCCTTAAGAATAATTAATTTGTAACTGATTTGTTTATAAATGAAATGTTAACTCCTACACTCAAGGGACAATTATTTTGGCTTAAGGTTGGTTATTAACTTGAGTAAGAGAATTCATTGTATCTTTTGTCTTCAACTTAAGACTCTTAGCTTTTTATCAAACCAAATTTTCATCCAATCATGGGGTTCGGTAAAACTTGATCCCAACCCTGCTCACTATAAGAAACTCATTACCATGATGAATATAATGTTACCAATAAGAAGCATTGGTGCTTTGAAGTAATTTTGATGATGATGCAAGTGAAGACTTGAAGACTTGAAGATCCTCGTGTAAATGATTAAAAGCATTCAAAGACCGACCTAAAAGATTAGGTCAAGAATTGGGCCTACATTCATTGAGTAGTTAGTTTGAATTTCATTAACAAATCTTACTATATATGAGAGATTTGATGTTTTGGTTATTATATTTATATTTCGTTATTTTGTTATTATATTTTGTAACTGATATATTCCTTAAGAATAATTAATTTGTAACTGATTTGTTTATAAATGAAATGTTAACTCCTACACTCAAGGGACAATTATTTTGGCTTAAGGTTGGTTATTAACTTGAGTAAGAGAATTCATTGTATCTTTTGTCTTCAGCTTAAGACTCTTAGCTTTTTATCAAACCAAATTTTCATCCAATCATGGGGTTCGGTAAAACTTGATCCCAACCCTGCTCACTATAAGAAACTCGTTACCATGATGAATATAATGTTACCAATGAGAAGCATTGGTGCTTTTAAGTAATTTTGATGATGATGCAAGTGAAGACTGGAATACTTGAAGATCCTCGTGTAAATGATTAAAAACATTCTTTGTAGAAACAATGATATAGGATTAATTTTGATGATGTAAAAATACTTAGAAGTTTTCTTGTTTAGGGAATGTTTGTGCATATAAGTAATTATTTGGTGTAATAATCTATTATCACGAGCCTATTTGGAGAAGAGATGCTCACACAGATAATCGATTATTCAATAATCGATTATCTCTGTCTGATTTAGTATTGCCTAAGTCGCGTAGATAATCGATTATTCTTCAATATAATCGATTATCACTTTTTGAAAACCCCATAGCAGACACAAATAATCAATTATCACTGGTGGTTGTGAGATGTCTTTTCAGTTTTTGACCATGTACGAACCTTAGGCTATAAATATTGTTTTCCACAACTCTTAAAAAATAACTTTTCATTTGAGAGTATTAGAGTTATGTGCCTAAGGGAACTCTATGTGTGTGAAAAGGAATCTAAGCCACTTGAAAATACAAATATGCTCTGAGGAAGTTTTCAAGTGTTAGTGTTTCTCATATCAAGCTTTGTGAATAGGAGAAGCTCGCGCTTAGTGTGTTTAAGGTTGGAGCAGTTCTCTTCAACTTGATTGAGTATGTTCTTCCGTTCGTTTGTCGAAGGAAGGTGTTTTTTTGTTCTCTGTTTAATTTGATTATTTAATTGTAATATGCAAACTACTTTTTAGTGAAATAGTTCATCACTCTTTATAGTGATTAACAATTGGACGTAAAATCTTTTGATTCGAACCAGTATAAAAATCTGTGTTAATTTTCTTTAACCCTATCTCTTTAGCACTCAAACTATTTGTTAAAAGTCTTAAAAGAAAATCAAGATTTCAAAAAGAACCATTTTAACTTAGTTTTTGACCGTAACACGCTTTTCTGCTCTAACTCGCTTTTATTCCATTGCGTGATACCAGTTGTTAAGAACCAACATACAAGAATTAGCGTCAATAATCATGAAGATGAAGATAATGACAATGATCTGACTATGCAACAGATCATACGAAACATCGATGAGTTGCAGCGAGAGAATAAGGAATTATGTAAATGTTCCAAGGAAGTCATGCTTAATCAAAGATTGAACGTGAATACCTGTAGAAGGTGATGGAGGAATCATGTCAGCACATGAAAGAGGCTTTTCATTAGTACCAGAATTTGAAAAGGCTAAACGAAGAGTTACGTCAATGGATGTAAGACCATGAGAATTCCCAAGATCGACAACATAGGCACGTCAACTAGGAGTAAGGACTACTATAAAAACAACCTTTGACGTCTGCTATTTTTTACCTTTGACGTCTACCCAAACTCTAACATCATAGTGGAATACATCAATTTGACGTCAGAAGAAAAAAAAGATGTTGTGGAAAATCTAAAATATCTGACATCCAAGACCGTTGAGCGCAATTTTCTAGGATGGTGAAAAAGGGGCTAAATTGACGTCAGAATTTACCTTGACCGACGTCAATGGATGTTTGTTAATCATCCTATGTCTTTTTAAATAAATCATTCATTTTTACAGTTTTACCAAACTTAAAAAGCATAAAAGCAACAATTTAATATTTCATATATCCTGAACTCAGTTTCAACTTTGTATTTATTAATCAAAACTATGAACTAAAGTTATCACAAGTAAAACTAAAAATTAAAGTTAACAAAACTTAAATTATTAAAACTAAACTAATGTATGTCCTAACTTAATCGCTTTAAAAGATACGTTATCCACTATTATCGTATCTCCTTCATTGTGGCTTCTGTTATTAGTTATGAATTATTGAAGCACTACAATAACAAGACAACTTTATTATGTTTGCATTCTAATAAGTTGAATGTAATTTGTGATATGTGAAAAATATATTATTACCTCAGTCTAGTCATCTTTAACTGCTTGAATGATAGTCTTGATCTAAGACATGACATAATAGTTACATGCCCATGAATATAACTGTTTGTTACACTAAACATGACAAAGAAAATATATAAAGGTCTAAAATTCACATACGAAAATTATTAACTTAAAGATCAATGAGTTTCAACCTTTGGATACAGTATTTGAATTTGTTGCGCTTTGGGCCTACCCACAACTATAATTAAATTTGAAAGATTTGAAACATAGGTTGATACCTTAATATCATAATGAATTGTTATGAAAAAAATGTAACACTTACGTTTGTAACAAGGATTTCAAGTCAGGTTTCATCTTCTTGAGTAGGGGATAAAATCATACAATTATGCATTGATTTGGTATGATCACCATCAATTACCAATGGGCCCTATCATGAATCACAAATATTGAGTCGATTAATTAAGTAAACCTTCATAAAATTGTACAATTAACAACACATATTCATCAATGTATGGCCTGATGTACATCTCTCTTTTGGACTCAGTCATTAATGTTTGCAAATTTGATTGCTTGAATTCAATTGTGTTTCCATAAGGTTGAATGGTCTAAGGTTCAAAAAATCCATACATGGATGTCCAACCTTAGCCCACAATGATAGTGTTCATGTACCTATAATGATAAAGTTGAGTATATATATTAAAAAGTAACTAAATATTTAAATAGGGAAGACAATGAAAAATCTTACATGCACCATAGTTATAGGATTGAAATATTTAACATCCTTTCTCCATCAATGACCTCTAATGCATCATTAATATTCTTAAATCCCACTATAGTTTTATCCAACCTGTATAATTTTGTTATCAGCTTTGCTAGAGGATAATCCTCTATTTTTCCATGTCATTATCTTCATAGATCACAGGTTCATGCATGGGTTGTTTCTTAAAACAAGAGAACTGGAATAAACATTTAAAAAGTTATGAATAATTTATTTCTAACTTTCACATAAAATACTAAGAATAACAATATAATACACGTGGTGAGCCAAGGTATGACATGATCAAAGCTTTAGGTCAAGCTATAAATGTGTCTAAGGCCTCCCCACGAATTGGATTTCAGAAATTAGCACAAACACTTGGGCGTGTGGATCTCGGACTTCGTCAATAGTCACACACGCGTAGTGGGGCAATAGAAGATCACCATGAATAGTCTACCGTCCTGCAAGTTGTCGACCTATGATTGATAACAATTGATTTTACCGTTATTTGTGACTTAATTTTTACTAAATGAACCATTTTTGACTTAAAAACTTGCTTAATCTCGTGTTTTTGGTTTAAGTTGTGATGAAGAGAGTTGATGTTAGAACTTATATTTTTATCACTAATTCCCTTGATTTTGTAGGAAATTGGAATGATTTGGAAGAGGAGTTGAAGTACCTAGGAGTTAGAACTCAGAAAGGACTGAAAAAGCACCAGAAAGAAAGATCGTAGGATGCCTGAGCGCCCTTTTCTGGGCCCTCAGCGCTAGAGGCTCGCATTGACGCCTGACTGTGCTGAAGCCTCACATTCACGCCTGGGCGCCCTTCCTGAGGCGCCGAGCGCCAGTTTTTCAGAGCCATTCCACGTCTGGGTATTGAGCGTCATCCTCTCGCACCACCGCCCGACTGCCCTAAGTTGGGGCGCTGAGCGCCAGAGACGTTGGCTTGGACTTTGTTTTTGCATTATTTAAGGACTTGAATGTCTTAGGGTTTGTATCTTTTGGCAGTAGAGACACAAAAACACACTTTTTGACTCTCTGAAGGAAGAATTGAATGTGGAAGCTCTCATCTTCAGTTTTTAGGGTTTATATTTCATTCTTATTCCATTGTACATCTAGGTTTCTCCATGATAATGGGGAACTAAACCTTATTTATTGTTGGGGGATGATGTAACCTTGTGAACTCTCATGTATTTGAATTGATTATGATTTATTTATGCTTCTTTCATTAATTCTTAGGGATTTTCTTATTTGCTCTATGCTTGTTGTGTTTAACCCATTCGTGAAATGATTAATGGTTTTATGTGATATTGAAAAATACATAGAAACCTAGATCTGGAGACTTTCTCCCAAGGGAACTATTGCCAGACATAGGGATAAAATGCTTGGTTGTCTTAAGCTTCCATTCGTAATGCATAATTAATTATTAGGGATGCAAGACATTGTGGCCTAGTAATTAAGGATAGGCTTCTTTCACCGAGACATCGGGTTCTAAGTAATTTAGAAAGTGACATTGACATTAATGAAGAAGATGAATTCTTATATACATGAGAGCGATTAGGTGAAATCTAAACCCCAACAACATATTCATCCCATACTAAAATCAATAATTCAATTTTGCGTTTCTCTTTAATTGATCACAATTGCATTCATATTTACTTTTTCTGCATTATGCATTCTAAACCACAAAAATTTGTTCTTAAAGTCCTAATTAGTTAAGTAATTACACAATTATTTAGTGTTGTGAGTCTCTTGGGAAATGATATTTGGTCTTACCAAACTATTATTACTTGATACGATTCAGTACACTTGCTGAAGTCTTAACAATGATCACTGATAACGGTTGAAAAACCGTTATTTTCATATGCTAATTTGGACTAAATTACGCCCTTTATTGCTTAGAATGAGCTTGAAATCAGACAAAACTCAATAAATGAGTCAGCCGAGGGTCAAAAGCTGTTTTTAGCGATTTTATGCTTGTTTTGCATTGTTTTGCAGCAAAATTGACAGAAGTGAAGATTGGGAATAAAGATGAAGGTTATAGGCTCAAGAAAAGAGAGAAAATCAGAGAAAAGAAGAGTCTAGGCACCGCCCAGCGGTAAACCCCTGGCGCCGGGCGGTCAAACGGGAGGAGAAGACACTAATTTTGGGCGCCGGGCGGCAGACCCCTGTCGCCAGGCGGTTTTGCGGCACGAGGGAAACCGCCGGGCGATAGACCCCTACAGCCGGGCGATAGACCCCTACAGCCGGGCGGTGGTGCGATTCAAGGTCCACCGCTGGACGACAAAGTGTGACGCTGGGCGGTGGTTAGCTGGGCTTGGGCCTATTTTTCTGCTGCGCTTCTCACCTATAAATAGCCCTGTTACGAATTTCAATTCATTCTTTTGACAGAGGAAGGCGGCCATACCTACTTTGCACTCTTTGGAGAGGATCTGTTGGATGCTTAGGCTCATTTTCGTCTTTTCTAGGGTTTGCTTTCCATTCTTCCATTATTTTCATCTTGGTTTACCATGACTATGGTGAACTAAACCCTTTTTGTTGTTGGGGGAACAATGTAATCTTTTGATACTCTTGATTATTGAAACTCTTGTTTAAATTATATGTGTCTCATATGCGTTTATTATCAATTGTTGGAGTCTCATACTGTGCTTAATGCTTTTATCGTTTAACTCATTCGATAATCGTTGTTTGACTTTATTGATACGGGGACGTACAGTAATGACATGAACTGGTGAGATTTTTCCTTGGTTAAGCAATACCGCCTAGGGATAGGGGAGTAGGACGACCAATTGTATTTGCTTCTGTTTGTAATGCGTTGCTAGTTGCTAGGTGAGGCTAGGGATAGCAAGCCGGTAATTAGTAATAGGCCCTTTTCGCCGAGGGATCGGGTTAAGGGGAGGCCAAGAAAGTTTGCATGCAATTAGATAATAACGCCGTTTAAACAAGAGGAGTAAATAAAAGAGAGAGGACTAGATGAAATTGTAAACCCCCAACAACTCCACTCATCCATTGCTCAAATCTCGTCAATTGAATTACGCATTGCATATTTATTTTCTATCATTGCATCCACCACAACTATTGATTTTTCTCCGTAAGTCTTACTATTTTGATTCACGCGAACGATAAGGCCTTTCGAGTCTCATGGGAAGAACGATAATGGGATTTACCATTTTTATTACTTGATACGATTTGATACACTTGTCAATCTGCTAAGAATCACTACACGCGTAGGATCTCCATCAACCAATAGCTCATATTGACATGTCGCCATGATCTGCAGCAAAGCATGAGCTTTTGGTGCTCACATGATGTCCTATTGGATCTTAAGTGGGGAAACCATCTATCAAGAGTATCATATGATTATTCATGACTGTTTTGAAGTTGAAAGCTTTTGCTATAATTCACAACACAATAATGAACTATTATACTTTAACTGATCAACAAATTCACTTCAGAGCTTGTCACAAACACTTCATAGCAGAATTTAAATCACAAATTGATGCTACTCATCTTGCACTCGAGCTCTATTTAGATTTGTCATAGCTCTTACGGTGTGCAAGCATTGAACATTGATTCATATTAGCTCATAAACACAAAACACAAAAAAAAGGTAAGAAACTAGAAATTAAATGACAAAATAAGCAAAGCACAAGACTAAAACATGAAAGAATGTGATTTCACACTAAAAATGACTAAAAGGATTCACCAAATTAAAATGATCAAAACACTGACTCAAGGCACTGACTCAAGCACATAACAAGCAATTTGGAAACCTAAACACAAAAATGGAGATTCAAAAACGAACAAACATATTTGAATCTCTTTCAAACATTTAAACAAACAGTTTATGATCAGATTTAAACATGACACTAACGACAAAGGAAAAAGGTTTAATCGGTGGAAAATGATGTTTAATCGATGAGAATGGAATACAATCGGTGAAAATGGTTAAGGCAAGGAGAAAAATGAGGCACAGAGAATGTAATGGAGTATCTATGATGAGGAAAACTTATGGAGAAGATGAGAACTGAAGATGTGGCTTTCGAGATGGAGAAATGCTCTCGCGAGAGAGAAAATACAGAGACTGATATGAATGAAGCTTCGAGGAAAGAAATGTTGAATGATGTGGAGGGAAGGCTCTGACGCGTGCTATAGAGAGATGAAGTGGCTTCTGATGCGCGGATGGAGTGTAGCGCTGAAGTGGCTGATGACTAGTGAGGCAACGTGGAGGAGAGAGAAACACAAAGGAAAATGGAGGAAAGTGTGCTTGGAAGGTGGCTAGAGGAAGTCCTTGGACTCTCTAGCCTGACTTTCAAGAAAGAATTGATTCTGATTTCAGAAGTCTAATTCTCATTATGCTCAAAAGTGAAGAATACAGAGAGGAGATGGGTATTTATAATAACTCATGTTCCTTGCAAGTTGATACATGTATACAATAAAATGTAAAATTACAAAAATAAGACATTGAAAAAGGTACGTGAGGCAGTATTGCATGATTGTCGTTCTCCAAGGTCATGGACTGAAGTCTTTCTCCAAGTGTTCTTTGTATTTCTTGTTGTTGTTGGAGGCATTCCATAAAGCATTTCTCAATAACAATCATGCGTTGGTTAAGTATCTCCTCAATTTGGAGCTCTAACTTCCTCAATGCCTCCTGACTCAAGGATTTTGTAGTTCTTTGTGCAGGGTCAAAGTAGTCTTTTAGTCCAATTACACCTCCAATGCCACACACATGACCTGGGTGCTCTAGCTTTCCAATGATCGCTATAAGAATATCCTCCCTACCTTGGCTAACAAATGAACCTTGAGTTTGTTGCTCAACCAACTCATCCTGCATATCATAATGAAGTTTGTTACATAAAATTCATTTGAATTATGGTTTTGGGTTAAAAGTTTGTATTTAAAATTCTTTCTTATATTAGTTGAGCTGATTATGATGTCATTTGTCTATCGAACTTAGTCCGTGTAGCCTTCGACATCTCATACCTAGCAGGTGCAGGTGCTAGGTGTAACAACCCATTACAGAGTTTCACTTGAAGTTTAAAATACGGTTAAATCTGGTACCCTCGCGAAAAATAATTAAAAAAATCGTTTATTGGGAAACTTTATTCCAATTGGTAATAAAAACTTAACCATAATTTAGGTTCATTATAAAATAAACTTCAAAGTCCAAAATTACAATTAGAAAAAACATACCCAAAGGTTCCCAACTTCTCTTGTCACTTTAGCTATTATCGACATCATTTGCAACTGCATATGCTCCCGTATAACACACACATTATATGATCATCACACATCCACAAACAAAGAAAGGGTGACCAACCAAAAACTTAAGAAATTAAACAATTACGTATACACTCACCCAACAAAAAAAATGTTGAATCATGCATCATAAAATAATTCATACATACACTTATAATGATACCATCAACCCATTTCATATGTTAGGTCTTTTATTCCCCATAACAAACTGTAACTCTAACCTCACTCAGAGTCATTATAACTGCTTCCATAAGTCTTACGAGTACAATTACACTTACATAAGCATAAGCCTTACAAGATTGAATTAAAAGTATATGTTTTTTACTAATATAGGTTTTTTTCTTATTTAATTCAATCTTAGAATGAAAAGTAAAATAATTTAAACTACTACTAAGTTAAGTGAGTGAAATATACCAATATAAGAAATTACACTAAAAATGATCTAAAATTGCCTAACTAAGCTAATTTTGTAAAAATCAAATAAAAGACTCTCTTAACTAAATCTAAGCTAAAAACTACTAATTGACCACTTAAACTAACCCAAAGTAATGCAAATAGACATGAAAAAACATTCAGGATTTAGGGACTTACTAGGATACACATTGGGTTGTGCAAATAGTTAGTACAAGAACACAAGGCTTAACCAAGATATTGGCCTCAATCTTCCAGGTCCAAACAATTTACAATAAAAATATAATGGCCCAAAAATATAAGGCCCCAAAAGGCTAAACCTATTCACATATCTATTATATATTACATTTTTACAAACAAAGAAAGAAAATTAGGCCTTGCCATTGGCCTAAGTTGCAAACCTTAGGGGTGATTTCCATCACTCCTCTAAACTTGCTACCTTTATCCAACCCTATTAATTTGTTTCATAAAGAAGGAGTAGCTAGGTACGACTTTTGTAAAAGAAAAAAACTTTTTGAAAGGAGAAAACATTAGATACAACAACAAAGATAAAGATATACTATACACAACAATAAGGGAAAGAGATACCTGACATTTGAGGAAAGGGATTGAGAATGACTTCACTTGAGCAATGATAGACTTCCTAAACAAAGGAAGTCCAAACTCAATTCCAGAGGAGATAATCCCTTTCAAGTAATCAAAATAGTCAACAACAATGCATATACGCTAGATTTGTCAACTTTAATGTTAGTGATCTTATTCCTTTTGTAGGAGGAACAAATGATGAAGCAAAACCTCTAGATTTGAAGACAAATTGTTTCTAAGAGGGAGGTGATGATTGCAAAGCTCTAGCTATGAGACTGACCATAAAAGCCATGGTCAAGCACATAAAATAAATTGGGATACAACTAAGTTAAGTAGGCCTAAGATTTTATCTCATGGATCAAAATCAATGTAAACAATTAGAATAAGTCCCCTCAAATGTTTCTTCATTTCTTCTATTCCACTTTAACCAAAACCCTTCATTTACTCCTTCAAAATCATCACTGATAAAGGTAAAATCAATACACAAATACAAACTCACTTATATATATAATTAAAAACCTCATCAACATAACAAGAAAGAAATTTCTTTTTTGAAAAGAAATCATGTTTTTTAAAGCTCACCTTTAATTTCCACTCATTATCTTTGTTGCTTAAAGCTCTTGTCCTCCCACCTCTCTCTTATCCCCCTCTCTCCTAAACCCTATCAATTTCAAAATAATCTCTATAAAACCCCAACACATCCAATTCCACATGATCCAACTAATTTGAAGTGGTGTCGAGTCTCTAAATAACCAAAAACCATCACTCAAATGCATGTCGATGAAGAGCCAAAACACGAAAGTGAACCATCATAACTTATAATAATTTTATTATTTTTAGTCTTACTGATGTGAAAAATGTGAAGATGAAGATGGTAGCTGTTATGTGGAGTAGAAGAAAAGAAAAACCTATTATAACAAAAGATACACAACTTTTAAAAAAAATTAATTTAGTTCACAAAATTAGATTTTGTCACCTGAGAATATATGACGTGTCAATATATCATACATTCTAGTAAAATACTAGTGTCGTTATCATATAAAAAAATTAATAGAATTAAATTTAAAATTAATACAATTAAATTAAATAAGAGAGATTAAATTTATTATTTTCTAAAAGGAAAATTAAAGTTTCGAGTTAGAATCAATTCTAATTTCATATTAAAAATGGAAATATCTTTAACTCTTAAAAATTTAAGCACTTCATAATTAAATATTACAATTTTTAATTATGTTTCTTTTTCTATTTTTTAATCAAAGTTGTAATATATTATACAAGTTGTAAAAATATTTGTTTCCATATTATTTAAAAATAAAGGAAATTGCGAAAAGAGAAAAGTCAAAAACGGTAAAGGTGTGTGGATACCGCGTTGCGTTGCGTTACTCAGCAGTGATAACATTGATTGATTGATGCCACCGAAGATCCTTCCTATATAATCATCCATCCATTCGCATTCAAACGCGCTTTCTTTCTCTCTCTCTCTCTCTCTCTCTCTCTTCATATTCGATCGAAGAAACTCGAACGAAGGAAGAAAAGAAAGAGCGACTTTTCTCACCGAAGAACAAATCAATGGCCGATCAACTCACCGACGAACAGATCTCCGAGTTTAAGGAGGCTTTTAGCTTGTTCGACAAGGACGGCGATGGTTTGCTCTCTCATGCTTTGAGTGTTTAATTTGATTCTGGCGATTGCGCTTTTCATAAATCGGTCGCAAATTAGGAAATTACAGAGTCTGATATTTTTTTCTCTCTCTTAAGATCGCTTTCATTTTCAATTTAGTTTTCTTAGATCTCGATTATTATCATTATTAGTTTAAATCTACGAATTAGGAAGGTTTATATGAATCAACCAATTAGAAATAAAGGGACGGATGATACTATTGGAAAATTGTTGTTTGTTTCAATTTTTTGTTTTTTATAGGTGAATTGCATGTAATGTCGTGATTTTTTTATATAGTTCCGGAAAGAAAAATGTTTTTTTTAAGGTTGTAGGTCATGTTATGTATGACGTTTTGGTTTATTCAATTTTGGGAAAAGAGAGAGAAGAAAGGAACAAATAGTAGCTTGTAGGTGGTTTACTCGTTATTCTACATTTTTTCTGTACTTTCTGGTCAATAATATGTGATGATCAAGATCATGATGCTAACGGGGGAAATCAGGAACACAGCTTCATAGATGACAACGTTTGACTGTATTATATAGTACGTCGACCCTGAAATTGATTGAATGAGAAAAGTTTATTATAACATTATATCCTCTGTGGGAGTGACTGGTTAATGATATTAATGTAACTAATATCGAAACAGACTTGTGAAATATGGATTAGGCTGTGAATTAGAAGCTGTTAATGATTTTATTGTATATGGGTTGAATTTTCAGGTTGTATCACAACTAAGGAGCTCGGAACTGTTATGCGTTCATTGGGGCAAAACCCAACTGAGGCAGAACTCCAGGACATGATCAACGAAGTGGATGCTGATGGGAATGGTACCATTGACTTCCCTGAGTTTTTAAACCTCATGGCCAGGAAGATGAAGGACACTGATTCTGAGGAGGAGCTCAAAGAGGCATTCCGGGTATTCGACAAGGATCAAAATGGGTTCATCTCTGCTGCTGAGCTCCGCCATGTGATGACAAACCTTGGAGAGAAGCTCACTGATGACGAGGTTGATGAGATGATTCGTGAGGCTGATGTTGATGGTGATGGCCAAATAAACTACGAGGAGTTCGTTAAGGTGATGATGGCCAAGTGATCAAGTTATGTCCAAAAAATTCTAAATGAAGAAATGTTGATTATGACGAAATGACGAAAAAAAAGGACTTAGATTTGAGTTTTGTAACAGTGATGTATTAGTTCTTGTCCTTTCTTCTTCCCCACATTTTTATTTGGTGGTTTTGAATCCAATATTAAAACTAAAATTAGTTGTAGCTGTTGTAAGTCCTGCTACTAATACCTTAGTATGTCTTGTAATTTTATCCAAAAAAAAGTTTGTAATGTTAATGTCACTTCATTTTCTACCACTCCTTTGGTTTTTTGAGAGACGTGGAAAATTTTTTTTCAGTGGTTTTCTAATTATGGTTTGTCGATGACAAAATATATAAAGTAATGAAGATATATGTTAATGAAGTAATGAAGATATATGTTAATTTGTCTAACACAATTCAATGCTTCAAGCTGTTAAACCTTTGATTAGAAAGTGATTTGCAAGGAACAGACAAATACATAATTCTATCACGTAATGCACATAATATGTCAAGTTTCAAGTGATTACTCAAATCCATCAAATAATACAATGAAACATGTTAATTAGATGCTCCAAAAGATTACATGATCACACGATGCAATAGTCATATTATTCAGACAATATAAGTCACACTAATTAGATGACACAGAAAAACATCAAATCCTACAATGTGTCACATTACCCTTGAGATGCATGCAGCCCATCATATGCTGAATCATGGTCCAATAGACTTGTCTACTAAAAGTCGATCGACGCCTCTAACGAAGTAAAGTGTATGGTCTGATCAAATTATAATTAGATATCATAACTACAGAAAATTTCACATACACAAACCATCATGCTTAATGTTGGACACTATCCACCAAGTAAGGATTAAAAAACTAATCATCCAAGACTAGCTTAAGCTAATTGTAAATATTATCCTACAACCTAAGCAAGATTGTTAAAAAAATTTATATTACTTGGTATTTAATACAAGATATAAAATGAAATGCTACACTACTATACCCTTAATACAAGGTCTAAATATTTCTAATATATGAATCATGTGGTTGTTGTGGATATTAATCGTAGTTTATTTGAAAATCACACTCTTAATTATTTTTATATGAAAAATTCTTTTGCATTTTTGAAAAAGGTTCTTTTGGAAAAGAAATAAGTTGAAAGCTGGTTGAATAGAGTTACAAGAAACAAATGTATGTTTCAATGGACTACTGTACTATACCCTAGTGACCGACAGAAAAAGAAGAATTCGGGACCAAAATCGGCAACGACCGGTGGTCAGACAAACACCAATCAGGAAAGATAAAAATCATTAATGGTTAATTAATATGTTTAATGGTCATATTAAATGCGAATATTACATGATATGGTATTAATGGGGAATTAAGGTGAGTAATTGTCATATCAGATACATATATGTTACATTTATGAATGATTGATAGGATATATTATTTGGAATCCACGGAATATAATTAACGAATTATATTTATACTGCATTAATGACATTCAATGGGCAGAGCAATTGCAAAGCCTAAAAAGGCAAGGTGAATGATCAGGTAAGATCATCTTATTCCAGAATCACATTGAGACCTCCATATACAACATATCTGACTTGAGCGTCAGAGGATTTTTTGGCAGGTCCACCACCCATCGGAGGATTGTGTTCTCATAAAGGATTAAAACAACCCAGAGAAAGCAGCGAAGGAAGATCATTCGCATTGAAGACATGTGCATCTCACAAGGAAGACAACAAGAAGCTGATGCGGGAGGAGGTAGGAAGGACGGCAGACGGTCTTCAACGACAGGGGAGGAGGTTCGCAACCAAAGGACTTCCATCGAGAACTTAAGTTTGATTACTACACACCTGTTAATGCACCCAGGGCGAAGATCCTTAGGGAAGCTCTTAATGCTGAACTTCTTTCGGTTAAGAGACTTCATTCGCCTAAGAATGCTGATAAAGGAGAGTATTGTCAATACCATCAAAACCTGGGGCACACCACCGAAGAATGTGCAACACTTAAAGATAAAATCGAAACACTCATTCGTGCAGGCCATCTCCGTAAATATGTGCAGAAAGAGCGGATAAGGCTAAAGAGCCCATCTAGGTCGCTGGGAAGAAAAGCCAAACGACCATATGGAAGAGATGAACGAAGGCACAACCGCAGTCGCAGCCACAACCCTGATCGCTTGATTCGATGACATATCAACTAAGCGGCATAATAGAAAGTCCTTTTTTAAAATTGGAAAGTGATTCTTTTCATGTTTAGGTTAATTGAATTCTGATGTGGTATTTTCTTTTGAATAATTTCTTTTGACAAGACATATGTTTACAATTTTAATAAAGTCGGACCACTTCTATTCAACCGCTCAACGTGTCACAATATTACAAAACCCAGGGAACGTTCTTTGAGGGTCCATGGTCATAAACCAAGTGTTGGGGAACGTTTTTCATGAACTCCCACTCTCATCCTAAACTGAGCGGTGGGGAACGTTCTTCGTGAACTCCCACTCTCGTCCTAAACCGAGCGGTGGGGAACGTTCTCCGTGAACTCCCACTCTCGTCCTAAACTGAGCAGTGGGGAACGTCGTCCAAATCCGAATGGCAAAGTCTCGTCATCAAAATTCCCGGTAATTAATCTTTTCCGCCAATTTAAATTTGTTCGACATATTTAAACCCCTTCGCACATGCAAAACAACTGCTCGGGGCTTGGGGGCCTTAATGTACTATACCCTGGTGACCGACCGGCTAAGAAGAATCCGGGGCCAAAATAGGCAACCGACCGGTGGTCAGACAAACACCAATCAAGAAAGGTAAAAATCATTAATGGCTAATTAATATGTTTAATGGTCATATTAAATGCGAATATTACATGGTATGGTATTAATGGGGAATTAAGGTGAGTAATTGTCATATTAGATACATATATATTACATTTACGAATGATTGACAGGATCTATTATTTGGACTCCACTAAATATAATTAACGAATTATATTTATACTGTATTAATGGCATTCAATTGGCAGAGCAATTGCAAAGCCTAAAAAGGCAAGGTGACTGATCAGGTAAGATCATCTTATTCCAGAATCACATTGAGACTTCCATATACAACATATTGACTTGAGAGAGTCGGAGGGTTTTTTGGCAGGTCCACCACCCATCGGAAGATTGTGTTCTCATAAAAGATTAAAACCCAGAGAAAGCAGCGAAGGAAGATCAAACGACCCTCGAACCAATTCCACCAAAACAACAACTAAAGTACCTTATATTTCCTTAGGCAAAGTGTTCTCTAAATAGTTTTACAAATTACCTAACAAAATTTTCCTCAAACAAAAATTATGATAAAAATAATTAAAATAATAAATTTACAAACTAAAATAACTATAAAAAAATAAATGCTAGAAAAATAGAGAAAAAGAAAATGTTAATGATAAAAAAATAAAATTACACTAACAAAAATAAAATAACAACTAAAATGATAAAAAATCTAACCGTGTTTCCTAGCAAGGACGCTAGATTTACGATATTGATAAAAATATGTTGATTTCTTAACAAAATGATAAAAAAAATAATAAAGAAAATATGTTGATTTCATTATTTTTTCAAAATAAGATTCATCATTCGTTATCTAAAAATTATTATTCAATTAAATATTATTTTAGATTTTCAAATCTTAATTAATTTGTTTGCATTTTCACTGTCAACCAAAGTATATTCACAACTAAAAACAAGAACATTATACATTAATCATAATAATTTAACCAATCTCAATAAAAATTTAAGAAAATGGAATTCATATGGAAAAAGCTCATTAATTCTTTACAAAGAACAACAAGAGTCACATTAAAAAAAATAAAAAACAATATAAATACAATCTTTTATCCTATAATTTTAGGAATTATACAAATAATTAAGACTAATATATTTATACATATCCCTATTTCAATCAAATAAAAACACATTGATTTCTTCTAATTAAAATAAATATCAAAAAGTCTTATTTGATAGAATAAGTAATATTTTTATCAAGAATTATATAACAGAAAATAATGTGAAAAAATTCAGATAAATTATATTTGGATTAAAAGATCATACACTACCTGATATGGCCTAAAATAAAATATTACTTGACCCTTAATATAAAATTTAAATATTTCTAATCTACCACGTTTACAAAAATAATAATTTTTATAAAAAAAAATAAAACAAATTAAAGAATGATCAAAATATGGATGGAAGAATAACTCTACAAACTAAACACTTAAATCGCCATCTTCCTAGGAATGATGCCATTTTGCGGGTATCAATAGATGGCAAATATTAAGTTTCAATTTATAATGTATCCTTGCTAAGTTGAAATGCTAAAGGGGGAAAATAAAGAAGAAATGTAAAAAGAGGATGACTAATTAAAATGAACTGAATGCATGAGACACAATTACAAAGTGTAACTACGAATGATGGTTGACTAGAGAATTTAGTTGATGCTAATTGACTAGAGAACTTAGCTACTTATTTTTGTGATGCAATGGATGAAAGTAATCCAATTTATTTTGCTAAAATGATTTATGCAACAAAATGCAGATTGGAATGCAAAATCTGGAATCATGCCTATGAACTTGAAATTGGTAGATTTATGGTATAAAGGTTCCTACAGATTAAAAATGAAACTGCAAAGCAGATTTCGACTAAGCTAGAATCTCTAATTCATAAGTTAGAACAAAAAATTACAGTAAAAGCATCAGTGCGTGAGAGCACTAGTGATTAAACTGTGAATTCATCTAATTATACAGATGCAAACTTGCTAGATACAATATATCAATTTGAACAATATATCAATTTAAACACAAATGCTTTGCATAGGATTATGATTCGCACCTAAAACCTAGGAAAGACAACAACAATGTGACAGCATTATGTTCTGGACTATGAAGTCAACTTTCATTCACTAAAATGACCTTAGTAATATGTTCACTAGTGAAAGCATGATAAATAAGGAATGAATCTAAGGACGACTAATTGGTAATAGAAATGCAACTAATGCAAGCCTCTCAACCTAATACATGAAAACTAATTCTGCAGTTCACTGCACAATTTGAAATTGTGTAATGTTGACGCTATTTGATTAATCTTCTATGAATTCTAAAATCCAAATTATGTATAGTTACCATTCTAGATAGGTATGCAATGCAAGGGATGATGAACAATGCAGGTTAATCGTTCAAAATACGAAAAGGACTAGAAATCACATCTGAGACTAGTTGATAGGAATCCCAGTGAGAAATCCTAACAGTTTCCTTCCTCACAATAATTCACGCACAACAAAATGAAAGAATCAAAACAATGGGTATATTATTTACTATAATGAATAAAGAGAACACGTACGAGGGCCTAACCCCTCTCACCAGGTCGTGAAACTAGTCTATATAAAGTATATGTTTTTCTGTCCAATCACAATTGTGTTATTCCTTTTATACCCATACTTCCCGCCTTTTCCTAATTGCCTACTCTCTTTTCTTCCTTCTCTCATAAACTATCCAACTCCTAACATTACCCCCATCCTGAAGATCAACCTTGTCCCCAAGGTTGAATTATGGAAACTGCTCTTGGATAGTAATCTTGTCTTCCCATGTTGCTCCATTCACCCCTCCTTCATTCCATTCTATTAGCACTTGCTCTCTTAACTCCTATTCGAGATGCATATGTCTTTTATTCAAAACATTTATTGGCCAACAAGTTAGTCCCTCCATATGCAGATCAGCTGGTAGCTCCCTTTCTACACTCTTCGCTCCAATTGCCAGCTTCAGTTGTGACACGTGGAATACAGGATGAATTCTAGCGGTGTCAAAAGAAATATTAATTCCAGTAAAGCCAATCATGACAGATATAGCTCCAAGGTAATCCATAAGACTAGGAGCATGACCACTCAAGGTGTCCACAATGGCAGCCAATGGGACCTGAATAATAAGACCAGTTGTAGCTACTGTGGTAGATGTGAGAAGAACAACCTTGGCCCACAAGTAATCACTCAACACATTATCCAGCAGTCCTTTACCGATTATCAGACTAAGTTATTTCCAAGTAAGCGAACTAAAACTTCCATCTTGGTAATATTTAGTATGAAGGCAATTGGAAGAAAAATTAAAACATTGAAAAGCCCAAGATATCCAAGAAATTGAGTTGTACTAGCTTCACCACTCTTTCCATCACTATCAGGTAATTTCATGCGAATAAGAGTTATATAAATTGCATATAATCCTGTAGAAAGAAGAGCGAAAATGTCTCCAAGAAGAGGATTTGATGCAATTGTTCTTAAACCGAATTTCGAGTCACCTAGACTTACAATTATTGTTCCTGCCACACAAAGAAGAACGCTGAAGAGCATTAACCAAGTAAATCTCTCACCCAAGAATGCTAGGGAGACCAAGAAGGTAAAAAGACTGGATGCGCTGCTTAAGATTGTGTTTGATGTGACGGTAGTATACTTTAATGACAAGTTAAAGGTGAGTTAAGCCAAAAACCAAAATGGGCAGATTAAAAGACTAACTTTGGCCATGCTAGACCGAATCCACCGCCTTTTCTCATCAAGCGGATGATCAACCTTTTCAATCACATTAACTTGATCATCAACCAATACCCTTGTCACTATCTCTGTGTTAGGAATCTTGAGCAAGGCCTCGGGTGCTATTACTTCCCACGCCAAGGTCGGGTCCCCTCTGATTAACACTTCTCTTCCTCCTTGTGTGAAGGACATGGTCAACTTGCCCCAATTCGTTACCACCTCCCCTAACTTAGCTAGCCAATCCACTCCTAGAATCAGGACAACACCCCCTAATTCGAAGACATGATATTGCTGTGTAATCTCGACTCCTCTCATCCATAACACTACCCCTCTGCAACAACCGTGGGTCTGTTTCCTCTGCCCGTCCCCGAAATAGACCGAATGAGTCTGACCTTTATCTACCTCCAGTTGAAGCTCCTCAACCAATGCTTTGGATATAAAATTGTGGCTAGCACCACTGTCAACCACGATCAGCACCACCCTATCTCCCAAACTTCCCTGAATTCTCATGGTTCTTGGTTAGGTAAATCCCCTTGCAGAGAAGGAAGATAATTCCAATCACTCGTTCTCCAACTCCACCTTGGTTTCTACCGGATCTTCCTCCTCATCCTCACCCAAAATCAACACCTGCAAACTACATTCCGGACAGCGATGTCCAGGGCCAAACTGTCCTCTGCATCTGAAACAACGACCTTTTTCCCTTCTTTTAAGATACTCGTGATAGGGAAGGTTTCGCACCCCTCTGCCCATGGTATCGTTCCCTACAACTCTTGCACCTCTTCCCAAACCACTCTCGAGTTGCCCTTTTTTCTTCCAGATCCCACGCTCTCCGTACTCGTTGTTCGCCCCCCTTGACTACGTATCGGTTCAACTAGGGTTATCGTCCCCATTGGTTGACCCCCCGTCATTTGTTGTCGATTCGTACCTCCACTCCAGGTCTTCGCCCCTCCCGGCAGGACCTCCACATCTAGCACTTCGCATCGCTGCCAACAAATCTTGCGGATCGTGCGGTCGCACTCGATTCCTCATGTTGTCATGTAATCCAACGAGGAAATAGCCCAAAAGTTGTTCGTTCGTCACCCTACTCGTTTCTCCAACCAAGATCTCGAAATCCTGAATGTACTCCTCAACTGTGCCGGTCTGGCGATTCGCTGCTAGCCTTTCAAAATCGTGCCTCAGTTTCGCTCCTCAAACCTCCCAATCATCGCACCTTTTAGCCCTTCCCAGGTGCGGTTGCTCGCCTTTTCCCTCCAAAATCGATACCAATAGCCCATACTCCCTTCCATGCTAACATATGCGATTCAGACCTTCTCTTCATTTGTCACTCCCTGTAATTCAAAGAAACACTCCGCCCTGTTGATCCAGTTCAGTGGATCCACCCCTTCGAATACGAGATGTTCTACTCTCTTTCGCCAATTAAATTATCCCTCTGATCGCTCCGTCTCTCATCCTCCGTTCTCCTCCTCTTGCCTCTCTCTCTCCGGTCACCATTCACACACGATTGGCTCCCGTTCGATGCCCCTTCGTGGTCGTAGTTGCGACCTCCTAACATGCGCATGACTTCTTGAAGGTCTTAGTGAATGGCCGCTGAGTCTTGTCTCATTGCTGTCATTTTGGCCTTCAACCCATATATTGTAATCCCCAAAGCTTCAAGTTGGTTCTCCACTGCTTAAGGTGTCCTTCATTTTCCCCCTCCATCACCTCGTTCACTCTCCACCCTGATCCGATAGGTCGGACCACTTGACAGTAATCTCAGTGAGAAATCCTATCAATTTCCCCCCTCACGGTAATTCACGCACAATAGAACGAAAGAATCAAACAATGAGTATATTATTTACTGTAACAAATAAAGAGAACACGTGTAATACGAGGGCCTAACTCCTCTCACCAGGCCCTAAAACCAGTCTATACAAAGTATATTATTTTTCTGCCCAATCACAGTATAATGTGTTATTCCTTTTATAACCATACTTCCCGCCTTTTCCTAACTGCCTACTTTCTTTTTTTCCTTCTCTCATAAATTATCCAACTCCTAACACTAGTATAGCAGCAATCAGTGTCTGATATTATGCTTTACTTACTATGATGCTAGTGAGTGTAAATGAAATGCAGATGAGATGGTTCATTCAAGTTTAGAATAATAACATGAAATGAAAAACGTAAATTGTAGTAACATCAAAGTGAAAACTCAGAAATTGATAGTAACATGTAACAAAATTTAGCTCTCTATTTTTATTAAAATTTTCTAAGGAAAAAACGAAACATTCTATTTGTAGACCCAATTATTATCTTAAAAACAATGTAAAAAGAAAGAATGAAGGAAATATATGCCGTGAAAGATGATTTTCATGAGTTGATGCATGATGCATGCAACTAATATAATTCACCTAGTTAATGAGGTATGCAGCTAAAATGCAACAACTAGTGCAGGAAGTTGAAAATATGCGTGCAGACCTATCTATGAACTACTCTCATAACACTAATGTAATTTCCTCTTTTTGAAAGCCAGGGATACCTTGTTACAGAAAGGAAACGAAAGAAACGAACTTCACCCTAAGTTCGATACTAAGCCGCAAAGGGAATTTCTTGATGTACCCCTGCATACTTTTTTTTTTTTAATTCCAGTTATACCTGGATGAAATTATAGATCCAACCATCCTAAAAATTTCGGATTTCATAATTCAGAATATTAATTTTGTATATTTCAAATTGTACACGGCAATGTTAATTTATATTTTGGATTGTAAAATCCGAAATACAAATTACATTTCAAATTATAAATCCAAATTATATTTCAAATTATAAAAGCTGAAATCCAAATTATATTCAGAATTATACCATCCATAATATTTCCCGATATTCGGAATGGTTCTTACACGCATGCGGTGTAAAGATAACTATTTATATATAGTGATAATTTTGAGTATCTAAATGAGACATGATAAAACAAAAGGAAGAAAAGGAAATGTTCTCCATTATCAACCATTAAATGTGTTGACGCAGCAGATATTATGTTTATGCAGAGAACAAAGGTGAATAACGTAGAGAATAAGAGAGAGAAATGAATGAATATCAGAACTATATTGAATGGAGTGAATATTACAGTATATATGGTGTACAAGAGTATATATAACTGACAGACACAAATCAATTATGTAAGTTATGTTTACATCAACAAAATGTACAAAGCTTATCTTCTGTTACTGTCAACATGGAACACAAGGTAAAAAAAAATTGCTACTAATGCTCATACTCTTTTCTAGGGTGACAATAACTTGGAGACACACCAAATGGAAAATATTAAATTGATTCATACCGTCACATAAATTCATTGAAAATGGAGGTCAAAACCAAAATCGAACTGCAGGTTGAAGCTCTCCAAAATGGAGGCAATGGAGGTGCAAGGGTGAAAGAATTGCAGAATGGAGGTGCATGGAAGGAAAATATGATATTAGGGTATTTAATAATTTTCAAATAAAGGGGTGTGCAGTAAGAAAATATGGAGGTGGAGGAAGAAATATACCCAGCTGCAAAAGTGCGTCCTTTGACCCGTGCTCTTAAACCAAAATGGACTCCTATTGGGTCTTAATTAAAAGGGTGTTGCTCTTTCCACCTTCCCAAGTGGGTCCTGCACCTCCCCACTATTTTAATTTATTTCGAAAATATTCTACACCTCTCCACTATTTTCTTTTATTCCAAAAATATCCTACACCTCCCCACTATCCTTAACCATTTTTCTCTTTCTCTCTCTCGAGCATTTACATGCTTAAGATTTGAATTTGTGATATATTACAAAATATAAAATTCAGAGGAAACTTCAATATTAGTACTTCTACCATTTCCATTTTATAAAATTAAAAGTTATATACAAATATAAAATAATAAACATAATAATATTAATAGTAAATAATGATATATTATTGTTATTATTATTATATGCTAACTTTATAATGACGAAAGAACTAAATAAATTCTAAATCTTTAACAAATAACTTTTTTTTTATATTTTAAGTATTTAATAATATTTTTATATTATTTATCTAATAAATTAAATATTTTATTCAAGTTATTTGAGTCAAACATGTCGTTGAGTTAAAACATTATATAATGTTAAAAATTATAGATATTATATGTAAAAGAAACACACATATATAAACATTTTTCTAGAAATTTAAAACAAAATGTTACTATTTATTAAGTAATTTGAAAAGAAAAAAGTATATTCAACAACGAAAATAAGATTGAATCAAACTTATTTAAGAAAATATATCTGAAGTTCAAATTTGAGTCATGTAAATGCTCCATTAATGAGCCATGAAAATGCTCCATTAATGTAGAGAAAGAAAGAGAAAGATTGTTAAGGATAGTGGGGAAGTGTAGGGTATTTTTGGAATAAAAGAAAATAGTGGGGATGTGTAGAATATTTTTGAAATAAATTAAAATAGCGGAGAGGTGCAGGACCCACTTGGGGAGGTGGAGGGAGCAACACCCTAATTAAGATTCTATAGGCTTGGTTTCATTCTCGGGCATTCGGATTGTCCCAATTTCGACTTGGTTTGATTTGTCACAGGCTTTGGAAGGAGAGCTTCAGCCTTGAACATCATTGGTGTTTCTTCCTATAGCACTCCATTTTTTTTCTACACGTTTTTTTAAAATTCCAAAATTATTTTCTGCATTTCAAAAAAACTCTACATGCCACTTATTTTCTTTAACAGAATTTCGAAATTCGATGAAAAAAAATCCTTCAACAAATTTTGAAATTTGTTGAGAGATTTTCAAGCCTTCAAAAATTTTGAAATCCGTTGAACTTTTGGAAAATCCTTCAACAGATTTCGAAATCCATTAAAAGATTTTTTCTTCAACGTTTCCGAAATATATTGAATGATTTTTTTTCAACGAATTTTAAAATTCATTGAAGAATTTTTCAAAAGCTTCAACAGATTTCGAAATCCATTGAAGAAGGTTATTTTTGGAATGTGGGGATGCATGAAGAAATGTGAGATGGTGTAGGGAGAAACACTCCTGGATTAGCCTCAAGCTCCTGGTTCAACTTTGGTTTAACTACGATGATCCCTTTGGTTCAATAGCTTTGCTTCAATTCTCGCTCACTCATTCCAGCCTAGGTTAGAAGCTTGACTAGGTCATCAAGTTTGATTTAATTTGGGCGCAAGAGTTTTGGCTATTTGGAACACCGCGTTTTCACCAAAAGCACTAATAGGTCAATGGGTCTTGAGTTGACAAGTCAACCCTTTTTCAGCAAAAACTCAAATTTAGAACAAGGTTCAAAATTTAAATTTACAAAGAATAACCATATATAAGAAAAACACAACTTGGCTCTTGATTTTTATTTGATTTGTCTAAACAAAAAGGAAATTTTTTTATTTCTAAAACTTGGCCTGTGTGTTCTGGAGGTTCCACGAGGTTTTTGACCTTGGTTGAGTTGCTTGTTATGATTGATGAATTGTGTGTGTGTTTGTTTGTGATGGTGATCGAGTTATGTGATGATTGTCGAGTTGTGTATGGTTGACCGAGTTGTTTGTGATGATTATCGAGTTGTGTATATGGTTGATTGAACTATTTATGATGATTTTCGAGTTTTGTGTATGTATGGTCGGGCTATCTGTGATGGTTGCCGAATTGTGTGCATTCTTTTGCTAAGATCTTTGTGATGATTCTTGAGTTGTGTATGTGTTCGACTGAGCTGTTGGTGATGGTGGTCGAGTTGTGTGTGTTTGACCGAGATGTTTGTGATGGTTACCAAGTTGTGTTGGTGTATGACTGATTAGTTTGATGTTGGTTGAGTTGTTTGATGTGATATGACTCGTAGGTTTAGTTGATGTTGGAAGACGAAGTTATGTGTTATGTCCTTTGTTACCCTTACTTTCGCTTGAGGCTTTAGTAAGCCAGGGAAAAGGGATGTTGTTTCACTCTTAAGGCTTTGGACTTAAGTAGAGTTTTTACTCGTAAGGCTTCTTATGGAAGCATGGGAAACAGGTCCTGACCATATTACTTTAGGCTTAAGTAGAATTGACTCGTAAGATTTATGGAAGCAGACAATATGACTTTGACCGTACGACTTTGCTCAGCAGGCAGAGTGATGTAGGTTACGGGTAGGAAGAGACACATTGTTTGGATATTACTTGGTGGTAATACGACTTGGTGAATTTCGTGGATGTGGTTTTATTTTTCTAAGATGGAACTGGTCGATTTGAGTAGTGTGGGTGAGTATGGTTATTGTGTATTATCTTGTATTATTTTTCTAGTTAGCTCACTCTTGTCTTTTTATGTTTGTGCAATGATCGTATAACTTGTATTGTTATACAGGAGGAGATGTTGTTACAGATGATGTTGGAGATGCTTAAAGTAAGGATGCGTACTGAAAAAATCTTTTGGGGAGTTTTGAAAATGTATTTGGAACAATATGTTATTTTAAAATTGTAATTTTTTGAACAACATCTAAAGTTTTGGAATTGGATTGAAGTTTTGCTTATGAATGATTTTAACTTCATTCCAAACACCTTTGTCAACTGATTCCAAGAAAATTTTCATTCTAATTTTCCAGAAAGGGTAGTTTTCATCTGCAAACAGTGGTGGTCTGTTTGTAGATGCAACTTCTCCAAAATTTTGAGATTTATTGGCCATCAGGAACAATTTAATCGATTATACTTAAAACCTAACCGATTAAAATTCGAGTAAAGTTTGAATTCCCAGCTCTGGTGCCAATTGTAGAAAAAGTTAGGCCAATTATCTCAGCCAAGAGGTGGGAGGGGGGTGAATATGGTTTTCCTTTATAAAAACTTGTTCTTTCAAAAGCTTTTCAAAATCTTTGAAGTTTTCTTGGAATGAAATCAAATAAGTTTATGAACAATATCAAGAGAGAATGATAGAAAGATTAACACAAATGTTTATACTGGTTTGGCAGATGTCTACGTTCAGTCTTCCTTCAATTAACTTGAGGTGAAGAGATCTACTATATTGATAGAGTTTTTACAAGCAAGACATACAAAGAACAACCCTCTTAAATGAACTCTCCTTTCCACAACTCAATATCAACTATAGCACAAGACTTGAATATCTCACCGTCTTACTCCAAAAAGTTATCTCCACTTTTTGTCCTTAGATCAATTCCAACTCTAAAAACTAAAACTCACAAAGTCTTCTTCCTGGCTCAAACCTTCATTGTAAGTGATCCAATGTATATTTTTTTTATAATTAACACTTTCTCAATATTTAGCAAACAAGAAAAATAATCAAACATCAAGTGATAAAAATATAAATAAATCTAGTTTATAATGTAAAAGACATTAAAGTCTTAACACAAAAATGAAAGATTTTAATATTTAAATTTGAAAGAAATATTATAATTTTCCTAATATGATTATAATATCAAAATTTTCACTGGTTATTGGGGTCACAGGTGCACGTGTTGAGGCATGTGATTGATGAACACTACATTAAACTCATTTTCCAGGATTAAATAAGAAACAGTTGATAGATTGAATGGGAGTATATGATTGAATGATGTTGGCATGGTGTGTCAGATGGTAGTAAGGTTATTTATGATCCATGTGATTAGACTCTTACGCCTGTTGTGGTAGCACCATACTTCTTTTGTATATATAGATTGCAGTTACCAGACATGTTAAGTCTGTGTTGTCCACTGTTTTTTTGAAATGTTCCTTCGCTAAAATCGGCATCTTAGTTTTCTTTTACCCTCTACTTTTTCATCACTAGTAATTCTTTGGCTTATTTTAGAAAAAAAAAAGAAATTTAATTAATGACATTGTACAGATGGGTGGGTGATCCAATTCCACTACAGCTTAATGTGCAAATGAAGTTAGAGAAAGGTTTGGTAGACACTATTAATTATCAGCTGTTCCAAACCCAACAAATCAACCTAATTAAAATTTCTAAAAGAATACTTTATTTTTTAAATGAAAAATATATCATAAATATATTTTTATATTTATTTAACACAGAATATAAAAATAAAATATCATAAAAATATAAATTTTATATTTTTACAAAAAATATAAATAAAAATAATATTTTAATATAAAAAAATTAAGTATGTCAGATTATATTATTTTTAAATATTAATTGTCTCTCATGATATGATATGAGAGACCTGGAAGAAGATAATATAAAAGAAAAAAAGGATTAAATATATTTTTAGTCTCTATATTTTGCGACGATTTTGGTTTTAGTCCATTTTCAAACTAGGGTACAATTTAGTCCTTCAAGTTTAGAAAACTCTAATTTTAGTCTTTTTTTACCAATTTTTTTTAAATTTATTTGTTGTTTCAAACGTGTTTTTCAGTTAATATTCAAGCAAAAATGTGTCAAACAGTGTAAACAATCCAAATGCTATAATAAAACGTGCTTGAAACAACAAATAAAATTAAAAAAGTTTGATAAAAAGGACTAAAACCAGAGTTTTCTAAAATTAAAAGATTAAAGTGTACCTTAATTTGAAAATGGACTAAACCAAAATCGCTCCAAAGTATAGAGACTAAAAACATGTTTAACCTAAAAAAAATTCATCTCTAAGTTTATTTTTATGTTGTTATGTGGTGTCACCTTTTAATTGGTTGTTCAAAAGGTGATGTCTGTACAAATTTCCAGATGAATTTAAGGTACTGCTAGGGGATATAAGTAATTGTTTCCATTTTATTAATTAACTTCGCAATTTTTCAACACTGGAAAAAAGAAGATACAAAATAAAAACAAAAAAATTTATAAATGCTCAAATATTACTTTAATTAATGATGTAAAAGAAATTTAAAAGGATAAAAAGAAACACAAAATGAAAATAGATAATTTTAATCTAGATTTTTGAATGATTGATGATTTTTTTAATCTGAAAGTAATTAAATAATGCAGAGTGTTTTAATCTTTATTCCAACTTGCAAGTTAAATATACACTAGAGTATCTTCATATAGGCAGAATTCTAATATAAATCAAAGTTCATAGTATGAATTAAAGAAAAAAAAATTACAATACTTGTTATCAGTTAAAAAATTAGAATACATCTAAATTTGAACCCAAAAGTATCCAAATTAGAACAAAAGAGAAAATTAATTATTACAACACGTGTAATCCTTTAATTGTTTTCCATATCTGCATTGTTGTTTTACATTCAATTGGTGTTTTTATATATAAAAATATAATCAATCTGTTTAAATAGTATGTGTAAGTTACTTTACCAAATTAATCCCTTCTCATTATATTATATATTTTATAATTTTATTTGTGAGTATCTTATTTCAGTATATTGGGTCTTTATCTGCATAACATAATAGAGGTTTTCTAAAAATTAAGTAAACCTAAAATTCATACCATTTTCTTACAAAGAGTAATGATAAGATAATATACATTTACATTCATTTAATATATTTAACAAAGGATAAAATAATTATAAAAAAATGAATTTTTATAATTTTTTTGAAAGAAAAAATAAAAAATAAGAAAAAATAATATCAACAAAATGTGAAAAAATTATGTTTGTCAAAAGTATTATTTTTCTTTTACGAATCAGTTTTATTTCTATCGTAGATAAGGAACATATAAGCCATTAAAAATATACAAGGCCTATATTGGTGGATTAATATGTTCCTTAAACACTACAATAATTACGTTATTTATCAACTTAATAAATAAATTTTGAAAAGTTTATTTGTTATTGTTTTCCTTATTTTTATATCCTAATCATTATTACATTTTTTAAAATGCCATATTTCGTATTGGTAAGAAGTATTTAATATTTAATATATTATACTAAACAAAGCAATACCAACCCAAACAAACTAATAATTCTACATTTTGGACGTTTTATACATATTCTTACTTTTAATTTTACAAAAACAAAGTATCAAATGAAAAAATTAATTTATTATTAATTATTTGATTATACTTAAGAATAACATATCTATTGCCAAAATGTAGAAAATCTTAAACTTTAAAATTGAGGAAATCTTTTAGTCTTTATTCTTACAATAGTTAAGAAGTTAGGACACAATAAGATGTTATGAAAAACCTACCATAGTAAAGGAAAATCACTGTTCAACCAAACTTTCAAACATTTATGTTACTATAGAAAATTGTCTCCTGTTTAAATCAGAGTAACAGAAGATAAATTATAAAAATAGGCAAATGTTTTAAAACTGTACTCTCAAAATAATCTATTAAAGTAATTAATTGATCTATCCTCTATGTATGCTCACATGAACAATTTTGTTTCTAATCCAAGAATTTAACCCTTCCTCTAAAATAATTTCATTTTTAAGTATTAATTATAATTTCATATTTGTTAAATCTTCAAATTAGAGACTTCTAAAAGTCATTAATAAGTTTTAATATTTTTTTTTAAAATCTAAGAGGGTTATTTAACTAATATAAATATCTTAGTATGATTAGAAGTTTGTCCATCGAGTCTCATGCTATTTGGTTATTTGGTTTTTTTATATATATAAAATATAAAATTTCTCATGTTTTTTTACAGAAAATTAAATAAAATAATATAAGTAATTCAATATTTTAAATTATATATTTATTTAATTTTTTTATTACAGCTGATATTTGCCAATATTTTATGCAATATATAATTTTTATCATAAATTTAGTGCAATTTTTAAATTTTTATTTTCTTTCATTTTATTTTTATGAAATTTTCATTGATGGTATTCATAGTTAATATGAACTTCTTTCAAATATGCATATCTATGTATTTAAAAATTAAAACAAATATTTTAAATATTAAAATAAAAATAATTTTAAATTTGGGAAGATGAAACCTCTGTTTTGAGAAAAAAAGTCGTTTAAAAAATAGTTTTTAATTTAAGAAAATAAAATCATTTTTAAAGGGTAAACTAGAATCAAAGTAAATAATTCCAACTGAAATTATTTCAAAAATCAAAGGCCAATTATTTCTTCAATGCTAACCCTGACGAAAGCAATTACTAATATTTATAACTTTTATTAACACCACCGTATATGTGTGTCTATATATATATATATATATATATATATATATATATATATATATATATATATATATATATATATATATATATATATATATATATATATAATATGATTATTTGATATTTTTAAATTTTTTTATATTTGACAGTATTTTACTCTTTTTCTTTTTAAAAAATAAAATATATTATATTATTATAATTATTTTATTCTATCAAATAAATATAAAATTATATTATTTTATCATTACTATATATATAGATATATTTTAACAAATGTCATCGAGAGCAACAACCTCAATCAGTGTACTTGATGCAATATGTTAACAAAGTGGACACCTGTTGAAGAATTGAGCTATTTGTTTTGCAAATCCGAGTTCTTAAATTCCTTTTGTATCCCGAGGCTAGTAATTATTACAAAAGAGTGGTAGCTTTGTACATGTACCTAAGACTCTCACGCTATGTTTGTTTGCAGCAAATTTCCTGTTTATAGAGATTTGCGAGTGAGGAACTGAAACTTCCTTCCTGCACCTCACTTCCTTCTTCCTATACATCTAATTTTACCATTCTATCCTTCATTTAATGAATATTCTTTTGGAGGGGAGGTGCACTGGTGGTTGTCGCACTTGGCGAAGTGCGTTGCTGAGTTGCGGTTAGCTTCCAGCTGCGGTGAATTCAAGAGCACAATCACAATTAGACATGAAAAAAAATTAACATCCTAAGCAATTTTAAAATGATAAATTTGGTTGCATAAGGCAACCAAACATGGCTATGTTGCTGGGGATATGTACTTGTCTTCTGTACGAGTACATGGCGAATGGAAGCTTGGAAGATTGCTTGTTCAGCAGAGGAACGTCCTCCTATTCCATGGCAGCAAGGTTCCAAATTATTGCAGAGACAGTAACACCGGGGATATTTTTCTGCAATTGGTGAAGACTACGGGTTTGACTCATCATGTTTCCAAAGAGTACCAGCATCATCAGGAAGATCCATACGCCATTTTTTTCCTTCTGCTTCGCAGTTTCCCCAAACCGCAAATCGAACTGCGGACAACATACATGCACCCCTATAAACCAACCGCAGATCCACCTACGGTTGCCAGAGCTCGAAGATCGAACTGCGGTGGCACCATATCCGCACTTCCTATTGCGGCGGCTGTTAACCGCACTTCCACTTGCGGTTTGGCCCAGCCCCTTTCATTCTTCCCCAAACCCAGACCACATCAAATCCAAACATGGAAGATCCACACAGATCAAGCAAAATAAAAAACTACCACAATTTCTATCATTTCTCCCATCACAAAATCAACCACAAATTAAAAAAAATTACTAACCTGGATTTTGATGTAGGAGAAGAAAAAACCTGCAACCACCGGCACCACACAGAGAGGGAGGACGAGAGCACATATAGGAGAAACAATAAGGGAAGGGGTTTAAGTTTTCAGGTGAGATGCGGAAGTTTTATGGAGGGAGGGGTGTAGGGTCTGAACTGGATGGGTGAATTTTTTGAAAACCAAAATATTCTCTGTGATCTCTGACCACCACCTAGAGTAGACATAGGGACACAGTTGGAAATAAAAGAAAATGAGGAGGTGCAGGACGAAGTTGGTGAGGTGCAGGAAGAATCACCCGGTTTAAACTTTAAACCTGTTCGTTTGAAGAGATTTGCAAAAAATGATTTAAACGGATTTGCGGAATGAGTTACCTTTTTATCACCCGCTGTTTTGCTCGGATTTGAGAGGATTTTGTTTAAAAAATCGGCTTTATCCTCGAGTTATTCTAAAATACCCCTGTAAAAAACATGCATATATTTAGTTATTCGATGACATGTAAACCGTGTTCCACTCACATATATAAAAAAGCTCGTATTCGATCCCCAATTTTTATGTATTCAGTTCCCTTGTATTAGCTGGCTTCTTCGTTGATCTAAAACAACACAACCAACAAATAAAATAAAGCACAAATAACATGTTAATGGGAGGCTCCAAAAACAAACCAGAAACAAATAATCAAACATAAATGCAATCACATTTTAAATACTTTTACATTAATATAATTATAAATAAAATTTTACTCTTTATAAATACTTTTACAATTAAATATAACATTAAAAAATAACATTTTATATTACTTTAATAACTAGGGGTATTTTGGTAATCGTCATTTTCTACCAATTAAACTAATTTTTTAAATCTATCACATCAATCAAATCCTACACTAATTCTCACAAACTTTACTATCAAATTCACTCTCAATTACCCACAAATCCACTCAAAAAAATAACAAAAAAATTACTCTCAAATCCACTCAAATCTATTTAAATCATCTTCCCCAATTCATCTCCTCCAAATCTTATCAAAAGAACACAGCCTCAACTTTATTTTGACTTATTTGCTTAGTCTACAATTTTCCTCACTTTATTATTATAACTTCATCTTTTTAGAAGACAGTGGTCACATGTGTGTAAAAAAGAAAGTAGTCACATCGCTTGAAAATATACATATATTCAGACCAACTCTTATGAAGTATATTATTTTATGGGACCATTTTTTCAAGTTATACTATTTAAAAAAAGTTTATTTTGTATTGGTTAACAGGAGATGTGACATCCCAAAAATTATATACTGAATATAATTCAACAGGATATATCATTATAATATGACCAAGCAGTAAAGAATGTACATAAAGTTATAATATTTACAGTCATCCAAAAGAGCTATAAAATTATAAACTTTAAGTACAAAAGAAGTTTATCAAAATAATGGAAAATATCTAAGAGTAATAATATAAACTAGGTGCTGCATATAAGCTACAAAGTTTTTCAAAATATAGAAAGGAGTCTAATAGAAAGAGCCTAAGAGCTAGTGGCTGGGTCCTCTCCTTCCAACGCATGCTCCAGGGGTACATCCTCTGTCTCTGCTCACATCCAAAGGATTGGATGATCATCGCAAGGGGGAAGGCAAGCACACACATACAAAGCACAGACTAAACAATGCAAGGGTAAGCTAGGTTGAAAAACATGTAAGATAAGTCCAAATTTAAACTAACACACACACACACACACACACACACACACACACACATATATATATATATATATAACAGCATGCAAAGACCATAACACAATACAGACTAAGACCGAATACATTTTTTTGATACCAATGACCGACCGCGTGATTTGACCATCCGGACTAGTATGAAATGTCGAGTTCCAGGGGTTTGTGCACTTGTTGTGGCCCTACTACTTTGCAAAGCCATTGCCGAGGGGTTTCAACCAACCACACACAAGTTTAAGCCCTTTACCGAATAATAGGCCTCCACGTAGCACCTATTACTAGGACCTTATGCTATTCTCACCACATGACTCATCACTCTCTAATTGAGCATGGATGGTCATTAGAATATCAGGATAAACCCCATCTAGAACTCCGGCCATTCATACGGTCAATCACAACAACTATAGGGCACCACCATGTAACCTCCTTTGAGGATCATGGAATTACGTCCAATAACCATACTTTTCACTTTTACATTGCATACAACATATATTTATAATATTAATTACACTTCAAAAGACCACAACCAACCCAAAAAGTCATCAAAAATTGTATGAAATCATTCCATGTACATTACCAGACAATAATAGTTCTAAAAGGACAATTAAACAATGCAAATCCTAGTGAACTCATACTTAGAGAAGGAAAATGACTTTGAAACCATCACCAACAGTTCCGAAAGGGTCAAAAACCCCCCCAGAACGTCCAAAACAGACATCTGAAACTCCCAAAACATCAAAAACATAAAAAATACTCAATCTGCCAGACATAATTCGCTGAGTGCACCCTCCTGGTGCGCTGTGCGAATCTGCAGACTCTGCAGGTCCGAATTTTGCAGATTTGCAGCACTCTACCCTTCCAAACTCATTCTTAGGCCTCTAGGTGAGTTTCTAACACCTCCAATTCCATCTACATGATGAATTATGCTTGTCTAAAGGGTTACACACTATCCTAACATCAATCTCTATTAGTTATACATTGATCTAGGATCTAATACTTCAATTTCATTTACTTATAGATCCAAATTCTAATTTACCACTTGGAGACTGTTTCTGGCCATTTTAATGCTTCTAATAAGTCATAAATGACTTAACTGAGTGACTCCAATAGCCTAATTCAGACCCTAACCCCTAACTCACAAAATCACTACTCCACTTTCTTAAATTTTGACTCAAACACTATGATTAATCTAACTGTTTACTTGGCAATCTGCATAATCATGAACTCCAACTTCCATTACCAATTTTAATCATTTTTGTGAACTTATAATCATCCTAACACACACTATAACCCAAATTATACTTGCCTAAGTAATTACAAACGTCCCTAACATCCATTTCTAGTAGTTATGCATAGATTTCCAATTCAAGACCGCACTTTCATCAACCTATGGACTCAAAATTAGATTCACCACTTTTGGACTATTTTTGACTAATCTAACACTTTTAACAAGTCATATGTACCTTACCTAAGCTACTCTAAATGCCTAAAACAGTTCTCAACCCTTCTTACCCAAATTGGCCATATCACTTCCTCTCAATTCTCCTTAAACCAGTATAACTCAATTAAATAACCCATTTTGCTAATAAATAGATTGCATACATTCAATTCACAGTTCATAATATAATCAATCATCAACACATGTTCATATATGAGAATCACAAGTTTTCAATTCAAACAGTAATAGAGTCATCAAAACAGTCTCACATGCATTTTATCACTATAGCTACACAAAATCTAATTCAAGCAACCAAAAATTTCACAGAACAGTAATAAGAACCCTAGCTTCCCTTACCTCTCACTTGAACAACACAACTCACAAGATGATTGAAATCAACACCTTGCACCCTAGGAAAACTTGAAAGTACCTATAAATCCCCAATTGGAGATAGAAATAAGATTTTAGGGCATGATTGGAGCTAGAATTTTGAAAGAAAGTCAAAGATTTTAACATGCAACAAGATTGATTGCATGAACACAGCTTAAGAAACCTATGGAGGAAGGGGATTAAACTTACCAGTAGAAAAACAACAAATTGATCGGTAAGAATGTTGCCTTTGAGGCCTGGATGGCCTAGGAAGCTTCTGATAAAAAATTTGTGCTTTAGATTTTTGGAAATGGAAAGGGATGCAAGACCAAGAAGAAGAGAACGTAAGGAAGGGTGTAGTTTTGCTTCAGACAAGGAATGAGCTGAAAAATTATATTGGGTTATGTTTTAAAAAAATAAAATCTTTCAGCCATTCATCTGTTGCCACGTGTGCCCCTCTACATTTCCTTTTTCTTAGACTTTATAGTTTAAGTTATTTTCGATAGAAATAAATTATGTAAAAAAACAATTTTGAGCATATTTAAGCTATTTGAGTATCCGAGCACATTTTAGTATTTGAATCAACATATACTTGGTCAAAACATATTTAATAAGAATGAATTATTTGTTCATTGGTTTAGAAACAAGCCTACCTGTTTTCTAACATATTTCAATGAGAAAAGTCTGAAATAGATTTTTGGAGATGTCCACTAGTGAAGTCTATAAATAGAAATTCTAGACTCTCATTCAAAACACACAACAACTCAATTAGAATGCAATTGAAGTGAAAAGCTAGGGTTTTTGTGAAACTCTGTAAAGAGGCTTGGATACTTGGTGTGGACAAAGCGAGAACTTTCACTACAAGTGTGATTGAGTGTTGCCGTTGTTGTTAAGTAAAATCTGTCATTCTTCGTGAAGATTCTGAGGAAGTATTCATCCCTTGTGGTGTTAAGGAGAAGTGAATATCATCTCTTGTGCTCTCAAGAGAAATGTTTTTTAAACCTTTAAACTAATATTTGTGTGATTGTAAGGTTTATTGGTTTGGTGATAGTGAATTTTTGATCTCTTATTTTAGGGATTAACAACTAAACATAGAATTCTTTTAATTTGAACCAGTATAAAATTATGTGAGAAAATTTCTCTCTTCCCTTACTCTATTTTACTTTGTTTAATTATCTGCTAAGTAAGTTTAATTAGAGAGAAAAATTTTCAAAGACACACATTTTCAAAAAAACCAATTCACCCTCCTCTTTGTTTTTGTTAACACTTGAACATTCCGCTGTCGTCGCTCTAACAATGTTGATTAAAAAAATAACTGTATTTAAATTTTAGTTTGGACATCTCAATTGTTTTCAAATTCCATTCAAAATATTTTTATATTGTATACGGCCTGATGTTACACAACCTGTTTCAATCCAATTGTAAACTGGTATGTCATACTTTAATGACTTGTTATTATTTAATTTAGCATATTCTAAATTAGACAACTGACTCATGAGGTAAATGAGTCACTGAACCCACCCAAGGCCACATATGTAAGGGTTCACAAACCCATAATTATGATATAAATAATACACTCATCGAGATAAATAAGACACGTTCATTTTCTACATCATCAATTACTATTTGATATACCTTACTAACTTGAGTGTCAGAATGTCTTTGTAAACACACTATCATCTATCCATAGAGGACAAATACCATAGGATGTAATAAAACACGCTTGACTCACGAAAAAGGAAAAAAGTTCATAAAAATAATCTTTGTAAGATATACTCAGTTTCGTAAGTACAATTTCATTTTAAATTTAATTAAAGGTATAATTCAACTTAAATTATTTATTTAAAAACTATAATAAATTATTTATTTTCAACCGAAACTCAACTTCTTGAATCCAAATATATATTAATTTGAAAAATACACACCCAAAATATAACAATGTTAACTTAACCCTAAAAGAATATACATAGACAAAAAAAATTTATTAAATGGTACTAAAAACTAGACTTTATAAGTGTTATAATGTGATAAGAAAGAAATAAAATAATAAGTATTATTTAAGTGTTTAAAAATAAAAAAATATTAATCTATCATCACTCATGGTGTCAACTCCAAAAACATCCCATTTTTATTCTATTCAACCCCTCCTTTGGTCTTTCCTCTCTCTCACCAAATCACCAAGGGTGTATTCTTTTGTAGTGATGTGAAGGAGATGATTTGGGGGAGATGATTTGAATGGATTTGAGGGTAATTTTTTTGTTGTTTTTTTGAATGGATTTGTGGGTAATTGAGAGTAAAGTTTATGAGAATTAGTGTAGGATTTGATTGATGTGGTAGATTTAAAAAATTAGTTTAATTGGTAGAAATTAAAGATTACCAAAATGCCCCTAGTTATTAAAGTAATATAAAATTATAATTATTAATTTTATAATTCGTAAAAGTTGAAAATTTTAATTGGTAAAAATTGAAGATTATTAAAATTCCCATAAAAATAATATAAAATTATAATTATTAATATTATATGTAATTCTAAAAATTATTATAAGAAAAGAAAAAATAAAAATTAATTTTTAATATAAAAAAATTATATTACTATTGTTATATTATTTATAATAATAATAATAATAATAATATTATTATTATTATTATTATTGTTTTTTTATATTATTATTATTAAAGCCTTAAAGGTAATATAATAATATTACAACAAATCCCTTCAAATCTTTCCGAGAGATGGGAGTTGGTAAACAATTTCTCATTTGCATCCGCGCCATTACTTTCGTTTTCTATTAAGCGAATAACAAAAGTTTTACATTTCCATCTTCTTAAATCGTATCTACACTGAAATATGCTTAAACGAATAAACAGAGCACAAAAGTTCAAATTTTAGTTTGCTCCAGAATATAAGTTTCACCCTTATTTAATTTGATCGAATAAAGTGATATTATTTCACCAAATCGAAGACATTCACCAACTGTAAACTAACACCAAAGCTAACTCCTGACAAAAACAATTACTAACAGTTATGGCTTCTAACTGCCACCCTTTACCTCTTAACTTCCTCTACCCTAAGAATCATTCTCTATATATATTTCCATCGTTTGCACCCTCCCTCATCACAACCCCACCAGAAAACTTCTCACTCAACAGCATACCCTATAAAATGCTGCACCATTTCAACATGAACATCTTGTTCACGTTCCTTTTAGCTGTTGCCACAGCATGTTTCTACGTCCCTGAGTTAAAACAACGAGGTTCGATCATAATAGCATCATGCATGGCCATGGCAATGCTATACCACTTTTTAATGAAGCGACCCTGCAAAGTTTACTTGGTGGACTTTGCATGCTTCAAGCCAAGCGTGGCGTGCCTTTGCTCCAAGGAAACGTTGCTGGACAGAGCCAAGCGCGTGGGGTTTCTCTCCGACGAAAACTACAAGCTCGTGACCAAGATTCTCGACAGGTCTGGCTTGGGACCGTGGACCTATGTTCCAGAGGGGCTGTTGGAGATTCCGCCAAAGCTAACGTTGGACGAGGCTAGGAAGGAAACCGACACGGTGCTCTTCGGAGCTGTTGATGAGCTTTTGGAAAAAACTGGGATTGAAGCGAAGGACATAGGGATACTTATCGTGAATTGTTGCTTGTTCAATCCCACACCGTCCTTGTCTGACTCCATTATCAATCGGTACAAGCTTCGAGGGAACATTCTGGCCTATAATCTCAGTGGCATGGGGTGCAGTGCAGGGGTTCTTGCTGTTGACTTTGCCAAACAACTCCTTCAGGTTCTTGCTTATCATTCATTCATGCTCATTAATTTTCATGTCTTGTGTTAGATATTTTGCAGATTTTGTTCCATATTTGTAGTTTCATCTCATGCTAAATGCAGATAATAATAATTAACCTGAAACTAAAACTACTTTGAATCATTTCAATTTTTCACTATTGTAAGACACCAGTTGTTGGAAATTACACGTATATTAAAAGTAAAGTCAAATTATAATATATAAAAAAATACAACGAAAAACCAATTTTATGAGATTCAGGTTTAAAAACCACTCTCTAATACCAGTAAAATACAAAAAGAGATACACCAGTCTAATTTTATTGAATAAGATGGAAATCTAAAATTTCCAAAATTTGAACAAAATAAAAAGAAAAAGCGTGTTAAAAATATTTTTTTGCATAATTTTTCATGCATAAAGTATCGTATTAATATTATTATTCCAAAATAATATATGAAAAATTAAACAATACAAATGCTTATTTAATTCTGATTTTTTTTACCATATATTATATTAGGTAATAATCTATTTTAAGTCATATATCCAACTTTTATCACATAGGTATAAAAAATATTCATCAACAATGTGCATATCCTCCAAAATTTGTACGAAAAACTATCACATTTTGCCCCAACTCAACCTTTTTAGATCTCCTTTTTCTTACACTATTTTTTCCACATTTTTCCTCTTTCTATTTATTTTCAACTGTTATATCATTAATTGCATCTCTTATATCTGTTTCTCCTTTAATGGGAAAATCACAACACTTTGTTGTGTTTTTTTGATTCCTCTGCAACATATTGTTTTGTACTTGCACTGCATGTGCCCAACATAAACAGGATAATTTATGCATTTAAAAATGTAGTTTTTTGTTTGAAATACTTCAATAGCATTTGTTGCTCTCCAAACTGTTAGATTGAAAGAGACATAAAAAAGAAGAGAGTAATGAATATCATATAAAAAAAGTTGGAAAATATTATTTTTAAACCACTTATACTAGTTTAACAATTCCTTCTACAGATATTTTGATTATTAAAAAATAACTTCTATTTGTAAAAAAAAAAGAGATTGAAAGAAACATAATAAATATACAATATGTGTAAAAATTTATTAAGTGCAAAGATAATAATACAAAAAATTTATCTCTGTTTGAAATTCATATAGCAGATATTTTTCATTTGTGAATATAATTCTCTATGAAAAGTTAAGAATGTCAAATATAGTATACCAGGTTTCATGTAGCAGCTACGTGAGTCGGTTGGGTGGGGCCACGTTTTATTTCAACGTAGCTGTGTCATGGGATAAAGTGCCATCAGCAGTGCACAATTTACGAAGAATCGGTTTATTTTTATAGAAAGAAAAATCTATCTTTAACGATTTTTTTTCCTTATGTAATAAATTGTGATTTATATATTTTAAATATATAAATTAATAAAATAGATATATAATTTGTTTGTCAAAAAATTATTAAAATATCTTCATGATCTTATAAAAAATATCTGGAATGAATATTAAACTAATATATTAATTATTGTCATAAATAAAAGGAAAATATCTCTATATTGTATACTTTTCTTTTATAAGAAAAAGAACCTATTATTAATAAAATGAAAAACATGTTAGCACAAGATATCTCTAGGAGTTAGGAATTAAAATAAAATGAGGTTTGTTTGTAGGGTAGAGATGGTCACCCACCCTATCTTATCATAAAAGCTCATAGTCCATTCAAAGGCATTTAAACCTTGTGCCCTGAAAATTTAATGCCCACATGACCCCAATTTGATGATCATATGAATTTTAAGGCCGAAAGATTTTTCCAACCAAACTTGCTACAACGTAACACATTAAGTAAAGAAAAAAAAATTCAGAAATTAATTGATGTTTGGATATATTAGGAAAAATATTACTAAAAAGAATAAAAGTGGTTAAAACTTGTTCATACTTAAAAATAAAATATAAATGTGTATTTTATTTATAAATAAAAAGGAAAGCAGAAATGAGGTGTAATTTCATATTTATCACTCAATTATTTTTATTTCATATCTATTTTACTCACTTTATTATCATGCTATCTAATATGGATTTTTTATTTTGATGATGCCATACCTATTTTGTCACTATTGTGATTAATTATTTTGGATCTGCACGTATAATTTCTCTAGGCGGCATTTGCGCTGTTTGTATAGTGTTGTGTGTGAGCACCTACATTGCTCGTGGGTGGGGCCAAAAAGTGAACATAAAAAGTTAGCTTTGGGAGTATTATGATGAGATTGAGTGATCAGGATCAATACTGTGAGTAGTTGTACGATGAGATGAACTTGCCTTTTAAAGATGTGGAGCCATTTACTTTTCTGGATGAACCCTAGACCACTGTAGACCCATCTTTAATGGAAAACTGGTAATATTTACGGGTATCAAAGTGGGTCGCTGATATGACACAGATAAAAAGAGTTAAAATAATCATTTTTATAAGATATATCTACAAAAAGTACATGAATAACTGATAGAATTAATATCCTAACAGTGATGCACAGACTTAAAAATAAAGAAAAAATATTATTTCATTCATTTAATTTTTTTTATTCATTTCATACTATCTGGTGGGAAGATTAAATATACATATGATATATTCGTTTTAGGTCAAATTGTCGTAGATTTGTTTTTGTTATTAACGTAAAAGATCTTTTACTAACGGAAATATGTATGAATATATAAATTTATATTTTCCTTTTTTTATTCGATGTTGAATTTTGTTTATATTTTAATACTATTCTTTTTTATTTTTTACTCTTTTTCTTTTAAAAATATAAAGTTTTATATTTTTATAACTATTTTAGTTTTATACCATGTGTGAAATAAATATAAAAGTATCTCGTGCTATGGTTATAAAAATAATTTCGAATAAAACTTTTTATATAATTAATTTTATTAATTTTGCCGTATTTTTTATTTGCAGGCACACCCGAACTCGTACGCGCTGGTTTTGAGCACCGAAAATGAGATATCGAGCATGTACTGGGGCAACAACCCGTCGATGCTCCTGGTGAACTGTCTCTTCCGCATGGGCGGATCTGCGGCGCTACTCTCGAGTCACCCGTCGGACCGGCGGCGCGCAAAGTACCAGCTCCTCCACACACTCCGAACGCACGTAGGCGCCGACGACAACAGCTACAGCTGTGTCTTCCAGGAGGAGGACGAGGAGAACAAGGTGGGTGTGTCACTCTCTAAAGAGCTGATGAACGTGGCACGCGACGCCCTGAAAGTCCACATCACGTCGCTGGGGCCTTTGGTCCTCCCACTCTCGGAAAAGATAAAGTTCTTATCAAACCTAATCGAGAGGAAGGTGCTGAAGACGAAGATCGAGTCCTACATGCCCAACTTCAAGCTTGCTTTCGAGCACTTCTGCATCCACACGGGAGGGAGAGCTGTGCTGGACCGCATGCAAAAGAGTTTGGAGCTCGAAGACTGGCACATGGAACCTTCTAGAATGACCCTGTACAGGTTCGGAAACACTTCTTCGAGTTCCGTGTGGTACGAGTTGGCGTATTGTGAGGGAAAGGGAAGGGTGAAAAAGGGTGATAGGGTGTGGCAGATGGCGTTTGGGTCGGGATTCAAGTGCAACACTGCGGTGTGGCTTGCGTTGAACACCATCGACGTTGGATCCTGCAGGAGCGCGTGGAGGGACGAGATTGGTAATTTTCCTGTCAAGATTGATCCTCTCCCCGTCAAGACTAACAAATAATGCATTATGGTGTCGGTTGTTCGTTTGTTAAGATTTTCGATTTAGGGTTTCCTCTCATGCATGTGTGTTGTCTGGTTAAGAATTATGTAGTTGGTAATTTCTCTACCTTCCTTTCATGGCCAACCACTTTTGGCCTTTGCATCTTGTACCCGTCATATTTCTACAGACCGATCTTATAGTCATATATATATATATATATATATTCCTTAATATTAATCTAATAATGTTTAACCAATTTACTTGTTCCAATGATAAACTTTAATCCTTTTACTATAATTATTATTAAAAATTTGAAGGTTAATTTAAAATGACCTTTTACTTTATAATTTTATTGTTGAATTAGATGGTATTTACGAGTGCGTGAAAATTGCAGCAGGAGGCTATAGGTATAGATGCATAGATTAATAGTAATTTGGAGGTGTGGCGAAGGGATGTGAGGCATATGTGAAGTGATTGATGTGTTGGTGAGAAATGGGCAGTATGGAAAGTAGGAAGGAAAAAGAAAATGAGAAAGAATATAGCTTGGCAGATGGCTCCACCATAATTCTATTCATAGTTGCAGGAACAAGGAAAGAAGGAAGAAGGGTAGATTTACTTACTTTTTACTGTTACAGTTCTGTTGCATATTGTGAATTAATATACTTTTTATGTAAAATACTTGAAAAAAACTGCTTTTTCATGTGAACAGGATCAAATAGATAATTAATAAAACTGTCCTAATAACCTTCAATGAATTCTAGATTTTTCCTTTAATCTGTCTTCGACCTGCCCGAAATCCAAAGAAAGATTGGCTCGCAGGGCTTAATTCTGCCCAAGGCTTCTTTCCAGGTACTGCATACGTAGTGAGATTGCCAACCTAACCTCTTCGTTCCAAGGATTGGAAGAATTCTAATTACAAGATTAGGAGGATTCATTTCAAACGTCTCTCCATGATTGTGGAGCTTTAACTGAAGTTTGTCTTGCACCTTTTGTAACTATATATTGAAGTACATGTATTATTTGGTTTCAAGGTTGTCAAATTAGATAATTTACATAAATTCATGAGACTTTACTAAACTTAACTCTTAAACTTGAATTATAAATTTGACTCGTAAATTTATAAAAGTTTATTTTACATGAAAAAAAATATAAATAACATTCCAATTCAAATAAGATAATAAAATTATATAAATTCAAATACATAATTTTATAGAAATATTATTCATAAAAATATTGTAAAATATAAATTAAAATGTCCAAGAGTTTAAAATATTGTGGCAGCACAGTTTTTTCAATAGTACAGTGTGCAACACTTTATTTTTGAAAAAAATAAAAGAAATAATGCAGTATTGTAAAATGATGCAGTGCCAGGCCATAAACTCAACATAAATCATTAAAAAAATATATGTTTGTAGCACCGGTGCCATAAACCCAACATAAAATGTTTAAAATAATGTTGCAATGCCAGTGCTATAAACCTATTAAAACTCAATGAACCCAAATTTCAGTGGTAGAGGGTTTGCACTTACAGAATCCATAAGTTCAAAGATTGAGGCCGAGATTGACAACAAGATCGACAACCAGATCAATGGAAAGATCGATAGCGAGATCGACAGACAACGCGAATGGCAGGAATGAAATCGAAATCGAAGGAGGAGAACGAAGGCGTGACGTAGGACGAGATCGAATGTCGAGATCGACAACACGATGAAGGCCGAGTTTGAACATCGAGATGGATGGTGCGATGAAGGGCGAGCCTAATGAACGAGGGCGCGACGTAGGGCAAGATCGAATAACGAGATCGAAGGCGAGATTGCAAGAACGAAGATGAACAATGAGAACGAAGATGAAAAGTGAAAATGAAGATTAACAGTGAGTTAATCTTTTAGAAAACCTAATCTGGTAGTCCTAAAAAGTAGTCGTCTTTTGTTTTCGAATTTCTTCACAAACTCGCAAAATTGAAACCAAATTCGCGATTTCAGGCGAGTTTAACAAGTCTACCACCGATTCCACCAATCCTACTCCAAAAACGAGTTTGTTTACGAGTTAAGTCGAAAGCACTGTGTTAACTTGTAAACTCGACTAAGTTAACGAGTTAACTCACGAGTTCGATAACCATGTTTGGTTTCATTATATTGTGTGTTACACAATCATCTTGTGAGTAAATGAGATAGGCTAAGTCACAGTCCAAGATTGAAAATTCTTAGTAAAACAATTGTTCACAAGGTGATGACAAATACTTAGTCAAGAGACCAACCATCAACAGCCCAAGTAAAGAAGAAGTGAAATCTAGTCTAGGGTTCCCAAGCTATTGTAAATGCACGTTAATGCAAAATAAAATAATTATTTTAATTTTGATTATTTCTAATTAAATTCTTGTTATCAACTCTGAAATGTTTTATTTTAAATTTCCTTTGTTGTCTTAGAGCATGTTATGTCAATTCTAAACTCCACTATGTTAAAATAGGATTGTCTAGAGAAACTATATTGTTTAACAACTTGAGTTTTGAAGTTTAACTAATGTTGTTAAAACGGGCACAGAGCCCGACTCGGCCCGATCCACCAGGGGTTGATCACTTAATGAGCCAATCCAACCTGACTCATTTATTAGCGAGCCAGAAAAATTCAAACTCGGCCTGACCCACCATGAGTTGGTGGGTAAACGGGTTGGTTCACTAGCTCACTTAATTACAATTTTTTTTAAATAAAAAAAATTACAAACTTTCTATAATTTAAACCTAAAGAAATTTCACTCCCAACATGGGGTGTTTAATTAGTTTTGAAAATAGGGAACTTAAATAATTTTTTTCAAGCAAAAAAAATTAATAAATAATTTTTTTTTATAAAATTAAAATTAAATTTTAATAAAATAAAATTAGGTTGGTGGGTTGGTAGGCCAATCCGGCCCATCACAGGTTCAACCCGGTCCGAACCCATGGTTGGTCGGGTTGACCCGCAAGTTGTAACCCATTTTGATAGCTCTAAATTTAACATACAACATTTAATGAAATATTGTTTAGTGAAATATAGTGTTTAAGTGAAGAACATATTAAAACATTCTTAGGGTTAAATATGTTTTTAGTCCCTTAAGTATTACTGACTTTTGGTTTTAGTCCCTGCTTAAAACATTAATGACATTTAGTCCTCGTAGTATTAAAACATGCAATATTAGTCCTTAAAAATGGACAGCGCCAACTTTTGGTTGATCTGACAAACGGTAGTGCCACGTCTTCTGGCAGCTTTAGTGTTAATGATCTGCCATGTTTCTTATTTAACATTTGCAAGGAGATTAAGTAGAAAAGCACGTTGGGTGATCAAAATCACATTACAAAAGTTGGGTTCTTCTTGGTCATCCTGGGTTCTTCTTCGTCATCTCCGGAAAAGGCGATGAGGGGCACGGTGGTGGCTGACCTCGTTAGTGACGGTGAGGACGCGTCACAGAGGAGAAAGGTGTCTCCCTCTCGTGCGCGAAGAGAAGCTAGGAGAGGAGAGCTTTGGCGGTGGCCAACGATGACCCTGGTGACGTGCAGTGTTGCCGGCGACGCCTTGGGCCGGGAGGACGCGTCACAAAAGGGTGTCTTGCTACCTTTGTGGACAGGACATTGTGGAAACTTGTTACCTTGGCGCTTGAACTGTTGACATTTTATGGATTAACTCAGCTTTTAGATCCATCGTGGCACGTTTTAGGTTTTGGGTTTTGGCTACACCAATGTTGATCCTCAGTTGATAGGGAAGGGTGTTGTGCTACATTTCAATGGAAATTCCAAACCATGGTTGAAGATTGGGATAGAGAAATAGAAGCCCCTTGTGGAAGATTCAGATTCAGAATTACTTGCCTCAGTTGATAGGGTAGGAAATTATATCAGTAGTTGTTTGTGGAACTGGTAGGCTGGGGGAGATGCTTACTAGATGGCGAGATTCAGCTCTTAATTCATTGTCAGAAATGTTTGTACAATTTTTGAAGGTCAAACATGCCTGATGGCTTTATATTTGGTGTCTTCTGATGTAGGGATTTAAAATGGAAAATAAATGCAGCCACAGTTGCAGAGCCGTGGATACCCAAAACTCTTGATTATGTGCTAGCACTATTTAACACCTTGTTTGGGATCCTGTGATGGATAACGTATAACTTTTTAACTGGTATTATGTGAATAGAGCTATTGTTGATGTTACCAAGTTATTAGTCTCATTTTACAAGACCTACTACTGCGGAGGTGATAACATAGCTGTGTAGGACATTTAGAAGTTGATACCTTCGTTACAAGTATATATTAGACTTGTTTGATTATGCAATAGTAGTTCTTTCATTAGATTTTACAGTCTACAAAGTGTTAATCATTGTTTGATATTTTCTGTTTTGTTGCATGTTGTGATGATACATATGAAAACTCTTTTATGGGATCGGTCCACTTTAAGGATGTAGCATTGGCACATATTTTGGTGTATGAGAATAAATTTGCAGTTGGTAGGCATGTGTGTGTTGAAGCTATCTCTCACTTCTAATGGCTTTATATTGTGTGTGTGTGAGGATTCTAATGGCTATTGCAGATACAATCATATCATCGAGCAATCAAGTTGCTTATGCAAAGATGTCCATCTCTCAAGCATTGTATCGAACAGGTTCTGTGCATCTTTGGTAGCGTCATCGAACCAAACACGGTGGCGCACCTCCTCCTGGCCTAAGGCATCGTCTGCAACATTGCACGTTGCCAAAGCTCTCCTCTCCTAGCTTCTTTTCGAACGTGAGAGGGAGACACCCTTCTCCTCTGTGACGCATCCTCACCGTCACTAGCGAGGTCAGCCACCACCGTGCCCCTCATCGCCATTTCCAGAGATGATGAAGAAGAACCCAGGATGACCAAGAAGAACCCAACTTTAGTAATGTGATTTTAATCACCCAACGTGCTTTTCTACTTAATCTCCTTCAAAATGTTAAATAAGAAACGTGGCAGATCATTAACACTAAAGTTGACAGAAGACGTGGCATTACCATTTGCCAGATCAACCAAAAGTTGACGCCGTCCGTTTTTAAGGACTAAAATTGTATGTTTTAATACTATGAGGACTAAATGTCATCAATGTTTTAAGCAGGGACTAAAACCAAAAATCAATAATACTTAAGGGACTAAAAACATATTTAACCCACATTCTTATTACACGCTAGCCTGATAAATAATGGCGTATCAAATAATATTTTACAAAAGCACATCTAATGAAAGAAGCAATAAATGATATATAATTTATCAATTGTGGTACTACTTTGAAAAGCTTAGACTTACGCTAAACACTTATATTAAAAATCATGCTTCAATGCTCTCTTAATGTAAAAACATTAAATGCATGAATGCATTGTACTTTTGTCTGCTTTGCTTTTTGTAACGTCCCTACTCTGAGAGTCCCTTAAGCGTATTAAAGTCAAAATATTTATAAAGACAAAGTTAAAAACTCCAAAAAAAACTAAACTTTATTACAACTATAAAATTCCAATATCCATACATTCAAATAGATTAAAACATCAAATTAAATTTATAAAGAAAATTTCTTTCACAAAACTTAGATGAGTGTTTAAGCTCCCGAAAGCACATCCCATCTCACGTCATCTATTTCATACCATCGACTTCAACATTTCTATGTGCTCCCGTATAACACACATGTCATACGATCATCACAATAAACACAGAGAAAGCATGGGCGAGCTAAAGAATCAAACACAATAATAACGACAATAACATTATCAAAAGAAATATAACAATAACATATTCACTTTTCTTTCATCTTAGTGACACTAGTGCAAAAACAACGTATAACATCACGCGTTCAACGTCCAACCACTCAATAACCAAAGTTAAAAATGACCGATGACATTTTTGTAAATAAACAATTATTAGACATCATTTAGAATTGTAATTCGACGTAAAAGGATATAAAACGTCGAATGCCCCAGCGTTGGATGTCAAAAGGTTAGTGAATTCAATAAAAATTTGAGCGAGAAATTGAAAATTCATTCACTTTATCTTGGCGCACGAGACCCTCTTCTCTGCTTAAACTTTTCTCCCGTATAACACACATGTCATACGATCATCACAATAAACACACATAAAGCATGGGCGAGCTAAAGAATAAAACACAATAATAACAACAATAACATTATCAAAAGAAATATAACAATAACATATTCACTTTTCTTTCATCTTAGTGACACTAGTGCAAAAACAACGTATAACATCACGCGTTCAACGTCCAACACACAGAAAGCATGGGCGAGCTAAAGAGTCAAACACAATAATAACAACGATAACATTATCGAAAGAAATATAACAATAACATACTCACTTTTCTTTCATCTTAGTGACACTAGTGCAAAAACAACGTATAACATCACACGTTCAACGTCCAACCACTCAATAACCAACGTTAAAAATGACCGATGACATTTTTGTAAATAAATACAATTATTAGATGTCATTTAGAATTGTAATTCGACGTAAAAGGATATAAAACGTCGAATGCCCCAACATTGGATGTCAAAAGGTTAGTGAATTCAATAAAAATTTGAGCGGAAAATTGAAAATTCATTCACTTTATCTTGGCACGCGAGACCCTCTTCTCTGCTTAAACTTTTCTCAAACGAAGTTTGACGAACATCACATGTAATCTTTCTTTCATTTTATACAAATGAATGTCAATTAAGTACTTTATGTATGATTTTCATTTGTTTTGAACGATTATTTTCGTATGCTTGTCCTTCATAGGCGTATTCTGCTTTCTCTTTCACTGGTGGCAACACTTTATTCTGACCCACCTTTTCATTTTTGTTTTCATTTTGAAGAACTTATTTGTTGTTTTTTTTACCTTGTTTGTTGTTGTTGTTGTTTGGTTGGACTTGTTTTTTGTTGTTTGATTGAACTTGTTTGTTTGATTGATCTTATTTGTTGTTTGTTATTATTGTTTGTTGTTGATACTATATTACACGTTCATAGTTCATGCTTTATCAAATACCAAAAACAAAAATTTGTTATTTTTTAGCTTTTCAAGTCTCATAGAGTTGTAAAAAAGATCAAAATTAAGTAAAAAAATAAAATAAAAAATATTTAACGTCATATATTGACAAGATTTGACGTTAATTTAACGTCGAGTTTTTTAAATTTGACGTCAATTTAATGTCTCCCGATATGATGTCGTTGTCGAATTCGACGTGAAAGACCTAAAATATTGGACGTTGTACGCTATTTTTGTACTAGTGTGATCACATCTCGCCATGTTTAATATTACACAGATGTCACTCAAAGGTCTCAAGTCACACAGACATACCCTCTCATCAATTTCTTGTCACACAAACTAACGTCACACAGACTCCTCACAATGGTCTCTTGTCGCACAGACAAAGATTACACAGACCAAATTCCCTACAAGACGATTGAGTAGTCTCACACAGTTAAGGACATGTTCCTCTTAAAGAGCTAACAACTTTCCTCTCCTTAATGGTCACACAGAATAGAAAGTACGGTACTCAAACCCACTCTTACTGTCTCACACAGTCTGAAGAGTGCTCCTCCCCAACACACAGGAAAAATAAAGACCATGATATTAAAGGTAACATCCTGGACCACTTCCTATTCTTGAACACATCAAGAATAATTATTAGTTTATCTCACCTCTCACTATCTACAATGTATCATAGCCAATCATTTCTATTGACTAAGCTATAAGGTCCGATATCACATCAAACTAAACATTCATATGATCGTTTACAAGAACCTATCTCAGTGTGTAACAACATCAACCATCACAAGTATAATATAAGATAATCATAGGATACATGCACAAAGCCACATTCATTCACATAACTTTTATTAATAACAATACCATTTATTTTAGTAATCTTGTGAGGATAAAACCAAATAAATAACATCAGCTCATCAAAACAGCACACAGTTCATTGAAAACAAAAGTTGAAACATGTCAGATCTTGCTGAGCGAGAATAATGGCGTCCAGTAAACCATCACTCAACGGTGATAATTGGCACTAAACGTTGGGTTTCCAAAGAGGTTCTCTAGCCTAACGCCTACCTCTCACCCAGCGCCTGCACCCAATGTCCATTTTACAAAACTTACTACTCTTATGATTCCTAGAAACTTCTCATTTCAATTATAAACATTAAGAAACTCTATGTACATATTTGAACATTTAACCATATGGAAAGCAACTTAGATACTAATTGCATGCTCAACTATCATGAACCAACCACCATTACCCCAAAACATAATAGAAATCTTCTAAGCTTTAATGACTCAAATTACCCAATTATAACTAAAATTTATTATTATGTAGAAACACCATTTTAATGCCTCATACATTTCAACCAATCTTTGTTGGAAAAAAAATTGCAAAACATCACATCACTCGTTATAATATTCAATATTGTTTATCAAATTCTAGTAGCATTACTTTCACACAACATTTACTTATCTCAATCATTATGAAGTAGTAGGATTAACGCATGAAAGCACCTAACTACTATCTGTCACCCTTTATTTTAGTTCAGCACCAATGAATTTTCTATATCATTTTCTTTCCCACAAACCAAGCAAACTTTACATAAAGTTGTAGAGTAATTTGTAATATGATAAACTTACAATAATAATCACACATTCAAGCACTTAAACACCAACCTTACCACAAGCATTTAATTCAAGGCAGTGTCACCATAATTTCTGACTTCAACAACCAATATATCTTGTTGTTTACCAATAATCTCTGCCAAGTTTTACACTTTTATATACCTTCTTTTATATCACCTTTAACATTATATATAATATACTACCTCATCCAATTGTTTGTAGGTTTGTAACACTGAGAACAGTCTAAACATTACCAACATAAATTATAACGTTATGTTCCCAAAAGTTAACTTTCCCAAACCATTTAACTTGTTAATTTCTCACCGGACATACAATTATTTCCTCATCATCTTCATTAGAATACAACCAAACCTTTTAATCGCAACATATGCGATGTTCCCAATCCAACAAGATAATACCAATTCAAATATATGATTCATTCTTACTATCATAACAACATTCATTATTTCTAATTCATACTAGAATATATGTGAATTCCCATTTTACCATAACTCTATGCACAATAATTTTCCATATTTTGTAAAAGTGTTTCAAGTTGGTCCTTTTAGCTCATGATGTAAAAAACACTAACGGTTTAATTGCCTCCCTGGCCAAAAGTAAATGAGTTGTGCACTTATTGATTGCGTGACAGGTGAAGTGAATTAACTTGGAAACATATGTGGAAATGAGAAAAGTTGAAGTTATTAGGTAAAAGAAAAGGGTTAGGGTTCGTGCAAAATCATGTGTAAAATCAGAAGCCCCAATTGTAATTTCTAATATCAGAGTCCCAATTTGCAATTCATAAAATCATGTGCAAAATCAGAAACCCTAATTGCCAATTTGCAATTCACAAAAAATCAAAAACCCCAAACTTTCTCCCAACATTTCAACAAACATCATCCCATCGTTGTCTTTTTCTTCACCTCAAACACCCATAACTAGATTAAACCCATTCAAAGAGGAGGAAAAAAGTTGAACAATAACTGAGAAAAAGGGTCGGTGGTAACATTGGTGGAGCTCCTGGCCAACAATGCGCCTTGGAAAAGATGTAGTCATGGGTGAAGGTGGGGTTGTCGTGGCCTCGTGCAAAGAAGATGGAGGTGGGTGCGGTAGGTATCCTTCTCTCTTTTGTTGTGGTTGAATTGGAAAACGAATGAACAAAGGGAGATTATGAATGCTGAAATGGGTTGCGGTTCTGGCAGACATGATTCTTCCAATTGCACCTTCAACGAACCACGAACCCAAATTGAAGACCACTTTCACCAGTTTCTTTAACCCCAGATCACCAATGGATTCTAACCCTCAACTAAACATTTTCCACGTCATTCAGTTTTATGTTTAAATTTACACAACGTATTGCAAAATTGACCTCATTCACTTTTGGCCAATAGGGCAATTGTAAGTGTTTTTAACGTGGTAAGTCAAAAGGACCAACTTAAACCATTTTTACAAAATATGAAACAATAGTGAACTTTAAAAAAAGAGTAAGACCACTTGGAACACATCGCCCCAAACTAGGGATCCAATTAGGTATTAAACCTTATTTTTTTCTAGGTCATACAATAATAATGGTTGATAAAATGGACATCAAAGTTCTCATCTTTAGTAATTATCGTTGGTAAATTACATTGATAACTGAATTTTTTACAAATTCATTGGTAAAATGGTATGCAAATTTTGTGGTGGAGGAAGATAAATGATAATCACTAAGAAACAATTTTATAGTCAATAAATATTAACAAATAATTACTAATAAATTTTGTTCGTCAGTCATTTTGGATAGGTTTTTTTAATTTGTCCATAGAATTAACAATTGCCTTTTTTATAAGAAATTATTTTCTTTTACGTAAATAATTTTACTTTTACCAATAGAACTTTTCCATTAATGTTGATTTCTTTTGTAGTGTTTATACATATATTGTATTTTTGTGACAAACAAATAAAAAGTAACCTCAAATATGCACATAATATAGAAAATTTCTTCTCCCTTAAAAAACAAACAATAACCGTGTTTTATTAGCAACGGTTTCTCTTATTGTTGTGTGAATCCAATACTTTTTGGTACACCAAGTGTTCTTGACTAGTTATTTGATTATGTTTTCAAAACCAATCAAATTTTCCTTCTCACTTTCGTGATCTCTGTAGAGAGTATTTGCTCTGAGGTGTTCTTTCGGCGAAAACCTTGCTCTTTAGGCAAGATTGTTCTTCTCTATCTCTTACTATTTTATTCCCCACACCTCTCTTGTCCACTTTTGCGCAAGTTTTCCTTTCAAACGCATGTTCATGTGCTCTCAAGTTAACCATTTTCTCATCTTTTGTCAAATTATCCTTAACCTCACCATCTTTTGAAACTGTACCACGACCAAACTTCATGACAGCCGTTCTAGTTTTCCAAGTACAACTCCTTGTATTTGTTGCATCCTTCAACATCTGTCCACTTTGAATCTTCGAGACAGCCCTTGAATGTGACTTATTGTCTCTCTCCTTTGTTGGCACCATCAAATTATCCTGCATAAAGGAAAACATTATTTACTTAGACTCAAATCAAAATCCAATGATAGTGTAAAAGGGATTCATGTACAACTCACCATATCAAAATATCCAATATTGGGTGATGGCATTCGGAGACCAGAAGGCTTCTCAGTCACTGATGATGCAGAAGAGAACCTATCAATGGATACTGAAGGTGATATGCAGCAAAAGTTCTTTCCAACATATGAATAAGATTGGTGACAACACTCATGTGGGATATTTTTAACTGCTGAAAATTCAGGAGATGAGTGGCAAAGAGGGAGACTTTTGTAGAGTGAACATAATCCATTCGAAGAGGCACTCATATCAGACTGAGAGATCACTGATGAAAGCTCCCTAGAGAGAGTAGCACAACTACAACATCTGCTGCAAGTCTTCAAGAGATTAGGTTTCTCAGTCAAACACTTTCCTGCAGTAGTCCTTGCTTTAAATTCCATAGAATGAAGGATATATAGTAAGAAAAGAATTATATATACTTGTCTTGCGTTTAGAAACCTACCACTTGCTTTGACATATTTGTTTCCCTCTTTGACTTCATTTGCAAACATAGGAATTCTTTTGGTGGGAGCTGGTGGGGCATTTCTTCTAACTCGACTTTGTATCTTTGGTGGCTTTAGATGTGATGAGAGATCAGATCTTCCACTTGCAGAAGAAAACTTTCACAAGAAATATGTTAGTTTTGTGACTAGTCAAGGTAATCTTGTGCATGCAAGGGCATACTTGACAATGAACTAGTGTTCTACGTTTGCAAAAATCAATGTTTTTAATGCAGTGTTGAATATTGTACATAACTTAGAATAAATAATAATATATAGACAGATGCTAATTCTTTTGATCTTTTCATCCATTTACAAACTTTCTTAATGTGATTACTTCTAATCCATTGTCATATTTTAGTACAACACCTTAGTGAGTATATATAGTATGCTTCATTTAGCTCTGAGTATAACATGTTTCTGAAAGACAATTTTGTCACTTGGAAGAGTTAAAATGAAGATAGAGTATCTCGTTAGAAACTGAATTTTATTTTAAGGTGTTGCTCAAAGTGTATTCGAAGGATTTCAGATAAAAGTAATATTAAATGATCTTAAAATAAAAATTGACATTCCTACATAGTTTTACTTATGATAATAAGATAACCATGAGCATTGTTCTGGTACAACAAGATCAAATAAACATACTTAAATTGACACGCATTCCGTGAAAGATAATTTTGACATAAGTTTCATAGTCACAACTCATTTTCCTATAAGAATACTTATGTTGACAATAGTTAATAAAAGAAAAATTATCCCTCTTCCCTTTGCAAGTATTTGCATCAACTGATAAAAATATTCTTCACACAAATAATATTAGTGAAAGAACGAACCTTCAATTTGGGGACAGAATCCACATTCATCCTTTTTGTTGCTGAAAGTAACCAAAAGAAGTAATATAATTGAGCAAAAGTGGAATGCATGAATCATCCATCAGTATTTGTTTTTCATATATATATATATATATATATATATATATATATATATATATATATATATATATATATATATATATATATATATATATATATATATCAAATGTGATAGAACTTAAAAGTAATATAAAGGGATAGATGAAGAGCAAATAAAACATTGACAATTACCAAATGAAATAATATTGTCTATAAATAAATATGATTCTTTGATACACCTAAATTTTTTACACTCATTTGACATTATTTTTATCTATTTTTCTCTTTTCTTTTTTGAAAAAATACAAAAGTTTACACTTGTGACCATTTTACCCTTGTATTATGTATTAAATAAATGTAAAAGTGTGTTATGATACCATTATTCTATTGTCTAATGCAGAAAAAAAGAAGTATGTTTGACAGAACCCATATGTAAGAATGGAAGAATGGAGATCATATATTTGGACAAGACCAGGTTGCTTCCATACAGAGCCTACTAAATATGTAGGATATATAGACAACCTTTGTGTAAAGTATACTCAAATAACACAGTGAGTCCCACTTTTTCCCGTATTTATTAAAAGGAAAAAGTTAATTTTGAAAGAAAAATTTATAAATTCAGTGTTATTTGAATGTATTTATCACATAGAGGTGTCAACTTATCAAAACTCTTGTGTAAACAAAGAGGTATGACATAAAATCTCATACTTACAAAAAACATTTTGAATATTTCTGCAACTTGAATCAACCGTGTTCGATGATTGATGCACCGAAATCTCTTGGCTTGCTGATGATGATCCGTCATTGTCAATAGTACGATTTGACTCGGATGAGATCCTTAGTTCTTCTATTTGAGGAAGCACACGCATTTCTAATTTCTTATGCCCTTTGTTTAGAAGAGATAACTCCTCATGATTCAAAATTCCTGAGAAAGCAAAATCCAAAAGTATAAACATCAAGAAAATGAAGCACACACTTAACAACAAGAAGGAGAAGGTTCATATATAAATCATATCAAACACACCTTCACTTGTGAAAAAAGCACTATCCCAAGCTAAACTCTTCCTTAAATTGAATCCATCAGTTACAGTTCTAATTTCAGGTTTCAGATTGTTGAAATACAAATGCTGATCCTGCTCAGCTCTCAACATATCATAACCATTCTCAGTTTGAAATGAATTTGAAGTACTGAACAACTCCTCCGGTTCTAGAATTCCTGATGATGAATGAGGTGATGAATATGAAAACAATGAAATATTTGAACACATTTCCATTGACTATGAATTATACCAGAACTTGTGGAAAAGGAACTATCCCATGCCAAACTCTTTCGCAAATCATACTTCAGCTTAGACTTTAAAGACTGCAGGTCCCTTTTCTCTATATGTACTTCCTTCATATCCTCAGCTTCCCCATTGCTAAACACGTTAAAACCATCAAGCTTCTTTCTCATATCTGATTCTGCACCCAATTCAAGTTTCAACATCTTCATTTATGGCAGCAAGAAATTCAAATGCAGAATAGAAGGAACTATTTCAATGTTTGGTTCTACATAGATTAGTTTCCAAAATACGGTGTGCTTGTGTCCAAACCTTTCATAAAAAATCTTCTTGCATGAAAAGATAGAGAATGATAAGCAAAGACAGTTTGCAGTTCAAAATATTTGAATTCTTTTAGGTGAAGTCTTGATAACTATAGCAAAATCCCAGAAAAAGAAAGAGAAAATATTCAAATAAGTAATCCAGATAAAGAAAAGAGTAAAAAGAAATATCACATATAATCACCCAACTATGGAAGTTCTTGAATGTGTGATGATCAATCCTTCTTCTTCAAGATTCGTTTATTGTTTTGGGTTTTCTACAACAGACACAAAAAAAAGCTATCAAATTGAAATTCAAACGCTGATTATTGAACGATCCTTTATTATTCTAAAACTGTCCCGCGTTGGAATTTAATTGCTTTAGTTACAATGGTCATTTTGTCATAACACCTCATTGATTCTAGACATTCTTCTAATTTAAATGTATTAGCATCAGAAAAAGAAAGAAAGTTATGATACGTTGTTGATTTTAGAGGATTTCTTCTGCAACTACAGCACTTATTACTATGAGAAAAGAAATACTACCCATTATTGTACAGTATAATAAGCTTATTGATTTATATAATAATCATTTTATAGAATTTGTTTACAGTATTATTTTATAGGCTGTTACACTAATGATTTGCATTTGAAATTACACAATTAGTAACCCCGGTTGTGATTAATTAGGGATTCTCACTTTATGCTACCATACGATTACGAATATTTTTTTCTTCAAAAGGTTATTAAATATGTATTCCTAAAGCTTACATTTTTAATTGATATCCTATTAAATTAAATATTATTGAAAAAATATAAAGATCATCCTTTTATATTGATCTAGCTAAGAACCATCATAACTTAGTATATAAATATATATAAATATATATAAATATATATATATATATATATATATATATATATATATATATATATAAATATATATATATATATATATATATATATATATATATATATATATATATATATATATATATATATATATATACATGGGTTTGCTAACTTGCGTACGTTCTTTTTTCAATTGGTACATTTTAGCAATTTGTACAGGATTTTAGTAGACAAAAATGCCCTCATATATATTATAGATTCTAAGTTTTAAGGTCAAGGGTATTTAGATAATTTTCATTTTCAAAACTAAAAAAACAAAAAAGCTCCACTGAATTCATACTCACTTAGTGGAAAGGCCAAGAGTTGGTTACAATCTCACCCAAATCAAAGCTTATCATGTTGAGAGGATGTGGAAAGAAAGTTTCTGGCTAGATTCTTCCCATAATCTAAATGTATAAGTGCCAAGGCTACCATTACAACCATTTCCCAAGGACTGGATAAACATTTATGCGAAGCATGGGAAATGTATAAGGTCTTGCCTAAAAAGAGTCATAATGAAGTAACACAACTCAACATGTTTTATAGTGGACTTAGACCACAAACCAAAATGTTAATGGATTCTTTAGCAGAATGTACTATGATGATGAAAAGTGTTGAGGAGGCTATTTCCATCATTAAATAACTAGCAACTAGTGATCATAAAAAATAATGACAGAAAACAACCTTCCAAAAGGAATACTAGAGCTAGAATGTAGGATGCCATATGGGCACAAAACAAACTCATTTCTCAATAAATGGAAGAGTTGAGAAAGCATATGGCAAAGTAGATTTTAAAATGTGATTTCTATACCAGTGAATGTTCAGTGTATGATTGCAACCCAAAATATAGCAGCAAGTATACTAGGATTTTGTAGTAAAAAATGTTAAGACAAAATCGTCTATAAGACTAAAAGTTTTAACCACTCTCATATGTTTTGAAGTTTAACAAAACAACATTAAACTAAATGAGCTTATAAAGATGATATCACTAGAATAGCTAAAATATAAGTGATAAATAAAACATTATGGAAACCAAGTAACTTAGGAAAGTCTTAGAAAATCACCTAGACATAAAATGGTTGTAACACTAAACGATTCCCAAGTTTAAACATGTATGAGAGTCTTGCTAAACACAAAAGTTATATTGTACAAGATGATAACTCAATTTAGTTAAGAAGGTAAAAGTGTTTAGACAATGTTTTTGGAAAAGCCTTTGAAAGTCTCAATTAATATTCCAAAAACATGTGATAAAAGACAATATGCTAAACGCCTTTCTTGAATAAGGTAGAACATAAAAGTGTTTATATAGAATAGATGATACCATGAGTTAAACTATCTACTTCATCCAACGATTAAGTCTTCAATTAATTATTGGTATCTTAGCGAAAAGCTTAAATGATAAAATCCTATCTGAATGGTAGAAAATTTAAAAAATACTTTGTTGTTCTGAACAGGCATTAAATGCCATTAAATGTTCAACGATTAAAAACAACAAAATTGATAAGAGAAAAGACATATATGTTGCATGCATATCTATATTACTTTGTGCAGATTGCCTATATTACTAGTAGGATTGTCTAATGGAAACCAGGAGTGGGTAATGTTGGGGCAAATCGGCAAGTGTACCGAGTCGCACAAGTAATAGGACTCTCGACGCTGAACAGTTGTGTGAAAACGAGATTAATTAAGACTTAAAAGATAACGAAGATCATGGATTTGCAGTGCAAAAATAATAAATAAAATAAATTGCAATTGATCAATGGCAAAAGAACACAGAGATGAACGGAGGTTGATTTATATAAGATGGGTATGCTGTTGGGGTTAGACTTCACCAAGTTCCATCTCATGTATATAAAAATTCTTCTTTATTCATTAATGCTACGAAAACACTTAAACCCGATCCCTCGGTCAATAAGTCTGTCCCTAATTACCAGTTCATACAATTCCTAGCATTCTTGGTAAAAAGATGTGAAGATCAAGAGGTTAAGACGACTAAGACTCATACCCTCATACCTGAGCAATATAACCCTTAGGAGTAATTCAACAAGGACCTGAATTGAAAGGAACCTCCCGACACTCATTCAACTCACAGATAAGGCTATTGTATAAGCAAGAATAAAGCAGATGAATTACTCTAACAAATAATGAAATAAAGCATATAGAATTAAGATTCAATTCAAATACATGAGAGTTCACAAGGTTACATCATTCCCCAACAACAAATAGAAATTAGTTCCCCATATACATGGGGGAACCTATGAACAATGGAAGAAAAAAAGAAGAATGAAAAACTAAGAATTGGCTAGGAGTGTATTGTATGCTCTCTTCTGCCAAGGATGCAAAACCTAGAGCCCCAGGGTCCTTTAAATAGTGCCAGATGCGTCCCAAAGTGCGGCCCAGTCCAAAAGAATCAAATCAGAGCAGAATCAGTGCCCGATCCACGTGAGATCACGCTCAAGCGTCACAGGGAGCTCGCCCAAGCGTGAATCAAGGGTTCTGTGAGGCTTGAGCGCTAGTTTTGGACGCCTGAGCTTCGGGCGTCGTGTCCGTCACCCGGGCGACCAGCGGTGAATTCAGCTTCGCTGATTTTCGCTCCTTTCGCCTGGTCTTCGCTTGGGCTTCGGGTTTTCTCCCTTCTTTGTGCCTTTTTAACCCCTTTTGAGCTCCATCTTCATGGTTTTTCACTTCTTCTTCTAGTATTGCTTCAATCTCTGTCAAAACGAGGGGAATTTGTTAGAAAATTGTTAAAATCAACCTCAACTCTCTTATTCACACAATTTACTGAAAACCAATGAGTTCAAGCAAGTTTCTAAGTGAAAAAGGGTGCTTTTAGTATCAAAATCATATAGCAAATAACGATATTTTAATCCGTTTTCAGGTAATACTCAACCAGACGGTGTATCAAGTGGATACAAAAGGCATCTAGGGATACCAGGAGTGGTGAAGAATACTGCATAACTAGGAGTGGGTGAAATTCATACTAGTTAGGGTAACAAGAGTTATTCGTTGACAATGAATATTACTAGCAGTGGTGAGAATACTCAGTTGTAATCTTGTTAAAATTATAGTGGAACCCTCTAAAATGTTAGATGAAATTTGACTTAGCTTGTGAAGTGAACTAGTATAAAAACGATTGTGTGCTTACTGCTTTGTTCTCTTAAACACTTCTCTTATAAAACCTGAAGTTGCAATTAATTTTGATATAAACGCTTCCTCCGTTAAACAAGTCTTTATTAAAAAGGAAGTTTTATTAAACCGCTACAACAAAAACATTCTAACAACTGAAAAACACTTGAAAAGATTTTATTATTTTCCAAAGTTGAGCATCTAACAATTTATGTAAAATCTTTCAATCCTCGACTAAAGTGTTATTACATTGTTTGTGAAAAAGTTTTCCATTTACACTATTCAACCCCACCTTCTAGTGCTTTTCCACATAGTGTAGTTGGTATTAGAGCTAATGTAAAACCCTAGAAGCTCAAGAATTACCAAGTTGTATAAAAGTTAAAGTTATAAGGTAAAATAGAATGTTGTCAACTTTGATATGGTTCATTATTTTCTCTATAACTTTTTGTACAATTTTCTAATTGAGGTGATTCTTTTTCCATTGGAAAGTAGACTCAAAGAGTTTCGATTTGACTACTCATATGCATGTTTTTGACCTCAGGAAAGGGTTGAAAAAATCTGGAGAAAATCGTGAATGAGTGCTGCAGAGGGGCTAGTGCTCCCTGTCCAGTGGTGTTAGTGCTCAATTGCAAGGGTGTGAAGCCTAGAGCTGACGGTAATACTCCTTTTCACGAAAACAGGTTGGAAACGTGTGGGGCTTGCAAGAAAAACTTGGGAATATAGGCCCCAGACCCATATTTTTGGTCCTTTCACTACAAAAAAAATGTTATTTACTGGAGGTTTTTTTTTTCAATTTGCGGGGGTTTTTGCCCTCCGCAAAGTAATTTCCGGGGGTTTTTCAAACTGCCGCAGTTTGAGTCGCCACAATCTATCTGTGGAGGTTTTCCACGACCCCCGGTATCACATTCAATTTGCGGAGGTTTTTCTGCGGAGGGTAAAAACCTCTTTTATTACTAGCTATTATTTTGTGGGAGTTTTTAACCTCCTTTATTTTCAACTATTTGATTACAAAAAATATCAGTATTTTTTACACTATTTTTTGTGATTAATATATGTTATTCAATTCACCAGCTTGCTGAAATAATAATTAAAAAATTAATAAAATATATAAAATTGTAAAATACACAAAAATAATTCAAAAGTAGTTTTATTGATGATTTAAAATAACACACGTTCATTGACAATTATAATGTAAATATAAAAAAAAAATACATAATGTTTAAATAACATTGCAAGATTGACTAAAAAGGTCTAACATGGTCAAAAACTACCAGACCAATTAAAAACATAGAGACTAATGTTGATGACCTAAATAATAACTCTACATTTGCTTCCTACCCTATGAAGTAAAACACATTCACTTCATCAACTACTTCCCTTAAACTCATTCATCCACCACTACTTTTTTAAAATTATGTATATGTCCAACAAGTCATTGTTCGTAGACTCCCCTGCTTCCATTGCTTCTTATCTTTGGTTGATGATATACATATGAAGTTTTTGTGAGATTGTAGGCATGATAAACAAGATGAACAGTGGATTCATTATCCATTCCTGAACCTGCAAAGCTGAGATGAATTAGACTTAAACTCACTTTCTACCATGGTTTCAATGCATACAATAATCTTGCTCAAATCTTCAATCAATGAAAATAAAAAGACAAATGAATTATCGTCAGTCTAGACTCTCATATTTCAATAGAATCATATAAGAACATTTTATGAAAATGAGCTTTATGGAACATCATCCCTTAAACAGTAGCCCACTGGAATTGAACCATCACAACAATCAAACCTTTGTATAAAGAACAATAATACGATTAATACCCTAACAAATTTAAACACGCAATTCACATCTACTATCTCCCTCTCTCCTATCCTTTTTTTTATTAGTACAATATTATTTTCTAACTACTTTATTATCCTTGAAAACGAGTTGTCAATATCAAAATCTTTATTTTCCATCAGTAAACTATGTAAGCAACATTCAAGCGAAAAAAAAAAGATATTTTAAGTGTCCAAGTTTATGTTAACTAGTGTAAAACTTCAATTTATGCACCTTAACTATAGTAGAAATCAAAAGAAGAAAAACAATTTTAAGTGTGCGAGTTTATTTTAACTTGTGCAAAACTTCAATTTATCAAACCTTATTCTCTTCTTTTATAAGTACATGTAAATAAATTTATTCAAATAAATATAAAAATGTAATAAAACTAATGGTATTTGGAAAAATTTACAACCGAGCAGCAGTTCCGCTGTAAGCACTGACATGCTAATAATATAATTTTCCATCAAAGAATTTCCTAATAGAAGACAATGGGGAAAAGAGGAAATAATAAATTCTATAGAACTTTTATTAAACAACATTCTCATACACGTTTGCAGTATTTGATAGAAAATCACCACGAAAAGGGACTAACTCCTAGCAAAAATATTTCATTTTCCACATCTTTTACCCATTGACACACCCGATTGCAAGTCTTTATTGCCAAGGCCTGCGTATCTCAATGTGCAAAAATAGTCAGACTTTATCCAACCAGATAACAAAATAAATACCACCATTCCCCCAAACAAATTTGAACTGTCATCAATATACTCCCTAAAGTAAGAGATTTCTCTTCAGAACATGTAGTAAAATATATAAAGTTTGAAATTGAGAAATTCTAAAGGAAGTAATTGAGATAGGCTATATGAAACACATGATGTCATTGGACTAAGTTAGAAACCAAATTCTCTTACATTGACATTCAATTTCATGAAAAACAAACCAAGGATAAAGTATTCCAACCTTTGTCTGTTTCTTAAAGATTCCGTAGTGTATCCTCACATATATGCCTTTGAGATAGACAACAACAATCCCTTCCCAGGACAAGTTCAATCCAACCATTGCCTGAGCCGAAACTCGAACCCTGTACATTGCAAAATGTTAGCACGAATATCCAAGTAGTGAAAAAAAGTTAAGTTCAATCTAACCATTGCCTGAGCCAAAACCCGAACCTTGTACATTGCAAATGTTAGCATGAATATCCAAGTAGAGAAAAAAAGTTATGAATAAAATGACTAAATGCTTGAAAGAATCACTAATTTCAAAGTGAATAAGCACACCTTCGGTCCTTCTTGGTCATCCACTCTAATTGATATTTGAAGTCCTAATTCTCCATAACGCACTCTTTTAAGAAGGATCCATGCATCCCTTACTGACCCATCAACCACTCCTTCCAAAATATGGTATACAATTGTTCAAAATTTGCACACAAAGCACTTACACTATAAAAATGTGTTTCTTATTAGAAGAACGATGGTGGGCAGTAAAAATGTATTGCACTCAAGCTAGGAATTTCATCAAACACGTACAAGGCAACAATAATCCTCACTCCTTATTATGAGTTAACCAGAATATCCTGCACCATTAACAATCAGTGTGAGACAATTTTGAAAAGTTGAATTGGAAATCAAGCACGTACAGGGCAACAATAACCCCCACTCCCTGTTATGAGTTAACCAGAATATCCTGCACCATTAACAATCAGTGTGAGAGACAAATTTGAAAAGTTGAATTGGAAGTGAAATCAATATGGAAAGACGTGGCAACACCAAACGATACTGTTGTGGTCGCGATAAGTGTCGAGGCGTTTGAGAACTGTCTCATCTTCGATTAGGGTTTTATGATGTAACGAATTTGAGGACAGTGGTGAAAGGTGAAGCCTCTGAAACATGAAACCTGAACCTAAAAGAGATGTTTGGGGAAGAGTTTTAAGATTTGAGTTTTGAATCAAAAACGGAAAACCTAGAATTGAAAACCCTTTCGACTGTATACTCGTCTCGCAAGTCTACGACTCCCTCGTCCAGTCCAACGTCGACCCCAAACTCCTTACCGCCTTCATGATAGGCGACACCGAGCTCCTCTACGAGTGCACCTTCTCAACACTTTGCAGAGGGTCGTCATTGCGCTTTTTCTGGTCGAGAATGGCTGTGACGGGAAGGCGGCTCAAAGAGTGTAGATGAACATGAGAAAAAGGAAGTGTTTGATGTAGTTAAGTTTAAGTTTAGGAATTTGGAGAAAAAAATGAAGATAATTTTTTTGAAGGAAAAGACTGAAAAACCAAAAAAAAAATGCATTATAATTTGGTTAGTAATGAACCTCTTTAAAAATAACTTAAAACCTCCGCTATTATCAGGGCTTTGACAATTCAATAGAATCAATTTAAATCATATTAATTTGTGGAGGGTTTTTATAACCTCCGCAAAATAACCTCCCTTAAATACCATTTTTTATGTAGTGTTTGGGTTAGAAGGAGCATGGGCTGACCCTCATTTGCAGTATAGAATGTTTATTTATGGATTAAGGGGCCATGGTTGTCCTTTGGGCAGATCTACAAGTGTGAGAAAGTCGAGGAATGGGTTTTGCACTTGTGTTAGTAAGTTCTTGCTCTAGAAATTCGTGAGAGAGGGTAGAGTTGAGAGCTTCTGGAGTTGCAAGGAGGCAAAAGGTGCTGCAAGGATTATGGAGAAGGATTCAGGTTTGCAAAGGAAGTCTTCAAGAGGTAAGGGGAGCTAACTCAAACTTTGTTTCCATAATATCTTGGATGTGAGTATGAATTCAGTTGCTTGGTTTTTGTATGATGAACTGCATGGAAATTTTGGTTTGGTTGAATATATGGTATGATTTCAAGAAGTTGAATTAATGGGTTGTTACTCTCACTTTGATCTATATGGTATGATTTCAAGAAGTTGAATTAATTGGATTGATGGTGGATTTTTGTTCTACCATGTTGATCTGTAAGAATGTAAAGTTTTTAGTGGATTGAGTTGTGAAATGAGATGGAAAAAAGAGAGTTTACCTCACTTTTTCATCAAGTGCGATAATGGTTTGTTTTGATTGGTTGATGAATTTTGGTTGGATGAATTGATGAATTGTATGGAGATCTTTGACAAAATGGGAGTATGGTGATTTAACCACTAAGATTTTGATCGTTGTGGAATTTCATATACTGGAAAATGGTAGATCTAACGGTGTGTTTTGTTGAGTAAAACTGGTGATGAGTTTTTGAGAAATTCACTTAAGTATGGTGCTATTTCAAATCTATTTTTGAAGATTGATGAAAGGGGTGATGAGTATAAACTGTTTTGGGATCAAATTGACACATTTCTGGGGTTGCTTGAGTGGTTAGCATGTTGATTGAAAAGTCTTTGTGGTGTGATAAAAATCTGGATGGAAAAGCCTCAAGGTTAAGGATGAACGGTTGGTTAAAATGTGTTGCAAAATTATGAAGAAAAATCTTGTTTGTGTGTAATTAAAAGAGTTGATTTTGCATGAGAAAATGGATGTATTGATGTTTATGAAGATTAAAATTGATTGTGGAATGATTTTAGAAACTAAATATGTTTGAGAACATAATGGAATTGTTGAATATGGACTGGAATGCGAAATTATGCAAATCTAGGCGAAACTGGGTGTTGTCGCGGGGCTGAGCTGCAAGGGTTGTGCAGTTGAGCACCCCCTGTCCAGGGATGCTAGCGCTGGGCTGCATGAGTGTGCAGCTGAACACCAATTTGACAGAGTCGTGGGCGTTGAGTGCCACTTCTTGGGCGCTGAGCACCATTATGGAGTTGTTATGCGCACTATTTTGTGTTGCTTTTAGATGTTTGATGCATCTGTTGGATGTGGAAATGTTTTGTGATCCATGTGAGATTTTAAATTGAAATGAGAATGAGGTTTGAATGGTTATATCTTGTGGAAATCATGTTTGAATATGATTGGGTTATGAGTATTCATAATGTATGAAGAACTTGGGTTGTTTATGATCTAGTATTGTGATGATCATGTATGTTTGTTTGAGTATGTTGAACCTATGCTAGGTGGATGGTTTATGAATATGTGATGATGATATGATATGTATGATATGGCATGGTTGGAATGGTGTTAGAGAGGATTTTGTGATATGTGTATTTTTTGTCGGAATGGTCTCATTGTATGAGTGATGGATAATAAGCGTTGCAGTTGCTGGCCTGGGGAAGTTTTAGGAGAGTGATGGAAAGCAACCCTACACATTGGTGGGATGTGTAACCACCCAGGGAATCTCTTGCATTTATGTAAGAATGATGGGGGTGACGTGGCGTACTAGTTTGGGGAAGCTCATTACAACTGAGGTGGTGTTGTGTGTGCTGGCCTGGGGAAGCTCTCTAGATGAGTGATAGGAAGCAACACTACACATTAGGGTAATGTGTAACTGCCTAGGGAAGCTCTGAAAAGAGTGATAATAGTGACGTTGAGCATTGGCATTAAATCTCGTTTGATTTGTGGCATTGTGTCTGCTAGCTGTTAACGGAATGGCAAGTGTACCATATCGTATCAAGTAATAAAAATGGGAAAACTCATTATCGTTCTTCCCATGAGACTCGAAAGGCCTTATTGTTCGTATGAATCAAAATCATAAGACTTGTGAAAGAAAAATTAATTGTTGTGGTGAATGCAAAAACAAAAAATAAACATGCAATGAGTGATTCAGTTGACGAGAAAAGAGTATGAATAAATGGAGTTGTTGGGGGTTTACAATTTCATCTAATCCGCTCTCTCTTATTTACTTCTCTTGTTTAAATTGCTTTATTATCTAATTGTTATTCAAACTTTCTTGGCCTCCCCTTAACCCGATCCCTCGGCGAAAAGGGCCTATTACTAATTACCGGCTTGCTATCCCTAGCCTCCCCTAGCAACTAGCAACGCATTACAAACAGAAGCAAAAACAATTGGTCATCCTACCCCCCTATCCCTAGGTGGTATTGCTTAACCAAGGAATTACTCACCAATTCGTGACATTACTGTAAGTTCCCGTATCAATAAAGGCAAATAACAGTTTCCGAATGAGTTAAACGATAAAAGCTTTAAGCACAGTATGAGAATCCAACAATTGATAATAAAGCATATGAAAATCATATAATTTAAACAAGAGTTTCAATAAAAGAGAGTATCAAAAGATTACATTGTTCCCCCAACAACAAAAGGGTTTAGTTCACCATTGTCATGGTGAACCAAGATGAAAATAATGGAAGATATGGAAAGCAAACCCTAGAAAAGATGAAAAGGAGCCTAAGCATCCAAGAGATCCTCTCTAGAGAGTGAAAAGTAGGTCTGGTCGCCCTCTTCTGTCAAAAGAATGAGAATGAAATCGCACTAGGGCTATTTATAGCTGAGGAGTGCAACAGAAAACAGGCTCGAGCCCAACAGGCAACCGCCCGGCCTCACACTTTTGCCGCCCGGCGGTTTGCCTCTTATCGCAAAACCGTCAGGTGTCGCTGCCTTGGTGCCAACTCCTCGCATTTGGCTGCCCAGCGGTGTAATTCTGCCGCTGGGCGGTTTCTAGACTCTTCTTTTCTTGATTTTCTTCCTCTATCTTGAGTCTAAGGCTTTTATCTTCACCTCCATTCTTCACTTCCATCAAAATTGCTGCAAAACAATGCAAAACAAGAATAATATCGCTAAAAACAGCTTTTGACTCTCGACTGACTCATTTATTGAGTTTTGTTTGTTACCAATAAGGGAGTATTGGTAAAACCTGAAGACAAGTTTTGATGATGCTGCAAATTGTAATTCTTGATTGTAATAGGAGAATACTTCAAAAGCAACTTGTAGATTTTGAATGTAGTAGGAAAATGATAAACATTGTAATTTCTACTTGTATAATCGATTATGATTAAGGTATAATCGATTATCAGATGCTTTTGAACTAAAATAATCAATTATCATGAAGCAATAATCGATTATCACAAGTCACACTTGAATAATCGATTATCACTTCAAATATTCGATTATCACTTTTTGAAATTTCTATAACGGACTTGAATAATCGATTATCACTTACAATAATCGATTATTCATGGCAGTTGGGAGCTGACCTTTGGCATTCAGTGTGCTTGGCTATATAATTGGTTTTTGAAAGCTTCAGAACTTAACTTTTGTGTAAACTGAGAAAGCTTAGAACACTGAGTAGTCAGAGGAACGTTCTTGAGAGCTTTTGTTTACTTTGTTCCCTTGCCTGGTCTTGTGAAAGGAGAGGCTTACGTATCATGTGTCGATAGTCGAAGTGGAGTCTCTTCAAGTTGGCAAGGTTCTCTGCCTGGTCTTGTGAAAGGAGAAGCTCGTGAATCGTTTGTCGATTGCCGGAACAGTTCTCTTCAAGTTGGTAGAGTGGTTCTTTTCATTCTATTTCTGTATTTTTCATTGTAATCTGTTAAACTATTTTTTTAGTGGAACTGTTAATCACTTTTTGTAGTGATTAACGACTGGACGTAGATTTTGTTGAATCGAACCAGTATAAAAATCCTTGTGTGTTCTTCTTGTGCCCTATACTCATTTTATATTACGTATATCAACTGCTCGATAAATTTTCTGAAAGAAAATTATTTTTGTAACAAGGACCAATTTGTTTTTAATCGTGATCGAATACGCTTTCTGCTCTCTGAGTTATTTATTCCGCTGCATTAAACTTTGCAAAAATTACCCCCTCCGATACCGTCATTGTTTGATTTCAAGCTCATTCTAAGCAGTAAAGGGAGTAATTTGGTCTAAAATAGCCCGGCCTCACACTTTTGTCGCCCGGCGGTTTGCCTCTTATCGCGCTACCGCCTAGCGTCAGGGGTCCACCGCCCGGCGGTTTGCCTCTTATAGCAAAACCGTCAGGCGTCGCTGCCTTGGTGCCAACTCCTCGCATTTGGCTGCCCAGCGGTGCAATTCTACCGCTGGGCAGTTTCTAGACTCTTCTTTTCTTGATTTTCTTCCTCTATCTTGAGTCTAAGGCCTTTATCTTCACCTCCATTCTTCACTTCCATCAAAATTGCTGCAAAACAAGCATAATATCGCTAAAAACAGCTTTTGACTCTCGACTGACTTATTTATTGAGTTTTGTTTGATTTCAGGCACATTCTATGCAGTAAAGGGAGTAATTTGGTCTAAAATAGCACATGAAAATAACGGTTTTTCAACCGTTATCACTAGCCCGTGGAAGCTCTCTAGATGAGTGGTGGACGGTACCCTATTAAGCTCTCTAGACGGGTGATGAGAAGCAACAATAGACATTGGGGGTAATGTGAAACTGCGTGGGGAAGCTCTAAAAAGAGTGATGGGAGTAACGTTTTGTATATTGGTGTTTGCAGTGTGTTTATTTGTGATGCATATTGGTGTATGCAGTATATTTGTTTGTGATGCATATTGGTGTATAGAGTATATTTGTTTGTGATGCATATTGGTGTATGCATTCTAATTTGGTATGTGATGTATATTAGTGTATGTAGTGTGATTTGTTTGTGATGCATATTGGTGTATGGAGTCTGATTTAATATGTGATGCATATTGGTGTATGCAGTGTGATTTGGTTGTGATGCATAATGGTGTATGCAGTCTGATTTGGAATTTGATGCATATTGGTGTACGCAATATGGTTTGATGTAGGGATGACAAAAAAATCTGCGGGCATGGGTATCCGCGGGTAAAATCCGCGGCGGGTAGTTACTACCTGCGGATATTTACTACCCGCAGGTAACGGGTAGCGGGCATTTTAATACTCGCTTCTAAACGAGTCGGGTACGGGTAATATACTACCCGACCCGCGGGTACCCTTTACCCGCAAAAAAAATAAATTTATAAAAAATTATTTTAAATTTATTTTAAAATATATAAAAAATAAATTTTGCGGGTACCCTCGGGTTTTAAAATACACGCGTGTAATTTTTAAAAGGGTAGTCGGTGGGTAGGGGGTCGAGTAGCACGTATAGTTTTATCTGGCGGGTCAGGTTGCAGGTAGGCACTATCCGTATCTGACCCGACCCGTTGTAAATGGTATGCAAGGTATGTAGGGTGTGTAGTGTACTTGAGGTATGATTGATATGATTACGGTATATGTAGTATATTTATTATGTATGTTTATCGTGTTTTCGTTAGCTCACTCTTGCATGTTTGTGCATGTGAATGTGATGATCGTATAATGCGTGATGTTATATGGGAGCAGATGTTACTACAAATGATATGACTGATGCTTCTGAACATGCATAAAGGAAGAGAGAGTGGGATACAGGACTTAGGAATTTATTTTAATATTTTTATTTGATCATGTCCTTTAGGAGATTTTATTTTCGGAATAATCGGTTTGTAATAAATAATGTACTATTTTTCCGTTGAAGTTGAAGTTTAAATTTCGAAATTTCTATACATATATTTTACGGAAATTAATCAGTGTAGCATCGATTTCGGAATGATACAGCTAATCTCGAGGAAATGATCCTAAGACATGAAAAATGAAAGCTATATTATCAACCGTCCTCCTCTTTTCAAAGCATAACTAAAGATGAATTGGAAAAAAATAAAAAAAAAATTATGGTCATATCAAAATAAATAAAATGATTAAAAATTATTTGATTGATATAGTATAATAAGTTCTTTTTATCTTTGAAAAAAAATTGTAGAATAATTTTTTAAAAATAATTTAAATTATAATTAATTTTTAAAATATAATTAAAACAAAAATTTAATATTTTTTTTATTTAAAATTACTTATCTTACTATAAAAATCATAAATATTAAAACAATAATCGGTTATATAAAATATGTGATCGATTATGTTTTGAAATGCACAAGAAATGTTCGCATTCTTGTGTGAAATGTTTAACTCATCAAATTTTCCTCAGTTTACATAAATTTTCACTTTTTTAGTAGTCAATTTTTATATTTTCATTACTTTAGTTTCCTTTTATATATAAAAGGAATAAACTTAGCTGTCAGAGGACACGGTTGTAAAAAATAAAAATAAAAATATAATTAATTTTATAAACTCAGCCAACTCTGACCAGTTCAAAATCAAAAGCAACAGGAATTGAAGTCAAAAGACCGAGTGAACTAGCGGGTACTAACTCTTACTCGGAAACCAATTTGAGAACGTGGTACACATGACGTACACTGTTACGAGAGAATGGTTCTTGACCAAAACCAGCAACTGTACGTGTTTTTTCAAGTACAACAATCTAAACACTACACGACAAAAAAAAATATAAAAATAAAAGGTAAATGAGTAAATATTATGAACAATTTAGTAATTAAAATCACAAAAATTATCATCTTATCCTTAATTATGAAAACGAGTGAGTATCGTTATTAGGTTTTACTATACTACTTTTCTAGTAAACTATACTATCTTTCTTTTTATTTATTGAGAAAAAGGTAACCAATTTATTAAAATCATTGAAAATGGTTAAGTTGGTTATTTTTTAAGGCTTAATTATAATTATGGTTTCAATATTTTTGAAAATTCTTAATTTGCATTTGAACTTTTTTTTTGGAATGTTGATTTTTACATCGTACAAAATTTACAATTTCTTTCCTAAATGTTTGTTCTATGTAATGTTTATTTCTTAATTAATTATAACTTTATTCAATTTTTAATTTTCAAAACTTTCATAGTTATACTTAATGTTGAGTAATTAAGTGGGTTTCGTTTAATAGTTTGAAATTAGATCAATAGATATTTTTTTTTCATCAAAATAAAAAAAAATTGAAGAATGATATTTGTGTATATACAATCTTCATTTGTTTCTCTTCAGCTACTTTAATATGATATTTTCCTTAAGCATTATAAAAGAAACTTTAGTGATATCAAGTTGATGTTATAAATGCTTACCATGATAATTCATAATTTTGTTTAGTAGATCTCCATACATATAAAGAATCCTATTTTTAGTTGCATAATAGGATGTTTCTAAAATAGTATATACATATAATTACCAATAACTAAAAATTAGGAGTCTAAAACCATGAACAAATTAGGGAACAATATTACAATTAACTAGTTAATTGTAATTGATTACAGTGTATTTTATAGTTTCAATTCAAAAAGTATTCGTTCATAACTTATAGTTATATTTATATAGACTCTGGTCCAAATATTAGAGTTTGTTATATATCTATTCGACCTAAATTTTGAGTGTAAAGTTAATCTAGAGTTGGTCCAAGGTCTAAAGAGGAAAAGCCCTTTGTACCTCCAAGAAAAAAAAAAGGCCTCAAAAAAACATGAAATTTTTTAAAAATAAAATTATGATAAAGAGGCTTCATTTTTAAGTTTGTTTTAGGTCTTCAAAACCCTTGAACCATCCCTAAGCCAATCTCTATGGAGTAACCAATTTCTTCAAAAACAAAACCTCAAAATTTATGCAAATTCTCTCCAAGAGAACCCACAAAGAACAATCTAACATGGAGAAAGCTTGCCAAAAGGACAAGAAGGGACATTGAAATCTCATCCCCCAATGTTAAATCGGCAACGACCCACTAAATTTGTTCAATAGACACAAAATCATATGAAGGACGATCCCGTCCTAGACATGATATCTAACAAGAACATGATTACAGGTCGTCACAACCGCCTAACAACACCAAGGATCTTACCTAAGTCATAGCCTTCGACACCTCGAGAGTCTTGATTATGTCATGTCATTCTTAGCTCATCCTCATCCATAGCTAAATGAATCCATGTACACATCTCAAGGGCCTTAACCCTCCATCTCAGACATCAAAGACATAGATGTCCCTTAAAAGGTAATCATCAATGTTAGAAAATACGAAAAAACAACAAATTTAGAGGTTTATCTGAAGGCATATTTTATTTACGCTAACATTCACACCTTATACATGAAGGTCCATGGTTGGCTTTTCCCTATCACACTCAATGGACATGTTTTAGAGTGGTATTATGTCATCTAACCTAACTCCACGAATTCCTTCAACTCTCTCTATGTTATTTTACCGCATGATCTATTGAACACAATGTAGCAACATCAGTCTCTCTTAAACATGTGGACGATGGAGACCACGAACCCTCCAACGATTTATGTAGTGCTTCACAATGACAAACTGATAGATTCCTTGACCTGCATCTCGTCGTGCACGACCTCCTATGTAAGCTTCAATGTGGCTGTTTCCTAGACTTGTTCTTCATTGACCCCTAAGAGAATATGAATGCTTTATAGGCCTGAGCAGCTTGATACATCAATATAGAGAAAAATAGAAATAAGCAAGCTAAAAAATGGACCATACCTTCAAGTAAAAGGAAGGAAAGCAAGTATAGTATGTACATGCGTCTAAATGCAAGTTGTGACGCTATTTGGCTACCACATCCAATGTATTCCCTTAGTTTGAAGACCTATACAAGAGGTGTAGTTATCACCAAAACATGGATCATAAAATCGAGGAATGTAACCAGTTGAACGACATCATTGAAGAACTCATTCATTTAAGTGCTCTAACATGTTTGTACAATGTGCCCAAGAGAACATGGTCGTGGACGAGGCCATGGACCCATAGCCAAGGATGTCGAGGAGGGAACACAAGACATGAATGAGGCTAGCAACCCAAGTAACATTAAAACCTTGTTCCACCTCCCTATGCAAAGGAGCCACAAAAAAGATGCATAATAGAATCCAACTAACGTCAAGGAGAGTGATAATGTCGTTGTCAATGCATTCAAATTAATGCTACTTAAAGAAACCTCATTATTGTTAAAAAAGTAGCCAAAAAGATTAGTATGGGTAAGATCACCCAACCTCATCTTCCAACGAACACGGAATTGATTTCTAACAAATTAGATTTTATAAAATCTATACCAAAGAATTAGTAAAATAAAATAAAAACAATAAAATAAAATAAAGATAAATAAATTAAATAAAAGAAAAAAAAACAAAGAGATAAATATAATAAAAAAACATATAAATTCAAAGATTAAATAAAACAAGATAACAACCAAAAACAATAAAAGAATGAAATGCAAATATAAAATAAAATAAATAGCCTAAAATAAAAAAAAAATTGCAATAACCAAATAAAGAAATACATCATCTAATTAAATAAATCATCCACAACCTTACAAACTTCAATGGATTAATGAGGATGGGGACATGGTAATTAATCAACAAATGGAGGTCAAGTTCTCCATAAGGAAATATGAAGATGTTGCACTTAGTAATATGGAAGTTTGTCATATTTTGTTGGACCTTATATATTTAACAAGAAATCCATGCACAGTGGTCATACCAATGAAATAACTTTCACTCACAAGGAGAGAAAGTTTGTACTTTGTCCTCTCACACCTTGTCAAGTGGAAGATGACCAAGTGAAAATGAGAAATAAGAGAGTAAAAGAAAAAGGTAAAGAGAAAAAGAAAGACACTCCCACACATATTAGTAAGATCAAATGTTCAAAGTGTCAAAGTAACACACACAAGTCCAATGAGTGCCATAACAAAAGAGTATTCATGTTAAATGCCAAAGACTTGTGTAGAGATCTAAAAGAGGTCATCTTTCCATCATCCTTTAGTAGAACAAATAAGACCTTGTGTTGAAAAGGAAAGACACTCGAAAAGCATATGGATTCAATACAAGGCAAACAAGAGCTTAAAATGAAATGCTCCATAACTCTAATGCCTTGATCATTTATTTGATCAAAGGTATATGACCTATGAGCTACATGTTTTGGATAATTATTCTAATGAAACTTGCATTGCCTTATGTTTTTTGGAAGAAAACCAAACACCTCCAAGAAAAAGGAAAGGTTTTTGCTATAAAGGAACATGAAGATTTGAGGGCAAATCCTTTTGATGAGAGAAGGAATAATGACATACCCATACTCATGAACAAACAATCTCAAGAAGAGTTAGAGTCATCTATGGAAGTTGGAATCATCTTATCATCATAGGCCATCAATGAGTTCTTAGTGCAGTAGGTTTATTTTGTGCCTTGTATTATTGTTCTGGTGGTATAGGATTTTCTTTTGGGCCTTCTATGATGACCAAGTAGTCTAGGTTATCTTTTAGGCCTTGTATGTGGGTTTAGGGTGGTAGTGTAGGGTTTTAGGCTAGAGGAGATGAGCCCTAAGGAGACACTTGGATATAGGGTAAAAACCCTAGCTTGGAGTGCACACCTTCTAGAAGAAGGGCTACATTGTGCGCACATGAGGGTGAAGTTTCTAGAAGATTATGACCATTGGCTAGAGTGGTCTCCAAGTTGTTATGTTTTGTGAGATACGTGATCTTTTCATGTGTCTTTCTCCTAATGGAGAGAATTAATGGCCATGTGTCATGATCTTAATGGAGAGAATTAGTGGCGATGTGTCCTCCACCTATTGGAAATGTTTTTGCCTTTGATAACAACCTCCTAGGCTAGGTTGGGCCAAAGCTTAGAAGAGATGCTATGGTGATGTGGTTTGGTCCCTTAAATGATGTTGGTGCGGAAGGACCAATGGTACGGAAGCAATGGTTGGAAATAAACGAAGGCTCACGGCCTTAGGTGGTACTATGGTGGTGGTGTGGTGTTTGAAGGCTCTTAGAGAGGTTAGGCCAATTCTTAGAGGAAAGTGACAAGAGGGCCTCATGGGTTGCTCTAGTCTTAATCTAAGTAAAGTAGGATGGCTAAAATTGGACATCATAACATTACTCTAAACCAAAGAGGAATACATGAGAGGAGACACCTATATTTATAAGCTAAGGGTGTCTCATAAAAACTTTAAAAATCAAAACATTGCATGCCTACTGATAACGGTTGAAAAACCATTATTTTCATATGCTATTTTGGACTAAATTACTCCCTTTACTGCTTAGAATGAGCTTAGAATCAAGTAAAACTCAATAAATGAGTTAGTAGAGAGTCAAAAGCTGTTTTTAGCGATATTATGCTTGTTTTGCATTGTTTTGCAGTAAATATGATGAAAGTGAAGATTAGAGTTGAAAATGAAGGTCTTAGACTCAAGGAAAAGGAAGAAAATTGAAGAAAAGAAGAGTCTATGAACCGCCCGGGGGTAAGGATTAACCGCCGGGCGGTCAGATGCGAGGAGGAGACACCCAACGATGGACGTCGGGCGGTAAACCCCTGCCGCCGGGTGGTGGCGCGATTGTTAGAATGGCTGCAGCGGAATTGTTAGCGTGGAATAACAAACCAAGAGGGTTTTTAATATTAATTTGTGCCTTTTAATTTCTTCTCAATTTATCTTACTATGCAAATAATAAATATAAATAAAAGAGTAAGAGTGAGAGAAATTTGCACAGATGATTTTTATACTGGTTCGGATCTTACCAATCCTACGTCCAGTCGCTTATCTCAAACCGAGATAAACAGTTTACTAAGCACAAAACAATTACAAATTACAATCACAAATAAACAATTTGTAAGAGTTTAGGAACCACCAATCTTGATACCACAAGAGGTGAACCTACACCTCCTTTGAATCTTCACAAAGGATGAGACACCTCCTCCGAATACTTCACGAAGGATGAAACACCTCCTCCGAATACTTCACGAAGGATGATCCTCTTCCACACACCTCCTCAAACGCACCAAGGATGAACCAGTTATTCCTCTGTCACTGTAGTAGCAATGTACCAGCACCACAGACAAGAGTTTCCTTAACTGAGCAAGAGCACACACTTCTCAAAGAGTTCTGAGTGTTTTAGCACAAGGGAAGAGTTTTTGTTGATGGATAAAGAGAGCCTATTTATAGACTCAAGCAAAAACTCTTCCATTCTTCAAAACTGGCCATTTAACGCTTTTAATCGATTAATATTAGTGTTAATCGATTAAAATAAGTACAACGGCTAGTTTTTCAAATCAGAAACCTCCAACGGCTAGTATTAATCGATTATTCTCAGGATTAATCGATTAACTAATCGATTAAAACTTGCTTTAATCGATTATTCCAAAGCTGATTGGGTTTTGGCTGCAACGATTTTAATCGATTATATTAGGAATTAATCGATTAAAACGGGGAAGTTTTGATTCTAAACAACAAATATAAAGGTATAAGAATCAAAACCTACGACAAATCTAAGTCCTAAACAATTAAACTACAATTATTACCAAAGCTTTTCATAACAAAAATAAGTCTTCAAAGGATCTTCATGAATCTTGATAAATCTTGACTTGATTTGGGCATCATCAAAACTTCATCTTCCTCATTTTGCTAACACGATTTAGGGTAAACTGCCGGGCAGTGCAACTTTACCGCCGGGCGGTTGTCAGATGGGCTTGGGCCTGTTTTCTGTTGCGCTTCTCAGTTATAAATAGTCCTGTTGCGATTTCCTATGCATTCTTTTGACAGAAGAGGGCAGTCATACCTACTTTTCACTCTCTGGAGAGGATCTCTTGGATGCTTAGGCTCCTTTTCATCTTTTCTAGGGTTTGTTTTCCATTTCTTCCATTATTTTCATCTTGGTTCACCATGACAATGGTGAACTAAACCCTTTTGTTGTTGGGGGAACAATGTAATCTTTTGATACTCTCTTTTATTGAAACTCTTGTTTAATTATATGATTGTCATATGTGTTTATTATCAATTGTTAGGTTCTCATCTGTGCTTAAAGCTTTTGTCGTTTAACTCATTCAATAACTGTGTTTGCCTTTATTGATACGGGGACGTACAGTAATGTCATGAACTGGTGAGAAAATCCTTGATTAATGAAATACCACCTAGGGATAGGGAGGTAGGACGATCAATTGTTTTTGCTTTTGTTCGGTAATGCATTGCTAGTTACTAGGGGAGGCTAGGGATAGTAAGCCAGTAATTAGTAATAGGCTCTTTTCGCCGAGGGATCGGGCTAAGGGTAGGCCAAGAAAGTTTGCATAACAATTTGATAATAAAGCAATTGAACAAGAGGAGTAGATAAGAGAGGGCAGATAAGATGAAATTGTAAACCCCCAACAACTTCATTCATTCATAACCTTTTTCGTCAATTGAATCAACGCATTGCATGTTTATTTTGTGTTCTTGCATCCACAATAATCAGTTTTTCTCTCTACAAGTCTTACGATTTTAGTTCACATGAACGATAAGGCCTTTCGAGTCTCTTGGGAAGAACGATATTGGGTTTTACCGATTATATTACTTGAAACGATATGGTACGCTTGCCATTTTGTTAACACCTACCCAAGTGGCCCTCTAAGGAGTGGACAAATGTCCACAAATCCTCTTCAATAAGGGAAGGACATGTGGCTATTAACTTTTAGAAATAATCTCCATTCCTAGAATATCATGTGGCCACTACTAAAGTTAAATCCTCTCAAATGAAAGCATGACATATGACACATACTTTTCATATGGTTTGGATGGCTAGCTTAAGGAAAAACCCTACATTAATTAGGCCTTAATACAAGCCTAAGAAACCTACACTACTAGACCGAAATACATGGCCTAAATAAATCCTACTCTAAGGAGCTCCATGATTGCCCAAGATAGCCCAAGAGAGAAAGAGAGACTAATTCCATCTTAAATAGAGGACTTCAACTCTTCTTGAAAGTGCTTGACCATGGCTGGGGATATGCCATCAAACTTGGTCTCCAAGTTTTTAGAATTAAGGTTTTTCTTCTCTATTTTGTGAGACACCTTCAGGATTTCTTAGGATATAAATAGACATATCTCCCCCATGTAAAAATTACCTTTAAATTTGAGTAAAGTTATGTTGTCCATTTTGTGTCATACTACTCCACATAGCTCACTAAGGGTTTGCTTACTTTAGAGGAAGGATTTGGAGGAGAGTGAGTAGATGGATTTGAGAAGATTTGAAGGTGAATTAATTGTTGTTTATTTGAGTGGATTTGGAGGTAAATGAGAGTGAATTTGGAAGTAAAGTTTGTGAAAATTAGTGTAGGATTTAACTGATGTGATAGATAAAAAAAATTGTTTAATTGGTAGAAATTGAAGTTACCAAAATGCCTCTAGTTGTTGTTGTTGTTGTTATTATTATTATTGTTATTATTATTATTATCATCATCATCATTTTTAGTATTATTATTATTATTGTTATTATTATTATTATTATTATTATTATTATTAGTATTATTATTAGTATTATTATAAAAGATGAAAAACACCAAATCGAAGCTTTGTTTCACAGGAAATTATGAATTGTGGCAACATGGAATTATGAATTGTAGTATGGGTATATATGATAATTTCTCATAATCTCCTGCAAATCACACCCCTTATGAGAGGATGGAAGAAAGCAACAATCTCCCTTTTACTCACACTTTCATTTCTCGAAAATCAGCAGAAACGAACACGATTTTTAATTACAATCCATCTTCGCAAATTTACGTGAATAGTAATTTCTTTTGAAGTGAACAGACCCTAAGGTTAGAGCACCCATTCTAGGTTTCCTCTTGTCACTCTTCATTAAGAATTGATCCAACATCTCTTGAGAGCACCCAAACACCATTATCTCATCACCATTAAGTCATCAAAAACTAAGTCATACATCACATTTCCTATAGCTTTTGTGCACCATCATCATCATCATCTTTGGAGTCTCTAACTTGACTTATGTCATATAGCTTGGAAGGAACCTTTTATCACATCCAGTTAAACCTCACACCTCTCACTTAAAACTTCTTTATCACTATCCTCCTAAAGGTTGTTGGGCTACCATACCTATAGGACAAGACCAAAAAAATATAAATTTTCTTTGCACACAAAGGCACTGATACTAGCATAATGGCGACAACTTGAAAACTCAAAAATATATACCATATCGAGCTTGGGGGATAATGTACTACAACGTCCGATAACATCTCGACCACCCAAGCCTAAATGTACTTGGCTCATATGTTGTAAGGACACATAATATGCCTTGGCAAGAACATGACAAATGGCTGACATCATGTCTAAGTTAAGATTATAGTTAAAGCAAGGTTAATAAAGTAATGATCGAAGATTAATAAGAGTAATTAAATACATAAACCAGACCATACAGGTAAAAGTCCATAAAAAAGATATAAATAACACAATGCTTAAGGAAAATTAATTATATTCATTATTTTTGCATTTATTATCATCTGACACATTTGACTAACTTAGACCTTAGAGTGTCTTCTAACATGCACACTTCCTTTTAGTTCAAGAGAAAAGTTATGAACACTTTTAAAGTTTTTGTAAGGTATATTCAACTCTGCAAAAACAATAACCAATGCACCTATATTTTCAATTGGATCTTTAATGACTTCTCTTAGTTTTTTTTTCCTGTTTTTCTTTTTTTGAATCAAACTTTTAAATAAAAAAAATTAAGAATTATGAAATAATAAATTTAAAACTACTGTAAAAAATATAAACTGGTAATTCTTTTAATAAAATGAAAAAAAATTTAAATTCATTTATTTTTGTAAATTGAAAATAATTTAATTAATTTACTTGTATATTATTAAAAATGATTTAATAAAATTTAACTAACAATAATAAATTATTATTATATTTTTATTTTATAAAGATTTTTTCAATAATTTAAAACATAGTATAAAGTTATTATTTATTATTATTGTTATTTTTAAACTATTGATTTACTATGTCAAAATCATTGCTTTAATTGATGTATACAACCGAAATAAATATTTGTATTTTAGACTATTGCAAATTCCTGCGCATACAAAATTCAAAGTGTAAAATATTAATTTTTAAAAAAAAGTAATATTTACACACCAAAAGATTTAAAATGTATATTTAACTTAAACAAGTAACTTTATTGTTATTGATATATAAAGCAATCTGATATTAAATTGTGTTTTCTAAAGGGAAATTTATATTGGAACGTAAAGATCAGAGAGAGAAAAAGGCCGAGAGGCAATTCTGAATATGCAACTTGTATTGAAAGACATATAAGTGTGTATATTTATACACCAGTGGTAAAGCAAAGCAGATCAAAACAAAACTGAATTAACTGTCAATATGACAGTTTTACAAAGTAACTAATGTAAACATAACACGCTAGATGAGACTACTGAATTATCTCTAATACAACCCCTTAATTCAGAGTCTTCAAAGACTGCATTCCAATGCTTGATCTAAGAAACTTGAACTTTTTCCGACTGAGAGATTTTGTAAAAATGTTCACAAGTTGGAGCTCGGTCTGACAATGTTTCAAATCGATCTTCCCTTTGTTTACCATGTCGCGCAAGAGATGGTATTTAATGTCTATGTGTTTGCTACGACATGGCTGATAGGGTTTTTAGCAAGGTTGATAGTTGATGTGTTGTCCAAGTTTAGCTCAACACAGTCCATGGTATCCACTTTCAAATGCCTCAGAATTTCACTCAGCCATATACTTTGACACACAACATGACTTCCAGCTACATACTCAGACTCACAGCTAGAAAATACTATGACATTCTGCTTTTTGGAACTCCATGAGACAGGAGCACCGTGTAAGAAGAATATGCTTCCGGATGTGTTCTTCCTGTCATCTTCATCACCCCCAAAGTCTGCATCTGAATAGCCAACAGGTTTCAGATCTTCACGTTTCTGTCCCTGCTAAAATAGAATGCCAAAATCCTCAGTTCCTTTGATGTATCTCAGCATTCGTTTTGCAGCAGTTATGTGGCTTTTCTTAGGATTACTCATGAATCGACTCAATAATCCAACTCCAAACATGATATCTGGACGGCTGTTGCATAGGAACCTCAACAATCGAACCAGTTGTTTGTACCTGGTTCCATCTACAGCTTCTTCGCCTGCATTGATTCGCAGCTTCTTGCCAACCTCGAGTGGGGTTTCAGCTTCATTGCATTTGTCCATCATGAACTTGCTTAGTATGTCTTTTACATACTTTCTCTGGTGCATCAGTAGCCCTGCAGAAGTCTTAGAAAATTCCATTCCCAAGAAATATCTAAGCTCTCCCATATCCGTCATGTCAAACTCGGTCTGCATTAGCTGTTTGAATTCTTCCAACTTTTTCAAGCTTGAACCAGTCAACAACAAATCATCAACATAAAGGCATACGATCAGGACATTATTGTCTTTGTTTGTCTTCACATACAGGCTGTGTTCCACTGAACATCTCTTAAATCCTTTGTTGTTAAAGAATGCATTGATCCTTTTATTCCAAGCACGAGGGGCTTGTCTCAGTCCGTAGAGTGCTTTATCAAGTTTATAAACTTGATTCTCTCTTCCTTTCTTGATGAATCCCGGAGGCTGCTTGATGTACACCTCTTCCTCGAGAAAGCCATGCAAAAAAGTAGATTTCACATCAAGAGCAAATAGATTCCATTCTCTAAAACATGTTATAGCAACAACTATACGAATTGTTTCTAACCTTGCAACAGGTGCGAATACTTCAGTGAAATCTATACCCTCCTTCTGAAGAAATCCTTTGGCTACGAGCCTTGCTTTGTGTTTCATCACAGACCCATCTGGATTCACCTTTGTCTTGAAAATCCACTTCACATCTATACTTTGCTTGCCATGTGGTAGATCCATCAATTTCCAAGTCTTGTTTTTCTCGATGGATCTTAGTTCTTCTGTCATAGCAGCTTTCCAGATTGGTTGTGCCAGAGATTCGTTGACATCCATGATCTCACTCCTGGCAATCAAAGCTAGATGTATTATGTCTCCCTGTTCATCAATTTCTACGTCTGAGTATACTTCGTAATCAGTGAATCTTGAACGTTGAACCACATGTTTTCTTGGTCTGGTTTCATTGGTCATTGACCCTGTGATTCTCGTGTTGTCTACTGCCTGAGTAGCTTCATCTTCTTCTTCGTCTGGCAACGGTATTTCCATCAAAGTGGTTGACTTCCTCATGTTGGTCTGGTTAGATTTCCAGTTCCAGCTTTCATCTTCCAGAACGACAACATCTCTGCTGATAGTGATTTTCTTTTTGATCGGATCGAACAACCTATAAGCACCAGTGGAATGATATCCCACAAACACCATGGCCTCACCCTTATCGTCTAGCTTCACTCTTTTCTGATCTGCTACATGGCAAAAAGCTAACAAACCAAAGATTTTAAAGTATTTTACAGATGTTTTCTTACCAGTCCAGGCTGCATGTGGTACACGATTTGGCAAACGTTTGGTTGGAGACCCGTTTAAAACATGAACAGCTGTCGCCACCGCTTCTCCCCACAATTCACGAACCACGTTCTTCTCTTTGAGCATGCACCTGGCCATGTTCATGATGGTTCTGTTGCACCTCTCAGCCAATCCATTGTGCTCTGGTGTATAGGCAGCTATAACTTCATGAGTTATTCCATTGTCTTGGCAGAAAGACTCAAACTCCCGTGAGGTATATTACCCCCCACCATCTGTTCTGAGTAGTTTAATTCGTCTTTCAATTTCTCTCTCGGTGTGCTTCTTGAACTGTTTGAAGATCTCCAACACCTCGTTCTTCTGTTTCATGAAAAACACCCACACCATACGGCTAAAATCATCAACAAATGTTACAAAGTACATGTTCCCTGCTACTGTTGGAGGTTCAATTGTCCCACACACGTCTGGGTGCAACACTTCCAATCATTCCTTTGATCTTGGCTCTAGTTGTTTCTTGAATGGTCTCCTAGATTGTTTTCCAACTATGCAGGTTTTACATTCCTTATGTGGTTGAGCAATATTTGGTAACTCAGATACCATTTCTTTGCTGCTCAATTGTTGCAGATCCTTGAAATTTAGGTGTCCGAACCTTAGATGCCATTTCCAGGTTTCATCTTCTTTTACAGAAGATAGACACTACAATGCCTCAATTACGTCTAACTAAACCTTAAATGTTCGATTTCCTGATCTTACACATTTAAGAATGAGATTTTTACCTTTGTCATATACCTCCATCTGTGCATTGCTTCCCATGATGACAGTGTAGCCCTTCTCGGTTAGTTGTCCTACACTCAAGAGATTACACTTCATCTCTGGTACAAGAAGAACATTTTCCAGTGTTGCATGCAGCCCGTTCTTCCTTTTGATTTTTATACTTCCAATCCCTTCCACTCTCAGCACGCTGTTGTCAGCCACTCTAACTTTACTTTTCTTGGATTCATCCAAATTCGTCATCCAACCTCTGTTGTATGTCATGTGATTGGAACAGTCGGAGTCTACATACCAAATGTTTCGTGTTGTCCCAGTGTTCTGTGTTAGTAGCAACCATAAGAGCCATTCGTTCAGATTCAGATTCCTCTTCTTCCACCATGTGCGCCTCTTTGTTATGGCCTTTCTTGTCTTGAGCATTCTTGTTGAACCAACACTCGTAGGACAAATGGTCTTTCTTACGACAGACAAAACATTCCATATCTTTTTCTCTTCTTTCGAATATTGTTTCCTTGGAACACTCTTCTTATCTACAGAAGCAACCTTTTCCTCTTGGTCGTCTGAATCTTTCTTCCATTTCTTCTGATCTTTATTCTTGCTTTTCCACTTACTCTGTTTCTTCTTTCCTTCCCCAGAAACATGTTGAACTTTCAAGGCTTGGTCATCGCGTTTCAACCTTCCATTTTGTCGCATTTCATGAGCTTCAAACGTACTTTGCAGTTCTTCAATTTTGAGTTTCTCCATATCTCTGGTTTCTTCTATTGTTACGACGATGTGATCAAATGCAGCAGGCATTGATCTTAAAATCTTTTCCATTATCATCGCATCCGTGATTTTATCTCCACAGGCTTTCATCTGGTTTGCCACAATTATTAAACGATTGAAGAAATCACTCACCCTATCGTTGTCTTCCATTTTCATGTGTTCATACTGTCTCCGTAAAGTTTGTAGGCGAACTTTCTTGACCTTTTCTCCTCCAGAATGACAACGAACGAGAATGTTCCAAGCTTCCCTCGCCGACACTGCATTATGGATCTTTTCAAAATTTGTATCGTCGACACATTGGTGTATTATCAACAGCGCCTTGTTGTCTTTTTCTTTAAAATCTTTCTTTTGTTCCTCCTTGCCAGAAGGGTCAACTGACGAATCTCCTTCGATCACATTGCTGACCTTCTATACACGAAATATCACCTTCATCTGGGTGCTCCAACGACTCCAGTTTTTGTCTGTGAGTATTGGGTAGTGTAGTGTTGACAGGTCCGCCATCACCACAAGCTTCTTCGAACTCAAGAACGACTAACTCGAACAATTTTCTTGGTCAGCTTCCACTCAAGACATATCTCTATTTCCCAGTTTTCGCAACCTATGCTCTGTGATACCACTATTGGAACGTAAAGATCAGAGTGAGAGAAAAAGGGCGAGAGGCAATTCTGAATATGCAACTTGTATTGAAAGACATAAAAGTGTGTATATTTATACACCAGTGGTAAAGCAAAGCAGATAAAAAAAAACTGAATTAACTGTCAATATAACAGTTTTACAAAGTAACTAATGTAAACATAACACGCTAGATGAGACTACTGAATTATCTCCAATAATTTATTTTTTTACAGAGGCCTTAAAGATCCTAAATCAAATATATAATTTTTCATTTTCAAAAACTTAATTGTGAACATTTTAGGTATTATACTTTTTTTGTCCTAGTTTTGGTTAGAAATATTCCAAATGGTCTTCATTTTATTTTTTTGTTCAATGTACGTAATTTGTGTTCAATTTACGTACATTGAATCAAATATATAATTTTTTATTTTCAAAACCTTAATTGTGAACATTTTACATCTTTGGTTAATTTACTTTTGAATTTATTCAAGAGGTTTTGTAACATCCCAAAATATATGATGCATACATATATATGGAATGCACTAAATCATGATAAAGAAACAGTTAAGAGTATACAAATGATAAGATTAAGGAGTACAGTTATCCAAATCTGGCCGGGAATTATAAAGCTTAAGTACAAGTTCATAATTCTCCAAAATACATGACTGAATAAAGGTTCAAGGAGACCTAAAGAGTGTTTCCAAAATACAGATCATGGTAAAATAAAACTAGAATTTTTCAAAATAACAAGCTAATCCAGTAAGAACTAAACGAAATCCTAAGCACTAGGGGCGGGGTCTTCCTCAACTTCCAAAGCTTGCTCCAAAGGTACATCATCACCTACTGCTCACATCCAAAGGATTGGATGATCATCGCAAGGGAGAAGGCAAACACATACAACCATACAATGCAAGGGTGAGCTAGGTCTCAAACAAACATACAAATCATGGCAAATTAATCTAGCATTACCGAGAACATCCATTTACATACAAGCATGTAAGCCATCATGAATATAAGCACTTATTTCATAAACTCAATTAAAACAATCACCCTATCATGCAAAGACTCCTACACACGTCCGGACTTGGAATGAATGTAGAGTTGGGGCGGGTTGTGCACTTGTGATGGCCCCTACTGCTTTGCAAAGCCATTGCCGAGGGGTTCCACCCGACCATACACAAGGCTAGTCCATTACCGCGGAATAGACCTCCAGTGATAGCGCCTACCCTAGGACCTCCCACTACTCTCACCACACGCGTCAATCCTCTCTAAGTGAGAATTAAAGACCGTTAGAGTGTTAGGGATAACCCTCCATATGAAAGCCTCTTACATTCATTCAATAGATTAAATGATCTCACCTAGAGATCTTACTTTCATATTCAATCTGACCACTTTAAATCACAGGATATACCTCTTGAATCAATAATTTCTCTCAAAGTTTCACACCAATCAAGACTTTTAATCATTTCATAATTCCTTTTATTTTAGTACATAATTCTAACTCAAACATCAAACACTGGATACAGTATTAAACCGTAATAATAGTGTCCCAAAATAGCACCAAACAGCAGAATTTATTAGTGTAAAACAGAAAGAAAACAATGCTGAAAACAGTCCACAATAGTTAAAAAAAAAAACAATGATTTAAGTGCTGAAACAGCCAACAAAGAATAGAGAAAAACAGCCAATACAACAACAGCAATGAAAATAGATCTTACAGCAAGACAGCAGATTTCTTTTCTGCAGAATTTTATCACAGCTAACAGCAATTTTATCACATATTGCACAACAACAATATAAATTTTAAAATAAGTAACCAATTTCTACCATTTGAAATATATATATAAAAAAAAACAATAAGAAGAAAAATCTATATATACTCATTAGTATAAAATTATATTATTATATAATATAAAAGGATCACGACAACAAAAATGTAATAAGCATTTTTTTTTATGTAATATATAATGTAGTATTATATATCATTTATCAAGCATCACTGCTTCGACGTTAAGCTACAAAATTTCTATCCTTTAAAGAAGATTTTCTTAAAATTAAAATCAAGTGGAACCCACACATCATTCAACCAACTCCTTTAAAAGTAACCAAATATTTTTATCAGACAACAAGAAAATCAACCAATAACCTACCCAAGACCCAATTCTCTTTATAATCTAAAAGTCACGGTCCCATTAATTAACTTTAACAGTGTCCAAGAATTTCCAACTAAATGAAGCCACAAAATAGCTAGGATTTAAAACTCTGAGGCTCACCTATAACTTCTTTACATCACAGAACAAAGACCAATCCTATTCTATCTCTCTGAGCCTTACTTCTCATATATTTAAAACTAATATATCCTCCAAAAAGAAAGCTTCACTCTCACAGTGAACCCAAATACCCATTCATTCGTGCTAACAGTAACTCTACAGCAACATATCATAGTTAGACGGATGAAAGTTCCGATATGTAAACAATGCAAAGACAAACAAAAGGGGTTTCTCAAAGTCAACGGCAGAAGCAAAATATTAGCAATTTGGATACCATTTAGGTCATCGTGTTCAAGGTATTGTTCCTAAGGGGCAAGAGTGACCTACCTTAATGTTGAAGTCCATTGGACATGTCAGAGTAAAAGTTTGGAAGTTAATAAAACCATAGTCTTTCAATAAGAAAATGGGAAATCTATTAATTTTCTAGCCAATGCCAAACACATTAGGTAGCAACAAAATCAAAACAGCATGTAAAACAAAATCAAAAGAACTCACATTTCATCAATTTCATAACTCATCACATATCCCCCAATATTCATAAATCTTAACATGCAATTCCAAAACAGCACACCAAAATAAAATTCAACATACATACAGAGCATATAAACAATTCAAAGAAACATAACTAGCTCTCCTTACATGTGGGTTGCGCTAAACAGTATACCCAAGGTGCTCTACCAACGACCCACACGACAGTATGCTCACCGACCCTACAGATCACCAAATAGGTGATAGAATGTAGCTCTTAGAGCTAGAATATACCAGAAATGAAAAGGAAAACGTACAAGACACATGCAGCCAGTAAAACTAAAAACCCTAGGTCCTAGACAGTGAAAAGGAAAGGGAAAAAGGCTTACCAGGTACGAACAAGAAAACTGTTCGGTTCAAAGAATAGCTCTTGGCACCGCGATTCAGATACCTTTAGGTTACAATTCAAACGGTTCAGTGTTGGAAGATTTTAGAGAGAAGGCAGAGCACCTTCCTAAAGAGAAAATAACTCTATCTAGAGAGAGAAATAAAAGAGCAGAAATAGGAAAGTCTGATTCTATGAGGGAGGACCCCTTCCTAAGGTATTGAGTCCTTAGTGTATGAGCTGGCTGCCCAACATAGACCTAATGGCCTTATTATTTTTCAGACCCTTACAGGTTTCATTTTTTAATATTTTGGAATTTGGGTTTAAAATTAAGCAACATCTTTGTCCCCAAATTAGTTACTAAAAAAAATGAGCGTTTGTAGTCAAGATGCCTATTGATACCAAGCATTCTCTGTCGTACACGTCCTTTACCAGGATGTTGCGTCTATAAATTGGAAACCTTTGCAACCACGACTTCTCCACAACCCAGTTATCCTTTATGTTATGTGCTTCCCGTGAAATAACACACGTGGGTTGAGGGAGCTTCTTTCTTTTATCAGTTTTCTCTTTTGTTTCAAAGATGGAAGGCTTTGTCGTAAAAGGGGCCATAAAATTGCCAATTGGGTTCAGGTTTTGTCCCACATATCAAGAGCTTCTCCTTCACTACCTCAAGAGAAAGGCCTTTGCTCAACGTCAACAATTACCTGCTTCAGTCATTCCAATCTGTGAGGTCTTTCAGTCTGACCCATGGCTGCTTCCAGGTTCCTCCCACTCTTTTCTCTCATCAAAATCCTTTCAATTTTTGTAATAAATGATATGGTTGGTAGGAATTTGGCTTATCAAGCCAATTTTCACAAAACCGAATGTAACTATAGTTTTGATACCATATTAAGAAGTTGATTTTAGGTATAATACTTTTTTTTTCCTAGTTTTGGTTTGAAATATTCTAAATGGTCTTCATTTTATTTTTCTGTTCAATGTAAATATTTTTAACCAAAATTGGGACCAAAAAATATATTATACCTTGATTTTAAATCTAATTCAACTCTTATAAAACCAATTTGTAAAGTGAGATTTGCATTCCACTTATATATTATAAATTAATTTTATGTCTAATCGACGGCAAACTTCAAAACAAGATATTTCAATAATGCTTTAGGTGACCCAAGATATCAAATAATCACCCCAATAAAACCATCTTAGAATTTGAAATTGTTTTTCACTCAATTTTAATAGTTATCACAAAAAGTAGATCGTAGATGAAAATTGTTCTCACGTCACTGAAAATTTGCAAGATGAATAGTATTTCTCTTTTAAGTGCTTGAAATGGAAAATATAAGTAGTTTACCTTTGTTGAAGCATGATATCGAACTATTTTTGGTGAATCGTACTTGTAGGTGATTTGAGAGAAAAAAAGGTACTCTTTTTAGCAATTGTAGAAAAGTGAACAAGAGAGAAGTGCAGGTTCCGGTTGTTGGAAATGTGTAGGAAAAGAAAAAGAAATAAGGGTTTGTTAAAACAATGAAGTAATTGGGACGAAGAAAACACTGATCTTCTTCAAAGGTTCCCATCAAACAAGAACTCGCTGGGTCATGCACGAATTGCGTCTTGTAACTTCCTACGCATATCAGGTAAACACAAATTAATGACACTTTTAGTATTTTCCGGAAATTTTATTATTTTATTTATATTTTTTTCAAAAAAATTAGGTGTTGAAAATTTTCTTTTCTGGTTAAAAAATATTATTTGTTATAATAAATATATAATATTTTATTCTTCTTGAACTATTTAATGTAGGAAATAACTCAGATTTGTGGGAGAAATAACAAATCACTCTTTAATTTTTTTTAAATATATTTAGATATATTCATGACCTCATAATTTGGAGAGTTCACATTTCCGAAGCATCTTATCCGTAATTTTATTTTAAACTAATAGTACATTAATTAAAATATTCATTCCTCTAATAATACTCACTTGAGTAATTTTATTAGGAAATTATTAAGCCACGTAATTGGAATGCTTATACAATCGACATTGATATATCATTCACTCCAATGATATTTATGTTAAAAATATGTATTGAGAGATATTCGTTTCATTTTTTTTAAACTATTCTTGTTACGAATATTTATATAAGTTAAGATTTTCTATTAGTTTTTTTTTTTACTGTCTTCTACTAAACATTAAAGATGCAATGATATTAATATTTTAAAAATCTTTTTAATATATCTTAAAACATCAAAATCATGGTTTTTCAATGTATTTTTTGTATCTTAAAGATACATGAGAGAAACAATATAAAAAACTCAACTAAAAAATTCAAATTCTATTTTTATCTAACAATTTATATGTGTCCAAGTATAAAATAGAAGAAAAAGAGTTAAATATATTTTTTATTCTTAAAACTGTAATAAAAAATTAAAATTATGGTCCGTTTTTAAATTAAATTATAAAATATTTACTCTTTATATTTTAAAGTAATTAAAACATTTTTATATTGCAGAAATTAAATGTTTTATAATTTATTTTGGAGAAAAAAAATATAATTTTTTATAATAATTTAGAAAGAAAAATATTTGACTCAAAAAATAACTACTACTCACCATGAAATATATTAAGTAGCTTTTATTCGAACAAGAGGGTGATGTACCTAAGATGCATTATTGGCTATACTTTTTCATAAGAATTCATCCATTCTCCTGCAGATGGCAGTGGCAGATTTTGCTGTGTATGTCATATTTCAGAAAAGGAAGAAGATGACAAAACCATCTTAGCAGAAGCCCTTTTGTAGCAGCAAACTTCAGAGAGTAGATGATGTTAAAGCTAGTATAATAGATTTTGAAATGGAATTTGGCCAGGATAATATAGTGCTTCCGCCACCTTCTTCCCCATGTTGATGTGAAGACTGTAGTGAAACTTCTTAAGAAGTTAGACTAGGATTTAACTTTAGAGTAGAGCAGTGCTTGCCTCATGTTTTATGCAATTGTATGAGATACAATTGCGAAGCCTCTAAAGCACCAAGTACGTTTATTTTACTTTGAAATAAATGAAACCACGTTTTTTACACTTTTATAGGTTTATATAACTAACAGTCGTATGTTTGTTTTGCCAGTTTGAACATCGTTCAACCATGCTTTTTTACACTTTTCAAGACAAAAGTAGAAGTCATGTTCAAACTTAAAAATATAACACACTTAAAAGAAGTAGATTTTAAGCCTAATTCAAGGAAATTGATTTGTGAGTTGAGATTTACACTTATTTATATACTATGAAATAGTCTTATATTTAGTTAATGTAGGACTTCCAACACCCCTCTTACGTTAAGGTATATACATCTCAAGTGGGGGAATAAACACTAATAGGTGGTTCAATAGTAACCCGAGATAGTAGGTGGATCTAGGATAGACTTTAATGCATGACTCTGATACCATGTTAAATATACACTAGTGTAGTCAGGAGAATTGGCACCGGTTATTTTCGCTTATAGGCACCGGTTTCGCAATCAAGGCATATGCAGACGAAGTAAAAAGTTTACCACTTTAGGCACCGGTTCAGACCCGAGGCAAAAAAATATATGATTATGCCTCGGTTCCTAGTGAACTGAGGGAGTAGAGGGCATCTTATGCTTCGGCTTAAAGAACCGAGGCAGTAGAAGCTGAAGCTAAGATTCCTTATTTCTTTCTCTGCCCATTTTCGTGCCACAACAAGCATAGTTGGAACATAGAATTGATAGTCTGATCAAAAAACAAGCATGCCTATCTTTCAATCTCAGTTGTTAGCATTTATGTGGCAAAATTCTAAGATCATATCAATTTTAATATTTTGGTCGAAGCAGACCAATGACCCTTAGAAAGTTTAAAACAGCAAACAAGAACACAGCAATTCCCACAATTAATTCACTGTCCACCAAAAGCTCTACATCATCTTGAGTGTAGAAGCCGTCGCACACGACAAGGTGGTGGTGGCTCCCGGCGGTAGGGTTTTGGCGAACAAAGAGGAAGACAAAGGGATCTCGTTTTCGGTTTCGGGTTTGGTTGCTCACGAGATTTTGGAGGGGGAGATTTTGGAGCTGCCTCATAGATTTGGTTGCTCTCGAGAAAAGAAAGGGAAAAGGGGAAGGGGGCGGAGCAGCGGGGTAGGAAGAAGGAAATGGTACACTATTGTAGGTTAAGTTTTTTTGAGCGGGGTTAAGAGGTAATCAATACTACCTCGGTTCTATGCTCAGCCGAAGCAATTCACATGTATATGCCTCGATTCTGCTCTCCACCGAGGCATATAGTCCTCAGAAAAAATAAATAAAAAAATATGAAATGGTTATACGCCTCGGTTCCTGCCTAAATCGATATATAAACATGGTTTCGCACCGGTTCTGAACGAACCGAAGCCATAGGCTCTGCACAGACTTCAAATTTCAGAGACCTGTCAGGGGGTAGGTGGGCTTTTAGGCATCATTTGTAGTGTCAACCGAGGTAATATACCTTATATTCGGTTCCCCTTGAACCGAGGCGTATAACTTCGCTTAAACTACAAAAACTACACACATAGGGTAATATATTTATAATAGAGAATGATATAAGTATATATGTAACATCCCAAAATATAGTATAAACTACATAATAGAATTATCACATGAAATGATATGATAGATCAGTCATCCACAAAGTAATAAAGTATTTAACAGTACAGTTATCCAAAAATAACTATAAAATTAAAACTTTATTAGAAATGCTAATCTAGTACAAAACTATGTACGAGACTTAATGGTCTTATACTAAACAGAGGGATTCTCTCCTTCCAGAGCTCGCTCCACAGAGACTCTCCTCCCTCTGCTAACATCCACAGGATGATCATTGCAAAAGATAAACAGAACGGGTAAACATGACAAACAGAAAAGTAGGGTAAACTAGTGTAATTTAATAATCATGTGAAACTAAAATTCAAACAAACAGATAAAACACTCTTACACATGTATAAACATACAAACATATATTGACCGACCACTTTACACTGACTGTCCGGACTAGATATGTAGTTATGGTAGTTCGTGCACTCATGGGTGAAGTAACCGGGAAACCCAACAATTGCCACACGAGGTTAGCCCGTTATCACTCACCTTAGGTCAAGGTAAAACCCCTAGGCTAGGGCCTCCTGCTATTCTCACGACATGCCTCACCATTCTCTACTTGAGAATCGGTGACCATAGAATGTTAGGATGAACGCCAAAACTGAGCTTCCCATATTCATACTTTATCACATAGAAATTCACCATTGAGACATTCCTCCTTGGAACTCTCTTTTACATCCATATTTAGAAATCTCATAACATATTATAATATCAACACTATTTCTCATGCATAATATATTTAAGCCACTGAAATAAACACTCAAAGTACAATATCACCACAACCCTTTTTCAGACCGAAAGCCTCCTAATAAGGTTAAACCGAACGGTAACATTAACCACCCATGAATATGACCGAACAATCATATTTAAAGAGTAAGGCTCAAACATGAGCCAAATACAATTTGGGGTCGAACACTTATAATAACCGAACACTAAGATATTAGACCGAGTACTAAGAACTTAGACAAAATACTAATATCTTAAACTGAATACTTAGTGTAAGACCGAACGGTCTTTCACTATCCACAGAACAGGACTGAACAGTCCATACTAGGTAAAGATGAAGAAGTGGCAGAACACTATCAAAGATCGATCCTTAGAAGAGAGACCGAATACTACAAAGAAACTGAATACTAAAGTGGGTCGAATCCTAGTAGAAAGCCGAGCATTAGTATAGGACCGAGCACTACTAAGGGACAGAGTGCTAGTACAAAACCGAGCTCTACTATAAGAGACTGAACGGTACAACAGTATGACCGAATGGTACACTAGAACGAATACTAAAACATAACCGAACGGTCATTAGCAGGTAAGGCTCTATAGAGGTCGAACATAGTTAAGACCGAACATCAGTACTAGACCGAGTACTAGTGCAAGACCGTTCGGTCATTAACTAAGCTCCACAGAAGCAGAACTCAGTTAAGACCGAATACAAGAGAAAGGTCGAACGGTCGACGAAGGACCCTTAGCGAACTGCATAATTCTACAGAATGACTACAGAATTATGATGAACACCGATCTTTACCAATTTTCTTCATTCTTCCCAACTTCTAATCCTCCAAACTTGTATCATAAATATTTATATTCTTAACTAAGAGCATCAAAACCTTCCTAGCATCATTTAGAGAGTTTCATCGCAGATTTGAGAATCAATCCTGCATAATCATGAACTCAAGGACCGAAAATCAAATTTCCTAGTTTTGGTACAGTTTTAAGTGACTTAAGGGTTCTAGCAAGTCTTACACAACTTACCCAGATTCTCCATTAAGACCAAACTCACACCTAACACAATTTCCCCATTTTCACTACTACACTTCCTCACAATTCACTCGGCCATGAACCAGAATTCTGCAGAAATAAAATCAACATGCACATAGTCTTTTAACAGTCTACACCAACCAAGCCGAACACATAATCATTCAATTTTACATACATGCAGAGTCATCAAACAACATTTTCATACTTCATAAATCAATTAATTAAATTAACTAGCTTCCCTTACCTTTTAACTGGACCGAACAACTTACAATTGCAGAATTTTGCTCACTACACCAGAAAATCCTAGAAATACCTATAGTTCACCGATTGATAAGAAGAGATCAACCAAAAGACCAAAAATGAGATCAGAAACGGAAAGAGGAAGCTGATGAACACATGCAACCAGAAAAGTGGCTTGCATGTGCCAGAAAGTTTCGTAATTTCACAAGAATGGAAGAGGATGAAACTTACCAACTCTAGATTCGAATTTGATCGGTGAAAGAGGAAGCCTTTGACACCAGGATTGCTTAGGCATTTCCTGATTGTTGGAAAAGATAAATTGAGATTAAAGGATTCTAGAGAGAAGGAGGAGAAAAGAAGAGAGAAGAAATTTTGGAGAGATATTGTTGTATCAGAAAAATGGGACGAACATTTGAAACTTCCCTTTATATAGTATTATTATTTTAATATAAATCCACTCGGTCCCATTAATTTCATACACCTGTCACTCCAAAATTTTCTTTAAAACTCTCGGTTCTTACAATATATGGCAACGAAACATAAATATAATAAATAGAAGATATTGTCAAAAAATAATACACAATATCTACCAATATCAAACAATAGCAAAAGTTTGTGTTTCCTTAATTAATATAAAATGCAATATATCTAACACTCCCCCTCAAGCTTATGCATATAAATTGTATGTACCAAGCTTGTTACAATTATAATCAATTCTTGATCCCCTTAAATAATCAATGAAAATATCTACTAACTGATCATTTGAGTTAATGAATTCAATCTTGATGTTTCTAGATACAATCTTTTCTCAAATGAAATGATAGTCAATTTCAATGTGTTTGGTCATTTCATGAGAGACAAAATTATAACTGATATGAAGAGTTGCCTGATTGTCACATATAAGTGTCATTTGAGTGACATCTCCAAATTGTAACTCTCTAAACATCTGCTTACGCCAAACAAGTTCACAATGTTAAATATAGTAAAACTAGGTATAAGATTAATCTCCCTTGTGCCTAAAACACACATAGGGTAATACATTTGTAATGAAGAATGATACAAGTATATATACCAACCAAACATAAATATGGTAAATAGAAGATATTGTTCAAAAAATATTAACAATATCTACCAATAGCAGAAGTCTGTGTTTCCCTAATTAACATAAAATACAATATATCTAACACTCTCCCATAAGTTGTTGCATATAAATTGTATGTACCAAGCATGTTACAAATATAATCAAATCTCAGTGCCTTAAAACTTGGTGAAAATATTTGTTACGCTATCATTTGAGCTAACAAATGCAATCTTAATGTCTCCATATACAATCTTTTCTTGAATGAAATGACAATCAGTCTCAATATGTTTGGTCACGAAAGATAGGATTAGAACTTATATAAGAGTCCTGTGTGATAACGGTTGAAAAACCGTTATTTTCATATGCTATTTTCGATTAAATTACACCCTTTATTGCTTATAATGAGCTTAGAATCAAGTAAAATTCAATAAATGAGTCAGTAGAGAGTCATAAGTTGTTTTTAGTGATATTATGCTTGTTTTGCATTGTGTTGCAGCAAATTTGAGGTAAGTGAAGATTGGGGACGAAGATGAAGGTCTTAGACTCAAGAAAAATGAAGAAAATTGAAGAAAAGAAGAGTCTAGGCACCGCCCGGCGGCAAACCCCTAGCGTCGGGCGGTCGAACGGGAGGAGAAGACAGCAGCACTTGATGCCGGGTGGCAGACCCCTGACGCCGGGCGGTTTTGCAGCACAAGGGAAACCGCCGGGCGGTAGACCCTTACCGCCAGACGGTGGTCAGATGGGCTTGGGCCTATTTTATGTTGCGCTCCTCAGTTATAAATAGCCCTATTGAGATTTCCAATTCATTCTTTTGACAGAGAAGGGCGGCCATACCTACTTTTCACTCTCTGGAGAGGATCTCTTGGATGCTTAGGCTCCTCTTCATCTTTTCTAGGGTTTGCTTTCCATATCTTCCATTATTTTCATCTTGGTTCACCATGACAATGGTGAACTAAACCCTTTTGTTGTTGGGGGAACAATGTAATCTTTTGATACTCTCTTTTATTGAAACTCTTGTTTAAATTATATGATTTTCATATGTGTTTATTATCAATTGTTGGATTCTCATACTGTGCTTAAAGCTTTTATCGTTTAACTCATTCGGTAACTGTTATTTGCCTTTATTGATACGGGAACGTATAGTAATGTCACGAACTGGTGAGTAATTCCTTGGTTAAGCAATACCACCTAGGGATAGGGGGTAGGACGACCAATTGTTTTTGCTTCTGTTTATAATGCGTTGCTAGTTACTAGGGGAGGCTAGGGATAGCAAGCCGGTAATTAGTAATAGGCCCTTTTCGCCGAGGGATCGGGTTAAGGGGAGGCCAAGAAAGTTTGCATAACAATTAGATAATAAGGCAATTTAAACAAGAGGAGTAAATAAGAGAGAGCAGATTAGATGAAATTGTAAACCCCCAACAACTCCATTCATTCATACTCTTTTCTAGTCAATTGAATCAACATCATTGCATGTTTATTTTCTATCTTTGCATTCACCACAACAATTAATTTTTCTTTCACAAGTCTTACGATTTTGATTCATACGAACGATAAGGCCTTTCGAGTCTCATGGGAAGAACGATAATGGGTTTTACCATTTTTATTACTTGAAACGATATGGTACACTTGTCATTCAGTTAACAATGTGATTGTCACATACAAGTCTCATTTGAGTGACATCTCCAAATTGTAACTATCTAAACAATTGCTTAAGTCAAAAAAGTTCATAATTGGATGAGGCCATAACTATATATTTTGCTTATGCACTAGATCTTGTCACAACACTTTGTTTCTTGCTCTTCCAAGAATTCAACTTACCACCAACGGAGACACAATACTTGAAGGTAGATCTTCTATTAGAAAAGAGAAGAAAAGATAAGTAAGCCCTTGTTGAATATTCACTCTGAAGCTTGTCTCTCATGCTCATAGCATCTAATCACAAATGCTTAAAGAAGAGAAGAAAAGACCAGAAAGTCAATAGAAATCAAGTGTTTTTCTTCGAGCTTACATCGTCTGATGCTTTCATCCAAAAAGAGAGAAAGAGAGCAATTACAAGAATATAGGAGTCTATTGTTTTGATTAAATATTCTCCCAATGAGAGTTATTATCCTTCTTGTAATCAAACACTTATTGTATACTAGGAGTGGTCATAATACTTAACAACTAGGAGTGGGTAAACTCGGACTAGTCGTGTTGACTAGGGGAACTAGAAGTAGTTTATAATACTCGAACTAGTCAAGGTTGAGTAAAGGAACTGTTAAGACAATATCGTCTATAAGACTGAACTATCTAAACGCTCTCATGTGTTTTGAAGTTTAAGAAATAACATTAAACGGAATAAGAGAAAGGGCATATCTGTTGCATGCATATCTACTCTACTTTGTGCAGATTTCTTATTATACGCATCCACCTACTTCATCCTATGTAAATTAGAAGTGAACGTTAGGAACAAAGAAGACATTCATGATATGTTCTCTACATCAGAATTCGTGCTAGGAAAATTGTACGACCTACTTTTGTCAAAGTACTGAAAAAGTAAGTATGTTTTGACAAGTTGACTTTTACCAATAAGTGTTTCATACAACAAGAATAAGAATACTCAAGGATCAAGGAAAAAGCTTTATCTAATGGATATATTTTTTAGAAGCATTTAAATAGAAGGTGATTCAAAAAGAGAATCAAGAGAATAGCAATATAGAAAGACAGAGCTCAAGCGAAGAGATGTTAAGAGAAAAAGCTAAAAAAACGTACACACTCAAAAGAAAATATTTGAGAGAGAAAAGCTCAACAAAAGAAACATTCTCAAGCTTCATTGATATATAAGCTTACTATTGTAAGAAGAGAGAATAAAGAAAACACTTAGTGAGTCTATTACGTCGATTTGTATTGAACATATATCTTCTCCACGAGAGTTATTGTCTAAGGACTTGTAATCAATCTTTTGATTGTAAATTCTGAAGAGAATTAAAACACTTTATGTTTAACTTTGGGGAGTTAAACAATAGCTAGACAGGTGTTCTAGTGGAAACCAGGAGTGGGTGAAACTCTGACGTTTAATATGGTGAAGTTAAATAGTAGTTAGACAGGTGTGTCTAGTGAAAACCAGGAGTGCGTGAAACTCTAACATTTAATATGATGAAGTTAAATAATAGTTAGACAGGTGTGTCTAGTGGAAACCAGGAGTGGGAGAAACTCAACTAGACAAGTGTATCTGGAGGATACCGGGAATGTTTAGGGATACCAGGATTAGTGAAGAATACTACGCAACCAGGAGTGGGTGAAACTCAACTAGACAAATGTATCTGAAGGATACCAAGAGTATCTAGGGATACCAGGAGTGGTGAGAATACTCAGTTGTAATTAGGGATGGCAAAAAATTTCATGCCCACGGATATCCACGGATAAAATCCGCGACTGGTAGTTGATATCCGCGGATAGTTACTACCCGAAACCCGCGGATAGCGGGTATTTTAATACCGCTTATAAACGGGTCGGGTGCGGGTATTATACTATCCATAACCGCGGATATCTGCTACCCGCAAAAAATAAAAATAAAAATTTAATTTTTATTTTATTAAGTTAAATTTAATTAAAATTAACGTGAATTTATATTTTAAAAGGTTAAATTTAATTAAAATTGTACTATATGAAGTATACCGATCGGAATTAATTGTCATTTATGAACAATTAACAGGTATTAATAAGTCAGATTATCTTACTCTTTACAAAATATATGGTATTGGTGATTGATTATTCGTTTTGATTGCCTAAAAATATACTACACTAATTAATAGGTCAGATTGTCTTACTCTTTACAAAATATACGGTATTGATTATCGATTATTGATTATTGGGTTTGATTGTCTAAAAATATACTGCACTAATGGTTAATCAATGGGCTTGCCTGCCACATGCCTTATAAATATACAATTCATGTCTCGATACAATCTTCCTCTTCAATCCTAATAAAATTTAGACCTCTTTATATCTTGAGCGTCGGAGTGTCTTCTGCACGTCAACAACTCATCGGACTGGATGGCATTCTCAAGAAGAATTGAAGATAGAACAAAGCAAAGAAGGATGACTGACCCTCGGACCAATTCAACCGAAACAAAAATTAAATTTTAATTTATATTTAATTTAATTTATATTATATTTTATATTTTTTTTGTAATTATATTTAAATTTTATTTTAATAATTTATAAAAATATATTTTTTTAAATATTTGCGGGTAGCCGTGGATATCCGCGGGTTTTAAAATATCCGTGGATTATTTTTTTGTCGGGTCGGGTTGCGGATAAGCACTATTCGTGCCCGACCCGACCCATTGTCATCCCAAGATGTAATCTTGTTGAAGACTATAGTGGAGCCCTCTAAGGTGTTAGAGGAGACTGGCATGTAGCTCAATGGAGTGAACTAGAATAAAAACGATTGTGTTAATGCTTCATTCTTTTTAAATGTTTCTCTTACAAATTCTGTAATGCACTTTATTTTAATTGATACAACAGTTCCTATTATTAAACGACTCTTTATTAAAGAGAAAGCTTTATCAAAACGCTGCAACAACCATTTTTCAACGATTGAAAAACACTTACTAAAAAGAATTCATTGCTTCAACTGATTTTCAAAGTCAAGCGTTTAACAACTTATGTAAACCTTTTAATCCTCGACAAAAGTTTTATATTATCTTTCTTGCGAAAATTTTTTCCATAACATTATTTAAGAGCCACGAGTGGTTTAGAATACTCAGCTAGTCAGGATTGACTAGGGAATCGAGAGTGATGAGAATACATTTTGTAAACTTGGAAAGTTAAAACTCGTGTAATCTTGGAAAAGATTGTTGAAACCCCTTAAGAGTTCTTAAGGGAGAACTAGACGTAGCTCAGATTAATTGAACCAATATAAAAATTATACTTTATTGTTTTTCCTTCAAAGCTTTACAAAGCCTTTTGAAACATTATTGTCTGAACATATTCTTATTTACTCATCTCATAGAAATCAACATCTAAACATCTTACAACTTTATATATTCTCTTTAAAAGTCATTAGATGTTGTTTTGGGAAAGGATTTCAAAAATGCTATTTACCCCTCCTCTAGTGTTTTCCTATGTATTTCAACTTTGCTCTAATATTATATTATATGATCCTGTCCAAGAAAGAGTACGATCATTTCTGAATTTGAATTATCAAGAGACACAACAAAAATAATTCAAAAAATAATGCGGAATAAGAATGGAATGGGGATGCCAGAATCTAACAAATTGATATGTCAAGTAAATATTCGCCATAAAGATGTTAATCTTTGATAAGAATCAAAATTCTAATCCAAGAACCAAGAGAATCCTTTATCAAAGAATGAAAATGCATATAGTATGACTCAAAAGTCTTTACATAAGCTTCTGATACCTTTATATATAGGCACATAAGTTTAAGAAAACCTAGAAACCCTAAAAAAAGCTCAAATCCTAAAACATATAAAAATAACAGAAAACGAAAATTATAGATGTAGACTTTTCCCCTAGCGAAGCCCGTTCGTCTAGCGAACACAAACTGGCTCGGCCAGCAAATTTAACACTTTATAACATTAAAATAAAACTAAAATTTATTTAATTTCCTAAATTATTCTTCAATTGTGCTTATAATCTTCATGTTCTTTAAGCTTCCTCCTTCATGAAAAATTATAAGATTCAAGGAGACGTCTTTTGATCTTTGACATTGTGACGGTATCAGAGGGGGTAATTTTCGCAAAGTTTAACGCAGCGGAATAAATAACTCAGAGAGCAAAAAGCGTATTCGATCACGATTAAAAAAAACAAATTGGTCCTTGTTACAAAAATAATTTTCTTTCAGAAAATTTATCAAGCAGTTGATATACGTAATATAAAATGAGTATAGGGCACAAGAAAAACACACAAGGATTTTTATATTGGTTCGATTCAACAGAATCTACGTCCAGTCGTTAATCACTACAAATAGTGATTAACAGTTCCACTACAAAATAGTTTAACAGATTACAATGAAAAATACAGAAATAGAATGAAAAGAACCACTCTACCAACTTGAAGAGAACTGCTTCGGCAATCGACAAACGATTCACGAGCTTCTCCTTTCACAAGACCAGGCAGAGAACCTTGCCAACTTGAAGAGAGTCCACTTCGACTATCGACACATGATACGTAAGTCTCTCCTTTCACAAGACCAGGCAAGGGAACAAAGTAAACAAAAGCTCTCAAGAACGTTCCTCTGACTACTCAGTGTTCTAAGCTTTCTCAGTTTACACAAAGTTGTTTTCTGAAGCTTTCAAAAACCAATTATATAGCCAAGCACACTGAATGCCAAAGGTCAGCTCCCAACTGCCATGAATAATCGATTATTGTAAGTGATAATCGATTATTCAAGTCCGTTATAGAAATTTCAAAAAGTGATAATCGATTATTCAAGTGTGACTTGTGATAATCGATTATTGCTTCATGATAATCGATTATTTTAGTTCAAAAGCATCTGATAATCGATTATACCTTAATCACAATCGATTATACAAGTAGAAATTACAATATTTATCATTTTCCTACTACATTTAAAATCTACAAGTTGCTTTTTAAGTATTCTCTTATTATAATCAAGAATTACAATTTACAGCATCATCAAAACTTGTCTTCAGGTTTTACCAATACACCCTTATTGGTAACAATCTCCCCCTTTTTGATGATGATCAAAAAATCTTCTTTTAAAAGCAACTCAGTTTTACCTGCAATACATACAAACTAAAAACAGCCACAGAGTTAGTAGTACCTGTACACTTGAAAAATATTATTTCTTCTTCCCTATAATATTAATATTTCTAATCTCCCCCTTTTTGATCATAAGCAAAAAGTAAGAATCTCCCCCTTAATATGAGCTCCCCCTCAAAAAGATAATAAATGCATAAAAGCTCATTTTATTTAAAAAAATAAATTACAGGAAATTTATAAAGATTTTAGCGACAAAATGCCACAAAGAAAGCAATCAATCTTAGGAACCTAAAAACTAAAATTCAGGACTAGGGGATCTTTCAGTAGGTGGGATATTGAGATGATTCTCAATGTTATGTAGTCGAACATCAATCTCAAGAAATTGATCAACTAAGTACTCATCAAGAGATTGTTGTCACTCATGTACTTCATCAAAATGTGTCTTCTGTGCTAGACTCATATCCTCCAATTGTTTAGATAATCTTGTAAAGTGTTCTTCCATAGAAGTTGAGGAAGAGAAGAGTATGTTGGAAGGTCCAGCTTCAGATGGAGCTGCAGCACTCACTGGGTCAGCCATATGAGTGTCCATATCGTCATCTTCATCATCATCAGGATGGTCATCATCTTTGTGAATAAGGACTCTTCCTCTAGTAATGAATCCCATCTGACGAAAGGTAGTATCTCCAATGGTTTGAACAAGTTCTCCTTCAACAGGTACTCCTTTATATTCTAAAATCCTAGAAACGAGAAGAGCATAAGGAAATTGATAAGAATGGGATTTCTTGGCTTTTACCATGGTGTCAGCAATGAGAGCAGGTCAGTCGATGTGTATGTGATTTAAAATCCCATACAAGATAAGTAAATCCTGCTCAGAACATTGAGCATGGTTGGTTGCTCTAGGACAGAGAATCCAAACAATCAAGTAGTGGATCATCCTCTCTTCAACTTTGAATCCTCCAACCAGTAGTTGCCTTCTATTTGTTTGCCTCTCAGGATGTCGCAGAAAGGATTGGAAAGATAGCATCCTGTTGAAGTCTTCAAGTCCTAAATGGACTTTAACAGCATCATCCCAGATAGGAAGTTGAGCAACATTTGTCCAAACATCATCATCTAAAATGATGAGTATGCCTTTGACCTTGGTAAATATTATCCCATCTCGATAGCGTAAGTTGAAATAGAAAACTCTTATGAGATCGGGATAAATATTTCCTTTTTGTTCTACTAGATGTGCTAACCCCTGCTCAGCAAAATTATTTGGAAATTGAAACCCATAAAAGCGAAAAAAATCAAGACGGATATATTTTACCGCCATGATTTTCCTTTCTTGCCAGGAGTTTACGAAATCTGCATGTTTCTCTTGATCGGAGATCCATCCATCTATGTTGGCGAGTCGTGGTTGAGAGGAGGAAGAAGCTCCAGCTGTTTTGCGACGATACCTTCTTGGTTCAGCCATGGATGAAGATGGAAAAGATGAAGGTTTATGAAGAGAAATGAAGAGATTTTGAGCTCTGGATTTGATTTTAGCAGTATTTGGTTGCAAAGAAGTGTCTAACAATCGATTATGGGGGGCTATTTATAAGAAAAATGGAAAAACTAGCCGTTTATGGCCGTTTATAGCCATTATGGGACGCTCCAACGGCTCTATTTTTGAAACTGTTAGCGCGATAATCTATTATGGCTCGCGATAATCGATTATCAGTTCAATAATCACTACTCAGAATTACATGATAATCGATTATGCCTGATGATAATCGATTATCTGCTCAAAATTTTCCAGAATTGAAGTTTAGGCATGAATAATTGATTATAATCTAGTGATAATCGATTATGAAGTGTTAAGTTTACGAAAAATGCAAAACTTTGCATAGACATTGATTCTAAGATATGTCTAACACTCCTAACTCTCTTCTAAGCTCAAAGAATCTATCTTTAGGTAGAGCCTTGGTAAAAATATCAGCTAATTGATGTAGGGTATCAACATATTCAATTTGACAATCCCCCTTTTGAATATGGTCTCTTAGAAAATGGTGCCTAATTTCTATATGCTTAGTTCTTGAATGCATTATAGGGTTCTTAGTCAAATTTATAGCACTGGTATTATCACATTTTAGAGGAATATTGTCAAGGAAGATGTCAAAGTCTTCCAGTTGTTGTTTCATCCACAAAATTTGGGCACAACAGTTTCCAGCTACAATATATTCAGCTACGGTGGTAGTCAAAGCTACACATGCTTGTTTCTTTGAGTGCCATGACACTAAAGAACATCCCAAAAAATGACAGGTTCCACTAGTACTTTTTCTATCAATTTTACAGCCACCATAATCTGCATCAGAGTATCCTATTAAACTAGGTGAAGCATCAGAGGGATACCAAAGTCCAAATGAAATAGTTCCTTTAAGATATTTTAGAATTCTCTTAACTGCAGTCAAATGTGACTCTTTAGGATTGGCTTGGTATCTAGCACATACACAAACACTCTGCATAATATTTGGTCTACTAGCAGTTAAGTATAGCAAAGATCCTATCATGCCTCTAAACAAGGTTTCATTCACTCCCTTTCCAGTTTCATCCTTATCTAAATAACAAGAGGTACCCATGGGTGTACTAGCTTCCTTGCAGCTATCCATTCCAAATTTCCTAAGAATTTCTCTACAGTATTTAGTTTGGGATATGAATGTTCCACCATTCATTTGTTTTATTTGTAGTCCTAAGAAAAAATTTAACTCACCCATCATAGACATTTCAAATTCTCCTTGCATTATTTTTGCAAACTCTTCACATAAAGAGTCATGAGTTGAGCCAAAAATAATATCATCTACATAAACTTGCACAATCAAAATGTGTTTTCCTACTTTCTTAATGAATAAGGTTGAATCAACCTTTCCTCTAGAGAATTCATTTTCAATCAAAAAGGTACTAAGTCTTTCATACCAAGACCTAGGTGCCTGTTTAAGACCATAAAGAACCTTTTTCAGCTTGTAAACATGATCAGGAAATTTAAAATCTTCAAATCCAGGAGGTTGACTAACATACACCTCTTCTTTTATAAAACCATTTAAAAATGCACTTTTAACATCCATTTGATACAGTTTAAATTTCATCAAAGATGCATATGCAAGCAACAATCTAATTACTTCTAACCTGGCTACTGGTGCGTATGTTTCATCGTAATCTATACCTTCCTCTTGACAGTATCCCTTAGCAACTAGCCTTGCTTTATTCTTTGTGATGTTTCCGTCCTCATCAAGCTTGTTCCTGAATACCCATTTGGTTCCTATGACTTGGAATTCATCTTGTTTTGGAATAAGTTCCCAAACTTCATTCCTTTCAAATTGATTTAGCTCTTCTTGCATAGCAATGCACCACTTGTCATCTTGAAGAGCTTCCTTTATATTTTTAGGTTCTATCTGAGACACAAAAGCAACAGTTAGGCAAAAATTATTTAAATTATGTCTAGTGGTTACCCCTTTTGATATATCTCCTATGATGTTGTCCAAGGATAGTCCTCTCGGTTGTTGATAGCTTTTGGAGTCAACAACTTGGGGTGTTTCTTGAAGCTCTGGAGGATAATTTTCATTTAGATACATCTCTTCAAGTGCTTCTCTTAAGTAATCTTCATCACCTGCAATGGGTTTATTTGACTCAAGAGGATTTTCCTCAAGGTCTACAATCTCATCAAAGGCAACATGCATAGATTCTTCAATTATTAGTATTCTTCTATTGAACACCTTATAAGCTTTACTAGTTAAAGAATATCCTAGAAAAATTGCTTCATCACCAAGCAGTTTATCATAAGCCAATTTCAATTCATTGTGCTCTTTCTTGAGCTTTTTATGTGCAGCATCAAGTTTTTCAAATTCATTTATCAATTCAAAAAAAGCTTTTTGTAAATCTAATTCACTAGATTCAAAACTGGAATCACTTACTTGGCTTCCTGTTTCTTCCGAATCTGCCATAAGGCATAGGTTAGCTTCTTCTTCTGTGTCACTTGAACTTGTTGAGCTAGAGGCATTATCCTCCCAAGCTATGTATGCTTTCTTTTTTCCTTTGAAATTTTGTTTCCTTCTTGTCTTCACTCTTCTTGCTCTTTGGACACTCAGATTTCACGTGCCCTCTTTCTCCACAACTGAAGCACTTGACGTTTGATGGAGATTCTTGATTTTCCTTCCTTTCCTTTTGAAACTTGTCTTTTCCCTTTCCTTTCATGAATTTTGCAAATTTCTTTATCATCAAGCTCATGTTTTCTTCATCATCAGAATCAACTTCTTCGATCCTCTTAGAGCTTTTTCCTTTAGAAATTTCAGACTTGAAAGCTAGAGTTTTCCTCTTGCCTTGATCCTCTTCAGCAGTTAATCTCCTTAAATCAAGTTCATGCTCCCGAAGCTTTCCAAACAAGATTGGCATTGTCATTTGAGCAAGATTTTGAGACTCCGATATGGCAGTCACCTTTGGTTGCCAAGACCTGTCCAGAGCTTTCAAAATTTTCACATTTAGTTCATCAGTATCAAAAGTCTTACCCAACCCTATTAAGTGATTCACAATATGAGTGAATCGTTTTTGAACGTCAGAGATCGTTTCTCCAGGTTGCATTCTGAACATCTCATATTCCTGGATGAGAGTGTTCTTCCTAGCTCGTTTCACATCCTCTGTTCCTTCATGAGTGACTCTGAGGACTTCCCACATTTCCTGTGTTGTCTTACACACTGAAATTCTATAAAATTCATCAAGTACAACAGCAGATGAAATTATATTGCGAGCTTTAATATCAAAAGCTCGTTTATTTTCTTCAGCAGTCCAATTAAAATAAGGTTTTTCAGTTTCTATACCATCAACAATATTCATAGGAATATAAGGGCCATTTTGTACAGCTTCCCAGATGCCTCTATCAACAGACCCCATAAAAATTTCCATTCTCACTTTCCAAAAGGCATAGTTATCACCAGTAAACAATGGAGGTCTGTTAATGGAAGCACCCTCAGCATATACATGGTTTTGATTGTGACCGGCCATTTTCGCAAATATTTTGAAAAACTATCAAAGCAAGCTCTGATACCAATTGACGGTATCAGAGGGGTAATTTTTGCAAAGTTTAACGCAGCGGAATAAATAACTCAGAGAGCAGAAAGCGTATTCGATCACGATTAAAAAACAAATTGGTCCTTGTTACAAAAATAATTTTCTTTCAGAAAATTTATCAAGCAGTTGATATACGTAATATAAAATGAGTATAGGGCACAAGAAAAACACACAAGGATTTTTATACTGGTTCGATTCAACAGAATCTACGTCCAGTCGTTAATCACTACAAAGAGTGATTAACAGTTCCACAACAAAATAGTTTAACAGATTACAATGAAAAATACAGAAATAGAATGAAAAGAACCACTCTACCAACTTGAAGAGAACTGCTCCGGCAATCGACAAACGATTCACGAGCTTCTCCTTTCACAAGACCAGGCAGAGAACCTTGCCAACTTGAAGAGAGTCCACTTCGACTATCGACACATGATACGTAAGTCTCTCCTTTCACAAGACCAGGCAAGGGAACAAAGTAAACAAAAGCTCTCAAGAACGTTCCTCTGACTACTCAGTGTTCTAAGCTTTCTCAGTTTACACAAAGTTGTTTTCTGAAGCTTTCAAAAACCAATTATATAGCCAAGCACACTGAATGCCAAAGGTCAGCTCCCAACTGCCATGAATAATCGATTATTGTAAGTGATAATCGATTATTCAAGTCCGTTATAGAAATTTCAAAAAGTGATAATCGATTATTCAAGTGTGACTTGTGATAATCGATTATTGCTTCATGATAATCGATTATTTTAGTTCAAAAGCATCTGATAATCGATTATACCTTAATCATAATCGATTATACAAGTAGAAATTACAATATTTATCATTTTCCTACTACATTTAAAATCTACAAGTTGCTTTTTAAGTATTCTCCTATTATAATCAAGAATTACAATTTACAGCATCATCAAAACTTGTCTTCAGGTTTTACCAATACACCCTTATTGGTAACACATTGCATAGATCATTTGAATTGTAAATGATCTTCCTCAAGTTCTTCTCATATATGTTCAGGAAATAGTTCTCTATCACCATCTTTTCCACTAAAGAAAAGGTATCTCCATAATTTAATCCAAAAGTTTGTGTGTAGCCTTTAGCTACAAGTTGAGCTTTGAGGCGATCAATATAGTACCATCAAGAACAACTTTGATAGCAAAACTGTACTTGAAACCAACAACAGATTTTTCAAACGATAATGGGACGAGCTCCTAAGTCCCACTATTACGAAGAGCACATAGTTCATCTAGCATGGCTTGACGCCAACCAAGATGGACTAAGGGATCCCTTATAGATTTAGGAATGAACACAGAAGAAATATTTGAAGCACCCGAGTCAATTGTCATGAATTTGACCTTCCATGGATTGAGAAATGTAAGTTATTGATGTACTTGGAGTTTGAGATGTTTGTGTTAAGGTGATAGACTTTAACAATAGATACTTTTGATATTCGTCCTTAAAGAACTTGGAGTTGATAGTTTCAGCCTTAGAGAATTGGTTCTTTTGGAAGGAAAACCATGCAAGGTGTAGCAATTTTCTTAGGTGTCCATCCTTCTACAATATGTGCACTAAGAACGCCCTCGACCTCCATGTCCTCCTCCTCTAGTGTCATGTCGTCCTCTTGTGTAACCATGACAGATGATTCTACTAGTTCATGAGCTTCCTGAGTTTGAGGCACCAAAACATGAAAAAGGCATGTGGTCAAGGTATCCATGGAAGGAACCTCATGACTAGTCAGATGTTGATCTCTGATATTATCAAAGTCTATATGTAAAGCACAAAGGATTATCACTATATAATATTTGTCAAGTTTCTTCTTGATTTCCTCTAAAGATTCGACTTCCAAGAACGTCTTTAATTCTACCATAGTTTATTAGGCTTCAGTCATGAAGGAAACCATATCATGGTCTGTCATTTTGAGAGATGCAAGCTTGTTTGCATAATCATATAGATGTTGGATATCGTTGGCATAAATGTTTTGAGTTTTTTTTTCAAAAAAAGTGAAATGTTTTGAAAACTCTAAGGAACATCAGAAGTCTTGATTCCATGGATTGCCATAATAAGGCACACAATTGAAAATCTACTTGTTTCCATTGTTCAACTTTTTCAACAAGCACATGGTTTCCATCTTGCTTAAGGTGGTGGTCTTGATGTCTTTGGTCAAGAAACCACATTTCGACGATAGTAGACTATGATAAATGATTTTTTCCATTTAGCTTCTTAGAAGTAGTGGAGGGATTTCCAGAGAAATAACACTTGTAGTAGCCATTTCTAATCAATGGGACAAAAAAATAGTGTGGAAATGCTAAAACAACAAGGGAAAACAAAAGCCCTAGGGTGACTTCCTTAAGGGTGGCTTCTAAACTTCACTATAATGAAGTTTGAAGGATTAGAGCACAGAGGAGGAGTCCGATGACAACTATGGAGGTGGTGTGATGACGTTTAGACCAGAGGATGACGATGCGTGGATAGCACACGCCTAGTTACAATGAACAGAGATGACGCATGTGGCATGTGTGGAGGCGAACTGACCCTCGACAATGGCAGGGTTGGTTGTCGCTTAGGGTGGTGATCTAGATCCAGTAATCACCAGACGAAACTACAACGGTGACTAGCGACAAACAATGGCGAATAACGACAAATCGACAAAGAACAATGGTTGACAACATTGGACAGTTTCAAAAGGCAGTGGATAGTTAAAGATAAAAGTGGACAATACTTTAGCTTAAAAACAAATAATTTAGAGGGCTACTTGGACCCTTATCATGTTCTACTATTTATATTGATAGAGTTTATATAGTAAGGAGATAAAAGGTCAAGAAACTCTCCTACACTCCAAGTACCATAAATAGAAATAACCCACACATTACTCTCTACTTTAGTCTTTCCAACTTCACTAACATAAATAAACTTAATAACTATTTCAACAAATATCAAGTTTAACCTAGCCAATTTAATTTACTCTATTTTCCTGGGCTTTGTTCTATCATGATGTTACATGTCAATTTTACTTGTTGGTTCATGGAAAAGCTCATGTTTTTGCTAAAACGACTTCAATCCCTTGCTATTTTACACTTCAAAAGCTCAATGTATAGTGTTTTGCATGTGTTTTTACAATTATAGTGGACCAGTTGACTAAAACTTTACCACCCAAGAGTATAGTGATCAGTTGTTAACTATATACATTATGGTTATAATGTTTATATTGCTTGATAATTGTAATTTCCATTATAGATGTCTCTATTCTGTCATTCACATTACTTGGCATACATCATTGTTTTATTTAGTAAAATGATCGAATATATCTTGAAAGGAAAATTAAAGATATCTATTAGTTTAATATAAGTTAGATAATTTTTTATACATGGAAGGAAACTTGTTATTGGATAACTTGTTATACAATACACTTCTCTCAACGAACCACACCGAGTGTTTCATTACCACTCATTATTGCAATATTTGACAGGAACTGAATATCCAGGAGCTTTGAGAAGTCTGCGCCATCTATGTACATAGGAAAGGAAACTTCGGATTTTCATTATCCAAAAGGAACCAAAATCACGGGAAGACTACAATGTTTATAAACTAAATGAATTCCTATTTATGTATTTCATAAGAAAAAATAATTATATATATATATATATATATATATATATATATATATATATATATGTATGTATATAACTTTGGGTTAATGTCTAGAATTAAGACATTGCAACTGTGTTAAAATGCAGATCCACTTCCTTTTCCCTTCCCTAGCATGACATCTTTTGCTTCATTTATTTTGGAAGCAAGGTAATGACTTCCACCCGCATCAGGATGGTTTGCAACCATTACTCTTCTGTGTGCTTCTTTCACCTTATCTGCAGTTGCACTTTCCCTGATGAATCATGGAACAGTATAAGTTTAGAAAAACATAATGAAAAAAACAAGATCAAAATTCTGATCTTGGAGAAGAAAAGCATAAGGATTAGTAATATGGGATGAGAGCAGCAGGAGATTTACTTTTGCCGACAGAGAAGCAGAAGCAGGGGTATCAACATCAAGAGAAATTGAATATGACACAAATTAGCAGAAAGAATAACTTGAATGATCTTGCTGAATTTTCTTCCAAGAATAGAACACCTTTTATGAGTGGTCAAAGGATGGATAATCCTATATAGTTGGAAGATGCATATGTTTTCAGGATTTACATCCGAACTCTCTGGTAACGGTTCTATGGTTTCTGCAAACATAATTTTGTTTCCCTATATCAATCATATGGACTGCTGCTCATGAGACACTTAAATAGGCTTAATAAAGGAATTCCCATAATTCCTTGGTTTACACTAAATGCATAGGGGATTCATCACCTAGGAATTCATCAAACTCCAGCTTATGGTTGATTAAAAACTAAAGCTAACGTTTTTTGTTCAATCACCAGAATTCAAAATAACGACTTTCAGCATGCTATTGTTACCAGTAGTTTTTCCTTTTTTTTACAACCATGGTTAGGTTACTAGTAAATTGTTGGTTTTCTTCGTCAATATTTTAAAACCAATAAACTTGTTGCACCAATATATATATATATATATATATATATATATATATATATATATATATATATATATATATATATATATATATATATATGACAGTATAATGATGACAACAATCAAAACTACCCATTTTGTAAGATATGAAGATCTAGAAAGTTCATTATTGTTTTACCATCAAGAATATTCAAGCATCAGACGTACCCCTTCCTGTCAGTTTAAGGTTAGCACAGAGGTTAAGAAAGTTGGTGAATAACATTGATGATAGTAAAAAATGGATTATTTAGTGAAGAGAAATTGGGCCTATAAAAGGTGGAATTTGTGTTTGTGGAAATTGTCTTCGAATTATAGACAAAAACGATGACCGAAAAAATAATTCACAAAATTGATCTTCTGCTAAAATTATTAATATCATCTATATAAAGTACTTGCCATGAATATACACATAGAAGTGACAAACTAGCACTCAAAATTCCCTTCCATATCATGAATAACATTGATGATAATAAAAAATGACAGTTATTTTGTGACAAACTTGTCTCAACTTCAATAAAATTCCCTTAACTAGCACTCTCCAGAATCACACATGAAACACTCAAAATCACCAAAACAACTCCCTACCTACCTGAACCAAATGTGCATGTAAGATTACTCTAACTTAGTGTAAGAGTATTTGGTCAATCCGCTAACCTTAAGCGTTAAAGAAGTAATTACGTTCAAAGACACAACTAACCAACTAACATAACTACATATCATAATACATGAACATAAACAGCATATACTTAATCATTTCACTTCAAGAGTAACTCTCCATAAATAACAAAGATAATTTGAAGCCTGATGAGCAATCAAATATCAAGCTTACCGTATGCCTAATATTAGAGATGCTTCTCTCCTAGTCATTGTAGGTTGGAAACCACCATCGTAGAACCTACGCACTCTGGGTTTTGGGGGTCGAGCCTTGAATGCTTGCCATGCTTGGACGCCATACCTTCCTGCAAGTGCTGCAGCAGCTACAGCAAGACCAGCAAGAAATGGTGTAGCCTAATATACAAAGCAGTTTGTTAAAAGTTTGATGCTAAAGAAAACTAAATGAGAAAATGAAATAGTAGTTTATATTCTTTATCCTAATTATGACTTTTAGTTCAACAAGAATACCTGAAGACCGTAATAGATAAATGGGGCAAAATCAGGTAAATGTACCCATGTGGTGTACGGTTTTTGGTAAAATACCAGAATGGGCAAATTTTTTTTATTACAGGTTTTGGTATAAGTCATGGTATGAGGAAGCGACTTCATTATAGTCAAAGTAGAAGTCTTGGGTTATGGTGACGACATCCGCAGAAAAATATAAGACAAGATTAATCATACAATCAGCCATCACCATATTTTATTTTATTTTTCTTATTTTTATTTTCTAAAATTCCTTATGGAAAAGCTTGTCCAAGTACACTCAAGAAAAAGTGAGTTATCCCGTGATTTGGCTAAAAAATAATTATGGGCTATGCCTATGTGTAAATGGAATTATTTACTCTATGGAAGTTGTTAGCCTTGGCTAATTGGGTATTTATATGGTGATGGTAGATTATATGATTAAATCATAGTCTTACTGTAGCACAGAAGTGCTAGCACGTATGCACGTGGGATTGTCTATGCCAAGTACATTTGGAAGAATGATAGATAATTGTGACTTTGACAAGCTTCTCCATCAACATTTCTTAAAAAAAAAAAAAAGAAAATAAGGAAGTTGAAATCATCATAAGTTAAAATTCACTAATGCATAAGCTAATTTGTACATTTAACCTGTGTAGTAAACTAATTTTAACTTTTAGTCAGAAAACAATTGCATTTTTCTTTCACATTTTTCTCTCCTAAAAGTTCTTATGGGAAACTCGTCCAAACAAACCCTAAACCTAACACAGTTGTTCCAAATACATAGACATAAGCAACAGAGTAACCGTGTAAAGAACCTTTACACTATCATCTAATTACAGATAGACATGTATGGTAAATTTGTTGAAAAGAACTCTTCTCACCAACAATACCTAGAAATTAAATTTTCCCCCTCTATATAACAATATTTCATAAGTTCATATAAATTTTTCATTGTTGCATTCAGGCACCTCATGGAGGTGGGGAACAGACAATACAGTGAGCAGTGATAAAAGAGCAAAGGAGTGTGGGAAAAAAATACATTACAAAACACAAATTTGCTACTGGGGCAACAACATCATTAGATCATTTCAATGACAGTCCGTTCTACCCATACTCTTCTTAAATGCATTTTCAAACAATTACAAAATTACGACCTAAAACAGATAATCATGAGGACAATTTGAATATAAAAGGGAAAACAGGAGTCGCAAAGTTTCTAATTAGTTTCAAAACTACATGGGTCAAATTACTGAGGAGTGTTGCAAGAAAAGAAATTGAAGAAAACGATGCTGAACAAGAGAGAGGATCTGCTCACCATTCCCGGGGAAGTTGAAGGACTGAAGAGAAATGTTGGCGCTTTTCATTCACAGGTTCTGAATGCCTCTAACTCTCTGCTGAGGGAAGAAGAAAGGCTGAACACAAGACTCCGGAATTAGCTTTAGGGTTCGCGTAGATTCGATCTTCTATATTTTCTTGAACAAAGGAGGAAAATTATTTTAATATATATTTTTTTTTAATTTGTTCTAAATTAATTTTGTTTTAAATTTTTTAATTTGATTTTTTTATTATTGTTTAAATAATTAATCCACGGTAAATCATGTCTATTCTTGCGTTTTTTATTTTTTATAATTTTTTATTCTTTATGTTTTTATTTTTAATTTTAAAAAGTGTCATCTGGTTAATATCTTCTATTTAATTTAATTTTTATATTTGTTATTATGATTTAATTTAGTTTTTATTTTATTTAAAATAGAGTAAATTTATTGAAACTAAATTTAATTTTTATTTAAATACTATATTATTTTTTTATTAATATTTTATTTTTATTAAATATTTTAAATTTAAAATTAGAATTGGTTTAAAATTATAATAAAATTTTAATAATGAGAATTAATATTATTGGTTGAGCTTAAAAATCTTTTTCACCTTTTAACTTCTTAAAAATTTTCACTTTTTAATCTCTTAAAATTTTAAAAAGAATCTCACTTTTTTATCTCTTAAATTTTAAAGCAATATTAGTCATTATTTTTAAAAATTTTTATTCTAATTTTAAATCAATTTTAACCTTAAATAAAAATATTTAATAAAAATGTGAATTTTAATAAAATATATAATATTTATATAAAAAAAATTAAAATTAGTCTTAATTTCGAAATGAACAAAATCTTTCTGTTTAAAAAAAAGTTAGACTAAATTAAAAAAAATAATGAATATAAAAATCAAATTGAATATAAAATATTGACTTTTATACGTGTTATTATTTTTAGGGTTAAATATGTTTTTGTTCTCTTAACTTTTAGTGAAAATTGGAATTAGTCCATCTTCAAAACTTTGGCTAGTCTCCCAATTTTAGAAATGTATGAATTTAGTCCTTTTAATCAAATTTTGTTAACTTTATTTGATGTTTCAAACGCGTTTCTCAATTGACATTGAAGCAAATATGTGTCAAACAAATGTGTTTAAAACATCAAATAAACCTAACAAAATTTAGTTAAAATGACTAAATTCATACATTTTTAAAGTTGAGGAACTAAATTAGGTTTCCAATTTTCACTAAAAGTGAGGTCAAAAACATATTTAACTCTTATTTCTAATACATACATAATATTAACTTGACAGGTGGACTTTATTTTATTAAAAAAGATTAAAAATTAAAAAACAAAACCATGAATTAACACGTGATTGATCTTATTCATGTTTATTTAAAAGATATTAGTAAAAAGAACTAAATTAAACAAAATTGATAAAAATTAGAACCAAATTGAAAAAATATTATTAAAACTAAATTAAATAAAATTTGGATCATGAAACACATTTTGGACACATAACAAATAATAATTTTAATGAGTCAAATAGTTTATAAAAAATATGATTGATTATTTTTCTCATTTTAATATTTTTATTTATTATTTATTTATTTACATTAAATTATTTAACTCTTGAATTGAAGTTCTTAATTGTGTATATCTTTACTTTGGATGGGAGATTTTACAATTTATACGAGAATCAAAGTAAAAAATATCAATATCGATAATCTTTTTGTAATTGATCTTGATTTATGTTATTTTTTGGCTAAAATGTTTTAAGATATTGTTCGTGAAAAAATATTTCAATTTATGTTAAATAAGTTTATTTTTAAGTTATGAGATGATAAATTAGGCTAGATCAAAATAAGATAGCACTAGATCGAGCTCGTATAAGACCTAGACAAGTTAGACCACATTAGATTCAAACCAAGTTGATTTGAGTTAGATTGGACCTAAGTCAAGTTGAGTTTACCTGTGCCCATGTCAAGCTAGCCTAACCCTAGGTTGAACAGAGTTAGCCTAGGCCAAGCTCAAGTGAGTTAGCTCGAGCATCAATTGAGTTGAGTTTGTCCAAACCTAAGTCGATACAAATCGGTTCAGACCAGGTTGGTTTAAGCTCAAGTTGAGCCGAGTTAGGATATCTCACATTCAGTTAAGTTAAGGTGAGTTTATGTTCATCTAAGTTGGAGTCAACCCATGTTCAGCCAAGTTTGGCTAGGCCCGGATAACTCTTAGTTCGACCAAGAAGTCTCATCTAACTCAAGTAAGACCAAGTTAAGTTAAGCCGAGTTGAGTCCGATTGAGCCCAAGTTGAGTACAATCAAGCCCAACTTGAGCCAAGTATGCCCAAGAGAGTCAAGTCGAGCCAATTCAATTTGGGCTTAAGTCATGCTAAGTCTTTCTAAGCCTAAGTCAAACTAATTTGGAGTGGGCCCATATTCATTCAAGTCAGGGTTGACCCACATTTTGTTGGGTTTGGCTATGTCAAGGTAGGTCTTAGTTTGATCAAGATTAGTCAAACCTAGCTGAATCGACCTAAGCTCAGGTCAAGTCAAGTTAACTTGAGTCTTAATCAAGGTAAGTCAAGACGAGTCAAGGTGAGATCATATTCAATGGAGTTGGAAAAGGTCCATATTAAGTCAAGTTTGCTCGAGTCAAGCTCACGCCGAGTCAAGTCGAATTAGGCTTAGGTGGCATTGTGACAAATCGAGTCATGGACATGTTAGATTAAACTTTCTTAATATTTTTTTTAATTTTATCCTTCAATTTAATTATTTGTTATCATTTTGGTATTTCTTAATATTTAATTAGATAAATATTAATTGTTTAATTTAGTTTTATTAAGTTTATTAGATTATTTGTAAATATTTAATTTGTTTTATTTGGCTTTTATTATAATTTAATTATAAATGTTAAATTTACTGTATTAGTTTTTTATTTTTTTAAAATTTTTGTATAAAATAATTTGTACGAACTTTTTTAATTTATTAAATAAATAAATTTTTATTTAAAATTCATATGAAAATTTTTTTAAAAAATTAAAATTCATAAGAAAAAAAATGTATCGGATTTTCGTATCCGATACATGATTTCTGAAGTTTTTTTTTTAATTTTTAATTATATTATTTATAAATGCTTATTAGATGATTTTAAATATTAAATTAGATAATTGTTAATTTAGTTTTATTAAGTTTATTAGATTATTTATAAATATTTAATTTATTATATTAATTTTTTATTATAATTTAATTATGAATGTTAAATTTATTATATTAGTTTTTTTGTTTTCTTTAAATTTTTTTATAAAATAATTTGTATGAATTTTTTTAATTTATTAAAAAAATAAATTTATTTAAAATTCATATGAAAAATTTATTAAAAATTTAAGATTCATACGAAAAACATCATATTTTCCTATCCGATATTTTGTTTTTTTTTTAATTTTTAATTATATTATTTGTAAATATTTACTAGATTATATTAAATATTTACAAATAAATTTTTTTAATTCAAAATAAATTTAATTAATTTAAAGAAACTTTTATTTTCTTACTCTTCTAGTCAAAGAAAACTAAGGAGAAAACAAAAAAAAAAAACAAAAAAAAAGTAGGAGAGAAACTAAGATCGGAAAGAGAAAGAGAGATGAACTTCAAAGAAGGATAAAGCTGTTAAAAGAATTTGGTCAAAGATTCTTTTAGTTTTATTAAAATTAATAATGTTCTAATTGGTTTTAATTGGGGTGTAATAGGTATTTTCAAAAAAAATTGAAGGTGCAGAATGAAACTTTTAGAGGTGCAGGGTGAAACGCCATTTTTTTAGAACCTTGTATAATGAGTCAAACACTCTAAGTTTTCATTTGGGTCTTATATAATTAACCAAGTAATGTAGGGTTTTTGAGCTTAAAGGAAGCCTATAAGGTGACACGCATTTGGAGAGTTGACCTTGGTCAATGTACATCTATTTGGAGAAGGCTTGCTCTCCAAGGTTGAGGGCCTCTTGGTTTTTCATCCTTGGGAGAGTAGTGTCCATATGGAGATTATTAGTGGTCATGTGTCATTTTCTTAATGGAACCTTAGTAGTGACCATGTGTATGTTAGAATCTCGCAGCAAAATAATTGTGTTTGGACAAAACCAAGAAGCAGTGAATTGATTTCTTTAATAAAAGTGTGCTTTTAAAAATTTTCCTTTTTTATAAACTGACTTTACAATTAAAAATTGATTCCTTTTAAATAATAACAAGAAAAATAAAGAGTACAAGGAAAGAGAGACTTGCACAAGTAATTTTATATATGTCCTCATGAAAAGACCCTACATCAAGTTATTAATCTCTTTAGAGAAAGATTAACCAATCATTAAATTAAACTACAACTTACAATCACAAAGAAGAAAATTTAGCTTTAGAAAACACCTTTCTTAAACGACACAAGAGATGAACAACACCTTCCTTGAATCACACAAGGAATGAAATATTTAATTTACACAAAGGATGAACAACTTTTCCTAACAACAACAATACTCAATCACTCAAAAAATTAGGTCTGCTTTTTCAAAATAGAATTCACATTGATTTGCTAAAGATGATTATTATTGATTTCTTGTCTAAGATTTCAAATTAATCAATATAGTTTCTCAATTAATTTGTTGGCATTCTCACCTTTAACCAAAGTAACTTCTCAATAAAAAAAAAGAACGTTTTAGATTAATCATAACAAATTTAACTAAAGTAACTTCTCAATTAAATATTACTATTAATAATCATGTCTATTATTTTACCTCTTATATCAAGTAAAAAGTTATTAACGAAGTAGACACTTTTTTAAAAGCGGGGACCAAAGGGATTACTCGAACAATTAAACTAGAGAGTTATGTTTCTAATGTGACTTGCCATATGGAAAGATCATGTTTTGCATGCTTTTTAAAAGCGAGGACCAAATAAACACACTACTTTAAAAGTAGGAACTACCCGAACAATTAAACTAGAGAGTTATGTTTCTAATGTGACTTGTCATGTGGAAAGGTCGTGCTTTGCATGCTTAGGGATGCATATGGAGAGCTTAAGCCTACCTTGGAAAGGAAGCTAGTGCATTCTTAAGCTAAAGAAATCCTAACTACAGGCTTCACATCACAAGGTCAACTTTCTAGATCCAAACTAGACTATTAGGCCAAAGCACAAACAAGCTCCAAATATAAGATCTAAAATATATTTATTCTAAATTTACAAACAATGTTGGCTTATAAAAATAAGAGCTTGGTCTCACTCATATGAACTCCACTCTTTTCTTGTGCACTTGACCATGATTGAAACAATTTCCATCTAACAGAGTGGATCAAACTCATTTTAATCATTCTAGTTTGAGAGTTGAAAAATAACTTGTAATGCATGTTTGTTTGATTAAATCTTTTATAGATTTGTAGTGAAATTCCTTCGTTATATTAATTAAAATTATAAAAAAAAATTAACTCCTTCACTCTTTAAGGAAAATTTGTATGTCCCAACATATATACCTATTATATAAATTTAAAGAAACAAATTTAGCAATTATCACTTCCTAGGTGCATCTTTGATTTTTTTTTTCTTTGGGAAATTATTATTTGTAAATTTCAAGAATTAAACTGAAATGTCTAACAATTTAGGAGACCCACGTGAAAAAAGAAATTATATAAGAGGAAAATAAATATATTCTCACATTTACCAATGTTGATTCCACATCTCCAAAAAGAAAGGAGCCAAAATAGATTTACTCTTTCTGTAATAAGTCCACACCTTAAAAGAAATGAGAGAAGGAAAATTTCAAGATTACGACCTACTAATAACTAATATAATCACAATCAAAACCAGAAAATTGATTTACAATAAAACAATACAAATAGCATTCTACCCCCAACAAGGGTTTCAGCAAGTTAAACCAAAAACATACCTTGTCAAAAGCTAATGTTACTCCTAAAACCAATCCACCTAAATAGAGTTGTCTGTTAAGAAGAAATGTAAAATATGTTTGACCATATGAACAAAACTGATAAGCAAATATTGAATCTTACTCCTGAAAGCACCAACTCGAGGGGAACTGAAGAAGAGGACCAAAGCAACCATCCAAATCATCATTCATTGTTCTAAGAAACTTGGTGCCAAGAGCAATTGCCGCATGAAACAGTCTCTATAATATAAACACAACTGTTCAAAGGCTTAAGATGACTTTTAATCAGTTATGTTTATAAGACTTATTTGAATAAATTTCTCTATAAATACTTGTTTGAAGAGGAAAAAAATGAATCAAACTCCTCGGGTTCGTTAAAATCAACTTATGTAACTATACTTGTATGAAAGTTAGATGAGAGAAGCTACATAAAAGTTGATTTTAACTTACAAGAAAAGTTCAATTGATTTTATCTCCTTTTGTAAGTGATTATGAAGAAATTTATCCAAACAGAAGCATAAATGTTGTTCTCCTACAAGAATTACTCTAGTGGCAATGATATCCAAAGCACTACCTTATCCTTCCATTGCTAACTGCTGCAAGAGGTTTAGGGTTTAGGAGGATCAGAATGCCTTCTTGGAGCAGCTGAAGGAGAGAAAGAAAGACGTTTCCTTACAGCAGCACCTCCTTTCTCAGGTGAAGGCCTTTGGATTTTGAACCTGGCCTTGGCTGAGCTTGTAGGTGCCATATAACTTGGAATGGCAGGGGAGCTTGCAAGACTGTCATCATCTCTCACTGAGGATCCTGCAATGCTGTGTCGGCGATATCTCTCTGATTGAATGCTGAACATGCTTCTTGAGTCCTCATCTCCACCCCAGAACACACTACCCTTTGAGCTTGATGGCCTTGCCTTGCCACTAGCAGATGGTGCCTTTGAAGGTGAAATGTGAGGGGGTGCTCTTCTTGCCTTTTGGCCAAAAGGGGAAGCTCTTTTGTCATGGTTATGGTCTTGGAGAGAATAACCTTTCATAATTTCTCCTACTGTCATGGCCCTGCTTGCTGCACTCTTCACAGATACATGATCATTGTGATCCGCAATGCTGTGGCCATCCCATGGCCGAGTAGCCATCCACCTCTCTAACCAACTCCACCCCCATTGGGGATTGTTTGGGTCCATAAATGTGGGATTTAATGACTTTGAACTGCCCTTCCATGTTTTCTGTTTGACAAAGTCTTTAGTTATAATCTATATACATCATAATACAAAAAAGCTGTACTTTTGCTGATAAATATCTGTAAAACAATGAAAAGGATCCAAGGGAAAAATAGATTTATGCTGGCCTAAAGAGTGCATGAAAACTGATGTAACTATTATTAGAAGCCATCAAATAAATGGCTTTGAATCCTATATGATCAGCGTGCATTAAACAATGACCATCCCTGACAAGTTATGATGCCAGAGTATGTAATGTGCAATAGCATTCTTTGTGTGAATTGGTTTAACTAATTGGATTTCTTTAATAGGTTTGCACATGTTACCTTCAGAATGCATTAAGTAATTCACTGTACTAAGGTAATATTCATTTCCATAACAATATCTGTACAATCACTAGAAAAAAAAAGGTTGTTCCATAACGTTTTTAATCATGCTGATTCATAGTTCTGTTTAAAGAAACTGATAAACTTTACCTAGTTAAACTCTTTCTGTTCTACAATTTTTCATGAACAGATGTTATTTATGAGCTATTTTGTGAGTAATTAAGGAACCAGTCTACTGGCTAACGTGGGAATGTGAAAAGGGAATTGTTTTTTCATTGTCTGAATTTTGGGTTTGTTACTCTTTCTATTCCGCAAAAATCCAAAATAAAAATGAGAACAAAACCACACATAAGGTAGTCTGGGCACCTGATGTGAGAATGAATAGGCCAAAGCCCTCTCTCTTCTTAAAGCTGCTTCTTGTTTGTGCAACAATTTGGCTTCAATTTGCTCCTTTGACTGCAAACTGTCATCCCATTCTTCTCCAACCTGCTGTAAAGGCATTTGTACTTCAATACACACTCAAAAGCCAGAACTGATCATCACATATCATTCCTTCCAAGCTTATTGTTTTCAGATGAAAAGTAATAAATTCACAAAAAAATAAAAAATAAAAAGAATGGGTGAGAAAAGACTCAACAACTTAATTTGAGAAGTGAAATAATTTGACCCCTAAATCTAAAATAGTCAATAAAGCCTATCTTGAAAACTCCACTAAAAATTGCTTTTCCAGATAATTTTCTGCCACATCTAAATTAACCCAACAAAACACTAAAGAATATTTGTAAGATAAGCTTATGACTCTAATACCAAGTTAGAAGTGAACTTTTAAGCCTAACTCAACTCCACAAATTTGCACTCACTTATATATTATGAATTCGCCTTATTTTTAGTCGATGTGAGACTTCCAACAATCACAGTTAGGAATCTCAAGAAATAAAACAGATGCCTTAAAGAGAGCACATTATGCTTACAGCAGCACGCAGGTTCTCAAGTTCTTTTTCATGTTTCTGCTGCAGTTGGCGCTGAAGAGCTTGGTTCTCTTCAGACATTCTAATTCTCCTTTCACGAATCTGAGACTGTAATCTTGCTAGAGTTTGCATACTTCGTAGGGTGCTAGAAGCTTGTCTTTTAACAGATTGCCCTTGCACTACGGTTTTCAGCCTCACCAAACCTCTCAGGGCACGCAATGCTCTTCTTGCCTATAATTTGCAAAACAAGAACAACTCGTTATATATGAAACACAAATCAACTACATTTTAGGCACAAATTCTATTCACATTGAAGAAGCTGTTTCTCCAAAAGCTATACACCTATTGCATCTTCACAGCCTATATATAAATCCAAAAATTCTGTTCATAACCATGAAAACAAATGAAGTTGTGTACAAAAGGAAAATGAATACAAATTTGAAATTTCTGCTAGTCATTTGAGCTGTCATGCAAAATCCTGCAAACCCAATTACAATTTGAACTTCTGGTATAATAACCAGGTAACTATATTATTTGGCACAAATGTAATTTATTGGAACTCATTTTCCCTATTTTCTGTAATTAATTACTATTGAATGCATAATTACAACATTTCCTTATTTGTTGGCAATTGAGATTTTCAAATTGCCACTTAATATTTCTGCAGTTTTTCATTTTGCTTGTTAAGTTTGGTTTTGTGAAGAAAAAGCTAGTTGTAGTTGTGGGCTTATGATGTCTACATCTAGCTTAGCCATAATTTGTTGTTTGTTGTTCCCACTTTCTATCTTCTTTTATGCTTTGTTCTGTTTTTAACAGTAGTATTAGGTACAACACAAGTGTAATATAATACAATATCTGTTAAAACTTCTCAGTAAAACAAATACTTTAAGAAAAGAAAATAAGGTAAAATGAATAAAGTTTCTTTCATATGTTAAAATCAAGTTATACCCTTCAACAATTTTATCAAATTTCTATCGTTTAACTTGTTCAAAAGTTATTTTAACTTGAACATTGGTTAATTTTAACATAAACTTGATTCAATTTACCCTTTTATTTTCTTCTTCTCCCAAGGTGCTTACACGAATAGAACTTCTTTGTATCCTTCCATTTCTACAGATTCCACCCCTTTTGCTATGAAAAGAAAGGACATCCGTTTTCCCAATTTGTAAAGTCCAAGTAAATAGAAAGAGAAAGTAAATACCATATATCCACGAAATACAGTCTGAATCTTGACAGCTGCAATCTCTTCCATGGTCTTTCCAGGGTAATGTGGCATACTTGTGAGACGAACAACCTCTGCAGCAGCCTGAGCAGCAGCAACAGCAGCCTCTGCTGCAACAGCAGTGGCAAAAGCCAAAGAAGCAGCATGCTTGCTTTGTTCTTTCTCAGCCTCAATTAATTTAACATCTGTTGCAATTTCCTCCTCCTTGTTACTGCTTGACTTGTGACTTTTCTGTTTTTTCTTTCAATGCACAAAAAAGTAAAAGGGTAGTTTGAGATCGACACTGCTCATGAAAATCAACACTGTAAAAGAAATCAATCAAATTCATTTTTAGAATTCTAGCAACACAAACTTCTAAATATACAGTCTACTACTGTTGACTGAAACTTATCGAAAATCAGAAAATAAGGTCTCTCGCTTCTTTTTTAATAATAACTTCTACTTATGATTTCATAATTTCCAATTATAAAAATTCTCTACTATTCTTAGAAATTTAACGATTTCGGTACTTCTCTTGTGAAACTCTCTCCATTTCCCACTTTTTCTATGCTCAAACTCATTCAAACCTTAAAAACAATAGTACCAAAATATTTAAATTTCTATGAACAGTTGAATTGCATAGAGAGGACCTAAGAAATGTGTCAAAAAATTGTGTTGCTTTGTAATACTCGTTCATTTTCCTTGTCCAATGAACATAATAATTAAAGTAAACCTTATCTTTTTTGGAATCTGGGCTGAAAACTTTCTTCACTGCTGAAAACCAACTTCCTTTTTTCCCCATTTGCAATTCCTGTTACTTTGACGGAAAAGGAAAGGCAAATTAGATCTCAATATCAATCCAAACTTCATTCGTATAAGGGAAGAAAAAGATGACCAAACTTCTATTAAAAGTAATTAAAGTCAACACTATTGAAAACCACATGTTCCAATTAATGCATTCTGAACTCTTAAGAAAACCGTTGAAGAAAACATAACTCATGCATAGACTTGGGAAAGGGAAAGGAAACGTTAATGAGAGTAGAAATAGAACGCTGTAAACAGATCTATGACAAACGTGTTTGACTAAAAATAATCAGTTGTTACTTAGAAGAACCTGAAATTGAAAATGAATAGCAAAAACGCCATCCAACAGAGAAAAATAGAAGATTTCAGCAAGATTTTAATTGTTAATGTGATGAGAGCAAATGGATAAGAACACGGTTCTAAATCTCCACCATAGAAAAGACTTTGTTCTTATAAAAAACAACAAAAAAAGGAAACTTTGTTTTGCTGTGGGAAAATGAAGAAACACCCAGATGGGATAATTTGAAAAAAGCATTAAACCCATTTCAAGATTTCCAATTTTGAAAGGGAAAAACTCCAAAAGAAGGCAAATTTAGTATGCAATGGACAGGTGGAGAATGAAAAACCCATATATAGTATGAACCAATACAAGTAAAAGAGAGCAAAAGAAGAAAGTAAGAAGCCCAGTACAAAGGTACTAGTTTTGAAGGCCAAAAAACTTGAAAAGAAAAAAGGAGCAAAAATGGACAAATGCAAAAGGAAAGAGGAGGCAGATGAAGTGAAAAACATTCCAAGACCTTTGCATGAGAATCCCAGATTCCTGAAAATAAAACTCAAGAGTACTTGGTGTGGCAGAATAATAGAAGAAGTTGATGAGGCCCACAAGAGAAGAAGAAAGAGGGACCAGATCTTGGGTTGAAGGAAACTTCAACTACCGGGAATGGAACATAACAGTATCCACATGCTCACTGGGTCCCAATTCTGTTGCGTTTGCTGATTTTAACGTCAAACACCAGACAAACTAAACGAAACAAAAACAAGTTACACATATTAAGCACCAAGAAATCAAAGAAAGAAGAATAAATTAACTTTTGGCTGCTGTGAACTAAATGATCTATGTAATTCACGAAATTAATAAAAAGTTGTAAGGCCTTGTTCACTTTTGTTCACGAAATTACACAAAAGTGCATGAATATTAATTACTATAGATATTGTTTTCGAATTAGATATTTAAGTAAGAAAATTGGTCAAATATACAACAACCTTAATGATAGACTAAAAAAGAGGTTTTAAGGTTAAGGATATATAACTAAGGTTTTCCTTCCTAAATCTTGTAAAATAACACACAGGTTGATGATATGTAATTCGAAAGAGTTAGAAGATGAGAAAGAATTTTGCTTTAGGTTTTTATACTGATTCATCTATAAACCAAATTGTACTCACTTCTTAATCAAGACAATTGAGTTTCATTAAGTAAGTTCAAACTTGAAGATACAAATTAAGTATTTTTATGTCTTACTCTAACATAAAGTTAAGTATTATTTGGAATAATAGTCACTCTTGATTAAAGACAAAATATTATTTAAAACAACAATCACTCTTACCTACATATTACAAAAATAGTGATCAAAGGATCACAATAGAAGGCTAACTAAAGAAAAATTTACATCCTTAGATCAATACAAGGTTAACATCACTCTTTGAGATAGTCAAAAAAACATGAGAGTGTTCTACTGAGAGAAATTCATAGAGCTTGGAGTCTAAGATTGATATTATTTTAAAACAATCTCATATTGTCTTCAACTTTTCTTCTTCAAGATATCTTTGATTTATAAAAATCTAAAGAAAGTAGTCATTGCAAATTCTTTGTAGTCATTATGTAGTCTTGAAGTATTCTTTGTTCTTCAAGATGTGCATGTTTATGTAGATAAGGGAGCTATAATAAATGTTATGCATTCAACATTAAATGAAAAAATTCTTGAAGATATCTCTTATATACAACATGACTTATCGAACTTGGGTCATATGACTTTTTATCTCATAACCAGTAAAGCTTAAGATCGTACTTGACAAATGGTCTATGCATAGGTGACAAATAGTCTTTTGGGAGGAGTTGTTGACCTTTGACACACTCTTTGGGAGATTTTTTATGTTAATATTTCTTGTAAGATAGTCTAGATGGTCAAATGAAAGAACATTCTCTATAAAAATATAGTATAAGCATTTACAAGGTAAGTTGTACTATGTAATGCAAAAAACTATAAATATATCATGTGTCTAAAAACAAGCTTACCAAACAATGATACAATGTACATTGCTTTGTGTTAGTGGATATCATATGACATAAATACATTTGTCATGATTTAAAACTTAGACAACAGTTTTCTTTTGCTCAAGATGAAATAAAATTTATCCAATGTAGGCTTGATAAGTTATATTAAGTATCATAATGTTTCTTCAAGTACAAGTTTGCATTAAATGTTGCATGAGGAACATTTAATGAAATCCTCAACATCTATATTAACAAATGTAGCTGAAGAACAAAAAACTTCCCAAAGACATACAAGGGCTAGAAAGTGATTTGCAACAATTATACTATCTTTCAAAGCTCTTTATAAAGTTACCCTTGAAGTAGAAAGAACTTTCTCTCAATGTCCAAACACAATCTTATGAATGCTTAAGTAAAAAGCTTGTAATCTAGCCTATTGATAGAACACTTTATTGTTATTTAGCAACATAAAAGAGTGAACCTTGTCTTGTATTCGTTTTAGGATGTTAGACCTGTTTTAGTTAGCAACCCTATGTTCTTTTCATAACATTTCTTGTAAACAAGTGTCTTAGTCAGGAATGATTGTTATTGTAAAGAATACTAAGTGTCTTGGAGAAGAATGATCGTTATTATTAAAAAAATAAGACTAGCTTTGTCAAACTAGTAGGGGAGTGAATTAGTTTTAACAACTTTTTTCTAAAACAAACCTCTTTCTACAAAACTTTTTCAACATAGAAAAACTAAAGTGTAATTATTTTGAAAATTAAATTGATACAAGAATTAGAAAAGCAATGTAAAGGGGCATAAAGAAATAAAACACGAGAAATTAGATTGATTCTCAATCCTACATCTAGTTATCATCTTTTTTCTCAAGAAAACTTGGTTTCACTATCAACAAAAGGTTTGTACAAAGTTAATTAAAAAGTACAAACAAACTAGAGGATGTCAACCTTTATCAACTCCAAATAAAAAAGAGTATATATGTTTTATACATTCTATAACTACTTTAAGTATTTTAACCTTGTCCACTCTTTAACTATCTAAGCAATTGGTTTCCTTAACAACTTTATATAACCATAATCCAAAAGCACTATTAGAACACCAAACAATATCAATACTTAAACGACAAATTGAGAACATCATTTTCCACTTTTGTTGGTATCAAGGTATGACAAGTTCGTTACAAGACAAGCTCGTCTAGAAGTAATCTTGATCTTGGTTTTGAAGTTTAAGTAAATAAACGAAGAAGTCTATGTATGAAAAGCTAACTCTAACAAGAAACTAGAAAAACACTTAGGACAAGAAATCAATCCTTAGAACAACCTTATGATAGAAAACCATAAAACTATAGAACCAACCTTAGGATAGGAAACCATAAAACTATAGAACCAACCTTAGGATAGGAAACCATAAAACTATAGAACCAACCTTAGGGTAGAAAACCATCAAGCTAGAAAAACCTCAAGATAGGATATAGCAACAGAAACACACCTCAACAACCTTAGTTCAACATCAAGATAAAGCAATCAGAACACCTCAACCCAAAAGAGAAAACCAACACTCTAGTTAGACACTATGACAAAAAAACCTTAGAATAGAAGAAAATCAATCTAAAGAAACTTGAAGACTTAGGTCAGGACAAGAAGAAAACAAAGCCAAAATACAATGAAATCACAACTTCACAAAAGTAGGATAAGAAACAAATCATAAGGAAAGATTAAATCAACATAGAAACTTCGGACAAAACACTAGAAGAAAACTTAAATGCTAAAACAAGAAAAGCACAGAGCCAAAACCCCAAACAAACAAAACTAGAACCTGAACCCCAAACATAGAAATCACAGGAAAACACTTAGGTCCTAGGAAATAGAAAAATATTTAGGCTACAGCAACCAGACACTTGACTAGACGATGTCTTGTCTAAAAGTGTTTGAGAAAGAACCGAGCTAAACGCTTAGTGCTTAAAATACCTAAATTAGGTATTTGACTTCTCTAAACAACGAAACAAATCGAGACAATGTCTTTGACTAAAAACATTAAAAAGACTTAATTATTAAAAGACATAATTGTTAAAACACGTAAGAAAACTTGAGCAAGCTAAACGCAATCTATCTACAAAGAGACAAATACAAAAGAAGCATTTACTTGAATCAAGATGATACCATGAGCAAAACAGAAACGTCATCTTATGATGAACTATCTATACATTTGGTATCTATACGTTTGGTATCTTCAAATTAAAAGAGATTAATTGTAAAATGCTACCTGAAATCAAAAGACACTTTGTTGTTCTGAACAAGCATTGAATGATCTTAAATGCTCAACGTTCAAAAGCAACAAAAGTGAAATCTAATCAACTGATTGCACGACAAGTCCAATCAGAAGCAGGTAAAAGGAAAGACATTCATGAAATGTTTCATCCTGGGAAACAAAAGCATAAAATCACGTCTAAAAGAAACACCAAAGAAGTAAAACTTTAAAATACTCTCAAACAATAACAAGACACAAGGAAACACAAAACTCTAAACAAAAGATAAAAGCATTAAAAGATAAATAGAATTACCATGTATGTTTTTACATTATGCAGGACAATCACTATGAACGTTCATTTTATAGAGATCAAAATGAACGTTGGAGAAAAAGGCAAAGAGGAGCGATGATCAGACTATCAAGAGTTGTGCCAAAAGTCAAGTCAAAATCATTTTTGATAAAAGCTTTGACAAGCACATCTACTCTGATAAAAGTCATCACCTTATGCCTAACACCTACACAAATAGCCAAAAAGGAACAAATCTCAAGACAAGCTTCGTCAACGGTCATAATGCCCAACTCAAAATAGAAGCACCGTCACAACGACTATAATCACAAGGTGTATAAATAGAAGAATAGAAGAAAGGAGAGATGGTGATGAAGAAGAGAGAAAAATATGAAGATATGAAGATATCTCATCATCCATTGAGAAAGGAAATCTCTTTGAGCGACCAATGCTAAATCACTCCTATCGAAGAAAATGAGAAAAAGAAGAGATCAAGAAAAGAAGATCACTCTCAAGCTTAATCAGAATATCCCCCTAAAGAAAAAGTGAAAGAGAGAAAAATATGAGTCTCTCAGGTTTAATTGTAATATCTACTTGTGCATGACACAAGAAGAAAGGAGAGAATAAGATAAAAGAGCAAAGTAAAGCATCGCCCTCATACTTTGTTGTATTATATGCTTACTTTTGTGAGGAGAGAAAAGGAGAGATGAGTGAAACACCTAAGAGTGTTTAGACTACATTGTCTTGTAATCAAATCCTCTCGTAGAGAGATATAGTCTAAATAGCTTGTAAGCAATTTATGATTGCAATTTTGAAGAAAATCAAAACACTTACAACTTAAATTTCTAAAGTTAAGGATATCTAGGCGAGCTTGTCTAGTACTAGGAGTGGTGCGAATACTCAACTAATCTAGGGTAATTGGAGGTTATTCGCTAACGAGGGATACCAGGATGGTGAAGAATACTACGCAACTAAGAGCGGGTGAAACTCAAGGAAATCTCGGCAAGGACCTGAGTACTAGGAGTGGTGCGAATACTCAACCGATCTAGGGTAACTAGAGGTTATTCATTGATCAAGGATACTAGCAATGGTGAAGAATATTATGCAACCAGGAGTGGGTGAAACTCAAGAAAATCTAGACAGGGAGCTGAGTACCAGGAGTGGTGCAAATACTCAACTGATCTAGGGTAACTAGAGGTTATTCGCTGATAAGAGATACTAAGAGTGGTGAAGAATACTACACAACTAGAAGTGAGGGAAACTACACTAAATGAGTCTCAAAGGGATTGAGAGCGTTTAAGGATACGAGGAGTGGTAAATAATACTATGCAATCAAGAGTGAGTTAAACTCAATTGTACTTCATTGAATATCTATTGGAACCCTTCAAGTTATTCTTAGAGGAGAACTTGATGTAGGCCTAACAGGTGAACCGACATAAAACATATTGTGTGTTTTCATTATTAATAGACGATGTAGTTGTTAGCTTCTTTAAAGTTTACTCCCACATAACATGCTTTACATCTATCTATTGTCTACTCTTCAACCTAGATGCGTTAAGTTGGTTAAGTAATGATCTAACTAAGACAATGTTATTAACCGAATGAAAGTATCCTACAATATAACATACATCATAATCAGATCATAAGTTGCAAAAAAGTTGAGAAACATTATTCAACCCTCCCTTCTAGTGTTTCCTCGCACCTTTAGTTGGTGATGACAAACCTTTAGCCAAGGAATCAACAACAAAAGTGATAGACAAGCATATACAAGAAGAGTGAGATTCATCTGTGAAAGTTTGACCCAAGCTCTTATTTTCTTGGGCCAATAGTGATTGTAATTAGTAGAATAAGTTTCTTTTGGGCCTTATATTTGGGCCAAGTAGTCTAGGTTTTTCTTGGGTCTTGTATTTGAACCTAAGGTAGTAGTGTAGGGTTTTGAACCTAGGAAAAGGGGTTAAAGGAGGCGCCTTTTAGAGTTGACTATAAGTCAACCCTCATATGCACCTAGCTTGTTCTCCAAGTGTGGGGGTGTGATAGTCTTTGCACCCTTGGGAAGCATGGAATGCATGTCTTGCTTGTTAGTAAGCAATCATTGGCTCTTACCTCTCCCTTGGCCTCCAAGTAGAGAATTATGATGTGTTCTTTTGGAGGTAACCAATTGTTTACAAATATTGACGAAGACGAATTTACAGGTGAAATTACGTTTGTATTCATGTATTTGAAAGTGAGAGAATGTGAGGATTTGCGGGGTGAAGTTAATTTTGAATCTCTTTAACTACCCTAATTTGAGGGTATTATGTTTGAAAATACATTTTTACCCTCAACTTTGTTTGTTAACGTGCAATTTACTCTTTCGGTTAGCTAGAGAATCCAATAGAGCCCTGAGCCACACAAATAGATTCCCAGCCTGACATTAATGAACACGGTTTGGTTTTGAACTTTTCTTACCAGATCATGTTGAATGAGCCGTTAAATATGGCCAAGCTCGACGGTATAGGTTGTTGATAAGTGTATTAATTTTGACATGTGGAGAACCTTAATTCATTTTCATTTGTGGCGGTGGAGAGAGTAATGTTCTAAGTTGTTTTAGGTGAGTTATCTCTGTGTGTGGTTCATGGGTTCATAGTTCCATGTTCACTGATAGAAGGTGTGTTGTGAAGTTGTGATGTGGGTTGTTGAGCTGTTAAGGCATGTTGTCATGTTGTGCTGTCAAGTTATTAATATTATACTATTCACAACTTTCATAGTGGTAAAGATGGATATGAGGTTGAAGATAAATGAAATAGAACCAATTTTCCTTCAAGTGGAACCTTTTCCACCATGAAGCAAGACAAAAAATGGAATCGATTCCAGCAAAGCTCATAACTGATTTGAGCAAGCGTAACTAATTCTAGACACAACGTAATCGATTCCAGCACATAGAAATTGATACTAAGAGCTTGGAATCGATTTATGAGGCGTTGTAACCCATCTGAGGAGGTTATCGATTCCATGGCGTTCTAACCATTCCAATACTTATTTTTTGTGTTGTAAGAGATCCATGGTGGAAGGGCAAACTGAAGTTGGCTGATAACGGTTGAAAATACCATTATCTGTGATGTAATTTTGTTATTAAACACACTCTTTTCTACTTAGAAACTTGCTTGAAATCATGTTTTCCTGTTAAGTTGTGTGAATAAGAGAGTTGAGTTTGAATGTGACGATTTTATGACTAATCTCCCTTGTTTTGGCAAGAAATGAGATAATATGGAAAGCAGAGCTGAAGTACCAAGGAGACGGAGCTCGGAAAGGCTTGGAAAAGCATCAGAAGGGAGGAGAGCACGAAGCTTGGGCACCCTTTAAGGGGTCCTCAATGCCAGAATGAGTGTCACCCACCGCTGAGCACCCCTTATGGGGCGCTGAGCTCCACTTTGCCCTGAAGAATTTCGCCTGCTTGCCCTGTTTGAGACGCTGAGCGCCAGATGAGTGCCGCCCACTGTTGAGCACCCTAAGTGGGGTGCTGAACGCTAGTGACACAGGCTTGGGCCTTGTTTCTGTTCTGTTTTCGCTCTATTTAAAGGATCCAGACGCCCTAGGTTTTGTATCTTTCGCAGGAGGTGTGCAGCAACACACTATTCCACTCTCTGGAGGTGGATTTGGATGTGGGAGCTTCCATCTCTAATTTTTAGGTTTTTCCTATCTCATTCTTCTCCATTATTCATCTAGTTTCACCATGTATATGGTGAACTAACTTCTATTTGTTGTTGGAGGATGATGTAACCTTGTGAACTCTCATGTATTTGAATTGATTCTTAATAATATATGTTTTTTCATTAATTGTTAGAGTAATTCATATGTTACAACACTTGCTTTGTTTAACTCATTCAATAGCATGATGTCTGAATTGCATGTGTGTCGGGGAGGTTCCTTACAATTCAGGTTCTTGTTGAATTACTCCCAAGATTAATATTTCTCATGGATTAGGGTATGAGTCTTGGTCGTCTTAAGCTCTTGATCTTCACATTTAATTACTATGAATGCTAGGAATTGTATGAACTGGTATAAGGACAGGTTTTCCTAGTAAGCTTCCTAGCTCTTCACTAACACCACCACACCATTGCACCAAGCCATTTTCCTCTCATTTACACCATATCATCCTTTGTTTCCACTACCTCCATCCGTTCTCGTCATTGAATCAACACTTGCTCATGGTTTCTAACACAACATGTTAACCAAATGAGTGTATCACTTTTGTTGAATATACATATAAGGTACTTTATTTATAATAGAAGAAATATGGGCTAAGCCCAAAATACAAATCAAGAATAATAATAAACTAACTAAATATAAAAGATAAAGATAAGATATTTATCTAAGATCTAATAATATAATATATTTAACATTCTCCCTCATACTGGTGCATACAAATCGTATATACCAAGCTTGTTACAAATATAATTTATTTTGGACCCCGATAAAGACTTAGTGATGTCTCTACATACAATCTTCTCTCGAATGAAATGACATTCAACCTCAATGTGTTTTGTCCTCTCATGAAAGACAAGATTAGAACTAATATGAAGAGTAGCCTGATTGTCACATATAAGCGCGTCATTTGAGTGACATCTACAAATTGTAACTCTCTAAGCAATTACTTAAGCCAAACAAGCTCACAAGTGGTTGAGATCATAGCTCTATATTCTGCTTCTGTATTAGATGTTGCCACAATACTATGTTTCTTACTTTTCCAAGAGATCAAGTTACCACCAATGGAGACATAATATTCGAATGTAGCCCAATCAACATTTGAATAACAAACCACTCTTGTATGGTTATCAAAACCACATAACAACCTTTTTTTCCAGGAGATCCTTTAATGTACTTTAAAGTACGAATAATTGCATTATAATGATCTTCACATGGGGAATTAAGGAATTGGTTTACCACACTAATTGCAAAGAAAATGTCACAACGAGCAATTGTAAGATAATTCAATTTTCCAACTAGTCTTCTATATTTCTTGGGGTTTGACATAGGTTCCCCTATTTCGATAGAAATTTAGTAATAGGATCCATGGGTGTGCAAACAGATTTTAAATTCATCAATCCAGTTTGCTCCAAAATAACCAATGTATACTTCCTTTGAGATATAACAATACCATCATTGGATTGTGCCACTTCAATACCCAAGAAATATCTAAGTTTGCTAAGATCTTTGGTCTGAAAATAGTTGCAAAAATGTCGCTTCATCTAAGAAATGCCATGATTGTCACTGCCTGTAAGAACAATATCATCAACATATAATATCAAGTGGACACATCCACCACTTGTGTGACGATAAAAGACTAAGTGATCTGCCTCACACTAAGTCATACCAAATTGTTGAAAAACATTGCGAAATTTTCCAAACCAAGCCCTATAAGACTATTTTAGGCCATATAAGGTTTTGTGAAGACGACATACCAACACAGAAGATTCTACCTAAGCAACAAACATTTGAGGTTCCTCCATATAAATTTCTTCTTGTAAATCTCTGCTAAGGAATGCATTTTTGACATCCAGATGATAAAGAAACCATTGTTGAAGAGTTTTCATTGCTATAAATAAACGAACAGATGCCTCTTTGTCACTGGTGAAAACGTATCACTATAGATTTTCCAACAATAGATTTTCCATATAGTAATGGTACAAGCTCCCAAGTTGAACTATTTTGAAGATCACTTAGTTCATCTTGCATGGCTTGATGCCAACCATGATGGGTTAAGGCATCAGTAACAGATTTTGGAATGGTCACAAAAGAAATAGACCAAAGGTAGGTATAAAAAGGTGAAGACAATCTATGATAACTTAAAGCAATATAGTATGGAGAGGGATTATGAGTAAAACATATATCTTTTCGAAGGGCAATTGGAAGGGTAGACTTAATTGTCGAAGTCAGATGAGACATAGTAGTTGGCACTTGACTTGATTCACTTGGTGGTTGTTGAGAAACACCTGGCGGATTAAGCACAATTAGAGGAGCACAAATAAAATGAATATTTATTGTAAGAGGAATACTTATTGTATTAGGAATGTTAATTGTATTAGAAGAAGACATCATAAAAAGAATGATAGTTAAAATAAAAGGAAGACTCATTGAAGATGACATTTGCAAAAACAAAAGAATTGTAAAGAGAGAGAAAAACAATTGTATCCTTCTTTGATCTAGTAAAGCCTAATAAAACATATTTATGTGATTGGAGAGCTAACTTATTAAAATCGAAACTAAAATTATGAACAAAACATGTAAACCTAAAAATTTATAAAAATAAAAAATGAAAGAATTCATAAAAGAATAAAATGAAATGAAATATTTTATTAACTAAAACAGAAAAGATAAAATAACATGATACTATTTAGAGTTTTCCTTTAAAAAAAAAAAAAAACTTAACAAAAAGTGAGTTAAGAGTGTCATGGGTCTTCCTTGTTCTTCCTTGGTAATGTACACAAATCATGGATAATGTTAGAAACACAACCCAATATTTTGTTAATAAATTGAAAAATAAATCTATCCGAATCTTACATAATTCATCTCAATTCACCTCGACTTTAAAAAAATCCTACTGAAAAAAACATCTCGAACCAAATTAAGCATTTGATAATTATTTCACTAGAAAGGAAAAAAAAAAAAATCCATGACAGCATAATTGAGGTGTTGTTCTGATCTTGACCAAACTATGGTTTTTGCTGTTTAAATATTAATGATAGCTCTTTAGCCATAAACATTTTTTATACATGTTGATGGCATCACGTGATCTCAGGAAGAAACAACACAAGGAAAAGGTTAATTTGAGGCAACTTCACGTGCTTATCATGTGCTTCTTCCTTGAGTTTCACGCCATTCCCACAACTCAAAGGTTTCGAGAATTACCGTTACACCTTTCGATCTGATTTGAATATCTTTTAGGAAAAAGTCAATGTAACTATTTTTTTTTAATATAATTCATTTTGTAAATGAACCACATTACCATAATGATGCGGAACATAAATTAATATGTTATCAGTTAAAATTAATTTATTAATAAAAAGTTGTAATACTGAATATTATTTATTATCATAATAGCAGATCATATTAATTGGCGTTTTAGAAAAATAAGACCAAATAAAAAACAATCAAAATACTGAAACCAAATCTTAAAAAAAAAACTATCGCAATAAAAGGGCATAAAGCTACTAAATCCTTTTTCATCAAATATAAAAAATAAAATAAATACTATTACACCACTTAAAAAGACTGAAATTATTTAAGATATTAGTTATTCAAAAACTTTACACAAATCTATTTCTTACTTTAAAATTATTAAATTAAAAATTAGATCATATATACACATTCTTAAATTTAATGAAAATGATACTTTGACAACTGCTGGATGACAAACTTTTTACACCGGTGACGTGTCACGTTGTCATTGGTCGACTTTTAAGAAAATAAGATTTATTTTTTTCATTTTCTTAAAAGTTGACCAATGACAACGTGACACATCACCGGTGTCAAAAGTTTGTCATCTTCAAGGTTGTCAAAGTATCATTTTCTTAAATTTAAATATATTACATTTACGTTTCTTGTAATGGAGAATGTGATAATTATAAAAAACATAAGATATGAGTTCAGGTAAAAAAAAAAACTTAAAAGATACCATCATAATTTACTTTTAAAAAAAATATTACATTAGCATAAATTTGTTTTCCTTATATAAGAATATATTTTTATTTTTTTATTATGTTTAATAAAAAATATTTTTTAGTTGTTGAAGTGTATATTATGGTGTTGCTCATTGCGGTAAGTTTTGAATTAGGTGAGTGATGATATTTATATTATGTGTCAAGATGTACAAAGACACTAATAGTTATTATTAATTAAGTACATATCCTTTAACTTTCAAGCATATAAATCTTGTCTAGTCTCCCAAACCAATACAAAAACATGTAAATGAATAAGTATGTAAAGATGGAAAAAGATTATATGACATAAAAAGTTTATAAAATAAAAACATGAAATTAAATGAAAATAGGAAATACAAAGTTATAATAAAATTAATACATAATAAACAACATTACATAAATAATGTACAATAATAAAAAACATATAACATAAATAATGTTATCCAGACGAAGATGACCGTCTGCCACGTACATTCCTCCCACCTTTCATGGTCGGTGAATATTCGTCAATATACACATTAGCCATCCGAAGGAGCAGTCGTACGCTTCCACACAATAGTTCCCTCAGTCACATCTCGACACGAAATCATCGTCTATAATATTATGGTCATCCGCTTCAATGTAGCTTACATTATAATTGTCACACACAATTAAATAAACATTCGCACAAAAATAATATAACATAAACAATGTACGATAACATTTCAGTAATCCAGATGGTGGAGGTGATGCACGACGAGCTGGCGCTTCATGTGGAACATCTTCGTGTCGTCTAGGAACAAGACTCGGTTGCTCCTCATCAGCAGCAGCCATAATATATGGATGAGAAACCCTCCTGCACCACGGTATGTATCCATCAACACAGTCAGAAGGGGATGACGCCTATCTCACATTCCTCATAACGTGTTGTACAAAGTGTAACCAGGCATCATCAATGGCGAGTATGTCTGCATCTGCAACGGCAGTGGGCGATCATGGAATGCCCTACTGAAACCCAAACTACCTTAGCACATGCTCAATATAAGACCCTTGAAAATAGTTGTAATTAAGATGCGAGATTTTTTTAGAAATATAAAAAAAATTTGTGTATTAAAATGCTACAGTAAAATACATATAATGCTACAATGAAATATGTATAATGCTACATTGAAATATGTACAGTGCTACAATGATAATATTTCGTGAATCATGTGTTGCTACAATACAAATATAGTACAAGCTACAGTACTACTATAGTGAAATGTAGTACAGTGCTACTATAGTGAAATGTTCTTCATCCAAGAAGAAGAGAAAATCAGAGGGGTTAACCTTTCTATGCTTTTATGTTAATGATTTAATATTGTTATATGACTATCAATGTCTTGTATTTTTGTATGCGTGTATGTGTTGGTTGTATAACTATATATGACTATCCATGCCTTGCTACTTCTGACAAAAATGAAATTATTAAATAAACCATAATTAAAAAAATAAGCAACACAATAAATAAACAAAATTAATACAAAACTAAACAAGTTTTAATTAAAAACTACTACAAAATTGAAAATATATAACATATTAATATATTAAATAAATATTAAGTTGTATAAATTTGAAACGTATTTTAAAATTACTAAAAAACTAATTAAAAATAATTTTTAAAATATATCTAAAAACCAAACAAATTTAAAGAAAACCCAAACAAATTTATTTTAACTATATAAATTAAAAGACTATCCAAAAAGAACACAATTATTTAAAACAATTTTAATTAGAAATTTATTACATTAAATATAAATTATTTAAATAAATTCTAATTCCATAAGTTATTAACCTATCTCTAACAATTATAAAAAATTAATTAAATTATCATTTAAAAACATCAAAAACAAAATTAATTAAGAATTCAAAAAATAAAACAATTAATTCATTAACTAGAAATAAATTATAAACAATTTTAATTTACTATAAATAAATTATAAAAATAAAATAATTGATTAATTAACTATAAATAAATTAAAAAATAAAACATATAATTAATTAACTATAAATAAAACATTTTCATTCTTTAAAAACTATAAATAAAATAATTTACAAAACAATTAACTAATTAACTAGAAATAAATTATAAACAAATTTGATTAACTATAAACAAATTAAAAAAATAAAAAAAAGTAGTTAGTTAACTATAAATAAATTATAAAAATAAAATAAATAATTATTTCACTATAAATAAAACATATTTATTATTTAAAAACTATAAACAAAATAATTAGAAAAACAATTAATTAATATACTAAAAATTAAAAAAAAAATAAAAAGAAAATTCAAAGGTTTTCAACGGAAATAGAAAATTGGTTGACCTTCAATAAAATTTTGAAATCCGTCAATAAATTTTGAAATTCGTTGGAAAGTGCAAAGAATTTTTATAAACAATTTTAAATATAAATATATTACATGAACTAAGAATTACAAAACTAATTCAAGCAATTCATTAATTAATTATAAATAAATTAAAAGTAAAAATAATTAATTAACTGTAAATATTTTATAAAAATAAAATAAATAATTAAATCACTATAAGTATAACAGTTTTATTATTTAAAAACTATAAATAAAATAATCTAGAAAACAATTAATTAATTAACTAAAAATTTAAAAAAAATAAAAAAGAAATCGTTGATGGTCTTCCAAAGATATAAAATATTTGTTACGACCTTGATTTCGAAATCCGTTAAAAAAAATTAATTTTTTTTATTTTAAATCACTTTAAACACAAATTTATTACATGAACTCATAATTAAAAAAAATTCAAACAATTCATTAATTAACTATAAATAACTTGAAAACAACTTTAATTAACTCCAAATAAATTTTAAAAAATTAAAAAAAAATTAATTAACTATAAAAAATTATAAAAATAAAACAAATAATTAATTAACTATAAATAAAACAATTTTATTATTTAAAAACTATAAACAAAATATTTTAAAAAATAATTAATTAATTAACAAAAATTTTAAAAAATCAATGACAGTCATAACGGATTCTTTTACCAATTAATCACAACACATCACACAGCAGCAGATCACTATTTACATTCAAATTAGAATATGCAAAGTATTGAAATGGAGAGCACAGAAAAAAATGAACCAACCTGGATTTGAATACCAATCGAACGAATTAAGTATAGAGCACTGAATGGAAGCAAGGAGGAACCAATAACTCTACACCAAAATCTAGAACCAAAATTTTTTGTATTACATTCTTTGAAGCCTAATAACTCAATACACCAAAATCTAGAACCAAAATTTAAAATACAACACTCGTTGGGTCCAATGAATGAAATTGCATTTGTACTGAACGTTTACATTAGACAGCTCTATCTACCTCATGGAGAATCCGATCACCAAAGAAAGATCATTTCAAGAGTGAGTAGACACCATGGCAGTGCTGCCATTTGGATGTAGCATTTCCCTCTTCCCCTTGCCTGGAGCCTGCCACACAAATCATGGATAATGTTAGAAACACAACACTTGGATGATTGAAATTTAAAAGATTCAAATGAATATTCTCTTCGTAGGGAATTTAGTATCGTATTACTGATAAAAAATAAATATCAGCAAAGCCGTATTACTGATAAATGTAAACAGTTGAGAAGTAATCAATGGTAAATTTTGTAAAAGCTTGTATGGTGACTTCGATAATGACAAAGTAGTCAAAGATATGGCATTGTCGAAAACTGCAAGAAATTTGGAATAGCTGATTTTCAAAGCTCAAGTCCTCCATGTACTAAATTTTTAGGGTTAATGTATAGTGTTTAAATTCATGTGCGTAGGTAGTAGAACTTAAATTTATCTCTCGTAAATATAATATGTAAATAATTCAGCAGTGTATTTGTCTGTCTGTATAATTTGTATATATGAGGTATCATAAAAGTTTGACAGTTTCCTTAGCCGAAATATTCAACTTTGAATCATAGTGAGTTCAGTCCAGCTACACCTATTTAGCCACCATCCAACAATCTTTCCTCTCAGATACCTCATGTCCCGGCTCACATTCACATTTTTTGCCATTTCCCAAAAAAGGGTGTCCAGATTCTCACAGGCATTCACAAAGACTGTGGACTGCCCCTTCTCCACCTGCCCTCTCATTATTGCAGTTGGGATATCTGAAAGTCAAAATACATTCACTACCTCTTGGAAAGCACTTGCATTAATATTTGGAAATTTACATTAATTTTTCCAACAATTTCAACCATATCAATTAGCAAGCGTGACATATCCCTCATACAGCAATAAAGGATGAGGTATCCTAAGTAAGGACTCAATAGCATGCGGGAGGCCATACAAAAAGAAACTTGGAAGAGACAAGTGATTGAGTAAATCATACCTTTCTATCTGAAATTGAATTCCTAGAAGCAGCCTTGCTCATGATGTTTTTATAGTATTGTGTAAATGGAGTGTTACCATTTCGTTTTTCAACCTGCCAAATCAGATGCTTGATTAGTTTAGTCACAGAAATATGACAAGACTGATTCAAATATGAGTTTAAGGGAGATAACCTGAAGAAATGATTCAACGGACTGATGATCTTTTGGTGAAAAAGACACATCTTCTCTTTTCTTTTGCACAAAGTCAATATTCATTTCCACCTGAATTTAGCCAACACAAACAGAAAAGGCCAAAAGAGATTGGATGAGAAGGCTATATTGAAATTCTGTTATAAAAAAAGGACAAAGGGAAGGGCCAAAATGCTTAAACATCATGCAAGGGAAGGCTGCCAAGAAATGACATACAACACAAGCAATGATAGCCAGTTTGCTATGTGATAGTGATTTACAGATTCCACTAGCCTTACAGACATTCAATTAAATCCCAAAGTTCAAGATGGCATGTAATATACTCTAAATAGACAGACATGAAAACAGGATTGTTTTTCTCACCTGGTCAATGAAACGCTTGATAACACGTCGGAAATTCTCGGTAGAAATCTTCTCAAAGACCTTCTTTAGGTGTATAAGTGGTGCTGTCGCTAGCTCAGGAAAAGATATATGATAGCTCCATTGTGCAAAGTGCTCTGAAAGGAGTTCAATGGCCGATAATACACACTCTTCTTGGAAGCCACGTGATTTTAACCAATGCTTTGGAAGCTGCATTAATTTTAAACTGTTAACTACAATGAAGTATATGGTCCATATATGTGAAAACAATTCAGAGGCCGTGTGATATTAGATAAGTATAAAAAAATTAAGTTGGGGGCGAGGGGGCTGTCAAATTCATCTCTGACCTTTACAGTAGACATAGGTTGCAATACTTTGGCAGGTTTCCCACTATCCTTGGCAATTTTGTATTCTAAAACATCCAGCACCAATGATGTAACAGGGATGAAAATCCCACTAGAACCAGAAAGATTATTAAGCCATTGGATACATCTGAGTCTCAGTGGTAAATATCTAGGCCCGGGAAACAGGAGAGCAACTCCATTTATAATCTGTACAATCATATAAAGCAATGGCTGAAGATCATAGTCATGTATGCTAGCTGATATTAACGTAACCCACATATCAATGCAATTGATGTACTGCCAACTGCAAATTGTTTTAACCACTTCCTGTAAACAAAATATAAGGCAAAATATCAGAAATTTTCCTCAGTGTGGTAATATAATACTTGCGTAGAAAGTTAATTCTTCAATTGATTGTTCATAAATCTTAACATTAATAAAAAAAAAAAATTGTTTGAAGCTTACTTTCTTCTTGGTTTGCCACCCTTTCTGCAATATCTTACCCAGATGCAATATACATGCCATTGCTTTGTTTGATGACTTTTGCATATCTAAACAACATAGCTCCACAAAGGAATTCCTTAGAAAACGTATATGTTCAAACTTCCGCTCAACAGATTGAGAGTTACTAATGAAGGCCTTGTATGTTTTGACAAAGCAGAAGTCGAACCACTCAGAGCTAGATATAGAAGCTATATCTTGTATAATGAGAAAGGAGTGTGATGATAGAGACCCATCACCCGTTGCCCAAAGATGAATAGAAATCTGCAATACATTCAAGTGCAACATACTATAAATAATGGTCATTTTGGATGGAACATACTGCTACTACTAGAAAGTAATGTCAAGACATAGAGAGACATTTTATTCCTCTTCAAACAAAAATTGTGGGTACTAAATTTAAGAATACCTTAAGAAGATTGTGCAGTAAAGATGGAAATGCACACAGAAAAATGATTGAAGTTCTCAGCCGACAAATTGAGAAGGCCAATAATTCAGAGTCGGTGACCTGGTTCAGGAGAAACACAGTACTTCTTAAGTATGACTTAATAAGCGGCCTAAGAGATAACCACTTTTTTGTATTCTTTAGGTCCAAAACAGCTTCCTTCCTAGAACTAGAGTTTGATATTCCCAATAACCTCCTAAATGTAGCATCAGCCTCTTGTAGCATGAACAGTATTATCTTGGAGAAAGTTTCACTCTTCTGAATGCCATCAGAAAAGACACAACCACTGACACTGGTTGCTTCAGAATCATTGTGGCATGCTGCCCTATAAGCATTTATGAGACAAGTAAGGGCAGGAATACTACTCTGTTCTTTGACCAGTTTACACAATGAATAAACAGATGCACTTGTCAAATGTTTACCCACGTGAGAACATGCATTATTTCTATCAAGTGGCTGCACCAGATCTAAATTTTTTCCATCATCCGAATCCTGAACCACATAAATAGGAAAACAGTCAATTTTTCATTAATAGAAGTGATAATAGGATAAAAAGTTCAAAGTTAGAGAACATGAAATAACAACATATCCAGTGAAATAGTAGCTCTACTATTTAGGATTACTTAATAGAAAGGTAATTATTATCCAATTTATAGAGAGCCCACTGGTAAAAAGCATCCATTGCACAGAAGAGTCAGACCGTGGTAATTTTGTCCACAGAAGAAAAAACATTACCATATTCAAGAATATGTGTATCCTTAGACTAGCTTTAAGGCAATTACCATGTGGCTTAACTTTAATGGTGTAAACCCACTGCCATCCAACTATCTTTTTTCAAGTGGAAAAGGCGTTAGCTCCCATGTGTTATTCTAATCAAGAGCCTGTATTTCAACAATCATAGTTTATCTCCAGCCATGATGATCAGGTGTTTCACGTACACTTTTAGTTATGGTAATAGAGAACACAAATGAGACAAAGTGGGGGGGGAGAATGAAGAAGACAATCAATGATAACTTGAACTAAATGCCAATTTTTCTTTCTGTTGTACCATTTTTGTGAGGTGTTTTGAGGATAGGTAGACTAATGCAAAAAAGTCAGAGAAGTGTTCTTCAGCATTATCTCTCCTCAAAATCTTGATAACTTGTACAAACTGATTTGTATTTCATTAAGGCACAAAAATAAACAAAAGTTCAAATCAATCCTTCGTTAATAATTTAGAGTATTCATCTATAAAAAAATGTCTAAACCAAAAATATGTGACGTGACTTGGATTCCAAATGGAAGAATGAATTGTGGAAAAAGATGATCTAACATATTTCCCTAGTTGACATTACGTATTCTGAGGCTTCATGTTTGACATTTCAATTTTGATAAGTGTGGATAATTCAATCGATCATGTAAAGGTTTAAAAGATGCAGAACACAGGAACACATAAGGGTTGCTTCCAAGATAGTATAGTTCTCAAGATTCATGACCTTCACCAATCAATTGACCCATACCACATTTTTGTATAGTCAAAGAATTAGCATTAAAGGTTTATAAAAAATCTAATGCCTTGATTGATTGACTCACAGAATTTTGGTTAAAAGGGCAAGTAGAAACAAGGATCACAATTATGGTTTAAGGGAGAAAAGGAGACTTGACTAATTTCCTAGGAAACAACTTTGGACCCATTAGCTAAATTAATAGAATGAGGAACTCTAGGAGAAGAAATGGAAGAGAGCAAGGAAGTATTGCTATAAATAAGATCAAAAACACCTAAATCAAGTATCCATGAACTTTGACTTTCAACGATTTGAGAAATTTAATGGTACAAACCAAACAGTGTGAATGGTTGTGTTGAGCTATTGGATTTTAACCCTGGATATTCCTAATATTCTTCATCAAAACATTGCCTGTCTTGTCAAGATAACCATGCAAAGAGAAGCAATTCTCTTAAGTATGGTCCATCTTCTTAAAATAAGAAAATTGAGGACCTCTTGTGACCATTACAGTCTACCCTTCCCAGAGTAGACACAATGGCAAGTCCAAAAGACATTTAGAAGAAGGAAAAACGTAAGATAAAGGGTCCCTAAGAGGTGTTTTATGGGTTGCACTTCCACCAGCAATTGAGACCCAGAAAAGAAGTTAGATACAAGGACAACAAAGGCCAACAACAGATGCCCAGTGGAGATAATGACAATGGTTGGCAACAACAGATGGTGGCCGAGGAGAACAGTAGCAAACAACAGCCTCTTGTCAAACAATGACAAATAAAGCAGGATCAACCCACTCTAATACCAACATGAAAATGAAAATATGAGAAAGGATACTTGAGAGATGATCTCTCAATTGATTCATGTTTATGTATATGATGTGTGTGTGTGTGTTCTTACATCAAACATATAAAAGGGAACATACTAAAAGTCTGCACCTAGGACTCTAGGTGACAGATAGGTACAATAAAAACAACTTTCATCTTTTAAAAAGTTGGTCAAATATTCTAAAAGTATTAATTGTTGGGCATAGTTGGTGACCGATGAGAACAGTAGCAAACAACAGCTTCTCGTCAAACAATGACAAATAGAGCAGGATCAACCCGCTCTAATACCAACATGAAAATGAAAATATAAGAAAGGATGCTTGAGAGATGATCTCTCAAAAGATTCATGTATATGTATATGATATATGTGTGAGTGTTTCTTGTCAATGCTAAATAAGGCATAAATCTACTCACAATTTCCTCGTCTTGGGTTTCTTCAATCTTCATATCATAACTTTCTAGAAATTTCGAAAACCCCAGGTCCTGGATATTTCAAAAGGATAAGTCAGTTATTGGAACAAGAAACATTGGATAGCAAAAATCAGAAGCAAATACCTAATTTGTAAAAGAAAATATGGCAAGAAGTGAAGATTAACAATACACCACTACATGAAATTCAGCAACCAAACATACAACTCCAAGTTCATAGAAAACAGTAAAAACTAAACCCTCTCTTTCCTTGGCCTATCATGTTTTAGTTCTTGCAGAGCTGACAAGCCCACTGTAAGAAGAATGTGTATCTTGCATCAACTACCCTACTAAACTAGATAAGACTCAAGCAGAACAACAAGTGTTTCATGATCAACATTAAACATAAAATGCTTCATGTTATTGTTGCATTGACAACACTTTGTAATATTGTTAGACTTCACTGTATATTAACATTTTTTCTGTCTTAGAGTATTCTTATCGTTTACTTAAGTGGTTCTTTTTTTCCAATAAAAAGTTTTTCTGAGAAAGGGGAAAAAAAGACCAGCAAATGTTTCAACTACCATATAAAACTTAGTAAGCCTCAAGTAGGATAGAACAGAAAATCTTTCAAAGTTCAACATCAAACACAAGATATTTCATGCAATGTTTATTGACAGAACCTTGAAATATTATTACACTTGTTCAGTGATGTTTAACCTTTTTCTGTCATGGTGAGTTCTTATGCTAGTTTTATTTGTATTCCCTTCTATCCAATAATTATTTTTACTAAGAAAGGAAAAAAGGCACTAGCATTACATAATTGTTCAAAATAAGTACAAATCAAATAAAAAGGTGTACATCCATGTGAAATTATGGAACAATGAACCACTCTCCAATCAACAAAATAAATTTTAAATAGAAAAATCCACCATAAAACCATAGGTCACAGGAAAATCACCTTCTCTCTCAATTTGTTCAATTTTTTTGCTTTCTTTAGAAGTTCAGCACAAAGATCTCTGTTTTGCACTGATAAGGAACTAGAAGCATTGCTGTCTAAAAAAAAATACTTACGTCAGGGAATAATCGAAATTACGTTGGGTTTAAACTGAAAGCTAGAAATATCCTAACTCTCAATATAATGTTCACTCTCACTGTCGCTTCCGACATCATGTAAAAAGCTTGAGTCCTGGTCACAAACTCAAGAAATCAGTACATGAAATATACAATAGTTAAGGCAAATGAAAAATTAAAACAAACAAGTGTTTTAGCAATAACTTAGAATTTAAACCTCTGAAAGAAATCCATCACTATCAGAATCATCTCCAAGAACTTCACTGTCATCTTCACTGAATATAGCATCAAGAGAAGTGTCTTGGAATCCTTCAACTATGTTTCTGATGCCAACAAATGAACAGTTAGTTATTAGTATGATACCATGTACAACCAGCTAAAGAATTTGATTGTATTAAAACCCATGGATTATGATAGGCTACTGATTTTGTTAGTTATGAGTAAATCCAAGTGATCTGAAAGACTTGCTCTTAAATAAAAAAATAAGAAAGTTTGTTAAAGGAGTAATTTTCTGCATTTTTCTTTTTTTTTTTAATTGTTGTAATTTTGCTATCAAATTACCACCCATCATTTTCATCTATTAGAATTTATAGAATTTCATGGAATTTTTAATTACTTTGAAAACAATGTTTTGGTGGGAACTACAGGCGTAGTTCAAAATTTACTAAATAAAAGAAAAAGGTTGTTTGAAAACAAAAACATAGAAATGAGTGTAGTAGAACCAGAAACAAAGTGAATATGTTAATAAAATCAACAGATAATTATATTTAGGAAACCATTTACCTTTCATTTGATGGATTAATTGTATCATTCTCTAAGTTTTCTTCAATATCATGACTATCTCCTGTGACAATCAAATTTTCCAGAAAATAATAAATTCAAACTGATGAGTACACATCTTGCCCATAATTAATTGCACCCACATAAAAGCAAATTGCATTCCCAGACAATATTACTACTAAATAAATTATAATAAAACATATGAATCCTAACCAATAATAACATGTACACACCGATAAAATGTGCTATAAAGTAAACAAATCATCATATATGTAATACTAGAAAATTCTTACTTTTTGAAGCTTTCCTTTTGAACTTGGAATTTAACTTTCTTTTGTTCCTCAAAACTGACTGCAAATTCTTTTTTGCAAACTTCCTGGCTTTCTTACCCAACTTTCCCATTAGGTAGCAATATCAACAGAGATTCTAGACATAAAATAACTTACAAAATTTCAGTAAAACATTTAAATCAGGTTCGAAGCACATAACAGACTTTATCCATAAAAAAGGACAGAAGATATAATCTTTATACTTTTATGTCAGTCATGCCTAGTATTTTCATATCAAAAAACTATTTGGAGAATAAATTGGAATTTAAATACCCTGAGGTGATTGGAAAACTTTTCATAATACAGGTAAGGAAAATATTTCAGTGATCACCCTAAAGGAGAATCAAAATATCAAGGTTAAAGGATTCAGCCTAACCCAGTGTAGCAGATGAAATGTGTTTTAAACATTTGTTGAAAATGAGTTTTCAATAATATATCTAGATTAAAGTGTTAAACTCTTTCGGAGAATAGCTACCCACAAGAAGGTTGCAGAATACTCCAAGTAAAAGGATTAGCAGAAGTTCAGAAAGGATGCAAAAGTATTGAAAAAACTGAAATTAATTCTCTTTTAAAGTCTACCAAGAGAGAAATAACAATGAGACTCAAGCATACAGTTGGTTAGGGATTGAACATAAAAGTTTTGTTAGGGATGGAAACTGCAAAATCTTGAGAATGAGAAAACTCACACTGTGGAGGTTGCAATGGAGCACCCAGAGGATCGCGAGGGCTGGAGCAACAAGGATGAGATAGGAAGATACCTTAGGGTTTAAAGTTTAACCAAATCTTTCTGTTTGTGTGTTCCAAATTTACTATTTTTAATAAAACTAAAACTGAATTATTTTAGTTTGAAATAAAATCATTATATCATTCAAAATTAGATTTTATACATTTTACAATTTATGAAAATTATTTAAATTAATCATACAATTTATATAATTTACAATTTTACATAATTATATACTTGACATAACTTTACTTTTACTTGATTAATATAATTTTATGATATATTATATAATCAATTTATAATTTTATAATACTTTATACTATCAATTTATAATTCTATACAATTTTACATTTTTATATTATTTTATATAATTTTATTGGTATTTTTATATAATTTCATAGGTTTTGTTATATAAATCAACTTTATAATTGTCTTAATATAGTTTATAATTTGTATAATGTTATAATGTGCATACTTTTGAACATATAAATGATAATGTTTAAGTAATTTATAAATTTTATCATACACTATGAAAACACACATGGGGCAAAAAAAAAACAAAATATATACCCTAAAATATGAATCTATGAAAACACAGATGCGCGGAAAAACGAAATATATACCCAAAATATGAATCCATTTATATGATAGCATAGAAGTATAGATATTATTATATAATAATTTTATTTATTTATAAAAATTATTATAGTTTTATATTATAAAATAAATATTAAAAAAGTGTAAAAGTTTGCAATTTTTAAATTTAGTATAGGATTCATTAAGTTTTAGATAATCATAAGTTTTTAATTTTTTGGTATATTGATTACTAGACAATTTTATGTTAGACCTAAACAATGTTTTAATGCTACATAAATTGTTATTGACTATTGATGAGTGTATATTTATGCTCATATTTTAGGTTTTATTTCAAAATTTTAATGGAATAATTGTGTTTAAATGGTTGATATGAAGAGAATTTGTGAAAAATTAAAGTTATTAGGGTTGGGAATTAAAGAGACATAAAAATTGATTTGTAATGTATAAATTATTCTTAAATGTTATAAGGTTTGTTGATGCAGCTGAAGTCAAAGTTTGAGTAATTAAAAGGATTAAATTTAAATGTTCAATATACAAAATGGACCAAACTCTGGTCAAATGTGGTCTAATCTGGTCAACTCATGGCTCTTATAGAATTTTAAAAAGAAAGAAAGGGCTAAAGTGCAATTAGAAGAAATTTTTGGACTTTTGTGCAATTTTGGATAAAATAAAAAGGGTTGAAATGTAATTTTGGGTGGGTTTAAATCTATTAGATATTTTAAAAGATAATTTAGGGAAAATATATCTTTAAGATATTTTATTTTATATTGTTAAATAATTATCTTATTTAACTATATCAATAAATATCAAAAGATAATATTTGTCAAATCTTTTTGAATCTAGAAAATATATTCTCAAATATATTTAGATCTCCACAATAATAAAATATATCTTGAAGATATTAGATTATTTAGAAGATAATTGGGAGATATTACATTATCAGATGAGACATTTATCAACAAAAAATATCTTCATAATATTTTCATAATTATCTAAATCTATTAATTATTTGGAAGATATAAGATAAAAAAATTTATCAATAGAATATTCAAAATTCAAGTCCAATCAAACCATATAAAAACAAAGGGAGCAAAAATCATAATTCATTTTTCACTCATACTCCTCCATTAGAAGCAAGCATCCACCACTCCTCTTATTTTTATTTTACCATGTATTCCACTTTATTCATGGAGGGCTAAGCTTTTAAGACTATTCCACTGTAATTTCATTATGGATTTTGAGATTAAGTTGAATTAATTTATTTGTTTCTTTTGATTATTGATTTGAGTTATCTTTTTTCTATGTCTTTCATCTCTCAATCACATTAGAAGTACTGATTTTTTTCATCATAAGGTGTTTGAATCTACATGCATATTGATCATATGAAATCAAGGGTTTATAGGTTTCATTGAGAATGTACTTTGATTAGTGGTAAGAATTTCAACTAAAATTAATTGAAAAATTACTTTGATTAATTAGCTTTTAATTTAGTTAGAAGATTTAAGAATAGACGTGATTAAACACAATAGGATTTGATTAAGAATGTACTTTGGTTGAATTCATTATGAATAATCTAGAAATGTCTTGCTTTTGATTGAGAATCTACTTTGATTAATTATAAGATCGCCCTCAAATTAATTAAGAATGTACTTCAATTAAATTGAAAGTTAAACAATGATCAATTGAACAATAATATATGGATAATCGATGATGAATCTATCTTGGAAAAGTAGTGAAATTAGCCTATTTCATTATAATTGATTCTAACTTTCTCATTTGTTCTTCAATTAAATTCACAACATTCTTCAACATTAAATTCATTAGGATAGATTTTCATCCTTATTTTTAAGCATTGTATAGTGTTGGCTGCAAAACCAACGGCAAATGCATCGGTCGTAGCGTAGCAAGTGATACATATTGTTCTCTCCCAAGGGACTTGTGCAACACATGACAACTTTTCCTTTTATAACTCAATTAGACATAAAAATGCACAAAAAAACACAAGAAACTCATTTTGGTATTTTATCAAACAATTGGTGTGCAAGAAATTTAACATAGTGTATTTACAATTTGTTAAGACTATAATTCATCCATTTCATTCTCATGCATCCACAAACATCTCAATTCCATCCAATAGGTGTTCAATTTCAGTTTTAGGTTCCATTCATATTTCTCAATACATCAAGAACCACAATTCATGCATGGACGATCAATCTAAACAAGCATTGAACATAGAAATTTAATACTAACAGGAATTGGAAAAGCATATAGCATTAACATCACAAAATACATAAGAATTTCATGTTTTACAACTAATCTCAATAAATAGGAAAAGCCCTCCATGGGGGAGAACTCAGGGTTCTACAAAATTGAAGAGATAGGGAAGAAATTGGAACCAAAGAAAAGATGCGCAACCTTTCCCAAGGTTCTTGGCAATTTTTCCATGCTCCATTTGCACCTCCCCTTCGCATCTACATCTCCAATTTGTGACCCATCTTCTTCCTCAACCCAAAAGGGGCAAAATCACCATTGATGAAACTTAAAGACCCAAGGAGGAGTGGGAAAGGGAGAGTTTCCCAACACCCCAGACAACCTCTAAGGGCCTCTCTCAATCTCTCTAGGTGAAGAATGAAGTGTAGGAGGAGAAGAATCCCCAAAAATCGCGAGAACTATGCTTAAATAACCCATTTTGACACATCAGCAAAAGTCGCGCCCAGCCCCCCCCCCCCCTTCTAGGCGCCCACGCGCGAAGTTTTGGGTGAATCTATGAGTTGAATGACGCTTAGCCCCCTTCTAGGGCACCCATGCGTGAGATTTGCAAGGATCTGCGAGTTGAATGGTGTCTAGCCCCCTTCTGAGGGGGCTCAGCCCCCTTCTGAGGGGGCTCAGCCCCCTTCTGAGGGGGCTCAGCCCCCTTCTGGGGGGCCCGAGCATGATTTTTCTAAAATGCATCTTTTTTTCTTTCTCTGCAGATCTGCTTGCTCCAAAGGCGTCCAACATGGGTATTTGCTTCAAATTGATCTTTTTTTGTCCCGAAACATGTTCCCTTGAGTTCTTGCTTGCTTTCCTCCACTAGAATTGCTTCTCATTCATGTATTTCACACACTCAAACAAAAAGATTAGAGGTAAAAACAAGCATATACTAAATAAAACACAAGAAAACTAGAAAACACACTAAACTTGAGGATAAAGCAAGGTAAAAGCTATGACGGAGCCGATTTGTTCACAAAATATACACACACAAACACGTTAAATCAACCGTTATCACTCTCGCGGACTTAAAACCTTGCTTGTCCTCAAGCAAGAGGTAACTTGGCTAAGAAAAACATTTACTCAACAAAAGTCAAATAACTAGGAAGCAAGTTCACACAATCAAATTAGATAACATTCATGAGTGCTCTTCTTTAAATACCAATCTAAAGAGAATATGTGTAACGTTGTAAATCCTTAGTTATAGTGCTCACAATGCAAATATTACAAGAATGAACACACAAGCTTTATGAGAGATTAACAATCATGGCAAAGATGTTTTCATTTATCAACCAAAGGAACCAATCCTCACTAGAAAAAGTGTTTTCGCTCAAGCACACTAGTTTATAGGGGTGTGTCATTCTCTCCTCTACCTCTAATAACACACAATTTGACTTTGCTTTTCATTTCAAGAGCCAAGAATTATCAAAACATACAAACACAACAATGGATTTATTTGATATTCATACAAGGCAAAGAAGGAAATCGGTGTATCTAGGTAATGTGAATGAGCAAAGAGAGCAATCACATCATTTTTATAGTTTTATCATTATACTCTCTTTTGTCTGAAAACTAGAACAACCAAACACCAACTTGCAGTCACCTTATTCATATTTTTTCTTTTTCTTTTTTCTTTTTCTATTTTTCTATTTCTCTTTCTTTTTCTTTTATAGATGACATATATACAAGAATGCATCACATCAACCAACACCAATTCACAATTGTTACTCATGCTTCCTTTTTAATAATAACTTCCTCCACACTTGAATCATATTATTGGCCATGGAAACCTTACTCTCCCATCAAGGTGAGATGGTCAATCATATTCAATAAGGTTTAAGGTTTCAAAAGTGAAGGTAAGTTTCGTTAAATGCTGAAAAGTTTGCACAAGGGTTCTAATCTTTGAAACACAATTGGCTATTCTAGGTATATGATGCAAAGAGGGAAAGAAAGACGACCTTGTTTCAATGTAAGCATGCAAATGAATAATAACTAGCAATGAAACTCGAGCAAAGTTAATTGTCACCAAAAGAGGTAGCACCCATAGATAAAAACTCTTAGGCACAAAATCTCACCCGGTTAAGTTCTTTGGTTTCCTATGGTTGTCATACACCATGCCACAATTATTAACCACAATAAAAACAATAACAACACTCTCAATATACCTACACGAGAACAACCACAAGCATAAGTTTTCACTAATCACAACACATTCTCAATGTATTCAAAAACCAATTTATGAGCAAACACAAATAGTTCTCCTCAAATTCATGCAAAACTTACTCAAAGTCACATAACCAATGCATCATATTTGTCAAACCAACCAAGTCACACTTATTATTAACAAACAAGAAAAGAAAATAGAAAGAGAAAGAAAACGCAAACTCTTTTTTTGGTGGACTAACTTATTGCTCAAATTCCTCGACTCCTCACATGTTCTTCTTCATCCACTTTCATACATATTAATTGCAAGAACACCAAGAACCTCGAACAAACACGTTAGTCCAATTTTAATAGAAACCAAGTTTTGAGAATTGAAAATTGAAAAACATAAAGATAAAACAAAAGTAACATATAGAAGTGAAATAGAAAAATAAAAAACACAAATAAAGAGACAAGAAAAAGAAGAAACAAAAATTGCATAACATGAGCACACTAACCAAACAACAATTCTAATATGCAAAATGATTGAAATGAATTTCCTAAATAACCTCACTCAGATATCTGTTGTTGCAAAATCACTTAGTACTCTCACAAGGTGATGAATACTACTTTCCCTATTCTTTAAAGTAAAAACACTCAGATCTCTCTTGTTGTGCCTATCTAAGCTTGACACACCTTACCTAATCTCTTGGCCTAAGAATGTATCAAAATTTGCATTAAGAACCAGAATTGTGGGGTCCAAATACACAATCACGTAGTCTGTCACTCGGGTGACTAGTAATATCTGGGTTGATTTAGCTAGTTTGGCTGCTGAAATCCCATCCCTAGGACCTTCCATCAACTAGATCATGCTCTAAGGCGTACCCCAAAACAAGCTTTAAGCACAAACCAAACCAGTGGAAAGTATAAACATTTGTAGGCAAATTACATAAAAGAAACACAAACAAAACAGACATACAATTTACAAAGAATTCCACTTTCCTTGTTTTCTAAAGTTAGAACACTTAGATCCCTCTTTTTGTGCCTACCTAAGTATGACAAACCCTCACCCAATCCTTTGGTGTAAAAAGTCCATCAAACTTGCCTTAAGTTCCAAAATAGTGAATCCAAACACACAACCCCATCCCTGGTGATTTGCACATCTGGTTTGATTTAGTTAGTTCCGCTAATGAAATCTCATCCCTAAGAACTTTCAATAACTGCATCAAGCTCAAAGGCATAACCCGAGACAGGCATTAAGTTCAAACTAAATCAATGGAAAGTCTTAAAAGCTAAGGCCAACTGCAGACAAAACAACATTCAAAGACGAAACAAATAACAAAGTCTAAAAGAGCCATAAATGCCCAAATTGCCTTGTATTGGAACACAAGTCCCTGGCAACGGCGCCAAAAACTTGTTGGCTGCAAAACCAACGGCAAGTGCACCGGTCGCAGCGTAGCAAATGATAAATATGGTTCTCTCCCAAGGGACTTATGCAACACATGATAACTCTTCCTTTTATAACTCAATTAGACATAAAAATGCACAAAAAAACACAAGAAACTCTTTTTGGTATTTTATCAAACAGTTGGTGTGCAAGAAATTTAACATAGTGTATTTATAATTTGTTAAGACTATAATCCATCCATTTCATTCTCATGCATCCACAAACATCTCAATTCCATCCAATAGGTGTTCAATTTTAGTTCTAGGTTCCATTCATATTTCTCAATACATCAAGAACCACTCATGCATGGGTGATCAATCCAAAGCAACATTAAGCATAGAAATTTAATACTAACATGAATTGGAAAAGCATATAGCATTAACATCACAAAATACATAAGAATTCCATGTTTTACAACTAATCTCAACAAATAGGAAAAACCCTTCATGGTGGAGAACTTAGGGTTCTACAAAATTGAAGAGATAGGGAAGAAATTGGAACCAAAGAGAAGATGCACAACCTTTCCCAAGGTTCTTGGCAGTTGTTCCATGCTCCATTTGCGCCTCCCCTTCGCATCTCCATCTCCAATTTGTGACCCATCTTCTTCCTCAACCCAAAATGGGCAAAATCACCATTGATGAAGCTTGAAGACCCAAGGAGGAGCGAGAGAGCTTCCCAACACCCCAAACAGGCTCCAAGGGCCTCTCACAATCTCTCTAGGTGAAGAATGAAGTGTAGGAGGAGAAGAATCCCCAAAATTCGCAAGAACCATGCTTAAATAACCCATTTTGACACATCAGCAAAAGTCGTGCCGAGCCCCCCTTCTAGGGCGCCCAAGCGCGAAGTTTTGGGTGAATCTGCAAGTTGAATGGCGCTCAGCCCCTTCTAGGGTGCCCAGGCGTGAGATTTGCTGTGAACTGCGAATTGAATGGCGCTCTACCCCCTCCTGAGGGGCCCGGTCCTGATTTTTCTACAATGCATATTTTTCTCTTTCTCTACATATTTGTTTGCTCCAAAGGCGTCCAACATGGGTATTTACTTCAAATTGATCTTTTCTTGTCCTAAAACATGTTCCCTCGAGTTATTGCTTGTTTTCCTCCACTAGTATTGTTTCCCGTTCATTTATTTCACACAGTCAAACAAAGAGATTAGAGGTAAAAACATATACTAAATAAAACACAAGAAAACTAGAAAACACACTAAACTTGAGGATAAAGCAAGGTAAAAGCTATGAAGGAGTTTATTTGTCACAAAATATACACACACAAACACGTTAAATCAACCGTTATCACATAGTATTTACTGACCTTTTCATAGTCTTCAAAAGAGTCAAGTATTGAAAAGTTATTTCGTATTCGTTGGGAAACGACTCAGGGTTACTTTAACCTTATTTAGTTTCTTGACTATTAACTTGACAATACTAAAGTTGCTTTCTACAGTAGTATTAATTTCATAGCTTCAGCGACAATGTATCAACTATGTTTGTTAGACTTTATGTATGCAAGTGATATTAGTTAAGTAACACCTAGAGAGGAATGCTACAAAATATACTTCTTTCTTAGTCCTCTAAAGTGTAACATCCCCTTTCTAGAATGTCACGAGTAAAAAAAAAATACTCTTCTTTTTAAGCGAAAAACAAAAAAAAAAACATTATTATAAATCTTAAACTGAGGAAATAAACAATAGTCCATTAAAATCCAAATAAAAGGACATTTATTACAAACTTGCAACTTCCAGGTCAACTTCTAAAAACAAATAAATCAAATTAACTGAAAATGTTCTATAGTAAAACAAAAGAAACCTTTCCCAGTTTCTCCCAAATTTCTTGCCGCTCTAATCATCAACTGGAACATCTGTATTAATGTTTGCTCCTGTATAGCAACACGCGTTATACGATCATCGCATTCATACACAAAACAATAAGGGTAAGCTACCATATTCATCATCTAATAAAACATCAACAATTGTTAATTAACAAAGTAATAGGGTTAACATGACATATTCAATCATGTACACCACAACCAAATAAATCCAAGAGCACACACGTCCTTTTGTACTTTATCATATGAAACATGTTCCTTAAGACTTAAGAGTAATACAGTTAACATGGCTTCAGATCTATTTCCTCTGTTCCTCAAGACTTAAGAGTAAAAACTCCGCTACTTTCACAATGGACATTATATTCAACTCGATTGGAAAACCTACGGGGGAGACATCTACCCTTTCTACCCCCTCGAAAAAGGAAAGAGTGACACTCAAACCTCGTCTCTTCTACTGCCTCTTATAAACGAAGTGACCCACCTTTCTACCCTCTCGCAAGAGGAAAGGTACTACCTCAATTTTTAAGTCGATACGATGAGAGTACATATAACTATATCAATACTTTTGATACTGTATTATTACTATCACACATTCTTAATCACCTTAATATGCATTTGTGTCAAACTCATAGTATTCTATCACATCCAAGGTCATATCAAAAATATCAAAATGAATAGGCAATACTCACGTCACTATTGAACTAAAATTGAACCAAATCATACTTTTCCAACCTCAATTCATAATTCTCCTCTCGTCATTAAATGATAAAGCAACCATCCTTAGACTCTGGTATATTGATCTCCTCACATGCATGCATTTCAAAAGATTGTCTTAACAAATATAACTTCACATCCTTTACATCATATAATTTATAAAACCCTAGTGCATGTAATCCTGAACCCTGTTACTCATCCTAATCCATTTTCATGCATGTAATATATCTCTACAAAGTCACACAACTAACTTCTCTTTACCGCGTTCTCTATACAATCCCACATTTATCTATGCACTCTCCAAACTTCTCTTTATAGAGTACTTATGATACCCCAACACACACTCATAATTTGTATACCCATACCCTACCCCGGTTACCATTAATAAAGAAAGAATTGCAACATAATTTTGAAAAGAAATCAATACCCCTTGACATAAGGTTCTCTACCAACCTGTATCATTACTCATAACCCCTGATACAGATTCACAGGTTTACAAATATCATTCCAGTGAGATTCACAAATTCATGTTATAGCCCTTGATACTCATAACCCAACATATATACCTCATAGACAAGCAAAAAGATAATAGTGTTAGCTTCCCTTACCTTAGATGGTCCTAGATTCCTTTCTTTACCCAAGGTTCCCAGCCAAAACTTTCACCTTTTCAAGCTCACGTTCTTGCTCCCGAGTAAAAATTCAAACCACACTTTTGATTTGAATGTTCATCCCTGCACCTCACCTATCTCTCCCTGCACCTCCCATTTTACATATTTACCCTTCATTTATTAAACTATATTATCTATTTACCCTTTATTTATTAAAGTTAGAATACATTTAATGATAAATTAATAATATCATAACAACCAACAACCTTCAACTTCTGTTTGTATAACCCCTACATACACCCCCTTCCCATGTTTTCACTTGTTTCATAGTACCATTTTCTTCACTTTTCACAGTTTTCTGAGTTGAGAGTTGAGAGCTTGTGTGTGTAAAATGGTGATACAGTGATGATTATGATTTGTGGTAACAATGTTGAGATGATTGGAAGACGAAGGTGGGAAAAAAATAATAAACATCCTTAACCAGTATTGGAACTACGGTTAAAGATGCACCGACATCCTTTTATAGGACCGCACTTCAAAGCACGACACTCACCAACCGAAGTTCGAATTGTGGTTAAGGGGACCACACATCCAACTTCAGTTGTACTATGCACACCACTAACGACCCAATTTCTTAGTAAAAAATGAATAAAGTTTTGAATTTTTTTTTCAAAACAAGTGTTTCAAAACCAAAAAAGTAGCAGTTAAAAGATGTTTTCTCATTTTTTTTTCTTCTCCCACTTTTATCTTGCTGTGTTTTCCGCACTCTTTTATCCCCTTGCTTTCTTTAGTTGCATTTTTCAATCCTAAAAACAGCCTTTGAAATTAGAAATCAAACACTCCCCAAACGTCTCAACAAAATAGACAAGTAGAGGGAAAGAATAAACAACTCAAGATGGAAAAAGAAATTTAAAAGGAAAAGTGGAAGAGTGATTATTATTATTATAATATGTACCGTATGGACCGGGCGGCACATGACGAGTCGCCAAAGGCGCTCGACCAACACTGTCGATGTGTGCACAACATCCTCGGACCAGAGACATGTTAACCTTGTCTGTATCGTTCCAATTCAATGTTCAAGACGAGTCCGACCCTCTCGTGAAGATCCTCCGGTCACAATCTCGGATCAAAGTAGGATTAAGGTAAAACATGATTAGGGTTATTGGACCAGCATTGGGCCGTGATTAAGATTTCGCTAATCATGGGCCCATGGCAAAAACTATAAATAGAGGTCAGAGGTAGGAGGTAGTTGGCTCATATTTACTTGAGCGTTAGCAGGTACCCGGCCAGACGTATTTTAAAGGAGGGATTAAGAACTCAATCGTATGGAGCTCACAAGAAGAAGGCAAGAGGTATAACCGGACGTCCAAGAAGATAAATTGTGTAGGTATCGGTGGTAGCTCGACTCCACAACCGAAACACAATCAATTTTGAGTGACTAGAAAGGAATGAAATTCCCCAAGATGGCACGAACTTCTTCAAGATTTTTGACATTTTCAGTCACAAAAGTAACAGGACCAACCCTCTTGCAGCAGCCATTTCCCAAATCCTGTTTGATTTTTCTGGAATAAAATCACTAAACAGTGAGAAAATCAGAGAGACCCATTACAGAAAAAACATTTCTTTTCCAATTTTTCTTCATGGGCATGACAAAAGAAATGGTAAAAAAAATGAGAGAAGAGGGGAAGAGAAGGAACGCCACAAAAGAGGAGAAAAAAAGAGGGTGTAGGCTTTGAAAAATGAGATGCGACAAAAAGAGAAGGAAGGAAAGAGAAAGGGCGTGTAGGAATTTGCAAACATGAAAGGTGACATAGGAAGAAGGAGTGGTGCTTGACGTGGGTCAGAGCAAAAGATTTAATCTATGACAGGAATACAGTTGGAAATATAGAAAAAAAAAATGGAGGTATAAGAGAATCACTCTTTTGATTTTCCAGCAACTATCTCACAATGAACACAATATCTCCATTTCCAAAATTTGTAAGTAAAATAATTAATCTCCCTTAACCTCCCTACTTTAATAACCCACAAATCCACTAACCCTATTTGTTTGTCCTTAAAGCCTTTCTTTTCAGGAAAATTATTTGTAAAACCACAAAAAAAAACTCACCCTCCGATTTTTATTTTATTCACGTTGTTGCAAACCATAATTTTAAATGCACTAAGTGGCCCCCACTAGTAACTCTTATCTCCACACCACCTTAATTCCTTTAGGGCCTATTCACTTGGAGGTATTTTCCTGTTCAGGCATATTAGAAAGCGAGTGATTTAAAAAAAACCTTGTTCACTTTCGCGGAATTGAGGGCGATGATTTAAAGGTATTTGCGGGATTGTGTTACTGTTCATTCACCCTCTGATGTGCGAAGATTTGGATGGATTATTTGAACTCTGTCTAAAATACCCTTATCATTTTAAATAATTTTGCAGTTGCCCTTACCACTTGAACCAACACTGTGTAGTCACGAGAGTGCATTGAACAACAGAGATTCCTGACTTACCTTCATTCAGCCATGCCATGGAATAGTGAAGATTCCTGACGTTCTGCTTCAGACATGGAATAGTGCAGCTTGCAGCAGCCTTGCAGACACACAAACAGCACCATTGACAGTGCAACACCATTGACAAAACACTGCGACATGTCCAAGCTTTTTGACCGAAGCAATATTAATATGGGGCGTGCTCGGTGTTTGGTTCTTGTGTTGTTTCACCGAGAAGAGAGAACATCTTGTGCATGCAGTGACTTCTTAACGAGAAACAACGAAGAGAAACGTTGCTGGATCAGTGGTGAGACCAGTTTTCTGAGCTGAGGTGAGCACCATCCGAGTGTTTTGGTTATTGCTGTTGTAGGGTGTGGGTGGATGAAGAAGGTGGATGATGAAGACAGGAGGTGGTCGGAGCGAGGTGGTCGGAGCGTGAAAGAATGGACGATGGGTGCTGGCTGGGTGAGAGGAAGAAGACGAAGAACTTGTATCCGGTTACGCATGAAGCGGTATCCGGATACGCACAGCAATGAAAACATGAACAACGTTGTATCCGGTTACCCCTGTACTGTATCCGAATACCATCATCATTTCTTCTTCTTCTTCTTCTTCTTCTTCTTCTTCTTCTTCAAGCTGCTACATAACGTGTTCTTCATCAAGCTGCTCCGTAGCGCATGGTGGTGGAGGTGGTTAACGGTGTTGTCTGCAGGTGCCTGCTCCGTAACGTCTTCTTCTTCAAGCTGCTCCGTAGCGCATGGTGGTGGAGGTGGTGAACCATGTTGTTTGCAGGCGGGCCGTAGCATGAGTTGCAGGTGGAGTGCAGTGCAGATCTGAAATATGATATGCCTAACCGGTTGGTTGTGATGGTTTGTGATGCAGGTATTGTGACGGTGGTGCAGGACAAGGTTTCACGTTCCAAGCTTTTCTTTTCCGGCGTCAAAGTTCATCATCAAGTAACTTCTATTGTGTCCAGGTAAAGTTGATGATGCACAATGGTTTTTTACTTTTTATTGATCATATTGGAATTAGCTGAGTGGTGGCTTGAATATTTATCTTGAATATTGAGATACGAAATTTTTTCTAAGTTAAATTTATGGTGGCTTCTTAGTTGGATAAGTTGAGATACGAAATTTTTTCTAAGTTAAATTCAATATATAAGGATTGTATTGATATTAATTGTAAATTAAGCCTGAACTTGAAATATTATGATATTTACAGGTTTAGTGTAGCATAGTTGACAACTATTGAAAATTGTCATCCAAGTTCAATTGTGAAGCATCACTAATAAGCATTGAGTACATTGGTTGGAGTTTAAGTACAATATTTTGTGTAATTCTCGGTTCAAAATCCATACACAGATCTTCAAGAGGTTAGTGATATTGGTTGTTTACTTTTGTTTATTTTTTTTTAAAAATATAGAAATGTTTTTTAATGTGTTATTTAAAATGTTTTCATTTGATTTAATATATCAATCTATTACTGTGATTTGTTTTTGTATGAATATATCATATATGATTTCATGGATGTATTTTGTTTATGTATGATTATATGATATTTATGAATGTATTCATGTATTTTGTTTATGTATGAATATATGATATGATATATGAATGTATGAATATAAGATTAATGATGTTTAATGAATCTATAAATGCATGATGTTAACTATGGTATGATTATTTGTTGAAGTAAAAATAGATGGAAGAAGGATTAAACTTGTCATACTTGGACGGTCAACATATAGATGATGATGTGGTTGGCGTTGACTTTAAAATAGTCGCAATGTTACATGAACACGTACAAATAACCAACTCCATGGCAGCAGTAACAATGTTATGCATTGTTTCTTATGCCTTGAACATATTGAATATGTTTTCGAGTGATCCAAGTAGTGTTAGCAATTTCCTTGCCGACAAAGACCGTCGCAGACAACAGTTAATGTCGTACCTGGTGCATACTACTCGATGTCGTGACATTATTCGAATCGGTCCAGCGGCATTCATTAATCTTTGTGAGAGATTAAGAGCAACTGGGTTAGTTAAAGACGCCATTCGCTCGACAGTGGAGGAAAAAGTAGCTCAATTTCTTCATATAATTGGACATAATGTTAAGAATAGGAGTGTCGCATTTTTCTTCCATCGATCGGGAGCGACAGTAAGCAAACACTTTCACAATGTGTTGGATGCTATTATAACTCTAGAATCAGAATTTTTAACTCAGCCATCAGGAGATGAGGTTCATCCATATGTGTTGAACAACAATCGGTTTTATCCTTACTTCAAGGTAATGATTTCAACGTCTCAGTGAGAATGGAAATTTATGAAACGATTTTAATGTTATGCAGTTGTATGATGACTACTTAATTTAATGTTTAGGATTGCTTAGGGGCGATTGATGGTACTCACGTTCGTGTAAGGGTGCCAAGAGAAGATGCTCCGAGATTTCGTGGTAGAAAAGATTGGCCAACTCAAAATGTGTTTGCGGCATGTGACTTTGATATGAAATTCACATACGTTCTAGCTGGGTGGGAAGGCACAACATCTGATTCTAGAATCTTAAAAAATGCTCTTGATCGAGATGATCTGTTGGTCATCCCCCAAGGTAAGTGTCTTCATTGAGATATAATGATTGGTTCTTTATTACTTTTTTTAATATTGATGTCTAAATTCATGTAGGAAAATACTATCTCGGTGACGCTGGGTTTATGCTGAAAAGTACGATTTTGACACCATATAGAGGCGTTAGATATCACCTTAAAGAATTTACACGCAGAGGACCACAAAATGCACGTGAGCTTTTTAACCATCGACATTCATCACTGAGAAATGTCATTGAAAGAACATTTGGTGTCTTGAAGAAACGGTTCCCTATCATTGCAAGTGACACTGAACCACATTATGGATTGGAGACGATGACGAATATTATTTTAGCTTGTTGTATCCTACACAACTTCATCCGTGGAGTTGATAGGGATGACCCATTGCTTAATGAGGTTGATAATGAGTTGAATGAAAGGGAAGAGCAGAATGTGTCATCCTCTCAAGTTCGTGATGATGACAATAGGGTTGGTAGTACTATTAGGGATCGCATAGCAGATGAAATGTGGCGAGATTATCAAAATTCATACTTATTATAATTCATATTTTGTTTTGATTATACTATTTCAATATGACATCTTCTTGGTATTTTCAATAATGCAACTTGATTTCTTACACTTTTCTATATCAAATAGGTTTATCATGGATAGGGGTAAAAGTGCTGCAATTGAGTCCTCCGGTGGCATGAGAGAGTTTTGCAAATGGACAGAGGACATGGATGCAAGGCTATTGCATTCAATGATTGAGGAAAATCGTTTGGGTAACAGAGTTTATGGCAGCTGGACCACGCAAGCGTATAATAATATGGTTCAATACCTTCATAACTCAGGTTATGTTCATGTTACCAAAACTAACGTAAAAAATCGACAAAAGGTATTGAAAGACAAATGGCGTGAGGTTCATGACCTGTTTGGATCATTGAGTGGTTTTGCTTGGAACTCCATCACTATGAGGTTCGAGGCTGAAGACGAAGTTTGGGATGACCTCATTCAGGTATTTCTAAATGTTTAGGTTTGGTGGATTATTAAGTTACATAAGTACAACCCCTAACTATATGATATATGTTGTTTCAGATGAGGCCAACTGCAGCAAAGTGGAGAGTGACATCCATAAAAAATTATGATATGATGGTGGAGTTATGGGCTGCTGATAGAGCGACTGGGAAGGGTGTTCGCACGGCTCGTATAAGACATCGTGATCGGGTTGCCCCTCGTGTCAGTGTTGATTTAAACGAGAACATAGATTACATTCCTGAACAGCCTGACTGGACGGGTTACAGAGACCCAACTCCCCCATCGCCTCCTCCATCGGTAGATGAATATAGTCCAGGGAACACTCAGTTTGTGCCTTCCGTTCCATCTGGTGGAACATCATCCTCTGGACGGTCAAAGAGAAAGGCACCTATGGTCGATGCAATTGAATCCAATTTGGAAAGGATGTCGACCAATCTGGAGGGTTTCACTACTGCCGTTAACTCTTCAAATGTGCATTTTGGGGTCATTTCTAATGCAGCCGTAGAACAAGTCGCGACTATGAAAGAAAGGAATGAAATATTACGTTCCCAAACTGAGGTTCTTCGTCGGACGCAAAACTACACATACACTGAATCTGACATTTATGAAATGCTGTGTGGAATGCACATACCTGATGAGTCTTATCTGGAGCAATGCTATGACTTCTTATGTGGAAACCAGTCATGTGTGAAGAGGCTGATGGGGCTTCCACCCCATAAGCGGTGGAATAAATTGTGTCAGATGATATCGGGAGGAGACTGTTAGGATGTATTATGTCACTACATGTATTTGTATTATGTTATTGACTTATGCTTTGTATGATGACTTCTACCTCTGTATTTTTATCATTACTTATGATTAATATTATATTATTGATGACTTCTACCTATGTTCACCATATTTGTCATTGGTTGTTATTGTTTATAATATTGAATAATTTGTTTACATTTATTGTTTTCATGAAGAAATTACCAAATGGCATCATCATCAAGCAAAAGGTCTCGGAATAGTCGTAAAGGAAAACAAACCCTAACTGAGTCAGAAGATGCACCACCTGTCAGACCATTTATTGCTGAACAATTAGATCAGCGTCGTTTCTTCACTCATACCGAGCAGATGGAAAACTATGCAGCTGATTTTTATACGAGGAATATTGTCATGCCTAAAATAATGAATTTCGAATCATTTGCCGGTTCAGGGTTATATTTCCAACATCATCTTATATTTCAAGGGGTGGTCGAATTTCTGACACTGCAGGCACCGTTCTATCCGGATTTAATCAAAGTATTTTATTCCAATCTGAAGATTTCTGGGAATGGATATTTGATTACTGAAGTCCACAAGAGAAGACTCAAATTGAAACCTGCAGATTGGTTGAATATTGTTAATATGAAGTACGAGGGTCAAAAGTTGTGTTATTCGAGTATCCCAGACAACTTTCCTTATGATCGAGACATGGCATTAGCTACTATGGTGAGACCAGAAATGCAGGGTCAACGTGTAAGAACAGTTGGTTCTTTGAATATTAATGATAGACTTCTGCATTATGTTATTGTCCACATGTTATGTCCCCGACCTGCAAATTTTGCAAGGGTTTTGCATGAGGATATCTTTATGATATGGGTGCTTAAAAATAACATACCTATCAATTGACCTCATCACATCATGCAACATATGCTCAAATGTAAGGCCAGTGACGCACCCCTACCATATGGTGTATTGATCACCCAAATCATGCAATATTGTGGAGTGCATGTAGATGACGATGCTAGCACTGATATTGGGAGCATACATCATTTTTCAATTAATTCCTTGAAGAGGTTGAATATAGTTAATGTCAACGGAGTTTGGCAACATGATGTCGGCGATGATGAAGAAGATGAACAACCACAACATGATGACAACCCTGTGCAACCTCCTCCAGATCTTTCAAATCCTAATATGATGACTCAAATATGGGAGGGGGTACAAGACTTGCAACACAGAATGCAGGGTATGCAACAAATGCAGGGGCGGGTTCAACGTATTGAAGATAACTTGGCAAACCTTTCTCTAGACATGAACCGACAGTTTGCTCAGCTGAATCAAAATGTTAACTTAATTCTTCACCATTTAGATGATTAAGTTCCTCACTTTGACTTGAAACAAATGCATGATGATGTATGACAAATATATTTGTATGTTAAAATGTTTGGACTTGTTATTTTATGTAATGGATAATTATAACTTCGACTCATTATTGGCAATCGACGAAATCAATAAATCTCAATTCCATAACAAATCAATGTATACTACTTAAAATTTTTTTTAACACAAACAAATACTAAATTAAAAAAGAAATCATTTCACTCAAGTATTATTTAATAATAAATTATTACAATTATTTTTAATAATTATTTATAATAATTATTCCAAATTTTTAACTCTTAATAAACATTTTTACAATTAAATATAACATTAACAAATATAATTTTATATTACTTTAATACGTAGGGGCATTTTGGTAATCTTCAATTTCTATCAATTAATTTTTTTTTTTAACTTTCACATCAATCAAATCCTACACTAACTTTCATAAATTTCATCCCCAAAATCACTCTCAATTACCTTCAAATTCACTCAAATAAACACAAAAAAAAATCACCCTCAAATCCCCTCAAATCCATTCAATCACTCTCTCCCAATCACTCTCTCCCAATTAACCCCAAGTAAACACACCCTTACCTTTAAAGCATGTGGCTCCATGATAAAAAAAAAATGAACAACCAAAAAAAAATAACAACCAAAGCAAATCCTTGCGATTGAAATAAAGACAAAATCTCAATCATTATGCTACAAATTCTCATTTGATTAGTACACAAAAAAAAACATATATGAATATACAAACCACAATAAATATATATATATATATATATATATATATATATATATATATATATAAAATAATAAATTAATAAAACAAATAATTTATTTATTTATTCGGCAAAATTAAAACACAACATCAGGCCCAGCAAGGAGCCATCGCCAACGGGTTACAAGACCTTTGCGAAATCATGTCTTTTCACTAATAACTAGAATATAATATTATATTTATACTCTATAATTTTTAGGGTTACATAAACTGTTTTTTAAAAACAAAAATCTGATACATTTATGAACTTAAAAAAAAATAAGTTATATAAGAAAGGATGAAAAAAAATACATAAAATCAAAACATTCACAAATACATTTAATTTTTATTTATTTTCATTGGAAATATAAGGTATTATTATTTTTAGTGATATATTGAGTAATTAATAAATATAATAGTTTTTAAAATTAAATAGAGTATATTCAATTTTTCATTTAGTTTAATTGAAAATATAAGTTATTACAACTTTTATCAATATATTAGATAATTAATAAATATAAAATTTTTATTTATAATTTCTTTCAAAACATTATTATACTCGAAATAGTTAAGTATAAAATTTATATAAATATTTACTATTTATTATATAATTATTTACAAAAACTATTTAATATTTAAAATAATTAAATTTAGATTATTAAAAAAATAAAAAATATAAATAAATATTATATGTAAAGACTTAGATGTTGACATTTTAAAAGTGATAGTAGTTTAGAAATAATAAGACTTCATTATTTTAAAACACATTATCTATCAATAAATCAATTTTATAAAGTTTTTATCTTTTGTTTGTTTGATTGAAGAGCTGAGACCATAAGATTGATCCTTGCAACAATCTCTTCAATTTGGATCGATCATTTTATCAGTTTGAGTAAATTGACTTTAAACCTCAATGATTTTTTCTTTTATTTATTGCATGTGAATTTTGCTCTACTTGCATTGGATTTTTTAGTCATCAATATGAGTATGTGTTATCAATGATCATAATAGTATATGTCTTGATTATTCTTATGATGTTAAAAGTAGATAATTAATAAATATAATATTTTTATTTATAATTTCTTTCAAAACATTATTATACTCGAAATAATTAAGTGTAAAATTTATATAAATATTTACTATTTATTATATAATTATTTACAAAAACTATTTAATATTTAAAATAATTAAATTTATAATATTAAAAAATTAATAAAAATATAAATAAATATTATATATGTAAAGATTTAGATGTTGACATTTTAAAAGTTATAGTAGTTTAGAAATAATAAGAATTCATTATTTTAAAATACATCATCTCTCAATAAATCACTTTTATAAAGTTTTCATCCTTTGTTTGTTTGATTGAAGAGCCGAGACCATAAGATTGATCCTTGTAACAAACTCTTCACTTTGAACTGATCATTTGATCTGTTTGAGTAAATTGACTTTAAACCTCAATGATATTTTCTTTCATTTATTGAATGTAATTTTTGTTCTGCTTGCATTCATTTTTTGAGTCATCAAAATATGAGTCTCTGTTGATCAATGATCATAATGATATATGTCTTGATTGTTCTTGTGATGTTACAAGTAGATAATTAATAAATATAATATTTTTATTTATAATTTCTTTCAAAACATTATTATAGTCGAAATAGTTAAGTATAAAATTTATATAAATTTTTACTATTTATTATATAATTATTTATAAAAACTATTTAATATTTAAAATAATTAAATTTAGATTATTAAAAAATTAATTAAAATATAAATAAATATTATATATGTAAAGACTTAGATGTTGATATTTTAAAAGTGATAGTAGTTTAGAAATAATAAGACTTCATTATTTTAAAACACATCATCTCTCAAGAAATCACTTTTATAAAGTTTTTATCCTTTGTTTGTTTGATTGATTGAAGAGTCGAGACCATAAGATTGATCCTTGCAACAAACTCTTCAATTTGGACTGATCATTTTATCAGTTTGAGTAAATTGACTTTAAACCTCAATGATATTTTCTTTTATTTATTGCATGTGAATTTTGTTTTATTTGCATTCGTTTTTTGAGTCATCAATATGAGTTTCTGTTGATCAATGATCATAATGGTATATGTCTTGATCATTCTTGTGATGTTACAAGTTGAGATGAGTTTTGCTGGTTTTGTGAGTTGTTGGTCAAGTAAGAGAAACTAATTGCAGTGTTTCTAAGTTATTGAGGTTTTAATATGTATAATTTGATTATTGAATGGTATGACATAATTTGATTTACAAAACTTTATTGTGTTAATTATTATATGTTGAATGGATTGGTTGAACTTAGTTGAATTAGAAAACTTTGAGACATCATCATCAAAATTTATACTTTTCAGCTTTATGCTAACAATCTCCCCTTTTTGATGATGATAAAAAATTATTTGATTTAAAGCTTTTTGTAACCTGTACTGATTAGTAACTCATACATAAATTAAATAACAGGGATTAGTAGACAAGAGATAAATATAATTAAGTCTTTAAACATATTTTCCCCCTTTTTTATCATTATAAAAAAGAGTTATGTATATAAAAAATACTCCCCTAAAATAGAGAGCTCCTCCTCGATATAAGTCATAAATAAATAGGACAAGATAAGCAATAAGACAAATTTATTTTATTAGATAAATTAAAACATAACATAAGAGAGATACAAAATGCAAATGAAATGCACGAGGGGTGACTACTACTCATCACTATCATCAACATCTAGAGGTTGAACTAACCCCTCTAAAGTATGGACGTTATCATTTAATCCCCTAAGGAGAGAGCAAACTTCGTCATGCCTAGAGGCTTGAAGAAGAGACATAACTGCCTAGATAGACTCTCTAGGGAATAAAAGTGATTGATTGATGATGCTAGTGGTAATGGTCCCGCTTCATCCTGAACATCATCCATCTTTTGGTCGTCATCTTGATTTTCTGGGTTCCCCACATCATCACGATGAATGTAGGTATTTCCTTGCAAGACGAATCCCATTTGACGAAGGGCAAAACCATCAATCTTGTTGTTGGGATGAGTGCTCTAGAATGACTCAATTGAGACATTTATTCCCTTATACAAACAAATTATGGAAACCAACAAAGCATAGGGTAAAGGATAATATGTATACCTCTTAGCCTTCATCATGATGTCGCAGATGAGGCTTGGCCAATGAATCTTAATTTCGTTGACTATCCCATAAATGATCATTAAGAATAGATTTACTTTTCAAATCTTTTTCAATTTGGACTTGTTTTGCAAACTTTTTGAAAACTGTGAAGGTTTCACTTTTTAGAGTAATAAAGAATGTCCAAATATATATTAAACAATCATCAGAAATAACTAAAGCATAATAATTTCCTTTAAAGCTTTTTATCCTTTAAGGACCAAATAAATCCATGTGCAAGAGTTCTAAGAGTTTTTCACTCGAAACAATATTTTTCGAATAAAAAGATGATTTAATTTGTTTACCTTTTTGACATGCAACACATAGTTTGTCTTTTATAAAATTGAGTTTTGGTAGACCAATTACTAAGTCTTTAGATATGAATCTATTTAATTGTTGCATATGAATATGAGTAGCTCTCTTATGCCACAACCCGTGGATTTTCTATTTTTACTACTAAACATGAAATATTTTTATTTGAAACATTTTTCAAATCAATTAAATAAATATTAGAAGAATATTTTTCATGGATACTGCAATAATTGGGTTCAAATGTTACCTTGAAACCTTTGTCACATAATTGACTAATATTGAGAAAATTGTGCTTCAAACCTTCTACAAACAGTACATATTTAATCATCAAGGTATTTTCACTTCCTATGTCTCCTACTCCGAGGATTTTTCCCTTGTTATTGTCACTATATGTAACATAGCCTTGTTCTTTATTTCGAAAGTTCGTAAATTTCTTAACATCACCTATCATGTGCCTTGAGCAACCACTATCCAGGTGCCACATGGACTTCCTAGATTTAGAACTTATTTGCAAAATAGAAAGAGAACAAGTTATTTTAGGTACCCAACCACTTGGACCTTTGGGTTAGTTAGACGAATATTTAAATTATTTTATAACCCAAATAAACACTCCACAAGGAACACCATAATGTTTTATTTTGCATTTATTTGATGTATGACTATTTTTCATGCAATAGATACAAGTAGCAACATTTGGTTTCCTATTATTATTAGTTCCATGTTCTATCCAAATTTTACAGGTTCTATTATTTTTAATTTTATAATTATAGTCATTTTGATTATATTTAGGAACATATTTGATTTTCTTTTTATAATTATAATTATATTTAGGAGCATTTTTAATCTTATTACTATAATTATAATCATAGTAATTATAATTTTTTAGAAACATATTTAACAACCTTTTTAATTTTTGAATTATTGCTACATTCAGCGTTGGTTGTTTTATTTAGAGACATCTTTTTATTTAAACAAGAAACACATTCTTCAATTTGGCATGTATACCTTTTTTCTTAGTATAAAATTTTATTTTTCAAATCCTTATTTTCTTCAAGAATTTTGTCATGAGTTAATTTTAATTCTTTAAATTCCTTCTTTAATTTTTTATAAGCATTATCTAATTTCTCTGATTTAAATAATAATTCTTTATACGTATCAAGTAATTCACTTTCACTATAATATCAATTTTCATAATCGTGAGAGATACTTACTTGATTTTTAGAGATGTCACCATTAACCATCAAACATATGTTGGCTTGCTCATTAGAGTCGCTCGAGCTTGTTGTAGAATCATTGTCTTCCTCTAAAGCAATATATGCGTTCTTCTTCTTAAAGAACTTCTTTTGGTCTCTTTCTTCACCCTTCCTTGGGTTTGGACAATCCGCCTTCATGTGTCCTTTCTCACTGCAATCATAGCAACGATAATTTGGCGAAAATTCCTTGTTTTCCTTCTTTTTGCATTTGAATCTTCTTTTTTCCTTTGAACTTCATGAACTTATTAAATTTCTTAGTGAAGAGACTTGTTCTTCATCTTCTTCGGAGTCATCTTCTTCTTTAAGATTTTTATCGAACTCTACTTTGAACGCCAATGTCTTTTTTTTTCATTTTTCTTCATCCTCATTCAGTCTCGTGAGATCCAATTCATGTTCTCTCAACTTACCGAACATGCAACCATTGACATAATGTTGAGATTTTGTGACTCACTAATTGTAGTCACCTTTGGTTTCCAAGACCTGTCCAAAATTTAAGAATTTTTATATTTAATTCATCATTTTCAAAGGACTTAATTGACCTAATGCGATGATTCACTGTATGTGTGAAGCGCTTTTGGACATCTATAATTGTTTCCCCTTACTTTATGCGGAACATCTCATACTCTTTGATTAGAGTATTTCTTTTGGCTCTTTTAACACCATCAGTTCCTTCATGAGTGACTCTCAGCATCTCCCACATTTCTTGAGCATTTTTACAGGTTAAGATCCTGTAAAACTCATCAATAGTTAGAGTAGATGATATAATATTATGAGCATTAAAATCATGTTGGGATTTTTTTCTATCTTCAACATTCCATTGTTCTTGCAGTTTGGGTTTCTGCAAATTGTTAATAAATACAGTAGGAACAAAAGGACCATTTGTGACAGTTTCCAAAATTTCACTATCAATAGATTCCATGAAAATTTGCATTCTCACTTTCCAAAAAGTATAGTTTTCTCTAGTAAAGAGTGAAAGTATATTGATAGAGACACCCTCAACAAAGGTTTGATGTTGCCCCGTCATTTTGAATTACTATCAATCAAACTTTGATACCAATTGTTAGAGCGGTGCAATAGAATGGTTAACACGTTCAGCAAACCAAGATGGGGTGAATTGGTTTCTTATCACAAATCGTTCTTTTAATAGTTTTCTCGTAAATATATAAATTCCTTAAAACAACTTAAATATGTTTAAAGACTAAGGAAGAGAGAAAATTGCATAGGTAATTTTTATACTGGTTCGGATCACACAAATCCTACATCCAGTTGTTAATCTCAACCGAAAATTAATGCTTCACTAGCACAAACTAACAAATTGTTACAATCACAAAGAAAATAAATAAGTTGAATGTTAGAACACCTCTCTTGTTACCCCCAATAGATGAAACTCACTTCTCCCGAAACCCACAAGGGATGAACACCTCCTCTGAATGCTTCACGAAGAATGAACACCTCCTCTGAATCTTCACAAAGGATGAACACCTCCTTTGAATCTTCACAAAGGACGATAGACTTTCAACTCATCAACAACATCAACATTCAATCACATTCCCAGTGAAAGCTCTCTCTCTAGTCAACACGACAAATTTTCAAAGCCACTACACAAGGGTTACACAAACCCTAAAATACTTATTACCACACACAACGGATAAAATTTTTTAAATACACTTGTTTCATATCTTGTATATCAGAATTAGAGTCCCAATCAAATTTATACAGATCTCACTCAAGAATACCTAAAAAAATCCCTTGTCAACTATTTAACATGCAATAATCGATTATCTAAATATGTTAATCGACTATACTTCAATGAATGTACAATAGTCAAAAACTTGCTTAAAAAATCTCATAATTACTCGTGATAATCGATTATGGTTTTCTGATTCAAAACAATTTTTAACACAACTTAAGGCACACAATACACAGAATATAAACCACATCCTATACATCAATCTACTAAATTACAAAAGCTTTAATATAAAAACAAATCTTCATGAAGATTTTTCTACAATAAGAACACTTGAGAGTTGACTTTGAACTATCATCAAAATTTTTACTTTTCATGTTTACTTAAATTTTTCATTAAGTTAAAATTTTGGTAACATTTTTTTCATCATTAAATGATTATTAAATGATATAAAAGTATATTAATGATTTTTCTAGAAAGAATTAAATGCATTAACTCATATTTTTTTCATCATTAAATGATTATTAAATGTATAAAAATATATTAATGATTTGTTTAGAAATAATTAAATGCATTAACTCAGTCATAATTATTTTAAAACAAGATGGAAGATTAAAATGAATGCGGATGAAATATGAAATATGAAATATATATATATATATATATATATATATATATATATATATATATATATATATATATATATGTGTGTGTGTGTGTTTTTTTTGTTTTTTTATGATACATTATAATTAAATTTTACAATTTTGTTATAGATAGTTTTTTAAATATTTTTTTATTATAGATAGTTATTTTAATTTTACTGAAATAGTTAAATTAAAAAGATGATTAAATTTAAAAACATAACTTAAAATTATAAAATGGATTATAAATAAGGTTATTAAAAAAGAAAATAGAAAATAAAATGTGGATAAAAAAAGAAACAACCCCTTTGAAAAGTATTACAGAAAACAGATGTGACATGTATTTGCTTTTTTATGATAACAAAAGCAAATAGTTTTTTAATTATAAAAATAAAAATAAATTATTTTTATTTATTTTGTAGTTAATTTGAAAAATATTTAATTAAAATTTTAAAAAGTCATTTGAAGATTGAAATTAGAAAAAATATGGATACTAAAGAACAATCCTCTTTGTATAATAGTATTGAAGTATTAATAATATAGATAAATCTAATTACAAGCATATGAATTTTTATATAAAACTTCAATAAATATCTCAATTTTTAAAAATAGTAAAAGATAATTTAAGACTTCAAATTTATTGAAAGTCCAAAATCTTATTTACAGAAAAAATAATTGACTAAAATGATAAACAAATATTAGATTAATTAAAATACAAAGAAATAATTTTAAAAATAAAATAAAACCGTTAAATCTGTTTTCAGTGTACACAAAAAATATGTAATCAATACTAAGCAAACTTGAGCTAAGGAAAGTGTTTTGTACTAAATATCTTCAAATAGTCCGAGTGAGTTTTTAAAAGTGGACATGACTATTTTGAACATACAAAAAATTTAATTTCTTTAATATATTCAATATTTTTTCTTTATATTTAATTTTTTTTCCACAGTCACTGATATATTCATTTTATAAAAATCAAATATCGTATGGTATAAATTAGAATGATATAATATATACAATATTTAAAAATGTTAGGATTTGGATTTCTGTTTATGACGAAAAGAAGATATTTTGTTCAACAAATCTTAGTCATTTTTTTGTTAAATTTGTTGATATATATATATATATATATATATATATATATATATATATATATATCGTTTAAATAAAAATTAACTAATAACACAAATTTCCCTTTTTTTTAGTTTTAGTTTGTTTTGTTAAGATTTACTATATAGAATATTTTCTTTTAAGGGGAAGAATACGAGTTTTTATAAAAAAATATTCGGTAAGATTTGAGATGTATTGAAGATCAATTTTAAAATGATGAGTAAATTGTAGATCAATTAAAAGTATAAAATTGAAATAATTATGTACATCAGTATTAATATATTATTTATTAAAACGAATCAATTTTAAAGCTAAAAATAAAATGTATTAGATTTATTTTTAATGTGAAAAAAAAAAATATAATCGGTATTATGAAAATTCTTTTGACAAATATCTTAAAATAGTTTAAAAGTGAGTTTCTAAAAATACACATGATTATTTTAAAAAACACCCCAAAACTAAAAGTTTTTAATATATTCAACATTTTTTATGTATTTCATCTATTTTTCCGCAGTTATACACATTTTCCGTTTTTTAGTTTTAGTTTGTTTTATTTAAAAGGTAAGTCAACGCAATCAATTGTTAAGATTTATTAAATAAAATATTTTCTAATGATTCAAATTTTAAATAGGTAGTTTTATGATTAAAAATTGATTATGTTTATAAACTGGTTAAAATTTAACAAATAATTAAATTTAAAAAACTGTAAAATTGATAAAACATAATTATAATTTTAAAAAAATTATTTTAAAAGTAAATTTTAAGAATAAATGCAAACATTAAAATAAGAATATTCTTATATATATATATATATAATTTTTAATAAGATCACAAAGTTGAAGAATTATTAGATTTGACAAAATTCTGTCTAATATTTGATGCAACTCTTTTTAAAATAAATCAATAAACAAAAAATACATTAAAATCATGATCATACAAAATAGATAAATAGATATAAAAATTATATGATGATATAAAACTAACCATGAATTATATCCATAATAAAAAACAAATAAATTATAAAAAGATTTTCTGTTGATAGTTGCCCTAGAAAGAAAAAAATTAACGGTCCACAGTGAATATATAAGATTTATTTGAGTTGAGAAATATCACTGCTGTACTCTACGGCGTCGTTTCGTTAGCCGCATAATTGAACTAAGGTAACCTAGGGCTTCGTCACGACATTCTCGGACCCGCCCGCACCGCCAGCGAAAGCAAACAGGACACAAATGGAACTACGTAAAATACTGAGGGTACTTTTGTCAACATAGGGAAACCACTTGGAGCCTATAAATAAACCCTCTAACCCTCGTTTCCTCACTTCTCTTCACTCTATTCTTCGCCTCTCTTCTCTTGCGGCTAGGGTTTTAGCGCAGCTTCTAGGTACGTTCTCTTATTCCGATTTGATAGGTATCTATCGCCGATGTCTTCAATTTATCTAAGTTTTGTTGATAAGTTTTTATCTTCCCATATGAATTTTATGTTGTTTTCGATTTTTGTTTGAGTTGATGGTTATAATCGGTGAGATGTTTTCAAAAAATGTTTTTTTTTTTCGTTTTCTTTTATAGCTTTGGAATAGCTAGATTTGATTTGATCTTTGTGGATTTGTGTGCTGCACGTATTCAAATTCCAGATCCAGATCTGATAAATGTTTTGTTTTCGATTTTCTTATTTCTGATGAATAGATCTATTAACTTTTCGTTTTAACCGATTCAAGTCGTTGATTTTACCAGATTTTGGTGATTATTTATGTGATGACTTGTTTAATGTGTGGTTGTCATGAATCTTGATTGCATGTGATGTTGTATCTTTATTTTGACCTGTCTATAATCTGATCTGCGTGAGGGTATAAACTCTGGGTCCGATTCACTCTAATTGATTATACCCGATTGCATGTGCTGTTTTATTTGATTTTACGTATTATCTGATATTTTTTATGCTTATGCATGTTTTACAATTTTGTATGATGGAGCTTTAGATATTGTCCTATAATTTTATGGTTATCTTTTGGTTTGATATTTTTATGCATTACCCCTTACTTTGTGTAATACATTTGTCGTCTTTTATAGATATTACCTTATTTTTTCTATGGTATGCACCATTGCCATGAAAATGGCGAATCTCACCTCCTTTATGTGGTCTGTGACTATTTATTGATTTGCAATGATGCTAATAATTGTTTTGACTGTTTGTTTTTTGCAGATACTCAAAAGCAATTATGGGTAAGGAAAAGGTTCACATCAGTATTGTGGTCATTGGCCATGTCGACTCTGGGAAGTCTACTACCACTGGCCATCTGATTTACAAGCTTGGAGGAATTGACAAGCGTGTGATTGAAAGGTTCGAGAAGGAAGCTGCTGAGATGAACAAGAGGTCATTCAAGTATGCCTGGGTGCTTGACAAGCTTAAGGCTGAGCGTGAAAGAGGGATCACAATTGATATTGCCTTGTGGAAGTTTGAAACCACCAAGTACTACTGCACTGTCATTGATGCTCCCGGACACAGGGATTTCATCAAGAACATGATTACCGGGACATCCCAAGCTGACTGTGCTGTGCTGATCATTGATTCCACCACTGGTGGTTTTGAAGCTGGAATTTCTAAGGATGGGCAAACTCGTGAGCATGCTCTTCTGTCCTTCACACTTGGTGTGAAGCAGATGATTTGTTGCTGTAACAAGGTGAATTATGTTTTGAATTTTAAGCCTTTGAATAATTTCTCTTGGATTGATTATTTTTGAATTTAATTTGTTTTAACTGATGTTGTTGTCTTTCTGTGGATCAGATGGATGCCACTACACCCAAGTACTCCAAGGCTAGGTATGATGAAATTGTGAAGGAAGTCTCCTCCTACTTGAAGAAAGTGGGATACAATCCAGACAAGATTCCTTTTGTTCCAATCTCTGGTTTTGAGGGAGACAACATGATTGAGAGGTCCACAAACCTCGACTGGTACAAGGGTCCTACCTTGCTTGAGGCTCTTGACCAGATCTCTGAGCCCAAGAGGCCATCAGACAAGCCCCTCAGGCTTCCTCTTCAGGATGTCTACAAGATTGGAGGAATCGGAACTGTACCTGTCGGACGTGTTGAGACTGGTGTCATCAAGCCTGGAATGGTGGTGACTTTTGCACCAACTGGACTGACAACTGAAGTTAAGTCTGTTGAGATGCACCATGAAGCTCTCACAGAAGCTCTCCCCGGTGACAACGTTGGGTTCAATGTGAAGAATGTTGCGGTTAAGGATCTCAAGCGTGGTTATGTTGCTTCAAACTCCAAGGATGATCCTGCTAAGGAGGCTGCTAACTTCACCTCCCAGGTTATCATCATGAACCACCCCGGTCAGATTGGAAATGGCTATGCCCCCGTTCTGGATTGCCACACCTCACACATTGCTGTCAAGTTCGCTGAGCTTATGACCAAGATTGACAGGCGTTCTGGCAAAGAGCTCGAGAAGGAGCCTAAGTTCTTGAAGAATGGTGATGCTGGTTTCGTGAAGATGATTCCAACCAAACCAATGGTGGTGGAGACTTTCTCTGAGTACCCACCTCTTGGACGTTTTGCTGTGAGGGACATGCGTCAAACTGTTGCTGTGGGAGTCATCAAGAGCGTTGAGAAGAAGGATCCCACCGGAGCCAAGGTCACCAAGGCTGCCCAGAAGAAGAAGTGAATCGTGCTGGGTGGTTCATCAGGGGATGGTTACAATAAATGCTGGTTTCTTGCTTGTACTCTTGTGTCATCGCTAGGTAGATTGTTTTTCGTACTTAGTTTGAAGTTTCCACCATCATCTCCCAACTTTTGTTCCCAGAATTGGGTTCTTGATCGACGGTGGCGGCTCTTTTATTATTATTATTATTATGTGTTTTAATGTGTTTTTGTGATTTTGTGAGAACCCCTGATTACATTTTTGTAAGCGCAGCAAGTTTTACCGCTTTGCTGTGTTGTTTGTTTGCATTTTAAATATCCAGACTTTTTATATTTGTGTTTTAATTCCCTTCTTCGAATTTTATTTAGTCTGATGATTTTTGTTTGCATTTTAAATACTATCTTTTATGTCTATCTTAATTCCTTGCTTTGGCTAAATTCCAAATATTTTTAGTAAGTTGAGAATAATAATTTTTCAAGGATTATTCATGAAGAATATTTTTAGTGAACTTATAATTTGTTTATTATTTTTCAAGTGTTATTCATGAAGAAAATATTTTTAGTAAACTTATAATTTGTTTATTATTTAACTTATATTTTGCGATTGTATATGTTTTTTACACCCGGTATTGTTTAGCTTCGTTGAAGACATTGTTAATATTTTTAGTGTGTTTTTAAATTTTTTTATTAAATGAAAGATGAAATACTGATATTTTGATGTATTTTTTCTCAGTAAATTTTTATAAGGACAACAATAAAAGTTGTTGTAAAATGTAAAACTGGTTTTTAAGGATTGCAGGGTGACATTTAAGTTTCATAAATTTATAACCTTATTTTGTTGAAGGTGACTAGATTTGAACAGACATCACCATAAATGGATATTTATTCATTTTATTTTCGTAACAATAGAGCACAACAATAAAAGTCATTCTAAAATGTAAAACTGGTTTTTAAGGATTGTAGGCTGAGACCATTAAGTTATAAATGTATAAGCAACCTTATTTTTTGAAAGTGACAAGCTGAAAGTCTGGATCTGAACAGACATCACTGAAGGTTATGAAATGCGGATCTAAGTTTTTGGGAATAAAGGATTGACTAGAGTATCCTGATTTTCCTTTTCATAATAAACTTAGTTACATAATTTCTCAACAAAAATAATTTATCAATTTTTTCTTTTGAAAAAGAAGACACGTTTAATTATCTAATCTTTAAAACTTACTTTTATTTTGTAATTTTCTCTGAAGATGATAATAAAATCTGATTTTTTGTTGAATCTGTTATAATAAGATAGTAATTTTGTTAAATTAAATTTGGAGTTACAAGATAAAAGTTTGAATCTGATATTTGGTTTGGATAAAATTGATTCCTTATAACTGAATTGGTTTTTGGTTCGTGTATTCTTTTACATTATTAAATTCCATCTCTGAATTTTTTTATTCAATTAAACATTTTTAAAATATTTAATTTAGTCTTTTTCATCATATTAATATTCTCAATTTTTTAAATTTCTTTTTTTGACTTTTTTGTTTTAAAATATATTCAATGACAATAGTAATGTCACGTTGTAATGTTTTTTGTCCTTATGACGGTAGTAATGTCACGTAATATCTTTTGTTAATTAATCTCTGTTTGAAATTTTAATTCAACTAAATTTTTATTTTGTGAATTTTTTTTATTTGAGTCTTTAAATTATAAAAATTATTTTTAAAAGTTAAGTGTAAAGTAATATTTGTAATTTTTATATTTTAATAATATGATAAGTGTTAATATATTTAAATATTTTAATAAAAATTATAAATTTAAAATATAAAATATATAATTAATTTGAATTTTTAGTGGGCTTGGATGTAAAAGTTATATATATATATATATATATATATATATATATATATATATATATATATATATATATTTATTTATTTATTTATTTATATATTTATAAGTTGTAATTAAATTGAATTATTAATTTTGTACTAATGAGAGATACAATTGTTTTATTTTAATAGAAAGTGAAATTCTTAAGTTAAGATTTAACATGTGATATTATTATGTTAAGTGATACTCACTTTTATCTGATAAGACAATTATATAATACATAATATTTATTTTCTTTAAAATTTAAAGAAAGTTAAAAAATTAAAAATACTATGAATTGACACATTATATGTATGAATACGATGTAAATGTTAATATAATGAAAATAATTTAATTGAATACTTTTACGAATAGGGTGATAATGTCAATTTAATAAAAATGATTTAATTGAATATTTTATAAACATAAAGATTATAAAAACCTAAAAGTGGCATTTTATATCTCACAACAATTTCAAATAAGTGAGATTAGACTATATTAATGTTAAAATATTTTAATATAAATAATTTTGTTATGAAAGAGTTTCATTATTTTAAAATATTCAATCTTTCTAACTTATTTTTAGGAGTTTTCGTCATGTGTTCGTCTGATTGAAGAATCAAAACTATAAGATTGATCCTTGCGACGAGCTCTTCAATTTAGACCAATCATTTTCTTTGTTAGAGTAAGTTGAGTTTCAAGCCATTTTTTTGGTCTTTTCTTATATTTGTTACTGTGGGTCTCATTAAGCTTGCATGTGTCTTTTGAGACATTAGTTTAAGTCCTTGTTGATTAGTGGTTCTAATAGTGTATTCTGATCGTGTTTTTGTTGTTGGTAGGAGCAGATAAAGGTTTCCGTGTGTTTAAAGTTGTTTTAGGGTGGTTTGATCATATGTTAGTTAAGGAAATTTAACTACCATTTCTCAATGTTGCTTATGCTTTGATAACTATTATGCCTATTGAATCTGATCTGAGATTGGTAGTCTGATTTGGGAAATTCCTATATGATTGCTTATTGTACGAGTTCATGTTTTCATGGTCTGTGATCGATTTAAAGAGCTATTTTAGTTGATTGAATCAATAATTAAATTCTTTTTGATTATTATGATGATGTGTTGTTTGAATTGCTTGATTTGGTTGAAATTGATTTCAAATTATGATTTGGTAATAGGTTAGAATGCTAGTTATAAATTAGTCTAGAATTGGTGGTTTGACAAGTGAAATTTATGGGAGATTGTTCTTTGAGTGAGTTTGATGTTAGAAGTCTGTGTCCGTGTAATTCAAGAATTGGTTAACTTCTTGTTTTGCTAAAATATGCTACTTTGATATGTTAAGTTTGTTGTTTGAGCTGTGGTGGTTGTTGGTTTGATATGATGTATTGAGTCGCTGGCCAATTTAGCAAATTAGTATTCAATTTGATGTCTAGACATGTTTTTGAATCAATCACAATGTCAATAATACCAATTTGGTCATTTAGATATGCTTTGAGTGCAATCAGATTAAGATTAGAAGTTTTTAGTTTCTAGTATGGCACTGAATGACCTTGTGTGGCACTTAGCGCTACAAAGTCGGAGAGTCCCTGGGTTGTGTGGTGTTGAGTAATGCTTTTGGTCGTTGAATGTCATTCCTTCCACTACAAGTTTGGAACCCTTTCTGATAGCTCCATTCAATGTTAGATTTGAAGCTATTACACAATTCGAATAAGCAAAGACTCAAAGGATGCATTAGAAGAAGGTTCAAGGTGAAAATATGGCTTGGATGGAAATGTTTTATGTGGTGTGAGTGTGTTCGATGCAAGCTAGTGGTCCTAGCCAAGGATGGGTGGCTAGAAGAGGCTCAAAACTCTCTTTAACCGGTGACTTAAAAGCAAAGAGAAGGAATTGGAGTCATCTAAACAACATTTTAGTATATTACTTAAAAGTCATTTATAATGGACCAACTACCCAAGATCTTCTTTGGTCAAAGGAAGCAAAAGAGCAAAGAGAGGGAGAAAATCTAGTTGACTTCCGGATTGAAGGCTTGCTTTCTAGATTACAGATTACAAAGGGAATTGGCTTCCAGATTAGGAATTCACCCAACCAAACCCTCCGAAGCCCAACTACGCGAGTGACATTTTTCATGTGTGAGCTTGTCTGTGCATCGCCAATTGGCCTATCCAACTAGATTTATTTGAATTTTTGGAGAGAAATTGCCAGAGAATAGAGGCTCCTCTTCACCTATAAATAAAAGAGCCAATACCATGCATTTTCCACTTTGGAGTGTAATAAAATGATACAGAATTGTTTGTCGAGCTTCTTATACTCTTTGGTCAGACTTAATTCCTTATCCTCTCATTCTTCTCTAGTTTCCTTTTCTGGTAGAAAGACCTTCTGAGCTTAAAGGCTCTAATCACCAACCATTTCTTCATTCAAACTTTTATCAAACCCTTTCTATGCAACCAGTTTTCATTTTATCCTTTCCATTCTGCTGCACATCTGATTTAGAACCTCTTATCTAATGTTAAATACTTGGAAGAGTTTCCATCACTTAGATAGAGAAGGTTATGATTTTGTTATGTATAATTTCTTTATATTTGAATGTTTTAGTATAGGTTAGTTTATATATATATATATATATATATATATATATATATATATATATATATATATAACTTTTATATATTCATATCATAACTGTAATATAGTAATTATTTTTGTGTCTTATTCTCACGGTTGTAACATTCATTTAGTAATTTTATACCATTAAAATAAAATAAGATATTACAAAAACTTAATTAAAAAAATAAAAATAAAATTAAAGAACCAAATTCAATCACATAAAACCAAAAATCTAATTAAAGGCTTACAAAAATCAACTTTTACCTTTTAGGTTTTTTAAAATAATATTCATGTCATGTCATGAGCTTTACACATTATATATATGTGTACTAGGTCGCTAGATTTCCAAATTTGATATATATTCATTTCTATTAGGCCGAAAAAGCCGATGAAATTACTTTCAAATGGATTTTCAATCCACGTTAGAAGGTATGTTTTAATCCGTGTCCCACAACTTTTCTCTAAAATTTTCATTCTTTGGCATTGGATCAACTCGCCTCTTCCATCCTCTGCTTCTCTACTTCCAAATTATCGAACACCACAATTCTCAATTAACTACGAAAGCACATCAATGAATATATTTGCAATTTGTACAGATATTTGAAAGCAACAAAAATGTTTAAATATTAATTATATATAGATTCATAATTTGTGACGACTTATTACCACCACAGAAAATAAAATCCATTCAGAATTGCTTTGTTTTCGACCAAATTGCTACACCACAACTCGCCTCAGAATCATCGCATTTGAACCATATCAAATATTCTTACCACAGTCTTCTGTCAATACAAATCAATTTCAAATTCGTTCCCTAAGTTTTATGTTTTCTTGGCATTCTCTTTTTTAATAGATTATAGAGACAAGAAATTAAATAACATCAGTGTAAATTACAGCTTCAATAACTTATAAAATACATTCTTTTATAATTTGGTCATTGAATTAAATTTTTTTATCACTATGTCTTACTCTTAAACTATTTTATTATCATTTTATTGCAAGATATAGCATCAACCTGATACAGAATAACAGAAATACATACAGATGCTAATAGCACCTTCTAATACTCTTTCGCACACCCTATTAGATAAAATTCAAGCAATACCCATTAAACATGGAGGTTCCATTCTCTAACTAATGAAATCATTATTAATTTCAACATGTTGGAAAAATATTATTAAAAAGTAGGCTGCTAACACTCATCAAATATATGAGAAAGGCAGAAGCATTCCAAATAAGAGACATGTGTAACAAAATCTAATTTAGACCATATATAAAAAATAGAGTCAAGATAAGATAGAATTAAACAAGACCATAGTGTCTCAAAATAACGTTTGGCTGGCAACGAGCTGCAGATTAGTGTCCCTGATTGCCAGCTTTGGTATTCTGTGTGGACCGTGTTCATGAAGAGAAAAACAAGACAATCTTGAGCATTCATCATGTCTAACAAAAAGCTTGCAAAAATTCCAGAATTTGCAACTACTGCTACAAATTTATTCAGCAAGTTTGACAGTTTATGGTATCAGAACACGAGATCAAAGCTCGAGAGTGTAAAACAAAATTCCATACGCAGACTGAAACTAATGCAGGGTCATACCTTACTCTTCTAGTGCTATCAGTAAAAAACCTGAAGGCTCAAAACAGTATTTTCAGATCACAAGTTTTTGAAAGCCGAATCATGAGTCCCTTTTTGTGGGGTGAGTCTAGCCAGAAGCGCCTTATTGTGACAGTGCTCTGCGTCCACAAAGTAAAAGTTCCCATTGGCCTTAAATGTCACAAAAGGTCTTTGGGTTTGCGGTGGTCGAATATCGGAAAACTTGATAGTCTTTGGAATTGAAGTTGCCAGCCAGGACAGCATCTCCACCTCGAAGCTGTCTGAACCTGGCTGCCACCTGAGTTTGTGAATGTACGGGCTAACGAACCAATGAAGGGCAGCAGTTGTAGAGGCACTCAGGAATATTACAGATGATGCCACTGCACCTTTCAGGATGACATTCATGTCAGGGGATGTCATGAAGGTTATGACCGGACCGAGGGACACTGAGAGGCAGCAAGTTGAGAGAGACAAAAGTTTTACTTTCTTTATGGTGTTTGAGATCGGGCCATGATAAACAACTCCAGTTTCCTTGTCAGGTTCCACTGATTGCCCTCCACCACGAGGTCCAATGCTAATCTTGTCATCTTCCTCTGTAGCTGGTGCTGGTGATGCCCATCTTCTTTGGAAAACAGCAAGATGGGAGGAAGTTTTAAGAGATGGATTGGGTGTAATGGGCCGTCCACAGGTTGAGGACCTAAAACATTGGTATGCTGAACCATGGAAACACATGTATACAAGTAAACATAGAATATTTAATAGCTATATTGTTTTAAGACAATAATAGTTAAGAAAAAAACTCTGATAGGCATGGAATTCTAACAAGATGCAATCATAAACATCCAAGAGCTCTATATAAGTTATAGAACATAATCAATTTAGTTTTGGTAAATAAGAATCATTTTAAGGGGGAGGAGCGACGCACATTACAAGACTAAAACGGAAAATTAACAACAGATTTCTTCAGATCATACGAAATATTATGTAAGGGATGTTTCCTCAAGACAGCACAATGTGAAGGAACCACATGGGTTTGGTGTTTAAAGATATTTATTGGATCCTGATTTGAACTAATGTATGAAGTATTGTTTTTCTGCAACTTGCTACTACTTTGTGTCATTTGACGGCTTTTGTTATAGCAAACAAAATATTAGCATTTGGCAAGAACTGAAACCATTATCAACCATGGCTTGGAAAAAATCATATCATAACATAAGATTCAATTGAGTCAGAGGTGTCAAATAACCTTATAACCCTGTTAGCGGGTAACAATTCTACAGTAGGTCGGCCTTAAGCAGTTAGAAAGGGCAGGATAACAAATGTAGAAATAAAATAGGCATAAGGAGAGGATGTTCATCTTCTCATTTGAAAAAGGATTGGCCTGGATAAGACTAGATAGAAGGCAGGTTCAAACACCTAGATTCATCTTTCATTCTACTCCAGAGAAATGAAAAAAAAAATAATCTTTCATTTTACACAAATTTCTCTGTTAGCAGAAAATGAAAAAAAAAGTAAAAAAGTGACGAATTAGTTTTCCAAAAACTAAAACTACTTATCTAAAAACTAATCTGTAGAAGTTATCCCAATTAATCAGTCTTTATCATGTATTGATTTTAAAATTTTGCATAAATTAGTTAGGAAGAAGTTCATCCAAACAAACCCTAATTCACAATTCTTCATCTATTTTCATCCTGAACCAGTACTTATCACACCGAATTACTTTGCTTGCCGAAATTCAAAACAACTAAGAACCAGTTTCGTTCAAGTTCCATTAAAATTAACCCTCAAAAGCAAGCAACTCAGGTGCCAAGCAACTATAGATCCGTAAATGGGACAAATAACCTAAAATTGATATTCAGCACGCTTCACAAATCTAACATAACACAATTTGAGGCAATGTTTCTCTTTCATTCGATAAAAAGGTAGTAGAATTATAATCTTTAGATTGACAGTAAGCTATTTGTGGTGCCCATATAACCCGGTTCAAGGGATACCACAAAAAAATGAAGACCCAACAAAGAGATCGTGAAAAGTTTACAACTTTTGGGGTTGGTCTGCAAGGTCCCGTTGAGAATGCAAAAGATTGGTGAAAGAGAGAGCAGAAATAGTGATAACAAAGGAAGAGAACCTGAAGGAGTTGTTCTGCAAAAGTGGCGGGAACTCTGTGATCGCAGCAAGTGAAGGAGAGAGGTGCTTGCCATGGCTGCGCTTACAAATTACGGTGCCACAGACACTCTAAGTTTAGGGCCACACCACATTCATGGGTGGGGGAAGCTGAATTGCCCGACCCGTTTAAGATCGGGTTAAGGTCCGCAAAGTCAGTGATTTAATCAGGTATTAATGAAATAAACACATAATTAAGTTTTGAAATCGCAGCACTTGTAAGAAGTTTTTTGTTTAATTAAATGTTTATTTATTTTTTGAATTATCCTGTTATTCGCATGAATGAAATGCTCTAGTCATTATTTTTCTATTTTGATGTTTCAATTCTGCGGTGAACTTAATTATTCTAAGTTGATCGGTAAATTATAAGAGATTAAAAAAGAAAAAATTAAATTAACCGATAAATTAAAAATGAGAAAGCAATGATTGTTGAAAAAAAAAAATATATAAAATTAAATGGAATTTATTATTTTAATTCATTTTTCGAATTAAAACTTATTATACTAAATATATAGGATTATTCCTATTTGTAATTAGAATATCAAGGGTTTAACTAGAAAGACTCGTACCTCTATCATCACCAAGCTATATTAAATTAAACATATAAGATTATTCTTATTTGTAATTAAAACTTTTTAACTTAAAAATTTAAGTGTTGTACAAACTATATATGCTAAATTTAAACTTAAAAATGTAGCTAGAACAAAACTAGACTTGGGCATTTGGTCTAGTGGTATGATTCTCGCTTAGGGTGCGAGAGGTTCCGAGTTCAATTCTCGGAATGCCCCATTTTGTAAAGATGTTTTGTTATAAAATTTTTAAACTTAACTTTAAATATATATTTAAATGAAAAAAAAAACAAATCGACAGAAGATTCGATTCTGATGGGTTTTAAATTTTTAAATTAATTTTTTATTTTATTTTTAATTTTTTTGGTTTGGTTGTTTCAATTTTGATGGATACAAATTATGTTAGTTCATATAATTTTAATAGATGTATTACATAGAATTGTAGTATATGTAACCGAGATGATAATGAATCGGGTTATGTAAAACTCAAAAATAATAAAATAAAATAAATTAATCTTGTGTTGATTTGTGATAAAATTATTGATAAATAATTTTTTAATTGATTTATTTGTATATAGTGTGTTTTATATGGTTTATACATGTATTTTTTATAAATATTAATGAAAATCTTATATAAAGGTATGAGTCTTTCTAGTTAAAAGGATTTAGTTGAACTTTTGATAGAACCATATTTTATGGGTTGTTTTATTTGTATATGGATAATGATATTTAGATAACATTCTTTTGATAATATTTGAACATCATTTACGTGTCATTCTGTGATCGGTCCATGATAGTATTTATGATTATTATTATTGATTGTGGAGTAATTTTGGACCAATTACAGAATGACACGTAGATGATGTTCAAATGTTGTCAAAAAATGTTGTCTAAGTATCATTATCCTTTGTATATATATGGGGACTTATTAATGGGTGTTATTTTTAATAGGTTTAGGTTTTACGGGGACCTCAGACGGAGTTAAATATTTTTTTTGTTAGATGGATGGGTCCAATGTGTTTAAGTTGTTTTTGTTATGGAAAATGTTTCTTTAACAATCTTTTTTTGTTAACATTTTGACAACGCTAGATGATAGCTTGTGATTCGTCTGTTTTAAATATTTTTTTAAAACAAAAACCTTGACTAAAACTATATGTAGACGCATTGATTGAATTTCTGTAAGACATTTGAGATTAACACTTTCATATCTGATTCATTTTGTTTGAGAAGTTTTATAGAGGTGATCAAAGGCTCCAAGAAACAAGAATTTCAAGTGGTTTACTATTCTTGAAGATTTCTTGAGAGACAAGCTTAAGTGATTTGAAGAGGCTGATCGTTCTGCACAACTTAGGTGCTTGCTGTGTGATCAGTAGAAGATTCACAAACGTTGTGTTGCTGTTCCCATTGCGCATTGCCAAGAAGAAGAATGAGAAGTTCTTGTACTTTGAGAGGGTTCTCAAAAGGGTGACTGCAGGAGACGATTGTTCTTGCTGCAGGTCTTTTGTATTTGGCTATATTAGATTAGTGAGTTAGAGAGGTGATTTACATTTTGACATTTTGGTCGCTATAAAGCCCTTATTGTAAAAACTCAAATCTCTATAGTTCAATTGGCTTTCAATCTCGGCTTGATTGAAAGGACACTGGATATAGGCAGTTGAAGTTGAACCAGTATAAAACTCAAACTTTGATTTTTCTTCTCCCTATCTCTTTGCGTTAATTGATTATATACTGTCATTATTCGAATACACATACTGTTGCATTGCATACATATTACTTGCTTTTCAAGAAAGGTTTAAAGAAGCATACTATTTGCGAAAAAGATTTCAAAAGCGATTATTTATATAAAACACCAATTCACCCCCTCTTGGTGTTGAGAAACTAAGCTCATCTATTCTAACATATTCTTTAATCCAAGAGTACAAAATGTTCAGGATGAAAACTTGTGAGAAAATATATGATGTGCAAAAGAGGTTCACCCATATTGTAAACCATCTTATCGGTCTTGGGAAGACATTTGATAAATAAGAGATATATATCAAAATCTTGAAGAGCTTGAATAGAAGTTGGTAGCCAAAGGTCACTGCTATATTGATAACGGTTGAAAACACTATTATTTTATACTTAATTTTGATACTAAAAACACCCTTTATGACTTAGAACCCAGATTGAAATCATGTTTTTGCTTAAGTTGTGAGAATAAGAGAGTTGAAGGTGGTATTATTGGTTTTGTGCTTGGTTTTCCTTGTTTTGACAGGAAGTAAGAAGAATTGATGAAGAAGTTGAAGTGGCAAGGAGTTAGAGTCAAGAAAAGCTGGAAAAGTAACATATAGAAGAACCGCAGGCAGCGCTGAGTGCCACTTTTCACTGTCTCGCGCTTGGGCGCCACCGTTGAGGGCCAAAGCCCCCTGTCTCACGCTGAGCGCCATCGTTGAGCGCCATTTAAGTGTCGCACCTACCGTTGAGTGCCCTTTTGAGCGCTAACAACGTGGGCTTGGGTATGTTTTCTGCTATTTTTTATAAATTATATAAGGGTTTGGACGACCTAGAGGGTCTATCTTTTGATAGAAAGAAGCGCAAAAACACTCTTTTCACTCCTCGGAGCGGATTTTGGATGCGAAAGCTCCGATATTCAACTTTTAGGGTTTTATCTTTCATTCTTTTCATTATTTTTATCTAGTTTCACCATGTCTATGGTGAACTAAACTTCCATTGTTGTTGGAGAAACAATGTAATCTTTTGACATTCTCATGTATTGAATTGATTTATATTACAAATGCTTTACTTCATTAATTGTTAGGGTTTTTCCTCTACACTCTTTGCATGCTTTGTTTAACTCATTCAATTGCATGATCATTAATTTTGTCGAAGCATGATCATTGTTTTTGTCAATATGGACAAATACAGGGAAATCTAGAACTGGGGAAATTCTTCCAAAAGCAATATTACCTAGACATAGGGATAGGAGGGTTGGTTGCCTTTAAGCTTCTGTGTGAATGTAATGCATAATTAGTTGCTAGGGATACAAGACATTGTGAACTAGTAATTAATAGTAGGCTTTCTTCACCGAGACATCGGGTTTAAAGAAAATTAGAAAGTGACATTAACATTTGTCAACACCCAATTTCGTTCGGGTGAATAAATAATAGGGTTTGTTTCTATTTTAGTCACATTTTATTTTTGTTTTATTTATTTATTTTGCGTTTTTAATTTTTAGTTAACTTTTGATTTAGCTATTTAATTATTATTATATTTTATTTTATTTTGAAAAAAAAAGAAGAAGAAAAAACGAAAAAAGAAAAAAAGAAAAAAAAATAGTAAAAAAAAAATAATAAACAAAGGGAAAAAGAAAAAAAGAAAATAAAAAAATAAAAAATAAATAAAATAATACTATTTCGTTTTACTATTTGCACTCCCAAATTAATTTTTTAACCGAATGGTCCAAAATAATCTCACATTTTTTTTACTTCTTCACTACCTATTTTTCTTCTCACACCCCACTCTCCACATCACCTTCCACATCATCTTCCACATCACACTCCACATCACCTTCCACATCATCTTCCACATCACACTCCACATCACCTACCTTTTTCATTTTACTATTACATTATATATATATATATATATATATATATATATATATATATATATATATATATATATATATCTTTTTTTTTTCTTCATCCTAATTTTTCTAATTTTTCCACTTACTTTTTTTTATTATATTTTATTTCACCTAATTTTCCCACCAACTTTTTATATTATTTCCTTTACTTAATTTCCACATTAACTTTTACTATTCATTATATTTTATTCTTTCCACCAACTTTTTATATTATTTCCTTCACTTAATTTCCACACTAACTTTTACTATTTACTATATTTTATTTCATCTACTTTCTCCACCATCTTTTTATATTATTTCTTTCACACAGTTTCCACATTAACTTTTTTCCATTCATCTTTTTATTATATTTTATTTCACATAATTTCTCCACCAACTTTTTATATTATTTTCTTCACTTAATTTCCACATTAACTTTTATTATTTACTATATTTTATTTCATCCACTTTCTCCACTAACTTTTTATATTATTTATTTAACTTAATTTCCACATTAACTTTTACTATTTACTATATTTTATTTCATCCACTTTCTCCACCAACTTTTTATATTATTTCTTTCACTTATTTTCCACATTAACTTTTACTATTTACTATATTTTATTTCATCCACTTTCTCCACCAACTTTTTATATTATTTCTTTCACTTATTTTCCACATTAACTATTACTATTTACTATATTTTATTTCACCTAATTTCTCCACTCACTTTTTATATTACATCTTTCACTTATTTTCCACATTAAATTTTTCAATTTTTCCACCCATTTTTTTTAAAAAAAATATATTTTATTTAACACTTTCTGCATCCTTAACTCTATAAATACCCATATTCTCTTCACTTCATTTTTACACACACTTACTTACACATTTTCATAATATTCATTTTTCTTCTCTCTCTCTCTCTCACACACACACCTACACATACAGACACTTTCATAATATCCATCTTTCTTCTCTCAAAAAAAAAAAAAATCTCTTCATCCAAAAACTCTACTTCACTTTTCCGTCAAATCTCATACCAAATTTCTACTCTAAGTTCATCTTCTTTACCTCTCATCCACTTCTTCTCATAACATATTTCAATGAACTACGTTTGTTTTCTCAATCCAGGTATTTATTCTTTCATCTCCCTTTCTCTTTAGTTTGAATTATTTTGTTAAAATTTGCTTTTTGTTTGAATTTTACGTTTCCAAAATTATTTTACTGGTTTTATTCTACTTTTTCATTTATAATTTTTTTTATAAAGATCTTAAAAATATATTGATTATCATGTCAAGTCTCGGATTTGCTTGATAATTGAATTTTTCATAATAATAATTTTAATTATCATGTCAAGTCTCGGATTTGCTTGATAATTGAATTTTTCACAATAATAATTTGGATTGTCATGTAAAGTCTCGGACTTGCTTGACAATTATGTTTTTCCTAATTATTTTGATTATCATGTCAAATCTTGGATTTGCTTGATAATTAAATAAAAAAAATTAAAAAAAATATAGTTTTCTTGTAAATAAGTGTAAACGTCTATATGATTCCTTTTGTCCTTTTAATTTTTTTTATCATATCTATTATTTTAAAAATTATAAAAAATACAAAACTCTTAAAAATCACAAAAATAATTTTATCTTCTATTTGTTTCATTTCTAGCTCATTGTTCATGACATGACATTTTTTAAATAATCCAAAAAATACCAAAAAGTATAAAATCCCTAAAAAAAAACTAAAAATATCTTCATCTACAAACAAATTTCCAATCAATTTTTTTTCAAATAATTTCTCAAACAAATCATTTTCAAACAAATTTTTGCTAGAACTACGTGATCCTTGATTCTCCATCAAAAGTGGAGATACGTAGGAGCAAGGCAAGTGCTTGTCAGGTTCACTTTCCCAAAAATCCAAATCTTTTCCAATATGATTTTCTCAATAATTTCAGATAAAAAATACAAAAAAATATTTTTGTTTTCTTTAGAATTTTATTTTTAGGGAAATTAAACATTTTGCAAACCACATCAATTTCGCGTATTTAATTAAAAGTACTGCCTTAGGGCAGGCGTTGTGGGGTGCTAACACCTTCCCCACACGTAACCGACTCCCAAACCCGAATTTCGGTTTTCGCAGACCAATGCCTTACATTTTATGGTTTTTCCATAGTTTTCCAGAATAAACTATGGTGGCGATTCCAAAAACTTTCTTTTCCAAATCAATCTCTTTTTCAAATATCGTTTTCTTCTTTTCTGGATCGTCGTCCTCCCGTCGCGATTCCGGTTGCGACAGATGGCTACTCCACTGGGGACCTGAGAGAGTCAAGCCATTTAATTAGATGTGCGAATTCGATGTGGTTTTGCTTTATGTTTTCCTCCCTTTTTTTTTTATCTATGTTTGATATTTATAATAATTGCATGTGAGTTGTTTTGTTTGTTCCTTGAAATAATTGTTGAACCCTAGGGTAGAAAACATGTTTATATCTGCCTGGGAATTTTCTGGTTGTTTTGCAGGTGAGGGTTTGGGTATGCATTGCATTCTCCCTTCACACACACGTTTTATGCATCTATTGAGTGAGGCCCTATACCCGGGTCTGAGCGTAACTTAGAATTAGAGGAGTTGTGTAGCGGTGTCACTCTGGGATATACTTCCTGTCTGGCTATCGTGAGAACTCCAGCTAGAGTCTGTTATCTTCACTTGTGTCTTCACACCTAGTTGATTACTCGACTGTTGTGGAGATGCTGTGGAGGGGGCCATAGCTCTAGTGTCCATTGACTTCTAGGTTCAGGAAACCATCCTTGTGAGGTTGCATATACTTGACCTTGAATCTAAAATGTTGAACCTTTGCTAGGGCACAAAGGGGGATGTGTGCAGCTTTATAATCCTTATCTTTTGCTTAATAAAATCAAGCACAACCAAATTGAAAAAACAAAAAAATTAAGGCAATTTTGAGTCATTTGTTTTTCTTGCAATCGTCAAACTCTTATTTTTCAAAAATAAAAAAATAATAAATCAAAAACAAAATTCGCAATGTCAGACTTTTCCAAGGTCAAATGTCTAACCAAAAATAACAATTTGACATTTTTCTCAAGACGTTTGTGCGCATGTCGCTTGAAAACCTTCACCCCTCACTTCTCCCAAAATAAAGGATCTTTCTCCAACAAACATTGTCACTGCCCTCAATACCAAAGTAAACCTTTACACTGGGGCAGATTGGCTTGGCCAAAAGTTTTCTCGCTTGCGCTAGTAAGGTGATCCCCGAATCCATTGAGACGAAAAAAAGAGAGGAATAAATAAAAAACAAAACAAAAACAATAAAAAAGAAGCAGTTTACTAGATTGAAAACCTGAAAGGACGGTCTAGAAAAGAAAAAAAAAGAAAAAAGAAAAAAGGACTCATGTTGAGGTCATCCAGTCGCAGAATTAATCTTTTGAAAATAAAGCAATCAAAATTTGAAATGATGTGTGGCCTTCTTTCCTTTATCTAAAAAGCAAAAATATATCCATTGTCACCCCATTTGAGCCAAAAATAAATTCTTTTTCAAACATTTTCCCAAGCAAGTATTATCATCAGGTAGGAGTCAACTTAGTGTGTAAAGAGCACTCAATGATTAAATGAAAAAGATTCATCAAGAAAAATAACAACAAAAAAGAACAAAAGAAATCATGTTAAACAAATGGAAGAAAATCAAAGTTCAAGAAAAAAAAAAGCAAAGTGCTCAAAAAAATCAAATAGTTGATGCAATGCCTAGTTGATAACCCTTGTTTCAAAACAAATATAACCAACAAACATTCATTTGGGCCTTTATATCCTTTCTTTCAATACCTTTAGCACCCGGCCACGTTACAAGCCTAATAAAGTCCACGCAAATTGAATAGTGATTGCTCAAATTTTCATAAAGCTTAATTTTGCGATGAGGCGATTTTCACAGTGTTGTAAAAAAAAAGTTGAAAATGAATGAACGAAAAAAAAGAGAGGAAAAAGTAATGTCTCAGGAAGAGGGGATGATCCTACCATCTAGACAGAAGCACACAAAAAGAGAATCAAACCAATTGGGTTCATCCTTTTAGCCAATCCTCTTCATGCCCACCACCTCTTCCAAACATAACCCTATGCCAAAAAAAAACTGGGGCAGCTTGGTGAATCTCATCATGCATCTTCGCCCTCGAATTCATCAACCCATAATCTCATGATTGGGGCAGCTTTACGGATCTCCCTTGAATTTTCACCCTAATTTTCATGGATCCAAACCCCAGCTCATTTTTCCAAACACCAGACCGGGGCAAAATTTTGGTGTATCGTGTTTGTCTTGACACTCACGTATTACATTTCCTTTGAGGATTGTAATGCCCACGTACCTGTCCCAACAAAAAAAATAAAATAAACAACTCTCATTCTCTTCAAAACCATGCTCTTGCCAACAAACTCAAGCATGTGTGCACTGATGTCAAGAAATAGAAAGTCAAACACATAATCATATTTGACATTAGACCTCGAATATATGACATGCATCACTTTCACAAAACATTGAAAATAAAGACCAGTTTGATGATTGCAAGCAAGATGAGTGACTAAAAAAAAACGAAATACAAAACAAAGCAAATTTTTTTTATCAATCCATCAAAAGAAAATCTTTCGGATCGAAACCCTCTTCATTCATATGAATGGTTATCGAATCCTTCTTCAAAAAAATACAAAAAGAGTAGCATCAAGATTTTGACACATTGTACTGAGAGTTTCAACGCCTCGATATCTTTTCAAAAAAAAAAAAATTAAAAAAAAAATTAAAAAATCAAAAATCAAATTTCTATGAAAATTAAAAAAAAAAAAATTCAAATTTCAAGAATTTTCAAAGTCTGAAAGCCGAGCTTTATCTGGCATTTTTAGTTTTTCCGTGTTACCGGCCCTCTGCTTGGCAATGGCCGGATTTAAATTTTTGTTCTGTGAGTTTGGCCCTCTGCGAGGCAATGGTCAAATCCAGGTTTTAATTTTCTGTTATCGGCCCTCTGCTCGGCAATGGTCGCATTTAAATTTCTGTTCTGTGAGTTTGGCCCTCTGCGAGGCAATGGTCAAATCCAGGTTTTAATTTTCTGTTATCGGCCCTCTGCTTGGCAATGGTCGGATTTAAATTTTTGTTTTGTGAGTTTGGCCCTCTGCGAGGCAATGGTCAAATCCAGGTTTTAATTTTCTGTTATCGGCCCTCTGCTTGACAATGGTCGGATTTAAATTTCTGTTCTGTGAGTTTGACCCTCTGCGAGGCAATGGTCAAATCCAAGTTTAAATTTTCTGTTATCGGCCCTTTGCTTGGCAATGGTCGGATTTAAATTTCTGTTCTGTGAGTTTGGCCCTCTGCTATGCAATGGTCATTTGGTCATGATTTGCTTCATTTTTGTTCGCTTTCTTTCATGTTTGAAACCCAGACAAAATTAGTGTTTCTATCTTTAATTAACTTTTACTTAGATAATACGAAAATATTACATTTTCATATTATCCAGTAAAATCTAAGTAAAAAGGGGCAGCTGTCAACACCCAATTTCGTCCGGGTGAATAAATAATAGGGTTTGTTTCTATTTTAGTCACATTTTATTTTTGTTTTATTTATTTATTTTGCGTTTTTAATTTTTAGTTTACTTTTGATTTAGCTCTTTAATTATTATTAGATTTTATTTTATTTTGAAAAAAAAAAGAAGAAAAAACGAAAAAAGAAAAAAGAAAAATAAATAGTAAAAAAAATAATAAACAAAGGGGAAAAGAAAAAAGAAAATAAAAAATAAAAAAAAAATAAAAAAATACTATTTCGTTTTACTATTTGCACCCCCAAATTAATTTTTTTAACCGAATGGCCCAAAATAATCTCATTTTTTTACTTCTTCACTACTTATTTTTCTTCTCACCCCACTCTCCACATCACCTTCCACATCATCTTCCACATCACACTCCACATCACCTACCTTTTTCATTTTACTATTACATTTTATATATATACATATATATATATATATATATATATATATATATGTATGTATGTATATATATATATATATATATATATATATGTATATATATATGTATATATATATATATACATATATATATATATATATTTTTTTTTCTTCATCCTAATTTTTCTAATTTTTCCACTTACTTTTTTTTATTATATTTTATTTCACCTAATTTTCCCACCAACTTTTTATATTATTTCCTTCACTTAATTTTCACATTAACTTTTACTATTCATTATATTTTATTCTTTCCACCAACTTTTTATATTATTTCATTCACTTAATTTCCACACTAACTTTTACTATTTACTATATTTTATTTCATCTACTTTCTCCACCATCTTTTTATATTATTTCTTTCACATATTTTCCACATTAACTTTTTTCCATTCATCTTTTTATTATATTTTATTTCACATAATTTCTCCACAAACTTTTTATATTATTTTCTTCACTTAATTTCCACATTAACTTTTACTATTTACTATATTTTATTTCATCCACTTTCTCCACTAATTTTTATATTATTTATTTAACTTAATTTCCACATTAACTTTTACTATTTACTATATTTTATTTCATCCACTTTCTCCACCAACTTTTTATATTATTTCTTTCACTTATTTTCCACATTAACTTTTACTATTTACTATATTTTATTTCATCCACTTTCTCCACCAACTTTTTATATTATTTCTTTCACTTATTTTCCACATTAACTATTACTATTTACTATATTTTATTTCACCTAATTTCTCCACTCACTTTTTATATTATATCTTTCACTTATTTTCCACATTAACTTTTTCAATTTTTCCACCCATTTTTTTAAAAAAATTATATTTTATTTAACACTTTCTTCATCCTTTACTCTATAAATACCCATATTCTCTTCACTTCATTTTTACACACACTTACTTACACATTTCCATAATATCCATTTTTCTTCTCTCTCTCTCACACACACCTACACATACACACACTTTCATAATATCCATCTTTCTTCTCACACACACAAAAAAAAAAATCTCTTCATCCAAAAACTCTACTTCACTTTTCCATCAAATCTCATACCAAATTTCTACTCTAAGTTCATCTTCTTTACCTCTCATCCACTTCTTCTCACAACATATTTCAATTGAACTACATTTGTTTTCTCAATCCAGGTATTTATTCTTTCATCTCCCTTTCTCTTTAGTTTGAATTATTTTGTTAAAATTTGCTTTTTGTTTGAATTTTACGTTTCCAAAATTATTTTACTGGTTTTATTCTACTTTTTCATTTATAATTTTTTTATAAAGATCTTAAAAATATATTGATTATCATGTCAAGTCTCGGATTTGCTTGATAATTGAATTTTTCATAATAATAATTTTAATTATCATGTCAAGTCTCGGATTTGCTTGATAATTGAATTTTTCACAATAATAATTTGGATTGTCATGTCAAGTCTCGGACTTGCTTGACAATTATGTTTTTCCTAATTATTTTGATTATCATGTCAAATCTTGGATTTGCTTAATAATTAAATAGAAAAAATTAAAAAAAATATAGTTTTCTTGTAAATAAGTGTAAACGTCTATATGATTCCTTTTGTCCTTTTAATTTTTTTTATCATATCTATTACTTTAAAAATTATAAAAAAATACAAAACTCTTAAAAATCACAAAAATAATTTTATCTTTTATTTGTTTCATTTCTAGCTCATTGTTCATGACATGACATTTTTTAAATAATTCAAAAAAATACCAAAAAAATATAAAATCCTAAAAAAAAACCCTAAAAATATCTTCATTTACAAACAAATTTCCAATCAATTTTTCTTTTCAAATAATTTCTCAAACAAATCATTTTCAAACAAATTTTTGCCAGAACTACGTGATCCTTGATTCTTCATCAAAAGTGGAGATTCGTAGGAGCAAGGCAAGTCTTTGTCAGGTTCACTTTTCCAAAAATTCAAATCTTTTCCAATATGATTTTCTCAATAATTTCAGATAAAAAATACAAAAAAGTATTTTTGTTTTCTTTAGAATTTTATTTTTAGGGAAATTAAACATTTTGCAAACCACATCAAATTCGCGTATTTAATTAAAGGTACTGCCTTAGGGCAGGCGTTGTGGGGTGCTAACACCTTCCCCACACGTAACCGACTCCCGAACCCGAATTTCGGTTTTCGCAGACCAATGCCTTACATTTTATGGTTTTTCCGTAATTTTCCAGAATAAACTATGGTGGCGACTCCAAAAACTTTCTTTTCCAAAACTCTTTTTTTTTTCAAAATAAGTTTTTTCTTTTTTTGGATCGTCGTCCTCCCGTCGCAATTCCGGTTGCGATAACATTAATGAAGGAGTCGAATTCGTAAATACATGAGAGTGAATAGGATAAGTCAGAAACCCTAACAACATAATCATTCCATATTTTATACACCAATCACCTATGTATTCTTTAAGTCAATTGCTCAACACTTGGATTCATGTTTATTTTTCTGCATTGCAAAACCTAAAGCTTTTGTTCTCAAGTCTTAAATAATCAACAAATCACATGATTGGTTAGGTCTGTAAGTCTCTAGGGAAAACGATATTTGGTCTTACCATTTATATTACTTGATACAATTCGGTAGACTTGCCGGAGTCTTAACATATATCTGAATCAAGAGATTTGACTAAAATGAACATGGCCACCCTATTTGGAAAACTAAGAGAACATGAACTTGAACTTTCGAGATTGAAAAAAGATGAAGAATAAGAGAGAAAACATATAATTACTCTCAAGACAGTAAGCAAAACAAGATCAAGAAGACATGTTGAAGAAGATGATTCTGAAACTAAAAAATCAGAGCTTGAAGCAATGAATTTTATGGTAAAAATGTTCTTTAAATTTTCATGAAGTTCAAAAACAAAACCAATTTTGATTTTGCAAGTAATACAAGAACAAATAGGAGGAAAGGAAAAGTACAGCTGCTCCAACATGCTATGAATGTGGTAAAGTTGGACACATCAAACTTGATTGTCTAGTAACAAAAATGAAGCAAAAGCTAAAGGATAAAAGCAGCTAAGACAATACGAATCACAGGAAGAAAATGGCTTACATAGCCTGGGAAGATAGTGCTTAAAGTTCTCCATCAAGTGATTTAGATGAAAATCTTGTTCAGGAAACAAGTATGTGTTTGATGATAGGTTCAATTTGTTCTGAAAGCAGTGGTAGTAGCTTTGAAGATGAATCCATTGAAGACATGTATTACCAATTACTTGATGCCTTTTAGGAATTACATGGTGAAGCTATGAAAATGCAGCACCAAGTAAATAAGCATAAATGTGAGAAGAGGTGCTTAAATGATAGAATAGAAAATATGCACAAAGAGAATGAAAGCCTAAAATATGAATTGGAAAGTTTGAAGAATTCACCTAGGCAAAATATAAAAGAGAGTGAGGTGAAAGTTCAAGAATGTACAAATTGTCCACACAGTTAAAGAGAATTAAATATCTAATAAACACATCGTCAAAATTTACTTTAGGTAGCTCTAACCTTGAAGCCTTGGTAGGATCTCAAAGGAGTGTTCTTAATAAGGAATGTATAGGCTATACATGGAAAAATAGTAAAACAAATGCTAGGAAATTAATTGATATCAGCAAACCATTATCTATAGCTCGTTTTTACTGTAACAATATTGGACATTGTCAAAAGCATGTTATTATAAGAATGTTGGAGTTCTAAGGGTAAATTCAAGTGGACTCCAAAGGAATCACCATAAGTAACTAACACCAAAGGACCTAAATTCATATGGGTACCTGCATCCAAACCATTTAACTGTTTTGCAGATAACTAAGATGATTTGAAAATGCATTGACTCACGGAAAAACACAAAGCTATAACATAAGTCTCATTTCAAGCTTGTTTCTATAGTTCTTTCCATGTATACGCTTTTATCATATGTGCTGCGTGGTTAATGTTCAACATGTGTTTTACATTTTATTTAGATTCTTTAGAAGAAGAGGGCAAAAAAGAAATCATATACCCTTTTGAAGGAATTGAACATCTTCAATAAGACTTCTTCCAAATCATATATCTTAGTCCTATCAAGGATAAGCACAATGAGAAGATGACATACTTCACAGTCACTTCTTCAGTCCTAAGATAGTGAAGATTATGAAGCAACAAATGATGGCTCTTTCGAGAGAAGATCACAGAAGATAGAACACCAATGAAATATGAGTCTAACCCACATAAGACATTGATACCACCTTCAACCCAAAACCTTAGAATAATGAGTTTATGAATCTTCATATATGATGCTCACCGTTGTGATTTTTACTTAATATGAAATTTAAACCTACACTTAGATTCCTAACAACATGAGAGATTGAGAGAAAGAGAGTGATTTGTAGATTTTAAGACAACACAATAATACATTTTCTTAGAAGGATTCATATAGAAAACATAACATTAATAAAACATGAGTACAATCAATAAGATATTGATATTACATTTCTAATTTAAAATCATTAAATAATGAGTCTATGAGTTTTCTAATATTTAACTTTATTTATTTATTTTTAACTAAGACTTAACTTTGAAAATTTGGCCTTAGAGAAAATTATATCAACCACTGAAATGTGCAACATCTAAACCGATGTTAGGTGAAATTTATACTTCTGTTAGATAATTGCACTAGTGAAATTATACCAAAATTTGCTTCAAGTGTCTGCATTTCCAGGTCACTCAAGTAGGTTGGTTATTACACACGAATCACTATATGGGTTATCGAAATTTGTATATTTGCACTTTCTTTATATGATTATAGCCTCATGAACAAAAATGTTACGAAACATTAATTCTTAATATAAAATATTTTAAGTTGACTTTTAACATCATCTATAATATCTATGTTCTTGAATTATCCATCAATATAGATATATTCAAGCGATTAAACTAATAAAGTTTTTCGTCAATTTTAGAAAGAATGAACTGTTCTTTATAAATTGAAATTATGTTATTTGTAAGTTAAAAATAAATATCTTAGAAAATTATGTAAGAGAGTTTTTATAAGGCATAAATAATTATAACTTACGGAAAAACTCATCTTTTAAATCTTATTTTTACTTTTTTGAAAATATTTATAAAAAAGATTTGCCAAACTAGATCCTAATAATTAATCTAAAACTAACAAAGTTTTAGTCAGAGAACTAATTAGTACTTTGTCAGATATGTTGAACATATGTTGATAAAATGTTGGTGCTAAAAGCTTGTCTGATCACTGAGCTTAATAAGTTTAGTCTTATCATTCAGTTAACACTGTTTTTCTTTTGCCTTTTCCACTTTTTTTGTGTTGTTTAGTTCTGCTCGGCCCCACTTGTACTCACTGATAGATTTATTTTCTGGACTTAAGTACATTCACAGATTCTGTGGCATCCAGACACATGATTTCCTACGATCTCTTAAGAATTCTTGTCATATGCAGCACTGTTTGAAGAAATTTAGATGTGGAATTTGTTGGATGGATTTTAAATACTGTAATATCTTATAAACTGGTTGACTTAGTTCTAAAATATGTATGCATATATGAAAGTTGTCTAAGTTATATGTTTAAATCTAGACCGTTTTAGTTTTAAACTTCTGTACATTCAGAACTGCAAACAATATTACAATAACTTGAATATAACATTTTAATTTGAATTTGCTATTAATTATGCTGTGTACTGATTTCTGTTAGAGATTATCGACTAATGATGATAGGACGAAGTAGATGGCCCATCAAAATGAATATATCAACATTAAAAGTAGAAATTCAGAAACGAATAAATTATACAGTATATAAATATAGTTTTATTTAACTTTGTTTATACTTTTCCATCTTTATCTTATTTGTGATATACTATATGTATCATACTTTTATCCAAAGCTGTGTAAGAAAATGTGTCAGATGTCAGTTGGATAAGATTGAGTTCTGAAAGCAGGTTGGATAAGTGTTTGCAATATCTTCAAAGAAAGTTTCCAATTTGACAGAATGTGGGTGATTTAGTCTTAGTAGCAGCAATTTCCCATTGACATTTCAGAGGGTGATCCTTCAAACCCAATTAGGAGATCTAAATTATTAGTATGTCTTTACTAATAAACTGTGTATATGTGAGGAAGGAAGCACAAGGACAATGGTGAAACCTCACAGTTCAGCATTTTCAGAGGAATCATTATGAAGCACACTAGCTCACTGCTCTGATCTTTTTAAACTTCATTTTGTCACATGTTACTAAGTTGAAACTTTAGAAGCTAATAAAGATGAATTGGTGAAAAGAGTGTAATGAGTAAAAGGTAGAGTGAAAAAGCTGTTTGCTATTTGCTTTATTGACAGAGTGGATAACTCAAATTCTGTTTCCACTGTAAAATTTTAATAGTTTTGGTTGAATAAGGAATTCAGTGGATAGAACAGTGCTGCTGAAGATGGAGGAAGTATTTGGGGGTACATGATTTGAAATGGGAAGGAATGATCAAAAGAGATACAAATTTTCTGTCAACAATGAAGCATTCATTTCATATAGTTATTTTGTATTCTGTTATTATGCAGAAAATATCAGAAGCTTTTTTCATTTGTATTGTCAACAATGGTTCCTTTTTATATATTCCTTGATTCCTTACTCTCCTTTTTTTTCATTTTGAACCATTAACTGAGTTGAATAGCAGTAAATCATGTAGATATTTGTTTTCTGTTTTGTGGGGATATGAATGAGAAAAATCATTACAACCAGACAAAGATGTAGCTCAGAAGAAAGAGTAACAAGTCCCCCTGCAAGAGTATAACTGAGCCAAAATTCTTTGAGAACAATCTGGAACTAACAGTTTGTAAACAATCTGTTATACAAAACTGATAATTTTACAGTTCCCAGAACTGAAATTTTCAACCATTAACCATTTTCATCTATATCTATCTTCTTTCCAGTCATGAACTTCCATACCGAAAATTTGTCGCCTGCTTCTCTTATTGGCAGTGGCATTTTGTCATATTTTGCCATACTAAATTATGACAGTCACACTCTTTTGAACTTCCTTAAATACCTTTGATTTTGTGTTTTATAGTTATCTCATGCAGTGTATTTTAAGATAAGGTTGTTGTGAATTGTTTGGTTGAGTTCATGGATTTACTGATGACCATAGCTATTTGTGGATATTATGTTTTCAAAATGTATGCTTGGTCATTAATCAACCAAGAATGATAAGCCCCATCATCTACCAACCTTTCTATACCATATACACATTTTGCTTATCTACATTGCTATTGTTGGTTCCTCTTAAACAAAACTAACAAATAACATGCAAACAAATGAACATTTTTAGTAATATTTTAAGAATTAACCAACCTAAGGTGCAGAGAGAAGCATGTTTTCAGCTATACAACAAAAGGGATAAGAGTGTCAGTTTATATGGTTCTATTGTTTTTATACAATTCAAAATCTCCTTTAAAATATAAAATATTACTGTAACATGTTAACAAAGAGACAAAGGGTATTTTTTCACTAATGAGAAATGGTGGTCACAAAATATGTAAGGTAAAATGGAATGAAGGCACATTAGTACAAACCACTAACAAATAATATCAACTCCACCAGCATCACACATTTACGTTCTTCCAAGGAAAGGATAAGATAATGGATCCTCTTCCACGTGTCACTTCCACATGGTACGTAACGATAAGGCTACCATTCAAAATTTTCCTTACTCGTGTGGACAATATGCTGTAATGTCATCACTTATAGAATCCAACGGTTGTAACATGTCAGGAAGGAATCCCTTTCATTTGAAACCATTGGATTAGTACTGAAGAAATCACACTATTATATATAGCAAGAAGGAGAAGAAGCTTGGCAAGTGATTGAGAAGTAAGAAGGTGAAGGAAATGGCTTCATCAATGATCTCGTCTCCAGCTGTTACCACCGTTAACCGTGCCGGTGGCGGGATGGTGGCTCCGTTCACCGGGCTGAAGTCATTGGGTGGGTTCCCAACGAGGAAGACAAACAATGACATAACTTCGGTTGCAAACAACGGTGGAAGAGTGCAATGCATGCAGGTAAGAAATGTATCTAGAAATAGATAAAGATTGGATATTTAGGGTAGAAACTGAAATTATGATATGATGGGTGGTAGGTGTGGCCAACAATTGGGAAGAAGAAGTTCGAGACTCTGTCTTACCTGCCAGACCTGACTGAGGAACAACTGGGTAAGGAAGTAGACTACCTTCTTAGGAGCGGATGGATCCCTTGTTTGGAATTCGAGTTGAGCCATAAGGTAAGATTCTTGGAAGTCCTTTTGGTTGAATTTTAGTTTTTAGTTTTCTTTCGTCAACTCGACTATAGATAAGGTCAAATTATAATATATATAAGATATAAATCTAATTTTAGAAGCTGATTTATGGAATTGAGTTAATATGATTGTAATGATACGAGTTGTTTTGAGTATTTACAGGACGCTTTCCCACACCGTGAGAACAACAGGTCACCTGGATACTATGATGGAAGGTACTGGACCATGTGGAAGCTGCCTATGTATGGCTGCACTGATTCTTCTCAGGTTCTCCAGGAGCTTCGGGAGGCCAGGACTGCCCACCCCGACGGCTTCGTCCGTATCGTTGGATTTGACAGTGTTCGTCAAGTCCAGTGCATCAGTTTCATTGCCTACAAGCCACCTGGCTACTAAGTTTCCATTGTTTGTTGTTTGTTTGTACTTAAACCAATTTCCCATTTCGTTTTCTCTTTTTGAGATTCCATCACCCTGTAATTTTGGTTTCTGTTTTCGGACTTCATTGCAAATGAAAGGATGAGAACTAATGAATAAGCTGTTGTGTTTTGTCTTTTGTTCTAAAATGACTTTGTAGTTTAATGATTTTACTTCTTAAAGTTTAAGAAAGGAACTCTTTTAAGTCATTCAAGTAAACATCATAGTTGAGCTTGGCCTAATGACACATCCCGTTCTACTTTCATTAATTCATACAAAAGTTTCATTCAATAATATCTCTAACGCGGTAATTAACATAATGTTATTTCAACGTATTGAAAAAACTTTGTGTTTTGTTATCCAAGAAAAGAAGTTCATCACTCAATTTAAGAATGTGTTGCAAGGAAACTACTGAACTTTTAAAATCAAACATGAAGCCCATAATTCTTGGAAACACTGATATTTTGTATAGTATACAGCAACAGACAACCAGTAACTACCAAACCGTTCTGTTAATTGGTTCAAAGAAAGACATCAAATTCAATTTTTCTTTCTTAGTTTCATAAACTATGCTTCCCAAGAAATAGCCAGAAACCATTTAGTTGTGCCATTTCTAATTCTTCCAACTGCTTTTTTCAAATTATGATTGCAAAAGGGCACAGAAAAACACAAACATATTTGGTCATGCTCTCTAATAGTACAATATTTCTAGAATTGTCAGAATCTGATACATAGCTCACGATGAATATCAACATGATTCTCTTGCCTGTTGTTTGTTTGCAACAAATTGATATGGATTAGCAACTAAAATATCAATCACTTGGAGGCTTGTGAGTAGTAATAGGTAACATATCTCAACTCCTTTTAGGTTGCATTAAAGCTTAGACTGGACCCTTTTGATAGCTACATTTGTGAACAAGGATACTAGAGAAAAAGATAAGTTTCTCCTCCTTTTCTCTCATGGCCACATCATATATATTCAAAGTCAATAGAGAATATACAAATCTATGGGATTTTACTTTTTCAATGTAAATACTAACTCTAGAATCTAGTTTCTTCAAACTTTGTTTTATAAATTTTTTAGAATATTAGTTCTTCGTCAATCCAATTCTTAACATTAAGTAGATTAAATAGGTGAACTTTCAATTCCCATTATGTTATTTCCAATGTGATAAAAACCCATATTCATTTTAGAGATTATAGGGTGTTTAGGTGATTAATCAAGCTCAAGAAATACACAAATTCAAGAACCTAAAGAAAAGCAAGTAAAAGGCACAAAAAGCAAGTAAAGTTAAACTCTAAAGAAGAAAAATCACATGACAAAACTATAACAAGAATAACACAATAAAAGCTTGTAATAAGACTCAATGGAAACACTTAAACATACAATAAATCTAGACAATATACTCATACCAAGATGATTAGGATCCTAGAAATCTAGAATCAAATCAACATGCAAATTTGACCATTTTTCTTCTCCACATGTGATAAAGATCTCAGCCAACTAATTTTTTTAGGCTTTAAAATTGTTTAGAAACACATGGCTAAACTCAAATTAGGCAAAAAAAAAAAAAAAACTAGTTTTGAAATTGATTCTAAAATGCTAAACATTTTAGGGTTGCTTGAGGTCGAAACTATCCCAAGCAAACCCTAATTCATGTCTCACACACAAAACTATAGTTCTAAGCCCAAAGCCCAAATACAAGACCCACAAATGTTATATTGCTTGGCCCAAAATACAAGGCCTAATACAAACCTATTCTACTAATTACAGACAATGTTGGCCTATGAGATTAAGAGCTTGGGCATACTAAAAGCTCAGTTGAAGCCCACTCTTTTTATATATGCCTGACCATAGCTTTTGTGGTTGGTCTCTTGGCTAGGAGTTTTTCATCATCCTCTCGCTCTTCAAAAGGATTTATCCTCAAATCTGGAGGATCTTCCTCATCACCTATGCTACTTGCAAAAAGAATAAGATAACTAACATTGAAAATAATATTCACTTCATATTTAGGAGGCAGGTCTAGCCTATATATGTTATTATTAATTCTCTGAAGGACTTGAAAGGGACCATCCCCTTAGGAATTTAGTTTGAGCTTCCTATATTTTTGAACTTGAACCATGGGAAAGGTACAAAGTGTAACACCCCAATCTTGGGAGTCACTTAAGCTTATTAAAGACTTAAAAATAATTCGCTTCAACATTTGAAATTTAGTAAATTAATAACTTATTACAACTTCAAATAATAATTATCCATAACCAAAATAACTTTAAAGAGTATCCAATAAAAATGATTCATCCTTTTCACAAAAATAAGAAATTGACTAAACTTTGTAAAATTCCCTCGTTTGTCCCTCTCTCGATCATCTACACAACTCCAAAATTATCTAGATTCACATTTGCTCTAGCTAATTTCTTCAGTGGCTCACATCACACATAATAATGTCACACAAAATCCTCTTTATGGTCTAATTTCACACAAACTCTTGTCACACAGACTAATATCCCGACATGGTGGTTGAGAAGTTCTGTATACACAATTAGGGACCTATTTCCCATATAGGGCCAACAACTTTCCACTCTTTAACGCATCTCACAGACTAGAGAGTACGATACTCAAACCCACTCTTACCACCTCAGACGATCTAAAGAGTGCTCCTTCCTAACACATAAGAAAAATAGAGACCCTAATCTTAAGGGTATCACATCCTAGATCACTTCTCATTCTTGAACACATCAAGAATAACCCTCTAAGTATATCATAACTCACAATTGGCTCACACACAATTATCTATCCTCTAACTAGTCGCGAAATCACTCCAATTATCTAGTGATTTATCTTCAACCCAAAATATTCAATTCAATGCTAAGACGACCATACAAAATAGTATAAAAAAAAGCATTCCAAGAGACTCATGATTATTCGCACAACAATATCACACATTATAATAGATACACATTGTTAACCCAAAGTCTTTAAACCTGTAATTCAACCAAACATAAATGAATCATAATACTAATACCACAAACTGCAATGAAATCGTTAAGCACCCTATATAACTTGACAATTAGATTTATAAGCTATACTAACATATTCTTACGTAATTTTCACATAAACCGACACCTAAAATCCATGATTAGTTCAAAATAATGCCCAAAAGTTGACTAAATACACCAAATAAGTTTAAACAGACACAAACAACATTTTGATAACTCTTTTTCATGTTAAAACAATGTCTTTTTCAATGTGAAAACACATTCCCCATACCATAAATATTATCCATCAACAACCACTAATCAGTTTACCTTAACTAGCTTAAATAAACCTAAAAAAACATAACTAAACGGATCAATCATAAAGTACATAACAACTACATGATGAAGAAGCTCCTTCAACATTGTTGATGATACTCCTTGGTGATGAGATGACATAGCGGAAGCATGAAGAAGATATGTTGGAGTGGCATGAAGTTGTGGATTGGTGAAGCATCCTTGGAAGAGGTTGGAACATCCTTAAAGGAAAACGAAGAAGAAGCTTAGAAAAGAGACTTGCGACTTGAAATTAAGAAACTAAAATACGAAATCAAACACTAATTGAAAACGATTGTTCACTAGCTAAATTACATGCTTTCAATCACATATTAACAACAATTACCCACTCCTTTAAGCGAAGATGAACTATGTTTCCATAAAAGCGAATTAAGCAAACCCAATTCTCATATCGAATCAATTCTGCACCACATAGTTTCGTCAACTAAGCGAAGATTTAAACACCAATTAGGTAACTAAGCGTGTACCCAATTGCAAGTGCATAAAAAGATTCAATAGCAGCCAAGTTAGAGCAGCAAAAACACAATTATGGTTCGTAAATCTCATGGAAAACGTTACAATTTCAGTAATGACCAACCAAACACACTTAAGCTATCATTAGAACGAAATTAAAGCAGCAAAACGAAGATGAAATTGAAGCAGTAACACACATAACATAAGATAATTAAACTGCATGTAATTAGAAAGTGAAAATGCTAAGCAAAGGGGAAAACGAAATGGAGAAAAAGAAATTCAAATGCAATGCGAAAACGAAATGGAGAAAACGGAATTGAAACAAGGAATGAAGTGTAGATTAAGACAAAAATGAAAATAGCAAAACAGAGATAAACGAAATTGACACAAGAGTAGAAAACGATAATTAAATTCACTAGTAAAATCGGGATTCAATACAATAGAGGAAAATGGAAGAAAGGACCTAAAACCCCGAAAAGGGGGTGGAGGGGGGTGTGGAGGGGCTGCAAAAACACAAAATGGGGGAGGAGAGAGACTTGAAATCTGATTTTGGGTTTTAATATACCCCAAATTACAATTCCACCCTTCATATGGGCTTCTACAAAAATTTACCCAAAAATGGGCCCAAAGCCATTAAAAACAAAATTCAAATATAACGTTGATGTGGATAATGGAAAATGACATGACCACACTCTTTTTGTCCCAAAATATGATTCCAAAATTGTGCTACAAATAATAATTGAAATAATTAGGCCCAAATAATTGAAATTAATTGAAATAAGAATTGATAGTCAAATTAAGCCCAAATAGTGAAAATGAGACAATAATGGAGAATTAAACACAATTCACTAATAGAATTCGGTGCGAAAAGCTAAGTGAATAGTACAAAATAATGATTCATCAAGAACTTAGGAAGAAAGGTTGAAATTTTCGTAAAGTTTCTTTAATAGTGAGTATATGAACGATATTGCTCCCAAGAAGACACTAGTGGAAAAATAACTTACTATGACTACCTATTATGACGGGTGGAAACCACTAGTCATAATAGGTTGACCGGTGGCAGTGTTATAATAAACATAAGACATATTATGACGTAGTTATGGACACGAGTCATAATATGCAACATGGAGGAAAACATGTAAATAAGTTCAAAATGTTTTATGATGGAATTATGGCACCAGTCATAATATGCAACGCAGTAGCAAACTTGTAAATAAGTTGAAAACATATTATGATGGTTAGCTAAACACTTGTCATAATACATGAGAATGGTGAAAAATTTTGGTAATGTATTATGACTGGTTTTGAAATACCTGTCATAATATCTCTTTAAATCTAATTTTCCCACTTCCTTATGTAATTTCAGTCCCATATATCTAACTCTAAAGGCTTTTTTCACTTTCACGTTTGCAAACCCTAATTTCTCCTCCCTTTGCACCCTCTCTTCTTCACTCTCGTTTGCGTTCATCACTGTCATTCAACCATGCGTTCATCACTTTCGTTCATCCCCAATTCCTAAATCCTCTCTTTCGTCGTTCATCATTTCTGGTGACCAAGCCATCTAAGTGGAGTCGGTCACCGTCGTGGAGTTTGCCGGTCATCGTCGTCGAGATCGCTGGTAACCTCCCTCAGTGTTCGTTCACGTTCCCCTTTCGAAGTAAGGGTTTTGGTCTGGTCAAGCATTAGATGTCCATCGCCAGTGATTCAACCCGCTTCAAAGAAAGCTCCATAAATCTTTGTTGGAGTGGAGGTAGGAGCTAACCTAGTTATACTCTGTTGTGTTAACTGAATGAAATATAAAATGGTTAGCTCTGGTTATTTGTTCTGGTTGATCATAAATAAAAGGGAATGTGGTGGGTGTTACAAATAGATGTTAGTAGTTGTGGGCCTAGAAGATGAGGTGATGGAAGCAGCTCCACACTTCACGCTAGAGTAGCTACATACATCAGAATCGAAGCAGTGGATGGAAGGATGAGTAAATTCTATGGTGCACGCCAAGTGTTTGATGAATGGTTAAGTGGAGGTTTGGTGAGTGTGTGAGGTTTCTCAAGCTCAGAAAGTCTTCCAAGGGGGAAGGAAGCTAGAGGAGGGAGTGCTGAATAAGCACAAGAAGAATTAAACTTTGAGGATAAGCCTAGAGTAAACTCAACAACATTTCTTTATCTCTTCAAAGTTGGATTTTACAAAGGAGAGTGCCTCTCTTTTATAAGTGAAGAGATGGCACTATTTATGATCTACAAAGCTCCTAAGAATGACAAAAGAAGTGTCTTGAAGACACAATTAAGCTTGGCCCACAAGTCTCACGCGAAACACATTAAAAACGTGTTTTAAAAGTTGAAATCTGGTTCCCTATGGCTGAGTGCCAGTGGTGGTGGCTAGGCGATTTTGCAATCCGGAAGCCAATATCCTTTGGTTTTCCAATCTGGAAGCTATTAGCTTCAATCCGGAAAACACTTCTTTTTTTCTCGTCTTTGACTCCTTTGCTTCCTTTGGCTCACCAAGCTTCTTTGGTTGATTGCCCATGGTCTTCAACCTTTTTTTAAGACCTACAGAACAATGCAAATGTATTTAGCAAAGTGAATCTTTTTAAGACTTGGATAAGGAAAGAGATTTTTGTTAAAAGTCTTTATTCAATTCCCTTTCTTAGTCTTAGTATAAGTTGATACTTCTTTGGATGAAAGTTCCTAGAGGAGTTGCCATCATGAGGCTTTGGTTGTTGCAACTGAACCTGAAAGGTTAGAGTTATAATATAAGGCATGAATATCTAGACGAGAGAAGCTCCATCTTTTCAAAAAATTGAGCACTTGGTGACTTGCAATCATTTTTGTGAAGATGTTGAAGGGATTCATTAGGTTGACCAAGGCTTTGTTTAAGCCTAGCCCTATCCCTTTTGTGAACATTCATGCGTCCTCCTAGAGCGTGAATAGACCTAAACTCTCTTTTATAGAAAACTAAAACACCACTTAATTTTTCATACAGTCAAGTTAAGAATATGCTAATTGTAACTACAATATCTTAACTCTTTGAAATAACACAAATTGAATCATTTGAACCTTAATAATGCCATCATGGGTTTTTTCATAATACAATATTAGAGAAACTTAAGGTTGCAACTGTAATGTAACTTGTGATTACATTAGAGAAAGAAAGAGATGGAGAGAGAATAAAATTATCAGAGTAATCATATGATGTAAGATGCTGGCTTGGCCCACATCCTCATTGTTTGATGCCTCTGCTGGCAGATTAATTGTACTCTTCAGTATGAGAAAGTAGATTCTATATTATTCCTGTCTCACTTTTGCCATGGGAATATCATTTTCTTTTTTTACATCTAAGGATGAATAATGAATTTCACTTTACATCTTTCCCTCTAATTCTTCTTGGTCAGTTTCTTACCCTTAAGCTGAATTTTATAAACTTTTGTTAGTATTTATTCATCACTCAAATGCACTTGATTACTATGAATCTCAGCACACAATTAGTTAATTTATGAAGAGTTGTTTCATACACCAGAAAATTTAGCATGTGTAATTAAGAAAAGTTTGCAGAAGTTAACTAGCTTTGTGTTAAGCTTAAGTTTTCCTTTAAAACTGGTGTGATTGTGCAGAAAAAGGGTTTCTATAAATTTTTCTACTAGAAAATGCATCTGTGTCATGCGTGATGCTAAAAAGTCTCCAGATATGGAAAATTTTGTAAGATTCTTCACTGCTATATGCAAACTGCAATGTTTGGCCTCCTATCTTGTTGTGTAGGAGTATCATTATGTTGCTAGCTAAATTGATAGGAAGTGGATAGTTTATGGAAGAAAGAGAAAAGGGAATAAAGCGGGGGAGAAACGCTAGGTAGTTATAACTACATTAGAAATTGGGCGGGAAATAAAGCTCCTATAAAAGAGCTATTGTATTATGATATAGAACACTTTTGAATTGTTAATGTAAAGACAAGATCACGTTTATCCTGTGGAGGGGAGAGTATTTGGCTCTCTTGGAGGTTGTTTAGTGTGCAGATACGATATTGAAATATAGAAATATACAATTTATACTTACTTTTCTGGTTGTTTAGTGTAAGCAAGTGCAATTTAGATATGTTTTCAATATAGAAACCTATCAATTCGGTCTGACCTACCGGATCAATGAGAGACAGTAGTCAGATGGAGTGAAAATTAAATGCGTTGGAAGGAAGAGTGGAGGGAAGATTTAACGTGATCGAGGGGCGAATGGAGACTATTGAGATGACAGTAGATGGATTGAGGGTGGAGACGATGGACTTACGTCAAGAGCTTAAAGAATTTATGCAAATGTTTGGAGAGAAAGGGCGAAATGACGAGAGCCATCAAGAGGAAGTCGAGATTCGGTGAATGGAAGTAGAGGAGGGCGAAGAGAAGGCGATGAATCAGAAGATCTGAGTAGCACACAACCAAACTGGGTGAAGAGGATCGAGTTACCAACCTTCGAAGGAATCGATCCGCTGGGTTGGCTTTCTCGCCCGGAGAATTTTTTTGAGATTCAGAAGGTGAAGGAAAGGAAAAAACTCCGATTGGCATACGTCTTAATGGAAGGGAGTGCGAGCTATTGGTTCCGCTTCTGGAAAGAGAAAACTCAGGTGCCGACATGGGAAGGTTTCGAGAAGCTCTGAAAAGGAGGTTTGAAGGACGAGACAGAGGAACCGTGTTCGAGAGGTTAGTGGCGGTCAAATAGAACAACACTGTCGATGAGTACATACAGGATTTTTGAGATGCTAGTGGTGCAAACAAAGGGCGTGAAGAAGAACCAACTCCTTGGGTATTTTTTCGTGGGTCTGCAAGGAGAAGTTCGAAGTCAGATTCGACCGCATAATCCCCGGGATTTGTTAACGCGCGAGATGTGTAGGAGGCGAGTTGAGGCGTGCAAACGATGGGAGGAACCGGAACCAAGAGCGGCTAGACGTGGGGGCGATATCAAGGTGGGATAAAAGATTATAGCCAGACCATATAGGCAGGATTTTCAGGAGGTTTTAAGGGAGATGGAAGAGGATGAAATACTCAAGAAGATAATAGAGAAGTAAGAGCAGATTCTAATTCCCATCCTGCTTTTACAGTAGACAACGACCGACTGCACTACAAAGGAAGGCTTGTGTTATTTGCTAGCTCAATATGGATTCCTAAACTCCTAGTTGAGTTCCATACTACAAATATTGGAGGGCACTCGGGGATATATAGGACTTATCGTAGGGTGGCCCAATCATTGTATTGGATAGGGATGAAGAAGGTTGTCACTGAGTTCATAACCAACTGCTTGGTGTGACAGTGGCACAAATACCTGGCATCTTCTCCTCAAGGATTGCTCCAACTGTTGCCTATACCGCAAGCTATTTGGGAAGAAGTCAGCATGGATTTCATAGTCTGACTACCAACATCATAGGGCCATGATGCGATTCTGGTAGTGGTAGATCGTCTAATAAAGTACGGTCATTTTGTTCCCTTAAAACATCCCTACACTGCCAAAACCATAGCATAGATTTTTGTTAAAGAAGTAGTCATGTTACATGGGGTGCCAGTGTTGGTGGTTAGTGATAGAGACCCTTTATTTTTGAGCTTATTTTGGAAAGAATTGTTCAGATTACAGGGCACACAACTGCAAATGAGTATTGTATACCACCCAGAGTCTGATGGGAAAACCGAGGTTTTGAATAGAATATTGGAGGGGTATTTGAGGTGTTTTTGTTCAGAACAACCCAAGAGTTGGAATATAGTTCTTCCTTGCACTGAGTATTGGTATAATACTAGCTATCAAGGTGCAGCTAAATGTAGCCCATTTGAAACCATTTATGGGCGAACCCTCATGCTCTTACTCGTTTCATTCCTGGAGAAACGACAGTAGAGGCTGTGGCTCAAGAGCTTTAGACACAGGATGAGGCGCTCAAACAACTCAAATTTCACTTGACAAGAGCACAAGAATTGATGGCTAAGTATGCTAAAAGGAAGAGGAAATCAGCCGAAGTTAAGGTCAATGATTGGGTGTACCTAAAAATTAGGCCTCATCGGCAAGCTTCCATGCCAACTAGGCTGCATCCCAAATTATCAACAAGATATTTTGGGCATTTTAAAGTAATACAACAAATTGGAAAAGTTGCTTTTAAACTGTTGTTACCTGAGACAACAAGAATTCATCACGTCTTCCATGTGTCAAATGAAGCTAGCAGTGGGCACAAAACAAGTTAAGAAGGATCTGCCAGATGAACTGCAAGCTGATGGCCCAATGTTCTGGCCACTCAAGATCCTTGACAACAGGCAGAAACAACGTGATGAAGAGGTCATATCAAAGATTTTGGTTCTGATAGGTTCTTTAATCAAGAACCTATGGAAAACTCGCTCCACACCCTCAAACAAACACAAAAACTGTAATACCTCTTTTATCTACTTTCAATCAAGAAAAGAATACAAAGAGCTTAACCTCCCCCTCTCAAGACAACAAGTCCTGACAAACAATTCTGTAAAGTAAAAAGTATTTCTACCCATCTACCCACAACTATTTATACAGGTTTAAGAGCTTCACCCCGCTCCCCCTAACTGCCAAGGCAGTTAGACCGACTAACTAACAATACCACCCTCAAAGCCTAACAATACCACCCTCCTCCGAAACAACCTTGTCCCCAAGGTTGAAGTCAGGGTACTGTTCCTGAAATTCAGCCGGCAATTTCCTCCAATCTCAGTCAATGTTGAAGAAGAAAGACCAAGCAACGGGTTCTCCTGCATAGGTTCGAAAAAGAACCTTCCAAGGAACTTATCCACGCAGCCACCATGGGGACCGAAGTTATTTTTGAGACAATTGTTGATGTACATGAAAATAACAAAAACAACAACATAAGCAACCCCAAACATATCAGCTTTGTAAAGATTAAAAGACTCATGCTAGGTGAAGTTTTTCTCTGTTTTGTTGTTCTTGGTTCTTCCACCACCAGTCTCAAGATCTCTTCTGACCTTAATTATTTTTCTCTAGATCAAACCCAGTTTCCAAGTCTCAATTTTTTTCTGTAATGATGCTTTATATCACAAAGTGGAGGCAAACTTTCTCTCTCCCAGAACACAAGGTAGTGCGCCTGCAACACTGCTCTGCGCCCCACTTTCTGCCCCTCTGTTAACTCACCAGTCCACTCACCAATTCACTCACCGCATGCCTCCTGCTCCACTACGTCCACATTCCACACTAAAACCCATGACCCAGTACCCGCCATTTTCAACAGTGCCTTTGGTTTCCCCAACTGTCTAGATGAAGCTGTGTCTCCCCTTATATTGACCTTCTCGCCCTCCACGACATACTTCATGGACCTCTCCTTCCATTTGATCACCATTTCTCCTAACTTTGCCAACCATGCAATACCCAGGACGACATCTACTCCTCCTAGCTCAAACACATAAAATTCCTCCTCGATGGTGGTATTCCCCAAATGTATCCTCACTCTCTTGCAACGTCCGCTCGTTGTTCTTCTGTGTCCATCACCGAGGCTCACAGTGTATTAGGACGTCTCGGTCACCAGCAGCTTCAATTCTTCCATCACTCTCCAGCTGATGAAATTGTGGCTGGTCCCACTGTCAATGAGGATCACCACCTTCCGTTCTCCGATTACTCCTGTCAGTTTCATGGTTTTTGGAGTTGTCAGCCCCTCCGCCAAACACGCCGACAACTCCATGGGTTTCGCTTCCTCAACTGGGTATTCGGTCGACTCTTCCTCCTCATCCTCCGTCAGAAGTAGAACGCGTAAACTCTTCTCCGAACACCGATGGCCTGGCGCAAACGGACCCCCGCACCGAAAACAACGACCTTCTTCCCGTCTTTTCAGAGATTCTGGGTAAGGTAAATTCCTTACCATTCGGTTTCTGTTGTCCTGACCGTTCGGTCTGTGACTGGCCTCTGACTCATCCATACCGTTCGGTCCTGCTTCACTCTCTACCAACAGCTGTTCATCCGCCACCTTCTTCGTTCGGTCCTCCAAAATCTTGGGGTCTTGTACAAACTCGTCCACCGCCCCCTTCCGTTTGAATGTCGCCGACCGCTCAACAACTGTTCCGAACCTTATTACTATCGCTTCCTTCAAACCATCCCAAGAACGATTCTTGGCTTTCTCCTTCCAGGCTCTGACCCAGAAACCCGCACTACCCTCCATGCTCATGCACGCGAGTCGCACTTTCTCCTCCTCCGCTGCTCCTCGAAGTTCGAAAAATATCTCTGCGTGATGGATCCAGTTCAGGGGATCGATCCCCTCGAAGATGGGTAGCGTCACCTGTTTTTGCCCCTCTAGTTGATTTTCGACCCCTCTTCCTCCGTCTTCCTCCTCTCCCCACCGCTGATTCTCATTAACGGAGCTATCATCGGATTGCCTGTCGTGGTGGTTCGTCTGCGTCCCGAGTACCCTCATTATCTGCTGCACGTACCGTCGTATCGTAGCGGTTTCCGCCTTAATCTCTTCTACCGTAATTTCAAGATTCTTCAAGCTTCCCTCGGTGTTGCTCGCCATTTCCGTCAACCCCTCTTTCGATCCGGCATGTCGAACCAAATGATAGGTTCTTTAATGAAGAACCTATGGAAAACTCGCTCCACACCCTCAAACAAACACAGAAACTGTAATACCACTTTTATCTACTTTCAATCCAGAAAAGAATACAAAGAGCTTAACCTCCCCCTCTCAAGACAACAAGTCCTAACAAACAATTCTGTAAAGTCAAAAGTATTTCTTCCCATCTACCCACAACTATTTATACAGGCTTAAGAGCTTCACCCGCCCCCCCTAACTGCCAAGACAGTTAGACCGACTAACTAACAATACCACCCTCAAAGCCTAACAAGTTCAATGGCAGGAAGGGGGAAAAGAAGGAGCAACATGGGAGGATGTGCTAACTATCTAGGAACAATTCCCAAACTTCAACCTTGAGGACAAGGTTGCACATTAGGAAATGGGTAATGATAGAAAGTGGATAGTTTATGAAAGAGAGAAAAAGGAATAAAGCGGGAGAGACACGCTAGGTAGTTATAACTGCATTAAAAATTGTGCTGGAAATAAAGCTCCTCTAAAAGAGCTGTTGTATTATGATATAGAACACTTTTGAATTGTTAATGTAAAGACATGATCACATTTATCCCGTGGAGGGGAGAGTATTTGACTCTCTTGGAGGTTGTTGAGTGTGCTGATACGATATTGAAATACATAAATATACAATTTATACTTACTTTTCTAATTGTTTAGTGTAAGCAAGTGCATTTTAGATAGGTTTTCAATTAAGAAACCTATCATAAATGGTATAACACTCTTCCACATTCTTTCTTTCATTTTTTTTTTCAAGCAAACACATCAACTGGACAAAACTAACAACACATTTACAGACTCTAAGTTTGCAACGATTCATCCCCACAAATATAGTTTCAAAGTTATACATGTCTATTGTTATTCGCTTTTATTATATATTGTTCATAACACGAGATCAGTATGGAAATACAAAAACTGACTTGTAAAAACTAAAAGCCTTTCATTATGTCAGAATCAAACAAACTACCATAATGCTTTATAAACATCTATCTAATCAAAAATAGATTTTCAGAATTTGAAAACTCTTTTAACTGTCTTTAAACATATATAACTATATTTTTTCTATTGTAGTGGTATTTATTTCTCACTTTGGGTCTTAAAAGTTAGATATATTTATTCGCTTTTGATTGCTTAAAGGTTTAAGTACATTAACTTACGTAAATAAACATATTCATAAACTAATAGTGTTAGCTAATAAATTTATTTTAAAAACCTTGTACTATAAAATATGTTTCTAAATATGTCTTAAGAAATATTTATATTTGATAAAAACTTCATTTTAGACAATACTCACTTGTTTCCTTTTTGGTGTGATCCCTTTCTTTACATCTCTACAAATATGATAGACTCCTAGTTCTGTGAACATGTTATTATTTTTGATAGATGAAGAAACATGATATTTCCATCTATAAACTAAGTTCATACATGTAAATATATTTATTACAATAATAAAAGCAATTTTTAATTCTTTATTTTTACCTGTTTAACTGTATGGTCTAACATTTCTTCTGCTAATGTACATAAGATTCCAATAAAAGCATCATAACTTTACATATACAATAAAATTCTATTACCTATTCATATTCCAATAAAAGAATATGCCCTTTCTATTTATGACCAGTGCTTTTAAGCTAGGAAGTGACTTACAATTGAATGTGAATAAGGCACTTAAAGAGGAGTAAACTGGGATTAACTTGCACCTAATTGAGACTGCACCAGCTGCTGAACTTGATACATCATGACTTAGGAAAGGCTAAACCTGTGAGCTGCTACCTGCTGTGGTAACTGAAGAATAACATTAGTCAAAAGCTACCAGTAGAAACAATCAGAAGTTGATAGGTATAAGTAAGGTAATTTGAGCTTAGAAGAGCAGTTTTGGATGGTTGTTGAAGGCTGAAGCATGCATAATAAAGAAGAACTAAAGGAGCTCTCGGAAGCTTAGAAGCATATACATTTTCACATCATTTTCCTCTCTATTCGCCATTGTTTGGATTGTTCTTAAGGAATTGACGTTCACTAGTATACAAAGATAGCTAGAGAGGTTAATCTTTATGTTTATTTTTTTATTTTTTCGTTTTTGATGTTCTTTTGTTGAAGTTGTGAACTGCAACTACATAGTTAATTATTCATTAGCATAGGTAATCTTGTCTTTGGTACTCATGTTTTTGATACTCATGTTTGAATATTCTAGTACTTTAGCTTTAGCATCATTTGCTTTCTTGTTTTAGTTTAGTTGTAATTAGAATTCTTAGTTTCAAGAGTATAATTCTGCATTAATAGTCTAGTTTTGTTTTTAGTTCCTTTGATAAGTTTAATTAGCATAGTTGTTTAGTTTAGCATAGGTAAATTCTGATTTTGTATTTCTCTTAACTTGCATTTTGTGGTTTTAGGTGCAGATATATAAATCAAACTCAGTAGGCATTTAAATTGAAGATTGGTGAACACAACAAAACCCAACTAGCAAAAGAGAACTTTGAAAGAATTTTGGTTTAAGCTGCAGAGTTGACCAAGGGGTTGATTTTTGTATTTGAGTACCAATTGTTATGTCAACTATAGAAAAGGCAATGAACACCAAAAATACACTTGCTAGTGAGACAAGGGTGATGAAAGACCGCATACACGATCAACTAAGCAAAGTGATCTAAATTGAACCTGTTATTTTGCTGCATTAATTTACTTGCCAAGGGAAGAATCAAATTCCACAAAACGAGTACTTGTTTGTCGAAGCCATCCATAATGGACAAGTTGCCAAGATTAGCATAAAAATATAATAATCACAATTTATAAATATGTTTAATTTGGTTTCAGCCCTCTAATTTTTTTAAACAAATTATACTTACACTGCCGAAAATGGACATTGTTTCAAGCCTTAACTGATTTTAGAATGCAGATTTTGTTAATTATTTCACAAGAAAATGAGTTACTTCAGAATTTCCATTTAAAATTATTAAGTGTAGGTACGAACATAGGATGATCTGACATATGCAATTAGAATAGTGATAAATTAATATTTTCAAGACTTCACTAAGCTTATTGTACTACATTTAATAAGGAAATTGTGTTTGAATGTCCATTTTTCTAGTTTTGCTAATTGTGCTTAATTTGATCAATAATTCTTATTTTAATTAATTTGAATGATCTAAGGCTAATTATTTTCATTATTAATTGCAGACAAAGTTTTGGAATATTATTTTGGGACTTCAAGAGGGCAAAAGCGTCAACAACCACTCTCCATATAAACGTTTTAGATTTAATTCAATTGTAAATTTGTAGTTAGTGAATATTGGACCATATATTTCTGTTAGGTTTAGTTTTAGGCAAAATTTTGGTCTTTTTGGGAGAGGCCAAAAGTGTGAACCACGTTTGATCTATTGTCTGAACCACATTTGATCTTTGAGAGACGATCTAGAAGTCACTTCCTAGTCTATACTACACTTAATTGCATATTAAGTTGATAACCGAGGCAAAAAGTATACCTCTTTTTGCCTTGTCTATATATACCTCGGTTGTGGAATCCATGCAGATAAGTGAAAATAACCACGGTTGGTTCCCTTTACTGCACTAGTGATTCGTTTTGGAATAAAGGAGCTTTGCAATAATCGATTAGCTACTTAAGATAATCGATTAGCACAAAGAGGTTTTTAAATGTTGCTAAAAACTCATTTTGACTCTAGAATAATCAATTATCCATAATCAAATATGACTTACCATATCATAGCTAGTTATTGTATTTTTTAAGCATGTTTTTGGACCTTGTGCATCCATTAAATGCATAATCAATTATCATAAGTGTGTAATCGATTATCACGTGACAAAAAATTGACAATGAATTTCAGGAGGTTTCATTGAGTGAGGTCTTTATAAAGATGTTTTAGACTCTCATTCTAGCACACATCAGTTAGTTGTAAAATGAGAAAAGTGTGATGTAGGGTTTGTGTTACTCTTGTACTTTGACTTTGAGAACTTAGTGTTGGCAAACACGAGAAATTTCACTCGGAAAGGGATTGAGTGTTGTTACTATTGCTAAGTGAAGCCTATCATCATATGTGAAGATTTAAAGGAAGTGTTCATCTTCATGAATCATTCGAAGGACATGTTCATCCCTTATGGCCTTCAGGGGAAGTGAATTTTATCTATTATGGTAACAAGAAGAGGTGTTTCTAAACCCTTAAACTCGTCTTTCTGTGTGATTAGTTTATTGGTTTTGTGGATGTGGAATGTGTTACCCATGAGAAGCATTGATGCATTGGAGAGATTTTGATGATGATGAATTTAAAGACTGAAGACTTGAAGAATCCAATACTTTAAATGTTAAAAGCATTTTTTCTAGAAAGCATTTGTATAGGATTTATTTTCCATTGTAAACACTTAGAAGTTTCATAACTTAGTGATTTCTTGCGGCAATAATCGATTATCATAGGGGATAATCGATTATCACAAGCAAAAGTAGAAAAAGGGTTTATTGTGACAATAACCGATTATCATAGGGGATAATTGATTATCACCATAAGTTTTGATATTGTCCAGGGTTCAGCAATAATCAATTATCATTAAGGATATTCGATCATCACATTTTTTCAAAACCCATAACAGCCTGAAATAATCGATTATCACTTGTGATAATCGATTATCATTGACAGTTAGGAGTTGTCTTTTTCATTTTCTGACCATTGACCTATATATATAACCCTCTTAAACCTTTTATAGAAAACCTAAAACATTTGAGAGCACAAAGTTGTTCTAAGGAAGTTCTTTAGTTTAAGTGTGAGCTTAATCAAGTCTTGAGAAAGGAGAAGCTTGTGGTTAGTGTGTCTAAAGGTGCAAACGGTTCTCTGCATGTTGATTGAGGTATTCATTCCATCGTGTGTTGAAGGAAGGTGTATTCTTTTCTTATTGTTTCATTATTCTAATTGTAATATTAAACTCATTTTTACTGAAAAAGTTAATCACTCTTTTATAGTGATTAACGACTAGACGTAGAATCTTTTGATTTGAACCAGGATAAAAACATTTGTGTGATTTTCCCTATCCTTCATCCTTTATTTATAGAATGTTCGACGAAAGTTTTGAAAAGGAAAAATGAAGTTTTTAAAAGAACCAGTTCACCCCTCCCCTCTTGGTTATTGTCCGTTTACACATGCTTTAAAACATTTCGTTATGCGATACCAATTCCTATAGAATGTTAAACTTTGTTTGGGATTAACAACTAGACGTAGGATCCTTGTGATCAAACTAGTATAAAATTATCTTTGCAATGTTCTCTCTTCCCTTAATCTTTATTATTGTTAAATTTATTTTCCAAGTAATATAAAATGGAGAGAAAATTATTATAGGCACACATTTACTAAAGGAAACCAATTCATCCCGTCTTGGTTTATTTCTTCATGTTAAACATTTCGCCACTCCTCTCTGACACGTGTTCTAGAATTTCAATTCTCTATATGAATATGTGTAAAATTTTGTTTCATTTGTCATGGGTATGAGTTATGTTTCGAGTCTTTTTCTTTGATTTTAGGATTGTATAAGTTTTATCTAAGTCTTATGAATTCAAAATTGTCATTACTTCTATGTTAGCCATTTTATTTTCATTTTTCATTAAAAAACCTTTTGATGTGTGCGTCACTTTATGCGTCAGATTTGTTGCATCAATTTTTGTGTTTTTATATGTCGGTATGATGCATGTGTCCGTGCTTGTTTTAGTTCCTAAACAAATTCTTAGTACTAGGATTCTACAAAAGCCTTGTTGAAGTTTTCAAAATAGTAATTGGTTCCGTAGGATTCTCTATATATTTTATTATCTTAGCCTTGTTCATTAGTATCAAAGTTCAAGTATGTTGGTTGTTTTTATTTCAAAATTAATAGAAAGAAAAGTTAAAGTTCTCTCTAAAAAAAGAGAAAGATGAAAAGAAAATAGACAAAAGAATTGAAAAATAGTAAAAAAAAAAAGTATTACAACAACTAGTACAACCATTTTGAACTTAAATTTGGTATTTCTTGTGATAACCGCAAGGAAAATTTGGCTAAGCATATATTACATCTTTAATTTCTTAGTTGGAAAATAAGTATCGTCGCTTCACCTATTATATATATATATATATATATATATATATATATATATATATATATATATATATATATATATATATATATATATATATAATACTTAATAAAGGAAATAAGAAGAGTAAACTCTGATGAAAATATTAATTTCACATTATTTAAATAAATGAAGAAATAAAGTTTATCATAATTATGCCTTAAAACATATTTTCTTCAATTGAGAAATTGTTTGATACATTCTTTTATGTTTTACCTTTTTAATGAAATAATGTAATAAAAGTTTTAAACTTAATTAAAATTAATTATTTAAATTTTTAAATCCCTTATATATATATATATATATATATATATATATATATATATATATATATTTATTAAAATAATACTAAATAAAGGAAATAAGGAGTAAACTGTGATGAAAATATTAATTTAACATTATTTAAATAAATGAAGAAATAAAGTTTATCATAATTATGCTTTAAAACATATTTTCTTCAATCGATAAAATGTTTTACCTTTTTAATGAAATAATGTAATAAAAGTTTAAACTTAATTAAAATTAATTATTTAAATTGTTAAATCCCTTTTATAGAACTTATTTACTAAACTTTCACTCCATTAGACAAATTGAATTTTGTTTTACATGATCTACCTGTTATTTATATTTATCCAAATAATACATTTTATGTGCTTAATTTTTCTTTTAATTACTTCTATCGTTTGTACTTTTATGAAGAGAGAAACCAACAAAACAATGATAAAGGGCAACAAGGCATGCACAACCACTTGCCTTAAAGCAAAACAAATGGGGCCATTTTTTGTTAAGAGAAAGAAAGATAAGGACTGAACTATAAGTGTTTGGTTCAGCTGCATACTTAAAATTTGTGGTGCTCATGAAAAAACAAAGGGGAGAAGTGGAGAAAATGAACACCCATATGAATGTATTCTTCCTCAATCATGTATCAATATCAGTGTTTTTCACGATGTGACTCTTGTGGGCCTAGACTATAACCTAGTTCATCATTCATCATCAAGCTTTTAAATTCTTTAGGGTGACACAATTTCAAGTACCCAAGAAAATTATTGGCTTGAGAATTTTTTATTTCATTAACAAAATGCTTTTTTCTTTCTCAAATTTTAAGGTTGCACGAATTTGATTTGACATGAGTTTCTTCTTACACTCCAAAAATAGGACATCTCCGTCATTTTGGAATCAGCTTTTCAAAACATAACAATACAATCTCTAAGTTGATAGATCTCGAGAGGGATGATACAAAAATATTATTAAATATTTTTTTCGGTTGAATTGGTTTAAGGATTGGTGGTCTTTCTTTGATGTGCTATCTTTCGATAGTCCAATCTTCTCCGAGCACGTAATCCACTCTGATGGGTTGTTGACCTACAAAAAACATAGGATAAATCAAGGTTCACAAAAGAATGATTGTATCTGGACATCAATTGTATATTTATAGGGCTTGTGGTAGCCAAGTCCATTGATTAACCATTAGTGCAATATATTTTTAGGCAATCAAACCCAATAATCAATTTGACCCATTAATACATGCTAACTCTAATAAGTATTTTCATATAGAACATAAGTCCCGAAGCCCAATCAATTTCTTTATTGAAAGAGGTGCGCAAGGATTATTATGAGTTTAAGAGAGGTTGCTCACGTTGTATTTAGGGAGTCTATTTAAGTCTTCATTCCTCTCTGCACTGAGCGGTAAACTCTAGGAGTTCTCTTTGAAACTTTTTCCTGTGTAAGATATTTTCACTCACAAAAATATGCGTTAAACAATATATTCAATATTCTGTTTTTATAATGAGAACCCATTAGAACCTGACAAGGTTGGACTTTGGTGGTCCAACTACTTAATTATGAGAGTTCTTTTTAGAACTTTTTCCTATGCTGACAGGAGTTCTTTTTAGAACTTTTTCCCATGTTAAGCGGCAACTGATGGGAGTTCTTTTTATAACTTTTTCCTATGTTGATAGGAGTTCTTTTTAGAACTTTTTCCCATGTTGAGCGGCGACTGATGGGAGTTCTTTTTATAACTTTTTCCCATGTTGATAGGAGCTCTTTTTAGAACTTTTTCCCATGGTGAGCAATAGACGCTAGAATCCTGTTATCTGCACTGAAGAAAAATAACAATTGAATATGAACTTGTCAGAAAAAATATTGCCAATCAAACCAACACATTTATGAGGTTAGACAATTAATATCAAAATAGCTTATGCAAAAAAGCCGAATGACCAAGCAAATATGACAGGCTGGACGACGATTGATAGGGGTTCTTTTTCTAGAACTTTTTCCAATGTTGATCGAGGGGTTCTTTTTCCAGAACTTTTTTCTCTAGGCCGGGCGGCGACTCATAGGAGTTCTTTTTCCAAAACTTTTTCCTATGTTGAGTGATGAGTTATTTTTCCGAAACTTCTTCATGCGCAAAATATTTTTATTCACGAAAATATGCGTTAAACAAAATAAAATAAATTCTTTAGAATTTATTTTCATAATGAGAATCCACGGTAAGGGATTGAACCTTCCTGTGCAGGATATTTTTACTCATAAAAATATACGTTAAATAAAATATTTAATATTTTATTTTTATAATGAGAAGCCATTAGAACCTGATAAGGTTGAGTGTTGGAACGAACCTTCCTACTATGATATTTTTACTCACAAAAATATGTGTTAAATAAAATATTTAATATTTTATAATTTATAATTTATAATGGAAAGTCATTGGAACCTCACAAGGTTGAACGTAAGTTTGAACCTTCCTGCACATGATATGTTTACTCACAAAAATATGCATTAATATTTTGTAGTTTAAAATGAAATGTCATTAGAACCTGACAAGGTTAAATGTAGGTCTGAACCTTCATGCACATGATATTTTTACTCACAAAAATATGAGTTAAATCAATATTTTATAATTTATAAATTATAATAAAAAGTCATTGGAATCTGACAAGGTTGAACGTAGGTCTGAACCTTCCTGAAAGTTCTCAAAACAAAAGACATGCATTTAGAAATTATTATGAAATTTTTTGCTCTAGTTGCAAAACCTGGTATTGATCCGAATTAGTGATGTGGAGACCGAGCGACTTGTTGAGATTGTTGACAACACAATATCTATATCACTCTGGTTTTTTATGATGACAACACATTTTTAATAACACATGTATTGTTGATGTGTTACATGTTCTTTCGCTAATTGATTGATATATTGTTGAACATGTTTTGTGATATGTGAATGCACATTTACTAAGCTTATATATGTTACATCATATCTGGTTGCATTTCACATTATTTGAAAGATGAAAACCACATGCACTTTTGTGAAGTTACATTGTGTTGCATATCTGCAGGCTGTAAGTCAACTTCATTATGGGGGAACTCGAATTAAGCTCGTGACTATGCACAGACTTTCAAAAATAGTGCTATGTGAGATTTTACATTGAAAAGAATTTCAAAGTGAACTACAGTGTTGAAGTCGACTGTGTGCGCCACGCATTCGACTATATTAGTTGCTTGTTTTGAAATTCTGTTATGCCCATGAACTACAACGACTATATTTTTAAAAGTTAGTTGAGAATTGAATGTTGGTCAAATGCATTGACTGTGGAATTAATTGTTTGACTGAATTGCAAGTATTATGTCTTAATTGTTATAACTGTTATAATACAGTCGACTCTATTAGTTGCATATTCGACTACAGGAGCGTCTGATTTATAGAAATATATAAATAGACGAGACCGGATCAATTACAAAGAACTTTTGGATTACTAACATTTTTATATTCTGTTTCAGATTGATTCTCTAGATTTTAGAGCTCCAAGAACTCATCAAGAAGACGGTTGTGATATTTCTTGGAAGAGTTTCTGAAGGAGAATTACATCGCGCATACTGCTGATCATAATCTGCACAATTGAGGTGCTTATGTGTTGATCAAGAACGTGTTTGGCATCCGTGGAGATTGCTGTTACCTGTTGTGATTACAGCGGTTGGACTCGTGGAGTCTGGTACACTTTGAGGATTGTTCAAAGTGGGTTACAGATTGCAAGAGAGGGGACATCTTGCTGCAAGTCTTGCTGTATTGTTTGCCTATATTTTGGTTAGAGGGTTAGAGAGGTGTTTTATATTTTTGACGTGGAGGTCTTCTATAAAAGCCTTGTTGTAGAAACCTTGACCATTATAGTACAATTGCTTCCTGGTACAGGAAGGACACTGGATGTAGGCATTGGGGCCGAATCAGTATGAAAACCTGCGTTTGAATTCTCTATCCCTACACTTTTACTTTCAGTCGACTCCATTATCTGCGTAGTCTACTTTACTTTTCCGCTGCAAACAAATTTCTATAACTTGTGATTCAAGAAAGTTTGTAAAGTTTTCTACTTTGATTTAAAGATTGCGAAAAGACTTTGATTTTGAAAACCCACTAATTCACCCCCTCCTCTTCGTGTTAAAAAGAAGCCTAACTGTTTCCTAACACGAGTGTCTGGTTCCTCGTGGTTTCATGGAATGCTGCTCAGCCTTACAGTGGGCGCCAAAATTTTTCGGTTGAATTGGTCCAAGGGTCGGTTGTCCTTCCTTGCTTTGCTCTCTTTCGATCGTCCAATCCTCTCCGAGCACGCAATCCACTCTGATGGGTTGTTGACCTGCAAAAGACACTCTGACACTGAAGTCAGATATGTTTCATAAAGAGGTCTATATTTTATTAGGATAGATCAAGGTTCACAAAAGGATGATTGTACCTGGACATCAATTGTATATTTATAGGGCTTGTGGCAGCCAAGTCTATTGATTAACCATTAGTGCAGTATATTTTTAGGCAATCAAACCCAATAATCAATAATTAATATCGTATATTTGTAAAGTGTAAGGCAATCTGACCCATTAATACCTGCTAACTCCGATCGGTGTATTTCATATAGTACAAATATAATTACTAGTGTAAATAAAACTTATAATGTGGCCAGTTCTATATTGTATGATTCAAAATTTGACACTAAAAATATAAAATAATATTTATAAATATTTTGTTTAAATTAACCTCAAACTCTCACAAAATAGATGTTAAATTTGAAATTAACGTCGACTTTAGAACCAATAGACATTAAATAATGTCAAACTACTCTAGATTTGACATTAATTTGCAATTTGACGTTTACAGTGAAGGGTTTGTCGTCAATTTTCGTTTTAAAATTTTAAAAATAGTGTTAGCATCCTCACCTTTCTCCTACTCGTTTGCGTGAAACCTATATGAAACTACAAAAACAACAATGGCAATCTCCTAGGAGGAAGTGTTTCAACCCATTTCACTTCATTTTGGCATTGTGCTACTTATTTAAACTCAAACTTTCATTCTCTCCAATTTCATTTCTCATTTAGGTTGGTGTTTAAAAATTGTTGTGTGCCGTAAAATCCACTACAAATAGCTAGAAAATTATTTTTGACTTATATTTTTTTGTAGGAAGTACTATTAAGTTGTATTTGAATGTAGAGTGTTCAACTATGAGATATTGGTCATAAATTCATAGTTATGAAGATTTGGTGGTGAAAATCTTCAAATGGCCATAACTTTTGCTACATGACACATAAAAATATGCACATAAGAATCTTAAAGTGTCATATCTGTATAATAGTTTAAGGCTCTTTGCAACCCCATTTTAGAGTCAATTATACCCACCCTAACTAGCCTCTCGAGTATTGCTTAGGATCGTACCTACTCTTGGCTAACCCTTTAAAAGTATGCTTTCGATTTGCAACCACTTGTTATTGAACCTATTTAAGTATGCTCTCAACAACAACCACATCTACTAATAACAAAGTATGCTTTGCAAAGTAGTCACTCATGATTAAGATGGATAGATTATCCTAATAGGTATTAACATTCCACTAAAAAACTCACTAGAGAAGAATATCATCTTTCAACATATACAAAGGTTTTTTTTTTTTACACTCTTCTAGTTTGCTAAGTGAATATGAACATTTATCTCCATGAATATTTTTTTATGCAAAAATGTATTTGTAACTTTGGTGCTTTTGATATTCGAGTTCTCAACTTTTCTTCCTAAATTGATTTATATAGTCATGAAAGAAATGAAGTCGTTGCAAATCCTTTTATGGTTTATTAAGATGGTTTTTTACTCATTAGAGTGTTTTTCGTTGTGTTTAAGTACCTTCGACATTAAGATTACTTAAAAATGACCCATGCTTGTATTAAATGTGCTCTATGCAAGCATTTCATGCACTTATTCTCATCAAGCTAGGTTGAACATATCAAGTCTTGATTATAGAGATTTTTATTTCAATATTAATGAATGTTTCTAGCCAAGGAAACAAAATATGTGGTTTATCATTTTAAACCAGATAAAATAAAAACATATAAACAAATTTTTTCCATAGGTAGTTTTTATATTGTTGAAAGATTTGGTTGAAAGATAAATTATACATTAAGTTTGATTTTATCTTGATATAATATCTTATTATAAATTTGGCTTCAATTATTTTTATTTAAGATTAAAAAGCACACTACAAACCATATGTCATAGACGATAAAAAAGGCCTTATAGTTGTCCAGTCCTTTAATAAGACTTGATAAGAACGTTTTTTGTCTAGAGATCCTTTATTTCCATAACTAAACATCTTATATAAATAATAATATTGAGTTTTTTAAGGACCATGGGATTAGATGAGTGAAGCGTGGCAGTAGACAAGATGGTGTTTTATGGTGGGTAGATTAATGGTCATAGTGAATAGATGAAGTAGGGCTTTGACACAAGTAGATGAGTCTAAGGAAGATATGTTGGGTACAAACAAAGTCCCACATCAGAAAAAATGAGAGATGGACATGAGTTTATATACACATAAGATACCTTCATTGATAAAAGGCCTTTTGGAGTGGTACCAAAAGCAAATCCGTGAGGGCTTGGCCCAAAGCGGACAATATCTTATCAAGTGTGGAGACTTATGTGTATGTGTGAGTGTGGAACCTCTCCCTACAAATGGTATCAGAGCCCATGGTTCAGGTCTGGTGACCGAACTCAGACGAGTACGTCCCTCCATGATCGGGGTGAAGCCCTGGAAGGTGGACCAGTGGCCGATAACCTGGAAGTGAATCATGAGAGGTGGAGAGCAAGAGATGCTTAATTGACCATGGATTGTGAGAGAAAAGTGTTGACCATGGTGTACTCGAGGATAAGAGAGAAGACTTCCGCTGTAGGGGAGGTGGTCCTTTGTTTGAGGGGAGGATGTTGGGTACAAACAAAGTCCCACATCAGAAAAAATGAGAGATGGACATGAGTTTATATACACATAAGATACCTCCATTGATAAGATGCCTTTTGGAGTGGTACCAAAAGCAAATCCGTGAGGGCTTGGCCCAAAGCGGACAATATCTTATCAAGTGTGGAGACTTATGTGTATGTGTGAGTGTGGAACCCCTCCCTACAAGATATACCAGTAAGTGTTAGACGAAATGTGTAGGTTGCACAACTCAGATGATGAGTGTATTTTACACTAAGTAAACATCTGTTACGAAAAAATCGTTTATGCACCTAAACACTCTCATGTTTTGAGGTTTAATCAAATAACATTAAAATGAGAATATAATTTGAAAACAACTTATGATGAAAACACAAGACTTAGAACTTGAATCCCCAACATAGAAAACCTACACAAAACTTAGAGCCTAAATTCTCATCACAGAAAAGATTAAGAAAAGTCTTATGTTCTTAGGAAACAGAAAAACTTGTAGGTCAAAACACCCAGACGCAAGGCTAAACGTTATTATGCCTAAAGCGTTTAAGAGAGTTATAGTTAAACGCTTGATGCTTATTATACCTGAAAAAGGTATTTAGCTTAGCTCTCTAAATGAAAACAAGTCAAGATGAGGTCTTTGAAAAAACAAACTAAAAGATTTAAAGACTAAAACACAAAAGAAAGCTTGAAACAAGTTGAACGCTCTCTGTCTAAGAAGAGACAAAAATAAAAGAAGTGTATACTTGGCTAAACGATACCATGAGCTTAACCAATACTTTGTCTGAATGATGAATTCTTTATACAACACTTGGTATCTTGAGAAAAAAACATAATTCCTAAATGCTACCTAACACTAGAAAATCAAAAAGCACTTTGTTGAACATTAAATGACATTAAATTCAAACCCCCTCCCCTCTAGTGTTTTTCAAGTACTTCTATTGGTATTAAAGCTAACCTCGCGGGGTGAGATCTTACAGGACTGAAGGAAACGATCCTAAAGAATGGAAAAAGAAGGATACGCCATCAACCGTCCTCCCCTATTCAAGGGTGAAAAGTTTGACTACTGGAAGCAAAGAATGATCAAATTCTTTGAATTATGTCATATTGACATGTTTGATATTGTGATACACGGTAGCTACATTCATGTAGATGAAGACAAAGAACAACTCTAAAAAATCAAGTGGACTAACGAGCAAAAGCAATGCTACTTGTTAAACTCCAAAGCTCGCAACTTTGTGATGTGTGTTCTATTTGAAGAAGAATATATAAAGGTTCACACTTACCAAGGAGCAAAAGAAATGTGGGACACCTTGGTTGTCACTCATGAAGGTTAAACAAAGGCAAAAGGAATAAGCTGGGCCTGTTTACAAGATAGTACAAACTGTTTTCGATGCTTGAAACGAAGACATTGAAAGCATGTTCAATAAATTCTAAACGATCCTCAACGAGCTGAAATCATTGGGAAAGTCATATGACAACTTTGACCATCAATGGAGACCTTAGGTCACAGCTCTACGAACATCAAAGAATGTAAGACATAATGAGTCTAGAAGAGCTAATAGGGATATTAAGGGTTCATGAGCTCGAGCTCCTTCAAGATGGCTCTATCAAGAAATAGAAAAGCATTGCGCTCAAAGTTGCAAGAACCACCCACTAAAGCTCTCAGAATAGATGAATCCTTCGAGATGAACATAGCTCCATGGACGAGAACGATGAAAATGAGCTTCAATTCATCTCAAGAAAGCTTCAATCTATCTAGGAGCCCATGCCTCTAAATCCAAAAACATACCATTTTCTATTTCTTTTTTCCTCTTATTCCAAGGATTTTTCCTTTGTTATTGTCACCGTATGTGACAAAGGCTCGTTCCTTTTTCTAGAAGTTTGTAAATTTCTTCTTGTCTCCGGTCATGTGTTTTGAACATCCACTGTCAAGACACCACATAAACTTTCTTAGTTTTGATAATTCCTACAAAATAAAAAGAACAAGCTATTTAAGTACCCAAAAACTTTGTATGAGTCCTTTGGGTTAGATTGCAAAATTTGAATCATTTTACAACCCAAACATATTTACCTCTTGGAAAATCATAATGCTTAATTTTACATTTGTTTGAAGTATGACCCTTTTTCATACAATAAAAACATGAAACATTTGTGTTCCTATAAGTATTTCCTTTTTCTACCCAAACTCTAAGGTTGTTTTATCTAGTAGTTTCTTATAATTTACACAAGATAAACATTCATCGCTACTAGTACATTTACCTTTTTCATAATATAAAATTTTACTTTTCAAGTCTTTATTTTCTTCAAGAATATTTTAAAAATTCAATTTTAGCTCTTTGAAATCCTTTTTCTATTTCTTATGAGCTATATCTAATTTTTCAGATTCAACTAATAAAGGAGTGTTAGAAATAAAGAGGCTTGTTTCTCAACACTAACACCGGGGGGTTGAATTGGTGATTTATAAATATGCACGTTTTTCAAATATTTTTGCAAAGTTAGAATGATCTTTAAACTTTCTTGTGTTGTAAGTAAAGTACATGTGCAATGAAAGTAAAGAGATAATGAAAGAGATACAAACAACAAATTTATACTAGTTCGGCCTCAATGCCTACATCTAGTTTCCCTTCCAATCAACCTTAGATTGAAGGATCTTTCACTATAATGATTTGAGTTTTGCACCAAAGGTTTTACAGAGCTCTCTCAAATGTAAACACTTTTCCCACTCAACAATCAAATATAAGAAAGAAAACACCTGCACACACAAAACCACACGTTCTTGCCACAGAACCCCTTTGAGAAACACCTCTCAAAGTCTAAGACTTCTTCACTCTTCTTCCTATCATGCACGAACAGGGAAACAACACAATTAACGATTGTAGAATCCTTTTCTGATCAATGCAGATACACCTTCATAGTGCGAATAAGATCCGTCAGTCACGTTCTTCAAAGCTTCTCTCAAGAATCCTTCAAGTTTCTTTAAATTCTTCACTTCTTGATTCTTGGAGCGTCTAAGCAATCTGTAAACCTTTCTCAGATATGAAAATGTACAAATGATCAAAAGTTATTACAATTGCATGTAATGCATCAATTTATAGATTTCATCATGCAGACGCAGAATAATTGATTACGTTAAAATAAGATGTAATAGAAATTCAACTAACACATATAATTGAAGGCACAATTAATGTAATCGATTTGCATTTGATGCTAGTTAAACATATTTAAAAATATGACCGTTAATATTGTTTTGACTAAGCTGAAAACAGTTTTCAAAATATAACAGACTTAATTGATTACATAAAATGTGTAATCAATTAAGCTAAACACTTAAATAGATTTTGAAAACTTTTTCTCTTCAAAAACTCATCACAACACATTTGAAAGTGATATATGCAAAGACACGAGTTTTAATCGATTTAACAACTAATGTAATCGATTCACAACTTGCTATTTTGCCACAATTTAAAACATAAGTCTTCTTATGAACTTAATTTATTACAACATCACTGTAATCGATTATTTCATGTAGATTTGCTTTTGTGCTTGTGGTTTTCATCACATAGAAACATACAGTATGCATACAAAGATATAAACACATCATGATCAGTAGTATGCAAAATCAACAATATGTCAACATTTGTATTAATCCACAATAAGCATATACATATCCACATATGTATCAATCACTAATACATATTTCTATTGTGTCATGACACCATCTATGTGTTGTTACTATCAATGTGTTGTCATCATAAAAACCAAACACATCAAGAATTGGGTTTGACACTCATATTGCTCCCCCTATCAACAAGCAGCATAAGTATCATGCAATTCATCTTCACTATTATACTCACTAGAATTTTAAGAATCGCTAGATGTACTTACTTAGCTTCCAACCATGTCGTCATCTACCATCGGACAAATGTTTGCTTCTTCATTTGAATCTCTCAAGTTAGAAATTGTTTCGTTGTCATCGTCCCGTGCGATGTACGCTTTCTTATTCTTTAAGTTTCTCTTTTCTTTCTTTTCTTCACCATTCTTTTGATTTGGGTTGTCAACTTTTAAGTGCCCCTTTTTCTCTACAACTAGCATCTACAGTTTGAGGAAGATCCTTTATTTTTTGTCTTTTTGTGTTTGAATCTTCCTTTGCCTTTTGATTTCATGAAGTTATTGAGCCTTTTGATTAGGAGACTTCAATTTTCTTCTTCTTTTGAGTCTTTATCTTTTATTTTGCTCTTGCTCTTTTGTACTTTATATTTGAAGGCTAAAGTCTTTTTCTTGGTTTTTCTTTCTTCTTCGTCTAGTCTTCCAAAGTCAAGTTCATGCTCTCTCAACTTTTTGAATAATGTCGCCATGGTCATTGTGTTGAGATTTTCTGGCTCAGAAATTGCAGTCACTTTTGGGTGCGAAGACCTGTCTAAAGATTTTAAAATTTTTATGTTAAGCACATCAACTTCAAATGACTTACCTAGTCCAATGAGATTGTTGACGATGTTTGTGAAGCGTTTTTGAACATCTGAGATGGTTTCTCCTTGCTTCATCCTAAACATCTCGTATTCCTAGATTAAGGTATTTCTTCTGGCTCTCTGGACATCATTTGTACCTTCGTGGGTTACTCTCAACACTTCCCAAATTTCTTGAGCAATCTTACACACATATATCATGTAAAACTCATCGATAATTAAAGTAGATGAAATAATGTTACGAGCTCTTACATCATTTTGAACTTTCCTTTTTTCTTCAACAGTACATTGATAATGAGGTTTAGGTTCCTGCATATTGTTAATTGTAACAGTAGGAACGAAAAAGGACCATGCACAACAGCTTCCTAAATATCAACATCAACAGACTCAATAAATATGTGCATTCTAGACTTCCAAAATGCATAATTTTCACCAATAAATAGTGGGGGTCTGTTAATAGAAGCACCCTTTACAAAAGTTTGATATTGTCCCTCCATTGAATGACTATAAAAGCAAGCTCTGATACCATTTGTCAGAGTAGCTGCAGCGGAGTGACTGCGTGAACAAATTAACCAAGAAGGAAGGTAGTTCAATTTGTTTCTTACAAAAACATGTGCCTTTTAAATTTTTCTCTCGATTAAACTTACTTTGCAGATAATATGAACAAAGTAAAAAAAGTAAGGTAGAGAGAAATTTGCATAGATGATTTTATACTGGTTTGGATCTTACCAATCCTACGTCCAGTTGCTATTCTCAAAACAAGATTAACTAATCCATTAATCAAAAAAACAATACAAACTACAATCACATAGATACAATTTGCAAGGTTTAGAAAACACCTCTCTTGAAGCCACAAGAGATGAAACACAACTCCCTCAAACACACCAAGGGATGAACCCACTTCCTTCAACCGCACAAAGGATGACACCTTTCTCAGAACACCTCCTCAAACACACGAAGGATGAACTGACTTTTCCTCTGTTACCACAGTAGCACTTCCCCAGCTTCACAAACACGAGTTTCTCAAGCCTAACAAGAATAATAAAATCTCAAGTGATTTACAATAATTATGAGCTCAAAGGAATGTCCAAGATGCTAAAAATGAGAGTTTATTTATAAACTCAAGCTTGGCACCTTCCAAACATTCATTTTCGGCCATTCTGAAGTAATAATCGATTATCATACTTGGTAATCAATTATTTACTAAAGAATAAGAAAAATAGATATTCCAACGGCTAGAAAACGACCAAAAACTCCAACAGTACGCAGGGTAATCGATTATTTCGAGTGATAATCGATTATCACTAATCAATTATTTATCCTAGTAATCGATTATTATTGAAACTAGTAATTTTTCAAAATTGACTGTGATAAACGATTATTTCACTTGTTAATCAATTATCACTAATTGATTATCATCTGTAACAACTGATTACTGCAACTTGGTTTGACTCTTATAGAAATTTATAATTTAAACTTACATGGAATAAAGAACTATCTAAAACTTTAAGTTCTAAGACACTTTTAACACTTATTACAAAAGCTTTTTAACGTGTTACAAGTCTTCAATTGTTCTTCTTTCAACTTGATGCTTGAGACTTGATTTTCTTCATCATTAAAGCTTCATTCATTCTTCATTTTGGTAACAACATTTTCTCCGTTTATTCCTCATTTCTACCAGTTAATTTCACTTTTTCCTCTGATTAATCAGTTTACCTAGGGTTCCTTCATCTTCTAGGGTTTATTTGCCGTTTAAATCATCTTCCACCTCCAAACCTCCAACCTCAATTGAACTACCTTCCTACCTAGGGTTTCTCCTAAGGTTTGTTGTCGATCTCGAGTTCTTGTTTTTTTCGCTGCATCTTACTCATTGGAGGAAGCTTCAAGGAGTCGAAATCTCACTTACTTCGCTCCAATCGGCCTCTTCCTCGGAACGTCGTCCATCATGTAGAATTGAGCCCCAAAACTCATTATACAATGTTCAACGTGATAAGCACATTATGCAAACTTCAAAAGTAGGAGACTTTTATTTTTGTATTTTTTTAACTCTGTTTTTTTTACTAAATTTACTACAAGTATAAAAACAAAATAATTGTCATTGTAGTTTTCATCAACAAAGAATTTGATCTGAGTTTCTTACCCATTTGAGGATGTTTTCGAGGCAGTTAAGTAATAAAAGAAAATAATGTTTTAGAAGCTCAAGATGATTCATTGCCTTAAGTTTAATTTGTAGTCAATAGTTAGAGTGAAAAGATATCAAAACTAGAGTGAAAAGATATCTGCAATTTCCTACATAGCTCATGTGATAGTTCCATTTCCAAATTTCATTGTTTTTCTTGAATAAGGAATTCAGTGGACTGAGAAGTGACGTTGAAGAGAAGAGAGTGTTTCGTTACACGATTTGAAATGGGATAGAATGGTTAATGGAGATGAAATTTGTTTGTCCAAAAAGGAAGGATTTGTGTTAGTAATTGGAAGTGATATCCTATTGATATTTTCCGCATATCATTTATCTTAAATGAGTTGCAATGGTTGTTAAAACATGTAGATATTTGTTTTCATTTGGTGGGGACTACGTATGAGAAAAATCCATACAAGACAAATTGTGCTTGGAAGAAAGATCGAAAAATTCACTAGAACTAACATGTGAACAGAATTCTACAACAAACTAACAATTTTACCACTCCAGATGTGAAATTCTAAACCATTAACCAATTTAAACACTATATCAGTTCTGCAAGCATAATCATAAACTTACACACCGAAAATTTGCAGTTGTTTTATTAGCAAATCTTCTCATATTTTGCCTGATTAAATTATGAGGGTCACATCCTTTGAACTTCTCATGTAATCCTTCACTTTTCATTTGTGCCTTATTGCTGTTAGCTTATGCAATGCACTTTACGGTATGAGGTTTGAGTGCATTGATTTAGTTATGACAAAATTATATCTTTGAAGCGTATGCTTGGCCATTAATCAACCAAGCACGATAAGCCCATCATCTACCAACCCTTCTATACCATATACACTTTCTGGTTATCTACTTTACTCCTGTTACTTTCAAACATATCTTAACATAACAAAACCTACTGTAATGAATATTTTGAGCAATACTAAAATGATTCCCTCACTGAAATAAGTTTTTCAGTTACCCAATAAAAGGGATAAAATCTGTGAGCTGATATGGTGATTCTCTTGATTTTTTTTTTTTCAATACACATTCACGTTTATAATATAAAACATTACTGAAACAAAGGGACAAGACAAAGGGTATTTTCTTACATACACGAGTAATAAAATAAAACATGCATAAGAAATGATGATCACACAATATGTTTGGCCAATATGGAATGGGAAGACAGTGCAAACTACTCAAAAAATATCAATTCCACCAGCATCACAAATTTACGTTCTTCCAAGGAAGAGATAAGATAACGGAGCCTCCTCCACGTGTCACTTCCACATGGTACCTAACGATAAGGCTATCATTCAAATATTTTCCTTACTCGTGTGGACAATATGCTGTAATGTCATCACTTATAGAATCCAACGGTTGTAACATGTCAGGAAGGAATCCCTTTCATTTGAAACCATTGGATTAGTAGTGAAGAAATCACACTATTATATATAGCAAGAAGGAGAAGCAGAAGGGCAAGTGATTGAGAAGTAAGAAGGTGAAGGAAATGGCTTCATCAATGATCTCGTCTCCAGCTGTTACCACCGTTAACCGTGCCGGTGGCGGGATGGTGGCACCGTTCACCGGGCTGAAGTCCTTGGGTGGATTCCCAACGAGGAAGACAAACAATGACATAACTTCGGTTGCAAACAACGGTGGAAGAGTGCAATGCATGCAGGTAAGAAATGTATCTAGAAATAGATAAAGATTGGATATTTAGGGTAGAAACTGAAATTATGATATGATGGGTGGTAGGTGTGGCCAACAATTGGGAAGAAGAAGTTCGAGACTCTGTCTTACCTGCCAGACCTGACTGAGGAACAACTGGGTAAGGAAGTAGACTACCTTCTTAGGAGCGGATGGATCCCTTGTTTGGAATTCGAGTTGAGCCATAAGGTAAGATTCTTGGAAGCTCTTTTGGTTGAATTTTAGTTTTTAGTTTTCTTGCATAACTCGAGAAGAGATATGCTCAAATTATAATATATTCAAATTATAATATATAAATATAAATCTAATTTTACAAACCGATTTTGTAGAATTGAGTAAGGTATGATTGTAATGATAGGAGTTGTTTTGAGTATTTATAGGACGCTTTCCCACACCGTGAGAACAACAGGTCACCTGGATACTATGATGGAAGGTACTGGACCATGTGGAAGCTGCCTATGTATGGCTGCACTGATTCTTCTCAGGTTCTCCAGGAGCTTCGAGAGGCCAGGACTGCCCACCCTGACGGCTTCGTCCGTATTGTTGGATTTGACAGCGTTCGTCAAGTCCAGTGCATCAGTTTCATTGCCTACAAGCCACCAGGCTACTAAGTTTCCACTATTTGTTGCTTGTTTGTACTTAAACTAAATTATTCCCATTTCGTTTTCTCTTTTTGTTGTCCGGAGTATCTTCTGTGGAAAGCTAGAGCTTAATCCCTTGATGTATGGAGATATATTATTTGATATATTTAATGAATTGACATCTCCTAACAGATGCTCTTCATAGAAACGAGCCTGGGGATCGAACCAATTCTATATTGCTATTGCTTTTTGAGATTCATCATCCTATATTTTTTACTTCTGATTTCAGAGATGAATGGATGAGAATTAATGAAAAGTTGCTGCAGTTCTGATGCTTTGTCTTAAATAATTCGAGAACCCATTAATCAATGCATTTCCTTCTTTGGATAGAAACTAATCTTTACAACAAATTAAATTAATTGAGTCAGTAAATTATGTTAACAAAGTTACTCATGCTGTGTTCTTCAACTGCACAGCACAGTTGAGCTTGGCCTTTAAGTTTTCACGCATACAAATGTTCTTAAAATATTCCAAACCCTCCTACATCGTTCTCCTCATAATCCACTTACTTAGCTTTGTGTTGAAAAAGTCATCTTCTACATTGTTTAGTTTCAATTCTTTTGAATGGTTTATATACAGTAACTCTATGTACCCTGGTAACAAAAAAAAGGTGAACACTACTGGAAAAAATGTTTTCTATGACAATTTATTATGACAAATGAAGTTCACCTGCTATAATAGGTTAAATGATGACATTTTTATAATAAAAAAAATATTTATTTTAATAAATAAATGGATATATTCTATAATAATTAGATATGGTGACAAAGTTGAAATTATGGTCAAAATCTATTATTACAGGTTTAGAAAAACCTATCATAATAGTTTTTTATTATGATTGTTAGTAACCCTCTTATCATAATATGGTAAATCCAATGACAAAATTGAAATTTTGTTGCAAAACCTATTATGACCTAGGAAGATTGTCATAATAAGTTTCAATTCCTTATTTTTCCACTTCATTCACACATTTCTTTGTTCTTCGTTCTTCATAGCGAAGAACTCCTTTCTCTTATTCTCTCATTGAATCTCACTTAGAGAAGAAGTTTCATACTTATTGGCCTTTCATAGCAAAGAACTCCTTCGCATTGGTCATCACCTGAACCCTAGCCTCTATTGTTCTCCTCCTTTGCATTAGGCCTCCCTAGAACCCTAACCTTCACTGCGTGCTACTCCTTCGCATTGGCCCTTCCTTGGAACCCTAGCTTCCAATGTGCAACTTTTGAATCAAAGAAAGGGGAGAATGGGGTGAAGGACTTTGTCGATGTCATGTTGCGACTCGGTACTAAAGAATGGGATTATTGTGATGAAAGACCCAATATCAAAGTCATATTGCTAGTAAGGGATATACACAAAATGGTTGAGTCTTTTTGTTTCCTCGAACATATGTTTTAAACATCAAACTCAAACATTTTCTTAGTACCATTACATAGAAAAAGATCAAATGTTTTACATAAACCACCCCAAAGTTCGTATTACTGAGTTAGTTAATGTTAGAAATCTAGCCCAATGATTTATCATTACACTAACTATATAAGTTTTTTTTATCTTTTGTCTTCTTATTCACAGTGCCATATATCAGTTGCATTGAATTTCTCATTCTTCTTTCACACTTATTTTATTTTATTTTATTTTGAAAAGGATATGTTGGCTGGTTCAATAGATGCTTCTACTAATAGAGTGGAACTTTCGGAGCTCCTAAAGAATCCAAGGGTGATGAAGAAACTCCAAATGGAACTGGAAAGCATGGTGAGTATGGAGAGGAAGGTAGAAGAATCATACTTAGAGAAGTCAGAGAGTATTTGGACATGGTTATAAAGGAAAGCCTAAGATTGCATGGTTGAAGACTTTTTCATTCCTAAAAACTCAAAGGTGATACATGGGCTATTATGTGAGACCCATATGCTTGGGATGATGTAGAAAAGTTCTTGTGAGAGATATTTGAGGGAAAAAAACATAGATCTGAAAGGGCATGACTTTGAGTTGATACCATTTGGATCTAGAAGAAGTATTTTTTAGTGTGTAATAAGGTTATAATGATATTATGTGTGAAGGTAAATTTTACTCATGGTTGTGGATGTGGAAGGTGGATCTGAGCTCTTATCATCATGGGTCATCACCATGTATTAAGGGTCAAGTAGTATAGGATTTCCTTTTAGGCCTTGTATTAAGGGCCAAGTATTGTATGGTTTGTAATGTTAGCTTGATGAAGGGTGTCCCACCGTAGGGTATGATGATCACATGGCAAGCTCTTAGTGAAGAGTTTTCTTAAGAAGGAAGTGGTCATGTGTCATTTTCTAAGTGGAGAAACTTTTGCTAAAATGGATTGGCACATGTCACTCTAAGAGTGGCGAAACTTTGCAAAAGTGGATTGTCACATAGCATTCTAAGAGTGGAGGAACTTTGCAAAAGTGGATTGCCACATGATCTTCTAAGAGTGGAGAAACTTTGAAAAAGTGGATTGCCACATGGCACTCTAAGAGTGGAGAAACATTGCAAAAGTGGATTGCCATAGGGCCCTCTAAGAGTGGAGGAACTTTACAAAAGTGGATTGCCACATAGCCCTCTAAGAATAGAGAGTTTTTTGGATTTCTTGTTTACTTTGGATACACCTTTCTCTATAAATAGAAGAGTCTCTGTTAAACAAAATCTATGGTCTCCAAGAACGGAATCCAAGACCTGTTGATGGATCGGCAAGTGTACCGAATCGCACAAATAATATAAAATGATAAGACCAAGTATTGTATCCCAGAAGACTCTCGTCGCTAGATAGTCGTGTGCTAACAAGATTAATTAAGACTTAGAAAAACGAGATCATTGGGTTTAAATGCAAAAATAGAAAATTAAATATGAATGCAGTTTGATCAATAGCATAATAGAACAGAGATGAACAGATGTTGTTTAATATGAGATGAGTATGTTGTTGGGGTTAGATTTCACCAAGGTTCCTCTCATGTATATAAGAATTCTTCTTTATGCATTAATGTTAACGTCACTCACTAAATTACCTAAACCCGATCCCTCGGCGAATCCTGTCCCCAATTACCACTTCATGCAATTCCTAGCATTCCTAGTAAAAAGATGTGAAGATCAAGAGCTTAAAGACGACCAAGACTCGTACCCTCATCCGTGAGAAATATTACTCTTGGGAGTAATTCAACAAGAACCTGAATTGAAAGGAACCTCCCGGCACTCATGCAATTCATAAATCATGCTAATGAATGAGTTAAACACAACAAGTGTTGAAATAGATGAATTACTCTAACAATTAATAAAAAAACATATATTATTAAGAATCAATTCACATACATGAGAGTTCACAAGGTTACATCATCCCCCAACAACAAATAGAGTTTAGTTCCCCATAGACGTGGAGGAACTATATGAACAATGGAGAAAAATGAGATAGAAAAACCCTAAAAATTGGGGAAAGGAGCTCCCACATCAAAATCCGCCTTCCGAGGTTGAAATAGTGTGCTGCTGTGCTATTCTCTACCAAAGATACAAAACCTAGAGTGCCTAGATCCTTTAAATAGAGTCGGAACAGAGTAGAAACAGGGTCCGGTCTAATAGAGTCAAAACAGAGTAGAAACTGGGCTTTATCTAGGACGCACGGCGCTCGGGCAGCCCATTTAGGGCGCCCAGGCGGTGGACGACTGTCATGTAGGGCTTGAGCGTTCAAGAAAGGCGCCCAAGCCTTGGGGCCCGACGCTCAAGTACCCAGAAGGGGCGCCCGAGCGATGGGTGTCAATTTTTAGTGCCTGAGCCTCCATACAGGGCGCCTAAGCTGCGTGTTGACCCTCCTTTTGGTGCTTTTCCAGGCCTTTCTGAGCTCCATCTCCTTGGCTTTTCATCTCTGCTTTCAGTATTACCTCATTCTCTGCCAAAACGAGGGGAATTAGTCATAAAGTCATTGAATTCAACCTCAACTCTCTTATTCACACAAATTAACAAAAAAACATGATTCCAAGCAAGTTTCTGAGCAGAAAAGGGTGTATTTAGTGTCAGAATTACATCACAGATAACGGTATTTTCAACCGTTATCAGTCTCCCCCCTTGTAAAAACATTGGATGAATTATAATGTTATTATGTCAAAATGTGTGCAAGCATATCTTATCTCAAGTCAAGACTGAGCATCTCATGAGGTCCCTCTAGCCACCCTTCTCTAGATTTGGCCCAACCTCTCCATCCATCAAAAACTTCCATCCCACCATAAATACTCACCCAAACCAGGATCACCACCCCCAAAATCGTGAGCACCTCACCATATCCATAGCTTCCACACCAATTCCACCTCTACAGCTTCATATTGAGGCTTTGGCCAACCTTTGTACAACAACTTTTGAAGCACTTCTAGGCCCTTAATTGGAGTCTTTAGATCACTCTTAAGGTGTCCTTAATGAGGTATATAACAGCCAAAGGAAACAAACCAACCAACAAACACACAAACAACAAGCAATTAGTATCAACTTTAAAAGGAATAACCAAACAACAAGCAAAACTATGAAGTATTGAATGAATTAACACCAAATGAACATAGTAAATGATGGAATTAAAGTGAAATAAGAATTGGGTATTGTTTCTAACATGTAAGGGAAACTATAGAAAAAGGTTTCACTCAAACAAGGGAGACAAAATTTCACGTCCTCGCTGGGCGAGAATCACGTACACTAAGTGCTAACGGAAAAAAGAAAGTTTCTTTCTACCTATCATGCTTTCCTAAAAATGACCAAACCTAAGGCTCTAGATACCACATGATATAGAACAACATGCCTAGATAAAAATAAAACTAAGAACTAAACAAGAACAATTAAGAAATGGAATTAAAAGCCTAAAAATGTTGAGGGGAAACTATTGAATCGGAAGGCATGCCACTTGAATGATCCAAGATAAATGCCAAGGACAATCATCAATTATCCTTCACAAGATAAGATCCAAATTTAGACTAAGATACAAAATTTTATCTCAAAGAAGTAATGCAATTGAATGAGAAACACTCTTTATATTCAAATTTGAAGGTGTATGTACAAAGGAGACCTTAGGTTGTTTATATAACACTAGGAGATGAAGTAGGTGGAGAAAACTAAAGGATGTGGGACTTAGAGGGCTTCAAGTCTGGAGAACAACTCACAAGGCTGTTTTAAGTCCCACATCTCTTAATTCTACAACCTCTTAAGGGTATATAAGTTACCTAACTAGTCTAAAGATCAAAACTAAAACTATAGATGAGATATCTTATAATACAAGAAACTAAAAGGAGAAAAGACTTATTTATTTTTCTTTATTTTAAGCCCAAACTATGTGAAGTCACACATTGCTTGCATCTTAAAGAAAAGAAGAATATATAAGCTTCTCTACAACAAAAGCTAAGAAAAAGAGACAAGAGAGGCAAAATATTAGCCTATGAAATCCTATGCTATTGAAGCCAAAATACAAGCCAAGGAACCTATTCTACTCGTTTTGTACAAAGGTATAAAGGAGCCAAGAAATAAGATTATTTCCTTTAGTCATGCTTCTTGTTATCCTTTTATTCTCTTCATCCTTTGCCTTATTTATGATCACATCAACATATGACGTCCCAAACACCATTCTGTTGAAGACAAAATGGATTTCATATGTTGGGGAATGATGGAAGAATTCTAAACTATGCTTACAACTCACTACATATGATTCAAAAGTAATAAAAGCCCTTGTGAAAAGTCTAAATTTCTTGATGAGGAAATATGGCAGGCCTTTAAGGATAGCTATTAAATTCTCCCTTTCAGGTAAATTCATTTTATATGATAGTTTAACTATTTATATTAACGTATTGCTAACATAATTCATTATTTATACTTTGATGTCATAGGCTAAGAGAACTACACAGGCGATCGCAAAATAAGACCTCTACCCCCACAAATTGTCTTGTGGGGGTTTGATAAATGACCAGTATGAGTACATTCTTTATTTTCCATTCTTTCTCTATCTTTTTGGTTTTAATAAAATCTCTCTCTAAATCTCTAAAACCCATTAAGATCACATCTCCTATTTTCTCCCAACTATTTTTTAAATTACCAATAAGAAAAATCCCCAAAAATATTCACGTAATCTCTTTTAACTTTGAGTTTATTTTATTTTATTTGCATGTTTTTACTTCTTACACCCCTTAATTTAATTTCCGCACCAATTAATAAAGGTAAAAAGATCATTTTGCCCTTAGGCAAAAATATAATTAAAATCGAAGTTTCTCTTAAACTATTCTCTCTAGGAATTGAACCCACGACCATTCAATCCTAAAGCACCCCTCTATCAACAAGCCAACACATCACATTGGTAATAATACACATATCACAATTCAAAAAATATACCAAAACATGTGTTGCACTTTATTAAAATAAAATCAAGAAAATAACATAGCAATTAGGTTATAGCAAGGCATATACCAAAACACCAAAGTCCCAAGACTATTTTATTTCTAATCATTATATTTTTTTCACGGGTCTTACAGTGGACACCAATTATTCTTACAAAGCCGTAAGTATATCCTGTAAAGACTCCAAAAATACTCCAAATGCTTCAAGCATTCAACTTTAGGGGTACTCGTCCTCCTTAACAATGCTCGCCTCCTTAGCGCTACTCGCCCTCTCCAAGTCGGATAGGGCCTGCAAAAGACACTCTAACGCTCAAGTCAACTAAGTGAAACTACGAGCAATAAATGTTATAATTAATGAACATAATAATTTACCTCATATTTTGTGATATTTATACTATGTTTATGGGCTTTTTATCTGGATGAGTTTGATCCATATGGCTAATTACTAGGGCTGGGCAAAAATAATTGTACTGTAGTTAACTGTACTATATTATACTAAAAGAAATTGATCTATGTTTACTAAAAGTTCAGTTAACTATTTTATGGTTTAGTTTGTAAAAACTGAACTTATAACAGTTTTAGTTCAGTTGACTGTAAGAACTATTTTTACTCTTTCCTCTTCTGTAGTTCCCGTACAACTGTTTCATCTTGTCAAGAAAAAGTTATTTAATAATAAAATATTAATAAAAGAAATTATTCACATAAAAAAAATTAATAATTAACTTTTTAAGACAATTTTTTTATCACAAATTTTTATATCTTTTTATCAATAAATATATAACGTAAACGTAATTTTTATTTTTATATTTTTTAAGTTATAATATATATATATATATATATATATATATATATATATATATATATATATATATATATATATATTGTGCTACGTTATTTTTTATATTCTTTTATTAATAAAATAAAATAAATAAATAAAAAATAAAACAATTTTCATACACATATAATAATAAAAGAAATATAAATAAAATAGAAAATCATTATATCAAATAATTAAAAAATTATTTTGTAAAACTCTTATGAATAAAATAAAATAAATATTAAAATAAATTTTTGGTTTAGTACAAATTTTTAGTAGTAAAGTGCAGTTCAGTTCTATTTGCCCACCCCTACTAATTATCTTGATTAATCTTAGATTAATCCATCTACTTAAGCATACTTTAATTGTTACCTTAATTATTCCTTCCTTATGTTGAATCTACCTTGCTAGTATATAGGCGCCCATATTACTATATTGCATCAGTTAACCAACATATAGCCAGCCATATTGCTATGGTTTGTGAATAGGCATTTAAGTTTTAGGACATGTCAATATATCTTTCAACATATACCACATAATTAGTAATTAATATATTTAGTATATTATTAACATAATTTTTTGAATAATGTTAGAATATAATACGAAAGACCAATAATTGACATGCCTATATTATATTACTTTTTAACATAGGTTTAATTATATGATTAGTCTCTATTTTTGGTGACTTTTCTGAAATAGGTTCCTTATTTTCTTTTTGTCTCAATTGGGTTGCTATTTTTGAAAAATTGAAGCAGTCAGGTCATTTTCGTTAGTTCTGTACTAATACCGTTAAAGAGTGTGCCATGTGTAACTTCATGATTTTTTTTTTGAATTTTTTTAACTATTTTATTTTTTTTAAATTGTCACGTGTCAAACTAACGTTGTGTCATGTGACAATAACAGTGTGATATGGCACTAACAGTACTACATGTCATGTCAAGCCACCTGTCATTGCATTAATCTTAATTTGATCCATGTATTTTTATTTTGTCTCAATTTAGTGTTAATTTTTTTTAAAAATTAAACAATTTTGTCTCAACCCTAATTTATTATAATTGATATTTTTATTAAATATTTTTAACAAGATTAAGTTTATTTATATTTTGTATTTAGTTAATTATATAAATGTTAGTTATCTTATTTAAATATACCTATAAGAGTTTAGAAAAAACAATGACATGATACGTAGGGGTGCATTTTTTAAATGATGTGGCATGAAATTTCACTTTTTTTAATAAAGAATTGAAGAAATTTTCCATGAAAATGGTAATTAAAGATAATTTCTTTTTTCATGATCTTCTACATTAATTAGGACTTTCACCGAATTTATTCTAATTTTTTTACTTTAAAATAATAAAATTTCATGTCATTAATTTGTCCGTTGTTTTTTTAACTCTTATAAGTATATTTTAAAAACATAATTAACATTTGTATAATTAACTAAATATAAATACAAATAAAATTTACCTTGTTAAAAATATTTAATAAAAATATCAATTTTAATAAAATATTTGTATAACATTTATATACAAATTAAATGTTGTTTGAATTTGGGGAGAGACAAAATTATTTAATTTTAAAAACAATTAGGACTAAATTGGGACAAAATAAAAATAAAATGACCAAATTGAGCCTCATGCAATGAAACATGGCATTGTTAGTGTCACGTCACACTCTAATTGCGATTAACACAATGTTAGCTTGACACGTGACAATTTTTTTTAAAATAAAATAAAAATTAAAAATAAAAGCAAAATATTATTTAATTTTATAAAATTAGGACTAAATTGAAACAAAATTAAAATATATGGACCAAATTGAGATTAGTACAATGAACGTGGCCTGCTAGTGACATGTGACACTATTAGTGACACGTCACACTGTCAATTTAGTTCTAATTTAGTTCTAATTTTGTCTCAATTTAGTTCTAATTTTTTTTAAAATTAAACAATTTTGTTCTTCCCCTAATTTATTATAACCGATATTTTTATTAAATATTTTTACCAAAATTAAGTTTATTTATATTTTATATTAATTAATTATATGAATGTTAATTATGTTCTTTAAATATATTTATAAGAATTTAGAAAAAAAGCAATGACATAATACCTAGGGGTGGATTTTTGAAATGATGTGGCTAAGTAAAAAAATTATTGACATGCAATTTCACTTTTTTTTAATAAAAAATTAAAGAAAATTTTCATGAAAATGATAATTAAAGGTAATTTCTTTTTTCATGATTCTACATTAATTAAGTTTTTTACCGAATTTATTCTAATTTTTACTTTAAAATAATAAAATTCCATATCATTAATTTATTCACTGTTTTGTTTTTAATTTAAAAACATAATTAACATTTATATAATTAACTAAATATAAATATCAATAAACTTTACCTTGTCAAAAATATTTAATAAAAATATCAATTTTAATAAAATATTTGTATAACATTTATATACAAATTAAATTTTGTTTAAATTTAAAAAGAGACAAAATTATTTAATTTTAAAAACAATTAGGACTAAATAGAGATAAAATAAAAATATAATCACAAAATTGGCACTAATACGTCGATGTGGCACAATTTTATTTTGATACGTAACAATTTTTTTAAAAATAAAATAAAAATAAAAATAAAAAAATATTATTTAATTTTAAAAAATTAACACAAAATTAAGATAAAATAAAAATATAGAATCAAGTTGAGATTAATATAATGAAACGTGACTTAAAAAGTGACATGTGACACTATTGGTGCATAATAAGAATTTAAGTATTTTTTTATAAAATGAGAAAAAGAAATTATTGAATTAAAAATAAAAATAATAAAAAACAGAAAACCGATGTAACAACAATAACAAAGTAAATTAAGATTTGAAATGAGGCGAAATCGGTAGTTAGAATATTTGAAATAAAAATGAAAAAGAAGCAAAGACAATTGACATAGTTAAAACGTGGGAATAGAATGATAACAACGACGTCGTGTGACCCTCCAAATCGAACAACACGTATCTTCACTATAAATGAATTCCAGCTGCTTACATTCTCTTCCTCTCCATTCTCCTATCTACCACTTCCCTTCATTTCTTTCCCAGGTTTCCTCTCTTTCTTGCACTTTGTTCTAGATCTGAAAATAATTTCTTTTAATTTTGGGTGTGGAATGTCAAACAAAACGATTCCCACACGGTTTAATGTTGATTTTTTTTTCTTTTTTCGTTAAAAAATGTGATGTTTATAGATTTGTTTTGAGGTCCCTCTTTTGGGTTTTGGCTTGGGTGTTTTATTTTTTTGAAAATTGATGCATTGAGCTAAAGGTGGTTTTTTTCTGGGGGTGCCTATGAGCCGGACAAAAATTTTGAAATTTTTCATGATTTGAGCTCAGATCTGTTGGTAATTTGTGAAAATTTGTTTGTTGTGTTTAGGAAGACTGGAAAATAGTGAAATGGGTTGCGGTTTTCTTTTTATTTTATTGTGTTTAGGTTGAGTGGATCTGTTTGCATATTGGATTAGGAGTGTAACGATTTTTTAAGATCATGGTTTTATTTTATTTTATTTTTAAATAAGAAAACACCGCACATAGGTTAGAAAGAGACATTTCTGAAAATAATTTTATTGAATAGGGTATGGGTGTTACAATTTTTAAGACCATGTTCTCAATGTTGAGATTTTCTGAGTCTAATTTTGTTATATGTTGTTGTGGGTGTGTGAGAGAGGGAGACAGAGACATATTCTGAGAATAATTTTGCTGTATGGATTAAGAAGGTACTTTCAATTTTGACATGTTCTGAGTATAGTTTTGTTATTATTTTGTTGCGTAGGTATTCTACTTTGAAATAAAGGTGATTTGAAGATGAACTGTTATGGTCTTCAAAAGAACGCCTTTGCAGCCTGTGAAGAGATGAGAGGCTCTGTGAATTTCGTTGAAAAGAAGGAGTCCGTCGTTTGCCCTAAGCCACGCCGAGTCGGGGTTGTATCTAACATGCCTATGAGGCACTTGAGATGGCATTTCAAGTAAATATCAGAATTCATTTATTCACCTTTTTAAGTTACATTAATCTGTTTTGGAAGCCTTTGGGGATCTGATTTCTTGTGTTTCAATTTTTCTTGAAGTCAACAGGCCGAGGGTTCTGATTCAAAAGGTGGGGCAGAGCTACTAGAGATTATGTTTAAGAAGGTAAGCTATGAACTTCATGAAAATTTCCTTTAGGCCTAGGAAGATAAATGTCAATTAGGATACTCTTGGTACCATAGTAATGTATGAATTTGTGGTGTGATGCATGCTTTGTTTCTTTTGGTAGACAATTTTTGTTGTATTTGAAATAAAGGTTTTAAAAGTTGGTTTGCCACCATGATTTCGGTTGTGTTGTGATATTAAGGATTGTGGACTTTCCTGATCACAATTATGTCTGCATCCGCTAAGTTTGTTTGTAATTTCTTGCATTGTCAATGATGGAATCAAACAGCTATAGTAACTGAAATTTTAAACCATGATTTGAAACTTTGTGCTATGGTTTTGGCTTCAAAGGAATATAGTCTTACGAGAAAACTTGGCTATTCTTTGAGGGGTCTTTCTGACAGATTCCACGGATCATAGATTGACATTTTATTCATTTTGATTACTTTGGTTTATGAATTGGTGTGCGTTATGAACAGGAGAGTTATGGGAAGGAGTTTTCAAATCAGGTAGCTTCATCTCCTCCATTTTTTTGTGGATCTCCTCCTGTTCGAGCTGCAAATCCCGTGGTCCAGGATGCTCGATTTGGAGAAAAGCATGATCCCGCATTTACGACTTCATCGCCATCAGGTTTATTTTCTCCATCCTCGGCTTCTGGCAAAGGAGGTTTTGTTAGGATGAGTTTTGGAATTAAACCGTCCACAGTTAGAATTGAGGGATTTGATTGCCTCAACAGGGATTGCCAGAATTCTAGGATCCCTACTGTTGCGTAAACTCCATTCAGAGAAGTGTACATAAAGGAAGCTGAGTGTGACTGCTTATAAAAATGACTTGAGTTAACTAAGGTGAACATCTTTGAGGGAAAATGCTGAAGAATCAAACCTTGTGTTCTTGAGAGGGTTTGATGTGTAAAGAGAGCTGTTCTTTCTGTAATATAAGGTTGGATCTGAGTGTTCTTGTAAATTTGGTTTAGGTCATCACCACGAGAATGTCCTGTATATAGAGAGTTGGTGATTATGGATATCAATCCTTTGAATATGTTTAGCTAAATTTGAAAGCTCGTTTATTGTTCTTAATGAAATTAAACAGGCATTTATAATGAGAATTGTCAATATTTCTATTCCTTTGTTCAAGTTTAGGGTATCAAGTTTCTTATTTATAATGAGAAATGTGAATGTCATTCTGATTGAAGGAAAAGTAACTTTGCTTTGTGTCATAACCATTGATATACTCTTTGAATTGATATGTTTGGATTGTCTTAGAAGATGCACATGGATATTGATTATGCAATAGTACAAATGAGGTGCTCCATATATATTGCAATCTTTCATTGATTTTGCTCACACAATTTCAAGCAACTGTTAAACCAATCATGGTTGACAATGGTTCCGAGTTCATGAGCATCACACGTTATTTTTCATTCTCATGCCTGGTATTGAACATAAAAATCACATTGTGGGACATAAGCATTGCCATATTCTTATTGTGACACGACCATTATAATTTAAATATCACTCTTTTTGGGGGTGAAGTGAATGTGTTTAGCTGCTATTTATCTTATAAATTGATTACCCATTCCTTCGTTGAAAAATAAATCATCATTTGGAAAACTTTACGAACATCTAATGTCACTTGTTTAGTTTTTTATTTTTATGCTATACGACCGAACTCATAAATTTGACATTTAAGTTAAAATATGCATTGTTTGTTGAGCGTTACAGAGTGCCGTGAAAGTGAAATGTGAAACAAGGACAAGGTTTGAAAGAATATTAAGACTAGTTGTTTTCTTACTATATGGAGAATCTTGAATAAATAGAATACAATTATCATCTTTTAGAATTTTAAGAATTAAAATCATGGTTTTTTTATAGAGATTATTTCATGCTTTGGAAGGGCTTGAGTGAAAATAATGAACACCTTTGATAGAGGAAGTACTTTTTAGGAACTAATCAATTTTTTTTTATTTGTTTTTCTTTTTCTACACAATTGGTTTCTACATGTCTTCTCATATTTCTCAAAGTCGGTTCAAAATGACAACTCAAATTTAGGAGTTGAAAGTTGATAATACAACTTCTCTAAAGAAGAAATACATTTAAATGATTGAAGAACAATTACATCAACATGAATTATCCATCAAAGACAAAAGGAAGTAAAAGGAAGGTTTAGAAAGAAAAATATTTGGTAGAAAAAGAGAAGACAAGGATAATAAAGAAGAAGATTTCAGATCCTCTAATGAAACTCTTGAAGAATATTTAAAACCCGATTGTAAGACATTTATCTATTCTCCTATTACAAATGTTGAATCTATTTTTTATTTGAAATTTATAATTATATGAATACTAGTATTTTGTTTCATAGCGAACTAAATATTAAACAACGAAGATGAAACAATTTAGAAAAGAATGACATAAATGAATGAAACTCAAACAAGGATGAAGGTACTTTCAAAATTATTTTTTCTAAAGTTTTTGCTAGTCTTTTTTCCTCTACTTCACATTAGTTTCGACATTTGTCTCTAGGTATTTTTGAGCTTTTGCTCGAGCTTTAACTTGACGGTTAATATTCTTGAGCCCTTGCCTCTTCTGCGTGCATCATAATCTTCTTGACACAAGCAACACGTAACTTCTCTTACCTTAGTGTTTTGATAACAAATTCTAACGATACTTTAATAATGAATTCTAACAATACTAAGAAATTGAAATATGTGGTATTTGAATTGAATTATCTTTAATTTTATAATAGTTTCTTTGGATATTAACTCATTTTGATCCTGAATTTGAAATGACTTTTTTTGACCTTCAATCTTGATTATTTGACTATACCTTTAGTTGGGCTGACTTGTCTCAACTTTCGATCCAAGACTAGTAGTCATGACCTATGATCCAAGCCCACTCATCTCTAGCTTCAGCTTGAGCAAACTCATCAGTCCCTTCAACTTAAGTTGACTTATCACAAACTTTATCCCAAGCCGACCAGTCACGACCTCCAAGCCAACGAACACATCTCAACCTTCATCATAGGACGACTAATCTCGACATTCATCTTAAGCCCAATCAATTCCACATTCATAAGGGCTTGAATCAACTTGACCTTTAGTCTTGGCTTATTCATCCCAATCATCATTCTAGACCCAATTGACTCCACATTGATCATAGGCGGCGGAACCAGCTAGACCTTCAGCTTGGGCCAAACCATTGAGACCTTTGGGTTGAGCCAAACCGGTGGGACCTTAGTCTTGGGCCAAAACTGATCGACCTTTAGCTTAGCTGAATCTACTCAAATTTTGGCTTAGACCAACTCGGCAAATTTGGCCCAAATCAAATCGGCTTGGCCTTTAGCTCGAGCCAAATCGGCTCCCCTTTTGCCTAGGTTGACTTGGCTCAGTTTTCGCCTAGATCGACTCAACTCAGTCTTTCATTCAGGTCGTCTTGTTTCAATATTTAATGTGGGCTGACTCGGGTTGAGCTTCGCTTGGGCTAACTTGTCTCAACCTTCAACAATGTTTGACTTATGTAACACCTTGATTTCTGGGATGCCATGGGTTTACAAAAAACAGAATATTTATAAACTTTCTTTTATCACGAAAACATATTTTTCAAAAACCTTAACTTTTAAACATGTATAATTTATTCAAAACATAGTAATTCCAAAAGCCTTGTCTAATTACATTATTCCAAAAGTCTTTAAAATGACTAAGGAAATAACACAACTACAATTACATTGCTTCAAAACTCTATACTACAAGAACTTTTTAAAGAAACCCAAATTTTCCCTCCGTCATCTCATGAATTTATCATGCCTATGGAACATCTGCAATATCATCTACTCACGTATAATATATTACACGATTATCACCGATAATTTCATTTTCACAAACACACACACATGTATGAGGTAAGCTACCGATAAAACAATCATAATAATAGGATATAAACATACTGATTATATCAACAATACTCAAACACCCATACATAGTAGCAATAACAATAGGATTCCTAATCCTTTAACATAAACAATTCAATCATAATGAATTACTCAATCATCGATCCCCGATCCTCGATCCTTGATCTCTAACCCTTGATGTCATCCCTAACATCTCACACATAGACCCTTGGTCTATCCACTCATTAGCACCTATGTTAACTACTTATTATAACCATTATAGTAACATCATTATCAACATAGCATAACCTAGAGTATCTTCAATACCATGATCATCATCATAGATACACCACCATCATGACTACCCTAATCATGAACAACACCATAAGCATCAACAAACCATGAACCCCATAATGGAAAGATTCAGTCACACTCTTATACCCTACCTCACCAATTGTAGTCACTCTTACAGCCCAATTTGTAACCTCCGCTACAGATATGTTCAAGTAGTCTCGCAATGCAGCTAAGGGACATGCCTTCCTGCCATACAAGGACAAGGAAAGCACCATCACCCCAACACAAGGAAGGTTCAATACCCGAACAACCCTTCCTTTGCACACAAGGCAAAAGGAAACACCTACCTGGATTTACTAGGTATAACAAGTAAACTTATCCTTCACTGTCATGCTCATCAACCACATACTCAGGTAAACCCTAATACTCACTAATGCTCCAATCTCTTCTAAAAGTCAAACCTGACTCTAAACATAACTATTAATCACATTCTCTGATTGTCATCACGTTCTACAGCTCCTCCAGCTTGATCCATGTCCAATTGTTATCAAAATCATCGTGTTTAACTAAGAAAAACAGTAAGATAATCGATTATCATAAGTGATAATCGATTATTCCCTAAACATACACATGTACACAAAACAACCTTGTGATAATCAATTATCACTTAAGATAATCGATTATCTCAGTGGTTCCACACAACAAATCATCATAATTCATCACGCATGAATGGATAATCGATTATCATCCTAGATAATCGATTATTCCCAAGAATAATCACGTTCCTGAACCAAAACCTAAGGTCCAACCCGTATGTATCAATCCCAAATCACGTGAAAACATGCTTAAGACATCATACATGCATTTCATCATCACAGACCATTGTAAACACACTCAAACACATAATCTACATTCTTTGATTCGTCCAAAACCCATCATCATGCAGATTTCGACCCAAACAACCCAAAAACTCTGCACATGTTTATCATACCATATTTATATCATATCTTTGTATAGTAAAACTCTATTATCATAACTTTGTTCCCCCTTAGCATCAAACCCTAAAATAGAATAACCCAACAAAATCATACATATATTCATAGGAAAAACCCAACACAATATAACATAAACCCTATCTCCATGCATACACAAACCCTTTTCCAAACCATAACCATAATACTCTAATTCATAATTATGCACACATGCATTACATCCAGAATTAACCAATCTAGATAATAAAAAATAAATGACATACAACAAACTTAAGTAAGCTTCCCCCTAACCCTCAAGTAAATCAAGAATACTCACATTCATCATATAATAAAATAAACAAACAAAGGTAAGTTTCCCCATACCTTGGCCAACACTAAGGCTTTATCTACATCCCAAGGATCACAACTGTCAAAGCGACGCAACGGAATGGTTAAAGTGTTCAACAAATCAAAAGGAGGGTGAATTGGTTTCTTATGCAGATCGTTATTTTAATAATTTTCTCGTGAATATAAATTCCTTAAAAACAATTTAAACAAATTTAGAAAAGTAAGGAAGAGAGAAAATTGCACATGTAATTTTTATATTGGTTCGGATCACAAAGATCCTACATCCAGTTGTTAATCTCAACCCAGAATTAACGTTTCACTAGCACAAACCAACAAACTGTTACAATCACAAAGAAAATAAACAAGTTGAAGGTTAGAACACCTTTCTTGTTACCTCAAGAAATGAAACTCACTTCCCCTATAATCCACAAGGGATGTACACCTCCTCCAAATGCTTCGCGAAGGATGACCACCTCCTTTCAATTGCTTGTGATAATCATAATCGATTATTGATAATTGATTATCATAAGTGGTAATCAATTATCTTGAGTATAAAATGATTTTTTCTGATTCAAAACGATTTTTAACGCATCCTAAGGCAAACAATACACAGAATCAAATACAAACCACATTTTATACATCAATCTACTAAAATACAAAAACTTTAATATAAAAAGAAGTCTTCATGAGGATCTTTCTGCAATAAGAGCACTTGAGACTTGACTTTGAGACATCATCAAAACTTCTTCTCTTCAACTTTATGCTAACAACCTCCCCCTTTTCAATGACGATAAAAAAAATTTGATTTAAAGTTTTTGATAACCTGTACTATTCTGTAACTCATACATAACTTGAAAGAGAAGCCATGAAAGAAGGTGGTAGAGAAGAAGATGGAGATGACAAAGAAGAAGACGGTGGAGAGGAAGAAGATGATGATGGAAATCAATCTGACTAAATATTTTTAATTCCATTTTAAAACTTTGTACTCCAAACCATAAGGCTTCCTACTTAAACACTTTTGTTCTGCTGTTTCTAGCTACTTAGGATTATGTACCTCTTTGAAAATATTCTGTGAATGTTTTTTTGACCACTATTGTTATTCAAATATGTCTTGATGGAGATTTGCTTTGGGGATCCTCCTTCAACATAAGATGATCTTCCAAATATGTTGATGAAGCTTCTTCAAAGGGTGGACTGCATATGAACAATGATAGTAGCGGAAGCAAATCGAGATGAAGAGATGAAGATGTTGGTGTTGTATGGTCTTGGTAGATGTCCTTCTAGGAGGTTAGGCCAACCATGAAGGAGAAGGTATGAAGAAGTCTAGAAGAAGACAATTTCATAAGGTGAGAACTCAAGAAGAAAAGTCTTGCAATTTTGGCAAAAGGACTTTACATTCAATCAAGTTCTAAGGATTAGAAAAGGGTGCCTCTCCTTTTATAGGTGAAAGAGAAGGCAAAAGTACATGAAGTATTTAGGAGCCTCTCCATCATTTAATGAGGAGCCTAAGCATTAAATGAGGAGCCTAAACATTAAATGTGAGGAGCCTTATGCTTTGTAACTAACTTAGTAAAAGCATTTAATGCAAAGGCTCATTGCAACCAACTCCTTCAAAAACCCATTTTTAACTCATTTTTTACTCTTAAAGCCACCAAGCCTTCTAAGCAAAGCTAAACAAAGTGTCTTGGCCAAATACACGGCCTGAAAAATGAGCTATATTACAAATTTACAAAAAATGTTTTTTAAGATAAAGAAGAAGACAAAAATGTGATCCTTCACAAGATTAGAATCCTTGAAGCTTCATCTTCTTCTTCCATCCTCTTTGACCATGGCTTTTCAAGAGAGGTCCAATGTCTTCTAAGGCTTAAGGGAAAGCAAGAACAAGCTTGAAAGTCCTTCTTCTTCTTCTTCCAATCTCCTAACCTTAGCTTAAGTTGATGCTCCCTTCATGGATCTCCATTTAGTTCCCAAAACGGATTCCATCATACCCCCCCTCTTGAAAACGATTTCTCCTCAGATCGGAAGGATATTTGAGGAACCACAACTTTTGGTTTAATTATCTCCTCCTGGATAAAAAATGTACCTACAACAAACAACAAATAAGAGTATTATTAAAAGAATAGACCTAATCAAAAAAACATAGAAAGAAGGTCTTTGTTTTTGGAAAGTGTTTTATGAGGAAGATTGTTGGCCTTTATTTCAAAATGTTATTCTAGTGATAAAAGCATAAACAAATGAAGAAAGAAATTAGGCCTTTTAATTTTTAAAAGATTTTTTCTAAGAAAATTTATTTTTTTACAGAATCTAAAACTTTTTCTTCACCAGGTGAAGAATGATAGTTATACAAGCTTCCAGTGTGTTGATCTTTTAAAAATAATGTTATTTTGGGGAACATTCAAAATAAATGTTCCCTCTCTTAAAACAAATGAAGCATTGGACATCTATTGTTCTAGTTTCATATTTTTCTTCAAAATTTATAAGACCTAATGTACAAAAATCTTTTTATTCACCTTGAGTTAATTTTAACTTGTAAGATAACAAAGACTCAAAAAGTGATTTTTCAAAAGTTATCAAGGAGTTAAAAATAATGGGAAATGAAAGTGGAGGTAAAAGACTTTCAAAAGTAAATTTTTGAAACCAAGAAATGAGAATCATTAATGAAAGGATAAGAATTCAAATTTTGGAAAACTCCCTTTAGAACTTTTGACTCAATTATGATTGAGGGAATGGGAGGTGCCTTGAGTAATACTTCTTCTTTGAGTAGGAGTTCTTCTTTGAGTGAGATTTCTTCTTGCCTTTTCTCTCCTCTCAATCTCTTCTTTTTCTTTCTTTTGTTTTTCCTCCCTCTCTCTTCTCTCATTTTCTTCTTTCTCTTTCTTTTCTCTCTCCTCCCTTTCTTTTCTCTCATTTTCTTCTTTCTCTTTCTTTTCTCTCTCCGCCTTTCTCTTCTAGTTTCCTCCTCTCTAACTCTTTTCTCTAGTTGTATTTGTTCCTCTTTCTTTCTTTCAATTTCTCTACTTTCCTTATCTCTCAAGAGCTTCTCATATTTTCCTTCAAACTCCTTCTCTTTAAGAAAAAACTCTTTTTCACCTCTAATAGATTCTCTATCTTTCTCCATGAGTTCTCTCTTTTCATATTTAAGCTCTTGATTTCTCTTGAAAGAAGGTGGAACAAATTTTCTTCTCATACAAGCTCTTAGATCATTCCAATCTCTAATTGGTGATTTGATACCATTTTTAACATCATTTTTCCTTTGATACCACAAATCATATGCATGCCTCACAAATTTAGAAGAACACAATGAAACTATGTGAAACTTACTACACTTAATAATGAATGGTTGAAGTTTTTCTATCTTTTCTTCCCAAGCTAAGTATGACATCAGATCAACTTGTCTACCAAAATGTGGAATGTCATTCTCAGCTCTTAAACGCAACTTATTCTCAGTATATCTATAATAGAAACGATTATGATCCCAAAAACGATCATTCAAACTAGAATGGTAGAAGTTTTCATGTTGGTGACTATTTTGAAGCTCATTTCTACTATGAGAGGTGGATGTTTCTCTAGTGTACCTTCTTCTATTGGATGACTCAATTTGTTGTTTTTCTCTTTTTTTTTCCATCATAAACTTAGTAAACATGTTCTCTAACTTGCTTACTTTTTGTGTAAGTTCATACCTAAGATGTAAGTCCTCTTAACTATCTCTTACACTACCATGAACACTTGAATGAGAATGATTACTCATGTTGTAGTGCTTAAAATATTTTCACAAAGGTTTTCAAAACACTTTACAACTATGAGTGAGAAAGGTTTTCATAGGAAAAAAATTCTTTTTGGTTGGATGATTTCTAAAGAGAAACAATAGAGTAAGAATGTTCCAAGTAGCTCTTAAGAAGGAGAGGTGAGTCACAATGGACAAACTTAAAAACCAAGTCCTTCCTAGCCAAAGTTTCTTTAGATTACCCGTACCTAAGCTTCTAAGTAAAAATCATACAAAACAATTTTAGATGCAAATGCAAAGAATGCTCCTAAAACCAAAGAAAGGTTTATCTAAGATGCTTTCAAACAACCTAAGTACCACGAAGACTTAAAAGATAAACAAGACAATGTATAAAGGAAAGTAGAAAGAATTGAATGCTATGCAAACAAGTAAACTAACAGTCCTATGTGAAGATGCAAATGACACTTAAGAGTCACTTGACACACCTTCACTTCTAAGAGTGAAAACTAAACTATTACACAATTTTAGCAATAGAGATGGGATTGTACCAAAGACATTTTCCCAAGACACCAAGCAAATAGAAAATGAAATCAACTAAAAAAATTACAAGAACACAAAGGCTCTGTGATACAAAAATAATAGCCAATAAAAGTGCAAAAATAACCCTTAATTCCTTGCTTCTTTCAAGTGTTTGTTCTCTCTTGATTCACTCCAAAACCATGTAGTTATCTCCCTTTAAAGTCCAAGGAGAAATTCTTCTTTTAGCCTTCAAAAATGGTACCTTCAAGATTAGTCAATCTCCAAAAAGAACCACCAACCAAATATGTTTTTCCAACACCAAAGAGCACAATTTGGAAAGTTAAACTCAAAGGGAGTAAAAGGAGACAATACTTCAAGGAAAGCCAAGAATGACAAGAAAAAATTAAGGCAAGTCAAATAAGAAGGCACTCAAATGGAATTCCTAAAGAAAGTGCTAGAATAGATGAATAAAACCAAAATAAAACTAAGAATACAAGACCAAACAGATTAGCAAAGGCAAAACACTTGTTGGAAAAATGCAAACAACACTTAAAATTGAAGTCCAAAATTAAGTTTATTGTTGTTGTTGTGTCCTTTTCTTTTGGCAATTTTTTTTCACTTCTTTTGTCCCTTTTCTTTTGTTTTGTTTTGATTGAGGGGTCTTTTTTTTATCACTTAATTTTTCAGAACACAAAAAGCATCATAATCTTTACACAACTAATTCAAAAACAAGGCTACTTCAAGTGGTGTATGAAGGAAACCCTAAAGAATCAAATGATATTTTGACAACAACAAAAATGAATCAATGGAAACCTAATACTAAGAATTTTTTTAGGAACTAATAACAAGTATGAATACTCAAAGAAAACCCAGAAACACCCAAAACATAAAAATCTAGTATTTGATGCTTGAACTGGACAATTCTAACCTTTGCTCGATATTTTACCCATAACGTTTTCTACACAGATGTAAATGAGATGAGGTTTTTTTTCTTGAAAAATAGACTCAAAGATATTTTCATTGACATATAAAACATAGCATTTGGACCTCTGGTCTGGTTGCAGTTAATTTTTTAAAATCGTGTCTAGCCAGTTCTTTGCACTAGATTTCAGAAAATGGGTAGGTTTGAAGTTTTCAATGTTTTCAATTTTTCTTTCAAGTTCAACAAATATGTGATGACATATATGGATATACAACACTTAGGAAAAAACAATAGGATCATAAAATCGAAGAAAATGAATCAAAAGATGACCCAAACCCATGACACAAACCCATAAACTCTGCATACATACAAATAGAAAAATCTGAAATCCTAGGCCCACAACATGGATGATTCAAGAAGAACAATTAATTTGAATCAATATTTCAAGACATACAACACATACTCATGACTCAAACAACATATTAGACATGTTGGAAAAGATGAAACAACAAGGAATTCACAAGAACATAAATGGGTAAAACAAATTGGGTAAGAACTTTAAGACACTTATCTCTTGAAGACTTCCAAGATAGTGACCATATCTCTTGATACCAAATGATGGATATTTTCTTTGAGGGTGCTCCTTCAAATGGGGGACTTCATATGAACAATGATAGTAGCGGAAGCAAATAGAGATGAAGAGATGAAGAGATGAAGATGTTGGTGTTGTATGGTCTTGGTAGATGTCCTTCTCGGAGGTTAGGCCAACCATGAAGGAGAAGGTATGAAGAAGTCTAGAAGAAGACAATTTCATAAGGTGAGAACTCAAGAAGAAAAGTCTTGCAATTTTGGCAAAAGGACTTTACATTCAATCAAGTTCTAAGGATTACAAAAGGGTGCCTCTCCTTTTATAGGTGAAAGAGAAGGCTAAAGTACATGGAGTATTTAGGAATCTCTCCATCATTTAATAAGAAGCCTCATCATTAAATGAGGAGCCTGAACATTAACTGAGGAGCCTAAACATTAAATGTGTGAAGCTTTATGCTTTGTAACTAACTTAGTCAAAGCATTTAATGCAAAGGCTCCTTGCAACTAACTCCTTCCAAAACCCATTTTTAACTCATTTCTAACTCTTAAAGCCACCAAGCCTTCTAAGAAAAGCTAAACAAAGTGTTTTGGCCAAATACACGGCCTGAAAAATGAGCTATATTACATATTTACAAAAAGTGTTTTAAGATAAAGAAGATAAAAATGTGATCCTCCACAAGATTAGAATCCTTAAAGCTTCATCTTCTTCTTCCATCTTCTTTGATCATGGCTCTTTAGAAGAGGTCCAATGTCTTCTAAGGCTTAAGAGAAAACAAGAGCAAGCTTGAAAGTCCTTCTTTCTTCTTCCAATCTCCTAACCTTAGCTTAAGTTGATGCTCCCTTCACATATCTTCATTTAGTTCCTAACTCGGATTGTATCATGTCTAATGATTGAAAGTCGTACTAACTAAATTTGATAATATTTATCATGTATGATTGAGTGAAATGATTTGTGGTTGGATGAATATATTGAATTACCAAGATTGATTATGCTCTGAATGTTAAATATGTTGTTTCACTTGGTGATGTAATTAAATGTTAATTATCATTCAATGCTCATACATTTTAGCATAAATTGTTATGCATATCAAATTCTTGAAATACTAACATTGTGCAATGTAGAGAAAGATGTTTTGTAGGTTTTAATGTGAGTAAAACAAGTTTTGTAATAATGTACTTTGTTTCTTACTATTTCTGCACATTTTAACAGATTGCATAATCTGTTAAATGACCTTTACTGCAGAGTTTAATTTGTTATGTTAGTAATATATTCGGTTAAGTGACAAAATCTGTTTATCTACATATCTAACTGCATTTTTGGTCTGATGCACATGTCTAAAATATCATTACACATATGTTTTGAATGAAATATATGCTATATATTGCATCCAGCACAAATTCACTTTGAAATCTATTGTACATTGTGAAATATGCATCATTTTGAGATTAAGTATGTGTTTCTATATCTGTTGCAGCTCTACTAATACAGTATTGGAAAATGACCTTGATATCAATTGCTATATAATGTGAAATCAATATACTTGTTATGATACATATCAAAATTACTGTAATACACTGATCTTGAAATAATTACATTGAGTTGATCTTTATATTGATATTATTCATATACTCCTCACACATTTTCAAAGTGCTTTAACTCTTTTTGATAGGGGGAGCATCACAAACTTTAATGGTTTGTAAGTTGTTTTGATATTTTTAGCACAAATGAATTCTATTATACTTGTTTGTTCTGTCATTACTTGTCTTTTGTAGTCATCATAAAAAAAGAGAAAGATTGTTGATAGGGAAACTTTGTCTTTTTATATCTTTGTTTTTTATTTTTTATGATGAATGGTTAAAAGATTAATAATGATTTCTTGCACAACGGTATAACAATTATTTATATCTTTAATATGTATTTGTTTGAATCTATTAATGTTATGTAAATCATATCTTAATGAAATTTAAAATCTAGTTTCTAACATAAAGAATCGATATTACATAAAGTGTATATGTTAAATTTAACCAAAACACTTTGAAAACTAATTCATTACATAAAGTATTTATATAATCAATAACATAAGTTTAATAATCAATTAAAAAAGAAAAAAGAAGAAAGAGTCTAATCCATTACAAATAGCCTAATCTTTATTAATTCATTATTCTTTATTTATTGATTTCATGAAACCAAAAACTCAAAAATTTCAAAAAAACCTTAAAAGAAATTAATCCAATTCACCTCTCTTCACTTGATATAAGATATAAGGCCTTTATTTCCTAACAAAGTTTACTTCGAATTAGAGACAACCATTAACCCTTGTCTTTGCTTCCATTTCTGTGCTTCATTTTAATATATACCTCAAAAACTCAGTTTAAAACCACGTTTTCAACATCTAGAGTACAAAACAATTCTAATGAAATTACACGCAATTAAAATCGTTGTATACTCCATACGGAGCCACAACACCCCAAAGTCACATTAAGTAATTCAAAACTTCTATATTCAATAGAAACATTTAAAGAACCCCAAACTTATAAACCACTCCACATGTCACATCAGAACAATGCAACTTTGCAGACTTGCTTCAAACAAAATTATGCTAAATATTGAAATTATCTTGATACACAAAGAAAAGATATTACTGCAATTTCACTTCTTATTCTTCATCTCTACCCATTTCTCTTGAAACAAAATATAACTCCACAATTTTTCTTTTAAAACTCATGTAAAATTTGGAACGTAATATTCAATACAACTACAAGTTACATGAGCCACATTGAGTATACTAATACCACCAAGTAGATACTAAGTTGACTAGAAAGTAAAAGGATATTATCTCTTGCATTTGTAGTAAAACAATAAAAGAAGCCGATGGTACTATTTTCAATAAATCCTGTCTCGATTAAATAAAACATATTTCTCAAAGCAAAATCTTGAACTAATTCAACTGAATCTCAACAAAAGTAAGACATCTCGTTCCCCAAAAACATAAATGCATCTAGCCAAACTTGTAAAGAACAAATAAGACCTATTTCTTCTTGTCTCCAGCTCCACCAGCCCTACACCAAATGATAAGAACATTAGTTATAAAAACCACCAAAAAATATATAGGGTATTATATACAATGTTGAAAAAAGAACATAGAACAACCTCATCTTCCTGAGAACATTAGACATCTCTTCTCTCTTCTTCTTAGCACGTTTATGGGTTCCAAGCTTTCTCTTAGCAACCTTGAGTGCCCTCTTATCTTTTCCCACCTTGAGTAACTCAGTTATACGCTTTTCATAAGGTGCAAAACCAGCAACCTCTCTGATGAGGTTCCTCACAAAGTGCACCCTTTTGCTGGTTTTCTGTTATGTAGTATATTGTTAGGAACACATAAAATAAGCATGATAAGAACAATGCAATGATGAACAAAGGATTACTCACCCAGCTTTTATTCTTCTCTTTTATTTCATTTAACAAATATGAAAATTCAAGACATTTCAACAGAGACGATTCACCACAAAAAGACTTACGACAGTTGAACCTTTAGCTTACATTATTATGTCAATAAATTGCAGAATAGAAAGTATAACTTTTACAACCATACATAAATTGCAGCACAAAAAGTATTACTTCTACAACCATGATTACAAAATTGAGTTTAAAATTTGAGTGTCACCCACATACAAACAAAACAATGAAGGTAACAACTGAAAAAAAAAAGTCAATACCAATTTTGCAGGGTTGAAGCAACATCTATTATATATCAATAAACAGTTGACTTATTACTACATAAAGTCATTTGACCTATTTTACCAAATATACACAAATCTCTCTTCCAGATTCGAACATAAACTCTTAACAGGTTTTCAAAAGCTTAACAAACCCTGAATGTTTCAAGGCATGAAAACAATGAAAAATTCTGTAAAGTCTCTCGCACTCTTTACACACAACAATCCATCCAAGCTCGGAAAATCCAATCATTTACACCCATTACATAACCCCTATTATACTCATTAACAGATCTTAAACATCATTATGATAGCTCAACTTTTGTAAATAAATACAATCCCATTAGTCGACAAATCTGCATCTTTATATAATAGAAGGAACAAAAGATTGTCAAACGGAAGTAGCTTCTTTATTACTCTAACAAAAAAGGCACTTAAAAACTTCCTCCATTCATCATTCTTGATTAATAATCTGATTCCAACACTACACACAATCCAAAATATACAAAACATGACTCTAAAATGTCTAAACAGCATAAAAATTTAAATGAACTCAAATTAAATTAATCTTACCCCTTTGCGATCGGAGGGCCGTGGGGGCAACTCCTTCTTGGTAAGGATGTGACCCTTGTTCAACCCAACAAACAAACCCGTACTAGGTGGTTTGGGAGCCATCTTCCTGTCCCAAAAGAAACACGATTCAAAATTGTTCCTAATTTTACACAATAATAAGCTAATAAAGAAGTAAGAGACTTGTGCTAAGAGATGTCTGAAATGAATTTGAAAAGCACGAGAATTACCTATCTTCCTGGTTGGAGGCTTCAGAGACTGCGGTGAAAGAGGAAACTAGGGTTCTTGGTGGATCTCTTTAGGGCTTTATACAAGAGGCTCAAATTGGACATGGACTATTCTAACTAAGACTACATCTGTGCCTGGCCCATAACAATTTACCAAGTTCTAGCCTCTCTTTTTTTTCTGTCCCATTATTTTTTTCTTTTTTATTACGTGTATTAATTTTTCTAAATTATTTTGGTTTCTTAAATTTTAAAAAAGGTTTTTTCTCTTAAAACTAAAAAAAAAATCCTAACACTAAAATTAAAAAATCTTAAATAATTTAAACCTTAAACTTTAAAAAAAAAAACATACTTTCTAAAATTTTGCTTTTAGGGAAAATAATTTTTTAAAATTTTAAGGACTAAAATTAATTATAAATAGAAATTTTTAATATAGATTATATATTTAAAATTTATTATATATAATATTTTTAGTGTATAAAATATACTTTAAATTTATAATAAATGTTTTATAATGTAATAAATATTTTTTTAATTATTCTTCTTTTTTTAAAATTAATTTAAGACAAATATATAAATAAAAATAAATAAAAAGTTTAGAAACATGGTTAAAAGTGTTATTATTTAATAAATAAAAATACTTAAGTATTAGACTAAAATGGTCTTCTAATTCTAATAAAAAAATTTAATCAGATCTTTAATTTTTATTTGATTCAATTTAGTCCTCTAATTTTTTAATGATTCAATTAGGTATTTCTTTTGTTAGAATTTATACATAAAATTACTTCACCTAAAAAATAAAATAAATTTAAAAATTTAGACTTTTTAAGTAAAATTATTTGATATATAATTTCTAATGAAAATCTATTATGTCAATTAAAATATTATAGAAAATATTTTATAATATTGATTTTGTAATTTTTTATAGTGTACAAATTTGGTAATTTTTATAAAGGTATATTACATGCAGTTTTATGATTATTAATAAATTATAAAGTTAATTTTTAATGTTACATTAATACATTATATACCCAGTAAACTACATTTAATGTTACATTTAATACATTATATATTCAATAAAACAAAGAATAAAATCAAAATTAATTTTATAAAATTTCAAATATTTATTTACTTAAATTTTATCTTAAAATGAATCAAGTTTTATAATAATAATAATCATTCTTTATTATCATCTTGTAATTATTTTATAATATACAGATATGGTAGATTTCTAAAAAATATAATATATACTTTTATGTTCATTAATAAATCATAAAATAATTATCAATATTGATTTTGGAATTATTTGTAGTATAATTGTTTGGTAGTTCTTGTAAAAACATTATGTATATGTAAGTTAATTTTACAAAAAGTAATTTCAAATATTTATTTTGTAATTAGTTATAGCACACAACTTTGATAGGTTTTCAAAAATATTATATACAATTTTATATTTCTTAATAAATTAAAAATAATTCCTAATGTTAAATTTAATAAATATATTATGTACTCAATAAATATTAATTAAAAATTATATATACTTATTGATATAAATGTTTTCGGAAAAATATGTTATATTATATATTTTGTTGTTCTATGTTATAATATGATAGTGTATAAGAAAAGTTTAGAATAAAGGATTACATAAAAATATAATTCTTAATCAATTAAAAAAATAGACCTCTAATTTATATTTATATACTTTCAACCTTATTTATTTAAAATAATCTTAAAATAACATGGGGTTTAGAATATTAATCACTCTTTATCATCTTGGTATTTTCTAGTATTTCAAATTAGGAAGTTCTTTAAAAGAAAATAATTATATACACTTTTATATCCATTAATAAAATATAGGAAATAATTGCTAATATTAATCTTATAATTATTAATAATATACTAATTTGGTAGTTTTTCTAGAAAATATTATATAATACATATATGTTCATTAATAAATTATAAAAAATTACTGTTAATATTAATATTATGTTAATATTATATACCTATATGCGGATCAAATTTCAATCCGGCTCATTTAGACCCGGCTCATGTAGGTTGAACCCGTGGTGAGCCGGGTTGGCCCACTAACCCATCTACCTAATTTTATTTTTTAATTTATTATTTTATTTATGAAACCCTACAAAATAAAATACTCTCTCTTGTGTTCTCACAAATCACTCTTACTATACTTGCAGTGCTCTCAGTCTCACTTCACTAGAAGCAGTTAAAACACCATTCCTTTTTTCTTCTCTTTTCTCCACATTTTTGTTTTCTCACTTCTCTTTCTTTTTAAAAAAAAAAAACCCTATAATGACAAAATAAGGGGTTTGCGAATTTGTTTTTTGTTGTGGAAGATTTGAAGACATGGAATGGTTTTTTTTTCCTGTTCTGACATGCTTGTATAAGAGTTTGTTCATTTTATTTAAACAATTTGAGTATACATTATTTGAACAATCTGCTTTTGATATATTTGAATTTGGGAAATTATGTTACAAATTAAACTATTAATTTTTTGTTGATGTTGTTGAATACTGGTTCTTTTTTTATATCTTTGAATTTGGATTATATTGTACTTTTTATTACTATTTTGAATTTCTGGAGGTGAAATTTGTTTAAATTTAAATTACAGAAAGTTTGTATTTTTTTTATTTAAAAAAAAAATGTAATTAAATGAGCTAGTGAGACAACCCGTTTACCCACCAACCCGTGGTGGGTTGAGCCAGGTTCAAGTTTTTCTGACTCGCTAATAAATGAGCTGGATTGGGTTGACTCACTAAGTGGTCAACCCGTGATAGCCGGGGCGGGTCGGGCGGGGTTACCCGTTTTGACACCTCTACTTTCAACCTTTACTTATTTAAAATTATCTTAAAATAACTTGGGGTTTAGAATATTAATCACTCTTATCATCTTGTTATTTTTCTAGTATTCAAATCAGGAAGTTCTTTAAAAGAAAATAATTATATACACTTTTATATTCATTAATAAATTATAGGAAATAATTGCTAATATTAATCTTATAATTATTAATAATATTCTAATTTGGTAGTTTTTCTAGAAAATATTATATAATACATATATGTTCATTAATAAATTATAAAAAATTACTGTTAATATTAATTTTGTAATTATTATGGTATGGAGGTAGTTTTTTTTTCTTCTAAATATTATATATATAATTTATATAAATTAATTACTAATATTACATTCTATAATTATATTATATGCTTAATAAAAAATCACATTATAAATAGAGATAGATTATGCTAAATTTAAATCCAACACCACAAACAAGATCCAGAGTTTTTCGCACATAAAAAGAATGGCTCGTTTTCTTCTCTCATTGATTTTACTGAAACTTATTCTTGTTGTCATGTTCATTGTTCTATTTTCATCTGGTATGAATTAAAGTAGCTTTCAAAACTTTAATTTATTTGTATAATAGTTTGAATTTGATTTGCATTATTTATTTATTCTATATAATTATAACCATTGATAATCATGCAGGTGTTAACAGCAAACCCGTTTGTGTAGGAGGATGCGTTAAATTTCCAGACTGTGATGGTCATTGCCAAAGTTTAGGTTATAAAACAGGGTTATGCATTTTAGATGTATGTTGTTGTTCCAAGAAATAAACGCATTCTTTGTATTGCAAATATGCAAAATATATATTATTGAATAATACCTTCATTATTAAAGAATTGTGAGAAGAAATTGAGTTTTTTCATTTTACTATATTGTTTTTACTAATATATTAAAGTAGATTCTATAATGCGGGTAGTTTTAAATTACTAATATACAAATTATATATTAGTGTGTATTTTAAAAATATTTAAAAATTAGATTTTGGTTTTTAAACTTAGTCAAATTTGAATAACATTCTAGTTCAGCATGTCCTATGGTGATAAATTGGTGACAATTTTAACTTAAAATATATTACAATTATTTAACATAATATTATATATTTTAATTGAATAATTATTCACTAAATTTTATCATTTAAGAAATCTTTTTAAATGAAATGTTTATTTTAAATTAAATAATTAAAGAATCATTTAAGAAATTTTCCAATATCTCTTAAATGATTTGTTTTTAAATTACTATTTTTAATTTTTGAAGTTATTAGAAGTAGAACCTCATTAGCATAATCATTGAGTGTATTTCTATAGAGACTTAATTTTTTTTTCCATGAGATAATTTAAAAAAAATAATAATTCATTTACTTGGTGAATTTGAAATTCTATCAAACAAAATAAATTGTTTGAATAAAGAAATTAAAAGAAAATTGAAATTTAAGAAATTCATTTTTAAAAAAATTGTGAGAAGAAATTGAGTTTTTTTTTCATTTTGCTAGTCTTTACTAATATATTAAAGTAGACTCTAAAATATACGCAGATAATTTCAAAATACTAATATCAATTATACATTGGTGTGCATGTAAAAAAAATTGAAAACAATAGTCAGATTTCGGTTTGTAAATTTTGTCAAATTTAAATAAGATTCTAGTTAGAATGTATTAGGATATAAAAGCGGAGTTGACGTAATAAATCTATCTTTATGAGATGAAAATATTTTAATTTAAAATGGATTAAAAATTATTCAACATTGGTTTAATATCTTATTAATTGAATAATTATTTACTAAACTTTATCTCTTTAAAAATCTTTTTAGATAAAATAAATATTTTAAATTAATTAATTAGTGAAACATTTTATCTCTTGAAACATCTTTTAAATGAAATAAATTTTTTAAATTATTATGTTTATCTTTTTGGACTTTTAGAAATGAAACCTCATAGAGCATAATCATTCACTACATTTATAAGAGATGTTGTGAACAAGAAGAAATAATAAAATAATGTAAATTGTTACGGTTTTAATATAATAATTATTGAAAATCATCGTTTTTTTATAATATAATACGATAATTAGAAAACTACTATATTTTTTACTTATAAAATATGAGGCTTTTAATGTGAGTGTTTAACGTACCTTACATAGAAACTCTATATAGCAAAAACAGAGATAGAAAACGTGAGAGTATCTTAACAAGAGGTCTATATAGCAAAAAGACAGTGTTTCTTCAGTGTCTTAACAAAACCTTTACTTATATTATAGAGCATCAAAATGAAGATGAATGTTCTTTTAATGATTCAAATACTTTCATATTTGAGGAAAAAGTTTTACCGTGTGAATGAGAGTTATTATTGATTAGAAGACTTCTTGAAAGTCAACATATAGAAGTAAAACAATCACAGAGGGATAATCTATTTTGTACAAGATGCAAAGTTTTTAAAAACACTTGTTTATTAATTGTGGATAGTGATTCCTCTTGTAATTGTTATAGTTCTAGAAAGGTGGAAAAGTTGGCTTTAATTATTATTCCTCATCCCAAGCCTTACAAGCTTCGGTGGATAAAAAAGGATGAAGAAATTATAGTCAAAGAACAAGTAAGCATACCTATCTCCATTAGAAACTATGAAACAATAATTTTATGTAATGTTCTACCAATGGATGTTAGGCATGTTTTACTAGGTAGGCCATGACAATATGACCATAACTCCACTCATGATGGCTACACCAATAAAATAACTTTTCTCCACAAAGGAAGTAAAATAATTTTGATTTCTCATACACCTCAACAAGTGAAAGAGGATGAAATAAAAATAAATATGAAAATTGAAAAAGAAAAAAAGAAGAAGAAAGGTTAGATAAACAACCTTCTAAAGAAGAAAAAAGAAATGAGAAGAAGGTATGTATGCTTTTAAATTCTTCATCCAAAGGTAACTATCTTGAATCTTCTTCTTAAAAGCATAACTTTGTTTTATTACATAATGAAGGGGAATGTTCAAAAGAAAGTGAAAGATGAAAGACCTTCATTATCTATTCTTTTCTTTGGATACATCCTTTTAATAATATTCATCTTTGTTCTTTGTTGTAGATATACTTTTGATTCAGGAGGAAAGTAATAAACCAAAATTGTGCTTCTTTAAATCTTTCCGATTTGAGGATAAATCGTGTTTCAAGCGGGATGGTATGATGGAAATCGATTTAGGGAAGTCCATTCAAAGGAGTATCAACTTAAGCTAAAACTAAGAAAGGGAACTTGAAGAAGGACTTTTAAAAGCTCTTTCTTGATTTTATTTCTCTAAGTATTAGAAAGATTCTCTTCTAATATGTTTATATGTTGTTTTCTAGGGCCTAATAAAGTTGGGATATGATGGATCAACCAGTCAAGAAGCTTGATAAACCAAGGAAAGCAAAGGAGTTAAACTAGGAAGAAAAATAGGTGTTTTCAAGATTAGGCAGCTTTGCTTCCGGATTGAAGCTGTGAAGGAATTTGGCTTCCGGATTGTGAGCCACGCCTAGTCAACACCTCGCACGCCAACCCACTGCATAGCAGATTTCACATTTTGCAATGTTTTCCATGTGCTCTTGGTGTGGGATTCGTGATCCATCTAGCTGGCCTCCTTAGTTTGATTTGTATTTAATTTTTGGAGCAAAAATTGGTTAGAAAGAAAAGGCTCCTCTTCACCTATATATAAGAGGGCCAATACCTTGTAAAATTCACTTTTGAGCTTAGTGTAATGTTGTTGAAATCTTTTTCCAGCCTTTTTGCTCTTGAGTCACTCTCTTATTTCGATTTCTCTACCCTTTCCTCTAACTCCCTTCCTTAGTAGGAAGACCTTCTAAGTTGAGAGGTCTCATAGACTAACCTTCCTTCCATCTAAACACATCAACACATCACTCATTTCCATTTTTCCCTACACCTTGAGTTTTGCTAGATTAAAGCTGCTACTTTTGTGTTTCAAGCATGGAGGGGCTTCCATCACGTATGACCCTTTTTCATGTAATAAAAACATGTAGGAACATTTGGTTTCCTATAAGTAGTTCCTTATTCTACCCAAATTTTACGGGTTATTCTCCATTTATTTTTATTTCTATTTTTTTAATTATAATCATAATAATTTTGAATATTTTTAGGAACATACGTCATTTTATTTTTATAATTAAAATAATATTTGGAACATTTTTAACAACCTTTTTAGTTTTTGAATTATTTTTACTACTTTCAGCATAGGTTGTTTTATCAAGATGATTCTTTTTATTTATACATGAAATACATTAATCATTATTAGCATATTTACCTTTCTCATAATATATTTTTTTTTTCAAATCTTTATTTTCTTCAAGAATATTTTCATATTTTGAATTTAATTTTTTAAAATCTTTCTTCTATTTCTTAGAATCAATATCCAATTATTCTGATTCAAATAATAATTCCTTATATTTAACAAGTAATTCACTATCACTATAATCTGAATTTTCAAAGTTGCTAAAGGAACTTACTTGTAGTGTTGTCAAAATAGGTTGAAACTCGTAAGCCAACGTGGCCCATCACAGGTTCAGGCCAGGTTGGATCGAAAAAAAATATAAAATTTTGTTGCGAGCCAATTTTGACCCGGCTCACTAAGAACCCAACTCACCCGGGTTAAACTCGGGTGAACCAGATTAGCTCACTAACCCACCTATTTTTATTTTTATTTTTTTTAATGAGATGAAATTAATTAATTATTCAACGAAACAAAAAACATTGCAACTCAGACCCTTATTATGTCTATGCAAAATCTTTTTTTATATCAATTGGTCCAATTATTATTGTTTCAATTTTATCGATCAAAATATTCTGTTATAAGAATCTTGAAAGAAGATCTTGCCTTAGTAATCACTTAGGCATTCTCTAAATCTTCAAATAGATGAAGAAGTGATGAGAAGGCTTAGAAAAATGATAAAGAGTTCTTATGAAACAAGTTTTAGAAAGATAATTTGTTTTTAATAAGACTTATTAATAGAAATTCTATTTATACGTTAAAATTTTAATATTAGAATAACTAAGTCTCCGAACATCCTATCACTTCTAATACCTATTTTCTAAACTCTTGTAATAAGAGCATGTTTAAAGTCTCTTAGCATCTTTGTTTTTGTAACTGAAAGTCCGACTGAGAGAATAAAACCAACAAGAGTTTTGAGACAAGAAGATCCAATGACACCCTTCCTATTCCTAATAATAGTAAAGGGGGTTAACATTAAAGGTGTTAAAAGTGGAAACAATGGAATTATGATTAACAATGTCAGGTATCTAAGTTAGTTAGTTAGGGATCTCTCTAATTGGTGGGTGGGTATAACTTATGTACATCATAACCAACCTCAGACAAACTTTCAACAATTTCACCTTAATATATTAAATGAAAAACAAAATAAAGGGTGGAAGGTAGTATGGGTAGCAATAATTTGGTAGGGTATATAATGTTTCTTTTTAATTGTCTATATTGATAGTGTTGAGTTTGTTGTATGTAAATATTGTGTAAAAAGAGTTAAAGATATACCCCAATACTCTACTAAATATATTTTTCTCTGCTGATAAAAAAAAAATCCACCTTATTCTTTTATCTTATGATATGATAGAACAATAAAACTTATTTTTTTAGAGAGGAGTTTAGAGTAAAGAATTGCATAAAATTATACTTTTGAATAAAACTCTAAATTATGTTTATAAAATTTTAAGTATTTACTTACTTAAATGTTCTTAAAATAACTCAGGTTTTATAATACTAATAATTTTTATTATCTTGTAATTATTTTATAATATACAAATTTTCCAGCTTTTAAAAAAATATATTGTATACTATGTTCTATAATAAATCATAAAAATAATTTTTAATATTAATTTTTAATTATTTGCAGTATAATAGTTTGGTAGTTCTTACAAAAAATATTATGTATGTCAGTTAATTTCACAAAAGGTAATTTCAAATATTTATTTTATAATTAGTTATTCTTGGAAAAATCTCACGATACACATTCATATATTATTTTTAAAATTGAGTCTTCTATTCATTGATAATTAAAGGGTTTTAAATAGCTGTGATACTTATAATATTACGAAAATAAAAATAAAATCTGAAAATAAAATATTAACTGTCTTAAAAATAAAATCTTTTTAATCTATCATAAAATAATATTTTAGTTAGATAAACAGGAAATTATAACTACCTATCCTTATTTTATATCTATCAAAGCTAACTAAATATTACTAACCCCAAAACTAATAAAATAAGATTTAAACAAAATTATTAATAAAACCCTAAAATTTCTATTTATCCCAATAAACTCCCCATAAAACCTTTCTCAAAAATATTTATAGGTTTTCAAAAATATTATATACGTTTTTGTGTTTCATAATAAATTAAACTTAATTCCTAAAGTTAGCTACATTTAATAAATTTATTATATTAATTAAAAAGTATATACACTTATTGATATAATTTTTTTTCATAATATATTATATTATATAATTTATTGTTCAATGTTAGAAAAAACAACTACTTAAAAATATAATTCTAAATCAATTAAAAAAATAGACGTCTAATTTATATTTATATACTTTCAAATTTTTATTTATTTAAAATTATCTTAAAATAAATTAAGTTTTAGAATATTAATTATTCTTATTATATTGTTATTTTCAAATATTCAAATTGGGAAGTTCTTTAAGAAAATAATTATATATACTTTATATCCATTAATAAATTATAGAAAATAATTGCTAATATTAATTTTTTACATATTTATAATATATCTGTGTGGTAGGTTTTTTAGAAGATATTTTATAATACTTATATATTCATTAATAAATTATAAAAAAATAATTGTTGATATGATTTTTTTAATTTTTTATGGTACGCATATATTTGTTTTCTAGATATATTAAATAAATTATAGAAAATAGTTATTACATTTAATAAATATATTATATACTTAATGAATAAACACATATATAAATAGAGGTAGATTATGCAAAAACTTTAAACTCCGCAGCAGACACAAGATATCCAATAGAAGAATGGCTCGTTCACTTCTCCCATTGATTTTTCTGACACTTATCGTTGCAGTCATGTTTATTATCCCATTTTCATCAGCTGGTATGAATAAAAATAGCTTTCAAAATTTGAATTTATTTGTATAATTATTTCAATTTGATTTTAAATTATTCTTTATAATTATATGTATTGATAATAATGCAGGAGGTGTCAGCAGCGAAACTGTTTGTCTAGAACGATGCATTGATGCTCAATACTGTGCTCTCCGTTGCAAAGGTTTAGGTTATAAAACATCGGTATGCGATGGTATATGTTGTTGTTTCAAGTAACCAATGCAATCTTTCTATGGATGCAAATAGTGAAAATATTACTAAATAACATTTCCTTTCAGTGTTAAAGAATTCTCAGAAGAAATTAAGTTTTCTGCATTTTACATTTTACTATGTTCTCTTTACCGGTAAATTAAAGTAGATTCTATTTATATACAAAATTACGTTATAATATGTTTAAAATATATTTCTAAGTTTATAACAATGATTGATGTAAAAATTACATTATAATATTATTTTATTTTTATTATGAATTGATCAATATGATAGATAATTTTTATCGGTAATTAATAAATCGTTATATTTTACTAGTTTAGTTTTTAAATCATCTCCTACATTTTATTCTATTATGTTCTATAAGGACTTAAATATACAAAAAGATTAAGGGTATTTTCCTGGTGCGCTTAAATATAAATAAGTTTGAATTCCTTTACAATTTAAAAAATATTCTTATCTTTAAATTTAACAAATGTTTTTTATAATAATTAATTTTAATTTGAGAATAATTAAAAAAATATATGTATTTATACTATAAAAAATGCCTAAATAAAGATAATTATTAGTCTTTTTATATCAATGAAAAATAATAAAATTATTTGTATTAGAATTTGTATTGAATACTGTTCGATAACTATCCTAATAATAAATAAATAATAGATTTAATTACTTCCTTTATTCTCAGTTTGGTTGAAGTGTGTTAAGTTCATCAATATTTTTAAAAAAGTTATAATTTCATTCAAACATGATTTAAAAGTGTCAATTTTATCTAAGTGGTAAAATTTGTCTCAATCAAGTCTTTTTCATTAAATAGGAATAAACAATTTCTTTTTCTCTCTGTTCTGCTGCTCTGAACATAGTAACTTTTTGCCGATAAAAAACACTATACTTTTGGGTTCTTCGATATTAAAAAAGAGGGGATAATTTATTTGTCCAACTTCAACTTTTTCTTTTATATATAATTCAAGTCTCAATTATATAATCTAATATGTATAGTTAACTGGAACTCATTAAATTATTGATATAAAACCAGTTTCGCTTAATGAGAACTTAACAATCATTAAAATATTAACTTGAGAAACAATCTAAAGAATGAAAGTTCTATATAAAAGAATATATTTAGTTCAAAAAACAGTTGAAACTGATAAATATTATATTTTGATGCAATTTTCAATTAAGCTCAATTAATATATGTATTTCTTACCAACTGGAAAACTTGACTTGATATGCTTTTGAGGTAATAAATTGGCATTTAGTATAAAGTTTGACTGAAAACTAAACAATTAATCAATTAACTTTGCTTAATTGGTTGACTTTATTTCTGTAAAGCTGAAAATATGTGTTTTATATGAAAATTAAGGTGTGCTATATTAACATAGATTTTCTGAAAATTGAATTTGATATTAACATATTATTAGTATATATTTTTTGGAAATTAAGTTTGGTGTTAAGAATTATATGTTTGTAACTGATTTTATTATATTCTATTTTTTTTATTTTATAAAATTATTTATACTTCCTACTTATAATATACTCAATTAAGTTTTTATAATATAATAAAATATTTTTATCACATATATTTAATTACTAAAATGCTTATTTTATTGACCTAACATACCATAACAATCCGATAAAAAAAATGTATGTAGGACAAAGTCGTGGTTTTCAGAAGTTGAACTTCCAACGACCGTATATGTTATCGAAATTAAATGTTAGATGTATAACCCTGTGTATTATATATTATTTGCAATGGATGAGAGAAAAATGAAAAAGTAGATGAATGAGAGAATAAATAAATAAATAAAGATCTAGCTTATTTAGTTAAAAAATGAAAGGATTTTTTAAAATTTTTTAATTTTGAAATAAATATTTATATTATTTTAATATCATAATCAAGAATATGGGAAAAGTTTTTGAAATTAGGTGTAATCGAAATTTTAAATATTTCTTTATAATTTTAAACAAATATTATTCTTACACCTACCCATGCTATTTTCAAACATGCCAAATTTCCTCTTATATAATATAATTATGCAATATTTTAGAAACTGTATTTTAAATTCAGAAAGGAATTACATGGCCAATATCTGACTATAAGTTAACATTAAAAAGTTTACTCTAAATAATAACTTAGAATGAAATATTAAGCCTTCAGAAATTAAAAAAAAAATGAAAACAGAATTATATTCCTTTCTCACAGTAATTCCACAATGGGCTTAATATTTCTTATAGAGTGCTATTTATCTTCTTTTTTCAATAGAAGACTTTAAAAGTAGAGTGTTTTTTATCCAAATAACACTGGCAAAAAGCTACTATGTTTAGAGGAGCAGAAGAGTAAAAAAGTTAACGTGGTTTTTGTCTATTTAACGGAAGGGATTTAGTTGAAACAAATTTTATCACATTTAGACGAAATTGATAACTTTAAACTATGTTTGGATGAAATTACAACTTTTTTAAAAAGATAGACAAACTTAACACGCTTCAACTTGGCGACAAGGCAAGCAATTAAATTTAAATGATAAAGAGTTGGTAATTGAGTAAACCAATCTAATGGAACCCTTTTAAAGGAGTATTAGAAAACAAGAAAGGAAATTGCATCAATTGTATAAAGACTAATTTGGGTAACGTAAAACGTTTACGTAAGCTTCCATCATAAAGATCTATCCATAGAAATTTTCTAATTTGTTGGTAGTTTTCTTTACAATATTAATTTCGTCAATAATAAAATGTCGTATGATCCTCCTAAGACAAAAAAGTGTAGGCTGAAGTCTGGATTTGTGATTTGAGTTTTTAGGTTCTTATAACTTATGTTATATGGGATGAAAGAAGTGTATTAGTTAGTTTTAACTTTTACCTTCTTTATAGTTAGTTAAACAAGTATATAACATAGAAATTACATAGATCCGAATAGTCACAGCTCATTAAAAATATACAATAAAACTATAAAGAAAGGCATCTAAAAGTTTCCCTAAGTAAGATATGCAACTTGTCTAGAACAATATCACTTGTGGCTTAGTACGAGAGGTTTCCTTCCAAGTGGGTTTGCTTAATGACTGAGTCTTATGCTCTGATACTCAACTCCTAATAAGTAACTTTTCAGAAAGGAATCACGTCCATTCAGTTCAATCTAGTTTTTGCCTTATTTTCTATCAATTCTTCTTATTTTCCTTTGATTCTCTCTTCTACTGTTTTAATATGCAAAACAAACTTTATTAGGGTGAATTAATAAGAAATTATCAACAATAAAAACAATATAAATAGCCAAAATCATCTTAAATTTCACTTATATAAAATGATATAAATTAGACGTTATAAATAAATGCATATTATCATGTTGTTAATATCATCATATACAATCATTGTTTTCAAACTATCTGCATTTCAAAGTAGCTAAACATATGAAATATATACACTACAGTAGTTACATAAAAGCACTACACACATCATACATAGAACTTATGAAACCACAAGAATGGGTGTTGAATAGTTTTTTAAAAATATTTTTATCTAACGAATCTTATGAAGTAAGTTGGTCAATAGATTTATCTAGATGTTGTTGTTTTGCAAAACTTGTGAAAAGATATAATCAATAAAACAATATAATGAGCTCGAAGAAATGTATTTCTTGATTTAGCATATAGAGAGTGATTTATGAAGGTCTTTTTGAAAAGTTGTGCACACATTAAGTTTTGTAAGAAGTTTTTCAAGAAAATATTTGTAAAGTAAAACAATAAACAAGGAGTGTTTTTTATACTAGTTCACTCCAACTCACTAATGCAGAATTAACTTTTAACATCATCCATTAGACGTCAGTTAGAGGGGGCCACGACATAAATTATTGATCGGTGGTAGTTTCGTAAATAAGTCAGGCTATAGACGTCAGTTAGGGGAGCCCCGACGTCTATAATATTATAGATGTCGAGGCCCCTACTAACAGATGTCTATATGTCTGAAAGGTAGGTGAAAAATGATTTCTTTCCGCCATCTAGACGTCAAATCCCGCCAGTCCGACGTCTATATGTGACTATAGACGTTAGTGCCCCTCCTAACGACGTCTATAGTCTGACAGGTAGGTGAAAAGTTATTTTTTTTCGCCATCTAGACGTCTAATCCCGCCAACCGACGTCTATATGCGATTATAGACGTCGGTTCCCACAATATTCGACGTTTACATATACCACGAATATTAATTTTTAAATTGAATGGACGTCATATTAGTAAGGTCCCCGACGTATACTCGATTATAGACTTCGAGCTATTTGGCAACTAACATCTAATTTCTTGTTAAATCAGTCATCGCGAACTAATTTTGCACACTTCATCGTCTTCCTTCGCCTTTTCTCTCCGCTGCATTGCCTTTCCAGGTGCGTTTGATCTCTTTTGAACCGTTTAAACTTGCTTTTACTCCGATTCAAGTAATCTATGATGTATTATCTTTCATATGAACCGATTAAAATGAGTTTTCATTGTGTTTTGGTGCAATTTTTCTCGTGTCTTTGGGTAGCGTAGTGCACCTTCTCCCTTCTCTAGTTTCCTTGTAAGAAAAGCTTGCGTTTTTTGGATCTCTTATGGCATTTCAATCTGAAGCCGAACTTGGGTTGTTGCCTACTTCCACTCCAACCGCAAAAACAAAAAGAAAACGGTGTCACCGTATTCTTTTTCTTTGGCGGTTGGAATGGAACTAGGCAACGACCGAGGTTCTTCTTTGGGTTGAATAGCCATAAGAGATGCAAAAGATGCAATTTTTTCTTACGAAGAAACGAGCAAAAAGAAGGAGGTGCTACTACGCTACCCAAAGACACGACCAAAACTGCACTGAAACACAAAGAACAATTCGTAGACGTCGGTTAATGTCAGGCCTGACGTCTATAGTATTGGAAAACAGGTAGGCTTCGTTTTTACACCAAGAGGGGGATGAATTGGTGTTGTATAAAAAACAAGTTCTTTTCGCAATCTTGAAATCAAAGTATAAAACTTTTTGAACTTTCTTGAAATGTAAGTAGTGAAAATCTGTATGCAACGGAAAACGTAGTTGATTGCGTTAAAGATAGAGTCGATTGTAAAATAAAAGTGCAGGGATAGAGAAAATCAAACACTGGTTTTTATACTGGTTCGACCAACAATGCCTACATCCAGTGTCCTTCCAACCCAAGCAAATGCACTATAATGGTTGTAGTTTTTACAACAAGGAATTTATAGAAGACCTCTACGTCAAAAATATAAATCTCCTCTCTAACCCTTAACCAAAATATAGGCAACAACAACAAGACTTGCAGCAAGATATCTCCTCTTCTGCAATTTGCCAAACACCAATTTTAACAATCCTCAAAGTGAACAAACCCCTGTAATCACCAACACGTCCAAACAACAGTCTTCACGGATGCCAAGCAAGAAAATCAATGCAGTAGCCTTCAAGGATGCCAAGCCTCAACGTGATCAAACCAAATGCACCTTCTTGTGCAGAATATGATCAATCAATGTGTGCGCAAAATAATCTCCCTTTGAATCTCTTTTAAGAAAGATCATCACCGTCTTCTTGGAGAATTCTTGGAGCTTCTTAAAACAAAGAATACAATCTAAAACAGAAATGAAAATGTCAGTTCATCAAAAGTCTACGAACAAAATCGTGTTCAGCCTATTTATAGATTTCTGTTAATCAGACAGACTCTCAGTCGAATATGCTACTAATTCAGTCGATTGGATTATGACAATTATAACAGTTCAGTCAATCTGGTAGCATACAGTCAACCAAAAACAAAACACATTTAATACAATTGACCAAGTCATCAATGCTCAACTAACTTTTAAAAATATAGCCGTTGGAGTGCAAGAGCATAACAAAAATTCAATCAAACAACTAACACAGTCGAATGTGTGGCGCACATAGTCGACTTTCAACAAGTAAAACACTTTGAAATTCTTTTCTTCTCAAAATATCACAGAGCACCGATACTCAAAATCTGTACAAAGATTTTAGCATAGTCGAATCCATTAATAATGTAGTCGACTATACTATAGCTGTCACACAATGATAAGATCATGAAAGTGCTTGTGGTTTTCAGCTTTAAAACATGTGTAGTAAAACATATGTAATGATGCATTGCACATAGCACACACATAAACACGTTCCACATATATATCAATAAATCAACATAGGAATATGTAACACATTACATAAACATGTTCAATAGATATAACAATCAATCAGCATAAGAACACGTAATGCAGCAACAACATATGCATGTTATTAATCAATGTGTTGTCATCATAAAAAACTAGAGTGATATAGAAATTTGTGTTGTCAACAATCTCAACAATCTCTCCCTTTTTTGATGATGCACAACCATGATTAATAACCAACCATGTTTGCACAATCAAATGCAAAACAGAGTAACAAAAGATGCAACATGTATCACAGTTCAAGTACTCTGCATGTAACACAATTAAAACAACAAAATATCAAGCAGAATAAGAGACAAAATAATTCATTCTCCCCTTTTCATAAAGCTTTCATACAATCTCTCCCCCTTTGTGCATTAGCAAAAAAGGTAAGCTCTAGATATTTATGCCGATATTTCAAACAAAGATGCATCAAGAAGTATATGCAATTTTCAAGATGCAATGATGCTCTCCCTATCACATTTAATCACATGTAAATGATAACTCCCCTGAAATGCAGGCATGTGAATCAAAATGTGTAAAATGTAATACTCCCCTGTGATTATGCATAGATATCAAAACCAGATCAGATGCATAACGCAGTATATCACAGAGTATACAAACAATATGGTACAGAGTTGTATCATGCAAAAGATATCAGTTTAGTCATGCAATCATACAATAATCAACAATCTCACAATATTATCTCAATCAAGATATTTAAAATCAATTAAGATAAGAGATAATAGCAGATATTCAAAATAAGCAATCAGTGAAAGAAAAACCAAATTCCAGAATTAGAATTTATAACCTTGTTGTGAACAGTCGATTGCATTATTTTCCCAGTCGAATACATTGTTACCAATAAGGGAGTATTGGTAAAACCTGAAGACAAGTTTTGATGATGCTGCAAATTGTAATTTTTGATTGTAATAGGAGAATACTTAAAAAGCAACTTGTAGATTTTGAATGTAGTAGGAAAATGATAAACATTGTAATTTCTACTTGTATAATCGATTATGATTAAGGTATAATCGATTATCAGATGCTTTTGAACTAAAATAATCGATTATCATGAAGCAATAATCGATTATCACAAGTCACACTTGAATAATCGATTATCACTTCAAATAATCGATTATCACTTTTTGAAATTTCTATAACGGACTTGAATAATTGATTATCACTTACAATAATCGATTATTCATGGCAGTTGGGAGCTGACCTTTGGCATTCAGTGTGCTTGGCTATATAATTGGTTTTTGAAAACTTCAGAAAATAACTTTTGTGTAAACTGAGAAAGCTTAGAACACTGAGTAGTCAGAGGAACGTTCTTGAGAGCTTTTGTTTACTTTGTTCCCTTGCCTGGTCTTGTGAAAGGAGAGGCTTACGTATCGTGTGTCGATAGTTGAAGTGGATTCTCTTCAAGTTGGCAAGGTTCTCTGCCTGGTCTTATGAAAGGAGAAGCTCGTGAATCGTTTGTCGATTGCCGGAGCAGTTCTCTTCAAGTTGGTAGAGTGGTTCTTTTCATTCTATTTCTGTACTTTTCATTGTAATCTGTTAAATCCTTTTTAGTGGAACTGTTAATCACTCTTTGTAGTGATTAACGACTGGACGTAGATTCTGTTGAATCGAACCTGTATAAAAATCCTTGTGTGCTTTTCTTATGCCCTATACTCATTTTACTTTAACGCACATCAACTGCTTGGTTAATTTTCTGAAAGAAAATTGTTTTTTTATAAAAAAGGCTAAAATCGTTTCAACTGTGACTTAATACGCTTTACGCTCTCTGAGTATTATTTCCGCTGCGCAATACTCTTTTAAAAATTACCCCCTCCGATACCGTCAATTGGTATCAGAGCTTGCTTTGATATTCTTTCAAAATCTTTGCGAAAATGGTCGGTCACAGTCAAAACGTTGTTTATGCTGAGGGTGCGTCCATTAACAGACCTCCGTTGTTTACTGGAGATAACTATGCTTTTTGGAAAGTAAGAATGGAAATTTTTATGGGGTCTGTTGATAGAGGCATCTGGGAAGCTGTACAAAATGGTCCTTATATTCCTATGAGTACAGTAAATGGTGTAAAAATAGAAAAACCTTATTTTAATTGGACTGCTGAGGAAAATAGACGAGCTCAGTTTGATATTAAAGCTCGCAATATTATTTCATCTGCTGTGGTGCTTGATGAATTTTATAGAATTTCAGTGTGTAAGACAACACAGGAAATGTGGTAAGTTCTGAGAGTCACACATGAGGGTACTGAGGATGTGAAACGGGCAAGGAAGAACACTCTCATTCAAGAATATGAGATGTTCAGAATGCAACCTGGAGAAACAATTTCTGATGTCCAAAAGCGTTTCACTCACATAGTGAACCACTTGACAGGGTTGGGTAAGATATTTGATACTGATGAATTAAATGTTAAAATTCTAAAATCATTGGACAGGTCTTGGCAACCAAAGGTGACTGCCATCTCGGAGTCTCAAAATCTTACTCAGATGACAATGCCAATCCTGTTTGGAAAACTTCGTGAGCACGAGCTTGACTTGAGAATACTTACTGCTGAAGAGGATCAAGGCAAGAGAAAGACATTAGCCTTCAAATCTGAAATCTCTAAAGGAAAAAGTTCTAAGAGAACTGAAGAAGATGATTCCGATGATGAGGAAAACATGAGTCTCATGATAAAGAAGTTTGCCAAATTCATGAAGGCAAAGGGAAAGGAAAAATTTCATAAAGAAAGGAGAGAAAGTCAAGAATCTCCTTCAAACGTAAAATGTTTTGGTTGTGGAGAGAGAGGGCACGTAAAATCTGATTGTCCAAAGATTAAGAAAAGTGATGACAAGAAGGAAAGAAAATTTCAAAAGAAAAAGAAGGCGTACATAGCTTGGGAGGACAATGCCTCAAGTTCAACAAGCTCAAGTAAGTAATTCCAGCTTTGAATCAAGTGAACTAGATTTACAAAAAGCTTTCTTTGAGTTAATGAATGAATCTGAAAAACTTGATGCTGCACATAAAAAACTTAAAAAAGAGCACAATGATTTAAAATTGAAATATGATAAACTGCTTGATGATGAAGTTGTGTTAAGAAACAGAGTCAGTACTTTAGAAATAAAATTGTCTGACTCAAATGCTATTGTTGAACCTGTTGAATGCTTATCATGCAAGAGCTATATGTTTGATATTGATATACTTGAAAATTTGCTTGCTAAGGCAACTAAAACAAATTCACATGCTAAAACAAATTTTAATAAAAGCAAAATTAAAAATAGAAACATGCATCAAAATTATAAATCCAAGGTAAAAAGAACTCGAAAAATCTGGGTTGTTAAAGGAACTTTTGTTAAAAACAAAGTTAGTGGTGTTTTTACTGTATGAAACATGGTCACACATCAAACAAGTGCAATATCAAACATGTTGGTGTGCCAAGTGGAAAATATGCATGGGTTAAAGCTGTGAAATGGTGCAATCTTGCAAAAACTAACCCCAAGGACCCATATTAAGATTGGGGACCTAAAATTCTTGCTAACTTGTTTTGTAGGAACAATCAAAGTCAAAAGGGTCATTATGGTATCTTGACAGTGGATGCTCAAGACATATGACCGGTGACAAAAACAAATTTATTTCTTTCGAGAAGAAAAAGCAGGGATTTGTGACTTACGGGGATAACAACAAAGGTAGAATCATGGGTACTGGAGACATTGGAGGAGGAGACACCTTAACCATAAAAGGCGTCTTATATGTTGAAGGTCTCAAGCATAACCTTCTAAGCATAAGTCAACTATGTGACAAAGGTCTCAAGGTAACTTTTGAAAGTGATAAATGCACTGTATATTTTAAAAATTCTGCTGATGTTGCTTTGCAAGGTGTTAGGCACAATAACATATATTTGATTGATATTGATAGTGCATCTAGTCATAGCATAACATGTTTAGTTGCTAAAGAGGAAAATCCTTGGTTATGGCATAAACAAGCTGCACATATTCATATGCAACATTTAAATAGACTAATTTCAAAAGATCTTGTAATTGGTTTGCCTAAATTAAAATTTGAAAAGGACAAATTATGCACTGCATGTCAAAAAGGTAATCAAACTAAATCTTCATTTTCTTCTAAAAGCATGATTTCAACATCAAAACCCTTAGAACTTTTGCATATGGATTTGTTTGGACCATCTAGAATTAAAAGTTTTGGTGGAAATTACTATGCTCTTGTAATTGTTGATGACTATTCTAGATTTACTTGGACTTTCTTTTTAACGTTGAAAAGTGAAGCTTTCAAAGCATTTAAAATTTTTGCTAAACGTATTCAAAATGAGAAAGATTTGAAAATCAAAACTTTGAGAAGTGATCATGGTGGTGAATTTGAAAATGAATCTTTTGAAAAGTTTTGTGAAAAACATGGCATTACACATGATTTTTCTGCACCTAGAACTCCCCAACAGAATGGTGTTGTTGAAAGGAAAAATAGATCATTAGAAGAATTAGCTAGATCACTTATGAGTGAATCTAATGTGCCAAAATACTTTTGGGCTGATGCAGTAAGCACTGCTTGTTGTGTTAAATAGAATGCTTATAAGGCCAATTTTGAAATTAACTCCTTATGAATTGTTGAATGGTAGAAAACCAAATATATCTCATTTGAAAATTTTTGGATGCAAATGCTTTGTCTTAAATAATGGAAAAGATAATCTTGGAAAGTTTGATGCAAAATCTGATGAAGCAATCTTTCTAGGATATTCGTTAACTAGCAAAGCTTATAGGGTGTTCAATAGAAGAACACTAATTATTGAAGAATCTATGCATGTTGTCTTTGATGAGATTGTAGACCTTGAGGAAAATCCTCTTGAGTCAAATAAACCCATTGCAGGTGATGAGGATTACTTAAGAGAAGCTCTTGAAGAGATGTATCTAAATGAAAATTATCCTCCGGAACTTCCAGAATCACCCCAAGTTGTTGATTCCAAAAGCTATCGACAACCAAGAGGACTATCTTTGGACAACATCATAGGAGATATATCAAAAGGGGTAACCACTAGACATAATTTAAATAATTTTTGTCTAACTGTTGCTTTTGTATCTCAGGTAGAACCTAAGAATATAAAGGAAGCTCTTCAAGATGACAAATGGTGCATTGCCATGCAAGAAGAGCTAAATCAATTTGAAAGAAATGATGTTTGGGAACTCATTCCAAAACAAGAAGAATTCCAAGTCATAGGAACCAAATGGGTATTCAGGAACAAGCTTGATGAGGATGGAAACATCACAAAGAATAAAGCAAGACTAGTTGCAAAGGGCTACTGTCAAGAGAAAGGTATTGATTACGATGAAACTTATGCACCAGTAGCCAGGTTAGAAGCAATTAGATTATTACTTGCATATGCATCTTTGATGAAATTTAAACTGTATCAAATGGATGTTAAAAGTGCATTTTTAAATGGTTTTATAAAAGAAGAAGTTTATGTTAGTCAACCTCCTGGTTTTGAAGATTTTAAATTTCCTGATCATGTTTACAAGTTGAAAAAGGCCCTTTATGGTCTTAAACAGGCACCTAGGTCTTGGTATGAAAGACTTAGTACCTTTTTGATTGAAAATAAATTTTCTAGAGGAAAGGTTGATTCAACCTTGTTCATTAAGAAAGTAGGAAAACATATTTTTCTTGTGCAAGTTTATGTAGATGACATCATTTTTGGTTCAACTGATGACTCTTTGTGTGAAGAGTTTGCAAAAATAATGCAAGGAGAATTTGAAATGTCTATGATGGGTGAATTAAATTTTTTCTTAGGACTAAAAATAAAACAAATGAATAATGGAACATTCATATCTCAAACTAAATACTGTAGAGAAATTCTTAGAAAATTTGGAATGGATAGCTGCAAGGAAGCTAGTACACCCATGGGTACCTCATGTTATTTAGATAAGGATGAAACTGGAAAAGGAGTGAATGAAACCATGTTTAGAGGCATGATAGGATCTTTGCTATACTTGAATGCTAGTAGACCAGACATTATGCAGAGTGTATGTGTATGTGTTAGATACCAAGCCAATCCTAAAGAATCACATTTAACTGCAGTTAAAAGAATCCTAAAATATCTTAAGGGAACTACTTCATTTGTACTTTGGTATCCCTCTGATGCTTCACCTAGTTTAATAGGATATTCTGATGCAGATTATGGTGGCTGTAAAATTGATAGAAAAAGTACTAGTGGAACCTGTCATTTCTTAGGATGTTCTTTAGTGTCTTGGCACTCAAAGAAACAAGCATGTGTAGCCTTGTCTACCACTGAAGCTGAATATATTGCAGTTGGAAACTGTTGTGCTCAAATTCTATGGATGAAACAACAACTGGAAGACTTTGATATCTTCCTTGACAATATTCCTCTAAAATGTGATAACACTAGTGCTATAAACTTGACCAAGAACCCCATAATGCATTCAAGATCTAAACACATAGAAATTAGACACCATTTTCTAAGAGACCATATTCAAAAGGGGGATTGTCAAATTGAATATGTTGATACCTTGCATCAGTTAGCTGATATTTTTACCAAAGCTCTACCTAAAGATAGATTCTTTGAGCTTAGAAGAGAATTAGGAGTATTAGACATGTCCTAGAACCAAAGTCTATGCAAAATCTTGCATTTTTCGTGCCCTTAACACGTAATAATCGATTGTCACTAAGTCATAATCGATTATTTAGTCATAAAAGTCAATTCTGGAAAACTTTGAGCAGATAATCGATTATCATCTGACATAATCGACTATCATGCAATTCTGGGCAGAGATTAATGAACTGATAATCGATTATCACGAGCCATAATCGATTATCACGCTAACAGTTTCAAAAATAGAGCCGTTGGAGCGTCCCATAATGGCTATTAGTTTTTCCATTTTTCTTATAAATAGCCCCCCATAATCGATTGTTAGAGACTTCTTTGCAACCAAATACTGCTAAAATCAAATCCAGAGCTCAAAATCTCTTCATTTCTCTTTCACTTCATAAACCTTCATCTTTTCCATCTTCATCCATGGCTAAACCAAGAAGGTATCGTCGCAAAACAGCTGGAGCCTCTTCCTCCTCTCAACCACGACTCGCCAACATAGATGGATGGATCTCCGATCAAGAGAAACATGCAGATTTCGTAAACTCCTGGCAAGAAAGGAAAATCATGGCGGTAAAGTATATCCGTCTTGATTTTTTTCGCTTTTATGGGTTTCAATTTCCAAATACTTTTGCTGAGCAGGGGTTAGCACATCTAGTAGAACAAAAAGGAAATATTTATCCCGATCTCATAAGAGTTTTCTACTTCAACTTGCGCTATCGAGATGGGATAATATCTACCAAGGTCAAAGGCGTACGCATCATTTTAGATGATGACGTTTGGACAAATGTTGCTCAACTTCCTATCTGGGATGATGCTGTCAAAGTCCATTTAGGACTTGAAAACTTCAACAGGTTGCTAACTTTCCAATCCTTTTTGCGACATCCCGAGAGGCAAACAAATAGAAGGCCACTACTGGTTGGAGGTTTCAAAGTTGAAGAGAGGATGATCCACTACTTGATTGTTTGGATTACCTATCCTAGAGCAACCAACCATGCTCAATGCTCTGAGCAGGATTTACTTATCTTGTATGGGATTTTAAATCACATACACATCGACTGGCCTGCTCTCATTGCTGACACCATGGTAAAAGCCAAGAAATCCCATTCTTATCAATTTCCTTATGCTCTTCTCTTTTCTAGGATTTTAGAATATAAAGGAGTACCTGTTGAAGGAGAACTTGTTCAAACCATTGAAGCTGTGGGATCAGAAATTGGAGATACTACCTTTCGTCAGATGGGATTCATTACCAGGGGACGAGTCCTTATTCACAAAGATGATGACCATCCTGATGATGATGAAGATGATGATATGGACACTCATATGGCTGACCCAGTAAATGTTGCTGCTCCATCTGATGCTGGACCCTCTCACATACCCTCTTCTTCCTCAACTTCTATGGAAGAACACTTTGCACGGTTATCTAAACAGTTAGAGGATATGAGTATAGCACAAAAAACTCATTTTGATGACATTCATGAATGGCAGAAATCTCTTGATGAGTATCTCGTTGATCAATTTCTTGAGCTTGATGTTCGACTACATAACATTGAGGATCATCTAAAAATCCCACATACTGAACGATCTCTTAGTCCTGAATTCTAGTGTTGTTTCAGGCTCCTAAGGTTGATTATTATATTGTTGTCTTTGTTATTTTTTAATTTCATGTACTTCGCTGCTAGTTTTAATATAATGAGATTTTATGACAATTTCATGCATTTTTTGAGGGGAGCTAATTTTAAGGGGGAGATTTTTTTTATTTTTTATTTATTATTCTTTTTGGTTATGATCAAAAAGGGGGAGAAGAAATTCATTAAGGGGAGAAATAAAAATTGAACAGGTACTGCTAACTCTGTGGCTGTTTTTAGTTTGTATGTACTGCAGGTAAAACTGAGTTGCTTTTAAAAGAGGATGTTTTGATCATCATCAAAAAGGGGGAGATTGTTACCAATAAGGGAGTATTGGTAAAACCTGAAGACAAGTTTTGATGATGTTGCAAATTGTAATTTTTGATTGTAATAGGAGAATACTTAAAAAGCAACTTGTAGATTTTGAATGTAGTAGGAAAATGATAAACATTGTAATTTCTACTTGTATAATCGATTATGATTAAGGTATAATCGATTATCAGATGCTTTTGAACTAAAATAATCGATTATCATGAAGCAATAATCGATTATCACAAGTCACACTTGAATAATCGATTATCACTTCAAATAATCGATTATCACTTTTTGAAATTTCTATAACGGACTTGAATAATCGATTATCACTTACAATAATCGATTATTCATGGTAGTTAGGAGCTGACCTTTGGCATTCAGTGTGCTTGGCTATATAATTGGTTTTTGAAAGCTTCAGAAAATAACTTTTGTGTAAACTGAGAAAGCTTAGAACACTGAGTAGTTAGAGGAACGTTCTTGAGAGCTTTTGTTTACTTTGTTCCCTTGCCTGGTCTTGTGAAAGGAGAGACTTACGTATCGTGTGTCGATAGTCGAAGTGGACTCTCTTCAAGTTGGCAAGGTTCTCTGCCTGGTCTTGTGAAAGGAGAAGCTCGTGAATCGTTTGTCGATTGCCGGAGCAGTTCTCTTCAAGTTGGTAGAGTGGTTCTTTTCATTCTATTTCTGTACTTTTCATTGTAATCTGTTAAATCCTTTTTAGTGAAACTGTTAATCACTCTTTGTAGTGATTAACGACTGGATGTAGATTCTGTTGAATCGAACTAGTATAAAAATCCTTGTGTGCTTTTCTTATGTCCTATACTCATTTTACTTTAACGCACATCAACTGCTTGGTTAATTTTCTGAAAGAAAATTGTTTTTTTATAAAAAAGGGTAAAATCGTTTCAACTGTGACTTAATACGCTTTACGCTATCTGAGTATTATTTCCACTGCGCAATACTCTTTTAAAAATTACCCCCTCCGATACCGTCATACATTGCTTTCCAAAGTTGTTGAATTTCACTTGTAGTTTCCAAAGCAATGTTCTTCCTGCAAAACCTTTCAAGGATCTTTTCCAGATCAAGCTTTTTAGTTAAGCAAGAAATATAATAAAAAATAACAGAAGTCAATATGTAAAGTTGTGTAACAGATAAAGCATAGTTGAGTTCAATCATATTACAGTCAAATCATTCAATCAGAGCAAACAATGTTAAACAGATTAAAGCAACTGTATTGATTCAAACAACTGATTTCATTTCCTTGAAAGAAAATATTACATTGATAAACTCAATCAAGGAACAAAAGATGGAAATCTTGTTGGGAATGCAAGTGCGAGTCCAAGTCCCACATTGGATAGAAATGAGAAAGTAGAGCACTATATAAAGATGAAAGACCCGTTAACCCATTGCCTTAAGGTTTTAGGTAGAGAGTGGTGTCAATCCTTTATATAGTTGGGCTCATATCTCATTGTTATTGTGTCTCGGTAAACCTCCTCCTTGATAGACCCAACAGTGGTATCAGAGCCGATGGTTAGTCTTGGTGACCGGCTCAGACGAGTATAATGACCCTATATCGAAAGTATTCCTGGCAAAGGGTTCTAGGTAAGCGTGTCCCGTTAAGATGAATGACAGTATGAAGGGCTACTCGTGGTTGTGGTTGGATGGGAATGCTTCCGCTGGAGGGGGAGTGTACCAATGTGGAAGGGACTCACCCTTGAGGGGGAGATTGTTGGGAATGCAAGTGCGAGTCCAAGTCCCACATTGGATAGAAATGAGAAAGTAGAGCACTATATAAAGATGAAACGTTAACCCATTGCCTTAAGGTTTTGGGTAGAGAGTGGTGTCAGTCCTTTATATAGTTGGGCTCATATCTCATTGTTATTGTGTCTCCTCGGTAAACCTCCTCCTTGATAGACCCAACAAATCTAAGCCATACAAAGCAAAAAATGAAAGCAAAAACATAGCCTATGACTCTAAACACTATAGGGTAAACAAAACTTTATTTTGATTCAGAAGATTCCTCAATCTTTTTGTCAGCACTGTTTACACCATTGTTAGTGTCACCAATTGATGATTCCTCGAATGCCTTTATATGTAGTGCATAATCCATTTTTCTGTGAAGCTCAAAATGGAGACTTTTGCATCATAATCAGCTTATTTTCTAATCTGTCAAATCTTTTATCCACATGTCCTTCAAATGTGCTCAGAGGATGAAACTTGTATCTTGAGGCATCAATATTCAGAGGATCTACTTCAATCGTAGATGGAATGTCATCAACCATAGTTCATTCATCTCTTAATTTGATGATTCCAGCAGAATTTAAGAAAAGTGTTTCCATAACATTACTCTTGTTTCAGCGAATCACCCTTTCGTTTGTGAGATCAACTTGTTGTAGCTGTAGCACTTTGCTGATGAAGACTCCATATGGTAGATGTAGTCCTTTGCTTTTAACGAACTTCATCATGTGGTCCCGAATTGTGAAGGGCCAATTTACTAGAGTATCAGATAGTAGAACACATATTAAGTTCATGTCTTCATCATTCAGTAAAGATTGATCATCCTCTATAAGAAGAAGAATCCATGTAATTACGTATGCACAAAGACACTCATCGAGCAAATTTCTGACACTGAATTCTTCATGTTCTTTTATAGAGGCAGGATTTCTTAAAAGACATTTGTAAACATCTTTGTTGTTAAAACTAGTCATTCCATGTTGTGATAATATTCCTTCTTGTTGAAGGCCTGCTACACTTTCCCAGACTGATTGATGAATTGTGATGTCAACACCTTTCACTCTAGATTTAAGTCTACTTCCACTTATGATGATTGTACTTGTACAGGAGTAGATGGTGATGCAAATAGGATCAATTCGAAGTAGCTGACAAGAGTTGAGGTGTTTAAGTTTGGGGATTGATTATTTATCTTTCATTATTTAAAAGTTTTAAGACTTGGTATTTTTATGTAAAAGTGATATTTTGAGATTTTCGTTTTGAACAGATGAAATTTATAGTTATGTTTTGATTATCTAAAATGAATGTTTTATAGAAAAGTTTTTGAAATTTTTTTATACTCATGGCACTCCGATAGGGGTGTTACAACACACATTTGTCTTCCATTCAAACACATCAGACACATCCATCAAACCCATTTTCTGTTTGACTGCTTGTTATTGTTGTAAGACTCTGATTTGGAGCTGCTTCTTTCGTGTTTTATGCTTGGAGGAGCTTCCATCAATCTTTCTCATATGACATTTTCCCGGTTGACTTGATATGTTCAGATATTATTGATCAATTTATAATTGATCTTGATCACCTTGTGGTTGGAAATATTTAATTTTTATCGTTCTAAGCTTGGTTTGTTTTGATCAATTTGATACTTGTTTGGAGCTTTAACTTTTACATATCTAGCCAACCTTTGTTTTGATCAATTTGATACTTGTTTGGAGTTTTGACTCTTTTACATATCTAGCCAACCTTTTAGAGTCTTCTAATGAAAACCCTTATCTAATAGGTGTACTCAACATTTTTCTCATTTAGTTGACTTTGACTCATCTAACAACTAGTTTTTCAAAAAAATATTATATATACTTTTATCTTGTTAAATAAATTATAAACAATAATTGTTAATATTAATTTTTTTTGCCATTTGTATTGTTATTTTCGAGTAAACAAATTTGGTAGTTTTATATATATATATATATATATATATATATATATATATATATATATATATATATATATATATATATATATATATATATATATATATATATATATATATATATATATACGGGGTTTGTTAATATTTAAATATATATATATACGCTTGTTTTTCAGTTGGTACATTTTAATTATGTGTACCGAATTATAGTAGACAAAAATATCCTCATATATTATGGATTCTAAGTTTTAAAGTCAAGGATATTTAAATAATTTTCATTCTCAAAAGTAAAAAAACAAGAAACCCCAAACCCTTACTCACCTCTCTCATTCCTCTCAATCCTTTCTCTTTCATCTCTCTTACTCCAACCTATGACATACGAAGGGATTGGTAATTCGCCTGGAAAAAATCAGAAACACACGCTATTAAACAATTTCTTACAAAAAATGATTTTATAATGAGTTTTCATTTTATAATTTTTGTCTTATCTAATTTTATCTAATTTTCACAAGCATAATGACATCAGAAGGAATTGGTAATTGACCTGAAGGTTTTTTAAGAGATGATGATTCAACATCTGCACATGATGAAATTAGACAGGTTAGTGAAGATGATGAAATTGAAGAGATCTTGAATGAACCTTTGCCTGAAGGCAAATATGCCAATGACTCAACTCTTTACAAAGGTAAATTGTTTAACAACGAGTATTTCTAATTTTTATTTTCAGTTGGATCTACCACAAGAGGATGATAGAGAAAATGTTGGAGTGAGAGAGATGAAAGAGAAAGGGTTGAGAGGAATGAGGGAGGTGAGTAAGGGGTTGGGGGTTTCTTTTTTTTAGTTTTGAGAATGAAAATTATTTAAATATCCTTGACTTTAAAACTTAGAATCCATAATATATAAAGGTATTTTTGTCAACTATAATCCGGTACACATTGTTAAAATGTACCAACTGAAAAACAGCCGTACGCACTATATATATATATATATATATATATATATATATATATATATATATATATATATATATATATATATAATTAACTCCTAATATTAGTTTTGTAGGTATTTTGAAAAAAATATTATGTAACATTTTTATGCCAATTAATAAATTATAAAAAATAATTTCCAATATTGATTTTGTAATTATTTATGTAACAAAAGTTTGGTAGTTTTTTTATATATTACATACACTTAATTTTATTAATAAGTTATAAAAATACTTGTTAATAATTCATTTAATAAATATATTATATGCTCATTAAAAATATACACTTTTATATATCATAATAAATTAAAATTAATTTATTGTTGTATGTTAGAAAAATAATTACTTAAAAATATAATTCTAAATCAATTAAAAATATATGTGTCTAATTTATATTTATATACATAACACCCAAAAATATAGTGCAAACTATATTATAAAGTCATCACATACATGATAAGATAAAACATTTAACTGACCATAAAATAAAGTATTTTACTTTACGATTATCCAAAATAACCACAGAATTTAAAACTTTATATATTACTAATCTAAAACAAAATTATCTACAATTATGCTATACTACTCTAAGCAGTAGCATCATCTCCTTTCAATGCCTGCTCCAGGAAAACATCTTCTTTCTTTACTCACACCCATAGGATGATCGTTGCAAAGAAAAAAATATGGCCACATACAAAACATAGACACAGAAATGCAGGATAAGCTAGTGTAATTTAATATTTCATTTGAAAATACAATTCAACCAAGCACCTAAGATACACATACAACATGTTTAAAACATACAAACATATATCGACCTACCACTTGACTTGACCATCCATATTAGTATGAATATGTAGCTATGACCGTTCGTGCACTCATTTGTGGTGAAGTAATTGCCCCCCCAATTGCCACACGAGGTTAGCCCGTTATCACTCACCTTAGGTCAAGGTAAAACCCCTAGGCTAGGACCTCCTGCTATTCTCATGACATGGCTCACCATTCTCTACTTGTGAATAAGTGACCATTAGAATGCCAAGATGAACGCCAAGACTGAGCTTCCTATATTCATACTTTTACCACGTTGAAAACCACCAATGAGAATTTCCTCCTTGGAATTCTCTTCCACACCAAATTTGAAACATCATACATGATTTGAATACTAACACAATTTCTCATACATAGTAAATCAATGCAACTGAAATAAACAATATGAGCAAAGCAATGAAAACAACGTTTGGGAGATCGAACTACATTTAGTAGTTAAAGGTCGAATGGTAAACCATCACAATACATGAACAAGACCGAATGGTCAATATCAGGTAAAGCTTAAGAAATGGCCAAAACATAATTATGGACCGAACACTAGAGTAAATTGAACACTAGAATGATATTGAATACTAGGACTACACCGGTCACTAACACATGACCGAATACTAGAAAATGACCAAATACTAGAGCTATACTAAACACTAGAACAAGGCCGATTACTAAAACTATACCGAACATTATAGCTAGACCGCATACTAGTGTAAGACCAAACACTAATACAAGACCGAACATTAGTGTAAAACCGAATAATAATATAAGACCGAATACTAGGGTAAGATCAAATACTAGTATAAGACCAAATGTTAGTATAAGACCGAACACTAATACAAGACCGAATACTAGAGTAAGACCGATCATTAGTGTAAAACCGAACACTAATACAAGACCGAATACTAGGGTAAGACCAAACACTAGTATAAGACCGCATGTTAGTGTAAGACTGAACACTAATACAAGACCAAATACTAGAGTAAGACCGAACGTTAGTGTAAGACTGAACACTAATACAAGATCGAATACTAGAGTAAGACCGATCGTTAGTGTAAAATCGAACACTAATACAAGACCGAATATTGGAGTAGGACTGATTATTAGTGGAAAACCGAACACTAATACAAGACCAAATACTAGAGTAAGACCGAGTGTTAGTGTAAAACGGAACACTAATACAACACTTATTACTAGAGTAAGACCGATTGTTAGTGTAAAACCAAACACTAATACAAGACCGAATACTAGAGTAAGACCGATTGTTAGTGTAAAACTAAACACTAATACAAGACCCAATACTAAAGTAAGATCGAGCTTTAGTGTAAAACCGAACACTAATAAAAGACCGAATACTAGAGTAAGATCGGGCATTAGTGTAAAACCGAACATTAATACAAGACCGAATAGTAGAGTAAGACCGATTATTAGTGTAAAACCGAACACTAATAGAAGACCGAATACTAGAGTAAGATCGATTGTTAATGTAAAACCGAGCACTAGTACAAGACCGAATACTAGAATAAGACCAGGCGTTAATGTAAAACCGAACACTAATACAAGACCGAATACTAGAGTAAGACCGAGCGGTTAACGACTCAAGCTTCGTAGACTGCATAATTCTGCAGCATAACTGCAGAATTATGAATTACATCTAACTTTATCATTTCTTGATATTTTTCCCATTTTACTGCTTTTGACACAAACTGAGTGACTTAAAGGCTATAAAAAACTCCTAAATAACTTACCCAGACTATCCTCACAAACCAATTGAACCTTAAATCCCAAAATTTCAATTTTCACTACTCCACTTCCTCAAAACTCACTCTACATAACAGTTCCAGATAATTCTGCAGAACAATTTAATCATGATCATAGGTTATAACATTTCATACAGACAATACCGATCACACAATAATCCAATTTCATACCCATGCAAAACCCAAAAAAACATTCACATACACAGTAAATTCATCAATTAAATTAACTAGCTTCCCTTACCTCTAACAGAACTGGATAGCTTCTACAACCTTCAGAAGTTTGCTTTCACCTCAAGAAAATTCTAAGAACACCTATAGATCACTGATTCATGAGAGGAGACCAACCATAGGACCAAAAATGAAGTCAAAAATAGGGAAAAAAGGATGATGAACACATGCAAACATAATTGTTCTTACATGCGCCAGAATCCTGAAATTACCAAGAATAAGAGAACAAAACTTACCAGCTCTACCAACTAAACTGATCGGTGAAACAAAAAGTCCTTGACGCTAGGATCACCTAGATACCTCCTGATTCTCGAACAAATGATCCACCAGTGAGAATTTCTAGAGAGAAGGGAAAGGAAGATTAGAGAATAGTGTTTTAGAGAGATAAAGAGTATTTAGATAATGAACCGAGTGTTTGAAATCTCTATTTATATTGTTGGCTTATTTTAACATAAAGTGCTCGGTCTCATTATTTTAATTCATCTATCTACTCTAATAGTCTATTTTTTGGGTTCTTACAATATACTTTCAAATTTTTATTTATTTAAAATTATCTTAAAAAAATATGTTTTAGAATATTAATTACTCTTATCATCTTGTTATTTTCAAATATTCAAATTAAGAAGTTTTTAAAAAATAATTATATATGCTTTTATATCCATTAATAAATTATAGAAAATAATTGTTAATATTAATTGTGTAATTATTTATAATACACCTGTTTCGTAGTTTTTTAGAAAATATTCTATAATACTTATATATTCATTAATAAATTATAAAAAAGTAACTGTTGATATTAATTTTGTAATTATTTATGGTATGCATGTAGTTTTTTCTAAATGTATTAAATAAATTATAGAAAATAATTTCTAATAATACATTTAATCAATAAACACATATATAAATAGAGGTAGATTATGCAAAATCTTTAAACCCGCAGCAGACACAAGATCCAGAGTTTTTCACAAATAGAAGAATGGCTCGTTCACTTCTCTCATTGATTTTTCTGAAACTTATCCTTGCAGCCATGTTTATTATCCTATTTTCATCTGGTATGAATAAAAATAGATTTTAAAATTTGAATTTATTTGTATAATAGTTTTAATTTGATTTTAAATTATTCTTTATAATTATAAGTATTGATAATAATGCAGGTGTCAGCAGCACAACTTATTGTCAAGGATATTGCATTGAATTTCGTGACTGTGCTGTCAAATGCGAAGGTTTAGGTTTTAAATATTTGTCATGCAATGGTATATGTTGTTGTTCCACCAAGTAACCAATGCATTTTTTCTATGGATGCAAATAGATAAAATATTACTAAATAATATTTCCGTCAGTGTTAAAGAATTGCGAGAAGAAATTTAGTTTTCTCCATTTTACTATGTTGTCTTTACGGCTATATTAAAGAAGATTCTAAGATATAAGTGGACAGTTTTTAAATCATCTACTACAGTGCAACTTTTTTAAAATAATTAATTAAATAAATTACTCCATTATGCACTGTAAGGACTTAAATATATGAACTAAGGGTATTTTCTTGGTGCACTTAAATATAAATAAGTTTGAATTCCTTTACAATTTTAAAAATATTCATATCTTTAAATTTAACAAATGTTTTTTATAATAATTAATTTTAATTTGAGAATAATTAAAAAAATATATTTATTTATGCTATGAAAAATGCTAATTAAAGTTAACTATTACTTCTTAATCAATATGAAATAAGATAATTACTTGTGTTAGAATTTTTATTGAGTACTCTTGGACGACTACTCTACATTTTAATAACAAATAAATAATATGTTAGAACTAGGCATCGGAATGTTTAATACGTATGGATAAAACTATGAGAGGATGAATTCATTTACTAATTAAAATCTATTTTTAAAAAATTTTCCTTTTTAGAAGATGACTTCTCAATAAAAATGAATTCCTTAACTTAATGGCAATAAAGTAAATAAAGTAGGGAATGAAATGCTTGCACAGTGATAAAATGTTTGCACAAGTAATTTTTATACTGGTTCAATCAAACACTAGTAATAAACCAAAATTTAAAATACAGAATAGAGTAGAAGTTTAGAGTGCACTTCTCTTAATAAACAAAAGATGATAAACACTTTCTATTGATACACAAAAGGATGAACAACTTAACCTTGCAACAACAAATGTGCATTCACTTAGACAAACTAATGGAGACATTTCCTTTTACCAACACAAGGGTTTACAGATACACACTTTAAAGCACAAAGAGTTTCTTAAGACAACACTTAAACTTATCTGATAGTGTTCAGAGACAAGGTATTTATAGACTAAAATTTGAAAATAGGTTAAATATGAAGGGTCCCTTCACAACTGCTGCAAATAATCAATTATCCTAAAATGGTAATCGATTATTCTAGATGCTTCTATGCCTCAATGCTCTAGACGTTTCGATGTTTCAGACGTTGTAAAATTCCCAACGCTTCAAAGCTTCAGATGCTTTAGAGCTCCAAACGCTTCAAAGCTCCAGATGCTATTTTTACAAGACTTCAAAACATAAGTTTCTCTTTTGAACCTAAACACGCTTTTAGTCTTTGATACTTCTCCAAAACATCATCATCAAAATTGCTTTGTTGAATCATCTTCTTTTGCCATCATTCTCCCCCTTCTTTATGACGATCAAAAACATTTTTGGACAATTGAAACTTAGTTTTACTCCAATTAAATTACTCTTTGATGAATTATCTTCCATTTGAACCGATTAAAATGGGTTTTCGTTTGTGTTTTAGTGCAGTTTCTCACGTGTTCTTGGGCGGTGATTTTGATCGTTTTTGGCTTGCGAATTCGTGCGTTTTTGAATGTGCACTCCTTTATTTCCCTCCACTGCATTTTTAATCTACTAAGAAGTTTAGCTTTCTTGTTGAAAACTTTTTATGTATGTTGAGATTATTGATAGGAGGAGCACTGGTTTAGCTAAACCTTACAATCTCACAGAGCTTCTGGTTTTTTATGATGATAACACATAATTAATAACACATGTTTATATGTGTTACATGTTCATAGCTTTCATGTTTATGATTAAATGAGAACATGTTTGTGTTGTTTTTGTCAAAGCATGCAAATTCACTATGTTTTACATGAGATCTTATTTGTGATTGCATAACAAATGTTTTGAAAAAGGAAAACCACATGCACTTTTGTTGAACTTTAATTGGGTGGCAAAACAACAGTTTTAAGTCGACTTCATTATGAAGTAAGTCAATTAAAATTCGCGGCTTTGCACAAACTTTTTAAAGTGTGCTGTAAGTATTTTTCGAAAGAAAGTTTTTTCAAAACTATGCATTTAACTATTACAAAGTCAACTATGTGTGCAAGACATTCGACTTAGTCTGTTATGTTTTGAAATTTTGTTAATGCTTGACTTATTCTGTCTAACGGCTATATTTTTAATATGTTTGACCAAACATTAATTAGAAGTCAATTGCGTTAAATTTGTAATCAATTAAGTTGGTTTGGCTGCTACTAACTGTTATAACTGTCTGAGTATATTCAACTCTATTAGTAGCAAAGTCGACTTAGGAGCGTCAATTTTATAAAAAACTATATATAGATGCGAATTTGAATTCTGCTGAGACTTTAACGATTCTAACGATTTGATTGATTTGTTTCAGATTATTGACCTCTTGTAGAACTTGTGAAAGCTCCAAGAACTCATCAAGAAGACGGTGGTGTTCATCTTTGGTGATTGCTTGACGAGCAAGAATCTGTGCGCTTAGACTGTTTGATCAACCTGCACTTGAGGTGTCTGTTTCGTGATCAGTTTCTATCAATCTTGTGAAGATTGTTGTTGCCCTTTTGTGATTACAGGAAGAGGACGTGCAACGTTCTAAACTTTGAGGATTGTTCAAAATGTTAAAGACTGTAGGAGAGAGGACATCTTGCTACTGTTCTTTGTTTGTATATGCCTATATTTTGATTAGAGGGTTAAAGAGGTGTTTTATATTTTGATGTGGTGGTCGCTATAGAAGCCTTGTTGTAAAAACCCTGATCATTATAGTGCATTTGCTTCCTAGGATTGGAAGAACACTAGATGTAGGCAGTTTAGCCGAACTAGTATAAAAACATGTGTTTGAATTCTCTATCCCTGCACTTTTACTTTCAAAGTCAATTTTACTTTTCACATAGTCAACTATATTCTGCTGCATTTGAAAAATCTGATTCCGTGCGTTTCAGGAAAGTTTTGAAAGATCATCCTTTTACTAAAAAGATTTTTAAAAGATTCTGATTTTGTGTTTCACCAATTCACTCCCCCTTCTTAGTATTGAAACTAAGCCATTCTATTTTGAATAGTGTATATGCATGTTATTGGCTTTTGGGTATACATTTTATTAGCTTTTGGGTATGCATGTTATTGGCATTTGGATATGCATGCTATTAGCTTTTGAATATGCATGTGATAAAGTTTGTTGTGCTATTATGATTGGCATGTTAGATTATAAGTATCAAATCATTGAGTGGAACTTAGTTCCGGTTTGAAATTTAACACAAAAGATTAATCTTTTAATTGTTTGTATTAATTTTGAATTGTTCGATTGGACAGTTTGGGAAAATTATTTTTCATAATTTGCTATAACATGTACGTTGAAGTTTATGGATAAGATTGATAAAATTTCGGTTCAGATTATTTGTGTTGTTCTCTAGATGCATTTTTGATTGTGGTCATCCCTGACCACTCTCATTTTGTGTATTTTGGAGACCAATGCGAAATACTGCCAAAATCTTATCAAATTTATCATGTTAGACTTCTTTGCACATGTCTTAGCAAATTATGAAAAATAATTTTTCTGAATGGGTAGAGCCTAACCTTGTGAGAGTTCAAAGATTGAAACTGATGAAGTATGTTATGAACATAGTATGAATCAAACCTGGATGAATGAACATTGCATCAAGGAAGAATATGAAAAGGGAGTTTTGGAGTTCTTGCAATATGTTGAACAAAATGCACAATCTGTGAACATGCATATTTTTGTCCTTGTGTTCGTTGTGTTAATCTAATACTCCAAGACTTAGGCAATATACGTGACCATTTATTCATGTTTGGCATAATGAGAAATTATACCATTTGGACTTGGCATGGAGAAGTATTGGACCAGCCTACCACGTCACGAGGAATAAATTATATGGAAGAATGGTTGAGTAATCATTTAGAGGACATTATATGTGATGTTGGTGAAAATAATTTTGGATGAGCTAATTTGTATGATTCTCTTATAAATTATTCAGAGCAATCGCTGTACCCAGGATGCTCGAACTTTACACGTTTGTCTACAACTTTGAAGTTGTTTAGTTTAAAAGCAAGGTATGGATGGACCGACAAAAGTTTCACAGAGTTATTGGAGTTGTTATAGGAGATGCTTCCAGAAAATAATACTCTACCGATACATATTTACGAGGCAAAGAAAATTTTATGTGCAATGGGTCTCGAATATCAAAAGATACATGCTTGTCCTAATGATTTTGTTTTGTACATAAAGGAGTTTGCTTCGCTAAAGTATTGTCCAACATGTGATTTATCACCATTTAAAAAGAAAAATGACAGAAACACTAGTGATGAAGGTAATGATAATGCACCTGCTAAGGTGATGTGGTATTTGCCTATAATACCTAGGTTGAAACGTATGTTTTCTGTTAAAGAAGATGCAAAAAACCTTAAATGGCACGTTGCCGGAAGAAAATGCGATAATCTTCTTCAACACCCAACTAACTCACCACAATGGAAGAAGATCGATGAAACATTTCCAGAATTTGGTGCAAATCCAAGAAACTTAAGACTTGCACTTGCAACTGATGGTATGAATGCTTATAGGAACTTAAGTAGCAAACACAATTCATGGCCAGTTATGTTGATGATATACAATCTTTCTCCTTTGTTGTGCATGAAGAGAAAATATGTGATGTTGTCCATGATGATATCGGGTCCTAGACAACCTGGAAATGTCATTGATGTTTACTTAAAACCTTTAATTGATGATTTGAAAATGTTGTGGGAAGAAGGGGTCGAAGTGTTCGATTCAGATGTTTAAGAAACTTTCCGTTTGCGTGCAATGTTGTTTTTCACAATAAATGATTTCTCAACATATGGAAACTTGAGCTGCTATAGTGTTAAAGGTCATTTTGCATGTCCCATTTGTGAAGAAAACACTAGTTACCTTCAATTGAACCATGGTCAAAAGACGGTATATACAAGACATTGAAAAATCGTTCCTCGTAATCATCCTTACGATAGACTAAAAAAGGCATTTAATGGAAGTGTTGAGGATGAGGTTTGTGCCCAGATCCCACAATGGTGAAGAAGTGTACAATGAAGTAAAAAACATTGACATTGTCTTCAGAAAACCAGAAAAAGACCTTTGCAAAAAACATTTGGAAGAAACAATCAATTTTTTTAATCTTCCATGTTAGGAAACATGTTGGCTTCGTTTTACACCAAGAGGGGAGGGGGGGTGAATTGGTGTTAGTTCAAAAACAAAATCTTTTTGCAATCTTGGTATGAAAATTCAAAGCTTTTGATATTTCCTTGAAATGCAAGTAATGAAAAATTCAATGTAGCGGAAAAACGTAGTTGACTGTAAAACAATTAAAGTCTACTGAAATAAAGAGTGTAGGATAGAGAAAATCAAACACTGGTTTTTATACTGGTTCGGCCAACAATGCCTACATCCAGTGTCCTTCCAACCTTCGAAGCAAATGCACTATAATGGTTGCGGTTTTTACAACAAGGAATTTATAGAAGCACCACACAAAAATATAAATCTCCTCTCTAACCCAAAACCAAATATAGCTGAACACACAAAACCAGAATTGCAGCAAGAATCCCCTCTTCTGCAATCTGAACCCACGTCGAACAATCCTCAACGTGTAACCAACACTCTTCACAGGATGCCAAGCTTATCACAACACGCTTCACAGGTTGTCAAGCCTATCACAGTAGACTTCGCAGGTTGCCAAGCCTTCAGTCAAATACAACAATTTTCACAGGATGCCAAGCCTTCATGATCAAACCAGAAACACCTTCTTTGTGCAGATGTTGATCAATCAGCATGCGCAATTAACTCCTCAATCTGAATCTCTCTCAAGAAAGATCACCATAGTCTTCTTGGAGAATTCTTGGAGCTTCCAAAACTGAGAACTGTCTCTGAAACAAGACAATGAAAATGTTAGATCACAAAAGTCTCAGAACAATTCGTGTTCTGATTTATTTATAGTTTTCCTGTCATTCTCAGTCGAATAGCCTACTAATACAATCGATTGTATTAAAACAGTTATAACAGACAGTCAACACAAAGGCTTCTCAGTCAACCAAATCAATGCACATTCATGACAGTTGACCCAGTCAGTCAATCCTAACTAACTTTTAAATATATAGCCGTTGGAGTAAGTAGGCATAACAGAATTCCAAAAATAACAGCAGTACAGTCGAATAGGTGTTCCACACTGTCGACTGACACTTGAAAAAAACTTTGAAATTCTTTTCATCTCAAAATCTCATCAAGCACATGTTCACAAAATCTGTACAAAGATTTTAGCATAGTCGAATCCATTACTAGTGTATTCGACTGAACTAGACCTTTGTCATAACAAATATAAGTTCATACAAGTGCTTGTGATCTTTTCTTCAGAAATGTGCAGAAATAATCAAAATCATTTTATCACACATTTCAATACAAGCATGTTCCAAACATATAACACATAATCATTCATAGGAACACACATTGCAAAGTAACAGGACATGTTCAACAAAAGTATTTTTCAGAACAGTTTGGTATATCAGCTGAACATGTAATACTGGAACTTATGTACTGTTATTAAGCATTGTGTTGTCATCATCAAAAACCAGTTTGATATAGAGTTTAACAATCTCAACATTCCATACTGGTGTAAACTTGATGTATGACATTGTATAGATGTGATGCACGTTGAAAAAAATGTTTGACAATGTCATCGAAAATGTATTAAACGTGAAAGGGAAAACAAAAGACGGAATAAAAGCATGACAAGATTTGGTTGACATGGGAATCCGTTCTGAGTTATATCCACAGTCAATTGGAAGACGTACCTATCTGCCCCCAGCCTGTCACACTATTTCTAAAAAAGAAAAACAAAGTTTTTATAAGTCTTTAAGAAGTGTGAAGGTTCCACAAGGTTATTCTTCAAATATTAGTAAGCTTTTTCTATGCAAGAGTTTAAGTTAATTGGTGTAAAGTCTCATGATTGTCATGTATTAATGCAACAATTGTTACCAGTTATTATTCGAGGCATATTAAGTGCTTCTGTTAGAGGTATTTTGACATGTCTGAGTTTATTCTTTAATGCCATTTGCATGAAAGTTGTTGATCCTCGAGTTTTAGATCAATTGGAAAATGAAGGAATAAGACTACTGTGTGAATTGGAGATGTATTTTCCACCTTCTTTTTTTGATATAATGGTTCATTTGATTGTTCATCTAGTCAAAGAAATTCAAATATGTGGGCCGGTTTTCTTAAGGTGGATGTACCCTGTTGAGAGATACATGAAGATCTTAAAGGGATATGTCAAGAACTAGTATCGACAAGAAGGTTCAATCATAGAGCAGTACATTACAGAAGAAGCCATTGAATTTTGTTCAAGTTATATGCCAAGTTGTGAACCAGTGGGACTTCCTAAGAGCAAACATGAAGGAATATGTGAAGGTAAGGGTGTTTGAGGTGTGAAAATTGAAAGTGTTAGTAGAAAAGAAGTTGGTCAAGCTCATTTGTGCATCTTAAACAACACTTTAGATGTGATTCCTTACATTTCTGAACACGTTAATGAAATAAAGGCAACACACCCAAGAATGAGTGAAAAATGAACCTTAATGAACATATCAAAACCTTCTTACAATGGTTTAAAAAGATTTATGCGACTCCAAATGTTTTTGAAAGTCTATTGAGGCTATCTCGTGGGCCGAACACATATGTGGTTACATATGGTGGGTACTATATAAACAATATTTATTTTCTGATAAAGCTAGAAGATGACAAAAGTAGAGTTCAAAATAGTTGGGTTACACTACAAGCTGAGGCTGTACACTTTGCTAGTTCTAAAGACAAAAATCCAATCACAACATCCATGAGTTATTTTGGAATAATACAAGAAATATGGGAAGTTGATTATGTCAGTTTTAGAGCCCCAATTTTCAAGTGTAAATGGGTTGATATAAATTCCGGTGTCATGATAGATGTCTTTGGGTTCACATTAGTGGACCTTATTAAGATGAATTACACTGATGAACCATTTATTATGGCTAGTCAAGCAAGACAAATATTCTACGTAAAGTAAATCAAAATTGGTCAGTGGTATTGGAAGGAAAAAACATGCATGGATATGATGATGAAGATTCTCTTTATATACTTGAGACAACATCTTTTTCACCAAGACCCATTGATGACAAAGTTGATGACGTAACTGATGACATCCATGCAATTCAGAGTGATCACAATGAAGGGATTTGGGAGAAATATATCTTAATAGGTTTTGTGATATTTTTTTACTGACTTTAAATGTTGCTTTATTTATCATATTTGATGTAGTACTAACCATAAACAATATTTTTCAGGTATGTCGATCTCAGGATCAGGAAAGATCGGACGTGGTCAATATGTCACACGATTGCCTGATATGACATATCGACGCGTTGTGGAGGAGAGGATACATGTTGACATTGAATCAAGATCAAGTCTGCCTTCAGGGCCAAATCCTGATAGGTTTAGGAGTTATCTAGGTGTGTTAGCAAAAACCGATGTTTCTATTGTTCTTGCATCTTGGGATGACATCCCAAAGGTCGAAAGGAACCTTTTATGGTAGGACATTCAGGTATGTTTACTTAAAAGAAATTTGATATACTTTTTTCTTTGTTCTTATTATGTCATTAGCATGTCCTTTGTTTTAAACAACAACATTATGATATTCCAAACACTGGTCAAATTAGAAAGAAAGTGTTATCCCATGTAGCAATCAGATTGAGGGATTTCAATAAAAGACTAACACGTCTATATGTCTTTGGAGACAGAAAACATGAGAATCCATGTGACAAGTACAGAATAACACAAGAGGAGTGGATGTAGTTTCGTGCATCTAGAGAGTTTAAGGATTGACAGGTTTAGTTCTTAACATATTTCTTTAGTTAATTAATGCATTTTATTATGATATTACACCTATGAATATACATGGTTTCACAGGGTAAAAGGTTAGCCACCCAAGAAAGACAAAGGCTAAATGATGCACCACACGTGTTATCACGAGGTGGTTATGCATTACTTGAGAAGAAGATGAGAAAGAGTCGAGCGGAGGCCATAGGACTTGAGTCCCCTGACCTAATACCATCACTTGCTAGGTACAAGATGTGGAAGGCTGCTCGGACTAAGTCTGATGGGAACATGACACCTTCCTCAACTTCCTTGATCTCACAAAGAATTGTAAGTTCAAATTCTAAACATTGTTTGATTGTGTATTCATCATCGCATGTATTTTATGTAGCAAAGTTTTTTTTTTATATCCAGAAGACTCAGGGAACATTTGTGGGCCAAGGTAGGGACAACATTCTAACAATGACCATTGGAAAGACCGAGAACCCCAGGACATGTAAGTGGAGTTGGTGGGGCGATTAGTCTTCGTGACTGCTTTGGCTTTACACAAAAAAACACTCAATCCATGAGTCAGGAGGCACTAAGGAAGATGGATTTTCAATGGGAGGAAATACTCAACCAAAGCATGAGATCTATGGACCAAATATTATGGAGCAGCTACAAGAACAAAAAGAAATCTAAAGAGCACTTGAAGAGAAGCTGCATTTTATGACACATGGCACTATGAGGTTGCCCACTGAAGCAACCACAGCACCCCGGGTTAGCAATAAAGGATCAAGCTCTGCTGTAGACCCTATTGAGTATAGTGGTCAATGTGAGAGGTTGGTTGATTGGGATCCTCCACACATTGTGGCTGTCAGACAAGTACTTGAGGGAGGACAGACTATTCATGGTGTTCCCTTATTACCCCAATACGTGCATGTGACGATTGACGAGGTTTGAGATCCCCAGGCTCAGATGTTTGTACCCAGAAATTCAGTTTGTGGGGAAGGCCATAGGAACATTTATAGCCTGGCCTAGAGCATTGATCATGTCACACATTGCTATACCACGGGTATAATACTTTTATTATAAACATTGATTGATAAACTTTGAAAATTTTATCTTCAGTTCATATGTTCTCAGAAGTAGCCGATGCATGAGCCAGTCATAGATGAAGATGATGAGATGGCTGAAGCGGAGGATGATCCTCTAGCAAAGCTCATGACAGAATTACCCAGATTAAACAGAGGACCAGTAGAATTGTATTAGGATTTGAGAGTATTTGACCTCCAGTGCCATGTGCCAGTATATATCACGTTTACTGATGCACTAAAGATAATTGGGGGAGATAGGATGTTAAATTGTACTATGGTGCATGTAAGATTGTTAATTTTGTCTTCCATATTAGTTATATTTAGATTTTGAGTTTCTAACAACTTAACTTTGTTGTTTTAGGTACATGGACACAGTCATTGTGGACCAAGGTCGGTCTTCCATGTACGGATTTGTTGAACCTCAAACCATTCAACCTTCTAGTAGCACAATTCAGACCAAACAAAATTATTTGCAAACATGGATGGCTGAGTCAAATAGAGACATATACCTTGTGCATACATTGATGGGTATGAGTTGTTTTATGTAAAAGTTAATTAAAGTTTACTTAATTAGTTTACTAACTATTTATGATTCATGATAGGTCTCACTGGCAGTTGATGGTCATCATTCCCAGACAATGCAAAATTATATGGTTTTGTTCGCTGCACAGGAAGTTGAAAACTGACTTGAAAAACATGCTTCAAAGGTAAGTGTTTGTCTTTTTATGTTTCAAATTCATGTTGACCTTTAATTTTTATGATAAATATAGTTATATTAATATTACCTTGTGTTTTCAATGTAAATAGAGTTCTGGGTAAACCTCGATGTTATCTAGTTTAAATCCTGTATCCAAAGGTTGTAAGTCATTTATAGTTCCAATTCATTTTCTATGTTATTGAATGATCTAAATGCTTGACTATTTAGTTTGTCATTTTACTGTAACAAGCGGCTATATTCATGGGAATGTGGCTACTATGTCTGTCTTGGATTAAGACCATCATTTGAGCTGCCATTATAGATGACTGGATGGAGGTAATGATGCTTACCTTCAATACATTACAAATCAAATTCAACTTTGAACATATGCAAACATAATGAATCTTTTTCTATTTTGCAGTGCTTCAATAATATATGTCATATACCAGAGGACGCAATTAAGAAGATAAGACAAAAGTGGCATCTTATCTTCTCCAAAGATGGACCTAGGAAGATTTGCTTTTGTTGTTGAACATTTACATTTAGTTTAACTTTTAACTTTTGACAGTTTAGGTTTTGGGTTATTTTTTAGATTATTTAGAACTTTGTTTACTTGAAACGCATGAAATATATTATATTTTGCTGTTATGGGACAATTTTCTGATTTTCAGGTGTGGTTTTATTGTAAAAATAAATAATTTTAAAAAGAGAAACACCCAGTAGATGTTTATTATGGTATTGCCCGACGTCTATAGACGTCTGTCAGTGCACATGCAGACGTCTAATGCATTACAGTGGTAAAATTCATTTCAGGGGATTAGACGTCGACTGCACACATTCAGACGTCTATATAGACGTCTGACTGTAGGATCCAACGTCCCATTAATATCTCCTAATAAGACGTTGGAGAGTGATCAAACGTTAAAAACCCTAAATAATAGACGTTAAAAATCTTTTCTACCCTAGTGTATGTTAGAAAAAATAATTACTTAAAAATATAATTCTAAATCAATTAAAAATATAGACATCTAATTTATATCTATATACTTTCGAATTTTTATTTATTTAAAATTATCTTACAATAAATTATGCTTTAGAATATTAATTACTCTTATCATGTTATTTTCAAATATTCAAATTAGGAAGGTTTTAAAAAATAATTATATATGCTTTTATATCCATTAATAAATTATAGGAAATAATTGCTAATATTAATTGTCTAATTATTTATAATACACCTGTATGGTAGTTTTTTAGAAAATATTTTATAATACTTATATATTCATTAATAATTTATAAAAAAATAAATGTTGATATGAATTTTTTAGTTTTTTTATGGTAGGCATATATTTGTTTTCTAAATATATTAAATAAATTATAGAAAATAGTTATTACATTTAATAAATATATTATATACTTAATGAATAAACACATATATAAATAGAGGTAGATTATGCAAAAACTTTAAACTCCGCACCAGACACAAGATCCAGAGTTTTTCACAAACAGAAGAATGGCTCGTTCTCGTTCACTTTTCTCATTGATTTTTCTGAAACTTATCCTTGCAGCCATGTTTATTATCCTATTTTCATCTGGTATGAATTTATTTGTATATTAGTTTCAATTTCATTTTAAATTATTCTTTTATAATTATAAGTATTGATAATAATGCAGGTGTCAGCAGCACAACTGTTTGTCATGGACGATGCATTGAATATCGTGACTGTGCTTTCCGTTGCCAAAGTTTAGGTTATAGAAAAATATCATGCAGTGGTATATGTTGTTGTTCCAAGTAAACAATGCATTCTTTCTATGGATGCAAATACACAATATATTACTAAATAATATTTCCTTCAGTGTTAAAGAATTGTGAGAAGAAATTAAGTTTTTTTTTTTTTTCTATTTTACTATGTTGTCTTTACGGGTATATTAAAGAAGATTCTAAGATATAAGTGGATAGTTTTTAAAACATCTACTACAGTTGCAACTTTTTTTTTAAAATTAATTAAATAAATTACTCCATTATGTTCTTTAAGGACTTAAATATAGGAAAAAACTAAGGGTATTTTCTTGGTGCACTTAAATATAAATAAGTTTGAATTCCTTTACAATTTCAAAAATATTCTAATCTTTAAATTTAAAATAATGCTTTTTCTAATAATTTTAATATGAGAATAATTAAAAAATAAATTTATTTATGCTATAAAAAAATTGCTAATTAAAGTTAACTATTACTTTTTAATCAATATGAAATAATATAATTACTTGTGTTAGTACTCTTGGACAACTACTCTATATTTTAATAACAAACAAATAATATGTTAGAATTATGCATCGGAATGTTTAATACGAATGGATAAAACAAGGAAAAGATGAATTCATTTATTAATTAAAACCTATTTTTAAAAAATTTTCCTTTTTAGAAGATGACTTCCTAATAAAAATGATTTCTTTCACTTAATCACAATAAAGTAGAAAAAGAAAAGCTATGAAAAGTTTCCATAAGTATTTTTATATTGGTTTAGGTTAAAAGATTTTATGTCCAGAGTTGTGAATTTCTTTAAAGAAGAGATTAACCAAACACTAACAATATACCAAAACTTACAATACAGAGTAGAGTAGAGGTTTAGAGTACAGTTCTTTTGACAAATAAGAGATGATAGACACTTCCTATTGATACACAAAAGGATGAACAACTTAACCTTGCAACAATAGATGTGCACTAATGAATCAATATTTTCTATTGTACTACATTTGATTAGGAAATTGTGCTTAATTGTCCAATATTTCCCCAGTTTTGATATTTGGGCTTAATTTGACCAGTAATTGATTCGGAAACAACCTCGATAAAATTTAATTGCACATTAAATTTGATTTGGGTACAACCTCGATAAAATTTTATTTTTCTCATTTTTTTCTATTTTTTTCTTTTTTTTCTTATCTTGTCTTTTTTCTTTTCCAAAACAATTCCAAAGTTCCAAAATTTCCTAAGCTTAAGGTAATCATGGCTTTTCACTTAAGGTTAATTGATGAGCTTCAAAACAAAGAAAAGGGCAAAACATAAGCTCAAAGGGGTTATCAAATGATCAAAACAAGGTAGGCTTATTTGGCTAGAGAGGCTCAAGAACAAAATTGCATTTATCACTTCCAAACATGCATATCAATCAAGAATTATCAACAAGAGTCAAGCCAAGACATATGTGCAAGCAATCAAGAGACATATCACACACAAGAAAGAATATCAAGTGGCTCAAATTCTCACACAGGTATTTTTGTCACAGTCAATCAACCTCTCAAACATCATAATTATCTTCCAATGAGAGAACACTAATAATAAACCAAAACTTACAATACAGAGTAGAGTAGAGGTTTAGAGTGCACTTCTCTTGAAAAATAAGAGATGATAGATACTTCCTATTGATACACAAAAGGATGAACAACTTAACCTTGCAACAATAGATGTGCACTCTCTTAGACACACTAATGGAGGCACTTCCTTTTACCAATACAAGGGTTTAAGTACACACTTTTAAGCATAAAGAGTTTCTTAAGATAATTAAATTTATCAGAAAGTTCTTTTTTGAAAGTGTCAGAGGCAAGGTATTTATAGACCAACATTTGAAAATAGGTTAAAATATGAAGGGTCTCTTCACAACTATTGCAAATAATCAATCATCCTAAGATGGTAATCAATTATTCCAAATGCTTAAATTCTTCAATGCTTCAGACACTTAGATGTTTCAAACGTTGTACAATTTCAAACGCTTCAAAGCTTCAAATGCGTTAAAGGCCCAAACACTTCAAAGATCTAGACGCTATTTTTACAAGACTTCAAAAAATTTGAATTTTCTCTTTTGAACCCAAAACTCTTTTTAGTCTTTAATACTTCTCCAAAACATCATCATCAAAATTGCTTTGTTGAATCATCTTCCTTTGCCAACATTCTCCCCCTTTCTTATGATCAAAAACATTTTGAAGGCTTGTGATTTATCTTGTTCTTAATTATGCACGTAAAAAAAATAATCAAGGAGAAAAATAAATAACATGATATAATGAATCTCCCAACTATTTCTCTCCCTTTTTTATCATAATAAAAAATTGGAGATACTCCCTCTAAACATATGCATATAAATAAATGGAAGCTCTGCCTCAATTTAGGAGTCTCAAGTTTCTAAGACATATCTAGAATTGTCAAGTGTCTTCTATGCTCAAAGAATTGTTCCTTAGGCAATAATTTGGTAAATATATGATTGAGGATGTACCTGAATCAAACTAATGTGCAATTAGAAATGCAGTATACTAGGAAGGGACTCCTAGGTCATCTCTCAAGGACCAAATGCGGTTTAGTCAAAGGATCAAATACGTAGTAGGGGGAGGGGGTTTGAACAAATTGGTGAATGGAAATCAACTGAACAATTAACGCATATTAAACAAAAATTAAAAATAGGTCGCCATTAGTTCGATTGGAATGCTTCCAATCCCAAATTAACTATAATTACCCACTCTTCTCACGCCTAATCCAACACGAAATAATCCAACTAAGCGAAGGATTAAACAATTTTCATAAAAGCAAATTAAGCAAAAGGAATGTACACATATTTAATAAATTATGCGTGATCACAGATTAAGTAATTGTGACTCTAATCAACTAAGCAGAGATTAAACATAATTTAGAACACTAAGCATGTCCTAATTGCAAGCACAAAACAGATTGAATATGAGTAAGGTCAGAATAGCAAAATCACAATGATGGACCTATAATCTCATGAAAACTTTGCAACCTCACTAATTACCAAAACAAAAAATTAAGTTTCCACTACGAACAGATGTAAAACAAAGAACATACAAAGTAAAGCATCATTAAAACGCACAAAATCTAAACCTAAAACGCACCAGCAAAATAAAAAACGTAACAGTAAAACAATAACTAATACTGGAACGAAATTGTAATACTAAAACGAAATAGAAATTAAAAAACCCAATTGGAGGACGAACTCAAGACAGTAAAAGGAAAACAAGAACAATAACATAATACAAAATTCCAGTGCAACAAAGAGAACAAGACAATAAAACGACCTTCAATTTAATCTGAAAACGGGTTCATAAACAAAAGGAAACGAGTAAAAGAGAGAAAATGATAAAACACCTAAAAATAGAGAGCTTTCCTTTCTGTCCATGAAGCCAAAAAACGAAAATAGCACAGAATGAGAAGGTCCTCGGGTAGGTGCTGCATAGGCACCAAAACCTAGGTCAGCCCCTCTTTTGAGCCTTTTCTAATTCACTAAAATTGTGCCCAATGTGCAAAAGTCTATCCAAAATTACAAAAAGGAAATAAAAATAGAAATTATAACTTTGAAAAATGATTGTTGACGTGGCAGCCCTCTTGGAGTCCCAAAATGTAATCATAAAATTGCCCTGAAAATAATAACGAGAATAACTAAGCTCAGATAATTCAAATTAATTAAAATAAGAATTAATGGTCAAATTAAGCCCAAATAACAAAACTGAGGAAATATTGGACAATTAAGTACAATTCACTAATTAAATTCGGTGCGAAAAGCTAAGTGAATATGACAAAACAATGATTAATCAAAATAGACCACACTTAGTCTTTTGCACTCCTAGGAAAATCAAGACGCAGATCAATGAAAAATTCAAAAGTCATCAAGAGAGTGACACAACCTCAGGACACAGAAAGAAAAAGACACACAAGTAAACAAATTACACAATCCTCAATGAATCTGGAAAAAAGAAAAGGAGTGGACAACATCCAAAACAAAGAATCAGAGAAACCAGATACTCATGGAAATCATCAAAGCAATTCAAGACATGGCAAAATAATCAACCATCTCAAGAAATGAATCAAAAGCAACAGAACCTCACAAGATGCATTATCACTGTATCTCTAAAGTGTCTAGGGTAAACAATTTAACCTCAATGCACTCAAGAATACAAACGACAAGTAGACTTGGCAAACCTATAATATCAACACTCAAAACATATGCATGTTCAAATCAAAAGGTCTTTTCTGGGTTGTAATGGGGCCAAGAACAAGGGATGATAAATATAGATGAGAAGCTAAAAGCCAAAAGGAAATAGAGGAGCAATGGGGAACAAGTGAAAATTTTATAAAACCACACCTAAAACCTATAATTTTAATCCTCTTCTTGATTTCACCATTCATTTTTCATTCATTATGTTTTCATTTTTTTTCTTTTTTTTTTCTTGTCTCCTTTCCCTATTTCTTTTTTATCTTTTTTTTTATAACACAAACTGCAAGAGACAAGATGCATATCATATTTACGAAACAAACAAGAAGAGGAACCATGAAAATAAACAAGCCAATTCATAGGAATCCAATGAACACACCCCGAGACAACAATTGTTCCCAAAACAATTCCAAAAAGCTCCAAAGATCGCTAAGGTTAATCTGATGATGGTTTTTCACTTAAGGCTAATGTATGAGCTTCAAAACTGTTGATAGGGGGAGCAATGTGAATGTTGAACCCATACCCTGTTGTATTTGTTTTTTATGATGACAACACATTGATAGTAACAATTCAACTAAATAAAGATCTGATAACAACTTCTTTAGCTAGGTTGAACAAAAGTACGAAGAGATGCTATGATGATGATGAACGTACGGAAACTATCGAGGATAAGGGGTAAGACTCATGATTTTTGGTATTTTAATGGTGATGGGGTGGTGTTTTCGTGGTGCTCTTAGAGAGGTTATGCCAACTTTAGAGGAAGGTGGTTAGGCAAGACCACATGAGATACTCTAGCTTTGACTTTAAAGATTAATAGAATGGCTCAATATTATGGCACTATTTCATTACCAATCTCAAAGTGAGAATATATGATGGAGACACTTATATTTAAAGACTAAGGGTGTCTCCAAAATGTAGAAGCAAAACCCTAAAAACACTACCTTGACCTAACTTGAAGACAAAGACACAAATTCTCTCTAATAGGAGGAGGGCATATGACCATTACTTATGGAGAATCATCTTCATTCCTAGAATGGCATGTGGTCACTCAGTATGAGAAAACCTCTCTAATGTGAGCATGACACATGACCACTCTAACATGGGACGTCCCACACACCCTTGTCCACCAAGCTAGGTTAAAATATTGACAACATGGTCAACCTAAGCTCATGAAGCTTAGGTTGAAATCAAATGTGGAAGATAGGCCTAGACTCTTTCTCTTGGGTCATCCTGAGCCATCAGGAAGCTTAATAATAGGGTAAAAATAATTTGGGTATTGTATTATGGGACAAGTAGTTTAGGATTTAATTTGTCTTGTATTTTGGTCAAGTAGCATAGGGATTTTGGACCACTTGGGCCAACAGAGGTCCAACCCCAAACATAGAAAACTTAGATAAACACTTAGAATTAGGAAATAGAAAAAAATCTATGCTAAAACACCCAGACACATGGCTAAATGATGTTCTGCCTAAAAGTGTTCAAGAAAGATTGAGTTGAACACTCAATGCTCATAATACCTTGAATAGGTATTCAGCCTCTCTCGAAAACAAAAAAGGTCAAGACAATGTCTCTCATAAAACATATTAAAAGACTTAATTATTAAACTGTGTAAGAAAGCTTAAACAAGTTAAACACTATCTGTCTAAAAAGAGACAAAAGCTAAAGAAGCTCTTACTTAACTAAACGGTGCCATGAGCTTAACAGTAGAAAATCAAAAAGCACTTTGTTATTCTGAGCAAGCATTAAATGACATTAAATGCTCAACATTCAAAAATAACAAACGTGATAAGAAAATACCTATATACTGCATGCACAATTTACTCTACTCTTTGCATATAAGCTATTCTACACGCATCCATAGAGCTTCAGATCAAACATTAGAAAGTGGACATTAGAGACAAAAAAGATATTCATAGAATGTTCTTCACTTGAAGCCTTGCCTAAAAGGATGTACTACCTACTTCAAGCAAAGTACTGAAAAAGCGTGTCTGCTCAGACAAATTGAATTATCCAACAACTGTGTACACGAAGAAACAAAAAGCATAAGAATCAATTTATTCAAGGAGCGTTTAAGTAGAAGAGCTTTCGAAACAGAAATCAAATGGATAGCCAAGAGAAAAAACAAAGCTCACAACGAGATATGTATCCTGAGTACAAAAGAGGAGAAAAGAAAGAGCTCAAGAAAAAGACCACATATGAGCACAAAAAGAGAAGAAGAGAAACTATAAGAGAAGAAATGAAACACTCTCAAGCTTCATTGTTGAATTGCTTAGTGATTGTAAGAGAGAAAAGAATAGAAAAGAACACACTAGTGAGTGTTTATACTGCTTTGTATTGTATTCAAATCGTCTTTGCAAGAGTAATAGTCTGAACGACTTGTAAGGAATCGCTGATTGTATTTCTGGAGAGAATTAAAACGCTTGCAACTGAACTCTTTTGAGTTGAGGAAATCTAGGTGTGGTAGTCTAGTACCAGGTGTGGTGTCAATACTCAAGAAAATCTAGGCGCGGTAGTATAGTACCAGGAGTGGTGCGAATACTCAATGGAAATCTAGGCACTGTAGTCTAATACCAGGAGTAGTACGAATACTCAGACCAAGGGTGGTGAGAATAATCAGTTGTAATCTTGTGAAGATTATAGTGGAACCCTCTACGGAGGAGACTCGACGTATCTTAGTTGGAGTGAAATAGTATAAAAATAGTTGTGTATTTATCTCTTATCTTACCTAAACGCTTCTCTTATAAAACTTGCAGGTGTGTTTTTATTTCCAAAGACAAGAACTCTCCAAGCTAAAGAATTACTCTTTAACTAAGGAAGTTGTTATAAAACTCTATGGTGTGCATTCTGAATAGTAGGTTAAAAGCAATTATCGTTTACAACTTATACTAGGTCGAGCATCTAAGCTTTTATAAGATACACTCAGAACTTGACTACGTGCTATATAAAAAGGATTGAGAAAAGAATTTTTTAATAAAACCCACATCTAAGCTTTTATAACTTCTCTTATAAAACCTGCATGTGTGTTTTTATTTCCAAAGACAAGAACTCTCCAAGCTAAAGAATTACTCTTTAACTAAGGAAGTTGTTATAAAACTCTATGGTGCGCATTCTGAATAGCAGGTTAAAAGCAATTATCGTTTACAACTTATACTAGGTCGAGCATCTAAGCTTTTATAAGATACACTCAGAACTTGACTACGTGCTATATCAAAAGGATTGAGAAAAGAATTTTTCCATTAACACTATTCAACCCCCCCTTCCCTTTCCTTTTAGTGTTTTTCAGGTACTTCAATTGGTATCAAAGCTAACCTGGCGGGTTAGTTACTAATAGAAATCGAGGAAAAGATCCTGAAGAATGGAAAACATCGAGTACAACCATGACAATTACCATCATGTCCACAACAACATGCTTACAAGGAATAATACAACTTCAGAATATTCATCAGAAGTTGAAGCAGATGATCTTATGAATCACTCAAAAGACAACAATGGTGAAATAAACTTCTTTAATCTAGAATCGGTCATCGACGCCTACGATAGAGTTCTAGCAAAATGCGCAAGATTATCCAAAATCTGTCATGTTCTGAAGATGCAAACAAAAAAAAAATTAACAGAAAACAATGAGAAAAGTAAGGAGCTCATATCGTGCAAGGAGGAGACAAGAGAGCTTCAAGTAAGCATAAGCAAAATAAAAGTTAAAATGGTTATCTCCAAAAGGGAAAAAAACAAGTTAGCACTAAGGCACGAAAAGTTTGTTAAATACATAAAAATCGCCAAAGATACCAAATGTCTCAAACTTCTCACACGGAAGAACAATGCACTGGTTGAAGAGCTACGAAAAATATATGGTGATAACAAAGGTCTAAAAATGCTTATAAGAAAAGGCTAATATCATACCTCTAAAAAATACGTCAAAGATATCGAAAGAAAAAACTTTTAATCTCAAATCCCAATCACATAGGAAATATTCAACCAATACTAGCAAGAAAAAGGAACACAAAGTCAGATGGGTACCAAAAGCTCAAATTCTTAAACTTTCTAATGCACTAGATGATTGAATGGAAACACTGATTATGAGACCAGGAGAATTGCTACTAATAGTACACAATCAGAAAAGAGTATACAATCCAAAGCAGAACAAGTTAGATAAAGGAAGTAATCATCAAAACGGAAGAACAACAAAACAAAGACAGAAATCAAGATAAAAAAAGTTTGTTTTCCATTCATCACCTTTTCTTATTCTTATTTGGTGATAGCCACTTTTAACATCTATTTTGGAAAATATAGTGGACCCAAGAAACTCATCAAGCATGTCATCTAGTATTGGGATTGAGTGTTTATACTTGATTATAATGTTGCTAATAACCCTACAATCACAACACATACTCCATTTTCCATCCTTCTTAGGGACTAATAACACAGACACAACACATAGACTCAAACTTTTTTGAACCCACCTTTTATTTAACAACTCTTGAACTTGATTTGCAATCTCCTCAGTTTCTTGAGGGTTAGTTATACAAGCCGGTCTTCTTGGTAGGCTTGCCTTAAGAACAAAATCTATTTGATGCTTAATTCCCCTAATTGGTAGAAGACGCTTAGGTTCTTCTTAGGGAAACACATCTTCAAAATCTTGTAAAAGATTTTCCAAAGGAGATGGAAACTTAGGTTCTTGAGTTGATATGCATGAGAGAAAACTTCTACAAAGAAGAAGTAAGGAAGGTTGCTCATTTAGGAGAGTTTTCTTCAAAGTTATCTTGGACAATTTTCTCTCGTTTTGAGTAACCTTGGTAGGAGTGCCAATCTTTCCTTCCTCGTGTATACATGTATTGGGAGCTTGCTCCTCTTTTCCTATGCACTCTCTTTCTTGTTTTTCCTCATCCCTTTTCTTTTTCATTTGTTTTTGGTCTTCAAACACTTTAGAAGGTGGTAATGGATGGAGGATGAATTTCTTTTCCTTATGGGGGAGGGTGATCTCATTGGTAAAACCATTGTGCATGATTTTCTTATCAAATTGCCAAGGCCTACCTAAAACAATATGGCAAGCTTCCATAGGGATAACATCTCAAGTGATTTTATCTTCATAGTTCCCTATAACAAGCTTGACCTCCACTTATTGGTCTACTCTCAAATCCCCTCCTTCATTGATTCATTGAAGTTTGTAAGGTCTTGGGTGGGGTTTGATAGCAAGACCCAACTTCTCTACTAACCTTGTGCTATAATAATTGTAAAACGACCCACTATCCACAATAAGAGAACATGTTTTATTTTAAACTTTACATCTTGTGTGAAAGATGTTCTCTCTTTGGGTTAGGGGTTGAGGATGAGGTTGGCTTTTGAGGATTCTTCTAATCATCAAAAGATCTCCCTCACAAAAAAAAGGATTTTTCTCCTTCGCTTTCTTCCTTAATCTAACTTGCACACTCTTCTTTTTCACTCTTACTACTATATGTGTCAATACTCATTAAGAGGATGGTTCTTTTTGTGGGGACATTGAGATGCAATATGTCCCCTCCATAGACATTTAAAACACTTGATGTCACTAGTGCGCTTAGAGGATGTTGATCCCTCTTTTCCTAGGGGGTTCCTCTCTTTTTATTTGTTTACCTTCCCTCTTGACGTCTCTTTTGACTAATTGCACAAATATGTTTATATCAGTTCACTGAGCTACGTCGAGTCTCCTCTATCCATAGAGGGTTCCATTATAATCTTCAACAAGATTACAACTGAGTATTCTCACCACTCTTGATATTCTCAGTCAGTGAATAACCTTTTGCTACCCTAGATTGGATGAGTATTCACACCACTCCTAGTATTCTTAGTCATCGAATAAATTCTCGTTACCCTAAACTAGATGAGTATTCGCAACACTTCTAGTATCCCTCATCAGCGAATAACCTTCAGTTACCCTAAATCAGTTGAGTATTTGCACCACTCCTGGTACTAGACATCACTGCCTAGATTTCCTTAACTCCACTAAGTTCAACAAGTATTTTAATTCTCTTTAGAATTGTAGTAAACGATTGCTTACATGTCTTTTAGACTATTACTCTCACAAAGAAGATATGTGTACAATACAATACAGTCTAAACACTCGCAGGTGTTTCTCTCTTTTCTCTTTTTCTCTCCTTCTTACAACAGTAAGCAAATTTACAATGAGGCTCAACAATATTGCTTGACTTCTTTTTCTTCTAAGATATTCTTTTTTTCTTGAGCTCTTATCTGTTTCCCTCTTGAACGCTTTTCTCAGGATAAATATTTTCGTTGTATGTTATTCTCTTGACTCTTGTTTTGAGTGTTCTTCTATTTAAAGGGTCTTGGAGAAATATCTGTTAGACTGAGCTCTTAGCCTTGATTCTTGTTTCTTCTCTTTCTTCATGTGCAACAGTCGTTGGTTAAAGAAAACTTGTCATAGCAGACTTGCTTTTTCAGTTCTTTGCTTGAAGTAGGTTGTACTTTCTTCTATACACTACTTCTCATGTGAAGAACATTCCATGATTGTCTCCAAAGTCCACTTTGATATTTTGAATAAATCATGTGGATGCATGTAAAGTAGGTTATCTGCAAAGAATAGAGTAGATTGTGCATGCAGCAAATATGTCTTTTCTCTTATCACTTTTGTTGTTTTTGAACATTAAGCATTTAATGTAGTTTAATACTTGCTTAGAAAAACAAAGTGTTTTTCATTTTCTACCGTTGAGGTTTCTTCTAAAGATATCAAGCGTTGAGAAGGAACTTCATCGTTGGATGAGGTAACAGTCTTAGCTCATGGTATTATCTAAACTGATGTAAACGTTTTTTGTGATTTTTACTTTTTAGAGCAAGAACATTTAACAAGTTGTGTTTCATTTTATGTTTTACGTTTAAGCTTTTTAATGTATTTTTGTAAAATACACAATCCTGACACTTTTTCTATTTTTCTGAGAGTTCAACAGAATAGCCATTGGGTACAGTATAGCTTACGTTTAGCATAACTCTCTTAGACGCTTTGACTTATTAATCATTTATGTTAAAGACAAAATCATCTATATACCCAAAAGGTCTCATGTTTTGAAGTTTAATCAAATAACATAACAACGGGATAATAATCAGAAAACAACCTAGGGTGAAAATACAAGACTTAGAGCCTGAACTCCAAACATAGAAAACTAAGGTAAACGTTCAATCCTTATAATACCTTAAATAGGTATTCAACCTCTCTCGAAAACAAAATAGGTTAAGACAATGTATCTAACAAAACATGTTAAAAGACTTAACGTGTGAGAAAGCTTAAGCAAGTTAAGCACTCTCTGTCTAAAAAGAGACAAAACCTAAAGAAGCGTTTACTTGACTAAACGATGCCGTGAGCTTAACAAATACTTCATCTTATGATGAAGTACATATATCTATGCTTGGAATCCTCAGAGAAAAGCGCTTAATCGAAAAATGCTACCCAGCGGTAGAAAATCAAAAAGCACTTTGTTGTTCTAAGCAAGCATTAAATGACATTAAATGCTCAATGTTCAAAAACAACAAAACTGATAAGAAAAGACATATCTGATGCATACACAGTTTACTCTAATTTTGCAGATAAGCTATACTACACGCATCCGCAGTGCTACAGATCAAATATAAAAAAGTGGATGTTAGAGACAAAGAAGATATTCACATAATGTTCCTCACTTAAAAGGAAAGTCTAAAAAGATCGTACAACCTACTTCAAGCAAAGGACTAAAAAAGCATGCTTGCTTTGACAAAGTTGACTTACGCAACGACTACTGTGAAAAGAAGAAAGAGAAAGCACAAGTATCAAGACTATAAACTACAAACTCAGTCTAATAGACATATATCCAAGAAGCTTATAAATAGAAGATCTCTCAAGAAGAAAATCAAGATGATAGCTTAAGAGCATAAGAAAAGAAAAACTTACAATGAAATATTTATCCTGAAAAGAAGAAGACAAAGAGCTAAAGAAAAAGAATACATTTGAGCTAAAGAAAAGAGAAGAGAAGAGGAGAGAAAAACAGAAAGAGATACTCTTAAGTTAAATGATATTCCAAAAACTTGTGTTGAAAGACACCTTACTAAACACATCCTTGAATAAAAGAGAGAAAAACTTATAGAAGAGTTTACATAAGCTAGACAATGCCATATGTTAAATGATTTGATTCACCCAACGATGAAGTCTTCATCAATTGCTTGGTGTTCTAATAAAGAGCTTAAACGAAAAAATCCTACCTAAAAGGTAGAAAACGTAAAAAGCACTTTTTTGTTCTGAACAGACATTAAATGCCATTAAATACTCAACATTTAAAAACAACAAAAGTGATAAGAGAAAACACATATGTACTGCATGCATATCTACTTTACTTTGTGTAGACTGCCTATTACACGCATCCACCTACTTCATTCTACACAAATAATAAGTGGACGTTAGAAATAAAGAAGACATTCACGGAATATTCTCTTCATCAAAATTCGTGTCAGAAAAATAGTGTTGTCTGCTTTTGTCAAAGTACTAAAAAAGAAAGCTTGCTCTGACAAGTTGACTTTAACCAAAGGCTTCTACATACAACAAGACTATGAAAACTCAAAGATCAAGGAAAAGTTATATCTAACTGATATCTTTTTGAGAAGCCTCTAAATACAAGATCATTTAAAAATAAAATCAAAGAATAACATATATATAGAGAGAGAGAGAGAGAGCACAAGAATAAGATATATAGAAAAAGCTCAAGAGAATACACATCGAGAAAAAGCTCAAGCACACGAACTCAAAAAAGAATATCTGAGAAAGAGAAGAAAAGCTCAAACAAGGAAAAACATTCTTAAGCTTCATTGACATATAAACTTACTATTGTAAAAAGAGAGAAGAGAGAAAAAAATTTGAGTCTATTAGATTGAATTGTATTGCACAAATATTTTCTTTAGTGAGATATTATCATTATGATGATTATTTATTTATTTTGTTAGTTTGGAATTATATTCTTAACTTATTTATAATCATAATTGTGTGGTCATTATTTAATAAACATTTTTAGGAGTGATATTATATATATATATATATATATATATATATATATATATATATATATATATATAATATGGAAGAGATGAGTTTTATTGCTCTAAATCTTTATGTTAAATACAATAAGTACACTATCTTAAAACATACTTTTTATGTCAAAAATATTTATGGTTTTTTTATGTTAGGTAAGAATTTTACGTGAATGTGGGTGACATATATATATTTGCTTCACATAAAATATTTGACGTAGATTTATCTAAGCTTGTATGTAAATTTATGTTTTTTTTGGATATTTTATTTTTTAAAATTTAATCGCATTTGTTTTAAACTAAAACTCGAAATAGATAAATATACCAATGTTAATTTACATAATTAAACCTTATTATTATGTGAATTGCAGTCTAAATGACATAATAAAATTTAAAGATATGAGAAATAAAATTCAACGTATTAGAAACATTAATCATGACGTTCGTGTCATATCGTAGTTGATCTTCCAAAATCAACCACAATTCAATTTCAGGATTACAATAAAGATATAACCACCTACCTTAACAACGCATTAAAATCCTAATTTAAATACTTTTATATCAATTTATGAGGGATCAACATAAATAAGTTTCAATTATTTACAAAAATGTATTTTTTATTATTTTTCTCTAGATTCTACATAAATAATATAATATGACATAAAAGACTAATTTTGAATTAGTTTATAAAGTAGTGATGATTTCCTCTATTTCCATATATTATATACAAAATCTTATGAAAATAGTATTAAATTGATTAATGTTATCATCTTTTAATAAATTATAAATTTTTATTCTTAATTTATTTCTAATGTTAGTATGTATCATGGATAAAAATCTTGTATTTATTTGGATAGTGAGATTGTTTCGTTAAAATCGTTTGAATAAGTGATATATTTAAAAATGATATTAAATTGCAGTGTTAATATGAAAGGAATGTGAGTAATTGCTTGAAATTTAGGACAGAGAGGACAATTTCCATATTTACATTACCTGGTTCTCTTTTTCATAAATCATCAATCCTAGGCCTGACCATTAGGGATTCAGATTTCCAATATAACTGAAATTTAAAATTTTTAAATTTATATTTGATTATTTAATTTATTGGTAATGTAATACGAATTGTTCGAGGATTTACAAAAAATCAATTATTTTAAATTAATTTTATTCTGAATAATGTAAATGAATCTTTAACTAAATTAAGAAATCTATGATTTTAATAATTATGGACTATAATTTGGTATATTTTACAATTAAATTTTAATGAAAAATATCATACAAAAAATAAAATTTTAAATTTTAAATATATTTAATAAATATTATCAGATGTTCATAAAATTATAATATATAGTGTCTGAATTAATTATAATTATCTATTTTATTTATTTAACATTATCCACTTATCCGATTTAATCCAAATTAAATTTGTCTTGGACTTCTTCTTTCGGTGCCTATGCAGACTTTTTGTTAAGGCTAATAATCCTATCTTCATTATTGTTTAATGGATGAGCATGAAAATTTAAAACGCTATCACAAATGTCCACATCTCAAGAAAATAATGCTACAAGTGTCTTTCTAGTTGTTAAACTTTTATGAAATGAAAAGTGTATATACTATTAGAATATATCTCACAATTAGAAACATAATAATCAAATATGTATAATTAAAATATTTTATAAAACTATTTTTATGAACTTGAATTAAATTTAGAGTGCATTTTTTAAGATGATATCATAATTTATTAGAAAAAATCTATTGGATTTATTGTGTGATATTTGCAACGAAATCCTTTCACGTATATTTTTCAGAGATATGATAAATAGGAATAGGACGTTATGTTATGTTCAAAAACTTATTATTATACTTTTAAAATGGTTAAATAATCATAAATAAACATTTTTAATGAGAAATAAATTTTCAGAAAATACTCAAAGGCTTAGTAATTGGTCAATAAATCACACAAGTTTTCATAGATGGCTTGAAGATAGGTAAAAGTTTTACAAAATATTTAAATAACCTATAATGAAGAACTATATATTACCAGTGAGAAATGATAATATAATATATTTTTATATTTATTTGACATAAGATACTAGGATAAAATTGTCATAAAAGTATAAAGTTTTATATTTTAAAAAAAGAAAGAAAAGAAAAAATAAATAAAATAGTATCAAATGTAAAAAATTTTGAATAATATTTTTCATATTTCATCAATACTTTCTATTTATATTCCTTAAATTGAAACTTTTAAATACGAAATTTATTGAAATCATGAACAAGTGATCAATTGAGAGCTTGATAATTTCTCATAAATACACCTAAATTATAAACTGAGGGAAGCTTTACAACATTTGAAGTTCACCAATGATCATCCATTAAAGAAGAATCCACACTAGCTATTCTTTTCAGATGCCTTGAGAAATCAACTTCAACTTTAATTTCTATCAATAATAGCTGATTTTATCACTGATTTCAAAGTGGCTAAAGTTGCAACCAAAAAGGGGTGATGGAAAATCAATCCATTTCATACACAGTATCAGGTTGGCTAACTTTGAAGAGAAGGAGATGGTTCTTGAAGAACCAGGGGCCACTGATCACAATCACAGTCATGTCACCATCAAGTTGATCACTAGAACAAATAGCAAACACCAAGCAAAGAGGGGACACACATATCATCAAAAAAACAACACCCTTTCATCCCATTAATGTGTATAATATACATTTGTAGTTGCTGCTATATATATTTAATATTCATATTCATTTGTAGACTTAAACATTTTTGTTGTTACTAGTCAATCCTTGAGGGCAATATAACCAAAAGAAGAAAATAATTTACAATATTACTGTACCATCAACTTCTTTTAATCTTTGTTTTGCAGAGAACCATGAGTAAAGCAATAGAGGGACATGGTTAAATCAACGTTTTTACACCTTTTGTAACCGAAGAACAAAAGAGAGAAATAATACACTAAGAAGGGACAGCCATGAAAGCAACATTTACCTGACATTTTGTGACACCATACATGTGGTTGAATATCATTGTTTGGCCATCCCATTCACATACACACATTTTCTTTTTATCATCACTTTGTCTTCTTGAAGCAAACCAAACCATTTCATTTACCTTTGAAAACTCTACACGAAATTTTCCTAATCACGTGGTAAATCTGGGAAGTACAATAAGAAAAAAGGTAGACCCCACTCATTTGCAAATTAGTAAAATTGTAAATTAGAATAGAAGTTGTTTTTTGTTTGTGAACTATTTCTTCTTGCTCTTATCTCTGTTATTGGAGAAGATTGAGCCAAAACCAAAAAGGTTTGCAGAAGGAACATTGAGAACAGGACTAACTCTAATACCATTAGCGTAGGATCCGTGGCTCCTCTTCAATGGAGGCTTTTGATGGTTATTGTGTGAAGCCAAGGATTGAGAGTGAGACTTTGAGATAGAGGAAGAACGTTTCTGGGAATTTTGCTTAACATGATGACCCTCCTTTGAGAGTGGTATCCTCTTAACACTTGGTGAAGACCCTGTTGAATTGCTTCTAGACAGAAGTGGCAAAGGACATAAGCTTCTGCCATATCCACTTCCACAGCTGCTGCTTCTCTTAAATCTCCAGAATGACTTGGAACTATGCTTCTCATCAGCTTCCTCATTCAAGTCCTTGCTATCTTTGTGACTCTCTTTCTTTGAACTTTTTCGGGTGGTGGCAGGGGCATTTTCACAAATAGCTTTCGAGGGTGGTAATGGGGGTTGAGACGGTGGTGCTAGCTGTTGACTTTTTTGCTTCAAAACAACATTGTTGAGGCCCTTCTTCTTGATTTGAGTGGGAAGGATAACCCCATGTGAGAAAAGCTCATCTGCTGAAGAGGACTCAAGCTCTAAGCTTTCCTGAACACAGAAATTGAAGTCAATGCTTGAGCTCAAGCCAGATGAGTTTGATCTCAAAGGGTGTTTCTCAACTGGAATAACATCTGATTGGGAGAAGTCATGAGAGAATGAAATCCTAGGACTCATGGACGATACCCCACAATTCTCTGAGCAAAGCTCAACAACCATTTCATTCAATTCAAACTTTTTGATAAAACTAGAGCAAACGAAAATAAAAAAAGCACTCACACCAAGGTTGAAAAAGTTGGTAGCAAAATTGAAGCAGAATAATCAACACCAACCGAAGACTGGAATAGGAGAAGAAGTCATAGTTTTCAAAAGAGAAAAAGAAAGTAAGAAAGAAGGTTTGAATTGTGTTAAACTATGCGTGTAAAGAAATGAAAGTGTGCAAGGTTTTTGATTTTGATGGTGCAATCCAAAGTGGTGAAGAGAAAATGAATGTGATGGGAAGGTGGAAGAAAGGGTGTGACAGAGATAGAATGTGGCATCTGAGGTTCTTTGATTGAGAATTTGGAATGAAAATGGTGAAGAAAGATTCAAAAGGTTGGTTTTTTTGGTTGGAGAAGGTGGTAGACAGATGAAGAATTGAAGACCATAGACTGATTCAACAGCCAGGGTGATGGTTAAGAACCTTCAGAATAAAAAATAAAAAAGAAATTATATTTGTATTACTTTTTATATTAAAAAATGTTGAAAGACTGATACTTGATAAAATTGATACATGTGACTCTTTAATAATGTTTTTGTTCTTAAATATCTTATTATTTTCTATTTGATATCCGACCTTTTTATATTTTATCATTGACACCAAACATATTTATTACCTTTTATATTTTATAATTGACACCAAACATATTTATTATTCTTATTATTATTATTAAAAAATGAAAATTTAAAAATATCTCAGTAATTATTTAAAAGGAAAAATATAATAATAATAAAATGAAATATAAATAAATACGTTTCAAACTAAATTGAAAATTTTATAAGTATTATGAGGAATAAAGATTAAAAGTATATTAATGGAAACTAAAAGCAATTATGTAAATTTTACAAAGATTAAAATCATATTAAGCTAAAAATTTATTATATAAATAACTTAATTATTAATTCTATGTAAAATCATTTTCTATAGAATTTAGTTTTCATAATATATTTTTATTTTAGTTTCTGTAATATTGTTTTTTAATAAATATTGTACCACATGTGTCTAAGTACATATGAGTATATGAGCTTAGATATACTTGGCCCTTATTGTATAAAGACATACCATGAGAGTTTCATCGACTACATAGAAGGAGTTTTAAGAGTCTTTACAGCGTGTACTGGGTCTTTTAAGAATATTTGGCCTCAATTGTAGGGTTAAGATATAATCTCTGAAGAAAGATTTATATGGTGAATATGAGAAGTAAGACGACAAGTAAAAGAGAACATGGAAATCCCTCTAGTGAGAAAGTCATGCCAATACAAAAGGACTTCCTTAACATCTTAGCCTTGAGTTCTCATCCTTACCATTTAGGACTTGGGTTCTCGTCCTTTCCATCTTAGCCTCAACCTCTTTACCTCGACATCTTGGTTTCTATCTATCAATCCCTACTCTTGGCTTCTACATGTTAGCCTTGACTTTTTAGTCTTAACATCTCGGTCACAAGCTCTCGGCCTCTGCATATGAGCCTTAACCTCTCTACCTTGACATCTCGGCCTGTATCTATCGGCCTCTACATGTTGGCCTCGACTTCTTTGTCTTAACATGTCATCCTCCACATGCTAGCCTGGAATTTTCAATCTAAACATCTCGGCATCAACCTTTCGTCCTTAACCTCTCGGCCTCCACATATCGACCTTAACCTCTTTTTATCGAAATCTTGGCATTTACTTGTCATCCTTGACCTCTCGACCTCTATATGTCGGCCTCAACATCTTAGTCTTAACATCTCGACCTCTATATATTAGCCTATACCTCTCTACCTCACCATCTCAACCTCTCCTTGCCAGCCTTAACCTCTCGGCCTTTACACGCCAGCCTTGATTTCTTAGTCTAAACATGTTGTCCTCTACTTGTCAGCCTCAATATTTCAATCTTAACTTTTTAGTCTTAACATATCGGCCTTAATCTCTCAGCCTCTACATATTGACCTTGACCTCTCTACCTCAACATCTTGGCCTTTACCTATAGGCCTTGACCACTCAGCCTCCACTCGACCTCGACTTCTCAGTCTTAACATCTAGACCTTAACCTCTCGACCTCTCTACCATGACATCTCGATCTCTACCTGTCGATCTCAACCTCTCGACCTTTAAATTTTGATCTCAACCTCTCTACCTCGACCTCTCAGCCTCTAACTATCAACCTTAACCTATTGGCCTCTACCTATTGATGAATCATTATTTTGTCATATTCACTTAGCTTTCCGCATCGAATTTATTTAATGAATTATGCTTAATTGTCCAATATTTCCTCAGTTTTGCTATTTGGGCTTAATTTGACCAGTAATTCTTATTTTAATTAATTTTAATTATATAGGCTTAATTATTCTTGTTATTATTTTCAGGGAAATTTTAGGATTATATTTTGGGACTCCAAGAGGGCTGCCATGTCAACAATCATTTTCCACCTCAGCATTTTATGTTTATTTAGTTTGTAATTTCATTTTTAATTCATTCTTGAGTTATTGGGTTAGACTTTTGAAATTGGGCCCATTTTTAGTGAATTAATGAGAGGCCTAAAAGAGGGGTTGACTTGTTGGCCTAGGGTTTAGTGTCCAACAACCTCTCTATTCATTTTACAACTTCAAAAACGTAGAAAAATTATTCCATTGATAGCTAGACGTGATATAGGGGCTCTTCCTTAGTTTTTTTTTTTTCGTTTTACTTCTCTTTTTATGTACTAAACTCATTTTCTATTTTGATTGCAATTTCATTTCAATTTTGTTTCTATTTTGCTATTCTTGCTCACTTCGTTTTTCTGTTTTGCTATTCTCTATGCTGCTGAAATTTTGTTTCCTGTCTCCATTCTAGCTTGATGATTTCGTTCTGCAATTGGGTTTCCTAATTTCGTTTTTTTTTCATATTCGAATTTGGTTTTCTAGAGTGTTTTACTATTTTGTTTTCATTCTTAAGTTTGAATACAATTTCGTTTTAATGTTTGTATTACGTTTTGTTGCGTTCAATTTCGTTTTCATTCATACATTGAGCTCATCTTTCTTTCATTTTATCTTTTCTATGCTTTGCTCAACACTTTAACTCAATGCTTATCTTTTTCAACTTTCCTAATAACCCCAAACTTGAACCTTTATCATTAACACACAAAAATACTCAACTTAACTCAAGGTTTTCAAAAGGATTTTCAATTCTGTTTAGGGCTTAGGTTCAAAAAGGTAGAACACATTGTGTTCTTTTTCTTTGGGACGAAAATTTATGCATTGGCTAAGAAAGTGCTAAATCAAAAATGGCCTTGATCATATGACACATACATGTAATTCAGTCAATCATAGAAACCTGGGCAAAATAATTCATGCTTTCAAGAAGATAACAAGCATTCAAAACAAAAACTCTGGAACTCAAAACCTCACCTATAGGCTCATTCAACATTCCAAATATTTTAGATAAACACTCTGCTTAGCATCATAAACACAATCACAACATCATGCATTTGTTCACATAGTTTGTGAACACTCCACCTGTATATCAGCATATAGTGCACATACTCAACATCATTCAATAACAAGCATCATCAAGCAATACCCATCATGCAAAATCAATAATCAAACCACTACATTAGAAAAAGTTTTCAACCAAGTACATCAAACCCTACACTACTAATAAAAGAAAATAAGTTCAAATTAGAAAAACAAAAGATATGAAAAATCCTTTTCTAGTGCAGATAGCATCCATCAGTAGATGTTATCTCATCTCCTCAGTCCATGCGGTCATCGGAGTCCTCCTCCACTCCTTCGGCATCCTCAAAGTCAGCGTCCTCATCATCATCTTCCATAGCTAGAGCTTCAGCTACTCCAGCTCTACTAGCCTATGCCTGCTCCTTCGGCCATGCCACCACATTGTTGAACTCATCCATCATCCACCGGTGTGTCATACATCCCTATGATCATCTCAGTTGTGGCCACCTGCCCTTTGTGGATGAACTGTAGTCTGGCCTCCATCGAGACATGTATATGTCTCTCATTGGAAGGGCTCTGCATCATGTGCTGGTCCATGAGCCTGTGGTGGACCTCTCCTCCTAGGACGTCTCTGAGGCACTGGCTGGGCCACCTCATCTCCTCCACAACACTACCTATAGTAGGCCTCATCAATAGATTTCCTCGACCTCTCCAATGGTGGAGTAGAAATATCCACCCCAACTAGCTGACACAGGTGTGTAATGATAAAAGGATGCCCCAACGATGCTTTATTGCTCGTAGTGATGGCACAACCCTTTATCTCGTTTGCTATAGTTTGGTCGATGTTTACATTCATCCCTCTAAGCACGCAGTATAAGAACATGGCCCTAACAATAGTGATGTCTGATACATGAGAACAAGGTTGGATGTTAGCATGAGAGAATGCCATCCAATACTGTGCTAAAGGCGTCATATTAGCTCTCTTGATGTGCACAGCTGCACCACTACTGTTGCTGTGAAAGTGCCCTCCAGGCACACAAAACACACTCTCTATATCATCAAAATCCAAATTTAATGCAAATTGCCACTGCACACCTGTCCACTCAGTGTTCAAAAATCTGTTAATTGACTCAAGATCATACCTAATTACCTTCCCTCTGACATAACTCATATAATCATGAGTATGAGAGTCCCCCAATGGCTTGGCATTGGTGTAGAATTCCTTCACCACTGCTATATTAATTGGCTCAAAGTATGTGGCTAGCTTCTCCCAGTTTTTGCTCTTCATCTCTTCTCCAAACTATGGAGCCAAGTTTGGAATCCATCCTGCCTTGCATTCCATCAAGAGTCACCTATCTTGGACAGGGCAATGTTGTTGCTCATGTCTTCTGGAGAGGAACCTGTTGGAATATAATCTATTTGGTTCCTTCCTCTTGTTTCCAATAGTCTTGGTCCTTTTGCCAGATGAGGAGGTCATCCCTGCATCAAATGCAATTCACAAAACCAAAAGAAACCATATTAAGTGTTAGCAAACCACAAGACTTCGTCCAAATGCACTGCCAAGCAGCGCCGAGGGCAAAATAGGGCCCATCAACGTCACCTGCACAGAGAAAATGCATAAAACCAATAACTGCAAAGAGTGGCGCTTAGCGTCAATTACCGCTGAGCGGTATCAGTACAAATTCTGCAAAACAGCCCTAACTGGCTTCTAATCTCCACCCATATGCAATTTTTCCAGTCCCAGACTTCAATCATACATATTAATCGGTCTAAACAAAGGCTATTTCAATCAATTATGCATAAACATCAAAAGCCTTAAAATTTCATGCTTAGACAATCATCCTTATACAAAATCATGCTCTTAAAACCCTATAATGATAAATATATTTCTTACTTGGATGGAGATACTCAAATGTTGTGCAAACTGCTTGATGAATGTTGATGAATGAACCCCAAACTACTGTGCTCTCATAAAACCCCAAACTTGGATGATGGAGTGGTGCAAAAAATGGTGGAGAAAGGGTTTTTGAGAAGAGGGGTGAAGGGAAAAGTGGAGAGAATGCTTTGAAGAGTGCTTGATAGTGAAAAAAGTGAGTGAGGGTCGAATGAGGAAGCTTGGGCGAGACCTAGGGTAAGCAAAGTGTGTAATGGGCCAACTCATGCTGGGCCCAACTTAAAAACCCAAAATCAGTTATGCGACGTCACCGCTCAATGGTAACTAGCGCTGAGCAGCAGGCACAATTTATGCTTATCCTCTTCATGGCTCGCCCCCTAATCATCATTGACCAAGTGCCACTCAAATTCAACTCTCAATTTTCAGATTTCATGCAACTTCCACTTACTCCACTAAAAAATTTAACAATCAAAACCCTAAAATACAACTAGAACAGAATCAAGAACAAAAATAAATCAATCAACTGGGTTGCCTCCCAGGTAGTGCTTGTTTAACGTCACGAGCCTGACCCAAACTCTTTCTAGCGCCCATCAATAGGTGCAACCTTACCATCACCTATCAGTAGGTGTACCTTCCTATATCCTTCAGTGGATACATAATCATCTAGCATCCCTCAATAGATACTACTCAATAAACAATGTTTAAAAAATATTCAAAGTTACATAACCAAAATAATTAAAGAACAAAAGAGACAAAGTTTGTAAATCACTGGGGTGCCTCCCAGCAAGCGCTTCTTTAACATCATTAGCTTGACCCAATAAAGCTCAAGTTCTATCTTCAATGTTGGTGTCTCTCTTGCTTTCATCACACCAACTCATCAACTGCTTTCGGTCCACCTTTTTGACTCGCCTAGAATATGGAGCCTCAATTTCTATTACTCCATTCTCTTTAAAGTCTTTCACAACCCACAACTTTTTCTTGAATCTCACCGGAGTGTAGGGTTTGAATTGTGCATCATCCAAGTCAAAATGAACCGTCCCTCCTTTATCAACTTATCTTCTTCCTTAACCTACATTAAAACACAATGTTTACCTTTGTTGACCGGCTTTGCAGATTTATGTCTAGCCACTGGTGCATCCTTCCTTGTAGCTTTGTGACTAATCTTCTTTACTTGAATCTGCCTATCTTTGAAGACATCATAGATCACCTCTTTTTCTTGGTCTTTAATCATAATCAACCCATCATCCACATTGATGACTACTTTAGCCATTTTCATAAATGGTCTTCCAAGAATGATTGGGATCTTCTCATCCTCCTTCATCTCTATTACCACAAAGTCAACCAGGAATTCAAGTTTCTTGACTTGAATCACAACATCCTCCACCACGCCATAGGGTTTCTTTGGTGATCCATCTGCCATTAGCAAAGAGATTTTTGTTGGCTTCAATCTAAGACCACCAATCTTTTTAAGCATAGATAGGGGCATCAAATTAATACTTGACCCTAAATCAAGTAGAGCTTTTCCTATCTTCACATTCCCAATGGTGCAAGGAATTGTAAAACTTCCTGGATCCTTCACTTTTGGAGGACACGATTTCTTCAACAAGTCACTGCAACTTCCATGTTCATCAGTAGCTTCCTCATCTAGATATATATTTTCTCCAAGGTATTGCTTTATACGCCTTGCATAAACAGGAATTTGTTGGAGTGCTTCAGTCAACGATATAGTAATCTCCAATTGATTGAAAATTTCTCTAAAACGCTCACATTTTCTCTCTACTCTCTCACGCCCCTTTGGGTAAGGAAGAATTTTCTCATCTTTTTCAATTTTTTTCTCTTTATCAATTTTTTTTCTCCCCTCTTCTTCTCTTCTTTTTCCATCTCACCCTCACTTGCTTTTTCTTCTTTTTCCTCTCTCTCCTCTAACTCAACACTCTCTTTTTCCACTCTATCCTCAATAACACTCACTACGGCCTTACAATCTTCCTTAGGGTTAACCTCAGTATTAGCCCCAAATTGATTATCTGCTTTGTCCTCCAACCTTTTGGCTATTTGGCCGATTTTTATCTCCAAATTTCTGAAGGTAGCATCATTGGTCTTCATGGTGGAGTCATGCGCCTTCAAAAATTGCTGGAACATCTCTTCCAACCTTTTAGTTTTATCAGTCAAAACAAATACCTGTTGCCATAGTGATGATGGCGGTTGTGATCTATTGAATTGGCCTCCTGCTTCTCCAGATTGTCTTGTCTGACCTTGACCTATGTTTGGGTGAGGTTTCCACCCTTGGTTGAAATTACCTTGGCAGAATTGGAATTGATTGCCCATGTAGTTGACTTCTTCTTAGGCCTCCTCTGGATAAGCACATTTACCATTGATATGGTCACCACCACATCGATCATAGAATTTTTGTTGCACCTGTGAAACATTCTTCAGCTCCTTAGGCAATTAAGTGAGAGTCTTTGTCAAATTCTCCAGTTGTTGAGTTATAAGCTTGTTTTGTGCAAGCAAGGCATCTTGAGTTGGCAATTGCAGAACTCCCTTTTTTTGAAGTAGAACGTCTCTTTCACTATGAGTCTGATTATCATTAGCTGCCATATTTTCTATCAACTCATATGCTTCCTCTACAGTCTTGCACTTGATGTTACCTTTAGCTGAAGCATCTAACATAAGCTTTGTTTGAGAACCAAGACCTCTAAGGAATAATAGGACTACTGAGACGTCATTAAGATCGTGCATGAGTGTCTTCCTCAATAAGCTTTTGTACATGTCCCATGCCTGACCTAGGGTTTCTTCCATGCCTTGTCTGAAAGAAGAAATTTTGTTGTTTACCTTTGTTGATTTTAGACTGTATGAAATACTTTTTTAGAAATTTAGACATCACAGCCTCCCATGTAGCAAAGCTATCCTCTGGGAAAGAGTTAAACCATAGCTTAGCATTGTCTCCCAATGAGAAAGGAAACAAGCTAAGTTTTATTGCCTCATCCGGCACACCATTGATCTTCACAGTGTTGCAAATCTCGTTTAATGTGGTCAGATACTCATATGCACTTTCATGAGATAGTCCATTGAATTGGTTGCTCTTCACCAATTGTATGAACGCCGGTTTCACGTCCATGTTCAGTGCATTAACCCACGGCCTTGCAATGCTATTAAAGTGATGAGGGCCAACAACAGTGGTGTGATATGCCAGAGTACACCTTCTAGGAGTCTCTTCAGTCATCTCCTCTGTTCTCTGGTCAAATTCTTGTGGCGAGGGTTGTAAAAGTGTCTCCGGAGAAGGAAAAATTTCTCTAGATGTTCGAATCCTCCTTCTCCTTCGAGTTTTACTTAAGCCTTCAAGAAAAGGTTGTGAACTTTTCTTGCTCCTAGTCTGAATTGTATCCTGCATACACAAGAAAACAAAACCCTAGAAAGCACTTATTAGAAAAAAATAAAAAACATCAAGTCAAAGTTAATCAATAATCACACAAAGAGAATAGTTAAACCATGAGTCCCCAGCAACGGCGCCAAAAACCTGTTAAGACTCTGGCAAGTGAATCGAATCGTATCAAGTAATATAAACGGTAAGATCAAGTATCGTTTTCCCTAAAGACTCATTGGCCTAGACTGTCATGTGATTTGTTGATTATTTAAGACTTGAAAAATGAAATTTAGGGTTTATAATGCAAAACAAAAAATAAACATGCATGCAAAGGTTGATCAATTGACCAAGAAAATACGCAGGTGAATTGTATGGATGAATTATGTTGTTGGGGTTTCTAAATTTATCCTATCCACTCTCATATATTTACGAATTCTACTCCTTCATTAATGTCAATGCCACTTTCTAATTTACTCTAATTCTGATGTCTCGGTGAAGAGGACCTACTCCTAATTACTAGTTTACAATGTCTTATCTCCCTAGCAATTGATCATGTATTACATTCGCACAGAACCTTAAAGGCAATCGGTCCTCTTATCCCTATGTTTAGGTAATATTGCTCCCGAGAGAATTCTCCCATGTCTAGATTTCCCCGTATGTGTCCATATCTACAAAATCAAAGATCATGTTATTGAATGAGTTAAACAAAGCATGCATAGAGTAAAGAGGAAAAACTCTAACAATTAATGCAATAAAGCATATAGATTAAGAATCAATTCAATATATGAAAATTTCAAAGGATTACATCATTTCCCCAACAACAATGGAGGTTTAGTTCACCATGGACATGGTGAAACTAGATGAAAACAATGAAAAGAATGAAAGATAAAACCCTAGAATTTATAGATTTGAGCTTCCGCATCCAAAATCTGCCTCCAAGGGGTGAAGAGTATGTTTTTGTGTCTCCTTCTACCAAAAGATACCCTCTCTGTGTCATGCAAATCTATATATAGTTCACTAAAATCAGCAAAAATTGGCCTAGGCCCAAGAGACTAGTGCTCAGCGCTGGGTTACCGCTAAGCGATAGGCGCGGTACTCGTAGATGTCGCTCAACGTTGACACCCAGGTGTTATGCAGTGGATTCATCCTCAATACCACCGTTAAGCGGTGAAGTTGGCGCTTAGCGGTGGCTGCAGTATTTAATTTTCCCCTCAACGTTGTCACTTAAGCGTTGGCCAGAGAACTCCTTCACGAGGCCGGCGCTCAACGGTGGATTTGTGCTCAGCGGTGCCTGCGATTCTTCTTTTAAGCACTTTTCCTTCTTCGCTTGAGTCCAACTCCTTACAACTTCAACTTCCTTCATTCAATTCATGTTAATTGCTACCAAAAAAAGGGAAACCAAGCATAAAACCAAGAAAACCACCATTGACTCTCTTATTCTCTAACTTAAGCAAAATGCATGATTTCAAGCTAGTTTCTAAGTCATAAAGGGTGTGTTTAGTGTCAAATTTGAGTATAAAAATAATGGATTTTGAACCGTTATCATTAGCAAAAAAATTGAAGAGCAGAAATTTTGATGATGTTTCAAAGTCAAGTCTCAAGTTCTCTTTTAGCAGGAAGATCTTCATAAAGACTTGTTTTTATATTAAAGCTTTTGGATTTTAGTATATTGATATATAGGATGTGGTTTATATTTGATTTTGTGTACTGTTTGCCTTAGTGTGCATTAAAAATCATTTTGAATCAGAAAACCTCATTTTATACTCAAGATAATTGATTACCACTTATGATAATTGATTATCAATAATCGATTATGACTCACCATAATCAATTATCACGAGCAATTATGAGAATTTTTAAGCAAGTTTTTGACCGTTGTGCATTCAATGATACATAATCGATTACCATATTTGGATAATCGATTATTACACGTTAAAAAGCTAACCACAGATTTTTGGAGGTATCATTGACTGATATCTCTATAAATTTGATTGGGACTCTCATTATAACATACGAATAATACAAAATAAGTGTATTTTTGAAATTTTTATCTGCAATGTGTGGTGATAAGTGTTCTAGGGTTTGTTAAACCCTTGTGTTGTGGCTTTGAGAACTTAACGTGTTGGCATAGAGCGAGAACTTTCACTGGGAGTGTGATTGAGTGTTGTTGTTATTGTTGAGTTGAAAGCCTATCATCCTGTGTGAAAATTCAAAGGAGGTGTTCATCCTTTGTGAGATTCAAAGGAGGTGGTCATCCTTCGTGAAGCATTCGAAGGAGGTGTTCATCCCTTGTGGGTTACAGGGGAAATGAGTTTCATCTCTTGGGGTAACAAGAGAGGTGTTCTAACCTTCAACTTGTTTATTTTCTTTGTGATTGTAACAATTTGTTCATTTGTGCTAGTGTTAGTTCTCGGTTGAGATTGACAACTGGACGTAAGATCTCTGTGATCCGAACCAGTATCAAAATTACCTATGCACTTTTCTCTCTTCCTTACTCTTTAAATTTGTTTAAATCGCTTTATGGAATTTTTATACTTACGAATAAATTATTAAAAGAACGATTTGCGATAAGAAACTAATTCGCATCCCTCTTGGTTTGTTGAACACGTTAACCATTCTGTTGCACCTCTATGACAATTGTTATAAGAGTTTGCTTTGATAGTAATTCAAAATGACGGGGCAACATCAAAGCTTTGCTGGGGGTGCTTCTATCAATTAACCTTCATTGTTTACTGGAGAAAATTATGCTCTTTGGAAAGTTAGAATGCAAATTTTCATGGAATCTATTTATAGTGAGATTTGGGAAATTGTCACAAATGGTCCTTTTGTTCCTATTATGGTTATAACAATTTGCAAGAATCCAAACCGTGAGAACAATGGAATTCTGAAGATGGAAGAAGATTCCAACATGACATTAAGGCTTGTAATATTATTTTATCTACTCTAACTGTTGATAAGTTTTTGAGGAAATCAACCTGTAAAAATGTTCAAGACATGTGAGAGACGTTGAGAGTCACTCATGAAGGAAATGATGATGTTATGAGAGCCAGAAGAAATACTCTAATCCAAGAGTATGAGGTGTTTTGCATGAAGCAAGGGGAAACAATTATAGATGTCCAAAAAGTGCTTCACACATATAGTGAATCATCTCACTGGGTTAGGTAAGTCCTTTGAAAATGATGAATTAAATATCAAAATTCTTAAATCTTTGGACAGGTATTGGCAACCAAAAGTGACTATAATCAGTGACTCAAAATCTCAACACTATGTTAATTGCTTCATTGTTTGGTAAGTTGAGAGAACATGAAATGGACCTCGGGAGATTGAACATGGATGAAGAAAAATGAAAGAAAAAGACTGTGGCGTCTAAAGCAAATCTTGATAAAAGTCTTAAAGAAGAATATGACTCTGAAGAAGATGAAGAAATGGGTCTCTTCGTTAAAAAATTTAATAAGTTCATGAAGTTCAAAGGAAGAAGAAATTCAATGGCCAAAATAAGGAAAACAAGGAATCTTCGTCAAATTATCATTGTTATGATTGCGGTGAGAAAGGACACATGAAGGCAGATTGTCCAAATCCAAAGAAGGGTGAATAAAGAGGCCAAAAGAAAATTTTCAAGAAAAAGAAGGCATATATTGCTTAGGAAGAAGATAATGAATCAACAACAAGTTTAAGTGACTCTAATGACCAAGCCAACATATGTCTCATGGTTGATTATGACATCTCTGAAAATCAAGTAAGTATCTCTAGTGATTCTGAAAATTCAAATTATAATTAAAGTGAATTACTTGATACTATAAAGAATTATTATTTGAATCAGAGAAATTAGATAATGCTCATAAGAAATTAAGAAAGGAATTTAAAAAATTAAAATCAAATTATTAAAATATTCTTGAAAAAAATAAAGATTTCAAAAATAAAATTTTATATTATGAAAAAGGTAAATATACCAAAATTGAAGAATGTTTCTTTTTTAAATAAAAAGATGGTTCTAAATAAAACAATCGACGCTGAATGTAGCAATAATTCAAAAATTAAAAAGGTTGTTAAACGTCTTCTTAAAAGTAATTATAATTACTACGATTATAATTATGGAAATAAAATGAAAAACATTCCTAAATATTATTATAATTACTATTATTATAATTATAAAAATAAAATCAAATATGTTCCTAGATATAATCGAAATTACTATTATGACTATAATTATAAAATTAAAAATAATAGACCCGTAAAATTTGGGTAGAACATGGAACTAATAATAATAGGAAATCAAATATTGTTACTTGTTTCTATTGCATGAATAAGGGTCATACGTCAAATAAATGCAAGATAAAACATTATGTGCTCCTTGTGGAAAGTTTACTTGGGTTATAAAATAATGTAAAATATTTGTCTAACTACCCTAAAGGACCCAGTGATTAGGTACATAAAAAATTTTGTTCTCTTTCTATTTTGTAGATGAGTTCTAAACCCAGGAAGTTCATGTGGTACCTTGAAAGTGGTTGCTCAAGGCACGTGACAGGTGATATTAAAAAATTTACAAACTTCCAAAAGAAATAACAAGGCTATGTCACATACGGTGACAACAACAAGGGAAAAATCCCTAGAGTAGGAGACATAAGAAGTGCAAATACCTTGATGATTAAAGATGTATTGTTTGTTGAAGGATTGAGGCATAATCTTCTCAGTATTAGTCAATTATGTGATAAAGGTTTCAAGGTAACATTCAAACCAAATTATTGCATTATCCATGAAAAAGATTCTTCTGAAGTTGCTTTGAAAGGTATTAGGCATGCAAATATTTACTTAATCAATTTGGAAAATGTTTCAAATAAAAGTATTTCATGATTAATAGTAAAAGAAGAAAATCCATGGTTTTGGCATAAGAGAGCTGCACATATTCATATGCAATAATTGAATAGACTCATATCTAAAGACTTAGTAATTGGTCTACCAAAACTAAATTTTATAAAAGATAAACTATGTGCTACATGTCAAAAGGGTAAACAAATTAAATCATTTTTTAATTCGAAAATATTGTTTCAAGTAAAAAAACCCTTAGAACACTTGCACATGGATTTATTTGGTCCTTCAAGGATAAAAAGTTTTGGGGAAAATTATTATGCTTTATTTATTGTTGATGACTATTCAAGATATGATGGAATCTGTTTTGGGAACTAAATGGAGATCCATGAAGGGAGCATCAACTTAAGCTAAGGCTAGGAGATTGGAAGAAGAAGAAGGACTTTAAAGCTTATTCTTGCTTTCCATTAAGCCTTAGAAGACATTGGATCTCTCATAAAGAGCCATGGTCAAAGAAGATGGAAGAAGCATATGGAGCTTCAAAGATTTTACTTTTGTGGAGGATCCCGTTTTGCTCTTCTTCTTTATCTTAAAACATTTTTTGTAAATATGTAATATAGCTCATTTTTAGGCCCTGTATTTGGCCAAGACACTTTGTTTAGAAGGCTTGGTGGCTTTAAGAGTTAAAAATGGGTTAGAAATGGGTTTTGAAAGGAGTTAGTTTCAAGGAGCCTTTGCATTAAATGCTTTGACTAAGTTAGTTACAAAGCATAAGGCTCTTCACATTTAATGTTTAGGTTCCTCATTTAATGCTTAGGATCCTCATTTAATGATGAGACTCCTCATTAAATGATGGAAAGGCTCCTAAAAACTCCATGTACTCTAGCCTTCTTCTTCACCTATATAAGGAGAGACCCTTTTGTAATCCTTAGAATTTGATTGAATGTAAAGTCTTTTTTCCAAAATTGCAAGACTTTTCTTCTCAAGTTCTCACCATATGAAATTTTCTTCTTCTAGACTTGTTCATACCTTCTCCTTCATGGTTGGCCTAACCTCCTAGAAGGACATCTACCAAGACTATACAACACCAACATCTTCATCTCTTCATCTCTATTTGCTTCCGCTACTATCATTGCTCATGTGGAGTCCACCCTTTGAAGAAGCTTCATCAACACATTTGGAAGATCATCTTATGTTGAAGGAGCATCCTCAAAGTAATCTCCATCATTTGGTATCAAGAGCTATGGTCACTATCTTGGAAGTCTTCAAGAGATAAGTGTCTCAAAGTTCTTACCCTTTTTTTTAACCTATTTGTGTTCTTGTGAATTCCTTGTTGTTTCATCTTTTCCAACATGTCTAATATATTGTTTGAGTCATGAGTATTTGTTGTATGTCTTGAAATATTGATTCAAATTAATTGTTCTTCTTGAATCATCCATGTTGTGTGCCTAGGATTTCCAATTTTTCTATTTGTATGCGTGTAGAGTTTATGGGTTTGGGTCTTCTTTTCAATCATTTTCTTTGATTTTACGATCCTATTGTTTTGTACTAAGTCTTGTATATCAGTATATGTCATCACATCTTTGTTGAACTTGAAAGAAAAATTGAAAACATCGAAAACTTCAAACCTACCAATTTTCTGAAATCAACTGCAAAGAGCTGTCTGAACTCGATTTTCAAAAATTAATTGCAACCACACCAGAAGTCCACATGCTATGTTTTATAACTCAAATGAAAGATCTTTGAGTCTATTTTCCAGGAAAAAAAGAATCATCGCATTTAGAGCTCTGTAGAAAATTTTATGGGTAAAACATTGAGCAAAGGTCAGAGCTGTCCAATTCAAACGTGAAATTTCGCATTTTTATGTTTTGGGTGTTTTTAGGTTTTCTTTGAGTTTTATGAGTGTATTCATACTTTTTATTAGTTCTTAAACAAGTTATTAGCATTAGGTTTCCATTGATTATTTTTTTAATTGTCAAAAGATCATTTGATTCCTTAGGATTTCCTACATACACCACTTGAATTAGCCTTGTTTTTTTAATATGAGTTGTGCAAAGATTATGATGTTTGTGACGGTATCGGAGGGGGTAATTTTCGCAAAGTTTAACGCAGCGGAATAAATAACTCAGAGAGCAGAAAGCGTATTCGATCACGATTAAAAACAAATTGGTCCTTGTTACAAAAATAATTTTCTTTCAGAAAATTTAACGAGCAGTTGATATACGTAATATAAAATGAGTATAGGGCAGAAGAAAAACACACAAGGATTTTTATACTGGTTCGATTCAACAGAATCTACGTCCAGTCGTTAATCACTACAAAGAGTGATTAACAGTTCCACTAAAAATAGTTTAACAGATTACAATGAAGAATACATAAATAGAATGAAAAGAACCACTCTACCAACTTGAAGAGAACTGCTCCGGCAATCGACAAACGATTCACGAGCTTCTCCTTTCACAAGACCAGGCAGAGAACCTTGCCAACTTGAAGAGAGTCCACTTCGACTATCGACACACGATACGTAAGCCTCTCCTTACACAAGACCAGGCAAGGGAACAAAGTAAACAAAAAGCTCTCAAGAACGTTCCTCTGACTACTCAGTGTTCTAAGCTTTCTCAGTTTACACAAAGTTATTTTCTGAAGCTCTCAAAAACCAATTATATAGCCAAGCACACTGAATGCTAAAGGTCAGCTCCCAACTGCCATGAATAATCGATTATTGTAAGTGATAATCGATTATTCAAGTCCGTTATAGAAATTTCAAAAAGTGATAATCGATTATTTGAAGTGATAATCGATTATTCAAGTGTGACTTGTGATAATCGATTATATCTTCATGATAATCGATTATTTTAGTTTAAAAGCATCTGATAATCGATTATACCTTAATCATAATCGATTATACAAGTAGAAATTACAATATTTATCATTTTCCTACTACATTCAAAATCTACAAGTTGCTTTATAAGTATTCTCCTATTACAATCAAGAATTACAATTTGCAGCATCATCAAAACTTGTCTTCAGGTTTTACCAATACTCCCTTATTGGTAACAATCTCCCCCTTTTTGATGATGATAAAAAAAAATCTTCTTTTAAAAGCAACTCAGTTTTACCTGCAATACATACAAACTAAAAACAGCCACAGAGTTAGCAGTACCTGTACACTTGAAAAACATTATTTCTTCTCCTCTATAATATTAATATTTCTAATCTCCCCCTTTTTTATCATAAGCAAAAAGTAAGAATCTCCCCCTTAATATGAGCTCCCCCTCAAAAAGAGAATAAATGCATAAAAGCTCAATTTATTAATAAAATACAGGAAATTTATAAAGATTTTAACGACAAAATGCCAGCAATCAATCTTAGGAACCTAAAAACTAAAATTCAGGACTAGGGGATCTTTCAGTAGGTGGGATATTGAGATATGATTCTCAATGTTATGTAGTCGAACATCAATCTCAAGAAATTGATCAACTAAGTACTCATCAAGAGATTGTTGTCACTCATGTACTTCATCAAAATGTGTCTTCTGTGCTAGACTCATATCCTCCAATTGTTTAGATAATCTTGCAAAGTGTTCTTCCATAGAAGTTGAGGAAGAGAAGGGTATGTTGGAAGGTCCAGCATCAGATGGAGCTGCAGCACTCACTGGGTCAGCCATATGAGTGTCCATATCGTCATCTTCATCATCATCAGGATGGTCATCATCTTTGTGAATAAGAACTCTTCCTCTAGTAATGAATCCCATCTGACGAAAGGTAGTATCTCCAATTTCTGATCCCACAGCTTCAATGGTTTGAACAAGTTCTCCTTCAACAGGTACTCCTTTATATTCTAAAATCCTAGAAACGAGAAGAGCATAGGGAAATTGATAAGAATGGGATTTCTTGGCCTTTACCATGGTGTCAGCAATGAGAGCAGGCCAGTCGATGTGTATGTGATTTAAAATCCCATACAAGATAAGTAAATCTTGCTCAGAACATTGAGCATGGTTGGTTGCTCTAGGACAGAGAATCCAAACAATCAAGTAGTGGATCATCCTCTCTTCAACTTTGAATCCTCCAACTAGTAGTTGCCTTCTATTTGTTTGCCTCTCAGGATGTCGCAGAAAGCATTGGAAAGTTAGCATCCTGTTGAAGTCTTCATGTCCTAAATGGACTTTGACAGCATCATCCCAGATAGGAAGTTGAGCAATATTTGTCCAAACGTCATCATCTAAAATGATGCGTACGCCTTTGACCTTGGTAGATATTATCCCATCTCGATAACGCAAGTTGAAATAGAAAACTCTTATGAGATCGGGATAAATATTTCCTTTTTGTTCTACTAGATGTGCTAACCCCTGCTCAGCAAAATTATTTGGAAATTGAAACCCATAAAAGCGAAAAAAATCAAGACGGATATACTTTACCGCCATGATTTTCCTTTCTTGCCAGGAGTTTACGAAATCTGCATGTTTCTCTTGATCGGAGATCCATCCATCTATGTTGGCGAGTCGTGGTTGAGAGGAGGAAGAAGCTCCACCTGTTTTGCGACGATACCTTCTTGGTTCAGCCATGGATGAAGATGAAGGTTTATGAAGTGAAAGAGAAATGAAGAGATTTTGAGCTCTGGATTTGATTTTAGCAGTATTTGGTTGCAAAGAAATGTCTAACAATCGATTATGGGGGGCTATTTATAAGAAAAATGGAAAAACTAGCCGTTTATAGCCGTTATGGGATGCTCCAACGGCTCTATTTTTGAAACTGTTTAGCGCGATAATCGATTATGGCTCGTGATAATCGATTATCAGTTCAATAATCACTACCCAGAATTACATGATAATCGATTATGCCTGATGATAATCGATTATCTGCTCAAAATTTTCCAGAATTGACTTTTATGACTAAATAATCGATTATGACTTAGTGACAATCGATTATGACGTGTTAAGTTCACGAAAAATGCAAGATTTGCATAGATTTTGATCCTAAGACATGTCTAATACTCCTAACTCTCTCCTAAGTTCATAGAACCTAGACACCCCTTAAATGGCTCTCATCCTTAACAAAAGAAAGATGAATTTATAAAGTTTGAACTTTTATAAAATGAAAGGCAAATACATGATGAAATACCAAAGTATAGATGAATAACCAGATATCTAATAGCCTTATATATTTCCCTCTCAAATGGGTACCAGGTATTACAAAATCATGTCATAAGATGTCAAACAAAAAATTCTTTTGAACTCACAAACAGATTAAGAAAAATATTTTAAGATATGGTCAGTCCAAAACAATGGAGAGATGCTTACAAGCCAGTTCAGATTTGTATTTGCAATTCCAAACAAGTTTCAATGATTCTCAGCAAATCAAATTCAGCTTCTATTAGACTTAATTAAATCATTGAAATCCCCAATCAATTTATAAACAATAATGAAAGCAACAGTAGCTTAAATGAATATGATCACAGTTGCTCCAGGTTTAACAGAAAAGCATTTCAGCTAATACAATCAGTTCAAAAGTAATTTTGACAGCATAAATTATAACTTCCCAAATAGCATTTATAATTCATGCATTTTCATTTCCCAAACTGTTCAATCCTTTGAATTCAGTTGTGCATATCAAAACAACATATACAAAAATTCAAACACAAGCTGATTCAAAATTTATCTTTCAACAATTTTTAGACCAATTAATTTTCATCAAAATTATGCAAAATTTGATCAGTTCATTTACTTCATCCAAGTTCTCAATGAGTATTATCATAGCTCATACAGTATGCATTTGAACTTAAAAACAAATTTCCACATAAACAACTTCAAAACAGAGATGATAATTTAATTATCAAATGTCTTAATCATCCAAAAATGCCAATGAATATCTATCAGTCAGATCATTCAAATGAAATTTTCATTGCTTTTGACAAAAGATATATCAAGGCTTACTTCAAAGTATTCAGGAAATTGAATACTAAACCAGTTAAACACAGATTCAATTTATAAACAAAAACAAATCATTGAAATAACAATTGCACATGACTAATCATTCCAAAAGATTAAATTTAGCACATGAATATCTCATAATAGAAGAATTTCACTGATTAAAGTGCTAAAACAAATAAGAACATACCACAGGATAAATGAATCAGTGATGAACAAATCATTTGCCCAAACAAAAATGAATATAATAGTAATAAAAAATTTCAAAATCAAGCAGAGCAAAATGCAACAATACAGGTTAAATACTACTTAGCTCAATCACTTGGTGCTCGAACCAAAGCTTTGGATATCACTTGATGGGTTCACTTCCTCGCTTGGAGCATCAATTCCAAAAGCATAATATCATAAACTTCTCCTTTTGAAAACTTAATCTACAAAACAAAGAAATAGTACTTTTGGTACCCATAATCTTATTTGGGTCCTTGAGGTTAGACACATATTACTTTATGACAGGAACCCAAGCATATTTTCCATTTGGAACACCAAAATTTTTAATGTTGCATTTGTTAGAAGTGTGTCCCTTTTTCATGCAATAAAAACAACAAACATCATGCACCTTGTTTTTCACAAAAGTTCCCTTCTCAACCCAAACTCTACGAGTTCTTTTAACTTTAGACTTCTTGTGCATGTTTCTATTTTTCACATTGCTTTTGGTAAAATTTGTTTGAGCATGTGAATGAGGCTTAGTTGCCTTTGCAAGTAAATTCTCAAGAATGTTAATATCAAACATATGACTCTTACATGATAAACATTCAACAGGTTGTTCAATTGCATTAAACTCAGACAATTTAATTTCTAGATTACTAATTTTATTTCTTAAAACTACTTCTTCATCTAATACTTTTTCATACTTAAATTTCAATTCGTTATGTTCCTTTTTCAAATTTTTATGATCCACATCCAATTTCTCAGATTCATTTAACAATTCAAGAAAAGCTTTTTGTAAATCAAACTCACTAGTGTCAAGACTAGAGCCACTTACTTGGCTTGTAGTGTCATCAGTAGCAACCTTCAAACATAGGTTCGCTTCTTCAACAGAATCACTTAAACTACAAGTACTTGATGCAGTATCTTCCCAAGCAATGTAGGCGTTCTTCTTTTTGTGAGATTTCTTTGCTTTTCTTCCTTTACTTCTTTTGTTGCTTGAACAATCAGCTTTCGCATGGCCTCTTTCACCACATCCATAACATTTGAAGCTTGATGCGGAGCCTTGATTGTTCTCCTTCTTCTTCTTCTTCAAGATTTGGCTTTCACTATTTGCCATTAAGCATATATTTTCTTCCTCATTAAAATCGCTTGAGCTTGAGGAGTTTGATGTAGAGCTTGAATCACACGGTGTCAACTTATCCACATCTATGACTTCATTATAACTGTGTCTTAAAAATTTCCACATTTCCTGTGCACTTTTATAAACAGAGACTTTAAAGAATTCATCAGTGGTTAGTGCAGATAAAATTATATTTCGAGCCTTAATATCAAATTGGGCTCTTCTGTTTTCCTCAACAGTGCAATCAAAATATGATTTTTCTACTTCTACACCATCAACTGTAATTTTTGGAATATAAGGACCATTTTGTACAGCTTCCCAGATGCCTCTATCAACAGACCCCATAAAAATTTCCATTCTTACTTACCAAAAAGCATAGTTATCTCCAGTAGTAAGCAACGGAGATCTGTTAATGGACGCACCCTCAGCATAAACAACGTTTTGACTATGACCAGCCATTTTCGCAAATATTTTGAAAAACTATCAAAGCAAGCTCTGATACCAATTGACGGTATCGGAGGGGGTAATTTTCGCAAAGTTTAACGTAGCGGAATAAATAACTCAGAGAGCAGAAAGCGTATTCGATCACGATTAAAAACAAATTGGTCCTTGTTACAAAAATAATTTTCTTTCAGAAAATTTAACGAGCAGTTGATATACGTAATATAAAATGAGTATAGGGCAGAAGAAAAACACACAAGGATTTTTATACTGGTTCGATTCAACAGAATCTACGTCCAGTCGTTAATCACTACAAAGAGTGATTAACAGTTCTACTAAAAATAGTTTAACAGATTACAATGAAGAATACATAAATAGAATGAAAAGAACCACTCTACCAACTTGAAGAGAACTGCTCCGGCAATCGACAAACGATTCACGAGCTTCTCCTTTCACAAGACCAGGCAGAGAACCTTGCCAACTTGAAGAGAGTCCACTTCGACTATCGACACACGATACGTAAGCCTCTCCTTACACAAGACCAGGCAAGGGAACAAAGTAAACAAAAAGCTCTCAAGAACGTTCCTCTGACTACTCAGTGTTCTAAGCTTTCTCAGTTTACACAAAGTTATTTTCTGAAGCTCTCAAAAACCAATTATATAGCCAAGCACACTGAATGCCAAAGGTCAGCTCCCAACTGCCATGAATAATCGATTATTGTAAGTGATAATCGATTATTCAAGTCCGTTATAGAAATTTCAAAAAGTGATAATCGATTATTTGAAGTGATAATCGATTATTCAAGTGTGACTTGTGATAATCGATTATTGCTTCATGATAATCGATTATTTTAGTTCAAAAGCATCTGATAATCGATTATACCTTAATCATAATCGATTATACAAGTAGAAATTACAATATTTATCATTTTCCTACTACATTCAAAATCTACAAGTTGCTTTATAAGTATTCTCCTATTACAATCAAGAATTACAATTTGCAGCATCATCAAAACTTGTCTTCAGGTTTTACCAATACTCCCTTATTGGTAACAGTTTGTTGTGTTATGAAAAATTAATTGATAAAAATAGAAGATGCCTCAATCAAAAACAAAAGAAAAGAAGAAAAGAAAAGGGACAAAAGAAGTGAAAAAAAATTGCCAAAAGAAAAGGATACAACAACAACAAGAAAAAACTCAATTTTGGACTTGAATTTTAAGTGCAGTTTGCATTTTCTAGCAAGTGTTCTAATTTGGCTAAGTTTTTTGGTCTTGTATTCTTAGTTTTATTTTGATTTTATTCATCTATTCTAGAACCTTTCCTTAGGGATTCCTTTTGAATACTTACCTAATTGATACCCTTAACTTTTTTGCTTGTTATTCTTGGCTTTCTTTGAAGTATTGTCTCATCTTACTCCATTTGAGTTTAGCTTTCAAATTTTTATTTTTTTGCTTTCATTCTCTGGCCTCTTTGGTGCTTGAAAAAAAGATTTGGTTGGTAGTTCTTTTTGGAGATTGACTAACCTTGAAGGTAGATTTTTGAAGGCTAAAAAGAAGGCTAAAAGAAACATTTTTTTCCTTGGACATTGGAGGGAGATAACTACATGGTTTTGGAGTGAATCAAGAGAGAACAAACACTTGAAAGAAGCAAGTAATTAGGGGTTGTTTTTGAACTTTTATTGGCTATTATTTTTGTATCACAAAACCTTTGTGTTCTTGTAACGTTTTAGTTTCATTTTCTTATTTTCTTAGTGTCTTGGAAAAATGTCTTTGGTATAATCCCATCTCCATTTCTAAAATTGTTTAATAGTTTAGTTTCCACTCTTAGAAGTAAAGTTGTGTCAAGTAGCTCTTAAGTATCATTTTGCATCTTCACATAGGACCATTAGTTTACTTGTTTACATATCATTCAATTCCTTCTACTTTCCTTTTATAAATTGTCTTGTTTATCTTTTAAGTCTTCGTGGTACTTAGGTTGTTTGAAAACATCTTAGATAAACCTTCCTTTGGTTTTAGGAGCATTCTTTGCATTTGCATTTAAAAAATAGTTTTGGAAGATTTCTTCTTAGAAGCTCAGGTAAGGCAACTTAAGGAAACTTTGTCTAGGAAAGACTTGGTTTCTAAGCTTGTCCATTGTGTCTCACCTCTCTTTCCTCGGAGCTACTTGAAAGATCCTCACTCTATTTTTTCTCTTTTAAAATCATCCATAAAAAAAAGTTTAATTGTGAAAACCTTTCTCACTGATAGTCGTAAAGTGTTTTGAAAACTTTTGTGAAAATATTTTAAACTTTACAACATGAGTGATCATTCTCATTCAAGTGTTCATGGTAGTACAAGAGATAGTCAAGAGGACTTACATCTTAGGTATTAACTTACACAAAAAGTAAGCAAGTTAGAGAGTATGTTTACTGAGTTTATGATGGAAAAAAAAGGAGAGAAAAACAGCAAGTTGAGTCATCCAATAGAAGAAGGTACATTGAAGAAACATTCACCTCTCATAGTATAGATGAGCTTCAAAATAGTCACCACAATGAAAACTTCTACCATTCTAGTTTGGATGATCGTTTTTGGGATCATGACCGTTTCTATTATAGGTATACTGAGAATGAGATGTGTTTAAGAGCTGAGAATGGCATTCCACATTTTGGTAGAGAATTTGATCTGATGTCATACTTAGCTTGGGAAGAAAAGATTGAAAAACTTAAACCATTCATTATTAAGTGTAGTAAGTTTCACATAGTTTGGTTGTGTTCTTCTAGATTTATGAGGCATGCATATGATTGGTGGTATCAAAGGCAAAATGATGTTAAAAATGGTGTCAAATCACCAATTAGAGATTGGAATGATCTAAGAGCTTATATGAGAAGAAAATTTTTTCCACCTTTCAAGAGAAATCAAGAGCTTAAACATGAAAAGAGGGAACTCATCGAGAAAGATAAAGAATCTATTAGAGGTGAGAAAGAGTTCTTTCTTAAAGAGAAGGAGTTTGACGAGAAACGTGAAAAGCTATTGAGGGATAAGGAAAAAAGAGAAATTGAAAGAAAGAAAGAGGAACAAATACAACTAGAGAAAATAGTTAGAGAGCAGGAAGCTAAAAGAGAAAGGGAGGAGAAAGAAAAGAAAGAGAAAAAAGAAAATGAGAGAAGAGAAAGGAAGGAGAGAGAAAAGAAAGAGAAAGAAGAAAATAAGAGAAGAGAGAGGGAAGAGAAACAAAAGAAAGAGAAAGAAGATATTGAGAGGAGAGAAAAGGCAAAGCAAGAAATCTTATTCAAAGAAGAACTCCTACTCAAAGAAAAGTATTACTAAAGGCTCCTCCCATTCCCTCAATCATAATTGAGTCAAGAGTTCTAAAAGGAGTTTTCCAAACTTTGAACTCTTACCTTTTCATTAATGATTCTAATTTCTTGATTTTAACCTTTACTTTTGAAAGTCTTTTACCTCCACTTTCACTCCCCATTATTTTAACTCCTCAATAACCTTTGAAAAACCACTCTTTGAGTTGTTGTTACTTCACAAGTTACAAATAACTCAAGGTGAACAAAAATATTTTTGTAAATTAGGTCTTATAACTTTTGAAGAAACTAAAACAAGAGATGCCCAATACTTCAAGTGTTTTTAGATAAGGAACATTTCTTTTGAATGTCCTCCCAAAAGAACACTTCTTTTAAATGATCAACACACTAGAAGCTTGGATAATTCTCATTCTTCACCTAGTGGAGAAAAAGTTTTAGATTCTGTAGAAAATATAAATTTTCCTCAAGAAAATATTTTCATAAATAAAAGGCCTTATTTCTTTCTTCTTTTGTATTTACTTTTATCGCTACAACAACATTTTGAAATAAAGGCCAACAATCTTCTTCATAGCACATTTTCCAAAAATAAAAGGCCATTTTTCTTTATTCTTTTGTTTAGGTTTATTCTTTTAATAATACTTCTATTTGCCGTTTGTTGTAGGTACATTTTTTATCCAGGAGGATATCATTAGACTAAAGTTATGCTTCCTCAAATATCTTTCCGATCTGAGAACAAATCGTTTTTCAAGAGGGAGTATATGATGGAGTCTGTTTTGGAAACTAAATGGAGATCCATGAAGGGAGCATCAACTTAAGCTAAGGCTAGGAGATTGGAAGAAGAAGAAAAAAAGACTTTCAAGCTTGTTCTTGCTTTCCATTAAGCCTTAGAAGGCATTGGACCTCTCATAAAGAGCCCTGGTCAAAGAACATGGAAAAAGAAGATGGAGCTTCAAAGATTCTACTTTTGTGGAGGATCACGTTTTGGTCTTCTTCTTTATCTTAAAACACTTTTTGTAAATATGTAATATAGCTCATTTTAGGCCTTGTATTTGGCCAAGACACTTTGTGTAGCTTTGTTTTGAAGGCTTGGTGGCTTTAAGAGTTAAAAGTAGGTTAGAAAAGGGTTTTGAAATAAGCTAGTTGTAAGGAGCCTTTGCATTAAATGCTTTGACTAAGTTAGTTACAAAGCATAAGACTCCTCACATTTAATGTTTATGCTCCTCATTTAATGCTTGAGATCCTCATTTAATGATGAGGTTCCTCATTAAATGATGGAGAGGCTCCTAAAAACTCAATGTACTCCAGCCTTCTCCTTCACCCATAAAAGGAGAGGCACCCTTTTGTAATCCTTAGAATTTGATTGAATGTAAAGTCTTTTTTCAAAAATTACAAGACTTCTTTTCTTGAGTTCTCACCATATAAAATTGTCTTCTTCTTGACTTCTTCATACGTTCTCCTTCATGGTTGGCCTAACCTCCTAGAAGGACATCTACCAAGACCATACAACACCAACATCTTCATCTCTTCATCTTTATTTGCTTCCGTTACTATCATTGTTCATATGGAGTTCACCCTTTCAAGAAGCTTCATCAACACATTTGGAAAATCATCTTATGTTGAAGGAACATCCTCAAAGCAATCTCCATCAAGATATACATGGACGTTCTTTATTACTCTAAAAAGTGAAACTTTTAATGTTTTCAAAAGGTTTGCAAAACAAGTTCAAAATGAAAAATATTTGAAAATTAAGTCTATTCGTAGTAATCACGGAGGGGGATTTCAAAATGAATCATTTCAAAATTTTGTGAAGAATTTGGAATTTCTCATAATTTTTTTGCAGCTAGAACTCCACAACAAAATGGGGTTGTAGAAAGGAAATATAGATCTTAAGAAGAACTTGCAAGAACCTTATTTAATGAATCAAAAATTCCAAAGCATTTTTGGGCTGACGCTGTGAGTACTACATGTTATGTTTTCAATAGAATATTTATTCGTCCTATTTTAAAATGTACTCCTTATGAACTATTTGAAGGAAGAAAGTCTAATGTTTCTCATTTGAAAACTTTTGGATGCAAATGTTTTTTTTAAATAATGGAAAACAAAATTTGGGAAAATTTGATTCAAAATCTGATGAAGTTATCTTTCTTGGTTATTCTCTAACGAGTAAAGCATATAAATTTTTTAATCGAAGAACGCTTGAAATTGAATAATTTATACATGTGTTCTTTTATGAAATTGTGGACCTTGAGGAAAAACCTCTTGAGTCAGATGAATTAGATGTAGGGGAAGAAGTAAACTTGTAGGAGAGAACCATTGACAAGACAAATAATCCCCAACCCGAAGATTTAGCTAAGACATGGCAACATCCCCATGGATTATCACTAGACAATGTTATTGCAGAAGTCTCAAGAGGGGTAAGAACTCGTAGAAACTTAGCAAATTATTGTATGAATGTGGCTTTTGTTTCATAATTAGAACCTAAGAGCATAAAGGAAGCTCTAGAAGATGATCAATGGTGTGGTGCAATGCAAGAAGAACTCAACCAGTTTGAAAGGAATAAAGTGTGGGTGTTAGTCCATAGAGAAATCACTCATCAAGTGATAGGAACAAAATAGGTGTTCAAAAGCAAACTAGATGAAGATGGAAACATCACCAAGAACAAAGCTAGGCTTGCTGCAAAAGGATACTGTCAAGAAAAAGGTATTTATTATGATGAAACATATGCTCCTGTTGCTAGGTTAGAGGAAATACGCCTACTTCTTGCTTATGCATCTATTATGAAATTTAAATTATATCAAATGGATGTTAAAAGTTCTTACCTAAATGGTTATCTAAAAGAAGATGTATTTTTTGAGTAACCACCTGGTTTTGAAGATTATAAATATCCAAATCACATCTTTAAATTAAAGAAAGCTCTTTATGATTTAAAACAAGCACCTAGATCTTGATATGAAAGACTTAACAATTTTCTGTTACAAAATAGATTCAACAGAGGTAAAGTTGACTCCACTTTATTCATAAAAAGAGTAGGAAAACATAAGGTAGATGTTGATGATAGTGATGAGTGGTGTCACCCCACATGGATTTCATTTGCATTTTGTACATGTCCTATGTTATGTTATGTTTTATTTTATAATAAAATAAATTTGCCTTATTACTTATGTTGTTCGATTTATTTATGGCTTATATTAAGGGGGAGTTCTTTAATTTAAGGGGAGTATTTTATATACGTAACTCTTTTTTTTTCTAATGATCAAAAAGGGGAGAAATATGGTTAAAAGCTAAATTATATTTATCTTGTGTCTACTAATCCCTCTTCTTCAAGTTACGTATGAGTTACAGATTTGTACAGAATATCAAAAGCTTTAAATCAAAGAGTTTTTTATCATCATCAAAAAAAGGGAGATTGTTACCATAAAGTTAAAGAACATAAATTTTGATGATGTCTAAAAGTCAAGTCTAAAGTGCTCTTTTTGTAGGAAGATCTTCATGAAGACTTGTTTTTATATTAAAGCTTTTGCATTTTAGTAGATTGATATATAGGATGTGGTTTATATTTGATTCTACGTATTGTTTGCCTTAGGGTGCGTTAAAAATTGTTTTGAATCCGAAAACCTCATTTTATACTCAACATAATTAATTACCACTTATGATAATCGATTATCAACAATCGGTTATGACTTGCCATAATCGATTATCACGAGCAATTATGAGAATTTTTAAGCTAGTTTTTAACTGTTGTGCATTCAATTATGCATAATCGATTACCATATTAGGATAATCGATTATTACACGTTAAAAGCTGACAACGGATTTTTTGATGTATCCTTGAGTGAGATCTCTATAAATTTGATTGAGACTCTCATTCTAACATATGAATAATACAAAATAAGTGGATTTTTGAAATTTTTATCTGCAGTATGCGGTGATAAGTGTTTTAGGGCTTGCTGAAGCCTTGTGTTATGGCTTTGACAACTTGGCGTGTTGGCATAGAGCGAGAACTTTCACTGGGAGTGTGATTGAGTGTTGTTGTTGTTGCTAAGTTGAAAGCCTGACATCATTTGCGAAGATTAATCAAGGTCGTACCCGAATCAAATTTAATGAGCAATTAAATGCAATATAGACTAGGAGATTGACCCCTAGGTCGTTTCTCAAGGACCAATTTGGTTCAGGAATTAAGTCGAACACGTCGTAGGGGTGGTTATGTGGAAAGTTTTATTAACTAAATTCCCTAATTAAAACACTGATTATGACATGAATTAAAGACAGTTTGGTGTTAGCTCGATTGCACTTGTTTCCAATCACATACTTACAGCAGATATCCACTCATATTACCCTTAATCCAACACGAACTAAACAACTACACGAAGTCTAAAACAGTCTTTATAAAATTCGAATTAAGGAAACACACTCACACAAATTCATCTCTTGGGGTAACAAGAGAGGTGTTCTAACCTTCAACTTGTTTATTTTCTTTGTGATTGTAACAGTTAGCTGGTTTGTGGTAGTGAAGCATTAATTCCCGGTTGAGATTAAAAATTGGACGTATGATCTCTATGATCCGAACCAGTATAAAAATTACCTATGAAATTTTCTCTCTTCCTTATTCTTTAAATTTTTCTAAATCACTTTGAGGAATTTTTAGAAAAGCAATTCACCCATCTCGGTTTGTTGAACGCGTTAACCATTCCGCTGCATCGCTTTAACAATACTCCTCTTCATGCTGTTCAAACCCTTATAAAAGTACTGATGAAGGAGTTGCTCAAAAATCTGGTGGTGGGGACAGCTTGCACATAACTTCTTGAATCTCTCTCAATACTTAAACAAGCCTTCTCCACCAAGCTGCCTGATCCCAAAAATATCTTTTTTGATGGCCATGGTCCTAGATGCAAGGAAGAACTCCAAAAACTTTCTCTTAAGATTATCCAACCAGTGATGGACCTAGGAGCAAGATAAACTAGTCCTTTTCCACTTCCTCCAATGAATGCGGAAATGTCTCTAAGAAAATGTGATCTTCAAGGACATCTAGAGGTTTCATTGCGGAGTAGACTATATGGAATTCCTTTATATGTTTATGAGGGCATTCACCTACAAGACCATGGAACTTAGGAAGCAAATGTATTAGTCAAGTCTTAAGAACAAATGGAACATCCTCATTAGGATATTGAATGCACAAGCTCTAATAAGTGAAATTAGGTGCAATAAACTTCCTAAGAGTCCTCTCAAGAGGTGGAGGTTGAGCCATATTATAATCAGTATAAAAGCCTAGGTCTCAAAACTTATGGCAGTTCAAAGTTTTCACAAACCAGGTCTAAAAAATTTTTGTGTGTCAGAATTGGGAGTACTATAGGAGCCTCTGGGATTTTTTAATTAAAATATAGACTAAAAGAAGTGCACACACAAAACTTCAAGGAAAAGTAATACCTCTAGCTACCAAAACAAAAATTGCCAATTAATTAGGAAAATTGAGTACTATTCACAACACTATTTACAACACTACTCATCTTGTTCATTGAATTTTCATGCCAAAACATGCCAAATAGCTCGAATTCTCCTTTTTGGACATGTAGAGATCAATAACAACTACAAAATAGAATATTGCAAATAACTTATTGAAACAAAATCTGGAGAGACAACACAAAACACACAAACAACAAAAATTAAAATAGAACACACACTCTCACATACTAATACGAATTAAGTGCAAACAAACACACATAACTCAAAACATAACCTTCGACAGAAATCGTTAGTCCCCGGCAATGGCGAAAAATTTGATCGATGTCGTACTTAGTCAAATAAATGCAATTAAGTGCAGTACTAAGATGTGACTCGTAGGTCATCTTCCAAGGACCAATTCTCTCTTTCAAAGGACCGATATGAATTAAAATAAATTGAGAAAATAATGTAGATTAAACAATGCTTAAGGATAGGTTGGCTACTAGTTAGTTGCAATGCCTCCAATCCCAGATTAACAATAAATCATCCTTTCCTCTCACCCCTGATCGAACACGAATCAATCAACTAAACGGAGATTAATATGATTTTCATGACTGCAAATTAAGCAAACGCACACACATATTTAATCACTTTTGCGCCCCAAATTAAGCAACTACAACTTTAAATGTATACAAATTAGATTACTCAGCATGAACCAAATTGTAACGCACACAACCAGATTAAATATGATGTAGAGGAAAATGGAGCAGAAAAACAATGGTGCAGTAATCTCAAGGAAACATTACAATATTCCTAGTTATCAACCTAATAGATTTACCCTTGTATTAAAACGAATTGCAACACAAAGAAGAACACAACTGTCATTTTTTTATCAACAATGGAGGTCCGAAAATAGGAACAAGAAAAATGACTAAGAAAAAGAGGAAAAACTAAAGCAAAAAGTTAAGACTCCTCTCTTATGTTCTAAAGGCCTCCTCAAAGGTCAGGTTGCATTGGTCCTAAAACCTAGGCAAGTCTTCCCTCCTCATTCTAAAAATGGTCCCAAGTCATAAATTTAACCCAAAATACAATGAAATAAAATACAAATGAAATAAAAATTGTTGAGGTGGACAATGATGTTGGCTAACGTGGCAGATGATGTGACAACAACATTAATGTTTTAATAATTTCTTGCACACATTATGCAAAGTTGTGTTTTGTTTGTGCTTGAAATATTTGTTTTGCATACTTACTGTGGTTATACATGAGTTTATATATGCGGTATGCATACTCATGGTTTTGAATAATAAAACTCTTTGCACAATGCATATCTGTATGAATTAATCGATTACAGTGTTTATGTAATCAATTAGATTCATTAGATATCGGTAAATGCTTAATTGTGGCAAACTACAAGTTTTAACCGATTACATTATATGTATAATTGATTAAAACTTGTGTCTTTGCTTATACTTGTTTACTGAGTGCAGTGATGTGTTTTCAAATGAAAAGGTTTTCAAATTTGCTTAAGTGTTATAATTAATCGATTACATTGTTCTCTTAATCGGTTAAATCTCGTGCACACTGAAAATTATTTCTTGATAAGTCTTAATAACCATAACGGTCATATTTTGAATTTGACTTGCATTAATTGTGTAATCGATTACATTAAATGCATAATTTGTTATATATGGTTTAATGTAATTATATATAGCAGTGTTAATTGCGTAACCAATTACATTAAAATTGTAATCGATTAAGATGTGTCAGACTTGAGAAAACTATATATTGAAGCATAGCTCTCTACATTAAAAGAACTTTGAAATATTATCGTTAATATCTGACAAAGTTAGTTGAGATCAAAATTGCAGAAGTGTTCATTCTCCAAGAATCAAGAAGCGTTTAGTTTTGAAGATTCAAAGGATTCTTGAAGGAATTGTTGTGTGCTTACGTTTGCTGATCACATCCGCACTCTTAGATGTTTTGAATCATATCAGTGTTGATTTTGATATCTGTGGATTGTGGTTTCCCTATTGTCGGTGGCTAGGAAGAGAACGTGGAGTTTTGGTTTCTTTGAGGGGGTGTCTCAAAGGGTTTCTACACAAAGAGGATTGTTCTTTCTATGTTGTTTGTTTCTATATTAGATTTGGAGTTGGAGAGGACATTGCATTGAGAGAGGGTCTATGTAATTCTTGCTGTATAACTCAATCTATATAGTGAAGTGTCTTTCACACTAGTACAAAAACAACGTACAACATCGAATATTTTTGGCCTTTCACATCGAATTCAAGAACGACGTCATATCGGAAAATGCTAAATTGACGTCGAATTTTAACGTCGAATTTTATCAATATGCGACGTTAATTTAACGTCGATTTTTGTCAATATACGACGTTAATCAATTTTTTTTATTTTTTAAATTAATTGTAATCCCTTTATACAACTCTACATGACCTGAAAAGCAGAAAAACAACCAATTTCAGTTTTTGGTATTTTATAAAGCATGAACTATGAACGGTAATATAGGATCAACAACGAAGAACAATAATAAACCACAAACAAGTTCAATCAAACAACAAACAAGTTCAATCAACAACAACAAACAAGTTCAATAAAAAAACAACAAACAAGTTCAACATATAAGTTCTTCAAAACGAAAACGAAAATTAAGCTTCAAAATGTGGGTTCACCGGAATAAAGGACAAGAACACGAAAATAATCGGTCAAAACAAATGAAAATCATACCTAAAGTAGTTAATTAACATGCATTTGTATCAAATGAAAGAAAGATTACATGTGATGGTCGTCAAACTTCGTTCGAGAAAAGTTTGAGCAGAGAAGAGGGTCTCGCGCGCTAAGATAAAGTGAATGAATTTTCAATATCTCGCTCAAATTTTTATTGAATTCACTAACCTTTTCACGTCTAACACTGGGCATTTGACGTTTTATATCCTTTTACGTCGAATTACAGTTTTAAACAACGTATGATAATTGCATTTATTTACAAAACCGTCACCGGTCATTTTAACATTGGTTATTCAGTGGTTGGACGTTGAACGTGTGACGTTATACGTTATACGCTATTTTTGCACTAGTGTTGGTTGGGAAATAAAGCCTGTCTTTTTTTACATGTATATATTTTACCAAAAGAAATAAGTTACTTTTTTTTCTAAATATGTATAATTAATTACTATTGTACTCTAATTTTGTTTCAAACAAAATAATACTATTTTATTTTAATAATTTTATTTTCTAAACTACTTTAATTAACACGCTAATTTCACTCTCCCAACTTTAATTAATATTTATCAAACACATGCACAACAATTATTATAAATATTAATACTCACCACACTTGTACATAAAACAAATAATAAAAATAATAAACATATATCATACATAGAGCAAAAATCAAATACATAATGACCAACCTATAACAAAGAATTCTAGCTCACTCTGCTACCTTCATTTCTATGATAATTATCTTTTCTTATTTTAAATAATGACTCTCTTGACTACCACATTTTCTAAATATCTAATTTTCGTGAGTTTTATATCACCTTAAGGATCAATTCTATGATCTTGATTTTTCAATCAGACGAACAAAGAAAAAAAAATCTTAAAAAGAAATCAGATAACTCTTAAAAAATTATTTATATAAAAAATTTTGTATTTTAAAATAATAAAACTGTTTATAACAACAACTATTTATATTAAAAAAATTATATTGAAATAATCAGTTTCATTATTATTTTAAATTACTATCATTTTTAAAATGTCAATTTTTTTTATATTTATAATATTGAATAAGAGATAAACCGTGAAAATTATATAATCTTTTACAAAAAGCATAAAAAGATTCGAAAAATGAAATCTTTATATATTTCTAAAAGCCATTTCTATGACCTTCTAACAAATATAAAATATACATATTCCTAATTTCCTACTATCACAAATAAATAAATACCCAGAAATAAAAAAATTTTCTTGAAAAGGAGACCGTAATCAACATTGATTTGAAAAGTATATATATTGAATTAAAGAAACAGTGAAAAATGTTTTGGAAATGAATTAATTATTATCCTTTCCATCTTTTCAAAGTCAATGGCCCAGCCATTATATGGGAGGAGGTTGAAACAAAATAGCCACCACCACCACATCCTTGTCAACTCTTTCTATCACCTTTTTCAAATCACATTTAATAATATCTTTTAATATTAATTTCATATGCTTTTCACTTTCATATTAGGCCACTTGCCATGTGAAGAAAAACCAAAAGTAGAAAAACCAATGACATTGTAGAGAATCCAAATTAACCAATAATACTAAGGACTGCCCCATCCATGCATCATTTTACTGTACCTTCCATCCCTTTACCTACATACATCCTCTTCTTCTTCCTATTTCATTCTCACATAATAAAAAGTGAGAAGGGACATACTAACATGGAAATTTATCTTTAACAACCTTTTTATAATCGATATGGGTATGTGATAGGTCCGTTTTAAATATATAAATTAATAAAATAGTGACACATAATTTGTTATCAAAAAATTATTGAAAAAAGTTGTATCATAATCCTATTAATATACTTTTTAGCAAACATTTTCAATATTAGTTGATGAAAGAATGTTAAAGAAAATATACAATGTTTGATAGCCAACTTAAAATTAAAGGTTATCGATTAAATATATGAAGAATTTGTAGTATTTGTAAATTCATTTGATAGGTAAAATTAAGTGAGTTAAAATTTACTTATTAATATTAATTTTAAATATATTTTAGTTCATATAACTTTTTAATTGATAAATGGGTGAAATTAAAGTAGTAAATAAAAAGTAGAAACTCAATTTTGCTCGTGATAAGGTAACAAATTTTGTTAATGAATTCTTATTAAAAAATTATCTTTTTCGTTTTTTTTTCTATTATATATTCTTTTCTATCTCAAAAGTTCTATCTAAGTCAAAGAATATTTTTCATATTAAAAATATATGTTCAGACAAGTCAAAACAAGTTTCTAGTATCTCATCTGATCTTGAAATAACCTCAAATTTGTAATTACCTATATATTTAAATGTTGATTAAATGAGTTTTCCTTAAAAGAATGCATTTATTACCCTTATGAAAAGTCTTTTAACAAAAATGGTGGACACAAATAATAAAGTGTTGCAGCCTTTGATCTCAATCTCAAAACCCTAATTGTCTAGTGTGATGGGAAGAAGAGTATTGAAGCAAAGGGTGGGGGACCCTTATTACAGATTGGCAATCATGATCATGCAGCATCACCTCAAACACCTAAGTACTCATAATTGAAATGAAAAGGGTTTGGAATTGGGTTGGCATCTAAAGTACATTGGACTGGTCTGTAACAAAGAGAGTGTGCTGTCTACCAGAATGTCTTAGATTTAGTGATTTACACGTAAGGAAGGGTAGGCAACCCTAGCTAATTGGGGAACATCAATGCATGAACTTGTACTATATATAATTCGTCTAAAGGGATTTTGGAATAAAGGGGAAAAACAAGGGTTTATGTGACTGAATTGTGAAAAGCACATATAAAGTCATAGTCGGTATGGTTTGTGATTTGATTCCCTAGGTCTTGATCATGGATAGGATATTTAGTATTTAGAGTGGATGGAATTTTCAATAGTAAGATACAAACATACTTGTCGGGGTAGAGATTTTTTATTTTCTAATTCTTTTTAAGTAAAAAATAGTTTATAATATATAAATGAGAAGAATTATTATTTTATAAGTTGTAAAGATAACTTAATCTAGAAATCATTTATTACAAATGTTTTACTTCATTTTTAACAAGAAAACAACAAAGGTGTTTTATAAATACAAGAAGAGAATTTGTAACTCTTTTAAAAATTATTTGAAATCAATACAATATGATTTTGAAAACTTGTAAAGAACTTTCTTTTTCAAAGAACAAGATTAAGAAACATAGCTTAAAGATAGATAGACAGTGTAAGCGTATTCAATAATAATTATTCTTGTTATCTTCTCTTCATGCAATCCTCTTTATATAGACTTATTCGAAAAAGATCTGTTACTCAGAGCTTTGACTTTCTTCTAGAGATGTAGCCTTTATGATACTGAGTCAAAAGTTATGTTGAGTTTTGGTAGAGCAATTGTGTTATGTCTATGGAAAGGACACGCAAGAAGCATGAATGAAACATTCTTTTAGAGTTCTTTATAGAGTTTAGGATATTGAAGATAAAACGTTTAGCGCTTGATACGTTGTCGTTGACGTGATCATATTAATACTACTAAACTATAGCAACTTCAATATTGCAAAGATGATAACCAACAAAATAGAAAGGGTAAAGTCAACCTTAAGTCATCTCCCAACAAACATAGAATTGATTCTTAACAAATTAATTCTTATAAAAACTATGCAAAAGAGTTAGTAAAACAAAAATGATAAAGAAGATAAAGATCAATAAAAGATTAAAGAACAAAATAACAAAAGATAGAAATAAATAAATTTATAAAAATATTTAAAAAGATAAAAACAATGATAAAGAAAATAAGTTCAGTTTATTACTTTTTCAAAACAGGATTCATCATTGGTTATCTAAAGATTATTATTCAATTAATTATTGTCTTAGATTTTCAAATTAATCAATGTAAATTCTCATTTAATTTTTTTGCGTTTTCACTCTTAATCAAAGTACATTCTCAATTAAAAGCAAGAACCTTGTAGATTAATCATAGTAAATTTAACCAAAGTACATTCTCAATTAAATATTACTATGTATAATCATGTCTATTCTTTTACTTCTTATATCAAGTAAAAAGCTATTAACCAAAGTACATTGATTAATTCTTGTTAATGTATTAATGTTTCTGTTATTGTGATTAATGCTCCTAAGAGCTATTTTGTCTTTTGGGGTTTTAGATTAGGGATTTTTGTTTACAGTTAGAGATTCTAACTGTTTTACTTTTCCGTTTTGAGCTGGTCGGAGCCCTATATATAAGGGTTCCAATGTGTTGTTTCCAGTGTGCGATAATACAAAAAATATGGACTTTACATTTGATCAATAAAGAAATATTGAAGTTTTTCTTAACTCTATTTTCTTCCATCACCATTTGACCCACTTCCGTTGTGTTGCCGCCGCTGCAAGCTTCGTCGGAGGAATGATCAGCGCTGGCTCTCTTTCTTTTCTCTCTCTCGTGAACCACTCACGTTGTGCAAGGTCTCACCTACTTTTTGACTGGAGGAAGCTTCTAGTGAAGCTTTAGTTATTTGTTTTGGGCTTAAGGCATCTGGGCCTCTGCCAAACTTGGGCTTCTATTTTTCAATATGGTACCAGAGCAGGTCCTGTACCTGTTCTGCCCTGTTTCTTGTTGCGCTTAAAATCTTTCTTGCTCTTCTTGGTGCAAATCTTTTATCCTTTCTTGCCTTCTTGTTGCTATGGAAGATACGGCCCAATCCAACAATCCTACGGACCAATCCAATAACCCCTCAAGCCCCTTTTATCTTCATCCAGGAGAGAATCCAGATGTTTCTCTTATTTCTCAGATTTTTAATGAATCAAACTACACTTCTTGGAGCAGAAATATGAGAAGAGCACTTCTCTCTAAGAACAAGTTAAAGTTCATAAATGGAGGGATCAAGAAACCCCAAAGAAATAGTCCTCTTTTTGACTCATGGGAAAGATGCAACATGATGGTACTATCTTGGATCATCAAGACTCTTTCTGCCCAAATAGCAGAAAGTGTTATATATGTGGAAGATGCCAAAGAACTTTGGGAAGAATTAAAAGAAAGGTTCTCCAAAGGAGATCATTTTAAGTTTTCAGACTTGCTCCAAGAAATCCACTCTATTAAGCAGGGAGAAAGGAGTGTAAGACGGTATTTTACTGAATTGAAGATATTATGGGAAGAGCTGGAATCTCTCAGACCCATCCCAAGTTGTTGCTGCAAGATCCCCTGCAGTTGTGAGTTGTCCAAGATTTCTCATAAGTACAGAGAGATGGAACACGTGATTTGCTTCTTAAAGGGCCTAAACGAGGGTTACAATGTTGTTAGGACACAAATATTATTGATGGAGCCACTACCCAACATTAACCATGTGTTTTCTCTCATTATACAGCAAGAAAGACAAGAAAAACATGATTCTTGTTTCTCCAACCAGAATGATACTAAGATGCTTGCAAATACCACTAGAAGACAGACCCGGTGGAGGAATGACCATAGCTGGAAAGGATATGGATGTGGATCTGCCCCTTCTAGTCAGGGAAGAGGGAGAGGAAGAAACCCAAATTATGGGAAACAATGCTCTCATTGTAACAAAATGAACCATACAGTTGATGAATGTTATTCTAAACATGGATATCCACCGTGGTATAAGAAAAATGACAGTAATGGTCAGCAGAGTAGAGGACAAAGTGAATGGGGTTCCACTAATACTTGCTCTAGTTCTATTGCTTCACAGATCAGTCAACAGACCAATCAACAGGGTTCTGTCCAGAGACAGGGTTCTGTCAAAAGTTCTTTCACTCCAGAACAAATGCAAAAGCTAATGCAAATGCTTGAAAAGGTGGACAACTCCTCTCATAGCATTAGTCGAGTACGTAAAGACACTGCAAAGGAAAAGCAAGGTACATTCTCATGGATTATTGACACAGGGGCCACTGATCATGTGACCCATGATAAGAATAAATTCATAACATTCACTAAAATAAAGTCAATATCTGTTAAACTACCAAACAATTCTATTGTTACAGCCCACTATCCAAGAACTGTACAGTTTTTCACTGAGTTCATAATTTTTAATGTCCTATATATACCTGAATTCACTTTCAATCTTATATTTATTCAAAGTTTAACCAAGGACATGAACTGCACACTAACTTTTTGCTCTAAGATGTGTCAAATTCAGGATAGCTCTACATTGAGGATGATTGGATGTGCTAATGTGTACAAGGGGCTCTACCACTTACAACCTTTCGAAAGAAACTCAACATATAGTTTTATTTTCTCATGTGAACATGTAAATATCAATTTGTGACACTATAGGCTAGGCCATCCTGGACACAAAACTGTTGAAAGAATATGCAAAGTTTTTCCTTATGTTCAAACTACTTTTGATGACACTTGTGATATTTGCCATTATGCTAAGCAACACAAGTTGCCTTCTCCTAAGAGTAATTCTATGTCTGCCAATTGTTTTGATTTAATACATTGTGATATATGGGGCCCTATTTCTATTCCATCTGTACATGGACATAGGTATTTTCTCACTATTGTTGATGATTGCAGTAGGCATACTTGGGTTTTTCTCATGCATAGTAAGAGCCAAACTAGGGAACTTTTACAAGCTTTTATCATAAAGATAAAAACCCAGTTTAACAAAACTATCAAAACTATTAGAACCGACAATGGGCCTGAATTTAATTGTGATAGCATATACGATTCCTATGGGATTGCACCAAAGAAGCTGTGTTGAAACTCCACAACAGAATTATGTTGTGGAACGCAAACACCAACATATATTGAACGTTACCCGTAGTTTGATTTTTCAGTCTAGCATACCCTATGCTTATTGGTCTTATGCTTTGTCTCATGTTATATACTTGATAAATAGACTTCCTTCTTCTGTTATTAAAGATAAAACTCCCTATGATGTGCTGCATAATAGTTCTCCTACTTATCTTGACCTAAAGGTTTTTGGTTGCTTGTGTTTTGCCTCTACTTTGGAAAATAATAGAAACAAACTTGATTCTAGGGCTACAAAGGGTGTGTTTCTAGGCTACAAAAATGGTGTTAAAGGATATGTTGTTCTTAACATTAATACTAGAGAGATCTTCGTTAGTAGAAATGTTGTCTTTTATGAAGACATCTTTCCTTATAAGAATGGGCAAAATAATGAAACTAACAGTGATAACAGTGAAGAAAATATGTTTCTTCTTGACAGTTTCCCCTGCAGCTATAGAAGAAACAGTGAAAGGCCAACTGAAAGTATTGATGTCACTACTGAAGATACTGATCTCGTAGAAGCAGCACAAGGAATCAATCAAAGAAAGTCTGACAGAATAAGAAAGATCCCTGAGTACTTGAAGGACTATGTACATCAAATTGATCAACCCTCCTCTACATCCTTGTGTGTGAAAAATGGTTTAAAAACCCCTTATCCTATCACTAATGTTTTATCTTCTGAATCTTTGTCCAAGAAACATTTGAGATACACTCTTGCTGTAAATGCTACAAAAGAACCCAGCTCCTATGAGGAGGCTAGAGATAGCCCTGAATGGGCAGATGTTATGCAAAAGGAAATCAAGGCACTGCAAGACAATTGTACATGGTTTTTGACTCAATTTCCCGCTGGAAAGAAACCTATTGGATGTAGATGGGTTTATAAGGTTAAGCACAAAGCTGATGGTACTATAGAGAGATATAAAGCCCGGTTGGTGGCCAAGGGTTACACCCAACAAGAAGGGATAGACTTCTTGGATACTTTTTCTCCTGTCGCAAAGCTGACCTTTATCAGACTTCTACTTGCTCTTGCTACCTCAAGAAACTGGTTTTTACACCAACTTGATATAGACAATGCCTTCTTACATGGAGATTTAAAAGAGGATGTTTATATGGAAATTCCACCCGGATTGGATGTTGACACAGAGGGACAAGTATGCAAGCTGACTAAATCTCTATATGGGCTAAAACAAGCTAGCAGACAATGGTTTGAAAAACTATCTAACTTCCTTATTTCTGCTAACTATGTTTAATCCAAATCTGATCACTCTCTTTTTGTCAAAAAAGACTCCACAAATTTCACAGCTTTACTTGTATATGTAGATGATATTGTTCTAACAGGAAACTCTATGAGTGAGATCACTCACATGAAAGACCTTTTACATCACCAATTCCAGATTAAAGACTTGGGAGAACTAAAGTACTTTCTAGGTTTTGAGGTTGCTAGATCTAAGAAGGGGATACACCTTTGTCAGAGAAAGTATGCCCTTGACATCCTTGAAGAAACAGGAATGCTGGGAAGCAAACCGTGTTCTACTCCCTTTCTGAGCAACACGAGCGCCTTGTATAAAGCAAAAATTATCTGGACAATCCCAGTTCCTATCGCAGACTGATAAGGAAGCTTTTCTATTTAACTAATACTAGGCCTGACTTATGTTTTACAGTTAACTTACTAAGTCAGTTCATGCAGGAGCCTACAAGGTATCACTATCAAGCCTTGCAACATGTCCTAAGATATGTGAAGTCCAACCCTTCAAAAGGGATTTTCTTTGCAGCTGACTCTGACATACAGATTAAAGGGTTTAGTGATTCGGACTGGGCCTCTTGTCCTAACACAAGGAGGTCAACTACTGGTTATTGCGTCTTTCTAGGATCCTCGTTGGTTTCGTGGAGGTCGTAGGAGCAAAGCACCATGTCAAGATCTTCTACTGAGGTTGAGTATCGAGCACTTGTTGCTACTGTTTCTTTCCTGTTTTCTTTCCCCCTTTCTGTTTCTTCCCTCTCCCTTATAAAACCCTTTTTCTGTAATTGTACAATTTACATTTTCATATAATACGAAAGTTGGTTTTCCAGTTTCCTTTCTCTGTTGTCTTCTTGTTCATTTCTTTGGGTTTATTCTCTTCTGTTTCCACGATGTATTCACTCATACACAGATACAACATTATGAACATCCACAAATGCCCAGAAGGTTCCACTGCAGTTCTTCTATGAATACAGCTGCAAAAGTAGCCCAATGCTTCCTAGATAACATTTTCATACTACACGGATTTCCCACTACTATTACAAGTGATAGGGACCCCATCTTTATAAGTCAATTTTGGAAGGAGTTTATAATAATCCAGGGAGTTCAAATCTAGCTTTCCACTACCTACCATCCCTAAACAGATGGCCAGATAAAAGTGGTTAACAAATATGTGGAAACATACTTGAGATGTATGTAACGTGATGAACCTAAAATGTGGTCCAAATGGCTTCCTTTGGTTGAATGGTGGTATAACACAACTTACCACAGTTCTATAAAAGCCAACCCCTATGAAATTGTTTATGGACAAATCCCTCCTATTCATCTACCATATTTGCTAGGAGAAGCTAAAGTGGAATTAGTTGACAGAAGTTTACAAAAAAGGGAAGAAATCCTTAAGCTGGCAAAATTCCACATGAAAAGAGCACAAGAGAGGATGAAACAATTGGCAGACAAACATAAGATCAGAAAGAGAATTTCTGGTTAGAGATTTGGTTTTTGTCAAACTCCATCCATATAAAAAAATCTATGTAGCATTTAGAAGAAATTCAAAGTTGGCTCCTAAATACTACAAACCTTATCCTGTCCTTGAAAAGATTGGTGCAATGGCTTATAAGGTGCAATTACCAGTTAATTCCTTGATACATAATGTCTTTCATGTTTCAAAATTGAAGAAATTAGTAGGAAAGGCAAACACTTCAATAGACTGTCCAATAACAGAAGAAGAAGTTGTCATCAAAGAACCTGAAGATATCATTGACAAATCTACTATGAAGAGAAGTAACATGACTGTCACTAAAGTTCTCATTAAGTGGAAACATTAGCTGCCTAAAGATGTTACATGGGAATTCTATTATGACTTAAAGAAGAAGTTCCCAACTTTAGTCCTTGAGGTCATGGACTTCCTTAAGAAGAAATTGTTACATGTTATTGTAAGGAATTAGTTAATTATGTTAGTTTACAGAGTTAGTTAACTCTGTTAACTTTTTTGTTATATAAAAAAATTGTATATTATAATTCAATAGTAATTTTCCAAGTCGATATATTCTTGTTCGGATTCCATTCCATTTCTCTCGATTCCCTACCCTCTCTTTGAGATCTTTAGTCTTCTTAAAAGAACCACGTCACAGCGCCAGGTGGGTTTCTTCCCCAACCTTTACCATCAAGCACCATTACCTTTGTAAGGATATTTTCCTTTATTATATATATGGTGGCTAGGTGGCTTTCCTTGCAAAAGTAGTATGCAATAACCAATATCATATGTTCATAGATATGCTCGTACAAATATAACACAATAAGCATAAGCATATAACACAGTACATACACATGTGTTTTTATTAACTATGTGTTGTCATAATTAAAAAATTGATATCATAGAGATTGTGGGTTCAGCTAATCATTTGCTCCCCCTATCAACAATCTCAACATCTTCTTTCATTCATATAAGCAGGAGTTAAATTTCGACTTTGTGGCTTTAGTCGATTAACTTAAGTGTTTTGGGTGGGGTTAGGTAACAAGGGTGGTTTATGTTTTTTTTGTGGAATGGCTTAGGTTGAGAATTAATGTTGCTGGCAGACTCATACATTTTAGCCAGTGAAAAAGCTTTCATCAGAGAGGTAGGTAGAAACATTTTAACCATCATTTGCGCATTTTGCTTCAAACCACCCAGAAAGTAGCTCAATTGATTTTCTTCCCCGAGTTTGACTTAAGAAACTATGCGATCAAAAGCTTCATGATAGTCTTGAACAAAATTCTTTTGTTGTAACCTCATTAATTCAGCCATAGGATCCTGGCACACCTCGCCGAATCGAGCAATCAAGATCTTGGTGTACTTCTCCCAAGAGGGAAGATTTAGTAACCCTACATTCTTGACATAGGTAATGTGCCATTGCAAAGCCTTGCCTTCAAAATGAATGACTGCTAATCGAACCTTGTAATCGTCTAGGGTATCATCGACCGAAAAGAAGGTTTTACATTGAAGTAACCATTGTTTCACACCATCACCATTGAAGCGAGGAAAATCCAACCTAGCGAGCCGAGTATTACAAACATAAGGGTGAGATTGATTACCATTATTGGAGAAAGGATGGGTTTCACGGTTACTGATCATCTCCTCAAGACTGTTCTTCAAAGATGTACTAATGTTCATGAAGCGAGTCTCCAACAAAGTTCCCAACTCCAAGAAACGAGACTCCATTGAAGTTTTGAAATTGTCAAAATCATCACGAACAAAGCATGTGTTGGCAACCATTACAAAGACGTGGGTGGAAGGTCTCCTTCTGATAGATGTGGTTCTTCTAGGAAGACTAAAAATCTCGAACAAGAACCCGAAGGGTAGAGAATCTAGAGAATTAGAATGGAATCCAAGAATATATTGACTTGGAAGATTGTGAGATTTTTTATTAAATGCATTACTACTAAATTACAATATACAATTTGTTTATACAACAGCTAACAAAGTTAACTAACTATCTGTAAACTAACAAAATTAACTAATTCCTTATAACATCATGTAACATGCCGCACAAGAAACCAAAGAAATTGAAAAGAAAAAATAAAATGAAAAACCTGAATATAAAAGTGAATAATAATAACAATAATAATAATAATAATATTATTATTATTATTTTCGTAATTTTAAATAATTATTTTATTTTATTTTAATATAATTTTTACTATTCATATTTAAATTTATTTATACTTTTTTTTTCAAAATTAAAATAATAATCATATAATTTTATTTATTAAAATATTTTTTTAATATATCATATCAATTATATTATACACAAATTGTGATATTAAATTCATTCAAATTATATCATATTTTCTTAATTTAAATAATTATATTAAGTCTATTTTCTCAAATCCATTTATAAATTCAAGATTGTCCTCAATGTTTAATTCCTCTAAACTATTTTTATCTTTTATAAACTAATTTTAAGTTGTGAAAAAAATATTTTGATTTTTTAAAATTTTCTGTCTAATAATTAATAGGGAGGTTTTATTTCAACCGGCCGTAATTAGCTTTGATTAAAATCAAAACGACATATTTATAATGTCGTTTTATCGTCTCACCGAACTACACTGTTGTCTCGGCAACCGTGGAAAGGGGCAGTGCAGTTCTAAGGTGAGTTTTGCTTCTTCGTTCTGTAGTTCAATTTTGGAAATAACTAAAGAAACAAACAGCAAGCTTTGTAAGATTGAATTTTTTTCTTGAACTCACAACAAAATTTTCGTTTGGCTTGTAAACTTGAAATATTTCTCACTTCACTGTGACACTCTAATTTCATCACACTTTGAACAGTTTTATTTATTTATTAAGTTCAATTTGACAAAATGCGTTGTGTTAAGTTCAACTGTTATTCGAGTGTATCTGTGATGGTTCTTTATGTGAGTGCTTGTGAGGGTTTGTGGATGATGTATTGCACCATCTTTTATTATTCTTAGTCTCTCCTCTGTTATGGAATTTTCATTGTTCGTTTGTTTGCTCTTACAATTTGCAGCTTCAATCTTGGGAAATTGATGATGGGCCATCTTGTAAATCATCTGCATGGAACTGTTCTCTCCAACAAATTATATTTCAGTGACTTTCCCAAGTTGTTTAAACAAATAAGATATGCTCATACTGGAAAATTTTCCAAGTTTCTTGAGTTTAATGGAGCCCCACTGCCTTTGCAAGGTTGTCTTAATGACCATAAGGTGAGATACTTAACAGGTCCTTTTTGTGCCACAATATTTTCTTCTGAATCTGATGATATTTCAGCATTCTAGGATTCAGTTTGTTATAATAAATGCCTTACTCGATTAATACAATAAATATGCTTCTCGAGGAGTGCCAGTATTTTCTTGGCTATGATAAGTTGTAACTGATAACTATGTAGGAAGGGAAAGAGAGGGAGAGAGGTTGAAAGTCAGGTAGAAAGAGAGAAAGTAACTGCAAAAATCCTGGAGGCACACACTAACTGTCATTATTATGTCTTTTCTTGGGTGCTCTAATAGAGGTTGTTGGATATCTATGGATGATGATATGAGCTCATACTTTTCTTTTATAGAACATAGGTATGCAAAGATATCTCTATATAAATTGTAAGTTTTACTAGGTTGCCATCCCAAGTTATATCAATTCTTTGCAGCATGCCCAAAATATAATTAAAATTAAAATAAAAAATACAAAACATATTAGAGAGACTATAGTAAAACCCACTCAAGTACAAAACCTATGAAAGTTAGATTAAACCTATCCCCATAGAATTCATAAATAATCCGGAATGGCATCTCATCACATACTAACTACACTATATTTTAAACTTATTTCGGAGAAACTTAAAGTTTCTTTTACTCACATGCATTTTTTCTCTTACCAACTCTCCTAAATATACAAGAACAAGCCCTGACGTATAGGTCATAACATACATAACTTGACCCTGTCGCAAAAACACATTGGAGTTTTAACATTTTTTGAAGTCCCATATCAACTAGAGATAAGACTAGTTTATAGTATATATGTGGGTGCATTTCTTAAAGTTCACTTCTTAACATGGTAACAGAGTTAGGTTAAAGCCTATTCTAGTAAGATTTATGTTTGTTGGGCATAACATTTCACCCGTTATTGGTTCCATCGAACCATCCATTAATGTCTAGTCTCACGCTCAAGTTGTATATACCTCAACCCATCGAACCATCCATTAATGTCTAGTCCCATGCTCAAGTTGTATATACCTCAACATGAGAGGAGTGTGTTAGAAGTCCTACATTGACTAGAAATAAGGTCAGTTTATAATATATATATATATATATGTGTGTGTGTGTGTGTGTGTGTGTGTGTGTGTGTGTGTGAGTGCAAACTTTGTCCTGCAAGCCGATTTTGTGGGATTAAGTTAGGCTTAAAGTCCACTTCTTAACAAACATAAAGTTCGGATAAAGCATAGCCTTTCAAGTCTTGTGTTGAAACTCACTTTAGTTATGAAGAACAGTTACAAGGAATGAATTCCTCCTATGTCCTAATCACTTGGCCACATAGGTTTTGATATTGCAAGGACCAATATTAGTTTGTTAGGATCTTAACTTTCTCCATTCAACGTAGTATGAGTTGTGTTTTTGTCTTGACGAAATAAAAAAATTACTAACATAAAATCAATCTTGGTTATTGTATACTTTTTTAACAGCATTATTTGTTGTTTATTTTGTTTTGGCCCTAAATTTTATGGTTTTACTGTTAGATTTACTTTAGTAATGGTGGAGAGTTGAATGGTATTCCTCATATACAAACTCTTAGAGAATTTCCTAGGGAGGAGCTTTTCGGAAAAGTTGTCATGGTCAGATTTGATTCTAACATATTAGTCAAGAGAGAGTGCGACAAGAAGAATGAATCAGATTCTAATGCAGTATATACAATTAAATATTTGCATAAAGCTGGGGCAAATGTCATCTTGGTCAGTGATTGGAATATGAATATTCCAGAACTTCACACAGATTCAGTTACAGGTACTTTCTTAAAGGCTTTTTGTTCAATCCTTGTCGCTAGTTGCCATGTTTAACTATTTTGTCATCAATTGAACTGCTTATAGCAATTCTAGTTTTATTAATGGGAGGAAAGACAGAATAAACTTACTAAAAAGAAACTTTAAACTATGTGGGCAATGGAATTAATAAATGTCATCTTTTATGTAAGGAAGCTTCCATATTGGATGATTGATAATCTCTTGCTGTAGATTTCTTATCAGAAGTTCTTCAAATACAAATTGTTCCACTGCATGCCATGTATTTTAAGAAGCAAGCAAAGATGAATACCCATGAGAAAGAGAATATCCATCTTCTTGAGAATCTTTCTAATTTCAAAGAGGAAGTTGCTAATAGTTTGGAGTTTTCTAGAATATTATCATCAGGAGTTGATATCTTTGTCAACGACTCCTTCTCCAACTGTCATAAAGTTTTAGCCTCTACTGTTGGTGTTACCCGTTTCTGCTACGCCTGTATAGCTGGTTTTCACTTTGAGGAGAGGCTTGATCAACTGAAGAATCTTGCAGAAGCCAGCACAAAGCCATATGTAGCAATTGTATGTCCCTTTTGCTGTTAATGTCATTTGTTATAATCAATAGCTTTTACATTCAAGAAAGTCTCAAGTATTTTTATTGATAAATTTGTTCACTGTTTGTTTCTCTTACAATCCAGATTGGAGGGGGTAATCTATATGATAAAGCAGCTTCTTTTCAGTTCTTAGCTTCCAGATGCCAAGTGTTTGTTTTTGTGGGCATGATGTCATTTCAAGTAATGCACGCATTAGGAGTATCAATTCCGTGTGATTTAGTGGACCGTCAAGCGGTTAATGAAGCTCTAGATATAGTGAGACTTGCTCAAGATAGAAACGTGCAGCTTCTGTATCCAAAAGATTTTTGGTGCCAGAAAAAGAGTGATCCAAAGCAACTGCAATTATTTCCTTCTCATGGAATTTTGGATGGTGTGCTATTCTTCAAATTGATAGGAGATTGTGTTGTGCTACTTAGATATTCATTTAGATATTACTTGTGTTCAGCACATAAAACTAATGCAGATTTGATTTTGATCTAGATTGGGTACCTGTGGACCTAGGACCTGCATCATTGGATGAAATCGACTATACACTTACAACTTGTAAGGTACATTAGTAATTTGTTTATACATAGGCATCAAGCATAAACTACAATTGGTTTATTTTCTTAATATATATTAAAGAATCTTTAGATAACTATGGAATTGGGATTGATTTAACATTTCTTCTCTGGAAATCTTTTATTAAAATAGGCATTTGATTCTATAATCTTTTCTGCTAATTTTAGTTTGAATTTGTGCATGTAATCAATATCATGCAATGACTTTAGGTGTTGATAATGGATAACAGGTTTTTCATTCTAAGAAAATGTATTATCTATCGATTTTGAAATGTAACAAGGAATTACATAACATTTTTCTTTGAATCCATTGCAGAAAATAATTTGGATTGGTCCTGTGAAATTTGTTTATTCAAGTGAATACACCAACGGGGCTTCTAAATTGGCAAGAATTCTAGACAAACTAGGCCAAAACAACTGTGAAATAACAGTTGTTGGGACTATGGCAAGCAAACTAGTGAGACGGGAAAAAAGTTCATTGTCCTTTATAAATATCATTGAGGATGCTTCTGTTGTATGGGAATTTCTCAAAGGAAGAAAGCTCCCTGGTGTTATGGCTGTCGACAGGGTATGCCTTGATAAGCACTATTTTTTATACCCTCTTCCACTAAATATTTCAGGATAATAATTCAATGTATGCTCAAAATATTTTAATTATCAAAACTACCTTGCATGTCTCTTGAACTTGCATTGTTAGGATTTTGCCGCTGGAATTTATGGAGATGACTCTAGTTTCTTGAGATGATGTAATTTATATCATTATTTTTGTGAACTTTTTCTAACAAAATAAAACATTGCCGTCGGAGTCTATTATTTTAGATACTGGGCAGAGGAAACCAATATATATGAATGTTCCTTAAAAGCAAATATATTTTGTTGTTTAAATTTGACAAATAGATGAATTAATAAAAACACTATATTGGACAAAATTTGGTGTACAACATATTTTTAAATGCATTTAAGTGATAGATGAATTAATAAAAACATAATTCTTTTCCACAGCATGTTGGAATTGTTAGGAACCAAAAGCAGAAATCGTAGCACAATATCACTTTCTCTATTACAAATAGTGTGACTGAAAGGAATAATATATCTTCACAACAGTTACTGCAATCAAAGAAACATTACAAAATTACCCTAAAAAAAGCACTCTAAAAAAACCAGATTCATAGATGCTAGAAAACAAAAGCTAAAAGAATCCCAATTACCATTAGGACCTACTTATTAGGTCTTACTCCTGAACCGCATAACTAACTAACTAACTAACTACCCTGTTCTAACTAATTATAGTTTAGTCCCTTCCTTCTATAATAGACCTAGAAAGGTTGTTCCCCTTTCTTCTTAGTCCTAGCGCCACTCATAACAAGAAGGGGTACTCATGGTTAAGAATCCATTGGTGGAGTAGTGTACCAATGTGGAAGGGACTCACCCTTGAAGGAGGAGAGTGTTAGAATTCCAAGTGAGTCTAAGTCTCACATTGGATAGAAATGAAAAAATAGAGCACCATATACACATGACGACCTATTAATCCATTGCCTTAAGGTTTTGGGTAGAGAGTGGTGGCAATCTCTTATGTGGTTGGGTTCGGGTCTCATTGGTGTTGTATCTTCCTAGTGAACCTCCTCCTCTATAAAATTAACGAAGTGAGGTTCTCTCAAACAATCTTTGGGTCATATGTTGTAACATTCTAAGCCATTTCTATGCCTAGGTGCAGAATTGGAAATAAAGCAATAACGATAAGATTTGGATAAGCAAAAAAGGGAAAAAGGGAGACCTCAGACATAACAAGTAGCATCACTGGTCACCATGGAGGGCAGCCAGCCACATCTACCCTGCCCATGCCTCCTCCACTTACTAAAGACTATATTCTAGAAGTATATCTAGAACAATTGCTAGATACTAGAAAGACAACTCAAGGTTACATAGAAGTTCTTATCAAATGGAAACATCTTTCAGATATTGAGAATGGTTGGGAATTTGCTGCCTGCATTCATAAAGAATTTCTAGAATTTCACCTTGAGGACAAGGTGAATCTTGATGGAGGGAGTATTGATAGGTTTGTTACAGTTTACAAAAGAAAGAAAAAGGAAGATAGTTAGTACAATTGTAATTACATAACTGTAACAAACTATTATAAATAGTCTTATTAGGAGGTGACTAGGGAGTTTTTTGGGGGAGGAAAGGAAGGAAAAGTTCAGGATTATTGTGGAGAGTGAGGTTCTCTCAAACAACCTCTGGGGAAAATATGTTGTAACATTCTAAGCCATTTCTATGTCTATTACATTGGTAGTTGCAGAATTGAAAATAAAGCAATAAAGATTTACAAGACAGAGTCTTGTTTCCAGTTGTACTTTTCGTGGTTCTATCGGAGTTTTTCATTTAATTTTTAACTCAAAAATTAAATATAGAGCGAGCATTTATAGAAGCTTCCCTTAGGGTCGGTTGTGCAAAGGCTGAAACAGAGAAGCAAGTCTTAGCAAAGAACAGAATATTCTCCAATACCAAGAATTGAAAATAGAAGAAAATAGATTTTTTTGATAGAATGAAAGATCAATAAATAGGAGAGCGCTCTCTCCTCCAAGGGCTTTCTCTTCACATTTGATTTCTCCTTTCACAAAGAGCTAATGCTCAATCTACAAAAGTGAAGAACTTCCTCTCTTTCTCCATACATCCTACTGTTTGTTTAAGTCATCAACCCCCAACGAACTATCAATATCCTAACTATATTAACTAACTAGTTTCGTAACAGAATGTAACTAACAAATAGGAATTAGGAAGATGAGGTCAATATTGATATTTTAACATGAATGCAGTTAACTTACAGTATTTCGTATAATCATGCTGATGAAACTGATCTTGCTTTAAGCAACTTAAAGTGTCTAAACATTATGCATGATTGATATTATTACTGCTTATGGTAGTTACATGTTTCAGGGATATCCTTTTGAGATGAACTGGAGCAGCATTTATTCTGACCCAACTCAGTCTCTGGTTGTTGATATTGGAAGTGGTATTTTTTTTTAATTAATGTTCATTATGCTTGTAGCTTATAAAATTTTGCAACTAGAAATATAGCCTAAAGTTCTCATGCACTATAAAACATATTAACAGTTGATGTGAATGCATTGTCATTAGATAAATTTTTCTGTTAAGTTTAACCTAAAATCCTTGTAAAAAATTCCCAAATTCTGTAGCAGAAGAAGATGGAGCATGGGACTCAGAGACAGTAGATTAAATACAAAACTTGTGGTACTGGTTTTTCCCTGATATAGTTTGCTCTTATTTACAGGGAATGGGCTTTTCCTTCTTGAAATGGCTAGAAGGAGGCAAGATTTAAACTTCCTCGGTTTGGAGATCAATGAAAAGGTTCCCTACTCGTCATGTCCTCTTCTCTCTCTTCTACCTTGTTTTCTATTTTCCATACTAGGCTTTTACTTAATAATTTTCTTTTCTTCCTGTTAACATCTTTTTCAGCTTGTCTTACGCTGCCAGAAATCTATTCATCAATATGGCATAAAGAATGGGTAATTATGTTGCTTTCATTGTACAAATTGATGCAGCATCTTCTTTTTTATTGGATTCAATGAATTTAAAGTTTATCTTAGTTCAACACCATGGAATGACACAAGAATATTCTGAACTTATTATAAGCACCATGCACTTATGATCGATCATGTGACTAATTAGAGTTCCTTCGAGGTTGAAATTTAATTCCTTTTTAAACTTTCTTAGCTTCGGTTTCCTGTTTTCTCTATTCTAGGTACTTTGTTGCTACCAATGCAACATCAACATTCCGTTCTATTGTTTCTACTTACCCAGGAGAATTAGTTCTTGTCTCAATACAGGTCAATAAATTAAATTTTGTTATATTTTGAATTATTACATTACGTTGAGCGTTGTGGGCCTGTTCTTTCCTATTGATTCTACTATGTGTGCACACTTCTATTGAGTGTTGATGCGCATGAATTGCTATCATTGCACCAATGAACGAATTTGCCACATGCTGGCCCTGCTAAGTAAGCGCTATAAATGGAGAAACCAGAAATAAAGATTTTGTAGGGTCTATAGTAAATAGGACAGTTATTGTAATAGTTTTTGACAATTCTGTAATCAGTTTGACAGTTTTGAATATTTTATTAGGGCCAACCATAACTGCCTAGGCAGTTATGATAACAGCAGGAAAATAGAGAAAGGGAGGGAAAAGGAAGATTAGACTGGAGAGAAAATCTGGAAAGGGAGAGACCAAGCTCTTGGTAACTTGGAAGATGTGTATTGTCCTAAGTGTTGTTCTACTTCAGTTTTCTGTTGTGTTATGTGTAATCTAGTAAATTATAGACCAAATCTTGTGATAGCAATTCAATACAATTTTTGTACGAGTTGGTTTCTATCAAATGGTATCAGAGCTTTACGTTCTTGGAGACCATCCATGGTGACAACATGAAGCATGGAATTCAAGGGTGGAAGCACTGTAAAGGGGGTTGGAAGGCTTGTTGACAATGCGGGAGCCAATAGTGAAAAATGCTGAACAATTAAATGAAGTGTAGGCATCCATACGTGAAGTATGTGCGAGACAAGAGGAAGAGAACATCGATGGCAGCCAACCATTTCATATACGTGGCACGCAAGGGAGCCTTTCGTGTGGATGATACAACATCAATAGGTGGTGGGAATTTACAGATACCGCATTTTGATGGTGAGGATGCATTTGGATAGATAACCTGAGTAGAGCCATATTTTGACTTAAAAGGGCTGATAGAAGAGTAGAAATTACAGGCAATAATGGTGGCCATGGAAGGGAAGGCACTAACTTGGTATCAATGGTGGGAGTTTTCAGAGCACTAACCAACTTGGGAGGATTTCAGGGCAGCGGTTATTAGATGCTTCCAACCCAACATGTTTGAAAATCCTTTTGAATTGTTATTGAGCCTAAAGAAAACAAGCTCAGGGGAGGAATATCAAGAGAAGTTTGAACTCTATGCTGGTCCATTAAAGAATGCAGAACCAGAGTACTCGCAGGGCATTTTTTTGAATGGGCTCAATGAATTAATTAAAGCAAAACTTAAACTCTACCCAACAGAGAGTTTGGCTGATTTAGTGGATTGCCCACAATGGGTTGATGAGAAGAATCAAGACCAAGAGAGGGAGCATTACTGGTAGTAGGTTGAGTATGCCAACTCGAACATCTAATAACAATAGCACGGTCATGAGGGAATCGGGAGTGAAGCATCATACCACAATGTTCAGCATAGAAAACTCTCAAGGAGAGGGAATTGCAGTAAAAATTTCTACTACCTTCCAAGGACGAAGCTTTAGGAGGCTCATTGATGCAAAACTCCAAGATTGAGATTGACTGTTATTTCATTCGAGAGAAGATTCTATTTAGAGACATCAAGACTGAGTTTGTCAACTCAAATTATCAGTTAGCAGATACTTGCACTAAGTCTTTAGGGGAACTGAGAATTGATTATATTTGTAACAAGCTTGATAAATACAATTTATATGCACAAGTTTGAAGGGAAGTATTAGATATATGGTGTTTTATGTTAATTAGGAAAACATAGTCCCCATGTTAATTATGTTATTTTTACATATTCATTTGTATTTGGGCTTAGCCTACACTCACATTATTATAAATACATTACCTATGTGTATTTTCTACACAAGGAAGATTAATCTTATACCTAGTTTTACTGTATTTAATATGTTGCTTTATTTCAATTTATGTGTTATGTTTAAACTGGTAAATTATAGACCAGATCTTGTGACAGTAATTTAATACAATTTCTATACTAGTTGGTTTCTATCAATTGACCACCTTATTTGACATCATTCATCTTGAGGCATTTTATTTATACACACTATTATCACCAATAAGCAATTTCTTTGGCACAACTAATTGTTTAGCAGTCAGCAAGCTACTGTAGGGATGCACTGATGCCGTTGTCATTGCTGCCAATTCTCTGCTGCAACCTAACTAGTTTCTGTGATGGAAAGTTGTCTTAGTTGCAGTCATTCCTAACCCACCTTAGTTGTGATCTTTTTGGAGCTGTCTTAATTGTAGGCTCAAGGATGATGATTTTATCTCACATTGACTAGAAATGTGACTTAAATAGAACTTATGAAGCTTTTTCGGTTCTCACCTTACTAACTAATTTTTAAGGGTTCATTTAGCTAAATCCAAATCCTTTTAGAGTCTTCTCCCTACATTATTTTCACGACCATCACTAGAAGTTTCATGGAAGCTTTGATCATTCTCTGCATATTAGACTGACTGAGACTTGCATACAGTAAAATAACTACAGGACAAATTTTGAACCATTGTTTGGTGAGACATATAACTCTTAGTTATATCTGCAAGCCTGATCATTCTAGTAATATTACTGCTTAAGCCAAAATTATAATAGCTATTATTTGTGACCTGATTTTGCAATTTTTCCTGTTCATATTTTCTCACAGAATATAAAAAGTTCATTGTTTGATGTGACAACCTTCCTATATGATTCGTTAACATTTGAGAAAATTTGCTATCACAATAAGAACTAAATTTTTTTGGAAGGACAAATTTTAGGGGGCTCCAAACTTATTCCTTATGGTAAATGAGGTTCTATGAATTTAAAGCAAAATAGTGGTAATCACATTTTCTGTTAATTTTCTTCTTTTCTCCGTCGACTGCTTAGCCTTAATCTCTATTCTGGCTTTATTTTCTGCAGTGTCCAAACCCCGATTTCAATAAGCCTGAGCACAGATGGAGGATGCTTCAGAGATCTTTAATTGAAGCAGTAGTGGATCTTCTAGCACCCAATGGGAAGGTAATTAGACTTTGAAGGAGTTCTACTAGTATTTGCTCAATCAATGTGCAGTTCATGGTCAGGTCTTCCCCATTAATCCAAAAAACACAATTTCTCATCAGATCTGAGTGGGAAGCCAGACCCTTACAAAAAAATTAGAAAAGTATTTGTTTTATCAGTATTATATTTACTGTGCCTTTTTGACATTTTGTTGTCCTGAGTTGTGACTTTACTTGAATTGTTTGAAAAGTTTGAGTTTGTTAATACTGAGGCTTACGTAAACTATTGACATTGACCAGATCTATCTGCAATCTGATGTAGAAGCCGTGGCAATAAGAATGAAAGAACAATTTTTGAGATATGGCAAGAGTAAGCTTGATTTGGAATATGGACAAAGTGAGTGGCTTGAGGAAAACCCATTTGGAGTAAGATCAGATTGGGAAAAACATGTTTTAGAGCGTCAGGCCCCGATGTACAGGATGATGTTTTCTAAATCATCTGGTATATGGGAAGTTTAGAGTTGCTAAGGATGTAATCCAGAAATCTGGCTGATACATCAATTCTTCAAAGGGTTACTAATAATTTGCAGAATCTATCACACAGCTAATGATTTCTCCATGCCGGGGCTGTGATGTATTTGTAGGTAATAGGAGCATTAAACATTTCCCTTTCAATTTTGTCTTGAATAGATAGTGAATTTCGTTCCTAAAATTTCATCTTGTTATTGTATTAGTTCTTGAAACTAAGAAAAACTCAAATAAGTAATTGAAATATTTGAGTTTTATTTAAGTTCCTAAAGTTAACTCTCTTTTTTGTCATTTTGATCCTTAGATCCATGACTGAAGTGATAATAATATGTTCTGAGATCAAAATAAAAAGAGAGATTAATTTGGGAAATTTAAATAAAACCTTTAAACAATTCAGTGACTTGTTTGAGTTTTCCTTATTTTCAGGAATGAGTGACAGTGAGATACAATTTCAGATACTAAATTGGTAATTTAACCCTTTTATCTTTGATATGAACTAATAACTAATTCATTCGTCTCAAGTATTCTTCCAGCTTTTTCAGGGATGACCATCCTAACAGTTTGGAGAATGCAGTTGAAAATTATTGATGAGAAAAGTCCAATGTTTCATAAGGGATTCCAATGTTGTGGAAAATATGATTTACAATGTGCATATGATTCATTAACTCCAAGGTATTCCCAGGGACTCGTTTGAAAGATTGGCACTGAAATCAAAGCTGTAGTTCAGAGGACCAAGATTAGCATTGTTCATGTTTGTAAAGAAGTTATACGAAAATTATAAAATCATATTTTCTGTTCATGGCATTATGGTATGATCTTGCACGCAGGGACAGGTTCTTATGGTCTGAAAGATACAAATTCGTGAAGGGAATACAACAAACAAATGCTTTTAGATGACAGAGGTTATGAAAAAAAATATAAAAAGGAGAAATTTTTTTTTAATTTTTATGTATTCTCTCAATAAAAAAAAAATCGTTTAGACATGAGTTTTAAAATAATTATTATTAAATTAACAAATCAGCATATAAGTTTTTAAAATTTTTGGAAATTTTATGATTTATTTCTAATCTTGTAAATAATTTATAATTGAGCACAATTTCTCTAACTTACTTTTAAATCTACTAAATCAATCTTATAACTTCTAAGTGTTAGTGGTAGAAATTAAACTTACAATCTCTCTCATCTAATCTTTCAACTTTACCATTATGTAATGACCTAATTTCTAACAATTTAAAATTATTTTTTTACTTATAACATAAATAAGAACACTTCTTGACATCATGGTCATTAAGATCCTATTCCAAAAAAAAAAATTAAATAATTAATAATTTCAATAATTTAATTTTACAGTTTTGAAATATAAAAAATATTTGGATATTAAGAGCTTCATAAATAACTTTTATTTTATATTGTTGTGATATTGTAAAGGGAGGAACATAAAACATGCTGTAAAAAAAAAAAGCCTTAAAAGAGGCACTTTTTCTACCTTTGTTTTTATTTTTATTGGAACTTGCCAATGTCATATAAGCATAAAATAATGAAGATTTTTTTATTAGGTAGTTCTTCCTGCACCCATCAAACTTCTTCGAATACCTATTAAACAGGATATTTCTTTCCAGAACATGCTAAACTAACCCGGAAATATTTTTTTCAGAAGCATTATTCTGGATTAAAATTTTCAAAAGCATTCGATGGGTTGTAGGAAAATATTTGATAAGGCGTAGAAAGAAATAACCTTTATTTTAGATGGATAAAATTAAATTCATCTAATAAACTATTAATGATAGACCAAAATTATCCAACCATTCAAGAACCAAGGGTATTGCATCCTGTACTCATTAATCACTAACAGCCCCCTTATAATAAGAAAATACTTAAATACTCTTTACCATTAAATCACACTATCACAGACATGACTTTCTATGGTCGCTACCATCTCCATCATCACCACCGTTGTAGGGGAAGAAAAGAGAAAGTGCGGAAAAAAATCATTTCAAAAAGCTCTTTCCAGAACAAATTTCATGTAGGATTGCTCTACAAAGCTCATTCCAGAGAATTATATGCTTTCCAGAAAGTTCGTTCCCGAAGTCCTATTTTAGAAATTTCGGAAAGTTCTGTAACAGGTAATCCAAAAATCATTCTTACAGATGACAAAATTATCAAAAATTTGGGGGTGCAAAAAGAAATTATGGAGGTGCATGTAGTGAAACACCAAGAACCAAATCTTGAAAATAAAAGAAACAGTGACATGCTACTTCTGTACAAGTGTTCAGGGAATTTGGTCCACTTATCAACGCAAGGGCTGATGGTGTATATATATATATATATATATATATATATATATATATATATATATATATATATATATATATATATATATATATATATAATAAACTCAGTGCACCTTTCAAATTCTAAAGTCATCCTGATATGTTTTACTTTTCTAGTTATGTTTCGAAATCCATAGAAAGAATTTCCTTTTCTAACTGCATCCAAATGTTTGGTCAATAGCTATTAAAATGAGGCCAATAAAGAAATATTTAGATATGTTGTATGAATTTACAAATTCATCTATTTTATATATAATAAGACATAAGTCCTGACATAAAAGACATCTCCACAACACTATTTTGATATACCAAATAATGTTTTATCGTGTTTAACAATATTATCTGGGGTAGAACAATTATAAGATGATATCTAACACATTACAAGACCTTAACAAAACTTAGACGAAGTTGTTGAAGATTGGACAAAACACTAGATGCATATCAAACAAAAATTGATCCTGGTCTTTTGCAGTTTTAGAAGAAGATACAAGACAAAGACTACAAGTGTGCACACTAGGGTATCATTATGATGAAAGAACATCTAAAAATTATAAGTAATTTAAAAATCCCCAAAATCATTTTGACATAGCATACCAATCATCAACGTTTGTAGTTTGTATGCTTAACATGGTACTCTCAAGAAGACAGAAGCAACATACAGATACAAAAAATTCTCTGATACAATTTTCAAAGCAACAACAATAGGTGTTAGCAAAAATTTAATCATAATTCTAAAAAGGTAATGACAGTAAGACAAGCTATAATGGAAAGCTTCTCCAGCAGAAATTATTGATGAATTGAACGTATTAAGTCCAATATATAAACACTTTATGTAAATGTTTCATGTGAGAGAAAATAAAAAACCTCAAATGCTTAGAATACACCTTTGGAAATTCCACTCTAGAACAATGAGTATTCCTGTCTTAAAACGTTTTCCCTTGTAAACTAACAACTTATTATTGTAAAACTGCGAAATAACTTTATGTATGTCATCACAAGTTTCACTATATACTTGTACTCAATTTCAGGACAAATTTAGTTTATAGTAAAATGTCTTGATACACTCAATTTAAATAAAAAATGACAATAATAGTACTTATATACAACCAAGTTAAACTATAGTTAATAAAAGAAAAGACATGCGAACATAACCTGAATTAAATGAAATGGTGTAAAAGCGGTATATGGTAGACAAATAACAAAAATATAACTTCATTAAAGTACACTGACTACGCTTATCTAATTAAAATACACTAACATTGTCATCTAAATGATGGATTGTAAATAAAATAAAAAATTTTAGCCTTATAATATGTTGTTTAGCAGCATAAAAAAGTTTTCATATTTAAATTACATAAAATGTCTGAAAATGTCTTGAAACAGCAAGAGTAGTTTATTTTGGGGAAAAAACACAACTTAAAAGCCTCTAAAAAGATATGGAGTCCAAAATACCTCTATCCAATAGATTACAAGTTAGAAATGGTATTGCTAACCACAATCAAAAGGTCATTTCACAAGACTTCAGTAAGGTAGATATTTGCATGCATCAAAACCAAAATCGACCCACTCAAAGAAATCATGAGTAAATTCAGATGTTATCATGTGAACTTATTTTGAAAGTGCTATTTTGGTTCTTTGGAAGCTTTATCTTATTTTTTTTATACAGAAAAATAAAATAAAAAATCCATTGCATGAACCAAGGCAGAGGAAACTCGAAGATATATCAATACAGAATGCATCTAGCTTCACTGCCCCCAATGAAAAATACTTGAATGACCTTGTACCTAGAAAAAGAAGAGAAAACCTTACAGACCTAAATCATGTTTACAAGTTTCCATTGCAACATTGTACCTTCCCAATGATTATCAATTAAATTCTAACCAACAGGAAAGGTACCATTTTAGCATCAGATAACAAAAACAAATTAGTTACATGTTGAAGGTCGTGGTTTGGGAGGCATATAATAAGAATTACCACAATCAATTGGAGTTTGCATAAGAGGATTCCACCGGTCAAATATTATCCGACCACCTCTACCCATTCGCCCACGAAATCTATACGATGGCGATGACACCCCATTTGTTGCTATAGAATCTGGTGGCATAATGCCTGCCATGGCCAACTTATCTGGAAGTAGAGGTTTAGTGAACAATAAAACTGGCTCAAGTGGATCCTGCATAATCCCATGTCACACAACAACTCATCAACAACCATGCTGAACTACGAGGACATGTATAGAAATGGAAGGGGAAGAGAACACTTCACAAAGGCAAATTGTATTTGTACCACAACTAGTACAACAAACTTAACAACAGAAATACAAAATGTAATGAATGATATGTGATAGAGAGATAAACACAAAACGGGTTAGCATATAAAATGTTGAGTTGTACTTTAAAAACAATGTAGTGAAATGGGTAATTCATGGCCATGCAATCATACATAGGTGCTCGAAATTGAATTAATTACATAAATCTATAATTTCATTATTCATTTAGGACTATACGTCAAGAGTTGCTCTTCTTGTGCACTCACATGATACAATTCTTTCTAGATAGATGGTTAGTTAGATAATGAAATAAATACCAGTTTATGAGGCCATCCATGCGGGACATATCTCCTCCTAAACTCTTGCTTTGTGCTAGCTGTAGTAACCATGGGCAGGTTGGTGTCATGGGAAGGCAAACTCTGTACTGCAGCAGATCGTGTTCGAGGAAGGCGGTTTGTCATAACATCATCAGAATCGAAATATTCTTCTTCACTTGAAACAAACTTGGAAGAGAAGGCAGTAAAGCCAGAGAGTGCCAAGTTGTCTTCCAAAAATTCAGTTTCATGCTGAAATAGAAAACCACACATTGGTTCATAGGTACAAAAAATCTACCTCACAATGCATTTTATGACAAGCCAAAGAAACAATATCCAAAGTACACAGCGCTAATAAATTATAAAATGGACAGCAAGGTGCATCAAATTGCATAGTTATATACAAATTCTTACGTTCTTTTAGCCTTCTTAGTCAACCACTAAGAACTAGAACATGGAGTTTGCTTATTACAACTCTTATTAGCAGATACTATACTTAATTCAGATAGCCAAAAAAACAAACGAGTAAATAAATTCCTATTGTTTTTCAATATATAAAAAAAGGTTTTGTATTCCAGAGAAAAAATCAATCCAGTCGAGATTCCATTCAAAAAGGGGAATTAGCACTAATGATCAGCTCTAAATTGTCAGAAGATTGAAGACAATAAACATTCAAGAGAACATCCATACCTTGTACTTCATTTGCATCCTCTGCAGTGTAACTTCACTCTCCATTACTTCTCTTTTTTTCTCCTCCCTCTGGTCATGATTGTATTCAACACAATAAGATTGAAAACAAAAAGGATAGAAATGTGGAATAACACTCAAAAATAACTTGGAAGTCACACCTTGATCAAAGCTTCCAACAAGCTCTTAGCTTGGTCAAGGTTGCGCCTGACCTGTTTGCAGTCAAAGCTTCAGATATGTTTTCAAGTACTATAAATTGCATGAGAAACACTCTAATCCGAAAAAAAAAAGGGCTGTCTCCTCAGCAATTGATTACTTCAGAAAGACAATATGAATTATTAACATATTTTACATCAAAATTTCTAAAAAATAATGAAATGAACTAAAATCAAATCATTTTTAATTATAACTGACAATTATATAAAGAATAGCAGCAATATTGTATAAACAACAGATCTTCCATAATTCATATTGTCAAATTGTAAGAAATTAAAAAGTAGGTCTTCGGCTTAACTTGACTTTACAAAATTAACTTGAAAGATACACCCACTTTTATATCATAATTTAGTAATATCTCTAATTGATTTGGGATCTTCCATACACCCCTTCATATCAAAGACAAGACGATCTGAGCATAGAAATAGATATTTATGGGCAGTCTTATTGCAGATGACATGATAGATTCCATAAACCTTACTAGCATAGGTTCAGATGCTATATGTGAAAGTGAAATTTAAGTCTAACTCTATCTTATAAAACTAGTTTCAAGTTGGGGTTTGTATCTTTACATATTATAGTTTAGACATTGATGCATGATTTCCAACAGAAACCATAAGCTAAAACTTGTGCCTCCATTTCTAAATTATGTTTCTTTATCAAGTGAATTAGAAACTACTTCAACACCAGATTACTCAAAATCTCATTAATCTAGCTGCAAGTTGTCTTAGCCACTAAATGGATTTTTCATTAAAGTACATCATCAAAAGAAAATTCATGATAGTGACAGTTCAGTTAGATGAGAAATTTTGTTTACCAAACACTATGTTGCCTTTCAAACAATATCCAGCAAACAAAGCCACACACTAAATTAATGGTACATATCACTTAAATAGGTTCCTTTTCTCTGGTCAAATCAAGACCGTTCCAAGTGCCCACCATCTTATCAATTTGTTGTACTACAATGACAACAATCCTACTTACAACCACAAAAACTGATGGGTTTCAGAGTTATTACTTTTACAACATTCTTTTCTCAAAAGTTGAGCTCTTAACAGTGAATGAGAGAGATACAGTAAAAGATTAAAGATCATGCCAATGCAAAGATGATTTTACTAAACTTTCAAGTGAGGAAATATTGCTTTCACTCAACATATATACACGATTATAAGAATTCAGATTTCTGTATAATCATCAGGAGAAACTTGATTAGAACCACATGGAACACAGGTCACAAGTCTTTCAAGAAACTCAACATTCTCTGAAATAATAATTAGGGGAAAGAAACCTGTACTAATCCTTTAAAACCTTTTAAGACTCCCTTTCTTTGAAATAATAATTCATAGAGGAAGGGTAAACCACAAGTTCATAAAATCATTATCTCACACTTAACCAGACCAGCTAAAAAAGAGTAGATCCGAGTTCAATTTTACTAACACTAACAGAAGCCTAAGAATCATAATCAAATTTGAAGAGCTGACCTGGCGAAGCTTTTCAAATGACTGCACATTGTTCTCCCTTCTTTGCATCTGAAAAGAAAAATGTACGGGTGTAAGTCAACCTAAAACTATTTGAAGTCTTAAATAAACTCCTGCCTTTCAGGGAAAAGCATTTACCCAACAATGATGTACAATGAAAACATGTTCCAAGTTTTCCACCTACCCTTCTTGTGTGAAGCCTGTGGGCCTTCTCCCTTGGCCGAAAGACATTATATGGGTTGGTGTCGTTAACTGGTGGAGGTGGCTGTATGCAAAATGCAGTTCATCGAGTCAAAATTCGTCATAATGAATTTTAGGCAAACAAGCATAGATATAGGCCCACTACCCCTCCTCCGTGGGCAAAACAAATAAAAACAAAACACATCAATAACAATGTTAGCAGCAAACTACAGAGAAATATAACAGGAAAATAATATATTAATTATAATGTTCTAAAGTCTAACCTGCAAACGCCGCAAAACAGGCTTTTGCCACCGTTCTCGCTGCCGCCAAAAGCATGCAAACAAGGGAAAAGATATTTTTGTCATATACTGACTAATAAAAGCAAATAAAAAATTACCAACTATAATTTAGGTAGCATGAATACACAACACCATCATATACTTTGTAGCACAAGTTAGGCACTTTGGATCTATCATATAAAGTGACATAGGAATATACATAAATCAAATGGTTCAAGCTAGGTGATGGAGACATTTTCAAGTGTTCTTTTTCCTTTTTAAAGGTGGAATTCAAACGCAAAGGAAAATTTTCTTAAGAACAAAAAGATCCAATCCATCATTGTACAGAATATTGGGTAGAAAAGAGCAAACAGGTATATGCTTAGGGTTATTGATATAAAGAGGTTGTGGATAAGTGGATATAACTTTTGTCAAATGGCAGTGTGATGCCATCATGGCAGAATAGCGAGACAGTTTAGATTCCTTATGCCATTTTAAATGCATTACATTGCCATTTTCGGTGTCATCCACCATTTTCTGCTATTGCCATTGCCACATGGCCGTGGCAAACGGGTCATTTTTTAAACAATATTATAAAGCCCAACTAGAGTTTTTACAACCTTTTCTGTTAGCATTCTGTTCCGATAAACTCTGACAATCTTGTCGCACCACTTCCTGGAGGCAGCCACCAAGGTATCTTCTTTAATTATTCCCTTTCTTTTGCACCTGGAAGGATTACCTCAAGAGTATGCACCATTAGTTTCGGTCATTGAAAGCATATTCAAGATTGCTTCAACAACTTGAGGCTCTTATTGTGCATGAATCTCAGACCAATAGGTTTCAAAAACAATCCTTATCTTCCTATGTCAACTACCCTCAAGGTTACCTAACTTGTCCAATTATAGTTTATGTTGTTGAACATTTTGGTTGCTCTACTGGTGAATGATGCTTGTGGTAGCAGTAGCCATGCACGGAGATTGAGGTGACAACAACGGTGGTCATTGTGCCAATGGTTATGGAATAGGCCGTACTCTGAAATTTTCCAGAAAAGTCCCACTAATGCTACCTCCCTCTCTATACTTCACCTTTAACCAAGACCTGTATGTCTACCATGTCTTTAAATCTTCCTGTCTTCTCCAAACCACACACCTCAAAGTTTTGTCTACACCCTCACAGCAGCTTGTCCGTTCCTCTGAAAACTTCACAGTGCTCAAAATATTCCTTCACTGGTGAATGATGCTTGTGGTAGCAGTAGCCATGCACGGAGATTGAGGTGACAACAACGGTGGTCATTGTGCCAATGGTTATGGAATAGGCCGTACTCTGAAATTTTCCAGAAAAGTCCCACTAATGCTACCTCCCTCTCTATACTTCACCTTTAACCAAGACCTGTATGTCTACCATGTCTTTAAATCTTCCTGTCTTCTCCAAACCACACACCTCAAAGTTTTGTCTACACCCTCACAGCAGCTTGTCCGTTCCTCTGAAAACTTCACAGTGCTCAAAATATTCCTTCACCTCAGTCACCGAATCACAAACAGAGTCTAGCTCTTCATCCACTCTTATACACACTGAAACTAATCCCAGAACTGTAATAATCATTCCATGCAAACCAGGTCCAAGTCTGGATTTCATAATCCAGACTTCAACCTTCTCTATTTCCCACTCATAACTCCCCGGCCTTCTAATAGAACAACATTAGGGTGGTGTATAGGGGTATTTTGGGTTAAAGAAAATGCAAATGGGTCCACAAACAAATAGAAAGCTCGGTTGGTGGATAAGGGGTTTCATCAAGCCCATGGTTTTAATTTTAATGAAACATTTTCTTCTGTTATTAATCCTATTACTAACAGGTTCATCATCATCCTTGCACTTGCTAATAATTGGCAGTTATTCCACTTGGATGTGAATAACTCTTTCCTTAATGATTTTCTTAAAAGAAGTAATCTACATGATCAGCCCAGGATTTGAAGTTGGCGACAGATCTCTTGTTTGGAAGCTAAACTAGGCACTTTATGGCCTAAACAGGTACCAAGGCTGTGGTTTGACAGACTCAAGTTTACCCTCATTCAGTTTGGATTTCAATCTGGTAAATGTGATTCTCTCTGTTCAAATACAAGCATTAAACTCACTATTTTCATCCTGGTTTATGTGGATGATATTATCATTATTGGCAGCTCACCTCATCTAACCAGAAAATCAACAATCAACCTGACTAAAAAAATTTCTCTCAAACAGTTGGACTATCTGGACTATTTTTTTGCATTATGATCAAACATCTACCAAACATGTCTCCTTTTATGACTCAAAGAAAATACACAAAGACCTATAACACAGGACCAAACCGGTTGAAGCTCAACCAACCTATTTCTTCTCTCCTACAAGTTCTCTAAAACTGGTGGTAACTTGTTTCAGGATCCGACCCCATTATAGATATGTAGTTGGTGCCCTGCAGTAACTACTGTCAGAAGGCCTGAAGTGGGTTTTGAAGTTAACTAAATTTGCCAATTCATGGAAAACCCCATAAACTCTCAGAGTAGGTATCAAAAGAATTCTATCGTATCTTAAGGGCACTCTCTCTCATGATCTTCACATGCAACAACCAGCTGCTGTTTGCAGACTAATGGCCACAGCTATGTGTGATGCTGACTGGTCCTCTGACATTTATGTCAAAAGATCTACCTTTGGTTCTGCCTTCTACTTGGAACCTAACTTGATTACTTGGTGGTCAAGGAAACAACAGGTTACTGCCAGACCTGGCACAGAGACCGATCATTGCAGCATAGACTTAAGCTGAGTTGACTGGGGTTCAAGCTCTATTATAGGAACTTCAAGTTCCTTTCTTTACTCGTGTTTGACTATGTGATATTAAAAACGCAGTAGCTATAGCTTACAATCTTCTTTGCAGTCGGACTAAACACATAGAGACTCGTGTACTTTTTCTTCAAGAAAAAGTTCTATGGAAACAACATCAGATTTACCACATTCCAGCTTGGGATCAAATGGTCAAATGAGCTGACAGGGCCTCTCTCTCCAGCCAAAAGGCAAACTCAATGTGAAAGGGTTTTCTGAAAAATATTCACCTTCAGTTTGAGGGGGTGGGATTACAGCACAAATATGCATTTTTTATTCAGTTTTAAAACAGAATATTCTTTGTTGCCAGCTGTAGTAGTTTGTTAGTCTGTTATCACCCTTTGTACAGCTGCACCAATGAGAGAAGCCAATATAAATCCTGCCTCTGTATTCTGTTTGGTTGAATGAAATGAAAAAATCCATTCTCAGTTTAATTCTCTCTCTCTAAAATGCTCTAAGAATTAAAGATGGCAAAGAAAATTTTACACACAGGTATTGTCAAAACTTATTCCAATATTAACAAGAAAAGGTTGGATTGACGACACATGAGTATGAGTATGAGTAATATATAACTTTTCAAATCAAGGACAAGGATGAGGATGAATATGTACATATTTGTTCCATCCTCGCACACATGCTCATTTTAAATTTCTAAGGCATTTTTGGTCTATTTGGTACTTTACTTTGAAATTTATGCAATTATAATTATTTTCATTCTTATTTGGCATTGAAGAGAAGAATATGTATGTCTTTTGACATTGAATTCTTAATATGATTTTTCTTTGCTTGGATTTGTATTTACTATAGTTGTACAGACACGTGTACAACTACATCCAAAGGGATGGTGATGAGACAAATTTCATGCCCATCAAGTATTGTGGACAAGGATGGATATGAAATTTTATTTCAGGAACGAGGATGGGTATAGTCAACCCACACCCACTTCACCCGGTTTGTCGTCCCAACAAAGAATGTATGATGACCTGGTACAGTACAGATTCCATATTCCTAATGAAAATCACTATTGAAACTAATTCACAAAGTTATATATAGATAAAAAAAAAAAAAAAAAAGAGGCATGCCCTCATGTAAGTGATGATAACATGATGTTGATTCCATACCTTCTCTTTCCAATAATCATATACAGACTGGATAAGTGGATATTTGAAGCCCTGCGCTTGTAAGGCCTAATAAATAAAGGACATAACTTTTATTAAGCGCAACAGCACGACATAAGCAAAGTAATATAAGATTTGCATTGCAGAACAATGTCACCAAAAGCATTCTGAAATTTGAAAGATGGTCCTACATACCAAGAACAAAGTTAATAGATAATAACCTAGATATGGAAATCTTTGAAGAAAACCAATAATTCATCAGCATCATGTATGTCACATCAGATTAAAAAAGACTTCTAAATCCAGTAGTGGTTTTCATCTAACATGAAAACTGTACAAATCCACAAATAGTATTAACCTTAAAATCTACACCTTCATCATTCACATAAAATGTTAAAGTTTTTGCACTCAGATCCTTGAAAGGAAAACACTTAATAACAGAAAATATCCATGATTTGTCTTTTCAAGAGCATTGAGATTTCGGGTTTGAAAAACATTGTATAAACATCTAGCAAGAAGAATCCAGTCCGCTTCCACTACACACAGGCTAAAAATTGAACGATAAGGCCAACTTGTCCTCCACTTAACAGCTTACAAGAGTTAGTTTTTGTAAAGTGATTAAATCCCCGACAACAAATTATCAAATCATTACCACTTCCATGCTCCTTAATTAAATGAACTGTAGAAAAAAGTGGCAGGTTTGGAGTCCTATAATGTGGGCTTAAGGCCCAAAGCAATCCCACAAAATTAATGTATAAGGTGAGAACTGTCCAAGCTGTACAAGTACTGCACAGACAATGAGACCAGACATACCCCAACACAGCCAGCATAATGAAGGCATACCATGGCTATGAGCTGAAGTGTGGACAAAGCAAGTGGTCCAATAGTGATCTATAGGACATACTCTGATATTAAAATTTGGCTTGAACTCTAATTTAACCTTACAAAACTAACTTGTAAGGTAAAGATAGACCAAGGCGTACAGTATTAGTTCAGCCATATCATTAGACTATGTGGGACTAAAGACACCCACCACAATGAAGGTGCTGGAGACAGCAATAAAGACATCCCATATTTGACTTTCAACCATGCTGGAAATGAAGAACCAACAGTCAGAATGGAGAAAGGAGGTCTGGTAAGTCCTATGGAAGACGCTCCACATCACTCTGATGAGAGAGGAAGGCAGCACTTGAACCTCTCTTAGCAATGGCAAACAGAGAGAGTGCGGCAGGCATGGAGCAGACTCAGCCTCCAGCTTGGAGAGATGCTCCAGATGCAGTGGTTATCGAAGAAAACTACAATGGCAATGACAGCAGCAAAGGCTTTGCAGGACAAGACATATAGACCAGTAGAGAAGCATCGACCCTGATACCAACTTGAGAAAAGTAAAAAAAGCCATATATTTTAGAGAGCTTGAATTACCTCTATTATCTCATATCTCAGTACAATTTTGCATGTAAGACCATTAATATAAAAAAACATACTTCCTAGCTCCTACATTAATGACTAATCATTCAAGAACCAGAGGGACAACTGCCTATTCTTAGTAAGTGTGGCACAAAAAAAAAAAAAAAAAAAACTTATTCAAGATGGATTATGAACAGGTGAAGAAACAATAAATATTTTTTGACCTCAATAGCAGTATCGAGCCGTAGTTGCACAGGAATTGGTGAACCAAGAGTAGGTGTTATAAGTCCAGCTCTTTCACGAGCTTTATGATCCAATACCTCCAACTTGAAAAGAAGACTCTCAAACCTATCCACCAAATAAATTAAATGAAAACTGAAAGAAAACGTATGGCATATATGAAGCATATCTTATATTAACAGTACAAGATGATGAAAAGTGAAACAACCAAAAACACAATGGAATAAGAATCGAGCAAACCAAACAGAGGGAAAAAAATACTTGTTGGGCTGCAACACAAGACTTTCAAGTAGGTGAAATGTTAGGCCAAACTCAAAATTAAACAAGAATATGGGCTAAACTGTTTTCATATAAGTATTAAGTTATAATTTGTTTTCATAAGTTATCCAAGAAAGCCTGCAGAAATAAGCAGAAAACAGCTTATGGACATATAATGAGTCATTTCTATGAACTCTAACAAACAATAATACCAGTGCTTATGTCATAAAATATACCTTCATAAGTTGTAAATATGCTCTTTCAAACCAACCCTATATCTACTTATCTACTTATATGTACAATAAAAAAAGCCGATACATTGCAAAAGAAATGGTAGATAACAAATTCAAATAGACCATGATCAATAGGATGCCCTAATTTTAAGAGGTCTTTAATATATAATGCATCTGATAAAAAAATGGAAAAAAAGAAAAAAGCAGCAGATATACGTTGGAACACAAGACATTATCTTATCATATCTTGGAATAACTTATTTATCATCTCGGTTTAGCTTCCCTATTTCTTAATTTTCTCCTAGGATTAGTTACCATATTTCCTTATTTTATCATGACTTGTTTCCCTAATTAGAGGACTGAGTTAGCAGTCTAAGTTTAATGAACATATCAAGCACATCAATACACAGTAATATATTTCATCACCTAATACAATATTATACTAACTGTTAGGGACTGGAAAGTATATAAGAGAAAAAGATATAAGAGGGACCGAACGGTAGAGGGACCGAACGGTTCAGGCAGGAACCGAACGGTAGAAGCTGGGACCTAACAGTACGAGCGGGAACCGGACGGGAGAGCGGACGGTAGAGGCTGGAAACTAGGGTACCGGAAGGTAGAAGCGGGAATCTAATTAAAGTAACAAGGGAGATATTCAGAGAGAAGATATTCCGCAGGGCATAATTAGAGTAACTAGATCGTATCGTAATATATTATTCGGTAGATCGTAATATATTATTCAGTATAAGTTAAATATAGTAAATAGGATTATTTTCTATTATTCAGTACATTTTGGGAGGGGATTAATTAGTATAAATAAAGGGGGAGGCCTAGGGTTAAAGGCACGCTTTAGATTGTGAGTTTTGTAGAGAGGTTATGCTCTCAGGGTAACTGACGGAGGTTATGCTCCCAGTTATTGGTTGCTTTCTTTGATTCAGTATTTTCCATTCAATAAAAGAGGTCTTTATTCATTTGTTTTGCCATTATTTCTCTGTGAGGGTGTGTGAGGGAAGCACTCTAGTTACGTTCCAATCTCGGATACGTAACAATTGGTCCGACCTGCCGGATCGAAAGGAGGAGCAAACGGCCAGCGGGTACTGATTGATGGAAATAGTAGAGGCCATGGAGGGAAGAATGTCTACAGTCGAAGGGAAATTAAAAGAAGTGGAGGCAACAGTGCAAAGTGGGTTCCAGGAATTGATGAAGATGATTGAAGGATTAAACCGACAACGGGAGGGACACGCAGAACAGAGCCAATCCTCGGTTCAAGGCGCATTGAAGGATAACGTGAGCGAGAAGGGTGATGGAGCGAACGAGGGGGAGAGGAACGAACCGAACGGTAACGTCGTAGGCGGACCGAACGGTGTCGAAGGAGGAGGTCCGAACCCGGACGGTGTAGGACGACCGGAGGAACAATCTAACTGGAGGAAGCGGGTAGAATTACCCGTGTTTGAAGGCTTTGATCCACTAAATTGGATCAATAGGGCGGAAAAATTCTTTGAGTTGCAAGGGGTAACGGAGGAAGAAAAGTTACGACTTGCCTACATCTGTATGGAAGGCAGTGCGGGGTTTTGGTTCAGGTTTTGGAGGGAGCAGACGGGAAACCGAACGTGGACAGGGCTAAAGGAGGCGATGGTATTGCGATTCGGAGGAAGGAGCCAGGGCCCAATCTACGAAAGATTGGCAGCTATTAAACAATCCGGATCAGTGGAAGACTACGTTCAAGAATTCGAAGTCTTGGTGGGACAGACCAAAGGGATTGCCAAGGAACCTTTAATGGAGTATTTCATGGCCGGGTTGAGGAATGAAATTCGGAATCAAGTCCGACTCCTTGATCCACAGGAGCTAATGATAGCCATAAGGATGGCAAGGGATGTGGAGGAAATCCAAGGCGGTATGAAGACGGGCGGTGGGAGTACGAGCAGAAAACAATCCTGGGGCAGACCGAACGGAACAAGAGTACGAATAGAAAGCAGTCGTTCCAGTCAAACCCGTACGGAAATTGCAACTGGGAACCGAACGGGGCCCACGGAGAATGAGGGGACTGAAGGAAAAGAAGGAGCGCCCAGGAACGACCGAACCACCAGCAACCGGGAAAGAAACGTACGGCATTTGCCGCACGCGGAATATCTGAAAAGAAGGGAAGAAGGGAGATGCTTCAAGTGTGGGGGACCGTTCGGTCCAGGCCACCAATGCCCCGAACGCAGTCTGCGGATGACCATATTAGCCGAAGACGAGGAAGACGAGGACGAAGAGGAAGGGCCGACCGAACTCAACCATATACAAATGGAGTTGTCAGCCTTCTCAGCTGGGGGCATAACCCAAACCCGAACGATGAAGTTACATGGACAGATAGGAGGAAAGCAGGTGCTGATCTTGATTGATAGTGGTGCCAGCCACAATTTCATAAGCCACGAATTGGTGAGGGCGCTAGGGCTAGCCGTAGAAGACACTCCTCCTTATTCGGTGAGTGTAGGAGACGGACAGAAGAAGACTCGAGGACGTTGTGAAGAGGTGACCATAGAGGTGGGGAAAACAAACATTACCGAACGGTTCCATTTGTTCGAACTAGGAGGGGTTGATGTGATATTAGGAGTGGAATGGCTCGCCAAACTGGGAGAAGTAACGTTGAACTGGAGGGATTTGACAATGGTGTTTGGGCACGAAGGAAAAAGGACGACCATACAAGGAGACCCCACTTTAGATCAGAGAGTGGTTGAACGAACGACCATACAAGGAAACCCCCCTTTAGATCAGAGAGTGGTTGAACGAGAAACGTTGTTCAAAATGAAGGAAGGGGAAGCAGGGATGATAGCATGGGAGCTCGGGTGGACAAGGAAGAGGGAGGAAGGAAAACCGTTCGGTCATAAGCTGACCGAGAAGCAGAAACGGGTCCAGGATCAGATCCTAAAACAGCTGAAGTTTCATCTAGCAAAGGCCCAGGAACTAATGGAGAAACAGGCCGATAAAAGAAGGAGACCGGCAGATGTGGAAATGGGTGATTGGGTGTACCTAAAGATCAGACCGCACAAGCAGTCATCAATGCCGTCCAGATTGCATCCTAAACTAGCCGCACGGTATTTTGGACCGTACCCGGTCATACAGAAGATTGGGGAAGTGACCTTTAAGCTTCAACTACCAGAGACCGCACGGATACATCCAGTTTTCCATGTATCTCAATTGAAGAAGGCAGTGGGGAAAAGAAGTGTGGAGAAGGAGTTACCGGGAGATTTGCAAATGGAGGGACCCTCCTTGTGGCCGATCAGAATTTTGGATGGAAGACAGATACAACAAGGGGAGGACGTGGTAGAGTGGCAAAAGGGGAGGACGGACGGTGCAAACGGGGAAGACGCCCTGACTATTAGGGATCAATATCCAGACTTCAACCTTGAGGACAAGGTTGCTCATCAGGCGGTGGGTAATGTTAGGGACTGGAAAGTATATAAGAGGAAAAGATATAAGAGGGACCGAACGGTAGAGGGACCGAACGGTTCAGGCGGGAACCGAACGGTAGAAGCTGGGACCTAACAGTACGAGCGGGAACCGGACGGGAGAGCGGACGGTAGAGGCTGGAAACTAGGGTACCGGAAGGTAGAAGCGGGAATCTAATTAAAGTAACAAGGGAGATATTCAGAGAGAAGATATTCCGCAGGGCATAATTAGAGTAACTAGATCGTATCGTAATATATTATTCGGTAGATCGTAATATATTATTCAGTATAAGTTAAATATAGTAAATAGGATTATTTTCTATTATTCAGTACATTTTGGGAGGGGATTAATTAGTATAAATAAAGGGGGAGGCCTAGGGTTAAAGGCACGCTTTAGATTGTGAGTTTTGTAGAGAGGTTATGCTCTCAGAGTAACTGACGGAGGTTATGCTCCCAGTTATTGGTTGCTTTCTTTGATTCAGTATTTTCCATTCAATAAAAGAGGTCTTTATTCATTTGTTTTGCCATTATTTCTCTGTGAGGGTGTGTGAGGGAAGCACTCTAGTTACGTTCCAATCTCGGATACATAACACTAACTCTCTCTTCTCCCTGTTCTAGCCTTCAATACATAAAATTCCATAATATCAATGTAGTACAATCCTCTTCAATATGTGCCATCACTACAGATTGTTAACCCCCTTAAAATTTGGAGTTCGTCTTTTTTGCCAAATCAACCCCATGTATCTCCTGGCTTTTGGTTGGTTATACCTCTTTACCTAGCACTATTTACCTCTTGCTTCATCATTTTGCTCTCTCTTCTTGCTGGTTGGTTAATTTGTCCTCTAAAGAAATAGTCGACATCAACTTACTATTTCTAGTTTTGCTTGGGTCTCCCTACTTTGCTTTTGAACTCATTTGGAGGATATTCATGCTGCTTTTTGGTGACTGTAATTGATCTGTTGCGTCCTTTTGCTGTTTGATGGATACACTAGTCTTGTTTTGCCCGTTGTGTTTTGATACTCTTGTTTGGCTGCTTGGCAGCTTCATTTCCTATACCTCCCTTGTTTGATAATAGCTCTAATTTTTGTATTTGTTCTTTCTGTAACCTCTATTTTAGTGCTTGTATATTTCTACAGCATCTATTTCTCTCTTTTGGTTTTCCCTAGTTTTGATTTTGCTTGTCCACAACAATAGGTGCTCTACTTTCGTTTTCAAATTGTCTTCTACAGCATGTGATACTGATTTTGAGGGAGAGAAAGGACAAAGGTGTCTGGCCATTGCTTTTGTCCTAAATTGCCTTTATTCTGTCTATTCTATCCTTCAATGTCTAAGACTCTACAGTGCAACAAACAACTTATAAAGATGAATACCATTAAACTGAAAACAAACCACTATGACCCACAAATAAATAAATTAAAGAATAAAGCCAAAAATAAGAACAAAAGATTACATTTCAGGTGCCAAAATCTTCCTCTCTTTATTAAAATGGTAAAGCCAATCCTCATCTTCGTTATCTAAGTCATACTCAACAAACTCTCCAATCTCGGCCCGAGCTGTAATAAATGAAAGAACTTTCAGCACAACAATTGGAATTTACAAAAGAACTTTCCCAAAATTATTTTTTAATATAACTAAATAATCTAAGAAGTGGCAGTACCTCCTCTTGCCCGCAAATAGGAAGTTGGTTGAGAGAAAGTGCAAGAATAGTCCCTTTCATATGTATCCACAATAACAAACTGAGGAGTAGGTATTTCCGCAGCCAATTTCTTGCTGGGGGTTTGATGATGTACCTGAGAATAATAAATAGAAATTACTGATAAAAGCAACAATATTTCAACCACAAACACATTATCAAATGTTTCCTTTCCTACAATCAGTTTTTGATAGAGCCACATCCATGATTAGTCCCTAAATATTTAACATTTCAACTACCAAGGCTTATAACCTGCAAAATATTTACACTAACTTATCAGATAATAATGACTCAATAAATTAAATACGAATATCCGACATTAACATGGTGAACATCTTTTCTAATAGAAAAAGGGGAAGTGCTAGTGAGATATAGTGCAACACTAATTGCCTTGACGCTGAGTACATCTAGCATGTAGCAGGAAACTATTAGAACACTGATACAAATAATTTATAAATATAGAGTTAAACAATTCAACAGAGCGGCATACACCAAATAGTTGACAAACAGAGTTCTGGAAAATCGGGTGCAAAGACAGAAAACCACGAATAGTCCATACCTCATGTTCAACCTCAGGAACAGCACGTAACAATTGGGAATTCCGGGTAGAAGCAGGTGCCTCATCGTCTTCAAAGTCCTTGATGGACTTGACAATGGGGAGCTTCTTGTGGATATCAAGTGGTCGAGGCCTGAAAGACAATCTACTCATTTCCACTCATGTACTATTCCCCCAGCATTTCCACTGTGTTTGAGTCTTCCAACGCCACCCTGTTTTTCTGTCCCAAGGTTTGAAACCACGGTTAGAGTGTCTTAATCCCTGTGAAGCTAAAAACATACCACGCATACATAATGAGAAAATTCAAATGTTGTATCCCCTACAACACAACCAAAATGCACAAATACAAATGTTTTATCACCTATTAGCACAGCAATTACACACAGAAAATTAAAAATATTAAATGCCTTAAATGTCTCAACACAACCAACGCACAAGGGCACTGGATAGCACAATTTCAATACCCCAGAGGAAAAATTTAAATTTGGGGGCCCAAAACAGAGAGTGTTAAGGCATTTAAAGAGCAACTATTCACATATATATTGAATCACCCATGCTCAAAAAGGTTCCCCATTTGGAAAATTCCCAGATGCATAGCGAAAGTAGAGAAGAAAATGAAAAATTGATTAGAAAGAGTTTAAGAATTGCGAAAACCTAGCAAGGCAGTGATTTGTGGCTTCACCAATTTGGGGAATCTGCGTTGGATTTATGTGACTGTGTTTGATGCGTAGACAAACCCTAACCCTAGATTGATCGAACTTTTTTCTCAATTTTTCTACTTTGTTTCATCACCCATGCCCTTGTCTTCCCCGCGTTTCAGATAGCTCCACTACCCTCTTCTTTTTCTCTTTTGAATTTAAATATAAGAATTTATTTCAGAAATTTAATAAAAATAATAAGAATGTACTCTCATCCAATCCATTCATGTTCACTGTTTCAAAAAGCAAAAAGAAGAAAGAAAAGTAACAAAATATATAAATTAGATTATTTCCAACTTTCAGTCTGAAAAAGATATAAAATTTCTCCATTCATATTGGATTTACAAGAAAAAAATGATAAAATAAAATTATAACACATTAGAAAGTATCTTTTGACTAAATAAATAAAAAAATATTATTTTTAACAATTATACATTATTCAAACAATTTATCATGTTTTAAATTTGAGCCACTGCGAATGAACCATATGGCTAACATTGTTGGTAACTGAAATGGAACCACTCTCACTCGTTTCCAATAATCTTGGAATGCAAACTTTCTTTGTATTATGTGTCATCCATCATTATGTTTCTATTATTAATATGTATTAAACCACTATATTCGCCATTTCTAAACATTTTTAGCATAGGATCAACCCAAAATAGATTGGTTTGTAGTTATATTTCATTTTTCAGTACAAAAGTGAAGAGGATTACTTTTAGTATATTTAACCAAGAATCCAATTCATATGGAATCACACATAAAACAAAGTTAAAGTGGTTATAAAGTTGTTTGGAATTTTCTTAATTATTTGTAAAGAGAATAACGTAAATGTAAATATTTAAAATAAAAAATTAATTAGTAATTTAATTTCTATATTTTGATTGAAAAGTCCTAATTAAAGACCAACCATAAAAACTATATATTAAAAAATCCAACAAGATTGGACTTCATTTGATTTAAATAGATTCAAGACTGTGTTTATCAAGATTAGACATAAGATATTAAACTATAATTAACTATATTTTTAATAAACTAAAAAATCTAAATTACTTAATATAATATTTAGACTTCACTGTTTAAAAATTTAATTTTAAAAAACCGAACTTATATCAATTAATTAATAATTGAACTCAATTTTATATTGAAAGGCTAACCATGCTATCAGCTACATAAAATGATAAATAAAATATAAAATTATAAACCCTTAAAATATGAAATCGAAGAAGATTGAGCGTGTTTTGGTCTATATTAATAATAATTTCTTACAAAGTTATGAACTTAAATAATTGTTTACAATATTAACAATATTAATAAGGTTAAATGACTTTTTTTTCCTAGTTTTAGTTGGAAAAATTTGAAATGGTTCCATATTTTTTGTGTGTTCAATTTGGTCCTTAAAAACGTAATTGGTATTCAATTTAGTCCTTTTTACTAACTCCATTTAAATTGTTAACGGCGAGATGTCCAGATGTGCAATTATAGAGTGAAATGTCATTTATTGGCTGACATAGACACTCTAAGGCACAGTGAGGTGAATTTATGTTTTTTGAAAGTATATTTTTAATATTTAATGAAACTCATCACTCTCCCTCTCTCCCCTATACTCACCAAACCCTAATCATCCGGTCTCTTCCTCTTCAACTTCGGAACCCCACCTCCAGTAGCCTCGCTGGTTCCCCTACATTCCCCAAATGCAGTTAGCTCTTCGGCTCCAACCTTTAATCTTGTTGTCTCAATGTCAACCCAATTCTCAAAATTGCTCTGTCGCTTGTCCCTCTTATATTATCGAATGTGGGTTGGGGTTCGCAGCTAAAAAATAAGAGAATTATCCATCATCATAGGCTCCTGAATTAGTTTTAGGGAATTTTCATTTTAAATTCTGGAGAAAGAAAGCACAAAATAAGAAGATAAAAGGGATTTGAAAAAGAGGAAAAAAAAAACAAGTAAAGGAAATGTTGCGATAATGATGTATATACTTTCATGCGAGCTTCCTTTTTATGGACTCCACCTACAGGTATCTCTATCTTTTTAAACAACTCCACCTGCAAGTATCTCTACCTTTGAATGTGGAAGAAAGTCGTGACATGTTTGATAGATATTCATGAATGCAGGCTTTGCACATATAAAGGCTATGACAAACCCAATTTTCTTCTAATTTAAGTTGGTTCAATGCAAAATCCCTAACATAAATATGAAAACCTTTAAGGCAAACTCAACATCTTGCCTCACTGCATCTTCTCTGCTGGCTTGTTATAAATATTACTAATTCAAAATATGTCTTTATCCAATTGCTTTGATTTCCTCACAATTTAATGTGCCCTCCTCCCATTCGTTGTTGGGTTGTTGGCAAATTTAATGCCACCATATTTTAGGCTCTGCATTTGTGTCTCTGCCTAAGTCCCTCTTGTCTCACCCTTAAATTTTAAGAATCTCACAAGACAACACACTTACTCCAATGTCTCCTTCACCCCTTTCTATTTTTCTTTTCTTCATATCCTCACTCACGTTAATCACTACTTCTTTTGCCTTAGACACTCCATTTCTTGGCAAATTTGTAGCGCATCATCAAGCCCCTTATTCTGAACAAATCCATAACCATTGAGTTCCATGAAACAACATCTTTACTTGGCATTTCATCAAGAACATGCCTGCCTCTAGCAAGCAACCACACTTACCTTAAATACAACTTCGTGAAGTTGAAAGCTGATTCTCGGATTGTTAGAGCAAGAGCAAGCCTTCAAAACACAAGTGTAAGTATAGTTATCAAGACTAAATCCACCGTCAACCATGTCCCTGAAAACAAGCAATGCATCATTGTACCGATGGTTATTCACATAGCTTCTGATCATGACATTATAGAAAATAACATTCCTCTAAGGAATTCCATCAAACACCTTGCGTGTTAATCCAGGTTCTCTACAGGCAGCATAGACTCGCATGAGTTTGATTCCCAGATATGAGTTTTCGTGAAAATTAAGATTAAAAACCTTTGAATGCAATTTTTTCAATATTTTGATATCAGGGTATTGGTCTAATTGAAGAAACAAAGGCCTGTAACATTTGAGAGTATCAAAACATTGGCAGGGGCGTTGAAAAACACTAATATAAGAAATACATTTTCAAAAAAGCATAAATCCACCTCAGTATGTCTTAAAGTCTCCATGTCAGCAGTTAAATGACATGTCCTTCATTGATGGTACATCTGGACAGCTCGCCGTTAACAATTTAAAAGGTTAGTGAAAATGACTAAATTGAACACCAATTACGTTCTTTAGGACCAAATTGAACACACAAAAAAAACATGGGAATCATTTCGAATTTTCCCAACCAAAACTGGGACTAAAAAAGTCATTTAACCTATTAATAAAGATCAAGACACAACCTCGATTGGGATTTGAATTATATGCTAATTCACCTTTCAGTTGGTGTTTAAATGCAAATGTTAAAAGTTCAAGGTTTCATATTAATTTTTTTTATAATCTTAATTATTAACACGGTAAATAAATTGGACAAATAAAATAGATATTCTTCTTCAAATACTATTTATTTTATTATTTTAAATATAAAACAATATCTTTAAATATATCACTTTATTATTTTAAATATAAAATAATATCTTTAAATATACCATTTTACTATTTTAAATATAAAACAAATAGTATTTTAAATAATATCTTCTTCAATTCCACAATTCAAAGTTTGTAATTATATCTATTTTATTTACTTTTTTTTTAAATTGATAGTATGCTTATGTTTGACTCCAAAGTTTAGTTTAGATATATATTTTATTTATTGTTTTTTAGTTTAGTTATTAGTTAATTGATATAAATTCGGTATTTTAAAATTCAACTCTAAAACAATATAGTTTGGATATTATATTAATTTGTTCAGTTTTCTTTTTAAGTGTATTATAGTATAGTTAACTATAGTTTAGTATATTGTAGTTAATTTTGTCCAACCCTGATATTTATATGAATTAAGGAAGACGTGAAGACCTAGTTTAGGATTTTTTTTGTAAATATTAGAATAAGATATTTTGGAGTATAGGTTTTATTGTTTGGACCCTCAATTTGGATTATAGTTTAAACTTGAGTTTCATAGTCTAGTTTGGGTGCACTGATGTTGTAGAAGACGAAAGGGCACATGCTTGAAGTCTGAAGGAAACAAAGAAAGTTTGTAGTAACAGGAATATGTTAGTTATGTTAGAGAAATCTGCCTTCGTTGTTCACAACTGGATGTCTTGATATTTTTGGTTTATGTTTTATGTGTAATAGACACAATTTTAGTTTCAATGTTGATGTCTTGTAACTATGTTGTAGTTTTCTTTTATTTCAATGATCAGACTTGTTTGATGTGTTTATGAGTAACAAATTCAATTGTTGTTATGGAATCTGATACGTCTAAAGTTGCATAACAATTTGCTACCATATCAGTGAAACCTCCATCACAAGTTGCATAACAATTTGCTACCATATCAGTGAAACCTCCATCACCCAGTAATAAGACATATATTGTTTTTGTCATCAAAATATAGAGTGATAATTGATAACAAATAAAGAAGGCTTAAATACCTATTTAGTCCCCAGAGGTTGAATTTCCGTTTGATACCCGGTTTTAAAAGTGAGTTAATTAGGTCCCCAGGTTTTTTATTTTGCTTGCAATAGGTCCCTTCCGTTAAGTAGCTTGTAACGGTGTTAATTTTTCTTCTCTCTCTCCTATGTTATTCCTGACACATCTTCATCTCTTTCCTATTTCTCTTCTCTCTCTCACCATTACAACATAATTATACCTACCTCTCTATCTCACCTTTTTCTCTCTCTTCTTAACTTTTTAATACACATTTTATAGATAAATAAATGAAAATTTGTTCACATGTGTATACCTTTAATATAAATATTCAATAAAAAGTTGTAACTATTTTTTTAGATTTTGGAATCTTAAAAATGTCTTAAAAATATTTATTGAAAAATATATCGGATAACAAAAAATTCTTATTGTTTTACTACATCAGACACAACAATTTCTTGCCATACTTTCGTGAAAGTTATTAAAAAACTTAATCTTATTATCTAATACATTTTCAATGAAAATAATAAAAATCATTAATTACATTAACATTAATATTATTTTATATTATTCACAAAACCTCTATTAAAAAAAACTAAACTCAAAGATCATGTTACCTGACTAACCAACAGCAACTCAATTAGAAAATATATCTTAAGATTTCATATAATAATAAAATTTAATAAAAACTTAATTAACATTTAATTTAACGTTTTAGAAAATTTAATAAAATGCAAAGACATTATAAATTTTAAAAATGATGCGATACCACACAAAAAAAGAGTATGGGATGTGGTGGGAAAGTAAAAATTGTTAGGCTTATGAAGTTAAGATATATCCTTCTATTTTATTTGGTACTGGACTAAAAAAAAATCCATTCGGCATACTTTTGTGCAAAATACCTACGACTTTATTCCATCTAAAAATTGTTTTGTACGTTTGTATTATCCATGTTTGTCTGCATGAAAAATACTTTAAAATATTCTTTTAAATTATTTTTATTATTATCATTATTGTATACTAGAGTGTTACAAAGTTGTTGACTTTCTAATTTTTATGAATATAAAAAAAAAATCAAATTAAAGGGGATGCATAGGGTATCATGTCAAATTTTTAAGAAAAAAATACGAATAATAGTACCATAACATATTTTTACATTCATTTAATATATAGTAAAAGGTAAAATAATCATAAAAGTATATATTTTTATATTTTTTCAAAAAAGAAAAAAGTAAAAAATAAAAAAATATAATATCAAATGAATATAAAAAATTATATATTTATCATTTTTCAAAAAATAATTATGGTATTTGAGAATGAAATACTTTCTTTTCAATAAAACAAGGTGTCACAAAGTCTCAATAATTTCAACAACTCTTTTTTACTTTTTTCTGTATTTTAATGTTCTTACTTGATTTTGTATTTTAATTATGCAACTATTTAAAGGTTTCTTTTATCACGTTTTAAATTATATTAAATATTTTGCAACTATTTAAAGGGTTTTCATCATGTTTTTTAAACAAATGTTTATGAGATTTTTCCTGTGCGAATTACATATTGATGATTGAGAAAAAAAAAACATTATTATTGTATATTTTTGTTGTGGTTATTTGTGAAAATTTTTCCTGAACAATTTTAATGAATAACCTTCTCACACTTTGTTAGCAAGTATTTACTATGTGTGCAGACTGCACTTCCAGAACCTGAGATAAGAAACTAATAGTTTCATTGTTTTTAAATATATACAATCTATGACTGAAACTAGAAAAAAGCTGACAGATAATATTCATATCCTTCGTTTCTTAAAGTTTTAGGGTTATTAGAAAATATAAAGTGCTTCATTTTTATACTTATTCATTAATTAGTTTAAACTTTGGTAGAGAATTTGCAAATGAATTTTGTTTTTACAATTGCTTTAGAAATAGAAGAGAGAGAAAAAGGTGAGAGAGGTAGGTATAATTATGTTGTAATGATGAGAGAGAAGAGAGAAATAGGAAAAAGAGGAAGATGTGTCAGGAATAGCAGAGGAGAGAGAAGAAAAATTAACGTCGTTACAAGCTACTTAACGGAAGGGACCTATAACAAGCAAAATGAAAAACCTGGGGACCTAATTAAATCACTTTTAAAACCGGGTATCAAACAGAAATTCAACCCCAAACTTGGGGACTAAATAGGTATTTAAGCCAATAAAGAAATATATCTAGTGTACAACAAATATATCTAGACCAAGATGCACAACAAATATAACTGTTGTATTTTCAGTAATAACTGATAACCAGTGATAAACAAACCAAATATAACAAATTGTTATCTTATACAAAAACATACAAAAAGATCTGACAAACATTACAATTGTTCAAATGACAGGCATTATAGAAAGATACAATTGTTCCCATGTTGACATTGTCTAAACATTAAAATTTTTCATTTATCCCCTTGAACTACAACATCCCGATTTGATGATGGCATCATTGGTTGAGTTGATGTGTTAGTTTCTTCTGTTTGGTGAGAGTTAACATGAGGTGTCTGTGTTGATTTGGTGCAATAAGTCTTGTTGTGTCTCAGTTCCTTACAAATGTCACATCTTTTTTTTAAACCACCCTTCCTCATTCTTCTGTCGTCCTTGACCAACTCACATTGCTCCAATCTCCGTTTCTTCTTTGGTCTCCTAGGCAATATTCTTTTTGGTGGAGGGAGGACATCAACATATGTGGTAATCTCCCACATCTTGTTACCATTTATTGGATACACAATTGAAGAGTATATTCCTTCATATCTTGACTTCCTAAAGCAACATGGAATGAAGTCCTCTGCATCTAGATTTAGGAATTTCATACGAGCCAAAGAGTGGTAGCATGGTATGCTAGTGATAGCCCACTTCTTACATGTACATAAGTTTTCATCTAAATTCACTACAAACTTGTCACCAGCTTGGGACACATGGCGAACTTCAAGCATCTTGTTTGTTGACCAATTGTAAAGTGAAAACAAGAAACACATTTTAATCATAAACAACTGACCAGTTGTAATAATCATAAACAAATTCACATTTTAAACCAAATCATAAACAATATTGCATTTTGTTAACTGAGACTCCTTATTTAGTCTAGTCTTTATTTTAGAACAAATCTTCCAAACAATGATTGTATTTATGTCCTGTTAGTTGCCCATCTCTTCATCAAGTAAAGGCGAATCTCCTCCAACATGCTTATGATTGGTTTGGACCTTGTATGTACCATTACACTATTGAAAGCCTCTAACATATTGTTTACCAAAGTATCACATTGAGGTTTGCTGCTAAATCTTGATCATGACCAGTACCTACATTAGATAAGGATAATCAATATTAGTGTTGAAAACTGGGAGATTTTTAATAATAAAAGTTTAAATACAAACCTAGGAGGGATTTTTAACAAGTATTTGAAAGCTTCATCATTAAGTTGTTTTATATTTCTCATTTCTGATTCCCATGTTTGTGGATGGGTTGTTGTAGCTACCTTCCACATCAAACGCTTTAGTTGTTTTCTAGGGAATTTTTTTCTGGAATTTGCGTACAGGTGCCTAACACAGAAATGTTGAACAACTCCAGGGACCACTTCTTGTACAACTTGTAGTAGTCCCTGTTGAATCAAATTATGACAGTGTTGTTAGAGATATGATTTCAATATGAATGTTAATGAACATAATGGGGGAAAAGGTCATGTGCATTACCTTTTGTTGGTCCAACATGAATGTAAATGATGAATTTACTCCCCACTGAGATCTTCAACGAGAAGTTCAAGGAACCATCTCCAAGTATCCTTGTTCTCTACTTCCACCACGACATACGCAAGAGGTAGCATTTGGTCATTTGTGTCTCTACCAATAACACTTAACAATTCACCACCATATTTTCCTTTCATAAAAGAACCATCCAGCCCAATAATTGGCCTGCAGGACACAAAACTATCTTTGCAGGCCTTCAGACAAGTATAAAACCTCCTAAAAATGTGTCCATCCTCATTCTCTTCAACTTTGACCTTCACTATGGATCCTGGATTACGAGTTAGGAGCTCATTCTCATAACCATAAATCCTTGTATATTGGTCTTTGAAAGACCCATCAACATGGTCTGAAGCAATGACCTTTGCCCTATAAGTCATGCATCTAGATACACCTAGATTCCATTTTCTATTTATCTTCTCACGAATTTCCATTCCCTTTACTTTGGGATTTTCTCTAACAGTTTTTTCCAACCTCTTACTTAACCATTTTGTATTAAGTATTTTTAGTTTGTGCTCTCTACTATAGTTGTGGTTGTCAACAATAGTCCTTAATTGCCACGTATGAATGACTTCCATATAAGCACAATATGTCATTCAGGGGCATTCTCCTTTAGCACCCATACATTTTAGCCTAATTCTCTTCTTATCATTTTTAATATATTTAATATTTCTGTCATTTTCTACTACATAGGTTTGATGGCATCCACAAAGCCTTTCTTATCAACAAAATAAGTTCCAAGATCCCATTTATTATCTACCATTGTCTTGGCATAAAGAATTACAAACTTCCCATAACCCTCCTCTTCATCATCTTGTCCATCACTTTCTGCTCCAATGTCTAATTCATCGGATTGTCATTCATCATCTGACAAACGTCTTTCATCATCACTATTTATTCCATCATCAACATCATTATCATAAGATTGCACATCAACTTGGACATTACCAAACCAATCTGCAACTCCATCTCCTACCTCCTCTTCTATATCACACTCAACATTTACATCAACCAAACCTTCCATACAATCATAATTAACCTCATCATTGTCATCATCATCACCACTAGAACTCCAGCTACAAACATCGCCAGCATCCCCTTCAACCTCACTCACACCGACCCGTGTTTCAATAACACCTTCAACAACATCATCGCCTTCAACTCTTTCTTATGAAACAACAACAATTTCATTCATTCCATCACATTGACCTTTTTCACCTTCATTGCCAGGCACCTCACATTATCTTTCATTATCCTGTTCACATTGACCCCCACCTAGCTTTTGACATTCACCCTCAACCATACCCTCACCTTCCTCTTCACGTTCACCCTCAACCATACCCCCACCTTGCTCTTGACATTCACCCTCAACCATACCTCCACCTTCTTCTTCACGTTCACCCTTAATCATACCCCCACCTTGTTCTTCACGTTCACCCTCAACCATACCCTCACCTTCCTCTTCACGTTCACCCTCAACCATACCTCCACCTTCCTCTTCACGTTCACCCTCAACCATACCCTCACCTTGCTCTTCGCATTCACCATCAACCATACCCCCACCTTGCTCTTCATTTGTATTCTGAGGAAAATATTCTAACATATGTATCACCTTAGGTTCAGAGACTGTGTGAACAACAAATAGATGCACCTCACCATTAAGCCTAGCTAAGGTAATCATGTGCATGGCTCTTACGTCATCCAACAAAGGCTTCAACCTATTTTCTAAAACAGAACCACCACATATGCAGTACCACAACTCCTTAAACTCATCATAACCTAGCCTTTTTACTACACTAACTATAAGGAAATAACTCCACATATATGGGTCAAACGATAAAGTTGTACTCTCCCCCTCATACTTAAGTTTCCCTTCATTTATGAACTTTCCACCATGGTGTAAAACAATTTCAAAATTTTCTTCCACGACGTACAACATAACACTTATATTTTAACCTATAAATTAATAAGAAAACGACCACAACAAAAAGTATTAAGAATATTTGCAAACCACAACCCGCTGAAAAAGACAATCCAACAACACTTTAATAATGGGGGACCATATTGCAATAAAAAACGAAACATTATACACCATGCAACATTGTGGGACAACCAAAAAAGGACAAAATCATCAAACAATTCAATGAAAAACACATTTACTAACCTGAACATGTGATTCACCTCGAACACTTTCGTCACTGCCTTCCACGAACTTTACCGCTAACAGCTTGCCGATTCCACCGAAATAACACCGATAGATCACTCCAAAATCTTAAAATGAAACTTATTTACTCACCAACTATATGAAATAGCAGCGAAATACCCTATTGTCCCCAAATTCCAACCACAACAACCAACCCTCGACAAAACCCTATTTTCCACATTATCCCCAATTATACACCTAGTCAATTGTGAAGTTAAAAATACCTAACTAGTAATCAGTTATGCATAAATAAAAACTTTGTGTTTTGATTTAAGTGAATTTTTTTTAAATGAATAAATAAAAGAAAGCCAACTCAGACGACCAAAGTGTGCCACGTCAATACCACTTGCTCATGTCACCAAGTCACGCATCAAATTTTTTAACGTGGTTCAGCCAACTTAATGGCAAGGTCTAAATTAATTCATTTTTTCATAAAAAAGGACCTAATTGAGAGCATTTAGAATACGAAAACCTATTTGAGATAATCCTGCACAAATAGAGATGTCGGAAATGATTAAACCAACAATTAAATAGTTAGGGTTTTAATATTATTTAATTGAGGGATGAGATCAAAATCTTTATAAGGGTGCAAGAAGAAAAAATTGAGATGCAGGATGTAGCAGCCCAACGTTGACCCACTTCAAAAAAGAGATTCATCACTCAACTTGATATGAAGTATCCTACTCTTCCCATATGTATTAAAAATCTCATTTTTAAAATTAAGATCATATAAAAATGTATATAAATAGGTACTAATATAAATTTGCAAAGTTGAACACAAATCCAGTTCCTTACCACTCTTGAATCACAATTTTACCAAAGGCGTTTCAACTTTAGGACACTTCCAGTAAAACAAAAAAATTAGGATGTTTGATGTAAATTATTTTGAAATATGTTCTATTTTATTAACTATCTCAATCTAAAAGTATTTTTTAAAAAGGTGTAACACATGTTGAAAGGGTAGAAGCGTCCAATGTCAATACACCTCATCAAGGAGTGAGAAATAGTACTAGAAACAAAATAACAAACTCCAGGCTGGATGATTTCTATTGGTGAAAAACATATTCTTATATGGGTCGAAATGGGGAATAGGGAGTTAATTGGACAATTCTGTTTTGCATTTCTCTCTGCAGAATTTCTTTTCCTTTCTCTGATGCATTGCAGGCTCTCTGTGACTTGGCCTATGGCAGGTATAGGATGATTCCTAAACTTTTATGTTTCTAGAAATAAAATATCGAGAGTATTTTAACTTCCATATTCATTCCTTTTTTACTGGTGCAAACTTATTTTAGTACTTTACTAATATATCAATATTGTGAATTGTTTACTGTTCCATTGGTGAATTTGATCACTATTACATTGGTGCTTTCATTGTCCATGGCGGAGAATACTCGCCTCAAAGACCTCACAGCTGATGCCAAACGCATCCTCAAAGTCCTGGATACCAGAGACCGTGAAAACGCCACCAGATTTGAAACCTTAGAGTCAGCTGTTGATACCTTGCTGCAGCAGAAAACAACAAATCTTGCTCCGCCGTTTCAGGTGTGTAACGTCAAGTTGGATTTTCCACGCTTTGATGGCTCCGATGTCTTGCAATGGATATTCAAGGCAGAACAATTCTTTTCATATAACAATACTCCTGATGATCAGCGTCTAACGATTGTTGCCATACATTTGGACAAGGATGTAGTCTCATGGTTTCAAATGATGAACCGTCATGATACCTTCCATTCTTGGGTTGCTTTTACTCGTGCGTTAGAACTGGAATTTTGTCCTTCTCCCTATGAGTGTTCTAGATCCATTTATTTAAGTTGACCCAAACAGACTCTATGCAGGAATATTATGTCAAATTCACTGCTCTGGCTAACCGTGTGCAAGGTGTCACAATTGAAGCATTATTAGATTGTTTTATTGGAGGGTTAAACCCAGATATTCGTCGGGATGTAATTGCTCAATCTCCTTCCACATTGATTCGCTCCGTTTCCTTAGCTAAATTGTATGAAGAAAAATGCATGACCAAGCCCAAACACTATCCACCTTATACAGCAGCCAAAACACTAACCCCAAACACTAGCCAACCTATCCACCAAACCATTAAATCCACAAATTTACCACCCTTACTTCCAACTCCGCCTACAGCTTCCACCATCATCCGAAATACCCATATCAAGCGAATCACCCCAGCTGAGATGCAACTGAGAAGGGAAAAAGGGCTCTGTTATACCTATGAGGAGAAATTTTCTCCCACCCATCGCTGTCCCAACAAGCATTACTTGCTTCTACAATGTCAAGATGCAGATTTCGAAGATTTACCACCCGAGCCACCAGATATTGAGCAGCAAGGTGAATTAAACTTGTTACAAGAACATCACTTATCTTATAATGCTTTAAAAGGAGCTTCTGGACTGGGTACAATGAAATTCCAAGGTTTTATTAATGGCATGATAGTTCAAGTTTTACTAGATAGTGGCTCGAGTGATAACTTTCTGCAACCCAGAATAGCTCATTGTTTGAAGTTGCCCATTGAGCCAATCTCCAATTTTAAAGTTCTAGTAGGCAATGGCAATGCTTTAGTTGCTGAAGGATTGGTTAAAGACTTGGAAGTCCAAATTCAGGGTCACTCGTTAACATTGCCAATATATTTACTACCTGTTACTGGGGCTGACTTAGTTTTGGGGGCTGCCTGGTTAGCTACTCTTGGACCTCACATTTCAGATTACAGCACCCTTACACTAAAATTTTATTTGGGCAATTAGTTTGTCACATTGCATGGCCAGCCCAACACTTTACCTGTACAAGCTCAGTTTCATCATCTCAAACGTATGACTCATACACAGGCCATAGCTGAGCTTTTTACATTACAATTTGAACATTTAGATGATTCTCCCGAGAAACCGTTACAATTACACCCTGATGTCGACCTTGAGTTGGTGCTATTATTGAATAAATATAAGGTGGTCTTCTATGTTCCTTCGGGGCTGCCTCCGAGTAGGTCACAAAACCATTCTATTCCCTTGTTACAAGGCTCGACACCGGTGAAAGTCCGGCCATACAGGTATCCCCATAGCCAGAAACAACATATTGAAATAATGGTCCAAGATATGTTGACGGCAGGGCTTATTGTCCCTAGCACGAGTCCTTTTTCATCACCAATTATTTTGGTTAAGAAGAAAGATGGAACTTGGCGTTTTTGTATTGATTATAGGGCCTTGAATGCTCTCCCTGTTAAGGACAATTTTCCTATCCCAACCGTCGATGAACTAATTGATGAGTTACATGGAGCACAATTTTTCTCTAAATTGGACTTGCGTTCTGGCTATCACCAGCTTTTGGTAAAGGAAGAGGACAGATTCAAAACAGCTTTTAGAACCCACCAAGGTCATTATGAATGGGTTGTAATGCCATTTGGTCTCACCAATACCCCTGCCACATTTCATAGCTTGATGAATGACGTTTTCCAAGGCTTGTTGAGGAAATTTGTTCTTGTCTTTTTTTGATGATATTTTAGTCTACAGCTCTTCCTGGTCTGCTCATTTAGTGCATCTTGAAGTTGTTTTGCAGAAACTTGAGCAACATCAACTCTTTGCCAAACTATCTAAATGCTCTTTTGGTCTTCCACAAGTGGATTATTTAGGCCACACTGTTTCCGGCTTGGGAGTGGCAATGGATACAAGTAAGCTGCAAGCTGTGATGGATTGGCCAGGCCCTACCAGCTTGAAACAGTTGCGTGGGTTTCTTGGCCTTACTGGCTTTTATAGACGCTTCATCAAAAATTACGCCGTGGTGGCTGCCCCTCTCACCGATTTACTAATAAAAGACAATTTTCACTAGACTCCTTCAGCTTATGCAACTTTTGAGCAATTAAAATTGGCAATCACCCAGGCCCCTGTTTTGGCAATGCCTGATTTTTCGAAACCATTTGTCTTAGAAACAGATGCATCAGGAGTGGGAATCGGTGTCGTTCTCAGCCAAGAGCATCACCCGATTGCATTTTTCTCTAAGAAGCTTTCTGCTGCCATGCAAAAACAGTCTACATACACTAGAGAATTTTATGCTATCACATAAGCCATTGCCAAGTTCCGTCATTACCTCTTGGGCCATAAATTTGTGATTAGAACAGATCAAAAAAGCCTAAAAGCTTAATGGAGCAAGCTATTCACACCCCAGAACAACAAAAATGGTTGCATAAATTGCTCGGATATGATTTTACCATTGAATATAAGCCTGGGAAAGATAATATTGCTGCAGATTCTCTCTCACGATTTTGTTTCATGGCTTGGTCTCAACCTAATTTCCAAATTCTGCATGCAATAAGGGAAGCTGTTTCTCAGGATCCTCATCTTAAAGGTGTTCTAGACTTGTGTTTGCTAAATCAGCCTCCTAATCCTCATTACACTGTGCAGGATAATTTACTCTTATGGAAGGGTCGATTGGTTATTCCTCAATCTCATGTTCTGATTCAGTAGATTTTACATGAGTTTCATAGCTCATTGATGGGAGGGCATGCTGGTTTTACAAGAACTTTGGCTAGAATTGCAGCTTAATTTTATTGGAAGGGTATGAACAAAGATGTACAACAGTTTGTTCAAGCTTGTTTGATTTGCCAACAAGCAAAAATGTCTCACACTCTCCATGCCGGTCTGTTACAACCACTTCCCATTCCAAAGCAAATTTGGGAAGAAATTGCTATAGATTTCATCACGGGTCTCCCTCCTTCCAATGGCTTTACGGTCATTTTAGTAGTTGTTGACAGATTATCTAAATATGGCCATTTTTCCCCTTTAAAGGCTGATTACTTTAGTAAGTCAGTTGCAGAGAATTTTGTTAAATCAGTGGTAAAACTGCATGGCACTCCTAAGACTATTGTTTCGGATAGGGACAAAGTTTTTTTGAGTCATTTTTTGCAGCAATTATTCAAATTAAGTGGTACTTCTTTGCACCTGTCTACGACCTACCATCCACAGTCCGATGGCCAATCCGAATCCTTAAACAAATGTTTGGAAATGTATTTGAGGTGTTTCACTTATGAATCTCCTAAAGATTGGGCAAAGTTGTTGCCTTGGGCTGAGTATTGGTATAACACGTCCTATCACCATAATTGTGGAATGACTCCCTTTAAGATCGTGTATGGCAGAGATCGTCCTGCTTTAGACAAATACAATCGTAATCCACATGATTCTCTCTCTGTTCAAGACCAATTATTGCAACGAGATGTCACAATCAGCAAATTGAAAGTTAATCTCTACAAAGCTCAACAATACATGAAGAAACATGCTGACAAGAAAAGGAGGTTCATGGAATTACAAATTGGTGACCTGGTCTTGGTTAAACTGCAACCATATAGACAACACACTGTGGCTCTTCGGAAAAATCAGAAGTTGAGCATGAGATTCTTTGGTCCTTTCCCTGTTATTCAACGAATTGGTCTGGTTGCTTACAAATTGTTGCTACCCCCAACAACTAAAATCCATCCCGTATTTCATTGCTCCCAGTTGAAACCTTGCAAAGGGAATTATTCTCAGCCTTATGTGCCTCTTCCCATCACTTCCAATGACTTGCCACCAGTTTTGGTGCAATGGGAGGGCTTAGAGGTTGATAACGCCACTTGGGAGGATCAAAGTACCTTGTAGCAAGCTTTCCCGAATCTCAACCTTGAGGACAAGGTTGGTCTTAATGTGGGTGGAATTGTAACACATGTTGAAAGGGCAGAAGGGTCCAATGTCAATACACCTCATCAAGGAGTGAGAAAGAGTACTAGAAACAAAATAACAAACTCCAGACTGGATGATTTCTATTGGTGAAAAGCATATTCTTATATGGGGTCGAAATGGGGAATAAGGAGTTAATTGGACAATTCTGTTTTGCATTTCTCTCTGCAGAATTTCTTTTCCTTTCTCTGATGCATTGCAGGCTCTCTGTGACTTGGCCTATGGTAGCTATAGGATGATTCCTAAACTTTTCTGTTTCTAGAAATAAAATATCGAGAGCATTTTAACTTCCATATTCATTCCTTTTTTACTGGTGCAAACTTATTTTAGTACTTTACTGATATATCAGTACTGTGAATTGTTTACTGTTCCATTGGTGAATTTGATCACAGTTACAAAAGGCTTAATACTAATTTTGATATTTAGTTTGTTAGTTGTATTTAAAGTAGTCCTCTTATTTTTAAGTTGTTCAAAGTAGTTCATGTTTTGTAAAAATGATTTAAGTTAATCTTTTTAGTTAAATGTGTTAGAAAAGCTATGACCTTAACTAATATTTAATAAGCTGTCCAATTTTAAAGTTCGTGGCAAAATCAGCACAAATGATGTGGCAATGTGAGAAGTTAAATGACTTTTGAAAAACGAAATTGCCATCCTTTTGAAAGAGATTTGCGATTAAAGTTGAATTGGGATTGACATTAATAGCAATGCGAAGATATATGTGGAGCGAGTGGGAGAATGGGATTGAAATTAATAGCAATGCAATGAATTGAAATGGACACCTCTGTCAAGCTCAATTTATGATGTTGGTGAATTTGCTGAAGTCACTGCTAAAGCTTCTGAAGCCTCTGATGAGGTTAATGAGAATGAGGTGTTGGGCAAAATGGTTTCTGAAGAAGCATTGAAGAAAAAGTCATTAGAATGGATATCTGGTCAAGATTTTGGGAAGACTGTTAAACAAACTATAGGAAATGATATTCTGAAAAAGGCTCTAGAACATAAACTAGAAAGTTCTCACAAGGATAATTCTACATATCCTATGAATAATAACTCGCGTAATACTTCCATTATTTCCAATAAGGTTGAACGTGAGACATTAAAATGTTAGGCAGATCATAATAAGTCTAAGACCCATAAAAAATAAAGGTTGTGTCTAAGCGGAAGAATAAGTCGAAAGGTGATCTGAGTCCTGGAAAAACTAAGGCAGTTGCAAGAAAAAAAAAACTTTGGTGGTAATAATAATGCAATGGTAATTGAGAAAGAAAGTATTGGCTTTGGCAAATACTTGTACAAAAAAATTGTTAAGATACGTCAAATATTCTATTGAAAGATATTAAAAAATCAAATATTATATTAATTATAATTTAGATATTATTATAATTTATACTTGTACACCTGTTATTCTTTTTAAGAGATAAGAGAATTATAAAATCCATATATATATATATATATATGGTATTTTACTATTTAAAATAATACATCTTATTATTTTAATAAAGTGTGTCCATTTTCAACATTGATATGAATATAATAAAACAAGTTATTAACATTTCACTTAAAATATATTTTTGTTTCAAAAAGAAAAAAAAATAAAAGAAAAACTTCAAAAATAATAATATATATATATATATATATATAACTTATAATCAAATTGGTAAAAATGTAAAATACAGATGAATATTGACCATATATATTTTCTTATATCAGATTTTTAACATCTCCTTTATTATAAAATCATGTTTTAGTGATTAGCATTTACGAATTAATAGCAGATTTATTGTGCGAGAGATGCACTAGCACCCAATACAAATTCTGGAAAACGGAAATCCAATCATGACAAACCGCGACATGCACCCCATGCACCTCAAGGATACCAAACCTCACCTTTTGGACAAATAAATCAAACATTCATTAGTTCCTTCAAGTTCTATTCATCAACGGGGAGTAATTAAGGAAGAAAGTTGCAATAATTTTACCTGATAACCCATCTCAAGAAGTGAAGCCAAGGTTAAACGGAATGTTTGTCCTTTATTGAAAGACACAAAGTTCCTCACATTCTCCAACAAGAAATACCTAGGCCGGAAATAATCAGCAAATGATAAAAATGCCAATATCATCTCAAACTGGACTTTACTCCAACTGCTCTGGCTAAACCTATTCATCCCAGAGAAACCCTGAAGCAAAATCAACACATTACTGAACAATTACCCAATAATATATTCATCGGCAAAATAAATGAAAAAGCCAACAGCTAGGCAGACCTGGCATGGTGGACCCCCATTAATGAAATCAACTTGTCCAGGCATTGGTAAACTACTTTTTTCTTTCTCATCAAGCTTTGCAGCCTCAGTCGTTGAGATACAATCATCTACGTCCCCACACTTCTCCATTACAGCCCTACATAACAAAAAATCAACCAAGTCACTTAAACAGGTTCCACACCATTCAACATTTAGGCTTGGAATCAGTTATCTAAAGTGGATTATTTACCTAAGAATAACATTGCAATTGTTAATGAACACCAGTGCCTCAGGATGATTAGCTTTAAATGCATCACCAGCAGGTTCTTCATACTCGATAGCCCATTTAATTGATGAAACACCTGAACCATTTTAGCAATAACATACACGTTATAATATGCATTGGTAGCAGATACAACTTATTTTAATTACCTGACTGCGCCAACCCCTCTGATAAACCACCACAACCTGCAAAAATATCTAAGGTTGCTAAACATTTTTCATTTAATGTTTTTCCTTCCTTAGAGGAGTCTGATTCGTCATATTCCTCTTTACATTTTCCTTTTCTCTTTCTGGCTGCAGCATCAGATGTTTGTCCAATTGAATATTTTACTTTAATATGAGCTGGCAACTGTCAAGTAATTGAAAAAAAAAAATAACAGTTAATTATCGAAAATCATAACTTATACTTTCACAGCTGCACCCGATTGTGAAATGGATGTCAAGAAGAATATAATGATAATCATAGTTTTTCACCTTAAGCTAAACTAAAAAACTTTAGTTAAATTACAATATATAACGACAGATAGGAAATTTATATAAAGCATTTACAACGACTTAAAACTTTTGGATTGAATTTTAATCTACTAACAAGGTATTGTTTTACAATATTAATGAACAGTGTAATTATGACAGCATAAGTTAGAGTTGATCTTTAAAATACCTTAATTGCTACACTGTGACACTTTTTTGTTTACTAATGATGTAAAAATACTTAACATGTTTAGCGTGTCAATAATCCACAAAGCAATTATTGCTATCCGGTAAAACAGCATAGACTCTAGATCATAAAAGACCAATATTATCCACTGGATTAACAAGCATATTGCATGTTTGTATAATAGGTCCAAATACACAATACCTTTTTCACTGACCCAGTGGCACGATCATACAATAGCTCGCAGAAAAATACATTTTGGAACATTCCGGGGGCACTTTGTTCAGGAATATCACTCTTCTTTCTGACTTCACATTTCCCTTTCATGGATTCTACCCAGATTATATGCGTTTCATCACTGTAATACACCTAAAATATAAATATGAAATTCAAGTCATCTTAAAAACTTACTGCATTATGCACTAATAGTAACTCACTTATCACGGCCAGATCAAGCATGGATGACTTAGGAAAAATAATATTATAAAATCCACATAACAATGCTATCTAAGACTCGTAGCTATACCTCTTGTATATCAGAGCAGTATGCCTTCTCATTTGATACATCCTGGTCGAAAGAACCTCCTGATTTTGACTTGTGTAGATTTTATGTCTGGTTGTTTTATTTCCACTTTAACAACAATCTCTAGCACTTGGCACACAACATAAGCTTTCAACCCAACATTCCTTCCACTCTTATGAGTTCCTTGCTCGATCTTTTCCTCAAATTCAAAGGGACTTACATAAACATAATCATTAAGGGAATACTCAGTTCCTTTAAATAGGAAACTAGACTTGGAACATTGAAAATATCCTTCGCCTTTTCAATGTCATGTATTTTGCAAGATGAGCAAATACCTAAACCTTGACCCAAAGTATCAAATGGAAGGCTAAAGAAAGCACCCCTTTCAGGCCAATACAGGCTTCTAAAATAATATTCAGTAGCTAGTCCTTTCTTCTTCCTTTCTTCGGCTCTAGCCCTGTCAACTCTATCGGCAATGATATTATCCTTTCGATGCTGATGCCCCCAAGGCCTTTTACGAATATTTACAACAACTGTCTGCATAACATCCTGCAGTCCCAAATCCCTACACTCATTAGTCAAAAACACCTCTCTCTCGTTAGCAGCATTGCCAATAAAAGTATGACAACCATGCTGCATCATCCTACCATGAAACATTTTTCTTCCATTATTTGACTCAAACATATACTCAACATAATACATGTCTGGAAATTCATCTGTTTCATCAACTTCCACTAACACGGATTTTCCCGCAGAAATAACTTCCCCATTAATGATTACCTGCTTATAAACAGGATATCAAGAACGAGTCTTCCCTTCAGGTTTTCCTTCCCATCTCATTTCAGCATTAACCAAAACTGTTTTGGTTTGCTTTGAAACAGAATGTTTCTTTGTGGTTTGCTCCAAAAGTATTTGCTCTTCTTCATTGTCCTCGTCTTCATTTTCTTCATGTTCCTCCACTTCATCCTCTTCCTTTAACTCACAGACAGACCCCTCTTTTGAATCCTCTTGCAAGTGGTTTGAATAATATTCTGCCCATATCCTATTGATTAGCTTTGTTGTTGTGGCTTTCATAGCTTTCCTCTTGGACACAATAGGACCCATTTCTGTATCTTGCATCTGAGTTGTATAAATACCAATTATGAAGCATGCTTCGAGGAAGATCTTGAGTATCATACTCATCATAGTCATTACAAAAACTATAAACTGATCTGTTTCTTGAAGGGAGGTTTTGTAAAAAGCAGGGAGAGGATAATCATTGGCAATTGAATCTTGGGATATATCTAGCTATGAAGATGGTTCTCCAGTTATATGGATTTCTACTGATGTTGCTGATTATGACTGTCAGAAACCTGCTGCTACTTACAAAAGGTTTTATGATCATTTCTTTGAAAAGGCTCGTGCATGTATAGAGGTATATCAAAAATTTACAAAGTCCTCAGAGGGGGACCTTAATATAAGTCTTGATGAGCTATTTGCTGGCATGGCACGGTCTATGAGTGGTAGCAAATGCTTTCCTCTTGGACACAATAGGACCCATTTCTGTATCTTGCATCTGAGTTGTATAAATACCAATTATGAAGCATGCTTCGAGGAAGATCTTGAGTATCATACTCATCACAGTCATTATCAAAAACTATAAACTGATCTGTTTCTTGAAGGGAGGTTTTGTAAAAAGCAGGGAGAGGATAATCATTGGCAATTTCATCTTCATTAATTTTAATGTAGTATCTGTTAGATACAGAGGCTGATCTATAGTTTTTCTTCTGCTTATTAGATTTCCAATACTCTTCTTCCTGTAACAGTCGTGCTAACTTTGCATCTTCATCTTCACCATTTGCAGAATCTACAGAATCTATCTGATTCTTGTTTTCTCCATCTCTAGTTTCTGAGACAATTCTCAAACTCCCATTTGAGGGTATCAATTGTGTATATGCATGGTTTGCCTGCTTCTTAGTCTCATCTCTTAGAGCAATAAGAACATCTATTTCTGCAAACATTCTGTCATTTGTCCTAGATTTCAAATCCAAACCAATGAGTTGCTTATAAATGAACTCACCCTGAGAAATAACAAAATCCTTTATAGATGCAGTTCCAGAAAAGCATTTGCTACCACTCATAGACCATGCCATGCCAGCAAGTAGCTCATCAAGACTTATATTAAGGTCCCCCTCTGAGGACTTTGTAAGTTTTTGATATACCTCTATACATGCACGAGCCTTTTCAAAGAAATGATCATAAAACCTTTTGTAAGTAGCAGCAGGTTTCTGACAGTCATAATCAGCAACATCAGTAGAAATCCATATAACTGGAGAACCATCTTCATAACCATCTTCATAACCAGATATATCCCAAGATTCAATTCGACCAAATCCTTCACACCTTACACCTTTGTCTTTTTTCTTGCCTGTGCTTGCGCGGTAATATAACTCCAGTGATATATAACTCCAGTGATATATAAATCAATCACTTCAAGCATCTCCAGTGGTTGTCCTTTACCATTTTCATCATGAAAGATAAACTTTGTAATTCGCCTACTTGGGCGACCATCATCCTGTCCAGCAGTCAGACGGACAGCAAAAATTTCTTCATCTACAGTCTCATTTCTCTCTGTTTCAATGAGACAACACTTATCAGGTATCAAAAAGGATTTCTCTTTGAAATCTTTACATGCTGTAGCACGTTTTGGCATTTTGCGTGAAGCTGAAGGCTGCTCATTGCTGACTGCCAAACTTCGTTTCTTGTGCTTGTTTTTAGCCGTAACATCCCCTTCTCTTTTGGATAGAGCAAATTCCTGTTTACTCTTGGCGTTCACCACACCTATTTCAAACGCCAAAAAACATAATCATAAATTTCCTGAGAAAATAAGGTAAGAAGGATAAAGGCAACAACAAAGGACAATTGAAACAAGTCTTATACATAAATAACCAATAAGTGTCTTAAAATAATCACCGCATAAAAGGCGGAACATGGTTAAAGAAACAATAAAATTCTGTAAAATGAAATCTACCCAAAGCCAGAACCATGGCAAAATCGAATGTTTCACATAAAATTCATTAGAAAACATAAACGAACATCTGAGAACAAACATAAAAATCATGAACCCGTGTGATTCATGATATGGGATACAACATTACCCTTCTACGAGTCACAGAAAAAATAAAAATGATATTTAAAACCGTTTCAGAAAATGGTAACGGAAAAGGTACATGCAGTGGAAACAAAGAACACCTGAGACAGTAGTAGTTAATGGGACACAGAACAGAATATGGTAAAATGAAATAAAACAAAATGATGATCTATGAGAAAAAAAAACAAACATTCACAAGAAATTTATATGAATATAAAGGAAAACAATAATATTGTTAAGACCTGCAGAATCTTGAAGAGAAGTCGAAGCTTTTTCTTGAATCCTCTTGCTCCTCCGCAGATGACCTATTTGACTACATTTCAATGTGTCTGTGACTGCTTGTTCACTGGAAGGGACTTCAAGGTGTCTTTTCAAATTATTGTCTTTGGAAGGATGAGTTTTTTTTTTCGCCCATGAACTATCAATAAAAAAAATTAGAAAAAAAAGAAAAGAAAATTACAAAAATATTTAAGAAATTTAAAAAAAATTGGTTGGATTCTTACACAATCTAATTTTTTTTTATCAATATTGAAGGGATTCTTCTTTAGAAAAAAAAAGAAATTACAAAATATTTAAGAAATTTTAAAAAAGTTGGTAGAATCCCTACATAAATGATTTTTTTTTGTTTAAACCTAATTTTTTATCAATATCTGAGGGTTTCTTCTTTATCTATGAATAAAGTTGACAATGATTCTGAAATAAACGGCAAAGTTTGACAATGGTTCTGAAATAAACAACAAAGTTGATGATAGTTCTGAAATAGACTGCTGATATGAATAATAACTACTAAAGTGTGAAGTTGATGATGAATCTGAAGTAGGACAGCGAAGTTGATGATTGTTCTGAAGCAAACGAAGAAACTGATGATGGTTGTGAAGTAAATGACAAAGTTGAGGATAGTTATGAAAGATGACTGAAGTTTATGAAGATTTTGAAGGAAAAAGCTAGTTTTGAATAGTAACTACTAAAGTACATCTTGTTTTTGAGTTGTAGAGTTTTTTGCAACTGGAATGTAGGTAAGGGTTTTATAATATCTATTCAGAGTAATTTAGGGTTGTTAAGTATTACTGGTTTACTAGAGTGTCTTTAGGATTTTTAAGTATTATTAGTTTTTAAGTATTACTTCCTCACTAAAGTCTCTTTAGAGTTGTTTAGTATATTATTAAAATAATTTAGAACTTTTAAGTAATATGATAGTTGATATGTATAGTAACTGTTAAAGTATGAAGTTGATGATGGATCTGAAGTAGACGACGAAGTTGATAATAGTTTTGAAATAGATGGCTGATATGAATAGTAATTGCTAAAGTGTGAAGTTGATGATGGATCTGAAGTAGACGGCGAAGTTGATGATTGTTCTGAAGTAAACGGCGAAGTTGATGATGGTTCTGAAGTAAATGGCAAAGTTGAGGATAATTATGAAAGATGACTTAAGTTGATGATTATTTTGAAGTAAAGAGTTGGTTATAAATAGTAACTACTAAAGTACATCTTATTCTGAGTTGCTGAGTTTTTGCAGTTGGAATTTAAGTAAGAATTTTATAATATCTACTCAGAATAATTTAGGATTGTTAAGTATTACCAGTTTACTAGAGTGTCTTTAGGATTTTTAAGTATTATTGGTTTTTAAGTATTACGTATTACTGGCTTTGAAGAAGCATTGAAGGAAGAGTGATTAGAATGGATATCTGGTCAAGATTTTGGGAAGACTGTCATGGCCATATTATGCTGAATATGCTTGGTATCGGTATTGTATATATGGACTATTTCTCTTCTATCTTTTAATTTCTGTGTGCATTTTCTTTTGTGCTGTGTTATTTGCCTTCTCATTGGGATGAATTCTAGTGAGTTCAGTGAGGATGAAACAACAAAAGCACTTTATGCCTTATATCAAATGCCAATTTCCCAGGTTCAAAATAACATGCAATGCCATGGCACTGAAACTGCGATTGGAGTTAGCTTTCCAAATTCTTTACAATATGGCCTAAATCATAATATGTCTAGTTCTGATATGTTTGACCGAGGAAGGAAGAAACTTGTTTTTAAGGAAAAGACAATGTTTGGAATTAATAATGACATGCATCGGTTCTCAAATTCGGTGAAGGCCAGTGTTCAAGTATCTAGAAAAAATAGAAGCTTGAACGGCTTGAATCAGCATCCTGCTGAGTTAAACCCAGTGAAGAAGACGACGAACTCTTCTAAACATCTTAGTTGGCCTGAAAACATGATAGAAGGGAAACATGTGCCTAAAGAGAATGAAAAGCAAGTGAATGGAGGTATTTCTTTCATTTCAGATATGTTATTTATTTTTGTTAATAAGAAATTGTGGGTATTCTTAATTAATAATTTCAATGTTACTTTCGCCCATGAGGTGATAGAAAGCATGTTAAATTGAAACGGAAGAAATTAAAAACTGAAAATGTTTTTTCTGATAATATTCTATCAAATTCTGACAAGAACCATGAGAAGGTATCTCTGTATTCAAGAAATAGTTTGCCAACAAAAGCTAAGGGGAAGTGATGGGGAAAGAGCCAAAACAAATATAACAATTTGGCAAAGAGTTATAATGCAGCGGAAATTCAACCTCTCTTGTGAGAATAAATGAGAAGCACCAAACAAATAGAACAAAAATAGAATTCAAAGCACAAAAAGACACCAACAATTTTTAATGTGGAAAACCCCTTAATACAAGGATAAAAATCATGAGTCGTCCCGACCAAAGAAAAATCCACTATGATCAATAATAGGGTACAAAAGAATCTCCAATAATAATACCAAAAGGTATTTTCAATAAACCAAATTAACTAAGCAAAAATGCTTACAAATGAGAACAAAGAAGATGAAAATTCTCCAAAACAGGGCTGCTGGTGCGAGACCGATTTTTCCCAACCTAGACCTCCGATTGACGATCCGTCAAAATGAAGAACCATATGTCTGGAACCTACTGTCCAAAAATCAGCTTGATCCAACGGTGAACGACTTCACAGCGTCAAAAACACCACTTCAGGTTTAGGGTTATGCGGGAATGACTTTCTCTCTTTCTTTTTCTCTTACTTGGCTTCTGTCTCTTCAAATGACTCTTGTGCTACTAATGTGACCCGTCTCATTGTAACCTAATAAAACATAATGGACCACACTATTTGGACCTATCCTATCACAGCGTCAAAAACACCACTTCAGGTTTAGGGTTATGCGGGAATGACTTTCTCTCTTTCTTTTTCTCTTACTTGGCTTCTGTCTCTTCAAATAACTCTCTTGTGCTACTAATCTGACCCATCTCATTTTAACATAATGGACCATACTATTTGGACCTATTCTCCACATAGGAAGGAAGTCCAATAACCTAACAAAAAGGATATGAGAAAGTATGATGAATTTTGTTTATCTGAGGATGTATCTCACAGATTGAAGGACCGACTTGATGATGAAAAGCAGTATGGTGAAGAGGGTGATGCAACAGAAATTGGCAAAGAAAAGAAATACAGAATTTTGAAGTCAGTAACCGAAGGCGACAATAAATTAAGAAAAGGTATTTTCCCTCATCTTTCCCTTCTCCCCCTACCATCAACTCATTCACCATCTTCTATTCCTCCTCTCTCATCGCATTGATCATTAAATATTAGTTAAAATGAACACGGTTAGCATTTTCAATGCAAAATCAACTTGAACTATTTTTACAAAATCATGAAACCCCGGACCAAAATTGATATTAACTTTTAAAAATAACATTTTATAAAGCCAAACTCCAACCAAAGATGTGCTGTAAAACACAAACAGTATTGCAACTGATAGAGCCAAGCTTCAATGTAAACAAAAGGAAATCAATCTAAACCAAAAGGCCTAAATACCTTTTCTACAGCCACAAAAAAAAAATACTTCTTAGTAATTTTAATGTCATCAAGGAAAAGAAGCAGCAAATAAAAAATTCCAGAAGTCAAAATTTTGGATATTGTTTAATATAATGTGTGGTTCTAACAAAAATTGAAAAAAAAAAAAAATCATCCATTAAACCAAGCAGCTTATCAGGCTTCTGTGCCTGGATAATCAAATACTACATCTTTTCCAGTAAGCTTCCTGTAAACTCCAGAAAAAGACTCCAGCTTGTACTCGGTGTTATTGCGCTCCTTGGGATCCAAGAAAACCTTCAATTTAAAAATAGTCAAAAATAAACAATTTATAAGTTACATGGGAAATGACAAAAGATAAATTCAAATTAATGAAAACTTCAAAGCAATTACCTTCACTATTTTTGAGCCATCAATTCTAAATCTGACCCTTTTTCCAACAATCTCTGCAGGATATACAACATCCTCTAGCATGGCATCATGAACTGCAGTCAATGTCCGGGTCCTGGGACGCTGAACGGCAGAGCCCTTCTTTGGTGGACGCAAGATCCTCCTTGTGGTAATCAAAATAACATCCTGCCATTTGATATACATTCTTCCGTTAATAATACAATTTAGTCTTCCTTGAACTCACTATAACCATAAAGTGATATGGCATACGTACATAAAGGGGAAAATAGAAAAGAAAATCAAAGACAAATTTATTTGTATCAAGATATATTGAAGTAAAATACAACCTTCCCGCTAAATTTCTTCTCCAACTCCCTGACAAGTCGGAGATGAATCTTGTGGAATGCTTTTCTCAATCTGAAAGGCACATAGATGACTACAGCCTTGCGATTATTGGCCACATCCATTTGACTGCAGGAGAAAAAAATGTTATTCTGCTGAGAAAAACTTCTATAACAAAGAATACATCAATTGATTATTTGCAACATCCTTACATTGCTTGATTTATATAGAGATCCTTCAACTCACTTTTCAGATCCTGGTTGGTATTCTCCAAGTCAAATAAATACTGCATAATCATCAAATACCACGGTTTGAATATAAATAATAATCATGAATTCGTGAAATAAATCATTCTAACGAAACAGTAAAAGGGTAATAACCTGTGCAACTGTCTCTTCAAGTTCAGTGGGCTCTGCATCCTTATCCTTGAGAATTTTCTTCCTCGAAGTGTACATTTTGTTCAAGCTGTTTCACCACATAAGGACCACTATCAGAACCTTAGCTTAGTAAACTAAAATAAGGATCACAGCGAAAACTGTTCCCTAAATCCTATTAGAAGGCAAGTGACAACCAACCCGTATTCACAAGATTACGGGAAAAGAAATTCCAATAATTTAAAAAGTAGAAATAAAAAACCACCAAACTCAATTTCAATTTCAGTAAGGAAGACCGAGACAAAAGAAAGTGTCAACAACTAATAGTTTTCCACTTCTTCACTCCCTCTATTCATTAATTCTCACTTACTGAGCTAAAAGGTAATATGAGAGTGAACATATTTTTCGAATTCCTACTACGAACAACTGTCACCTCAACCCAAACCAATATTCATTAAGGTCGAAAGGGTAAAAAACTTAAAAGCTGCATAAGCATAAACCTGAATGGAGATAAAACACCACCAATCTCCCAATTTTCACTACAATAAGCATGAGATAACAACTGAAACACTTCTCTCTCTCTCTCTCTAGCCCCCTTTAATTCTCACTAGCTGAGCTAGCAGCCACAATATCGGCATGCCAAAAATCCAAAAACTGAAAAAATAAAATAAAGGACCGTACATATAATCATGACTAAAAATTAGTTCCTGTCATGCTCTCACCATTCACCAACACACTCCTGATACATACATTACTGAAACTAATTGTTCACAACCCTAATTCCAATTCAGAAGAAGTTAAGGAAAATCAATTCAAGTCACCAAATTACCCAAATTCAAAGGAAATAAAAACAGGGTAATGAAGGGTTGATTAAAAATTGCTGTAACTTCGACTTAATGGAAGAAAGTAAATGGGTTAAAGAGAAAGTGAGAGAAAGAGTTGTATAATACCAGAAAGAGAGTAACACGTTTTGCCTTTGCCTTTGCTTTCAGCTTCAAAGAGGGAGAGAAAATGGAGGCGCTTAGGAGCTTTTTATAAGGATCAGCTTTCAGGGTTCGATGTTGCCCTAATTTTAGATACACTCAGAGGGAAACATAATCTTCTTATTTTTTATTTTCTTTTTTAAGTTTTTGATTTACAATTTGTTATCATCATTCTAATTTCTTACGTACTTACGTCAATAATTTCACACATCCACACGACACAGAATATTATGTCATATAGCAATATTATTTTTGTAAATACTAGTGTAAATGTCCTATAATAAGAGAAAAAATAGTTATTGTTATTAAAATTATAAAAAAATCAATATTATGTCTTATAACAATATTACTTTTTATAAATACTATGTAAATCTCCAATAAAAATGAGTAATTATTATTAAAATTAAAAAAATGTCATTAATTTTTTCAAAAATATAGTTATGAAGATTAATTGTAAAATAAATAGTTTTTTTTATGATTTTAGTATTGATATGTTTTTATTAAAAATAGATTAATTAGATTTTTACAAAATAATGATAAAACTTAAAAGAGAAAATAATAAAATAATTTATATTACTAAAGATAATATAAATTTAAATTTGTATTGAGTTTTCTTAAAGAAAATTTTTTTCTATCATAAAAAAAGATGACATTGATAAAAATGTTATTGTTTATAATTGATGACACTATACCGTAAATGTGTATGTATGATTTATAATTAATGTGAGATTATGATTGGTTAATTAAATTGTTATTATATATATATATATATATATATATATATATATATATATATATAATTAGATTAAATGTGTTGCGATTAACGTATAAAAATTGTTTTTGTTTTTATTAAAATAAAAAATTATTATTTCTTATTTTTAATATTATGTTGTACTTTTAATTATTTATGTCTTTTACCAAAAGGTTGAATAATTATTTAAAAGATGCTTATCACAAGTCTTAGAAAAAAAATTTAAGATACCTAATGTTTCGGTATAAATTTTTGGGACCGAAGGACTGACCTTGATGACGTCGCTTTCTGTCTTTCTGTCTGCTTCTTCTGGATCTCAACCGCATGCTCTGTGTTGATTTCGACCGTCCGGTGATCTTCAAGTCGTGACCGGAGGGGGAGGTACCTGAAAAGGCGCTCCGACGCCCAAGTTAGGCGTGTATGATAGATTCTCAGTAGGAGAGAACTCGATCCTCTATGGGAGAGGATTGATGATGTATGATAGCAAAGAATCTGCTAAGGAATTATGAGTGGAGTGTATTGGGAGTGTGAATAACTCGTACCTTGTTTGTAGTCCTCAGGCCTTTATTTATAGGCTTTGGATGAACAAAATATAAACAGAATAAAATATAATAATATAACCTTACTTGGTATATTTCTGATATGATAAAATAAAATATAATCTTGCTTGGCATATTTCTGAATAAAATATCTTCGTTTGGATTTTATTTGTGCTTGTAGTATATCTGGTTGATATATTTCTGTTTAGAATATATATGATTGATATTGCAATATATCTGGTTGATATATTTCTGTTTAGAATATATATGATTGATATTGCAATATATCTGGTTGATATATTTCTGTTTAGAATATATATGATTGATATACCTGGAAATCTTTTATTCTGGTGCTGGGCCTCGAGCCCAATAACTATTGGCACTGTGATGGGCCCCTGTAAGGCCGGCCGTTTGACTTTGGGGATACACCACCGTACAACACGTAATCAATGTTCAAATGTTGTCAAAAAAATGTTGTCTAAATATCATTATCCATAAAAGAAAGTTAACATTGTTTGAGAAAAAGAACTATATCTATTTATTTTTAAAGTTTACTAAAATGTATCAAAGTTTGAGAGACAAATTTCAATTTCCTATCCAAGATTAAAAACATATTTAATCATTTATATTATAATAAATGTTACTATTAATGATATCACAATTGAAAATTATTATTAAATGTTATTCAGATGTATTTAACCATGTTCATGTGGTTAATTTGGTTTTCTCCTTTGTTAATTGTTGCTCTATTGGATATTCTGTGGTTTTGGTTTTATCTCTTTGTTGATTTCATCTCTTTGTTGATTTCTTAGTTATGTCAATTCAAATTTTTCTATCTTTTTCTTTTAAGGACCATTAAATTTGTGCTAAATTTTATCGTTTCTCTTAGTAATTTATAATTGTTTGTTATTTTGCTCATGAGAAGTTTTTTCTATTTTGGGTGTGTTTAGGTTATCTCTAATTTGATTTTGTTTTTTATTTGTATTCTAAGTTTCTATATCATTGGGTGTTTGTGTGTCTTTTCATATTTTTGAGTCTTTCTTTATTTTATGTTTCAGTTATCATGCTAAAATTTGAGTCATTTTAAGTTTCAAATCATTCCATGTTTTCTAGAGTCTTGTCTAGTCATTTTGTTGTCTTTACTTCATAGTTGAACTTTGAAAAATCACACAAAAACATGTGTATAGTGTTTTTCAAAATTGTTTTATATGTATGCCTTTGAGTGCTTTTATGTTACATATTTGAGTTCATACTTGTTGCTAGATCATCAACAAGTTCCTAAAGTTACCTTTATGTCATTTATGAGTTTCATGTTGTATTTTGATTCTATTAGGATTTTTATCATATGGTATGTTGTGAATCTTTGAACTTCTAAAAACATTTTCAAAATCAGATATGGGTGAGTGTTAGTGTGCTTTATGTGGTAAAAAATAAAAGAAAATAAGAGACAAAAGGTACAAAAAGAAAAAGTGGACAAAAAATATAAAAAGTAAAAGTAAAAAGCAAAAGTAAAAAGCAAAAGTAAAAAAACATATGCATGTACTACCACCTCTAAATTTTTGTGTGCACTCTTATGTGGATTTCCTTACCATATTTATGTGAATGAGTTGCTGGAAAACAGATTTGTCACCTTGCATGTGGAGTCAAAAGTGTGTACATAGTGCATCATTTGCTCACAACTTGCTAAAAGACAAGAAACACTCATTTCTGTTGTAGTTATTTTTTGTTTTGTTAATCAATTCTAGAGCTTTTCTTTAGATATTTTTTTTTTGTGCTAACCTTTCTTCTTAACCATTTAATTTTCCTGCTTATCTCCTTGGCATTCTCGGTTTTTTCCATATCAAACTCCTTTTAAAATAGCCTTTGATCATTTAGATATTTTCTTGCTTTCTCCATTAAACTCCATTTGATTTTTGTGGTGTTACACTTTTTGTGTGGTGTATGTTCTTCTTAGTTGTGAGCCAACACTTAGAGGTTTTATCCCAGGTGAAGGGGGCCTTGTGAGAGCTTGAGGTCTTGGAAGAGTTACAAAAAGACAATAGAGTAAACACGGTGAAAGAGTCATTTGTGTGTATTTCTTTTTAAGTTGTAAAATTGTATTTGCTTTCTCTTGGACTTGTAATATCTGGCCTTGTTAGGGGGATGTCCTACCAAGAACTTTGGACTTTGATTAATTTTCATTTTGTAGTTGGCAAGTGTGAGGGAACCAAAGTTCCTTCTAACTTCACCATTAGGCTGCATAAATTAGTTTTAATTTATTTCCTTAATTATGGTAGTCTTGTGTGTGTCAACTTGTATTTCAAGTTTAAATCCTTTTTAGAAGTTTGGTACAAGAAAACTTTAGGTAAGCTTTGGCTAGAAAATACTTGGTTTCTAAGAAATTTGTAGTGATTCATCTCTCTTTCCTGAAAGTGAACTTAAGCTTTTCTTGTCTCCTTAAGTCTCTCAAGAAAGTCTATTTGAAATACTAAGTTTGTTTGTTGCATGTCATATTTTAAAAACTTTGAGGATGTCTAAATCCGCCTCCTACCAAATTAGTAGTGATTCTAGTGAAGATGTCAAACTAGCTTTGAAAAACTTGGCCAAAGAACTAAAGTCACTAAAAATTTGGCAAAAGCAAAAGATTTTGATAAAGGAAAAAGAACAAATTGAAAGAAAAGAATACTTTGCTAAATTGGAGGAGGAACTTAGAGTTCTTAATGAAAAACATGAAAGAGCACAAGAGGAAATGAGGAAGAGTAAGAGTTATTCTAGGAGGAATTCAACCTCCACTAAAATCACTCACACATCCACATCTTTTGAGGAGGATAGTAGGATTGTCAACCAATACTATCAACCTCCTCCCAATAGAGTGAGAAAAGAGTGTGAAAGAGAGAACCCTCCCAGAGACATTAGGGTAGACCTCCCCCATTTTCACGGGAAAGAAGATGTAGAGGTATATATATATTGAGAGATGAAAGTGGAACAATTTTTTGAATGTCACCAAATTAATGAAGAGAAAAAAGGTTTTCCTAGCCACCTTATGTTTTCAAGGGAATGCCTTACATTAATGGGTTTCCTTAGCCATCTCCTTTGGAAAAACTTTTAAATGAATTTGAGAATGTCTTTCCCTAATAAGATCCCTAAAAGGTCTTCCACCAATTAGAGAAATAGATCACAAAATAGATTTTGTTCCTGGAGAAAGCCTACCAAATAGACTAGCCTATAGAACTAATTTGTAAAAAAAAAAAAGGAGATTAAGAACTAAGTTCAAGAGTTCCTCAATAAAAGGTGGGTCCAAAAGAGTTTGAGTTCATGTTTTGTGCCCGTATTGTTAGTCTCTAAAAAGGATGGAAAATGGAAAATGGAAAATGTATTGTGATTGTAGGGCCATTAACAACATCACCATTAAGTATAGACACCCAATTCCAAGTCTTGATGACATGTTGGATGAGTTGCATGGGTCCACCATGTTTTCCAAAATAGATCTTAAAAGTGGGTATCACCAAATAAGAATAATAAAGAGTGATGAGTGGAGGATTGCATTTAAGATTAAGTTTGGACTATATGAGTGGTTAGTTATGCCATTTGGATTAACTAATACACCTAACACTTTCGTGATACTAATGAATTATGTCCTAAGGGATTGTATTGGGAAGTTTGTGGTTGTATATTTTGATGGCATCCTAGTGTATAACAAGAGCCTTTAGCTCTTCCAAACTTTTCAAAAATATTTGAGATAGAATGTGAGGCAAGTAGTGTTGGGATAGGTGAAGTGTTGTTACAAGAGGGGCACCTCATTGCTTATTTTAGTGAAAAACTCCATGATGCCATTCTAAAGTACCTTATATATGGCAAAGAGTTGTATGCCCTTGTGAGGTCCCTACAAACTTGGAAGCACTACCTATTTTCCAAACAGTTTGTCATACATAGTGATCATGAGTCACTTAAGTTTTTTAAGGGACAAAACAAGTTGAATAAGAGGCATGCTAGGTGGATGAAATACCTTGAACAATTCCCTTATGTGATCGAATATAAGAAGAGAAGAACAAATGTTGTAGTCGATGCACTTTCTAGGAGGACAACCTTTTCTCAAAACTTGGATCCTAAATTCTTGGGTTTGATAATATAGGAGAGTTGTATGCACAAGATGATTTCTTTTCCTCTATCTTTGAAAGTTTCCAAAAGAAGTCACAAGAAAGGTTCTATGTGTCCAAGAGGTATTTGTTTAAAGAAGAAAAATTGTGTGTGCTTCAAAGGTTCCATAGGAAACTCCTCATCAAAGAGTCTCATACACCATAAGACTTAAACATTCTTCAAGAGAAATTCTATTGGCTCTATATGAAAAAAAAAATTTAAAAACATTGTCATAGTTGCAGAGCATGCTTATAAGTTCATGTGAAAAGATTTCTACCTTCTTATTATAGTAATGCCATCAAACCCAAAGTAAGTCTATCCTATCACATAAATGATTTTGGACGGTAAATTATATTATTATTATAATTATGAAATTAAATCTAAATAATTTTTATAAAGATATTATAAATAACTTTTATTTATTTTATAGATAATTTTATAATTAAAAAGTAGTTAAGTTTAAAAAAACGATCAATTTAAAAATAAGGTTAAATTTAAAAAATGATAAAATAATTATTTTAATTTATTTTTGAATAAATTTTAAAAACAAACATGAAAAAGATATATATAGATAGATGAAAGTTGAAGAAAAGAATTATTTTAAATTTCAGTGATTAAGAAATAAATAATTTATTTATTTGTTTTTTAAAAATAAACAAATTGGAACAAGGGCCCAAATATTTTACCCAGGGCCCATATGATCGGACGCAAAGGACGAAGTACTGGAACTTGAGGAAGAAGAGAAAGCATGACCCTCTTGTGTCCGATCGAAGAAACCAGCCATGGATTTGTGTTCGTGATTTGAACCACGCTACGCTCACTTCGGTTTGAATCCTAACACTCTTCACTTCCCCAATCCCATTTTTTTTTCTCTCGAAGTGCTTTCCACAACAATGATGTCCCCGAACCGCGTCTCAGAGGATCGGGGCAACCCACCTCATTATTTCAGGTAAATTTTCCTCCTTTTCTGAAAATTTAGCCAAAATCATTTCTGGGTGTGCTCCACTTTTGTTCTTTTCTTTTTGAATGTCTTTGATTCTGAGGATATTTGTTTGCTGTTCAATTGGGAGTGTGGCTACGAGCATTGAAATGTGGCAATGTTTTACTGTTTCTTAATGTGCCAACTGTTTTAGGAACTGGACTGAAGCCAATTGGCCTTCTTTTGGATAGTTACCGCAAACATTGTTTATTTTGCGGTGGAGTATCTTTGTGTAGAGGGAAAATTGAAGTTAGTACTAGAGCAAAGACAACACTCTCAATGGTTGCACTTTAATCTCTAACTTGGTTCAGCTTATTTTGAAGAAAGAGTCGGTTCATCTTATTTTCTTCCTGAGAGAATTTTTTGAGAAATAAGAATTATTTTCAAGAAATAATCTTTTGCCAAATATTTACTGCATACTTGGAGGGAGAATCTGCCGCCTGCAGTGGTTCTACCGAGCTCGACCAGGATTGTTTTCAGTGGATGATATGTGCGATCTATAAGAGAAAGTAGTATCTTAAGTTTAATCCATTAGCGTGTGTTAAAGAAGCAATATAAAACTCTCTTTTGTCTTCACCTAGTTGTTTAAGCTTTCGAGATAGCTATGATAATGTATCAGAAGCTTTAGGATCAATTGGTCTGGAGCATGATCGTTATCGTTCCTGTTTGTCTAACTTAAAAATTGAATTGTAATACGAGCCAAAGGTAGGTACATGTATTATCGAAGCTTTAAGTGCTAAGAGATTTTGCATGAAGGGTATTATTAGAGATGTAATACAAAAGCATCCATGTGACAGTACTTATTAACTTAAGCTTTTGTGATAGTTGATTATACTGTTTTATTGATTACGTGTTGTGGCATTCTGCTTTTAGTGGTTTTGCATAACAATTTCTCAGTGACATTCTACTATACCAAACTGGTTAATGTTTGGTTACATAATTTGATTATAAGAGACGAAGGTTGTGTGTTGGAACTTTTAACTTCATTTGCTCTTACTGGGCTGATTGTACATTTCAATTTGTAGACAGACACCCTTGCAGATAATCCATATTCTTGCGAATTTCATGAGGATATGGTCTATATACTCCATGTACCGCTACATTGAGCAGACTGGTGCTTCTGTTGTTCTTTTTCTGTTTGCCTGCCTGGCCCCAGCGTCCATCCTATTTTTGATTTTGCAGAAGCCTTGGAGGGGCAGGCCTCTTTCTAATACGCAGGTGAGTTTAATTTCTAATCACTGCAAAGAATACTCTAAGAAAAAAACATTGAATTTCATATTAAGGTTATCATTAAAGCACATTCCTTACTAGTACCATTTGTCTTTTCAGGTTGTTCCTTCTATAATAAATGGTGGTATAACAGCACTGTATCTGGTCTTATGGGGAAAGGGACTGAAATCATGTGGACCAGCTAGGTTGGTTTTATATTCTGAAAGAAAATTTCAGTAGATAACTTTAATATGTCAAGTGCCCAGTCTCAATTGCTGAGTTGTGTCACGTCATGGCTGATGCTCAGTAATCACTGATTTCCAATTTTTCATAGTCCAAGTGAAATTGAATCATTGATGTTATCATACCATTTTATAGCCATTTCTTGATCATGTTAGTATTGAGGTGTTGATGGTGCTTTAATTTTGATGAGAACATTATTTTTATGGTTATATAATCTCAATGTAATTATTCTTATTCTTATTAATTTAGAGCAATATTGGCTGAGTATTCTGGTGCGGTTCTTGGAGTACTTTCTGCAGTGTTATATGGTAGGAGAGCTCATATGTGGAAAAAGGTAACCCTTTTCAGATACTGACGTTGTTAGGTATACCATACAAGTTACACTGTGAAGCCATGCTATCTAATCTATTTAAATACCTATTCTACAACAATGTTTTTGCAATATTTCTCTTCTCTACTTTATCTGTATTGATAAATCTGTTATAACATGTCGATGGGTTAGTTTGGTATAGGTCTTTTCCCGAGGTACCAATTCCTATAAATAAGAACTGAGTGTTGTAATACTCAATAGGAAAAACACTGTATTCTACTCATACAAATTTTTCAATGCAAGTACTCAAAAAGAAAAAAAAATGATAATTGAAAATTAAAGAAATTTACACATTTTACACTCGATCATCATCAATATAGGTGCAATAAGAACCTTTAGAAACTGTTAGAGAAAGTAAGAGAGAAAGAAACTAAATTTTTTATTTTCTGAATGAGAAATAGAACACATACAGGAGATAGAAATATGGTCAAAGCATCTGCCCATTGATCAAGAACTGAAATATGTTGAACTAGAAGTTGCTTGGCTAAAACTCTTTCTTGAACAAAAAAGATATCAATTTCCATATACTTGATTCTTATATGAATAGGATTGTGAGCAAGCTCAACTGCACTCTGATTTTCGTAAAACACAATAGGAGAAGTAAAAGGAACAGCCAGCTCAGTTAACAAAGTCTGAATCCACAAAATTTCAGCAAGTCTGAATCTACAAAAGTTTAGCCGTGGCTTGAGCTAGACTTCTATATTCTACTTCAGTACTTGACCTGGCAACCACCTGCTGTTTTCTGGACCACCAAGAGATTAAATTTGGACCTAAGTATATACGCCTTAGTTTGATCTATGATCATCTGGATTTGATACCAGTCAACGTCACAAAGACCCTAAACAGAAAAAGGTGTGTTTGAAGTAACTGGTTTTAGATGAAGCTCAAGATGCATCAATCCTTGTAATAATCTTAGAATTCTTTTTACTGTTACCCACGGAGAGTCAAGGAGGATTTGCCACAAATTGACAAACTTTGCTGACAACAAAATCTCTTTTAGTGCTGTTTTTCAGTGGATTTAGGTAGGAAGTAGAAAACCTTTAGAAACTATTTAGAGAGAAAGTGAGCAAAGAGAGAAACAAATTGAATCTTTTATTTTCTGAATGAGAGGTAAAATCAAGAATTTATAAAGTGAATAGGTAGTTACAAACTGCTACTGACACCTGGCATATTGTAACTGACAGATGTTAATAGTAACTATACTACTCATTAGAATAATAGACTATCTAGCAGATGGAGTTGAGAACTACTTCTATTTAATATATCTGTTTTGGAGGATCAGCTCCCCTGTTGTCCTTTCCTTTCTCTCTAGTAGAAAACAACATTTTTTTTTGGTAAAAATCTATATCAAATTGTTTCACCTACTTCTCAGATAAAATAATATTAAATATAAGCCATAGTTATGAATCTCCGCATTGTGCAGTGGCCAACTCTGTAAAGGCTATGGTGAGATGTTATTATAATGCAAACTACATGGTTTTTACTGCTAGTATATGCAGAGCAAATTGAAAACCAAAATTAAAGAAATTCATGATAGATAAAATGTCTCATTTTACATAATTGCCATTATTCTAGGACAATAAGAATGTAATAAAACGATTGATGATGGTGAATTTAATAGAAAAAAGGACATAGATTAGATAAAAGTAAGTAGAATGTGAATGGGGAAGTTTAAGTGAAGAAGACAAAATCGAACTTGATAAAAAAGTAGTCCAAGTATGAAGGAACAAAGGTCAAAATATAACTTTTGAGGATTGGTTTAGGATGAAGGGTTTTAAATACTATTTTGTTTCTCGCTAAAAAGTGCATTAAAAATTGGTGAATAAATCACAATTTTACCCACAAAAAATCCCTAGACAAGATCACATGAGTGAAAAAAGGGTTTTAAAGCCTACCGTGGTATTGCCACTATAGATATGAATTTCTGCTATTACCGCTCGATATTGTGAATCCCTTATAAGCTATGATGCTCTGACACGCTATAACAATGGTGCCTCTATGTCGGACTCCCGTGGCGGACACTAACATGCAACCGACATGCGTATGACACTGTGTCGGATACGGTGTGTTGGGCCAGACATGATCATGCCCTCTGACGGAGATGACTGGGTCAAATTCTTTGACATGCTGGAGAGACACACCAGAGAATGTTCAGGACACACGAATGAAACTTATTAAGAAAAATTAAGGAAATCAGAAACAAAATGGAGTGCCATTCTTTTACTCGAATTCTTTTCAGTATGGCCATGGCGCGACTCCACTTGCAGGAAGTAATGATGCAGTGGCGCACTACCAGCGCTGCCGTGGCGCAAACAGTGGCGGCATAGACATAGACAACTCCCAGTGTGACCTTGCCCATGACAGCAGTGGAACAAGCCAAATCCTGCAAAGTTCATAACTTTTTCCTCTGAAGAATGAAACTCAGATTGGATTTTATTGGGGAAATTGAGAGATTGTTGTTATTGGTGCAAGAAAGTGAGTGGCACGAGCTTGGGGGGGTAAGGAAAGAGAGGTGAAATGAAGTCAGACAGCCAGACTTCAAGTAGTATTAAACACAATAAAAAGAAGTTAAAACTTGGAAAATTATTGTAAATATTTATCTGTGAGCTTATTGGAGATTTGATAATGGTTAAACCAACAAATCAATTAGCTTCATTAGGGTTGAGTGAAAATACTGAAATTGACCTCAATCTTTTACAAATTTATGTAAAACTTCACTTTCTTGATAAAAAAAAAAAGGTAGGAATCGAGGTGATTAGTTAATATACGTAGTTTCCAAACCAAAAGATTGTAAAAGAATTGGCACATTTTTTTATTTCTATAAATTTTATATATATATATATATATATATTTCCGTGTTCATCTATATTTTTCCAATATAACCGCATCCATGTCCGTGTCGTATCCATATTTGTGCTTCATAGCTCATAAGCCTAGGGTGCTACTCAGCTGCTTATGGACACTACTGACTACTGTGATCTAAGCCCAGGTTGTACTATTATATGTGAAACAATGTGATTTGTGTTGTTGGTTGTGATTAATGTGTTTGAAAAATGAGTTTAAGATATTAGGATTGTCTCTAATCCAGTGTATACTTTCTTATTTTGAACCAGATAGGTGGCCTAGTAGCCATGCTGGCATCTTTATACCTGTTATCAGAAGGATGGGCAACTGCAACGTATTCTCCATTCTATATCCTCACTCAGACTGTTAACTTTATCTTAAATTCACAAAGTTTTCTTCTAAAATATCTTTTATTCCATTTATTCTTTGTCTTCTCTCAAGTTTTTAATACTTTTCATATTCTCCATAAATGTTGTAAACTTAACAAGAATTTACCTTGGGAAGATCGAGATAGTTCTGAGTCTCAGACTGAACCAGTTTTGGGCCTGAAGTTAATGTTAATACCTATAATTGCTGGTATTCTATCTGCACTGAGGAGAGTCATTGCTCGTCGTGTTTCAATCAAGGTGGTAACATTTATGTAATTAGCCCTTCATACTTTGTGTGCATGGTTCTTTGTGTGTTTCCATAACCCAGAACATTTTTTTCCTTTCAGAATCAACTTAAAAGGCGGCTCCATGGCTTAACTATTGCTTCTGCCACATGTTTTATGTTTCCCATTGCGATGTGGGACATGATCATAGTGAGTTCTATGTAATTTTCACTTTAAGGTCTATATTAGATATGGTTATGTCTTCTATGGAATTCTTGTATTGTTTGTGGTTTTGGCTTGTTTGACATTTGGCAACTGTTTCTCACTTCTCTTTTGGGTCCTTCAGGGCTCATCATCCGAATCTGATAACAATAAAAAGTTGCCCTTCTCTGCTTGGGCCTTCTTCAGCACTATTTTGTTTGGAAACATTGTGATATTCTATGCTGACAGTATTGCAGAGGAGAGGTATGTCATGAATGATGATGATAATCTTGCCATAAGTAAAGGCTACTAGAGTACTAGGATGTTTATGCATTTTGAAATTGCGTTTCATATGCTCTTTAGATTGTCAGCGAAGGTTCTATAAAATAGCTATTAAGTAATGGCATCCCAGCAGTAATATTCGCCCAATTGCCATGGGAAAATATTATTCATTTTTTAGTTTTATGAAATTATAATCCTTGTGTAGAAATTAGTTGACATCTATCTGTCTTCATTAAATGACAATGAAAAACTTCAGTTTAAATTCAAAGTTGATCTTGTATGCTCTGAATTATATTTGGATTTTGGATTTTGATGTTGTGAATTAGCTCAGCTCATAATCTCCTTTTGTAGATTGCATATGGTTTTCTCCTCACCAAGGCATTTAGCAGCAGCTAGTGCATGCATCATCATAATGGAGAATGTGTACAAGATGGATTTTTCTCTTGCAGGATTCACAATTTGCTGCTTAATATTAGGTTTTGGTATGTTTAGCAGTTCATTTTGAATATTAATGTTCTCTTTAAATTTTGCTTTTCATGGATTGTTTGCTGAACCGAACTTGTAGATGATAAGTCTGTCAAACCTTTCCAACTATTCATATTTTATTTTTAATTTATTTTTTATATATTAAGGTTGCACACAGGGTTATTTATTTATAGAAGGAAAATACAAGGAGATGGGCCTAAACCTTTACATCTAATAGCTTTAATAACAGAAATATGATAAATTGAATGGGAAACATCTAACAGGTTTCAAGTTCTCTCACTTTTAGTAAAACTACTTGATGATGTATAGTGCTTATAGCTTACTCATGACCAAGCTGATTTTTTAGCCACTCTTTGATGTTCTGCTCATGACTGTTTCAAGGCTCTAACTTGGAGATAGATCCAGCAGCCCTGCTGCATTCTTAGTTTTTATCTTTCCATTTTCTTCTGTTGTTTTTTCCTTAGTTATAGAGGAAATATTACCCATTCCCTTATTTTACTTATTCTGTCTCTTCTGTCTGATCAAATATTTTTCTAAAATAAACAAACGTTGACAAAATTGATAAATGTTAGTGTTCTCAATTTGCTTTTCTTACGAAGTTCATTCAGAAGGAAAAGAGGTGAGTTATATAAAAGCAAAGTTTAAAGGTTGTCTTTGATTTCTGTTTCGAAAACTGTTTTGAGTTTGAAAAAAAAAAGTAAATAGACACCCACAGACAGCTTATTACTCACCATATGCAACACCACTCCTGATGACCGATTCTTGAGCTAGGACTGCAAAGAGAAAACATCTCCCAACTCTTTGATACAATTTTCAAAACTTAATAAATTCTGGACAAGAAATTGATTGCCAAGTAATATTAGATTATTTAGAAAACTTTCTTCGAAACCAAAAGGTGACAAGGAAATCAAACTGACCCTAACTTCTTTATATAAAATTCGGCTTCTCAGAGTCCTTATACATTTGTTTCATCCCCTGGAATTTAAATGAAACATATATATGTTGGTTTTTTCATTGCCTTCTCTTACTAGTAATAACCTGATTTTATCGGAATATAAAATTTATGGCTTTCTTGTTTCTGTTTTTCTCTTTTAGTAGTTAATCTTAAATGCTCAATGTAATGGAATTATGTAGGGATACACGAAGCAACTTCATTGGAGCTCAATAGAAAAGATTCCATTCAAAATTCAGATTCATCAATTAGAGAATTTGATGATCCAATCCAGATGTCACCCCTACCTACTTGATGTATGTGTGATTTACTCCTTCAACTTGTTATTAAATATGAATTTATTGCCAATTGTTTGTTTGGTCTAAGTGTGAGTGGGGTGCATATCTATTTCGAGCTTCTTATTAATTCGATTGACAGCAATTTTTTATGATGAGTTGATACTGATTCTTACATGGTGTGAGGCTGATTACCAGTTTTTGTAATACCTGTTTGTGTCTGTTTAATGTTCAATGTGAACAATAATCATATGAACATCTAAAAATATATAGGGATATAAGTAGGAATATTAAGAATTGATAGAGAACGAGAAAATTGCATGATACAAACTGGTATAGAAGAGTGTAAGCAGCACACTTTCTACCACAATTTATTTAATATACTTCATTATTGGTTGAAATTTATTGAAAACTATAAAATCAGCACAACAGTCATTAAACAGGAAGTGATAACAACGAAAATTTGTGATTTCCAATCTCTTTGAAATACTTTCTCTGTTATTGGTTGAAATTGATTGAAAACCTTCAATTTTGGTGGGTCAGGTTTCATTTAATGACTCATGATTTTGGTAGATCCTAGTTAATTTAAAGGATTATGATATTTTGACAATATTTTTTTAACATTTTAACATCATCTACGTGTCATTTTGTGATTGGTCCATGTTGGTGTTTATGATTATTAATTTATTATTATTGATTGTGAAGTAATTTTGGACTAATCACAGAATAACACGTAAATGATGTTAAAATGTTGTCAAAGTATCATTATCTCAAGGTGCATTGGTTTAGTATATGTTCAGTATTGGTTCACAAAAATATGGACTCTGTTGACCCATAGTATCATTTTGTTGTGAACTAGTTTTTGCAGACAAGATGTTATATGTTGGGAAGATGTATTTTGTTGAACACTTCTTGGAAGCTCCATCTAGTTTGCTACACACCAAATTCTTGATGATTGATCTTATCTTTGTTGGTTTGAGAACCAATTTTGACCTACAAAGATCATTACTAGTCTGGTAGTTTATTGTGTAGTTTAGGAGTAATTTTTCACCATGAAAAAAGCAGCAGCAGCATTGTTCCTGGTCATGGTAGATGTTCTTTGAATCTTGTTATAATTGAATCATCCAAATCAGCTAACCACACATTGTAATGAAATTATGAATCTGCCAATATGTTGGTTTTTCCCTGTATATTATTTCCACTCTTTCTCTTTCTATTTTTTATTTCCGTTTTATAATATTGATTTACGATGTTTGTATGTATCAATGTTTTTAAGACCAAATAGGTGGTAAAAACATTAGTTAATAGTTCGACTCTGGTTAAACCGGTATTAATAAAAAAGTTTATGAATAATATTACTAAATATAGTATCATAATTTTATAACACTAAAATCAGTAATAAAATATCATTTTATGAGACGCTAACATCCAAAGTATATATAGAAGATAAAATCAAACAAATAATATTTAAATTTAAATTTTAAAAAATTATGACAATATTAATTAAAAGTAAAAACTTTAGATCTAGAAGAAAATGATAAACTAATATAATCCAAGATTATAACAAATAAAAAATAATATGAATGAGTGAATTGATGTTTTAATAAAGTCATTTATACCTATTTTGTAATTTTTATTAAATATTTTTGTTAGAATATTTATTCTATTTATCATTATTATATTGTGTTCAGGATTACCTTATTTATCATGATTATATTGTGTCTATGGTTACCTTATTTATCATTATTATATCGTGTTTAGGATGACCCTATTTATCATGATTATATTGTGTCTAGAGTTACTTTATTTATCATGTATTTTGTATCACAATTTTCTTATATATAGAATGAGAGTGAGAGGGATCAATCAAACCCTCTAGAATTATTTTACAGTTTAATTATCAAGTATTTTATTTATTTATAATATCTTATTATATATTTTTAAAATAAATTAAATGTTTTTAGTTTTTAAATTTTGACAGATATATTTTTGTTTTTAATTTTTTAAAATAAATACATTTTTTTAAATCCTTAAAATACAATGTAGGTTTTTTTCTATTTTAAGTGAGATGCTGACATGAAAGATAAAAAATTCAATTAAGTTAAAAAACTTTTAATTAGTAAATATGTTATTTATATTATTTAATATTTTTTTAATGTTAATTGAAAACAAGTTTAACATTAAAACGTATCAATATTACATATAAAAATAATTTTAATTTCACGTTAACTCTTTTAAAACATATTACGAAAATTACATTAGTTATTGATCTTTTTTAAAAAAAATTGATTTTGAAAATTATGGAATGCAGTTCAAAATTATGGAGGCGTTCTAATTCTTTTTCATTTTCCCCTTTCTCTTTATTTTTTATATTATGGAAACTAAAATTGTTAGGAAAGAAAATAGGAAGAATCAAATGTAGGTAAGATAAAAAAAAATTAGAAGCACGAAAGATAAAAAAAAAATAAAATTTCAACTAAAATTTTAAAATTATTTTCTTTCAAACACAAGTTGTTTTCGTAAAAAAAAAAAATATAATTTGACAATAATTTTTTGACAACATTTTAACCTAATTTACGTGTTATTATGTGATTAGTTCATGTTAATATTTATGATTATTATTATTATTAATTGTGGAATAATTTTAGACTTATAACAGTATTTACATGTAGATGTTAAAATGTTGTCAAAAAAATATTGTCAAATATCATTATCTTAAAAAAATTTATCACTTTTTTAATTTTTATTTTTTATAACAGTCGCAGCTTTCAAAATTTCTTTCAAAGTACATTGGATTCAACTGTGAAATGATAATTTTAAGTTTTAATTTTTAAAGAAGAAATGTAACTTCCTAAATAATATAATTTACATCTTATTAATTTTAAAGTATTTCTTAAATTTGGACATTTAAAATTAATTTTTCATCAAATATATTTCTATTGTGTATTTAAATTTTTTATATCTTTTAATTGATTTTCTGTTACTTAATATTTTTTGTGGTTGATAATTTATTCCATCATCTTATTTACTTATTTTATATAATAATAAATACGAGAACATTTTTTTATTTATATAAATGATATTAAATAATAAATATCTTTTCATTGAATCGATATTAGATAGCATCGTCATCTAGATAATTTGATAGATAGTAAATTAAAAAACATAAACATTTTAAATACCCATCATAAAAAAAATTAATAAACACTTCAATTACAAATAGTCAAGTTTATGTTAAATATTCACGAACTTATAATTTCTACTTAGAATTCTATAAATTTTGTATTGTATAATTAATAAAAAAGATGACTTAGAATAATAATAAAATCTATAATTCGAAATAATATATTTTAAGTTACAAGAAATAAAAAACTATGTTCAAAACACATATTCTATAAATGTAAGTGTAATGTAGACAACTTATGTTTCCGGCCACAAACTATTCCGTTTCTATTCGGGCATAAGTTGGTCTTTTTCTATCTAAATACGAACTAACTTGTTGTTATCCGACTATAAATTGACTTGTTTCTATCGAGTCATATATTGGTGTGTCATATTCTAATAATGTATTATTCTTTAACTTAGCATATTTTGGGTGTTGCTTCCTCCACCACTACTTTTTTTCCCTCCACCTATCCACAAACCTTTTAATGACATAATTATCCTTTAATTTTTAACCATTTTATTTTTAATCTTATTTATTTACCAAACCCTAAATAATTCCTCACTTTCACTCTCAGTCCCACCCCAGCTTTCTCTCACTCTTTCTCTCTTTGAGATCCTTTTGTTCCCACCTCTGTCTCACTTTCTTCTCTCTTTCGGTGAGATCCGTTTCTTCTCATCCCAACTCTTCCAATGTTGTGTTTTGTTTTGGTCACAAAGATGTACTAGAGTATTTTCCATTAAATGTTTATTGAAATAAAGGTGGTTTCTTATTTACTATATCTAGTAGAGTATATTTTCAAGTATGGATTACCACTGTTGCTTTTGTCACAGTTGAATTGAGGGAATTAATAATTCTAATATAATTATCATCATGGCCAAGTTGAATGAATTATGAATTGATTGATTGTGAGTGCGTGATGCATACGAAAACCTTTAGGAGAGAGAGGGATGTTGATATGCAGATTGAACGTGTATGATGTAGGGGAACTCGTCTTGCTCGCCAAGAACGTCAAAATCGTAGAATCCCTTCGTACAAAACAAAACAAAGGGATAATTGGGATGAGAAGAAATAGATCTCACCGAAAGAGAGAAGAGAGTGAGACAAGGGTAGGAAGAAATAAATCTCAAAAATTGAAAGAGTGAGAAAAAGCTGGGAGGTGGGGTTGAGAGTGAAAGTGAGGAATTATTTAGGGTTTGATAAATAAATAAGGTTAAAAGTAAAATGGTTAAAAATTAAATGGTAATTTTGCCATTAAAAATTTTAAGGGAGGTGAAGGGAGAAGGAGTGGTGGTGGAGGGAGCAACACCCACATATTTTGGATCAAAAAACTGTATTATGAGATAAATGGACCACTAGGCTCATCCTGACCCTATAGATGAGGGCCCACAATATTCATAATTAGTCTATAAATAGTAATCCATCGAGATAAATAATTTATGTTCATTATTACATCATTAACTATTATGTGACACATCTGACTAACTTGGGTGTTAGATTATATTTTATAGAGACACTACCATCCACCCATGGAGGCCGAGTACCGAGGGAAGAATGCATGACAAAGGAAAGATTGAGGAAGTTCATGAAGTTCATCTTCGTAGGGTTCTGGACGAGAGACTCCTATTCAATGTTGTTAGGCTGAAATTTTGAGAATCTTCCTATTTTTTTTTTCTTTTCTTTTACTTTACTAAATTTCACGTCATAATTTAATTATTTCCACCTAATAAAATTATCCACCAACCTCAGCATACTGTGCATCATGTCATCATATTTAAATATCCTTTATGACCACTTAAAGAAAATGGCTTAATTATTACGATTTTTCAAAATTTAAGACCTAATTGAAACCTTTTTTAGCCAGAGGATCCATTTGAGATTCCTTAACATGTTTAAAACTTTCTTTTAAAATGATTTCTACCTTTCACACCAAAATCTCTCTTTAATTATTTTTTGTACGAAAATTTATTTTTATTTATCTATTAATAAAATTTGTTGGGAGCACTGATTTACAAATATTGTAATTTGCAAGTAAATGTTTGTAGGTAATTTGCCATTGAATTTATATTTAGAGTTCAGTATATATGTAGGAAAATAGCCAATTTCTAATGTTCAAGCGTTCTCCTTACATATGAATCACTTTCATGCTTAAAATAACACATTCACGTTACTAGGAAAATGATATTTTAATATCAATTTTTGACACTATTTTAACATTGTACATGTATATATACGGACAACTAACATACTTGTTTTATTTTCTTCAAAATAGTTTAAATAGTTTGATATATTTTGCATTTAGGTTGAAATATATAATTTAATTAATATTATTATTATTCAAAATTGTCTGCGTAAAAATTATATACTATTGAAAAGAACAGATTTTTTATGTCATTTAAGGAAAAAATTAACATAAAATATACTTTTTGCTTTGGATATTATCTTAACGGATATAATTTATTATGTTATTTATAACTTAAGTGACATAAAAAAAAGGACATCTTACGTCGAGGAAGTGAACTAATGTAAAAAATATTTTTTTCTATTCATTATCATGACGGACATGATTATTTCACATAAATAATTTTTTTCACGTCTCTCGTATCTATTATGGTTCATAATAAATAACAAAAAAAAAAACTATTTTCACTAATACTAATAATAATCCTTTTTTTATTAAAAATCATTAAATGCAGTATATCCAAACTCCAAACACCTAAACATTAGATTTAATTAATACTTTGAGGTCTTTGAAAAGAAAATGGTGTCCAAAAATTTAATTTTACATTGAAAATGATATGTTGTCTTTAAGTTAAATATGTTTTTTTTTGCTGTATTTAATATTTTTTGTATTTCTTTTATCTCAACATTTAATGAATACACTAATTTTGATTCTGATAGTTATTCTACTGCTTTTTTAGATTCTCTGTATTAACATGCTAATTTTGAGTATATCGTTAGGATTGCGCATGATATCTAATAAAGTTGAGTATATGTCAATGTTTTTAATTTAAAATTAATAAAGTTAATTATATTAACATACTTATTAAATTTTAAGATAATAATATTCTTTTAGAAATATGAATTTTAATACGAGTCAATTTGGAAGATAAAACAAAGTTTTTTTTAAGTCTGTTTTCATTTAAAATTAACCAAAAATTCTTCTAGTCATGTGACCTGCCTGATGATTCTGATGTTGGCAAGAAGGTATAGTAAAAATCGAAAATTTGCTGCAACTCAAGAAAAATTGTAGGAACATTCTGTGAAAGATAATTTATACACTTGAGATTGAACTATTTACTAATAATATGATATTTTGACAAATACAAGTTTAAAAACTTGAACATGAATTTCTGAAATTCTTAAACTTAAAATAAAATTCTTCTTTGGTTCTGTGGGAGTGCAAGCATGTTCCCTCTATAATCCAGGCTTGTTTTCTCTGCTACTTTTAGTCGTTGCTTTGGTGATGATATGAGTAAGAACACCAATAGGGCAAAAGAACAAGCACAGAGAAACTGAATGCCTTGTCTCAATCTGATTCTCAAGTCCATCCAGAAAAACATGTCTGGATTTAGAGACACATATGTCAACAAAATGAATGAGAAAAAAAGTTTAGCAATATTAAGATCATGGAATTATTTGAAAAGAAAAGAAGAGAGTAAGTGATAGATAAAGTAAGGTTCTTGAATACCAATCACAGGAGAAGTTGTTTGTTGTATAATGTTTTATTATAAATATAGCCTTGTACGAAGTTAAGTGTCTTTTGCAAAAAGAAAATAAGCTTAGAAAGACTAGATAAATGTTGCAATTAATACATAGTAATGTTTGAGGACTACTAGCGCACCATTTCTGAATGATAGTAAGTATTAGATTGCTTTCATTGATGATAGGACAATAATGATTTCAAATTTACTTTATGAAGTTTAAATTTGTGGTGGTTGACATTTTTTTGGAAGTTCTACGCTTGGGTGGAAAATCAAAGTATTAAGAAATCCAAAAGATCTAATATGAAAGTAGAATTGAGTACAATTTTAGAAAATTTAATAAATTTTGTGAATGTGTGGGTAAAGAACACCAATTGAAACCAACTTACACATTGCTAAAAGGAGAAATACGACAATCATGGAGAGGACTTGGTGCTTGCTACACGATAAAGAAATTTTAGGTAGCAGCTATAAATACAATTGTGTTTCGCTATAAGACACTATTTAAAGCAAGGAGCATTTACCAATATGAGGTACTCAATCTAAAAATATTTTATTGTCTATAGGTAAATCAAAATTTCTATTATCAATTAATATTTTCATCAATAATTTATCATTATAATTATTGAAGTTCGTTGATAATTTGGATGCTAAATTTCTCACTCAATTTAATGAAGTTTTTTGTATCTTAAGGGGACATGGGTAGGAAGAAGATGAGGAAGGGAGATGAGGAGGAGAAGAAGGAGAAAGATAAGAAGGAAGTGATGACTCTATGGTGAGTTACTGACGACTCAATGTTGATGTGATAGTGACTTGGTAGATGAACGTTGGTGACACAGGCACACCATGTGAAGGTGTCTCGGTAATTCAAAGATGTGACATGGAGGCACAATGATGATTGTCAAAGTTAGAGAAGGAGGTGGAGGAAAAAGAAGAGAAAGAGGAAAAAGAAGAGAAAGAGGAAGGAAAATAAGAGAAAGAGGAGCATTGGAATGAGCTGGAGGTGAAAATGGTGGTATGGCGATAAGGATGACTCTACGAGGAGGAGAAGAGGCAGAGAGGGAAGAAGATGAGAAAAAAGAGAGGAAAAAGAAGAGGAAGGGAAGGAAGAAGAAGAACACCATATCACAAATTTTGTCAATGAATGTTATCAAGAGTCAAAATTTATTGATAATTATCGACAAATATTTACCATAATACCTACCGATGGACTAATGGTCATTTGTGATTATGGAAAGATATCGATGATTACTTTACTAATGGACTTTTGACCATTGGTAATCCACTTATAAACATCGACGTATTTTTGTTATTAACAGTGAATTGAACCCATCAATAATGAGATCTTTTATTTACTCCTTTTACATTCCTTTAAACAGTAATAAATTGAGTTGGATGTACATGTTTACTTTAAATTTTTTTCCAGCTCATTTGAATTTTGCTTATTATTTTGGTTATAACTTTTTCTAAAAATATTAATTTTGGCTTATTGTGTAATCGATTCTAAATTTTCAGGATGTTAGAATATTTACTCTATTTATCATCATTATATTATGTCCAGGGTTACCTTATTTATCATGATTATATTGTGTCTAGGCTTACCCTATTTATCATGATTATATTGTGTCTAGGATTACTTTATTTATCATGTACTTTGTATGATAATTTTCTTATATATAGAATGGGAGTGAGAGGGATCAACCAAGCTCTCTAGAATTATTTTACAGTTTAATTCTCAAGTCAAGACTTCAAAATTAACATATATTTTGCTTTTTATGATATTTTCTATGATTTTTTGAAGTTGAATGAGATGTGCTGAAAATTTGTAAAAAAGAATCCATGAGGATTATATTTTGTTTGCATTAGCTTAAGCTTTAGTAATTGATATTATGAACCTAATTACAACCCACATTTAAGCTCATTTATTTCAAATTTTAGAGCCTATATGCTTTAAAGTGAGAGAGATAAATAATTTTCTAGTTTTAATGGGAAAAAACAAACACAATGATCATGATACAGTAAAATCCATTCAAAATTGGAGAATTATAAAAGGTATAATTGAATTTTAATCTATATGTTGAAAAGGTTGACAATGAAAAACTAGTGCTATGTGTAACATCAAAATTGTTATTTAGGGTATGAGGTATGAGAGTAACTTAACCCGTTTTTAACTTAGTTTCATAGCGTCCATTAGAAGGTGATGATTTTTCAGCTAAAATGGAAACATGGGATTGCAGAGGAGCACGTGTCAAAGTTGTCTATTTTATGAATTTTGATGTGCTTGAGAGTAGATGACATTTGTATACATCGTCTTAGTCCTGCTTGTTTCCAACCTCCACCCTTAAGACTAGGTATAAGGATTATGAGCATTTAGTTACGCCTTATTATATGGATTTGTAGTGGTGCTTATTGATGATGTTCAAATTTACTCAAAACCTTGGAATAAGATGAGAAACATTTATAATTGTTTTACAAATCTTAAGAGAATAAATTGTTAGCAAAACCTAATCAATCAGAATTTTTTAATAAAAAAAAGGTAAAATTCTTAACAAGGTGAGTGTTAAATAAATTAAATAGGAATCTTCTTTCTTTCTTTCAAGCTAATCCTTTTCAATCAATATTGTCACATCATTCCTGGGAAGAACCAAATTAAAATTTTTCAAAGTTTAGGATCAAAATCAACTATGTGTATTTTGTTAGGAAAATGACACTAAGTTATAATTTTCTGCATGTGGTTATGTGTTTTCTTATATTGTGTCTTATATTGTGTGTCAGCTAGATACTTATAATTTATAGACTTATATTTGGGGTTTTCATCTCTAAAGCTATAAATTCTATTATTAAGACATTACTATTACTTATTATATTGTGTAATAACCAATACACTAAACTACTTAAACTATAAAAGAGTCAAAATTCCTAAAAAAAAACAACTTATTTAATTCTATTACATTTTAATTTATCTTAACAAAACTAAACTAATGTTTTTTTTTTTATCTTTCATCCTTCTTCGTACATATAAACTTTTCTATTTACATCAACCCACTTAGAGCTTGCTCCTTTCATTAAAGGTCAGGTTCTTCAATCTTTTCATGCTCGATTTGTTTTTCATTGTGGCCATCTTGTTTTTCACCTTGGTCGACTTCTCTTTTACTTTGGCCGACTTCTCAATAACCTTGGCCTACTTGTCCTTTGCTTTGGTCGACTTGTTTTCGTCTTCTTATTAACCTTTGCTTCGGCCAACTTATTCTTAACCATGCTCAATATGTTACAAGCAGTCAAGTTTATACTTTGAGTATAGTACTCGGTTCTTCATTAGAATGGAGTTTCCTTTCTCCATCATCTGACCCATGCTCAGTATGTTACTTTTGAGATCGAGTACATAGTACATGTCTCTTGTCTCTCCAACTCGACATTCTTTCTATAGGCACCTAATTGTTCCCCACCCTTTCATTGCTACCTTGGAATCATCTCCAAATGACACATACACGACATCCACTTTGGGGAGCTCTTTGAACAAACTTTCATCACAGCACATATGGTTACTCGCCCCTGTATCTAGATACCAAATCGAGTTGTTTGCACAAAGCTCGACATCTATCTTCCATTTAAGCTCAACTCAACTTTTGATCTCCTTGATATCATACAGCTGGGACTAAGCTCGTCACCTGGTCTTCTCTATGTTCCATAACTCAGACACAACTTGACATCCAATCTTCTTGATATTTCACAATTCAAACATAACTCGACATTCGGTCTCCAACTCGGTATCTTGATGTTCAAGCTCCTTGACATCATAAAGATTCTTATTTCTTCATTGGCTCCTTAGTAAGGAAATTTGTCTGCTTTTGCTTCCCAACAGTATTTTGCTATATGATATTCTTATTTCTTCATTGGCCTCCTCAGTAAGGAAATTTGTCTGCCTTTTCTTCCCAACAATATTTTGCTATATGATCAACCTTACTATAGTTATAACACTTGGCTGACATGTAGTCATTTGCATAGTTGTCGTGCTTGCTACACTTAAAACACTCAACACTAGAGTTATTTGACCGACCTCTTCGGTTTCTACCTTGTCCATGACCATGTCAGTTCTGCAGATCGATTTGCTCCTTGCAATCTTCATAATCACCTCAGCCTCGACCTTCTCGTCATTGACCTCTTCCACCAGAACCTTGATGTTGAGTGTTCCGAGCTCCTCCCTTCCGGTCAAGCTTTTCCTGAAGTGCTTGATCAAGTGGCTCATAGTTCGTCCTTCTCAGTTGCTTGTATGCCTCTAGGGACTCGAGAAGCTCTTTAACTGAGAGCATGGACAAATCCTTGGATTCCTTGATAGCACAAACTATATTCTCAAAGTTGTTAGTCAACGACCACAAAATTTTCTCCTCAACCCTATTGGTAGGTAACTCCTCTCCGTTTCTACTTAGTTGATCTGTCATGGCCTCTACTTGAGTTATGTACTTGATTATTCGTTTTCTCTTCTCCATTCTCAAGCTTTTAAACTTGTCTCAAAGTTTTAAGCCAAAGGTGATTAACTCGATTGTCTCCTTTGTATGCTTTCTCTAGAATTTGCCACGCTTCTCTTAAAGATTTAACGTTTACTATCTTCTCAAAGCCAAATTCGTCCACAGCTTGGAACAGTATACAAAGTTGTGTTATCCTTCACATGTATTTTTCTCAACGCAACAACCTAGGCAACTCTTCATTTTCTATTGGTTCTTTTATCCATTCTCAACTACATCCCACATGTCTTGGGATCCAAGAAGATCTCTCATATGCATACTATAGTTATCAAAATTGACTTTCTTTGTCAACTGAGACATGGACACATGATTTGCAAACTTGGTCATCTCTCACTCTCTCTTTCTCAAACACTCTCTTTTTACACTCAGAGACTTACACTCTCAACTTTGATGCCAATTTATTAGGAAAATGACACTCAGTTATCATTTTCTGTATATGCTTATGTGTGTTTTGCTACATTGTGTGTCTACAAGACACTTAAAATTTATATAGAGTTACATCCTAGTTTTTCATCTCCAAAACCATAAACTCTACCATTAAAACACTATTATTACCTATTATTGTCTAATAACCAATACATCAAATTGTTGACTCTTGCACTCTAAAACAAACAAAACTCCTAAACAAATGAACAACTCATTTAATTCTATTACATTTCAATTTATCCTAACATATTTTAGAAAACTAAAATCAAATTTAATTATATTTACAATGACTATAAACGAACTTAATTTAAAGGAAAAATAAAAGATTCGTAACCTTGCAGCATAGAGATCAATAACCAAAAGGTGAATCCATGCTGAGGCTAAAGTCATCTCACTGGAGAACATTTTCCCTATACTAGTCAGCTGCACCGAGTACAAAGGAAGATAGCATAGTAATATATCAATGTTTTTGTCATGGAAATCTAACTTTAGGCTTAATATATAGCACTTTTTGTACTCAATTGTAATTGTGTGATTTTAATAGCACAGTAATTTATACCATTCGGGTATAAGTATAGAAAACTGAGATTTGAGTCTCTCATTTTTCATGTGTTAACTGAGATATCAGAATTGTTCAATTTAAGATGGTACAATTGCATCCTTATGAGTGCAGTTAAGTCTTAACTTTATTGATGTATACATACCTCTGGTAGCAAATATTTGCTTGCAAAAATAAGTCCAACTGTCTCAGGGGTCCAAGAAAGGTGCAATAAATATGCATATAGAACTCCAAGCCCAATATATGGTATACTACTTTCCATAGACTTCTTAGTCTGCATTTTTGGATTCCAGGAAAATGAATCAGACATATCACAGGAATTGCAGAAATAAAAGCCCATGAGAAGGTAATTTCAGAGCACAACAAACTTATATTATAGTTATGTAGAACAACTAGAGATAAAATCATACATGCATCTTACCTTTTATAACAAATATGTTTATTAAGATATAGACTTTAAACCTAATTCATCTTATTTCTAGTTGATGAGTTTTCAACACATCCCTTCATATTAAGGCATTGGAACTACATATTAATAGGTGATCCGATAACGGTCTGATAACATGTGACACGATAGACCTAACAAAAATTAAATCTCGATAGGATAGACTTTGAATGACTCTATACCATATTAAGAAGTGATATTTAAACCTAATTCCAAGTCATCCGAAACTTATCGTACTGATATTTGTTGTTTATTGGACTTAACGTACCACTTGTTATTAAACTACTATCGGACCACATGGTAATGTCTAGTCCCACTCTTGAGTTTATATGTCGTAATGTGAGGAAAGCGTGTTAGAAATCTTAAATCGAATAGAGATAAGAGAAATTTATAATAATAAGTTAGTGAAAACTTATATTTGAAGTTTGTTTTGTAACGCGGAGTTAGATTTAAAGTTTTTTTCTTAAGAATATTCATACATATATTTATAAAATAAAAAGGTACTCTGACATATTGAAGATGTTTTTAGAAAGAAACATACTAGTTCAGAATTTGGAGCTAGAACCATTAGTGTGTAAAATGGAAGCACTGCGGTTGTTCCTAATGTAAAGGCAGTGCTAGCAAGTTCTGATCCTGACAACCCTACATTATGAAGGTAGAGAAATGAATATAGGAAACTTAAATAGCTCTGATTCATTTCACTAAAATGCAAAACACAGATTATAAATAAGTTGAATGTAGGAAAGTTGTTATACCAAAGCAAGGAATGTTCAATAAGATTAATACAGAGAGCATAAATGATACTGAAGGAGTTATGATAATTTAGTATCACTGTTTGCCATGTGCATAATAGAACCTCATTCACATTATATTGTGCATGAAAATAGAAAAAAAATGAACTACAGAAACAAAAGTTTGCACACCAAACCAAATTGATTTTAGGAAATTTAGACCCTCAAATCACTTTCCCGGTGCCTCATGAAAGGATAGAGAAAAGATGTAACAAAATTACAGAATCAACATTTACAAAGTTTTATCAGGTATAGTATCTGCTCCCTTCCACCATGTACTTTATTCAATGCTAAAAGGTCAATTTATAGATAATTTGTTTTTGTGTTGAGTGTTTGTAATTTTGTTATGATGTTTTTAAGGGATTCACGACAGAGATACAACATGAGTTCAGTTCACTTTAGGATTGACATCATCTCTAATTCAAAATCCTAAATCGGTACGTTTATAGGTCTTCTTTGTTAGGTGATTAACTTTCTTATTTTTTATTCAAAATAAGACAAACTCATTTGAATTCCCAACATCTTTAAATTATAAAATTTAATTTTCTAATAGAATAGAATAAACAATTTTTTGCTTAAAAGTCAAAGTATCCAAACATCTAACTCTTGAAATTTCTCACAAGCAATTGGTTGTGCTATTGAACTGTAAATGGTATCAATTAAACAATGATGTGACAGTAAACTGCACCAGTTTACTGTAATGATCAGAATCCAAGGACACAAATTTGATGAGGAAAATTGACAGTAGATACTCAAAGAAATTTATTTTTGCTAGGTAGCATCTGATAACACCATCTTTTAGCAAAACCAAGAATGCTAAAAGTGTAACTTTATTAGAGTTCTTAAATTGATTTGGCACAATAATCATGATATGGTGAAATTGATTATCAAAAGTAGTAAATGTGGCTGAAAGATAGGATTACATGAAGCATATAGACGAGGGGCTTTTCGAGAAGGAGCCAATCTCAAGATTTTTGGTTTCATAGCAACTCTTGATCCTCTCATGAAACTCCAATCTCTGACTCTACTTCTCTGACTAAGTTGACTCTGGTTACAAAGTTCAGTCTCAGCACAATTACTTCTGACAGAGAAAGGAAACTTTTGCTCCTTTTCAACTCTACCACAAGGTCTTTTAGTCTGCCCCAAGTAATCAATCTATAAGAAAAAGAAAAGTAACTTTCTTGAACCCTCAAAGACACTATCTAACCATAAACAAAACAACAAGATCTATCAAAAGAGCTTAAAATAAGCAAGTTCTGAAAATGATTATTGAATTACTTATCAGTCCTGTTTACTATGCACAAGAAAGAACATTTTGAACAAAAGCCATATATGTGAAAGACCATTTTGTGAAACAAGAACAAGTTTGTTTGACAAATATAACTCCTTTGTTGTACCAACACACCACTTACTATGCATTGAATGACAAACATATATCTCCAATATGAAAACATGCTTAATTTCCACTTTCATTAGTAATGTTATATTCATTTAAGTCCAAACATCCAACATTAAAATGAAGAAAGAAACACCAGAGATCATATCAGAGACTGGAAACTGTACCTTCAATAGTGACGGAGAATGGAAAAAGAAAGAAGACAAAGCCATGATTGAAGAAAAACCAAGAATTTTACTTACATTCAGCAACAAATGACTAATTCATATATAATATAATGTAATGTAATGCACAGTAGACAAAGGTGACAGGACTTTCCAAGAAACAAAGTAGAAGAAAAAACAAACACAGAAAAAAGTGATACAAAAGGGTAAGAGTCCACTAATTGTAAAGAGTTAGAGTTGTATGGAAGACAGGTAAAAGCACATAGCACCAAAAGTTGGCTAAAAAAAAGGACAACATTTGCAGTCCACTTGCATGATCTTTTGTCTGTTACACACTTACATTTACATTGGTTTGTGGGAGTTATAATTCAGTTCTTTATTCAGATGGTTACGTATCCTAGAGTTGACCAATGGAACAAAGTAATCTGAGTTGATGGGTCACTTTACCACTTGCAAGCAAATTTTACACATATTTAAATTATGATTTTATATCATGATTATTAATGTTAAATTTTGTTAAAAGCGAACAACAATAATAAATAATGGAACCAAATTGTTCATATTTTAACATTTTTTTTTAAATTATGTCAATTCTGACAAATAAATCAAATAATAATAATAATTTTAAATTAATATAAAAGTTTTCATATATCATGCATGTATAAAAAACAACTCAACCTAACATAGTGTCAAGGAACAAACTGTCACTAGCGAAGGCCATAGTCAGCAAAAGGCATCCAATGAAGAACTGCAATTGGTGGGGGCGTCGCTCCTTAGACGAAGTACGAAGAGAGGAGAGAACGCGATGAGTATGCGGAGGAGGAAAGCAAAGCTTCAGAGAAAAAGAATATTCTGCGAAAAAATTAAAGATCACTTAGATTTAGAATCAAACGTGTACAAACTCTTCCTAATTTATTACAAAATTATCCTTACGTCACATTTTATATCAAGGTCTAATATTTTCATTTCTAGCATTGCATCGTTATATGTAGATTACATTTGCACACAATACGTCATCAGAGTAAGTTATCATAAAAAGTAATTATTTGCGTTTAATAGGTTTGAAAATCCCTTAATTCCCGTGCAGTTTTGTATCAATTAGGTTATTGTATTTTGAAATAGTTCAATTTGATCTTTATTTATGAAAAATTGAAATAAGGAAGTCCATGCCATTAAATTCTGTAAACGGCGTCAAAATTATGGATTGGTGACGATGTGAGCTGGCATTTGAAAAATACGTGGCACATAAATTAGGTGGGCTCCTCCAATGAGTTTTTTACTTTCTCTGTCACCACGTCAACATAGCCCTTATGTGTTTAGCCAGGGACAACGGAGGGAACGACCTCCGAAAGAACCTTCTCAGCGTGGAGGCCGCGCTCCTGCTCCCTCCCGCTGGCGGCGGTGGGGACTTTTTCAGAAAGCTCGCGGGGCTCGGGCTGTAGAACGGGAAGAACGGAGACTGTTTCTCGACGACAACGTCATCTTTCTGGCGGTGGTTCTCGGCTGCGGCGGGACTAAGTGGGGCTTTTGGGATTTGCGAAGGGTTGGCTTCGGCTTCCGCTTCGCGAAGCGCGTAAGGGTTTGCCTTCCGTGGCTTCGATGTGAAAACTCCCATCACTGAAAGATCACAGAAGCTGAGAGCTACTTAATCATTGGTCACGTCATTGCAGAGAAGCTTCCTCTGGGTCTTGGTGCTTTCTACGAAAGATTCGAACTTTGCAGAGGGTTTTAAACTTGCGATTTTGATTTTTGTTTCTGGGTTCTTTGATTTTCTTGCAGGTTTCGAAATCTCTAGAGGAGGGGAATGGACGAATCTGGTTCGCATGATGGCTTTTTGTGTCGCGACGACATTGTGCCTCGCTGGGTTTGCGTTAGTGTTGGCACGATGAAGGTGGTTGTAGCGCTAATTGGAGATCGTGATTAGGGTTCACTTAGTGTCGCAATTGGGTTTTCTGGGTTATTTCTAGGTTGCACAATGGTGGAATGAATTGGATGATGATAGAGGTTGGGTTCGATTCGCGGTGGTGAGGTAATGGCTGGCGAGGATGGTTGCGCGAGTGTGGTGGAGAATGGCGTTTTCGCAGTGGCTGCTGGGTTTATGCTAGATGAAGGTGCGAGATGGTGGTTCTGCGACGACGGCTTGGGTGTTGATGATGCGTTGGAGAGGACGAATGCCGACGAGGATGGCGGTGACGGTTCTGGATGATGCGGCGGCTAGGGTTTTTTGAAGAAAAATTAGGGTTTGTGTGGAGATGATGATGATGACATGTCAGGGTAGTGATGTGGCAGAGTTTCAATTGATAATCAAAGCATACAACAAGCATATAAATAAATAAGAGTTTCAATAAAAGAGAGTTTCAAAAGATTACATTGTTCCCCAACAACAAAAGGGTTTAGTTCACCATTGTCATGGTGAAACTAGATGAAAAATGATGGAAGAATGGAAAAGCAAACCCTAGATTGGATAAAAAGGAGCCTAAGAATCCAAGAGATCTTCTCCAAGGAGTGAAAATTCGGTCTGGCCGCCCCTTTTTGTCAAAAGTATGCATCTAAACTCGCAATAAGGCTATTTATAGCTGAGGAGCGTCACAGAATTTAGGCCCAAGCCCAGCAGACAACCGCCAGGCGTCACACTTTTGGAGCCCGGTGGTTTCCCCTTAATCGCGCCACCGCCCAGCGGTGAGTTGCGCCACCCGGCGGTTTGCCTCTAATTGCAAAACCGCCTGGCAGCATCTACCTTGGTTCAAAAACATATATGGGTTTTGACCTTTGCTGACTATTTTAATGATAACTTTTCCCATCGACCTCCCAATGATTCAATTCTTTTTTTATTACAAATGATACTCAAAAAGCTTTCCAATGACTACTAATTTGTAATTTTTGGACATTTGAGTAGGTACAGATTATTCCTTAAAGTTAACGCTTTATATATTCCTACCAACTTTGACCTTTGCCGGTTGTTTTACTCTTAACTTTCTCCACCGAACTCCAAATGAGTTGATTCTTATTTTGTTCGAATCTAGACTCAAATAGCTTTCAAATGACGACCAACCCATAATTTTTAGATCACTGTACTAGATGCAGTTAATTTCCCAAAAAAAATTTTTTTTCTAAGCTTCCTAAATGAGTTTACTTTCAAGTTATTGTTTCATGTTTCTTATTTTAGATGGAAAACTTTCAAATTAGTAGTCATTGGAAATATTTTTGAGTCTATTTTCTAATAGAAAAAGAATAAACTCAATTGGAGTTTGGTGGAGAAAGTTAAAAGCAAAACAATCAACAAAGGTCAGAGGTGGTAGGAATATATAAAACTTTAACTTTAAGGAATTAACTGTACCTACTCAGATATCCAAAAATTACAAATTAGTAGTCATTGGAAAGCTTTTTGAGTCTATTTTCTAATAAAAAAAGAATCATATCATTTGGAGGTCTGTGGGAAAAGTTATGATTAAAATAGTCCCAAAGGTCAAAACCCATATATGTTTTTGAACCAAGGTAGGTGAAGTCTATGACCATTTTTGTCCAAGTTATGCCTTGGAAATCGATTAAAGGGTCCCTGTAATCGATTACTAGGGGCTAATATTTGATTTGTACAAAAATTATTACGTGACTTGCTAGGGTAAGAACTTGACTCCCTAAGGTCAATTTTTATTTCTTTTTGGATGATCTTGGGTGTGTTTTTACGATATTTATTCCATTTTTGTAGATGGATGATTGATTTTATTTATCGATACTGCGAAAAACTCATTTTCTCATTGAACAAAGTCCAAACCTGGAAGAAAGGAGATATCCTTTCTTGTTGATGGAGAGCGCGAGAAAGGTAGAGAGGTCACTTTCAATGTCCAAATGGATGAGAAAACAAGAGCAAATCACGAGACAGAGACAATGTAAAAATGCGAAAACAAAATGAGACAACAGAGAGATGAAGAGAGATTTTAGTGGATGTTACGGTGGTCGGTGAGAACGTCGGGCAACTAAGAGACAACAGTGGGAGAAAGACTTGAGATAGAGAGAGATTTCAAGTTACTGAGAGAAAGAAGATGAACCCCTTTTCTCGTTCCCAAAACCCCCTCTACATAAGATTTCATTTATGAAAATATTATTTGAAATGGACCAATTAAATGCCGCCATTTGGCGTTGTAAAAAAATTGGCAAAAATGAAATGTTAAAAAAACGTTTTCCTAAATCCTTTTGTGTACATTTCTCTATCCTTACTTTATTCATCTATTCCTAGAATAACATTACACCAACAAAAACTACTTCTCTATCGATTTAGATAACACTTTGATAATATGTGTTTTGAAAGAGTTAAAAGAAAAGAAAGATTTACACTTTATATTTGTATACTTGTTCATCTATGATCAAGACTATGTCCAATTCTTGATCAATACGGTCAAGTTTCACTAAACAGACTAATGATCCACTCTTGACTAAACAACTTAAGTATTGTTGAGAATAACAACCACCCCTAGTTAATATATTGATTATTGATTACCAGAGAATTGATAAAAAGGATCACAAGGTTGTTAATTAAAATATAGTTAATGTCCCAATACAAATGCAAGATTTAGGTTCGTTCTTTTAAATTGCTAAAGAACATTAACATTTTTTATCTGTGAGATCCTTGGGGTATACAAAGTGCATTGGAGAGTTTTTCTATGAGCTATTGGAAATGAAGCTTTTGTTTTTCTCCTCCACAAAAGGTGACATCTTTTTTCCCAACTCATTGAGAGGTGAAGAAATACTAAAAAACTTAGACACAAATCTTTTATAAAAGCTTGCCAAACTTTGAAAAGTCCTCACTTCTCCCATATTTTGTGGAGTTGACTATTCTTGGATGACTTTAATTTTCTCAGGAACCAGATGAACCATATTTTTGTTGACTACAAAACCTAAGTAAAGAACATTATCTATTACAACATTTCCTATACAATCCCTAAGAACATGTTGCATGAGCCACATAAAGGTGTTAGGTGCATTGGAAAGGCCAAAAGGTATCACCCACCACTCATATAGTCCAAAGTGGTTTTCCACTCATCACCCTCTTTGATCCTTACTTGGTGATATCTACTCTTTAAATAAATTTTAGAAATATGGTGGACCAATACAATTCATCAAGCATAGGGATTCAATGTCTATATTTTATTATGATTTATTGATGGCTTTATAATCACAACACATTTTCCACTTGTCATCTTTCTTGGATACCAACAAAAAAGACACAATATAAGGATTAAGGCTCTTTTGAACCTAACCCTTCTCCAACAACTCTTGAACTTGAGATTTTATCTCCATGGTTGCTTGGAGATTTGTTCTATATGCAAATCTATTAGGTATACTAGCTCTAGGAACAAGAACTATTTAATGTTCAGTCCCCGTAACCCTTGGGGTTTTCCATCAACAATGAGCTATAAATGTCCAAGAACACAAAGGGGTTTAAAGAACTTTATAACCTTGTTCACTCTACAATATACATTATAACAAGATAAAAAAAGAACCTAAAGTTAGAATATAATTTTTGTCATTTTAATTTTGGATTTTTATTGATCTGTCACTATTATAATATATATATATATATATATATATATATATATATATATATATAATATATATATATATATATATAAAAGGATTTTATTGAACTTTGTACTATATATATTATTAGGATTTATTATTTTTTTTAGGGTTAATTATGTTTCCAGTCTCTCAATTTTAACATGAAATTAGAATTTGTCTTTGTATAAAATTTTGATACATTTTGTTTCCAAAACTTTAAAAATGAATGCGTTTGATTCTTTTAACCCAATTACGTTAAATGTTTTTTATGTGTCAAATGTGTTTTCCAACTATAACATTGAAACAAGAACATGTTAAAATTGTATAAACAACTCAAATGCTAACTGGAAAGACGTTTACACGTTAGATTAATTTAACATAATTGGATTAAAATGATTATATCTATTTATTTTTAAAGTTGGAAGACCAAAATGTATCAAAGTTTCGAATATGGATGAATTTCAATTTTATATCAAAGTTTACGGACTAAAAGCATATTTAACCCTATTTTATAATTGTCCAATTTTTAATTTAAATAGTTTTCTTGAGTGAAAAATCTCTCTATATTCTTAATTAGAACTTTTTATATTTTATATTTGAATTTTCTATTCAAAATGATAAATATTTTCAACTTTTTAATTTCTTTTAATTTTGATATCAATCAAGATTTTTTCTTGAGGATTTTGGTTTCTTAGATGTTTAACTCGAGGTGAATTCTTAGTCAATTGGGCCTAGCAAACTTAGGTTTTTCAATTTGTATTTTTTTTTGTAATTTTTTTATATGAGGATGAAATGGTGTCTGGTAAAAAAAAATGTATGAAGACAAACACATATAAATGAAGATGAAGATAGATTATAGTGAACAATTGGAAATGTAAATTATAAGAGTGTAAACTAGGAGAAACTAAATTATCAATAATAAAGTAAAAATTGATAATGAAAGTCTAAAAAAAGATGATCCAAATTGCTACATTCTTCGTTAGATTTATCATTTATTTTATTCATGACGTTCATAAAGTGTTTGAATTCTATCCACAAGTTATCACATTTAACAATTAACCAAAATGAAATAAAAGAAGAATTACATAAATTGTAATAACCGGTTTAAAGCGGCCTACTTTATGTCAATTGTGACCATTTCTTGCAAAAGTTATTATAGAGTAATTTTCCCTTTGAATCTAGCATTGTTCCTTTCTCTATTTGTTGACTAAACTTTTTCCTTGATGCAGTCCTTCTTGATATATAGTTCGATGAACTCTCGATTATCCTTTGTTCTATTGAACTCCTATATTAGCTCTTCTTCAAATCCTCCTTCTCGATCTTTTGTTCTTCATATATTTTTCTTTTACTTACATTATGTCTTTCTTTCAATCCCCTTCCTAGATTCTTTGATGTCTCGATTTTCAATGCCCTCAACAAAGCTAGTTTTAACTTTTATTTTATCTCTCATCTCTTGTATATTATTTGTTAGGTGAACATTATTATAAACAATCCTCTTATATATTAGTAATTCATCATTTGATATTAATAACTTAGATTTATCATCCTATGGTAGATGTGGAATTTTGGTAATATTTTTTAAAATTTTGTACGAAGATGTTGAAAGTCTCACGTCGATTAGAAATAAGGTCAATTCAGTATATATAAGTGGATGCAAAGCTCATCCTATAAGTCAGTTCATTAAAAATGAAATAGAAAAATAATTCTTTAACACACATAACTTTTTTTTATATTAATTTCACATTATCTTTTCTTACTTTTTACATTTTTATTTTTTAGAAAAATACAAAACTTTATACTTTTATGATCATTTTATTCTTATACTATGTATCGAATGAATGTAAAAGTGTGTTGTACTATCATTACTCATAAAAATATGCTCGTGCATTATATGAGATTTGTTATTTCTCAAATAATTTCGGTTAACAAACTTATAAAATCAATTCGTAAAGTAAAATTTATATATTTTATGAGACTTCCAACAAATGAAACTTTCAATGCAAATTATAGTTGCAATTTCAATTTGGATGAATTGAAGATTCAAGAAAAATTCATGTGAAATGGCGGTGCTACAGAGAAAATTTAATTCACGTGGAATCGGTGATCACATGGCTCGATCATAAAGAAAATTGCAAGCAAAGGTAATTTGGGATCAGAATTCAATTCAAACAATCTTCTGCATTCAGTGACAGTTGGGAGCTGGCATTGTGCAGTTTTCATGCTTTTGCATGATTTAGTGCAATTTAGAATACATTACTTGCAATTTATTAGAACGGGAGAAGACAATTACGTGAAGCTTTGAATTCAATTTTAATAATTTCTAATAGATAGCGATGCTGGAAATTGGTTCTTCAAGTGTTAAGCCATGATCAAATTTGTCTCATGTGAATTCTTAATATATTTTGAGATAAACCCTTAAAAAAACCTTGATTGTTTGAGATTGAAATTAACTAAGTATTAGTATTTATGATTCAAGATTTTTTTTTTAAATTCGAGTTTAGGTCAAATATTACTTATTCTATATTTTTTTAGACTTAAATTTATTTATAATTACGGTCTCTATTTGTTTGGTATGACCATGTACCCATGGCCGAAAACTTTCAACGTCACTCTCAGGTAAAGAACAAAGTCACACAAAATGAAAGGTATTTCCGATAGCATGCCCACAAAATTGAGAACCATAGTCGACAGACCTGCTAATAATATTATTAGGCATTTAAACTTGATTAAGCAATCTAATGACTTATTACAAAGTGACTGAGCCAGAATAAGAAAAAGGTAAAAGCTCGAATAGTATAAATAAACAATCCTAGTAAGGTAGTTGAAACTTTTATCATATGCAAATAATATAACTTTTAATTAGGGATGGACAAACTGCGTTGTATATATTGTATTATAATTAATTATAGTTAATCATATAATAATTCAAGAAAATTGAATTGAACTAACAAAGTAGTTCAAAGAAACTAAATCGAACTTAATTTTAGTTCAGTTACTACAATACAATTCAGTAAACTGATGTAGTTCAAAGCCACACTTTTCGTCCTAAGCAATGCCTTCCTCCGTTGGATCCCCTCTTATTCTCCTATCACGTCGTCTACGAGCGTCTCCCTTCACCGACCTCCTTCTTCCCGTTGTGCCTGCCTCCCTACCGTCCTTGCCGCCTCCCCTTCTCCGACCTCCTCCTCCCCGCCGCGCCCGCCTCCCTACCGTCCTCGCCATCAAAACCATCTTCGTCACCGACAACATTCCCGCCAACTTCTCCCTCAACCACACCCCCTTCACCCGTCCCGACCTCTTCTCCACACTCTCCCTCGCGGGTCCACCGCGTCCAGTCCTTCCTCGACTACTCTCTCTTCGGCGGTATCCTCCCACCCTCGTCCTCTTCCCCTGCCGGCAACTCCATTGACTCCTTCTAGAACTCAGGTGCGTCCTCTTCCGGCTCCCGCCTCAACAGCGTCGTTTTGCTCCCCCTCTTCTCCTTCGTTCTTCCACTGTTACTGTGCCAAGGTTTTTCAATCTCTTTTGAAAGGGAAAGGGAAAAATGTACCTTTGGTTGTAGATTTGCTTCTTTTTCCAGCGAGAAGTGTTCTCAGAACCTTGATTATGGTGGAAGAACCTTCAAGACGACATGATGCGGCAAAACCTTCCACAACCCTCGACAATGGCGAGTCTTCGACAACAGTAGCAGCAGCCTTCAGCGGAGATAGAAAATTGTGATGGAGAAAGCAAATAGAAAAACCTAATTTCTCAGGAAAGAGGAAAACTCAAACCACAGTTAACTATACTCAAAATAAAATAATTTAGTATTTTTAAATTGAACTGATAATCAGTATAATTATTTTTTAGTATAAGTAGTTTAAATTTTTTAAGTTTAAAACAATATAGATAAATTGTAGTTTATGTTTTTTAGTTAATTGTGCCCAGCCCTACTTTTAATTGAAACTACTTAAATTGAGCTATAGAGTATTTTCTACAAGTATCTTTCGAGGAATGGAGAAGACTGAGGATAAAAAAGAAGACAAAGGAGTGTAGGTAAACCAGGGCTTAATGTGGGACACTCGACTTTGTAAGAACATTTTGATATCCTCCATGGGTCGAGTAAAGTATCTCAAAATAATTCCATGGTAACTATGCGAAAGATGACCACTGACCCAAGAAGAGGCAGAAGACCGAGCAGATCATTCAACTATGTTAACAAAGTTAGGGAGGATCTTGGAAACTCTATAAAGGAATAATGTCGAGGAAATAGAGGCTTTACTAGCTGAAAATGATTATAAAAGACAAAAAATAGAAGATCAAAGGCACTCCACCTCTATGCACACCTAGTGCAACCACACAATATCAACCAAAGTCCAAGGCTCAAAGGGATTCATTCTTACCTTAGAATTTTTACTATCGCGTCAAAGCAATCTATTTATTAGTGAATAACAGATTTTACAAGAAATTTTTTTCTGCATTACCAACGGTTTTAACCCCTGATAAATACATTTCTCGCAGTTTGCAAAATCACCGAAAAAACCACCATCGCAAATAGGCAGTTTTGTTCGTAGCCACCGTTATTTACAGGGGTTTTTCAAAAGCTGCCGTAACTTAAGAAAATTTATTTAATCGCGATCAGGAGTTTTTACATAAACCATTGGTAATTATAAGGCTTTGTAAAATCGCTAGTAATTACTGAAGTTATTATTCAAATGATTTAATTAATATGATTAACATAGAATATGTTTAATATTAAACCAGAATAATATGAAACCAAAAGTAATTATTATTATATAAAATAAAATGTAAAATTAAAAATACAATTAATTTGTCAAGAAATAACATATGTTTGGTCCTAAAAATTAAAAATAGACATGTTCTTCTACATAACAAATCAAAAAATGTTCTGAATAACAATTATCATTCTTCTTTGTTCTTTATTTTCTTCATCATTTGACACTCTTTTTTTTATCATGTACCTACAATATAAATCAAGAATATAAATTAATAACTACTCCTAAGTCCAATGTTGGAAAACACAATTAAACGAATAAGAACAAACTTATCCAAATACAATTTAAGCAATGAAATTAGAACAAACAAGATATAAATCTTCCAAGAAAATTAAAAGAAAACAATAACACTAATTCTAATTGGCAAGACCAAAGAACAAATATAAAAATTGCAATAAGAGAGAAAGAACATTTCCCATGAGCTGTTACCGTGAAAGCAAGACAATGAATTAAAAAAATAATTGAATGTATGCAGCCATCAAATTTAATAACTAATAATATTGAGGAGTCATGGTACATGTTTTAAAAAAAAAAAAACCACAGTTCCAACCTATGTATTCATGCAAAATAAGATATTATAGGAACAAGCCAGATTCACCTAATTACAAGATAACGCGACATCAACAATTAATTCCAATGTTGGTTCAACAATTAATTCCACCCTTAAAAACAAACATGAATATTTCATCCTATTCTTTATTCGGGAGCATATGCCAGCATGCCTAGTACGATTTTATCATTATGACAACGCAGGTTGTCTAGTAAATGACACATTGGAGTATTCAATATATTTCCAAATTAAATGCATCAAGCCTAAAGACAATTGGTATAGCTTAAAAGTAAGTCATATATATAAATCTTCCTAGGATAAGGAAGGATAGTCAACACTTAAATAAATCAATTAACTAAAAAAATGTCTAGAATTAGGGAGGAGGGTCATAGAAGACACCTGCCTTGTACCACTGCTTGTATTCTGAAAACCACCCAAAGAATCAGAAGAGTCACAATTGGATTTGTGTGCTTAATCAATTGAAAATAATAGTCACCAATCAATACATTAACGTTAACGCTGTGTTCCTTTGCACTGATTTTACTGTTTACACCAATTTGCGAGCGAGGAAAGTTTTAAATTTTGCTTTCGTTTGAACTGATTGCAAGCGATGGATTTGCGACGATTTGCGATGATTCTGTCTTCACCATCTCGCAAAAAGGAGAGGATTTGCGATGATTTAGTGGCAAAAGACTCATCTACCCTCTGTAACTGTGAAAATTCCAAGTGAATAAAACCTGATTTTAAACGTAAATTTGGTGCAGGTATCCGGATACACTGTTGCTGTATCCGGATACAGTTTCCTTCACAAATTGCAAAAGAAGAGTATCCGGATAGATGGATTGCTGTATCCGGATACAGTTTTCTTCTGCAACCAACTCTCCCTCCCCTATGTTCTTAAACAGTAAATATTATTTACATTTAATTAAAAAATAAACATTATTTACATTTAATTAAAAAACATTATTTATATTTGATAAGAAATTATATTACAAACAAATACTAAATTTTTAAAAATATTTATTTTACTTAAAAATATTTTTTTAATATTTTAAAAATTAATTTGACTTATTATAAATTAATTTCCTTTCTTTATTAACAATTATAAATTTAAATATAACATTAAAAAAAACATTTTATATTATTAAAATAACTAGGGGCATTTTGGTAATCTTTCATTTCTACCAATTAAACAAATTTTTTAATTCTATCACATCAATCAAATCCTACACTAATTCTCACAAACTTTACCCTCAAATCCACTCTCAATTACCCACAAATCTACTAAAAAAAAAACAAAATTACCCTCAAATCCACTCAAATCATCTCCCCCAAATCCATTCATAAGAACATATGCTAAGTTCTGAGTTCAAAAAGCATGTTGGCAGTAGTATCAATTGGAAACAGTCACCTATATTTGAGGATTCAACACATCAAACTATGCCTATAAACTCAATAAAGCTTCAATAAAGCTTTATATGGATGAAAACAAGCTCCTAGAACTTGATTTGAGAGATTATATATTTTGTCTAACTGAAAATGGATTTACTAGAAGTCATGTAGATACCATTCTAGTTAGGAAAAGTTATTCAGATGATTTTATATTAATGTGAATATATGTAAATCATATAATTTTTTATGCTTAATGAATAATTTGTTATTTTTCAAGCCTTATGAAGAATGAGTTCAAGATGAACATGATCAGAGAGTTGAAAATTTTTCATAAATCCTTAAAATTAAATAACTATCTAAAATCTAACGGGATCTATGACTTCAGTTGTTTGTAGATTTGCTGTCAAAAGCTTTTTTTTTTAAATTTTAGTTTAGTGTCTCGATTTTTCTTAATCGAAGCAAAATCTAAACTTTTTTGCTTTGGTTTATATTCGAGGTTAAAATCTCTTTTTTATCTTTTCTTAATATGTTTTGGTTCTCAAAACTGTTATTAATTATCGAAAACAATCGTTCTTGTATCTTTTTAATGTACCAATGAAGATAAGGATCACATCTTTATCCATCAAATCAAGAACGTTAAAGAAAGAAATTAATCTTAGAAGATGCAAAGGAAATGAAGATGTTCCATTATCAAAAGATTGAGGATTTAACAGTTGAGCTTAATGGTTAAACAAGAAAATCAATTTTCTAATATTCCGAGTTTCTTGCTTCTAGAATTTTTTTCTTTTCTTATTACGTAAAGTCTTAAAACATATAAAAATGAAAGGTACAGAAAGAAGAAAAAAATACACATATACACCTTGTATGTTATATACATAAAACAAGGTTAAGCTGCAAATAATAGGCAACTTTAACGGAAGCATTCTATATTCCATTGCTTGAAACAATCCCAATAAAAATACTAATCTTTAAATCACAAGATTACAAAATTAATTTATCGGTATTAGGAGGAAGGCTGGTTCTGTTTCAAGCTGTGTTCATCAAGCCAAGAGATGATGTCTTCAAAAACTTCAGTTATTACTTCATCAGGCTCACCCTCCAGAAGAGCATGGTAGGCATCTTCATAAAGCTTAAGCTTCTTATCTGAACAGCTTGCATTCTCATACAAGGCTTTGCTCACTGATGGATCAGTCACAGTGTCAGCCTTTCCATGAAGGATGAATAATGGTAGAGAAACCTGTTATCATAATCAATTACGTGTGAAGATGCATAAATTTTATGACTACAATATGTTAACAACTTTTTTTAACAATTTTTTGACAATAAATTATGTGTCACTATTTTATTGGTCCGTATATTTGAAATGGACTAGTCACGAGCTACCACATAGACTGTTGTAAAAAAGTTGTCAAAAAAACATTTTAAGTATCACACAAAGAATGATTGAGACTATGGGTCATGTACTGGTCTTGAATCATGTAATCATCTCTAAAAGTATAGTGTTTCTAGTTTCTGCAGTAATAATCGATACAAACTCCAAGATATAATACCATGGAGAAGAAGATCAAATTAAGAGAGGAAGATCAAATTAAATGCCCACTCTATAGAGTGGTGTCTTTGGAAGCCAGAGCAAAAGGGTAGTTTTGAAAGGATCACTACTCGCTATTTCTGCAAAATCATCAAGACATGACCCAATAGTGATTCTCAAACATTTGGAAATTTTAAGGGTATAGCCCGACATGTTTTAAGGGGTTTTTAGCTCTTGTTTTAGAATTTATGAGCATCAGTTTCAACTATTGAATTAAACTAGTTTTAGATGAAACACATTCTTATACTTGCATCCTTGCCTTTGCTACCAAAGATTTGAGACCTTTCTGAACCTATGACTTTTACCATAATTTCTTCCAACCACTTAGTTCAGATAAACCAGAAGATCAGTACGTACTTCTTTCAATCGCCGTTCTATTTCTTGAGTAGTTCTGAGCAATTCTACAGCACTCTGCAAGCGTGGTTTATCCTTGTAAGCAATAACATTGTAAGCAGTCTGCAAAGACATTAGAAACGTGTGAATTTCTTACTAACACACATTACCAAAAACAAATGCATGAAAAATTTTGGAGAAAAATAGAGTCACTAAGAAGCGTAGAAGAAAAAATTGATCTTTGTATTAAGATTAGCTGAGAAAAAGTAACATTCTGTTGGAGTACATCACAAAACACAAACCTGTTCCCTCTTCTTTAACTCTCTGAATGCTGCCTCTGCTAAATCCTTGTTTGGAACCAATTTATGCCTTGGTAATACATTGGCTAATCCAATCAGGAGATTAGTGACCAACTTTGGTGGAACCATGTCATCTGCAATCTACACAGATCTTCTAATCAAAGGGAGATGAAAGCAAAGAATAGCCAGAACTCCATACATTAGTGTTTCAAGAAAAATACCTTACACATAGGTGCAACAAGAACGGCACCATCCCATGCCTTAGGCTGTTTCAGGTGTATCTTTAATGCAACTGCTCCACCCATGGACTGTCCAAATAGGAAGCTGCGAAGAGAACGGAACTCTGGATTTTCTGCAACATGAACCAAATCTTTTGATTGAACATAACGAAATCAATATGTAAGTAATGAGAGGATGAGAACGATAGAGATCAAAGGCTAATGCTGAGCTGTTTGAGAGAAGCAATCACAAAGAATCATATTCATTGATTAAAAGATTATGAGTGAGATACAATGGTGTTTAATTTATTGAGAACTTATTAGTAACAAACCATCAACAAACTAACTGATCAGCACCCTACTAACAAACCATTTACTCCAAATGCCATATTCCTTGTTATTAAATTGTTTAAGTTGTTTCCCAAGAAAAAGGAAAATATATTTTAAGAATGTTTCATTGTTTCCATGTTCTTAAAGTCACAGTTCTATTTTTCTGGGCAAGAAGAACATAACAAACACTAACAGCTAAGCTAAATGCCTTTTTCTGAACACATAATCAGAGTCATGGGTTAACAGATGAGATATTTCCTTTATCAAAAACACAACTCATATCTTAGCAACTCATCATCCGAAAAGCTCATAAATAATTCCCTGTAAGTCTATTTGCAGGACATCTACTTGACAGATTCACTTTAGCTACTGCCTTGATTAGAGTATATATGCAAAAAGCAGATAAAAGCTACAAACTGAAGAATTCCATTTCAATAATTTATATTTTCAAATATGTGTGAAACTCATCAGCCTACCACAAACCTCAAAATAAACAAATAAAGAATTTGTTGTTTCCCTTAGCTTCCAAGTTTTTTAAATAAAAAAAATATCCTTGAAAGCACTCAAAAACATTTTTTCTTTGACCCTTTGATGTCTAATTCTAGTCATCTCCAACTCAATACCATTGGAAGACACAGCTCATTAATTTATTGTTACTTTTTCTGATATTCTTTATATTTTGAGCATTGATTAATAGTATAGACTACTTTCAGAAGGAATGTATCAAATACTTTATATAAAAATAAATAGTAGTTCAAGATCCCTTAACTGTGTCCAAACTACAAAGTAAACATAATCACAAACCACCAGACGCAAAAACTATTGAAGAAATTCATGATGACTAAGAATTTCATGACTTGGGGGTTGATGGGAGTATAGGTACCTTTGATTTTAGAGTAATGCTCAATAACATCATCAACAAGTCTATCAAAACTGGGAATAAAGCAATGAAGACCTTCTGATAGGCCAAATCCCGGATAATCCATGGCAAAAACTGCATATCCAGATGATGCCAGTTTTCTAGCAATTCCTGCAAAAAAGTCCATGATACCATTGAGTTGCTAATACTCAAGATAACTGATAGTTTCTTATAGCTACCGAGTCTAAGTACCAGCTACATGCCTTCAAAGAAAAAGGAGCAAGTGTCTCCATAACCATGACAGTAAAATAGTGCTGCTTTTGGCGTAGATGCTTCAGGAAGCCAACTTTTGCAGAAGATTTCTAGTCCTTTTGAATTCTTCTCATATGACTGTTCCATAGCACACAAAACTAAGTCAATCATCATATTTCAATAGCAAAACAGGACAATAGTTGGCACTGGTGATGATTCATAGAAATAGTTACCCAATCGTCACTTCTTTTGGTAACTACTCAGAAGAAACATAAATTGCAGGAAAGCGTTTAAGACTAAATTTCTCACTAACCTCTTCCATTTTTATTCCATCACATGGAGTCTACAAAAACAGAAAACATCAAAGAATCGATGTTAACATTTAAAGGAAATGAATTTTACTGATTTAAAGTGAAATAAAACAATCACTGCACCCTCCCCAAAAAATTGTCCCTGCACCGAAAGGTTAATACCAAAAGCCTAGACCATGAAAATGTCATGAAATGGATGTGTTTGAAAAAGAATGGAGAAAAGACAATGTACAGATCTAATTGCATATTGTAGTGTCTGATGCAAAATTAAGTAAGAAAGAACGAGTAGGCCATACTAGAGTCCAAAAAACTATATAAAAAATAACCTAATACGTTTAAGAAATATTAACTACTCAAGAAATTCACTGAACTATCATAATTATTGTGAATCCCTACAGCTCTTGACAAGTATTTTCAAAATGTCTCTGACATTTTTTATTGGGTCAGGTCTCATTTTACACCAGAAATCGGAGCCATTTTGCACCAGTACACATGCTCACAACTCACAACTACTCAAAAACTTACAAAAAATAAAAAAGATAGCTTCAACATTCCACTCATGTAAGAATTCTCCAATCACTATTTCAGTACACTTAAACGTTTGATTAATTGTGTAAATGAGCATTACATTTATGCAAGAAGAACTTCATAAATTTACATTTTTTTACCCTAAATTATTGAATAACATAGTCAAATAATATTAACTAAAAATTGTTTGAATTTTGAACGAGTCCCCACCTAACATTTTTCATCTTGCACTATACTATTGTAGTTGTATTGAAGGCTGACCCCGTTGCATTTAAATACAGAGTTTCCAATTCTGCAACATTTATTAGCAACAGTAGAAGCCGCCTACCCCTTATGACAAACTAGAATTGAAGTGTTCATGACTCATCTCATTTCACAATAAAGTTAAATTTATTCAATTTGAGCTTTAACACATTTTTTCTATTAACTCTGGCTGTGACAAAGTTAATTCGAATGAGTTTAAATTTTGAAAACTAGCTTCAAGTATTCATCCACATAATCAAGTTTAACAGAAAATATATTAAAATCTCATCTTTTATTGCTTTAAGAAATTAGGTTAATCTATTTTGAAGAGGAATTCACCATACAATTAATAGCTGCAACAGAATATAGCAAACAAACCCTCCATGCCCATTACCAAAAAGAAGCTAAAGTCAGAACAAATATCTTCCTCTTTACAAAGGATTTGCTTGCAAATCAGAAATCTCAAAGTCAAAGTTTCAAGTCCACCAATCAATATCTTCAGCATTAAAGAAAGAGAGAAGCAAGAAACAATAAAGGGCAAAACCAAATATTTTGCAAGTCCCTCCATAATCAAATAGCAAAAAGGTCATTCACAAGAAAAAACCAAGCACATTAGAAACAACAACAAAAAAAATGGCATGGATTTACTCATGTCATCAATTCCACAAACAGCATCAAAACAAAACAAAACAAAAGAAACAAAACAAAAAGCAAACCTTAAACAATATGTGATCAATTCCAAGTTGAATATCCTTGAAGGCCTCACGTGCACGCCTTCTGGCACTCACTTGGTCCATATTTGCATTCAAAATCTTCTTCAATTCTCTATCAACATCAGGTAACCCCATTGATCTTGCCACCCTTATCACCTTTCTCCTATTATTCCTCTTACTCTGCTGCACACTTGCTCTGAATTCTGCACCACCCCAAACACTTGGATTCAACCTGATCTATGTACCCAGAAACAGAATCATAGGAAACAGACTCTGACACACCCCTTTAAGAAAAATTTGTACATAGATATTGAAAATAACACTTGGTAATGTGAATAGAATATTGAAAAAGAATAGCTTTATTCTTCTTTCACTTTTACTAGTTTTTATGCAAATGCCAACCATTCAAAGGGTGGCACCGGTAAAGCTCTGGGGGTCTGGGATGCACTGTAGATTTAATCATTATTTTATTGGAAAACACATGAATGGGATCCGCAAAGCATGCAATATCTGACTTGGGAAAAAAAGATAAGGTATGTGGTGAAGAAACAAATACCCATTAAGCAAGTAAGTCATAAAAATTAATAAATAAATATTGGAAAAAATGTGTATAAAATTCTAAGAGCATTTATTTTGGATTTCAGTTTTCTTAATAAGAAAGTTGATGACTTGTATTTTGGTTCTTTTTGGGTAATCCAAATATTGAGAAAATGATGAAATTTCGTCACTATAATTTGGTAATCCATCATCTTCAATGAAGTTTCCGTTTTAATTATGTACTTTAGTTTAAGAGATTTATTCTTATACCAACCCAATTAAATATTTTTTTATTATGAAAGGTGGAATTTGACTAAGATTAAAAAAAAATCTTTGATAAAATAAAGAATTATTTTCATTGGTTTCTTATAGTGGGAATAAGAATTTGACTGAAGTTATAAAATCATTTTTGGATGTTTTTTAGTTTATATGATTTCCAATTGGATACCAAATGTGTAAGATTGGGATAAGGTTTGAAGCAGAGCGCGTAAAGTTCTATCCAAAGGATAACTAAAGAAAGAAGAGGGTGGAAAATTGACCCTTGACATAACCTATAGGGTTTAAATGATTAAAATTGATGAATTTTAATAAATACCAATCAATTTTTAGTCATGTGTTAAAATCTCATAATCATTCAAACTGCACTTATAACTTTTCTAATTAAAAGTATTTTCTTCAATTACTTCAAAATATATTAAAACACTAGTGAGAGAAAATACTATTATTTTAATTTAAAGTCAACTTTACTTTTCTCTTATAATACAAATTAATTATAGGCTATTATTTTCAAGGAAGGTGATTAAGAATTGATTACAAATGAAAGATTTTTAAACTTATAGAAATTAATAATAAGATAGAAGTTTGTGACTGTTTTTTATATTGGGTAAGCAACTTTTTTAATTTTTTTTTATCTCAAAAGAACTAGACAGACTGAATATGTTTTATAATATAATTATACCAAATAATAAAATTTAAGATATTTTATAATTATTTTCATATATATCTATATCATAAAAATATTATATCATTATACCATCATCATAAAACAACACAGAGACAAGATTATAACTACTTTTATATCTTTTAATTAGATATTTTTACCTATTAATAAATAAAAAGTAATTTTTCATTTAATAGAATAAGTGATTGAAAAATATTTCTCTCTCCTAAATAATAATTACATAACCTATTTCCTTCAAAATAATTACGTCATATTCCTTAAAATAAAATTATATATTTTTCTAAATTTTCCTGTATTAATATTTTAAATATTATTCTCACATAAAAATGCTTTAAGTGCATGTGTTTATATTAGTTTTTTAATTATAATTTTACTTCTTATTTTAAAGAAAAACTATAAACATTCTTATTAAATAATTTTAATATTATAAATATTAATAAAAAATAAATTTTATGATTTTTTTAATTTACTCCACTATATTTAACTTGAAGGAAAACTTTAGCAATATTTTTTTCATTAATAAATTATTATAATATTTTTTATTTTTATTATTATAAATATATATATATATATATACACACACACATGTGCATGGCCAGACATATTTTCACCTACAGATTATAACCAAAATCATTAAATTAAGCATAGTGGTTTTTGTTTCCATGTTATAATCTACTAGTATTTTAAAATTTTATGAATAAAATAAATGCTTAATTTATATAATTAAATTTTAAAATAAATGAACAATGGTGCAATTAAATTTTATAATAAATAAAGCATTTAAGAAAGTTGTGTTATTACTTTTAGTTATTCATATGTTTTTTAAAAAATGTAAATCATGTTAGAACTAAATATTAAAAATGATATGTTGAAGTACCCAGTTTTCTAAATAAATAAATAAATATATATATATATATATATATATATATATATATATAATATAATATAATATAATATAATACAATATAATATAATATAATATAAAATAAAAAAAAACACTAAAATTAGTTTCGTTCAATATAGTTATTTTCATTTATAGACAATAATCATATTTCTTGTATAGCATAGATATTTACTTTATACAATTAAAACAAAATTATATAATGAATAAATTTAACTTATGCATATAATCAACTTTTCGCATCGATTAATAAAGTTTTTTATAAATCATATATGTATAAATAAATGTAATTTTTTTTCAAGTATTATATATATAATTTGAATATATTATCAAACCTCATTTGAATCAATGAGACCCTTAGACTTAGTTTGTATTACAACACATCAACCATATTTATTGATACCATGAAAAGTTGGATATGGAACATAATAAATTTGTCTAACATTACTTACTAAAAAGAATGGATTAAATGGTCGATATCTTAAACTCATTTCTAGTTCGACAATATTATTCCTAGTATCCACTCTTGTACCATTTCTAGAAGGATCAAACTCTTTATAAAAACAAAAAAAAACTACTCTCTTTAGAGAAGTAAAAGCATTATACTCGAGCTCATATATTTTATCAATTATCTAAAAAAAAATCATCATAATCATCCTTTGTAAGGCCTTTAACATACACCCCACAATTAATTGTCTTCTTCCCTTTGACCATGCATTAGTATGGAACTTGTACCAATTGACAAAGTATTTGTGTCATTCCTTGATGCATCTCATAGGCCAATTTGCCAAATTCCTTAACTCTTGAATTGTGGGACTTAAAGATTGGTTATAAACATACAAATATGTCACAAAGAATAAACATCATTAGGAGCATTGGGGAGGAAAAGTGGACCAGGATGTGGAATAGGTTGCAAAAAGTGGAGAGTTTCTATGAGTTTCAGTTCCCTTCTAAAGATGGTGATGTTGTGCAAATGAAGTTGTATGCATGAAAGAGGTTGAGAAGTTCTATGAAAAATACCTTTTATTTTAAAGAAGCAACATGAAGTTGTATGCTAACGTTTTTTAGTAGTTAAGGTTCCTTATTGCTTACGTGAATATGTTGTAGTTCTAACTTGTAATATTTATGCTACCTTAGAGGCACACCACTTCTACATACTCTTATACATACCATTCAATTTGTGGTTGGAGCAGTGTCTAATTCGGCTTCTTACCTCTGATTATAGGCCTTTAAGTATATGTCTATAAGTCGTAATTATTTTATTCTAATGCATGTTGGAGGGCCACTTTAGAGCAAGTTTGTAACCTCACATCATGCACCATATTACATTTGTTTATGTGTTTGTCTATAGATGTGTTTCATGCATATATTAAATTACAATTATGCATTAACTGGTGTTTTGTTTTCTGTATCCAGTATTGTTCATTCAGAGTTATCAAGTATATTGTACGAGCTCGACCTATGGACTTACAGCTACAATGGACTTCATTTGAGACAACCAGAGGATTCACAAGCACAGGATTGTACTTATCAATCTTCCACTTACCCTAAAACATCATGACAAGCATAGGGTTCTACTCTCATCTATGGTCCTCCTAGAGTTAACACCCAGCTACCAACACTTTAACAATCTATTTAAATACCAAAACCAAACATTTAGAACCTACAAACACAAACACAAACACTATGTATATCAGAACTTACCTCCACGGTCAATGTGAAAACTAACATAGAAGGGCCTCTTGATAGTATAGTGAACAACAACCACGACAACCTCCCCCGAAAAAGGCAACAGATAAAATGTCACGAGAGCCTCAAGTAACGACAAAGGCGGGACACAACTGTGACCTCCTCATTGTAGCGTTAACGCAGGGTAGAGCAAGGTAGGGCCAATTCAACATGGGTTGGAGTGAAAGGGAAGAGGAGAGCACATTAGTTTTGCAAAGTGAAATTGGGCAAGAGAAATCCCAAATATAAACCTTATTTAATCGAATAATTTACCGACAAATTTATCTGTCTATAATTAAGTCAAGCATTACCGATGAATATATTCGTCAATATATGAAACAAACACATCTGTTGGTAACTCCGTTGATAAATACAACTTATTGACTAAAATATTTGTTAGTAAAAGCAACATATGTATCGGTCGGTAATTAACATTTGCTGGTGGATCTAAGGTCGTTGATAATAATCTGCTAGTAATTTGTGTTTTTCCTATAGTGGTTGAGTTCAAAGAATATTTATGTTTTAACCAAAACTGATTGCGTATTCAAAGAATACTTAGTGTTCAGTTAGAAATTATTGTTTTCATCTTAGTAGGAAGTAACTGAGATTCAAATAATACTTTTTTATCAAGAGTGATTGAGATCTAAATAATACATGTGTTGTATCTTGCAACATTAGTTAATAGAACAATTTTATCATATAGATGAAGAATTAAGCATAATATAGTTTTTTTAACTAACCGATATAAAAATACCTTATGTAAATTTCTCACTACCCTTATATCTTTGAATTACATACTATAAATTTGTAACTATCCAAAGAAAATTTTTACGACAATAAGTTTCAAAAAGTGTTTTTCACATCATGTTAGTCAGTTTGAAGTTACATTTGGATATCTTTATCATACGCTACCTTAACAATCATCTATCAAGTTAAAACTTCGTCTAATTACCAACATTGATTTGCAAAAGTTTTTAGAAGTCTTCCTCAATTCAATCTTTTGTTTTTTTTTGTCCGTATTTTTCCTATTTTCACTACTTTTCATGTGTGTCTTCTTTGCTCACCATGTAGTTTTGTGAACCCCATAATACAGTGGCCCAAATGTCTTTTTGTTTCCTTTATTTATTTTACTATTTTTACCCTTTTCTAAATGGTTATTTGCAACTTTTTTATAATTAAACAAAAAATCTTAAATACAAGTTCGGTAAATTCTATTTACGACCGATAAAACTAATCAAGATTTGCTTCATTCTTGCACTCATTAGATAACATGATAATCTAACACTTGTATATATTCTCTATTGCACTCGTGAAGATTGCTGACGATTCTTCTGCTCTTTGTGGCAGTTGTTTAATACTTTATAGTAGATTTCAATCATGACTGCTACTAGTTTAACAAGAAGCTCTTTTTGGTCATGATCAAATATCATATTAAATGACACAAGTTGAGAGATTAAGATCTTCCTCATATAAGAACTTCCTCAACCAGTCCACTTAAAGAAGAAATGCAAAACTGTGTATTTCCTATATCAGTGTTACAGCGAGAAACACTTTTACATACACCTTAACTTTACAAGTTTACAATATACTGTAAGATCCTCAGTAGATAAAATAGAATTATACAAGTCCCTAGGAGTATTCATAAGGAACATTCAAGTTATTCAAATCTTGTCACCTATAAATAAGACTGATACTCCAAATTCCAGATAAGAACAAAATGAGTGGACAAAATAAGATAAATCACACAACCATTTCCAGAGCCTCTCAAAACCAACAAATTCAACCAATAAAGAACAAGTCCAAATTTAAGGAAGCAATATTTCCAAACACCAACATTCAAAACTGTCTGGGGAACCCTGAAACTGTCTTTCCCATCACCTTGTTACTCCTTCCTCCACCTCTACCTTCACCATTGATGGCAATGGCTGTAGCAGAAGACAAACCCTTAAGTTCATCAATGCAGGCATAGCTCTTCCTAGCCATCACACTACCACCACTACCACCTTTCTTCTTATCCCCTCCGCTCACTGACTTGCTCCCCCTTGAACTGAACACTACCCCATTACCACCACTCTTGCTTGGTGGTGTCATTGAAGGCAGAGTGTTCACGGGCTTCCTATTCTCTTTCCTTAGCGCAGCAGAAAAATCTGGAACCGATTGAGCAATAGAAAAGGACCCTTTTGAGGTTCTCTCACAAGCTTGAAACTTGACCTGTTTCTTCCTTGGTGGCGTTGCAGGTTTTATAGTTGGTTCCAATACCTGAGCCTCTTGATGCCGGTCTTGCATCAAACACTTCATGTGCAACCTGGATTCTCTCAACTCGGCATACGCAGTATAGTTGGGTCCTCTCTCCAACACGAAACTGTCTACTGAGGCGAGTCTCAGAGGAAAAGGGTTATCAGAATTGGAATTCTGGTTGAGGATCAGTGATATGGGATCAAGGGCATGCAAGAGAGGCTCTTGATTGGGGTTTGCTTGATGGGTTTGAGGCAGTGAAATGCTGCTGTTTGGTTTTGTGTCAGCCATGATCAATGATAAGAATATTTGAAGAATTTGAAGGTTTGGGCAGTGTTTTTTCTCTTCTGTATCTGTGGCTGATTAAGTAATCAACAGTTTAATACATCTTATTCTTGAGATTATTTGCCTTTCATCAATGTAAGTGAAAAGGTTTTATTTTGCAACGGTCTAAATCTTAGGTGGAAGTGGGTGAGAGAAAAAAGAAAGTAACTTTGTTACTTTGATTTTGATATGAGTAATGATGGCTTACTAACGTTCTAGTTGGGTTTGGATCTTGGTGAAGAATCTATAAAGTCTTTGTGATTCTTGGATTCTATATATTTTGTTGAAGAATTTATTAAGCATAAGTGATTACTTATCAAACCGATTTGTTTATATGAAATCCAAGATCTGTTGAGTTTATGTTGGCAATCATTTTATGTTTTTTTGTTACATTTTAAAAACCTTAATAGGGTTACCACCATTAGATCACTTAAAATTGTTTAAAGAGTGATCAATTAATAATGTTAATAGTAGAAAACAAATAAGAAAACATGGAATCATTTTTATAAATTTAAAAACCGAAAATACTATTAAAAACATTTTTAATATAAAATATCAGTATGTTTTAGACAAAGAAAAAATATATTATAAAAAACAATTTAGAACATTAACTTATGGTGCAGCATATGTCTTCATTTAAAGTAAGGTTTCATTGTTATTTGTTACATTAAATGGATTGCTATGACATGAAGACGGCCTCTGTAAGTTGTGCAATTGGCTGAATGGTAGAGACGGACTGAGTTGTGTGAATATTGAATTAAGTGAGACTCTTGGCATGTTGAAAACTATGTTCTATATTGTTGAATGTGTCAGCTATACGTATATAAAATTTCTTAGTTATTTTCAATATTATGTGTAGTGGAAGTTTTATATTAAAAAGAAGAGTGCATATCTAGTTTTACGCGTGTTCTCCATGGCAGATAAAAGAATTTATCATCTATTACACTCTAAGTTTATGCCTAATGTTCGTTAACTTATAAATGGATAATTGTAGTATTTGCTTGGCTAATTTTCGTAAATTATGTTTGCATGTTATTATTAATTTCTAAAATTAAAAAGTAATTCTATACTTTTTTTTGTTTATTCTTTATTCCATCATAGAAGGTTGTCTTGTGAAGACGATGTTAGTAAGAGAAAATGCCCTCTAAAAACGATATGTTCCATGCTTTAGTGAGGTTGTCCTTTGAAGGCATTTTGTTTCATTGTAGTTGGAAAAGTTGTCTTGTGAGGGCGATGTGTTCCACCATAGCTGAGGAGGCAGTCTTATGAAGACGATATGTTCCATTTTTGGCCAGGGAGACTATCCTTTGGAGGAGGCGTTTTGTTCCAACACGGACAGGTTGTCTTATAAGGGTAATGTTTTCCACCATAGCTAGGGTGATTGTCATATAAGGCCATATGTGAGGTGTAAAATTGTAATAGACTCAGTAGAAACTAACATGTGTCTATCTAGATTTCTTATCGAAAAAATCTCATGTTTCCCTAAATATATATATGTTTGTTGAAATATTTCATCAACATGGACTGAGTGTCCAAGCTCTTATGATTAGAAACAAATAAATTTATTAAATAAACAATTGTTTTTATGTTTATAAATGAATAGAAAATATATAAAGATTTCATACTAAACAAATAGCATGGTCATGCACGCTAATAGATCCCCTAGTGTGCAATGGGTTCACACTAGGGGAAGTCATTTTTCATTTTTGTCAATAACATATAAATCAATGGGTTCACATATCTCATTAATCCCTATGCATAAGAGTACTAACATTTTCAGGACACGGGCAAATGAGGGAGAACAACTTTATGGCTTGAGTGTCAGAAACCTATAAGATCTATATAATTAAATAGAAATGAGTCTCTAATGTGTCCGTATAAAAAAGTTCAAGTGCTTTTTAAATTTACTGGAGAATGAAGAGGATGGAAGTAAATTTGCTTGGTTAATTAATTTCATTAAGGTCCAAGCTAAACACTATAAATCAATTAACAACTTTAGTCAAATTTTGCAGGAAGAAATTCTTAAAGATGAAATCCAAGAGCTGGAAGGTCTTTCTGAAATAACTTCTATTATTCATCTCAAAACTTTTATAACATTAATTGATCTTCACATTTTCACATGGCTCAAAGAGTTTGATATTGTGTGGTGAAGAATGAAACAAAATGATAGTAATATGACATAAATGGTAAATTAGTCAAACTAGAGGGTGCTTGTTGAGATTATTTTTTGTACAACATAATTTTGAACTTAAATAGATCAAGCATAAGAATGTCACGTTTATGACAAAACAATATCCAATCGCTTCATATTTTGTGGCACTAAAGTAAAAAACCAACTTACAAATTACAAAAGTATAATATTCAAAGACTCATCACCCTTCATGCATAATCTTAGTAAGTAACAAACCCATAAAGAGTAGAAGTAGAAAATATATACCTTATAATTTTCCAATAAAAAAATAACTAACTTTGGTACTCCAATAGCAGTAGTAGCAATATCAACTGTCAATCCTCTTCCTCCAAGTGATAACAGTACCCAATGTTGGACCCAACGTTCCAAATCCAGAACTAGCACATGGTCACTTAATCTTGTTTAAGGAGTACAAACTAAAAATCATGAAATCAACGACATTGTTCCTTTGAAGCAAAACTTTAATATGTATCAAAAGGAGAACAAATAAAATATATTAAAAATCAAAATTGGTTGCCTAGTAGAGAAGGTTAGAATGTTAAAATTTGGAGTTATTGGAATTCTCGCCTCAATATGTAACAACATTTTGCACACATAACATGCGAACCACACGAAACAACGTCTTATGCCAATTGCAATAAAGAAGAGAGGGATTTAAGGTTTTAGGATTTTATGAAATTAGGGATTAAGGATGAATGAAGAATATTACTTACCAACAAAATGAAGAATGAATGAAGTCCAAAAGAAGGAAGAGTGAGTGAGCGCTATAAGAATAAACTTCTGCTATGTGAGTCAGCACGAGATGACAATGGTAAAGGCGAGAGAGAGAATGAGTGAGAGTGACAATGAGTAAGTGTCTTTGTGGGTTTTGAGGAAGGAAGCACAAGAAAGTATAAACATATTTTGAGTTTTAAGTTTTAATAAGGTTTAATTATTCATATAGTTCCTATTTTTTCTAACTTTTCTCAATTAGGTCCCTTACATTTTTTTTGTCTCAATTGGGTCCCTATTTATGGAAAATTTAAACAATAAGGTCCTTGCCATTAGTTTCATACTAACACCGTTAAAAAGAGTTTCACGTGTTAGCTCGTGGTTTTTTTGAATTTTTTAAATATTTTTTTAACTTTTTTATTTTTTTATTATTTTTTTGAAAGAAAAAACAAATTTGTCATGTGTAAAGCTGACATTGTGCCACGTGACAATGACAGTGTGACATGGCAGTAACAATGCCATGTGTCACTGTCAGGCCTCATGTTATTGTATTTGTCTTAATTTGGTCTCTATATTTTTATTTTGTTTCAATTTGGTTTCTATATTTTTGTTTTGTCTAAATTTAGTCCTAATTTTTTTTTTAAAAAACTAAACAATTTTGTTCATTTCCAAATTCAAACAAATTATAATTTGTATATAAATCTTTACATTTTTTTACACAAATTGATATTTTTTTATTAGAAAAATAAGAAAATTATGAACTAACATATGACACATTTTTATTTATGTAGTACTAACGAAAATAACTTAATTTGCATTAAAGTTTCAAAACAAAAATTAAATTTAGACAAACAAAAATAAAGAAACTTATTTAAAAATTTTCTACAAAATTAAACAACAAATGGAATAATTTAAATAATATGAATGAGCAAACTATAAAAATTAACATTTCAATAATAAATATTTTTGTGAACGTGATTAATACAAAAATAGTCTCATTACTTCCTCAACAATTCATAAAAAAATTTTGGAGTTAAACATTAAGACTTGGAATACATCATCACTAAAAAATCACTAAACATAAACTGATTTAGAGATAAGAATTAGGGAAACACATTATTTGATTTAGTTAAATTTTCTAAAATTATTCGTGCTTTAACATTCTCGAAACCCTTTCGAGCCAAAAATTATATTTATTTTAATCTTTTAATCATTTAATGCAGGGATCAAATTGAAAAAATTAAAAATACAGGGATTAAATTCAAACAAAATAGAAGTATAAAGACCAAATTGAGATAAATACAGGAGGTAGAATGTGTCACACTGTCATTATCATGTAGCACAATTTCAACTTGACACATAGGAAAAAAATTTTATTTTAAAAAAATAAAAAAAATAAAAATAAAAATAAAAATAATTAAAATAAATATTTACAAATTAAAAAAACTACATACACGACACATATTTAACTATGTTAGTATGAAACTAACGACAATAACTTAATTGTCCAATTTCTCAAAAATAAAGATTCAATTGAAACAAAATAAAAATAAAAATAAATGATCTATTTGAAAAAAGTAACGAAAATAGGAGTTATGAAAATGATAAATCTTTTAATAATTAATTATTTCTTAATGTTATGTAAAATTAATAGGTAATTTTTTTTTCACTTACCTACCGTAATATTCTTCGCAAAAAATCTCGGTTTATCGTGCCAAAATCACATACAATTTTATATATAAAAAATCAGTAGCAAAATTTGTTGACATTATCTACACAAAAATATATTATATTATGTAACTCAAATTTTCATATCTATTAATAAAATCAGTATGTAACAACTAATTTACCAGTAAATTCAAATTCGATATAATTATTTGTAGATAAATTGCAATTTTTTTAGTGTAAAAATATCACAAAACATTTATTTAATGGTCGCTTGAAGGCCTCAATTTCTTAGATACATTCGCTTCAATTGCTAAACTTACAACAGTACACCTTCTTCTTCTTGTTTTCTAATCTCAAATTGGATCCTCTTGACGTGAATAATGCGTTATTGAATGACGATCTTCGTAATAATGTTTATATGAAGCTTATAACCAACTTTGCAAATTACAATATTTATTAAAATAAAAAATGAAAATGAAAAAGTAGTTAAGAAATGTTATTTTTCAAGTTTAATTTTCATTTTTAACTTCATTTTCCTTATTATTTTTAAAAGACAAAATTATAATATAATAAGAAATTAATTAGGTTGATTAAAATATTTCAAAATGAAAGTTTGTCTATTTTTTTTAAAGATATTTGAAATTTTCAGAATTTGATAAATAGGTTTAAATAATAGAAAAATATATTAATATTATTAATGTGTATCATATTTTATCTGGAATTTTGAAATGTTCTTCTATTTTAAAATATTTCTTTTATTTAGTATAAAATGTAAAATATTAAAACATGATGGAATTGATTTGTAAGTTTTTCTCTAAATTCCGTTTAATTTAAGTAATTAAAAAAAATGTAACAGTGGTATGAGTCTATGTATATTTACATGTATTTTTATTTCTCCACTTTGATCTTTAAAATTATAATACGGGTTATCCACCGTATTGTAAAATAATAATTTGTGAAACTTATAATTATGGTTAAACCTTTTAAATATAAACAAATTCATGAAAATTTATTTTTCTTGACAGTAATGTCAATGAATGGAAAAGATATGCAACGGTTATTCTCTTAATTAAATGTATATGATATTTTAGCTTATTTAGTGGGCTGAAAATCAGCTTGACAGATTGTAATTATTTGTATATATATATGAAAGTTCTCCAGCAAGAGGGAACACAATTTTCTGGCTTAATCTTTTCTAAATTTAACATGGTATCAGTCTAGGTTACGATTCTCAAACCTAGTTTGTGTTTTTTTCAGTCTCGTTCTCGACTCTCGACTCTCAACTTTCGAACTTTAGATTCTCGATTCTTCTCGTCTTTGTTTTTCCTAGCTTCATGGCTTCCAAAAAATATGATGTCTTGTTCGTTCGCCTTAACAAAAAAAACTACTCAGCTTGGGCATTCCAATTCCAGATTTTTGTCACCGGAAAAGATTTGTGGGGTCATGTTGATGGTTGCACTCCCGCTCCTGACAAAGACAAAGATCAGGTCGCTCATGCTAAGTGGGCCGTCAAAGATGCTCAAGTCATGGCCTGGATCCTAAGTTCCGTGGATTCGAACATTGTCCTGAATCTTCGTCCTTACAAGACTGCAGGCATAATGTGGTCTTATCTGCAGAAAATTTATAGTCAAAATAATGCAGCTCTTCGATTCCAACTTGAGCACAACATCGCTAATTTTAAACAGGATAGTCTCTCCATCTCTGATTTTTACTCTCAATTCATGAATCTTTGGGCTGAATACATTGATATAGTTTATGCAAACTTCCTTTCCGAAGGTCTTAGTTCCGTACAAACAATTTATGATATTACTAAACGTGACCAATTTCTTATGAAATTGCGATCTGAATTTGAAGGTATCTGGTCCAATCTCATGCATAGAGATCCTGTCCCATCGTTGGATGCATGTCTCAATGAGTTGTTACGTGAAGAACAACGTCTTCTTACCCAGTCCATCATTGAAGACCAAAGATCGTCTACTGTTCCAGTCGCATACGTGGCACAAGGGAAGTCACGACTCCATGACATGAGTACTATTCAATGCTTTAGTTGCAAGCGATTTGGCCATTATGCTTCAACCTGTCCGAAAAATTTTTGCAACTACTGTAAAATGGATGGTCATATTATTAAGGAATGCCCAATAAGGCCACCACGACGACTTGCAACAGCTTTTACAACAACGACTATTTCTTCTATTCCCAACGGTTCTGCCAATCCAGCACCTGTCCATCCAAATGCTACTACTGATGTTCCAACTTTGACGCCTGAAATGGTTCAACAAATGATAATTTCTGCTTTTTCTGCTTTGGGATTATCAGGTAACTCCTTTTCCCCATGGTACTTTGATTCTGGGGCTTCCAACCACATGACCAACAATGCTCGATTCCTTACTAATATAAAAAACTATTCGGGGAATCTGACAATCCATACTGCTGGTGGAAATCAATTTCCTATAACAGAAACTGGTGATATTTCTCCATTTCTAACAAATGTCTTTGTTGCTCCTGGTCTCACCAGTAATCTTATTTCTGTCGGTCAATTAGTTGACAATGATTGCCGAGTTCAATTCTCACAGTCTGGTTGTTTCGTGCAGGATCAACACTTGGGGAAGATAATCGCGAAGGGGCCTAAAGTTGGACGCCTTTTTCCCATCCATTTCTCGTTGTCTCCAAATCTTTCTTTGCCTTTAGTTTCTTGTAATTCTGTTGTGGTTGATCACCAAGTGTGGCATAAGCGCCTTGGGCATCCCAACTCCAATGTTCTCCATGACATGTTCAAATATGGTTTTCTTGGAAATAAACACATTCCATCTCTTAATAATATTCATTTTGATTGCATTCCTTGTAAGCTTGGCAAAAGTAAAATTCTACCTTTTCCAACACATCAGTCGACTGAAACACAACCATTTGATATCATCCATAGTGATGTTTGGGGAGTGGCACCAGTCACGTCTCATGCTAATTACAAATATTTTGTAACTTTTATTGATGATTATAGTCGTTTCACTTGGGTCTATTTTTTGCGCTCAAAAGATGAAGTCTTTTCCACTTTCAAATTCTTTAATGCTTATGTCCAGGCCCAATTCTCCTCCAAAATCAAGATTCTTCGCTCTGATAATGGGGGGGGGGGGTCAATAAACATCACACTTATTTCAAGAATTCTTACAATCCAATGGTAATTTATCTCAAAGATCATGTCCATCAACCCCTCAACAAAACGGGGTGGCTGAACGGAAAAATCGCCATTTGCTAGATGTTATTCGCACTCTTTTACTGGAGTCACATGTGCCATCACGATTTTGGTGTGAAGCCCTTTCCACTGCTGTTCATCTTATAAACAGATTGTCATCTCCTTCCATAAGTAATGAATCTCCTTTCACTCAATTATTTGGTCACCCACCCGATTACTCCACTCTTCGTATCTTCGGTTGTGCATGTTATGTCCATCTTCCTCCACATGAACGCACCAAGCTCACTGCACAATCTGTTGAATGTGCTTTTCTTGGCTATTCTCCTCATCAAAAGGGCTTTCTATGTTATGATCCCAATCTTAATTGAATTCGGGTCTCTAGAAATGTCATTTTTCTAGAAAGTGTATATTTTTTTTCAAACCATCATGACTCGTTCTCTTCCCCAATTTCTGTTTTGCCATTGTTTTCTAATTCTTCTGTAGGTCAATCCCATGGGCCCCTTCAAGATACTTCCTTGGATGCTGATCCAGTACAAGCTCCAGAACCAGAACCATCTCCTTTACGACGCAGTTCATGCATTGGTAAGCCCCCAGAAAGGTATATCTGCTCCATGACAGCAACATTATCATCTATTCCTATTCCTTCTTCTTATAAACAGGCAATGTAGAATGAATGTTGGAAAAAAGCTATTGAAAGTGAACTTCTCGCCTTGGAAGAAAATCAGACATGGGATATAGTGCCATGTCCTCCATCTGTTAAACCTTTAGGCAACAAGTTTGTGTTTTGTATAAAGCTGCGTTCGGATGGCTCCATAGACCGGTACAAGGCGCGACTGGTTGTGCTTGGAAATAAGCAAGAGTATGGCCTTGACTATGACGAGACTTTTGCTTCAGTTGCAAAGATGACCACTGTGCGAACTATCCTTGCTCTTGCTGCATCCAAATCTTGGCCATTACATCAAATGGATGTCAAAAATGCATTCCTCCATGATGACCTTAAGGAGGAAGTTTACATCACACTTCCTGGTGGTATGTCGACTCTCTCCCCGAATACTGTTTGCAAATTGAAACGATCTTTATATGGCTTGAAGCAGGCCCCAAGAGTATGGTTTGAAAAGTTTCGCTCCACTCTTCTTGGTTTTTCTTTCAATCAAAGTCAGTATGATCTATCACTCTTCCTTCAACGGACTCCTAAAGGGATCGTCGTACTTCTTGTTTATGTGGATGACATTGTGGTCACTGGTAATGATCAAGATGCTATTTCTAGAATCAAATAAATGTTGAATTCAACTTTTCACATGAAAGAGTTAGGCCATCTCAATTATTTCTTGGGTTTAGAGGTCCATTACCATCCTGAAGGTATTTTTGTAAATCGACATAAATATATTCAAGATTTGGTCCAGCTAGCGGGACTCACCAATGCTACCCCTGTTGACACTCCAATGGAAGTTAATGTTAAATATAGGCGACATGAAGGAGAGCTTCTTGACGATCCCACTCAATATCGGAAACTAGTATGTGACTATCACTCGCCTTGATATTTCTTATGTTGTACACACTGTTAGTAAGTTCATGCAATCTCCAAGGCACTTCCATTTTTCAGCAGTACAGCGTATCATTAAATATCTCCTTGGCACCTCAGGTCGAGGTTTATTCTTTCCTGGTAATTCATCTCTTCAACTCCAAGCTTATAGTGATGCTGATTGGGCTGGTTGTCCAGACACTAGGAGATCAACTACTGGCTGGTGTATGTTCCTAGGGAATGCTCCTATTTCATGGAAATGTAAGAAACAGGACTTAGTCTCCAAGTCATCCACTGAAACAGAATATCGCGCAATGTCTATTGCTTGTTCTGAAATAACATGGCTACGTGATCTTCTTACAGAGCTTGGAGTTTCTCAAGCACAACCCACTCCACTACATGTCGATAACACCAGTGCCATACAGATTGCAGCAAATAACTTTTTTACAACAGAATTTCCAGAATGATTTTTTCAGGATGTATATAATATTTTTAAGAATGAATTTTCTGAGTTGAACATTTTGAAACAAACTTTCTAGAAGACATAATGACAGTATTTTCTACAATGTATTCTCTTTCCGTTGTTCCTAGTGAGGATAACAGTGGTATAATGCAAAGGAAAAAGATATTTTAATATTTCTTTTTATTTTTTTTGTTAATGTGAAATGCAGTTAGTAATAATGGGATGCAAAAATAAAAAGCCTTACTTATTGCAGTTGGATATTACCGACAAAAAGATAGGGTGTTGTAGCCTTTACTATAATGAGGGAGTACAAGTAGGTAACACCCACAAAACAGGTAATACGAAAAATATAGAAAGATATATAAGAGTAAAATGACTATAAAAATATAAATTTTTGTATTTTTTAAAAATTAACACATAATATAAAGATAAAATGATTATAAAAGTTTAAAGTTTAAAAGAAGAAAAAGTAAATAAAAATATTATCAAATGAATATAAAAAATTTAGGTGTGTTAAAAAATAATTTTTTATTATGAAAAATCCTTGTTTAATGCATCTATTACTCTACTATTTAACCATTCAAATCATGTTCTATATTATGGAGAATTCAGTTACATTTCGTAATCATTTATGTCTCCATTGAAATAATATCATATAACGTAAGTATGACACAAACTTAATTAATATCAGTTGCTAGTTGCTTTTATTGTTTTTATTGGAATTAGTCTAGTTTCGAGATTGAATGAGATATTTTTAATCATCAGATATCTTTGATCAAGAATAATGTGTTGATAGGAGAAAAAAAAAGTTTATCCGTAAAGATTTTTTATGTTTAACTTAGTAAAAATGAGTGAACAATGCAATAATAGATAATATTGAAGAAAATGTGAAATAAATTTCAAGAATAACTATAAATTATTATTTTTAAGTCTATAAATAAAGCTTTATATTACTAAATTTTGAAATTCTATCACTAAATTATCTTTCCACAGTTCAGGAATAATTATAAAAGAATTGACACAATCAATTATATATAATACTTTTACAGTATACAAAAAAAATTTAAATGCTATCATTAATTATCTCCAAAATGCATGATGAAGAATGATGTTCGATTATTGTTGTGTGTGAACATCTTTTTTTTTTTTTAATTAACGGGGGTTAATATTTCATATTACAATAGTAAAATAAATATGTAATACAGTATATATATATATATATATATATATATATAACATTAGAAAATGATCTCTTCCGGAAAACAAGAGAGCATTACACATTTGTGTTTTAATATTTATACAAACATAAAGATAGTATAAATGCTTCGGGTACTTCTTTTGCGTTTTAAAGTCGTCATATAAATTATTTACATAAATTTAATTAAAAAAAAATATCCATCCATAATTAAGGTTGAAGGATTTTGGAAAGAGATTCAGTCAATTTTTTCTTAAAACAACTTAATTCAAAGTGGCATAATTAATATCTTCAACTAAAAGCTTAACTTAATAAGATTATAAATCTTTTTACGTATATATTACTTAACTTTCTTGTGTTTATTTATTTTTCTTCTATATAAGATTTAAATTCACATTTAGTAAAACAAAAACACTTTTTTGCAATAATTTATTAAAGATAGGTCTAAAAAATAATCACGTTTGTTAGTACATTGTTTTGTGTACAAATATTTGAAAAGAAAAAACATACTAGAAATAAAGTGAGAATTTTATAATAAAAGTTGATAATAGGAAATAAAAGTACAAGTTCTAATCCCAGTAATAAATAAGAAGCTATATATTTCAAATTGGCAGAAATGTTGAAGAAAGGATATTAATTACATATCTAACCATCTCTAGCTGCACTTCAATGAATCCAACCTTTTGCATTTATGTTTTTGACGAATGCCACGGTTTTCAGAAGAACATAGAACCTTGAATTAAAGAGCACTAAAGTAGCCTCCTAAACTAGTAAGAGCTATCAAATCCTGTGAAAAATGTTCATTATATAAACACTTGATAACCCTTTGAATTCCTCCATCCACATATCAAAAGCTATAGCTACTTCTCAAATTTAGTTATCTCACCAACCCCACATTCAAAGCTTCATTTTCAATATGTCAAGTTTTTCTCCTTTGGCCATTCTTAGTTTTGTTCTTGTAATTGGAATCATTGTGTCTGGTGCTGAAGCAAGGCCAAGGGCATTCTTTGTGTTTGGAGATTCCCTTGTTGATAATGGAAACAACAATTACTTGGCTACCACTGCACGAGCTGATGCCCCTCCTTATGGCATTGACTATGCTCCATCTCATAGACCAACTGGTCGTTTCTCCAATGGCTACAACATTCCTGATCTTATCAGTTCAGTTTACATATATCCCTCTCTTCATTTTATTTTCTTCAATGCTCATTTTCTAAATATGGACCTACACATTCTCTTGATATCATAAGTTGACGATGATGTCTTTGTTTTTTTATTTCATATAATATAACATAACAATGACAGTATATGTATAACTATGTTGTCTGTGTTCAGGTCAGAAACTTGGTGCTGAGTCTACATTGCCATACTTGAGTCCAGAATTAAGAGGAAACAGGCTGCTAGTTGGTGCCAATTTCGCTTCAGCCGGAATTGGAATCCTTAACGACACTGGAATTCAGTTTGTAAGTTGACTGCTTGCTATTTTCATATGATGTTTTGTTTAAAACATGAAGCTAAGAGAATATATATATATATATATACAAACATTTTGCAGGTGAATGTGATCAGAATGTACAGACAGCTGGAGTATTTTCAAGAGTATCAGAACCGAGTGAGTGGTATAATTGGAGCTTCACAAGCTAAGAGCTTGGTGAATCAGGCACTGGTTCTGATCACTGTAGGAGGCAATGATTTTGTGAACAACTACTACTTGGTGCCGAATTCAGCAAGGTCTCGGCAATACCCACTTCCTCAGTATGTGACATATCTGATCTCTGAGTACCAAAAGCTTTTGCAGGTAAGAAAGAAAAGGGTTATATATGTATGAGAAAATAAGGTGTTTTGATGAGTGTTTGTCTGATGGTGAGTGATAAATGCGTACTGCAGAAACTGTATGATTTGGGAGCTCGCAGAGTTCTGGTGACAGGGACGGGACCCTTGGGTTGTGTTCCTTCAGAATTGGCTCAACGTGGCAGAAATGGACAATGTGCTCCTGAATTACAACGAGCTGCTGCATTGTTTAACCCTCAGCTGGAACAGATGTTACTGCAACTCAACAGAAAAATCGGAAGAGACGTTTTCATTGCTGCAAACACTGGAAAAGCGCACAACGATTTCGTTTCTAACCCCCAACAATTTGGTAATACATCATCATCATCATCAATCAACTCAACTATACGAGAATTGAATCATGAGATTTGGCATGATGTCTTTATGAAGCAATGACTAACATTTGTGGTGTTAATTAATGTAGGATTTGTTACTGCAAAGGTAGCTTGTTGTGGACAAGGACCCTACAATGGTCTTGGATTGTGCACACCACTCTCGAACCTGTGCCCTAACAGAGGGCAGTATGCATTTTGGGATGCATTCCATCCATCAGAAAAGGCCAACAAACTTATTGTGGAGGAAATCATGTCAGGCTCTAAAGCTTACATGAACCCTATGAACCTTAGCACCATCCTAGCTTTGGATGCTATTGCCACATGAAGATATACAATGAATCCTAACACTTGTATTGGCCTTCCATGCTAGTTTGTGACATCTCTCTTTCTATATTTATAGTGTTGTAATTGTTATTCCTCTATATAAGTGAGGAAAAAAATTTAAGGAAGCAAAAACTTCTATTAAGTAATAATGGAGGATATGATGCAACCACTTATTTCAAAAGCAATTAGCTTACCCTCCTTCTTTTCTCCTTTCACTCAGCCACAAATTATATATGGTTCCCTTAATGCTTAAATTGTGTTGGGACAGATACTTCCACTGTAGAATAAACCTCTACTTATTTTGATTGACACTGGTAGCACTCATAATTTCCTATATGCATGGCTTAGAGGTTGGAATGCAAAGCTGAATAATAGATCCTGTGTGTCTGAGACAGTGGTTGATAGGAATAAAGTAGCTATGTTCGAAATTGTTAAAGGGTTTAAGCTATCATTGCAAAATACCAGTTTTAATTCTGATATGCTATTACTACCATTGGGATGTTGCGATCTTGTATTGGGCATCAAATGGTTAGTTAACTTGGGTGATATCACATGGAATTTTCATAAGTTGACAATGGAATTTGTTGTAAAGAATAGAAAAACTGTAAACTTGGAGGTGCACTTTTGTAAATGGTAGAAATTAATATAGTTTAAATATTGAATTCTTGTTTCACTAAAAAATTTTTAAGGAGAAATGATTATTTAATACACCTAATTCATTTGACATTATTTTTTTCTATTTTTTACTTTTATTTTTATTGAAAAAATACAAAATTTTACATTTTTATGATAATTTTTCGAGTAATAATATCATGACACACTTTTACATTCATTTGACACAGGATACAAGGATAAAATAGTCCAAAAATTGTAAAGTTTTGTAGTTTTTTAAAAAAGAAGAGAGTAAAAAGTAAGTAAGAATAGTGTTAAATGAATGTAAAATATTTAGGCGTGTCAAAGAATCATTTATCTAATTTTACTCTTATACTCTATGTTAAATGAATGTAAAAGTGTGTCATGTTACTCTTATTTACATTTTAGATGAAAATTTGGTAGTTTATTGAAAAGTGAATCACTTATATGTAGATTATGATGTACTTTAGCATAAAATGTAACTTACCTAAATCGGCTTTTAGCATGAGGAGTTAGCTTAGAAAGTATGAATTAAACTTCACCTAAAGTTGTTATTTGAAAATTTTAATTAACTTGATTTTTAAAGGATAACTTTGTAATGATGTTAATGACGAGAAATTTACTTATGGATTTTTTTGTCATAAATAAATCATAATTATAAATGAATTTTTACAGTAGATAATTGTCTTATTTTTTGTAGTATGTATAATATAGAAACATGCCTTTATATAGAGCCAGTAAACATCAGAAAACAGAAAATTACAAAAGAAACCAAAGCGTGCAAAAATAGAATTTACATAACATACACAAGATTGAAATAAAGAAATTACATTTTATAATGCATGCTGTATATGCTGGTGGAAATATTTTATTTCATATTATTTATTTTTTCTTTAGAGGACAATAATTCTGTTAGTGGGCCTTGCATAAATGTTTTCGTGATAATGAATCAACAAATTTAACATTAGATTATTATGTGTTTTTTAGTTAATTTTTTTTATAAAATATTTATATTAGTAACATTTTTATAATGTGTCTTTTATAAAAATAAATATTACTAAAATATTTTAGTAACATTTTTCAATCTTCTCTCTATTTTAAAAATAAAATTACTAAAAGATTCATAGTAAAAAAATTATTATATTACTTCTTTACAAAAAAAAAAATATTACTTAAAGATGATTTAGTAGCATTTTATTAACATGTAATATTTTCATTAAATAATGATATTAAAAGTGTTTAGTAACATTTTTATAAATGTCTTGATATGTGAAAGTGTCACTAAAAGTCATTAATAACATATGGCATACTTAACATTTGATATGATGCTACTAAATGATATTAGTTACATTTTTAATATAGTAATATTTTTCTATTGTTACTAATAATAATATATGTAGTAGTGATATTTCTAATCAGCTCCTTATGTCTCTAGTTATAAAAAAAAAAACAAATAATAATTAATATATTTTATACTTTACATTTTTTTTTTGGAAAAATTAAACAATAACGAACTAGAATAAAAAATAATATTATTTATAGAAAAATTAGTTAATAAGATTTAACTAAAACACATGTGAGTAACAAACTCTCCACAACATAAGCAGAGATCAAAGGTGTGCATGTTCTTTTTACCATACATGTTGGAACTTTTGATCTCATGTATATAAATTAATGTGTTAAGTGAATAATACTATAGGGTCATAGATGCATCTAGATTGAAGTAATGGAGAAGAATGATTTTACAAAGAAGGGTGAAATGCCAATGAATCTCAACATTGAGGACAAGCATACGATCGAATCCACTGACTCCAAAGCTCCAACAACACCTAAGCAACCTTTTTTCATTGGTAATAAATAAATAATATTTAGTGTTTTTTTTATTTTTTTAAATTTCTCTAATTTTTTTTTATTTTCATAAAAAAATATATAGGTGTTGCTGGTGGAACTGCATCTGGAAAAACAACTGTTTGTAATATGATAAATACCCAACTTCGTGATCAACGTGTTGTCCTCATTAGCCAAGTAAAAAATTCTCTACAATTACAACAAAAACAAGTTTTTGAATAGTTTTTTCGTGCTAATTTTAATGATAATTATGCGATGATTTGTCTAAATATAAATAATTTTTTGTTTTAAATTTTAGGTTATAATTCATTTACATGTGCTACAGGATTCGTTTTATTACCCACTGAGTGATCAGACACTGCAAAAGGTTAATGAGTATAATTTTGATCATCCTGGTGAGTACATAGTGCATCAAACTTTTGTTTTTTTTACACACGAATTTCGAAATTTGATACATAATTGATTTGAAAATATAATCCAGCATGAGAATATTTGGTCTTTGTTGAATTTTCAGATGCCTTTGATACGAAGCTTTTGCTCTCAACAATGGAGAAATTAAAATGTGGACAACATGTTGATATACCAAATTATGATTCCAAAAACCATAAGAGAATTGAATCTGCACGTCAGGTATTATTAATTAATATGAATTTTGGAAAATCAGAAATATAAAGAGATTTAATTAAGTGTTTAATTTGTTCTTTATTATTTTCAATTGTCTTATTCATATTGTGATTCATCATAAATGCACTATATTGTTGATGCAAATTCTATCATGATGGATGCACTCAATGGGTTTACATTTCTTTATCTTGGTCAATTAGGTTCATCCTGGAGATATCATAATCTTAGAAGGAATATTAGTTCTTCATGATTCAGGTGTTCGTAATCTTTTGAACATGAAGATCTTTGTTGACGAAGGTTGGTTATTTTTAATTTCTTAATTCATTTTAGAGAATTTAAGTATTTTAATTCATTTTTAATTCATTTTAGAGAATTTAAGTGTAAGTATAACTTTCTTATTAGATACAAAAATGAAAGATGATAAATATAAGAATAAAACCTCAAAAATTTACAGTCCTAAGATTTTGGATTGAAACTTATTTCAATTTTAAGTTCCAGGAGTGACATGGTTAAAATCAATCACTATGAATATGATGTATTGTCTCTTTTGAAGAATGAAACTTTGTCATGGTTTTGTTCTCAAAAGGTGCTTTAGAGGATGGAAGGAGGAAATAATATTTAAATTGTCTCGATTCTTAAAATGTTGGACTATTGGATGTGATAGGAACATAAGTCCTTATTTAAGGTCTAAGGGTAATGAGAGTTCATCCCTATAAGGGACTGATGATTCTTCTTAGAACCTTGTTATCAGCCTCATGGTGGATGTTAATGTTTCGATACTAAGTCTGCAGAGTGACATCTTTAGGGTCAATCACTCATTATCTGAGCCATTGTCGGCTTTGGATATTGGAGCTTCATCACGATTTTATCTTTAAAAGTTGCCTTAGAGGGTGAAAGGAGGAAGAAGTATTTAAAATGGCTTAGGCCTCAACTCCTAAGCGGTATGGAACTATTGGATGTCGTAGGAACATAAACCCTCTAGTCAATTAGAGTGATTAATAAAATGGATGAGGGATAATTGACTCTAACGATGTCACTCAGCAGACTTGGGATTGGAACATATGATCTTACTGGGATCTTGAACATTGATCTACGGAAGGTTACGAGATCCTAGTAGTGACTTGAATGCTCTTGATGGTCAAGAAGAAATTCCTTGTTGCTTAGAGAGGAGGATCCACCTGCATAAGACTCTTCGATGCTTAAGTCAATAAGAAAGTTTGGATCTTTATGAATACTACTAAGTATGATTAATTATCAATTGAGTATTTCTTAGGAAATATTGGTTGTATTTATAGGATTAACATGGGTCGTGGACCTATGTTTTTATTGGAATAATACTTACCTCAACCATATAATAACAGAGTAGTTAATAATAACAAAATGATACGTTATCATAAATAATAACCATAATATCAAATTCTTGAGATTAGTTATGATATGTGGATATTGCCCTAACAAACATTGGTTTGGGCTACTTCATAATGAAGAGGCCTAATGGGACATGCTTTATTAAGTGATGCTGACTTTAGGTAGTTTTTGGTTTCGTGTTGTTGATTTTAGGCACGCTTTGTCTTGATGCTACCGACTTCGAGAAGGTTCACTTTTATAATGGTCTTTGAGAAGGTTTCACTTTGGTGCCACCAACTTTGGGTAGGTTCCACTTTGATGTTGCCATCTTTGGGCAAGATTCTCTTCGATATTGCCAACTCAAGGCCAGCTTTTTCTTTGATGTTGCCAACTTCAAGTAGGTTTCACTTTGATGTTGTCATCTTCGAGCAGGCTTCACTCTGGCGCTGCCAACTTCAGGCAGGCTTTGTTTTGGCGTTGCTAACTTCGAACAGGTTTCACTTTGATGCTTTCAACTCGTTCTTCATTGAGTTTCCAACATCGTTTCTCGTTTTGGCCGAGTTGACGAAGACTTAATACTTGCTTTTATACTAGATTTTGCTTTTCATTGATACATCACTTCGAGCATCCTCTTCGAGCATTCTTTATGCCATTATTTGAGTCTTCTTTCATACTTGTCCTCATGTTTCTTGTCTTCTTTTTGGAATTCACCTATTGTTGAAGGAAGTGAAGATGGCTTAGGTGATGATCAAGATGGACAACTTGGCCAACTTATGAATGGAGGTTAGCCAAAAGTTGACGAGCAAAGTCTTGGAGGTGACCCGATTGAAAGGGATCGAGTAGGAGTTCAAGGCTCTTTAAGTGAAGGTGGTTGAGGTTAAGACCGAGTGGGATAACTAGGTCGACTTGTGTACTAAGGTCGGTCAAAAGATGAAATGGTGAGACCTGGAGTTGTCACAAAGTTCTAACCGTGTTTTTCAGTTGACCTCTAAACTTCAACAACCAAGGGACGAAAAGGCAGCCTTGACAACAGAGATTGAAAAGGTCAACGAGTATCATAACTCTTCAGGAGTAGGTGATCCGTCTAAATGAAAAGGTTGCCAAGCTTGAGGTTGATATTGTGGGTGTGGATGAGGAGAGTACTAGCTTTATGATTTGTAGGCTGGAGACCTATCCTGAGAGTTTTTAGAAGGCAAAGAGGCAGTCTGCCTTCTTTAGTCCTAGTTTGGACTTAGGGTAGTGGACAACTTATGTACTCTGGTATTGGAGTGTTGAGTTTCTTTTTGCGCTCAGGTACTAGGATGCTGAGTTGTTCTTATACTCAAGTACTAGAAAATCGAGCTTCTCTTGTACTCTAGCGTTGGGATGTTGAGTTTGTCTTGTACTCGGTTTAATGCTTTAAATTTTCTATTTTTACTTGAATAACTCGATGTTTCTTCTTCTATTTTGTTTGAGTGACTTGATGTCTTACCTTGCCTAGGGATTTTAGTTGGTGAAGTAGCTCTATGCCTCGTCTAAAGGTAACTTGGTGAACTTGCTCGGTCTTCTTGGTGAAGTAGTGTAGTGTCTCGCCTGAGGGTTTTTTTTAATGCAAGTTATTTGGTGAAGTAGCTCGGTTTACTTGTTGAAGTAGTTTGTTGTCTCACTTGAAGGTCCTATGATTCTTCATCATAAATAATAATCATAATACTAAACTGTGAATTTTAGTTATAATATATGAATATTGTCCTTATAGACGTAAGTTTAGACTGTTTCAAAATGAAGAAATTTAATGAACCTTGTTGAACCGTGTTTTCTATGGAGTTGAATAAGAGAAAAACAATAGTATATTATTATGTAAATTTACTACTCGTATCTCAATTATATTTAATATTCATATAATTATCAATTTTGAAAAGATGATTAATCTCATAACTATATGATTTTGATATTTTAAAAAATACATGGTGAAGATTGGAAAATCTACTTTGTATTGGTCCATCCTATTTTTAATATAAAATGTGTGACATCCCAATTATATAGAAAAGACATATATAATAAAGACGTCATCATGCATAATATATGAAAGCAGTCAAGAGTAGAATGACAGTTAAATAATGGATTACAGTCATCTGAATTAACTCTAGAATTTAAAACTTTTAAAGACAAGTAAGTACTTCAAAATAACGTGAGCCGAGTACTAGAGTATTTCAAAATAAAGTAAAGTAAATAGAACTCCTGAGGGACTAAGCTGCAGCATCAATATTCTCAAGCTCTCGCTCCAGTGAAACCTCCTCAACATCTGCTCACATCCAAGTGGATGATCATCGCAAAAGGAAACATACACAAACAACACAAACAACCAAGGGTGAGCTAGGTATAAAAAGCATGTTATACAATCACACACAACATGCAAAGTTCACTCAAAACATGGTAAATAACATCACAAGACTTGTTGCATTATACACCGACTTGTCTGGACTAGAATGATTGATGAGCTATGGCGGGTTATGCACTCGTGGTGGCCTCTAATGCTTTGCAAAGCCATTGCCAATGGGTAGGGTTTAACTATAATATGTTAACTGAAAAAAACTAAACTTATTTTAACTAAAAACTAATTAAACTATTTTACAGTTCAGTAAAAAGGAATTGAACTTTACACAGTTTAGTGCAGTTAACTGTGCACTACATGTTTTTCTCTAAGTGAGAATTTCATCTCCAAATTGAAAACCCTTAAAGCTAGGGTTCGAGAGGATTGAGAGAAATGCAAAGAGAGTTTCGTTCACTGAATTGAGACATTAATCTCTCATTCTAGTGTTGTTTTTAGTAATTAGCAGTGTGAAGAAACAATGGGTCGTCGTAAAATTGAAATTGCAGCAGTGAAGGATCCTAATACGAGACAAGTCATATTTTCAAAGCATCGAACAGGTTTATTCAAAAAGGCGAATGAACTATTTATACTGTGTGGTGCAGAAATTGCCATTGTCGTGTTCTCTATCCTCTCGAACTATCATTTGTATGCAAAGAGGGTATGGAGTAGTGTCATTTGGAACAATGTTTATTCACTAAAATGCATAATAAATACTTAGTTGAACTGTTGAATTAAAACAGTTTATTAAACTGTACTGCAGTATAACTGAACTAAAAAATAGTTCAGTTCAGTTATTCTGAACTAATTTTAGTTCAGTGCAGTTTTCTTGAACTGGTTTATAGTTAATCATAAATTTCCATAGTGCAGTGAATTGTGGTGCAGTTTGCCCACCCTTACCAATGGGTTCCACCCTACCACACTCATGAGGTTAGTCCGTTTCGCACCCTAGAGCATACAAGACGCCTTCAAGACTTGGATCTCCTACTACTACTCACCACATGATTCAATCCTCTCTACTTGAGAATGATTGATCATTGTAGTTTCAGGAAAACCCCCAAGACTGAGTTGTCATGCAATCATTCTACACACTACTAGGGCACCACCATGTATCCTCCTTGAGGATCATGGAATTACGTCCATGAACCATACTTGTTACACTTACACCAATCACAACTTTGTTTCATACATGCTTTCAAACTATAATTCACAACACAATACAACATTCCCTCAATCATGTTGCAAAATCAAGCCACCCAAATCATTTATATAGACATACATACACCCTAGCAGTCAAACAACATCAAACAGCTCAAACAAATGAGGAAAAGTGTGAAACTCACTGAATCGGGTCGTACAATGCACCAGGGTGCAAGGCAAGACAACAAAAATTCGCACAGCGCACCACCCTTGGTTCGCTGAGCGAATTTTCCTGCAGGGGGAGGTAAGGAAAGATAACAAAAGTTCACATAGCGCACCACCCTTGGTGCGTTGAGCAAATTTTCCTACAAGGGGAGCCTTTCAGCTAAAATTCGCATAGCGCACAAGGAGCGCTATGCGACTCTGCATAATCTGTAGAACAAAATTCTGCAGATTTCAGGCAATCACCACTCTATAACTCATTCTAGACCTCTTTCGCAACTTCTAATGATCCTAGATCGTAGTATAAGCCTAATTAAACTTGTCTAATTGATTATAAACATTATTAACCCCATTCCAAAGTGATTTAAACTCAAATTCTCCTTTAAAACACAAATTTTCTTGACTTAGAGGTTCAAATCTAATTCTACCATTTGACATGATTTTAGACCAGTTCAAGGTTCCTAACAAGTCACATTTGACTTGTTTACACTGCCTAAATCATCCAAATTCACTCAGAACCTTCACAGCCCAAAACCATTACCTCACTTCCTTCACACAGTGTAACTTTTCCTAATTTTTAGACTATCTATCTAATTAAGATTACAACAGGATCTTACCCCAAGCACTCCTTACCAGCCCAATTGGTCATCGAAGAAGAATCAAATGTTTGACGCATCAAAGTCACCATAAACGCCGGTACATATGACTAGTTACAACATGTTGGATTAGACCAGGGCTGCTCTATGATCAGGGATGTACCAACTCCGATATTAAGATTCCTCTATCGTACCAACAAAGTGCTCTCAACAAATCCAAAATGACCCATCTACATTGTCTCAACACTCTAAATACACTCTCAACCACAGTAACTCGAAATCCCTATCCCAATTCCTCTCATAAGTGACCTAGGACCTGTAATTCATCGAACTCCCCGACCAGCAACCTGTATAACAACTTTCACACCCTTAACATACTAATTTTTAACGATGCATTACGCCCAAACCAAAATCACAGACAAAATTTCACAGTTTCAAGAATTGATACACAATGATCAAACAAGCTGGCACACAAGATCATCAATTTCAACAGCATAGAATTCAACAGTTCAGTTCATGCGTATATAAAAAAAATAATTTGAACGGTTCAATTAGCTGGAAATCTAGAGAGAAGGCAGAAAAAATTTTAGAGCAAAAGAGTTTTTAGAGAGAAAAAGGAAAATTGTCTAATAAACTTGGATTTCTGAAAAGCCTCCCTCTAAGGCTAAGGTACCCTTAGCTTATGGGTATGACTACCCCAATTACAAGTCCAATTACCCTAAACTTTTCAGTCCCTTACAAAATGTATAAATTAGGAAAGATGTAACATGTGACAAAATTTACAGAAAAGTTGCTTCAAAATTTTTATACATACATCCTGATTCAATTTGTAACACGAGATTATCGAGTTTGTATTGTATTTCAAATTTTAATACAATATTTTATTCCCCCAATTTGTTTGTATTTCATGACTCCTTAGATTAATTCAAAGGACTTTTAGTATAAAATATGAGTAAAAATAATGCTAATGTTTAAGCAACGCAGATTCTGATGTTCGGCTTTCACGAAGAATGCAACGTCTTGCTATTGAACGTGGAAGGAATGTTGAGAATGTGTTAGATCAAGTACGTAAACTTAATCTCCAGTCCTTGTTATCGTTAATATTTGTTTGAATTCTCTCTATAGACGTTGTATGATATTAACATTTTCTCACAATCCATTTTTAAATCTAAAATCCAATTTTGCATATTACACTCTTATCTTTATAATTTTTTAGTAGTTTTTCATCATAAATGATGGTCATAATTTCAATTATTTTTCTTAAATTGATTTTGTTGGCAGCTCCGTCGCATTTTCGATTACTTCAGTTATCATTAACAATTGTTTATATTATACTGACAAGTTTTGCTAACATTTTTTATTTTTTTAAACTTGCATCCGAATTTTTGAAAGTCTATAAAATCAATTTATAATATATTAATGAATAAAAATATCACAATTAAATTTGTTTTGTGAAATTAAATTAAGTTTAAAAATAACTTAAGCCTATCTTATTCACGATATTTGTTAAAAGAAATCATATTTTCACGATGTTGTTTCTACTTAGTAGTGTCTAATGAGATTATAGGTTATATTTTTATATTTTTCTTAGCAACATGAATAAGTGGAAATCTTCAGCGTTACGTACTTGTGTAATAAATTATAATATTACGAAAACATTAGCAACCTTTAAACAGAGCTTAATTAATTATAATGTATTTACTTTGTTTTCAACATATACTAATTTTGTTATTTTAAAATATATTATTAAAATATTTTAATTTATAAAAATAAGTTTACTTTAAAGACAAAACAGAGAGAGAGAGAGAGAGAAAAATCTAACTTAGCATTTGATATGATTTTCCAGTTTCAATCATTTTCAGACACTAATTCCCTATATGAATTTCTAAAAGTTAAACCACCTTCTTTTCCTTCTTTTACTAAACCAAGCAAACATACCAAAGTAAATAAGGCTGTGTAAACAAAATCTAGAAAAAAAGAAGAGATTTACATTATTTCTGTGTTTGAAACTGAGTTATTTTATATATACATCAAATGTTTGTAGTATGTAATATTGATTTCGTTGAGCCTTTAGCTTTTTCTTCTAATTTAAAAATGTTTTGTTTGATTAATGAAAAAAAAAATCATATTTTCAGTATTCAAAATTTGTAAAGCCTAGCTTTGAAGATTTTGTGCTGCCAACCAAAAAATATGCTGATATTATTATTCCAAGTGGAGGGGATAACGATGTAGCCATTGACTTAATAGTACAGCACATACGTATGAAGCTTGGACAAAATGATTTATGCAAAATACATCCCAATATTTTTCTTATATTTTCAACATTTCAGGTAAATTATCATAGTCCTCTCTCTCTCCGTCAATATATATATAGATCATCTACGTATTATTATGTGATTGATTCAAATTTTACAATTAATAATAATAATAATCATAAACCAATCACATAATAACACGTAGATGGTGTTAAAATGTTATAAAGAAAATATATATATATATATATATATATATATATATATATATATATATATATATATATATATATATATATATATATATATATATATATATATATATATATATATATATATATATATATATATATATATATATATATATAAAATCATAAGTGCTTAATATTCAGATGTGTTTTCCTATATTAGTGGTATATGCAGGGTTTAAGTCTATAATAAATGTGAGTAATTTTTAAACCAGGTTCTATTAACTTATTTTATAAGATTCAAAATTTATATATTTTAGTAGATTATTATTTAATGTTTTCATTGATTAAATAAGGTGATTGTTATCTTATTCTATTATCTAATTTATCTTCACATATTATAAATAAAATAAATAATTTTTATTACTTTAATTGAAAACGTTGTTGGATAACGAAGTCGTTGTATTTTTTAATGACTTCAACATCATCACTTTCCACAATTAAGAGACTGACCTGGTCATCAATATTTATACAAACCGTTTTTGTTATTCATCAACTTTTTAATAAAACAATAAAAATAATTTATTATTTTATATTTGTGACCATATCATCTTATACTAACAATGAAATCTCATATTTCTTAATATAGGAAGATAATTTTATAAATAAGAAAAATGACTGAAAAAATAATAAATACCTCATCCAATTAACTAACAAATTAAATAAAGGAGACTCAATTAAAGAGAAAAGGAATTTTATGTACTTAAAACTTAATTAAACCTATAATATTATAGCATTTTAAAAATAATAAAATAATAATAAAAATAAAGAGAGTAATTCAAATTTAAATTATGTTTCTGTTTGTTCCAAATATTTTATACCAAATAATTACATTGATTTTTTTTTAATTAGATAAAGGGAATGCATACTCTAATTCGTGATGCTAAGGCAACAAAGCATGACTTTGCCTTCTACTCAGATCGTCTAATTAGATTGGTAATAACAATGTACAAATTGAAGTATTATTATAAATTATCTTAAATTTGAAGAATTATAACGTTGTCTGAAATGTTTTAGGTTGTCGAACATGGATTGGGTCACCTTCCTTTTTCTGAAAAGCAGGTGATAACACCAACAGGTAAAGTATTTGTAGAATAATCTCAGACAACTTTTACGTCCTGCATGTTTAATAGTACATTATAAGAATTTAAGCATTGAATGAGAATTATCACATTTTACAGATTATCTATGTTATTTGAACTATATTTAAAATAATATTTTACGTCCTGCATGTTTAATAGTACATTATAAGATTTTTTTTATTAATTTTAAATCAATTTCTTTATTTACAAGCTACTTTAGTAACAAAATCATTCCTTAATGAAGGGTTTGTTTTTACAATTGTTTTGAAATAATATTACTTTAATGAAGGGTTTCAAAGTAACTCAATTAGGTTGATATAAATTTCTAACAGTATGTCAATTCAATCTAGTTATCTTTTTGTGATGTTTTTAATATATTCACCTATTTTATCAAAAATTAGTTTTTGAAAAATTAAATTATCAACATGATAAATAAATAAATTAAATATCAAAACTATTAAAAATATTATTGCACAACGTTATAGTATTTAAAAAATCAAACTATCATCATACGTCATTAAAATTAATAAATAATTATATTAAAAAACTTATAAAAATATGAAAACTTATGAATGTTTGTTATTAGTGGGTTATAGATTAACGAGTGCCCATACATTGACACGTCTATCAATAACATTCAAATCACATCGTTTTCTTTAATTTTTTCTTTTAAAATTACTCTTTTACTTTTAAAAATATTTGAAAAAGTAGAATCTACATGTCATTTCAATGTAAAAGGTAAATTGTCGTGTCAAAGTATCATGCATATTAATTTATCTTCAACCTTATTCAAACTGGTTTAATTGTAAGTTATGTGAGTCTGGTTTAATTTAATCCTTATAAAAATTGATTTTTTTTTTAATTCTAATCCAATTCAAACATGTATGAACAAAGTGGACTTACTTATTAGAACCCATTTCACATCTTTATTCTTCTATTCTTTTATATTTGTGCCCTACTTAGAACTTGAAGTCATTAGAAAACATTTTATTCTTGAGGAAAAAAGTAATTTTCTCCAGGATAAAATTGTTTATGTATTTTCTGAAGTACGTTTGTTATGATACACTTGCTAATATCATCAACAAAAAGGTTGAAGTGGTATCTTATTGATGCAGGATCTGTATATTCTGGTGTTGTTTTCTGTAGTAGGTTGTGTGGAGTTTCAGTAATTAGAAGGTACCTAATTTTAGAACTGTTTTCTTTAATCACCTTTTGAAATAAAAGATTTTGCATAATAATTTAGTTAATTCTATATACATATATGCCAATAAATTTTCCATGAATTTGAGTTTAGAACTTGCTTTAATGAAGTGCTTCTTGCAGTAAAAAGGGTAAAACCATAACGCCTCAATTTGATCAAGTTATAAATGAAACTGATAGATATTATTTTATATAATAATATCTATCAGTAATATCTATCAGAAATTAACCATTTGTTTCAACAAATGTTAACATTTTCTTTACTTCAAATTAGACCTTTGAAAATTCTTTCAGTCTAACATTGGGAAATATAGAACAATATTTTTCCTTAATTTTATAAATACTTGTGTATTACCTTATGGGAAACTTTTTATTCAACATTTTTTCTTTAGGTGTTTACATAATATTAAATGTGTTTATTGACAATTTTTATTGAACTCTTTCCTAATACTTTAACATTAGTGGAGAAAGCATGGAAAATGCATTAAGAGCATGTTGTAAAGGAATCAAGATTGGCAAAATCCTTATCCATGGACATGGCACAAATGGTCGACAGGTTAGTGGAGGGCAAAGAGTACATTGTTTTACATTTTTTTTTTTTCATTTAGCTTGGATGCAAGTATGACAAATATAAATAATGAGAAAATGGTTTTTTATGAGGTCTATCACTAGTGGATTTTTAAGAAGAAATTACTATGTTATTTGAGTTCAACTCATATAAGAAGAGATTACATATATGATATTGAATTTTAACTCAACCTCAAGACATTGAATTTGAGTTTTTTTTTTTCTTATATGGTGTTTAATTTTGTTATTTTATCCTATGAGAAACAAAGACTCACACTTAGTTATTTTCAAGAGTCATACGATTTCATAATGCTCTCTTAATAATATTATTTAAATATACTTTTGACAAAACATAAAGACACTAAGATTTCAATGTATTTATCAAGCACTGTGACAAATATAAATAATGAGAAAATAGGTTTCTAGGGAGTCCATAACTAGTGAATTTTTTTTCGAAGGATTTATTAAGAAAAAGTTACATTTATGTTATTTCAGTTTAACCTATATAAAGGATTGACACCACTTTGAACTCAAAATTTCATGACATTGAATTTTGACTCAACTTCAAGACATTAAAGTTGAGTCTTTTTTTTCTTATATGGTGTTTAAATTTGTTATTTTTATCCTATTTGAAACTTAGACTCTCACTTAGATTATTTCTAGAGTCACATAGTCTCATAATGCTCTCTTAATATTATTTAAATCTACTTTTGACAAAATATAAGTACACCAGGATTTCAATGTATTTATCAAGCATCTCAAGGACCTACAAGGTTACCTATATAATGAAGAACAAGTTTTATTAGACTCATAGATTTTTAGTTCCAAATAATGTCATGTTAGATATCACTACAAACTTTGACATCTCAACTATGCTGACACTCTAAAGCCCAGTTGTAACTGTCTAGATCCATATATCTACTCTTCTCTTGGTAGGTAGGTTTTCTACTAAGGTTTGCACCAAGTTTATGCTTATGATTTTTCTCATTTCAAACTATGCCTTAGTTTACCCAACATTCCCATTTTCAGTCTAGTTGCCTAACTAGTCAATCTTTGCAACTTTAAGAGTTGAGTTATTGTCGAGCATTGGAAATCAGTGCTTAAGAGTTGCTTTCCTATCATTTATCTTTCCATAACATAGAAAACTTAGAGCACCTTAGGCTACATTTCACCACCATGATGTTATGGGCTTTTGTCTCACATATAAACAATGTATAATTAGTAAACTATAACATATTTAATTTGATCTCACCAACCACCACTTTTACAACCTCGAACAATTGTTTTTTAGTTGTCTATCTTTTCATTCCTCCTATTTCATCAATTGTTTTATAATATAAGAATAGAGCCAAATGCTCTTCCTATCTTAACATTTAGGATTTGAATTCCTTTCTTTGACTTTCGTTTGTCAAAATTGAAATTATCGAGGATTCTAGACATTCCTTAATCCATCTATTTCACTCTCTTTTCATTATTTAGCATACGAACCACCTTACCAAATTATACGCTTTTATGATTTATATGATATTAAAAATAATTCAAATGTGAGTCTAAGTCTCACATTGGATAAAAATAACAAAGTTAAAGATCACCAATATAAAAAAAAAGACTCATAAATTTAATGTCTTTTGGTTTATGGTTAAAAGAGATGTCAATATGTTATGTGAGTTGAACTAGGTCAAAAATATATAATCTCTTCCTAATGATCTTTTAAAAAAATTATATTGTAATATGGAGGTATTATATATTGGTATCCAATATTTTTCAAATTATTTCTTTGATAAAAAAAATAAATGAATGGTAATTTTGTTTCATTCGATATCATAACGAATCAAATTAGGCAAGTTTTCTTTTTTCATCATGTGTGATTTTTGTTTTTAATATAGACAAATAGCCTATAATATTTACTTTTGTATGGAATGTGATGTTTAAGCTTCTTTTTTCTTTTTTTTTTTTTAAAGTTTGAGCTTTATTATTATTATCATTTCATGTTTGATAATAGATACTCAACAATGCTGAACTGTTGTTAGATTAATATACAACCAATGAAAAATGAAGTACTCAAACTTTTGCCGCATAATTTCAATAATTTTCATGAGATTCTAAACATTTTCAGATAGATCAATTGTCATCATATAGATATATTAACATACAAAATTCTTACCGATCTAATTATTTTGTTTATTATAAACTAAAACGATAAGATTCACTTTTTTTTTTTCTCTACATAATGTAATGCAGTTAGTATATGAGAAGCTGCCAAAAGACATTGCAAGTCGTCATGTTTTGTTACTCGATCCGGTTCTGGCTACAGGTTTTATATTATATACACTTTTTACTTTCCTATAATTTAAAATAACACTTTGAAAGTTGTTCACTTACTTTTCCAGAAAAATATTTGCCTAATAATGTGTTTGAACGAGTTAATTTAGTGAATTTCAAATTTTATGGTGTAGAATGAATTGTTTAGATGAGGAAATTAAAAAAAAAAACATTGAAATTAAGAAATTTTAAGAAGTATTTCAAATAATTAAAGTAATAGAGTATGAAATTTATTAAAAAAGTAAATTAAAATTTCATAATAATTTTTTTATTATAGTTGTTAATTTGACCCTTGACTCATTGGTCAATCCCAAACCACTTTAAATAAATTTCCATTTTATTGGCTTATCAAACGAGGGACCTCCAAAGGTTCATTCCTTAAACCTTTCTCTTGAAGTGGATTAGGATCATGACTAATGTGAGTTTTACCTTACTATAAGAATTTAATCAACTCTTAAATATAAGACATCTAGTCTAGATTGAAGGTCGAGTCGAGTCAACCTGTGTTGAAGGTTAAAATGACTCCATTTAGACGTGCATTTTAAAAGTCAAAAATTTAAAAAGTCATTTTTTGACTCCATTTAGACGTCCGATCCCGCCACTCCGACTTCTAAAGCCCTTTAGACGTCTGTTATTGGGAAACCGATGTCTAAACCCTAAACCCATAAATTTAAAAAGTCACCTTTTGACTTCATTTAGACATCTGTTATGGGGAGAACCGACTTCTAAAGCCCTTTAGACGTCTGTTATAGGGGAACCGACTTCTAAATGTCGGCATTAAAACACCGTGATCGCGAGACAGCCGTTACGCGCACTCATTGTTCATCATCTTCGTCCCATTTTCTCTCTATGGGTTACAGTTTTCAGGTTCGTTTTCTCACTTTTGCACTATTTTAAATTAGTTTTACTCCGATTACATCACTCTTTGATGCATTATCTTTCATTTGAACCGATTAAAATGCGTTTTCGTTGGGTTTTGGTGCAGTTATTCTCGTGTCCTTAGGCGGCGTTCTTTGGCAGCGGTTTCTTGCGTTTTCCACTCTCTAATTCCCTCCACTACGTTTTTAAAACCATCCAATAAAAAGAATATACAATACATTCTCTTCAACTAAAATATAAAGTTGTAAACTCGAATCTCCATAAGTCAGGAGCAACCTGAGAGACGTCTGACCTGTATGGATTGAACATCTATATAGACGTCTGACCTATATAGGTCCGACGTTTATAGAGACGTCTGACCTAAAGGGTCCGACGTCTCATTAACGTCACCCGTATAGACGTCGGACAAAGATCAGACGTTAAAAGACCAAAATAACATACGTCTAACAGTGTAATGAGTAGGAGTGTAAAGGTTCAAAAGTGAAAAATGTTTGAAGAGTTAAAAGTGAAAATGAAGAGCGTAATGTACGTTCAGGTTAAAAACACTTTTCTAAGTCTCTTATAAAAGTCTTTTTTTAAGTCTCTTGAAAAAGTTATAGATGTAAAAATATTCAGTTATATCTCTTAAGAAATGAAGAAACACTTTTTTAAGTCTTTTAATAAAGTAGCATATGTAAAAATACTAATTTAAGCCGGTTAGAAAATTAACAGATGTAAAACTATATTTATTTTAATCTGTTAGTCAACAACAAACTTCAATAACTAATTTTTATTTACTAAACTGCCACCGTAAATCTTTTTAAGTCTATTTTCTTCTTAAAAGACTTAAATTCACATACTTAATAGGTCTATTTTGCACTAATGTTGTCATAGTAAGATGAGTAAATCACATATAAAATGCTTGTAATAATCCTTGCCAAGATTGGATAAGGACATTGTGGGACATCATTAAGTAATAAAAAGTTGTTTAGATTTGAGAATGTCGAAGTATACTCTAAATATTGGAAACTTTTGAAGATCAATCCATGACCTATGTTCCATCAAAATGAGGTGTTTCAAGCTTCATGTGAGGGCAGTGGTAAAAGGATGAAATAGAGGAAGTATAGAGAATGGAGTGACAAGACAATTGGGTGAGAATTACATCAATCTTAACTGAGAGAGTTATTAGGATAAATTGATTTTGGATAAAGAACTTCACATGCTCTTGGGGTCTTAAAATAATAAGTATTATTTATCATAACAATAGAAATACGAAATTCATAAGCATACTAAATTGTGCCTTGAGTTTAAGGTCACAAAATCTCCAAATTAAAAACACATGAATTAACAATTCACTTGCCACTTTATTCATTACTATGTATGTTTATGCAAAGGATGACTTAATACATCATCAATAGTAACACGTGAAAGCACGAATAGAATAATAAAACATTGCAATGATGCAATAAAAAAATGTCTACGCTAGAATAACAAACTAAAGAAATAAATTAGATTGATATTTTGGATCTTCAAACCTTATAACGAATAGGCTTTACCATTCGCATTTTTCAAAATATTAGGATGTTTTGAATACGTGCCCAAAAATATAAATAGATACATTAAACTTGTTTTAAAGTAAAATATTAGGATGTTTTAAAGCAAAAATAGTATGTATCTTTTGACCCTAAATAATTAAAAAAATAAAATTGTTTATACATATATTGTACCTTCACTTGAGTTGAAATTCTTGCCTACTTAAATTTGCTTGAAGGAGTGTCTAATATTGGTAAGTATCAGGAAACTCTGCAGTGAAAGCTATCTCTTTACTTCTGAAGAAAGGTGTACCAGAATCTAATATCATATTTCTAAACTTAGTAGCAGTAAGTCACTTTGATTTGGTTTCTTTACCCTTTTGTTCATGCAATTTCCTTGCATTGTTATTAAAAAAATTGCATGCATGCAGGCACCACAAGGAATAAATGCAGTGTGTGAGAGATTTCCACTGATAAAACTTGTGACATCAGAGATTGATCAATCACTCAATGAGAATTCTCATGTCATCCCTGGCTTAGGGGAGTTTGCTGATCGTTACTTTGCCACTGATGATTAGCATATTGACACACTTAAAATTTTTACATTTATTTAACATTACCCTTTCTTACTTTTTGTTCTTTTTCTTTTGAAAAAATACAAAAGTTTATACTTTTATGATCATTTTACCCTCTGTGTCAAATGAATATAAAAGTGTGTCATACTACCATTACGCTTAGTAAACTAACCAAATACAATCAACTTCATTTGATAGAATCTACTTGCATAAACATAGAAAAATAATTCTTTAACACACCTAAGTTTTTTATATTCATTTGACACTACCATTAATTTTTTCTTTTTTGAAAAAAATATTAAAGTTTACACTTTTATGACCATTTTATCCTTCTATTATATATCAAATGAATGTAAAAGTGTGTCATGTACCATAAACATATCTAGAACTATAAATAACACTATCAAAATATAACTTGCTCGTACATACTAAAACATAAACATACTCTATCGCATTGTGATATTTTGTACTAATTAATGAAATGGATAAACTTCTTTTTAGCAACGACAAATCTATTAGCTTTTCTGAGGAGGATATTGGAAATATTCGATTCTATAATTGGTCATGAGCCAAATCATTTAAAAGAATATGACACTGTCTTCAAAAGCATAAGATAATAGGTTTCTGAATATATTTTTTTCTTATGAATTGTTTAAAGTTTGTTGTGAATATAGAACTAAAATTTATGTTTAGATTTTTAATATTTTTTGGTTTTCCGTGTCAAACCCAATTTACATGGATGAATTTACTATAAGTTGAATTAAAAATAAGTTAGAATAATCGATTCACATTAAAAATAGTTAGAATAACTTGATTATTATTTTCTTAATTAAAATTTTTATAATGTGATTCTATATTCATTATAAATGGATGATTTAAATGGATTAACTCAATTAAGGATGAATATTTTTCTCTTTCATTTGTTTTATATATTATTATAGTTCAATCAAATAGATCGACTCAACTTATTTATTTATCTATCAATATAATTAAAGTGTTTACATATTTTATTAAGTATAATTATAAATATAATAGTTAATAGTTGAAAATTAAAGTGTTAATATATATATAAAATTGGATAAAAATCCATTTAAAGATTATTGAATAATATTTAGATTTTAAAATTAAATCTTCTCCTTATATGATTAGAATTAATAAATAATTATAATTATTTGTATAAAACCGGGACAGAGTTTCATGCTTTAGACCGGACAATGCTTCAGATGCATAGTTATTAATTTTAAGGATGCTGATATTTTGACAACTATGTTTAACAACTTTTTTACAATAGGATACGTGTCATCACTTTATTGGTCTATTTGAATTTATGTTTAAAAAAAATATTTGAAACAAACCAATCACAAGCTACCATGTATGCGTTGTCAAAAAATTGTTAAAAAAGTGTTGTTAAAAGAACTTTTTCCTAATTTTAATGATGTCACTCGATAGATTTGAGATCAAAATATGGTTGTTCACCGTGAGATCAATAATGAGACTCTAACACGAACCATGGGTTGTCTTAAACCCTCTATTGGGGATAAGCTATCATTTTCCAAATACTTCGACTGAGAAATTTATTTTCCTACCACACATAATAGTTTCACATCGCTTAAAAAGGCTTAAGACAGTTTAAATACTTATTTTTTCTTCTACTTTCTAAAGCACTTTTTAAAGACAATCATGATGGAGTTCCGCCTGTATAATTGGAGAATTAAGAAAATGTTCAATTTAATCCACATTTAATTTTTTTTTTCTTGTCTAACCCGCTATAAACCTATTTGGCTCACATTTAAAACTATTTTAACACCTCTATTTTTTTTATTTATATTTGAATGAAGAAAAAGAATTCAAGCTTAAAGAAAAATCAATAACATTTATTCAAAACTAATACAACCATTTATTCTACACGCTAAAGAAGTAACTACTTTACATAGACCACATTCTCACATTTTGCAAGTAAAGTGCATAGAACACCCGAAAAATATAACCATAGATAGCTATATAAATTTGGAAATATACTTTAATAGGCAGACATATATTATGTCTTTCATTTTTATTATTTTTAAATTTTTACCAGACTAATCAGTTCAATAAAAAAAAGAATTAGTCTAATGTTTGATTTTTAAACCAGAAAAACTTTAATTTTTTTTTTCTTTATTTTCCCTCACTCTCTACCCCTTCTCTTACAAACAATTCAACTTATATATTGTAAGTGAAAATAATAATAATAATCCTTTGAAGAGATTTGTAATTGCCTGAGAAGTGGGAATGAATAAATAATAACAAATTCATTGTGGAAAGTACTAAAATCAATCACGCACCGAAGTCTTAGATACAAAAAATTAATTTTGTTTGACCCAATTACTCATCAACTTCAAAGGCTACAATTATTAAACCATTAAAACTTTGCACCAAATAATTAAAGTGGTTGTTATATAAAACCATACTCTATAAAGCTAACCATTGGAAACGAATTCACTTCGTTTGGTTTACTATATATATATATATATATATATATATATATTTGAAATTTATCTATTTTATATTTTAATTTACTATTATATTTTTTAATATATTTTGAAATTAATTATTTTCGCGTTTTTGTTGAAATAGTAAAATTATTTAAGTGACCTTGTATTAAAAAGTAGAATACTAATTATTGTTTTAAATCTGTGTACAACATTCTTAAACTGTCCTGTGAACTGAGAACAATATCAACATATACAATTATTTTGACATTAATATTTCTCTTTTATGCAGCCGATAACGATTAAATTGTGTCCCTTCACCCACAAACATAGATACATGTATCTATATCTATATTTATATATCTATATATCTATATTTCTATATCTATAATTAATATATATATATATATATATATATATATATAACTATTAATTATATAATTATAGACTGTGAAGTATATATATGAAAACCTTATTTTCTTTAATGTTTAGATGTTATATATTATTTATGTCATTATAAATATAGGGTTGCTACAACTTGTACATGATCAGCCATTCAAGGAATTCTTTTTTATTACCGTATATACAAGATTAGTAAACCAATAAGAAAAGATTTAATATTTTTATCAACCATCATAAAATGAAAAATGAAAAAAATATACTCATTTCAAAAGCTAAATGCCTTTTCTTAATTAGAAACCAAACAAGTTCGATTAAAAACTAAATAATACCATTGTTTGAATATGAAGTCTGCATTGATTAATAATATTCCTTACATAATGCATAAGATTACAACTACTAGTTTCAATATCTTCAACTGAGTATCATAAAGTAAAGTCTTGAGTAAAATCAAACCTATTGCATTTATGTTTATGATCAAATGCCAACAATTTTCAGAAGAAGAACAATAACCATTATTGAGCTTTAATTAAAGAGCACCATAAATCAACCTCCAAAGCCAGTAAGATCTGTACAAAATCACATAAGAAAGGCTTGTTATAAAGCCTGCAGTCCCTCGTAATGCTCCATTCATAACCCAAAACTACTACTTCTCCATTCAGTGTTAACTCACCAACCCACATCCTAAAGGTTCCTTTCAATATGACAACCTTCTCAAGTTTCATTCTTGGTTGTGTTCTAGTAATTGGTATCATTGTGACTGGTGCTGAAGCAAGGCCAAGGGCATTCTTTATATTTGGAGATTCACTTGTTGATAATGGAAATAACAATTACTTGGCTACCACTGCACGTGCTGATGCTCCTCCTTATGGCATTGATTATGCTCCATCTCATAGACCAACTGGTCGTTTCTGCAATGGCTACAACATTCCTGATCTCATCAGTTCAGTTCACACAGCTCTCTTTTCTCTCATTGTTTTTTTTTTTCATGTTTCATTTTTATCTTGGTCATTTGACGATTTGAATCCTTATTTGTAATGTATCTTTTAATATAATAAATTTTGTGTATAACTATGTGGTTTGGTTTGTGTTCAGGTCAGCAACTTGGTGCTGAGTCTACATTGCCATACTTGAGTCCAGAATTAAGAGGAAATAAGCTGCTAGTTGGTGCCAATTTCGCTTCAGCTGGAATTGGAATCCTTAATGACACTGGAATTCAGTTTGTAAGTTCACTTCTTGATATTTTCATATGATGTTTTGTGCAAAAACTGAAGCTAAAAGAATATATACAAACATTTTGCAGGTGAATGTGATCAGAATGTACAGACAGCTAGAGCTTTTTCAGGAATACCAAAACCGAGTGAGTGCTCTAATTGGATCTTCACAAACTAAGAGCTTGGTGAATCAAGCACTGGTCCTCATCACTGTAGGAGGAAATGATTTTGTGAACAACTACTTCCTGGTTCCCAATTCAGCAAGGTCTCGCCAGTACCCACTTCCTCAATATGTGAAGTATCTCATCTCTGAGTACCAAAAGCTTTTGCAGGTAAAACCCTATTGATTAAACAAAAGGGGTAACGCATAATGTGTTGTCTTAACTATTTCTCTCATTTTTTAATATACAAATTCTGCAGAAGCTGTATGATCTTGGAGCTAGGAGAGTTCTTGTGACAGGCACAGGACCTTTGGGTTGTGTTCCTTCAGAATTGGCCCAACGTGGCAGAAATGGAGAATGTGCTGCTGAACTACAACGAGCTGCAGAATTGTTTAACCCACAACTGGAACAAATGTTACTACAACTCAACAGGAAAATTGGAAAGGACGTTTTCATTGCTGCAAACACAGGAAAAATGCATAACAACTTCGTTTCTAACCCCCAACAATTTGGTACTATTATTTTTCATGTTATCTGAGTCCATGTCCTCTTTGTCATGTTTTACACTGTGGTTATTGCAGTTGTGTTACAGGCATTGCCATTGTGTTTCATGGTACTTGAAAGACAATGTAGTTGCAAACCACGTTCTAACTAGTGCAGTAATAAAGCAACATTTAAGGTCTAAGGTTTATGTTGTTGTTAAAACTGGTTTCTGCAGGGTTTATTACGGCAAAAGTAGCATGTTGTGGACAAGGACCCTACAATGGTCTTGGATTGTGCACACCACTCTCCAACCTGTGCTCTAACAGAGGGCAGTATGCATTTTGGGATGCATTCCATCCATCAGAAAAGGCCAACAGACTTATTGTGGAGGAAATCATGTCTGGTTCTAGAGCCTACATGAACCCTATGAACCTTAGCACCATCTTGGCTTTGGATGCTATCACCACCACATGAAGATAAAAACAAGTCTATGCATTTCTTCTAGTTTCATCACGCTCTTCGTTTGTTACTGTAATCGTGATTTAGTTTCGTATTCCTCAGTATCTAATTGGTAAATTAGAAAATTAGAGGAAGGAAGAAACTTCCTCCTGCATAAACTTGCAGCGGAGAATTTGTCGGTGGGAAGTACTCAATTGAAAAGAATGTTACTTTTACGCTTTGATTTTCTATATTCTCTTTTATACCTGTTTTCTCTTTATAAATACTAAAAAATGAAAGGAGAAAACTCACTCGTAACCCTAGTTGTTTTTTCTACGAAAAGAGGTAAAATAGAAATATATAGACGAATTTCTATTATAAATTAGTTTTATTTCTGAAAGATGTAAGACTTTTAACACACTTTCGCATGGAAGTATAAATATCATGGACAATAGGTGGAATAGAAATGCTAAAAAATAAAAAATATTGTTAGGATAAGTTCTAACCATAACTCTGATATACTATATTAAGATGAGATTTACACCTCACTTATATATTATAAATTAATCTTATTTCTAGTCGATGTGAAACTTCTAACTGAACATACAAAATTAGTGAATAATTAACGTGCAATGTTTAGGGTTTAGGACTTAGGGTTTATTCCAAAGAAAATTCTCAATATAGAAAGCAGAGAATGAGACATAAGTAACCTATATACGAAAAATTACGACATTACTTTTAATTCAGCACTTTTAAATAATGTGTTTGTAATAGTTTTTTCTATGTTTCTTAATGTTATATTTTTGTTTAATGTATGATTTTCGATTCGTATTTATATTTCTAATCGTCCTTTTTTTTCAAATATGAGGTGAATTTTATCTTAAATCTTTTTGTATATACTTTCTTCTTTAACTCTCTCTTTTAAAAAATAAAATTGCATTAGAGTGATAGGTTATTAGAAAATTCAATAACAATGAGCTTAAAAAAACGTAATATCAGAAGGCTTTATGAATAAATTAATTTATTATCTTTAGTATAAATAAATTATGATTTGATCCACACTCAACACACTTAACTGATAATCGATTTTCCTTTTGATTAATGGGTTTGTGCTAATTGGTAGAATATCTTGGGAGCTAAAGAAAGAGGGTGGTACCCGAAATTAAATAATGAATGAATGAAAAAGATGAGTATGGATGAAAAAAATAAATTTGGGTAAAGAAGATGAGTGTGGAGAGCTCGCATGTAAATCCTAAACTTTTTTTAATTTTAGACTTAGTTACCTTCTTATTCACCACTATGGTTGAAAAGTTGTAAATTGGTCCCTGTTTACCTTTTTCTTTCAACTAGTTTTGTACCTCTACAATGCATGAATACTTTTTAAATATATGTAATAATTATAAGTAAAAAGAAGAGGCTGATAATTGAGACTTAGACGAAAGCATTTAGAATAATGTAAATACATGTAACAATATCAACACATTCTATTTCAATTAGTCAAGTTCAGTTAATGTAAACTTAGAATGATTATGTTATATAATAAAAAGTAATGTCTAAATAGTTCATAATTAATGTTGTTAAAACGGATTAAAACTTTTGAGTCAACCTGACCCACTACGAATTCAGGTTGGGTTGGGTTGAGAAAAAAATTAAAATTTTGACAAAATTAATTTTGAGCCCAACCCACTAAGAACCTAACTCACTTGGATTAAACTCGTGGTGAGCCAGGTTGGCACACCAACCCATCTCCCACCTAATTATTACTTTGTGTTTCAATATTATTAGTTAACACTCTTTTTATTGTTAAATATTGTGAATTTATCCATTCATGACTCTAATCTTACATATGGATAAGTGACACAAAATTTATCAATGTTAGATATTTATTTGTTTTGCTTTTTATGCTTGTTTTTGGATTGTATTTGGAGTTTAAGATGATTTTGGATTATATTGTATTTTTTTTATTTATTTTGAATTAAATATGGAGTTTAACATCTCTTAAGACAAGATCGTCTAAATGCTACGTGTTAAGATATGATCGTCTAAGCAAATCTAGTTTTGAAGTTTAACAAATAAATAACGTTTGATAATGAGAACCGTGTAGGATATTAAATACAAGGCGTTAAACGCTTTGGGGGACAGTCTCATTTGAGCTTATGTGTGATGCATCCAATTATGCATTGGGGGTTGTCTTGACACAAAAGATTGAAAAGTTGCCACGAGTGATTTACTACGCTTCCAGGACTTTGGATGTTACCCAAGCAAATTATACCACCACTAAGAAAGAGTTGTTAGCAATTGTTTTCGCTCTTGATAAGTTTATATCATATTTGCTTAGTTCAGTTGTTATTGTATTCACTGACCATGCAGCTCTGAAGTTCCTGCTGAAGAAGGCTGAGTCGAAGTCAAGGTTGATCAGGTGGATGCTCTTACTCCAAGAATTTGATCTACAAATCCAAGATAGGAGTGAAGCACAAAATTTAGTTGTAGACCACCTCAACGGGATTGAAAGAGCTGAGCATGAAGCTAATGTCTTGCCCATCCAGGATGACTTTCCTGATGAAAGCCTGCTAACGGTTTCAATTTCTTACCCTACTCCCTGGTTTGCGAATATTGTTAATTTTTTGGTTGCTTCTGTTTTTCCTCCCTTAGCATCTCGTGCTGAAATTGCTAAAATTAGGAGTGATGTTAAATACCACATTTGAGATGACCCATATTTGTGGAAGTTGTGCAGTGACCATGAGATAATACAAAGCCATAAATTGGTCATGAAATAGGAATTGGTAGCAGGTTTATGTCAAATCCAGGTAAAGCTCATTGGGAAGCTGCTAAATAGATTTTGAGATATCTACGAGGCACTAAAGAGTATAGGGTGGGCAAAGTACACTGCACTGCACTATACTATAAAGATTTGTAGTTAACTACAAAACAGTTTGCCTGAATTGAACTGAACCAAAACATAGTTTGGAATAACTGAACTGTTTTTAGTTCAATCATAGTACAGTGCAGTAAACTAGTTCGGAATAATGTATATGGTTCACCACTTGAAGCAAAGCTTAAGTTGAAGAAGATAAAAGTTCACAAGAGATCTGCAACTGAGTTGAACTCTGAGACATCTACTGTTGGAGAGAGAAAGAATAAAAAGAAAAAGAACTTGAATTTAAGATCTGTAGCTCAGTTGAACTTTGAGATTTCTGTTGTTGGAGAGGGAAAGAAGAAAAAGAAAAAGGACTTAAATTTACAACCTACATTAGGCTTTCCAGAGAAGCATTCTACATTTGGGGAATTAGTTTATGTAAAATCAACAGGAAAGACTGTCTCAATTGATTTGGCTCCAGGAGAGAATTCTCCTTCAGAACAAGCGGTGGCGGATGCTAATACCCGGAATTTGCTGCCTTTGGATACGATGGAGAAAGGAGCGAAAACCTAATTGTGTGAGAAATTAATTGGGAAAAGTGAACTCGTGGTTAATAGTTAACTGCAATTTTAAACGATGTAGTTCAGTATTTTTAAACTGAACTGTTAATAAGTTTATTTAGGTTTTAGTAAAATTAGTTTCAGTTTTTTAAGTTTAAAAAAATGTAGATAAATTATAGTTTTAGTTTTTTATATTAACTATGCCCAACCCTACTAAAGAGAAGTGTTTATACTTTAGCACAGGAGAGTTAAAAGTACAAGGTTACATAGATGTAGACTTTAAAGGTGAAGTAGATCACCGAAGAAGTATTTCTGATTATATTTTCAATGTTGGTACTACAATTGTTAGTTGGATGTCATAGGTGCAAAAGTATGTTGCTTTATCCACTATAAAAGTTGAGTATGTAGTAGTAATATAAGTTAGTAAATAATTAATATGGCTTCAGGGATTGTTAACAGAGTTAGGATTTATCAAAGAGATGAGTGTTTTGCAAAGTGATAGTCAAAGTGCAATACATCTGACAAAGAATTCAACATTTCACTCTAGGACAAAACATATTTATGTTCGTTATCACTTCATTAGATCTTGATTGAAGATGGGATGCTAACATTGAGAAAGATTCTCAAAAGTAAGAATCCAGTAGGCATGTTAACAAAAGTGGTAAACATTAACAAATTGAAATTGTGCTTAACTTGAGTTGGGTTGCTACAATAAGATCACTGTAATGATCAACGTGTAAAGATAGGTTAAAATCAGTCTTCAAGTGGGAGATTGTTAGAATTGGTCAACTCAACAAAGAGAATTTCACAAAGTGAAAAATGAATAATATTTTAAAAAGCTTAAAAATAAGAAAACAAAGAGAATGGAAAATATTGCTTACGTGTACTTATAAATACATGTTGCTTATTTTTTTGTAATTCATTCCAACAAATAGAAAAAAAAAAAACATAGACAAGAAATAAGTTAAGAAAGAAAGGTGAAATTGTAATATTTCTTTGCAGTATAATTTCAAGAATTTTATTTTGAATGTTATTATTCTGAATTTATATATTTTCTCTAACAAATATTAAGATAATTTCCTAACCGGAATCATGGGTAACTTATTGTCGTGACATCGAAAAGGCTAACACAAGAGAAGAAACAGTTTAAACAATAAAAGAAAAACAGCAAAAACAAGTAAAAGTAGGTGCAATGGAGATCCTCTCAAAGTGTATCACTCGTGATTACAAGAAGCACTCAAGTGGTATATATGCAGATCAAAGAATGCTTCCTATGTTGAGTCCAGTTTCTTAAGCAGACAACTCAAGTGTAATATGAACAATTCCATCGCACTCACGTGGCATACAAAACCAGAGAATGATGAAGACAAACAAAGAAAAAGATTAAAACGAAAGAAAGCTATTCTAAACAGAAAAGACAGTAAAAAAATCAAGAAAAGCACAGATAAAGGTTCACTAGAAATGCTTGCTTTAAATCAAGTGAGGACAAACAGATAAGAAAACAGACCTACAACGGACGAACACAATTTGTCATGCCTCGTAATAGAGCAAGATGGATAAGACATATTAAGCTAATGATCCTACTGTTTCATTCAATTAATGAGTGATTGTTGTTGTCTTTTAATTTGCTTTGGTGAAAATAAATGGACAACAACCAAACACGAGGTTTTTTTCTCATACAAGAACGTAAGTGAAAAAGCTTAAACTTCAACCCAACTCAAGTCAAGAAAAATCGTTTCTTTCTTTTCTCTATTCATTCATACAGGGGAATTTCTTTTTTAACAACTTTTTTTTTATAACTTTTTACAACTATCTATGTGGTAGCTTATGATTGGTCATTTTTAAATATACAAACCAATAAAATAGTGACACATAATCTATTGTTAAAAAAGTTATTAACATATCATGATCCTTCATATAGCAATGAAGTTATAAACAATACAAATATTTAAATCATTAAATTCAATTCTATTTTAGTTATTTTTTGGTTAAAACCATTTAGGCGTCTCTGTTTTCGTAAAGTATTCCCAATTTGGTCCCTTTCTCTTAAACCTTTCCAATTGAGTCCTTATAAGTGTTAATTTCAAATAAATTAGCCCTTGTCGTTAAAAATCGTTAACGGTGTTAAAATTGTGCAAAGGTGGGTAGATGACATGGTTAAAATTCTTCTTTTGATGTGTTAAAATTGTGGAGAGGTGTTAAAATTGTGCAGAGGTGTTCAAATTTTTCCCATTCTCCTCTGCACAATTTTAACACTTCAAAAGGATAATTTTAACCACGTCATCTACTCACCTCTGCACAATTTTAACACCGTTAACGATTTTTAACGGCAAGGGCTAATTTGTTTGAAATTAACATTTATAAGGACTCAATTGGGAAGGTTTAAAAGAAGGGAACCAAATTGGGAATACCTTACGAAAATAGAGACGCCTAAATGGTTTTAACCTTATTTTTTTAAGTGCCAAATTATAAATTATTTAAAACTAGTTAGTTCTAAAAAAATTCAAACCAAGAAGAATTAATTCTAATGGATTATTTAATTTTTGGATAATTTTTTATAGATCAGTCAAAGGGTGAAACAAAATGTTCACACAGATGTCGTTAGGATAGGCTCCAAGATCCAACCATGGTTATGATACTATAGTAGAGGTGATTTTTAAACCTAATTCAATCTTACAAAACCAGATTATAAGATTAGATTTGTATCCATTTATATATTATAAATTGGTCTTATTCTTAGTCAAACGTTGAACTTACAACAAAAGATAAATAAAATATTTTACATGATTAAGGATTCAATTTAAAAGAAAAATTAATCAAGAAAATGGGGAAACAAAAACGTATTTAATCCATTCAGTACATTGGGTGCCCTTCACAGAATGGGAAAAAAATGACAGTGGAACAAGATGTAGCTTTTGGAATCGATGTAGCATTTATATCCTCCACAGTAACTTTTGGTAAAACCCAAGTTATTTTCTTAAGTTTTGTTCCTCACTTATACGGAGGAATACAGTACTCAAAATTACAACTAATAAACTATAACACAAGTATAAAGCGAGATATCATGAACTATAACATCAAAGGATGATCATGTTCGCTTGTCTTCATGTGGTGATAGCATCCAAAGCCAAGATGGTGCTAAGGTTCATAGGATTCATGTAAGCTTCAGAACCAGACATGATTTCCTCCACAATAAGTCTGTTGGCCTTTTCAGATGGATGGAATGCATCCCAAAATGCATACTGCCCTCTGTTAGAGCACAGGTTGGAGAGTGGTGTGCACAATCCAAGACCATTGTAGGGTCCTTGTCCACAGCAAGCTACTTTTGCAGTAGTAAACCCTGCAGCAACAACAACAACACAAACCTTAGACCTTAATTGTTGCTTTATTACTCCACTAGTTAGAACATGATTTTAAAAGTTTTGACGGCAACCGCATTGTCTTTCAAGTAACATGAAACATAATTGCAATGCCTGTAACACAACTCCAACCACAGTGTAAATCCTCGACAAACAGGACATGGAGTTAGATAACATGAAAAATAATGTGTCGTACCAAACTGTTCGGGGTTAGTAACGAAGTTGTTATGCATTTTTCCTGTGTTTGCAGCAATGAAAACGTCCTTTCCAAGTTTCCTGTTGAGTTGTAGCAACATTTGTTCCAGTTGTGGGTTAAACAATTCTGCCGCTTCTTGTAGTTCAGCAGCACATTCTCCATTTCTGCCACGTTGGGCCAGTTCTGAAGGGACACAACCCAAAGGTCCTGTGCCTGTCACAAGAACTCTCCTAGCTCCAAGATCATACAGCTTCTGCAGAATTTGTATACGACAAAATGAGAGAAATAGTTATGACAACAACATTATACGTTAACCCTTTTGTTTAATCAATAGGGTTTTACCTGCAAAAGCTTTTGGTACTCAGAGATGAGATAATTCACATATTGAGGAAGTGGGTATTGGCGAGACCTTGCTGAATTCGGCACTAAGTAGTAATTGTTCACAAAATCATTGCCACCTACTGTAATCAGAACTAGTGATTGATTCACTAAACGTTTTGCCTGTGAAGCTCCAATCAAAGAACTCAGTCGGTTCTGGTACTCCTGAAAATATTCTAGCTGTCTATACATTCTGATCACGTTTACCTGTATAAAAGTTGCATGCAACATCAGTTTTTTATGTTGAAAGTAAGAACTAAGTTTTACAATTGTCCTTATTAATCAACTTACAAACTGAATTCCAGTGTCATTAAGTATGCCAATTCCTGCTGAAGCGAAATTGGCACCAACTAAGAGCTTATCTCCTGTCAACTCGGGACTCAAATATGGCAATGTAGACTCAGCACCAAGTCGCTGACCTGAAAACGACACAATCATTATTACTTAGACATACACTTCATGTTAAGTTGCTTCTTATCGGCTAACTAAGCTACATGAAAAAAAAAAATGGTTCATAACAACAAAGTTTGATCATGAAAATAGAACTCTGCAAGATGAATGCTAAGAAAAAAATGGGGAAGAGATATGTAAACTGAACTGATAAAGTCAGGAATGTTGTAGCCATTGGAGAAACGACCAGTTGGTCTGTGATTTGGAGCGTAATCAATGCCATAAGGAGGAGCATCAGCTCGTGCAGTGGTAGCCAAGTAATTGTTATTTCCATTATCAACAAGTGAATCTCCAAATACAAAGAATGCTCTTGGCCTAGCTTCAGCCCTAGACACAATGACTCCAACCACTAATAACAGTAAACTAAGAATGTTGAAAGGTGCAAAATTTGGCAAGAATGCCATATTGAAATGAACCTGTGATAGGGTTATTTTGTGAGAACTAGGTAGTTTTTGTGATGTGGATGGAAGAATTCCAAGGATTGATTTGTTTATATAATGGACTTTGTCACAGGATTTGATACAAGTCTTACTAGTTTAGGAGGTTGCTTTATTGCTCTATTATTGAAGGTTTTATGTTCTTCTAAATCTGGTGCATTGGTCAAAAACATAAGTAAATGTGATAGGTTAGATTCATTATGATGTAACTAGATATTGTCTTTGGTAGTTATGTTACTTCCACAACACTCAAGAGCAATATTTGACCTCAAATATATAGCTTCTTGTTCTTTAAAGTTTTCTCTTAATTCAATAGTCTATGAAAGAAAATTGGTAGATTTCATGGAAGCCAATAAAAGAATACGGATCATTTAATATTAATCTATAAATGCTGTATCAAAATGGAAACTATGACGTGAAAAATAATGGGCATCTAATTTGAATAGCCATTATTAATTTGAATAAAGAGGGTACAGTTCCAAGGAAAAAACCTAAGCTCTTTCAAACTATATACTTTGGTAAATTACTCGTATAATTAGAATTGGGATAACAACTTCAAGAATAAAACTAAATACTTTTAGTGTCTTTATTGACGTAAACTTAAAAGATTGAAAAGAATTTGATTCAATTAAAGAGATATAAGGAACTTAGAACCTATGGACAAACAAACAAGATTGGCAGAACATGAAATATCCATGGTTTAGCTTGAGTTTTTTAAGCAAAACACAAACAAGTATTCAAATGAAATAGAATTTAAAAATGGATTAATATTTAAAGATGGAGAAGAACATATCATTGTTAAAATGAATCTTAAAGTAAAGTATAAGAAGATTCACTATTTAATAAAGCTTATCAAGATTAGAATAAAAAAAAAAGGTTATCACTCCTAAAGTTAAACTCAATAAAAGAGAGAATTTTATTCATTGTTCAAAATGGATAATACAAGAGGATTCATTCTTCTTTTTAGAGTAACTGTCACCCAAGGTGAATGAATAGACACATCTCATGCATCTTAAAGAATTAGAATCCAAAATGCACTCACAAGACTACTTAAAGTAATAATTATCTTAACGAATTTTATGATTAATACTTAGTAAACTTGTAATTGACCTAAGCATATGGGTGATTTTAAGGAAAACGCACATAGTAATCGGTTTCTAAAAATGAGGTGGTACCTATAGACAAAGGAACATGGTTAGTTATAAACTTCCTTAAAACAATGAAAATGAGCGTTAAGAAATTTTAAGCCATCTTATATGCACTTCAAAGTGACAAGTAATAAGTTGTTAAAAACTCTTCGTGAAAGTATTCTTTTTATATTAATTTTGTCCAATTTCTCAAATCTCGATGATATTGTAGAATATTTAAAAAAAAATTAAGGAATAATATATAATATGATAGCCTTCAGCCTTAAAGTCTTCTTGAATGCTTGAGCCGAATGGATTGGAGTGTGTGAGAAAAAGCTTGGATTGGAATGAGAGAGAGAAAGGTATAGTCCGATGTTTGAGGTCCCTAGAGAGAATTCAGGCCAACTCATCATAAAGAAAACTATAGTATTGAGAAAGAGTTAATCGGTGATTTTGGTAGACAAGTAGAAGGTGCACTGGTAGCATTTCATTTATAGGTCTTAAAGTTATTTTACAAGAGGTGAAACTTTTATTTATAGGCAAAAGAACCTTAGGAGGTGTCCAGAAAAAGAGAGGAAAAATTCAAAATTAGACTCTTAAATTTTGGAGCAAAAGGGGTCATGCGTATAGTGTGACTTGCCATCACTAGTGTAGAAATAGCATTTTAACTAACACAATCGGTTTCGATTTCAAAAAAACCAAAGCCTAACAAAACACGATGGCATTTTCGTAGTTTCAACAAACTTATACGACTTGGTTCAAGGAGAACCGAAGCATAAAACCTATATTATCTCAGTTATATTAGCAATCAAGACCTAAAACCCTACAAAAATTCACATGTCCCTCTACAAAACAAACTTTTCGCTTGACACCTTTTCGAAAGGGACATACTGCCTTGGTTCTCTGACCAACTGAGACAAAAAAAAAAAACCCTTCAAAAATCCACTTATCCCTATGCAAAATAGACTTTTCACCCGACACCTTTTCGAAAAGGACATACTGTCTCAATTCTCTTACCAACCGACGCAAAAAAATCCTACAGAATCCCTCAACAACCTCTGTAATTAACTGACATGATAGGATTGATGACATGAAACATCGGTTCAATATAGGACCGAGGTAGTATGTCCTGTCCAACAGTTGACATATTTGATTTTTGAATGTTCCAATTTGTTTTATCAACTCCTATGGCTCCGGTTCTATCAGAACTGATGTTCAAACGGTTTTATGCCTCGGTTTAACCACGCCCCGAGGCATATAGTTTGAAGATAATTTCAAAATTTTCATTTCATATTTTATTTTGAATTTTTTCTGACTAGTTTAAGCATAGGTTGTTAGTAAGCGGTGTATTGCCTCAATTCTTTACTTAACCGAGGTAATATCTGTTTTGATAGTTAAATTTTCAAAAATGTAAAAAATATTAACCCTATTATTCCTTCTTCTTCTTCTCTCACGCAAGAACTTTGTTGTTTTCCTCTCCGCTGCCTCCATTCTCTCAAGCGAAGTGTTGTTGGTATCTTCATTTTTGTTGCCTCGTGGAAAGTTCCTAGTGTGGTCTCCATCTTCATTGTCTCCATTTTTGTCGTGTGAATGTTGTTGCCTCCATTTCTCTTGTGCGAACTGCGCTGTTCGTCACCGCCACTAGTCATCCGTCATCGCCACCGACTGTTCGCGCTGTCATGGTTCGTTTCTCTTTACTGTTCTTCACGATTTCATCTTGGCTTGGTAAGTTTCTCAAACCCTCCTCCATTATGGTCTATGTTTAATAATGAATTGTTATGATATTGATATAATGTTCATAGGAATAACAATGTACAATTATTTGTTGATGAGATTGATATAATGGTCATAAGAATAGCAATGGTCATATAAAGTGCAATGGTATTGTTAATGTGAATTGTTTAGCCTTATAAAAGAAGATAAATTTTGCCTTTAATTAATAAAAAATTTAATTTTGATATGAAATTTTATAATATTAAGAACTCTAAAAATTTCCTGATACAAAATATGTAGTATAAGAGTTATTATATATAGCCATATGAATTGTTTTGAATTAGAGATATAGAAATTAGGAAAATAGAATTTTGAATTGTTTGTATTAAATTGATTTATTTGTTGATGAAATAAACCTTAAGGTTAGGAATCATGAGACTAATTAATGTGTTGTATGTTTTGGACCAAATATTGTATTTTTGTGATGAGGTTTTATAGCTTTTAAAACTCGGACATTCTGCATTGTCAACTGGCTTTCACGCTCCTAGATTCCTATTCTTAAAATTTTCCTTTTAATATGAATATATAATTATTTAGTACTTTTTTCATATATTGTATGTTGCATATGTAATTATTGCTTGAATACATTGTTGTATTAATTAGCCTTAGTTTCCCATTTGAGATTCAATACAAAAATTATTTACTATCTTTAAATTTTTTTTGGACAAATGTACTTTTTATAAATGAATAGAGAGGAGATGATAATAATAATTTAGAAGTATTGAATCTTGAATTGCCCGGTTGGACAGTTTAAGAAGAGTAATAATTTTTTCATAGTTTATTAATATATATAAATTTTAATATACATGTATTAAATTTTATGAAAATTTGCAGTTGTGTTTTGTATTAATCTTCGGGTGCATATTTGATTTTGATTTATAATCACTTTCATTTCGTGTAACCTGAAGACCAATGCGAAATGCTCGCAAATTTTTTTGAAATTTTAGATATTTTGTTTAAAATTTATATGTTCAATAAACTACAAAAAGTGAATCTTCTTGTATGGGATAGGTTCAAACCTTGAATACAAAAGCGATCATTCAAGATTATTGAACTTGTGTAAACAATTTCAGTAAATATACATATGGATCGAGATTGGATTAATTCACCATGCATCAGTGCTGAGTATGAAAGAGGGGTAGAAGAATTTATACAATTTGTGGAACGTTATGAGAGTCGAAGTGACGATGAAGTTAAGTTTAGATGTCCTTGTGTCAACTGTTTAAATGGGAGGAAGTTGAACGCAAACGATATTAGGAAACATCTTATCTGTGATGGTTTTCTATGAAATTATACAACATGGATATGGCACGACGAATTAATAAACTTTTCAACTGTCTCTCCAACTAAAAATGTATTCGATTCCACCATGGAAGATTGATCGGAAAGAGACAAATTAGAGAACATGATCTGCGATGTTGGTGCAGAAGGTTTTGCCCAATTTCATGCATATGAAACGATGTCCAAACATATGTCACCAATTGTTTTGCAATGGGGAATGAGCTATATTTTATCCTTTATATAGCTGGGTAAGTGAAGTTTGTTAACTTTAAACTTTCATTTGTGATTTTAATATATAACAATCAAGTTTTACCAATTTTAGGCACCATTAGCAGCTACTTGTGGTTTCCATTTTTATTATATAAATGTATGCTAAAGCCATTTTTATATAAATGTATGTTAAAGCCATTTTTATCTAATAGTTCCCTTGCAACACATATGATGTTGTCCAGGAGATCAACTACTAAGACTAAAAAGCTTCCATGGTTGGCCCTTAAAGTTTAGTATTTTAGTCCATACTTGCTTATAATAGTTTTATTCCAATGATGTTCCTTAACATTTTATAATTATGATGATATATTTTAGTGTAACAAACAAAACGGGTCATATGAGTATGATTACTACATAATGTATTGGATGATGACCACTATCCATGCCCACCCATATTACAAGTGAATGGAAAATGGTATTATTTGGTTTTATTGAATTTTTCTCTCTATAATTTAGAATTCAAACCCTAATTGAAATCATTGTGTCTTGTGCAGAGATTCAATTCTATTCTTTCAATTCCTAACAAGTCCCCTAAATGCATAAGGAAAACACTTACAAAATATATAATTCAACTCTATAATAATATATAGATATTAGGATATAGTAAGTTGTACATTAACATATGAATACTAAGTTGATTTATTTTTAGAATTCTAAGTACATTGAATTGATTTATGATTCTTTTTAATTTTCATTGACAATAAGCTTTTGGATTGTGTTTGTATGTTGTGGACAATTTCTGTATATGTAGGTCTGTTTTTGTAGTAAGGGTTATTACAAAAATAGACCCCTCTTTTAAAAAAAAAATTCCCACTATACGCATCGATTGTGACCATAATTGAGGCAGTATGTGCTCTATGGCATCGATTCTGGTCACAACTGAGGCAAAAGACCCCACTTACTGAAGAAAAAAAAATTATAGAAAAATGTCCTCTATCACCTCTGTTTGACCCCCAACCGAGGTAAAAGACCTTCACGCACTACTTCGGTTCCTTTGAACTGAGGCAATGGACCTCGCAATAAACAAGAAAAAATTGAAAAAAAAAATTATATGGAATAGCCTATACTACCTCGGGTGTTGTGAATCGATGCAAAAGACCCCCCCTTTTTGCCTTGGTTCTGAATCAAGGCAAAAGGCCTACCCTTTTTTGCCTCGCTTGTATACACCTTGGTTCCTGAGTTGTTGCGTATAGCAAAAAGTGATCGTTGTCGTTTCCCTTTACTCCATTAGTGCATGTTGCACCTTCATGCTTTTTTATTGCAACATGAGCAAGAGATTAAGAATTCTCAACCTTGGTAAGCAAAGTGTCACTTTTACAGTTTCTTATGGCCCAAGCTAGCCCAAATAAACCATAATCACATCACACACACACACAATTGTTACAAATGAGGAGCATTGGTGTCTTGAAGATAATGAATTTAATGATGCTACAAAGTGAAGAACTTGAAGAGGTTAATTGTAATTTATTTAAAAGCACTTCTGTAGACTGAAAATGTATTAAGGATAACTTTAAACATGTAAAAGCTTAGAAGTTTCCCTGTCTTTGGTGTGATAATCGATTATCACGAGCTCATTTGGAAAACCATTGCTCGCGTACATAATTTATTATTGCTCAAAATAATTGATTATGCTAGCCTAAATTAGAATTACCCAAGTCACGCAGATAATCGATTATTCCTCGGGATAATTGATTATCACACTTTTGAAAATCCTGTAACGAACTTGAATAATCGATTATTAGTTACAATAATTGATTATCACTGGCAGTTGCAATGTGTCTTTTTAGTTTCAGACCAGTAGGCTATATATACTTGTCTCAAACCCTTTAGAGGGTTAATCTATGTCATTTGAGAATACAGTGCGTCTGAGGAAGTTCTCAAGTGATAGTGTTTGCTCTTGCCAAGCCTTGTGAATAGGAGAAGCTTGCGCTTTGTGTGTCAAAGGTCGGAGTGGTTTTCTTCAAGTTGGCAGAGCTGTTTTTCTTCCGGTTCGTTCGTCGAAGGAAGATTTTTTCGGTTCGTTTGTCAAAGGAAGGTTTTGCTGTTCTAAACTTATATTCATTTCATTGTAACTGTGAAACAGTTTTAGTGAAATAGTTAATCATTCTTTATAGTGATTAACAACTGGACGTAGAATCTGTTGATTCGAACCAGTATAAAAATTATCTGTGTGATTTTTCTACTCCTTACACTCTTTATACTTTTTGCACATCAACTTTTCGATAATTGTTTTGCAAGAAAATTAAAGGAACCATTTTAATTGACCAAACACGCTTTCCGCTCTTTAACAATCGTATAACTTTTTACTCTCTGAACCAACAATTGGTATGAGAGCTTGCTTTGATATTCTTGCAAATTTTTCGAAAATGGCCGGTCATCATAGTGAAGTATATGCTTAAGGTACCTCGATCAATAGACTGCCACTTTTCACTGGTGATAACTATGCATTTTAGAAAGTTAGAATGGAGATTTTTATTTGGTGTATTGATATAGGCATCTGGGAAGCTGTACAAAATGGTCCCTATATTCCTAAAAGTATTGTTGATGGTGTAGAAGTAGAAAAATCATATTTTAACTAGACTATTGAGGAAAATAGAAAAGCCCAATTTGATATTAAGGCTCATAATATTATTTCATCTGTTGTTGTGCTTGATGAGTTCTATAACATTTGTGTTTGTAAGATAGCACAGAAAATGTGGGAGGTCCTCAAAGTCACACACGAGGGACTGATGATGTGAAACGCGCAAGGAAGAACACATTCATCTAGGAGCACGAGATGCTTAGGATGCAACCTGGAGAAACTACATCTGATGTTCAAAAGCGCTTCACACACATAGTGAACCACTTGAACGGGTTGGGTAAGACTTTTGATGTAAATGAATTGAATGTGGAAATTCTAAAATCATTTGACATGTCTTAGCAACCAAAGGTGACTGCCATCTTAGAGTCACAAAATCTCAATCAAATGTCAATGACGATTCTTTTTGGAAAGCTTCATGAGCACGGGCTTGAGTTAAATATATTGACTGCAAAGGAGGATTAAGGCAAGAAGAAGTTAACCTTTAAATCCGAAATTTCAAAGGGAAAGAGTTCAAGAAGAACTGAAGATGATGACTCTGATAATGAGGAAAACATAAGCCTCATGATAAAGAAGTTTGCCAAGTTCATGAGAGCAAAAGGAAAGGATAAATTCCGTGGAGAAAGAAAGGAAACTCAAGGATCTCCATCAAGCATCAAGTGCTATGGATGTGGAGAAAGAGGACATGTGAAGACTGACTGTCCTAAAAACAAAAGGAGTGAAGAAAAGGAGGAAAGAAAATTTCCCAAGAAGAAGAAGGTTTATATAGCATGGGAAGAAAATGCTTCTAGTTCTTCAAGCTCAAGTGAATCAGATGAAGAAGCAAATTTATGTTTAATGGCTCACTCAGAAGAAGCTGGAAGTCAAGTAAGTGATTCTAGCTTTGAGTCTAGTGAATTAGATTTACAAAAAGCTTTATTTGAATTGATTAATGAATCTGAAAAACTTGTTGTTCATAAAAAACTAAAGAAAGAATTTCATGAATTGAAATTGAAATATGAAAATGCATTAGATGAGGAAGTCATACTAAAAAATAAAGTTAGTAATCTTGAAACTAAATTGTCTGACTCTAATGCAAATGAAAAACATGTTGAATGTTTATCTTGCAAGAGTCATATGTTTGATATTGACATACTTGAAAACTTACTTGCAAAGGCAACCAAGCCTAACTTAAATGCTCAAAATAACTTTAGAAAAAGCAATATTAAAAATAAGAACATGCATCAACATAAGAAGTCTAAAGTTAAGAGAACTCGTAGAGTTTGGGTTGAAAAAGGGACTTTTGTGAAAAATAAAGTGCATGATGTTTGTTGTTTCTATTGCATGAAGCATGGTCATACTTCTTACAAATGCAACATTAAACATTTTGGAGTTCCAATTGAAAAATATGCATAGGTTAAAGTTGTGAAATGATGCTTGCTTTCATGTACTAACCCCAAGGACCCATAATGAGATTGGGAACCTAATTTCTTCCTTAATTTGTTTTGTAGGAACCTACTAAGTCAAAGAAATCATTGTGGTATCTTGACAGTGGGTTGTTCAAGACACATGACCGGTGTTCATCTCTTTTAAGAAGAAGCAAGGATTTGTGACATATGGGGATAACAACAAAGGAAGAATTATTGGAACTGGAGACATTGGCGGAGGAAACACCTTGACAATAAAAGATGTAATATATGTTGAAGGTCTCAAACACAACTTCCTAAGCATAAGTCAATTATGTGACAAAGGTCTCAAGGTAACATTTGAAAGTGATGCACTATTTATTTAAGAATTCTTCTCATATTGCTTTGCAAGGTGTTAGGAACAATAATATTTATTTGATTGACATCGAAAATGCATCTAGTCATAGCATAACATGTTTAATTACTAAAGAGGAAAATCCTTGGCTATGGCATAAAAGAGCTGCACACATACATATGCAATATCTAAATAAATTGATTTCAAAAGATCTTGTAATTGGTTTGCCTAAGCTAAAATTTGAGAAAGACAAATTATGTTCTACATGTCAAAAAAAAAAACCAAATCTTCTTTTTCAACCAAAAGCATGATTTCTACATAAACACATAATTTTGCTCCTAGAACTCCCCGACAAAATGGGGTTGTTGAAAAGAAAAATAAGTCATTAGAAGAATTAGCTAGAATTCTTCTAATTATTCAAATGTACCTAAATATTTTTGGGCTGATGTAGTGAGTACTGCTTGTTATGTGCTTAATGGGATGCTTATTAGACCTATTCTTAAGTTAACTCCTTATGAACTGTTTAAAGGAAGAAAACCAAATGTGTCTCATTTAAGAATTTTCGGATGCAAATGCTTTGTATTGAATAATGGTAAAGATAATCTAAGAAAATTTGATGCTAAATCTGATGAAGCAATCTTCTTGGGTTATTCATTAACTAGCAAAGCATATAGGGTGTTTAATAGAAGAACCTTGATAATTAAGGAATCAATGCATGTTCTCATTGACGAGATTATAGACCTTGAGGTAAAGCCTCTTAAGTCAAATAAACCAATTGCAGGTGATAAGGATTATTTAAGGGAAGCTCTTAAAGAGATGTACTAAATGAAAACAATCCTATGGAGACTCAAGTTGAACATCAAGAAGTTGATCCCAAGAGTTATCAACAACCACGTGGACTTTCTTTGGACAACATCATTGGACACATATCAAAAGGGGTAACTACTAAACACAATATTAAACAATTTTTGCCTAACAATAGCTTTTGTGTCTCAAATAGAACCCAAGAATACAAAAGAAGCTTTTCAAGATGATAAATGTTGCATTGCTATGCAAGAAGAGCTAAACCAATTTGAAAGGAATGATGTTTGGGAACTCATTCCTAGACAAGAGGATTATCAAGTCATTGGCACAAAGTGGGTATTCAGAAACAAGCTAGATGAAGATGGAAACATCACTAAGAACAAAGCAAGGCTAGTTGCAAAGGGCTATTGTCAAGAGGAAGGTATAGACTATGATGAGACCTATGCCCATTAGCCAGCTTAGAAGAAATTAGACTTTTACTTGCTTAGCATCTTTAATGAAGTTTAAACTGTATCAAATGGATGTAAAAAGTGCATTTCTGAATGGTTTCATAAAAGAGGTGTATATGTTAGTCAACCTCCTAGATTTGAAGATTTTTTATTTCATGATCATGTGTTTAAATTGAAAAAGGCATTATATGGCCTAAAATAGGCACCTAGGTCTTGGTATGAAAGACTTAGTACCTTCTTGATTGAAAATGATTTTTCTAGAGGAAAGGTTAATTCAACCTTATTCATTAAGAAAGTAGGAAAGCATATTTTGCTTGTTCAAGTGTATGTGGATGATATTATCTTTGGATCTACTGATGATTCACTATGTGAGGGATTTACAAATATAATGCAAGGTGAGTTTAAGATGTCTATGATGGGTGAACTGAATTTCTTCTTTGGACTTCAAATAAAGCAAATGGAAGGGGGAACCCTTGTCTCCCAAACCAAATATTATAGAGAAGTACTTAAGAAGTTTGGAATGGATACCTGTAAAGAAGCCAACACCCTTATTGCAACTTCTTATTACTTAGATAAGGATGAATCTGGAGAAGAAGTGAATCAAATTATGTTTATAGGGATGATAAGATCTCTGTTATATCTTACTGCTAGTATACCAGACATTATGCAGAGTGTTTATGTATGTGCTAGGTACCAAGCTAATCCTAAGGAATCTCATTTAACTCATTGAAGTACCTTAAAGGAACTACCTCTTTTGGACTTTGGTATCCTTCTAATGCAACACCTAGTTTGATAGGTTATTTTAATGCAAATTATAGGGGCTGCAAAATAGATAGGAAAAGTACTAGAGGTACTTGTCATTTTTTGGGTTGCTCTTTGGTGTCTTAGCACTCAAAGGAACAAGCGTGTGTAGCTTTTTCTACCACAGAAGCATAATATATTGTTGTAGGAAACTGTTGTGCCCAAATCTTGTGGATGAAACAACAATTGAAAGATTTTGATATCTTCCTTGATCACATTCCTCTAAAATGTGACAATACTAGTGCAATAAATCTGACCAAAAACCCTATAATGCATTCTAGAACTAAGCATATAGAGATAAGGCATCATTTCTTAAGAGATCATATTCAAAAGGGGGATTACACAATAAAATATATTGATACTTTGCATCAATTGACAGATATTTTCACAAAAGCATTACCCAGCGTATATAATCAATTCTCACAAGGATATAATCAATTATTCTGAGCTTTTAGAAAAGGTCTTAGGTTCGCAAATAATCAATTATTATGGGAAATAATCAATTATCCTAACTCACACTCAAATCTGGGTATTCATGAACAGATAATCGATTATCTCCATCAATAATTGATTATCATTGAATTTCTGGGAATTTATTTTTGATGAGATAATTGATTCATTAGTAATAATCGATTATCACACGTGAATTTTCAAAAATAAAGTTATTACAACGTTCAAAAACGGGTATAAACGGCCACAAACGACTAGTTTTTCAAAATTTCCTATAAATAACCCTTCATAATCGATTAACAGCCACTGTTTTGCACGCACAACTCTGCCTAACTCAAATTTGCACCAAATTTCCCTCATACTCTCATCACTCTTCACATATTCCATCTTCTCTCATATTGTCATGGTTGATTCGAGAAGACCTCGTAGAAAGACTGTTGGAGCTTCTTCATCCCGACCACGTGCTTCTCGACCTGCATCTATTGAAGGTTGGATATCCGACACCGAAAAGCACGCAGAATTTGCCTACTTATGGCAAGAAAGTCGGATCATGGCGGTTAAATTCATCCGACTAGATTTCTACAGATTTTATGGATTCTAATTCTCAAATTTACCTGGAGCCCATAGTCTCACTCATCTAGTAGAACAAAATGGATATATATATCCTGATCTCATCAGAGTGTTTTGCAACAACCTAAAGTACTAGGATGGAATCGTCACAACTAAGGTGAAAGGGGTTCCCATTATTCTGGATGATAACATATGGACAAACGTCACACAGCTCACCATTTGGGATGATGCTGTAAAAGTTCATCTTGGTGTCCCAAACTTCAACCGCCTTTTAGCCTTCAAATCCTTTCCGCGACATCCTCAATAGCAAACAAATCTTCGTTAACTGCTAGTGGGCAGCTTCAAGGTATAGTGTGGCTTCTATGCTCCCGTGCTACCAATCATACTCAATGTTCTTAGTAGGATCTTCTTCTCCTATATGAGATTTTAAATAATATCCATATCGATTGGCCTGCACTCATCACAAATACCATGCTAAAAGCCAAAAAGTGTCATGCTTACCATCTTCCCTACGCTCTCCTAATTTTTAGGATTCTTGAATACAAAGGAGTTAGTGTAGAAGGAGAGCTCACCCAAACCATCAACGCAATTGGTACTGAAATTGGGGAGACCATTTTTCGTCAAATGGGCTTTGTTACTCGTGGGCGTGTAATTATTCACAAAGTTGACGATCAACAGGATGATGAAGATAATGATATGGATGCTTACATGGCTGAACAAATAAGAGTTGCTGTTAATTCTAATGTTGGCCCTTCTCAAATGCTCATCTTCCACCCCATCCATCGAAGATTACTTTGCAAATTTGTCCAAACAACTGGAGGACATGAGTTTAGCTCATCAAGAACGTTTTAATGAACTCATTGAGATGAAAAAAAGTCATGAGGAATATGTGATGGAGAAGTTTGACGATTTTGACACCCGTCTTGGCAACATTGAAAATCATCTCAATTTTCAACCTCCAGAAAAACCACCAAGTCCAGAATTCTAGATCAGGTTGTTTGTTAGTTTGTTTGATTTTAATTAGTGTGATGATTTTGATGTTTCTGTATTTCCCTTATAATGTAATGACATTTTCCCTAAAATAAATGGAATCCTTTCTTGTTCTATATAGTGCATACATTGCTTTATTGAGGGGGATTATGTTTGATCTTTCTGCTTATGATAAAAAAGGGGGAGAATAACAAACTTATAGTGCAGTTACTACTAACTTGTTTCTATGTTTGTAAGTTTGTAGTCTATGCAGATATACAACGATGCTTTTAAACAAAGGATTTTTTATCATCATAAAAAAGGGGAGATTGTTACCAATGAGGAGCATTGGTGTCTTGAACATAATGATTTTCATGATGCTACAAAGTGAAGAAGTTAAAGACGTTAGTTGTAATTTATTTAAGGTTAAAACCACTTAGGCGTCCCTGTTTTCGTAAGGTTTTCCCATTTTGGTCCCGTTCTTATAAAACTTCCCAATTGGGTCGTTAAAAGTGCCAATTTGGTTGAAATTAACCCCTGCCGTTAAAATTGAGTAACGGTGTTAAATCTGGGCAGAATTGGATGGAGGACGTGTCAACCATTAAAAACGTGGTAGAAAACTGAGTGATATGTGGCGTGATTAATTGATAAGTTGAAATTAAAAAGGAGATTAGGGTTACTTAATTAAAAAAGGGAATTAGGGTTGAGTGAAATAAAAAAGGGGAATTAGGGTTCTGGTAAATCGAAAAGCAATTGGGATTAAATTTCATTAAAACTATGAGATGAATCTGAGAGGTATCATCGAAATTTCATTACCGTTTATAGATGTTAGAATGGGTCTTACTCTTTGATCCCACAATTACGGTATGGTGTATTTGACAGCAATGGCCTTTGGCTTTTCTGCTTCGCACAGTAGTCTATTCAAATTACAATTCACATACAGAATGCGCTAATAATCCACGTTGAGTTTCTTTATAGGCTTATATAAATAAACTCCAGTACTTCAATCAAGGAACAATTTGCAGAACCAACAAGACAGAGCAGCCCAAAGACCACGCCACATCAAGCGTAATTAGCCATCCTTGTTGAACCAAAACCCTGCGACGGTAACCTGCAAAACTCATCAGCACCAACATTGTGATAGATGTCATCATTGTGACTCGGAAGCAGAACGGAAATGCTTTCTTCCACATGCATTGCAAGTTGAATGACCCAAGGACATGGTTACGTCTTGTACCGTAGAACTTCCCCCTTCAACACCGATGAACCCTAAAAATGTCAAGTTGGGTCTCCTACTTCAGAACATAAACTCACAATTTCATTCTTCAAATGCTTTACCAATTACAAATCTAATTAACGTTTTTAATTAATGGATTAATAGTCACGTACCACTCAGTTTTCTGCCACGTTTCCTCTGAGTTTTAACAGTTGACACGTCTTCCATCCAACTCTGCCCAGATTTAACACTGTTACTCAATTTTAACGGTAGGGGTTAATTTCAACCAAATTGGCACTTTTAAGGACCCAATTGGGAAGTTTTATAAGAACGGGACCAAAATGGAAAAACCTTACGAAAACAGGGACGCCTAAGTGATTTTAACCTTTATTTAAAAGCACTTCTGCAAACTGAAAATGCATTAGGGATAACTTTAAACATATAAAAACTTGAAGTTTCCCTGCTTTAGGATGTCTACGCAGATAATCGATTTTTGGTGTAATAATTGATTATCACAAGCTCATTTGGAAAACCATTGCTCGCGCAGATAATCGATTATTGCTCGAAATAATTGATTATCCTGGCCTGAATTAGAATTACCCAAGTTGCGCAGATAATCGATTATTCCTCGGGATAATCAATTATCACACTTTTGAAAATCCTGTAATGAACTTGAATAATCGATTATTACTTACAATAATCGATTATCACTGGCAGTTGCAATGTGTCTTTTAAGTTTCAGACCAGTAGGCTATATATACTTGTCTCAAACCCTTTAGAGGGTTAATCTATACCATTTGAGAATACAGTGTGTCTGAGGAAGTTCTCAAGTGATAGTGTTTGATCTTGTCAAGCCTTGTGAATAGGAGAAGTTCGCGCTTTGTGTGTCAAAGGTCGGAGCGATTCTCTTCAAGTTAGCAGAGTGGTTTTTCTTTCGGTTCGTTCGTCGAAGGAAGGTTTTGTTGTTCTAAGCTTATATTCATTTCATTGTAACTGTGAAATGATTTTAGTGAAATAGTTAATCACTCTTTATAGTGATTAACAACTGGATGTAGAATCTGTTGATTCGAACCAGTATAAAAATCATTTGTGTTATTTTTCTACTCTTTACACTCTTTATACTTTTTGCACATCAATTGTTCGATAATTGTTTTGTAAGAAAATTAAAGGAATCATTTTAATTGACTGAACACGCTTTCTTCTCTTTAACAATCATAAAATTGTTTACTCTCTCTTATTCTGCTGTTCAAAAATGGTACTGATTGTTCTGAACCAAAATCAAAGCCCAACTTTTAGACCTAAAACTACACTACTAGAAGTCAACGACCAAAACAAGGCCTAATACATGGCTTAAAAATCCTATATTGCTTGGCCTAAATCGAAGCCCAAAATAAACCAAAAATAAATCAATCCCTATTGAGGTGGATTATGAAGAAAATAAGAAATCCACGTGGGCAGTTAAATGTCATCTCATTTAGGTTTTGCACAGCTGGACAGTGGGTCGTTAACGATTTAAACGTCGTCTGCAAAAAGGACTAAATTGAACATAAATTACATTTTCTAAGACAACATTGAATAGGAAAAAAAAACTAGGACCATTTCGAGCAAACCTGACAAAAATAGCGACCATCAATGCTATTAAGCCAAATATATAATCCAATAAATATAAATATAAAAACAATTGCTTCTTTTTGTCATTCCTGTCTTTTATTTTTCAAATTATGATTATGTAATATTTTTGTTATCTAAAAAATATTACATTTAATCCATACATGTAGACATCTTAAGATAATTATTCTATTAGATGTAGTTTATTCCTAAATTGCATGGTCTTCAAGCTCCATTTATCACCATTTGTAGAAGACGTGTCCACTAAACAATTATAATTTCTTCATTACTTGCTAGGTTTCTATATTAAATTCAAACACATAATTGTTTTTCTTAATTTGCATAATTAATAACTTTTATCTTCATATATTTCCATAATCTATTAAAAACAACAACGTCAATAAATTTTGAGTACACTCAAACCTTGGTGCTCTTTATAAATATTTCTAAAAATAGTTAATATTCCCTTCCCAATCACATATATGATGTGACTTTCATAAACAAACTCAATATTTTTTTATAATTACCTAGTTTAAGATTTGAATTTCGATTAGGTGACTTCCAATATGAAATTAAAAATCATGTTAAACAAATATATTCACATGCACTCAATCTTTCTAAGTATATTTCATGAATTAAAAAGAAAAAAACTGTAGTATATGGCTTTAAATAAGTTTCTTTCATTTCATTTCTGCTAAATAATTCTTTCGCCCACTCCAAGCATGAAAGCAACATTAAATTGACAAATTAATTGTACAATTAAAACAGAAGAAACAACCGACAATGATGTAGAAGCTCCACCATCGCATAATTGACCAAGTTTTTGCATTGGAAAGGAACATATCAAGATAGTCTCGATGTTCAAACTCAATTAAATTTTCTTCCACTTCTTTTCAATTTGTTTTATTTTTGTAGTTATTAAAATAAAATATCAGATGTTACATATATATATATATATATATATATATATATATATATATATATATATATATATATATATATATATTATGCAATCAGTTATTTATTTTATAGATATTTATATATGTTATATACAATAAGTTATTACGTTTTTTTTTCTGTTTAGATTATTATTATCATATTGTTATTATATATTGTTATTATGTTTCGTTACTATATATAGTTATTACTTTTATTTAAATAATATATATTGTTTTAATGAATTATTATTTTTTCTTTGGTATCATAAGTGATTTATTCGCATTTATTTCAATCTCTTTTTTGTTCTTCATAGATCATGATGAAAATTTTAACGGTTGATTGCTCTTAGAGGTATGATTATGTCTACTATATATGCTAATCATTTATAGAATGATTTGGGTATGTATATTAATTTCATTTGTTTAAAGATAAATAAATCATTACCTTAACTTTTTATGCACAACATTAATTTAGGCTAAAAAGTTTTCTTCACTGTGTCTGACAAGACAAATTACTTATAAATGTATTTGTTGTAGGCATCGAGGAATAAAAGATGAATTGGCACAAAGACGTTGAAGGAAATAAAATGGTGAAGAAAAATGTATCGAGATATTTAAGATTTGGGAGGACGATAGAAAGAAAGTACTATCAAGACATTCAGAGAAACACAGTTTAGGTAGAAAAATATCGAATAAACATTAATCGAGGGAAGGATCAAAGTTGATTCAGAAGGGAGTTACTTATAATAACTGTTATAAAACTTGGAAAGAATGTTACACCTGGTACGATGTGGGTATTTTGAGGTAGATACTTCATTTTATGTAATCTTTTTTATAATTGTTAGAAAAAGGGGAAAAATGTAGATAGGTAGTTCAAATGTAAAAAGGAGGTGAAATACAATTCTAAACATTCTAAGAATGACACTAACAGAATCAAATGACAAATCCTTGTTTGTAGCAATTTGGATCAACGTTTTCATTGACTTTTTTTTTACAAGTTCTTGTTTTACTTCTTGGTAATTTACTTTATTACAACTTACATTCTTACGAAACCTTCATTTCTATTCTCTTCTTCATCTATTATCTTCTCCATTTTATCTTTTAGATCTATATCCACAATTCCATTTCTATATATAAAAAAGGCTTAAATTTATTGAAGATATTTATGATTTTAATTCATAATATAGGTGAATTGTTCATCAACTTTTTTTAATATATAGTGAATTCATAAGCAGGAAAACATTCTAATTCATATTGAGAAACATAAGTTTGCTAACCCATTGCAAAATAAGCATACGACAAACCAAGATGAGTGTGAATTGGTTCAAGTTAAAAAATCATTTTACTTTGAACAAAATTTTGCATTGAAAAATTTCTTCGATAAAACTGAAAACTCCCATTGTTAGGCATCTGGTCATAGCATCACCTACACCATACTCTCCACAATTCTCACAAACTTCCTCTTCCTTAACGTTCACTTTCCAATCACTAAGCCACTTCTTCGTTTCCAAAGTTTTCAAACCTTCATCTTTACAACCTTATTTCCTTTATGTTGGAGATTAACGCTATCTCCAAACTTCCTCAGCTTCGTTCCACCAAATACTGTTTCTCCTTGCAATTTAGTTTCATTTTGTTGCATTCATTCATCCATCCAATTTGAGTCCAGAGATAATAGATGTTGTTTCATAAATCAAAGAAGTGGTCTAGTTGGTTGCTTATCCAAAGGAACCTACCAAATTTGCTTCCATCATGTGGTAATCAGAGCTTAGGTTGAGTTTTCCTGCAGTGAGTTAAGTGTTTTTCCTTTCATTTATCTGTGTTGTTTGCTTAATCTTGTTCAATCTAGTGAGTTTATATTTTCACAGTTGCATTTGTGCATGTTTTTTTTTTCTTTCCAGTCAATAGGTTATGTTCTGTTTGAGTCTGTTTTACGATTGAGTCAGTCATAATTCTCATTCTAATCGGTGGAATCACATTTTCGAGTCTCTTTTTTTTAATCAAATTTCAGTCATGTTAAGTCATGTGCATTCTAATTCTGATTCAGTTTTTTATCGTGTTATGGGATTCTTGGTTTGATCTATTTGTTTTGTGTTGAAAAATTGAGTGTTATGTGTTGTGCAATCTGTCAATCAAAGAAAGGTTGTGAGATAATGAATCTAGCTTGATGGCAGATTAACCAAAAGCACACTCATGTTTTCTTTCAGTTTTTTATTTCTGCCAACTCTATTTAGAAGTTTTAGTGCATTTTGTATCTGTAAAATTAGTTTAGTTGTTGTTTTCATGTGTTTCTACTTGTCAAAGTCTAAGTACACCATATAAACAGTTAACTGCCTAGCAAAGCTTGGGTGCTTTTGACAAATAACAACAAAATCCTATTTAAGTCAATTCCATCGAGACTGAGGTGCTTTGAATGTCCAATTTGAGTGTAACTCATGAAGTACATGAAAAACATTAGAAGGAGGGGTTGGATAGTGTTTTTGGAAAATGTTTTTGCAACCCCTCTGATATAACCCCTCTGAATAATTTGTATTGTACTGTTTGTAAGAACTTCCTTAAAAAATAAAGGATAGTTTACCTTGGAAGTTCTTATATTTTCAAATATAAAGCTTAACTGCAGGTTTTCAAATAGGATCGTTTAGCAAAGAGAAGAGAGAATAACATGAGAGATTTTATACTGGCTCACTCCAACTGAGCTACGTCTGGTGGAGTATCTGCACCACTCCTAGCACTCAGTACCTTATCGAGATTTCCTTGAGTATTCGCACCACTCCTAATACTCAGCACACTGCCAAGATTTCCTTGAGTATTCGAACCCTCCTGGGACTAGATTACCAGGCCTAGATTCCTCAACTCAAAAGAGTTCGGTTCTAAGTGTTTTAATTCTCTTCACAATTGCAATCAGAGATTACTTACAAGCAGTTTAGACTAAATCTCTCCAAGAGAGGGTATGAATACAATACAATACAGTCTAAACACTCACAGGTGTTTCTCTCTATGATCTTACAGCAGTATAAGATTTGATGCTTAAGCTCGAGAGTATCTCTTTCTCTTTTCTCTTCTCTTTTCTTCAGCTCAAATGTATTCTTTTCTTTGAGCTCTTTTCTCTCTTCTTCTCTTTAGGATGGATATGACTTTGTAAGCTTTGGGCACTTTGGCTATCCTTTACTTTATCCTCTTTATTTGCTTCGTGAGAGGTATTCTATTTATAGGGTTTATGAATATTTGTCTGTTAGACAAAATTTGTAGTTCGTAGTCTTGATGCTTGTGTTTTCTCTTTCTTCTTTTCACAACAACCATTGTGTATGTAAACTTTATCAGAGCAGGCATACTTTTTCAGTCATTTCTTGAAGTACGTTGTACAATATTTTTAGACTTTGCTTCAAGAGAGGCACATTCCATTATTATCTCTTTTGTCTTTAACGTCCACATTTGATATATGTTCTGAAGCACTGTGGATGCGTGTAGAATAGCTTATCTGAAAAATTAAAGTAACCTCTGCATGCAACAGATATGACTTTTCTTATCACTTTTTTTGTTTTTGAATGTTGAGCATTTAATATCATTTAATGCTCGCTCAGAACAACAAAGTGCTTTTTGATTTTCTACCATTATGTAACATTTTACAATTAAGCTCTTTTAATTTGAAGATACCAAATGTATAGATATTTCATCATAAGATAATGCGTCTGTTTCGCTCATGGTATCATCTTGATTCAAGTAAACACTTCTTTTGTTTTTATCTCTTTTGTAGATAGATAACATTTAGCTTCTTCAGGTTTTCTTGTGTCTTTTAACAATTGAGTCTTCTAATTGTTTTAGCCGAAGACAAATACCTAGTTCAGGTATCTTAAGCGTTAAGCATTTAACTTAGTTCTCTCTCAAACACTTTTAGACAAGACATCATCTAGTCAAGCATTTGATTGTTCTAGCCTATGTGTTTTTATATTTCCTAGGACCTAAGTGTTTTTGTATGATTTTTATGTTTAGGGTTTAGGTTCTAGTTTTGTTTGTTTGGGGTTTTAGCTCTAAGTTTTTATCCTAGGATGTTTTTTTATCTTTAACCTGTTTTAATGTTATTTGGTTAAAGTTCAAAACATGAGATTGTTTGTTCATATAGACGATTTTGTCTTTAACAATCTCTCCGTTTTTTATGTTTAACGAATACACATTAAAAAGATATATTCATTCTTTTAGTTCAGCTTTTATTTTTGAGTCTTTTAGGTCTTGTGTGTTTTATAGTTTTCTGTTTTTATCTTTTGCATGCTGTTAGTGAAAGCAGTCGAAAGAATATTGTATAAACGCATATAAACATAAAAACAGATAATAAAAAATGATAAAGTTGTAAATAAACAACAACTAAATAAATAAGCAACACTCACAAACATTTTATAAAACAAAAAATTCACAAATAGATTACAAGAATGTAAACATGGACTCCTAAGATGAACTCTAAGAATCTGGAGAAACTCCCCCTGATTCTATATTATTCTAACTTCTGGTGTACTCCCCCTAAGTACATGCTCCTAGATGTTGACGTGTCTACTCCTTCTCTATTCTCTCCCTTTTGTGATAAACATCAAAAAAGGAGAAAGAAATGAGGTAAGTAACCTCATCGCCCGACAATGGGTGTGTAGGGAAGAAGGGAGACATCCTTGGTATGTTACCAAGATGTACAAGAAAGAGAGAGAAAGCATGAGAGAAGAAGAAGTGAAGGACAGGGAAAGGATGAAAATGGTAATGTCGGAGAGGTGGAGTAAGTTAGGAGATGGTGGAGGTAAAGTAGAAGAATTGCGTGCGAAAGGCAAATATGTTCTTAGAATAGGAGTAGGGGAGGGGGTTGGATTATCATGTAGATCTTGTTTCGGTGAACAAATGAGATGACGATGATGGTTAGGAGGTTTGGAAGAAGGTTTCGTTGGCTTGGAATGTTGAATATTGGGTGACTCAAGAATTGGAGAGAACATGGCAGTGAGATAGGAATTAGGGTTGAAGAGGATGTGTTGAGAAGATGAGAAGAGAAACGCATTTGAATAGAAGAAAAAGTTAGTCATTGGTGATTGATCAGTCTCGTCCATTTAATGATGTTAGTACGGAAAGATTCTAAAGAGATTTCTATAAGAGTGGGAAGCGACGAAATTAGAGGTTTGAAGGGTTTCGAGGAAGAGAGAGAGATAGAGATTTGGTTTGGACATGTGGCTTGATTAACACACAAAAGATTTGGCTAATAGGAGAGAGAGGGTTTGGGCTTAGGAAATCCTAGACAACTTCTAGAGATGGGCTCAGTACGTAGACACACCTAATGCATGAATGTAGTTTGTCATATAGACGATGCAACAGAATGAAGTCCTTTGGACTATGTGTCCTAGACAATTGACTCTCTAGACTCTTATATTGGAATTGGGTGCCTATACTTGATGGTAATATTGTTAATAGCCCTACAATCACAACACATTCTTCATTTTCCATCCTTCTTAGGGACTTATAACACAGGCACAACACATGGACTCAAACTCTGTTGAACCCACCCCTTATCCAACAACTCTTGCACTTAATTTTCAATCTCCTTGGTTTCTTGAGGGTTAGTTCTATAGGCTGACTTATTTGGTAGGCTTGCCCCCAAGAACAAAATCTATTTGATGCTTTATTACCCTAATTGGTGGAAGACTCTCAGGTTCTTCTTAGGGGAAACACATCATCAAAATCTTGTAAAAGTTTTTCCAAATGAGATGGAAACTTAGAATCTTGAGTTGTTATGCATAAGAGAGAACTTCTACAATGGACAAGGAAAGAAGGTTGCTCATTTAGGAGGGTTTTCTTGAAGGTTTTCTTAGACAAATTCCTCTCCTTTTGAGAAACCTTAGTAGGAGAGCTAGTCTCTCATTCCTCTTGTATGCATGCAATGGGAGCTTGCTCCTCTTTTCCTATGCATTCAAATTGTCAAGGCTTACCTAAGAGAATGTGGCAAGCTTCCATAAGAATAACATCACAAGTTATTTTATCTTCATAATTTCCTATGGCAAGTTTGACTTCCACTTGTTAGTGTACTCTCAAATCCCCTTCTTCATTGAGCCATTGAAGCTTGTAAGGCCTTGGATGGGGTTTGGTAGTAATCTCCAACTTTTCTACCAACCTTGTGCTACAACAATTGCAAAATGATCCACTATCCACAATGACAGAACATGTTTGATTTGAAACTTTACATCTTGTGTGAAAGATGTTCTCTCTTTGGGTTAGGGTTTGAAGATGAGGTTAGTTTTTTAGGACTCTTCTTATCATGAGAAGATCTCCCTCACAAGGAAAGGAATTTTCTCCTTCACTCTCATCCTCAATCTCATTTGCACACTCTTCTTGCTCGCTTTCACTACTATATGTGTCAATACACCTTAAGATGATGATGCTTCTTTTGTGGGGTATTGAGATGCAATATGTCTCCTCCCTAGACAATTAAAGCACTTGATACCACTAGCTCTCTTAGAGGATGTTGATCCATCTTTGAGTTTCTCTAACTTTCTAAGAGGTTCCTCTCTTTTGATTTGTTTGCCCTTCCTCTTGAAGTCTCTTTTGACATTGGAGCTAGAGTGGATAGTTTTCAAACATTTTCTCAAGAGTTGTTGCTCTACCTTAATGCAAATTTGTACTAAGTCATTTAATTCTTGGTAGGGCAACAATTTCATTCTATCTCTAATCTCAAGATTGAGACCACTTAGAAAGATTATGGTCTCTTCTTCCTCTCTAATTCCCGCCCTCATTTAGAGCTCCATTTTTTGCCGATTATTCTCTACACTCCTGTCTCTTTTTTGGAGCTTTGAAGTTTTTCCATTAGCTCCCTATGATAGTATGAAGGAATGTGTCTTCTTCTCAAGGCACTTTTTATGTCATTCTAATAGGTGACTTGGGAAATATTAGAAAGTCTTTTTTCTCTCACAAGGGAAGTCCACTAATACATGGAATTCCCTTGGAAACTCAAAGTTCTCAATGTGACCTTCTCTCCTCACTCACTTGATGACACTCAAAGAGTTGTTTAAATTTCATTTCCCAATCTAAGTATGCCTCAACATCTTCTTTCCCATGGAAATGAGGGAAGTCTACTTTAACCTCTCTTGGAGGGTACTCTCTTTGAATTCTAAGTGGGGGAGGTTTATAGTATTGATAGGCAAGCCTACTATCTCCCTCATAGTGTGTAGGTTGAGTTGGACTTCTAGAACTCCAACTTGTATGACTCCTACTCCTACTCTTGGTTTTGCTCTTGCTTTTACTCATTTCTTCTTGGGTTTTCTCTTGTTTTTTCATTGAGAATTCTAAGTTCTTCATCCAATTTAGCAAGATATTCTTCTTTTTCCATATTTTCTTTTTCTTTCAAAATAACTTCTTACTTTTGTCAAATTTTTAGTGACTTTAGTTATTTGGAAAAGTTTTTCAAAGTAGGTTTGTCCTCTTCACTAGAGTCATTACCAATTTCAAAGGATGCGGTCTTAGACATTCTCAAAGTTTTCAAACAATATGCAATGCAACAAACAAATTACTTAGAATTTCAAGAGAAGTTCCCTAAGAGACTAAAGGAAGTAAAAGATGCATAAGTTCACTTCCAAGAAAGGGAGGTGAATCATAAAGAATTGCTTAAGAACCAACCCTTTTCTTACCAAAGTTTACCTTAGGTACTCTTACACCAAACTTCTCAAAAGGAACAAAAATTGAAATTAAAGTAGACGCACACTAAACTAGCACAATTAAGGAAAGCAATAAATCTACATTATGCGGCTTAATGATGAATTAGAAGGAACTTTGGTTCCGTCTTACCAACCAACTACAAATTTTTCTTATTTAATTAAATGTCCAATGTTCTTTTTAAAACAAACCCGTAACAAGTTGAAAATACAAGTTCAGAAGGAAAGCAACTATAATTTTACAATTCAAAAATATTACACACAAACTTTCTCACCAAGTATATAGTCTCTTGTTTTGTGTTTTAGACCAAGACTTCAAGATTCCTTTCAAGACCACCTTCACCTTTGATATTCCTCACTGTTTTGGGCTATCCTCCCAATGATCCTCACGGTTTTAACCATCCAAAGATCTACACCACAAGTGAACACCACTAAAGCCAAAAGGAGTCCAAGAAAAAACCAAGAAAAGGTCTAAAATGAATAAAGGAGTTTTACTTTGAAAAAACCATCAATATTTAGAAGAAAAACAAGCAATTAAATGGCAAGAAAGAAAGGATAGCACAAAAAAAGGATTTACCTAAAGAAAGGCACTAAAATAGATCACAAAAACCAAAAACTACTAGAAAATCATAAGGAGTTTTTGTCTTTTTTACAAGCTAGATCAAATGGTGCACTAAGGCAACCTTTTTAAATCATCATAGCTGCTGGACCAGCAGGTTTGAGATGTGAAAATCAGCCCCAAAATCAACACCAAAGTCCTCACACAAACTTGGTTAAAAATGGTACATGCATGTGCTTTTACTTTTATTTTTACTTTTACTTTTACTTTTTGCTTTTACTTTTTGTACTTTTTGTTTACTTTTCTTTTGTACCTTTTGTCTCTTTTTTTTTGGAAATTTATAGCATAAACACACACCAAATCAGACCTCAAATCTGGAATGTTTCAACAAGTTTAATGATCATACAAGGTTATAACACCAAAATAAAGACAACTTACTAGAATCAAGTATAGCATGAAACACAAAAAACTAACATAATGGAAACCTAACTATGAACTTGCTCATGATCTAACAACAAGTATGAACTCAAATACATAAAATAAAAACACTCAAGGGCACAAATATAGATCAGTTTTCGGAAATGACTTAAACATATATTTTTGATGATTTTTAAAGTTTCAACTAGGAAGTAGAGACAACAAAAGGACTAAACATGACTATAACAACATAAAATGATTTGAAACTTAAAATGACTTAAACAAACATATATTGACCAAACGAAATAGTGGAGAAAGACTCAAAAACATAAAAATGCACACAAGAACACAAGAACATGAAAAACTAAGCCAAAAGGTCTAATGGCTCCAAGAACAACATAATGGGAGCCATGATGAACATGATCATGAAATATGAAATTGACAACAAGGAAAGACAAGCAAGGATATTATATAAGCAACACGAAAAATATAGATAGGGACCAAGAATACTTAGGTCTTGAAGAACCAAAGCTCTTTATACCAAATGATTGCAACCTCATAAAGCTAGGTTGGGTCAAATCTTAGAAGGATGCAATCCTATCGTGGTTATGGTTGCGAAAATGGGTGGAAAAGGGGTGATACGATGCAAAAATGATGTTAGTGAGGTGATAGGCTCACGAGTTTTAGTGATAGGATGAAGGTGGTGTGTAGTTTGAAGGTTCAAGGAGAAGTTAGGCCAACTCCATGAGGAAGGTGACTAGAAGGGCCTCTAGGGTTGTTATAGTCTTGATCAAGAAAGAATGAGGCTACAATTTGGGAGCATAACATTACTAATTTTCAAGATGAATACATGATAGGAGAAACCTTTATTTATAGGCCAAAGGTGTCTCCTAGAAGCCCTAAAAGCATGATCTCCCCACCTTTGCTCTCATTGGCAAAAAATGAGGCCTTCTAAGGAGTGGACAAGTGTCCACAGATCCTCTCCAATGATGGGGGGACATGTGGCCACTCACAAAACAAAATCTTCTCCATTCCTAGAGTACCATGTGGCCATTACTAAAAAAAATCCTCTCCAATGGTGGAGGGACATGTGGCCACTACCAAAAAGAAAAACTCTACTCATCTAAGATGCCATGTGACTACCTTTTTAAAAGTAAATCCTCTTTAATGGAAGCATGACACATGGCACACACTTTCCACTTGGTTTGAAAACCTATCTTAGGGAAAATCCTATGCTACTCAAGCCTTAATACAAGCCTTAATTAAACTTACATTACATGGCCGAATACAGGGCCCAAATTCTACACGACTCCTTCTTCTTCCATGATGGCCCAAGTGAAGCACACCTTTGTTTCTCCTTCTATGGATTGTTCTTCTTGGGGGAGTTTGGCCATACTTCTAGTGGTTGGACGGGCTATGAGTTTGCCATCAAAAACTCACTTATTCATTCTAAAATTAGAAAATTTCATCCAAAAATACAGGCAAAACCACCTTGGGGAGCCCAATTCTCACAACTATGGAGCCACATTCAACTTTTTGTAGCAACCACCAATATGCCTCTAGTAATCGATTACAAGGACTCTATAATCGATTGCCAGAGGCATATTGGTTAGTTATACAAAAAGTTGAATATGGCTCCCTAAATGGGAGAACTAGGCTCCCTAAGGTACCAATGCCCATGGATTTCACCAACCTTTGTTTAAACCACCTATATGGGCTTTCTTCTCCATAATTGAGTGGGCCAAGGTGGTTTTTGATGCACTAAACTCACTCATTCATCCCAACAAATGGAAAATATCAACCAAAAACATAGGTAAAAGCATCCTAGGGAGCCTAGTTCTCCCAATTGAGGAGTCATGGTCAACTTTTTGAACAAATATGCCTCTGGTTACAAGGACATTGTAATCGATTAACAGAGGCATATTGGTGGTTTGTACAGAAAGTTGAATGTGGCTTCCCAGTTAGGAGAACTGGGCTCCCAAGGTACCAATGCACATGGATTTCACCACCTATATGAGATTTTTTTTTTCTCCATAATTGAGTGGGACAACGAGTTTTTTGATGCTCTAAGCACCACCAATGATGAGGAAACTCACTCATCCATCCCAAAAAATGAAAGAAATACAACAAAGAAATGCAAAACTACTCTGGTAGCCTAGTTCTCCCAACTAGGAAGTCACGTTGAACTTTTTGTACAAATCACCAATATGTCTATAGTAATCGATTACAAGGACCCTTCAATCGATTACCAGAGCCTAAGTTAGGCACCAATGCCCATGGTTTTCACCAACCTTTGTTCAAACCACCTATATGTTCAGGCTTTTCATGAATGCAATGGAAAGTATAGTTCTTATATCAGGGATGGTAAGTTTCCAGGTTTTGAATATTCATTCACATTAGACAAACAATTAATTGCACTAATGATCACAATCATCAATTCAAATCACTTTGGACAATGACCTTTTACTCAAACTATTTTAGCCACCAATGATCACAATTATTACTTCAAATCACATCTAACACTAACCTCATACTCAATCTATTTTAGCCACCAATGATGACAACCAATACTTTAAATGAAATTTATCACTAACTTTTTACTCAATAACAATGTTGAGTGGAAATATCTAGATATATATTACCAATGCTAAGAATTATTGCCATAAATTTACATTTAGTTAATGATGCGTGTATATTTATGCTCACGTTTTAGATTTAATTTCAAATTTTTAGTAGAATAATTATACTTAAATGGTTGATTTGAATAAGATTGTCACGATTACATTTATCGAGTTTGGGAATTAAAAAGGCATAAAAATGACTTTTAGCTGCATAAATAACTTTTTGATAGTCTATGTTTATTTGTGCAACTGAAGTTAGAATTTCATTCGTTTAAAACAAGAAATTAAATTTTCAATGTGCGAGATAAAGCTCAAAATCAGAATTTTATAAAGGAATGCACGGTGAGTTGAACATACTCTTGTTTTTACAAATATACACCCCATTTTCAGCTAATGGGCCAAACAGTCAAATTTTACCCTTGTACCCCCTAAATTTCCCTACAAACACCCTTCCTAAATCAGACTCAACCAGATCATGCCATGTGGCAATCCTAGCATACAAAGATAAACCCACCAGATGTCGCCACGCCATGGATCCTCTACACACCCAATTAGCCAATGACGTGCTACCACTTTATCACTCTTGCCACTTCAGCGTTGCCTTCTCCATAGAAACCCTAATTCTATTTCCCTTCCATGAGCCGCCATGTTCCACCATGTCGTGCCATCACTATATCACTAGCAACTACCGTTATTCATCTTCTTCATCCAGCAACCACCCAAAAACACCACTATGACCATATTTTCCTTTGTCTTTCACTAGAGAACACATAGAAAGTCCAGAATTGAAACCAATATCAGTTCATCTTCCTCACACAATACCTACATGGCCACAAAAAACCATAATCCCAAATTGCACCGCCTACACATCCATGGCCGCTGCGACGCAAACAGTGATCCAACTTGCAAGAAAACCAGAAGCAAGGAAACGCAGCCCCTCACGATCCATGGCGTCTCACGTCTTCTCTCTCACGCAACCACCTTGTCAAAGCAGAGTAACCCTCGTTCTCCACCATCTTCGTCAACCTGTAAAGAGAAATAAAAAACATAGGACCAAAAACAACAGCAACCCATTTTAACTGCGTCGTTCAATATACTCCGTGAGTGAATCCTTCGAACCTCCATCTACCGCATGAGAGCCATGAGTCAGAAACCCAACATCTTTGTCCTAAATCTCTTCAATCATCAACTTTAGGATCTCCCCTCAACACCAACATTGTGAACCTGCAAATTCCATAATCAACCACAACATAGAAAGCATCAATTTTCCTTCTCGCTATCCTTCATGAAAACCCAATTGCGAGTCCTAATCGTGACACCAAGTAAACCCCAAAATTGCTAACTCCATCCACCATGGATTCCTTTTCGTCCCGCACCACTAACCACTTGCAATTTCGTGCAACAAGGAGAAGCCATCACGAGAAATTAGTAAACCAAACCAAATACCAGATTCAAGCAACATCGTGATAACGGTTGAAAATATTGTTATCTATGATGTGATTTTGATACTAAAAGCATCTTTTTTCACTTAGAAACTTGATTGGACTTATGCTTTTTCATTAAATTGTGTGAATAAGAGAGTTGAGGTTGATTTCAATGATTTTATGGCTAAATCCTCTTGTTTTGACAGAGATTGAAGTAATACTGGAAGCAGAGATGAAGAACTAAGAAGATGGAGCTCGGAAGGGCCTAAAAAAGCACCAAAATGAGGGACAACACGAAGCTTGGGCACCCTGTATGGAGGCTCAAGCGTTGAAAATCGATGTCCACCGCCCGGGCGCCATTCCTGGCCGCCTAGGTAGCGGGGTCTCGAAGCCTGGGCGCCCAACTCAAGGCCCAAGCCTTACATGAGGTCCTTTCACCGCCCGGACACCCTAAGTGAGACGCCTGAGCGACGGGTTTCGTGGATCAGGCCCAATTTCTGCTCTGTTTCAACTCTATTGGACCGGGCCCTGTTTTTGCTCGTTCCTGACTCTATTTAAAGGACCCTGGGGCTCTAGGTTTTGTATCTTTGGCAGAGAACAGCATAGCAACACACTTTTTTCCTAATTCTTAGGGTCTTTGTCTTATTCTCTTCCATTATTCATACAGTTCCCTCATGTCTATGGGGAACTAATTTCTATTTGTTGTTGGGGGATGATGCAACCTTGTAAACTCTCATGTATTTGAATTGATTTTTAATTTCATATGTTTTTTCATTAATTGTTAGAGTAATTCATCTGTTTCAATGCTTGCTGTGTTTAACTCATTCACTAGCATTGCATGAGTGTCAGGAGGTTCCTTTATGTTCTTGTTGAATTACTCCCAAGGGTTATATTGCTCAGGGATGAGGATATGAGTCTTGGTCGTTTTTAAGCTCTTGATCTTTACATATTATTACTAGGATTGCTACGAATTGCATGAATTGGTAATTTGGGACAGGCTTATTAGCCGAGGGATCGAGTTTGGGTGATTTAGTGAGAGACGTTAACATTAATGCATAAAGAAGAATTCTTATATACATGAGAGGGAACTTGGTGAAATCTAACCCCAACAACATATTCATCTCATATTAATCAACATTCGTTCATCTATGTGTTCCTCTACTATTGATCCAATTGCATTCATATTTAATTTTCTGTTTTGCATTCAAAACAAATGATCTCTTTTTATTTAAGTCTTAATTAATCTTGTTATCAAACGACTGTCTAACACTAAGAGTCTTCTGGGATACGATACTTAGTCTTACCATTTATATTACTTGTGCGACTCGGTACACTTGTTGATTTGTGCCAACACACCGTGAGCATTCTCGCACCACCGCAAGCTTTGAAGAACCTTCTCGCTTGTGCATGTTCTCTTCGCAGAAGCAGAGTGTTTCCTTAATCTGCAAAACCCTAATTTGGGTGAGAAAGGGGGTTGCCATGTGGCAGTCTCTCATTGGCCGCATCCATTTCTTAGTCACAATTGGTCAACAAGTCTTTCTCTTGTCAAGGTTGGTCAAACAAAAGGTAACGAGAAAATTTAGAAAAAAAAGTAGGGGTCTAAACTGTAAATAAAGAAATTTTTTGGGATTTTAAGCAATTTTGGAAAATTAATGTTGATAGAGGAAGCAATGTGAATGCTAAAACTCAATCCCTTATGTGTTTTTGTTTTTTATGATGACAACACATATATTGTTTTTAATGATGATAACACATATGTTTCTATGACAACAAAAGAAATGTTTCTTTAATATTTTTATATTAAAAAAATTATAATTTAGTGAGTCAACCCATCTACTCTACTAATCCGTAATGAATCAAACAAGTTTAAATTTTTCCAACTCAGTAATAAATAAGTCTAATTGCATTGACTCACTGTATATAATAATGACAAGTTTGAATCGAACCAAATAAACCATTTTAAATATTTAAATTATCTTATATAAATATAATAAACAAATAAATGTATCACATAACATTTGAATTCTTTAAATAAATATTTCACTCATTTAATTAAAGTATCCAACGAACTTCTTAAATATTATTATAATTGATGGTTCCGTGTTTTCTCTTAAAATCAAAATGAAACTTCTCTCACTCTAGCATCTGTTTCTCTCCCTAAATCCCATCTAATCCAAATGCCTACCGCACTTCACCACAGTTTGAAGCTCCTCGCCGGCCACTGCACTACCACCACCGCCACCCACAGCCCCACTGCAAGCCCTGTCCACAGCCGCCGCCGCCGCAAGACTCTCCGCATGCTCCTCCTCCACGACCCGCCAGAATCCACCGACAGCCACGTCAGGGTCCGCTCCAGACTGAAGGATTTTCTCCTCTCCTCGCCGTCCCCGCCGCCGCCGATCACAAAACGCCAAGAGCTAGGCAGCCTGCTCCCGTCTGCCTCCGCCGGCGTCGGTTTCCGATCCAGGACTGGCTGTAGGCTCCTCCGCGGTAGCGCCGCTGCGGTGCCGGTGTCCTTCCGGCGCCGACTGTTGAGAAGTGCGTGGCGGCCGGTGCTGCTGTCTATCCCTGAGTAGTCTCTCACTGTTACTGCCGTGAAATTATTATTATTTTTATTCTTAGCTATTATATTGTGTAATGGTTTTGCTCATTAATAATTATTGATTATTGTTGTTACTGTTTGCAGGAGATAAGTTAAAATTAATTTATTTTCACAATTTATTTTTTTATCTATTGCGTGTATGGTGTAATTAGTTTTAATTAATGTTGCCGTCACTACGCTGGAATGCTGGATGTCGTTTTCGGAGGTGAAATTGACTGGCTGTGTGAGGTTGTCGAATTTAGAAATATAAAATTATTTTTCTATGATACCGAAATATTTATTTTATGTAGTGATAGGTTATTATTAGTTTCTTTATGTTAAATTTTATATTAAGTGTTTTTCAATAGAAAAATAGGTAGATTTTTTTTTTTTTACTTTCTACACGTTTGTTTACTTGTGTATTAAATAGGCTGTTTTTGTTTATTTTAATAAACAACTGATTATTTTAAGAAATAAATCTTATTTGTTTCTTAAATATGTGCAAATTTTATAAAATGATCATATGAAAAGTAGTTAAGTACCAGTTTATTTATGTTTTATTTAATGCATTGAATATATCCCTTAGAGGCAGAGATTGCTCAGAGCTAGAAATGATAAATAAATTTGTTTAGGTGATATTTTTCTAATTCGTGAGAAAATATTTTGTATTAATTGGATATAGATAATATTTGAATCTTTTAATTGGGTATAATAATGATTATAGGTATGTACATCTAGCTATGGACCTTCACTATGATACACTTTATTATGATTAAGGGTCTTGGCTTCCTAATTTTTTTTTATATTTATATAAATTATATATAACTTAAGTTATTTTTTAAAAGTTCTAATATATTTTATATATTTAACATCTTCAAAAAAAAATTATATATCTATATAAATATTTTGGACCTTTAAAATATTTGTTGAAGATTTACCATTGTGTACATATCTTCGTTCTCGTGTAATTTTAGAATCACATATATATCATTTAAATGTATTAAGGTTATTATCTTATTAGTTAAAATTATAAAGTGATATGTTAATATTAAATTTATAAGGTTTAAACCATTTAGTTGTCCCTATTTTTAGGAGGTTTTCCCATTTTGATCCATGTCTTATTAGAATCCCCAATTGAGTCCCTATAAGTGCTAATTTCAATCAATTAAGCCTCTGTCCTTAAATTTAGTTAACGAGATTCACTTTTTTGCATAGCTGGGAGGATGAGCTGTTAATTTCTATAAATGTGGCCTATTTAGAGTTGAAATGTGGCATGAATTGAGTCCCATAAGTGCTAATTTTAATCAATTTCAACTCTAATTCATGTCACGTTTCAACTCTAAATAGGCCACGTTTATAGAAATTAATAGGTCATCCTCCCAGCTGTGCAAAAAAGTTAATCTCGTTAACTAAATTTAACGGCAGAAGCTTAATTGATTGAAATTAGCAATTATTGGGACTCAATTGGGGATTCGAATAAGACGGGGATCAAAATGGGAAAACCTCCCGAAAATAGGGACAACTAAATGATTTAAACCAATTTATAATTAAGGATATAATTGTCATGACCTAAGATAATGTTATGATTTGATGAGGGGACAAACTAAAATTAATCTGAAATATGACTGAAAATTATTGTAAAATAGATTATGGACTCCATTGATAGAGAATGAAACATTACGTTGTGTATTACGATTTTGGATTTCTTTTCATCCTCATCATGAGATATATCAAAAATAGTGCCTAAGACTCTCTATATTTGGATATCATACATTCATATAATTTCCAATGACAACGTTCTTTTCCTTTATGAATTAGATTATGACTTCATTAAAAATTAATACATGATTGTGTTATTCATTTTGGATCTCTGTGGGTAAAACACATGTGGTTAGACACAATTATATTTCTTAGAAATTTCCTTCAATTGGTATTACAACACCACATACTCTGTTAATGTGTGATTTTGAAAATTTAGAAATTTTTGTTTCTTTTGCATATCATCATTATATGAATATGCATAAAGTGCTACTTAAAATTGGTGGTTTTCAAATTAATGATGAAAATTATTTTGAATTTTTTTTATTATTATTTATCTTTGGATTTGGTACAAAAATGTTCAAATTTTTGTAGATTGTTAAGAAATGTTAAATGGTTGTGTTTATGTTTATCCATGTGAGTATTAATTGGTTCAAAAGATGGTTGGCTGGATTTGTAATACCTCTTTTAGGATACCACGTGTAGTTTCTAAAACATTCATTACTTACGAAAATCTCATACTACCATATAAGAAAATTGAATTAATAAAAACTTTAATTATTTATCCTGAAATAAAACAAAGCGAAAAAATCACATTATTCCAAGTTTTAAAATCATAAAATAGTATTAAAAAACATTACATTAAAATAAACATTGCCTTAAACATAATTTGAAAATCCCCCATAAAATTTTCCCATGCATCTCCTTGCTCTAATAAGCACCAGCAACATATGTAATACCATATATTCCCGCATAACAACACAAGTTATACGACGCACAACACAAACAAACAAGCAACGATGAGCTAACATAATAAAGTCAAATGAGAAACAATAATCATACTCACTCACTCTATAAAACACATCCATTTTAATTATCAAGTTCACACCACCAATGTGCGACAAGATCAACATCTCCTCAACCAAAACCTACCAAAGATACATCACCTCCAAGTGATACAAAACCATATGTCCTTCTCATATAACCTATTGTTTACTCTGCCTCCTCTACAAAAACCTTACGCTTAGAGTCACCCTGCCTGATCCACAAAAGTCTTATGGTTAAGGTGATCCTAACACTCAACCAATATGTCTTGTTCGTGTAACCTACCATTTACTTTGACTCCTCCACAAAAGCCTTACGGTTAAAGCCATCTTGTTTGTTCCCCAAAAGCCTTACAATCAGTGTAACACCCTTTTTCGAAATCCAACAGGTGAAGTATAAAATCTTCATCATTTGTAGAAATTTAAAACTTGACACATCTTCAAAAAATTGAGTTTTAAAAAAGAACTTTAATAGCTCTATCTTGTTTCACAAGTAACGTAAACCAATAAAATATAAACAATAATATGAAGTCCAAAAACTCTAAACAAAAGTTTGAAATAATCAATTATAATCAACCAAAATCTTTCAAAACATAATTATTTGTAAAATCCCCACATATCTCCCGCATATCTCTTCACTCTACTTGTAAGACCTAGGAAAAATAGGGGTTTAAGGAATAAAGGTTTGTTAAGACTTGAATATGTTTCTTTTAAAAGTTGTTATGTCTAATAAGGTGTTGTGTGTGAATATCTTTGTTTGACCATAAGTATGTTATTTCTTTAATGTTATTACTAATAAAGTGCAACACATAATTGATATGTTGATAATTGAGTGATTGGTGTGTGTGTGTGTGATATTACCAATGGGATGTGTTGGCTTGTTAATGGAAGGATGGGTTAGGATTGAATGGGTATGGGTTCAATTCTAAGGAGAAAAAGATTTAAGGGAAATCTTTGTTTTATTTGTATTTTGCTTAGGGTCAAAAGGTCTTTTACCTTTATTTAATTGGTGTAGTAATTAAATTAAGGGGTGTAGGAAGTAAAAGAGGTTGAATTAGATAAAATAAATTAAAAGGTTAGAGAAGGGAATTTGTGATATAAGGGAATTAAAGATTTAGATAGATTTGTTTTTAAAATATAATATTATAAATGAAGAGATAATAGAGATGGAGTTAAGTTTGTTGAGATATTTGATAAGGGAAGCACTGATTTAGCTAACCTTAATCTCACAATGCTCTAGTCACTCTGGTTTTTTCTGATGACAACACATTATTAATAACACATGTATTGTTTTGTGTTACATGTTCTATTCCTCATTATGGATGATATCTTATTGTACATGTTTGTGTTGATCTTGATATATGAATGCACTTACTGAGCTTATATCTGATACATCATTTATGATTGCATTACATATGTTTTGAAGAGAAAACCACATGCATTTTTATGAACTTATATTGTGTGGCATAACTGCAAGTTTTAAGTCGACTTCACTATGAAGCAAGTCGACTAAAACTCGTGACTATACACAGATTTTCAAAAGTAGTATTGTGAGTGATTTTGCATTGAAAAGTTTTTCAAACTGAGCTGATGTGCCTAAGTCAACTACATGCGCAGTGGATCCGACTTAGTTAGTTATTTGATTGGTTTAAATGCTTTTTTGGTCCCTATGGTTAAGGGTAATTTTTAGTTTAGTACCCAAATTTAAAAATGTAGACATTCAGTACTCGTCGCGACGTTCTTGTTATTGTGCCTCCGCGATGACAACCAGCGAAACTGCCGAAGCTTGTTACAGCGACACTGATAACGGTTGAAAAACAATTATTTTCATATGTCATTTTAGACCAAATTACTCTCTTTACAGCTTAGAACGAGCTTAGAATCAAGCAAAACACATAAAATGAGTCAGTAGATAGTCAAAAGCTGTTTTTAGCGATAGTATGCTTGTTTTGCATTGTTTTGCAGCATTTTTTATGAAAGTGAAGAATGGAGTTGAAGGTGAAGGACTTAGACTCAAGACAGAGGAAGAAAAATGAAGAAAACAAGAGTCTAAGAACCGCCCAGCGGTAAATTTCACCGCTGGGCAGCCAAATGCGAGGATAAGGCATTGTCTGACACCCAGGCGTGGACGCCAGGCAGATTTGCGATAAGAGGCAAACCGTCGGGCGGTGGACCCCTGCCGCCGGGCGGTGGCGCGATTTAGGGGAAACCACCGGGCGGCATAAGTGTGACGTCGGGCGGTTGTCTGCTAGGCTTGGGCCTATATTCTATGACGCTCCTCAGCTATAAATAACCCTATTGCGATTTCACTCTCATTCTTTTAACAGAAGAGGGAGGCCAGACCTACTTTTCACTCCCTGGAGAAGATCTCTTGGATGCTTAGGCTCCTTTTTATCCTATCTAGGGTTTGTCTTTCCATTCTTCCATTATTTTTCATCTAGTTTCACTATGGCAATGGTGAACTAAACCCTTTTGTTGTTGGGGGAAACAATGTAATCTTTTGAAACTCTCTTTTATTGAAACTCTTGTTTATTTATATGTTTGTCGTATGCTTTGATTATCAATTGTTGGGTTCTCATCTACGCTTAAAGCTTTTATCGTTTAACTCATTCGATAATTGTTGTTTGTCTCTATTGATACGGGAACGTACAGTACTGTCATGAACTGGTGAGAAATTCATTGATTAAGCAATACCACCTAGGGATAGGGGGTAGGACGATCAATTGTTTTTGCTTTTATTCAGTAATGCATTGCTAGTTATTAGGGGAGGTTAGGGATAACAAGCCAGTAATTAGTAATAGGCTCTTTTCGTCGAGGGATCGGGTTAAGGGTAGGCCAAAAAAGTTTGCATAACAATTAGATAACAAAGCGAATTAAATAAGAGGAGTAGATAAGAGAGAGCGGATAAGATGAAATTGTAAACTCCCAACAACTTCATTCATCCATAGTCTTTTTCTAGTCAATTGAATCAACCGCATATGCATGTTTATTTTGTGTTTTTGCATTCTCACCAATTAATTTTCTTTACAAGTCTTACGATTTCAATTTGCATGAACGATAAGGCCTTCGAGTCTCTTGGGAAGAAGGATATTGGGTTTTACCAATTATATTACTTGGAACGATCTGGTACACTTGCCAGTGAGTCAACAGGCACGTGTCGTGCCGATGTAGGCGGGGACGACATCGTCAAAGGAGGTTCTGCGGAGGCTGAGAGGAACAAGCTGATATTCTTTGTTTTATTTGAAGATTTTACTTTCAGGGTTTTATTTGAATTCTTCTATTTGGGGGTTTTGTTTTTAACAAAAAAAAAAGACGATGTTTGATTTTACACCGTAAAATTCTTTTCAATTGAAGCCTCAAATTCGACCTGAACCTGAATCAAGCTTGCCAACTATAGTGAATGGATCATGTAGGCCTTACAGTATTTCAGAAACATCACCAAGATTGATCTCAAAGCCTTTATTAGTTATTGAAACTACCAAAATATGCAGTTTTTGGTCAAATAAATACTCTGTAATTTGGTAATTTACTTTTCCTTGTATGGTTTAGTTGTGTTGGATACCTAGTCCAATGGGGCAAAGTGGGGCAAATAACCTGCACTCTATGTGTTTGTGAATATGTCAATGTATATTTTACCAACACGGAGCCAACATTCACTTGATGGTTTCAACCTTATTATATGTGATGGTGAAGTATTTTGCAGAAAAGTAATCTTAAAGGGTGACATTGAAGTATTTCAACACAGTTTTATTTGCAGTTTTATTTGCAAAGGAAAGAGAGAGAAAAAAATATTTAATAAAAATATAGAAAAGAGAAAAAAAGCTGAGGCATTTCAGGAAAAGGCGGCGGAGAGAGAAGAAAATGTGAAAATTCCCTCGCCACGTCAGATTGAAGTTAACTCTGTTTCTGTCCATTTAACGGAAGGGACTTGATTCATACAATTTTGGTAACTTTGGGACCGAATGTCTACATTTTTAAAACCCGGTACTAAACTGAAAATTACCCCTAAACATAGGGACCAAAAAAACATTTAAACCTATATGATTTGAAATTTTGTTATGCTTGTGAACAGTAACGACTATATTTTAACTATTGGTAAAGATTTTATTGATAGTCAACTGTATTAAATGCAAAATCAATTTGGTTGTTGTTGACTGCTACTATTTGACTTAATTGTTATAATTGTCTAATGACAGTCGACTTTATTAGTAGCACAGTTGACTACAGGAGCATTTAATTTATAGAAAACTATAAATAGACATGACTCAGTTGACCACAAATGACTTTGGAAATTCTAACACTTTCATTTTGATTTACATATTGTGATCTCTGATAATTTGCTCCAAGAACTCATCAAGAAGATCGTGGTGATTTATCTTTGAGGAGGTTCTTTGAAGGAGACGTGTATTGAGCTTACTGTTTGATCAGACTCTGCATAGCTGGTGTATTCTTGTTGATAAAGATTGCCTTTAATCTATTGGAGATTGGTTTTTCCTATTGTGATTACAGGGGATTGACTCGTGGAGTCTGTACACTTTGAGGATTGTTCAAAGTGGGTTTAAAGATTGCAGAAAATGGGATATCTTGCTCCAGATCTTTGTGTGTACTACCTATATTTTGGTTAGAGGGTTAGAGAGGTGTTTTATATTTCTGACGTGGAGGTCTCTATAAAAGCCTTATTGTAAAAACCTTGACCATTATAGTGCATTTGCTTTCGGATTGTGGAAGGACATTGGATGTAGGCATTGAGGCCGAACCAGTATAAAAATCTGCGTTTGAATTCTCTATCCTTACACTTTTACATTCAGTCGACTTACCTGTTTACGTAGTCTACTTTGTATTTCCGCTGCACTTAGAATTTTCACTCCTTGTGATTCAAGAAACTTTGTAAAGGTTTACACTTTGCGAAAAAGATTTTAAAAAGACTCTGATTTTGAAACCTCACCAATTCACCCCTCTCTTGGTGTTGAAACGAAGCCAACCTTTTTCCAACAATTGGCACCATAGCTGGTTTTCATAAAATATTTGAAAAACTAGTCAACTTCGTTTTTCTTTGAATCGACTATACTCCTGGGAATGACTTCCAATTTTTAAACTTTTGGTGAAGGTGCATCTACAAACAGACCACCTCTATTTGCTGATGAAAATTATCCTTTCTTGAATCCGTGGATAGAGGAATTTGGGATGCAACTTTAAATGGTCCTTTTGAGCCTACTCATATTGTTGATGGAAAAACTATTTTGAAAAATTTTTCTGAGTGGTCTCAAGAAGAGAACAGGCAAGCACAATATGATGTCAAAGCTAGAAATATCATTGCCTCTGCACTAACTATTGATGAATTTTTCAGGATATCTCAATGCAAATCTGCCAAGGAGATGTGGGATATCTTGGAAGTCATTCATGAAGGCACTGATGAAGTCAAGAGAGCAAGGAAGAATTCTTTGATTCAAGAGTATGAACTTTTCAGGATGATGGCTGATGAAACAATCTATGAAGTCCAGAAAAGTTGTGTTGTGAATGTTTATGTGTTGTGAATGATATTATCGGCAATGATCGTATAATGTGTTATACATGAACAAATGATGTTACAGATGGTGTTATGACTTGATAAATTTGAGAGATGACAGGGGATAAACTTGAAATTTTTAAAGTCATAGCGTTTGAATTTTAAAGATAATGTATTTAGAGTTATTTATTTTGTTCGTCATTTCTATTGGGCAAATGTTAAGGATTTTGAAAATAAGTTTTCGTATGATTAAGTTTTGAAATTTACCAGTTTTTAAATAACCTATGACACCCTGAAATTTGGGGCATTACATTTTGGTTTCAGAGCTAGGTTTTTGAAAAAAAAAATTGGTGCTTTTAGGGATTGAACTTGTCTAGCTTTAGTTGTGTACCTCTAAGGTGTGAAGTATTATATGCCCTGTAATGTGATTGTTGTGGTGTTTAGTTTTATTGTGAAACATTGAAGCTTATGGTATTTTGTTAGGTTGTTAATTGATGTTCTTGTAATGAGTATGGATCTGTTGCTTGGTTCTGTAGTGACAAGGTTTTAAGCACTAAAGTTATTTTTAGAAAGCATGTAATCACTTTTATGTTTAGGAGTTGAACAAATTGTAGAAACGTACGCCAAAATATGTGTGGTAGAATTGGTAAATGCATGTTGTTTTCTTTGATTCATGTTACATTGTAAATAATAGAATTTGGATTGTTTTTTTTTTTTGCTACATATTAGTAAATGGCAGTGTGCCTCGGGTTGCAAATCGTTGTTTGAAATATTGTTGGGATGAATGTAATGTTATAATGAAAGCATGATCAACCTACAATTAGGTGTTTAATCTTGTACCTGATTTCATGTCCATGAATTTGTTAAAAAATATAGATAACTATTAAGTGAGCATGTTTATGATTTAGGGATCTATATGTAAATTATTCTTGCATTGATTTAGTTTTATTGTGAATCTTTGAAGCTTGTTGTTTGCATGATGAGGATATATGTAAAGTTTTTCTTGCTATTTAAAGTTGTGAATAGATTATGGTTTTTGTTTTGTATGATGTAAGGTACATTAAGCAGTTTGTTGTGATGTTTTATTTTATCTGTTCGAAAATTGTTGTTGTTATGGTATCATGAAAATGTAAGTGTTTAAAGTTATGTAAATTTGAGAAAAATGACAAAGTTTTACATGGTGTTTGCTTCTTGGAGACTACAATTTAGGGACAAAAATTCTTTTAAGGGGGGTGAATGTAAGACCCAGGAAAAATAAGAACTTAAGGAATAAAGGTTTGTTAACACTTGAATATGTTTCTTTTAAGAGTTGTTATGTCTAATAAGGTGTTGTGTGTGAATATCTTTGTTAAACCATAACTATGTTATTTCTTTAATGTTATTATTAATAAAGTGCAACACATAATTGATATGTTGATAATTAAGTGACTAATGTGTGTGTGTGTGATATTACCAATGGGATGTGTTGGCAAAACTGTTGTCTGATTATATCATTGATTGTGCTTGGACTATATGTATGTGTATTCATTGTTTAAGGATGAATCTGTGGATAAAATACTTTGCACATTGCATATCTGTATGAATTAATTGATTACTATATTTGCATTATCTGTTATAATTCATCTGATATCAATGTATGCTTAACAGTGGGAAAACACCAAGTTTTAACCTATTAGATTATGTGGATAATCGATTAAAACTCATGGTTATGCCTGCACATGTTTACTGAGTGCACTAATGTGTTTTGAATGAAAAAATTTTCAAAGTTTGTTTAAGGGTGGAACTTAACTGATTACGTTAATTTCCTAATCGATTAAAATGTGTTTTATACGAAAACTTTTTTCTTGGAAAGCCATAACTGTAACAACAGTCATATTTTTAAATAATGTGGCTTATATGTTTTGGTTCACTTCTTAATCTATTAAATGCTGTGAAATGTAAATTTGTTAATGCTGAAGGAATTGTTTAACCGATTACATTATTTGCATAATCGATTAAAATGCGTCAAACATGAACAAGCTATAAATAGATACATTGCTCTCTGTATTCAACAACTTTATGATTCATATCTTTTATATCTGACTAGCTTGTTGAGATCTTAATTGCAGGAGTCCAAGAATCAAGAATACTACATTTAGCATAAATTCCAAAGGATTCTCGAAGAAAAGAGAAGGAAGAGTAATTTTGAAGATTAAGAAAGGCAGAGAAGGAAGATGGTCAGAATCGCGTTCTCCGATCAAGCTTTATTATACTCGACTCTTTAATTCCTTAATCGAATGGTTTTATATCTGTCTATTTCTGAATCATATTTTATTTGGTTTGTTACTCTGTTTTCCCTTATATGACCTTTGTTTTCTTGCAAAATTTGATGCAACATAATGAAAAGTGATATTTTAACATATATAATTTTTTTATATTTATTTTAAACTATTTTTTTATTTTTAAATTATAAAAGTTTATTCATTTAAAATTATTTTATTTTTATTAAATGTGTGAAATGAATAATAATATATGTCATGTTATTCTTACATGTTTGCTCTTCCTCAGAATTATGTTTATTTCAATGAAAAAATTTAAACAAAAATCAGAGAATGTTTACTTCAGAATAAAAATCAATAATACAAATAATAATAATAATAATAAATTATACAGTGATAATAAGGATCAGAAATTGAATATGTGCTTCATCTATTTCAATTCTTTATTCTTTTTTCTTTTGGACATTTTTATAGTCACACCTCTCTCAGCAGTTGGATCTGACCCAATCCAGCTTTAATTCTTGAATCCGATTTTGATGTCCACACCTCTCTGTAGTTAGGCTATATGGGCTTATAGGCTTAGACATTATCTGTTCCAGTTTTCTTTTCGAATTTTTGTTTATGTTTACATCTCTCCTTATTCTCTCTCTCTCTCCCTCGTGTCAAATATTGGATTTCCTTGATAACTAAAATTTTGGTTTTTATAAATTTTTATCTTATTAAGTCGTGATCTTACTTGATAAATATAATTTTTAAAAATTGATAATTCTCATGTGAAATATTAGATTTGTTTGATAATTAAATTCTTTTATCATATTGGACTTACTCGATATTCGTAATTTTAAAATTAATAATTACCATGAAAAATATTGAATTTGTTTGATGAGTAAAACTTTCTTTCAAAATCTCATATTTGTTTGATATAATTTTTAATAAAAATAATATTAATAAATCAATATTTCTTTAACTAATCGGTTTTTAAAAAGAGAACTACGTTATTCTAATTTTTCATTTTTTAAAATATTTAAGATCAAAGTGAATCGGTGCTGGGCCAAAATATAAAAATAAAAAATATTTTTTTTATCATTTCATATTTGTCTTGTTTTATTTGACTTTTTTGGAGAAAACAAATATTTTTTAAAAATTTATATTAATTTTACACACTTAATTAAAGGTAATCATTTTTCGATGGAGATTGTGGGTTGTTAATATTTTCTTCACATGTAACTGATTCTCGAACTTAAATTTGGTTATGCATCCTAATGCTACCCATCCATAAGCCAACCTCTTCTAACTCGGCCACAAACCAACCTCTTACTACTTGACTATAAATTGGTGTGTTATACTATATTGAGATGTTATACTTTAACTTAGCATTAGGGTTGGGCAAAGTTAACTTAAAAAACTTAAACTACTGTTTATCTGTACTTTTTTATACTTAAAAAATTGTAACTACTTTTACTAAAAACTGATTAAACTGGTTAATAGTTCAGTTTAAAAATACTAAACTTATTTTATATGCAGTACAGTTTACTGCAGTTTAAGTTTTCTTATTTGCTTTCTCAATCACGGACGTTAAGATTCAGTCTTTCAAACGAAGAATGTGTGATCCAAAATATGACCATTGTAAACGCTCCAACATCTGTTTCAGTTTAAACCATACACTAGACACTGTTTCCATCAACATAAGCGAAAGTACTTTGTTTCTTTCATTCAACAATCATTATTCAACTTCAACCATGAACAAGCCTCCATTGCCCAGATCTCCGTCGCGTCTTCAACTGCCGCAAGCTCTCCACTCATCAAAATCTCTCTTTCTTCAAACCCCACCAGGTCTTTCGTCTCATCTTTTAAGCCCTGAATATTTTCTTTATTTCTCATCTTATTCACCTTTCTTACGTGTTTGATTTGAAGCAGGTTCTTTGACGAAATCTCAGAAGCCTGCTCTCTCTCAAATATGCAACCGGAGTACCATCTTATTTTTGCCACTTGACAGTAAGATAACAGTGTCTTTGTTGTTTAACAGTAAGAGATCAGAGATCAAGCGTATTTGAAATAGTTAACTGAACTATTGCAGTTTTATTGAACTAAAAATAAGTTCAATTTTTTTAAACCATTTTTTAGTTCAGTTTAGTTTAATTTAACTATTTTATAGTTAACTATAATTATTTATAGTTAAATGCAGTGCAATATTCTTTGCCCACCCTTACTTAGCATAATCTAGATCAAAGGTAAATGTGCCACAAGCCTCTAAGAGAGTTGAAATTAAATGCTTGATACTTATAACACATGAAAGAGGTATCTAGCATAACTCTCAAAAACAAAACAAGTCAAGACGATGTCTGACTAAGTAGACTAAAAGATTTAAAAAGATTAAAAAATAAAAGGCTTGAAACAAGCTAAATGTTATCTGACTAAGAAGAGACAAAACCAAAAGAAACGTTTACTTGATTAAACGATACCACGCGTTTAAACAATACTTCGTCCAACGATGAAGACTTTTTATACAATGCTTGGTATCTTTGGAAAAGAAGTTAATTGTAAAACGCTACATTTCCAAGTGTAGACAACATTTTCAAATTCACTTTTAGATAAAAATTTTGAGATAATGTAATTTCTTTTGGATTAATTATTTGAAGGTTTTGAACATGATTTTTTTTGTAGTATGCGTCATATTGTTTAATTTGTGCGTTAGATTAATATAGTTTATATTATTTTCATTTTTTATGATGGTATCAGAGGTTAAGGTTTTAAAAATAATGAACGTTTTATACTTACTCGTGGCATCCTGAAATGGGGTGTTATAGAAGAAATGTTGACCCTTCTATTTGTGGCCTATCATGAAGTGCAAGATGACCTCTTAACTTGTGAATAACTTGTTTCCAGCATTACCTAAAGATGATGCAGTATTTATATAATACTTATTAGAGGCAAAAGATTTTGTCCAAGGAAATAACTTTTATTTGCAGGTGTAAACAACATTGCTCTTTGAAGTTTTAACAAGTGCAGCATAACCTAACATGCTTCAAGTTTTGATGTGTGAGATGAATGTAGGGTAGAAGAAATAAAATTAAGTAGTCTAGATTGATAAGATGCTTATAACTTAGGATCTTTTCCTTCCAAATACTTGATCATTTCCTTCAAAAAATTTACTGGCAAAAGCACTGACGGGGCCATCAAGATCTAAAAAAAGAGCTAGTAAGTCTCCGTTAGATTTCGCTAAACTTTTTTTGCGGTTGAATAATTTCTGCCTAATGGTACTTCCTATCTTGGTCCACCAAGTTGAGATAATTTCAACTTATCTTACAAATTATGAAACATATTTATTAATCTTAATTGAATAAGATAAAACAACGTCTCTTACAGTAATAACTAAGATGTCTACACAAGAGACAACACCTTAACACAAGTTCTCCAAATCAGATTTTATGTTATTTATCACATCCAAACCTCTAAAAGAGCTAGCATTTGGAAATGAATTATTTTTCCCATTGAAAGTATCCATGTCGTCTAACAAAACACTTATTCATCGCATCCTTGTAATACAAAAATAGGTGAATGTTAATTGATTTTCTTATGAACACACTAATTGCTCATTTTTCATTTTCATTGTCCTAAAATAATAACGTAGTTTGAGAAGACATTGCAAGACACTGCTTCTCTAGCCTCTATGGTACTCAACTTTTCAATCCTCAATAGTGCTTGACTCCTTTAGCCTCAATGTATTTCAACTTCTACAAATGTGCATCAATTCTAGGCCTCAACGACAAGAAAGGTACATGTCACCCATTAAGGAGATTCTTATGCAACCTTCAATACAGATCAATTTCGCCTACCTAGGAAGTCCTTGTTGAACCTTCAATGTAGTTCCATATTGCCTACCCAAACGATCTTGGTTGAACCTTCCATTCAATTTTGTTTTCTTATGGTTTACAACCCGAAATATACTAGGTTGTTGTAGTATAATAAGTGTCGTATTCATAGGGATTTGGCAAAAAGTACAATGTGTTAACTATCTTGATCTCTTATGAAGTAGTAATCAGGTTTAGAATGTCTTCAAAACATATTTATATTGGTGAAAAAGTAATAAAATAAGTTGGAAAACAATTTGGTTTACTAAATTAGTGACTTTTCGATGGTTGAAACTATGTTGGAGTTCAACTTCACAACTTTTCCCTTGCATCAAATCTACCTTCAACTATTGAGCTGCAATTTATTAAGTCCTAGGAATTCGCTTAGGTGTAACTCCAGGTCCATTCTTAGCACCTAAAGCCTAGGATGACCACCCTTCACCTACATTAAGATCAAGACTCTATCTCCAACTGGGCACCCTACATATATTCCTTGCATCTAGTAGCCCCTAAGATAACTGGTTGGACTCGAACTTAAGACTGGTTCCCTTGATTCTTAAGCCAGTGAAGTAGGACGAATGGCCAATTCACCCAAAGTTAAGCATATGTTAAGACAAAATCGTCTAAAGAATAGACCACCTAAGCAACTCAGATTTTGAAGTTTAACAAAAGCATCAGACGAAATATCATTGTGTATGAAAAGTTGTTTTAAAGAAATAATGCCTAAGAGAAAAATATTTTGTAACATCTGCTTTAGACAAATCAAGCTTATGAACAACGTTTTCTAGACTAAATTGTTTGATGAACTAAGTTTGTGAACAACGTCTAGCATCTCTTTTTTTAAATCATCTAATAGACAATATGAGTAACAAACTAGCATTTTATGAACATAAAATTCTATCTCTTTTATAACATTGAAGCTAAAAGAAAGTTTTATTCAATACAGTGCCTAACTTAAGCAAAGTGTCGTATTATATACATCGTCTAATGTATGACCATTAAACGTTGCACTCATAAATAGTCTTTGATAAAGCATCTAATGTTTTATACCATCTAATAATAAAATATATGTATACGTCTAATGTTTTATACCATCTAGATACTACACCAGCTATTTCTCCAAAACATTTTGAATATTTTCTCCAATTTCATTTGTCATTATTTTTGTTCATCATCACTATGTGATGAACTCTCTTCATTGAATCACCGAATGATTTTTGTTTGTATCTTGAGGTGACTTCTGATGCGATGATAACCCTCGCTTGGGAATAATTTTGAAAAAGAATTTATTTTTGGCTCAATGAGGATAGCAATAAGTATTTTTTTTTAGATAAAGAAAGATGATCACACATCATTTCAAATTTTGATGGTTTTATTTTCAAAAGATTAAATTTGCGAAATAACTCGGTGACTATGACATGGTTCGCCTTTCTTTTTCTTTTCCATTTTATTTTTTTAGACCACCCTTTCGGATTTTTAATCTAATGAAAACTTTTGAAAATAATTTTTATTTGTACTCATGAATTTAGGAATTATCAAACTAGCACAAACGAGAATAACCTTGGCAAGATAAATCTGCCCAGATGTAAAAGTTTGTGTTTATTACTTTGGATAGTATCACTATTTTTTAAGGTGAATCTTTATTTTTAGAGAGTGAAAAGTAAAGATTTTCAAAACAAGAATACAAATGTCTTGAAAGAAATATCAAGTTGTTATTCTTGATGAAGCGTTTGGACGTCACAATAGATTTCATCCAAAGAGCAAATATTACATACTTTGACTTCCTCCAAAATATTGCAAACTCAATGAAATTTTACATATTTACTCAATAAATTTAGACCCAAAACCTATTGAAGGAAAATAAAAAAATGTCACTTAACAAATGTAAATTCACTCAGCCATTTGAAAAATAAAATAAAAAAAATATTTTCCTTTCCAAAATCCGAGAAGTATGTAAAGAAAACAAATTGTATTTCCATTTTATAGGTTTGGGCGTTACGTATGTGTATATTGCTATATATCATGTAAGTAATAAATAATATACATATATTATGTAATTATACAGGGGTGTATTAATGTGTTGTATATCATATGAAAATAGTTTTTTTTTTAATAACTTCACCTTCACATTTACGTGCTTTTATTGGGATTTGCAATGATCCTATCTAGTCCAAGACAAATAATTTAAGAGTGGTTACAACAAGACTAACCAATTGAAAACGATTTTATATGTAGTCTTCTACAATATACATTATAAATTTGATCTTCATAAATTTTATAAATAATAATATAATATACATTAACATTATAATATATTGTTTCTATTTAGTCCAATAAATAACTAAAGAGTTCATTAATCCTTTTTTAAAATAAACTTATTAAAAAAATCCACATATTATAATTATTCTTTATAATTTGGTATTATAATTATTATTTATAATAAAACATTTATTCTGTTATTCCTTATTTAAGTAAGTATTATTTCAAGAATATATGACATTACAACATAAGTTTAAAGTTCATGTTGATTAATATTATACAAAGAATACTCACTCAATAAATTAATCAATTATTCTTAAAAACTTTGATGTGTGCATTTTCGACACACTTCATTGTCACTTTCTCTTGAGCTTGACAATGGAACCCTAAAATGCAAAGGAAGAAGAAGAAAAGTAACAGCGCTGAAACCCTATCAGCATCTCATTAACTGGGGAAGAAAACAGAACAAAAATGGAAACAGACATATAACCAATGCTTAATTACCATCAATTGATGATGAAAATCCTTCAATTTTCAAAAATCATTGATTATAAAAATTTTAAAAAAAATCACATTGAAAACAGTTTTTGTTTAAATAATATATTTTACAACATTAAATACTTTTAGGTTGAAGTGTGTGATATTAAAATAATGTGGCATAAAGATTAGAAGATATATTAGTCCCTAAAGTACTCTTAAATGAAATATAAATGTAAATTAACCTTAAATTATGTCTTAGCATGGTTGTCAGAATCTGTCTAAATTATTAAAATAATTATTTAAAAACTGGATTTAACTACTAATTCTTTTATTAATAAATATTAATGGTTAGTATTTTGTTAATAACCGTGAGAATTGAATTATTATTTTACTGATTTAACAAACTTGTGGTAAAGACGATGCTAACCAGTAATATTATAAAATATAAAAAAATAAAGATAAAGAAAGAAAAATGAAAGACTTTAATAATTGGAATATTAGTTTGGAGAAAATGTTTTTTTAACAATTTTTTTTATAATTTTTTAACAATGTTTATATGATATATGGACCAATAAAAAATAATGATACATAGTCTATTGATAAAAAATTGTTAAAATATAATAATTTTTTTTGTTACAGTTTGATAGTTAAATTTAAGAAATAACTTATTTGGATTAACTTAAATGGAAGTTATTTTGGTATTTAGTGAAATACGTAAACTACTGATTACATGAATTTTGAGATATTTCTATGAAAATTAATAACCATTATATATATATATATATATATATATATATATATATATATATGATAATTGTGATTACAGTGTTTTACTTTCAATAGTTCAAAACAAAAATTACGTTTATAAATTTTAACTTTATTATACTGCATAAATAGTTAATTTGGTTCCTGAAATGCCTCTCTTACATTATTATTTTAAACTTAGAAAAAATCTTAAATATAAATTCTTAAATATTTTATTAGAGCTTCATTTAAGTCCTCGAAATTATTTTCTTTTTTTTTCATATTTTTCCTATTTAAGGATTTGAGTGGTAATAATGACAAATCATAAAGAACAAAATGAAATAAAAAACACAAATAATATTTTTAAAAACATTAAAGATATATTTAAGTTTTTTTCTTAGTTTAAAAAGAAATCCACCAACTGTATGGAAATTTACTAATTGAATTTATTATTTAATATAAAAAAATAAGAAGTTTTGATACCCAAGATTCGTGCTTATTTTGTAAGGTTATTTATTATCAAGATAAAAAAAGTTTCCTCAAAAATTAAAGTGAGAATATTCTTGTAATAAAAGATTCGGATAATTAATAGAAAGTTAGAAACATATGTCAAGAATATTGTGAACAAAGAGTATATGCTTTCTTTTTCCTTTGTCCACTGTCATCAAGATTGTTAATTCATATATAATAAAGTTCAAATGATAAACAGAAACTATATTAATTTAAATAAATACTTTTAACAAATTATTATTTTTTATAATGCAGACATAAATAATAACTAAGCTTGTAAATATACATTATATTTAGATCTTTTATTATTATTTGAAATAGTTGAACGTTTATGATCCTTTGATATGCTACTTTTACTTTTTAGTTAATATTTCTTATTATAATTATTCTTTAGTTAAGGAGAGCAAAAATGCCCAAATAAATTACAATCAACCATGGGAAGTAAGCCCCATTTTTTTCCTTTCTAAAAAAATAGAATACAAATAAATGACAATCTTAAAAATATATCAAAAAGTATGTCTCCAAAAGAATATATAAACATCTTGTCGATTTTTCTTTTTTAACAAATGTGACCCTACAATAAGTTCACATTTTATAAAAAAAAAAAGGTAAATAAAAGAAGGAAACATCAGTTTCAAAAAAAAACAACTTTTTAATTTCATTTTTTTCTCAAAATCATGTATTTTGAAATTATTTTACTAAATTTAATTACTGTATCTTTTATGTAACCAAAAAGTTAATTAAACTCAAATTTCAAGATAAATACACTCTAAATAATTCAACAAGATCCAAAACTAATTTTGTTTAGAGAGAAACATAACTAGTCAAAGTTAGTTTAACTATAACATATTACAATCCGCATAACAATTTTTAACTATAAACCAATTATCTAAATAAAAAAATATGATGGGATTCCTACATATGGTATTCACTAATTTTATTTTATCAAAATTACCTTTAACAATAAATTTTTTCTTTTAACGTAAAATACATAACTTCTAATAACCTCTTTTGATGTTTCATTCAATATTTATTTTCTAATATACCTCACATCAAGCATATAAAACCTAAAACATTTCTAAAGTTATTTATATAACTTTTTAATTATTGGTAGAAATGAACTTTAAGTTTAACTCAATCCCACAAAATCAGTTTGTAAAATAAGGTTTGCATTCATTTATATACATTGAATTGATTAAACTTTGCATCCATTTTATATACACTGAATTGACCTTATTTCTAATCAACGTGAAATTTCCAACAAACTCCTTATGTCGAGATATATATATCTCGAACACGTCGAGATATATACATCTCGAGTGTGGATTAGACATTTAATGAATAAAACTACTTTTAAAAGTCCAATCCTATTATTATTATGTAAGGTAAGAATAATTTTACTATTATAATAATTGATTATGAATTAAATAATGCAGTAATTAGTGATAAAATGAAGCAAGGTTTTTGAGGGATGAAATGTTAACTCTTTCAGGTGTCTCCACATTCCTTGGCTGAACTGAAAACACCTCACATGCTTACTTAACATACACTTCTTTCCTTTTCTCACTTCCTAACACATCACCTGCACCAACTTTGGTGGGTCCCACACCCTTACTAAATCAGATTTCAATATTATTGTTGGAACATAACATAAAATATCTATTTATGGTGAAAGTTCAAGTTTAAGTGTAAATTGCTTATTAAACAAAAATAGAAAGTTAAAGAATATTATAAATAATAAAATATATACATTTGTTTTCTTAAGATATTTTTTAAAACTGATGTTAAGTTTATATATATATATATATATATATATATATATATTTGACTTAAGTTTATTAGTATTGAATTTTTTTATAAATATCCTAAAAGACTCGTTAATGATATTATAATAATGATTTCTTTTGGTATTTGACTTAGACAAATAATATTCCTTATATATTGAATCTCTCTAATAAATATTTCAACATCATACATTATTAATATATTATTAAGTTTAAAACAGGAATCTCTTAAAATATTTTACATTGTTTAAAAATAAGACAAGTTTATAGTATATAAATAGATGTAAACATTATCTTAAGTTGATTTTGTAGAATTGAGTTAGATCTAAATTTTATTTTTTAATATGATATCAAAGTCATAAAATTATAATTTATTATAACAAGATTTTCTATTATCATCGTTATTAGACAATTTATTAATATCTAATTTCATACTCAGTATTTATATACCTTAGCATGAGAGGTGTTATATAACATAAGAATGTAGATATAATTGTAAATTTTTCAATAAATAAGAATTTTAAATATATAAAATATATCATCATTATATTTTTAATATGTTATATTTTACATTATCATAACTATTTAATGATACATAAATATGTTAAATTATTCGTATTTCTTTAAGAGATATTAAAATTCAATTTAGAAGCTAAGATTATATTAAAATGGATAAGAAATAAAAAAAAAAACATAAAATGCTTATGCTAAAAAGTTTCCTGAAAATACTTGCATTGAATAGTTTTTCTTTGTGAGCTTCATCTTATATGAATTGCTCGACAAAAAATCATGAACGTCATCTCTCAGAAATATTAATTGTCTCTTTAAAATGGTTTTTCCTAAATTATGAACCTCAACTTCATGTCTTCTCTTTATTTGGAGGTTTTTGCCTTTTTCATAAATTATTGAACAACGTTATCATATACACTATTTTCCCTCAAAATTTTAGTATATTATAGTTTCATGATCTATCTAAAAACTACCTATTTTTTTAATATTGAAATGAAATTTTAAAGCCTAAAGTTTTAAACACGATTATAATTAATTTTCTCCCCACCCCCTTATTAAATAAGTAATCTTAATTAAAAAATGGTTACTTTGTAATGAAGATTTGAGCCTGTTTAAAATGGAAAATTTATGGTGCGACATTTGAGAGAGATGACACTGAAGGGCACGTGGACGTGTCTATTTTCACATGAAACTGATTTGTGAAGATAGCACAACCATGTTCAATGATATTGCAAGAAAAAAAAAGTTTATTAATTGATTTTATCGTGATAACAAAAGAAATGTAAATATAAATATATTTTAGTAGGCTATATATTTTTTAACAAATTTAATTTTAATGGTAAGCTTTGAAATTAGGATTTTATTTCTATTAAAATAAATAATGCTTTGGAAATGATATTTTAAACAAAACTATCATTGAAAAAAAATTAATAAAAAATAAAAATAGGTTTCTTAACAAAAATTAATTATTCAGAAAATTGGACATTATTTCCTATATTAATATCATTACCACGAAATATTTTTCAAGTCCTTATCGAATAACATCTTTCTTCTCTCGAATACCATTTAGATTTAAATAAGTGAATGGAATTAAATTTATATGTTTTTATGCTATTCAAACAGAGGACACCATCCATAATAACTCAAGATATGTCAAGTTGAATAATGGAGAATACAGCATATGCATTATTACTCTGCAAACAAAAGAATATGTATTATGTAAGAAGTTGATTGATTTATTTTTCGGCAAAAATAATTTTAACAAGTGATGTTGAAATACAAAATTAATGAAAAAAAATCATTTCTATGAATAATAGTTTAAAAAATATAAATAGAATATATTTTTCAAATAAGTTCATACTAGACATAGTTACCATTACAAGAAAATTTTATAAAAAAAAATTATAAAAAACAATAGGGACCAACCAAATTATAATAAAATTACATCTTTATAGGAAAAAAATAATATAAAAAAACACGGTGTTTTCCTTTATGAAAAATCATTTCATACTTTTGAATTTCATATACCAAGAAAAAGACAAAATCTTCAACACATTACAAAACCTATCATTCCTCTTACATTACAAAAGACCTTCAATTTTTAGAAATTTTTTTTCAAAAAGATTTAGTATTAGTTTTTTTTTTTCTATATCCTTACCAGATTTCCTTGTAGTTTGAACTAATTCACCATTCTCTTTAGTATTAGAATCTTTTCTCTCATCAAACATATTAGTTCATTTAGAAATTATTTTTAATTCCTCCACAAGATGAACCTATGTAGATGTCAAAGGATTTGGAAGTATCGCTAAACTATTATGATTTGAATCTAATTGTTGTAAACCCCACAAACTATTGACAATAGGAGTGATGTATTCCAAAGGAGGCATACCGGCCAAGGAATCAGATTCCACTAACACACCACCATCAAAATGCTTAACAAGAGAATATTCATTCACAACACATATTTTCATTATTATGCCTCATTGGGTTATGTTGTGATTGAGCAACAAGTTGTACCACAATAGGTTACACCATAAAAGACTGAACCAAATACTCCATTGCATACTCCACTGCAGGCTCCACCACATGCTTCAAAACAAGTTCCACCAAAGGCTCCACAAGCTAAAAAGCCTTTAGCCCCATCTTGTTCATCAACCACTTTAGGATGATAATGTTGTAGTATTTTTATGCCAATTGTTTTCTATCCACTAGAAATAACATTGACATCATGTTGTAATTGCCTACTATTAATCATGACATATTATTTTACAATTTGAGCAAAATAGAAGCAATTTATCATATTTTACATCAACAATAAGTGCAAATTTTGATCTTTCCACCAAAATTTGATTAGGTAAATAAAATAATAAATTAACATTAACCAAGACACGTGCAAATAAGTCTCGAGACTTATTCTTTGTATAATAATCTAAAGATAAAGGTGTACCAATTCCACATGCTATTAAGAAAATTGCTTTTGGATACTAATACCTTGAAGAAAAACCATGAATTTGAATCCAACATTGAGTTTTCGTGAGTTTCATGGAAGTCAAGCCAAAATCTTTTGTCCAAGAAAAAACACAAAGAATTTTAGGAGATAAATTCTAAGTTCCAATAGCCAAAACCATTCACATGTCTTTTAAAGAAGAAAAATACACTTCATAGAATCCTTTTACAAGTGGAATTCCCTTATTGACTTAAATGCTTCTAAGCCACATCAAGTTTTTTACAAAGGTCTATATGTGTAAGCGATTCATCCCATTTCGTTAATGAAATAAGCTCATGCAAACAGTTATTGCACTCCTCAATACAAGTAGATAAAATTCTTTAGAAATATGCACAAAGACCACATCTCCATATATATGAGGAGAAAGTAATTAGGACAAAGGAATACCACAGGCATTATTAGGGACCTGAGCAAATGTACACTTTTATGTCCATACATTTGAAAAAGATTTAGAGAAAGATAATTTTCTATGATCTTAATCCTGTAAGCAACCCCAAGGAATATGAAATCCCAAAGAAGAATGAGCATTTCACATTGCACATCGTTCCAAATTTGCACTAAAGATGCCAAATTTGCACCTCGTTCCAACAATATAGGTGAACACCATCATGAATGAGCATTTCACATTGCACATCTACAAGCCATCATCGACTTCGGCACATAAATATTTTCATCACATTCAAAATTTATTTTTCTTTTAAATGGTAAGTTGTGCTTAGAGAAATTGTTTCTAAAATTGTGTATATAAAATGTGTATTTAAAATAATAGAAAGTTAATTTTTTTATTTAAAATGTTTGAAAACTTTTTCAAAGACTCATCTTGATAAACACAACCAAAAAAGATTTAAACTTGTCTATATTGAGATATGTGTTTGATCCACATATACTATTAAAAAGATTTTTTAAAGATCATATTTTTATAAAACTTTTCTCTTTTAGTTGTAAATAAATAACATGCAATAAAAAAAATGAGATAAAAAAATTAAGCATGTTATTCTTACATTGATTTGTTTGAAACACACAGACTACCTCTATTTGTTGATGAACCTTACCAAATTTTTATTAACATCTATTGTTGTACAAGTATTATTTGCACTCGACTAGTTTTGGTTAAACTATAAGTATTGTTTTAAGACAACCAGTTCTGATTAAGCTTAAAGTATTATTTGTACACAATCACTTTTGCTTAAACTATAAATATTGTTTAGACACAATCATTATTTACTAAACACAAGAATTGCTTAGACCTAAGCATTATTAGCTGAAACACCTTGATAAATAAAGATTGTTATCTAAAATATAACATTTTTCACTAATGTAAGCTATTATTGTAAGATAAAAGTATTATTTTGACCCAACCATTATTGGCTAAAGTACAAGTATTTTTTGGGGACAACTTCTTATGGCTAAAATATATGTATTATTTCCTCACAACCACTTTTAGCTAAACTATGAGAATTATTTTGACACAATCACTTCCAACTAACCATAAGTATTGTTTAGACCAAGTCATTCCTAACTAAGATTATGATAACACACTACGAATATAGCATAAGAACTAAAAATGATAAAATTTTCCAAGTTCGAATTGGAACTAGGAGGAATCACATGGGAGCAAGACCTGGGTGAACTTTGAAATAAACATAAAGACAATTATCAAGAGGTTGATCTTATATTTATAAACAAGAAGCCATACATGAACACAATGATCTAAGTGATGTGAGACTTGGCAGAAGAAATGTGTACAAAAATATTTACATGAAATAAAATAGATAATAGATAGTAATATGTATTTAAATTATTAATGTTATATTAAAATATTATGATAGCTTGTTTGGTTAGAAATCTTGTGTTAGAGGGTTAGGTACTAAGTTCAAGTCTTACCTATAATGTGTTGATTTATGTTTATTTTCTTAGTTATGTGTAGAAATGTGGAGAGTAGTATTAAATCTTATAAAAATGGTAAGTCAAAGAGATGCGGTAACTTAGATGGTAGGAGCTTGTGATGACAGGAAGGTCATGTGTATTTTATACAACGTATTTTATGGAAATTTTTTTGAAAGAAGTTTGGAATCTTAATTTGGTGAGCCACGAGCCACAAGAAGAGTGGATTCTAGGACTTATGTTAAATACTCTAAGGTAGAAAATTTAGAACGAAACATTTAAGGACTCATAATGACAATAATTAGAGATCAATTAGAACTAATATATATATATATATATATATATATATATATATATATATATAATATGTGTGTGTGTATATATATATATAGTTATAGTTATAGTATGGGCATTGTTGCTTTCTTGTTCATGAATCATGGGTATATGCTTTTTCCTTCCAAAACTAGGTTGTACTAGTTTAATGGCTGACAACAGGTATGTTGTGTGTTATTTTTTATGTGTTTTATATTATATTAATCATGCACCGAATTTTTATTATCATAATTTCCATGTGATGGGTTGTTTATTTGTTGGCTAGGATTCATATAATTGATATTGTGCCATCATGCATGAAATTCCATGTTAATTGAGTACAAGTCGTGTAGTTCCATTATACTAGTACAAAATTGTGTTGCTACATCTAGCTTCTATGATAATTACACATAGTAATCATGTAGAGTTAAGGGTGCATGTTATATATTACATGATGCATTGCGTGATGTTGTAATGAGGTTTAAGTCATATGTCAAGTTGTCTACAAGAGACTATATTATTCATAGAGTATGTCGAGCTCTTTAAGGTTGCTATATGAGGTTGTTAGGTTCATCCGGGTAGATTAGTTCTATAGAAGGTTTATCTTACATTATCAGTTGTTCCTATATATAGTCAAGTTATGTATGAGTGATATCATGTTGTGTCAGGGTTTGAATGGGTTATTAAAACATGTTTTTTAGGGTTACCGGGTTGCTTAAATAGGATATCATGTTGCTTGGTGCCAGGCCAGGTTGTTCTGTGAATTAACATGAGGTGTTTTGTATGTGTTCAGCTACTAAGTGTGGTTAATTTGATTATTATAATAATTCCCATGCATTGTCGGTTTGATATGGGTGAATTTGGGTACGTTTCTAGTATGGTCCATCAGTGTTTTGGGGTTTCTAGGTTCCATGAGTAATTGTTGAGCTATTTTTTATGCTTTTTTGGTTTCACGAGTGAATGTCGAGCTGTTTTGAATAAGTGTCGAGTTGTTTGGAGTGAATGTCGACTTGTGTGGTTTGTTGTGGTGTTACTCAAACTTGTGGTTTTATGTATAAGGTGTTGTGGTTGATGTCCATGATGATTATGTGGTATGCCATGTTGTTGTCTTGATTGCAATGTAATTATGGATTTTGTGTCTTTTTACGTACTTATTGGTGGATGGATTGAGAAAGTCCTACTTTGGTGATTAAACCCTATTTTGGAGCGGTAAGAGCATATAATTTACTTGATAATTATGTATTGTGATATGTAGTTGTTATGACATTATTCTGTTAGCTCACCGTTGTTTTTTTTGTGTTTGTGCGATAATCATATAACTCGTGTTGTTATACGAGAGATGATGATTTTACATATATTCTAGTTGATGAGTAAAACAACGAGTTTATGGCTAAATATTTAAAGCAAAAGATAAAATGATTTGTTAATTATAATTTGAAGGCTTTATTTCATTTTAAAATATTTTCTAAAAAATAAGATTTAGTGAATAACTATTCAATTTGAAAAAATATTATTAGATATTGTTAAAGATATACTAAGATACTTTTTATATATTATGAGATATTTTTATATATTATTATTAGATAATAATAAGTGAGAATAAAATATTGTTTTTCATTTAGAAATATTAGATTATAAATATAAGAGAACAAGGTTTAAGGGGGAGAGTTTTAAGAGAAACAACGACAAGTCAAGAAAGAAGGAAGAAAGTTTTGAAGGTTGCATTTTTATGGAAAGAAGGAAGAAGTGAAAAGTAAGATATGGGAGGAACTTATATTCTTGTTTCTTGTTTTCTATCCTTCCTTCTTGTTTGTTTGTGATTTTAGCATGGTATGTTCGTTTAGCTGATCGTCGTTTAAATATTTGTGCAGATTTGGATTAATGAGAATAGGAAAGTTAGTGCAGCAGATTATAAGTTGATAGCAATAGGATACTTTCACAACCTCATGTGCACAAGACCGACAATGGAAATGGAATGGTGAATCAGATAAAGAGAATTGAGCCCAGAAGCTAGGAAGGACCAAAGTTATCTAGAAGCAACAAGTTGAGCACGTGATTTTCCTACAAGATGACTAGGACCGTAGTAGTGTGAGTGTTTTGTAATTCTTTTGTATTTGTCTGATTAATTTGATTTGTAATAGGCTGAAGCCTAGCTTTATGTTTGGTTTCATTCTTAATTTGTAAAAGGCCATTAAAAGTCCAAGTGCTTTGGAAGAGTCCTTGGTGCTCTTTTAACTCTTAACAACTTTTCTTGTTTGATTTAAATTTGGCATAGCTAGACGCGGGGGGGGGAGGGGGGGGGGGGTGAGGGGGTGTCTTGTTAGTCAAAGCTACAAGCCTCACCATAAAAGTAGAATTTGATATTGTTTGAATTTTTATTTCACTTTTAGGGGTGATCTAGGCTAAAAGGGATTAAACTCTAAGCCTTATCACATTAGAGTCCGAAATTACGAGTTTAGTCTTTCAATTGTCTTTAAATGTTTTTTTTTTCATAGTGTCATGTAATTTGTTTTTTTATAGAGTCATATACTTTGTTTCTAAAGGTAATTTTAGTTTAAGGGGTAATTATTTAGTAACCTAAGACATTTCTATCAAGGCAAGACTTGGTACTTTTAGCAGCCTCTTCGGCTCACCTCTCTTACTTGGGACTTGTCTAAGTGTGAAGCTTGTAAGAAAACTTTTAAGAACAAAGGATGTCAAGTCATAGGTCCTCTAGAGTTAGTAATTTTGATAAGTCAATTACTTTTAAAGACATTAAAAAAAACTTGAAAAAGCTAGAATACATTGTACATTTGATGAATTTGATAGGATTATGGATGATTTGTATAATCAAGCTAAGAGAAAAATTCCATTTTTTGGTAAGGACATTAGTGCATTAACATACTTAGCTTGGGAAAATAAAATTGATGAAATGCATCAATTCATTGCTATAAAAAGTGAATTTGAATCCTATGGTTCAATTTTCCATTCTAGAAGTAGTGAATGTTATGTTCTTAGTTTATACACTTCTAGATTTGAAGAGCATGCAAGAAAGTGATGGATGAAAGCCAATATAGTGCTAATAAAGGTAGAAAATCCTTTATTCATGATTGGTATGAATTAAAATCTTGCATGAGAAGAAAGTTTGTGCCCTCTTTAATTAAAACAAATCTAGAACTAATGAGAGATAGTATTCAAGAGGGAAAAACATCTCTTAAGAGTTTAGATTATCATTATTTCCTTCGTAGGGAAGTAGAATTTCGAGTGAGACTTAAGGAGCTTATGGATAAGCAAAGAGAAAGAGAGATTGAGAGTAAAGAAGAGGAAGAAAGAAGAGAGAAAGAGAGAAAAGAAGAAGAAGAGAGTAGAGGAAAAGAAAAGAGAAGAGAAGAAGAAAAGAAGAGAGAAGAGCAAGAAAGGGAAAATAGAGAAAATGAGAAATTGCTACTGATGGCAACTTTTACTCCTACAATAACCATGGAATCCAAATTTAAAAGGGAAGGTTCCCAATCCTTTAATTCTTTTCCAATCATTTTTAAATCTTCAAATGTCAACTTCTCTTTTAAGAAAATTGTCATTCTTGTTTCTATGCAAAGTTTTTCAAAATATGGCAATTCAACTCTTGAATTAATGTTATCCTTATGAAAACAAGTAACTCAAGACAAAAGTAAAATAACTTGTGAATTTGGACTTCTAAATCTTCTCAAAACTATAAAACAAAAATATAAGAAGTCCTTATTCTAGATTTACTTTCATAGAAAATTCCTTTGTTGGAAAATTATTAAGTGGAGATATATTTGATGTGTATTGCATATTCATGTTTTATCTAGGAGGAAGTAAAGTTGATATAAAGGAATAAGGCCATTACAAGATGGCCAACTCCCAAGACTGTGAGGAGCTTCTTCATAATAAAGAAGATTGTTATATTTTAAGACAAATCTTTTTGTAAAAGGGAGGGAATGATGGAATATTGCCTGATAAACCTTCCTTAGTGTCTTCTACTTGCATACTTTTACGTTTTATTGTATACGTTTCTTAGCTTGCAAGGAGCATGGGTTATTATAACTACCCAACTCCATTCTTGTATTTTCACTTTTGAGAATAATGATAATTGAATTTTTTGACAACCAGAAATAATTCTCCCTTGAAAGTCAGCAAGAGAATCCTAGGGATCCTCCTCTAGCCACCTTGCACACACCTCCATTTTCATTTTCCATTAATTCTCCATTATGCTTCATCATTATTTCTCTCTCTTTCACGACGTACTGTTCACAAATCCTTGTCAACTTTTTTTGCGCACATCAGCGTAGCCACATCTTAACATTCCTTAGCCACACGTAAGTCTTCAACGCCACATATTCATTCACTCCTCTCACGAAAGCATTTCAAATCTCTTTTCATTTTTCATTCACTGCCTCGAGACTTCGACATCTTCTCTCGAGAGTTTATCCATTTTCAAATCTTTTCTTTATCACAGCAACACCAAAAAACATTGTTGCAAAACTTCCACTGCCTCACGAGTCTTCAACCTTCGCATCTAGGGTTTTCACCTTCATTTTCAAAGAATCCATCTCGAATCACATCTTCAACAACATCTCGCATCTTCATTTTCTCTAACTCGAGCATCAAACCCTAGCATTTAAGTCTCTCAGTGCCTCATTTATCTTCTTTCAAGCTGCTTACACAGAACATCTTCTTCATCCTAGGGTTTGTTCTCCCTCTTCGTCTATTCCTTCCATTTTGACCGATTAAACCTAATTTTCCACCAATTAAAAGCCTTTGAACTGTTTAATTCTTCGTTTCTACAATTTAATCGGTCCAGTTAGAGTTCCTTCTAGATTTTAGGGTTTTTCATCGTTCGTTTTCGATTTCGCGTTCTCTCTCGAGTTCTCGTCCATTTCCGCTACATTATTATTCATCAAAGGAAGCTTAAAGGAGGTATAAATTGTGTTTGTGTCGTTACAATCACTTTTTCCTCGGGCCTTCTTCCATAATCAATGACCATTTCTTGTTGATAACTACGAAAATCTTTTGGTTCCAACATTTTTCAATGCATTTCTCATGCACAATATTTTGTCAGTAATGTGTCCATTTGTAAAATTTACTGACAGATTAAGAATCCGTTAGTAATTATTGACAAAAATATCCATCAAAAAAGGATAACCTTATTAACACATGTAGCCGTCAATAGTTACCAATGAATCCCTAATTTGTTGATAATTCAAAGATGTACTTTATCGACAAACTACAAAATCAGTTTGTAATTATCAATAACTGATTATTTGTTTGCTTCAACAGTGATTATATTCTTTGTTTGAATTCGAGTTTCTATTTTTTGTCCCATGGATTGATTTTTATTATTGTGATTGTTTTAAACTAAGACAAGACATTAAATGTTAATTTGACAAAAAACACATGTAGTTTATTTAAAAAATTAAAATAAAACAAGAACATGTCTGAAATATTCAAACCTTAAGGAATAATAACCATAGCACACCATGGAATTAGCTGGTTAAGCCCAAGCTACACTGAAATAAAAAAACATGAATTTCTTAACATGAAATAAAAACGATATATATGTGGATCCATCGATAAGATCAAAAGAAATTGTTGATAAGGGGAGTTTAAGCCCTTTATATCTTAGTTTTTGATGATGAACAATTAAATGATCATTAATGGTTTCTTGCACAACAAATGCCCTAACAAATGTTAATATCTTTATCATGTTTGTGCCAGATGATTGATACTATTAATGTTGAATGAATAAAGCATAAAGCATATTGACAATCTCATTTCTGGTATAAATAAACGATTAAACAATGTTTATAATTTGTTAGATTTAACCAGATCACTTAGAAAGCTTAATAGGGGCAAACTATTATGTTATAATTGATTATACAAAGTACATAACCGATTAAAACAGAAAGAAAGCCATAATCTGTTACATAAGTGAGATAATCTATTAAGGATGGTAAATAGGTGACTAATACAGCTAAGTGTTGAAATAATTGATTACATAAGTTTCACAATCGATTAAAGCAAAGAATATAGTTTAATCCATTACATACATAGCTTAATATGTTAAAACTGTCAAATGAATCAATAATAGACTAAAGTGTTTAAATAGTCAATTATACATATTAGATAATTTGTTAAAATAGTGAGAGTAGCATAACAGATTACATAAATAACATAATCGATTATATTGCGACAGGATTTAAAAATCCCATATATATGTGACATGAAACCTATTTCAATAACATTACAATTTTCTAACACTGACATTCTTGTTGAGTTTTGATTACAGGTGGTTTCAAGAAACGTTCTTGGAGGATCTACACTTCATTGGTTGATTACACATCAAGATTTTTGTGCTAAAGTGGTTCTAATTAAATCTGCACTTGAAGAGTGTTTGTTGAAGATCAGGTGAAGGAGGATTGGATGTAGGCTTGTGATAGCCGAACCAATATAGATATTTTTTGTGCTTGATCTCTCTATACATTTTCTCTACTTGTTGGTTCATTACGATCACCAAAAAAGGATAGTCCAATTCACCCCCTCCCCCATTTTAGCTTCAGATATAAGGTCTTTCTTTTCTTACAATTGGCACCAGAGCTAGGAATTTTAAAGTTATTCGAATTTAACCTTTCATGTGACACAAGCTTTAGTAGCTTCATGCACGTTGGATCTTATAAACCTTGTTGGAAAGCCCTGCCCATCCTATGTGGGACTTTGTCCTCAAAGAAACATGAAAAATGTTGCTAGAGAAAACAAGCTCAACCTGTTTATGTATGGTCAAGAAGCTTTTTATGCCGAGTTCTGCATGAGGGATATTGTTCACGTTCAGTTTGCACCCCAAAACACATCAGCAAGTATACTGGGTTATTGTAGTAAACAAGTGTTGTTTCCATAGGGATTTGGCATAAAACATAATATTTTAACCATTTTGATCATTTGTAAAACAATTGGTGTGTAGAAAACAAGTTTGTATTGGTGAAAATGTTGTAAAATCAATTGGAAATCAATTTAAGTTACTAAATGCGTGACTTTTGAATGGTTGAACCATGTTGAATCTTGACTTCACATATTTTCCTATTTTACATCATATCTACCTTCAAACATTCAACCTCAGATGATTAAGTCCTGGGATTTAGGTGTAACTTTAGGTCCATTCTTGGCACCTAGAGCCTAGGATTGTCACCCTTCAATATGATTTCTCAGTGACTGCTTGAAAAGTTTACCTACATTAAGATCAAGATTTTATCTCCAACTACACGCCCTAGATTTATTCCTAACATCTAGAAGCCCAAAGGATAACTTATTGGACCACAACTTAAGACTAGTTCTCACTCAATCTTAAGCCAATTAGATAAGACGAGTGATCAATTCATCCAACGTTAAATATAAATCAACTAAACAATTTATATCAAAAGAAATCATACATAAATTAATAGAGGACCATATAGGGTTCATATTGGACCTCTAACTAGGATCATGTCCAAAAGGATTCGAGAAGAAAAAGGATTAAAAAACACTTTACTTTTATGGCAAATCAACTACTAATCCTTCTTCTCTTCTACTATGTTTATTCATTATTGCTTTATAGGGTTTAATAAAGCTAGGAGATCATGGACCAACCAACCAAGAGCTTTTAGAGTCAAAGGAAGCAAAAGAGCAAAGAAAGGGATTTTTCTGCATAGGTTCCGGATTAGGTACTTAATTTCCGAATTGGAGTTGTAAAGGAATTTGGCTTTCAGAACAAGAATTCGCTCAGCCGAAACCCCTACGCGCCCAGTCTCTACGAGAAGCATTTTTCATGTGTTGGCTTGAATGTCCATGTGAGCCAGCATGATCCATGTGCAACGCCAACTGGCCTTTCCAGCTAGATTTATTTGATTTTTAGAAGGAAATTTGATCAGAGTTGAGGCTCCTCTTCACCTATAAATAAGAGAGCATGTGCATTGTATTTTGGCTTTTTTGAGCTTAATGACATGTTGTTGATTTCTTTCTAGCCTCTTTTGCTCTTGAGTCACTTTCAAATTCTAAATTCTCTCACTCTCCTCGAACTTCCTTCCTTAGTAGGAAAGCCTTATGAGTTTGGAAGCTTCAAACACCAAACATTTCTTCATTCAGACCTTCATCAAACACCTTATATGCAACCAGTTTTCACTGCATATTCCTTTGTCTGTTGCCTTCTCTGGTTCTTGGAGTGTTCTTCTTGTGTGATGCCTGAAGTTGCTTCCATCATAAATGAAAGGTATTACGAAATACAAGAGAGTTTGAATTTATTTACATCTTGCTCCAACACATGGAGATTTACGTCCTCGTAAATCATAAAAAGAAGTACAAGTAATGAAAAGAATCCATCTCCTAACCATCTAAAGATGTTTTGTTAATTATAGAGGATGTGGATGAGAAGCTCTCAAGAGTCTCTCTCTAAAAATGCTCTAAAAAATGTTTAAAAAGGAAGTCCTCAAAGATCTCTAAATTCTGTCTAGAATGCTTGACAACATGGCTCAAGTGGTAATTCATGGCTCCCACCGTGAGGTTTCCTCCCTTGGTGGGTTTCCCTTATGCCTTTAAGTAGTGAGTTGCTAGGTTGGCCCTGCCTAATGTTACTCCATGATGAAGGATTCTCCATGACTTGAGCTTAAGGTCAAGGCTTAAGGAAACCTTTTTTGTTGGGTTTCCTTTATTGCTCAAGCCCTCAAAAATGGCGGTGTAGTTGTGCTGTGATAGATTTCTTTAAAACTGTTTGAATTCTTTTTTTCAAAATAAAATTTTAACTCCCTATATTCTTCTAATCCTATAAAATAAGTGAAATTAGGGTAATTATCAAGCATTCTATACATAATCAAAGCAAGATAAGTCCAAAATTAACATTGAAATCTACTAATATCTGACACTCAGCAATTATGAAGGCTCACAAAAATTGATTGTTGGAAACACTCCATGTCATTGCTACGTTGGGCTCAAAGTAACATAAACATGAGGCTTCAACATAGCTTCTACACAAAATCTCCACACAAAGCATTTGAGCTGTCAATAAATGCAGGGTTTGATTTGGCTGATGTGGGACTTTCCCACTTATATGTGTTGCAACTCCTTTCTCATGCTGAGTCCCACACTACTTACATCATTATATGCAAAGTGAACTCTCCTCTATATATAGAGTTTATCCCTTTACAAAAGACAACTTGAGTGCATTGAATTGAAACTATTTTTCAACTTTCTTCTTGGCATTTCAAAGATTCCTTTATATATATGAGTATTTTTTATAGGTTTGTCCCAATTATGAGTCATCCAAGTTCCAATTAGAACATGGAAAAGTTGATATTTTAATTCTTTCTTGTAATATTGAATGTTCCTTAAGATTGATGCCATCATTCATGACCATAATAAAACATAAATTCACATAAAACTACCTAAGGTTACATACAAACCTTTAAAAGTCACATACAACAAGACAATTAAGAAAAAAAAGGTAAAGAAATGAACTTACTTTTTTTACAAATATGATTGATTAGTATGTTGTCCTTTATCCCATACGTACTTCAATCTTCAAAAAGATAAAAAAAAATGAAATTAAAATCTTAAATGAGATGATAGAGAGTTTAGAGAAAAATTTTAGAGAAATTAAAGTTTTTATAAATACTTAAAAAATGTTCAAATATCTTTATAAAATTGTAAAACTATTTTTCCTGAAAGGCTAGGAGAAATGATTTATCTGGTATATAAAATTTACTATGAAAAATTTTTAAATTTAATAAAATTATAATTTATTTTAGTGTTAGATACAATTATCAATTTGTTGAAATTAATTATTTTAAAAATAATTGAAACCCCAAATTTTCTACTTTTGCGAGTTGTAAATTTTTTTGGGTTAAGTATGTTTTTAGTCCCTATACTTTAGGGCGATTTTGGTTTTAGTCCCTCTTCCAAACTAAGGTACAATTTAGTCCTTCAACTTTAGAAAACTCTAGTTTTAGTCTTTTTTACCAAATTTTTTTAACTTTATTTGCTGTTTTAAGCACGTTTCGTTATAGCATTTGGATTGTTTACACCGACACATTTTTGCTTCAATGTTAACTGAGAAACGCGTTTGAAACAACAAATAAAGTTAAAAAAATTTGATAAAAAGAACTAAAACTAGAGTTTTTTAAAGTTGAATGACTAAATTGTATCTTAGTTTGAAAGAGGGACTAAAACTAAAATTATCCCAAGTATAGGAACTAAAAACATATTTAACCCAATTTTCTTTTTTTTGTCAAATTTCAAGCTAAGATTCTCTCATGAATATTGGGTAAATAACTTATCTTATTTACATGTGATTAAAACCTACATTTTTGCAACAGAACACTGAACAATTTAAGAGAAATTTTTGTTACCTACTTTTGTCCTCAATTATTGATTGTCAGGTATACTTTATGACAGAGCTTAACGAAGTGAAGACGATTTTTTCGGGTACGGTATTGGTACAAATTATGTATTATTCGAAAAAATAATCAATATTATTATAGACTTAAACACAAGTATTTCCATCCTACTTTATTTTATACTCAAAATAATATGATTAGGATTTGAATTTTGTAGGCACTTAAATAAAAAAATTAGTCACTGTCATTTAAGTCAATTAATGTTTATTAATAAACGAAAAATATAGTAAAACTTCCAATAAAGTTATTAGAAAAAATGAGAATCATTATGAAGAAGAAAAAAGGACAAGGAAAATTAGTTTTTGAAAGTTTTAAACTCAATACAATGTTAAAATTAATTCAAAGATAAGACCTATTTGAATGAATTTCTTCATAAATATTTGTAAGAGAAAATAAAAATTTTAAAGGATAAAAGATAAAAAAACAAATTTTAATATATTGTCTGCTTTTGATTTATTTTTAGTACCACTCCAAAATGTCTCTTACCAATAGAGACACGTGTATATAAACTCATATCTGTCTCTTATTTTATCTAATGTGAGATTTTATTTGTACCTCAACATATACATTTAAATATCCCAAAAAAATTAAAAAAAGAAGTGGTAGTTATTCTAAATACCTTTTTCTCCTTTGTAAAACATATAACTTATTTCACACATACGAAACCAAATTTCAACTTCTCAATGCAACAAAAATTTCAACGATATTGTTCCAAAGTTCAACGAGATAATAACACTCAATTATGTTATGATGCAAAAGAAAATGATAATAACACTAATTGTACAACTAGTTAATGCAAGTCAATGAATATCACTTTCATCCAATTCATCAAGCCATGCAACACATGGACTTGGATAGTTCGTCAATGCCACCAACCAATGCAAAAGTCATATAAACAATACATACATTTTTTGTCTTAGTAATTATATGAATAATATTATTCTGCAACTAACAACAGCAGAATAACTCAAAATCCTAACTTGTATATTTTCTCTTAAACTTTTTTTTTTCTAGTTTTAGGAGGTCAAAGGTGTTGAGAAGCATTGAGAAATTTTCTTCATAGGTATATTCATGTTTCGTATATTTCCATTTTTCTAATTATTGTTATAAATTTTTTCTCTTTTTATAATATACTATTTTCAATCACTTCTTGTTATTCAAATTATTTTGGGTTATATAGATGTGATATTTGTAGTAAGAATTAGGCACAATTCAAGATATGAGAATATGTTCTCATTTAGTTAGACTTTCATTCTGAATGTTGAGTCTGCTTAATAGTTTCAAGTCAAACACTAAATTTCTTTCGAAAAAGAATATTTTCTTCATTTGAAGACTTTGACTCTCTCTCAACTAATACAAACAAATTTGACTTAAAAGATAACTTAAATTATGGTTCTTTTCCTTAAGTAACTATACTTTTTCTACCAATTTCTTGTATTACTAATGAAGTTGAAGAGAAACATGAGTGATTTCTTGAAGAGAAACATGTGGGAATGAACTTAGAATTTAACGTGAAGGTTGAAAGGTTTAATTGAAATATTATATTTAACGTGAAGGTTGAAAGGTTTAATTGAAATATTATATTCAAGTAAAGGAAGTTAACCAATCTTTATCATTTTTTTAGTGTGAATTGAGTTCATATTATTGTTACATGAGTTTTGCTATGATAAAGGTTTATTTTTGCTTTAAAAGTTAGAAATAATGTTTATTGTTATGTGTAAGGAGGCTAACTAGATTATATTTCGATGATTTTTAAAGAGGTTTCGGTAAAATATTTCTTATTTCCAATACAAAGAATTGTGTTTTGAAATAAAGAAAGTGATGTGTGTGTAAGTGAATAATGCATATTGAATTTAGGAGTTTTTAATAGGGTTAAATATGATTTTAATCTCTTAACTTTCAGTGGAAATTGAAATTAGTTCATCTTCAAAATTTTGGTCCAATTTAGTCTCTCTATTTTAGAAATTTGTGAATTTAGTCATTTTAACCAAATTTTGTTAAATTTATTTGACATTTCAAATGCATTTCTCAACTAACATTGAAGTGGAAATGTCTCAACCGATGTAAAAGTTCGAATGTTATCATGAAACACTTTGAAACATCCAATAAACTTAACAAAATTTGGTTAAAAGAACTAAATTTATGCATTTCTAAAGTTAGGAGACTAAATTGGGTCAAATTTTCGAAGAGTGACCAATTTCAATTTTCACTAAAAGTTAAGGAATCAAAAACATATTTAATCCTTTTTAATAAATGGCTTTACGTTTTTGGTATTTGTTTTTGAATTGCATGAGTATTGGATTGCATGGTTTAAAAATATGGGTTTGGAGAAGACATATATTTTAAAATTTTCTATGAATATTGTTAAGACAAAAATTGTCTAGAGAGTAAACTATCTGAGCAACCCAAGTTTTGAAGTTTAACAAACAACATTTAACAAAATATTGCTAGGTAGGAAAGTTGTTTAAAACAATAATGTTTAGTGAATAAGCATTTTATAACATCTAAAGCAAAAAAGTTGAAGTAATGTTTTCTAAATCAAACTGTTTAAATGAATTAGGAAATCATAAACAACATCTGAGAAAAAGTGTATCCCATTGATATCTCTAATAGACTATGTGAACAAAATAAGAAAACTTTTTAAGAAAACAGAAGTTTATCTGTTATATGACACTAAGTTAAAAGAAATGTTTATTTGAGAAAACATGATATATCATCTAATGAATATACATTTGTTTTACTTTACGATGTATTTATTAATGAAATGACAAATGATAAAATGTCTTGAATACGTTACACTGTTTAACACTTATCAATGTTCAAAACATTTAATGCAGTTATAAACTACAAAAAATCTTGAAATTACTGACAGATATATGGTAAATTTGACTTACAGACAGATTTTACCGATGGACTTTAAACTTTTTTGTTACTGAAGTAATCATTAACGATAGATTTTTTCGTCAATCCATCGATAATGCATATTGCACTTACTGACGGATTTTTCTATCGGTAAATCTGTCAGTAATGCATATTGCACTTACTGAGGGAAAAGTCCGTCAGTAAAACCCGTCGATAAAATAGGCAAGAATTTTCCGCCCATAATTTGACTTACTGATGAAAAATCTGTCGGTAAATTCGTTGGTAAAATGAACGGGAATTTTCCGTCCATTATTTGACTTACCAACAGATTTTTCTGTTGGCAAATGAAATATACAATACTAATCGAAAATTCGTCGGTAAAATGAGCGAGAATTTTTCCGCCTATTTTTTCTCTTTGTCTATGAGTCAGTTTCATTATATGTCTTCATTTATCACATTTCTTCCTCAGTTGCACGAGGAAGAAAGTTCTTCTCCTACTTCTCCATCTTTTTCTTCTCTTTCACTCCATTGCAGCTATAAATCAAGATTGTCTCCATTTTCGTTCAACAAGGTCGTCACTCCGCTCAATTAGGTTCCCCCTGTCACCACTGTGCACTACCAATACCGCGCACTGCCACCACCATGCACTATCTCACCGCGCTCAACCACCACCGCACACTTTGCTCTAAGTTCGATCAATACCAAAGTTTATCTTTGCGTTTAATGTATTAAATCTTTTATTTGGTAAAAATAAACAAAAAATGAAGAAATAGAACGGAAGAAGAAGATGAACCAGATCGCGATATTTAATGACGGAAGAAAAACCCATTGGTAATTACCGACAACAGTTTTACTGATGAACGTTTGGCCGTTGGTAATCCGTCAATAATAAAATTTATCGATGAATTTTAGACATTATCGACAGATTTTAGCCATCAATAATATCAATTTTTATTATAAAAAAACACTTCTATATTTGCATATTTTGTTTCTTGACTTTCCATACATGTTAATAAAAAACATTATTTTTATATTTATATTATTCTTTTAAAGATTTTTGAAATACTTCTTGAATAAGTGTAAACACATTTTATTTTTAAAAATTATATCCTATGATAATTCATGACTTTAAAAATTGAATATTATGTTTGTTTTAATTTAGAATACCTTAAACTATGTGAATAACTGAAAATGAAATTATACCAAGAGTTTCATCCTATGTCAAATATATATAAATTACATTAAGGTTGACTTTTTCAATAATACAATTTTTATTTTATTTGGATAAGCAATATACATAAATTACACGATTGGAATAGTTAAATAACTTCAATTATTTTGGTCCAACTAAGGCACAATGAATGGTAGTAGGTTAAACTAAATTTAAAATTTTGTAGATTTTAAGTTGCTCAATTTAAAATTATTAAGTTAAATTTTGTGTTTCAATTAAAATTAATGTTTGTAGTAAATAGCGTATACACTTATAATCTAATTACAATTCTATAAGAAAATACTCTAATTCCAATCATGTATAATAAATTTAGCTTAAAATAATATGTTAATTATAATTTTTGGTTACTTCTACAAAAGTAATTTTTTATTATAATTGATTTTGTAAAATATCAAAGCGATGGTAAACCAACAATATGGTTTATTAAATAGGTCAGATTTTTTTTAAAAAAAAAAAAATAAATCTGCAGATACATAAAACTACATTTTTCAAAGTTTTTCATGAATTTCTTATCCATGTAACTAAACGTAGGTGTTCTTTAAACATCGTTTTAGTAGTTTGTTGCTTTGCACAATTCAGTTTTCTTTTTACTAAATTCAACTCTTTTAGGATATAATTAATTCCTTTAAATGAATATCAAGTCAGTCTTGAATACTAATTATTAACGTGTTCTTGAGTGCAATCACGCCTTTAATTCATATATTAGTTATTATTAAAATTAAGCATTTATTTTAAAAAAAATAAATTTCGCAAAAGTAGTTATGGTTGAATATTAAAATAATTACATCAAACTTTTTACGAATGAAAAAAAAAATGAAAACAAAATAAAAAAGAATAAAAGGAGATAAAAATGAAAAAAAGTACGAGAAATAAAACAAATACACTAGTACATTTTTAAATCTAGGTTTAATAATTTTTTGTCCTAAATTTTATTGAAATTATTTAACGTAAGTTCTTTCATTAAATTAATATTGTTATTTAGAGAATAACAACATGATAAAATAAATGATAATGTGACATAAAAGTGACTCTACTTATCTAATATACTTGGATATATATCATGTTACATATGTTATTTATATTGTAAGTGTTGTGATTCTCTTAACAAAAAAAAGTCATATTAACTTACTTTTTAACCAAAAAGAAAAATTGAAAAACCATATTATATAATTATAAATTAAAATCAAAATAATTATACAACCCTATTTTTCTAATAATCTAACTGTAAAACCAAATTCATATTTTCTAAATGAAAAAAAAACTTAGAAATTACTAGAGCTGTCAAAATGGGTCAAACTCACGAGCCAACCTGGTTCACTATGGGTTCGGGTCTGTTTGAGTTTGAAAAAATTGTATTTTTTTAGTTTAGTATCTATTTTGGTTCCTCGATTTGTAGGGTCTTTTCAAAGTTGTCCTCCTTTTTTTTTTCAAAAGTTCACTAATATCCTACTTTTCACAAAAAACAATTGAAGTTAATACTTCCAATTAGTTCAATTAGTTGGCAAGTTCACCTAATAAGAGATTGTCACGTGACCCCTTTCCACTCATTGTAATCATTGTCATCATCAACCAATCAACTGTAAGAAACAAAAAAATTAAAGTGAGGGAGAAAAACCTTCAGAGGGTGAAAACCATCTTTGAGTTCATGAGATTGTTGTTGTTCTGTTTCTTTGTTGCTTGAATCAAGTGTTAACGCTAACTGAGAAGAAGAATCTAACTTTTGATGAGCATTTTCGAGGTTATTGTTGTTGTTGTTCTCTAATTCCTTCTTCTCCGTTGTGAAATCCATAATCGGGTGTTGCTTCTCAAACCCTAATCCCTTTTTCCCCTTTTTCCAAACCCTAATCCCTAATCGCTGCTTCAGAAATAATTTAACCTATTTTTATTTATGTTTATCAAATTTTGTTTTACTAGGATAAAAACCTCACTATCTTCCAATCCTATCATATCACCCTTGTCATGGGAGACAGTGTGCATTGGCGAAGGGAGGAGAGAGAAGCGGGAAGAGGCGGAGAGGGAAAAGGAATTGAGAACGGGGAAAAGCGAAGGTGCGACCACTGAGAATTCCACGTAATAATAAATTGTACAACTCATATTTTAACCCGGTTCAAGCGGGTTGAACCCGTGGTGGGCCGGGTTGACCCATCAACCCACCTACCTAATTTTATTTTATTAAAAAATATAAAAGTTCTTTATTTAAGTTCTATATTTTCAAAATTAATTAAACATCCATGTTGGAAGTAAAATTTGGGAGTGAAATTTGTTTAGATTTGAATTATAGAAAATTTGTAATTTTTTTATTTTAGAAAAACTTTAATTAAGTGAGCGAGTGAGCCAATCCATTTGTCTAACAATATGTGATGGATCAGGTTGAGTTCGAATTTGTCTTACTCGCTAATAAATGAATCGAATTGAGTTGACTCACTAAATGATCAATCCTTATTAAACCGGACTAGATCGGGTCGGATGACCCGTTTTAACAACAGTAAAAATCACCTAATTAAACAACTTAATCACCCAAGAAAGAAATTGGGCAGAAGTGATTAACATATTTAAGTTTAAGATTGGACTGAGAGGGTTGGGTTTGGTATGACACATGATATGATACCAACCTGAAGCTGAACCTGTGAGGAGAGAACACATCATATGATATAACAATAACAATTTGCAAGAAGATAAGAACACGTACAACATTTACGGATACATAATAGTGGTTACTTACACGTACCTACATACGTTATTATAGTTACCTAGGTACGTACGAGTAACGTTGTTGCTGTTTTCCATCCCATGTATAAAGCAAAAACAGCAAAGCTGAGTCGACAAAATGCACCACCAACACTGAACAGTCTCTTTCTTCTCTCTCTCTCTCTCTCTAGAAGTTGAAATTCAAAAAGTAAGTCTTATAATATAATACACTCCACACCAGCACCAGCACCAATAACAGCACAATTTTCAAGACTCACGCGCCGCCCCACCGCCGTCACGCGCGGCCTTTATGAATTATCGCCGCCATGGGCGGAGTCACCTCCTCGATCGCTGCCAAGTTCGCGTTCTTCCCGCCGCAGCCGCCCTCTTACACGGTGGTCGCCGCCGAGACTGGTGCAGAATCTGGGCCGACGAGGCTTGTCATTCCCGAGGTGCCGATCAAGGACAACGTGGACGTGCTCAAGCTTCGGACGCGCCGAGGTAACGAAATCGTGGCGGTGTACGTTAAGTACCATAGACCCACCTGCACCATGCTCTATTCTCACGGTAATGCTGCCGATTTGGGCCAAATGTTCGAACTTTTCGTCGAATTGAGCAACAGGCTTCGCCTCAATGTTATGGGGTACTTTTCCCCTTTTTAGTTTTAATAATTTCCTTTTAAAAAGAGAGAGTAAATTCAGCTTGATGTTTGGTTTTATTTAGTTTGGATGTTGTTTGCATTAATTTGTTGTCTGCAATGATCTTGGAGGAACGATAATGTTCTGTTCTGTATTTAATTGGTTGGCCTTTTTAACTTTAATAATTGAAGTGTTGAATTATTTTTCTTCAGATAATTTAATTATTATTTTGCTATATTAAGCATCTGGAGGATTTTCTTTCATTAAGTTTCAATTGAATATTCTTGATTTGCTTTCCCGAGTTTTAGATGATATTGCTTTGTGGTTGGAGTTGGAGTTGGAATTGAAATTGGTAATGGTTAGTGTTTCTGTGGTGGCTATGAAGGAAAAAGGTGATATAAGGAAGGTTCTGTTTTCTTGAAGATAAAGGGTAATTGCGGGGAATCGTAATGACGGCTGCGAAGTTAAACAGGAAGGGATAAAGGAGTTGACTTTTTTCTAAAGAAGTCAGCTGTAGTAATGAAAAATTTGATTGCTGAAAGAATATTCTTTTCCTGTTGATGATTTTTGGCATAAAAGATAATACTGAAAGAAAAAGTTGAGTTCTGTCTGTGTGGTGTTGAAATTTGAAAGTGCTGCTGCATATTCTCTTGCCTTCTTAGCTTTGCTATTCTGAAGAGCTGAAGCTGGATCTGCCTTGCTGTCTTCTTTTTTATGATGTGATGATTAGGCTGCCTGTAACATGTAACTTTGGGTGGATTATTTTTTTTCCATGTATGATGAATTTGAGCTGTTGATATATGGAGCTTCCCTCTGTCCCTGTGTTTAATATCGACTAGTAATTAGGAAATTGGAACTTGCTGTCTCAGTAAGTCGTGAAACTAAGTGCTGACTTATGATTTAGAATTTGGTCTGGTTTGTTTTTGTTGACCAAATTATTTTTGTTATACTGTATAGATATCCTAAGTACATGTCAGTGTATACACAATAAAGTATTATGTGTTGTTACTGTTACATGTTCTATTATTGTTAAGCTTGACAGGTGCAGCCTATTACTGTAGTTATTTTGTTACAGTTTCGTGATGTACTTATGTTTTTGTGTCTGTTATTTTGTTATTTGTAAACTGTTACTGTATTTTGATACAGTATGTTGTAGCTGAGCTAAAATGGAGATACAGTTTCAGTCCTTCAGTTAGTATAAAAAGTTTATTCTGTCAGAGATAACACTTTTGAATACTTTAGCTTTAATGAATAGATTTTCTGTCTTAGATGCTGCTAAATATTTTCTCTTTCTATTACTTTTTCATGTTTTCTTGTTCTACTGTTTCGTAATATGAGCTAATATTTGGTCCTTGGTTCTTGCTACCAAAGCTTCCATTGATGTTGTTTCCATTTTATAGAAAATTATACTCCATATTTGTACTTGCTACAATTTCTCAAACTTTCTCTGTTAAACTGGATGGGAAAAGTTTTCTCGTGGGAAATTGACAAAGTGAAGGAGTAATTTGAGGCCATCAACTACAAAACTATGTACACAATTTGACAATTCCTTTCAGATTCAGAGCCAAAGATCTTGATCAAGGCCTAGAGAATATAAGCTATGTTGAGTAGGAGTAGCAAGATTCTCTTTTCTTTACTTGGCTCCATCCTCAGTTTTAATTCCCTTATTCCCAAGACTGTAGGATGGATTCATTCTTGCAAAGTGTTAGGAGTCCCACATTGAGTAGGATGAGCTACTTGATGTGGTACTCAAGTCTGTAGATTCTTCCACCTAATGGACTAGTCTTTTGGGTTGGGCTCTCCTCTTGTGCTTAAGTCCTAACAATTGGTACTTTCATTAAGAGTTGGGTTCTGGTAAGAGTTACCTATAGGCTGCATTCAGTTATAAATTGAATATTGATTGATGATTGACGCCATCTAAGAGAAAAGGGCTACCACTTGTCACTTTAGAACTAAATTGCAGAACATCAAGAAAGGGTTGATCACATATTGAATATGTACTTCGAATAAAAGCTATTGTTGATTCGATTCCTTGCTTTTGATTGGAGATTCTGTCTCCGCTCAAGATCAATTTGGTTCAATTATGGAGGTTTCCTTAATGAATTTGTTGTTTACATTGTTGCTGTGAGTAGTAGAATTGTCCTATTCCTTATCAATGAAATTAATTATTGATTGTTTTCCTTGTTAGTGTATCCCCATTACAAAGAAAAATACTCATATTTCCAGTAATCCTTTTCATAATATACACACACAGTGTCACACTCAAACTTTTAATGTCAGTAATCCTATAGTTTGAGCTTGACTCATTTATATAATCAATCTTAAGTTAATGTTCTAACGAGCTTGAATGTTACTTTTACAAGTCGAGTTTGAATAATATACTAATAAATCAACTTATATTACTAATTGTAGCTATCTTGAAGATATACTTGGCCTGAAGTTTTGATTGAGTGGTAAAAGAAAATGTGTGGTGAGAGAGATAGCAGTTGTTCACTTAAATTATATTTGATCATGGATAATAGTACTTTGGTTGAATTTCACATGGAAATCAGGTTGCAAGTGTATTTTCTATCAGGATTTTTTGCTTACTAGCAAAGCTTGGTATGAACTGAACATATCACATCCTGAATTTCTGATATATTATTTTGGTAAATAAATATCAGGAAGTTTTCAATCATCCTCTGTTTAAAATTTCATTAGCTGTGATAGTTATTGCTGTACTGTCTGTGGTAATTGTTGCCGGCTTTATCCTTTACTAATTTTGTATTCATTGATATTAGAAGTATTACTCTTTCATTCCTACTCCTGTCAAATAGGCTTCAAAGATACGAAGAATGAGTAGACCAACTTAGGTAAATTTTGTGGAAGTTTGAGTGTTATATTCTATACACTCCTTTTAATCATTCATGGGGAATTTGTTATTGTGTGTATGTTGTCTATGGCTTATTCTTCCAATAAAGCAAAACATAGCTTGTAATGTTCATCAATGTAGTTTTATTCTTCATCAGTTAGCCATTCCATATTGCAATTCATTAATTTTCCTCAGTACATATTTGTCTGTAATTCTTGTAATTGTATATCTAAGAAATAAAGTCTCTCTTGGTTCTTGCCTACTTACTGGTTAATATCACATGAATTTAAAAGTGCATAGTGGAATGCTGTTAATAACAGATGCCTCATATGAAAGTATTCCTATTTGTCTTTAAATTTCCTTTAATGATAATATTTTATTTATTCTCATTGATTTATTTTAACAACTTTTCTTTTGTACAGTTACGATTACTCTGGGTATGGACAGTCAACAGGAAAGGTTAGTAGGCTTATTTTTCCTCCCATCCAAGTGTATGAGTGGAATGAAGTTGTATGTTTATTACACAACCTTTTAATGCTCTTTTAAATCTTAATGTCTATCGTGTTTTTGACACACACTAACACACACTCTTTGTTATTGTAAGAAATGGGACAAGATATTTAAAACTATCAGACTAAAATTAACGATTCAGGTTGTATATTCAATTACAAATTTTACATGATATTTTAAAAAGGAAGATCATGTGAGATTTATCATATGAGATTAATAATTGCATAAATCATACCATGTTAATTTTGATTAAGCTTCATACATCAAATCTCTTGATTTTCAGCAATATCATATCAACCTTAATTGCAAATCAATATTAATTCCATTTTAGAATTCAATACTTCCCCTTAAGTTGGGTCAATCAAGCCTCACTTGGATCTCTGGTTTTCATAATTTGCTCCACAAAAGGCTTGGTCAATATGTCAACAATTTGATGACTTGAAAGAATGTGCATAAGTTTAATTATCCCATAATCTAAGGTAGTCAAAATCGAGATCTTATGCAAGATCAGAAAGGGAAGCATTGATAGTAAATCGAGAGATTGTAACGCGGATTGTAAGATCCTACAAAATTTATGAATTCATATATTTGCACACATTATCATATATATGCATATTAAATATAAATCATTATATCACACTTGAAACAAATAATTGCACTTCAATTCAACATGACAAGGAAAACAAATATAAAATAAAGTAAGCCAATAGATCCAATTATATAGTAAATACCCTATCCTAGTTAAAAAACAATAGCTTCTCCTAGTAAGGCAATGGATCCATCCTAGCATGGTTGTCAAAATCACATTTCGGAGCATAAGCTCGTACACGTCTACAATCTCCTCCCCCTCCAATCTTGAATTGCCTCAAAGTTGTGATTCTGGTGAATTGTGCCAAATTGCCATTGTTGATTGCAACTTGTGAGAGAGCAATATTCTCATGATGCAACTACAGCATTCTCTTGGTAGTGTCTCTTCTAGCCTCAACGTTCCTCTAGTAGCACCTCTCACTTCCTTGATGTTCCTTACAACGATTTCTGTTGCGGCCTTAACATTCCTCTCAATCATGCCTCTCATGGCCTAGATGTTCCTTTTAGTAGCACCTCTAGTGTCATTTCTTGCTCATGATCATGGTAATCAAAATCAAGATCTTATTCAAGATAGAAAAGAGAAATATAAATCGGAAATCAAAAGATCATAACATTGATCGTAAGATCCTACAAATTTTATGAAATTTATACATACACACACAATTATTATATCACACTCAAAATTCATAATTGAACTTCATAATATATAATAAAGTAATAAATCCTTAAACACGATATCCTAGTTAAATAAGATTAACTCCTTCCTAGTTACAAATTTACAAAACAGTAACAAAATAATACTCCAACTAAACCAAATAATTTTGTAAGTTAAATTCATGATTTGTCAAGAGACCTTCAAACTCCATCATTTCCATCTCCTTCACCATTCAAATCAGAGTCATGTTGAGAAATAGTTCCTGAAGGCATGTTGAGAAAAGACACGGAGAAGTCCAAAATGTAACAAGGGAACTAGGGTTTCAAGATCAAGAGAGAGAAACGTAGGGTTCCAAGTGAGGGAAATCCTAATTAGGACAGAAAACACTCAGAAAGCTTTAATTGACGAGTTAGACCATGGTGGTCTAGGAAGATTCTAACCACCAATATCCAGTGTGAGAGACACGTGCCTAAGGCAATGTGGCATTTGGAAGACACGTCAGAGTATGGATGTAGGTTCATTTGGGTAGGGTCAAGCTCCTCGAGGTGCACCAGACTAAGGTGTCGAAGGACAAAAATCAACAACGAACGGTGGTGGTCAATAGTTTAAAGTGGCAAACAACAAAAGACAACAGTGGACAGTGATTGATAGACAATTCTTTTGATGAATAAAGACAAGACATAACCAACAAAGCGAGGTCCACCTGCTCTGATGCCAACTTTAGAAAGATAAACTTTAGAAAGATACTCAGGAACATTAGAATGAATTTTAGAGAGTATATGTTGCCCTCCCTTAAGGTTTCATATTTATAATGACTTGGGATACATTAGATACAATGAATAAAAGAGAATTCTATAAGAGATTTCTAGGAACTAGGTCTAGCACAAAACACCTAACATTATCCATCTTCTCAAAAACTTTCTCAACTATTTTAGATATAGTAGGTGCATCTATTGACTTTATAAACGTGGTTCCCTTTGAGCTATTCACTAGGAAGTTGATTATTGTCCTTTTCTTATCAGTCAAACCATCAGTCATAATTGTACATCTTGTTTTCTTCATTGCTATGTGCTTGTAAAACAAGTGATGTATTTTTAACTTCCTCCTTCAAAGATTTTACTCTAATCCCATGATAGGATGGAGATTTAAATCCATTGCCTTGCCTTAATACCAAATCAAACATAACATTAAATTCTTCACTCTTTGCCACATTGGTGTTGTTATAGAAGAACCTAGCAATTGCTTTACATGCTTTCTCTCTCACCTTTCTTAAACATGGTGATAGCTTGTATACTAACTACTCTCTTCTTAAAGATATTTTTAGGACTATTGCTTGATGTTTCACTGAGTTTTCTTTTCTCTCCAGCTTTTGCCATTTCCTACTCCATATTAAGGCTTGACTTGTTTAAATTTTGTTGAAAACCAACAAGAATCCCACATTTCCTTCTTCACTTCATGAGTAATGTTAGAAGTGGACTTTACCCTTGTAAGCGATAAACTTGTCCTGTTATTACCTTTTGACAGTATTTTCATTGAAGTTTTATGGTGCTCCGAACTCCAAGCTATATCACTCTTATTTCTTGGAGCATTTTTAGCAACCACGGGTATAGGGAAGTTTGAAGTTGGATTTGAAGTCATTTTGTAGTGCAGATTGGGTGCACTACAGTGGAAGAAAATTGAGGGAGAACGATGATTGGATTGCACTTTGGGTGGCAGAGCAGTGGAAAAAAAGTACGGAGAAAGATGAATTGGAGAAACAGAGTGGTGTCGTGCATTGGAAAAAAAAAAGAGAAAGATGGATGGGAAGGAGAGTGATTAGAGTTTGGAATTGAAATTAAATAGCCAAAGGAAGGGCAAAAGTTTTTGTGTTTCGGAGAACGGAGAGGGGTAGTTGTGACATTTTTTAACCAAGGGAGAGTGACAATCATGGCAACATTTTTTCATGAAAGACAAGCACTGGTATTTCTGTGAGGGTAGTAGTTTTTTATTCAAAGAAAAGAGATGGCCACAATTTTTTTCATTGAGCTTTGAAAGAAAAAATATGGAACTTATGATTTGGGTCGCAATTTTTTATTTAGGGAAGAAAGGCAATCACAGTTTTTTCAGTCATAGTTGGGCTTTCAAAGAAAAAAAAAATTGGGATTAAGTTTCGGGTTCCAAATTGGGTCAAGCAAATTCTAAACCCAATTAAAAATCTAAAGCTTCACAAGCATGGTTATCAAACTCTCGAGTTAACTCTTAAACTCTTACGAGTTTACGTTTCTAGACATGGCTTCCGAGTTAACTCGGAAGTAAACTCTTTTCTAGATAAACTCGGTATAATTGATTGTGAAATTGGTAGGATCGTGTAGAATCACGAGTTTGGAGCGATTCTGGGAGCTTGAAAGGGGGAAAAATTAAAAAAAATAAGGTTGTTTGATTTTTTTTATTATATATTTAATAAAATACATCAAAATTAATGACAATAATCCAAGTATTTATGTTTTACAATATTTATTTTTATGAACATTATATCTATAAATTTTATTTATTTAAAGTTATATAATTTTGTAGACATATTTGAATTAAGATATTATTTATATAATATTTTTCATCTGAAGTAAACTCGTATAAACTCGTAGAGTTTACGAGTTAAGTTTACGAGTCGAGTTTACGAGTCGAGTTTACTCGACTCTCACGAGTTTACGTAAACTCGTGAGTTTGATAACCTTGTTCACAAGGACTGCCATGAGAGGTTTCAAATGGTGCAGCATCAGAAGTGTTTTGAGGAGTGTTGAGGTTGTACGAGGCGCTACCGTAAGGAGTGTCGAGGACATGAGAAGGCCATCGCTGTCAGGTACATCATGTCCATGATAAGTGCTGCCACTATCAGGAACGTTGTTGCAAGGAGCATCGAGGTTTGAGAAGCGTTGTCATGATGAATGTCAAGGTTGCAGAAGGTGCCATCATGAGGAGTTTTCAGCTCATGAGAGGTGCTTCTGGGAGGCATTGCATCGTGAGAATTGCCTCTTCCATGTGAATTGCAATTTACAATGGCAATGATCTAACGTGATCTGCAAAAATCGCATTTCAAGTGAATCGGAGAGGGTGAAGAAGATCGTAGACTCTTACGATTTTACACTATGGATTGTGATTTTGACTACCATGCTGACTATCTCATGATGGTCTTTGGCTATTTAATATCACTTGTAGTCACTCTCATTGTTTATTACCACCACTATGCACCACCCAGTCTACTTTACCTTTACAATAAATTGAACTATATTCCAACCTAATTATTAATATTGTTGATCAATTTTTTCCCAATTGTTAAAGTGTCTTCAAAACCAACTTCAAACTCCTTTATACCCATGACTTCCAAATTGCTTTAGGAAATAGGAGTTATATAGCTAGGAAGCATTGTATTTCAGTTGTTGGGTATACTAGAAACTTCAAGGCAAATACTACAAAAAGGTAATACCAAGGCGAGTTCATCCGTTCAAGCATCACTTGACTAGTACTCAAAAGGATTTTGGAGCTTACAAGGGTGTTACCAAAGAAGTGAAAAGGACATGTGAGATATTGGTGTTGGTTTGCAACCAAATTTAATCAAGAAATTAAGCTTTAACAAGGATAATGAAATTGTAGAAGGCGGTGAGAAAAGATAAAACATCGAAGCATTTGGCATTGGCAGCAGTCTTAGAAATATTGTTAAGAAGAGGGTAGTTTGCACATAAGCCACAATCAACATGTTTAAAGTTGTGAGAGAAAACATGTTAAGTAATTGCTAGGTTTTTCTATGACAACACCATACCTTTCAATGTGGCAAAGTGGGAAAATCTAGTGCTATGTTTGATTTGGTGTTAAGGAATGACTTTGGATTTAAACCTCTATCCTATCATGAAATTGGAGTCATATTTGTGAAGGAGGAAGTGAAAACATCACCTGCTTTACAAGCACATAGGGATGAATGGAAGAAAATTGAATGAATGATTACGATTGATGGTTGGACTGATAAGAGAAGGACAATGATAAATTTCCTAGTGAACAATCAAAGAGAACTGTTTATGAAGTCAGTAGAATAATATGCTATATCCAAAATAGTTGAATTTTCTTGAGATGATGGATAACACTGTTGAAGAGGTGGGGGAAGAAAATGTTGTCTAAGTTGTGATAGATGTAGTCAAAGAAGAAAAGACTATGTTTCACACCATGTGATATTGTGTTGACTATGTTGAAGGATTATGACAAGATCTCAATTCACGAGGAGATAATTCCGAAAGGTAAAAACATTACAACATTTATCTATTCAAGAACTTCTTTAATTTCTATACACATTTCACAAAAAGAAGAGATTTGGTTAGGCCAGGTATTACTCACTTTGCCACATTTTACTTGACATTTGGGTGCCTTCATGAGAATAAAGGAGCTTTAATTAGAATCTTTACTAGTTATGAATGGGCATCTAATAGGTTTGCTAAAGCAAAGGATAAAAAAACAGTTGAGGATGTGGTTTTGGATGAAGATTTTTGGACGAATATTATGACTTGTTTGAAGGGTGCATTGCGTCATTCTGAAGTGCATCAATTGGTTGATAACTAGTCATGGGATTCATTTAGGAAGCAATTGGTTGATAACAGTCAAAAGACTTTCAATTTTATCAAAACAAGGTATCCTGTCTAACTATTTGTGTAATTATTTCTTAAGTTAGTGATTTTGAAACAAATAAAAAAACTAACTTAATGTAATTTGTTTTTATTAGTTATTTGCCTTTGTGTAATATCATCGATAAAAGGTGGACAAACATCTTCATAGAACTTTGCATGGTGTAGGCTATTTCCTTAACCCTCAAAAGCATTATCATCCTGGATTTAAAGCTAATTTGGAAATGAAATGTCTAACAAAGTTGGTGAAGGATGAGAGTGAACAAACTTTTATTGATGTTCAACTTGACAATTTCAAAAAACGAACAATATTTTGGATGTTCCTTGACCACTAGGTCAATCAATTTAAAGACTGCAGCAAATTGGTGGGAGTTTTATAGCGATGATTTAGACATTATTAATTTGAATGGTGAAAGATACGGAATTGAAAATATATATATGGAGATTATGATTTTAGCCTACAAGATTATTTGCTTTAGATGGATGATTATTTTGTAACTTGGATAGAATTTCTATTTGGAAGTAGGTTGAAACTATTGGTTTATAGTTTCGTAACTAGGAAGGAGTTGCTTCTATGCCACTAGGATGTAAATTTTGTTGGATCATACAATTTGTGTTAAGATCTCCCAGAGTTCATGATTTTCTTTCCAATCTTAAGATCTCAATTTTGACTACCTTTCATCCTAGTTACCAAATAGGAATTCTATTATTGTTACAAAATAAAAATTCATCTAAAGCTAATAATCACCTGCATAAGTTTACAATTTTGTCTTCAATTTTAAGGAACTTAAAATTTCAAACAATTCATGTGTGTGGGATTTACCTTTAAATTTTACTTTTATTTATAAGCAACTCCTGTTAAATATGTTTAAGGTTGTAATATAACTATGCATTAAGATAATAAATGATTGCTTAAGATAATAAATTAAATTACATAAATGAATAATATGCATTTTACCCAATTATAAATTATTGTTATCTGTGGGACCCATCCTTGCCAAAACAAGGCTATTGAGTGGTGGATAATGAGTGACATGATTTATTTTTAAGAGAGACAGCAATTGTAATTTTAAATATATATATATATATATATATATACATACATATATATATATATATATATATATATTATTTTTTAAAATTATATTGTTATTAATTTGCAAACTGACTCGTCGTAGGAGGTAAAATATACAATTAATAATTGTAATAGTATTACGTTTAAATTTAGTTTTATTTATTGACTAAGCCATGACTTCGTGACTTTGGAAGTTGTAGAATATAAAGAGTATACAAAATTTTATCTTAAGTTTAACATTTTTGTCCTTTATATCTTTAATTATTATTGTGCATTTTACCCCGTTACGCATTTTACCACATTAGTTTTAAATTTGCATACCGAACCTCTGATTGTGTGCTAATGCTAATACATTAATGTCACATTGGTAATCTATGGTAATGTCATGTGTATTTCCGCATCAGCATTAGTCAAGATATTACTTTGTATATAATTATAATAATTGATATGTAAATTTTAAATATGTTTATAATTAAAATATTAAAATATTAACATTAAATAGTTTTTCGTCAAACGTTTATTTTAAGAAAAGTAACTACATAAATAAAACTAATTTTGTATTTTTTTGTTAAATTGTTAAAAGTTTTTATAATTTGTAAGAGTTTAAAAATTACATTTGGAAATCATATGTGATTTCAATAATAGGCTGATGTTATCTTTTGAACATAATTCATATCTTATCCTATCAGTATGTAGTCCATGTCCACTATTGGACAAGATAACAAAATAATGTCTTTTGATTTGTTATCTAGTACGCATGAAACATTGGGTAAGATTAAGATTTATTGTGCCCTTGTTCTATGATGTTCTTGTCATATTTTTATATACCAACTTAGCATGATCACTAAAAACAAATCTTAAAGAAATTCCAAGAGTCCTAACATAGTATAACAGTGCTAACATTCTTAATTCTAAAACAGTTCTTGTTTGTTAATGAATGTTAAAGGACATTATCTAAGCCGTTTAAATGGTTTTGTGGCAAAGTGCGGATTTATAAGCAACCTAAGATCAAGAACTTTTAAGGTTATCTGCATTGAATAGAAACTTTCAGTTATTGGCAAAGAGCCAAAATATTTTATGCAGAATACTATGCTGTTGTTGATGGTTCATTTAGAGTGACATTATTGCTTGCAACTTAACAGTCATCCTTTTTGCATGTTGAAACAGCCAACTGAATATAATACATACGCAGATATTGATGCTGCATATAAATGCCTAAAAGAACAATACGGGGTGAAAGATGACCAATTGATACTGTATGGTCAATCTGTTGGGAGTGGTCCCACACTTGATCTTGCTTCACAGATATCAGAATTGAGAGGGGTTGTCTTGCATAGTCCAATTTTATCTGGACTTAGAGTACTATACCCTGTAAAAAGGACATACTGGTTTGATATTTACAAGGTACACAGACTCCTTAGTTGATTCTGCTCCAAACTATTTCATTCAATCTATGGATACTTTACATGTTTTTTTTTTCTGTCCAGAACATTGATAAGGTCGGTGCAGTCAAATGTCCTGTTTTGGTTATACATGTAAGTGGCTTTTTCTGTCCCCTCAGCCCCACCACCTCCTTCAATTCATTGTGTTCTTTTAAGGTTACATGTTCAGCTTCTTTGCCTTTGTATATGATGCATCTAGTTTTTCTTTCAGGTTTCAGCTGTAAATTAAGTCAACTTCTCTAATTAATGCTTTTATATATTTCTGGAACATGCTTGATTAAGACAAGTGATTTGCTACTGTTGGATTTAATCCATGGACAGTGTAAACCATTATAGACTTACATATGTCTTTCAAAAAAAAGAACAAAAAACTGTTGTAAAGACTTCCACTGCAAATATAGACCGTAGTTATTGTAACGAGTTACCTTTCTTGTTTACTTTTCTTCTGAGAGAAGTGTTGGTTAGTGGCCTGAGAAATGTTATAAACACACTATTGTTGGCTGAAATTATTGGAAATTATGACCTTTTGTTGATCTCACTTTTTCGCTAATGAGTTTCACAAGTCTTTGTAGTTTCAATGAATTTTAACCAACAGTAGAATGCTTTAAGAGTTGTTAATGCCTCCCATCACAGTTAAAGGTTTTACATAGCCATTGAACCCTGTTAGATATTGTTAGATATCCCCTATTCAGTATATTATAGTTAGATGTAACAGGCTTAAGCTCATTTCTTTGTATTTTTCTATTTATAAATACATAACTCTATACGCTCGATACACATTAGAGATTCAACCTATGTCTTTTTCTCTTTTATTTCAACAAACTCTCAGGGTAATGCTATGACAGGAAGTGGGTACTATGGGGTGCCTAAATTCCATTTCAGATGGTATTGAGATTGTTGGAAGTACCACATCGACTAGAAATAAGGTCAATCTATAATATATATAAGTGAGATGCAAATCTCACCTTACAAACTGGTTTTGTGGGGTTGAGTTAGGCTTAAAAACTACTTACTAATGGAGATGTTTGGTGAACTATTTAAGTATTTGGTTATTGTGTATAAAAAACATTTTCCTTTATTTTCCCTTAACCAATTTTTTAAGGCTATAGGTTCCTTTGAATGGTTATGAGGCATTCATCATACATACTTGCCACTTATTTGTTTTCAGTGTTCTTTTTATCTCTTTTTCCTGAGAAGTTGGTAAAGTTGTAGTGATGATGATTACAATTTTTGCATGGGCAGGGGACAGCAGATGAAGTTGTGGACGTGTCCCATGGGAAGCAGCTCTGGGAGCTTTGCAAGGTAAAGTACGAACCCTTGTGGGTAAGTGGTGGTGGGCATTGTAATCTTGAGCTTTACCCAGAATTCATTAAACATCTAAAGAAATTTGTACAGACAATTGGAAAATCTAAAGCAACTGCAAATGGTTCTAAAAAGGACACTGTAGAGTCTGAGAATCAAGGCAAAGCTAGAAAAGAATCTGAAGGTGGAACATCTGGTACTTCTGAATTGGGTAAGGAAATCCCTGAAGTTTCTAGAAACAGTTTAGATAGCCGTCTTGAGAAATCCAAAAAACCAGACAAACCAGAAAAATCTCGTATGAGCACAGACCATGTTGATAGGTTTAGGAGAAGAAAGGGTTTAGTTTGGTAGTAGTCTCTTACAGGAACTGTATCCAGAATAATTTATCTGCTAGTATTCACTTTGCAGGTAATCTAATTTCACTCTTCAGGTAATGATGCCACTTCTAAATGAATATATTGAGTGAGTTTTCTGTTTCCTTTAGGTCCACAACTCAGCTGTACCTTAAATGATTCAAAGCAATATGCATTTGTATGGCCTGTAAAATCAAACAGCTTGATCTAAATGCAATCATTAAGATAATTTGTTTTTGCTAAAACAATTTTCTAGTGTCTCAGATGTTTTTGCTTTGTGTTTATCATTGTCTCCCTTCCTTCACTGGAAGGAAACCTGCAAGACTTTAACCTGCAAGAGCAGCAGGTATTAGCTAAGGGATACTTTGATGCACAAACAAAACATGTTGAAAGTCTCATTTTGTTAAACTACAAGATTTTCTCAGTCAGATATACTGTCTCTTGAATGTCTTTTTCTTGTATTTACACATACAGATACATACACACACACAAATCATCTGTGATATTTCAAGATCTACTCTTTTCCTTTCACACCTCTTATTAGATATAGTCCTTGATGAAAGAGGATGTGATAATAATAAATGTAAACCATACATGAATGGTCAGGATTAAGTAGTGGTGGTCACATGTTTTCTTTGAAAACACATGTATGCTTATATTTTAATCATGATAATCCAATTATGATCTAAGAGTATATATGTTTTTCTTGTCTGTACAAATTTTAATATGTCAGTCATGGTTAAGGATAAATAATGCAAATTAGATCTTATTATAAATGGTCAAAATGAAAACAAGACTAATGTGGTGTCTGTGATGATTTATTTTTCTCACTTATGTGTATTTGATGATGTCTGTGATGGCTCGCATCACTTTCTGTCATGAAATTAAATCTTCTAAATAATAACTTTACAAAGGGCATTAGGGTTAAACAATTATTCTTTATTGCTTCTAAAATTGACTTGTATTGAAATTGACATTGAATAGATATTCTAATTTACTCTTCATCATATCTTTGATTACTTTTGAATTAAGATATTATTATGCAATATCCCCATCGGGAGTAGTTAATATGTTTGTTAGGATGTTTACTATCATCGAGTATAAGAGAAATATTGAAAGTCTTTCGGAATACTATAAAAACTTATCCAAAATAAGTGTTTATAAAATAAGCAATTAAAAATTTATTTATTTTAGCATATAGAATCTTCTTTCTATATTTTTGTGGAGTAGAAGAAATTTGAAAGGGTACAATCTCCATGTTTGTTTCATATGAGTGGAAACGTTGTTTTACTCGTATATAACTTATACATTCATACTTACGTTTTCATTTTAATTTCTTGCTAATTATCTTAAATATTAATTAAATAATATTTTTATCAAAATATTACAAAATTATAGTAAAGAAAATAAAATTCTATCAAAGATTGGAAGTTAAAAGAATTTTTTAAGGATAAAAATTAATAAAGAAGTTATAATTACCTTATATAAAAACTTGTCAAATAAGAGTTGATATTTATTAATGTAATACATTCTTATAAAAAATTATATAAAGAAAAAAAATGTATAATGAAAATTATAGTAAAAAAGAAATATTTTGAAAATGTAGGTAAATTTTAAAAATATGAAATGAATTGAATAGTTGGGAGAAAAGAAATTAAAAACTACTAAGAATAACAAATATAAGTTTTGCTTACCTTATCAAGAGATTATTTGATTTGTTTAAAACGAAACAGGTTGGATATGAAAGCATTCACCCATTTTCCTTTACTTACTTAACAAATAAATGTACTTATAATCTTATTTGCAAGTGTATCCATTCTTTATCAAAATTGAGTCGAGTTTAAAAAATACAATAACATATATTTATTTATTATCCTTTAATTATATATATATATATATATATATATATATATATATATATATATATATATATATATATATATATATATATATATATATATATATATATATAAAGTTATATACACCTTAAAAAGTATAATATTGATTTCCAAAGCTGATAAAAAGAAAAGCAAAATTCTCTATTTCTAAGCTTCTACACTACTCACATCCTATACTGAATCAACTAGAACATTTTCATCTGCTGATATCGTTAAGGTGATCATTGTAAACAAAGAAAAACACACAAACAAACAAAAAGAAGTACTGAAAGCAATCATATAGCATTTTTATAAAAACAAACAAATAACACAGATATATCAATCAATCTTAAGACATATAATCATTCATTCTAGACTTGGTGGAACAACTTGTCCACTCAAGCTACTACAGAAGGTTAGTTCGTCAACCATCTTAGGCTAAGGTAAAGACCCTAAACTAAGACTTCCTGCTACTCCTCACGACATACCTCACCCTTCTTTACTTGATATTGAATGATTGTTAGTGTGTCAGGATCATCCCCCATTTCGGAATCCCTATATCGATACATTACACTATTGAGCACCATCATAGAATCTCTCCTCTAGATTCAGGAAATTATGTCAAACATATATACCATGCACATTACTAATGATAAACTCATATTTAAATTATAGTCCATGAAGCATCTTCAATTTCAAAATAAATATATACAAAATCTAAAATAAACTAGTCAGACCAACAAAACTAGAAAAATCTCAAAGAACTATAATGACGCTTAGATTGATGCTCAATGTAAAAGCCCTTGTAAAAGGGTGCGCTTAACGCCAAAGTTCTTGCATTTTTTCTCGCTCTAGTGAAAAAGGATGAAATTGGTTTTAGACCTGTAATGGTAAGTGGCACTTAGCGGTACTCTGTCACTGCTCAATACCAGACCATTCGCAATTTGGTCACTCAATTATGCAAATTGGTGTTAAGCACCATGTCAAAAACCTACAACTTAGAAACTATGACCTGACTCAGAGTTTGGTCCAAAAACATGCTTCAATGTTAAAGTGATTACCAATTTCCTCAATTAACTAGATACTCAGTCCATTAGCTCAACACCAATTTCAACCAACTTCATACAACACACAAACATATTACATAACCATATTTCAATAGCAATTCAACTAACTACAACATTAATTCCACCAATTCAGTCAATCAAAATCAGTAACATTTAACAAGCGGTTGCAACAGGATTTTCTCATACCATACTACAAATTTCAAACCAAAGTCAACGTGTCACATAGATTATCAAAACAATAACAACATTAAAACATGGTAGTTAACTTCCCCTACTTGACAGATGACCAAACCGCTTTAGAAAGCTTAAAACAACCCCAAATGCATAAAAAGTCCTATCTGTTCCTATGAATAAAAGAAGCACCATCAGGGTACACTGTTAGGACCATTGATTATTAGAGAGTCTTATAGAAGACTCAAATGTCACATGAAAAACAAAGAGGGCTAGCATGAATGAAAAACAAAACTTATCAAAAAAGGAGCAAAAAACTAATATACTCTATTTGATGAAACAAAATTGAAGAGCTTGCCACCAAGATCAATCCTACATTCTCGATTCTCCAATTAGATGAATAGAGAGTGAAAATTCCTAAAAGAAGTTAGAAAACTCTAAAAAAAATAGTTTTTTAGAGAGATTATGTATTTTAAAATAATAAAATTCGTTTCATACAAAACTTTTTATAATAAAACCATTTAATATTAAAAAAAAAATCAAATCTCACTAATTTACCATTATTACTTTTAAAATACCACTTTATATTTAACCTTTTATTTATGAAAGTTTCTTGTAAACTAAAAAAATATTAAAGAATAAAAGAGTACTGTAAAAACATAATGTTTACACGAAAATGTAATAATAAAAAACAATAAATTATACCTTACAAAGTTTTTTTATTATCCTATTTTAATTTACTAATGGATATTTTAAAATATAAATATTTCAGAAAACCCATTGTGAAAATGAAAAAGGAGTATATAAGATTAAAAAAAATGAGATATTCGTATTAAACTTAATCGAATTTTGAATTTTCGTTTTCTTTAATTGAGTGAGGATTTGGTACTGATAATTTCACTATTAATTATTTACTTATTTTATTATTTATATAATATTTGAAATAAATATTTTAAGTCCTTATAAAATGTTTGAATTTTTATTTTAATCATAATAAAACATTTTTCTTTGAATACCATTTTTTCAAATTCTCAAGTCATTATTTTACTCCCAAATAGTCATTTTAATATACATTTATTTGAATATTTAATAAAACAATTATTACAGTCACATACATTATACTGATAAATAAATAAAAAAAAACATTTTACATTTATCAAAATGAAAACTCACTGATTTCATATAGACTAAAACATAGTTACTTTTTAAATATTGAATTGAAATATATTTAATAATAATAGTTAAAAAATATTACATCCACTATATTTATAATTTATGAGTAAGGAATCTTCACTTTAAAAGTTCATTTTTTTAGAATGAGTTAAATTTAAACTCATTTCCTAAATTTGTCTTCATTTTTAAACTAATGATTAATTTGAAATCAATAAATTTACAAATTAATTATAATTTTTTTATTAATATTAAAGACTATATTACATGCTGATAATTTTAAACTTTTAATATAATTTTTAATTTAGTTAATATAAATCATATAATGATTATTACTTTTTATCTTTAAATTAGGTTGATATATTTCTTTCTTGTAGTAAAAAACGAGATAGTCATCCGTGTAAGAACTATTGAATTCACCATATGATCTCTGAGACACTCTTCATTTCTACTCAACTAAAGAGGTAAAGTGGTCCTCTCTAGTATCTCAAAGTTAAAACCTTGACTATGAGCTTTAATATAGAATTACTTATTGCTTTTTAAATTATATATTAGGAACCTAAGAAATAAACCAGATAAACAAACAAAAAATGAGATTATTTTTTTTTTCAATTAACTCTAATTAGGGCAAAATATTTTTGATAAATTTTGTAGAAATAACTTGTCCATAATTTTTTTTATAGTGTTGTGTAACAACGTTATCTTGACAATTTTTTAAAAATGTATGTGTAGTGGCTTGTGGTTGGTCTTTTTCAAATATTTTTATAAAATAAATTCATACAGACCAATAAAGTAGTGACACGTATCTTGTTGTCAAAAAATTGTTAAAAAAAGTTAACATATATCAGAATAATTTTTTTAACAACTTTTTCTAACAACTGTTTTACAATTTTCTATGTGATAGTTTGTGATTAGTCCGTTTCAAATATACAAACCAATAGAATAATTGTCAACACCCAATTTCGTCCGGGTGATTGAATAATAGGACTTAGTTTTTGTGTTTGTCTTACTTTATTTTATTTTCATTTATTATTTTTATTTTTTAGTTTACTTTGATATTTGATTTAGTTTTTTTTTTTATTATTATTATTATTAGATTTGATTTTATTTTTGGAAAAAGAAGGAAGAAAAAACCAAAGAAAAAAGAAAAAAAATAGAAATATAAAAGACATAAAAAAAGGAAAGCACGGCCATGAGATAATTAATTTTGGAGATTTGTATGTCCAGGAAAAAGGCATGTTGTTCACACATAAAGATTGAAATTGAATTTTCAACATAAAAAGGATACAAATTATGAATTGAAGGGGAGGAGCACATTTTCATTTTGGATTCAGTGATATCCAGGAATTAATTTGGAAGTTGGTTTTTTTATTGGCTGGAAGGTGTACACGGTTTTCTCACAAGATTCACTCAGACAGTCCTCAAGATATCACTCACAACAGAATTACCACACACCATGCCACTCCTCTCTTCCCTACTACATAACTACCCCAACAGATTCACTTACAGGGGATTCCCAATTGATCACCCACACATTTTTTGGATTCATTACCTCCTTGGTCACTCAATCACATTTCCCTTTTTGGTGGTGAATACATAACCCCAAGGGAACCATCTCTCTCTCGCCCTTCTACCCTTCCACTACCATCATCCCCAATGAACAATCCACGACCCAATAACAACCCTTTTGAATCACCTCCAACAGATTCATCAACTCACTCATCACCTACTCTGTCACCGAACCACACACACACATCCCTCTGCTTTGCCTAACTGGTAATCACCAAATCACGTTTTCGGTTTTCATTCCCAATTGCTCACTCCCAACAAAATCATCACCAACTACGCTGTATGGCTCGAATCATTCACTAGCTAACCTCGGCCCAATCATTCTCCATTCCCCTCCGTTACATTCCCAATTCCTCACCAACATTCACACTACCATTCTGTTATGCTAAACAGACCACCACTCTGTTAGGCCAGACCTCATTCTCCCAACCAACCACAACTTCCATCAGTGATTACCGTTCCACCGTCTTCACTTCTATTATCATCCTCCTTATCATACTATTTTTCCTAGCATTCAGAACAAAAACAGAGAACAAGTGGGGAAAGAGTAGAGACGCATATTATACTACCCCCAGCACTGCAAAACATACCGTAACCATCTTCCTTCCCAAACACCGATCCATCAAACAATACCACACTTGATCAAATTCAAACCAAGGAAAAACAACCAACAAGAAAACCAAGATCGAAAAGGGGATTCCTAGTGATGTTCATGGCTCCTTCTACCGTGGGGTAGCTACCACCATAACAGTATCAGCCGCAGCCTTCGTCGCAGCAACGGCGTTGTGAGAAACACCATCAGATTTACATCATCATTTCCCACAAGGTTCTTAGGCAAATCAAAAAAGTCGTTGCCAAGGCTGTTTCCCCTGCCGTCGTTAAGCTCCGGACCTCCATCAAATTCAACGGTGGAGGACATATAAACCGTTCTATTTTCTGGACAAATCTGACCCCTGTTCATGAGGGAGGTGGTGAGCCACCGAAAGGTTCGTCGCCGTCGATGTTGACTCCGATGGTGAGTAACGATTGGTGTTGAGTGCTGGGTCTCAACTCTTGGTCGCTGTCGATCGAAAAGAGCGGTGAGGTCTCGAGGTTGGAATCGTGTTCGCGCGAAGAGGAGAGAAAGTGCAATGACGCTGCTGCCGGCGGTGACTCCGAGTGGGGTGTGGCGTCGCCGGCGCCGACGAGACTAGAGTTGTGGTGGCGGTGGCTAGGCGGCTTGCGAACTGACGGCGAAGAGAAACACCTCTAGGCTTGTCGGCAGAGTGAGGGAGAGACTTTAGGTCTCTTTGTCTGAGGGAAAAGTGTCGAAATGAGGAAGGAAAATGGGAACCCTGTGGGTTTCTGAGCTTAAGGGGCCTTGGGCCTGGATGTGGCTGGAGTTTCTTCCTGCACCCCTCGTTTGCTATTCACACCACTATTCCTTTTCTGCATACAAAAACAAAGAGGCTTGGACCTGACGGGCAGCTACTATCTGCCACCCCCAACTTTGTTGTTGCACCACTTGGGCCTGAATCAAGAAGTTTATGGTTGTACCTTCACTTTCAGCCTTGCACCCCTGACAGACTATAAGTTGGGAGAAAAAGGGTTTGGGCTCAAACCAGAAGGGCCTCAATTTGGTGTTGCACCCCTGGTTTACTTCTACACCCTATTCTTATTGGGCTTATTTGGTGTGTAATGTTTTTTTTATTGTCTTTGATTTTATTTTTTAGTGTTAGAATTTATTTTATTACTGTTTGTTTGTTAAAATAAAAAATATAAAATAATAATAATAATAATATAAAAAAATATATAAAAATAACAAAATATTTTAAAGGTTTAAGCGTGTGTGCGATCATTCGCATCAGCCTCGCGCTAAAACCTTTTCTCTATAAAAAACAACAAAATATTTTAAAGGTTTAAGCGTGTGTGCGATCATTCGCATCAGCCTCGCGCTAAAACCTTTTCTCTATTTTAAAATAACAAAAATATTTTAAGAGGTTTAAGCGTGTGTGCGATCATTCGCATCAGCCTCGCGCTAAAATCTTTTCTCCATTTTAAATAATAAAATATTTTAAAGGTTTAAGCGTGTGTGCGATCATTCGCATCAGCCTCGCGCTAAAATCTTTTCTCCATTTTAAATAATAAAATATTTTAAAGGTTTAAGCGCGTGTGCGATCATTCGCATCAGCCTCGCGTTAAAATCTTTTCTCCATTTTAAATAATAAAATATTTTAAAGGTTTAAGCATGTGTGCGATCATTCGCATCAGCCTCGCGCTAAGACCTTTTCACCCTTTTATAAAAATACTCAAAACACAAAACATCCAGATTTTCAAACAACAAACAAATTTTCAGAAAGAACTACGTAACCCTGATTTCTCATTCTAAATGAGAATACGTAGGAGCAAGGTCAATCCTTGTCGGGCACAAAAATTAAAAAAATATATTTTGTCTTGATTTTTATTTTTTTTTGGGGAAAGTTAAACATTTTGCAAACCACATTTTATTCACGTATTTGATTAAAGGTACTGCCTTAGGGCAGGCGTTGTGGGGTGTTAACACCTTCCCCACACGTAACCGACTCCCGGACTTAGAATCCGGTTTTCGTGGACCATGTCCTTTCTTTATGGTTTTTTCCATAGTTTTCCAGAATAAACTATGGTGGCGACTCCAAAATCTCTTTTTCAAAACACGTTTCCTTTTTTGGATCGTCGTCGTCTCGTCGCGATTTTTCGGTTGCGACAGATGGCGACTCCACTGGGGACTTCGAGAGTCAGGCCGTTTAATTATATGCGCGAATTCAATGTGGTTTTGCCTTAGGTTTTTCTTCCCTTTTTCTTTGTCTATGTTTGATATTTAGAATAATTGCATGCGAGTTCTGCTGCTTGTTCTTTGTGTTTGAAATAATTGTTGGATATTGAATCCTAGGCTAGAAAACATGTCTATATCTGCCTGGGAACTTTTCTGGTTGTTTTGCAGGTGAGGGTTTGGGTGCATTGCATTCTCCCTTCACACACACACACTTTGTGCATATCATGAGTGGGGCCCTATACCCGGGTCTGAGTGCAGCTTAGAATTAGAGGAGTTGTGTAGCGGTGTCACTCTGGGATGTACTTCCTGTCTGACTATCGTGAGAACTCCAACTAGAGTCTGTTCTCTTCATTTGTGTCTTCACATCTAGTTGATTACTCGACTGTTGTGGATATGTTGTGAAGGGGGCCATAGCTCTAGTGACCTTTGACCTTTAGGTTCAGGGAACCATCCTGGTGAGATTTCATATACTTGACCTTGAATCCAAAGTATTTAACCTTCACTAGGGCACAAAGGGAGATGTGTGCAGCTTTATAACCCTCACTTTTGTTTAATAAAGTCAAACACCTCGTTTTTCTTTCTTTCTTTGTTGCTCATGTTTTTATGGTCTTGTCAAATTTTGTGAGTTCTAGTCAAGAAATTATAAAGTCATGATTATGGTAAAAATGGAAATTAACATGGGATTTTGAGTCAAGGGACATTCAAATTTGGACGTTTTGAAGAAAAATATACACAGTGAGGCCAAGGGGAGCAATATCAATCTCTTGAGGGATATGAAAAAGATGACCTTCATTCAGGAATGAGTGGGAATTTGTTGATCCTGTCAGAGGTGGAGGTCCGGGCAACAACAATTATTGTTTTAGTCCAACACTATGACCCATTTCTAGTTGATGCCAACAATAGAAGAATGTGAGGATACCTTAGATGTATTCCTCAAGGGAAACACTTCATACCACTTTGGGCAGTATATACCTGATTGACAGCTAGCAAGGATAATGAAAGTTCCCCCTATGAAGTTGGAAAGAAAATTCATACTTAAGGGTAAAGCAATGAGCTTTCCTCGGGATTACCTAGAGTTGTTCTTGCATTGATTGATAGAAGAGGAAAAGTGGGAAGCCTTCGTAAAAGTAATAGCTCTTATCCACTGTGGTGTCATTCTTTTTCCTAATACCAAGAAGTTGGTCAACTGCGCCGCCACAGATGCATTTACGAGATACAAAGTTTGCTCTAAGAATCCAATCACGGTTGTTCGGGCTGAAGTTTATGAGGCCCTTAATCAGTGCTATAAGCCAAAGACAAAGAAGAGATTATGTTGTTTACTGGTGTCGTATGTATCATCCATCTCTCACATGAGTAAGGGAGCCTTGAATGCTACATGTTCCCTAGGTGAACTACTGCAATGTAAACCAAAGATGAAAAGGACAAATGAATGGGTGCAACTTTGTACAGGCTCAGAGGAGGAAAAGTTGGATTGACATCTTTCTTGGCAACAAAGATCGTGTATCATACACAATTGAAGAAATTACCTTAATGTCCCCCTCATGGGTATCCATTTTGAATGCGTGTCAAAAAAAAAAAACAAAAAAAAAACAAAAACAAAAAAAAAAAAACGAAAAAAAGAAAAAAAACAAGTTGGGTATCCTATGAGAGGGTCGCCAACACCTGCATCTCTTACCACATTGCAGATCTTCTGAGGAAGAGATCTTTACCGAAATGCTTCATGCTAGAAATACTTGGGGCAATGTTGTTCACTTGGGGAGATGCCCGAGATCGTGGACTATTAGTGAAAGATTCCCTTAGCCAAATTGATCAAGAAGAGGGTTAAGACAATCAAGCTGTCATTCAAGTTAATTTCTCCTTACCTAAACTGCGAGAAACAAGTTCATAATGATAAGCAGCGGGTGAGAGCAGTAGTGGCAAAATTGAAGGAGTAACGACCATCGTCGAGCTAAAAAAAAGAAGGCATCAAAAAGCTGGTGATTCAGAAGAAATAGTATTTTGTTGAACAAAGGGCGAGCTACAAAGTTCGAAAGAGAGGCCTAAGATCATGGACCATTAATGAAAGATTTTCCTTAGCCAGATTGATCACAAAGAAGGTTAATACAATCAAGTTACCATCCAAGTTAATTTCTCCTGACCCAAATGGTGAGAAGTAATTTCACAATGATGAACAACGTGTGAAAGCAGCAGTGGCTAAACTGAAAAAGGAAGGTTAACATCATGCTAAAAAGAAGACATCAAGAATTAATAATTCAAATGAAGGAACATGTTGTTGAACAAGGGCGAATGGAAAGGGAAGCCTCTCACAACTAGCTTCCCTTACCAATGAAATCAGTGAAGACGTCCCTAAGTCATTAGCCGAGGCTGAGTCTGCATTGTCGATCTTTAACCGGCTTATGGGGATTGAAACATTCCTCAAATGAATTCAAGAAATCAATGGGAAAAATGAAAAATTTGATGGCCAAGGCCCGAGTTAGTTGATCAAGGCTTCATGACTCGCTTTTTGGGAACTTCTGAATGATGAATTACCCTATTGACTCAGTCTTGTGTTAATTTCCAAATTATACCGGGGCAATCTTTTCGCAACTTTATAATCTCTGACTAGAATATTGTCTTCTCTTTTCTTGTCATCTTTATTTTTCTTCTTCTTAATTTGTTTTATTTAATAAAATTTGAAAAAAGATCCAAGATACCCTAAAGGACTCGAACCAGTTTCCAAATCTTGGAGAACCAAAGAGGAGTTCAAGAGAGGATGAAAGCCGGTATACAGTAATTGAAGGGGCCAATGGGCCAAGCCCTAGAGGTCCTGAATGCTTGGAAAAACCTTGGGGACTCGTGCCCACTACAACCTCAACATAGAGTTCAAGAGGTCCCAAATTTCCTTCATATGGTCTCCCCCTAAATTACACTTCACCCTCAGGAGCGTGCTTTGGGCAAGGTCACACTCAAAAGGCCGAGAATAACAGTTGAAGGAGGAAACAAGCTTGGGGCAACCACTTTCATGGTCCCCACAAAAGTGATTCAATCAAGCGTTGTGAGCAGGATAATGACAAAGTAACCTGAGGTGAAATCTTGCCCTCAGGTCGTTACACCAGTAGATATTGAGGTTGACAGTGGTAAATTTGAAATGCTAAAAAAGAATGGCAGCCATAAAAGGTGAATGAAGCACTAGGTCTGAAAATGTTGCAAGGCTTGCTTAGTCCCGGATCTGATGACACATTCAAAAGTTTAAATTTTCCAAAGGTGAGAAATATAGAGGGACCATTTGCCTTAAGACTCATATCATGGCATATGACAAGAAAACGACTGTGTGTGCATATGATGAACAATTGCTAATTCATTTCTTCCAAGGTAGATTGGCTGGCAGGCCACTAAACTGGGGCACTCCTCTTGAACCTTCGTGCATCCGGTCTTGGAAGGATATGGTGGATGCTTTCTTGAGGCAGTACAAATATAACATGGATGTGACAACTCATAGATTGCAATTGCAGAGCTTGGTGCAGAAGTCTGAATTATTCAAAGGATATGCCCAAGGGTGGAAAGAGATTGTTGCTCAAGTAGGGCTTCCTATGAGTGATAACAGGATGGCTGCCATATTCATCAATACTCTGCAATCACCCTTTTATGAGCATATGGTGCGTAGTGTTTCTTTAAACATTGCAAACTTGATGATAGTCAAAGAAAGAATTGAAATTGGTGTAAGGATTGGAAAGATCACTTAAGGTCATACCGTGATAGCAAATATGAACAAGTCGGGTTTAAGCTTGCGAAGAAAAGAAAACAAAGAGTTTAATCACCTCCTATCGCCCAAGTCCCGTTGGCCTACCCTTCGCTTAAAACAATTGCAAGACAAATGGGATATTTGATTCAAACTCAACTTCTCATTAAGCCGTTGGGCAGGAAAATGATTGATCAAGAGAAAAGGCCACGAGCTTCACTTCTATACATATGACTTAAGCAACGTTACTTCCAAGTCTGCTTCAAAAAGGCCTTGTATCTAATTGTTACATGAAGCCTTTAGACCCTCAATACTTCAAGACTCATGATACGAAAGGTATTTACCATGAAGGGGCTATCGATCATTATGCCAAAAGTGTTTGTTGTCAATCGCAAAGACAAGTTCTGATCGATTCAGAATTGTTAAAGTTTAAAGGAAGTCAACCAAGCACGGAGGCAAGGCTTGAGAATATCCTTGCAGATGCCATGAAACAATGATGCGGGCTCTAAAACCACATAAGAAGGCATAGGTCATTGTACAAGTGAACTTGATGTTGTGAAGGGTCATGCCACCGGGGAAGTATGCTCATTGATATCGCGCTGTCATCCATGATTGACAATACAAACATTCGTTACAGGGTTTCTCCAAGTAGTGCTGGAAATCGAGTCCTGAAAGGGTATTGAAAAAAATTGAAAAAGATGAAGGCAATCTTGAGTCATTTGTCTTTCTTACAAATCATCAAACTCTTGTTTTAAAAAAAAATGATGATAAATCAAAAACAAATGTTGCAATGTCAGACTTTTCCGAGGTCAAATATTTAATCAAAAATAACAATTTGACATTTTTCTCAAAAACATTTGTGCACATGCGCTTGAAAACCTCCATCCTTCACTTCCCCAAAATAAAGGATTTTTCCCAACAAACACTGTCACTACCCTTAATAACAAAAAATCTTCACACTGGGGCAGATTGATTTGGCCAAAAGTTTTCTCACTTGCACTGGTTGGGTGATCCCTGAATCCATTGAGGAAAAAATATAACTTCAAAACAAAAAAAAAAGGAACAAAAAGAACATTCACTAGATTGAAAACCCGAAAGGGCGGTCTAGGAGAAAAAAAAAAACGACTCATGTTGAGGTCATCTAGTTGCAAAATTAATCTTTTGAAAATAAAGCAATCTGAGTTCAAAATGATGTGTGGCCTTCTTGTCTTTATCTAAAAAACAAAAATATATCCATTGTCACCCCATTTGAGCCAAAAATAAATTCTTTTTTTCAAAAAAAAAAATCCCCAAGCAAGGGTTGTCATCAGGTAGGAGTCAACTCAGTGTCTAAATAAAGAGCACTCAATGATCAAACGAAGAGAATTCATCAAGAAGAGTGAATAAAATCACAAAAGAAAAACAAAAAGAACAACAAAAAATTACAAAGTGATGTTGAACAAAAGGGAAGAAAATCAAAGTTCAAAAAAAAAAAAAAAAAAAAAAACAAAGTGCTCAAAAAGTCAAATAGTTGATGCAAGGTCTAGATGATAACCCTTGTTTCAAAAAAAATATAACCAACAAATATTCATTTGGGCCTTTATATCCTTTTCTTCAATACCTTGTAGCCCTTAGCCACGTTACAAGCTTAATAAAGTCCACGCAGATTGGATAATGTTTGCTGAAATTTTCATAAAGCTTAACTTTGCGATAAAATGACTTTCAATGTGTCGTAAAAAATTGATTAAAAAAAATGATGAAAAAAAGAGAAAAATAATGTCTCGACTCGGGAAGAGGGGATCATCCTACCATCTAGCCAGAAGCACACAAAAAGGGAATCAAACCAATTGGGGTCATCCTTTTCATGCCCACCACCTCTTCCAAACCCTTGCCAAAAGAAAAAAAAAACTGGGGCAGCTGGGTGAATATCACCACGCGTCTTCGCCCTGAAATTCATCAACCCTTTGCAAAAACTGGGGCAGCTTTGTGAGTCTCACACAAAATTTTCATCAATCCATAATCCCATGACCGGGACAACTTTGCAAGTCTCCCTTGATTTTGTGTCACCCTAATTTTCATGGAACCAAATCCCAATGCATTTTCCTAAACACAAGACTAGGGCAACTTTATGAATCTCACTGGATTTTTTTTTTTTTTTTTTTTTTTTTTTTCATCCTGATTTTCATAAATCCAAACCCCATGTCCATTTTCCCAAACACCAAGCTGGGGCAACTTTTGGGTGTCTCATTTCACCTTGAGTTTCACATATCACATCTCCATTGAGGAGTGCGTGAGGGATGATGTTCCTGTGTGGCTGTCCTAGTCTCTTCCAAACCCTTCTAAATGTCTCCAACCATTCTCTTGCCAATAAATTCAAGCATGTGTACACTAATGTCTCGGAAGAAAAGTCAAATGTAATAAACTCAAAGTTTAGACCTTGGAAGTATGACATTACTCATATTTCACAAAATCTTGAAAATAAAGATCAATTTGATAATTGCAAGCGAGATGACTGACTCAAGCAAAGAAAAAATAGCAAATGTTTTTCATCATTTCAATAAAAAGATTTTTTTCGGATCGAAACCCTCTTCATTCATATGAATGGTTATCGAATCCTTCTTCTTCAAAATACAAAAAAGAATAAAATTCAGATTTTCTCTTTTAAGCCATATTGTTTTAAAAAAATCAAATTTCTATCAAAATTGCAAAACATTTCACAAAATTTCATAAGCCCAGTTCCATCTGGCAATTTCAAATTTTCATAAGCCCAGTTCCATCTGGCAATTTCAAATTTTCATAAGCCCAGTCTCATCTGGCCATTTCAAAATTTCATAAGCCCAGTTTCATCTGGCCATTTCAAAATTTCATAAGGCCAGTTTCATCTGGCCATTTCAAAATTTCATAAGCCTAGTTTCATCTGGTCATTTCAAAATTTCATAAGTCCAGTTTCATCTGGCCATTTCAAAATTTCATAAGCCCAGTTTTGTCTGGCACCCCAAAGCCCAGCTTGCTTGGCACCCAAAACTCAAGTTTTTCTTTTGTACTTCGGCCCTCTGCTTGGCAATGGTCGGATTTAAATTTCTGTTCTGTGAGCTTGGCCCTCTGCGAGGCAATGGTCAAGTCCAGGTTTTAATTTTCTGTTATCGGCCCTCTGCTTGGCAATGGTCGAATTTAAATTTCTGTTCTGTGAGCTTGGCCCTCTGCGAGGCAATGGTCAAGTCCAGGTTTTAACTTTCTGTTATCGGCCCTCTGCTTGGCAATGGTCGGATTTAAATTTCTGTTCTGTGAGCTTGGCCCTCTGCGAGGCAATGGTCAAGTCCAGGTTTTAACTTTCTGTTATCGGCCCTCTGCTTGGCAATGGTCGGATTTAAATTTCTGTTCTGTGAGCTTGGCCCTCTGCGAGGCAATGGTCAAGTCCAGGTTTTAACTTTCTGTTATCGGCCCTCTGCTTGGCAATGGTCGGATTTAAATTTCTGTTCTGTGAGCTTGGCCCTCTGCGAGGCAATGGTCAAGTCCAGGTTTTAATTTTCTGTTATCGGCCCTCTGCTTGGCAATGGTCGGATTTAAATTTCTGTTCTGTGAGCTTGGCCCTCTGCGAGGCAATGGTCAAGTCCAGGTTTTAACTTTCTGTTATCGGCCCTCTGCTTGGCAATGGTCGGATTTAAATTTTTGTTCTGTGAGCTTGGCCCTCTGCGAGGCAATGGTCAAGTCCAGGTTTTAATTTTCTGTTATCGGCCCCCTGCTTGGCAATGGTCGGATTTAAATTTTTGTTTTTTCGCCTTGGCCTCTGCGAGGCAATGGTCATTTGGTCGTGAATTGTTTCATTTCTATTCTCTTTCTCTTTTGAAACCCAGACGAAATTAGTGTTTCTATCTTTACTTAGCTTTTACTCGGATAATACGAAAATGTCAAATTTTCATATTATCCAGTAATATCTAAGTAAAGAGGGGCAGCTGTCAACACCCAATTTCGTCCGGGTGATTGAATAATAGGACTTAGTTTTTGTGTTTGTCTTACTTTATTTTATTTTCATTTATTATTTTTATTTTTTAGTTTACTTTGATATTTGATTTAGTTTTTTTTTTTATTATTATTATTATTAGATTTTATTTTATTTTTGGAAAAAGAAGGAAGAAAAAACCAAAGAAAAAAGAAAAAAAATAGAAATATAAAAGACATAAAAAAAGGAAAGCACGGCCATGAGATAATTAATTTTGGAGATTTGTATGTCCAGGAAAAAGGCATGTTGTTCACACATAAAGATTGAAATTGAATTTTCAACATAAAAAGGATACAAATTATGAATTGAAGGGGAGGAGCACATTTTCATTTTGGATTCAGTGATATCCAGGAATTAATTTGGAAGTTGGTTTTTTTATTGGCTGGAAGGTGTACACGGTTTTCTCACAAGATTCACTCAGACAGTCCTCAAGATATCACTCACAACAGAATTACCACACACCATGCCACTCCTCTCTTCCCTACTACATAACTACCCCAACAGATTCACTTACAGGGGATTCCCAATTGATCACCCACACATTTTTTGGATTCATTACCTCCTTGGTCACTCAATCACATTTCCCTTTTTGGTGGTGAATACATAACCCCAAGGGAACCATCTCTCTCTCGCCCTTCTACCCTTCCACTACCATCATCCCCAATGAACAATCCACGACCCAATAACAACCCTTTTGAATCACCTCCAACAGATTCATCAACTCACTCATCACCTACTCTGTCACCGAACCACACACACACATCCCTCTGCTTTGCCTAACTGGTAATCACCAAATCACGTTTTCGGTTTTCATTCCCAATTGCTCACTCCCAACAAAATCATCACCAACTACGCTGTATGGCTCGAATCATTCACTAGCTAACCTCGGCCCAATCATTCTCCATTCCCCTCCGTTACATTCCCAATTCCTCACCAACATTCACACTACCATTCTGTTATGCTAAACAGACCACCACTCTGTTAGGCCAGACCTCATTCTCCCAACCAACCACAACTTCCATCAGTGATTACCGTTCCACCGTCTTCACTTCTATTATCATCCTCCTTATCATACTATTTTTCCTAGCATTCAGAACAAAAACAGAGAACAAGTGGGGAAAGAGTAGAGACGCATATTATACTACCCCCAGCACTGCAAAACATACCGTAACCATCTTCCTTCCCAAACACCGATCCATCAAACAATACCACACTTGATCAAATTCAAACCAAGGAAAAACAACCAACAAGAAAACCAAGATCGAAAAGGGGATTCCTAGTGATGTTCATGGCTCCTTCTACCGTGGGGTAGCTACCACCATAACAGTATCAGCCGCAGCCTTCGTCGCAGCAACGGCGTTGTGAGAAACACCATCAGATTTACATCATCATTTCCCACAAGGTTCTTAGGCAAATCAAAAAAGTCGTTGCCAAGGCTGTTTCCCCTGCCGTCGTTAAGCTCCGGACCTCCATCAAATTCAACGGTGGAGGACATATAAACCGTTCTATTTTCTGGACAAATCTGACCCCTGTTCATGAGGGAGGTGGTGAGCCACCGAAAGGTTCGTCGCCGTCGATGTTGACTCCGATGGTGAGTAACGATTGGTGTTGAGTGCTGGGTCTCAACTCTTGGTCGCTGTCGATCGAAAAGAGCGGTGAGGTCTCGAGGTTGGAATCGTGTTCGCGCGAAGAGGAGAGAAAGTGCAATGACGCTGCTGCCGGCGGTGACTCCGAGTGGGGTGTGGCGTCGCCGGCGCCGACGAGACTAGAGTTGTGGTGGCGGTGGCTAGGCGGCTTGCGAACTGACGGCGAAGAGAAACACCTCTAGGCTTGTCGGCAGAGTGAGGGAGAGACTTTAGGTCTCTTTGTCTGAGGGAAAAGTGTCGAAATGAGGAAGGAAAATGGGAACCCTGTGGGTTTCTGAGCTTAAGGGGCCTTGGGCCTGGATGTGGCTGGAGTTTCTTCCTGCACCCCTCGTTTGCTATTCACACCACTATTCCTTTTCTGCATACAAAAACAAAGAGGCTTGGACCTGACGGGCAGCTACTATCTGCCACCCCCAACTTTGTTGTTGCACCACTTGGGCCTGAATCAAGAAGTTTATGGTTGTACCTTCACTTTCAGCCTTGCACCCCTGACAGACTATAAGTTGGGAGAAAAAGGGTTTGGGCTCAAACCAGAAGGGCCTCAATTTGGTGTTGCACCCCTGGTTTACTTCTACACCCTATTCTTATTGGGCTTATTTGGTGTGTAATGTTTTTTTTATTGTCTTTGATTTTATTTTTTAGTGTTAGAATTTATTTTATTACTGTTTGTTTGTTAAAATAAAAAATATAAAATAATAATAATAATAATATAAAAAAATATATAAAAATAACAAAATATTTTAAAGGTTTAAGCGTGTGTGCGATCATTCGCATCAGCCTCGCGCTAAAACCTTTTCTCTATAAAAAACAACAAAATATTTTAAAGGTTTAAGCGTGTGTGCGATCATTCGCATCAGCCTCGCGCTAAAACCTTTTCTCTATTTTAAAATAACAAAAATATTTTAAGAGGTTTAAGCGTGTGTGCGATCATTCGCATCAGCCTCGCGCTAAAATCTTTTCTCCATTTTAAATAATAAAATATTTTAAAGGTTTAAGCGTGTGTGCGATCATTCGCATCAGCCTCGCGCTAAAATCTTTTCTCCATTTTAAATAATAAAATATTTTAAAGGTTTAAGCGCGTGTGCGATCATTCGCATCAGCCTCGCGTTAAAATCTTTTCTCCATTTTAAATAATAAAATATTTTAAAGGTTTAAGCATGTGTGCGATCATTCGCATCAGCCTCGCGCTAAGACCTTTTCACCCTTTTATAAAAATACTCAAAACACAAAACATCCAGATTTTCAAACAACAAACAAATTTTCAGAAAGAACTACGTAACCCTGATTTCTCATTCTAAATGAGAATACGTAGGAGCAAGGTCAATCCTTGTCGGGCACAAAAATTAAAAAAATATATTTTGTCTTGATTTTTATTTTTTTTTGGGGAAAGTTAAACATTTTGCAAACCACATTTTATTCACGTATTTGATTAAAGGTACTGCCTTAGGGCAGGCGTTGTGGGGAAAGTTAACACCTTCCCCACACGTAACCGACTCCCGGACTTAGAATCCGGTTTTCGTGGACCATGTCCTTTCTTTATGGTTTTTTCCATAGTTTTCCAGAATAAACTATGGTGGCGACTCCAAAATCTCTTTTTCAAAACACGTTTCCTTTTTTGGATCGTCGTCGTCTCGTCGCGATTTTTCGGTTGCGACAATAATGACACATAATTTATTGTCAAAAAGTTTTTAACATATTATAGTCATTTTTTTTTCAGCAACAAATCATATATATATATATATATATATATATATATATATATATATATATATATATAGATAATAATAATAATAATAATAATAATAAGGGTTAAATATGTTTTTAGTCCCTATCTTTTGGGACGATTTTGGTTTTAGTCCATTTTCAAACTAAGGTACAATTTAATCCTTCAACTTTAGAAAACTCTGGTTTTAGTCATTTTTACCAAATTTTTTTAACTTTATTTGTTGTTTTAAACGCGTTTCTCAGTTAACATTAAAGCAAAAATGTGTCAAACAGTGTAAACAATCCAATTGTTATAGTGAAACGTGCTTGAAACAACAAATAAAGTTAAAAAAAAAAATTGGTAAAAAGGACTAAAACCAGAGTTTTCTAAAGTTGAAGGACTAAATTGTACCTTAGTTTGAAAATGGACTAAAACCAAAATCGCCCCAGAGTATAGGGACTAAAAACATATTTAACCCTAATAATAATAGACATGGTTCGAGGGTGCCAAATCCTAATAACTCTTAACAAAATTCCACTTTTTTAAAATACCCATTTTAACCTTTGTGATTTTATATCTACATTGCCATTTTTGTGTCTCTTTTAAATAGTAAGATTGTGAAGTGCTTATTAGTGGTTAAATATTATTAGACATGGTGGGATATTATAAAATATTATTAGATATCATGTTATTTGTATTAATCATCAAGTTCAGTCCATATTTTTTTTTATATTTTTAATCATACATATATTTATAAATATCACTAATTTAGCGTAAATATCATGCCACGTGATTCTCCAAAATACTTCAAACTTTTACCATTTTCTCTTATGTGTTGTCTTTACTATTCTATGTTCTCTCCCTTTCATCTTTCTAAATATGAATCACTTTTCAAATTTTCAAATGATTCCAATCACCAAAGTATATCTCAATGCTCTTTTCTCCTCTAAGTAATTTCCCTTCACGTGGTTTCCTCCTTTTTCATTAGCCCTAATTATCATCTTTCATTTTCTCACAAAGAGATTTCCCAAGGTCAGTGTACATGTATTTAACTCCACAAATATACTTTATAAAGTAAAGTTTTAATTATTGGTAACAAAATTAGCAACTTTGTTTGTGACTAAATACATGCATGTCTAGAAAATATAATCATTAAAAAAATCACAATTAATTTCCTAGTATGTGTTTTATTATATATACGCATCACTAAAGAAAAGACAATTTTTTTTTTCTTTTTTGTGTGATTGTTGCGTTTGGGTTTTATTATTAGAGCTAGATGCATCCCCTTTTCCCTTAAAAATAATTCATGAAAATATACAATTCAACCTTTCCTTCTATTAAAAGAAATATTTGTTTCTTTAAACGTTAAAGAAAAGTAGATCTTCATGACACAAAAGAGCATTTCTTTTTTGAAAACTAGAACAATAATTGGAGACATAGAGAGATCCACCAACTTGATTTAATAATATTAGGGGTGTCGGTTTGGATTTTCCTTGACTATGGATCCTTTGACTTTGAATTTTCTCTTATAATAAGTAAATAATAGATTTAAATATGGTTTAAATTTAAATAAACGTGATATTTGTTTTATTTTAGAATTGAACTTTTTAATTTTTAGACTTTGTATATTTATTAGCAACTTTAATTAGTTTTGTTATGGTTTAATATCTCCTTATATTCCTATTTTTGTCTAGAATCTCAAATATGTTCTCTTCTTTTTCGGCGTCTCAATTGGGTTTTTGTTGTTGTAAAATTAAAGCAATTAGAGGTCTTCCGTCAAATTGGACAGCCGTTTAAGTTTGGATTACGTGACATGATCAATGTATTGTTTTAAATGACATGACAGTTTATACATGATTAACGTGTATTTTGTAATTTTTAAATTAAAAAATTGAGGGCAAACTGAAAAAAAGAAATTAAAGGCATCCCCTTTTTCTGCAATTGAGGAATGCAAAATTAGGGTTCCTGAAAGAAAATCGTAGCTTTCAATTAAAAAAACGTTATATTAACTAATTTTTTCTCCAATTCAAAAGGAAACCCTCGAGTCCCAATAATGATTATTGAAAGAGGAAAAGGGAGAAAGATTGTAGTAGAAGAAGTTGTGCTTATAAGCAAAACAAATTTCATCTGAGTGCGTCAATTTGCTTTGCTCTGTGTTCGTTTGCATCACCACTTTATGCTTTTACATCGTCGATGTGCTGCAATTTCCTTTTCTGCAACCTTGAGGTACAGGACAATGATCGTCGGGAGGCTGTGGCAGTAGGGAGGCTGTGGTTGTCGGGAAGGAGGCCATGGCGGAGCATGCGAAGGAAGAAGCGGAGAGCAAGGTGGGGGAGGTTGTTCTGGGCGAAGGCGGAGATGACGGCGGTGGCAGATTTGTGGGGAAAGGAATTGAAGAGTTTGTGCGAGGAGTGAGGAATGTTAGTTTTGGAGTAGAAGTTGATCAAATGATGGCACACCAATGGAAGAGCTTCAAACCCTAATTTGATGATGTATGCATGGAGTTGAACACCCTTGGGGAGTGACCTTGAATGTGTTAGACACACCAGCACCTTACAAATGTCTCTACAGTCACTCTACGGAGGGAGCATTACAGACAGCAGTGAAATGAAACCAACAGACTCTCAATTTTTTAATTTTAAAATTTCATATCATTTAGCCATGTCAATTAAAAATATAGTTCACCATGCCACGTCAAGGATACATTAGCGTCGTTAGGTCCAATTTAACTGTAAGGATCTAATTGATGCAATTTTTACAAAATTAAGGACCCAATTGAGACACCGAAAAAAGGGACCTATTTATATTCTAAATAAAAATAGGAACCTAAAGAAACATTAAACTTTTTCTTATCTAAAAAACTCTAAATAAAATATTATTTAAAAAAAAGAATGATAAAAATTGGTGGATCAACCAAATCCATCCACAAAAAATACATAACTTAAGCTTCATAATATTCTTCATACGTGTCAACTTGAAGTTTTAGTCTCGAGTTATTATCTTATTGATATCTTCACTTACTTATCAAATGAAATAAAATTTGGTAGAAGAATGGTATCATGACATATTTTTATATTCATTTGATACAAGATATAAGGGTAAAGTGGTCATAAAAGTATAATGTTTTGTATTTTTTCAAGGGATCTTGATATTTTAACAACTTTTTTTAACAATTTTTTGACAACAGGACATGTGTCACTATTTTATTGGTTTGTTTAAATTTATTTATTTTTAAATATTTGAAACAGACCAATAAAAAGTTGTCACATATGCGTTGTCAAAAAGTTGTCAAAAAAAGTTGTTAAAAGAATTTTTTCCTTTTTCAAGAAAGAAGAGAAGAAAATAAAGATAATGTCAAATGAATGTAAAAAATTTAGGTGTGTCAAAGAATATTTTTCAATTTAGTATACTATTTTATTGTTAGTTAATCAAATCACAATAACTTCATGTTTTTAACTTATCAACGTCTTTCAGACACAATAACTTCATTAATTCTAAGCATAAGAATTTAAGCACCTAATAAAAATATTTTAAGTGTTGTATTTTACTCTAACACTTAAATCTTAATGACATGTTTGCACCTAGTTCTTTATCTTGCACTAGTATTTTCGTTGCTAGGCAAAAGAAGATTAACATCATTGGATTTTTAAGTGTTATCAAACGTGGGCAATGTAGAAAAAGTAGTAGATAGTTTAAATTGTAAAAACTACCAATGTATTGCTTTTGTTTCTTTTTAATCAATTTAAGTACTTATACATTGAAACTAACATGCATGTAAATCAATATTTTAAAGCACGAAATTCAACTAATTACTATTTTAACTAATTAATTGAGTAGAGTTTAGAATATTAAGTAAAATAATAGTTTCACGAAAAATTTTACACCAGCCAAAACACCTAATAAAATAAAAATATTGCTACATTTTCTAAATGGACTCATTTCAAAAGGTTTCATATTTTAAAATAAAGTATTATATTATTTGTTTTGAGTAGAAAATGAGGCATACGTTTGTCGAATTTTTGTCATAATTAAATGGATTATAATATGTTAATAATGTTTTTAATAACTTTTTATAATAAATTATGTATTTAAATAAAATAGATTAATAACAAGTTATCACAATATAAAAAAAATATAAAAAAAAAATGGTTGAAACACATTTTGTAAATTTAACATGGATTCTTAACCCCTTCTTACAAATGCACGGAAACAATTATGTGACAAGCATCCGCTAGTTGAGAATGCTGACAAGTCATAATTCTAACACGTCCGCATATCGATAAAATCAAAACAAAATGCCACCAAATTCAAATTCAAGTTCTGAAAGTAACGCCGATTCAATTCTTGAAACTCTTATTTTTTCGACAATAAATAGCAGTCAAATTTTGATTTATTGATAATCCTTCCAATCCGGGATGTCTTTGTATTGTTACTAATTCCTATGAGGGTGAGACTGTGGTAAGTGCCAAAAGAAGAAATAAGGAAAAAGAAAAATACAATTGTTTGCTTTAATTAAAATAACTGTAATATGTAATGTATGCTCGACAAAATTAACTAAATTATAATTAATTATACTATAATAAATTAAAAAAACTAAATTAGTTAATATAATATATAAACTATATTGTTTTATAATTCAATTTTAAAAAATTGAACTTATATTAGTTAACTAATAACCGAAGTATTCTATGCATTCTAACATAAACATAAGCATAGTGTGTTTAAAAAGTGGTAAACTAAAATATATATCTAACACAAGTATACTAGCATTCAAATATAAGCATAATCAGTTCCAAAAAGCCATAAATAAAATATATATATATAATTACCAACTTTAAATTGTGGAATTGAAGAAAAAATTATTTAAAATACTATTTGTTTTATTTAAAATAATAAAATGGTATATTTAAAGATATTATTTTATATTTAAAATAATAAAATAAATAGTATTTAAAGAAGAATATCTACTTTTATTTGTCTAATTTATTCACTGTCTTAATTGGTGAATAGTTAAGATTATAAGAAAAATTAATATGAAGCACAATGAACTTTTAACATTTGAATTTAACCACCAACTGAATTTGTTAGGTGAATTAACCTATAATTTAAATCCAAATTGAAATTGTAGTGTCTTGATCTTTATTTATATTGTTAATATTGTAAACAATTATTTAAGTTCAAAACCTTTCAATACTTACAGGGCTTAATACTTCTGATTGTCTCTATTTTCGTCAAGTACGTTCACTTTGGTTTTCATGTTTTTTTTTCCTGTTCAATGTTGTCTTAAAGAATGTAAAATTTGTTTAATTTGGTCTTTTTTGCCAACGCCGTTTTAATCGTTAACGGCAGACAACCCAAGTGTGCACAACAGTGTTGAGATGACATTTAATTTCTGTCATGTTACCATATTCTTCAACCTTTAGCCCACCGAACCCTAACGCCACCGCCGCCATAGAGATCATCCAAAGTAACCATGCCGCTGTGAAGTCGCACCTGCAGAGAACCATGGCAGCCATCACGCGCAACCTCCATGGCCACCACCATCAAAGTCACAATCTCCCCCAAATCATGAAACCCTAATCTTGAACTCCTTTTGAATCTTCATTCTCGCGCATCAGCCATGAATCATCCAAATCGAGAGCTTCATCGTTAGCTCGACAATCCTTGTCACCATTGTGCAAAGCTCCAGGGCCATCATCTTCTCCAACCTATAAAGAACCACAACGAAATCCAGAAAATCCCAAATCAAAGAAACCTAGAATAGCGCCGCTGCTTGCCTTCACCGACCACCATGAGTGCTTTCTTACATAACTAGGTCGTCTTCTTCATGCTACCGTGAGTTACACAATTCTCGAAATCATCCTCCGTTGAAGCAAAGCGAGCAACGTTTTCCTTCTTCTCGCGACGTAGGTGCAGAAAGGTTTCCCCCAAATGCAGAACCCTAATTTTGGGGTGGGGCTGCCATGAAACTCTACTTTTGGTGATGTGACAGTAGTTAAATGCCATCTCAACACTGTTGTGCACACCTGGATTGTCTGTCGTTAACGATTTAAACGACACTAGCAAAAATGACCAAATTGAACAAAAATTACACTCTTTAGGAAAACATTGAACAAAAAAAAACATGGGGACCAAAATGAACGCACTTGACGAAAATAGGGACCATCAGGGTTATTAAGCCATACTTACAGTAAGTTTATCAAATGCATAACAACCAACCATCGGAAAACAATTATGCAGCTGACAATATGCTTACAAATTTCAATTCAGTTATTAGTTAACTGGTATAAGTTCAGTTTTTAAAAACTAAACTCTTAAACAATACAATTTAAATATTATATCAAGCAGTTCATTTTTTTTAGTTTATTAAAAATATAGTTAACTGTAGTATAGTATAGTTCAATATATTATGCCCAGTCCTATATATAGTTGTGTAAGGCGTGGGGTAGTTGTGTAAAATATTCAAGTAGTTATCTTTTTCCATCTAAGAATTCGTTCATATTAGAGTTTTCTGGTCCAGTTTCTATAACTCTCCGACCTCATTGTTTAGTTTATCATTTTTCAAGAGCATAAAAGATATTATTGCACTTATTGGCCAAAAGTACTACACTTTTAGGATGGAGACAAGTGTCATAAATTCTCTCCAATAGTGAAAAGACATGTGATCACTTCACTACTAAAAAGAAAATCTCTCTAATTTTAAAGTGTCATGTGGCCACTACAAAAAACAAATCCTCTCCAATGGATGCATGACACAACCCACACTTTTCACTTAGTTTGGATGTCTAACTTAAAGAAAATGCTATCCTAATTAGGCCTTAATACAAGTCTTAAACACACATATACTACATGACCGAATACAATGGCTTAAACAACCTACACTATTCTTCAAGCTATGCTTCATGATGGCTCCAAAGATGGTCCACAAGGTAGAGTTGATACCATCTTCAATGATGACTTCCACCCTTCTTGAAAGTTTTTAACCATGGCTAAGGGATTTACCATTACAAAAGCATGTGGTTTTTCAATGGACAAAAAGCAACACTATAGAACCCATATTTTTGCATTTTTAAAGATTAAACTTAGAGATAATGACATGAAAAGGACTAAACATGACTCTAGACAACATGCATGGAGTTTAAAATTAAAATGACTCAAATATTATGTGAAATGACAAAACAAAAATGAAGAACACTCACAAAAATAAAAAATATAAAAACTAAGCATATATGAAAACTTAACATGAAAATCAAATGGTTCAAGGATGGAATGAACAATATAACCACAAAAGCTAGAAAACAAATGGTGAAAAACCAAGACAATAAAGGAAAACACACTTTAATAACACATAAATGAAAAAAAAAGACTAAGATACTTAGTTCTTGAAGACTAAGATGACCAAAGCTCTTGGTATCAAATGATAGCTCCTCCTCAAAGCTACAGGCTCCAAGCAAGGTAAGTGATAGTCTCCTCCTCAAGCTAGGATGATCCCAAGCATGAAAATGAGTCCATGAAGGTGAGTTGAGCGAAATCCATGAGGGAAATGGGGGAATGCTCTCAGTTTGGAGTGTTTGACAAAGATATGATGTTGTTTATGAGCTTTTTAAAGAGATTTGGCCAACTCTCAAGGAGGGTGGCTAGAGGAGACTACATGGGGGAGGGGGGTGAATAGTGTTAATGGAAAAACCTTTTTGCAACTTTCCTGATATAGCACTTTAGTCGAGTATGGATTTATCAAGTAGTTATTAAACGGTCCACCTTGTAAATGATTTTAAACAGTGATTTCTTTTCAATTGTTATTAAGAATACTCATTACAATATTTTTAAGAACTTCCTTTTAATGAATAGTCGTTTAGTATGGGAAGTTCTTGTATTCAAAACTAAAATACAACTACGTGTTTTATAAGAGAAATGTTGAGACAAAAGTAAATAATAAGTGCACAAATATTTTTATATTGGTTCGCTCCAACTAAGCTACATCCAGTTTCCTCTATCCTTAGAGAGTTTCACTTTAATCTTCAACAAGATTACAACTGAGTATTCTCACCATTCCTAGTATCCCTAGGCACTCATGGTATCCCTCGATGCGCTACCTAGTTGAGTTTCACCAACTCCTGGTCGTGCAATATTCTTCAACACTCCTGGTTGTGTAGTATTCTTCAACACTCCTGGTATGCTCAGTCAGCGAATAAGTCAGATTACCCTAGACCGGTTGAGTTTCACAAAGGAAGACAAACTTTAACTTAGCAACAACAACAACAGTCAATCACATTCCCAGTGAAAGTTCTCACTCTATGTCAACACCAAGTTCTCAAAGTCACAACACAAGGGTTAAACAAACCTAGAACACTTATCGCAGCACACAACAAATAAGAATTTTGAAATCAACTTATTTCGTATGTTAGAATGAGAGTCTCAATCTAATTTATAGAGATCTTACTCAAGTATACCTCTAAAAATTCATTGTCAGCTATTTAACGTGTGATAATCGATCGTAATCAATTATGCATTTAATGAATGCACAACTGTCAAAAACTTGCTAAAGAATTATCACAATTACTTGTGATAATCTATTATGGCAAGTCATAATCGATTATTGATAATCGATTATCATTAGTTGGTAATCGATTATCCTGAGTATAAAATGAAGTTTTCTTATTCAAAATGCATTTTAACACAACCTAAGACAAACAATACAAAGAATTAAAGATAAACCAAATCCTATACATAAAACTACTAAATTACAAAAGCTTTAATATAAAACAAGTCTTCATGAAGATCTTCTTGTAACAAGAGCACTTGAGACTTGACTTTAAGACATCACCAAAACTTCTTCTCTTCAGATTTATGCTAACACTTGCATAAGGAAGTGAAGGCACAAATTGAAAAGAAGATGGAGAAACTGGCTTCTAAGGCTAACCAAGGGAAGAAGAAGATGAAGTTTGAGCCCGGAGATTAGGTGTGGGTACACCTTAAGAAGAAGAGGTTTCCTTCCAAAAGGAAATCTAAGCTCCTACCTAGAGGAGATGGACCTTTTCAAGTTCTTAAGAAAATTAATAATAATGCTTACATTGTTATCTACCCAATGATTATGGAGTAAGTTCTAGTTTCAACTTAATGACTTGTCTCCATTTGGTGTAGGTACTAATTTGGGGACAAATCCACTTCAAGAAGGAGGGAATGATAGAGGAATATCTCTTGATCCTATAGAATTAGAACTTGAGGAAGAGCCCTTGCAGTTCAAAGGACCTATGACAAGGTTAAAAAGCAAATAGCTGGAAGAAAAAATCTCCTATAGGCTCATGATGCTCCATGAAGATTTGAATTTAAGGGACATGAAGATTATGACTTGGAAGCATAATTATACAATAGTTTAGGCAATTAAAAATATTTTCAATTTTCTTTTAATTGCAAACATTTTGTTTCTGTTTTTTTTTAATTGAGTTATTTTGGGCCCAATTTCTTTGGGTTTTCTTTTAGGGTTTCTTAGTTGCCTTAAACACACTTATATAGGAGCACCAAATATATATGTAGACACTTTTGAATCATAATATATCCATTTGTATTTTTGAGAGAGGATTCTCTTGGTTCTTGGATTAACACTTTGATTCTTATTAAAGATTAACATATTTGTGGCAAATCTTCACTTGACTTATCAATCTGCTAGATTATGGCGTCCCCATCTCTGTCTTATTCTATATTCTTCTCTGATTTATTTTTGTTGCTCCTCTTTGGGATTCAAATTAAAAAAAAACGATTATACTCTTTCCTAGACAGGATCGTATCATGGTGAATCTTCACAGTATTGCATATCTCTATGAATATGGCTAAATGAGTGTAAGGATTCTCATGAGACAATCCATTTAAATGATTGTTTTGCACCAAGTGAATGAGAGCATGCTTCATCGCTATATTTGTGACATTCACCATTGGTTGAGCAATGTTTTGAAATGGAGAGCCCCTATGATCATCACATAATTTACCAAAGTGTGTCTAGCTTGTCCTTCACCTTCACCATGTGGATTTTCAACCATAACTTCCCTTTCTTGGTTAGATGAAGAAATGAGAGATAGATCAGGAATAGAAGTTGCTTCTCTAGCTTCCCTATTTTGCCTTTTTCTTCTACTGTTGTTCCTTCGAGTTGTTCTTTCGATTTCAGGATCAAAGAGTAGATTGTCAGCTCACTCACTTCTTCTCATGCGAAAGAAGAAACACTAAAAAGGACAAGGTGAGCAAGTAACAATGAGTATAAATGTAATGTAACTATACAAGAATAAAAGTAAAGAATAAATGAATGAAATAGGCCTAAGCTGGTAAATAACACACAATTTGCCTAAACAACTAACAAATCCCCGACAATAGCGTCAAAAACTTGTTAACTCCTTGACAAGTGCACCAAATCATTCAAGTAATATAGATTGTAAGTCCCAAGTATTGTCTCCTAAGGCATTTGTGTTTGTTTAGGTAATTATGATTATTTACTAGTTTAAGCAATGAATATAAACGGTGATTGGTTCAGATAAGTTGCAGACATGTAAAGTTACTGAATATAAAGATTATAAAGTAAGATGGGTAAAGACTCATTGGGGTTAGACTTCATGTCCGAAATTTTAAGTAGTCATCCACACAATATATCCCAATCATATTCAAGCATTTATATCACAAGTGTCCAAGCTCTAATTCCTTAGAGACTAGTTTTAAACCTTTAAGTGAAAATATTAATCCCTTAGATATTCAAACACAAGATTTGCATTAAGAAAATATGTCTAGAATGACTAAGAGTCTTGGTCTATGTCTAGAGCAAAGCCTCTTGGTTTTTCTATCCATGTCTAGGCTCCAAAGCATTTTTCAATGATTAAATACCTCAAAAATAGCATAGATATTCCATCATGCAAGTTAATAAAAGGATAGAACACAGAGGATAAAAAAGATATTCTATTGCATAGAAAGAACTACAAAGAGTTTAGGTACATTACATTCAACCCCAATGAAAGGGAATTTAACTACTCCTATACATCTAGAACATAAGAATGGATTTTAAAGATGAAAAAGATGAAGGAAGATGGAGTTCTTGAGCCTTAGAAGTTCCTCAACCCATGTCTTGAGCGTCTGGTTTGTTCCCACGTCCAAAAGACACTCCCTTTCTCTATAACTCTCGACACTTTAAAAGGTTCACCAAAAAGTGCTTTCTCGTTGGGCCACCAAAAAGTGCTTCCTGTAAAATAACCCAAAAACAAATAAGTATCTATATCTATAACAACTATATACAAGTTTTTCATCTTTTCATGGAATTCAACACAAAACAATTGATAAAAAGACAAATAAGGGGTTTTACTAAGTGTGAATAATAGCTAATTATCACACTTATAATTCAATGAGGTATCTAGAGCTAGGTTCTTTTGAGGAAAAAAATTTTGTCCCCTCTTCCACTACAGTCGCAAGTACAGGCGGCACCACCTTCTACCACTATCGGAGTTTTAGTTTTGACCAGTGACAACATAATTTTCATCGTCTCGATTGATCATCCCAATAATTTTGTGTTTTAACACTTGTGTCTGAGTACCTTATTCTTGCTCTCCTAATTTCAGTTCTCTACAATGTCTTTTTCATTATTGTCTACTATTCGCTGCCTCTTTCCATGAACATTTCCCATTATAGGGAGGGTGTCTGTTTCTAGGTGCTTTGGTGAATAAAGGAGACCATTCTTTTGAAGAGCATGATCTTCCACTTTTATTTTCTATCATCGGTGTGCCTTCATTTCTACCATCTAACGTAAGGGGTATTTTCTTTCTATGTGATCCAATCTAGTCCGTGTATTTTATCGCTGTCAACCACTACAGGTCATTATCCGTTACTGATGCCAATCTAGTCCCTGCAGTTTGTAATTGTCCATCATTGCAGGTCCCCCCATCAATTACTAATAATCTAGTCCCTGTAGTTTGTCGTTGTACGCCACTACTGGTCGTCGTCCATTATTATTTGTCAAAGTTATCATAGTTGAAGTGTCACAATAATCCACCACTATCTAATATTATTCTCCATAGTTGTTGTTAGTTTTTCTTCCATTGCTTTTTCTGTTGTGCTCTTCTGATCTCTCTTTTGTCACCGATGCATTTGATTCGTCCATATATTTTTTTCTCCAATGGCAAAGATGACTTTTGTTAGTTTATTTATAGCCATGGTGGCTCTTCAACAATAGTCTCTTTATCAATTAGATGTCAACAATGCATTTCATAACGACGATTTGCAAGAAGAGATTTATATGGGGCAACCTCTCAGATTTGTTGCTCAGAGAGAGTCTTGTGGGTTGGTATTTCCTCTTCGCAAATCATTAACAATTTGGTGTCATTCGAGTGCAAAAGCAGATATTTTCACTAAACCTTTCTTAATTATATTAATAACAAGCTTTGTACATATGAATTGTATGCACTAGTTTCAGGGTGAGTATTAGATATATGATATTTATCTTATCTTTATCTTTTATTTTTAATTAGTTTGTTATATTCCTTATTTGTGTTGTAAGCTTAGTCCATATCTTTTTTATTATAAATAGAATACCTTATGTGTATATTCAATACAATCTCATAGATAGTTTTTACTGTATTCAACAGGTTTTAACATTGCTTATGCTAAATAAATAAAGGTTTTGTTAAATTTTCAGTAGTTAATAATGGTATCAGAGTTATGTTTTCTTTAAAAAAAAAATTGATGTTTTATAAATTATAAATAACATCCTATAAGTGGTGTTACAATCGAGAAGGAAGAAAACTCAAAGTTTATTGATAAAAGCTTTCACACAATATCAAAGGAGAAGTTACATGAATCAGAGGGGATGATGAATAAATGATGCAAACATGGACGTTGAGAGTTATCCTAATCATTATGTTATTTTCTTTTTATTTTTTATTTTGACTTAACTATCAAAAGGAATACGAAATAGGTCACTTGTATTTAAAACGTGTGATAAATTGTATTTACAATAAAAACACTCTAAAAGCACTGCAAACAAGATAATGAAAACTTGAGTGAAAATTGTGACAATTTGAATGACTATTTTAAGTAAATTATTTTATCAGTTTTTGTTTTATTCTTAGCAATTTATCTCTTTTTTTACAATTACTTCTCTTGTATCTTTACCTTTCTAGTTCATTTATTTTTTCTTGAGTTTACGATTTTGCAGGTTTTTACTTTGCATTATTTATTTTTCAAACGCCTTTAATTCACATTCATCTTCAACATTATTACTTAAGTTATTGAAAGCAAGTTAAGACTTCAAGTGTTAAGATTATATAAGAATTTCTAAAGATCTATTTATGGGAAGCAATGCACAAATTATTAATTAATATTCACATAAGGCAACACGATGAAATTAGATATATTTATAAAGTTGATTCAAGATATAAATTGTTTACAAATAAACTGTGATGATCATTGAATCCTAAATTAGATTGACAAACAACATGTTTACTAATCCCATTAAAAGAATCCACAAACAATCATGCTGCAGCAGATCAAAGACAGCCATGACAGAATCCAGTTTGAAGGAATGGTTTTCTTGCACCTCATTTCAACATAGAATCATATAGAAGGAAGAAAGAGAGTGAAACAAATCCAAGCATTAGTAGTTTGACCAATTCTCATACATGGAGAAAACAGCATTACCATCTCAATCTCTACCACACAATCTGAGAAAGAAAAAGACCTAAACCACATATACTAACAATAGAATCAGAGACAGGGAAGCTCCCATTTTATAACCCTCTACACCCTGTCTCTCTAACATATAAAATCACCTTGTGATGCACACCAGAAAAATACAGAACACATTTGAGCTTTACATGCAAGGAACCACATTTCAACAATCCAAACAAGATAACCAATGACTGTTCAATGCTAGTCCTTCAGTTCATCACTTTGCCTTGCCATCTTCCTCCTCCGGGTCGCGAAGAGTCCCAAACATCCAATCCATCCAGATGGTATAATGGCCGTAGTTGTGCCTATATGTAGTGTGGTGAATGGTGTGGTAACCAGCACCCATAACAGGCCACAGCTTTCCATGAATGCAGTCATGAATATTTGCAGTCCAAATACCCTCAAGGAAAATGAGAACTAAATGTGTAGTAAAATGGGTTGGGATAAAAAACAAAGAAAGAGAATGTGGTAATGCCTGAAGAATCCCATCAAGAGGGTGAAACGCCAAACCTGAGATACATAGGGAAAAGGTCACTACATCCTTCATCTGATCATAATGTTACGGAGAAAAGGTGGAAATATCTAAAGATGGATAGTAAGAGAAACAAATGGTAGAACAAATAAAGAGGATGTTAAACACAAAATGAATCAGACTAGAACATGAATAAAAAGAATAACATCCATATACAGTGGTGCCAAAATGGAAAGCAGCTTCTAGCAATGAAAATGAACGACCCTCATTTGTAGGGAGACAAAAAGTAACTCACATAAACTAGAATAAATTAATGCTTTTGTTACTAGAATAGCATGTCTTTACTAGCGAGTGTAGCACCACTACTGTTAAAGCGCTAATCTATCTACTACCAAAACAGTGTACCAACAACTGCTTGGTATGTTACCAAAGTTTACCTTGTCAGCTTGCAGAAAAGAACGGTAATACTAGAAATTGGTAAGTATATTCACAATTTTGGGAAGTATATCCACAATAAACTGGTTGACAAAACAAGTCACATGAAATGGGATATCAATAAGAACGTAGTGGTTGATTCCTACAAAAGAACACAATTTTGTCTCTATTTACATATATGATTGGTTTCTGTTCATGGATATCCAAAACAAAAAATATTTACTGATTCTCTCTCTGTTTCTGGTCAGTGTTCTTCCTTTCATTATATGTCTCTATTTCTATTTCCCTTATATCCTTACCGATATTTCCTTTCCACACTCTTCCTTCATGAGTTTCTTTGAAAAGATGAAGCAGATATTCTAAGTCGTTGATATACTTGTCACATACAATTCAAAATACAACTATCTTGGTTTCATAAGGACTACCTTCATCTTAGATCTAGTGATGATTTTGAGCTATGTGAAAAATATCATGCCAAACTCACATTTCACGTGATAAAGGTGCTTTATGAATGACTTAGGTTCAAGGTTCACCAGTAAAACACAGTCATAATCACATACTGTGATCCTTATCAAACTCCAACCCTTAAAATCAGTATCATCTACCACAGCACACGCATAAATTATGAAATAACCCAATAATAGACTTAAAAACATTTTTCAAAGTCATTACGAACTATCTTCTTCTCAGGGATTATAAAAGGTTAAAATAATTGTCTGAAAAGAGTTTTCAGCTTGACATAACTACGACTGCAGTGTTTAAATGTTGAATATTTAATGTACTTACCAGCAAAAGGAGACAGAGTGTTCTGTTTATTGTAGATGTGATGAGTAGCATGAAGATGTTTGTAAAGTGGTTTAATGTCATGCAGCTCTCTGTGCATCCAATAAATACCAAACTCTACAACAACTAGATAAATAGCTAAATACACAAAGTATGGAAGCCAACCAACGTGATATAATCTAGGATAGCACTTTGTCCAGCCATTTTCTACTAGGTACTCTGAAACAGTTGGAAGCAAAGTGTACCAAGGCATGGCTTTCATAGCAACACCTATTTGCAACAGCATGGCTCTTTGAGAGGGAATAGCATCTGCAATGGTAGATTTAAATAAATCAAGAAATGAAAGTTACAAAAGATCCTATAAGCGCCTTACAATTAAAAGCACAACAACACAAAAGCTATATGCAAGTATACTTGAACAAACCGTTAGTTATTAATATTCAAACCTTTAGTATAATTGCTCTGCTTAGTTGAGTTTGACCACCAATAACTAAAAAATATTTAGAGCCAGACCACAAGATGAATATAAACAGCTTGGTCTCAGACTTCTGAAGCAGAGTACTACAAATTGTCTTTCATGGCCAATTGACAATTACTATAGTATGGAAAGAAAAACTAAAGAAAATTGCATTTTAGCTATTTAAATGAGAATCTAGTCAATTCATATATGTATGAAACAATGAATGAACATCAATCTTCCGATTGACTAGATCGTAAAGCATAGAACAATTCAGTGGTAGAGGCAGTATGATCCCTGTTGTAAAAGTTCGAGCTCCACACTTATAAACCCCAATGTTTTAGACAGTGGTCATAGCTACAGTTTTATTTTGAATCTTAATATTGCAAAAAAGGTTGCAAACAAATGTGGTTAATGTCAATTGCAGTCATAATGTGGTCCCAGGGACACCAAAAAATGTATTTGCATACTGTTGCTTAAAACCATACAGGTTATTTGTAATGATGAAAACAGCCTGTCTAGGTCACAATCTCCTTCTTGGAAAGATCATAGCAGAGAACAATAAAATTCTTCTCAAGTAATGCACGAAGATGAGTGGCAATTTCAAAAGGTAAAGTAACTGCCCAAGTTTCAAAAATATTCGAGCACGGCATACAGTCAAATCTGTAACCTTACTTTGCAGAATGTTAATAGTATTGAGTTGTAACAACTTGCAAGAACATGCATCAGATTTGGTTCAGTGAAGTTTTACAGAACAAGAACAAGTCCGTGATGGTAGCTTAATGGATACTGAAACTGAAAATCTTGCTTTGCCCCAAACAAATAACTCTCCGCATCATTTTCCCAACACGTGCACCGTTATAAACAACAAGAAAATCCTTTTCTCACTGCGTGAGATGGTTACATGTAACAGACATTACAGACACAACTAGGAAAAGTCCACTCAAATTACTACCATAACAAGAACACCAACAATCCTTAGAAGGCACAATACATCAATTAGGAGATGCAATCATACAGTTCCCCGCACAGTATGTGAGAACAGATCTATAAAAGAAAAAGCTGGAATCACGTACATCAGCATAACTGTAGAAGCATAATCCATCAAAGACAATCAACTAAACACTATGAAAAATAATTATTAAAAAAATTCAACCACACTCGAAAACCCAAAACCAATTTAACTCCAATTTTCCTCTCCATAATCCTAAATCGCAAAACAAGTAACAATGGCATATCAAAACAAAAGCCAGAACACCAAAAGCCAGAGTAATAATCTTTTACCCTTTCTTCTAAAATCATGCAAGCCGAAACCAGAGTAACAAACTAATAAAATCCCATTTAATATCAAGGCCAAAGTATGCAATCTTTAAAAAAACCAGACAGGAAGCATAACAAAAATTTTAACTCCCCACTGATACACTCCAAAATCCCCCAATTTTTTTTTTCTTTAAAAAAAAGTTACTACCAAAACAAGAAGGAACCAGATTAAAAAACTAATCAAAACCCAATTCATATCAGAGCTAAAATATACCATTTTTAACTAAACACAACATAATCTTTTAGCCCCCCATATATATTTATCCTCATTAGCATACAATGATGTTTGTCAGACACTAAATACAAACATCTCTTTTAGTCAAGATTCAAACCATAATAAAAAAAAAAAGATTTTTTATTAGTCCCTTACGATAAACCCAACCATTGGGATAGAAAACACAACCAAGATAGATGTTCAGACAGACAAATAACACAGAAAAGAATAAGCAATAAAGGTAAGAAGAGGAGGTAAAAGGAAAAACCTTTGGGCAGATAAACGTTACGTTTCCAATAGTAAATGTAGAAGCACCACATAAAGCCAGAGAGGAGGTAGAGAAGGACACCACCGAGGTAGTTGCGTAGCCAGGTCTGGAAGAAGTGCGGCAGTGGGGCCCACACGGTGTGCGGCAACAAGGTGCCCAACACAATGCGGTTGTAAAAGTCTGTGTCTTCTCTGAAGAGGGTCCCATAATCGCTTAACAAGGATGTTAGGTCCTCCATAGCCACGGTGGAGAAGAAGGGAATCAAAGCCCAACAACAGTAAATAGAGGGATAGAATGAAACTGAGAAGAGTCGCAGAGGATGATTTATTGTGTCTTAGTTTAATTAATTTAACAGGGTACGATTTCGTGGTGTCATGTGATGGTGATTGATTTTTTAGAAGACTGTGTGATGTAGATGTTTTTTATATTCAAAAGCATGTGTGAGTGATGTTGATGTTAAGATGTTTTATTTTCTTTCCTATTATAAGTAACAACAAAAATAAAGATCATTTAATATTTTTAAACATTAAACTTTAATATGTATTTCAAAATCATTAACTATATTTATTTTATTAAATGCCAAATAATTAAGTTAGAGATATCAAAATGGGTTACAATTCACGGATTAATTCAGTTTATCACGAGTTTGGTTTAGGTTGAATTTGAAAAGGTTGTATTTTTTTTATTCATATTAAACTCATGTGGATTAAACTCTTACTGGGCTGGATTGATCCACCAACACAGCTACCTAATTTTATTTTATTAAAATTTAAATTTAATTTTATAAAAAAATGTTTTATTTTTTTCTTAAAAAAATTATTTAAGTTTTCTAATTTTAAAATTGATTAAACATTCATGCAAGTTAAATTTGTTTAAATCTAAATTATAAAAATTTTATATTATTTTTATTTTAAAAAAATTATAATTAAATGAATCAGTCAATTTGTTTACTCTATTTACTCAGCAATCCATATCTAACTCATTAATAAATTAAATTAATTTACTAAATGATCAAACTATCGAGTCCAATCGAATCTTCATTTTAACATCTCCAAATTGTAATATTGAAAGCAAATCTTATAAATTAAGATTTTAGAAATTTAAATGCTAATAAAAATTTATGAAAAGAAGATAATGTGTTGGCCGCCCTGTTGACAGCAATAATACAGTGAGACAGATTACTTTAAAGTCAAAAAATGAATGTAACATATTTGCTCTTAAGTATTTCTATAGTTTATTTTTATTTTATTGATTTAAAAAAATATAACTGAAAAAATTCAGATAGCAACTAAAAAGTTTTACTTATTATTATTTATTTTGGAATACATTTCTAATTTTTCTAAATATTTGTTTTAAGTATTCTTTTTTAAATTAAATATTTTTCTGATTTAACCGTTTTTTAAAATTTAATTATTTTTAAAATTATAGTAATTTTTTACAATAAAAATGTATCTATAAAATAAATAAAAATGATTTAGAATAAAATTCTAAAATTATTTATATTTATTTTTATAATTATTATAATAATAAAAATAATAGAAAAATTTATTATTGTCTCTTATCATAAAAGAAAAACATATGGTTTTGCTAATATTTATATAAAAAAGTATCACCATTTTGATAAAATTATTTTGAAAATAATATATTTATTTTTATTTTTAACATATGTGTCCGATGATATTAAAATACAGTTATTTAAAAAGGTTAGAGCATCCCTATCCATCATTTTAAATTAACTTAAATTGAAAGGTCATTATTTAAGTGAAACAGCGGCACCGGGTATATTTTCCCGTTAGCTATTGATAATTACAAGCATGTTTTGTAAACCTGGACTTTATTTCTTTAGTTCTTTGTTTATTTATTTTTTATATTTTACTAATAATTTGATATAAAATGAACTGAGAATTCTTACACAAATTAATTTAGGAGATTTTTTTTTATATAACAGTTTTATTTTTAATTTAGTATATAACACATTATAGATAATATTTACATAAATAGTTTTAAAAGTTGAGAATTCGATTTCTGATAAACCGAATTTAAACTTCTTATTTTAAAATTTAAAAAAAAAATATTAGAATTTGGTTACCGAATTTTGATTTTATTTTTTTTCGAAAATATATATAGAAAATTTTCAATCATCTAAAACTTTAAAGGTTTTCAAAAACCATTGAAAGCTTAAAACTTTTTTTTAAAGCTTAAACGGTTTTCGAAAACCGTAATATATTAATTTTTAACATATTATTATTATTAAATTAATATTATTATTATTATTAAATTAATATAAGGATATAAAACAAAAATTAATAATAATATAATAATAGTAATAATATAAGATGTTATTTAATATATCATAAAATATTAAAACATATTAAAATAAATTAGTTATTTATCAATTTTAATTTAAAAACAAAATTTTAAATAAATGTTAAATGATGTTTGAAGTTTAACATATTTTTTAAATTTTTTTTATGTAAATTTTAATTAATAATTAACTTGATTTAATATTTTAACGTAATATTTTTGAATTTAACAAATTTCTTAAATTAATTTTATTACAAAATTTAGAAAATATATAATTTATTTTAATATAATTTAAGATATGTTATTATCTTAATAATTATTATGAAAATAATAATAATAATAATAATAATAATAATAATAAACCTAAAAATAAAAATAAATATGGTGATATTAATAATAATAATGTAAAATTTTATTTAATATAGTGTAACATATTAAATAATATTAGAATAAATTTATTATTTGTTAATTTTAAATTAAAAGTAAAATTTTAAAAACATGTTAAAAATTAATATATTTAACAGAAAATCATTTAAACTTTTAAAGAAAACATTTTAAGCTTTGAACGTTTTTTAAAACTTTTAAAACCTTAGATTATTGAAGATTTTCTGTATGTATTTTTAAAGAATATAATCAGAATTCGGTTTTCGAATAACCGAATTCTAACGTATTTTTTTTTTGTAAAAAATTTTGAAATAAGAAGTGAGAATTTGATTTTCCAAAGATTAAATTCTGAACTACAAAACCGTGTTACTCATATAAATATTATCTATTATAATGTGTTATGCACATAAATTAAAAATTAGTGTGTAAACAAAAAGTGTGAGGTTGGTCACCATGGTGACTTTCACTAAAACAAAGTAAACAAAACTCTAATTTCAGAACAGCACTTTGTCAAAGATTGAGTTTCATTTCGAATGAGACATTGCTTTAAATTGGGGTAATTTCAAATTGGGGTAATTTCATTCGAAAAACCCTTAATTTCATTTTCAAACATAAAACCCTAATATAAAAACCCTAATTTCACTTAAAATTTAATTAAGTCCACGTAATTGTGCATCAAGACATCTACGTAGGCAAGTCCTGTGCCAAATCGTTACTGCATTGCACTGTACTGTTTGTCGTTAACTATTTAGACGTTGTTTCAGAAAAGGACTAAATTGAACGGATTTTACAATCTTTAGGACCACATTTAACATAAATTAAAAATGAGGACCAATGAACAAACCAAACAAAAATAGAGACCAAAATAGCTATTAAGCCAAAATAAAACTATATTATATGAGAAAAGAATCTAATTTAGGATAATTAATATTATTCAGTTATAATTTTTAAAATTTTATTTAAAAGCAAAGAAACATGAAAAATACTCAACACATCTTAAAAGAATAATATTAAAGAAAAATAAAGTTTAACCTTATGGCATTAATTAGAATAGTTAAACGTAATCTTCGAAATTGTATCGAAATGAAAGATATTTTAGCCGAAATAAATTTTATAAGAATTATCTATATAATAAATTTACGTAGATAATTTATTTAGAATTAAGAAATTTGAAATATTCAAAATTTTCATTTTAGTCGGAATTAAATCATTATTACTTTAAATAAATATATCAATAATTATATAAATAAATTTAATATAAAATATAACAAAATACTAATATATTTTATTTTTAATTGTAAAAAACTTACAGTTTAACTTTTAATTGTAAAATATTACAGTTTTTATTAAATCTTGATAGTTTAATACCAATTTTATTTCCAATATTTATAATAATTATTAATATTACTTTTAGTTTATTTCTTATTTAATGTAATACATGTGTTTTTATAAAAGATTTAGCTAAATAAATTAATTTGATTTATTAAGCGGATGGAAGCTCTAATATAGAAGAAAAAATATACTTATAAAGATTCCGAAGTTTAAGTGAATAAGAGATATTTTAATATTGAATAAGTATGAGTTAAATTACTTGGATATTTATTGACTTTTGTGGGCTTGTCATTATGTAAAAAATAATAACATTCAAAATATAACAATAAATTAACAAATATAATTATTGTCCATGAGGCATTATGTTATACTGAGTTTATAAACATGCTATACATCTAGAACAATGCTTATAGACATCCACTCTCATGTGTGAACAATAAAATTTTATTTTCAAAAGAGTAAGGGTTTTATCAACACCATGATGGCCCATGAGACCTCATCCATGACTTTATTGGATAGGAAGTTATAGCACTCTTCCTAGCTAGGTTGGGCCAAAACTAGAAGAGATGACATAGAAATGGTTGAAATGGTGATAAAAAGTCTAGACCCATCTTTTACGTATGACTTTAACTCTCCTTTTAATTGCTTCGCATTGCTTGATAAACTAATCACTCATCTAACTTAAATTAGGAAAAAAATAATTTGTTACAAATCCAATTAGATAATCTAATGTTGTTATGTGGCAAACATGCATCGATATGCTTTAGTTGGTGATAAAGTCTTGATCATTAATGCAAAGGTTCATTAATCAAGAGTCAAGAAATTGCATTAAGTTTGAATAACTTTAGGTCCGACATTGCAAACATGGGTCTAAGATTACATTAGGGTCATCTAATGCATTCACTTGATGATTTTTAATGTTAGACTCATGTAAAACCTTGACTTGTCTAATGCTTACATTTGACCTTTGCATTTACCAGGCTTACTACTTTCGTTGCCACACACAATGTATAATTATAAATCAATTAAGCACATCAAGTGACACTTCATATAATTTGAACTTTGAACAACATTGATCAATTTCTCATTCTCACTACTTCCATTATATGCTCTCAGTCATCTAATCATAGTTTAACTTTTGACCGGATACTTAAACATCAAACAAAGTGTTTTGTTATCATCAAAACCTTATTGATTGATGAGACTCGTCTACTTTAACAACATAAACCTTTCTTCCTCTTTATGTGCCCATAATCAATTGATGCTAAATAAATAAAAGAAACGTTATATAAGTTTCTTTTATACTGAAAAATTATGTATTAATTGCGAGACCTCTTGAGTTTTTACATAAGGATTTGTTTAGCCCTCAAAGAACCATAAGTCTTCAAAGAATTTACTTTGAACTTGTTATGGGTGATTTTTCTAAGTTCACAAGGACATTATTTATGGTGTTTATACTATACACAGGGCTTGATGCTACCCGGGCATAACTTGGCTTAATTTACCCGAGCACAAGTTGACATGTTTCTACTTAGCCTCACATACTCTATTGGCGTATTATTCTTTAACTTTGCACATTCTGAATAAAAAAACTAACTCATGAGGTAAATTAGTCATGTAGGTCATCTTCACAAGGTACATTCAGCTCTGTAAGAACAATTGGTACCCACCGTGGGACTCGAACCCATGACCATAAGGTGAATGTCAATTAGTTTTCTTATAATGAACACATTAACTGCATACTTTTCATTTTCATTGCCCTGAAACCATGACATAGTATGAGATTCTACTATAAGACACTACTTATTTTCCTTTTATGATACTCAGCTTGGTTAAACCTTCTATGCAGCTCCCTGTCGCCTATCAGACGGTATAGGTCGAACCTTTCAATACAGTTTCCTGCCGCCTACCCGACAGTCCAAGTCAAACCCTCCATGTAGTTCCTTGTTGCCTACCTGGTAGTCTAGGTTGAACCTTTCAATTCAGTTCCATGTCTCCTAGACGATGGTCTGGGTCAAACCTTTCATACAATTTCCTACTACCTACCCAATAGTTAAGTTTGAACCTTTCGGTGTAGTTCCCTACCACCTATCTGACGGTCCAAGTCGAACCTTCCATGTAGTTCCTTTTCACCTATCTGACTGTCTAGGTTGAACCTTTCATACAGTTCCCTGCCGATTGCTTAGTCGATCTAGGTCGAACCTTCTAATGCAATTCCTTGTCGCCTACCTAGTCGGTTGAGGTTGAACCTTCCATGCAGTATCTGCCACTTATCTGGCGGTCATGGTCAAACCTTCCATATAGTTCCCTGTCGCCTACCTACATCCCACCATCTAAACCTCTTTGTCGCTACGCTCCTCGAGGTTTGGGGGCTACTATACCTATAAGGTTATTGATAAAGATATAAATTCTGTTTGTAACATATAAAATTTTCTTTGAAAAATATAAGATTTTCTTTGCAAAGTCTAAATGTTTCTTTACAAAATATAAAATTTTCTTTGCAAAATATAAAATTTTCTTTGCTTTTCTTTGCATGTGCTCTCCATAGGTACAAAACGATTATCGAGTACCAACTATCATGTTTTGTAAGTCAACTAACGACCAACTATAACTGTTGTATTGAACCTATTAAAGTTTTTCACATGCCTTCAAGTTATGAGAAAATTAGGGGGCTGATCTAGTGTACATGACCTAATGCTACCTAGGCACAAGTCGGCCTGATCTACCCAAGCATAAGTCAGACTATTTCTACCTCGCCTAACCTGACCTCACATACTCTAATGACATATTATTCTTTAACTTAGTGCATTCTGAATCAAACAATTGACTCATGAGGTAAATGGGCCATGACCCACCTAGGTCGATATAGGTGAGGACTTACAAACTTATAACTATCCTATAAATAGTACACCATCGAGGTAAATAGGGGAAATTCATTTTTACAACATTGACTGCTATCTGACGTACTCTACTAACTTGGACGTCAAAGTGTCTTTTGCAAACACATAATCATCCTCCATGGAGGACGAGCACCAAGGGGAAGGCAAAAGGAAACTCACTTAATGCATATAAGATTGAAAAAGTCTATGAGGATCATCTTCATCGGATACATTCAACTCCACAAGAACAGTTTAAAACAAAAATTCAATTATATAAACTACAATGAACCAAACATATTCTTAGTAAAAAATAATTGTGATCCAAATAATATACAATTTTAATTACAAGTGGATGCGTTTAAAATAATACTTAATTTCAGTAAATAATCACTCCATTTCAAATAATAATCAACTTATATCTCATAATATGTTTGATGAAATTCAATCAATTGATTGAAAATTTAACATTATCTTTGTTAACATATGAACTATTATGAAAACAAAATGTATATCATTTTTATCCTTTTTCTCTTTAAATTATATGTTATTGAATTATAATTTATTTTATAATTAGGTATTTGAAAAAAATAAGTTTTGAAAAACCGTTTAGATGGCCTATCTATCAAATATGAAGTGCGTCTAACTTTCTTCATTAGATGGAATCTTTTAAGAAAAATATTAGATAATGTATCTGTAAAGTGAAATTGTTGTCTAAATATGCATCTTTAGACAATATATTACAAAATGTTTCCTTCAAATCTTAAAAATATAATTAACTATCTTTTACTATATTTTAACTAGTTAATCGTATACCGTATCAACGAAACTAATATATTCATTATTGTTATTAGCATAAATGTTCGTTCTCGAGACATAAATTAGAAATATTACAATAATATCTAAAGTTAGAGTAAAAGAAAACGTGTAAAAGATTATGAGGAATAATAGATTAGATAATTTCCTTATGAAACTCTTAAATATGAAATATAGAGATGTAATAAAAAAAGTCAATAAATAATTATTTCACAAAAATCTTTTCAAATTTTTAAAAGTTTTACAATATAAACATAAATTTATTAAAATTGGATTTTTATGAAGGCAAAAAAAATCCTTACATTCTTATTCTTATCGATGTTACTTTAGAAATTCGTATGAAAGTTTTATATCAAAATAATCTTTTTAAAATCTGAATCCAATATCCAGAACGAGTATTCTTATTCAAATGATGATTATATGCATTTGAGAGAACTATACGAAAGGTGATGAAAGGGAAAAGAGAATGGAAAAGGAAGAAGAGGATCGTAGAAGAGAAGCTGCAATCGCATCCACGCCCTGCCTCCGACCTAATTTCAAACCTAAAGGCGTTACGCAGAACCAGCTCGAAAAATTTCGTGTGAGTACCCTCTTCAATCCAATTCACTTTTCGTCATTCTTTACACTTCCCACGTTCAAAAATATTGACAATTTTAGATTTTTTCAACATTTTGAAACATGGGTATATGTAGTTTTACTACTGCGTTTGATTGTCGGTGTTGTTCTGTGTTAACGTTGTCTGAACATTGGACTGTGATAGGAACTACACAAGAGGCGCTTGCAAGTGAAATCAAAATCAAAGTTCAAAATAAAATCCAAAGGTTTCTTTCTTTCTTTTCCACCTCTTAGTTGTAATGGTTCATTAATTTATGATGTTGTAATTCTGTTAATGGTTCTGCAGACGGGGCTAACAAAAAGTCACATGGTGATGATTTATGTAGCCAAGATAGTGTAGCTCAAGGTTCAAAAATTGATCCCAAGGAATCCGGTTACTGGAATGATTGTGAAGGAAGTGATTCTACAAATGAAGAAGCAAAGGATGATCTGCCTATGATTTCTGCGCCAAATAAGCGAAAATTGCATTGGGGGTATGTATAGATAATAACACTTTAGTTGATAGATCTCAGTTTGCAATAGTTAATCCTTGTTTGTTTCTCTAATCATTATAATTAGGGCTTTGGTCACCCAGGTGAGACCTTAAGATATTCCCATAGGTTTTGATTCATCGGTCGGTTGTGAGACTAGTTGTCGAGATTTAGTCACTTCTTTTTGTTAACAACTGTAATTAGGGCATTTAACTTCCTGTTGGCAGCTTGAGGTATTTTCTCAAGCACTTTGGATTGATTATGAAACTAATCTTCAATTTTGGTCTGGAGTTTGATTATAGTGAAGACTCCTCGACCCCCCCAAAACTGTGTTTTTGTGTTGCCAGCTGAATCACACCTATTGGGTTGTTAACTTATCACATCAGAAGCTGTGGTTAATCTCTGCTTTGACATCACATATCACTAGTTGTGTTTTATAGTATTGTAATTCTGCTCTATCTGTGTATATATATGGTTATTTTGCTTGTTTGCTTTGCCATGTGAGCAATTCACAATCATTTGATGTGTTAATAATATTGTGTAGGCTTGACACCAAGAACAGGTGGGAGAGGAAATCCAACATGTAGATATCACCATTGAACTGAAGTGGGGTAATCATGAATTTTGGTTAAGATGATCATTAGAAGAGGTAATACTTATGACCAAAAGACCATGGGAGTGACCTGAGATATTGTGTTGCAATTACACATGCAGAGAATGCTAAGAGAAGATAAGTTATTCATGTTGGGCCTTAAAAGTTCTCACGTAACATCACAGATATCAGTAAGACAGTAAATAACTCTGTTGTGGTTATTTGTAGAAAGTAACTTTGTTAGATAGAGAACTAATGTTTTATTTGGTAGATTAGCATTGTAAACATTTTATTCTTCAAACAAATTCTTTGATCTTTAATGAAAAAGAAAACTTAGAAATTTTGCTGAAGATTCTTATTGTTTGTTTATATCTGTTTTTCTCTGTTCCTTCCTATCGCACCAATTATACACTTTTCAAATTGAGTGCAAGAATTTTGGAATAATCAGGATACATGTTGGCCTTTATTAAGAAAAAATTTCATTCGTGCAAAAGTAATTTCATCAAACCACCGTGAACTGGTGTAAAAGTCACTATATTATTGTAAAAATTAAATACTATTTTAGTTCATATTTTTCTTGAGTTTGATCAATGTTGTTTTAATTTATTTTCGTTATTTTTGTCTCAATTTTTGTTCTTTTGGATAACAAGGTTTAAATAATTACCAGCATAGGGAACATGAGGCCCAGTTTGACCTATTTTTTCTGACTTGACTTCCATTTTACCTCATCTCCCTTCCAATTTTCTTCTTCTTCTTCACTTTCCCTCACCACCATATCCATGACTACTCATCACCAATCTCCTCCATCTTCTCTTCTTCAAGAACCCAACACTCACAAAAAAACACAGAACACATCCACTCATTTACATGAAGACATCATCGTTCACAGAATTAAAGACAAGGCTTAGCACCCATTACCTCTTCTCCAGATAATAGCTATCAGTTCTTGATGCTCTTAATTCCACAATCCTCCTTTGCTTGCATTCACACTTCACACTCACAAACGTTCAGAAATTTCTAGGTTACCCTTTTTCCTAAACAACATAACACTTACCCTATAATTGTTTCATTAACAGATTAATTTTGCCTTAATCTTCTGTTCTTCCAAGTGCATATGCTTAGGTTCGATGTATCTGTCTACCACCAAACTAGAAAAGAACTAAACCTATTTTTAGTCTAGCCAAGGTTCAAAGACACTATCCTTAAATTAAAAGTAACACATCATACCACATAGACCATAATAATAACAGGACACACACATTCCACGTCATATAATAGAATAATAAAAACAAACACATTTTATGCACTTAACAAGGATTCAACAAGTTCATTAACCTATAAGAAAGAACTCTACTAATTGAACTACACATCAGTTATGTTAACATCTTATTTCCTAATTTATTATTTTATACTTTACGTCCCAACCACACAATTTATTTTTTTTATCTTACATCATTCATAACAACTTAAATCATATTATAAAGGAATTTATTCATTGAATTATATAAACATAAATAATAATCATAAATAAAAAGTGTCAAAACTAGCTTAAATTTACCAAGTCTCATTTATACATTGATAGGGTAAATTCACTTATAATCTTGTTGGTAGGAACCTCTATCAATTCTCATCACATAAAATTGATTCTTTATATGATTCAGTGAGCTTAATAGAGTTAAGATGACTTCAATAATGGATTACCTATTCAATGCATAACACTAAATTAACAAATATTGTTCTTCTTACACATGAAAAAAAAGCTTTGACATCAGTGTTTTTTGGCCTTTAACGTCTAAAAAATACTAACATCATATCGGGAGACGTTAATTAACATCGAAAAAAAAGATGACGTTGATTGATGTTAAAAATTGCATGCATTTTTCGACGTTAATTAACGTTGGAAATTGCCGATTAACGTCTTTTTGTTTCATTTTTCAACATCAATCAACTTCTTTGTTTTTTTTAATAAATAGTGATCCATTTTTACAACTTTACGAGACCTGAAAAGTAGAAAACCAACAAATGTTGCCGAGTTTTGACATTTTATATATGCAATTCTTAACTATGGAGTATGAACTATAAACAAAAGTTATTACAAGTGAATGGTAGTTTATATTGACTATTAATTTGTGATTTTTGGTTTTGGTAGCTATGGGTATCTTTTTTTTTGGTTGAATTTTTATTTTACCATTCCTTAGAATCCCTATCAGGGAAAAATCCCAGGAGCCCTTAGTTTGGGTCTCTATGAAGTATAAAAGTTATTTAGAAAGTCAATTGTAACATGTCTTTAGAAGACCATAATAGTTGCTCCGGTTTGCCAATTTGACATAATTATATATTGATTTGGGATGGAAAATTTTTTTCAATCATGTGGCGACGTAGCCAGTTGTTCCTTCTAGATTTTCAAAAGAATGTTGTTTTCTATTTTTTTGTCAATTTCTTTTTCAAACTTTGCAAGAATATATCACCTACTCCAGTACAAGTACGATCATCACAGATAAAAACCATAACCACAACATGCAAAGGTGAGCTAACTTAAACCAGTTATATAACATACATAAGTATTAAACAACTACCAAAAGTAACTCCTCTGAATAGTACATATATTAAGATTTTCGAAAGGTACATATTTGCATATACCTACACACATCTTCACATGACATCACATTAAATCATTAACAACTACATTGTCGTAATTCAAAGTCATCAATTCACATCCAGACTAGTTTATTGAAACCATTCACTATATATATTGGATCACCACTGGGTTACTCACATACAACTATAAGGTTTAGTGTCACCTCCCACCACTCTATTAAAGAGCTTCACTGGGCCAGTAGACTTTACTACACCATTAAACCACGACATTTCCCACCACTCTCTGGAAGGCTTCACCAACATGTACACCACTTCTCACCACTCTCTTAGAGCTTCACGGAGCAAATATACACTCCCCACCACTCTCTTGGAGCTTCACCAGGCAAGTATACACCCTCTACCACTTTATTCTCAGAGAACTTCACTGGGAAAGTACTAGTGCTACTCCCACCACACTTCCAGGAGCTTCACTGGGCATCACAACGTAAACCCAATTCCGTAAGAAATAAACAATATCCTACCCACAATCAAACAACAAACTTGGATGTACTAGACATTCTCTAAACAATAATAAAACAATCATCAAAATAATTACAAATCAACCATACCACCCAAAATAGTCAACCATGTACTAAACACACCACCATTTTTCTATAAAGACAACTAACACATAAAATATTATATATCTACCCAAGTCAACCAAAATAAGAAAAAGTAAAATATATACTACACACACCCCCTTTCTAATAACTAACACCCAACTTCATTAAAATAAAATAAATTCTATATATCCACCCAAATGGACTCCACATCCATCAAAATAATACAACTCATTTTTCTCACTTACCCTTACGTAAACCACTCACCACCCATATAACTTTATCTTACTTATTTTAACCACTCATGACCCCACCACTTACAACTCTCTCTCTCTCACACAAACTTTATCTCTTCCATGCAAAGTCAAGATCTTTTAAGTGCTCACTCGGCCTCACCCCAAGATTCAAATACCCATTTTTACATCACAAGTTTGCTCCTCCATTTGTATGCTCCCTTAAACAATTTCCCATGGGCCCCAACCTATTATATTTCTATTATAAATTACTCTAATTCCTTCTCTGTTTTAATGCACACAAGTTACACCCCATTCTCATTCTCAATCAATTTCGTGTACTGTCACCTAGTCTCAGTATTGAATATCAGAGTACAACAAAATAACGAAGATAAAGACGCCATAGATGGTATGAACAAAACATGCCTTTACCACAACAACAAAGATGCATAAAAAAACAACATATACATCGAAATGCCCTTCACTCTAGCACAACGAGCTACTCTTACTCTACACTCAAGTATTCTCACGTCAAGTTGCACTTGTACTCAGGTACACTCACACTGATAGGCTCTTGTACTCAGGTATTAGGACTTCGAGTTGTTCTTGCTCCTATACTCGAATGTTGGAATGTTGAGTTGTTCTTGCTTTTGGACTCGGGTGTTGGAATGTTGAGTTTATTCTTATTATTCTTTGCCAAATTGCTCGTCGTTGGGGGAGAAGCGCAGATAGTAGTGGGGTAGGCGTGTTCCTCATAGATAGAGACATAAAAGGGGTTCTCGAAACTCGTGATGACCATCGATCTGACATCGATATGGATGATGGAGTTGGAGTTGTCATCATCGAAAATCAGAACCCTACGACCACACTCCATCGTAGGCATGCATGTGCCTCCCTCTTGCATCTCGAGGCTCATCTTCTTGAAGATATTACTTTGTGGCTTTAGTCGTAGTGAAAAATATAGATAGAAATTTGTAGAGCACGATGTTGCATCTAACCAAACTTGAATCTTCTACATGTGTTATGAAAGCAAAGGATGCAAGATAGGATCAAATGTGGAGATAGGATAAAGTTTCATTGACCCCATGGTGGACGCCAAATGTTTTTACTGGAATCTAAGCATGGACCTTTAGACAAGTGGCAAGATCAAAGTGGGTGACTTGAATATTCCTGATGGTTGAAACATAATTCCTCGTTGTCAAAAGGAGAATGATCCAGTTGCAAAGGCTCTTCGATGCTTAAGTTAATAAGAGAATTTTAGGATGTAGCAAGTATGAGAATGTGAGTGTATTCCTTAAAAAAAAATACCACCTTTATATATAAATATAAAAGAATATCTATGATGATAATCAAATTACTGAGATTTGACCATATATTCGATTAATATATGGTAATTACACTAATAAACGTCTCTATTAATATTATTTAACCAATTTAAACCAACAATATCGACTAAACTTTGTTGATACAATTAAATGATAGATTATGACTTAAAAAGGTTTTAAAAAAATATACAAGCTTTTAACTGCTTGATTATATATATTTAATGTTTAGATTATACAATTTAAAATATATTTAACATTTTAAAATATATTTTAGATTGTGAAATTGAGAAATCACACATTATAGTGTTAGTGTTAGATTGTACTGTATAAAATATATTCCAAATTTTCTTATATATTTTAGGTTGCAAAATTTAGAGTCAAATTTAATTTATGAATTATACAATTTAAAATAAATTTAAACTTTCAAAATATAATTTAAATTGTACAATTCAAAAATCAATTCTGACTTTCAAATTAGATGATTTGGAAGCCAAATGTTTGCATATTTCACATGATTCTGACTTCTGAACTAGATAATTTGGATCAAATGTTTTGCATATATCGTTCCAAATTGTAAAATCTTAAGAGAACTTCAGATTGTACAATCTCAAAATTAAATTAAAAATTGGAAACTAGAGAAAAACTGCAGATCAATATCACAAACTTAAAAGTTCCCTTTCTTTTACTATCTGTACTTCACCACAAATCCTTGAAGCCAATATCCACTATACACTCTAAGTATCACCACCGAGTGACTAAAAACATCGGAAAAGCCACATCACAACAGCAAAACTAATAATCTCCATCCACTATCATTTAATACCACAATGTGAAATTTAAAATTTTAAAATTTTAGAAGTGCATATGAAAACAACGGCTTTAGAAAGAAATAGCTCAAGACTACGGCGAGCCCATACACAAGACCCAATATATTATTCCTTAATCAAAAATACTTTATTTGAACTTAACAAAACCAGCAACATGCCCCAATCAATGTTAATATTTCAATTAACTTGAAAACAGTAGAATAACACAAGTTCACATTAAAATTTAGCATCCTAGTTATCAAAATTCTGTACCAATATAACGATGAAATTAAGACGGGTATATAAACAAATATTCGGCTAAATTAGCCTGTTTGTTTCCATTCTAACCTTACTATCAGCATCAGTTTAGACAGCATACACGAAAATTGCATCAAAATTAAGTGAAGCATACCAAGCTGAAGCAGATAATCCACAAAACTTAAAGCATGGGTGAAGAAGAAACAATAAGAACCAAAAGCAAAAAAAGAGTGCAAAGAAACTTTCTCCAATATTCAAGTAGATTCACGGTGATTGCAAACAGCTTATCCAAGTTGTAACCGGTTGGCTTGAAAACTTGACGAGAGTGTGTCTTATAAAGCACCATCTGATGGCAGTGTGCTCTGAATATTTGAAGGCATAAGTATGTTGAATCCATCTGCTGCTGTAGAAACAATCATTCCAGGAATCTGTGCGTGCCAATGTAATTCCTTCAGGTCTTTCTGTCCCTGTTTTTATTCAAGGAAAAATAAATAAATGAACAGTTAATGCGGGAGTTTATTCTACCATTCAGATAAACAGAGTTGAGCATTTGGAATTACCTGGTGAATAAACAATAGTTGGGGAGGCAGATCTTCAGGAGCATTAACTTGTTCTTTGGTTTTAGCTTTAAATTCAGCCTCCTCTTCTTCATCCTTTTCTAATGAAAGGTCCCATATTCTGTGTGAAAGGTTATAAAACTTCTTAAATCCCACATCATAATAAAGTAGCAAAAAGAAAGTGGTAGGATTAGGTCCTGGGCGAAGGGTATTTGGATCAAAGGATACCATAAAGTTCCGTGTCAGGTATTACGTGTGTGAAGATATTTTCCCACTAAATCTCTGTGAATGGTATCAAAAGTTGTACTTACGTAAGCTGATTATCAGCAGATGAAACAGCCAATGAAGAGGCTTCATGTGGACTCCACTCAATGGATGTGATTGGATGTTTGTGGTATTCAAAATGTGCTACCAAAGAATCTCCTTCCTGCCCATAAATAAATGCTCTTTTCATGTCAGCTTTAATAACAACAAAAAGTAAATCAATAAGCTGAAACAAATTAAACATCGTGAAAGTTACTTTCTAAATCAAATTCCCACAATAATATTTCTTCCCCATAATGCATCTTCTTCACATGGATTTACAGGTATAAAAATGAAAGATAAAAGATGGATGTGATAACGAAAAAAGAGAAAAGAAAGTCAGATGACAGCTTTACAAATAATGATGTAATATGAACACTGCAACACAAGGAAGCTGGGTATAACAACATGAAACACCATCCACATAAGAGAACATCACATGCACACAGTAGCCTTCCCGTTATAAATGAAGCATGTTTACCATCTTTTTAATCGTTATGATGACTACCAATACCTTGAGCAGTCTGAGATCACGAATAGAAATAGTCCCATCATCACTTCCCGAGGCCAACATACAACTAGCCAACCTGTTCAGTACAATATAGCACACAAAGCAGTGAAGAGATCTGGAATGGCAATTCATGGAACACCATAGAATTACGTATTAATCCATACCTGTTCCATGATATGACATTCACGTCAGCATTATGTGCCTTAAAAGATGCAGCCGGTGACTTCCCCAAACGGATATCCCATATAGCAATATTTCCATCCACAGAACAGGAAGCAAGAACGTGAGGTTCTGTAGGGCTCCACTGCAGGGATTAATTGAACATTATAACTATCACATTTATAAATAAAGACAAACTACTAAAGTGAGAGCAACTATTCCCATGCATATTAGTACACGTACTTGCAGATCTTCAACACTAGCAGTATGTCCAGTAAATGGAGCATTATCAACATTCCATGTTCCAGCAGATGTAGGCTCCCACAGATAAATGCTATTATCACAATCCCCTTAAAAATGAAGATCGTTGTCAAGCTTAATATCACAAAATATGAAGACATACCAGGGAAAAATAAAAATAAAAATATAGATAAACTGAAAAATGTAGAACTAAAGATTACCAGATACAAGCCTTCCAGGAACAAGAAGACTCCAGTCTATAGCATAACCTTCGTCTTTGTGTTTAAATTTATGCAATGGGTCCTGAGTAAAAACTGCTGCAACTCCTTGGACACCTTCTGTTTCGGTCTCAGCCAGAGCATTGAGATGAGAGCTTAGGTCCCAGACCTACAAATTGTTCTCAAATATCAAACTATATACTAAAAGGAAGGTATGGCTGGGAACGGTACATATATTTTCTGATTAAAAGAGAAGACAGAAAATACACTTCACAATGTTTAACCATGTCTGCTAATAATAATTTAAGAATTTCAGAAATTTAATTATGTTAATGTTAAAATAGGTATGAAATATAGGAAGTTGTTACAATAGGTATTTAATATAGGTAGCTAGCAATGTCTTCCTTTTTTCGAGTGGATATAAATGTCCTCAATGTTTCTTTTGTAAAAGAATTGGCCACATTCAAAATAAATGTTTATCCTTGAATGCTTTTCCTAGCAAGAAAACAAACATCTTCCAATCCAATGAGGTTGAACCACATTTTTCTAACGAAGAATATCACGAATAACTCAGTTCGAAATCAGGAAGCAAAGCACACCCTTTCACTAGTCTGTCAAAAGCTTGCATCTCTCAAACCTTGGAATGTTTAATAAGTTTATTGATATTGGATAATAGAATCAAGTGCTTTTGGTCACATTTCTAGTAATGCTTCCTTATTTTCTTCCATTTATCATCCTAAAATTCCTCATGTTATTAATTTAGCTAGTGGATCCAAAGCTACTTCTCAAGGAATTGGTCAAATCTCCCTTTCTTCAACTTTGAACATAAAGCATGCTCTTTATGTCCCTCTGTTACGTATCTAAGTACGAAACTTAACCAGAACAACCTCTCACACACTCAAAGCAAGCAAAAGAATAATAAAAGAATGGAATTGAACGACTGGATTTCTTTTATTGATGGTTATATGTGGATAAACAAAAGTAAACAAGGGTAATTGGGAGCATAACCTCCTTCAATTACTTGGGAGCATAAACTCCCTCACAGGATGTAGCCGCCTATCAACAAAACTCAATAATCAAAAGCATACCCCTAACAATAGACTTTAGTTCTATTTATACTAATATATTTCCCGCCCATCTCATACTGAATATTTTCTTAGAATACATCTGCATTTAATATAGATATCCCTATATTTAATATAAATATCCCCCGTATATTTCCCTAGCATATATCATTAATTATAAATATCTTATATTGAATATTTTCCTAGAATATATATATTTATTTACTCTAATTAACTTATATTGAATATTATCCTCGAATGTGGCTCCTTTTACCGTAATTAGTTCCTTCCTATCCTAACTGCTGCGACAGTTAGGATGGTAATTGCTCAAGTCCTTCGCTGCTTCCCACCGTTCGGCTCGAGCTCTCACCATTTTCAGCCGTTCGACTCGACTCCTCACAACCTAGCATCGTTCGGCCTGACCTCTCCCCGCCTTCCACCATTTGGTTTGGCCTCTCCCCGCTTTCCACCATTCGGCTTGGTCTTCCGCCTCCCTCCTACCGTTCGGCTTGTGTACCTGTGCCTCCTACCGTTCGGCTAGCTTCCCCCTATCTCCTACCGTTCGGCTTGCATACCCCTGCCTCCTACCGTTCGGCTTGCTTCACCCTGTCTCCTACCGTTCGGCTTCCCTTCCTCCTATCCTGTCACCTAATATCGTAACACCCTCATTGTCCTTTTAACCTAATTTCCTTAAGTCAATTAACTAAATCTTTAAATTGTTCAATAACCTTTGGTGCAAATTCTTTTATTATACAAGATCACAGTACAAGTCGACTGTTAGTGAAGGGCATGAACATAGGGTACTCTACTATCTATGCATTAGACCGTCGATGTCATGTTTAGCATTACCATCTCCTAAGCTTCTACATGATCGCTTAGGTTATCTACATTTATAAAAATTAAAAAGGATGATTACCAAACTTAGCAAACTTCAAGTCTTAGCATGTGAGTCATGCCAATTAAGCCAAATCCCTTGAGCAACAATCTCAAGAGATTGCTTTGTGTAAATCTTCTCTTCTGGATCTCCATGAAAAAAGGGTATTAGATATATTATCTTTATTTTATATTTATCTTATCTTTTATCTTTAGTTAGCTTGTTATTATTTCTTATTTGTATTTTGGGCTAAGCCTATATTTCTTCTATTATAAATAGAGGATCCTATGTGTATATTCAACACAAGGAAAATTAATCTCATATTTTACTATATTCAACAAAGAGCATTTTAATATCGAGTTGATAATAGTATCTATGACAAGGAAAAGCAGAATAGTGGTGATTTTGGCCACATGAGAGGAGTTATCATCACCATAATCAAGGTTGGAAGAAACTAAAGAATCATTACTAGCAAGCTATGTGACTAGAAGCACTTTAGTGAATAATCTGTGGACTTTGATTAGCAAATGATTGAGAAACACACGTTAAAAATATGGGAGTAGAGGAAGACAAGACTTTATTTGGAGTTTTTGATAAATATATTCTTGATATTTTTCAGACACGGACAAATTTGTTGTCCAAATTTCCTTGGATATGACATCTCGTAGCAATAAGAACATCTTGAAAGATGTTTTTCCTCCTTTATTTCACAACCTCTTCCCCGAGAAGATACCATTGCTAAGGATTCAACCACTTTGGTTGAACTTTCCCAAGAAATCTTGTAATTAAGCTTTCCAAAGAATGAATCTTGGCCAATCAATATTTAATCAAGAATGTAACCAAAGTCTGAAAGCAAACTCCGCAAGATCAGCACCACATATAGCTTTCAAGTTTCTGTCTAATCCTTCCAATGAATCAATATTTAAGAATGTGTTCAATTCTTCCACAGCAATTTCAGCTTGAGCTAGATGAGTGGCCATGCCACGATCTGTTTGAGAGGATCTAGTTTATTGGCTAACATGTATAGACATTTTATATTATTCGAAAAAATACTGAGCCTTTTTTCCAAAAAGAACAAGTTTTAACGTTTTGAATTCCAAAAATATGTGGTTCTACAAACTATCACAGTATAACACTTAGCTGGAAGTCAAGCTTCTTTCACAAATTCTCATGGTACTACAAGATGAATGTGGTTCTACAGATTCTCTCCTATGGCAGTTGGCTGACATGTGAGTTGCACACACATAACAGAACAGCCTACAATATTGGCACATGAGAGCGCATGGGAAAGAGTTTGAACTTGAACCGCTTGGGTTAGGTTACGGTTGATGACATACACCAACCCTTAAGTTGCCTGCAAAGAAGGGCTCCAGCAATAGTGACAGACAGTGGTTCCAACAACATACAAAGTAATTGATGGTGAGGACAGCAGAGCAGGGATCAGACCCGCTCTCATACCAAGTTGAGAATTTTAGATTTTGGAAAATCAGGGAGTTATCCTGCTCTCCACTGATGTATTTATATACACAAGCCTGACTAAGTGAAAGTACAATTCTAAGAAATCACAGATAAAGGCTACAGCCTATGACATACTAGATACAACAAGCCGCATTATAAATGCTGTACAACAGAAGATAATCATTATTCAGTGAGTAATCAGTCCCAACTCCAGGCTCTTACAGCATTTCATTTAACAGATCATCAATCATTCAAACAGATCTTTTAGGGGTTTTGTGCAGCTTTTACTCTATTCTGCTTAATTCAACATTGTGGACATGCTGAACTTATACAATGGCTCAACTAGCATTAGTAAAATCTGGGATGTCAACTCATGGACAACTAACAGCATTTAAAACAAAACTGGACAATAGAACTAGCTGAAAAGAACTTGAACCATCAAATAAAATACTTCGCTCATTCCCTTTATGAACCTTTTGTCTTAGTTGCATTTTTTGAAGATAATTGCAAAATTAAAATAACCCTTCCGATAACATCAAGGAAAATTTTGACACTGCAGAAGAGCTTAAAAGCGCCAAATAAGAGCTCGTTTCATTAACAGCTTGAATCTAAATTCATTTCTGAGTAAATTAAGAAAACTAATCCAATTACTTATTAGGAACCACTAGCAATTTTACCAAATATTTCCTAAGTCAAGGTCCAATCCATACTTCTCAGAAAACTTAAAACAGAATTTGTAGCGTAATGTAACTAGGAATAGCATCCAAAACCATAAAATACTATGGCTTAAGATAATAGTCAATCTTAGCCTTAGCCACATGCCATTTCGTGAACATTTACCATTACACTGTCTTAAAACAAAGTTGATATGACTATGAAACAATACTTTTCCATTATATAGCAGTTTTACTTTCATTCATTTTATCAAATAACAATGAAAATTGCCAAATCACATTAATTCCAAAAATACAAGGAAACGTTTTCTTGAAATTTATAACAAATTAGAAAATCAAATCAAAGGGTTTAAAAGTCCAACCTGTACATTACCGGTATCAGCCCAAGCTGCACATATATGGGGATTTTGTGGCATGGAGCGTATACGGTTGATACATCCTTGGTGTGCAACCTTCCGTAACTGTAGTTAACAAAAGAATGAAAAGGACAGAATAATCAAATCTAAAGCAGTGAACAAATGAAACAATAAATACTAAAATGAAGAGAAATGTACCTGCAAACTGGGACCCTGGGCAACATCTTCATCTTCATCCTCACTATCATCATCACTATCACTATCCTCACCATCCATTCCAGAGTCATCAGTTTCAACTTTAGGTACTGGTTCCCGTCTCTTTCCAGAAATATTTGATACTTTAAAAATTCCAATAGAATTCCAAGAAGGTTTCTCTGCCTGTGCTTCATGCATTGCCGTAATAACATGAGTCTCAATCAAAAGAAGCAAAATGAAAAAAGACAAAGGAAGCAAAGCTAGTGGACCAAATAACTATTAGTTGCTATGTGTTAACTCTTCTCAAAATAATGACCAATTATAATAAAGAAAAATGATTGTTTTCAAAACTCAAAAGTCCTCTAAAGGAAAAGTTCTCTCATAACCACAAAGCCTAATATATGCTACCCCATGTGATATTGCTCATGAATACTAACCACCTTCAATTTGAATAATGAAACATCCTCAGATAAACAAATATAAGAAACAACACTGACCTGAGTCCCTGCCATGAAATATACTGTATGTGGAAATTCTGTTCGAACCAAACCCAGAGAGTCATGTAGAATATCAAAGCTGTCAAGTCCCAAAACATAAATAGATTACTTACTGATGACAACCAAAAATAAAAGATTAAAAATAATAAGCAGAAAGTAAAGCAAACGCCCAGTAAAGTTGGCCAAGATTCTCAATTCAATTGCAACATCAACTCGAAAGGAACTTTACGTAACAATTTATGGTTTCATTGTTATCAAAAACAACAATACGAGAAAAAGAAAAACAGGTTAGTTTATCAAAATAAGCTCAAAGTTTTTCTCACTACTGATTCAAACAAAAAACAAAAACACAAATGACTGAACATAAATAAGAGCCAGGAAAAAGACCTCAAACAGGGCCATCCAATGTGAAAAGCATGAAGAGAATTGTAAGCAGAAGGGTCACACTGAAGCTCTTCACCTTCCTCTAATTTGTCCACCCCGGGTTGCCACACCTTAGCTGGAATTTGTGGAGCCAAAGATGAAGAAGACCCACCCTCTTTCCTAGAGCCCTGATATTTGTCCATAAATTTAAACAAAAATAAAGAAAAACAACTAAAATTATCCACAAAAGATCATAATGAAGCAAGGTTACAACAACAACAATAATAATAATAATAAGCCACTTTGAATAGGAAAGGAGATTTAACCTTGTTTTTGTTCTTGGCTTTCTTCCGGTGTTTTATGCCGCGAGTCATATTCAATTAGTTTATAACTGAGAAGATGAAAGAAGATGAAAAAGTCAATAAAGAAATTGCATAACAACTTACTAAGCCAAATTCTGCAATAATAATACACAAAGCACTCAACAATTGTTTATCACTAAACAAAGAGATAATAATAATAATAATCAAAGCTTTTTATTGAGGACAGAAAATCAGAGTAGAATTAAAGAGTAGAGAATAGAAAAAGCTTATGGTGAAGACAAACCGGAAAGTATAGATGTAACATAAAAGACATTAACAGTCAATGCCATCAAAAATTAGCTTGTAGATTAATTTCTCTTATAGGAAATCATGGATACATTTTGCAATATAAGCCTTGTCCATGTTCAATGTAAGCATTTGTGATAATGTAAAAGAAACCCTAGTTTCTAATCTGAAGGATAAAAAGGGCCTTGCGCTTGGACCAACAATCATCAAATGACACCCCAAAATTTCATCTATGCACCCATATTCCTTATTTGGGCCTGGACCAAACTGATTGTGTCGCACCTCTGGTTTTTTATCTTTGTACCCCTACTCTTTTGGGGCTGATTTTTGTTTTTATCTTATTTCATGTTTTTGTTTCTTTACTTTTAGTATTTGTTTGATTATTAGGTTTTTACTGCATGTAACCCCTTGTATGATAACTCCCACCTAGGGGTGGGCAAAGTGCACTATATTAACTATAAACCAATTCAAGAAAACTGTACTAAACTAAAAAATAGTTCAAAGTAACTGAACTATTTTTAAGTTCAGAGTAACTGAACCGAATTATTTTTAAGTTCAGAATAACTGAACTGAACTATTTTTAAGTTCAGAGTAACTGAACTGAACTTCTTTCTTTATTTCTTTATGATTTCAGTTAAGCTTTTGGTGCACTTAGACTTGCGTCCAAGCTTGGTATTCATTAAAAGAACCAAATTAATAGATCTCGCATAACCTATAAAGAACTATCCATACTATAGACAAGAGACTTACAAGAACCATATCAAGCAGAAGAACTTTCCACAAAAATTTAAATCTTCACCAGAAAAAAGTAAAAAAGAGTATCTCTAGTTTCAACTATGATTTATTTTGCCTCTAGAAAACAGAGTAGCCTAACCATCCAAGTTCACACAGCCTACAAAGAGTTTGCCGTATCACTGGAACCCACTGTGAGGAAACAAGCAATCCAATAAAATTCTGCCAGACCAAGGCAGAAAGTACCCAATCAGATGGACGAAGAACAGAATCACATTCAGTAGTCCTTTTGGTGGTCCCAAATGTCAAAGATATTACTGCATGTGGATATAAGAAGCCATAGGCATTTCAGATGCCGCTTGTTCAGCAACAACACGTTTTGAGTAAGGACATGTGAATGTTAAATTTAACCAACCAAAGACATCATACACATCTAGGCATCGAAGAGACAATATCAAATGAAGTTAGATATTAACATATTTGAAGTAAGAAATTTCCAAATCAAAATGCCTACTGCTATTTGTACAACTATAAGTGCATAAACATGAGGTCAAATAGTACCAAACAATCTTAGACACAAATACTGCACTTATAAGAAATCCTTTGGGCCTCCGGATTTTATCTTCTTAGTTCTTGCATACTGAAATGAGAGTGCATGACAGTTCATGTTTACAAAGTCTTGGACACGGGAAAAGAATTGCTAATAACAGGGAATTCACTTACAGAAAGAACAGACTTATTGAAGGCCTGTCACACCTTTGTCTGTACGAGCAGCAACAACAGCACAACCTTCAATAGGCAAACCTTTATTCTTTAGCAGTTGTGTTTTCTTTTCATCAACAAATTTACCAAGTGACACTTCTACAATGCTGTGTGAACAAATGAGTACAAGAGCAAGAAGCAGAATTATCATCCAATAAAAAGATAAACTGATGGCCATTATTATACAACTTTTGATCAGTTATAGAAACATTTTTTGTGCACATGATTCCCCCTAAAATACCCAAGTTCAGCTAAAAGAGCCGTCATATGGATAATATGATAAGTAAATCCTAGCAGCCACTGCCCAGTTTCACCCTCAGCAGCTTCACAACTAGATTCAGCAGGATTACCTCAAGAAACCTCATCTGATCCATTCTACATCAGTACTTATGCAATTTCTCATAATTATATTAGTTTCAGTTTCACTAGCACATTTGATGGAATCAATGTAATTGCACGTAACGTTGTTTTGTTCATGAGACCTTTCATGTAATAGCTGTTTGCATGAGTTATGACTGTAAAAAGATGCGAGAGGTAAAATTATTCTGATTCCCAGACTGTATGGGATGCTAATCAACAAATGTGAACACTAGAAGCTATTGGTGCTCACAAGTTATGTGCCGTTGTTTTGGCAACATTGGAACAGAGAAGTTTTGGTCTGTCTCCTCTACCCAAATAATTTCTCAAAGTCTTAAATAGGCTGTTGTGGACTCAGAAGAACATTTTATATCTTATAGATCACTTCTAACTCAAAGTTCTTACTTATCTGTCATCAACCTCTCTCCCTTTATCAATCAATCTAGAACTTAGAGAATCTACCCTTATAAAAAAAAGTAAATACAATAAAATCTTCCCAAACAATTAAAGTTCCCACAAAATCCAAAAAAAATCAACTACTGTGAATACAAAGTGCATCGCTTTCCAATTTTATTCATCCCTTTTGAAAGAAAGGGAAAGGAAAAACATTGTACCTTTTGGGAGTTGCAAAGTGATATCCCTTTGCTTTTCTTTACTTCTCTTTACAGCTAAAGGATAAGTGTTCTCATAACCTTTGACGTGGTGCTAGAACCTTCGACAGTTCGACGACGGCAGAGCACGGCAAAGCCTTAGCAGCGAACCTCCAACGGCGAGCCTTCGGGGCGGCGAGCCTTCAAAAGCGGCGAGTCTTTAGCACGTGTTTAATTGGCATTGTTACAGAATGTAACACTGATATAGTTGGTTTTTGTTATGCTTTCAGTGAAGGGATCTTTCATGATTACATGCAAAGTTATTTGGGGCTTTTGATTAACAGTGGTATGTGCTGAAAGATTTGGCTGAAATATCACTGTTACCTTGCTACTGTGACTTAGAGATATTAAAGCTAGGGTTACATATATTTTTTAGGGATAAATATGATTTTACTTTTGGGACCATTTTAGTTTTAGTCCATTTTAAAATTAAAATATAATTTAGTCTTTCAACTTTGGAAATTTGGTAAAAATGACTAAAATCAGAGTTTTCTAAAGTTCAAGGACTAAATTGTACTTTAATTTGAAAATAGACTAAAACCAAAATCGTCCTAAAATATAGGGACTAAAAACATATTTAACCCTATTTTTTATTCTTAAAATATTATAAAAAAATTGTATTTTGCGTATAAATTAAATTATAAAATATTGTTTCCGTATTTTATAAAAATAATGTAACACCCTTTCAACAAAAGTACGTAGACTATTTTTATATGATAAACGGAATTCTACAGTAAAGTATAATATACTAACTTTCAATGGTGGCGATGTGCTGACGGTTACGAAAATTTTACTATAAATAGGGGTGACTGTTTCGTCATTTTTACCTTTCTCTCTTCTCTGTCAATCTGACCGTCGGACTTCGTAATTTTTTTATCTTCAGGTAAATAAATGGCAACGGTTTCATTGTCTTCCTCTACAGGGTCAGCAGGTGGAGACGGCGGGGGCTCCTCTAATGTCGGCGGGGGTCGTCGTCCAATACCGGTTCGAGTTCCTCACGGTCGGGGATGACCGGATTTGGCATGGCACCGCTCTTTTTCTCCTGGAAGGCGGAGTAGTGGTTGATGGGATGGACGCGGAGCCAGCCGGAGGGTGGCCGACCATAGACGGATACACTTGGGCCTCACATGAAGTAGCTTCTCACGAATTTGATATCAGAAGCCGGAAAGACTTGTTGACTTAGGCCAACCAGTCTTTTGTGGTCCGGGATGAAGAAGACACCCGATTAATTTGCCTGAGCGTCTGTCGCCCTAATGAGCGCGCATCTTTCATGGGAAGGGGTCAAGTGCTGAAGACTTTTTCTTTGTATATACTTTCTTGTTCACTCGGATGTTCGTGCGGATACCGTTCTCGAACTTTCAGGCGGCCGTGCTACGTCACATGAACGTTGCTCCTTGGCAATTGCATCCGAACAGGTGGGCCTGTATTCAAGCTTTCTTGGTGATGTGTGCGGCTTTGGGCATCAGACCCACCCTTCCTCTATTCTTTCATTATTTCCATGTCCGGCCACCCCCGAAGCAAGGGTGGGTTTCATTGACCTCTGTTCAAGACGCTTGCCTTTTCAAAGCTTATGTCGATTCATTCAAGCAGTTCAAGACGAGCTTCTTTAAAGTAATAATAAAGGAAGCCGGTCGCAGCCAGTTTCGTGACGTCGCCGGCGAACCATTGTTTCCCTATTACTGGACGAAAACTCCAACTAGAGTGTGCACGGTCTCTACCGACGACATGACCCCTGCCGACCGCAATGCTGTTAAAACCATTAACGACCTTCCCCGTCGTCTCCATGCCCGACAGCTGGTCGGTTGCCTTTGCCACGAGGATTTTACCCGTGTGGCGTTCGGTATGCTATTTTTATCTGTATTTTCGTATGTTCATTGTCGACTTAACTAAACTTTTATTTCCGTTGTACACAAGATGGCTCTCCCTACTCCTCGCCGGACAAGCTTCATTCCTCCTCCTCCCAAAAATGATCCTCGATCGGCCGGCTCCAGCAAGGTGACCACTGCTGCAAAATCTCGTACACCGGCCGGGAATGCTGCTGCTGTGAAGAAGACAATTCCCCAAGACATCCCTGTGGTGAATCTCGAGTCATCACAAGCCGCCACTACCCTCCCGGCTCAAGTTGCTCCTTCCGCTCAAGTTGGTCCCTCCGCTCAAGCCAATCCTTCTTCTAAGAAGAAAAGGAAGTCTAGAGATGGAGAGAAGTCTTCCTCCAAGAGGAGTCAGCGAGAGGGTAGCGACCCTCGTCCATTGACCGAAGGCTTGCTCGATCCGGCTTTCGGTGTGAGCGAGCGGGTAGATTTCCACATGAGCTCTTCTCAGAGAGAAATTGTGGAATCCTTGTCTGAGAAGGAGCTTACTGAGGCGGTCCTGGAATTCATTTGTCGTGGTGCCATGCTGAATTGGTACCTTCGCTGCTTCGCCGATCGCCGCGGGGCCGAGGAAGTTCAGCGCGAACTTACATCCTCGAAGAAAGAGATCGAGGACGTTCGGGCTAAGCTAGCCTTTCTTGATTTGGAGCATTCGAAATGCAAAGAGGCGCAAGAGGCCTTGACAAAGAAGCATGAGGGTGCCTGCATAGAAGTCGCCACCCTAACCAAACAGCTGACCACTCTTAGGACTAAGTATTTTGAGGTGGCCGAAGAGAACGAGCGGATGAAGTTGTCTCTCTAGGAAGTGGAAGGAAACGAGAAAAAACAGAAGGACGAGATCACTCGGCTAACCGCAGAAGTAGCCACGGCCCACGGCACGATAAGGGTTCTCAGCGAAGATGTCCAAATCAAACATGAAGATGGATTTAATAAGGCCCTCCGCCAGGTGGCTCACTTGCTAGGAACCGATCCACTGACGGCCGGTTTTGACATCGCCCAAGACGTGTTTGATGGGGATATGAGGCCTGTTCCTTTACCGGACGGTGTCGTCGAAGAAACCGTGGAGGAAGAGGAAGCCGCCAAGGGGGATGGTGGTGCTGAGGACGGTAGTGCTGAGGATGATGATGATAATGGGGACGCCGGGCGGTAGTGTCCGGTTGTTGACTTTGGGGGATGCTGATTTTTGTCTTTTGTTGGATGTCCAAAGTTTTTGTTTTTAGTTTTACAAGTTTTTAGTTTTGTCAGTGTACTTTGCTGTCGCCGAACCAACGTATATCCGCCCCTTTCTTTTGGCTATTAATACAATGGACACTTTGATTTTTTCACAATTTATGATGCTTCGAAGTTGTATTTTTTTAATCGTCGATTTCTTTTTCTTCTTGATTATTCGCAAGTGTAAGCGGCAGGACATTGCCGTTCACCGCCCCGGCCAAGTCGAGAGGATGATTCCGTTCCTCGACTTGGACTTCGAATGTGTGGGCGGCAGGACTTTGCCGTTCACCGCCCCGGCCAAGTCGAGAGGATGTTTCTGTTCCTCAACTTGGACTTCGAATGTGTGGGCGGCAGGACATTGTCGTTCATCGTCCGGCCAAGTCGAAAGGATGATTCCGTTCCTCGACTTGGAATGCACGAGTGTGGGCGGCAGGACTTTACCGTTCACCGCCCGGCCAAGTCGAGAGGATGATTCCGTTCCTCGACTTGGAGTGCACAAGTGTGGGCGGCAGGACATTGCCGTTCACCGCCCCGGCCAAGTCGAGAGGATGATTCCGTTCCTCGACTTGGACTTCGAATGTGTGGGGGGCAGGACTTTGTCGTTCACTACTCCGGCCAAGTCGAGAGGATGGTTTCGTTCCTCGACCAGGACTTCGAATGTGTGGGCGGCAGGACATTGCCGTTCACCGACCGGCCAAGTCGAGAGGATGATTCTGTTCCTCGACTTGGAATGCACGAGTGTGGACGACAGGACTTTGTCGTCCACCGCCCGGCCAAGTCGAGAGGATGATTCCGTTCCTCGACTTGGTCTTTGAAAGCGCGGGCTACAGGACTTCGCCGTTCGCCGCCCGGCCAAGTTGAGAGGATAATTCCGTTCCTCGACTTGGGTTTGTAGTGAGTTGATTATTGTTGGTCATTTAGCATTGATTCGAATATACCCTGAAAACACGCTGCAATTTCATTATAAAGAAAATGAATACATGATGATTTTAAACTGAAATAAAATTTTAAATGAGACGTGTTCCAGGTGTTGGGTATGGGCCGTCCGTCAGGTCGGCTTAGACGATATGCCCCTTTCCCCAAGGTTTCTGTGATTCGGAAAGGGCCTTCCCATTTTGTCGCCAACTTGCCATGGGAGGTTACTTTTCTTGCCTCTTCGGTCTTCCGCCACACCATGTCTCCCTCGTGAAAATTTTTGGGGCGCACCTTCGTGTTGTATTGTCGTTCCACCATGCGTCGGCAGGCTTCCGCTCTCAGCGCTGCTCAGTCACGCCGTTCATCCAGGGTTTCCAGCTCCACCCTTAGCTCTTGGTCATTCAATTGCATATCTTCCACCTTTCTCCTAAGAGATTGTTCTCCTAACTCGACCGGCAACATGGCGTCCGTCCATAGGTCAAGTTGAAAGGCGTTTCCCCGGTGGTGTCGTGCGGTGTACACCTGTACGCCTAGAGGACCTCCGGCAACTCTTCCACCCAAGCGGTCTTCTTTTCTCCCAAACGTCTCTTTAGTTCCGAGACGATAGTTTTATTTATGGCTTCAGCTTGACCGTTCGTCTGCGGATGCTCTACCCAACTAGTGGTGTGTTTGATCCCCAGATCTTTAAAAAATTGGGCTAGCTTTCGGTCAATAAACTGTCGGCCGTTATCCGTGACTATTACCTTCGGTAGGCCGAACCTGCAGACTAGCTTCCAACAGAACTTCTGTACCTGCACCGCTGTGATTGTAGCTAGGGGTTCAGCTTCTGCCCACTTGGTGAAGTAATCAATAGCGTCCAAAAAGAATTTTTTTTGCGCCTGGCCGGGGGGAAATGGGCCGACAATGTTCATTCCCCATTGGGCGAACGGCCATGGGGATACGATCGTGTGTAGTTCATAGGGCGACGCGTAGGGATTGTTTGCGTGGGCTTGACATCCGACGCATTTCTACACAAAGACCTTGGCGTCTTCTTCCATATCCGGCCAGTAATAGCCAACCCTGAGTATGCAGGCCTTGAGTGCCCTCCGCCCGGTGTGGAAACCGCAAATGCCATGGTGAAGCTCATTCATCACATATTGGGCTTCTTCTTTGCTTAAGCATTTCAGCAAAGGTGTAGAGTAACCTCGTCGGTACAAGTCCTCTCCGATGATCACGAAACGCACAATTTTCTTAGTGTCGGCGGTGGATAACGCCGAGCCGTCGTCTTGCGCCTTCATCAAGTCACGGATCTTTGCCCTCCAATCGTGCTCCACGCTCGGCGATATGGCATGACATTCGATGGACGGTTGGAACAATACTTGTATCTACCCTCTCCCCGGCGAATCCCATGATTTGCTCATTATACGATACTATCAGGTCTTCAGAAATGTCCATTTGCTGGAAAGTTTTCCAGTAAAGGATGTTGACCGAACTCCCTTGGTCGATGAGCACCTTGTTGACCCCATACCGCGCGATCTCGGCGATGATAACCATCGGATCATCCTGCTCGGGGTCAGGCGCGTGAAAATCATCGTCTGTGAAAGTAATGGGCGGCATCGATCTCTTCGGGGTGTCGACGGCATGCACAGACCGCAACGCCCGAACATGCTTCTTGCATGCGTTAGAGGATGAGCCCCCTCCGCGAACCCTCCAGAAATGGTGTTAATCATCCCTCTCAAGGGACGGTCGTCCCCTCTTCCACGACTCTGACTTCTCCTCCTGTCATCCCGAGGGTACTCCTGACGATGATACCGAGCGTCTCGGTCATGAGCGGTTCTTCTCTCATCCGCCCTTCGATGGCTCGTCCTCCTAGGACTTCTCTCCCGGATGGGTGATCGTTCCAGCCGATAGGTCTTGACATACTTTAACAATCTCTCGGCACGAATCAGCTTTTCAATCTTATCCTTAAGGGTAACATAATCCTCTGTGTCGTGACCCATGTTTTGGTGGTATAGGCAGTGTTTGGTTCCATTCGCATTGGGTGGTGTAGGCCACTTCTGTGGTGCCTACAACAGTCGTGTGCTCAACATCTCATGGAAAATCTGAGCCCGAGGGGCGTTCAAAGGCGTGTACTGCTAGAAACGGGGGCCCCGGGGTCCGTCCCGAGGTCTCGGACCCCCCGCCCGATGAGTTTGGTTCTCTGCCTTCTTCCCTTCACTCTTCTCCCCCTTAGCCTCTTGATCTCTTTCCGATAACTTTGCTTCATGTCTTCCACCCTGATCTCATCGGCCGCTCTCTCACACAGCTCTTCCATCATTCTGGGTGGTGTTCGACATACACTTTCCTTGAAGGGGTCGGGCCTCAAGGCCGGCATGATATGCTGCAGTGCGAGCTCCAGGGTAAGGCCTTTCACCCTCCGGACGGTTTTTTGGTACCGGTCCATGAAAGTGAAGGTTTCGGAGGGGGTAATTTTCGCAAAGTTTAACGCAGCGGAATAAATAACTCAGAGAGCAGAAAGCGTATTCGATCACGATTAAAAACAAATTGGTCCTTGTTACAAAAATAATTTTCTTTCAGAAAATTTATCGAGCAGTTGATATACGTAATATAAAATGAGTATAGGACACAAGAAAAACACACAAGGATTTTTATTCTGGTTCGATTCAACAGAATCTACGTCCAGTCGTTAATCACTACAAAGAGTGATTAACAGTTCCACTAAAAATAGTTTAACAGATTACAATGAAAAATACAGAAATAGAATGAAAAGAACCACTCTACCAACTTGAAGAGAACTGCTCCGGCAATCGTAAAACGATTCACGAGCTTCTCCTTTCAAAAACCAATTATATAGCCAAGCACACTGAATGCCACAGGTCAGCTCCCAACTGCCATGAATAATCGATTATTGTAAGTGATAATCGATTATTCAAGTCCGTTATAGAAATTTCAAAAAGTGATAATCGATTATTTGAAGTGATAATCGATTATTCAAGTGTGACTTGTGATAATCGATTATTGCTTCATGATAATCGATTATTTTAGTTCAAAAGCATATGATAATCGATTATACCTTAATCATAATCGATTATACAAGTAGAAATTACAATATTTATCATTTTCCTACTACATTTAAAATCTACAAGTTGCTTTTTAAGTATTCTCCTATTACAATCAAGAATTACAATTTACAGCATCATCAAAACTTGTCTTCAGGTTTTACCAATACTCCCTTATTGGTAACAATCTCCCCCTTTTTGATGATGATCAAAAAAATCTTCTTTTAAAAGCAACTCAGTTTTACCTGCAATACATACAAACTAAAAACAGTCACAGAGTTAGTAGTACCTGTACATTTGAAAAATATTATTTCTTCTCCCCTATAATATTAATATTTCTAATCTCCCCCTTTTTTATCATAAGCAAAAGGTAAGAATCTCCCCCTTAATATGAGCTCCCCCTCAAAAAGATAACAAATGCATAAAAACTCATTTTATTAAAAAAAATTACAGGAAATTTATAAAGATTTTAACGACAAAATGCCACAAAGAAAGCAATCAACCTTATAAACCTAAAAACTAAAATTCAGGACTAGGGGATCTTTCAGTAGGTTGAATATTGAGATGATTCTCAATGTTATGTAGTCGAACATCAATCTCAAGAAATTGATCAACTAAGTACTCATCAAGAGATTGTTGCCACTCATGTACTTCATCAAAATGTGTCTTCTGTGCTAGACTCATATCCTCCAATTGTTTAGATAATCTTGCAAAGTGTTCTTCCATAGAAGTTGAGGAAGAGAAGGGTATGTTGGAAGGTCCAGCTTCAGATGGAGCTGCAACACTCACTGGGTCAGCCATATGAGTGTCCATATCGTCATCTTCATCATCATCAGGATGGTCATCATCTTTGTGAATAAGGACTCTACCTCTAGTAATGAATCCCATATGACGAAAGGTAGTATCTCCAATTTCTGATCCCATAGCTTCAATGGTTTGAACAAGTTCTCCTTCAACAGGTACTCCTTTATATTCTAAAATCCTAGAAACGAGAAGAGCATAAGGAAATTGATAAGAATGGGATTTCTTGGCTTTTACCATGGTGTCAGCAATGAGAGCAGGCCAGTCGATGTGTATGTGATTTAAAATCTCATACAAGATAAGTAAATCTTGCTCAGAACATTGAGCATGGTTGGTTGCTCTAGGACAGAGAATCCAAACAATCAAGTAGTGGATCATCCTCTCTTCAACTTTGAATCCTCCAACCAGTAGTTGCCTTCTATTTGTTTGCCTCTCAGGATGTTGCAGAAAGGATTGGAAAGTTAGCATCTTGTTGAAGTCTTCAAGTCCTAAATGGACTTTGACAGCATCATCCCATATAGGAAGTTGAGCAACATTTGTCCAAACGTCATCATCTAAAATGATGCGTACGCCTTTGACCTTGGTAGATATTATCCCATCTCGATGGCGCAAGTTGAAATAGAAAACTCTTATGAGATCGGGATAAATATTGCCTTTTTGTTCTACTAGATGTGCTAACCCCTGCTCAGCAAAATTATTTGGAAATTGAAACCCATAAAAGCGAAAAAAATCAAGACGGATATACTTTACCGCCATGATTTTCCTTTCTTGCCAGGAGTTTACGAAATCTGCATGTTTCTCTTGATCGGAGATCCATCCATCTATGTTGGCGAGTCGTGGTTGAGAGGAGGAAGAAGCTCCAGCTATTTTGCGACGATACCTTCTTGGTTCAGCCATGGATGAAGATGGAAAAGATGAAGGTTTATGAAGTGAAAAAGAAATGAAGAGATTTTGAGCTCTGGATTTGATTTTAGCAGTATTTGGTTGCAAAGAAATGTCTAACAATCGATTATGGAGGGTATTTATAAGAAAAATGGAAAAACTAGCCGTTTATGGCCGTTTATAGCCGTTTATGGGACGCTCCAACGACTCTATTTTTGAAACTGTTAGCGTGATAATCGATTATGGCTCGTGATAATTGATTATCAGTTCATTAATCTCTGCCCAGAATTGCATGATAATCGATTATGCGATGATAATCGATTATCTACTCAAAGTTTTCCAGAATTGACTTTTATGACTAAATAATCGATTATGACTTAGTGACAATCGATTATGACGTGTTAAGGTCACGAAAAAATGCAAGATTTTGCATAGACTTTGATTCTAGGACATGTCTAATACTCCTAATTCTCTTCTAAGCTCAAAGAATCTAGAAACCCCTTAAATGGCTCTCATCCTTAACAAAAGAAAGATGAATTTATAAAGTTTTGAACTTTTATAAAATGAAAGACAAATACATGATGAAAGACCAAAGTATAGATGAATAACCAGATATCTAACAGCCTTATATATCTCCCCCTCAAATGGGTACCAGGTATTACAAAATCATGTCATAAGATGTCAAACAAAAATTTCTTTTGAACTTACAAACAGATTAAGAAAAATATTTTAAGATATGGTCAGTCCAAAACAATGGAGATATGCTTGCAAGCCAGTTCAGATTTGTATTTGCAATTCCAAACAAGTTTCAATGATTCTCAGCAAATCAAATTCAACTTTTATTAGACTTAATTAAATCATTGAAATCCCTAATAAATTTATAAACAATAATGAAAGCAACAGTAGCTTAAATGAATATGATCACAGTTGCTCCAGGTTTAACAGAAAAGCATTTCAGCTAATACAATCAGTTCAAAAATAATTTTGACAGCATAAATTATAACTTCCCAAATAACATTTATAATTCATGCATTTTCATATCCCAAACTGTTCAATCCTTTGAATTCAGTTGTGCATATCAAAACAACATATACAAAAATTCAAACACAAGTTGATTCAAAATTTATCTTTCAACAGTTTTTAGACCAATTAATTTACATCAAAATTATGCAAAATTTGATCAGTTGATTTACTTCATCCAAGTTCTCAATGAGTATTATCATAGCTCATACAGTATGCATTTGAACTTAAAAACAAATTTCCACAGAAACAACTTCAAAACAAAGATGATAATTTAATTATCAAATGTCTTAATCATCCAAAAAAAAAATGCCAATGAATATCTATCAGTCAGATCATTCAAATGAAATTTTTCATTGCTTTTGACAAAAGATACATCAAGGCTTACTTCAAAGTATTCAGGAAATTGAATACTAAACCAGTTAAACACAGATTCAATTTATAAACAAAAAACAAATCATTGAAATAACAATTGCACATGACTAATCATTCCAAAAGATTAAATTTAGCACATGAATATCTCATAATAGAAGAATTTCAATGATTAAAGTGCTAAAACAAATAAGAACACACCACAGGATAAATGAGTCAGTGATGAACATATCATTTGCCCAAACAGAAATGAATATAATAGTAATCAAAGATTTTAAGATCAAGCAGAGCAAAATGCAACAGTACAGGTTAAATACTACTTAGCTCAATCACTTGGTGCTCGAACCAAAGCTTTGGATATCACTTGATTGACTCACATCCTGGCTTGGAGCATTAATTCCAAAAGCAAAGTATCATAAAGTTCTTTTCTCCTTTTGAAAAACTTATTCTGCAAAACAAAGCAATAGAGTTTTTGGTACCCATAATCTTATTTGGGTCCTTAAGGTTAGACACATATTACTTTATGACAGAAACCCAAACATATTTTCCATTTGGAACACCAAAATGTTTAATGTTGCATTTGTTAGAAGTGTGTCCCTTTTTCATGCAATAAAAACAACAAACATCATGCACCTTGTTTTTCACAAAAGTTCCCTTCTCAACCCAAACTCTATGAGTTCTCTTAACTTTAGACTTCTTGTGTTGATGCATGTTTCTATTTTTTACATTGCTTTTGGTAAAAATTGTTTGAGCATGTGAATGAGGCTTAGTTGCCTTTGCAAGTAATTTCTCAAGAATGTTAATATCAAACATATATCTCTTACATGATAAACATTCAACAGGTTGTTCAAATGCATTAAACTCAGACAATTTAATTTCTAGATTACTAATTTTATTTCTTAAAACTACTTCTTCATCTAATACTTTTTCATACTTCAATTTCAATTCGTTATGTTCCTTTTTCAAATTTTTATGATCCACATCCAATTTCTCAGATTCATTTAACAATTCAAGAAAAGCTTTTTGTAAATCAAACTCATTAGTGTCAAGGCTAGATCCACTTACTTGGCTTGCAGTGTCATCAGTAGCAACCGTCAAACATAGGTTTGCTTCTTCAACAGAATCACTTGAACTACAAGTGCTTGATGCAGTATCCTCCCAAGCAATGTAGGCCTTCTTCTTTTTGTGAGATTTCTTTGCTTTTCTTTTGTTGCTTGAACAATCAGCTTTCACATGGTCTCTTTCACCACATCCATAACATTTGAAGCTTGATGCGGAGCCTTGATTGTTCTCCTTCTTCTTCTTCAAGATTTGGCTTTCACTTTTTGCCATTAAGCATATATTTTCTTCCTCATTAAAATCGCTTGAGCTTGATGTAGAGCTTGAGTCAGACACTGTTAGCTTATCCACATCTATGACTTCATTATAAGTGAGTCTTAAAAATTTCCACATTTCCTGTGCACTTTTATAAACAGAAACTTTGGAGAATTCATTAGGGGTTAGTGCAGATAAGATTATATTTCTAGCCTTAAAATCAAATTGGGCTCTTCTATTTTCCTCATCAGTGCAATCAAAATATGATTTTTCTACTTCTACACCATCAACTGTAATTTTTGGAATATAAGGACCATTTTGTACAGCTTCCCAGATGCCTCTATCAACAGACCCCATAAAAATTTCCATTCTCACTTTCCAAAAGGCATAGTTATCACCAGTAAACAATGGAGGTCTGTTAATGGAAGCACCCTCAGCATATACATGGTTTTGATTGTGACCGGCCATTTTCGCAAATATTTTGAAAAACTATCAAAGCAAGCTCTGATACCAATTGAAGGTTTCAGAGGGGGTAATTTTCGCAAAGTTTAACGCAGCGGAATAAATAACTCAGAGAGCAGAAAGCGTATTCGATCACGATTAAAAACAAATTGGTCCTTGTTACAAAAATAATTTTCTTTCAGAAAATTTATCGAGCAGTTGATATACGTAATATAAAATGAGTATAGGGCACAAGAAAAACACACAAGGATTTTTATACTGGTTCGATTCAACAGAATCTACGTCCAGTCGTTAATCACTACAAAGAGTGATTAACAGTTCCACTAAAAATAGTTTAACAGATTACAATGAAAAATACAAAAATAGAATGAAAAGAACCACTCTACCAACTTGAAGAGAACTGCTCCGGCAATCGACAAACGATTCACGAGCTTCTCCTTTCACAAGACCAGGCAGAGAACCTTGCCAACTTGAAGAGAGTCCACTTCGACTATCGACACACGATACGTAAGCCTCTCCTTTCACAAGACCAGGCAAGGGAACAAAGTAAACAAAAAGCTCTCAAGAACGTTCCTCTGACTACTCAGTGTTCTAAGCTTTCTCAGTTTACACAAAGTTGTTTTCTGAAGCTTTCAAAAACCAATTATATAGCCAAGCACACTGAATGCCAAAGGTCAGCTCCCAACTGCCATGAATAATCGATTATTGTAAGTGATAATCGATTATTCAAGTCCGTTATAGAAATTTCAAAAAGTGATAATCGATTATTTGAAGTGATGATCGATTATTCAAGTGTGACTTGTGATAATCGATTATTACTTCATGATAATCGATTATTTTAGTTCAAAAGCATATGATAATCGATTATACCTTAATCATAATCGATTATACAAGTAGAAATTACAATATTTATCATTTTCCTACTACATTTAAAATCTACAAGTTGCTTTTTAAGTATTCTCCTATTACAATCAAGAATTACAATTTACAACATCATCAAAACTTGTCTGCAGGTTTTACCAATACTCCCTTATTGGTAACAGAAAGTTTTCAGTGGTTCCTCCTTACCCTGCTTGAGGTTCATCAGATCGACCACCGTGATGTCCCTGGTGATACATGCCGCAAACTGCTTTTTAAACATAGCCTCTAATCCTTTGAAATTGGCTATGCAACCGTTTGGTAACGCGTTGAACCATTCCAAAGCTTCCCCTTCCAAGGAGAGAGAGAAAGCCCAGCACCAGATAGCATCGCAACCAGTGCGAAAAGACATGGTGTTAGTAAAGGATTTGACATGGGTGTCCGGGTCGGTGGTGTCGTCATACATCTTGAATTGAGGAGGAACGAACTGTTCAGAGATGTGAACATCCATTATGGCCTGAACGAAAGGGACGAGCACGGTCGGTCCGATGACCTGCACCTCTGCTCCAACCTCCTATCCGTCCGTCTTACGCACCCTTCTTCTAGTAACGGTCGGTCGGTTACCTGCCAAAGATACTCCGACGCTCAAGTTAGAATTAAGTCCGTTCGGTTAACCGGTCCTTAGCATTAAATGCAGTCAAATTCAATTCACCTACCTCTTACTGTTGAGCTCTATATATAATGTCAGTTTTGGGCCCTAGGTTAAGGCTTTTCTAATCAAAGCCCAATAACATTTTAATCAGGGCCCAAAGCTGTTAAACTCCTATTAAAATTAACTTACCTCGTAACCTCTTGAGCCTAGCCGGTCGGCCATTTTGGTCTTTGACAATTCTTAATACCGGCCGACCATAGGCCGACCAAGTGCCCGATACACATTTCTTATTGATTTTCGACAATTGTTGCTCTTGGTCAACCTCTGGCCGGGTCGATGACCAGTACAATATTTAATCCTTAAAATTACACTATTAAGAACAAAAAATATTTGATAATTTTATTTGTTAGGATTTTCCTAAAAATAAAAATTATAAGGTTTTCTTGATTTTATAATGAACTTGGGTCGAATTCCTCATAACTTTTTTGGTACTCATTTTTTTTTTCTTATATATTTCTTTTGATGCCCTGCAAATAAATCTTTTAAGTGCCAAATTAATAGAATGTCTAGTGATACTTTTTCTTTTATATATATATATATATAATGAAGATAAATGTTCTCATATATTTTAAATAATCAAATAAAACAAATGTAATCTATAAGAGAAATTGGTGTACTGTTAGTAAAGCAATGGATTTTTTTTATCCTAAAATGAAAAGGGGAGTATTGAATAAAATCCAAAAAGCAAGTTAAGAATGTGAGTCTAATTTTTTCATTATTTATTCCTAAAAAAAAAATCTTAGAGCACCTCTAATACAAATTTCACGACTTCCTTACAATAAAAATAATATTTGAACATAAATTCTTCAAACTTTCGATCTTGTAAATTTACTTTAAAATTGAAAATCTACTTAAAGTAAAACAGCTGTCGATCTTAAGAAAGTATGTTGAAACTCACTAATACATTGTTCCATATATAAGGAAAACATGAAAAAAGAATCCCATTGGAAATCTCCTTAAAAATATGGATAATAATAATACTTTTACAATATTTTTTTACAACACTTTAACATCATCTACACATCATTATGTAATTGGTCCACAATCAATAATAATAATCATAAACACCATCATAGACCAATCATAAATCATAAAATGACACGTAAATAGTATTAAAATGTTGTCAAAGTATTATTATCAATGGCAATATTACTTGCTATATCAGAAGAAGATCCTGAAAATTATCACTCTCCATTTGAAAGAGAGGATGTCCATTTTATTCAATCTGACATGTTCTTGCCCTTATCTATCATACATAGTGACAAAAACTGTTAAGTTCGAAAAGATAGTACTGAATACAGAAGCTTAACCAAAGCTCACAGAATTTTGGTCCAATATTTGCACATGAGCAAAATTTGGCTACAGTAAACTAGTCATCCCAGTTATCATCACTCTTGCTAGAAAACTCAGGAATTCTGTGAGCATCAAAGGAGTCATGAAGACGTGCATTTTTTGGGAGATTTTCATGCAGAAGAACTGAGAGCTCGTTCTATTTCCTCCAATGATCGACCCTTTGTTTCCACAACATTACCAGCTATGTATAACACAGCAAGAACACAGACAGCAGAGAAACCCAAGTAAACGGAGCTGATACCAAACTTGTTTACAACACTCAAGAAGTAGAGGCCGATCACAAAGTTGGAGATCTGTTAAGACCAAATATATTCATAGTTCATTGTCAAATTACTGTTTAGGCAACCAATAAAACCAGTATTGCAATAAATTATTAGACAAGCTTCTTCATAAGCTATTTTCTAAGGAATGATTCTTTAACCATAGCATTCTGAAAATCATGTGAACGGCAAAAGGGTGTTTTATTTGTTTATTTTCATGTTTGGTTAGACCACAAGCAGCTACATTTACACACTACAAAAATTTTAGTTCGCTACCTTAGCATAATTTCAAAAATTCATGGCAAGATAAAGGCATTAACCACAGGTAAAATACTAGATTCCACAGTGAATTTACCCACCCAATGCGTGCCTAATGACAACGAAACTGCTTTTGCTCTAATTCTGGAAGCAAATATCTCCGGTAGAAGAAGGGCAGGCACAGGTCCAGCACCAAGAGAGAAGGATAGGACATAGCTGGTTAAGATTCATATATCATAGAGTCATCAGAAATGAAAAGCTCAATTAATAGAAGAGTCTACAAGTTCATTGAAGTTTTAAGTCTTTCAGTGACTGGAATCACTATCATTTAAAAAATTAAATGACTTACAGAACAGTCCCAAGAACAGCAAGGGTGCCAGAGTATGGTGCAAGAACCTTCCAAGTAAAAGACAGAGAAAGAAGCAACATAGAAGCAGCCTGGGACAGACATTAAAAAAACTGTCAATTAAATGAATGAAAAATGCAGGATAATTTATTACACGACTCACGGTAAGTCAAATAAGGTATAAAACATCAGAAATTGAACTAACACATTAGGATGAAGATATCAAACAGAAACTTAAAGTCAAAAGGACATCATCTTATACAGAAGGACAGGGCTTTAAAATAGTTTGAATTATAGAAAGGTTGAGTTATGTATGTCCGTTTAAGCAACAAAGAAGGTAAGAATAGACCCAGACCTACTAACCTAATTATGCTTCTAACATGTAGGCAATGAAATGAAATTAAATTTCACAATGCTTGAAAACTGCCTTCTCTTCCTTCAAGAATAGAAGCTATAAGTATCCATGAGAAAGGGGGAGTGAGAGAAATTGAAAGAATAAAGTTTAACCCCTTAATTAACTTCTCAAGATTGCATTGCCTCTTTTTTATATAACGAAAGAGTGTAAAAAAAACTACTTTGCAAGATCCAAAATGGGTTGCTGTTAGCTATGGAAAAAGAGTTTCTTGCTCTTCATGGGGATCTGGTCCATAATTCCTCTTCCTCCTTACAGATATGTAATTGGCTGTAAATGGGTGTTGCATGTTAGCAAAAACCCCGATGATACTGTTTTCATATAGTGGGAAAAGGTTTTCAATCATCATGGCTTTGACTTCAATGAGACCTTTTCTCCAGTTAACAAACCTGATGCTTTTACTTATAAGAATGTTCTTGTGATGTTTCAAGCATATCACAGAATATATCACGTAATATCTAACATTTTTTAGCTGTGTCCAAAACAGATGTGCGATGAAAGCAGTTATTACCATCCCACTAAAACTTATGATAAGGAGACTTTTCCTTCCTTGTTTGTCCATTAAGGAGGAGGCAATAGCAGTTCCTGCAACAAATAAAACATAAATCAGGATCGATAACTTGCTTGAACAACAAGTATAATAACTTTTTTTTTATTGAATTTTATGATTAAATAATACTAACCAAAAACATTTGATGCACCAACCAAGGCACTCGCTGCAACATCAGATGCAATTCCAGCACTACGGAAAACAGAAGTTGAATAATACACTACAGCATTTATTCCAGCCAACTGCTGGAACAAAAAAAGTGCTGCCCCAACACTGACAACTGCAACAAGGCACATTTTAAGGAAGTGCTATACTATTTCATATAAGAATGCATATAGTAGACTAAAAAGTTAGTTGGCCAGTGAAATTAAAACATAAACCATGTTCGTAAAAGTTCCTCTGTTGTTCTGAATTGTATGTTCAATCATCTTTGTGAATCCTTTACTTGAGATTAAAACAGAAAAATATATTTCTAGAGGGCTTGAAGAACCCCTCTCATGGTTCTCTATTTATATATTTCAAGCTTGATGAGAAACATCAAAAGCACGGTCCTAGACTATTTGGAGAGAGAACTAGGTACAAAGATTATCTAACACTCAATACCCTACCTTAGACATAATGATTACATAGATTTTCTAATTATTTCAACACCTTTATTTATAATCCTTCACTTAAGATTAACACAAAGAGAAAATATATTTTGGAGGGCTTTAAAGGACTCCACTTATGGTCTTCTATTTATAATGATAAAGAGATGATACAATAGGGAGATGAAAGATCAAAGGGCTTTCCTACATTGCTAGGAATAGGACTAGGTACAGTTGGAAGAGTTTCTAAACACAATACTCCTTACTTTAAACTTAATGATTACACTAGAATACATAGGACACATGTGGACTAGATCTAAAATGGTATAAACCTCCAGCTTCATATCCTTCTACAATTCGGCTCCTCGAACCACCTTTTTGTATAACAAAAGACTTGTTATAAAAGGTTATTGAACAATTTAACATTTTGGTTATCTAGCTTAAGAAAATTAAATTGAAACGACAATTATGGACAAAAAGGACATATTTTAAATTTAGGGAAGGAGTAGGGAGACTTGACCTTTGAGGAAATTTTAGACTCATTTGCCAAGGTTATGAAATGATGTTTTTCTTGGAAAGAAAGGGGCAGAACAAAGGTATTACCAGAGATGTGATAAAAAACACCTAAATCAATTACTCATGAATTTTAACCTTCTATGGATTGGGAAATGCAAGTTGTTGATGTAATTGGAGTTTCAGCCGTTTGTGTCTAGTTGTTAGATTATAATCTTAGATACTCTTGATATTCTTCATAGTGAATTTTGTTGGTGCTATATGACAAGTTGAGGAGTAGGAGTTACTACAAGCATTGGGACAATAGGTAGAACCTCAAGAGGGCAGTTAGACACCCAGAAACTGTGAGGAGAAAAACAAGAATGAAAAGAACTAACAAAAACTCCCAAACTGAAAAATTCACTATTAGCTGTATAAGCCAATGTTTAAAAGGAAAACTTCCTTTCACACAGGGTATTCCCTGCCACATAGTCAAAAGACTGTCAATACAAAATAATCTCCCCTCCAAGGAACTTATTGGTCTAATTATATAAACCAACTCTCAACTGACAGCATTACATCCACTTACCTTTCCACTACTTCCTTTATTCTTCTCATCTATAATAACTTTTTCCACCACTTCCTTTTATTTCTCCTTCTATAGTACACCTTCCATATCTTATCATTTTCTTCTATAATGGTTATTCCACTCTTCCTCATTATTTACATGCCTAACAGGCATCTTTAATGGTGGAAGAAAAGAAAGGAGTAGTCTTAAAGAATGTAACATCAACACAGACTAGATACCCTTGTAATTAAGAAAAGAAACGTCAATATAGGGAAACCAAATAATGGCTAATAATGAAGAATATTCCTAATTATCAGTTGGACATGTTTCTCTAAACACTAAAGATCAAATCATATCTTCTATAAATAGTATTATCATTAAATAACAAGTCTTCACACAAATATATCAGATTAACAATAATTCTTCATACAAATATAAGAAGGGCCTCAAGGAAATAAAAAATCAAAGGGAAGTCTAAGGGTTATCAGGTCTGATCAATGTGGTTTACATTGAAACAAGATAATGGATTTGCACGAAGCATCATGCTGGATAAAATTATTACAATCAATGTGGTTTTTACATTAAACTTCCTTTAAACCAACAAGTTCAAAGAAAAAAAAATTTCTACCAAATGGCCCTCAAGATATGTAGATCAGAATTATCAGTTTTGGACAAGTGTAATCAAAACTAGAATCAATTGGAACTGAATTTTAGGATACCTTTCCAATATCGGCTACTAAACAGATCAAACCACCCAGCTTCAGGTTCAGATGAACCTTGACTTGCTGTTGATAAATCAAGCATAACTGTAGCAACTCTTTCTTTTCCATAAAGTGTTTTAATAGCCTTTTCAGCTTCAGCGAGTTTTCCTTGCTGTAAAATAATACATGGAATTTTCTCAGAAAACCTACAATAAAATTACTGCATTAAACTCTTGACAAATACATATTAGTTATCCATGTATGAATTATGTTGGCTTCTATACCAAAATATTAGTTCACAATACTTAAGTTTCAATTCAGTTTACACATTAAGGAAACTCGTAGTGTTTTTAAGCCTCCAAGTACATCTTAACATACATATAAGACACATCCTTTATATACAATATGTATGATTTGTAGGATTATGTTGGAAAGTGAATCTGCCTTAATTGCAATCAGTCCTAGCTTGTGGTAATTGTGTCCTCTTTGGAGATTACCTATATTGCAGTCCCCCAGAGGGTGTTTTAGCTTTGGAGCCTGAATACTTCAAAAATGGAAAAGTATATATACCTTTTTAACATTTTTTTAGAAGATACTTCTTGGATACATATAGAAGGCTTCCGAATAAGTATTTGAAGTTTAACAGTCATGAATTTAAATCTTCCCAGACCAAAGATAGTACAGAATTGCAGGAAAACCTGAAAAAGCCAGCGTGGACTTTCTGGAGAAATTGCCATTCCTAGTGCTAACAGAACAGATGGAACTACTGCAATGCCAAACATTGTCCGCCACCTGATAAAATATAATTAAAAAATCTAATGAGCTAGACGAAGTAGAAAACTAACCAGCAAATGTACCTGGATCCCCCAAGAAGAAAATATTTTGTAAACCATGAAGACATCATGGAAATATGAATTTAACCTCAAAACTAACATTATCAAATTAACAAGGAAGAATTATTTTCTAAAAGAAAGAAATATTACTTTCCGGTGATCCATACATATTGGGTCCAAGCTACTACTTCTATAATGTGAAAATATCAAGTCTAATTTCAAATATTGATAAAAATTAGGCCCTAAAATTGGGTTAAATAGAATTTTGTGCACCAAGTGAATAATTCATTATCCTTCATTATAGTGTCCAGATTTCAATATCTAAAGTATGAATCTGCAACTGCACTTTTATCACAAACCACATGTTTGCAAATCACCACTAATGATGGGACTTCATATTTCTGTTAGGGGAATTTATTAGAATAACATTTGCTATTAGTTGGTGTAGATTGAAAAATATTGCAGAATATTTGATATCAATTGGTGTACAGTACAGAATATCTTTATTATTGGTGCAAATTTGTTGGCTACAAATCTTGTACAGCTCTAATTATGTAGTTATCTACATAATTAGTTAGGAAATCTGCAAGATAGCATTAATAATATCAAGTTTTAGGGCTAAAAAAGTGGGGATGGGGTGTGTAAGTTTTCACCAAACCTCTTTTTGAGATGTTTATTTCTCCAGAGAAGAACACAAACTTGGGATCTGCATCTTTTCTAAGTGGAATATTCTAAACTAAGGAAATCAAACTACTAGAAAATAACTCCTAATGTTTAGCTCCAACAAAATCCCCGACATTCAATTCTTAGACATTCAATTCTTATTGAGAAAATACTTGGGATTTAGATACAGACAGAAAATCTAAACAAATTTTTCTCTTCTATTAGCATATTTCCTTCTATCACTGATTTATTCCTCACCAAAAAAATATCTTTACTTCCTTCTAGCATTTTACCATCTCTATATGATATTAATCACCGGAAGAAATAAACAGTTCAGAAAGAAGTTAGGTGAAAATTTAACCCTATCCCCACTTAAAAGAGGGAAAAAGCAGTAAGGTGAAACAAGGCAATACCATAAAGGGTTTCCAGCCAAAGGCAACCCAGCTACCAGTGCCAGAAGAATCCCAATACATATAAAAAGTTGATTAACAGAACCTAATGCACCACGGACTTCAGTTGGTGAAATCTGCCCATAAGAAGGATATGTAGATAGATATCTTATTATCTTATTTAGACATGATCACAAAGATAAGTATAATTAATAAAGCACCTCAGATATGTATAATGGTACTATAGCAGATGTAACACCAATTCCTACACCAGCAAGTAACCGACCAATGATCATTGGCTGAACACTCTGCGCTGTAGCACTGTAAATTTTCATAACTTATAATGTCAGATTTCAAAAGTATAGACAGATAAAACCTTGTCCTAAATACTAACTGACAGACCTAAGAAATGCTCCAATTGCTAGGGGGATTGCAGCTAATTGAAAAGTCCTTGTTCTTCCAAATTTGTCAGCCAATGATCCGCCAGTAAACGAACCAACGGTGGCACCAGCAAGAAGTGTGCTGACAATCCAGCCTGTTCAGGGATTTTCACTCATGATAATCAAGAGAAAATGATTGATGGGGCATACGCAAGTCATGTTAGAACTTCTAAAAGGTTAATAGTAACAGAGTGGGACTTATATGCTGGAACTTTTAATAAAATATTCATCCAAACCTGCTTTCATAGAACTTATTACAAAGTGGTCTAGGCCTAACTTGACTGTAAAAAATTAGCTTGTAAGGCAAGACGAGGATTGAACTCACTTATATGTTGTATTTTACACTATTTCTAATCAATGTGAGACTTAGGTTTTTTCCAATAAAGCTTGGTTAATTTGCTGCTTATGTTAACAGTACCATTGGCATGTACACTATAGTCATGAATACTGAAAATCTTCTCTTTATGAGTGCATAAAACAAATTTCATTTTCACATGTAAAAAGTTTTCATTACTTATTAAATCAATAAAAAATTTCAAAGTAATTTACATACATAGAGAGATATATTGATGCACACACTTATATAAAACATGAACCTTGTAGAACAGTATTTTCAGTTATTCCTAGATCCTTTGCAAGGTATTCAAGAGCACCATTTACCACCCTACATCAAACACCACATTGTCAGAGTTATCCAACACAAAGATATTATTGAATGAAAAATAGTCACAGTTATACCTGAAACCATTATAACATAGATAGCAACACAAAGAAATCACTTGAGCCATTATAGTCCATCGACCCACATACAAATAGGAAGAGGTTGTACATACCCAAGATGGTAGCCAAATAAAATGGCTCCAAGGCAAGCAACACCAACATATGGTAGAACAGTTCCAGAAGATCTGCTTTGAAGGGTAGTAGGTACAACATCCTCAATGTTTCCATCTGCAACTCAATTTACTTGCTATGAGTATCTGTAAGAACATATAAATATATGTAACAGCTAGCAAGTTATCAAATTGCCATTCAAATCTGAATTGTGAAGCTAACTTTTGCATTGTGAATCAAAATATTGTATAGAATCGTAAGAGCCAATGAAAAAAGAAATTGAAATATATTGATTAAATGGCATGTCTTGTGTTATAGGTTTAAACTAGATATTGATTAAAACATCTTAACTATAAGTCTCACAACAAAATGACAAGTCACAAGTGTGTGAAGCTTCTATTTCATAAAACTAAAAATGGACCAATGGGAAAAGCAAATAATTGCATTGAACACAAAGAAAGAAGAAAAATAATCAAGTAGGTCATTCAGTTGTGCTCCATCGTTTCCGTACGAGAAATGGTTAAACAAAAGTAAAAAGGAAAATAAGTAGTAAAAAACTACGTACTTTGTACTAATGATACAGAATCACACTGATTCATCCACATATTGCACAATCCAAAATCAACTTCTATGCATCACATTATATGTATCACTGGCTAGCTGAACCGTACCATACTGAGTGATTCAAATAACAAATACATGTGAGATTTACACTGTAAGCTGACAATTTGTCAATAGCACAAGTTGTGCATAGATTTTTCTAGTTAGAGACAATTTTTAGCACTAAAAAAACAGTTTTTGGAATCATCACATATGAAACTGCAAAAACGTAAGTATAGTAATACCATTCCTAGTATAGAGACCATATTAAGGGCCAACAGAGAAAAAAAAGGCAATTATAAAAGATGAATTCCGCAGTATAATTAGAATTCCCTCATGCTCAAATTAAACATTCATGTATGAACTGGATTACAGACCACGAGATTCATATCATTCATCATGCAGATTTCATGTTGGGGAAATCGAACAACAGACTTAACTACCTAAGTCAACAAACATTAGCAATAACACAAACGATAGCTAACACACATAGACAAGCATAATCTTGCTAGAAATAAAACATTAATGCAATTCCAAAAAAAAAAAAAAAAAAAACTAGGTTTTCCAAGAAAGCCAAAAGGGCATCATTATATACACATGAACCAAGTACATTATATACACATCCCAGGCAAGACAAATGCAATCCGAAAATGCTTCACAATAGCTAATAAACCAAACAAATCAAAACCATCAGCAATTGGATACAAACCAGAAGCCATAACCCTCACTGATCTGGGCTTAACGGACGACCCAAAAATGCCACCAAAACCAACGCTGGTACTAATTAGCTTAGTTTCCATAGTGGCAGAACCAAGCCTCAACCCGCAAAGATCAGTGTTATTCTTTGCCATGGACACTCTGCTACGTCTCAAAACACTCCCATTTCTGAACTCCACAAAATCCACCAATCCCCTTCGTTTTGGAACCCCCAAAGTAGCTCCTTTAACACCAAAAGTTGATGCATGCATGGTATCTGATAAAATGAATTCAAACACCCATTAAATCAAAACATAGAATTTTCGAACAATTATATGTAAATATACAAAATATAATGAAAATGCTGCGGAGGATTAAGAAAAATGCCACCGCCAATGCAAATGAACTAAGATGGAAGCGTAAAAGAAAATAAAGTAACAGACGGATTACCTTGTAAAAGGGTGGCACAGAAAGAAGAAAAGGGTGATGAAAGTTCTGTACTTTAGAGTGTTCACGTTCACTACGAAGAGATCAAGCAATTTTTTTATTTTTGCGTGTTTTCTGAAGGATGGAAGAAAGGAACTTTGAGAAAGAATCCCTTGGGTGGAACCAAACACTAAGATGAAGCTGCTGAAGATTTCAACTATTTATGTTTTCTAAATAAATAATTACAAAAATTATTCATCCAATTATAATGATAAGCGACAACTCTTCAGAACGTGTTGCTTCGATTTATCGTCAGATTCAATCTTGATTAAATAATTATGTTAAACAAAAATTTAAAGAATTTGATTTCTGACTAATATAAAATAGTACTAAAACACTAAATAAATTTTAAACTATATTAAATTATATTGAAATAATTTAGGATTTTTAGATGTATTTCAATTAGGATAAACTATTATAAAAAGACAAAGTTTTCATTGTGTTGTATATTACACATTTCGGATAATTTAATGTAGTAAACGTTCTTCTTAAACCCTCAACTGTCATTATTTTATTAAAGAATTATTTTAACGTTGAATTGACATGCAGAATTAACCTTCTTCTTTTTCTCAAGTCGTTTACTGAAATTAATTATTTTATGTAAAATTTGTAAATTTTTATTATTATTTAATTTTAAAAAATTAAAATTGTTAATCAAAATATATAAAGAATCATAGATCATATTTTTTTATTGAATTGAATCTATAAGCTAATTGTCATAATAAAACACAGTTGCATGAAAAAGAAATTGATATATTAGAATTTTTATGTCAGTCTGTAATTTATTATGAAATATAATTCTTGAAATAAACTTTTAATTTGAATTAAAATAAGACTTATCATTGTTTATTTTCAAGAAGAGAAAAACAAAACATATACTTGTGATTTTAGTAAATCATGCCAAAAAAATTCAGAAGAATGAAGAGGTTGCGAGAAAGAAAAAAGACAAAGCAAAAAACAGAGGATTATCTTACGTGGGAATTTTAGGATTAGATTAGGGAATGAGGGGTTGCGTTGGCAGGTCACGAGAGTGCGCACGTTCGCGCTACTCTTTCAGCTGAAACAGTGTCTTTCTTGCGGCGCCTGCATGGATGGTCCCAGTAACAACCACTGGACCACAATTTTCTCTGTCTACTTTTTGTTTTTCTTTCATGTCGTATTTTCAAAGTACAATAAGCTTTTTTTTAACAATTTGTTTGAAAAGTTTTTTATTTATATTACGCGATAATTTATGATTGATGTAATTTTAATTTTAAATATATGAACTAATAAATAATAATAAATAATTTATTAAAAAATGTTATTAATATTATAGTTTTTCAAAGTATCGTCTTCATCGCGAAGAATAGTTTAACCTATAATGGAATAGCTCGTTAAAAATATAAGGTTTAATCATTCACAAAATCTTTATTTTTGCATGAAATCTTAATTTTATCCGTTTTTTTTTTTGGATTTTTTTAATTGGGTCTCAATTTTCTGAAAATTGTAACAATTGGATCTTTTTCGTTAAATTGACTCCAACGGTGTTAGTGTGTGTTTGATGTGGCACGCTGGAGTCAATTTCTTACCTAACATGGGTAGGGACACCTTAATTGACGTGGATGGTTCACGATCTAGTCTCTTAATGGCAGTGAGGAAACCAATGTGAGGCAACCACCTCATCATCCCTGCCACATCAATTTCATCTTTCATCTCCAGAACCCTTAACTGATGGAATCCTTCCAGACGTAGTCTTCTTTTATAGTATTTTAACATCTTATTGTACGAGTAGTATAGCTTGCAAGGAGCATGGGTCACTATAAATACCCAGCTCCTCACTTGTATTTGGTACTTTTGAGATTAATGAGAATATAATTTTCTAAATTCAGAAACTATTCTCTCTTGAAAGTCACAAGGCTAGAGAGTCCAAAGACTCCCTCTAGCCACCTTCCAAGCACCCCTTCCTATTTTTCCATTTTCCAATTTCCACGGTGCTCCACCTTATCTCTCCTCCTCCACACAGATCCACTCCTCCTCTGCCACGACGTTACACACGTCAGAAGCTATCCATATCAGAAGCTTCATCTCTCCATTTCACGCATCAGATCCACACCAACTCATTTCTCACATTCTCGTCTCTGCTAGGGTTTCCTCTCGACCTCACTGTAAGTCTCGTCTTCATCACAAATCCACCCTTGTCTCCACATACTTGCCACTTTCTTCACAGACTCTTCACCTCCGGTCACTTCTTTTTCATTTTCACCGATTACATTCGTCCAAACCTAGAGTTCTTCCCATCCTTCATCATTTTCTTTGATTCTAGCTGATTAAATCCACTTTCGAACCGATCCAAACCATTTCCACTGTTCAAACACCATTTCTCACCGTTTAATCGATCCGAATTGCGTTTTCCTCCCTTCTATAGGATTTCCACCGATTGAACTTAGGGTTTCCTGAGTTAGATCTCGATCTCGACGAGTTCGCACTCGAACTCGTGTTCTCTCTCTCGATCTAGACAGCCTTCAACCATTTCCGCTGCGTATTCTTTGCCGGAGAAGCCTCGAGGACTCCAATCGTGTCTGCATCACTCCTATCGGTCCTCTTCCTCAAGGTGTCTTCCATCACTAACCCTCTTACCAACCTCCTTGTGCTGCCACCATCACCGGACCACCACAACTCCTTTGTCAGTCACCATGCACCGTCGTCACTAGCAGTCACCATGGTCCATCTTCTACTCTGTCAACCATGCACAACTTCTCCACCACAGTTCATCTTCGCCAGAGCACCACTCAAACATGCACAAAACCTCCATAGCGTCATTTCTTCTTCGAATCCTCGCTTCACTTACAAACCTAGAAATCATAGAGCCCTAATACAAAAAATCCCCAAATCAGAAAACCCAATCAAACCATGAAACCCACTACGAGTTCTTCCCCGAACGTGGCAACACAAAAACCCTAATTCATAAAGGAGGAGGCTTTCGAGAATGTGGTGGCGCGATGCATTTCCTATGATTTTGGTTTCTGCTAGGTTTCTGGAATTTGGTAATTGCAAGTCCGCATTGATGATAAACGAAGCTTGGATGGCTGCGACAATGAAGCTTGCGAGGTGACGGCGACCTGACTAGTATGGTGTGAGGTCGATGTGACGCGAAGGGTTTCACGAATGGAGAGGAGCTCGTTACTATTGATGGCGCAATGGCGTTTGGGTGGTGCTTGCGAGATTTCCTGAATCGCAATTTTCTGGTTTTGATTTTGTTGTTGTTCGTTGCGATTTTGATTGGTTGTTGAGCGAGTCTCTCTTTGCAGGTTTGGAGGTTGATGACTTGTGAGAATGGCGAAAGTGGTTTCGTGAAGGAGGAGGCTTTTGAGAACGTGGTGGCGCGAAGCGTTTCCTCTGATTTTGGGTTTCTGCTGGGTTTCTAGAATTTGGTAATTGCAGGTTCGCATTGATGATGAACGAAGCTTGGATGGTAGCAGCAAGGAAGCTTGCGAGGTGATGACGACTTGAATGGTATGGTGCGAGGTCGATGGTGATGCGAAGGGTTTCGCGAATGGAGGAGGAGCTCGTCGCTGTTGATGGTAGAGGGCTTGCGATGGCCATGGAGGTTCACGACGAAGGTTGAGGGGATGGTTGTCGGCGAGAATGGCGGTGGCAGCACATGGTAGCTAGGGTTTGGGAATTAGGGTTTCTGTTTGGAGAAGGGTTGAAGGAGATGCTGACGTGGTAGGAATGATAAAAGTCCAGTGTGCCATGTCAAACCCACACTAACGCCGTTGGACCCAATTTAACGGAAAGGGCCCAATTGTTACAATTTTCAGAAAATTGGGACTCAATTAAAAAATTCCAAAGAAACGGGACAAAATTGAGATTTCCCACCAAAATAGGAACTGATTAAACATTTTTTCTATTATGATGAGCTTTTTATGCATTTCATTTTATGCTGAATATAAGGTTAAATTATCTAATCCAACTTTTTCTTTCATTGGATATAATATAACATTCTTTCAAAATTTTAAATTTAATATGAAGTTTTTAAATTTAAGTTACTATATATATATTGAAAAAAAAAAATAGTAAAACATCCCTAAAAATAAAGAAGATGAAAAACTAGAAAATAATAAAGTTGGAACAAACTAAAGAAACCAAAGTTTGTGAATATTGGTGAGTTTGTGAAGGGATAATAAAAGGTTGTTATTTAATACTTTTTCATTAAATGAAAATAAATATTTTATTTTAAATTATTGATATTATTTTATGTTATACTTTTAGTTTCAAATTTATTTATGTAAAAGAAAGAATTACTCAAATACAATAATTAGGGTGAATTGATTGAGAAAAATATACTTCAATTTATTTATTTTTTTTAAAAAAAAAGCTTTTTTATTCAAATCTAGGGAGAGATTATTTTGCAGTGATGAACAAATTTTAACACAAAAACAAAATAAAAGAAAATTATCAAAAATACACACACACAATATATATATATATATATATATATATATATATATATATATATATATATATTTATTTATTTATTTATTTATTTGATTTTCTCTTAATCTACATCTAATTAATCCGAGCAACATGAATTTTTTATTATAATATTGAATTATATAATTGCAATAAACATCTATCTAACTAGAGAAATATATATTGTATTGTAGTGACAATACAATATTTCAATCATGTAAATAAATTTCTTATTTCTTTTTTCACTCATTAAAAGTACTAAATTTGATACACTCACGTGAATAAATTTTTTATTTCAATCATTAAATAAAACTAATTTATTATATATAATGCAATACAGTATTTAATATTTAAAATAACCATTTTTTAAAATATTAAACAAAATTGCAAACCACACCCTTAATTTTATAAAACTAATATCGAAATAGTATTACAAGTTAATTTTACTAAAAATATAAAAAAAATACTTTATTTTTATTTTCAATTTTAATACAATTATACCACACCAACTATTCGAAAATTATATATGATTAGTAATATCAAAATAACCCAAATAAAAAAATTGAAAGTTAATAACATATTAAATTGATTTAGTATTTACACTGCTTTTACAGTTCTTAAAAAAACCATTGTATTTTTTCTCATACTTCTAAAATATTACTCAATTTGTGTTTAATTTAATAAGGATTAATGAAACCAGTTTTCCTGGCAGAATATGGGAAATACAACCCTAGCTTATTCTTTTAACGTCCAACTCTTAAGTTCTGAAAGGATTTGGTAATTGGACTGTGACTTACTCCTATAAAAAGTTGAAGCAGCTAAGAGCTGTTTGGATATTTTCTAAGCATGGCTGAAAGGATTTACATTCTATCCTTTGTTCCAACCAAACAAGCAGCGTTCTCTCCAGGCTTTAGAAGTTTCTATGGCGCTCAGTTTCCTAATTGGATTTCTTCTGCAATATAAAGTTCAAAAAGCCCTTCAATAATCTGTATGTAATTTATCTATGCACTAATTACTTACAAATTTTGTGTTGTTGATAATTCGTGAGTAATTTCTGTGTACTTAGTTTTGTTATCACCTACAAAGTTTAACTATAGATAAATGCATTTTTTTTTTCTAGGCGGTGATGACAGTGGTGTGGGTTATTTGTTGTTAAAGAAGTAAAATTATGTTTGGAAATATAATGGCAAATGCTACCAATATTTTTATTAAACCTCAACTAAAAAGAGATTCAGATTTTACAAAGATTTTTAATTCATATTTGTATTGTTCATAAAAAAACAACTAAAAAGCAAAATTCATTCTGTTTGGTGTACAAACCTCTATAGCAGGCTTATCTTTTGCAAATTAAACTCTAACATTCTCATAATGACTATTCACTAGTGGAAAAACGCTGATTAACGTCACCCATAGACGTCGCTTGTTTGGTCAACTGACGTTAAACGATGACTGGTGGCAACTTCGTAATTAAGTAGGGCTACTAGACGTCGGTTCGAACTTCAACCGACGTTTGAAGAACTATAGACGTCGGGGCACTTAAACGGTGACGTCTAAATGTTTTCCGTGAAGAGTCGAGCTATAGACGTCACCATGACAAACACCAACGTCTAAAGGTCTCAGAGGTGGTGAACAGTCGCGAAATAGACGTCGGTGGAGACACACAGACGTCTATAGGCTGACAGGTGGTTGAGTGTCATTAATGGTCTTAGACATAGACGTCGGTTCCCCAGTGTAACCGACGTCTATGTCCTGACAGTTAGGTGAAACTGTCATGATTGTTCTGCTACATAGACATCGGTGTCCCATGGAACCGACGCTTATGTCCAACTAGACGTCAGTTGCTCAGGTACCTGACGTCTATAATCCGCGCCAATATTAATATTTAAATCATATAGACGTCATATTAGTGCGAGGACCCGACGTCTATAACCTAACAGACGTCGGTCGCGATATCTAACCGACGTCTATAGTAATATGTAGTTCAGAACGCGAACCCACAAGCAGTTACACTAGTATTCATCGTCTTCTTCCTCGCGCTTTCTGTTGCGGCATAACTTTCAGGTTCATTTTCTCGCTTTTGCACCGTTTAAATTCAGTTTTACTTCGATTAAGTTACTCTTTGCTGAGATATCTTCCATTTGAACTGATTAAATTTCGTCTTCGTTGCGTTTTGATGCAATTTTTGACGTGTTCTTGTGCGACGTTTTTGGCGTATATTTTTGGGCGTGCAGTCCTCCAATTCCCTCAATTGGTGTTGTAATCTGCTAAGAAGGTTAGCTTCAATGTTTAAAACTTTTATTGTATGTGTGTAAGACTTCTGTGTATGCATGTTATTGGCTTCTGCGTATGCATGTTTTTGGCTTCTGCGTATGCATGTTTTTGGCTTTTAGGTATGCATGTGTTATCGGTTTTTCAATATGTATGTGATAAATTTTAGCTGTGTTATTATAATTGGCATGTTAGATTATAAGTATGAAATCACTGGGGAAACTTAGTTCCATTTGAAATTTAACACAAACGATTAATATAGTATGGATCGAAGCTGGATGAATGCATGTCGCATCTCTGAAGAATACGAGAAGAGTGTTTCGGTGTTCTTGCAATATGTTAAAGAAAATGCAAAGTCTATGAACGAGACATATTTTTGTCCTTGTGTTCGTTGTGCTAATCAAATACGACAAGACTTGGGCAATTTGCATGATCATCTATTCATGTTCGGCATAACGAGATCGTATACCATTTGGACTTGGCATGGAGAAGTACTGGACCAGCCTATGACGTCACGAGGAACAAATTATGTGGAAGAATGGATGAGTGATCATTTAGAGGACATGATACATGATATTGGTGAAGATAACTTTAGAATAGCTAATTTGTACGATTCTCTTATCAATGATTCTGAGCAACTGTTGTACCCAGGCTGCACAAACTTTACACGTTTGTCTGCAACTTTGAAGTTGTTCAGTTTAAAAGCAAGGAACGGATGGACCGATAAAAGTTTCACGGAGTTGTTGGAGTTGGTGAAGGAGATGCTTCCAGAAAATAATACTCTTCCTATTCGTAACTACGAGGCCAAAAAAGTTTTATGTCCAATGGGTCTTGAATATCAGAAGATACATGCTTGCCCCAATGATTGTGTTTTGTACATCAAGGAGTTTGCTTCACTAAAGTATTGTCCAACATCTGGTTTGAGCCGTTTTAAAAAGAAATCTGACAAAAACACTGAAGAAGCTGACAAAAACACTGAATAAGGTAATGATGGTGCACCTGGTAAGGTCGTGTGGTATTTGCCTATAATACCTAGGTTCAAACGTATGTTTTCTATTAAGGAGGATGCAAAGAACCTTAAATGGCACGTTTTAGGAAGAAAATGCGATAATCTTCTTCGACACCCAACAGACTCACCACAGTGGAAGAAGATCGATGAAACATTTCCAGAATTTGGTGCAGATCCAAGAAACTTAAGACTTGCACTTGCAACTGATGGTATGAATCCGTACGGGAACTTAAGTAGCAAACACATTCATGGCCAGTTATGTTGATGATATACAATCTTTCTCCATTGTTGTGCATGAAGAGAAAATAAGTAATGTTGTCAATGATGATATCTGGTCCTAAACAACCTAACAATGACATTGATGTTTACTTGAAACCTTTAATCGATGATTTGAAATTGTTGTGGGAAGAAGGTGTCGAAGTGTTTGATTCAGATGTTGAAGAGAATTTCTGTTTGCGTGCAATGTTGTTTTGGATTATAAATGATTTCCCAGCCTATGGAAACTTGAGCGGTTATAGTGTTAAAGGACATTTTGCATGTCCGATTTGTGAAGAAAACACTAGTTACATTCAATTGAAGCATGGTCAGAAGACATTTTATACAAGACATCGGAAATTCCTTCCTCGCAATCACCATTATCGTAGATTAAAAAAAGCATTCAATGGAAGTGTCGAGGATGAGGTTGTTTGCAAACCCCGCAATGGTGAAGAGGTGTATAACGAAGTCAAAAACATTAACATTGTATTTGGAAAACATCGTAAAAGTACCAATGCAAAAAATGTTTCGAAGAAGCAATCAATATTTTTTAATCTTCCATATTGGTCTATACTTGATGTTCGACATTGTATTGATGTGATGCACATTGAAAAAAATGTTTGTGACAGTGTCATCGGAACTTTATTAAACGTGAAAGGGAAGACCAAAGATGGGATAAAAGCAAGACAAGATTTGGCTGACATGGGAATTCGAAAAGAGTTACATCCACAGACAATAAGTAGACGCACTTATTTGCCCCCAGCCTGTCATACTCTTTCTAAAAAAGAAAAACAAAGTTTTTGTAAGTCTTTAAGAAGTGTGAAGGTTCCACAAGGTTATTCTTCTAATATTAGTAACTTTGTTTCTATGCAAGAGCTGAAGTTAGTTGGTTTAAAGTCTCATGATTGTCATATATTGATGAAAAAATTGTTACCGGTTGTTATTCGAGGCATATTACCTCCTTCTGTTAGGGGTATTTTGACATGTTAGTGTTTGTTTTTTAATGTCATTTGCAAGAAAGTTGTTGACCCTCGATGTTTAGATCAACTGGAAAATGAAGGAATAAGACTACTATGTGAATTGGAAATGTATTTTCCACCTTTTTTTTATATCATGGTTCATTTGATTGTTCATCTAGTCCGAGAAATTCGAATATGTGGGCCGGTTTACCTAAGGTGGATGTATCCTGTTGAAAGATACATGAAAATCTTAAAGGGATATGTCAAGAATCAGTATAGACCAGAAGCTTCAATCATACATCGATACATTGCAGAAGAAGCCATTGAATTTTGTTTAGCTTACATGCCAAGTTGTGAACCAGTCGGTCTACCTGAGAGCATAAATGAAGGAAGATGTGAAGGTAAGGGTCGTGGTGTGAGGATTCAACGTGTGAGTAAAGAAGAAGTTGATCAAGCTCATTTGTACATCTTAAACAACAATGATGATGTTATTCCGTACATTTCTGAACACGTCAATGAAATAAAGGCACTACACCCAAGAATGAGTGAAAAATGACAGCTTAATGAACATGTCAAAACCTTCTTACCATGGTTTAAGAAAAAGATTTATGCGACTCCAAATGTTTCTGAAACTCTATTGAGGCTATCTCGGGGGCCGAACACAGATGTCATTAAATATGGTGGGTACTATATTAACAATATCTCTTTTCAGACAAAGGAAGAAGATGATAAAAGTAGAGTTCAAAATAGTGGGGTTACACTAAAAGCTGAGTCAATGCACTTCTGTAGTTCTAAAGACAAAAATCCAATCACTGCATCAATTAGTTATTTTGGAGAAATACAAGAAATATGGGAGGTGGATTATGTCCGCTTTAGAGTACCTGTTTTCAAGTGTAAATGGGTTGATATAAATTCTGGAATCATTACAGATGGCTCCGGTTTCACATTGGTTGATCTGACAAAGATGAGTTTCACTAATGAACCATTTATTATGGCAAGTCAAGCAAGGCAAATATTCTACGTCAGCGATCCAGCAAATGAAAAATGGTCAGTGGTTTTGGAGGGTAAAAACATGCATGGTTTTGATGATGAAGAATCTCTTGATATTCTTGAAACAACATGTAGCACATCAAGACCCATTGAAGACTCTATTGATGACGTTTTCGATGACATACATGCAATTCGTAGTGATTATGATGAAGGGTTATGGGGGAAAACAATATGTTAATAAGTAACGTCTTCATTTTTTTTATAGTTTTTATGAATTTTTATTTTGATGAATATTTCAATTTCATTTCATACTAACCTTGTATATATTTTACAGGTATGTCGACCTCAGACTCAAGATCAGCACATAGCAGACGTACACGAGGAGTGACACGTTTGACAGAAGCGGCATCCGGGCACGTTCTTGGGCAGAGGATACATGTTCATCTTGACCTAAGACCGGGGTGGCATCAGGGCCAAATGCTGATAGATTTAAAAGTCATCTGGGCAAGTTAGCCAAAACCTATGTTTCTATCCTTCATCCAACTTGGGATGACGTCCCAGAGATGGAGAAGACCCTCTTATGGCAAGATGTTCAGGTATATATACTTACTTAAGTAAAATTTGATGTATTCATTTCTTTGATCTTAATTATTATGTTATTAACATTTTTCTTGTTTTAAACAACTAAAATATGATATTCCAGACACAATTCAGATAAGGAGGAAAATCTTAACATAGATATGTAAGATGTGGAGAGATTTCAAGACCAGGCTAACAAGTCTGTATGTATTTGGAGACAGACAACATGAGAATCCATCTAAGGAGTATTCATTCACAGAAGAAGAATGGATTAAGTTTCGTAAGAGTAGAGAGACTGAGGAATGGAAGGTATTTATCTTAACATACAACGTCTTCGAAGTAGTTTTTTTATTATATAGTTATGCATAAAAATTGTTTTGCAGGGTAAAAGGTTAGCCGCCCAAGAAAAGCAAAGGCTAAATGATGCACCACACGTGTTATCACGAAGTGGTTATGCCAAACTGCAGGAGAAACTTAAGAATAGTTGAGCGGATGAGTTGGGGCTTGAGTCTCCGGACCTAGCACCTCCACCTACGAGGTACGAGATGTGGAAGGCTGCTCGTACGAAATCAGATGGGAACATGACATCTGCCTCAGCCGTAGCGATCTCACAGAGAATTGTAAGTTGAAATTTTAAACATTACTTTATTCTATTTTATTCATAACTTGCATATAAGTAACGTTAAATTTTTAATGTATAGGATGAGTTGGTTGAGCAGCAGACACAGGGAAAATTTACTCCCGAAGGTAAGGAGGACATATTAACAACGACCATTGGCAAACCCGAGCACCCAGGACGTGTACGTGCAGTTCCTGGGTCCATTGGTCTTCGTGACTACTTTGGCCCTGTACAAAAAACAACTCAAACACCACAACCAACGGATCAGGAGACACTGAGGAAGATGGATCTTTAGTGGGAAGAAAGATTTCGTCAAATGGAGCAACGATTCAATGACCAGATAGAAGAACAAAAACAAATACAAAAAGCGCTTGAAGAGAAGTTGCAATCCGTGACGCATGGCATCCTGGGTGTGCCCACTGAAACTCCCACACCCCCTCCTGGCAGCACGAAAGGATCATGCTCTGCTGTTGAACCTACTGACTACATTGGTCAGTATGACTTGTTGGTTGAAGGGGATCCCGTACGCATTGTGGCTGTTGGACGAATAGTTGAGGGAGGAGCCACTATTCATGGTGTTCCCATAGCACCCCAGCACGTGCGTGTCATGATTGACGAGATTCGGGATCCCGAGGCTCAGGTGCCTGTACCGACTCCAGAAGTTCAATTTGTGAGAGATGTCATAGGAAGTTTTTTAGCTTAGCCTAGAGCATAGATTGTCACACACATTGGTACACAACAGGTATAATATTTGTATCATTGGCTATTTTATATTATAATTTCAAAATATTTGTTCATAACTTTGAAAATGTTATCTTCAGTTCACACGTCCTCAAAAGCAGCCGATGAATGAGGTACCAATACCTGAAAATGATGATGGTGATGACGTGGATGAAGTAGAGGATGATCTCATATGAAAACTATTGGCAAGATGTCCCAGGTTTAAGAAAGGATAAGTAGAAATATACTGGGATTTAAGAGTATTTGGTCTTCCCCCCCACTTGCCAGTATATATCACATTCAATGATGTATCTGAGATCATTTCGGGAGATAAGTGCTTGAATATTTCCATTATTCAACTCTGGTGCATGTAAGACAGTTAATGTTGTCTACCATATTATTTTAATTTAGATGCGTACTTTCTAATAAGTTAACTTGTTGTTATAGGTACATGGACACAATCATTGTGGATCAAGGTCGGTCTTCCGTTTACGGATTTGTTGAACCTCAGACCATCCAACGTTGTGGTAACACAGATGAAGTGAAACAAAATTATTTGCGAACATGAATGGCTGAGTCAAATAGAGACATATACCTTGTGCCATACATTGACGGGTATGCCTTGTTTTATGTAAAAGGTAATTAAAGTTTACTTCATTAGTTTACTAACTATTTATGATGTTCCAAACAGGGCTCACTGGCAACTGGTAGTCCTCGCTCCCAAAAAAAAATACAGTTGTCTTCTTTTGTTCGCTGCATAGGAAGATGAAAAATGACTTGAAAGTCATGCTTCAAGGGTAAGTGTTTAGCTAAAAATGACTTTTAATTTCATGTCGGCCTTAATTTTTAATGATTTCATAGTTAAATTAATATTACTTTCTGTTTTAATGTAAATAGAGTAATGGGTGCATTTCGATGTCAGCTAAATACAGTGTTGTATCCCAAGGTTTGGTGCATTTATAGTATTGATTCATTTACTTTGTTATTCAATGATCTTAATTCTTGACTATATTTACTTTGTCATTTTAGTGTAACAAACAACTTGATTCATGGGAATGTGGGTACTATGTCATGTCTTAGATTAAGACCATCATTCGAGCTGACATTACAGATAAGTGGAATGAGGTAATAATCAGGCTTACTTTGAAAACATCAAAAAATCAATTAATTATTTTGAACATATATCAAACCATAATCAATTGCTTTTATTTGTGCAAAACTTCAACAATTCATCTGCTCTAATTGAAGGCATGATAAGGCAGATAAGGGAAGAGTGAGCAACTTATCTTATCCAAAAGTGGAACTAGAGCAAGACTTTTTGTTGTTTTCAATTACTTAGGTTTAGTTTAAGTTTATAATTGTATTTTATTGATCGTGGATTGAATTATATTTATTTTTAGCTCAAACAAACAATAATTTATTATAAACAATTGTTTTGTGAAAATTTTCTGATTTTCAGGTGTGGTTATATTCGAAAAATAAAATTTTATTAAAAAAAAATTGCCTAGTAGACGTCGGTTAAGGCAAAAACCGACGTCCACAGACATCAGTTAATGCTCTAAGCGACGTCCAATAAGTAACAATGCACAAAACGATCAAGCGCGTACATACGTCTATTTTGTTGACCACTGACGTCTATGGTAATGTCTATTGTTACAGCGCTTGACGTCTATGTGGACGTCTGTTGTGGCTAAAATTGACGTCTATATAGACGTGTGTCACTACCTGACTGATGCAAAGTAATGTCACCGGAATAGACGTCGGGTACGAAACTGACGTCAAAAGCCCAAAATAACCGACGTTAATCAGCGTTCTTCCACTAGTGCAAATTTTAATGAGTTGAACCAGAAGATAATCGATGAAAGATTGAACAAAGTTTAAACGGTAACCATAAAAAAACACGCACCTGGGGTGCAATGCCGCAAGAGAGAAAAAGGAGAGGAGGAAGACGATGATGTTATCAGAAACAATAATGCAATGTCGCAAGAGAGAAAAATGAGAGGAGGAAGACGATGATATCAGAAACTGCAATTCCGCGAAGAGTCTGCGGTTTATTTAACATGAACTAGGGTGTCGGTTGCTCCAGAAACCGACGTCCAAGATAACATTTAAACTGACTTTTTGAATGCCCATTAGATGTCAGACTCTAAGGGAGTCAACGTCTAGGGCGCTGAACCGATTGACGTTTCATTTCCTGTCAGGGAAGTAGACGACAGTTGTGAAGGGGCGCCGACGTCTATAATATAGACGTGAGGGCTCTGCTATCAGACGTCGAAGTGCCTCCGAGTTTGGTGAACATAATTAATTACAGGCACATAGACGTCTCACACCAAAAATTCCGACGTCTATATTGTAGAAGTTTTTGTCTTCCCGCCTTCCGGACAGGCCATAGACGACGGTTTTTTACTACATGACGTTTAAGCGCCCGGGAATCAGGTGAAGAGCATTAATTGCAGCCAAGTAGACGTCGGCCCCCTATCACAACCGACGTCAATGGCCTGGAAAAGACTGTCTTCTTGCCTACCTCAAGCCATTGGACGTCGGTTTAGGGCAGAGCAGACGTGTACATAATAGACACTGTTTTCCCTTGAAACTGATGTCTAGGTTACCAACTTATTTATGGTAATGCCACCGTCCACTCATATACGTCGGTCTACCCTCTAACCGACGTCTTATGGGTGACGTTAAACGCCGTTTTTCCACTAGTGTTTGTTTGATTATGAGTATTTATTTCAATTGTTTAAAGGTATTATGTATGAGAAAGTATGTTGGTATTGAAGTATGATATAATATTTGTCATATGGATGTGAAAGAGAATTTCAAGGAGGAATGTCTCGGTGTTGGTCATCAAGGTGGTAAAGTATGCATATGGACAGCGAAATCCACGACGTTCAACCTGACATTCTAATGGTTACCAAGTCTCAACTAAAGATGGGTAATACATGTCGTGAGAATAGTAGGAGGCCCTAGTCTAAGGGGGGAGACCTTAGGTGATGGATAATGGGCTAACCTCGTGTGACAGGTGATGAGTTTCCAGTTACTTCACCCTCAAGTGCACGAACGACCAAAGCTACATATTCATACCAGTCCGGACAATCAAGTCAAAGTGGTCGGTCGCGTATGCTTGTATGTTTCACACATGTTTTTTTAGTACCTTGGTTGTTTGTTTGAATTGTATTGCTATATGAATATTAAGTTACACTAGTTTACCCTTGTTATTTTCTGTGGTATGTCTTTGTATGTTGTTTTCTATTTTGATTTGATCACCTTAATGGTGTGAGTTTAGGGATAAACCTTTCAGTTGTCTCAACGAGAGGTTAGAAGTGAAATTTGCAATATAAGTGGTACTTTTGTTCTTGAGGCAAAAATTCATTAGTGCAGCGAAGGGAAACGACCGCGATTGTTTTTCTCTCGCGGTTTATGAACCACAACATATCCAGACGGGGTAAAAAATCTGTGACTATAGGCCGCGGTTGGAACCGCGGTCCAAAAGTTTGCGAATAGACCGCGGTTGTAGTAGGAACCGTAGCCAAAACCCTTTTTTTTTTAAAAAAAATCGTTCCACTATAGGCCACGGTAGAAGACCAGGAATAAACCGTGGTTCATGCCACAACCGCGGCCAAAAGTTTTTTTTGAAAAAAAAAATAAAAAAACGACACACTTTCTACCGCGGTTGTGGTAACAACCGCGGCATATTCTCCTGCCATTTTTTTTTAAATAGTAGGTATGTTTTTGTGATATCCACTACCATAAAAACAGACTTGCATATCAAACACATGTTCAAATGTATTTTAACATCACATAAAGTACAAAGTCTAATAAAATACAATATAATAAAATACAATGTTTAAATCTAATAACTATGACCTATTATATAATCTAACTAAATATTTTGCAAAAGCTTTCCTCATGAACGAAATTGGCTTCTCAGGAACTGCTGTAGTAGTCTTGAATTTCTGCACAAAACAATTGAGATTAATAAGTGTATATGAATTCCAAATTTTGGAGAAAATCAAAATTTGTTAGATTTAAATATTATTGTTTCCCAGCCTCTTGTGATATGAGAACGAATAATATGGGTCATCCAATACATTACATAGTATCCGCACTCATATGACCCATTTTGTCTGTTACACTACAATATATCATCACAATTGTAAATAGTTAGTGAAAAACATTAAAACAAAACAACTATAAGAAAGTATGACTTTAGCAAACAGTTGTAAATAGTTGTTAACATTCACTGGTGTTCTTTCACTACTATTATTTCTGATCAAAAGTTGTTTCATCCTGGTGGGTCCTCTAGTGGATCTGGAAAGGGGAGCCTCATCCCCTGAAGAATGTGGATGATCTGCCATATATCTGTCAACATAAATAACAACATGAAATATTAATAAAAGACTTATGTAATATCCAACATGATCCAACATGAAATATTAATAAAAGACTTATGTAACAACAGGAAATACTTATACAGAAATTGAAAATTCATACATAAATATATGGATTCATCATATGTATATTCCCTCATCATGATCTGACTGAATTGTATGTACATCGTCGTCAACTAGAGATTGTTCCTCCAAATTTGTTGTAGTTTGAAATGAATGGTTGTCAACAATACGAATATTAATCAAATTGTCTTTGTTAACTTCAATTTGTTTTTTGCCTTGAAGAGCGACATACCAATGGTCAGACGCAGGATCTTTGACATAAAAAACCTGAGATGCTTGATGTACCATGATAAACGGTTTGTATTGGTAACTCACCTTTCGAAAATCAACCAGTGTCATACCCGATTCATCTATTTTCACACCACTTTTATTGTCAAACCACTTACATTTGAACAATGGAACAAAAAACTTGGTGTAATCAACCTCCCATATCTCTTCTATTATACCATAATATCTCATTGATACAAGTACAGGAGATTGCTCTTTTGATGTGGAAAATTGAAGTGACTCAACTTCTAAACTGACTCCACTATTTTGTACTGTGCTTTTATCATCCAAAGTCTTTGTATAGAATGTGCAATTATTGACTTCATAACCTGTACAACATAAGACATCAAACTTTAAACCATTTGCAAGCCATAATAAAGTTTTAGAAGAATGTGGCTCTTTGTCAATTTCAGATTTGAACCAAGACATATATGTTTTGTTATGCTCCATCAACTGTCATTTCTCTGATTGTCTTGGATTTTTATTCTTAACAATGGCTTTGTGTGCTTCCAAAAAAAGGGATCACCTCATCTGTGTTGTTCAATATATAAAGATGCGCTTGCAACAATTCTTGGCGATCTTTTGTCACCACATTCACACCTCGGATGCTTTTACTTGTAGAAATTTTATTCAACCATGATGTGCGAGGAACTCCGATTAGATTCCTTGATGTAATGTAATCTGAACAAAACTCGATACTTTCTTCAACAATATACCTTTCCATCATTGAACCTTCAAGATGATATGGATTTTTAACGTACCCTTTCAAAATCTTCATATAACGTTCAATAGGATACATCCATCTTAAGTATACCGGTCTGCGAAACTTGATTTCTCTAACCAAATGAACAAGTAAATGTACCATGATGTCAAAAAAAGATGGAGGGAAAAACATCTCTAGTTGACACAAGATGATAACAATCTCGCCTTGAAGTTCATCTAACTTTGTAGGATCGATGGATTTACTACATATTGACGAGAAAAATGAACACAACCTTTTTATGGTCCGCCTAACATTTTTGGGCAAAATTCCACGAATAGCCATCGGTTAAAATTGTTGCATTAAGACGTGGCAATCGTGAGACTTCATGCCAACAAGCTTTAAGTCCTACATCGACACTAAACTCTTCATATTTGAAGAGTATCCTTGTGGTACTTTGATACTCTTTAAACAAAGGCAAAAACTTATCTTCTCTTGTCTAGACATTGTGTAACATGCATGGGGTAGATAAGTACGTTTACCAATCTCCTTGGGTGCCAACTCTTCTCGGATATTCATGTCAACCAAACCCAAATGAGCATTCACTCCATCTTTTGTCTTTCCCTGAATGTTGAGTAGTGTACCAATCAAGCTATTACACACATTCTTCTCTACATGCATCACATATATGCAATGTCTAACATTTAACTTTGACCAGTATGGAAGATCAAAGAATATTGATTTCTTCTTCCAAGGGGTCGTTACAAATGACTTCTTGGATGTTTTCCCAAATACGTGAGGTATTTTATTAACTTTTTCAAGAATTTGAAGGCCAGTAAGTGGATTTGGTGCTTCATCCCTCTCTTGATATCCACTGAATGCTTTTTTTAACCTTCGATATTTAGAAATCTCCGATGACGCAAATACACCGTCTTTCTTCCGCGTTTCAATTGATGAGTTATAGTGTTTTTTTCACAGATAGGACATGCTTTATGACCCTTGACACTGTATCCTGACAAATTACCATAAGCTAGAAAGTCATTAATGGTGCAAAATAACATTGCACGCATCACAAAAGTTTCAGAAGCGAATGCATCAAATATTTCAACCCCATCAATCCACAAAAACAAAGTCTTCAACTACTGGGCTTAGATAAACATCTATGTAATTTCCAGGCTGCTTTGGACCAGATATCATCATAGACAACATCATGTACTTCCTCTTCATGCACAATGTAGGAGATAAGTTGTAAATTATCAATATAACTAGCCAACAACTATGATTGGTACTCAGATTACCAAATGGGTTCATTCCATCAGTGGCTAAACCAAGCCTAAGATTTCTACACTCTTTACCAAATTGGGGGAATTGTTGATCAATATTTTTCCATTGCTTTGAATCAGCTGGATGACGAAGCAACTCGTCAATTTTTCTCTCATCTGCATGCCATCTAAGGTTTTTAGCATATTTGAGATTCACAAACAAATGCTTAAGTCTGGGCATTATTGGAAGGTACCAAACTACTTTCAAAGCAAATCCATTTTTTTCTATCTGACCATTATCTTCACTATTGTTTTTTGACATGTATCGTGATAAGCCACATTTTGGACACTTTGTCAAAAATTCAAACTCTTTCCTATATAAAATGCAGTCATTGGGACAAGCATGTATCCTTTTATACTCCATACTCATTGGACAAAGAATTTTCTTCGCATCATAATTACGAGTGGGTAGTGTATTTCCATCTGGCAACATTTCATTCAACAACGTCAACAATTCTGAAAAACTCTTATCAGTCCATCCATTGCTCGCCTTCAAATTCATGAGCCTTAACACCGCTGACAAACGTGTGAACTTAGTTGAACTGACATACAAAGGTGTTTCCGCATCAATCGACATCGTCTTATACACATGAGCTTTGGCAAAATTTTCTGCACCAACATCGCGGATCATGTCCTCTAATTTGTCTTCATCCGGTCGATCTTCTTCCATGGTGGAATCAATAACATTTTCAGTTTAGGAGTCAGTCAAAAAGTGCATTTCTTCGCCGTGTCATATCCATGTTGTATAGCATCTTAGGAAACCATCACATATAAGATGTTCTCTAATTTGGGTTGCGTTCAACTTTCTCTCATTCAAACAGTTCGCATAAGGACATATAAACTTCACTTCATCATCACTTTTACCCTCATTATGTTGTGCAAATTGTATAGATTCCTCTACCTCTCTCTCGTACTCAGCACTAATGTGTGGTAAATTTATCCAATTTCGATCCATTTCTAAATATTACAAAATTACAATTATACAATTTTTTATATAAAATTATCAATTCAATCATACAATCAATTCGGTTATACAATCATACAATTAATAAGCATTCAAATGATCAATTCAAACATTCAATCACACATAATTACATATATTCAACATACAAAAAATTAAAAATTTAGAGAAAAAAAGTTTAATAAACACAATAATAGAAACTTGAGAACATGAAAAAGGAGCCAACAACAGAAAAGATACGACTATCTGAGTTTTGGAACGCAGCAATATCACAATACCTACACAAAAAAATATATTTATAAAACAATATTCTTTTAGATTATTTATTAGTATTACCAAGAAATTATTATTTACAAATTTTAAAATAATATAGGTATATTACTATTGAAAATTAATTAATTAATTAATTCACTGAAAAAATTAATGTACATAAAACCTAATACATGTATCCTGTATTCACAATACTCCATGAAATAATATATCAACTTGTTCAAGTATTATATATATTTTTCCCTTTAAATGGTACAATAGTTAGTATAGATAGTCTCTCTTTATTTGAATACATATCTTAAAATTATTATTTATGAATTAAATAATGAACCCCACTCCATGCGATTCTATGCAATAGTACCTTGGGATTCTATGCAACCGTCTAGAGATAAGGCAGGATGGAAGCTTGCTTAAATTACTAATATATATAACAAATCCTTAGGAAAAAAAAATCTAATTATTGCGCCAAGTTGGCACCCTAACTTCAGATCTAATGAACATTTCACATTACCCTCTCTGTCATACTATAATCTGATAAACATTAGCAATATGAGTTCGACAGAAATAAAATAAAATAATGATTAGAAAAGGATTATATCAAAACTGTTTTACCTATTCTTTTTATATTAATTCTGGATCAAAATTACCACCAATCATTTCTAAACTTCATCATAAAAATAGACAATGGGTTGTCTAGTAATTCTGTTATTTTTTTTTCTTTCTATGAATTGTCAAATAAAATTTTATTACTATAGTTTGTGAGGGACTTTGGTTGAAATTATTCTGGATTTATGCTATTATTGTACAGCTAATGCACGCGATTCAGGTGGCAGAGAAAGCACAAAAACCTCCACTCGAGGACATGTTCACTGATGTCTATGACCAAGTGCCATCAAACCTTCAGGAGCAAGAAAGATTACTAAGGAAATCCATCGAGAAGCATCCGAAGGACTATCCTTATGTTCCTTTGTAGATATTGCCAATTCAAAACAAGGAATTGTATTCTAAATCTGACTGCCAAAATGTATTCGATATATTTTTTTAATTTGGTGTCTTTTGGTTCTTAACATTGATCATAGAATTGGATCAACAATCAGTCAAAGAGAAAAACTATAATTCCAGACAAAAACAATACAAATTTACAAAAGATAAAGAGAAGAAGGGGCGAATAACTGCTTTTGGTTCCTCTTCGCAACCACGACGACGAGGTATAGGTGCGGCGGCAAGGAAAGCTTTGTTGCGGCGAAGGAATGCAACGGTTTACAGTTTGATTTTGATCGGTGGAAAAGCTTTGATGGGAGGAGAGCTTTCGAGGAAGACGAACTGTTCATCAGTTTTATTTTTTTAACCTAATTAAATCTTACTACCGCGGTTCAAATAAAAACCGCGGTAATATAGTGGAATAGGCCGCGGTTCAGATAACAACCGCGACCTATTCTGTTTTAAAAAAAAATATAAAACTCATCTGAAATGACATTTTTGAAATTTTTTTCACACTATATGTCGCGGTTCGGCGCCCAATTGCGGCCTGTACCCTTAAATATTTAAAATTTATTCAGATCAGGGTATAGGCCGCGATTCCCCCACAACCGCGGCCTATTCTCTGACGTTCTGAATCCTAAGGTTGTAGGAGGAATAGACCGCGGTTCTTTGAGCAACCGTGGTCTATTCCCCCTGCAACCTTATGAAATTAGACCCTACAATAAATTGACAGTGAAATAGGCCGCAGTTGCTCAGAGAACCGCGGCCTATTCCCCTGCCAATTTATTGTAGGAGCTGCCAGTGGGGAGTGTCAAAAATTGCAGGGGGTATAGGCCGCGGTTCTGTGAGCAACCGCAGCCTATTCCCCTGCCAATTTATTGTAGGAGCTGCCAGTGGGGAATGTCAGAAATTGCAGGAGGTATAGGCCGCGATTTTGTGAGCAACCACGGCCTATTCCCCTACAACTTCTGAAATTCCCAGCCAGCCAGACCCGTCGTTAACTTAAAACTACATTTTTATAATATATTTTTAATAATTTTCTCATTACACATAAGCATTTTATAACTTTATATTAATGTATTAATTATGATAGGTATTATCCTGTAATTTATTCAAACTTGTTATGCTAGCTTTTATGTTGCATGCAAACTTGTTCTTATTAATAAATATTATTCTAATTCTTAAAATATAATTATTGTGATACATTTATGATTATTACCATGGATATGCTGGTGCAGTAAACAAAAAAGAAATGATTATAAGTTGTTTCAATGCAGAAAATGGGAAATACAACTCTAGCTATTTCCTTTCACTTCTCAACGCTTAGGTTATCATTGCACATCAATTCTAACGCAAAAAAAAAAAAAAAATCTTCTAAAAGGATTTGATGAGTTGGGCGGTGGGTCGTTCCTATAAAAAGTTGATGCAGTTATGGTAGCTTGGGTACCTGAAGCATGACTGATTGATAAGTAGTTTTTTTGACGAAATTATTTATTATATTCTTTCTTTTTTTTCATCACAACAAGTTGTTGCAATCAGTATTCTCTCTAAGCGATGGAATATACTATGGCCTTCAGTCCCCTCCTTTGATTTGACATCTTCACCGAGGATTTTTGGTCTCTCAATGACGAAAAGACTTATGATACGTTTTATAGTTCGGTGGCCTCTTTCTTGGTTCCTCGTGGAGACCAACCCCTACATAGATTTCGCCTTAGATATGAAATTTTCTTTGATGATTCTAAGCTATTTAATAAATAGATTTTGGATGCAGTGAGTGGAAGTGGTAGATTTCAACACCTCGACCTCTTTTTGAGTCCCAGGATTGTCGTGCCTTCTATGGTGTTTAGTTACAAAATTCTTGTGGTTCTCAAGCTGGAGTACATTAGAAAGAAAAATATTTCCTTAGTTGATTTGCTCTTGCTTAAGGTCTTACATTTGAATTATATTTTTCCTAAGTTGGTGTTGATCTTTCACAACTTCTTACTGAGAGTCCTAATCTTGAAGTATTGGAAGTCGTGAGTACAAAGTTCCTTCCTAGAGGAAAGTTCAACAAATATTTTGTCAGAGCCAACATCGCCAAGAGTATAAAGCTTCTTCCCATAGGAAAGTTCTTCAAATGCTCCAAGTTGGTCAGAGCCAACATCAATGGTTTAGTTTCACTTGAAATTGTTAAAAGTGTTGAAGTTTTGTTCGTAAGTGAGGTAATGCCCGATATTTGCTTGTTATTTACCTTCGATTTTTAAGGAAAAATATTTATAATTTTTTTTATACTATTTTGAATCCCTTTGCAGATACGTCAAATAGAGTTGTTTGTTGACTTTCCGAATTTAGTTGAACTTCAGTTGAAGGCTAGGTTGTTTGATATTAAGTGGGTTAAGGTCTTGTTAATGCTCAAGCATTGTCCGAAGCTTCAAGCTCTTTCCATTTATTTATATAAGGTTTTATTATTTAAGCCTTCAAAGTATTGTCCTTTTACGTTCATTAATTAGTATTAATATAGTTTTATGATATCAGCGTAAGTTTGATTGTTATCTTGGAGAGCCAAAAGTAGATTGGCCATATCCAGAATTTGTTCCTTCATGCATTTCATCACACCTTAATACGTGTTCTCTTGAAAATTTTGGTTATTTAAATGACTTTCGATTTGCAAGATATATTATGCATAATGCAAGATATTTGCGGGCAATGAAAATCAAATTCTACCCTTTCAATAAGGTTGGGGATAAACTAAATATGAAAAGAGATTTATCATCATGCCTGAAGAGTTCAGATACATGTACACTTTCATTTAAATAGATCATGATTTCTGACAGTACGTGGTAGATGAGTGACGAAGTCCATAGCAATATTGTCCCATTTTCACTCAGGAATATCAAGCTACTATAACATACCACCGGGTCTCTGGTGCTCAATCTTAGCCTTCTGACAGGTGAGGCAAGATGAGACAAATCTGGCCACATCACTTTTCATTCCAGACCACCAAAAAGACTTTTTAAGGTCTTGGTACATTTTAGTCATGCCTTGATGCATGCTAAAACGATTGCGGTGACCCTCCTCTAATATCAATCTTTTCAGCTCTCCATCATTTGGTACACAGGTTCCACCTCTGAACCGTAGAAGACCGAAGATCGTCTGTACCAGTGTTAAAATCTTTTCCTTGCTCAGTGCCAATTAAAGCCCTTGACTTCTAAAGCTTAGGGTCTACTAGTTGTCCTTTAATTCTCTCAAACAGACCACTTGATATCACCAATTTACAGCATTAATGCTATCAGGTTCAAACTTTACATCCAACTTTAAATCATTCAAGCTTTCAACTAGCTCCAGTTCTTTCACCTTCAAAGTTGAGACATGTACTGTCTTCCTACTCAAAGCATCAACAACCACATTAGCCTTCCCTGGATGGTAAAGGAGATCAAAGTCGTAGTCTTTCAAGAATTCCATCCACCGTCTTTGTCTCATATTGAGCTGCTTATGATCAAATAAATACTTCAGGCTCTTATGATCACTGAATACCTGAAACTGAGCTCCATATAAATAGTGTCTCCATATCTTGAGAGCAAATATTACTGCAGCTAACTCCAGATCATGAGTAGGGTAGTTTCTCTCATGAATATGAAGTTGTCTCGACGCGTAAGCAACAACTCTTCTCTCTTGCATCAAGACACACCCTAGTCCCTGATAAGAGACATCACAAAAAACCTCGAAAGGTTTACCTGTGTCAGGAATAGCCAAGACAGGAGCACTAGTCAATCTTTGCTTCAACTCCTGGAAGCTAGTCTCACAATGGTCCGTCCAAGCAAAATGAGTATCTTTTCTAGTCAGTTGAGTCAAAGGGGCTACAATTCTAGGAAAATCCTCAATGAAGCGACGATAGTAGCCTGCTAACCCAACAAAGCTCCTAACCTCAGTGGCAGACTTCGGTCTATCCCATTGCAGCACAGCTTGAACCTTGGCTGGATCCACAGAAATTCCATCAGCCGATACAATATGCCCCAGAAACTGTACTTCCTCCATCCAGAATTCACATTTAGAAAGCTTGACATACAACTTTCTTTCCCTCAATATTCCAAGCATAGTTTTAAGGTGATCTGTGTGTTCTTCCTGAGTCTTAGAATAAATGAGTATGTCATCTATAAAGACAACAACAAATTTATCTAGAAACAGTCTGAAAATGTGGTTCATATAATCCATGAATATGGCAGGAGCGTTAGTCACACCAAAAGGCATGACCACGTACTCGTAATGGCCATATCTGGATCTAAAGGCTGTTTTCTGAACATCATCAGCCTTAACCAATATCTGGTGATAACCGGACCGTAGATCAATCTTGGAAAACACAGTTGCCCCATGTAATTGGTCCATCAAGTCATCAATTCTAGGTAAAGGGTACTTATTCTTGATGGTTAATTTGTTAAGCTGCCTGTAATCCACACACAACCTTGAACTACCATCCTTCTTCTTTACAAGTAATACAGGCGCACCCCAAGGAGAAACACTAGGCTAGATGAACTGTTTCTCCAACAACTCTTCAATCTGCTTTTTCAATTCGGTCAATTCAGCTAGCGCCATGCGATATGGGGCTATAGAGATAGGCCCTGCTCCAGATACAAGGTCTATGGAGAACTCTACCTCTCTTGGAGGAGGTAAGCCAGGAATCTCCTCAAGAAACACATCTAGAAATTCACTGACTATTGACAGGTTTACACTAGAATCTCCTTGCTTCACTTCCATGTGTGATAGTATCAGGAAACAACATGCACCTTCTATCAGGTCTCGTCTCAACACACCAAGAGTAAGAGGTGTGTAATCCACCTCATTGGGAAATACTAACTTCTTCTCTCCACAATCGATGAGAACACGATTGACAGATAGTCAATCCATCCCTAGGATGACATCTAAACCCTGCAAAGGTACACATATCAAGTTTACCTTGTACTGACGTCCCTCAACCACTACTGAACATCTAACACAGACTGTAGATGTCTTCACTATCCCAGAAGTAGGAGTAGATACAGTCAAGTCGTACTGTAGCTCTCTCACTGGTAACCCCAACTCCCTAGCACACGTCTCAGACACAAATGAGTGTGTCGCTCCAGAATCAAATAACACAACACAACTTCTACCATTCATCAAGCATCTACCAATGATCAAATCACTTGAGCTAGCTTCTTCTGCCCCAGTCAATGCATAAACACGTCCTGAAGCCTGGGGTCTGATGGCACCCCTCTGAGGAAACATGCCTGCCTGCTGTGGCTAGGATACATCTCTCCTACCCATAGCTTTGGAGAAGATTGTCAAGCCCAACAGAAAGGATTGGAGCAATAGGTTGGACGATGCTCTTTGGGCTCACAGGACTGCCTACAAAGCACCCATTGGGATGTCTCCCTATCGGGTTGTCTTTGGAAAGGTATGTCATTTACCAGTTGAGATTGAGCATCGGGCATATTGGGCTGTGAAGATTTGCAACTTCTCGATTGACCAAGCTGGAGAGGAAAGGAAGTTGCAACTGAATGAATTGGATGAGATCCGATTGGAGGCCTATGAGAATTCGAAGTTCTACAAAGAAAGAAAGGTTCCATGATAGTTCCATTGTTAGAAAGGACTTCGAGGTTAGCCAACAGGTTTTGTTGTATAACTCTAGGCTTGGCCTCATGGGTAGTAAGTTGAGATCAAAGTGGACTGGACCTTTTCTTGTGACTAATGTTTATCCTTATGGTGTAGTAGAGATACATGATCCATCTGCAGCTACAAGCTTCAAGGTGAATGGGCATAGACTGAAGCCTTTCCTCAGCAATCCTTCTTTGTTGGATGCCGTGGTGGAGGAGACGTCTTTGGTCCACCCCACCTACCCTCCCATCTGACTCAGGGAGCTTCTTTTCTCCTTCCCTCCTCACTTTTATTGCACTTTGTCTATATCTGCTGAATGTGCTGATTGTTGATCTGATAATTGTGACACACTGAGGACATTGTGTAGTTTAAGTGTGGTCTATTAGGGGAGGTTGTTTCTTTGTTTTATGTTTCGGTTTTTATGTAGTTGTTTTGTCTGGTGTACAGTTTTGCATGTTTTTTGTGAATTCTGGACTATGATTAGGTTGTTAGTTTCCCTTCACTGCATTGATACTCTGTTTTGTTGGACTCCTTGCTCTTCTTTGCCTGGAAGATAATCATGATGTTTGAGAGTTGGATTGATTGTGACCGATTACCTGTGCGAGATTTGAGCCTTTGATGATTTTTTCTTGTGTGTGATATGTCTATGGATTGCTTGCACATTTGCCTTGGCTTGACTCTTATTGATAATTTTTGATTGATATGCATGTTTGGAAGTGATAAAGGCATTTTGTTGACTGAGCCTCTCTAGCCAGATAGCCTACCCTGTTATGATCTCTTTGTTAGCCCCTTTGAGCCTATACTTCCCTCATTTCTTTGTTTTGAAGCTCATACAATAGCCTAAGTGAAAAACCATGATCACCTGAACCTTAGGAACTTTGGAGCTTTGGAATTGTTTTGGGAATAAGTGTGGTCTCTTAGGAGTTGCAGATGAATTGGCTAGTGAGTCCTCTTCTTGCAGTTGCACTGTAAATATCATGTATCTTGTCTTTTGAATTGTGTGTTGAATAGAAAAAAAAAGACAAAATGAAAAAAAAAAAAGAAGAGAAAATGCAGAAATTTTTGTTGTGAATAATGGAGTCAAGAAGAGGATGGAATTAGAGGTTGTGGGTGTGTTTGAATGTGTCTACACTTGTTCCCCATTGCTCCTCTGTTCCTTATGGTTTGTAGCTTCTTACCCATAGTTATCCTCCCTTTTCCTTGACGCCATTGCATCCATAAAAGACCTTTTGATTTGAACATGCATATGTTATTGAGTGTTGATATTATAGGCTTGCCAAGTTTGTTTGTTGCTTGCTTTCTTGAGTGCATTGAGTTGACACTATTGACCCTAGACACTTGAGAGAAATACTGATAGTGTGCATCTGTGAGGTTATGTTATTTTTGATTCACCTCTTGAGCTGATTGATCATTTTGCCATGTCTTGAACTGCTTGGATGACTTCATGAGTATCTGTTTTCTATGATTTTGTGTTGGATACTGTCTACTTCTTTTCTTTGTCCAGATTTCTTGAGAACTGTGCAACTCTGTTTCCTTCATTGTGAGTCTTTGTTTTCTGTTTGTTGAGTATGTGTCACTTTCTTGATGTCTTCTGAACTGTTCCCTGATTTGTGTCTTGACTTTGCCCAGGAGTGCAAAAGACTAAGTGTGGTCTATTTTGATGAATCGATATTTTATACCATTTACTTAGTTTTTCGCGCCTAATTGTGTTGATGAATTGTGCTTAATTCTTAGTTATTGTGTCATTTTCATCATTTGGGCTTAATTAGACCAATAATTCTTATTTTAATTAATTTGAATTATTTAAGCTTAATTATTCCTATTTTTATTTTCAGGGCAATTTTGGAGACATCTTTTGCAGCACTAGGAAGGAGGCAAATAAATTAAAGACTCTCCACTTGGACATTTCAAATTTAATTATATTGTAACTTAGTAGTATATAATGTTTTTAATTAAACTTGTGCACAATTGGGTCAATGTTGACAAATTTATGATGGGCCCAAATTGTAGGACACATGACCTAGGGTTTTTCTTTTGGGTGGACCCCACTCATCCTTAAAAGATGACACATGGCCCTAGGGATTGGAATCCTACCAGCCCTCATTTTTCTAGAGCAGCCGTCATTTTTTTTGGAAAATTAAATGAGAGAGCTGCAACGTTTTTATAGAAAAAAGACTCTCGGCTGAAACTCATTTTATTTTTTTCTTTGCTTGCTGGAACGTATTTGGTGGATTGCAATTTTCTTTAAAAAAATGCCAACCATGTTAGATTATGGATGAAGCCAGCAGCAGCCGTCACTCAAGACAACATTCTCGGAGATTGATTTTGGAAGGGAGCTGCAACATTAGGACTTTGAGCTGGAACGGACTTCTTGAAGCATGTTGATTTTGTCCAGCACTTGGAATATTTCTTTTCATTTTATATTAGAAAGCAAGTGGATTCTTTGCTTGAGGAAGGCACGCAGCTGCTGTGCACACGTCCAGCTGGAGAAAGAGTAACGCCCTGCACAAGCTGCTGCAAGAAATTTTAGCTTTTGGATATATTTTTTTTAGGGCTGGAACGTCCAGAATATTGAAGCGGTGATGCTTAATTTTTTTCTTTCTCGTAGAGAAGCGTTGATTTACTTTAGCTCACTTATCATTTAATTATTTTCTGTGAAACAAGAAAAGTGGTGGTTAATTTAAAAGAGTGCACACTGATATTTCATTCACCTTCATTAAAAAAATGTTTTCTTCCAATTGGAAAATGGATGTTGTCACGTCCAGCCATGAATTCCTTTAATTCCTCTTTGAGTGACGCATGCAGGGTTTAAATTAGGTGATGTTTATTCATTTTAGAAGAGGTAGCACACAGTTACGTGGAGGTGGCTGTTTCGTTCAATTTGAAGATGCATAGGGAGCTCACAGCCCGGGGTTTCCAAGTTGCACTCCAATGCATAGTTGTGTTTAGTTATTTATTTCTTGCATTTCAATTTGTCATGCATCTTGAGTATTTAATTTTAATTTCAAATTGCATTGGGCATTTAATGTTTTAGCTTAAGTATTGGAATTGAATAGCATGTCAAGTATTTTTTTTTTATTATTTGTTGCATTTTAATTAGTTTGCACATCTTATTTTAGAGACTGTTCGGTTTTAATGTAGGACCGTTCGGTCTTCATATTTGTTCATTTATTTCGATGTTCTCAATTATGTTTGGTTGTATTTAATTTCCAGCTTTACTTTAATTCATTCGCATTCACAAACTTTTCAACAACCCCCCCTTCGTGTAGACCTAAGACTCGAACCACATTTGGTCCTTGAGAGATGACCTAGGGGTCATTCCCTAGCACTATACTTCATTTCTAAATTTGTAATCAAATTTGTATGGGCTGCGACACCCATCTTCGTGAGAAGATTCAAGAGGGTCTTCTTCATCTTCTTCCCGTTCGATCTGACGAGCAACTGGCAGATGTCTTCACCAAATTCCCTCACCGTGTCAAGTTTAGAACTATTGTTCTCAAGCTTGGACTGATGAGTATACACCGTCCAGCTTGAGGGGAGGCTTTTGAGGATTATCGGTTTTTCGTTACTGTCATAAGGACAGTTACGGGGTGTTCGATTAGGATAGTTTGGTTTTCCCTTTTTCCCTTTCCCCCCTTCAAACTCTATATATTCTATAGTAGTTCTTCCTTTTAGTGTAGAAGAGAGAAACATTTCGTTCTTATGTGTAAAGTACTCAGAAATAATAAAAGTTTAGTTTTTCTTACTTGCCTCCTTGTGCCGATCATCTTTGCCTTCTTCGTCACCAGCAACCGCTGCCTTCACCAGAAGTTCTCGCCATCGTTGTCTCTGGAGACTTCTCGATGCTCTGTTCTCTCTCCTCTCACGCGGGTTCCTTTCTCGTCTAAATGACGCTTCTGTTTTACCCAAACATCTTTAACGTTTCTTGGGCTGACAACAAATGGCCATCAACGTTAGTGCAGTTGGGCTGCGTGGAATACATATATATTACGAATTTGGCTCTGGACAACACAGCATTACATAAGTTGTTACTGATTAGAGTGACCACCAACTTGTCTATTTTTCACATGTTCATCCCAGTACAAACGAAACTACCTACTTTTACAAGACCATGTTGTATGGTAAAAAAACTTCAGTGAAACATCTTTCATTGTCTCAATTGAGGGCAAGTCAGTGAACAAAAGACACCACAATCACTCGCCATTTATAGGTCAGTGAACAAAAACAATGTTAATAACAGGCCAAGTCAGCACAGTGAAATGTTCCTAAAAATAAAAAGAAATTAGTTGTAAACGTTACACTAGGTTAAAGGAAGTTAACACCACCATTTCCCACTGCTAAGAATGGGGTTATCAATGACTATCTAGTTAAAAAGAATCTCTGACTAACGTGCGATTATAGCAAACACTTGTCCCTTTCAGTTCCAACCAGTAAAGTATGGCTAGAAAAATAGCCTAGCATGCAATCGTAACCAGCAATGACAGTTCTCATAGATTCAGTACAAATGAAGGACTGAGATACCAACTCCTATAGAAAATCTTTTAACACCGAGTGACTACTACACCAAACTCATGTAAAGAAAAATATAAAACACACTCCCTTTCAAACAAAAGGAAATATAGAAAGTTGAAACTTATTATGAACAAACTAAAATAATCATTTGTGACATTCTAGAATATCAAGTAAAGTTATTTTTATTCGTAATCTCCAACTTAAGTTATTTATCAAGATAATGATTTCCTTCATAAAATATGTGATATTGTGAACTCAGTGTCTTCACAAATCTTCAAACATTTTCTCCATCTTCCACTAAGAGACCAAGAAATAAAAGCTTTACATTGAAGAATCACATTCAAGCAACACCTTACTAGACCTGCTTATTCAAAAATACTTAATAGCAAGAATAGTTTCCATAAATTCAACTTGAGATTTTGAATTCTTAAGAAAAGAAAAAACTACAAATATAGCCACCTTGACTCCTTCTAGATATGCTAGGACAAGTGGCAATTATAGTATGTTAGAAATAAAAATAAAATAAAAAATAATAATAAAATAAAAATATGGATAGAAGAAAATTGATCAAATCAAACATTTCTTATAATAAATAATAACAATATAAGAAAGAACTAGAAAGTAATAGGGTTGAGGTACAAAAACATTTTACTTAGAGAGAAAATCTCACATAATACAAAAAAACAAAATGATAGTGTTTATCTCTTAAGATACACAATTTGCTACACCAATGCAACAATGGATCTTTAAACTTTATGAACATCAATTTTTTAAAATAATGTAAATAACAATTAGAATGCTGGAAAACTCTTTCATGACAATTAGAATGCTGGAAAACTCTTTCATGGCAATTATTGTTTTATTTTTTTATGCAAATAAAATAACGTAAATAACAATAAATTTGAATTAAATAAAATAATAAATAAAAATAAAATAGTAATAAATTTTAACCCATAAATAATATTTACCTGTAAAATTAATAACTGATGAATAATAATAGGATAATTTATTTATTTATTATTTATTAAATTATAAAAGGTTTCAACATAATATATATATATATATATATATATATATATATATATATATATATATATATATGAGGTTTGTTAACGCGCGTACGTCTGTTTTTCAGTTGATACATTTTAACAAGGTGTACCGGATTATAGTAAAATACTCCTCATATATTATGTATTCTAAGTTTTAAAGTCAAGGATATTTAAATAATTTTCATTCTCAAAACTAAAAAAAAAAAACTCAAACTTTTACTCACCTCCCTCATTTCTCTCCATCTTTTCTCTTTCATCTCTCTCACTCCAACAACATTTTCTCTGTCATCCTATGGTAGATCCAACTAACTAAAAAAAAATAGAAATACTTGTCGTTAAACAATTTACCTTTGTAAAGAGTTGAGTCATTGACATATTCGTTTTCAGTCAAAGGTTCAATCAAGATCTCTTCAATTTCATCATCTCTACTATCCTTTCTAATTTCATCATCTGTAGATGTTGTATCATCATCTCTTCAAAAACCTTCAGGCCAATTACCAATTTCTGATGTCATTATGCTTATGAAAATTAGATAAAATTAGATAAGACAAAAATTATAAAATAAAAACTCATTATAAAATCATTTTTTATAAGAAATTGTTTAATAGCGAATGTTTCTGAATTTTTTCAACGCAAATTAACAATTCCTTTATATGTCATTATGCTTGTGAAAATTAGATAAAATTAGATAAGACAAAAATTATAAAATGAAAAATCATTATAAAATCATGTTTTTTGTAAGAAATTGTTTAACTGCCAATGTTTTTTATTTTTTTTAATTGGAGCTACAGATGACAGAGAAAAAGGTTGGAGTGAGAGAGATGAAAAGAAAGGATTGAGAGGAATGAGAGAGAGGTGAGTAAGGATTTCAGAGTTTCTTTTTTTAGTTTTGAAAATAAAAATTATTTAAATATCTATAATCCAGTACATAAAAATGTGACGTACGCGTGTTAACAAACCTATATATATATATATATATATATATATATATATATATATATATATATATATATATATATGTGTGTGTGTGTATATATATATACAAACATATATATATATATATTATGTATATATAGATATATATATGTGTATGTATATATAGATATATATATATGTGTATGTATATATATGTATATATATGTATATATATATATATATATATATATTACATATAAATAATAAGTAATTAAATTTTCTCACCAATAATAACTTCAAAAATTATTTCAAAGAATATTTTTAATTGAATCTTTTAGATTGATTTTGATAACACGTATAATATAAACTAAAATATATTAAACCGCCAATTGAATGGCATAATAACGTTATATCTATTACAATTACAAATGTTAACGGAGGATCAGAAATATTATTGAATTAAATAACATTCCGAAAGAATAAATTAAATGAAAAAGTATTACTTTTTAAAACTCGCATAATATAACATAGATATTGTAAAAGGGAGGTTCTAAAGAATACACTAAAATTATGAAGGTAGAATGGATTTAAAAAAACAAATCACAGATATTTATTTGAAGGATATCTTTTACTAATAATGATTTTCTAATATTTTTACATTTTCAATATCTCTATTATTTTTTACCTAATATACTTAAAAGTATTGATTCTTAATGAGGAAGAATGTCAAAATCAGCAAGTTAATGACTTTTTATTAATCAGTAAAAATAGAGTAGACTGGACTGAAATAAAGTGTAGAAAGAAAATTGATATACCATAGCATCCTAAGCCAAGAAAGATCAACCATTTTTACTTTCAAAATGAAATACTCTATATGTCTAGAAGGGTAAGATGATACCTGATTATAAAAAACCAGCTTAAGATCTTAAGGGTATAATTTTAAATAGTAAATCATCTCAAAGGAAACAAATACAATTAGATGACTTGGACTACAAAAATAGATGGACCTTCAGAACACTTATAAGAGAAGGGACAAAAGCACAAAACATCTAGTTTGCCCTGGGGGTCGCCCATTCAACTCTAAGTATGAGATTATCGTACCCATACCCATTAAGTTTGTTGATAGCTCTTTGTGCATCTTCCCTGTTCACAAAGTTTACAAAGCCAAAGCCCCTGCTCATGCTAGTCTTCTGATCAATGGCAACATAAACTCTGCTTACAGGACCAAAAGGACGGAACAGCTCCAGCAAATCTGGTTCTCTTGTGTCTTCAGAGAGGTTGGTTACCCTCACAGAGTTCTCATCATTCCTTCGCCGCATATCAGATCCACTACTCCTCTCAGCCCCTGCCCTCATACCAGGAGGCACGTAGGCTCCCTTGGTTGCGCCACCTGTTGCCGCTGCAGCATCTAATGTTGCAGGCTTATCCACGAATCCCTCAGATGGCGGGGCGAGATCCTTGTATGGACACCTTGAGGTCCAGTGATCACCCTTCTTCCCACAAGTCCTACACACCATCAGAACAGCACCTTTCTGGAATTGAGCCAAGGGGTCTCCACCAGTCTTCGGCTCCTCCGTTTTGGATCCTGTTAACAATCACAGAAACACAGTAATTAATCACTGATGATAGATCAATCCTATTATCCTCCTCTATAACAATCCTATAATTACTTACAATACCTATACTAATCACACTGACCTCAAGTTCACGTCTTCACTCTCATGCACAACCAGAGGTTTTTCAGAACCCAGTATTCAGATCCCTTCTCCTAATTTTTCTCTCATTTTTTTAAACTATTTCCCTAATTCTTTTTACAGTTATCAGCAATCAATTCCTCATTCAAAATCAACTGAGATATATTTTCTTTTCTTGTTTAGCTTTCATGAGGTTCAACCTCTCCCACACCCAACCTCTCTAAAATAAAGTTTGCAAATATCAGTATCGGAAATCAAATTGAAAGTCCCAAAAACAATGCCATAAATAGTGTCATATTATGATTTGTTTCAAATGTGAAGGTCATCCCGAATTGTGAGCACAAAGAGATGACCCAATGTAATTGCAGTTCATGCATTTTCTCCAATAGCTTATTACCACAGACATTACCATTCAACACAGACATTATTAACAGTACAATTAAGGAAGAAAACAATAAAAATTGTAATGGAAATGGTAATAAAACGCAGATTCCGCAGAGAAATGTTACCGAGAGGCTTGGGGCGTTCGAGGAGGATCTCTTCCGTGGATACCATGGTGAGGCGGCTGCCGACTTCTTCGTGGACGGCGTCACCGAACTTGGGCCAGGACCGACGCTCGACGGCGCGTTTGCTGAGACGCGCGTTGGCGAGCTTTCGAGTGCGCGTGGTGGTTGTTATCTTCACCTTGTTACCGTCCTCGTCGAACTTGTACTCAATCACCTTCTTTATCCCGTTGTCGTCGGGCCCTATGAACTGTCGCGGCGGGAGGAGGAAGTCGAGATCCTCGCCGTCGTCCTCCTCCAGCTCGCCCCACCGCAGCTTTGCCGGTTCCCCTTGATGCGCCATCGCTGCAATCCTTATTTCTTCTCTTAGATTAACTTCTTTGTCGTTCCCGGCCACACCTAGAGAAGAAACAAACTATCCAATTGTAAAATGGAAACGTTTGCTTAGGTCTGTTCTGTTCACTTATCCAGTGGTTGGGTCATGGGCTCTCAAATAAGGCCCACATTTCTAATTAAATAAGCCCAAAAGCTTTCCATCACAGATATCTTGTAATAGCCAGTATGCACTTTTTTATTATAAAATAATAATAATAATAATAATAATAATAATATAATAATAATACTAATAATATTATTATTAGTATTATTATATTATTATTATTTGTATTATTACTATGTCCATCACAGATATCTTGTAATAGCCAGTATGCACTTTTTTATTATAAAATAATAATAATATTATTATTATTATTATTATTATTTATTCTTAATATTACTACTATTATTATTATTATCATTATTATTATTACTATTATTAATATTATTATTATTATCATTATCATTATTATTATTATATTATTATTATTATTAATATTACTAATATTTTTATTATCATTATTGTTATTATTAATATTAATATTATCATTATTACTATTTTAACATCCCGTAGAATAAAATTACCAAAATAAAATATTATATAGATGATAACTTATTACAAACTATAGAACTGATGAAGAAGATCTTACACTTGAAGAACAAAATTCTATCTATGTTCCAGGAAAACTTCATCACCCTTTTCTCACACTTATTGAATGATCATAACCAAGAAGAGAATCAAGAAAACATAAACAAAGACATAAGTAAGGGTAAGCTAGATACAAAAACAATTCATAATATATCTAAACATTTTAAACATTCTACACATAATACAAATACCACACAAAACCAACCAAACACCTTATGCATGACAATGCTTTGACTTGACTATCCAGATTAATATAAATATCAAGTTATGACAGTTCGTGCACTTGTTGTGGTGAAACAACTAGCTCACCTCAAGCAACCACACAAGTGTTAGTCCATTATCACTCTCTTTAAGCCAAGATAAAGCCCCTAGACTAGAACCTCCTCATATTTTCACCACATGTCTCATCTTTCTCTACTTAAGAATGAATGACCATTAAAATGACAGGATGAACTCTAAGACCGAACTTTTTATATTCATACTTACAATACTTTGAAACCACCACCGAGAAGTTCCTCCATGGAACTCTCTTTAACCATGTTTCATTCACATATAATTCATCATACCACCATGTTTCATTCATATATAATTATCATATAACCATTTCAGAGAACACATGAATCAATAAGCATGTATCATATAGCCTTAAACATCCATTGAAAACCACAACAATACCTAACAACCACTTACGAAAGTAGAGAAGATTGATACTCAGGCGCCGAGTAGCTGACGCTTAAGTAATGTGAATTGATTTCATGGTAAATCTAACAATTAGACAAAAAAGAAAAAAGAAAAGTGTATAACTAAAAGAAAAAGAAAATTATAAAACTAAATATTAAGAATTATATATATATATATATATATATATATATATATATATATATATATATATATATATATATATATATTAAAAATTATGGTTAAATATGTTTTTAGTCCCTATACTTTGGGGCGATTTTGGTTTTAGTCCATTTTCAAACTAAGGTACAATTTAGTCCTTCAACTTTAGAAAACTCTGGTTTTAGTCCTTTTTACCAAATTTTTTTAACTTTATTTGTGGTTTCAAACGCATTTCTCAGTTAACATTGAAGCAAAAATGTGTCAAACACTGTAAACAATCTCAATGCTATAATGAAACGTGCTTGAAACAACAAATAAAGTTAAAAAAATTTGGTAAAAATGACTAAAACCAGAGTTTTCTAAAGTTGAAGGACTAAATTGTACCTTAGTTTGAAAATGGATTAAAACCAAAATCGTCCCAAAGTATAGGGACTAAAAACATATTTAACCCATTATATATATATATATATATATATATATATATATATATATATATATATATATATATATATATATATATATATATATTGTAGTTTTTATATTATTTCATTATATAATTGTCATAAAAGTTAGCATGGAATGATAATTTAATTAGAATGTTTTAGATAGTTTAATTAGAAAACCTAGTTACTTAGGATTTTATATTAGAATTAATTAAGATAAAAAAATAAGTTATTTTCTAAAAATAATAGGCTTTTATAAAAATTCAGAAAAATAAACCGAATATAGAGGTGTACCTCCTATTTATATTATGTTAGGATAAAAACTTTTATAATAGTCACGAAAAAGGTTTGAGAGAAGAGTATTATTTTCTACCGGATAGAAGCCTAGGAGCCAAGATATTAGGAGGGTTTAGAAGATCTAGAACTCTTTACTGGATTAGAGATACATGGAGCTTACATTCTTGGTTTTATCATTCTTAGTTTTTATTCTTGGTGTTGTCATTCTTTATTTTTATTATTCATGTTTGTCATTCTTGATTTTTATTATAATTGGTTGCATGTTATATATGATCTTGTTGTATTATTAAATAGATGTTGTTGCAGTCTTTTTTGGTTATTGTTATTGTAAAATTAGTTGGTAGATGTCGTTTGGACCCTTTATGCGTGGTGAATGATAGTACAAGTGATTATGAATAGGTTACGAGAGTAAAACATGTTTTTAGGTATGAGTTGTTTATATGTGTTTTGGTCGGGAATGCAAGATGAGTTTGAGTGTTGATAACTCTTTCAAGTATGGATGCAAGAAAGATGTTCTCTTCAATTGTCGATGCAAGAAGAGGATAGATCTGGAACTGGGTGGCAGGACGACTCGAACTGGTTGGTTCTGGTGAATAGGTGGTATGATAAGGTATAAGGGATAGATCATTGGTTTGTGATAATGACGTGTAACCGTGTTTAAGTTATTAGCATGTTATTGTTGTGTTTAATATTGTGATGAATGTTTAACATTTGTGTGTTATATTCTCGTACTTATGATTGATTCTCAGTTAGTTCAACCCTATGTTTGTGGTTGTGGTTTTTACATGTAATAGTCGTTTTATTTGAGAATAGATGATCATGCAGATAATTTGGATGTTGTATAGCATCACGAGTTGATTGAGAGATAGGAAATTTGTAGTTTTAGTTTTAAATAAACGATTTTATTTGAAGTTTTATTTTGTAATTAATTGAAATTATGGTTTATTTTTTATTAATTTTAAAGACATATTGAATTTGAATTTCTACTTTTAAAATTTTAAAATTTGTTTCTTTTTAATCTTGGCATTCCAAATTTGGAGTGTTAAGCCTATTCCCATTCTCATTCCAATATTGAAAAATTAAGTATTATTTATACATATATCTATACCCAATCAATACATTAATTTCCTAGTAATAGAGTGAATTCGGACAATCCTCACATTGATATTTATTTATTATATCTAATTATACATAATATCATGAAGTCTACATTATAAACTCTATATTATAGTATACAAGTGTATTTGAAATACTTAAGTAATTGCCTCAATGCTATAACTTTACAATATCTATATTATATTATGTGATTTTTAGAAATAATATGTAAGTATGAAAAATAATACTTTTTTAATGTAATTAATTCTTTCGGAATCTTATTTAACTAAATAAAAATTCAAGAATATTGCTTTATCTGAGTTACTATATTTAATTTTAATGGATATAAATTAAGGATTCTCATAAAAAAGAAGAAGTATATTTGTGCTGATCCATTCGTTGTTTTAATATACTTTTATTTATATTATTACGAAAGATTCAATTAAAAATATTCATTAAAATAATTTTATAGGAGGTAAATTTTATACCGAACTTATAAATCTTATACATATATATATATATACTGAGTATTCGTTTGGCCTGTGGCCGGTCAATATTAATATCTACTTTAATCGGAATGACCGAATGGCACTATCGAGAAGGTAATGAGGTAAGTTGATTTTAAAAGGGATTTAACAGTTTTGGGCTTGAGATTAAGGATTCTCTAATCAAAGTTCAATAGTTTTTCAATTAAGACCCAGAACTGTTAAATCCTTTTTAAAATCAACTTACTTCATTACCTTTTTGATACTGCCTTTCGGTCATTCCGGTCAAGGTAGATATTAATACCGACCGACCGAATACCCAGTACAATAAATAAATATATATATATATATATATATATATATATATATATATATGAGTATAAGATTTATATTAATTCAAAATATCATATTGAAAACTTTAATTATTATTTATTAGACTTAATTAAGCTTTAAATTCTTCATACTATTTTGAATTGAGTATTTATTAAATAAAAATTTCCTGTATCCACTACTCTTTTTTTTCAATTTTTTTTTCAACTGAATAGATGCAGTTTAATCTTTTATTAAATGAGTGACATGGTTATTAAATGAGTGACATGGTTAATGATCTTATCATATGATCTTTTGTAAGTGTCTCCGCATAGCTAAAATTATGAAATGAGTATTATAGTTAACTAAAAATGAGACGCATTAATAAGGTATTAGAATACTATGAATAAAAGATTGTTTACACTCAGGTGTTTGATGGACTAGTTTTAGTCTATCTTTGAAAAAGTTATTTTAGGAGTTCTCTTTAATTGAAGGTCAAAAAAACTTAATTCCTAAAATCTCTCAAGTGGGGTAAAGATCAATGTTAAGAGTTTGTTTCTACCATAAAATTTTAATATCATTTATGTACACATATAAAATTATATATTTTATTAAATAGTATAATATGTTATAATTTTTAATATTTTTATATCATACTTATTATGTTATTAAATAAAATATATAATATATAATTAAATATTGAATATAATTTATTTATTAATTTTCAAACTATATATACAATCGAGTCAATTTTAGAGAAAATAGAGTTCAAAATTTACTAAGCACTTAGATTTTCTTTTATTCTTCTTCAATTTTTAAAGATAAACATGTTAAAATAAAAAATAGATATGATAACATTAATTTGATATTATTATAAAAAGGTGAAATGAAAAGGAAAGCAAACTATGTTATATCCTGTAAAATAGAGTTTTAAAAATAAAGTAGTTTTGAAACTTAAGGTTTTTGTTTGAAAATTAGTACTCTTGGTGTATATTTTTGTTAGAACATTATTGTTATGTTATTTCTTTATTTTTATATTTTTGTCTTGGTGTAAAAATTAATTAAAGGGGTGCAGAAAGGATAAAATGAAAATTAAATAATTTAAATATTTAATAAAATGATATTATATAAATCTTTTAGAAGATTTAGTTGTTGTTATTTTAAAAATTAGTTAAATAGAAATAAGAGATATAATATTGGTGGATTTAATAGGGGACATTACAGTCATTTGAAGAGAGAGAAATGCAAGTGAGAGAGAAAGGAAGAGAAGAAGTCATTCTCGCATAACATAAAACCTGCATTGGTGTTTTCGTCGTTGTGAAGTCGTTCACCATTGGATCGGGCTGGTTTTTGGACAGTGGGTTCCAGACATATGGTTCTTCATTCTAACCGTTCAAATCATCAATCGAAGGTCTAGATTGGGAGAAAAAAGCATCACATCAACAACTCTGTTTTGAAGAATTTTCATTTTCTTTGTTCTTATTTGTAAGCAGTATGCTTAGTTAGTTTGACTTATTGAAAACCACATTTGGTGTTTTTATCATAGACTCTTTTGCACCCTATTATTGATCACAATGGATTTTTCTTTGAACTATACGACTCATGGATTTTTACCCTTCATTGAGGGGCTTTCCACCTTAAAAATTGTTGGTGTCTCTTTGTGCTTTGGATTCTGTTCTGAATCTTTGTTAAGTCGCTATAGTTTTTGGCCCTTTTCCCCATTAGTAAGGGTGTGGTAATAATCATATGCAGTATAATTGGGTTTATTGGGGTTATAACATGTCAATGATTGGATCTGGATGATTCAAGTGATATATTATATGTGTTTGAGTATGTTTACATGGGTATGTGATGCTTGAATGCATGTATGATTTGTTAAGTATGTTTCCACATGATCTAGGGTTGATGTATGTATGTTTGAATGCTTGAATCATGTCCAAGATGTGTTTCGATTCAACAATAATTGATTAGCATTAGTTATAATCGATTAGCATTAGTTATAATCGATTATCTGTATGTTGGTTTTGAATGTGGTTTCAGGAATAATCGATTATCTAGGATGATAATCAATTACCCCTTCCTACATGATGTTTCTGGGTAATTTCACTGAGATAATCACAGTGCACTTTGGTGAAATGGCGAGCTTGATGAAGAATGGATGTGGACCAAGCCTGAGGAGCTGTGAAACATGATGATAATCAGAGATTGAGGTTAGTGGTTATGTTTAGGGTCAGTTGACTTGTGGTTGAGAGTGGAGCATAGGTGAGTGTTGGGATGTACCTGAGTATGTGATTGATGAGCATGAGAGTGGAGGATAAGTCTACTTGTTGTACCTCGTAAATCCTGATTCTATTTGCGGATATGTGCTTCCTTTTGCCTTGTATACATTGAAAGAGTTGTTCGGGTATTGAGCCTTCCTTGTGTGGGGGTAAAGGTGTGTTCCTTGTCCTTGTGTGGTAGGACTACATGTTTCCTTAGCTGGATTGCATGACTACTCGAGCAAATATGTAGGGGAAGCTACAAATCTACTGTAGGGGAGACTACAGATGTCCTGAAGGGAAGGCTACATATGTCATGTAAGAGAGGCTACATGAGGGTTGTAGGAGTGACTACAATCGGTGAGGTAGGGTACAAGAATGAGATGAACTCTTTCCACTATGGTGTTATGGACGGTGATGCTCATGGTGTTGCTCATGATTGAGATAGTCATGATGGTGGCTTATCTACGATGATGATCATGGTACTTGAGATGCTTCAGGTGTTGTTATGTTGATAGCGATATTACTATAATGGTTATAGTAGGTAGTTAGCATATGTGTTAATGGGTAGATAGATTAGGGTCTAAGTGTGAGATGTTGGATATGACATCAACAGTTAAAGATCGAGGATCGAGTAATTCATTATGTTTGAATTGTTAATGTTAAAAGAGTATGAATCCTATTGTTATTACTTCCATGTATGAGGTGTTTGATTATGGTTGATATAATTAGAAGGTATGTATCTTATTGGTTGTTTGATTTTGGTTGATATAATCAAAAGGTATGTATCTTGTTGAGTGTTTGATTATGATTGATATAATCAATATGTATGTATCTTGTTATGATTATTTTATCGGTAACTTATCCCATACATGTTTGTGTTTGTGTTTGTGAATGAAATTATAGGATATGATCATATAATGTGTTATAGTAAGCAGATGATATTACAAATGTTCCAAATGCAAGATAGATTCATGAGATGAAGGGAGAAATATTTGGGTTTCTTTAAAAAGTTCTTTTGATATAGACTTTTGAAACAAAGCAATTATAATTGTTTTATTTCCTTAGTCATTTTAATTACTTTTGGAATAATGTAATTGGAGAAGACTTTTAAAACTATTATGTTTTGAATAATTTATGTAAGTTGAAAGGTTAAGAATTTTGAAAAATACGTTTTCATATAAAGTTTTAAAATTTATCAGTTTTTTTAAAACTGTGGAATCCTAAAATTTAGGATGTTACAAACTAACATTATATTTTGGTTGAATATATGCTTTTACTAACATGTGTGTTAAGAATAACTGTCTTATTTTAATAAATGTTATTATAGAAATTTTTTATCTTATATTGTAATCACGCTTATTCGATAAACAATTAATTATAAAATAAACATTTTATGTATTTTAAAATAAAAACAAATTTTAATTTTAAAAAGAATAATGTTTATTTAATTGGCATTTATACTTAGAATGCGTGGTGCGGGTTTGGCGGGAAAGTGACGCAAAAGAAGAAGCAGGCTTTGTGAAGAAGCATGAGTTGACAAGAAGCTCGTGGTGGATGGCATGCCAATCGTCATCATTTTGCTTTCCACTCTGTCACGCCTTTCATGTCTATCCACTAAATTCAATCACTTTCCATTTTCAACATATTGGACAATCTTTTTTTAAAAGCAAAAGGTTTACTAGGTTCGGAGGTCCTATACTTGGGGTTTGTTTCAATTGGGTGAAGTGTTCAATTAGGTTCCTAATTTTGTCAATTTGAATCAATAAAAGCCTTTCCGTTAAATGCAGTTAACGACGTGAAGTTTTTGAACACGTGGCATGCTGACGCTTCTAGGTGGCACCGTTTCAAGTGCATAGATGAATATAAAAGGGTGAAATCCCTAAATTAAAAGGTGTATTTGAAGGTGAAATCCCTAAATTAAAAGAGATTTCACCATTTTATAATCCACCTATACACTTGAAATGGTACCACTGGAAGCGTCAAAGTGCCACATATTCATAATCTTCACGGTGTTAACTGCAATTAACGGAAAGGCTTTTATTGATTCAAATTGACAAAATTAGGGACCTAATTGATCACTTCCAAAATTAGAGAACCCAATTGAAACAAACCTTCAAATATAGGGACCTCTGAACCTATTAAACCAAAGCAAAACTACCTATCAAAGTAAACGTAATAACTCAAATTTAATTTACTTTCAAACTAAACTTAAATGCTTTCTTCTTTTTCTTATGTCTCAAATATGTTCATAGAATTTTGGTAAACGCACTCAGAGATACTCTACAGAAGCCACCCAATTTATATATACAAGAATGGATTCCTTCACTGTATCAGTATCAGAAGAAATATGCAATTTTTTAAGTTTTGTGGTGGGGGAAATCTGATACCCGTGAACCGAATTCGGTACAGTTTATATATATATATATAATCAATTATATATTTTTTTAATGGATTAAGGTTTTGTTTTAAAATATATAATAATCAATTATAACAAAAAGTTATTGCAAAATATTTTCAAAGATATTGTAAAATAATCGATTAACAACACAAATTAATAGATTATATACGTGTTTTCAAATTTCATTTTTAAAACTTTATTAATAAATAATGAATCCTTATCTTTCACATAACTTTAAACACTGTTATGAGGGAAATATATTCACTTTTTTTTACATTAATTTGCTATTCACTAGTGCTCTCTGAAGCTTTCATGATCATTCAAATGTTATATTGTGTGAGAATTTTTTAAGTGTATTTATGCTATAGTAATTTCTTTTCATTTTGTTCTTTTGGAATGTTTTTAGATTTTCTGTGTTGTAATTTGTTGGGTTTTCGAGTAGGAGATTTCTAGATTGTTTGTCATAAAGTTGATTAGGTACATGTCTTTTTGGATAACTAAAGAGTAAAAATGGTTCAAAAATGATAAGATATATATTTTCTTTGGTGTTTAGAGTGGATTGAGGATGATATTCTCTAGTGTGTCTATAATTGCTATGTACAAATTCTTGGTGCTAGCAAAACTCATTTTTCTAATTAATAGAGATTCTTTAACAATAAGGATCGTTTTCATTTGATTATCAAGTCTAGATAAAGAGGACTCACCAATGTTTACTAGTTTTTTATTTTTCTAAAAGGGACTTCTCTATTTAACTAGTCTCTTTAGAAAAATCAATGTCACCAAGCATTCGTTTGTTAGCTCAATATATTATGTACTTAGATAATTCCTTATTTCCAAATCGATTTGTCGGATTTTTCTCTCCCTTTAGCTTCAAGAACTTCTTTCTCAAATAGAATGAAAGCCGTGAGAACCATTATGTCTTCTTAGCAGATGTTAGATTCAAATGTAAAGATTTAGTTTTCTTTGTGAATTTTTTTTGATAGGGTGGTAGTGTTTTTCCCATGAATGTGACTTTTGAAACACAGGTAAACTCTCGAAAGGGAAGGGGTGAATAAAGTTTAAAATTTTTTCGTAAATAGATATTAGATGCTATTGTAGGGGTTATAAGATTTGAAAGTAATGTTAAACACTTAAAGATATTTGTAAGCATTTAGAAAGCTTTTTAAAATGAAAGCAAGGAGAAGACAAATTTCTATACTGGTTCACTTCAAAATGAGTTATGACTAGTTCTTCTTTAAGCACTCTTAAGGGGTTTCACTAATTCTTGAAAAATTATTATTTTCTGACGTGGCTTTACCGCTTTCTGATGCTTGAACTGGGTTATCCGCTTGTCTTCTTTCCTCCTAGGCTGCTCGATCGTCTGAAATCCTGACCGTTTGGTGGTCTTTAAACTTTGACCGCTCAGTCACCTTCCCAATGTAGAGGGGGAGGTACCTGCAAAAGGCACTCCGACGCCCAAGTCAGACGTGTATTGAAGAGCCTCGACTCTTGATTGAATACTTAGTGAAGGGTTTTCACTATTTGAGTATTTGAGAATATGAATTGAATGTGAGTGAAGTGTAAATGGAGTGTGATTGTAAGGTACCTGACTTGTGGCCCTAGCTCTCTATTTATAATTTGTCTCATGGACCTTAAACTGATATAAGCCCAGTAAAATGTAAATAGAATAAAATATAAACAAAATATAATATAAACAGACTTACCTGAAAATCTTGTTAGTTGCTAAATATCTTTAAATAGATATTCTTGATTATCCTTTGACTATTTTATCTTATGTTTATTAAGATCTTTAATAAGATATTCTTGATTATTTTATATCTTTAATAAGATATATCGTAACCGCTCGGTCTTGATATCATACTGTACATTATGCCCCCCAAGTCTGAGTTAACCGTTCGGTTTTAGCCGAGGTTAACTATAGGACTTATGAGTTTGAAGGAGGCTGTGTTGGGGAGCGTGCTTCTAGGTGTTGATCATCTATGGACCTCCTAGTAGGTATGAATGGTTGTCCGTGGCCCAAGAGTTCCTGGAGAATCTCCCAGTAGACAAGATTGATCGTCCATGGCCCAAGAGTTCCTAGAGAATATCCCAGTAGACGAGAATGACCGTCCGTGGCCCAGGAGTTCCTGGAGAACATCCCAGTAGACGAGAATGATCGTCCGTGGCCCAAGTGTTCCTAGAGAACATCCTAGTAGACGAAAATGACCGTCTGTGGCCCAGGAGTTCCTGGAGAACCTCCCAGTAGACGAGAATGACCGCCCGTGGCCCAGGAGTTCTTGGAGAACCTCCCAGTAGACGAGAATGACCGTCCGTGGCCCAAGAGTTCCTGGAGAACTTCCTAGTAGACGAAATTGACTGTCCGTGGCCCAGGAGTTCCTGGAGAACCTCCCAGTAGACAAAATTGACCGTCCGTGGCCCAGGAGTTCCTAGAGAACCTCCTAGTAGACGTGAATGACCGTCCGTGGTCCAGGAGTTCCTGGAGAACTTCCCAGTAGACGAAAATGACCGTCTTTGGCCCAGGAGTTCCTGAAGAACCTCCCAGTAGACGAGAATGACCGTCCGTGGCCCAGGAGTTCCTGGAGAACCTCCCAGTAGACGAAAATGACCGTCCGTGGCCTAGGAGTTCCTGGAGAACTTCCTAGTAGACGCGATATGTGGGGTCAAATGGCTGAATGCCAGAAGCTGAATGGTTGAATATCTGGGAGGCGAATGACCTAGTACCTTTGTGGCTGAACTGTTAAACAGTTGAGGCCAAAGGTCTGAATACATGAGGCTTAATGGCCGAGCAACTGTGAGGCCGAATGACCGAGTACTGTAAGCCGTAGAAGGTTGTTGACATTGATGGTTTCTTCTATCGGGATCAATATGTTGGGGTGTGGTTGACATGATGAGCCGAGACCACATCTTCGTCTGGCTCCTTGTGGTTTCAACGATGCTCTGTTGTTCTTCCATATTTCTCGTGGTCATCCTTGGGTGTCTTCAATTCTCTCGGCCCCACAGTGGGTGCCAAAATGTTTTGGTGGATATTTTGTAGGACCGAGACATTAACCTTTTTTGACGTGGCTTTACCGCTTTCCAATGCTTGAACTGGGTTCTCTACTTGTCTTCTTTTCTCCTGGGCCGCTCGATCGTCTGAAATCCTGACCGTTTGGTGATCTTTAAACTTTGACCGCTCAGTCGCCTTCTCGGTGTAGAGCGGGAGGTACCTGCAAAAGGCACTCTGACGCCCAAGTCAGGCATGTATTGAAGAGCCTCGACTCTTGATTGAATATTTAGTGAAGTGTTTTCACTATTTGAGTATTTGAGAATATGAGTTGAATGCGAGTGAAATGTAAATGGAGTGTGATTGTAAGGTACCTGGCTTGTGGCCCTGGCTCTCTATTTATAATTTGTCTCATGAACCTTAAACTGATATAAGCCCAGTAAAATATAAACAGAATAAAATATAAACATAATATAATATAAACAGACTTACCTGAAAATCTTGTTAGTTGCTTAATATCTTTAAATAGATATTCTTGATTATCCTTTGGCTATTTTATCTTCTGTTTATCAAGATCTTTAATAGCATATTCTTGATTATTTTATATCTTTAATAAGATATATTGTAACCGCTCGGCCCTGATATCATATTGTACAATTACAAACAAGTTTGACCATTCATGGTTTTACAAACTAACCCAACTAGTTAGACAACTTTCACCACTCCTGGTATAACATTAGTCTAACTGACTAGATCATTTAATTGCACTGAGTTAAACTAACAGATGTTTTGATTCACTTATGAATATGCAAAACAATAAAGTGTTTTTGAAATACAAGTATAGATGTTTACTCTATTCTAGAAGATATAAAATCAATACAAAAAGATCTAAAAACTTGTAATAACTTTTCTTTTTCAAAGATAAGCTTAAAAGAATGTTACAGTGTAAGAGCAATAATAAATCTTGATTCTTGTTGTCTTCTCTTCATGCAGTTCTCTTTATTTAGACTTCTTCGAAAAAGATTCTTTACTTAGAGCATTGACTTTTGTGTAGGGATGTAGTCTTTTAGTACGAAGTCAGATGCTATGTTGCGTTTTGTAGAGACAACTTTATTGCTTGTACAGAAGAGACATACAAAAAGCATCAAGGAAAGATTTCTAGAATATCTTCCTATCTCTTAACGTTCTTCTGATCCGATACAAAACTTTTGAATAAGGCTTTGTATTGACTTGATCTATACAGAAAAAAAGAGCAAAACACAACAAATAATGGAGTACTATTTAGTTCATGTATTAAAAGCGTTAGACGTTTCTTAAGCGTTTAGGCATTGTACATGTATAATCGTTCAGTAAAAGTATTACTCACATTATACTTACTTGGAAGATCAATCTTATAGGCATTGTTATTGATTTTTCCTTTGGAATAGTCCATCCCTACTAGGTTGAAGCTTATATTTTCTTTGTTCAAGAAACCATTCTTTCCTCTAGTGTACCCATACCCAGTCTCCAAGTTCAAATATTACCCTTTGCCTTCCTTTCTTATCCTTTTTGAAATAACCTTCAAATTTCCTTTCCATTTGTGCTTTGACCTATTTATGTAACTTTCTCACAAACTTTCTCACAAAGTTAGGCTTAGCATATGCATCTTTATGCTTTAAAACAAAAATGTTAATCATGGGTAACAAATCTAATGGAGTTAAAGGGTTTAGCCCATAACCAATTTCAAATGGAAAACATTTAGTTATGTTATGGATAATCCTAGTATAAGCAAATTTAATATGAGGTAAACAACTTTCCCAAGATTCCAAGTTTTTATTCAAAATAGTTATAAGATACTCAAAGTTCTATTCACTATCTTTATTTGTCCATCAGTTTATGGATGACTAGCTTACTCTATAATGTCCTCTAAAAGTGACTTAGGAATTTTGTATCCTGTTCGTGGGTTTATACAACCCCAAATACACCAGCAAGCATATTGGGTGGTTGTAGTATAATAAATGTCATATCCATAGGGATTTGACAGAAAATACAATGTTTTAACTATCATGATCTTTATAAAACAGAACATGTGGTTGAGATATGTTGAAAACATATATGTATTAGTGAAAATGTTATAAAATACGTTGGAAAGCAATTTTGATTAGTAGATGAGTTACTTTCAGATGATTAAATTGTTTTGGAGTTTAACTTCACTACTTCTTCCTCACTTTTATCAGATATATCAACATATATAAACCTACAAACGATCAAGTTCTAGGAGTTCGCTTTAAGTGTAACTCTAGGTCAATTCCTGACACCTAGAGCCTAGGATCACCATCCTTTAGTATGATTCTTCAATGCTATTTAAACAAGTCACATGCATTAAGATCAAGACTCTATATCTAGCTACAACCCTAGATTGATCCTTAACATCTAGAAGCACATAGGAAATCTGATTAGACCACAACTCTAGACTAGTTCCAATGAAGTAAGACGAGTTATCGATTCATCCAATGTTAAGCATAAACTAATTAGCAAACTCTAATCAAAAGCAAACATTCATATACGAAAGATAAGACTGAATATAAGAGAGTTCAAAGAAACTACATCTCACTCCTACACAGAAGTTTTAACTCTTCATGAATGATAAAAGAAGTTACAATAAGGAAGAGACTTCATCCCTTAATCCTCTAAAGATGTTCTAATAAATACATAGGAAGTGAGTGAGGAGACTCTCTAGAGTCTCTCTCTAAATCTCTCCAAAGGGTCTCTTAAACAGTTTCAAAGAGTTCTCCTTTTCCAAGTCTAAAAGTCTCTAAAACAAGTATGAAATTATGTTATTTATAAACATGACAACAGGGCTCCAATGGTGGTTCTTGGCTCTAGTTGTGAGGTTTCCTTCATAGGTGGGTTTTCTTCAAAAATCAACTTTGACTCTTTAATTTCTTCTATACCTGTAAAACAAGAAAAATTGATTTATAAACATGGATTTAATACAAAATTATAACAAGATAACTACAAATTCACCATTAAAATAACTCATACTAGGTACTTATCATATCTCTATCAATCACAATACTTCTTGGCAATCCATGAAGTCTTATTACTTAATGAAAAACAAGTCAGCTACATGGCAAGCATTATCAATATTTTTGCAAGGAATAAAATGAGCCAAAAAATTGAGTTTATAAACATGGATTTAATACAAAATTATAACAAGATAAGTGCAAATTCACCATTGAAACAACTCATGCTAGGCACTTATCATATCTCTATCAGTCACAATACTTCTTGGTAATCCATGAAGTCTTATTACTTCAATGAAAAATAAGTCAGCTACATGGCAAACATTATTAATATTTTTACAAGGAATAAAATGAGCCATTTTGAAAAATCTATCAACAATCACAAAAGTAAAATCTTTCCTTCCTTGAGTCTGTGGTAAACTCAATACAAAGTCCATTGAAATATCAACCAAGGAATTATTAGGAACAAGCAAAGGACTATTCAACCCATATGGTTTCACCTTTGATTTGGCCTTTATACAAGTAATGAAATTTTCAAAAAAGTTTTACATATCACGTTTCATTTGGGGCCAACAAAAATGATCTCACAAAGTGTATAAAGTATTTTGATCCCCAAAGTGTCCCATAAGTCATCCCTCATGTTCTTCTCTAACTAAAAGATCCATAATAGAACACTTAGTCACCCACTATTTTCTCTTTAAACAAATAAGCATTATGCCTAAAATACCCATCGGGGCTAAATTTGTGCAAACAACAAAATTTTCAAAAAATTCAGAATCATATGGATACATTTCTTTCTAAAATTCAAGACCAAATAACTTTTTTTCAAGAGTAGAAGCACAAAATTCCTTCTAGACAAATCACTAGCCATAACATTTCCTTTCCAATTTTTATGCTTTATGACATGGAGTTTGTTCTAAAAGCTAAAAAATTTTGCATGTCTTTTTTTTTTTTAATTTTCCTTGGCTCTTCAAGTACTTTAAAGACTCATGATAACTATGATTCATAAATTATTTAGGTTAAAGATAGCGTTGCCAAGTTTATAATGCTTTCAGTTAGACATACAATTTCTTATCCTAAGTGGGGCAGTTTATAGTGATCCCATTTAACTTCTTAATAAAATAGGAAATTGGATGGCATTCTTGCATCAAAATAACTTGTATACCCAAGTCAAATGCATCACATTCAATTTTGAAAGATTTTGCAAAGTTTGGTAATGCAAGAATGAAGGCATTAGTCAACTTATGCTTAAGGATAACAAAGATTTTTTTTTCTTTTTCTTCCCATTTAAACCCAACATTGTTTTTAACAATCTCATTTAGGTGGGTTTCCAAAGTACTAAAATTATTAATAAATATCTTATAGAAACAACCTAGGCCATAAAATCTCTTAACCTCACTCAGATTTTTAAGGATAGGCCATTCTTAGATAGTGTAAGACCCAAAAAAAAAAGAAAAAAAAAATATATATATATATATATATATATATATGAATTGGTGTAGTGTTGAAAAACTTATTTGAAAGGGGTTTGTGGTCATGTATTCAAGTTTTACCTTAGGTATTTTTCTTAACTCCTTGTTATCATTTTTTTGTTGTGAATGGAAGAGATGTATGACACATGTAATGAATGAAAAATAGAAAGTTTGATGAAATTTGATCATTGAACAAGTAAATGGCATAAGTGGTGGGTATGTTTTAATGTTTTATATTGCATTATTACTTGGTTTCTAGAAAGAAGAAATGATGACTAAATAGATTAGTATTTGTTTTGTTTGTTTCAAATTTATTTTGGTGCACTAGAAGATAGTATTTGGACTCCTTATTAGCTTGTGTTAAATTGATTTTGGCTTGTTGTTAGAGAGAAAAAAAATATAAATGATTGGTCTTGATTATGATTGAGTGGAAAAGAAAAGTTGGCCATTGTAGTCAAGTTCCCTAACATTTTCCTAAAAGACAAAATTGGTGCTTGGTAGGAATTATGAAAGTAGATATGGTATTAGTTTAAAAGGGATATTCAAATCACCTTAAGTAGCGTAATTACATAAGGTTGAAAAAAAGAAGAAGAAGAAGAAGAGAGAGCTTGGTTCTTTCCTAACAATCCAAAAAGAAAAAAAAATTAGTGTTTGTGAGAGTAGAAGAAAAGTCTCTATTCTACTTCCTTAGAGGTGTGTTGAAGAAGAACCAAGAGGTGTGGAGGAATCTTGATATTACAACAAGAGGGGAGGAGCTTTTGTCACCAAGAAATCCTTAAAGATTTCTAGAAACTAGAGGTAAGGGGAGTTACCTAGAATTGTCATGATTTATTGAGTTTTGTTGAATGATGGGAAGGGATATATGTTTGTAGGGGAAGCTAAGCCTTATATAAAATATGATAATTGTATATTTCATGAGCATATATCTGAATATGAGTATATTGGAATTTAGTATTGGTAGCTAGTTACCTAATTTTGTGGGATTTAGTTTCCATATCTATGATTTCATTGTTTCTATATTTTCGAGTTACCTCGGTAAAATGTCCATATTTCCTTAATTCACCGTTAGATTAAGCTCAAATTTTGATATATGACTTCTAAGATATGTTATTTCGATTTGACCGTTCAGATTTAAGATTAGAATTATGTACCGAGAGGAGTTAATTTCGTAATTGTGAATAGATACATCACCACTTTAATTCTGCTACTAAGTTCCCTTGGTAAAATATAAATTTCTCCCTAGTGAACCGTTAGATTGATCTGCAATTTTGATATATGGACCATAAGGGATATTGAATTCTTTTGACCGATCAGATTACAATTTGGAGAACTGTAATCAGAGGAATAAATTTCACATGTTGGATTAATTTACTGATCACCTGATTTTCTGCTACTGAGCCCCCTCGGTAAAACATAAATTATAGTCAAGTTAACCGTTGGATTGATCTAGAATTTTGATATATGGTTTCTAAGGCATATGGTTTGAATTTGGCCGTTAGGATTATCAATCTAATGTCCCAATTAAGAGATAGGGATTTCATAGTTTGATCTGATGTTCAGCTTAGTTCTACCTCTAAACTATCTAAGGAAAATTTTTACTGCAGTTAGTATAGTTGTCCAAAAAATATGATTCTGGTTCCCCAAGAAAGATATTTAACTCTAGAATCCAATAAAACAAGAATTAACTAATTCGGAGTTCTGTGGAAAGAGTTATGAATAAAACACTGATCAAAGGTCAAAGCTGAAAATACCAGAACGTGAGTAAATTTACGAGTTTTAACAATTTTACTGCAGTTAGTATAGTTGTCCAAAAATTATGATTCTGGTGCCCCAAGAAAGATGTTTAAGGCTAGAATCCAATAAAACAAGAATTAACTAATTCAGAGTTATGTAGAGAGAGTTATGAATAAAACAATAAGCAAAGGTCAAAGCTGAAAATACCAGAAGTAACTAAGAGAGAATTGTTGATTTCTTTTGTTTGGTGTTATGTTAAAAAATTATTGAGAATTGTTTTTTTTATATATTGCTTAATTTGTTATTGGTTGATTTATACATATTATTGAGAATGTGTATGAATTCGTGATTGAGCACGGTTATTTGTTCGTGTCGTGTACGTTAACTATGTTAGTTACTAGTAACTTCGTCAGACGTGATAGCATTTAAATGCTATTTTAAAATTTGAGTCTCGCGTGAGACTGAGATTCGAGTGTCACCTCCCTCTGCGCGGGGAGGTGGATGTCTCGCCCAATGACTTCGGCTCGTGTTGAGTATAGTGCACTGTTGCGCGTAGTATCAGTGTTTTTACTCGTTAGTCCTTGAGGAGTCGGGGAGATAGGTCAGAAGTCGCGATGGAAGACGGCTCGAATCGTCTGTTATTGAGAACAGGTTACGATGACGAAATACAAGGAACCGACATTAGTTTACGAAACGTTTGTCGTCGATGACATGTCTCACATTTGTTACATCATGTATCTCATTTTAGTCGGTGTATAAAGTGTGTATGATGCATTGTTTTTGTGATAATACTGGTTACTCACCCTTGCATGTTGTGGTTGCGGTTTCCACCTACGATGATCGTACTTGTACGGGAGTAGATGATATTGCAGATAAAACTGGCATGGAATAGCTCGACGAGAGAGAGATGGGAAATAAAATTTGTTGGGGTTTTTATAATGGATTCGTATTTAAGTATGTTTGATTTGTGTTAATTTGAAGAACATATAAGATTTGGTTTGTTGTAATGTATGAACTTATGATGTGTGTATGGTTTGCTTCTCTATCATAATGTAAAAAAAAAAGTTATTTCATAAAATAGTACCCCATGATTAAAATTTTCATATATATACAACCCTATTTTATTAGGGGTGTTACAATCTTGGTATCAGAGCTTTGGTTTTTGAAAATTCTTTTGGGCATTGGGGAGTGAGCTCGACTAGCTTTGTTGTGTGATTATAAAAAAAAATTATTATAATGATTCTTATCAAATTGTATCTTAAATAGAAAAAATGTCGAGACGAGCAAGATCTCCTTCACTTTCTTATTATTCACTTAAACCCCTTTGGCACCCACCATAAAACCCAAGAATCCAATCTATTTAGTGAAAAATGTGCATTTTACAAGAGTAGCATACAACTTTTCCTTTCTAAGCACATTCAAAATAGCACACAAATTTTCCACTTGCAATTCTAGACTATTGTTATAGATTAAGACATCATCAAAATACACCATAACAAATTTGCTTAAAAATTCTCTCAAGACATGGTTCATTAATCTCATAAAAGTGCTTGGGACATTAAAACTTTAGGTTGTTGAAATTTACTCTAATAGTTAACTAAATAGATCATTGACTATTCTATTATGAAACATCTGAAAAGAAGTTTAATACATTATTTAAAACCTTAATCAATTAACATAACCATGAAACCTTATTTTCACGTTTGTAACTTTTCAAAACACTTTTCTTGTTACTAATTTTAATATATGTTGTGTGTTGAACTTAAAACCTTGTGAGTACTTATGTGAAAGACTCACAAACACATGAAATGAAAACTAAAATACTCAAGACATCTTTAAAATCAATATCTTCAAACATCATCATCAAAACAACTTCACTTGAGACTTGACATGTTATTCAAGTCTAAAGTTTTCAACTTTTTAAAATCATGTATTCATAAGAAATAAACTTTTTCTATTTCAATCGAATGAAACACAAATCAACTAATTAAAATTACTAAAAAAATCATTCTAAGTTATTTCAATAAGTTAAAGTGTTATTCAGTTGATTAATTAGGCTTTCAAAACTTTTGTTTAATTGATTAAATATGTTTTTAAATAGTTGAATATATTTAGTGTTTTTAATCTTCAAATGATTTAATATAAATGAGAAGACTCATAAAATGAAAGAGAGTATTTTAGAAAAATTCAAACATTATTCTACACATTTCATTGGTCAAAATCATTTACCATATTGCTTTTAATAAGATCTTGTTTTTTTTTCTATATAATCATAACCCAGGTGATCTTGTTTAAAATGTTATTTTCATTTATTATTTTGTAAGTTTTCTTGATAAGGGTGATTAAGACTGGCTAGTGGAAGAGTTTCACAAGTGTGTAAGGATCTTATAGGATTTAAGGTCTAGTTCTTGTTCTACATTTTTTTTTTCCTTATAGAGTTCATGTAAAATCTTGATCAGAGTAGACTGACTTATATAGAGTGATTAGACAATTGAATGCACTATTCTTCCAGAAGTAAACCAATATAATTTGTTATGCTTTTTCTATTTCTCTCTTTTGAGTTTGTTCATTAAATATAAGGTAAACTCTAAAAAATAAATATTTTCCAATAAACTTTACCCCTTACAAATTGATTCAATTTTTATTTTGAATTCTTAAATGATTTTACAAAAAATTAAGGTTTTGCTTCAAAGTTCAATTCACTTCAACATATTTTGTTCACATCCTGAACCAAGTTAAAATATTCATCCTCAAGTTCACTAAATATGACTTAGTTACAATTAGAATTAGTCCTCTTCAAAACTTTGGCCTAATTTAGTTCCGCAACTTTAGAAATGTATGAATTTAGTCATTTTAACTAAATTTTGTTAGATTTATTTGATGTTTTAAGCATGTTTCATGATAGCATTTGGGTTGTTTATATTGTTTGACACATTTTTGCTTTAATGTTAACTGATAAACGCGTTTGAAACATTAAATAAAGTTAACAAAATTTGGTTAAAAGGACTAGTTCATACATTTCTAAAGTTGGAAGACTAAATTAGGCCAAAGTTTTGAAGAGAGACTAATTCCAATTTTCACTGAAAGTTAAGGGAGCAAAAACATATTTAACCCTTAATATAATACAACCCAATATTCGTCACAATATAATATTATTATTAAGTCATAACATTTATCCTCAACAAGGAATTTCATAACACATGCAAAATTATTAAATCAATATCCAACAAGATACAAAAATCACCTTAAAGTATATTATCAAAATTTCTCCTAAATCATAATGTTTAACATATTATTAAATTTCATTCTCAACTAAAGAATAAACTTTAAAAAATCATACACCAACTTAAACATTTAACTTGTACTCATTTGAAAGAGTTAATAATAATAACTTCTTTATCTATAGAATCTTGAAGTTAAAAAGTCACCAGAATTGCGAGAAAATTCTAAGATTGGAAGATCTAGACAAGACAGTGGTATTTTAAATAAATAAGAAAGTAGTAAAAAAATCATTTCTCTTATTTATCTAGATCAATATGACAACACAAAATATATCTAGAAAAAATTGACACATATTCTAATTTAACTTCTCTTCACATATGAATGATCCTAATTAGGGATGATAACGAGTCAAATTGTATACAGATAGTGTCTATACGTAACCGATCCGTTAAAAAGTGAGTATTAAAATATGTTACTCATTATCTATAAATAGTTAATATCCACAAATAATAACTATCCACAGCAAATTTTACATGTATAATGTGTTTTAGGATTTTCTTTTGTTATCCTAATACTAATTGATCTTTAAAAAAATGAAAATGCGAAAAGACAAACTTAGAAAAAGAAGACAATGTCATGTATTTCCTTATTTAATTTACAAGAAGAATTGAATGATTCACGTGTAATGATTGTAAAAAAAGATGATTAAAGTTTTGGTTTTCAATTTTATTTTGTGGAGAACTTATGATTGATTGCAGGGAAAGGGATACAGGTCGCTAAAGTCAATAAAGAGAACTTTACGTTTAACTTTTGTGATTATTAAAGTAATATTAAATTCTTAATTCTTCTTAAGACCCACTAAGTTTGGTTGAGTGCTAAAATAAAATAGAATATTTTCAAGAGTATCTTTTGAATAAAAATGCAGAAATGTGGCTCAATTATTTCTTCTTTCACAAGTATATTTTATATAAAAGTTTAATTAAATCATTGAACTTAAACATGCCAATTAATATCTACGTTCTTTTATTATGATTGGAAACACATATAAATACGTCGTATTTGTATTTGCTCTTTTTTTTATAGTAGAAATAAATAAAAGGTTAATTTGTATTATAATTATTAAAATAAAAATAATGTTAAATTAAATTTTATTATAAAAAGTAGTTATAAAATAAACACTTTTATAATTTTATTAGTTTTTTTAATTGTGAATAGTTATTTCAACCTAAAATATAATTTCAAACCTAAAGCGTAAAATAATAAAATTATATATATATATATATATATATATATATATATATTGATAAAAATAATATTAATAACTAAATTGTGCATATTAAAAACTACAGTAACAATATGTTACAGATAATAGTCTATTTAATAAATAGTAATATTATTATAACCAAAACTACAAGAAATTTAGCTAAATGTATTATTAGACTTAACTAGTCATTTAATCTTAATTTTGATTGAAAACTTTTAAGTAGTTTTTTTTTTAATTTTAGTTTAATTAAGTTTCAATATTTGAAAAATTATTTAATTATATATTTTTCATTAGTATCGAGTTAATTATGTTAAAATATATTAGTTCATAATTTTTTTTGTCATTATCAGTGTGTCTGTGAGGATCACATGGCAAGGCAATGTTACAAGTACCACGAGTACTATATGTGAATGTTAATATCAAGTGTCATTGTCAAATGTCACATGTTAATTTAATATGTTAAAAAGTCAATTGTAATAAAAATATCATTATAACATTTATAAAAATATTAAATTTGGTCTAAATTTAGAGAGAGAAAACATTGCTCCATTTTAAAAAAATATTAGGAAAAAATTGAATCAAAAAGACATTTATAGAAACTCAATTAAATACAAGACAATGACACTTACTACTGACACATCACATTAACATTGACATGTGATACTATCATTATCATGAATGTTACACGAGAAAAAAAAATTGAGATAAAAATTAAAAGGAATTAAGAAAAATTAAAGTTAAATAAAAAATTGACACATACGTCTCTTTAAGGTCATTAGTATAGTACTAACGGGAAAGAATCTAACTAAATTAATTTTTCAAAAATTGAGATTTAATTGAAACTAAAACAAAAAAATGGGATTGACTTTAAATTTTTCAACCAAAATTGGGATCAAATGACTAATTAAACTTTATTATTAGTGTAAAGACCTAGAAAATGGTATTTTAGGAGTGATGATGTTTTTAAAATATTGATACTTGATTAATTTAATATTAAAATGATTTAGTATAGTAGAAAAGTTCATAATGAGTTTTATTGTTTAAAAATACATCATCTCTCTAGAAACTACTTTCTACGGCTCTTTCACTTCTCTGTAAGCTATCTTACCTATGTTAAGACAAGATTTTCTAGAGAAATTAGATTGTTTGACAACTCAATTTTTGAAGTTTAACATACAACACTTAACGAAATATCATTTAAGTGAAGAATAACGTATAAGCAAAGTACATATCAAAACATCCTTCTTAAACGCTAGCTAAAATAAACAATGACATGTCAATTATAAAAGGTTAAACAATATTTGACAAAAGCACATCTAATGAAAGAAGTAGTAAAAGTTGTTGAGTATAGTGAAAACTATGTATGAGATTAATCTCCCTTGTGTTGAATATACACATAGGGTCCTTTATTTATAATAAAAGAAATATGGGTTAAGCCCAAAATACAAATAAGAAATAATAACAAACTAACTAAAGATAAAAGATAAAATAAAGATAATATATCTAACACTTCTCCTCAAGCTGGTGCATATGTATCAAGCTTGTTACAAATATAATCAATTCCCGGTCCCCATAAAGACTTAGTGAAAATATCTTCTAACTGATCACTTGAATTGATGAACGAAGTCTTGATATCTCCAAATACAATATTCTCTTGAATGAAATGACGATCAATCTCAATGTGTTTGGTCCTCTCATGAGATGTTAAGATTAGTAACTGTAAGACAATTCAATTTTCCAACTAGTCTTCTATATTTCTCGAGATCTGACATAGGCTCCCCTTGTTTTGGTAGAAGTTTAGTATTAGGATCCATGGGTATGTCCATAGGCTTTGAATTCATCAACCCATTTTCCTCCAAAATATTCAATGCATATTTCCTTTGAGATATAACAATACCATCGTTGGATTGATTCACCTCAATACCCAAGAAATATCTAAGTTTGCCAAGATCTTTGGTTTGGAAATGGTTGCAAATATGTTTTTTCATCTGAGAGATGCCATGACTATCACTTTTTATAAGAACAATGTCATCAACATATAATATCAAGTAGAAAGATCGAACACTCGAGTGACGGTAAAAGACTGAATGATCTGCCTTACACCGAGTCATACCAAATTGTTGAACAACATTACTAAATTTTCCAAACCAGACCCTAGTGATTATGTTAAGCCATATAAGGATTTGTGAAAATGACATACCAACCCAGAAGACTCCCCCTGAGCAATAAATCTTGGAGGTTTCTCCATACAAATCTCTTCTTGCAAGTCTCCATTAAGGAATACATTTTTTATATCTAGTTGATAAAGAAGCCATTGTTGAAGAGTCATAATGGCTATAAATAAACAAACAGATGCCATCTTTGCCATTGGAGAAAGTATATCACCATAATCCAACCCAAAAATTTATGTGTAACCTTTGGCCACAAGACGAGCTTTGAGGCGATCAATAGTTCCATCAAGACCAACTTTGATAGCAAAAATCCACTTGTAACCAACAACAGATTTTCTAGATGGTAATGGGACAAGCTCTCAAGTTCCACTACTCTGAAGAGCACTTGGTTCATCTAGCATGGCCTAACGTAAACCAGAATGGGCTAAGGCCTCATAACAGATTTTGGGATGGTCACAGAAGAAATAGATGAAAGACAGATATAAAATGGTGAAAATAGTCTATGATAACTTAAAGCAATATAATGTGGAGAGGGATTATGAGTAGAATATATACCTTTTTGGAGGGCAATTGGAAGGGTAGACTTAGTTGTCGGAGCCAACAAGGTAGTTGGCACTTGACTTGAGTCACTTGGTGGTTGTTAAGAAACACTTGATGAACTAGGCACAATTTGAGGAGCACAAACAACAGGAATATTGATAGTATTAGAAGGAGACATATCAGAAGAAGAATGACCGTTAAAATAAAAGGAAGACTCATTGAAAGTGACATATGCAAATATAAAATAGTGATTAAGAGAAGGAGAAAAACATTTGTATCCTTTCTTTGATTTAGTAAAGCCTAGAAAAACACATTTGTGTGATTTAGGAGCTAACTTATGAAGATCAATACTAAAATTATGAAGAAAACACGTAGACCCAAAAGCTTTTAGAGGTAAGGGGTGAAAGGGTTCATGAGGAAATAAGATAGAATGAGATATTTTATTATCTAAGACAGAAGAACGCATGTGATTAATGAGATAACATGTAGTAAGAATAACATCACCCCAAAAATATTGAAGAATGTTACCATGAATTAAAAGAGTATGAGTTGGTCTAATAAGATGTCTATTTTTGCATTCAACCACCCAATTTTGTTGAGGTGTATAAGCACATGAAGTGTGATGGAGAATACCATGAGAAGCCATAAATTGTTGAAAAGAATGGGAAAGATATGCACGACCATTAAGCGCAAAGTTTGAATACAAACACCAAACTGAGTTTTAATTTCATTATAAAAGGTTTAAAAAAGATACAATAAATCATAATGATATTTCATTAAAAATAGCCAAGAACATCTAGAATAATCATTAATAAAAGTAATGAAATATTGAAAACCTAAATTAGACTTAACACAACAAGGTCCCCAAATGTCAGAATGGACTAAGGCAAAAGGGGATGAAGCAAGTTGTGAGACACTACGAGGAAAGGAACTACGAATATGGATTCCTATTTAACATGACTCACAGACCAAATTGTATAACTTGGATAAGCTAGGAACAAGTTGTTGCAATTTGGCATGACTGCAATGACCTAACTGAGCATGAAGAAGAGATGGAGACTCCATAGCTACACCAATATGTATAGAGGGGCGAAGATGATAAAGACCATGAGACTCACATCCGGTGCCAATCACCTATCTCGAACTCTAGTCCTATAAACAAACATAATCTTTGTTAAAAGAAACATCACAATCAGGAGAATGAGTTAGACGACTAACAAATAATAAAGAATATTATCAATGGATAAAAAAGGAAAAATGTTAATAGTCCCAACACCATGAGCTAAAACTATATATCAATCAGACGTTGTAATAGAAGGTAAAGGATTCAGAGAGGACAAAGAGGAAAATAAAGATTTGATACCAGTAATGTGATTTGTGGCTCCCAAGTCAAGAACCCAAGAGCCAAGAGAAGAAGATGGACTCAGACCAACAAAAGATGTACTTGTGTGTGCTACAGATGTAGTGGAACTAGAAGGTTGTTGATCCTTATACCATTTGAAAAATTTACTGAAAATAACAGAGTCACCGGTAATATCAAATGAAGAAGGATCCCTAGTATGTGATTGTGAGGGAGGAGCAGTCTGAACAATAGTAGCAGATCTAGGAGGACGACCATTTAATACATAACACCTGTCAATCATGTGGCCTAGCTTGCCACAAAGGTTACACTTGAGACATCCTTTTCCTGATTTGTGAGAGTGATTGCGATCATGACGTTAAGATGCCAACATAGAGGAAACATATGTATCATTGATGGGTTTACTAGGAACACACAAAAGAGTGGAACAAGTAGAAGTCAAAGTGGGAACAACAAGTGAACCCAAAATCTGATCACGAATATGAGAATACTCGTCAGCAAGGCCGTGTAATGCCAGTAGCATGAAGAACTTTGACCGTTGCTCTATTTCTTTGGCAGGAGTAGAGGAAAATGGCAATAATTCATTAAATTCATGAAAAAGAGCATGAATTTTACCCATAAAATCAGTTATAGAGTCTTGATGTTGAGGAGCAACAACATTGAGAAGATCATGAGAAACACCATAAAGACATCGAGTATCATTGATGTATAATAATCTGGTGTGTTCCCAAATTTCAAAACATGTTTCCTAGGAACAAATTTTTTTTTTTAAAGAGGAATGAAGGGTACCCTTGAGAACAATGCATAACTGAGCATCAACTTTAAACCAATGGGCAGCTGTCACGAGTAATATGATCAAGATACCCCTGACTCTTAAGCGAAAGTTTAACGTCTGATTCCCAAGTCACATAATTAGTACCATCTAACTTATCAATGGATAAATGCACATTGACATAGTTAGTATATATGTACGGGTCAGAAGTCTTGAACAAGCAAGAGAGTAAAAACCCACAACTCGTGATCTTTCATTTACACTAGGCATTACTGTTAAGACAAAATCTTCTATATGTCTAACGTTCTCACATTTTGAAATTTAACCAAATAACAATAAACGAAACAAGAATATGAAAATAACATAAGTAGAAACATAAGCATTAGGTTTGAAATCCTCAATGACAAAAAAGTCTTAGAGAGTTATGCTAAACACATAAGCTATAATGTGCCTAAGGGTATTCAGTTGGGCTCTTGGAAAAAAAAAAGTGTCAAGACTATGCCTTTGACAAAACATCATAAAAAGCTTAAACCAAAAACATAAAAGAAAATGTGACCTACTAAACGCTCTTGCTCTAAAATAGGCAATATCATAAAAAGCGTTTACATCAGTCCAAACGATACCATGAGCTAAAATTGTCACTTCATCCAACAATGACGTTTTTACTCAATGCTTGGTATCTTTAGAGAAAAACTTAATTGATAAACACTACCTCAATGGTAGAAAATGTAAAAAGCAATATATGTTCTGAATAGCATGCAAAAAGGAATATATGTTCTGAATAGCACGCAAAAAGGAAACTATCTTTCACAATCATTTACAAGGTCAAGTGTTTAAATACTTATTTGACAAATCTAATACTCGACGAACGTACTATATCAAGAGTGTCATATATTTTTGGTAGAATTTCTCTTCCTTTAATTAAGTCTATATTTTTGAAAATTTTTATTATGTAAACTAATCTTACATAAATTTACTTATGTAACTATTTTGCTTAATATCAATTATAAAATGTTTTAATTAGTATAACAATTATATTATTATGGACTTTTACATATATTGATTATGATAAAAACTACTATAGGATACTAAAATATGTAATTACACAACAATTATAAAGATTAATACGTAATATACTATTTTTTTATAATATATTTTTTATTGGGTATAGTTAATTAAGTTTAAGAAACAAGTTATAAAACTGAAACAATAAAATAGTAAAATAGATATATTAATAATGATAAAATTAATAACAAGTTAAGTAAACTACGGTTACAAAACATATATAAATGTTTTTCATCAGCAGTAATAGATTATAAATTATTGATTATAAATTTAAAACTTGGTAATTAATAATTATTATCATTCTTTCATTTCCTAAAGTTGATTTTGTTTATTTAAGAGAAACCAATAATCCATTTAAAATCAAAGTATAAAAACTATAAAATAAAAATTATGAACAAAATCATTAATAATTTTATTTTTATGTTGATGAAAAACAGATATTTTCTTTAAGTTTTTATGAATTATATTACTATACATTAACTTGAAATGTTTTTGATATATTATATTATTAAATATCTTAAATAAATATTTTTATTTTATCTTTTATTTTTAATTTGTTTGTTATTATTTTTTAATTATATTTTGAAATTAGTTTATATCTATTTTATTAATTTCACACATAATTTTTACTTTTTACTAGTATTATATGATATATAGAATAATATTAAGTCTTTACAAAAGTATTTTATTTATAAGAATTATTTTTTATAAATAAAATTAAAAGTGAAGAGTTGTAAGTAAAATCTATTTCAAACATAATTAATTAAATAAAAAGGCTTAAATATGTAATTTTTATCATTAAAAGATTAAATCGGACACACCACAAATCACAAAATTGGTTTAGGAAACTTTTATATTTAGAAGAAATCCGTAGTGGAAATGTAGCATTATAGTATAGAAAATAATAACAAAACGTTATATTCAACTCTTAAAATATCTTTTATTTTTAATTGAGAATTTTGCGTTTGTTCTCCAATCTCTTTCAATTTTATTATTTAAAGAAAAGAAAAGAAACAAAATTTTAATATCTAAAGAAAAGAAACGAAACAAACGACAAATAAGAGAAAATTTAAGAAAGAAAAAACCGATGCCAGCAACAATCAACCCAAAGAACCTAATTACAACATTAATTATAACATATTTTTAATAATTTACGAGATAACGTAATTAAGCAAGGAAACACATGCTCCAACAAACACATTCATTTATTTTGTTTTTTAAGAAAAATATCTTTTAACAATTTTTTTTCTACAACTACTTTACTTAGTTCATGATTAATCGGTTTCAAATAAAAAAATATATATTTAACAATTTATTTTTGATAATTTTTTTATAATTATTTATAAAATTATATATTATTGATCCGTTTTAAATATATAAATCAGTAATACCGTTATAAAAAGTTATTAAAAAAAATTATTAAAATAGTATGATTCTTACAAATCTACAACCTTATTTAACTACTTTTTAATACATGTCATCATTTTATTATATTTGAATTGATTTTTAAAAAATTATTTAAAAGAGATTAATCAAATTGTAAAAGATTGTAAAAATATGAAAAAAATTCTTTTAATAATTATTTTTCGATAATATGTTATTCATCTATTTTAAATATTTTTTTAAACATAAATTGATGGACACTTTCCTGTTAAAAAAAATTGTTAAAGTAAATTGTGAAAATATCATGATACTATGTTAAAAAGTTATTAAATCTTTAACTTGCTTGCAAACCAGAGTTAACCATGTCATATTTGACACGTCTACGCCTCCATGTGCATCATCTTCTGCAACCTCCATCTTCAACGCTACAAAACAAAAACTAACAAATTAAAATACATAAAAAAACAGATAGAGAAAGTGTGTCTCTTCCAGTATTCACTTTTCTCCTTCACGAGACTTCATAATTATTCCATCATCTCTCTCACACATACACTCTCCATTTCGCCATTAATCAAAGTCCCACACCGATTCCAGAATATTCCGAACGCCATGTTTCATCGCCGTCCAGATCCAGGTATCTCCCAAACGCAACCTCCACTCTCCACCGATGTCGTTTCGTTATGCTTCTATATCCATGCTTTTCACTAATTACGCCATTGCTTTTTCTCTGCTCACTAGTTAATATAAGGATTTTTGCAATCCTGGGGTGATGGATAGAGTTTGTGAGGAAATTGAATTGATATTTAAGGATTATTATTTTTTATTTATTTTGAATTTTGAGTTGTTTAGTTTCCATTTATCGTTGAACGGGATTTTGTCACGTTATTGCTTTCGGTGTGCGACCAAACAGAGGTGCCGTGTGTTGAATGTGTTTGAAGACACATGGCGGCTACAGTGTTTTTTCTTGCGTTTAAGTTGTTTACTTAACAAGGCTGTGTTTCTTTGAGTCGGTGAGCGTTTTATGAATTGGTCCTTGTCTATAATCTTGAACATTTTCCTCGAAGTTTTGAAGAGTAAACGTTGGAGGAGAGTTCCCTGTCTCCATTTATAGCACCTGGAATTGACTTTGGAATTCTTATTCTGCATGCTGGGTTTTGGAATTTCGACTTTGTTTCCTCTTGGTTTTGTTAAGGAGATATAACTGAGGTTTGGAGATTTTGTTATTTTGGTATTTTTGGTGTGTTTGGTTTCACGTTTCAGACATCCAGACGTAGTGTTTTCGCCTCTAATAAGAGGACAATTGTTATAGCTTTTGCATCTCAAGCTCCACATTCTAGATATTCATTCTAGCTTTCACATTGCTGGCGTGATCTCTTCCTTCTCGACGGGTTTGTAAACACGGTATATAGCATCTGGAATTGGCTTTGGAGGATTTGTTGTTTGTTGGGGTTTTCATTTTGGATTGTGTTCTGCTCAGTTTTGCTGAGGGGTTTGGAGTTTTGTTATTATTTATTGATATTTTTTTTTTAATTTTTTTAGAGAATTGAGTTGATGGGGGGTAACAATTCTAAGGAGGATAATAATTGGAGGCAGAATTCATCTGTGCGTTCAAGTACCTCTGGTTCTTCTTGGGGTGCATATCCTGACCCCCACTCGGGTTACGGTCAGGGGGGCTACGCCTATGAGCCTCAACAGCCGTCGTACCCTACACAGCAGAGCTATTATGCCCCTCCACCTCCGCAGCAAAACTATGGCTATGAACCTCAGCCTCATGATAGTGGTAGAGTGGCCAGCCATAGAAATGAGAAGCGGTTGGACAGGAAGTACTCAAGAATCGCAGATAACTACAATTCCATAGATGAGGTAAGAAAGGGTTTAATTATAGTTCATGTACTGTTGTTTTTAAATTACTGTACAGAACTGAATTCACTTAAATAAAAGGCTAAGACTTTGCATGTTTATGACTACTTTTAAGTTTATTGTGTGATCAGGCATGACTTAGCTGTTCGTGATACTGTCTTCCAATTTGCTTATTTCTACACTGATGATCCTTCCTATTCATTTTTCATATTTATGAACTATTTTTGTGCTTTCATTTCAGGTGACCGAGGCTCTTGCACGTGCAGGCCTTGAGTCGTCAAATCTTATTCTGGGTATTGATTTCACTAAGAGCAATGAGTGGACAGGTTAGGCCTTATTGATATACATTTAGGTTTTTAGATAAAATTTCAATTTATTCAGTGTTTTGTGAAATTTATGCTGAACTTGATGCCTCTTTCAGGAAAGCATTCATTTAACAGAAAAAGTTTGCATCACATTGGGAATGGTCCAAATCCCTACGAACAAGCAATATCTATTATTGGAAAAACCTTGGCTGCATTTGACGAGGATAACTTGATTCCTTGTTTTGGATTTGGGGATGGTATGTTTCTATAAGTTAACTTTCTATTTGATAGATGTTCTGTTTTGTTGTTTAAATATGGTAATGAGCATTACTGTGACATCATGGCAGCATCAACACATGATCAGGATGTCTTCAGTTTCTATCCAGATGAGCGATTTTGCAATGGATTTGAAGAAGTGTTGGGTCGTTACAGGGAAATTGTTCCTAATATCCGACTTGCAGGTTATATTTCTACTACTTGTCCTGTTCTTCTTTTGTAAATTTTATTTATTCCTGTTGAAGTTACTGTAGTGCTGACTTGCTAATTTGGACTAATGGTTTTATGTCAGGTCCTACCTCATTTGCACCAATTGTGGAAATGGCCATGACAATTGTTGAGCAGAGTGGAGGCCAGTACCATGTTTTGGTGATAGTCGCAGATGGCCAGGTATTCTATTTTTTTCTATATCCAGAAAGTAGAGTTGTCTTTAATTAAACCATTTTCCTAATCTATGTGACATAGACTTTAAATGGAGAGGAAACATATTTGTCATTCATGAAACTCCACTCTTGTAATTTTTATTTAAAGTCATGGTTGCTACCATGCAACTTAATGTAGATTGTCTGACTTTCAATTGCTATAATGGTACTTAGCTTAGTGTAATCCCACCTACATTGATATTTTATGCAGGTAACAAGAAGTATTGACACTGAACATGGCAGGCTGAGTCCACAGGAGCAGAAGACTGTGGATGCCATTGTTGAGGCGAGGTGAGTATCCTGTAGGTTTTGTTTAATGATGTTTTATGTGTTTGAATTTCTTTTCTTAGTTACCTACGTTATCACAGTAAATTTCCCCTTTCAATCATATTGGTTGGAGTTGGAGATGGTCCTTGGGACATGATGAAGGAGTTTGACGACAATATTCCATCCAGGGCGTTCGATAATTTTCAGGTAATTGACGAGGAGCATACATAATAATGTTGATTACTAACTGTTAAAAAGTTATAATCAGTGGGAATTCTTTGACTGATTTATCGTGATTTCTTTGTGCTTCTTTAGTTTGTGAATTTCACAGAAATTATGTCAAAGAACATTCCTCCTTCTCGAAAAGAGGCAGCATTTGCTCTTGCAGCACTGATGGAGATTCCTTCTCAGTATAAGGCAGCAATAGAGCTTAATCTGTTGGGGTAAACTTTTGTTCTATACAATTTATGATTTTCTTTTCTGAAATAAACCTTCAGTGAAGTTTCTGACAATTTTGGTTGCTCTGTTTATTTTTATTAAATAGTCGTCGAAATGCCAATGCTCCTCAGAGAGTTGCCCTCCCAACTCCTACATATGGTTCAGCGTCTTCAAAACCATATGGTTCCGCAGCATCTTTTGACACCTCAAAACCATATGGTTCAGCATCTTTTGACACCTCAAAACCTTCTCATGCTACTAGCTTTGAGAAGAGCGCCCCTTCTTATTATGACAACATCGATGCAGTTGGCACAGCTCCTCCTGCCCCAAGTTCCACATATGATAATCAGGTACGAACCCTACAGAGTACAAAGTGCTCCAATAGAAATGTGTCATGTTCTGGATCAAGTATTTTTTAAGCAAATGCATAATGAAAATGTAACAGGGCACTGCTAGAAATTACGTGAATAGACACTCTTATTTTCCCTTGTTCCAATCTTGCTTTTATTTTTTGCATTATTTTTACGTGCCTTAGTTGAGAAATGATATTTCGTAGGAGTTTCTTCCTGGTCTAATGGGGAGAGATTAATGGTATCAATTTACCTGCTTAATTTTGTTGCATATTTTCATACTCTCTATCTTCTATGTCAAGTGACTGAAATTGTGCTTGTCCTGAATGAATCCAGATTATAGTTACATAGTTTCATTTTCTCGTTTCCTGGTTTGCATTTTATATCGGCTAAATTTAAAATGGTTGTGATGATTTTGTCCTTGTCATACTGTTCAATTAACTAAATTCAATTCGTATTTTTCAGGTTTGCCCCATATGTCTGACCAATCCGAAAGACATGGCCTTTGGATGTGGGCATCAGGTAAAACAATATTTTCAATTTCTTGCCATACCTTTTCAGGGAAAAATCGGATAAGTGCTTATGAATGATATATTTGTTTATGTTAAATGACAGACATGCTGTGAGTGTGGACCAGATCTTCAGACGTGTCCTATCTGTAGGAGCCCCATTAATACCAGAATTAAGCTTTACTAGGAAGTCTTTCATTGTGAAGTAATTTTGTGGTGTGAACAAAAATTCTTTGATTTTTTAATATTTCTGGTTGTATACAACGTTAGATCATCTTTCGGTTTCTATTGAAAATGATACAGTAAAAAAAAAATCCCAACCAATTAATTTTATTTGGTTTGGATTTGTAAAAGAAAATTCGTGAAATCCAAGCCGAACTATAAATTAAAAGCAGGTTGGTTCTGTTTGGTTCAGTGTTATCTGAAGAGAAGTGTTGAAAATTTCATTTTAATTTCTTCTATAGAATATAGGGCAGAACATTGTATTTAATAAGATTGTATTTTATAGAATATTAACACAACGGAATGTTGTTAAATAAAATTTTTATTTATTTATTTATTTATAGTAATGGGTAAAAAGGAATTATTTTCTATAACTGTTTTTTATACGAATCATTTTACTTTTTTAAAATGGTAAAACATTATTCAATAATGACAGTACTATAAATTTAGCTATTTAAAAGACTTAATTATTAATTTAGATTTATATTCTGGTCTTTTATTTGTTTTGATTTTTATATACTTTTTTACTCATTGAGTGGTTATCTTTTAAAATATAAATTTATTAAGTTTTTATTTATTATTTAAAAAAAAAACTTAATGTAACACTTTTGTTTAATGGGCATTAATGAGGTTTAAGAGTTTCATGAGTCTATTATGTATTAAAAATTTAGATTATTTTTTATTTTATTATGTATTAAAGTTTAGATTATTTTTTACTTAGAAAGTATTATGTTATAATTACAGGAGTTTAAGAATAAAAAATATCTAAAGTTTAATACATAAATTTACATTTTGACACATAGTACTTTAATGTCAATTTAATGGAAAAATTACATTAGCTCTTTTTATAAAAATAAAAACTTTAAAATAAATAAAAAATTTAAATATAAGGATAGATTAGTAATTAACGTTGATACCTCACTAATACGTGAAGTTCACAACAAATATAAAAAATATGTTACCATGTAAATTAGCACAGATAAATCATTAAATTAAAATATGTAAGATAATGTACTTAAAATATCTGGGTTCAGATGTGACGATATTTGAAGTAAACTAGTAAAGACAAATTGTCACATCGACATAAAAGTAAATTTAAATACGAGTATACGGAACATATAGATAAATACATATTAGTAGAAACGAATTGTTAAATTAAAATAAGATAATGTATAGAAAATATGTACATGCACATGGGACATTATTTTTAAAATATTGTTACACCTGATAAATAAGATAGTATATGTAAAAATATGATGCAATCTCATTGTGTTTTTGCTAATATAAGAAAAATAATTAAAAATATATATACCTTTTAATGAAATTGTTCAAATTAGTTGAAGCGACTTGAATTAAAAATATTCAAATTAAACATTCTCAAAAGATCGAAAGAAATTCCTTTCTAATCAGTAAATTACATTTTTTTTATTGAACAAACTTTTAGTTTATTTAACTATATACCTTTTTCAGTTAAGCTATGTGACATCCTAATTATATGACAAAGATATATAATATAAAGACGTTATCAAATATAATACTGAAAAGCAGTTAGATAAGTAATTTAAGGTACTTAGGACATTTAGATAATATGATAAGAGTCATCCTTTAAAAAAACAAACTAAGTATTTAAACTTTAAACATAATAAGTTCTTCAAAATGACATGAGTTCGATGGAATAAGGCCTAGAAAACTAAGTTGTTGCACCACCATCTCCTTCTAAAGCGGTCTCCAAGGGAACCTCATCTTCCTCTGCTCACATCCAAGTGGATGATCGTTGTAAAAGAAAGTCATACACAAACAAGCACAACACAAACAAACAAGGGTCGGTTAGGTATAAAAAGCATGTTATACAATCACACACAACATGCAAAGTTCATTTAATATACAGGATCACATAACATGACTTGTTACACTTTAAACCGACTCGTCTGGACTAGAATGAATGTCGAGCTATGGCGGGTTATGCACTCATGGTGGCCTCTAATGCTTTGCAAAGTCATTCTCAATGGGTTCCACCCTACCACAATCACGAGGTTAGTCTGTTCCGCGCCCTGGAGCATACTGGAAGCCTCCAAGACTAAGACCTCCTGTTATTACTAACCACATGATTCAATCTTCTCTCCTTGAGAATGATTGATCATTATAGTTTCAGGAACCCCGAGATTGAGCTTCCATGCAATCATTGGGGCACCACCATGTATCCTCACCTTGAGGGTCATGGAATTAAGTCCATAAACCATACTCGTGACACTTACACCAATCACCACTTTGTTACATTCAATCATCAAACATGCCTCATACTTTCACATACCTTTAATGAAATAACTTTACCATCATAGGGCCATGCAATTCAATCAGTACATGTGGTTATATCAGCCAAAACAAGAGCAAAGAGAGAGAATTAGACGCAAGGGAGTCACACAAGGCACCCCTTTCTCGCAGGGCGAAACAGGGTTGTTTCGCATAGCACACACAGGCTTCTCGCCAGGCGAAACTGAAGCCATTTGCAGGGCGCACACAATAATTCTCCTTGTGAATTAACTTGGCAGAGGTTTCAGACCTCTGGTCTCTTGCATAGCGAGAGACCCCAAACAGAAAGCTCACCCCTGGAGCGACTCGCTATGCGAGACTATTCGCATAGCGAGTCTGCAAAACGCCAGTTTTGCAGAATCATGCAACTCACACCCCTCCAACCAATTCTAACCCTCCAACCTAACTTTTAACACCCCTAATGCATGATATGGACCTATTTAAACTTGTCTAGATGGATTTTAATAATTGTACAATGATTCTAAAGTGGTTTAGGCTTGAATTCAACTCTAAAACACCCCATCCTATGACTTAGGGGCTCCAATTCAATTCTACCATTTCTAATGTGTTTTAGTTCAGTTTTATATGCCTAACAAGTCACAATTGACTTGTCTAAACTGCCCAAACAGACCAAATGCACCCAAAACCCCAAATGCTCAAAATCACTCTCTCACTTCCCTTCAAACAACCTAAAATGTTTCCTATTTGCTAGACTGCCTATCTAATTACGATCACAATGAAATTCTTACCCACAAACACTTCTTACTACCCCAATTGGTCATCGGAGAAGAATCAAATGTTTGACGCATCAAACTCACCATAAACACCAACACATATGACTAGTCACAACTGACTGAATCAGACCAGAGCTGCTCTATGATCAGGGATGTGCCAACTCCGGTTTTTAAGATTCCTCTATCCTACCAACAAAGTGCTCTCAACAAGTCCCAAATGAGCCTTCTAAACTATCTCCACACTTCATACACACCTTAGACCACAGGTACTCAAAATCACTATCTTAGTTTCTCTCAAAAGACCCAAAACGCTCTATTTTCATTTAGGCTCCTATCCAATTCAACCATAACAATTCTAATACCCCAAGTACTCCCAACCTGCCCAATTTAAAACAACAAAGCTCATCCAAAACATATCATCACAGCACATTATAGGTTCACAGATTTAACATCATAGCATATGGAATTCAAGCCACCAAAATTTAACGTTAAGCCCAAACAACATACTCATTCCAAAAGTTATCACACAAGCGCATCATTAAATCAATTTCAGTAAAAGGCCTAGCTCTCCTTACTTGGGTGGTTACATGCACAACACTCTTACTGAAGATGCCCTGACAATGCCTCACCCAACAGAACAAAATAGACCTACAAACCACAACATGGGTGGTAGAGAGCGACTCTTAGAGCTAGAAGGAATAGAGGAAAAGAGAAGAATGTTGCATGCAGCCAAAATTGTTGTATGCCATAGGTCCAAGAAAAAGGAAGAAACAAAAAAGAGTCACTTACCCGTCAAAACTAGAAACTGTTTGGTCTGTTACAAAGCTCTTGGCGCGGTGAACGTTTGAGCACCTCCTGTTCAAAGATTGAACAGTTCAGTGAAGTGATATTTTAGAGAGAAGGCGGAGAGAAGATAGAGAACTTGAAGTTCTGAGTTCTAGAAAGAGAAGGAGTTTAAGCTAAAATGAACTCAGACTTGGAATTTCCTCTTCTAAAGTCAGGGTGACTCAATGTTAAGGCCTGGGTACCTCCTTAAAGGCCCAATAGCTCTTGGCCCAATGTTTCAGTCCTTACAAGCTAATTATTCTCTTCACAAATTCAATTAACTTAATTGTCTGAACTGTATTATTATTACACAATAAAAAAGATAAAAAGAATTTATTATTGTGTTTCTTTCAACTCAAATTTATACATATGAATTCGTCTATTTAACAAAGTATAGCCATCAACCTTATACAAACATATTGTATTCAATAAACTAATATCAAGTATAACCAAAAATTACATTAATACCTTTATTACTTCTTTTAAATGCCTTTCATATATTTTGTTTAATATATTTTTACCCTTTCCTTATTTTAGTAATAAATTGAGCTTGTTTTTTTTCATAAATATTTTAATTATGTATATATTTGATCTTTATCTATTTTTTTATGATATGTTTTTCTACAAATATATTCTCCTTGTGCAAGCCATTCTTATGCATAATCATGATGTTTACTGCTCCTATATGTAATGATAACCCTACTATATGCTTTGTTTGGGGTTTGCATGAGTCATATAGCTGCTATGTTATCCATGACTTTATAATCCAAATGAATACAAATATTGAATAAAATACAATAGAATATAAAATATAATACCACATGTTAATAAATGAAACTTGAATAATAATTTTCCATGATGGATAGAGTGATTTTTTTATATCAACTCTGTATTAATTCAAATATATTGACAAATATGAAAACTGAATCATGAAAACTAACTAAATAGTTTCGCATGCCTCAATCGTAAAATTTTCACCCAAAAAAAACCTTCAATATGAAAACTATGATTTAATAACTTCAAATAAATAAATAAATAATAAATTAATTTCACATCACTAATTAAAAAAAATTAGGTTTAAACCATTTAGTTGTCCCTATTTTCGAGAGGTTTTCCCATTTTGATCCCCGTCTTATTCGAATTCCCAATTGAGTTCCTATAAGTGCTAATTTCAATCAATTAAGCCCCTGCCGTTAAATTTAGTTAACGAGATTAACTTTTTTGCATAGCTGGGAGGATGACCTGTTAATTTCTATAAACGTGACCTATTTAGAGTTGAAATGTGGCATGAATTGAGTCCCATAAGTGCTAATTTCAATCAATTTCAACTCTAATTCATGCCACGTTTCAACTCTAAATAGGTCACGTTTACAGAAATTAACAGGTCATCCTTCCAGCTGTGCAAAAAAGTTAACCCCGTTAACTAAATTTAACGGCAGGGGCTTAATTGATTGAAATTAGCACTTATAGGGACTCAACTGGGGATTTTAATAAGACGGGGATCAAAATGGAAAAACCTCCCAAAAATAAGGACAACTAAATGGTTTAAACCAAAAAATTATTACAACAATAATATTTATTGTCTTGACTGAAATGAAAATATAAGTAGGCACTAAGCACTTGAAATTCCTGACTCTAATGTTCCCTCCATAACACATGTCTTCCATATATAAAATATGTTTACAATTAGTTAGGCTAGTTAGCATGCATGATATGTCCATTAATTATAGTAAAAAAACATAAGTTGAAATGGTTTATAATTTAAAATGAAATTAATAATATATATATATATATATATATATATATATATAATATTAAATTTAAATATTAAGAAAGTCATTAATGAAATAGGGAGAAAAATATTGTTGATAGTATTTTTTATTTTGATACAAATTATAGTAAAATATTTTAGATTAAAATTTGATTTTGTGTAATTAATGTATTACAAAAATTAATAAAGCTTATTTGCCAACTTTGTTGAATTAGTTTTTACAACATAAATAAACTATAAATAGACATCATCTGCTCACTCATTCTCCATAAAATATTCACACATTCTCCATAAAATATTCATTCATAATGAAAAAATTTATTTTTGTTTTCATTGTGTTTTTTTTTTTTTTATTTTATGGTTCTAGTAGAGCATTTGACTATTGGACGATGGTAGAAATTTGACCAGTAGGATTCTGTTCCATCAATAACTGCAGCACAACAAAAACAACACCATCAACACCATCAACGTTCACAATACATGGCTTGTGTTCATCAAACAATTCCAATCCACAGCCAAGTTATTGTGATATATCTAATCCATTAAATACTTTTGAGGTAAATTTTCATTTAAATTTATGAATATAGTATAATTTTTATATGGTATTGGAAAGATGACACTTAATGTTATTTATTTTATTATTAGATCACAACAATAGAAAGTCGGCTGGAAAGAGACTGACCAGATTATTTTAGAAATGACTTTGAGTTTTGGTCTTATCAACGAAGAAAGCATGGAACATGCTCTAATATGAACTCGTTTGATTTCTTCGAGCTTGCATTAGATATTTACAGAAGAAGTAATCTTATAGCAATACTTCAAAATGTTGGTATCTCACCTAATCGTTCGTATTATATAAATGTTTTCATCTCAACCATAAGGAGATCGCTTGGTGTTAAACCACAACTATTATGTTCAATATCACCTTCTTACTATCTCATATAAATAAAGGGTATGTTTGAACACATACAAAAATCCCCAGTTCATCAATTGTCCTAGACTGGGTAATTGTAATAATAATAATCAATATTTATGGTTTGTGTAATAATTTGTATGTGAGTATTCCATATATTATGTTGAATGTGAGTCTTCCATGTATTGTGTTGTATGTGAGTATTAAAGATCTCAGTGATGTATTATATTGTGTGGTTATTTGAGTTTGTATTTGGGTTATTACATAATAAAAAACTATTTGATGTTGTATTTGAATGATTATGTAATGTTATTATGGTATTGGATTAATTTTTATGCTTTCATACTTATTACTACTTAATTTTCTTTCTTGTAATAATGATAACAATAATATTTAAATGAACATAAAAATACTTTAGGATTGTCATGTTGAATATTTTAAGAGAATAATATAAATTAAGTAATTTCAATCAATGTTTTATACAAATTCATGTAGTTTTCTAATTTGTTTTATGAACACAGTGTTCTTATAAAATCTTTTTAAGTTAACATACAATGTTTTCACATTGTTTTTTTTATATGTTTTGACACCTAAAAATGTGCTATGAATGAATGTTTTGAATCAGACTTAGACTTGCATCACAGTTTTCTTTATTTAATTTTGGAAAGTATAATCCAGACTAATTATAAAATCGTAAATTAATAAGTAATTTTAGAAAAAACTAAAAACAATAAATTATGTTACCGTTACAAATTATTGTTTGACTCAACATTAAATGTTATTCATTTGTGACAAACTTAGTAAAATTTGGTTTAAAATGTAAGAATTAATATTTAATTAGGTTAAGTTAACAAGATAATAATTTTTAGATTAATTTTTAATATAAATTAGAATTAATTAAATTATTTAATTTTAAATTTTTTGTTGATTTCTTTTTTATTTAAAAAATAATTAATTAGATTAAATTAACATAGGATCATTTTTAAATTGATATTTAGTATAAATTATAATTATCTTTTTTATAGTTTGATGTTGTTTAAAGACAAATAAGTTTCTTTTTAAATTTAGTCACGGAATTAGATCCACTACATCCACTGTAGTCAATCACGACATCATCAACGACCTCAATAACAAGTAGTTCGACATTCCTCATTCTTATGTGAGGAGGGATAATCAGAAGCCCTATCTACAGAAGAAGGTTGTGATAACTTCAACCATAAAGTGATTGTGTCTGAGTGAGAGATTTTGGAAGAAAAAATGTTCTATATTCAATGGATGTTATTAAATAGCCGATACAAAGCAAAGCAAAATCGAAAATATCTAGTCTGAGAGGCTTTGTCATCAAATAAGCAATTTGTTATGAAGTGTTACAGTGAATTAGTTTTATAACTCATGTACAAGTTTTCGAAGAAAGTGAAAACGGACATTTATGTTTTTTTATTTTTATACAATACTGGGTTTCTTGATAGTTTGATAGCATAACTACTATCACACTCAATAGTTATGGATTCTTGCTCAGTTTGATCAAGTGTCGTGAGCAACCTCTTAAGTCAAATAGCTTGGCAGAAATTTGATGTCGTTGTGCTGAATTCTGCCTTTGTGGTTGACAAACATACAATTGGTTGTTTCTTTGAATTCCATGATACAACTCCAAATCCAAAACGAAAAACATTTTCAGTTGTAGTTTTTCTATCATTCACATCCTCAACATAGTCACTATCATCATATGCAATGAGTTTCACTTCCTCCATTCTTGTAAAAAAAATCCTAATTCAACATTTTCTTGTATGTACCTTAGTATCCTCTTGCCAGTTGTAAATGGAGTTAAGTGGGATTCTCCTAAACAAGAATAGTTAACATAAAGGAGATTTATAAATTTTCATTACAGTTATCCAAAATATAATTATAACTTAGTTTATAAACTAGATGCTCTAATCTAGGAATATGTACACCTGAACTACAAGTTTTTCAAAAAAAACTAATAGGAACAAAAACTAAAACATATACATGTCAGGACTCACATTACCTAGTACATCCTCCACATAACCTTTTTTCTACTCACACCAATCAGGTGGTCATTTCAAAACACAGACAAGCAACATATAAACAAAACAAAAGGGTAAGCTAACTTATCAAAGAATCAATTGTGCAAATCAAATAAATTAGAATATAAAAATTTCACCCTCACATCAAATAAAACCTAAACACATAAACAAACACTAGACTTAACCATTTGGGAACATGTATTGATATTATACCATGGCAGGTCATGCACCTGTAGTGGTGAAACAGCTTGCCCACCTAAGCTACCACATAAGGTTAGTCCGTCATCAGATTTACAAATAAAATCAATTCTTCCAAAATTTCACCTACCAAACCCCTTCCCACTTTCTTGGCTAAAATTGACCACTACATTAACCTAGTGACTAATAAAAAACTTAGCAACTATTAACTTCCTCAAAACAACAACTCATTGAACATAATTCATCAAAACTCAAACCAAAAACCATTAAACTTGCAACTTAGGTCTTTTGTTACATCACAATACAATTCAACAGCTAATTAATTTATTAGACAACAACTTATCATACGAAATTCGTCAAGAAGCAACATCAATGAACAAGCATATTATCATATCGATAACCAATTTCCATCCATAGATCATCCAACAACAAGACCAGTGCATATCATCAATAATTCATCAATTAAACATCAATTTCACTACATTTCAAACCTGAACACAAACTCATGATCTAAAGTAAATAACTTAAAAGATATTTGTTAGCTTCCCTTACCTGTTAAGAGCTCACAAAACTTTTAAAAAAATAAAACATCCCTCCTACAAGTTAAACAACTTTATCGGCTCCTACAAAACACCGAATCATGATTAGGGTACGCCAAAAGAACCAATGATCGACAAGAAATAGAAAGGAAAAGGTGGATGCACATGCGACGGAGATAAACTTGCGCACGTCTTAAAATAGTATAATAGAGGGAAAATAGTAGAAATTTACTTACTCTTTTACAAGAATTGATCAGTAAGAAATGAAGGTTTTGCCACAGTGGCTACTTAGGTACTTCCTGATTGTCAAAGAGATATTCAGAAAGAAAAACTTTAAAAGACACTAGTGTAAAATAGGTTTTTAAACCTACTATTAAAATTGATCAGGTATAGAAAATGATGTAGTGACAATATTGTAAATAAGATAAATATTTTTACACCGATTATACTAAAAACAAATATAAAAAATAATATAGTGGCAAAACCGTAATAAATGATAAATAGTTCTATACCTGTTAGACTCCAAACAGGTATAAAAATTCATTTTTTATACCAACTACACTCAAAACTTGTAAGAAATATTTAGGGTAATGATACTTTGACACCCAGAATTTGACAAATTTTTGACACCGCCACATGCCATGTTATGGGTGGTTCACGTGTAAAATGAATAAAAATTAATAAATGATGTGGATATTTAATGTAGAGAGGGTCTGAAGAGTGAGTTTCACTTTTGCATTTGAAAGTCGTATTCAAAATTTTAGATTGAAAACCCTAGAGAGAGAAGAACTCACGCCAGCGAGAAGAGCTCGACGAAGTTTCCACCATCACTTGCCAAAGTTGTGTTGTTCAACGGTTACGGGAGGACATTCCGCCATTGCGCCACCAATTGGAACATGCTCAGCCCCCCGAAAAATTAGTCCTGTGAAGTAATCCCTTTCGCTCGCGTGTCTTCCCACCCTTTATCGGAAGCGTGTCGTCGTTTATCGATCAACGGAGCAGATTACGACGTTGTTCCATCGTTGTTCCACCATTTATTGGATATAAAAGTGATGTTCAGCCATTGATGATCACAAGTATATGGATGTACATGGGCAAGGAATAATTCTTGTTAAAACTCAATGTGCAGAAACAGACCTAGGAGCAAAGGCCAAATAAATTGGGAGTTCAGACAAACTTTTTGCACACGCGGGTCAAGTGTGAAAATGACCTTGTTTTTTAATTGAACAAACTTTTTTTAACATTTATTGGACTTATTGGATATAAAAGTGATGTTCAACCATTGATGATCACAAGTACATGGATGTACATGGCCAAGGAAGAATTCTTGTTAAAACTCAATGTGCATAAACAAATTTGGGAGCAAAGGGCAAATAAGTGGGGAGTTCAGTCAAACTTTCTCCACACGGGGTCAACTGTGAAAATGACCTTGTTTTTTAATTGAACAAACTTTTTTTAACACCTATTCGACTTATTGATATAGAAGTGATGTTCAGCCATTGATGATCACAAATATATGGATGTACATGGCCAAGGAAGAATTCTTATTAAAACTCAATGTGCAGAAACAAACCCAGGAGCATGAGCCAAATAAGTGGGGAGTTTAGGCAAACTTTCTGCACATGGGGGTCAACTGTGAAAATGACCTTATTTTTTAATTGAACCAACTTTTTTTAAGACTTATTGGACTTATTGGATATAGAAGTGATGTTCAGCCTTGATCATCACAAGTATATGGATGTACATGGCCAAGGAAGAATTCTTGTTAAAACTCAATGTGCAGACCTTATTAAATTTTTTAATTAATAACATTTATTATAAAATAAAAATATTAATTGTTTAAATTAAAGAGAGGAATCCTTTTTACATACAAATATATTAAATATTATCTTTATCATGTCAACAACATTAATAATGAATATAAATTTTAAATATAAATTTATTATTGTTCAAAATCCACTGTGCCAAGCTTCAAAATATTATAATTTAATTAAACTATGAAAGTGTACGCCTGAATTTATGAATTAAACTTATGAAAAAATTAAATTCCTTTAATAAGTCCAATAAGTCTTAAAAAAAGTTGGTTCCATTAAAAAACAAGGCCATTTTAACCGTTGACCCCGTGTGCAAAAAGTTTGCTTAAACTCCCCACTTATTTGATCTTTACTCCCAGGTCTGTTTCTGCACATTGAGTTTTAACAAAAATTCTTCCTTGGCCATGTACATCCTTGTACTTGTGATCATCAATGGCTGAACATCACTTTTATATCCCATAAATCCAATAAATGTTAAAAAAAGTTTGTTCAATTAAAAAACAGGGCCATTGAGTTTTACTACGAAGTTGATTAATCGTAGAAAGATAAGATACATAGTGCTTTAGGGGAAGCAGATTTGAGAATTGGGAAACCCTAGCAAGAGATGAGAAGCATTTGCAAAATGGAAATAAAAAAGGTGAAAGCGAGAGAGTCAAATTGAAAGGTGAAGGGGGAAACAGGGGAGAGAATTACCACCTGAAGAAGGAGAGAGAGGGAGTTTGGTTTAGTTAGGTGCGAAGAAGAAGTGTGAGAAGGAAGAAAACCAAAAATAACTTCAAACCCCTGCAACCCTTTAATTCCACCTCATTTTCAATTTTTTTTAAACATTTACCACATGGACCAATAAGGAAACGACACATATCTAGTGTCAAAAATTTGTCAAAATTGGGTGTCAAAGTATCATTACCCATATTTAATATTTTGTCGCGTTTTCACTTTCACGCTTTACTTTTCCTCAGCGCGTGTCTTCTTCTAAGTCTTCTTCGACAAGCTTCTCTGTATTGATCGTAGAGTTCAAAACCGTCAACGTCTGCAACGGTGCGACCTCTTCCAGTTCACCATGTCAATTGATGGAAGTACCATGGAAGGGGAAGCAACATGTTATATGCAAGAGTTTAGCTGGTTATACCAACCCACCACAAAAATGAAGTGTACATCTATTTTGAATGATTGTTTGAATGTAAAATGTTTTGTATGATTGTTTAATGTAAAATGTCATGTCTGGGTATATTTTCTTTTCAAATGTATAGGTCTTATAACACTCCATGGAGACCTAATGTTGAGGAATTTTTGTATATCTCTTTTTATATACGGGTTAAACACTCCAAGTGCTTTAATATATAAATATACTTTGCTGATAAAAAATTCCTGAATAAATCACATGAAGTTTACTTTCAAACTTAAAGGATATTTGTTATGCAAAAATAAGAAAAGAAAAAGGAAGAAGAAAGAGATGCAACATAATGTGGATATTTCTGTCATTACCCTTTTTACCGTGTATGAATCATTGTTTAATCAATGTAGTTTTAAGGTACATTTTTTAAACAAGGGATAGTGAAATAATTATATAAAGAAAGTGTACAAAGACAATAGCATGAAAAATAAAAGAAACTCGAAATTTGATAGAAGGCGCGGTAAAATAAATATTGTTTAAAAGGAACATTCTTTTAATTTTGGAATATAGACTACAAGTGGAGATATATATTAAAGGATATTTTCGAGAAATATCTATAAACATATTATAAGAGACTCGTATTGGCATTCACCATAAGAAATTAGTCCCTTATTTATTTTAGAACTACAAATATGCATAACCATTGACTACACGAATTAAAGTAATTTTAAAGAATATCCATATATCTAGAATTCATAGCTAGCATTTTGATGATATAATAATCTTCTCTTTAGTTTCTCACTTTGATTATATTTTACCGATTTTATATTATTTAAGTAAGCATGAATCTTAAATTACAAACTGTTTTTATAGAGTTAAATTATATTTAAAGTTTATTTCTGAAAAATCATCACCTAATATTTTAATTTATGTAATTTAAACTATCAATTAAATTTATACAAATCTTATAATTTTTACTAATCATTCTCACATTTCACTTAAACAAGATAACAAATCATTTTAATAATATTATATATATATATATATATTATTTACATTTATATTTAACATTATATTTGTTACATATATTATCTTTATTTTATATTTATTTTTTATTTTTAGTTAGATTGTTATTATTTTTTATTTATATTTTGAACTTAACCCATATTCCTTCTATTATAAATAGAGAACCCTATATGTGGATTTAACACAAGGGAGATTAATCCCAAATATAGGTTTTTACTATATTTAATAACATTCAATCAATTTAAAAAACAAAAGGAAACAATTATTTTAGATTAAGAAATTATTTTGTTTAAACAATAATTATTTTGCTTGAGTGAATATTTTTTCATTTGAGAAAAAATTAACACAAGAGTTGAATTTCAAATCTATTTTAGCTTAATCGAAAATAGAATTAATAGTAAGAGTGAAGTTTCTGCTGTACTTTTATATTGCAATAATAATATTCATAAATATTATTCTTTATTCATTTTAATTTAACCTGGATCATTCCATATAATTTTCATTTAAATTAAAGTCATAAATTAATATATGAAAAAAAAACTTTACTGATCTAAATCATATTAACAACTTAACTTAAGAAACTCTAACATAAATAATCTAACCACTCAACATCTAAAATAACATTGAATTCAATGTACTCTAAGTCAAATATCTATTAACTCAATTTCGCCCAACTTAAAATCAGAATAACATTTTTATTACGAAGGATTGTCATATATCTCATCTAAAACTGCAATCAATGAATATAATTACTTTCAAAACTAAAAACTTGAATTATGCAAATTCTTTTTTCCTATTCTATTTTCAAAATCAAAATCTCCTAACTACAACGTTACAAATTATTCTACCAAACTCTCACAGCCAAATCAAATCTTTTATGCAAATCCACCATTAAAAGATTTTCAAAGATAGTTTCCCTCACTGAAATTTCTTGATTTAGGTAAAAACATTTCTCAAATTTTAAATATCTAACAAATTGTCCAAACATAACAAAATTCAATAACCATGTTGAAAGAATCACTATTTTTAACTTATTTCACCAAGATTAATGACAAATTAAAGAAAAAGGAAGAAAATTAAATTTTTTTAGAACAAATAGATATTTACTCTGATTGAAAATAATCACTAACTCATCAGTTATTGCACAGTGCTATTAGATTAGATGAATGAAATCAGAGAAAAAAAAAAGTCCTATAAGAAGAAAGAATAGACTTACACGTAGGAGAGAGTGTAAAAAATGGAAAAATGAAATACGTAAGATAAAGTTATTTGTATAGATTTTACAAAGATTTGCAAATAAAAATAGTGAGGGTTTTGGGATTCTGTCATAAAAAAGCATTATATTTGTCGCGAAAGCCGGCGGAGTCGTCCTTGAAAAATCACCTTTCATTTGTAGTACAAGAATATTTTAGTTATTTTATAAAATATCAAATTAATGTATATGTTTTATTCTATTATATTAACTAAATTATTCATAACCTTTTTACTCTTTCACCATTTTTTATACTTATTTTTCCTTCTCGTCTATCCTTTCCCTTTTCACTCTCTAATTTTCATAAGGTGGAAATGTTAAGTTCTGATGACGCATTTATCAACTTTCAATGTGAAAGTTTGCATAACAACTGTCACCATTAAAAAAATTAGTTTTTGTCCAAAATTCGAACAAAAAAAAATATATAAAATAATCAAATAAAGGGTTAGGTAGTAATTAGAGATGAGAAAAAAATTCGTAAATACATGTATCTGCGGATATAATTTGTGACAGATAGTTACTATTTATGGGTATTTACTGTCTACGAGTAACGAGTATTTTAATATCCGCTTCTAAACGGGTCGAGTACGGATAGTATACTACTCGGACCAACGGGTACGAATTTACTCACAAAAAATAATAAAAATAATAATTTATATAATTTTTAATTAAATTTAATAAAAAGAATAAAATAAAATTATATTTTATTAGGTTAAATTTAATTAAAATTAAATTTATATTTATATTTAATTTAATTTATATTATATATATATATATATATATATATATTTAAATTTTATTTAAATGTTATTTTAGAAATATATAAAATATTTATTTTTTATTTTTTGTGGGTATCTACGGCTTTTAAAATACTCGTGGGTATTTTTTAAACGGATACCCATGCAGGTAGCAAGTCGGATAACAAGTACAATTTTATCTGGCAGGTCGGTTTGTGGGTAGACATTATCCGTGCCCGACCCAACTCGTTGTCATCCCTAATAGTAATCTAATCCAATATTTATTCTTACCTTCAAATAATTTTTTTGCCTTAATGAATGTGAGTAATCCATAATTAAATGACAAAGTAAATTTTTATAGAGAATAGTGTATGATTTCTCTTTGTTCCACTATGTAAAGAAAAAGGGTGTGAAAAATATTTTCTTCTTGTTGGTTAATAAAGAAATGTGTACGTACTGAAGCAATAAATGGTTATGAAAGTTTCCAAAGTACAATAAATACAATGCTACTTCAACTACCTCCACGGTAGTTTCCTTCCTCGAGTAATAATACACTACCATGTTCTTACCAACACCACCTCAAACTCATTCACCAAAGATCTTTTCCTCATCCTTCTCACAATCACAACCATAATTTTCTCTTCATTCATTTCCACTCTCACCATGTCTTCTGTTCAAATGGTTTCTGCAACTGCCATCAATTTTAAGCTACCTTACCAAATTCTGAGGCATGATGGCCCTTTGTCTGATGATGATGATGATGAGAGAGATCAGAGGGTAACCCTAAGGCCTAAGAAGTGGGGCAGGCTTAGAGGGGTGCCCTTGAGGAGAAGGTTTAGGGTCAAAATTGCAAGTTGGAGGAAGATTTGGATGATGAAAAAAGTTATGCTTGTGTGTGCTAAGGTGAAGAGAAGGTTCAAAGAAGGACATGGTCATTTTGGTGATCTTTTTGCTGGGAACTATCTCTTCACTCAAATCAACCCAACATCACTCAAGTATCTTGAAAAGAAGCTTTCTCAAGCAAACATTGTTTGATCTTTTATTTATAGTAATTGGTGACCTATTCCAATAATCATTGCCTTCTTCTTCTTCCAGCTAAGTCTTGTTTTCTTTTGATTTATGTATACAAATGCAAGTGCTTCCTGTTTCTCCATTTATAAGCTTTTTAGCCTTTCATTTGTTGCATATTATTTGTAAGCATGAACATAGGTACAAAGCTTTTACTTTATATGTGAAAATTTTTGCTTTAGATATATGAGTTGTGTTGTGAATGAAATGCCACAGTAATAGATTATAGATCTCTTGTGGCACTTTAATTTATGAGATCTACTTCATACCTAGACATACATTCAGATATTTTCACACTCAATGTTCTATAGAGTAATGTACATTATGATTAGTTTATTTTACATTTTCGTTTTCTTACTCTTTCCAATACCTAATAAAAAAATTAGCATTTATACTTTTCTAGTTAATTTGCCCATTTTTTCTTTTAAATTAATGTTACTTTATTAGTGTTAATTAGAAGGGTATTGAATGAAAAAAATGGGTGTAAGTGTATCATTACTCTAATATTTATATACTTGCCTTATTCCAAAGATATTCAAAAGTGACTTTTATTTTGGGATCTCTAAAACATGATTAGCATGTAAGGTTGAAAATTTTAAGGGTATTTCTTCTTGCACTTTGAAATGTTGATTCCAAAATGGAGGTAACTGGAGATATTAATAGACTGTTAAAAAATTAAGTCTAAAGGCCGATGGTGGATTGTTGAACAAAAAATTATAAAATTATTATTATAAAAATAAAAGAATTCAAATATATAAGACTCCATAATTAAATACGTAAGATGTGATTTTTACGTTATACCTATACTCTATTTAAATTCAATAAATATTTGTTAGGCTAGAAAGGAAATTATATTGCCCTTTAGCAGTTAATTTTGTTGATGGAATAAAATATATAATTATTTTTCTAACGAAGAATAGACAAAATGAAAAACCAGTTCTAACACACACAGAACAGATTTTTACTTTTCATTTTGTCCTTTCTCTCTCGCTCTCTGATTATTTTTGTTCTGTTGTTTTGATAAATATGCATTCTTCTAACTTTTATGAAGAAAATAAATGCAAAAAAGAACAATTTGTGCTACATATTTTGTCGGAGAATACGATAGAACAGCATATTGCCTAGACTATAAGGTAATTGCATAGAAGCAGGCTAATCTGTCAGCATTATAGGTTGTTATTAATGTTACATTGTCATAAAGTAAAACATTTCCTCTTTCATCATAATATGTGTGGGCCTTTTGCATAAGAAGAGAGAAAAGAAGGTGCTCTTTTAACTCTACACATGCTACAAAAGTAGGCATGCTTCCACCTAACCTTCTTTTCAAGTGCTATAGCTTAGTAGTTCTACATGATTGAAAAATAATAACAAAAATATGATGATTTAAGTACTACAAAAATTACAACTCCATTATATGAAAATTGCATGATATCCTATATCTGGGGTAGGCAAATTAAACTGAACTGTACTGCAGTGCTAAAAAACTGAACTGAACTGTAAAACAGTTCAAACAAACTGAATTGAACTGTTTTCTGTTTTATCAAACTGAATTGAACTATACTAAATTGTACTAAATTACAGTATGAACTGAACTGAACTATTAACTGAATTTAAACTACAGTAACTGAACTATTAACTGAACTGTAAACTGCACTAACTGAACTTAATTGTAAATTGCACTAACTGAACTATTCACTAAATTGTAAACTACACTAATTTTAACTAAACTACAATAATGTAAACTGAATTGAACTATTAACTATACTAATTTTAAACTGAATTATACTAATTTTTAAACTAAATAATATAACTATACATGTTCTTTTTAATTGAAATTTATTTTAATATTTATTTTATTTTATTCATAAGTGTCTAATAAATTGATTTTTAATTATTTAATATTTATATTTCTTTTATTATTAAAAATTATTTTATTTTATATATATATATACATAACGTTATATATATATATATATATATATATATATATATATATATATATATATATAACTTAAAAAATATAAAAATATAAATTACATTTTTTATTTTTATTGATAAAAAATATAAATTTTGTGATAAAAAAATTGTCTTAAAAAATTAATTATTATTTTTTTTATGTGAACTGTTTTTTTATTAATATTTTATTATTAAATAAAGTTTTCTTGACATGACGAAATAGTTGAACTGAAACTAAAGAAAATGTAAGAGTACAGTTCTCACAGTTAACTGAACTGTAACGGTTATAAGTTCAGTTTTTAAAAACTAAACCATAAAATAGTATACTGTTAGTAAAAGTGGATAAGTTATTTTTAGTATAATATAGTACAATTGACGGTAGTAGAATACATATGAGTTATTTTTGTCCAACCCTACCTATATCAATCATGTTGGAACCTCTACTTTTCTTATATCTCAATATTAGGTTTAGGAAATTTCTTAACTCTACTTTTCTTGTATCTCAAAACTTAGGTTTAGGGATTTTTTTTTTTTATGAAATCATGTGAGGCATCACAATATAATGTTAACATGCCAATTAAAACTTCGTCCTTTAATTATATTCCACTATTTGAAAATTTTATGAAAGAGAAAAGAAAAACTAAATAAAATACAAAATGACGGAATCAAACCATAACTCATGTAAGAGAAAAATAATCTTAAAGCCACTAACAATATACCTAAACTTAGAGAGATTTAAACAATTTATGAAAAAATTAAATCTAATATTTGAAAGTGAAAAATCATAACATAAAAACTCATGTTTATTAACGATACCAATATTCGGAAAGGCTTCAACACAATCCGTACGTAAAGAACATACAAGAAATAACTTTATTAACAATTAATAAATAATTTAATTTCAATTAAACATGGATTTATATGTCAAAAGATATTTAACAAGAAAAATATTAAGTGAAAGACACATATTAAGTATATCCTACCAGAGAATAACATTTGATCTAATTCAAGATGTAGATTTACAAATGAATCCACAAACTATGAAATTAAGGTAAATTAATCATAAACTCATATTTATACATCTACATATGTCACAATGTGGGAGAACTCCCACCTCTATTTCTCACAAGATGATATCTTAGTATATATGAGTTAGATCATCAATGAAAACATGGAGATATCTATTACAACATAAGTGTTAATATTTAACACAAATAAAATAACAATTCACATATCATTTCAAATATATGACCACAAATTCACATGATTCATTATTCTCGTATGATTTTTAAATTAGATGTTCTCCTTTACTTGTGTAACATTATTTATCATCTAACTAGAGACTTCGTTGTCTAATAGTATAAGTGTTTTTTTATCATTAAAATTCTTTTAACTTGATATTTCAACAATCTTTCCCTTTTCGATGATAACAGAACCAACAAAGATATAATTTTAATCATGGTTAATAATATTGTCTATTCAAAAATATCATTGAGTATCATAATAAATGTTTGATTAATATTTGATCACAGCATTAGAACCATAATAAATCTTTTGAGATCAAAATCATAATGAGAAAGATATTAAAGTATAAACAACACAATTCATAATCAAGGTATAAAAGCATAAAATTAATAGTTACAATTTTAGGTATCAAAGTATTAAAATGATTATGATATTATAATATAATATATTGGAATGATTATGTTATCAGAGTAAATATAATAATGTCATCTCTCGCGCTCCTCCCCTCCTCCCTCATCACCAACTTCATTTGTTTTTAGGTTCTTCTGGCGGAGTGGTCCTCACTTCCTCCCTTATTATCTGATTTGATGGTTGTATGGTTGTGTGGTGTTTAGTGCAACATTGTAGATCTTCAAGCTTTGGGCGTCCAGGTTGGTTGTTTTTCAGATTTCCTTAAGGTCATTGTATGATATAACAGAGTATATGATGCATTGATGGTTGCAGTGTGATAAAATGCTAGATCTGTTATTATAGAATCTGTGTTTGATACGCGTTGATCTTTGCTACTTTTGTTTTTTATCTCTCTGTTTAACTTTTGATCTACGTTGATTTGTGATGAGGGAAGAAGTTGGAGCCTTAACTACACTTGGAATTGCTTATCAGGCCCCGCTACACATGGAAATGTAGTTGAGAGGGATGGGAACCGCACTTGGAACTACGATTGTCAGATCTTCGTAGTTGGACCTACGATTGATGTTCGACGCTTTTGCATGCAGCCTCACTTGGAAGTGCGGATGAGGCTAGCTGCACTTGGAGCTGCGGTTTACGATGGCCGCACTTGGAGCTGCATCGCTTGCGGTTTTAGGGTTTCTTTTATTGTTTTATTTTCCTTTAAACAACACGAGTTTTACCTTTAAATACCTCTAAATCCACTCAATCACTTCTCCTCAAATCCATCCTTAGAAATGAACACACCCTTAATGTTTAATCTCATGTTCTTTCCTTATCATCCTCCTTTTTCTCTCTCCAAAATGATAATTCTAAATTTTCTTTACAAAATAGAATAATATAACCCACACATCATTAGTCTTCTCCAAAAATAATTAGGCTAAACAAAAATATAAAATTTCACTAAATGACGAAGGTGTAGTGGGCTTTGCAAGACACTTATAGAAGTTTAGTGCATCATTTGCTTGAATTAAATATAATTTTTTATTATAAAAAGTTTCAAAATTAAATTGATAATCTCAATATCATTATTTTCTAAGCTCAAAAGGGATGGTTTCAATGTTTGAATTGGACTGCACTAGACAATTATATACAATTACTTTTTTTTTAGTGTTTCAGTTGTAAGCCAAAACAGTTATGACAGTTACGGTAACGCCTCAAATTGAGGGTGTCACGAGTTATTACAAAAAAAATCTATAAATTTCAAACTTTTATCATAGTGCGGAAACATATTTTTAAAAACTTCAATAATTAAACGTGCATAGTTTATTCAAAAAATAATAGTTCCAAAAGTTTTATCTAATTACATTATTTAACAACGAAAGCAACAAAGGAAATAAAGAACTTCAATTACATTGTCTCCGAAATTCAACACAATAACTTTAAAAGAAAATCCCAAGTTTATCCCCTGTCATCTCTCGAATCTATCATGCCTTAACAACATCTACAACATTTTTTGCTCATGTATAACACGTTAACGATCATCGTCGAAAATATAATTCATAACACACAAACAGAAACATGTATGGGGTAAGCTACCAATAAAACAATCATAAAAACAAGATACATACTTACTGATTATACCAACCATATTCAAACACCATATACATAAAAGTAATAACAATAGAATTCCTATTACTATAACACAAACAATTCAACCATCTTAAATTACTCGATCATCAATCATCGATCCTCGATGTAATTTTGAACAATATAAACATAGACTAATCATCTATCCTCTCAACAACACCTATGCTAACTTCACCACATGATACCATCATTATATAGCGTCCTCTAGAACATCATCGTCATTACTATCATCAACACATGTACCACCATCATGAATAACACCACTATGAGCCTTCATTATACCATAAACACCATAGTGGAAAGAATCAGTCACACTCCTATACTTTTCCTCACCCACCTGTAGTCTCCCTTACAGGTAATTTGTAGCCTCCCCTATAGATATGCTCGAGTAGTCTTGCAATCCATCTAAGGAACATGTCTTCTTGCTACACAAGGAAAAGAAAAACACCATCACCCTCACACAAGGAAGGTTCAATACCCGAACAACCCTCATTTTTTGCACGCAAGGCAAAAGGGAGCACATACCTGCAGATAATCTCAAGATTTACTAGGTACAGTAAGTAGGCCTATCCCCTACTCTTATGCTCATCACCCTCACACTTAGATACACCTCAACGCTCACTCATGCTTCAATCTCAAACACAAGTCAAAACTAACATTAAACATAATCACTAATCTCATTATTTGATTATTATCCCATTCCATAGCTCCTTAAGCTTGGTCCACGTCCCTTCTTCGTCAAATTTGCCTTTTTAAATAAAATGCACTAGGAAAATTGATTATCATAACTGATAATCGATTATTCCCGAGAAGTTCACAATTACAGAAAATATATTTTGATAATCGATTATCACTTATGATATAATCAATTAATTCAGTAGTTTTAAAATATCAAATTTCCATATTCATCACACATGGAAGGACAGTGGATTATCATCACAGGTAATCGATTATTCCCGAGACAAAACTCAAATCCAATTCGCAAATAATCAATTGTTGTTGAATCAAACCACCTCCTGGATATAACTCAAGTGTTCAAAACACGTATACATTCGCCTTAAGCCATGAGGAAACATACCCATTATATCATGCATGTATTCAAGCCTCACATACCCTTATGACAGACCTTAATTCATACATTACCTCACTTGAATAATCCAGAACTCATCATTATATAGAGGTTTAAAGCCTCAGTTGGTCCTTATATTTGTTGAGGAATCTCAAGTGGACCCTATTGTTGAAAACGGTCTCAATTGAGTCATAAATTTTGTAAAATCGTAACAATTAAGCCATTTTCGTTAAGTTGTCAAAAACGGCGTTAAAATGTGATGACCTGGTGCAGAGTAAATATGCTGAGGTGGATCATTTTATTACGTGGAAATATGATTTAAATTATAATGTGGAATTAGGACTTAATTTAAAATTTTTGTTATTGTACAGATTTGAAACTGCAAATTTGAAATTTTGAAAGAGATATCAAACATGAATCGAGGCAACAACATCACTATCACCATCTTTCTACAAATTCGTTACTATTGCATTTTTCATTTCATCACTTTTACAAACATAAGTTCCTTTTAATTCATGAAAAACTGCAGCAACATCACCATCTTTCTCACCTCTTGCTCATCCTCCTTCCCCATTGAACTCCTCTTCTCTTTGGGAATGCAATAGCCTCTACACCCATTAGACTCCTGATAAGTGCGATATTTATCTAAATAAACGCACTTATAATTTGTCTCTTTTGTGTGAAAAATAGCAATAAAGGCCCATGAATTGATGTAAATATTGTTTAGAAATGTTTATAAGTGGGTTTGATTGTTTTTATGATGATTTTTGCAGTGTAAATAAAGCCAAAAGAAGAAGAAAGAAGAAGCTGTCACGCACCAGGCGCTCCAGCCAGCCAGAAACAAGGTTTCCTCGCTGGAGCCAAAGGAGGCGTTCGCTCCAGCGAGCGTGCGGTCGCTCCAGCAACTAATGTTGCTCGCTCCAGTGAGAAGACCAGTTCACTCAAGCCGTTGACTTTATTTCAGACCTCATTAAAAGGTCCGAAAACAGAAAATAAGAGTAGTTCTTCTTCGTGGAAGCGAACCAGAAGCTCCAGAGCTCAAGTCCAGGTGCCGCCAAGGTGCAAGGAGGCCATTTCCACTCCATTTCATCCATCCAAATCACTTCTTCTTGCTTTCTTGATGGCTATGTGTAATTAAAACTCCATTTCACTGGAGTTATCAGTAAAGTTTCGAACCTCTTGTAAACTTCTCTGTTAAATACATGATTCATGATGAGTTTTGTGTTCTATGCTTGATTTTAACACCTAAGATGGAAATCTGAGTCATTTGAATGGTGGAAACTTTGGAAAATTGCATGAAACTGTGGACATAGCTAGAACAGTTTTAAGAATTCAGACATAAAATTGGAAGCTTTTTTTACCATCTTAAGCACTGCACCTAATGCAAATTTGAATTATGAATTTACTAAGGAATTAGTAACTTTGGTTTGATGATTTAGAAATTGTCATCTGAGATATTGGATGTCAGTGAACCATTACTACTGATGCTTAATTCTGATGAATATGTTAATGGAAAGTGGAACTGAGTTTGAAATTTGAATCATAATTCCAGTGAAACTTGAACTTGAACTTTGTTGTACAAACTTTAATTTTGATTCTAATTTGAATTAGACTGTAAAACTCGTTAATACTCATAATTTGAAGCTAAAATCGGTAAAATTATCACAATCAGTAAATCAAACAGTTCTCTTGGGAAACGATATCCGGTCTTGCCGGTTTTATTACTTGAAACGATTTGGTGCACTTGCCGAGCCAACAACAAGTTTTTGGTGCCGCTGCCGGGGAACTGTTCTTGTTTTTATCGATTGTGTTTAGTTTATCTGATTAAGCTAATTGTTGTGTATAAATTTTTCTTTACTTGTATATTGTGAGTGTATCTGAAATATTGTATAAAATTATTGTTATCTGTATAAATTGTGTTTCTAGTTTTTGTTTTGTATGAGAAGCAGGGTAAAGGCAGAGAAACTACTTTTTGACCCATGAAATTGAAAAGACTGCCAGAAGAAACAACAATAAAAGAAGGAAGGAAAAAAAGGCATATGGGGAAACTTCTCTCACATCTGAGCAATTTGTATCGCCTGCATCCAAACAAGAAGAGGAAAACATGGCTACTACTAGGAATGGTGACGGTGATGAGCAAGTGAAACGCACTCTGGAGGACTACAATGCATTTTCAGGACCACTTCATTTTAGTAGTATTGCTCGATCACAGATCAATGCCCCTAACATGGAGGTGAAACCTGCGCTAATTAATTTGGTGCAGAACAATCAATTTCATGGCCTGAGTCATGAGAATCCCTTCAATCACATCACCACTTTTCTGGAGATTTGTAACACTGTGAAAATCCACAACGTACCAGATGATTTCATAAGGCTCAGCCTATTTCCATTCTCTCTTGCAGGCAATGCCAAAGCATGGCTCACCTCATTTCCAGAAAATAGCCTCACGTCTTGGGATGAATTGGTAGCAAAATTCTGTAACAAATATTTTCCTCAATCCAAAGTTACCAAAGGGAAGGGCGAAATATCATCTTTCCAGCAAGATATTAGTGAGACACTGAGTCAAGCTTGGGAAAGATTCAAGGGATTACTAAGGAAGACACCCACTCATGGGTTTGATAAGCCCACAGTCCTGAACATGTTTTTGGGAGGATTGAGATCCCAAACAAAGTTGATGTTGGACGCCTCAGTTGGAGGTAACATCCGTTGGAAGACCCCAGAAGAAGCTCATGAACTCATCGAAAACATGTCTGCAAATGATAGTGAATCGCATAATGAAAGGGGGCAACAAAAAGGCGTTTTGCAATTACAGTCTCAAGATGCTATTTTGGCTCAGAACAAGATAATGACTCAACAACTAGACATCCTCAAGAACAAAGTCTCTCAGCTACAAGAGCAACAAGGACGTCAGAATGTATCACAAGCCCAACATCTGGGATGCGAGTTATGTGGGGGAGATCACACTAATGGGTTATGTGTCATGCCAGATAAATCTCATGAAGATGTAAACTACATGGGAAATCCAGCACGTCCGATGAATTATAATCAAGGTCAGAATTACAACCAAGGCTGGAGACCTCATCCTAGTATGGCACAAGCTGGCCCATCAATCAGACCACCACAACAATATTATCAATCTCATCCTTCTATATCTGACAGAACTTCTAAATTGGAGGAGACTCTTCAACAATTCATGCAAGTCTCCATGTCCAACCATAAGAGTACTGAGGCTTCTATTCGAAATTTGGAGATTCAAATGGGCCAATTGGCCAAGAAACTTGAGGAAAAACCTGATAAGAAGTTTGTGGCAAACACCGAAGTAAATCCAAAGGAGGAATGCAATGCAATCATAACAAGATCAGGAAGAATGTTAGAAGCTAGAGGGAATGAGAGAGAAAAAGAAAAAGAAAGTGCAGAGATGAGAGAAAATGAGAGAGTTGAGGTGAATGCAGAGAAAAGTGAGTCGAGTGAAAAGATTGAGGAAGAAAAAAAGAGTGAGAGTGAGAGAAAAGAAAGAAGTGAGAGAGAAAATGTGAGAAAAAGAGAAGAGGAGAAAATGAAAGCTAAAGTGTATGAAAAACCTCTCCCTTATCCCAAAGTTTTTTCTAGGAAGGAGAAAGAAAGGCAGTTCAAAAGCTTCATGGATATATTCAAGAAGTTAGAAATCAAGATGCCATTCTCTGAGGCCCTGCAGCAGATACCTGCTTATTCTAAGTTCATGAAAGATCTGCTGACTAAAAAAAGGAAGTACATTGAAAAAGAAACTATCGAGGTACAGGGCCAATGCAGTGCAATTATTCAGAAGTTACTTCCCCCAAAGTTCAAAGATCCGGGAAGCTTTACAATTCCATGCACAATTGTGAAGCTAAACATTGGTAAAGCATTAATTGATCTTGGTGGTAGCATTAATCTCATGCCTATGTCAATGTTTAAAAAGATTGGAGAACTGGAGTTGAAGCCCACACGCATGACCCTGCAGTTGGCAGATAGATCTATAAAATATCCACATGGCGTGGTGGAAGATGTCTTGGTGAAGGTGGATAAATTTGTGTTTCCAGTAGATTTTGTTATCATGGAAATGGAAGAAGATACAGAGATTCCTCTTATCTTGGGAAGACCATTCATGAAGACTGCACGTGTGTTGATTGATGTCGATGATGGAAAGTTAAAAGTAAGAGTTGAGGATGAAGAGGTAAATTTCAATGTTTTTGAAGCAATGACCCATCCAAATGATGAAGAGGAGTGTTTTCAAACAGATAAGCATGAAGAAGTCACAAGAACGCAGAAAGAAATTTGTGATGAATTTGCAGATGAAACCCTTATGTTAGTATGGTTTGCTGATATGGCCAATTTCAAAGCTGGAGGAGTTATTCCAGAGGATTACTCATGGCAACAGAAGAAAAAGTTCCTACGTGATGCAAAACAATATGTCTGGAATGATCCTTATCTGTTCAAAATTGGTGCTGACAATCTTTTGAGAAGGTGTGTTACTTTTGAGGAAGCAGAAAACATTCTTTGGCACTGTCATAATTCTCCATATGGAGGACATTTCAATGGAGACAGAACTGCTGCTAAAGTGTTACAATCTGGATTTTACTGGCCTACCTTATTCAAGGATGCTCATAATCATGCACGAAGCTGTGACAAATGTCAGAGGACGGGAAATATTTCAAGAAGACATGAGATGCCACTGCAGAACATCTTAGAAGTTGAAGTCTTCGATTGTTGGGGAATTGATTTTGTTGGTCCTTTGCCACTGTCATTTAACAATGAGTACATTCTTGTTGTTGTTGATTATGTTAGTAAATGGGTGGAGGCAGTAGCTTGCCAAAAGAATGACGCCAACACTGTCATTAAATTCCTAAAAAGGAACAATTTCACAAGGTTTGGGGTGCCCAGAATTCTGATTAGCGATGGTGGATCTCACTTCTGCAATTCTCAGTTTGAAAAGTTACTAAAGCATTATGAAGTGAGGCACAAGGTTGCTTCCCCGTACCATCCTCAGACCAATGGCCAAGCAGAAGTTTTTAATAGAGAGATTAAGAGGATTCTTGAGAAAACAGTTTCTGCTTCAAGAAAAGATTGGGCAGCAAAGTTGGACGATACCTTATGGGCTTACAGGACTGCACTAAAAACACCATTGGGAATGACTCCATTTCAGTTAGTCTATGGCAAAGCTTGTCATTTGCCAATGGAGATGGAACACAAAGCTTACTGGGCTTTAAAGTTTCTAAACTTTGATCCTACTTTGTCTGCAGAGAAGAGGAAGCTACAGCTTCTAGAGCTGGAAGAGATGAGACTAACAGCTTACGACAACTCCAAGAATTACAAGGAAAAGGTCAAGTTATATCATGACAATAAGTTGTTACCTCGTGAATTTAAACCTGGTCAACAAGTGTTACTCTTTAACTCCATGTTCAAAGTTTTTCAAGGCAAGCTCAAGTCAAAGTGGTCTGGACCATTTACCATCAAGGAGGTAAAACCTTATGGAGCTGTTGAATTAATTGACCCCTCCTCTGATGACCCACATCGTAGTTGGGTTGTAAATGGTCAAAGATTGAAGCATTATCTGGGTGGTGAAGTACAACGCCTCACCACAATCTCACATTTTGCAGATCCTTGAGCGTTATGGTGTCAAGCTAATGACGTTAAACAAGCGATTACTGGGAGGCAACCCAGCTTTCTAACTTTACACTATTTATTTTCATTTGATTTTGCCATTGGGATTGAAGCTGCATGATAATTATTGTATTTTTGTGTGATATTATGTTTCATGGTTGTTATTTTGAGTGTGAAGTGCTAGTTTGAGAATTTAATGGATGAAGATTGCAAATTTGGATAGGAATGGATGTGTAAATTGGAGTGATATGTTGTTTGATTGTTGATTAAGTGACCTAAATCACTCATGAACATATTGAATTGGTCATTTTGCTGGTTTATTATGGTTCTGGATTGATATACAGGTGTTTGAAAGTGTTAAAACTGAGTCTGGAACCCTGAAAATGCAAGCTGTTACGTGCTGTTTCTGGAGCTACTCGCTCCAGCGACCATCTTGTCTCGCTCCAGCGAAATAGCCAGCCAGCCCAGAGAGAGGAGAATTTTTTTTAAAATGTTGTTTGACTAGTCAAACTATCCTCGCTGGCTTGAGCGAGAAGGTCCACTCGCTCCAGTGAGTGTGACGTGCCAGACAAACTCTGACTGGTCAAAACACCTTTTCAAAAAGCTGTCTGGAAAACTGGACTCGCTCCAGCGAGAAGCGCCACTCGCTCCAGCGAGTATGAGTTGTCTGGAGCAGTGCAGATTTTAAAATATGAACGTTATGCCAGCACATAGTCGCTCCAGCGACGTGCTCTACTCGCTCCAGCGAGTGTGAGCTGTCAAGTCAATTTGACCGTTTGATTGACCAATTCAGTTTCAAAAAATGCAGAAGCTGACACGTGTAGTCGCTCGAGCGACCAGCGAGATTCGCTCCAGCGAGTGCTCGCGATTTCAGTTTTAAAACAGGGTTTTCAGAACCCTTCTTCTTCATCTTTTCTAGTCGCTCCAGCGAGCAACAACCCCTTCTGACCAGTTTCTGCCATTCCTGAGCATCCTGTGCTACCTTTCCTTCAATCTTCTTTCCATTAATCTCTATTCTCGTGTGTCTTGCATTTTTCAAGTAAGTTTTTCAGTTTTGATGGTTGTTTTATTTTGGGTTTCTGGAAATTCTTTCGTTCTCTGTCTCTGTTTTGGGTTTCATTTCTGTTTCGTTTCTGTGACTCTCACTTGAGCATGTGTGTGACTCGCAAGAGCGAGTGTTTTGTCTCGCAAGGAACTCGCTGCAGCTATCCATGGCAGCCGCGAGAGCTCCAGCTCACAAGGAAAGCAGCTCAAGCGAGTTTGGGTTCTCATTTCTGTTTTGGTTTTGATGCAGATGACACCCCAAGAAGAATGTTCAGAGGAGCTTCGTCTTCAAATCCAAATGATGCCATGGACACTGACTATGTCCTAAACTTTGATCAGACTAGATTTTCCTCTGAGTAGGCCTCAAACAGATTTCAAGAACTTAGCAACAGAGGCTTAATCCCTGAAAGAAGAGTCGTTTTGCAAGAAGGAGAATACGAAAATTTTAGAACTGAGCTGATGAGGAGAAACTGGGACCGTGTTTTGGGAAACCTGCCCAATGAAATTGACGAGACCATCGTCAAAGAGTTCTACACAAATGTCTTCCAAGCTAAAAAGGAAGGCAGAAAGGAATGCAAAGTCAGGGGCAGAACGGTCAAATTTGATAAGAGGTCAATAAACGCATTCTTGGGAACAACTGCAACCCCTCCTGGCCAACATACTCAATACAGCCGATTCCTGACTGGCCACCCGGATCATGAAGCTATCGCTGCTGTTCTCTGTGCACCTGGATGCTCTTACACTTTGGGAGTTCATGGGACTCCAGTTCGCATCCTCAGGAAGCACTTGAACTCTTTGGCTCAGATGTGGAGCGTTTTCTCGTACTCAAACCTAAGCCCCAACACCCATACCTCGGACATCAACCTTCAGAGATCTTATCTCATTTATGGGATAATTACGGGTATGGACATGGATATTGGGGCCCACATCACTCAGGAGATCATCTTTACTGTTGACTCCCCAACGGTCAAATCAGGATTCCCTGCACTGATCACGGCCCTCTGCAAGTGAGTGGGGGTACCCATTGATGCCTCACCTTCTCTGCAGTCCTCGATTACGGCAAGATTTATTCAGAGGAACTGTATTAGCCTCACTGAGGCTGCTGAGCAGGACGTCATACCTTCACCTAGACGTCCATCCCCCAGAGCTCCACCATCTCCTCAGCACCATCCTACCCCTTCTACCAGGCATCGCTCTCAGGACTACTGGAACAACCTCTCTCTGGCCCAGAACCAAGCTCTTAGGAGAGGCCAAGAGACACTTGCTCAGAACTTACATCAGTTGTCTCTTGGTATTCCTGACTTTCCTGAGGAGTCAGTGATGACGGTCAGCCAATTCCAGCAGCATGTTCCTTGGCCTGAGGACAGGCCAGAAGCTGAGTGGGGGAGAGACCAGGCTGCTAGGCAAAGCTTTCATGAGAGCTTTTATGAGCCCTCTCAACCAGCTCAGGAGGAAGATGAAGATGCAGCCTGGAGACAGCGACCATGGACTTCAGGGCCATCTACTTGGGGAGCAGGGCCATCTCACCACCATTGACCACATTATCTGCTTTAGTGTTTTATTTTCTTTTAGTTAATCTGAATTTTTATTTTTATTTTCAATTTTAATTTAGTGTGTTGTTTTTCTTTATTTTAATTTTAACATCTTTGTTTTGTTTGGTTTTTTAAATAAAATAGTATATGTTGATACTATTTTGTGTTCAAAAAAAATTATTAAAAGGTCTTTTAAGTAGAGAGCTTTGAATTCCTTCTATGATTATTGGTATGATTATGAATTTGTTATTACTAATATGAGTTTTTAGAACTTGTGTTGTGGTTGTCTATGAGTAGTTCTTGAATCGGAGTAATTTTGATCCAGAATATGAATACTTGAGTACATTGAGAAAGTTTAGAGAGCAGGTGAGATATTGTTATTACTGTGAAGTTGATTTTTGCATAATTCTTGTTCCTGCATACACACACTGGTTTAGAAATGATAAAGGCAGTTATTGTGTTGAAAGTAAACTACTTGGCCAGATGACTACCCTCTTGTGAATATTAATCCCTTGTGAACCTTTTGAGCCATGTACATATTCTTGTTATCCCCTAAGCCTATTTCAATATGACCTACCTTATTCAACACCCTAGAAGAAGAGAACAAGTAACATAATTAAAAGGGTAAAGTAGAAAATAAGTTTGGGGGAGATAAGAGTTTTGTGTTCAAAAAAAAATATTGCTGAAGATGTGACTTTGTCAAAGAAAAGAAGAGGAAGTATATATGATGAAGTGTTTCTTGTAAATATTTGTGGTGGTTTTGTTTAAGGAAGTAAGTAACATATGTTATGTAAATATTAAAGAGGTTGTGATAAATAAAGTTCATTGTGTTATGTTCTTGTTCTCCTCTTCTTTAGTGTTGCTTTGTTCCTTGTAAAACCAAGTTTCTTCTAGCCAAGCCAAATTACAACCCTTGAAAATTCTTTTTGATCAAAACTAGTGTGTGAATTGCATTTATGAGATGAACTGCAAAAGTTGATGAAACAGTTGATAGCAATATGAGAGTGATTTAGAGATGATAAACACTTGCATTGTGAGAGAAACACTGACTGAGCATGAATGTAATTCTTTTTCTGGTTGTCTGGTCATTCTAGTTCCAAGAACTTACTCAATAGAAAAACCATGATGTTTGATTTGAATACTCAGAGATGTGATTTCATTTTCACTTTCATAACTTTGATAATGTGATTGAATTTAAGTGTTCTTCTACTTTGTTAGACTATCTTTGTTTCATGAGGACATGAAAATATTCAAGTTTGGGAGAGTTGATAAGTGCGATATTTATCTAAATAAACGCACTTATAATTGTCTCTTTTGTGTGAAAAATAGCAATAAAGTCCCATGAATTGATGTAAATATTGTTTAGAAATGTTTATAAGTGGGTTTGATTGTTTTTATGATGATTTTTGCAGTGTAAATAAAGCCAAAAGAAGAAGAAAGAAGAAGCTGTCACGCACCAGGCGCTCCAGCCAGCCAGAAACAAGGTTTCCTCGCTGGAGCCAAAGGAGGCGCTCGCTCCAGCGAGCGTGCGGTCGCTCCAGCGACTAATGCTGCTCGCTCCAGCGAGAAGAGCAGTTCGCTCAAGCCGTTGACTTTATTTCAGACCTCATTAAAAGGTCCGAAAACAGAAAATAAGAGTAGTTCTTCTTCGTGGAAGTGAACCAGAAGCTCCAGAGCTCAAGTCCAGGTGCCGCCAAGGTGCAAGGAGGCCATTTCCACTCCATTTCATCCATCCAAATCACTTCTTCTTGCTTTCTTGATGGCTATGTGTAATTAAAACTCCATTTCACTGGAGTTATGAGTAAAGTTTCGAACCTCTTGTAAACTTCTCTGTTAAATACATGATTCATAATGAGTTTTGTGTTCTATGCTTGATTTTAACACCTAAGATGGAAATATGAGTCATTTGAACGGTGGAAACTTTGGTAAATTGCATGAAACCGTGGACATAGCTAGAACAATTTAAAGAATTCAGTTTTAGACATAAAATTGGAAGCTTTTTTTACCATCTTAAGCACTGCACCTAATGCAAATTTGAATTCTGAATTTACTAAGGAATTAGTAACTTTGGTTTGATGATTTAGAAATTGTCATCTGAGATATTGGATGTCAGTGAACCATTGCTACTGATGCTTAATTCTGATGAATCTGTTAATGGAAAGTGGAACTGAGTTTGAAATTTGAATCATAATTCCAGTGAAACTTGAACTTGAACTTTGTTGTTCAAACTTTAATTTTGATTCTAATTTGAATTAGACTGTAAAACTCGTTAATACTCATAATTTGAAGCTAAAATCGGTAAAATTATCACAATCAGTAAATCAAACAGTTCTCTTGGGAAACGATATTCGGTCTTGCCGGTTTTATTACTTGAAACGATTCGGTGCACTTGCCGAGCCAACAACAACTCCAACACATCATTACCTTCTTCATTCACACAAAATTTCTCCCTCATAATCTTTCTTCTTCCCTCTTAACTCATATACCAAGATCAATTTTTTTTTCTCAAAAACTTTCCATTGGATCTCACTCAAGTTTAAATTTCCAAAACCCCAAAATTTGCAACTATGATGAACAAGACATTATTGGAAAGTGCTAAAATGAAAAACACAACAGAACTCCAACACACCATTGTGAAGAAGATGGTATAACACATAAGGTTACCCCTCTTTATAAACCACAACACAATGGAACTGCAGAGAGGAAAAACAAAACCATTTGAAATATTGTTAGTTGTATGTTGAAGAGTAAAATTCTGCCAAACGTTTTGTGGGGGCGAGGCTATGCTAACAACCACATATATTCTAAACAAATCACCAATAAAGAGGTTGAGAGGTGTTACATATGAGGAGGCTTGGGGTGAGGTAAAACTAAATGTTACTCATTTGAAAATATTTGGTTTTGTGTTATAAGCATGTACCATATCAACTTAGAAGAAAGTTAGATGATAAAGGGGTGTCTCTGATTCTGGTTAGTTATCACTCTACTAAAGGGTATAAATTATTTGATCCCAAGTCTAGACATGTTACTATAAGTAGAGATGTTATGGTTAATGAGGTTGAAACGTAGAACTAGGAATCAACTTGGTAGGAAGCATCAACAATTGCTTTAGATAATGAACTGTAGTAGTGCATCCAAATCATGGTGATCATTATGTTAGTGTAAAAAGATCATCAAGAAAAACTCAATTGCTAAATCATCTGAGAGACTATGAGTTGTTCTACGATGCTATTATCGTGTTTAAAGGGAATTTTGTCCATTATGCTCTCACACTAGAGGCTGAACCTATTGTGTTTGAGCAAGTTGTTGCTAATAAAAGGTTGTAGAAGGCAATGCAAGAAGAGATTAAGTCTATTGAGAAAAATCAGACATAGGAGTTGACATAATTGCATACTAATAAGAAGCCAATAACACTAAAGTGGGTCTGTAAGTTAAAGATAAATCCACAAGGTGTTATAATGAGACATAAGGCCATATTAGTGGCTAAAGGATTTCTATAGTAAGCTAGAGTAGATTATTGAAAAGTGTTTGCACCTGTGGTGAGAATTGAGACAATCAGGTTGGTAGTTTCATTGGCAACACAATTCCATTGTCATTACATCAGATGGATGTGAAACTTGTTTTCTTAAATGGAAAACTTGAAGAAAAGATATATGTGGTATAACCACAAGGTTTGAAGTCAGAGAACATCAACACAAAGTGTACAGGTTGAGAAAGGCTCTTTACAGGCTCAAACATGGTCTAATGGCCTGAAATGAAAGAAATGATGGCTTCATGAGTAGTATTAGGTTTGAGAAGTGTGCTTCTAAACATGGAGTATATGTGTAGTGTTGTTGTAACACCCCTAACAGAGTGCCACTTGAAAATAATAAAATCTGAAATTTACGCCAATTTTTTTTTCATTTAAATATTATCGCTTATAACGTTTATATAAAATCGCGGAAGCAAACAAAACATCAAACGTCCGAACGTATTACAATATAAAATTCAAAACTTACATTTATTAAAATCCATTATTCAAAAGTATAAAAATACTTTAAAGATAATAAAATTTCCAACAACTAATCCCATATCTCTCGTCGCACTACTCCTGCCTTGCCTTATTTGCAACGCCATCTATTCTCGTACAAGTACGATCATTGTAGGTAGAACCGCAACCGCAAAAGGAAAAGGTGAGTAACTAAGAACATAATATAGTATATGATTTAACGTCATACCATCGCATCACAGACTAACATAGTCATAACATCACAATACAGACTAACATATTCGTAACATCACAACACATCTCAGTATTCAACTCATAACTCAGATGATCACTACCCAGACTATCATAGTCATTACAATACATCACAGTATTAATCTCACAACTCAAATCATTTGCACAAGCTTCTATTGTTTCCTTGAATTTTGTCGTACCAAACCTGTTTCGCAAAACATGGAGATTCGAGCCGTCTTCCATCGCAACTTTAGACCTATCTCCCCGACTTCTCAAGGAATTACGAGTAAAAACTTCGGTTAGGCGCACCCACCGAGCACTATACTCACATAAGCGAAGTCATTGGGCGAGACATCCAACCCTTTCATTCCTCGCGCACGAGGATAGGGTGACACTCGAATCTCAGTCTCCGCAGAGAACTCAACACACTATCATATCGTAATACGAACATCATCGGTTCGACAAAAATTCCAAGGAAATGACAGAATGTTTGCTCTCACAACTTTACCATCACAACCATACACAAATCACCATCATATACAAAGTCAACCAAATCATTGACCAACAAATAATTAAAATAAAATTCACAAATAATTAAGTAAATTAATTTTCACAATTAAATCAATTAAATTATTTTTTCCACTAACGCACTACCGTGAATTAATTAATTTCATAACTCGATCACTAGAATAATTATTTCCAGTGTACCCTCATTTTCAATAAATTGATGACACATATTAAAACACATTTTTTAATACTTCCATTTTTAATTTAAATACTCTCTCTCTTAAATCTACCAACCCAAGTGAACCCCATAAGCCTTTTTAATTCTAAAACAACACTTTATTTTTTTCTCACCAAGTGAACCCCACTTGAAACCTCATTTCTCACAAAAACTCTCTTTCTCTCTCCTTCTTCATACACTTTTACGTAATCAACCCTTTTCTCTCTTTCTCTTTTGCATTTCAATTAAAATACAAGGTTTCTCTCACTCATCATTTCTCACAAAAGCCATGGACCGCACTCCTTATTTCTCCTACTTTTCCTCACTTTTACTAAACTAAAAACCAAAACTTCTCCCATCCATAAACATTCACGCTCACACTTCTCTTCCAACCTCATTTTTCATTTCAATCACATCTCTCTTCCCATTTAATGCTCACGATCCCACACCTCTTCCCCATTTTTTTTTTATTCTTCTTTCTTCATTCTATCTACACTTTACGTAACACACTACACACCCACACCTAATTTCATTTCTTCTTTAACTTTGACCATTCAACACTCACTTAACTCACATATCTCACACTCATTCACGTCAATCACATGCACACCTTCACCCTCCCTTCCTTTTCCACTTCAACACCTTACAACTCTTCCATGCATTAACCATCTTACTCACTTTCTCTCAAAACATAAAATACTCTCACCATTCTCATTCTCTTTCTCTTTGCTTTTCACGGAAACTGAGCCCTCTCTTATCACTTCTTTCTTCTTCCTTTTTTTTCCAACTCAAACACCAACCACCCTTTCCTTTCCTTTGACCTTTCAACCCAAACCAAACTTCCAATTCTTTTCCTCTGTTAAGTGACTTTCCTTGTGCTCATCTCCACCTTCCACTTCTATTTTTTTCTCCTTCATGCTCTTCTTCCACATAAAGCGCCAACTTTATCATCACTCAATCACGTAGCTTTCTCTAAACCCTCACCATCACTCATCTCATTTTCATAACCCATGCCTTTCTCTCCCAACAATGAAAAGAACCCTCACTTCCCTCTTACCCATACTCTTGGTCAAAGAGTGTAGATAAGTGTCCCACAATATCTTCCAATTATGCAATGTGAAAAAGGATTCAAGATATCATACATTACAACATAGTTTAAGTGTACCCATGATATTTTTCCATAAACATACAACATTCCAAGGTACTCCAAAGCATGTAAACCCATTATAAAACCACACTTAACACAACAATACACATGTGTAACCCATGGTATACCCATTACAACATCAAAAACAAAAATACCAATTTATATACAACCTAAAGCCCCTTCACAACTCAATTTCAAAATTTGCATGTAAGTAACCATTCTCCATACCCCACACATGAAACTCAACACAAAAAGAGAGTGCATACATCAAAATGATAACTTTAATCTCAACACAAAAGAGTATGCATGCAACAACATGTTAATCTTCTATCCATCATACACCATGTTATATCCCAAGTTAAACCCCTTACATCTAATTCCAAGTAAGCTTCCAAGGTTCTTTACTCTTCCTTCCTTCACTAGACTCCAAGCCTTCCTTCCTCTAATCTCCTCCTAAGTCAAGACCAACTATGCAAGAGTTAGGGCGCCTTTTCTTTTCTCTCACCAACTTGGTTGCTTTAACACAATATAGTGTGCCTCTCTAACTCACTCTCACGATGCCTCTCCATCTCACTCTCAAGGTATTTAGAATGTAACCTACCTAATTAAAACTTATCCACTTAAGTAGAACTAATCCTAATCCTCACTAATATTTCCCCCCACTCAAGGTTACTCATAAGGTCACCCTACACCACTAACTTCAGATTCTTTCCTCTCCTAACTCCACATTAACTCCAATAAAACCCAACTTTATTAGGTGCATATAAAAAATGTTTATAACTCTTTTTAGTTTCCACCTTGGCATGTGAGTCCCACCATAGGTAAGAAAGAGGAAAATTGTCTTCCTTTGGCACTTGAAATTGTGTGCAACGTCCGTGATGGCTTAAAAGTCTTTTTCTTTTTATTTGTTTATCACACTTAAGATGAAAGAGAATTGGGTGAGTGAAATATTATTTTATTGGCATATTTATGCATGAGTTTGGAAAGAAAAACAAAAAAAAAGTTGCAAATGAGCTTCCTTGTGCATTGTACACAATTTCAAGTGCCAAAGAAAGACAATTGTCCTCTTTCTTACCTCATGGTGGGACCCACATGCCAAGGTAGAAATTAAAAAGAGTTAGAAATATTTTTGATCTTGGAATGTTTTGAACTTGACACCATGCACACATCCTTCCCATGCGCACTCTCAACAACAACTAGACCAAACTTCATCCACTAATAATATAACGCAAACAATTATATTTAACTATCATTTCAACTCGCCTTGAAAATTAATATAAAATAATTATTAATTTAATTTTATTTACCTCTTGAAATATTTCTCAATAACGTTTCACAAAATAATTTATTATTTAATATCTCAAAATAAAATAATTAAATTAAAGCATCATTTTATTTATGCGGGTCTTACAATTGTCACAATGGTGATAAATCAGAGAAATTAATAGTATGCTTATATATAAAGAATCTTTTGATCACAAGAAGAAATGAGGAACTAATCTCCAATTTCAAGGTTCAAATGTTAAATGAGTTTGAAATGAGTGATTTGGGTAAGCTAAGTTACTTGAAATTGAGTTTACAAAGACTGAGTGTGGAATTGTGATGTATTAGTCACAATATGCTCAAGACACGTTGAAGAAATTTGATATGCACAAAAGTAATGTTGTCAACACCTTGGTAGAGGTTAGTTTGAGGTTGGAGAAAGAGCCTAAAGAAAAATCTGTAAATCTTACTGCATATAGGAAAATAATTGGAAGTTTGAGGTATTTATGTAACATAAGACGATATATAAGTTACAGTGTGTGATTGATCAGTGTATACATGTGTAATCCCAAAATATCACACATTAATGCTCCCAAGTGTATCCTTCATTATGTATAAGGAACACGCGCTTATAGAATTCTGATGCCAAAAGGAAAACGTGAAAATGAGATGAAGATTGTTGCATATTCTAATGTAGATTGGGGTGGGGATAAATGGGATAAAAAAGCACAATTGAATATATTTTCTTCCTTGAAGAGTCACCCATTTCATGGAGCTCAAGAAAGGAGTCAGTAGTTGCTCTATCCTCTTGTGAAGTAGAGTACATGACTGCCTATAAAGTAACCTGTTAGGCAACCTGGTTGAGTTCATTAATGAAAGAGCTTAAGGTTGATTTAGCTAGAAAAATAAGGATGCTTATGGACAACAAGTCAACTATTAATCTTGCTAAGCACCCAACCTTTCATGGTAAGAATAAACACATTGAAACAAATTTTCATTATATTTGGGAACATGTTAGAAATGGAAACTTGGAAATTGCACACTGTGGATAGAAAGTTTAACTTTTAGATGTGCTAATAAAGGCTTTGAAGTGTGATCATTGTAGAAATTTGAGGAAACATATTGGTGTTACCAAGTTAAACAACTTTGGAGAACACGTTTAGTGAAATCAGCGTGATCGGTGAGCTCGACGAACTTAAATCGTCAAGACCAACCTAGTAACCCTGGCTCGGGAGCTCATCTTGACAACTTGGCACAAGAGCCCATCTTGGCAGTTCGAGATGAGAAGAGAGAGAAGGGCGAACTTTCTGTTGTTTTAATAAAACAGGCACACATGACAGAGAGAGAAAATGAGAAGCAGAGAAGGGTCAAGATGTTTAGAGAGAGAAGGGCGAAACGAAGCTCTCTGCTAGGGTTCCTCCACGACACCCCTCAGGCCACCACTGCTGCTCTTCACCGATCACCAATCAAAGACCAAAACTTGACACAGAGACACTCTCAGGTAAACTGTATAACTTCGAAACTTTTATTCAACTCTCAAATGAAGTATTACAATAGTATTTATACTGAAATGATAAAACTGAATTGAAACTACCCTGTTTTGTTTATTTTTAACACTCCTCTTAAACAAAACAGTAAGGAAAACATGATTTCTGAAAAAAAAAAAACCCTTTTCCACCGATTGATCGGTGAAAAACACCAACATCGGCGAACCACCGCCACTTCTACCGATGAACAATCGGTAAAAACTCTTCCTTTAGCCTTGAACAAGTTTTTCACCGAATAAAAGTGCGAAAAGTTCTTCCACTGAGTTGAGCTTTGCTTCTGGATGAAAACTCTAAGTTTTCGTTACTCCTTTCTTCGAATCTACTTCGATCTTCAGCTTTTCCACTCCGATATGCTTTCTAAGAGATAGAAAGTGTTCTCCTTTTAGTGCCTTAGTAAGAACATTTGCAATTTGGTCTTCAGATCTGCAGTACTCCTCTTCCAGCTTCCCTTTGCTAACCTGCTCCCTTATAAAATGGAATCGTGTCTCTATATGCTTGCTCCTACCATGTGTTGTAGGATGCTTGCTTAGGTCGATGGCTGACTTGTTGTCAACAAGCAGTCTCATCTTCCCTTCAACTCTTATCCTCAATTCTTTCATTAAAGACTCAAGCCATGCTGCCTGACACGTGGCTTCACATACAGCAATATACCTTGCCTCACATGAGGACAGTGCTATAACTGACTCTTTTGTAGAGCTCCACGAAATTGGTGCTCCTTCCAGAAAAAATACATATCCAGTTGTACTCTTTCTATCACCCTTGTCACCACACCAATCTGAATCTGAATACGCAATCATATGAGTCTCTCCTCCTGATTCATTCTTAGGCAGTAAAATACCATAGCTTGTGGTACCTTTTAAGTACCTCAATATCCTTTTAATTGCATTTAGGTGAGATACCCTGGGATTCTGCATAAACCTACTCACCAAACCCACACTATAGCTGATATTTGGTCTCGTATTGCACAGATATCTCAAACTTCCAACCATTCTTCTATACTCCGTAGGATCTACAGCCTCCTCCTCAGGATCCCTCTCCAATTTTAACCCCACTTCTGCTGGGGTATTAGCAGAATTACACTGACACATGTTAAACTTAGTTTGCATGTTCAATGTGTATCTAGATTGATGTACCAGCATGCCTCTATTAGTTTTGGTGAACTCAATTCCTAGAAAATAACTAAGTTCACCCAGATCACTCATCTCAAACTCTTGTAGCATTTGTGCTTTCAACCCAGCAACCCTTTCACTACTACTTCCAGTAATCAACAAGTCGTCTACATATAGGCACACAATCAATCTTTCTTCACCTTCATTCTCCTTATAACTCTAAACATACACTCCATGTTCAGAAATACACTTCTTAAGCCCAATACTACTCATGAACCGGTCTATTCTCTGGTTCCAAGCCCTTGGAGCTTGCTTGAGTCCATACAAAGCCTTCTTTAACCTGTACACCTTGTTTAGATGCCCCTTTACTTCAAAGCCTTGAAGCTGGACTACATACACTTCTTCCTCCAAGTCCCCATTCAGAAAAGTTGACTTTACATCTAATTGATGTAGAGTCCAGTTGTTCTGAAAAGCCAAAGAAACCACTAGCCTCACAGTCTCCATTCTGGCCATAGGCGCAAATACTTCCCCATAATCAATCCCAGCTTGCTGCAAGTATCCTTTGGCCACTAACCTGGCCTTATAGCAAACCACCACACCTTGTGGATTTATCTTAGACTTATAAATCCATTTCAGTGCAATTGGTCTCTTGTTAGGTGGCAGATCTGTTAATTCCCAGGTCTGATTCTTCTCAATTGACCCAATCTCCTCCTCCATAGCCTTACACCATCTCTTATCCTTCACTGCTTCTCCAAACTCCACGGGTTATGCTTCTGCTATTAAAGCAAAATGCACAAAGTTTCCCTCAGATGAAACAGTTGCTTCATAGACTAAATCATAGTCTCTTAGGTGAGTTGGTAACTGGGTCACCCGAGAAGACCTCCTAACACTCTCCTCCTTCCTGTATGCCTTAATTTCTGCTGCAGATTCTTCTTCTTCCAACTCAATGGTTGGTCCTCCTTTCACATCTGACTCCCACTGTCACTCTCCAGCTTCATTAATTTTTACATCTCTGCTGATTGTGACTGCTCCTATTTTAGGGTCATATAGTTTGTATCCACCTGTTACATGGTATCCAATTAAAATCAATGGAACACCCCTGTCATCTAACTTCTTCCTCTGCTGTTCTGGAACATGTTTGTAACATAATGAACCAAAGATCTTTAGATGCTTGACATCTGGCTTTATTCCAAACCAAGCCTCCTCTGGTGTGACCCCATTTAGTCTCTTGGTTGGAGATAGATTCAACACATAAACTGTTGTCATTACAGCTTCACCCCATAGAAACATTGGTAGCCCCTTACTCTTCAACATACACCTGACCATGTTAAGAATGGTCCTGTTTTTCCTCTCTGTTGCCCCATTGTGTTGAGGTGTGTAGGGAGGAGTTACTTCATGGACAATTCCCTCCTTTTCACAATATTCTTTGAAATCAGTGGAGGTATACTCCCCTCCTCCATCTGTTCTCAGTATTTTCAATTTCTTTTCACTCTGCCTTTCAACCATCTTCTTGAATTTCTGAAACTGCAGCAACACCTCACTTTTTCTTTTTAATAGGTAGACCCAACACTTTCTGGTCCAACCATCTATAAACAGCAGAAAATACCTGCTGCCAGCAGGTGTTTCTACCTGTATAGGGCCACAGACATATGAAAATATCAGTCCCAACTTCTTTGCAGATTTCTGGGGTAAGAACCTCTGAAAACTGCCACGGGTCTGCTTGCATTGAACACATTCTTTGCAAACAGTCCCTGGAATATCTGTTTTTGGTAAGCCAATCACCATTTTTCTCTGACTTAGCATAGATAGATCCTGGAAATTAAGATGCCCAAACCTGAGATGCCACAACCATTCTTCTTCACCCTCTGCTGCAGTAAAACAGCGATGATTTACTGCCCCCATAACAACCTTGAAAGTTCTGTTCTGTGACAGTGGTGTCTGTAATACAACCTTCCCATCCAGATTCAGGATGCTGAGACGATTGTCCTCCATATTTATCTTATATTTTTTCTGCAAGAGCTGCCCAAGACTAAGCAAATTAGTCTTTAGTCCAGGTACATACAATACCTCCTCAATGATCACTTCCTTGCCATCTTCTCCCCTTAACACCACTCTGCCAGATCCCTCTACCTCCAAGCTGCTGTTATCAGCAAACTTGATTTTTCCCTGCTCCACTTCCTTCATTTTTACAAACCAGTCTTTCCTTCCAGTCATGTGGGTGGAGCACCCAGAATCTAAGTACCAAACAGTACTTTCTGGAGGTTTGTCATCAACCTGTGCCATTAACATCATTGCCTCTGAGTCAGACTCTTCCTCCTGGGCCAGATTTGCCCTCTTCTTGGGTTTATTTTTGGCCCCTTCTCCATCCCAACACTCCCTAGCATAGTGGCCATACTTCTGACAGTTGAAACACTTAACTTTTTTCTTATCAAACTTCCATTCTCCTTCTCCCTTGTTCGGTTTCTTACCTTTTCCAAACTCACTGGACTCTTCTCCTTGCTAGTACTGAGAGTCTTTCACTTTCTTACCTCCTTTACCCCCCTTCTTGAAACCTTTTTTTTTTCTTTCCATTGCGATATGGCCTGCAAGGCCTGTTCCTGACATTATCTACGTTCATTGAGGCGTAACTCATGTGCCTCTAATGAATGCAGCAACTCCTCACTGTCAATGACTTCCCTTCTTCTGGTTTCCTCAATAGCAGCAACCACATAGTCATATCTAGGGGTTAAGGTTCGTAGAATTTTATCCACCATGTATTCATCCGCCATTTTATCATCACACACCCTCATCTTGTTCACCAACTCTTGTACTTTTTCAAAGTACCCAGATACAGTCTCACTCTCCTCCATAATGAGAGTTTCAAACTGTCTCCTCAAGGCCTGCAACTTAACTTTTGCATTTCTGTCTCCGTCACCATATGTTTTCATCAAAACACCCCAAGCCTCCTTTGCGGTTTTAGCATTTGAGATTTTATTGAAAACCTTCTGACTGACACACTGGTACATCAGAATCCTAGCTTTACTGTCAAGTTTAGCCATCATCTTGTGCTCTTTTCTCTCTTCTTGGGTTGCTTTTTCACTTAGTACGGGCAAACCCTCTTCAATCACCTCCAGAACATCTTGAAAATAGAACAGAGCCTTCATTTTGATACGCCAATCGTCAAATTGTTTCCCATCAAACATGGGCAGTGGACCTTGTATGCCTCCAAAGTTCGCCATCTCAAGTCTACACACGTTCTTGAAAGCTTTTTTTATTCTTCTTTAGCCAAAGTCACCTTCTCCTCCTTCTCTGGATACACGCACCACCAGATGAAGCTCACGCACCCACTTCTTGCACCAAGATTCACCACCTTGCTCTCGATACCATATTCAAAAGAGAGGACAAAAAAGTCATTGCCCACGCCACCAAACTTTCTGCTGTTTTAATAAAACAGGCACACGTGACAGAGAGAGAAAATGAGAAACAGAGAAGGGTCAAGATGTTTAGAGAGAGAAGGGCGAAACGAAGCTCTCTACTAGGGTTCCTCCACGACACCCCTCAGGCCACCACTGCTGCTCTTCACCGATCACCAATCAAAGACCAAAACTTGACACAAAGACACTCTAAGGTAAACTATATAACTTCGAAAATTTTATTCAACTCTCAAATGAAGTATTACAACAATATTTATACTGAAATGACAAAACTGAATTGAAACTACCCTGTTTTGTTTATTTTTAACAAATATCTCGATAGGTTGGCATCAGAACCCGTCTCGGTATCACGACATAACAATCCGATTTTGTAGAAAATTTTATGTTTTGTTTTGTTTTTGACGTAAAGAAGTGTGTTAGTATGTTATCCTATAAACACATGTAAAAATTTGTTCCATACACATTTTATGTTGCGAACTTGTGTTATCTCTCTTTTTCTATCACTCTTATATATTTTAAATTTCAAACATAACACAAGTTTAATTAACGGAGTTTGTAAAAAAAAATAATCTTAAATTTGGATTTCTTTCTGCATTAGAATGAATATGAGAGAACCTGTAATATAATAATAATATTAGTATAAAATGGCATTAGAACATAATATAAAATTATAAGATAATAAAAGCACAAACCATATAAAAATGTATTAAAAAGTTTACTTATATACAAAGAACCTATTAGCATATTACAATGTTTGATAATAACAAAAAAAAAAGTAATCATTTTTATTAACATCCCTTTATTATGAGAGACAAAAATAAAAGTTACGATATGTTGGTATTTTGTTACAATTTTTTTGAAAGGAATATAAATTTTTCTTTTTTTTTTAGAATTTCATAGTTTTTTATACTCAATAGTTATGTGTTTTTCTTAAAATATTTATATAAGTTTTATTTTTTTTATGAAATAAATTTTTAGTTCTAATTCAACTTTATAAAATATATTTATATTGATTTCTATATTGTAATATGACTTTATTTATAACTAATATAAGATTTCACATATTTGGTTCGACAACAACTTTTGTAAAAGGTGAGAGGTTAACCCTATTAATCTAATAAAGATAAATTTTATTAGATTTTATGTCTAACTTAATACTATAAATATAAAATGAGACTTATATACTCAGTATAATTTTTTATCTTTATTTTTTTTAAAGTGTTTTAAAATCATATATCCAAAAATATATTTTTGAAATTGTTGTTTCTAGAAATTTGTTATTATTGGTTTAGTAGTGCTTTACCAATTAAATAATTTAAAACAGTTTTTTTTTAATTAATATTATGAATTAGACAATTCAAAATATCTCTAAATTATACAATTTAAACTTAATTTTCAAACTATATTTAGATTATATAATTAAAACTGTACTTTAGATTCTCTAATTCATAACTATATTTGATATTACACTATTCAAAATCATATTCTTGACTGGATAGTTCAAAACTTTACTTCAAATACGTAGTTCTAAACATTATTTTGAATTAAATAAATAAGGGTGTAATGACAAAAATAATTTAGTCATTTTATTATATCACGGGTGGTAAAAGAAAACATGAGGGGCGCAGGAAGAAAGCGTCGAGAATAGTTTCTCAGGCCAAGCAACAAACGAAAGCCCCAAAACAGAACAGAAACAAAATCCAAGGGTTTTAGGAAGAAACAAGAGAGAGGTTGGAACTCTTCCCTTCTGAAGTGATTCATTCCACTTCTATGCTATGAAGTTCCTTCAATCTCTCCTTGGTATGTTCTTCTTCTTCTTCTTCTTCTCCGCGTTCAACTACTTCTTTATTTTTAACGTACAAACTATTTTTCACAATCTCAGTTTCTCTTTCTTTTCGCTTTCCATAGCTCAATCACGTTATGCTGCACAACTATTATTTTTTTTCACAGTCTCAGTTTCTCTTTATTTTTCTCTTTGCGTAGTTCAATCACATTATGCTGCGCGTGTCGGGTCACTGAATCGGGTTTCTGGACTTCGATTCTTCGCCGTTTCCACTGAAGTTTCCACTGAAGAGTATGACAAGAGAAACTATGCAAACAACCTTTCCGAGTACAACACTGTTTTAGGCTCTCTCACTTCAAACAGAAGGTTTTGTCTCCGTTTTTTAAAAAATAAAATAAAATATAGGTTAATTAATTCTTCTGAGTATCCCATTTTTTTGAATTTTGCCAAGGTTGAATTTTTGCATGTGGGGTTTCTTTCGTAGGAATTTCTTGCTGAGAGATGTGTTTGAAGATATGATGCTTGATGGGGTGAAACCTTCCCGTGACACTTTCCATTCCCTTGTTGTGGGAACTATGAAAGGAGCTAGGATGCAAGATGCTTTCTTCTTCGTGGAACAAATGAAAACTATGGGTTTGCTTCCTGATGTATGTACAGTCTTTTTATCATTATTCATAACTTTGCTTGAATAGTTTTCCATTTTAGGTGTGATGAGGTGTTGGAGTGGAGCTATTGATATTGAATGTAATACTTGAATTTATATGCTGAGAAAGGGGTGCTTAACAAATTTAGGTTGATCATCACCTGCAGAAACTGATATCATTGCTTGAAATTCAATTTGGTACTACTGACATATAATGGGATCTGAAGTTGAGATATTGGGCTAGTTCTGTTGCTTTCCCCGTGTTTATTAACAAGGGGAAGAGATGAGAATGTGGAATGATTATTATTGAAAGTGTTGTAGTTCGATATCTTTAGTTTGCTGTGTAAACTCTTATTTTCTGGGTCTCTTTTTGTAATAACTTTTAGAATATGGATAATCTTGAGTGATAACAGAAGGTTTGAGGTTCTTTTATTCTTTATAATCCTTTCAAGTTTCCTTGCTATTCAGAAGATACTTTTGTTATTTTTATATACATTTTTGCATGAAAAGGTTGTTGGAAGCTGTCATGTGTGCCCCATAATGATTTTGTATAGTAGTTTGTATCAGCAGATGCCATTAGGCCAGGCCACAAAACATTTTGATGTGTAATTTGTATATCCTCTATGTTGGTCTATGACAGTTGTTTCTTGTTGTAGGTTAATTTGTACAACTTTCTGATTTCGACTTGTGGAAAATGCAAGAACTCTAATAAAGCTATTCAGGTACTTATCACTATTGCTTCTAGTCAAGGATTTGAAGTATTACTATTTTTGTTTATCGCTTCCTTCTCTTTAAATATATGATTTATTTGTTTTTGTATGAAATGGAGATTTTGGAGGAAATGAAACGCATGGAAGTAAAGCCTAATGTACGAACCTACATCTGCTTGCTAAATGCTTGTGCTGCCGATGGACGCATAGACCGAGTGTATGTTGCAATCTACTTCTTGCACTATCTAATACTTTACTATGTTACTTCTTCCCTTAATTCCTGCTCTCTATAATTCCATTGTCTGTTTTTTACAATGCTTTTTTGTTCTCATTCAATGTCCAAGGATTGTTGCTTTATTTTAAACAGTGTGTTATGAAATTCTACTCTTAATGGCCTAACACGTAAAACCTGGTTTTCTACAAGATAAATTGTTTCTTGTCTTTTGTGTAAGGTAGGACTTTTCACTCTTCTAGTTGTCTGTTTCTTAGTACAAATTGTATTTCAGCATCATCAACTCGTCACTTAGATATATTATATTTTTTTGGAATATTTAAATTATATTTATTGAAATGTATTGATCCAGGTATGCAATTGTCCGTGATATGATAGCTGCTGGTCTGGGATTGAACAAGTTCTGCTATGCTGGACTTATAGTTGCACACAAGAATAAGACACCTCTTGTTGATGATTTTTCTGCAAAAGTAGTTATCATACCTATGTTTTTATTTGGAATCATATATGCTGTATTTGTCCAGTGATGTTTAAAACTTTTATTCTGTGGAAAAAGGTTATTGAGTTTGTGGAGAAGTCAAAGACGTGGTCTTCAGTTGAAACCAACAGTGCCAATGCTGAGAATGTGATGATGGGTGTTACAGATGAAGAATTATACAACCTACCAACAGCAGATTATATTCATAGGCGTGGAGGGTTTTTGAATCCACCATTTACAGCATATCACACTGCATTTCATGCTGCTGCAGACCTAAAAAATGTTGAGGTATTAAGTGTCATGTCATGCATGTTAAAGTTCGTATGCTGTTGTTAAATAATTCTTTTTACCATGCTTTTGCTTTATTATTCCAATTCCATTTGTTTGTGTGTGGAATGAAATCATTCGACCATATGACTTCGAGATGTTGGATTTAGTTATCAGCATAAGTCCTGTAGAAATTGGTTGCATGTGATATTTGAATATGGACATAAGTTGGTGTCCAATCCAGATCAGGATCCATTTTCTCGGTTAATATTTTCTTACTGTATATTTCTTTTAAATAATATTTACACCCTTCATTTTCATTGACATACCTAGTTACTACCACCAAATGAAATTCGTATTATGTTATTTTCTGCTAAACAAATGTGCATATTAATCTTCCTTTTTTACGGACCCTTTTAAAAGTTTTATTTTTGTTAAATAGAGATTAGATTTATATAGTTATATGATTTAAGGTAAAGAATAGATTATGTTTTCTCATTGCGACGTTGGACAACCGTTAGTTGAGTTAGAATATTGCCACAAGAAATTTGTCAGCCTTATATTGTTTATAGTTTCATCCTATGAAGGCTTTATGAAGTTGTTTGCATGCACGAATTGTATTTATTTAGATAATGTGTTGTATGACATCAACATTTAAATTTCATTATTACTTTATGTTCTTTAGAGATTTATATTCCTATACTTAAAAAAAGTGGAATTTCTGGATGGCTGTTAAAGGAAGTTTTCTGCCAATTTAGTTAATGATGGGTTTGTATCACATCCGAATATCATATTTGAATTATTGTTTTTTGTGATAGTAACCTGCCCCTACCACCCTCTATTATAAAACTTGGAAAAGGAAATTCCAATGGATTGCAGGTTTGTGTATATTTCAAAACAGGTCATTTTAATGTGTTTGTCAAAACAAGTAGAGTCCACTTTAAAATAAAGGCTTCGGAAATTTTCAATAATTGAATTTGATCACCTTCTTTCTTCACTTTTATATTTTTGCACCATATTTCTGCACTCGTTATGATATGTGGTGCCATCACTTACGTTAGGATTATTGGCAGCAAGAAACCCTGAACCCACACAGATAATGATAGGTTTTCAATAGGAAAACCCAAACAAGCACTCTCCTTACTCTCTCAACAGAAGAACACAGAGAAAAGAAAAGAATAGTTCGGTATTATTCACAGAGAATGTAATATGCAGTCAGGATACAATAGGCTTAACTCTCCTCCACTAGACTAAACCAGTCAATCAAGTAAGTGTCAAAAAGTATCTTAATGAACAAAACAACTTCTATTTATACTAAACATCTCCCCCGTCCACTTAACTGTGTGACAGTTAAGTGCCTACGCACCCCCAACTAACCCATCTAACTAACTCTCTTATTCCTCCTCTCATATACAATCCACCCCTGCTTATCTTTAGGCCTATCAGATAAGCACTTCAACACACACATACACACACAACACACAACACACAGTACTCACCAAAGAACCAAACTGTCTTATTATTCTTGTAACAAAGACTTATGTTCGTAAGAAACCAAGGGAGCAATCCTCCCTTCACACAGGATGTAATATTCCTGTCACTACAACAATATAACCCAAAACTGTCCTCCTAAGACATACCTCCCCCCTATATAACCAACCCTGCACACCTAACAACCAACCGTCTAACCAACTAGCAACCCCCTAACCCTATGTCCTGTTTTTTTATATCCTTTTTCTTAACATAAACTCTCAAGATCCTATTAACTTATGAATTCTTTCTCTCTGTGCACCCGAACTGCTTGTTTGACATTTTTTGTTTTTATTTCCTATTCCAAATTGATTTTATTTTCCAAGTTGCTATTTTCTTTTTCTTTTTTGTTTTAATTTATCTTTTAATATATGCATGTTTGCTCTAATTGTGGCAGTTGACGAACACACTATTGGACATGCTGAACAAGGAGGGAAAACATCCTGATGTCTTTATTATGATGCAAGTAATCAGGTAATCAATTAAGGATCCTCTTTTTTCTAATGCCCCTAATTGAGGGAAAGGAAATCAAATTACAAAAAGAAAATATTGATTCTGAGAAAGTTGTAGAATAGGCATTTCCTCGAGTAGCGAGCTCCTTTCCTTGTTACACTTTCTGGAAAGTACCTACTAGTATGAAAAATGAATGGTATTTTCCATTTGTGCATTTGACCCTTTAAATCAAAGGGAAGTTAGAAGTCCTGGGAATGTGGTTATATATATATGTGGTTAACATTGCTTCTTTAATTCCATTGCTTCTTTTGAAGGATGTCTTTGGTTAGATAAAATGTTTCCATTGCAATATCATTATCATTTAGCTCGCTCAAACCTAATAGTCTTGATGGATATATATCTATATACATATCTGTGTGTGTATATATATATATATATATATATATAGTATTTTATAGGTATACAATTGACTAATTAATTAGTAAACATTTAACATTTTGTGGTGTATCCATTTTCCAATATTCAAAACACTTCTATTGATTTTGTTATAGAAACATGTATTTTCTGCAAGTAGAATATGAATTGTTTGTACAAAGGCATAGATGTAACCGCCAAACTTGTTCAATTTGGTTGATATGCTTGGAGAATATGCTTTCAATTTGAACTTTGTTGAATAATGATTATCTTTTGTTGCATAACCTTTATAAAGATGTTTTTGTTGTACCGAATGTAATAGGCATGTCATAGGCCTTAGCCATTATGTTTGATTTCTCATAGCTTAATCGTCAGTTAGTTTTATATATATAAAGAAATATCATTGGAGTGTATTAACAAACTTTTTTCAACCTAAAATCTTGACCTTGGTATCAAAGTGGGCATATTCCCGCTTTGTTATCCTCCCTTCGACATTGTGCCAATCGTTGAAAATTGTTGTCTTACAGCTGGAAACCCTCAATTTCACCAAAACCTTTTCTTCTAACAACTTTAGGGTTGGTGCACCTTGTTAAGCACGACCTAACACTAGTGGTTTAGCATCCAAGATTTGGCTTATGAGCTCTCACACTAATATCACAATTTGTGCTGTCATGGGTGTGCATCTCACGTGTCGGTTGCTACCATTGGAATGTCACTGTGTCTCTTCCACATGTTTTGTCAAAGCTTCCTAGTCCGTTTCAAGCTTCATCTTCCTCTATGTTGCCCTTTGCTTGGTTGGTTGGCTTGTAAGTGAAGCAAACTAAAGAACAATGTAACTCAACTTTTAGTACCATTCATTCAAATATTTGTGTTCCAAGTTGTGTTACATCTTTTGGTTTAAAGATATTTTGATTACTTTAATTGATGAATATTCATGATGTATTTAGGTATAGTTAATGACATATAGATTTGAGCTTTTACCTATTTCTTTGTCTATCTTCCAATAAGATCAAGAATCACTGTGTGATAACTATTAAAATTTTTAGAAGTGATAACCTAAGAATGTTTTTCCTTTGAACTATGATAGGTTTGGCATTGTTTATAGTAGAAGAAAGAAACAAGGCAATTAGGACAGTTATGTTTTATAATTGTAACAGACACTATAAGTAGTCTGTTTTAGGTGTGTGGGGAGGTTAGGTGGTTGTATCTTAGTTTTGGTGGGAAAAGGTTGTGGAGAGTGAGGCCTCTCAAAGTACCTCAGCTGTAATTGTTGTTATAGTCTATTTCCCTACTACATTGGTAAGGAATAGACCTTCTTGGAATAAAAAGTATCTCTTTTTGCCTAGTTCTAAATACAGTTCTTATCAAACTATCATCTTTCTTATCTTCATGTGACATTCTACATCAGTCCACATGCCTTCGCACACCTCCACAAAATGGAATAGTTGAAAGAGAAAACAAACACTTGGTGGAACGAAGTGAAATAGATTATTCAATGTTCTACTACTATACTTCTCTTGGGCAATGTGTATGTTTAGTTGTTTATGTTGATGACATATTGATCATAAGCAACGATGCTATTAAGTTTTCATAATTGAAAATATACTTGTTCAACCAATTTCAAACCAAAGATCTTGGTTGACTAAAATATTTTCTTGGTATTGAGGAGTCTCAATCAAAGGAAGGCTTTGTGATCTCAAAGAAAATAAGGAACGCAAACACTTAACTACTGGTTATTCATTAGTGGAGATGTTATTTCTTAGAAGAGCAAGAAACAAAGTGGCGTTGCTTGATCGAGTGTATAAGCATAATTCCAAGCAATGGCTTTGCCTAAGTGTGAACTTGTGTGCATCAAAAGACTTCAAAGGTTAAAATTTATGAAGTCCAGCACATGAAGTTATATTATGATAGACAACCAATTGCATTACTTCTAGTCTAGTGTTTCATGAAAGAACTAAACATATTGAGATTGATTATCATTTTATTCAAGAGAAGTTGTTATCCAAGATGATTGGTATTGAATTTATCAATTCTATATTTTGTCTAAATCATTGAGAAGACTTTTAATTCAGTTTATATGTTCCAAGTTTGGTACATAAAATTTATGTTTGAGCTTGAAGGAAAGTGTTCAATAATGACAGTAATTATATGTATATGTGTGTGTGTATATATATATATGTATGTATGTATGTACATATATACATATATATGTGTGTAGAGTGTAACACTATTTTTCAATCCAAAACTTCAACTAACTTTTTTTCTCTAGAAGGGTCCTTTTCTTAATTGTACTGGTATCTGTTCTCCTGATGCATTATTAAAGAAGTCAGTTTATCTCTGTTTACCATTATTATGCAGGTGCTATTGTCATGCAGGAGAAATTGACCTTGCTCTTCAAACTTTTGAGAACCACATAAACGAGGGAAGGGTTATTACTGCAGAACTTTTTGTGGTGAGTTTGGTCAAAATATCTAGGATTTTCAATGCCAAGTATTATTGTAGCTCAAAGCTTATTATTCTTGTTCAAAGGATCTTGAGGATGATGTAAGTAGTATGGATAAACACCCTTCTGGCAGTGGTGTGACTCATACAAGTATGCCTGAACTTAAAAAGTGCCAATTTTCCAGTCATGCATCTGATGCATGGTATATGTAGTTGAAAATTTGTTTCACCCTTCTCTAGTTGAACACTGCTGCGTAATGATTATTTTTAAAACAATTTGCATAAAAGGCATATTGAGCTAACGTGACTGCAGACTCTTGCAGAAGGGGCAATGACTGGGTACACTGAGAAAGGAATGCAAATTGCTCAAGATATTCTGGCACGTCATCTTAGCTTTGCCGTCAACTTTGTCACTGTGATTTATCTGATCTGGTTAAGGATTTAAAATTATTATTTTATAAATGTAGGTAAGGATGAACGAGAGAAATTTTTTTGTGAATACCAGAATGGGAAGTGAGCTCCTGCTTATAGCTGCAGGAGAGAAGGTATTGAAACTTTATCTCGTTACTAGCTTGATACACAGTTTTATTTGTTCTCTGGAATTTATGATATGTATTTTGTTCTTATTTCTAATGGTAGACCGGGGGATATACCACTGCCAACTACATATGGGACATGATGCAAGTTCGGAAAATTAACCCTTTATTTCCTGCAGTAGAAGCATATTACCAAGGCTTAAAAGTGAGTTATTTCCTTCTGTAGACCATCACGTTCTTCTATGTTCTTTGAAATAATTTCTCTTGATAGTTTGTATATTCATCTTAGTGGGAAAAAGCCATGAATCATACAGCAAAGGTTGCAATTTGTCTTATCTAGATTGGGTATATTAATTAGTATGAGCTGTGATCCGCTGTCATTAACAACAGGCCCTTTTGCATTGCCATTCAATCTTTCTTTTGTCACATTGTCAAGAGTTCAACACTCCTCTAGTATTAGTACTGGGAGTGATTCATCATTTTGCATGCAAAGGAGAACACTGAGTTTTCATTTCTATGTTCTCTTAATGATTTCCTATTCAGATATTCCTTGAAATACTGGTATTGCATTTTTTGAAGAAATGAAATACTAAGGATATGAAAAATGTCAGGATATGGAGCTCTTAGTTTTTTATTGAGTTCACTTTTTTTAATTGTTTTCTAATGGTCACACATGTTATAATCAAGCTATATCTTCCCATTGAACGTACCCATGATGCTCACTATTTTGTTTATGGAATTGCAGGATCGAGAGATTCCTGAAGATGATCCAAGACTTCTTATGGTTTCTAAGGCATATAACAGAATGAATACGAGAACCGGGAACAGAGCATCTTAAAGTCATACTACTTAAGTCACCAGAAATATTTGTTTGATTCATGTATGACATGGTACGTAAGTGCCAAGTTTAACTAAACTATTGTATTTTAGGAGATTATGTAGAGCACTTTTTACCATTTTCCAACATCTGATAGATCAAGGTTTTCTGTTTTGAAATAATTATTTCTCTGTAATACACGAGGTACCATTGATGTTAAGTTATTTCAATGTCAATGTCACTGCAGACTCTAAATTTGGCTATAAATTGTAATTTACATTGATAATTGTTTGCTTGAGAAGGAAGAAAATGTCACTCCTTAGTGGGAAATAAGAAAGCTTGAAAACTACACTCTCTGTTAGTTATTATTCAAGCGTACGTTTTTAAGTTTTAGTTTACCAAGATTATGTTTCAACAAACTTTTTCTATAAGGGTAAGGAATTTTAAGTGGCTAATTTAAAAGAAATAGAACTTGTAGAATATAATCAAATAAATTATATTAATTAAAATTGTAGAAATTTAAATTTCACTTATTTTTAAGTTTGTCTTATTTGTTTTTTTTTTTTAATTTGATTTTAGTAGAGATGTTATTAATATTAGGTAAGATTTTTCTGGTTAATATTCAATGACTATTTGATTAATGTTAATTTTTAGTTATTATTAGTAAGGATTTACTCAATTATTATAAGAGAGGCTATCTTGTTATTTTGTTGATTTTTATAGAGATTATCCTTCTTAAATTGACAACAATGTTATGCTTTTTCAAAAGTTCTATCATAATTATTAGTTGAGATAACTTATTAACTATGTTTCTTTTTATCAATGTTATTTAGATGAACTTTTAAGTTGGCATTAACAAAAAAAATACTCAATTAGCAACATTGAAAAAAAAAAAAAACCTGAGATGATGTTTGCATAAACATTTGTGGTAATTTGTGGTAATATGGATTTGAAATCAATCAAGAAAAGGCATCATCTTATCAACCCAAATGATGACATATTGAATGAAAAATATTATCAATGAGTATAATTCATATTGATTTTTTTGAATGATTAATTATTACTTGATATTTAAATAATTTGCATTAGGTGATAATTAAATTTTTATAAAATGAAAAAATTTAAATAAATTTGCATTATATTATGTAAATATTAATGTAATAATAATTTGAAATTAGATCAATCCAAATTCAAATACAATATAAGAGAAAAACAAAACAAAACAAAATAAAACAAAATAATTTTTTAGAAGCTAAATTTAATTTATTATAAGTTAAAACAATCAATTTTATGTGTAAGAACCTAGAAAATAGAGTATTAGAGTAGATAGATGTATTAAAATAATGAGATCGACTATTTTACTTTAAAATAATCTTATAATATAAATAAAATTTTCATAAACGCGTCTCATTACTTTAAGAACACTTTCTCTAAAACAATGTTCTCTTCCATTTCTTTGACTTCTCTCTACATTTTCTCACGTTTGGGCTATCCGTTCGACGATCATGAGCGCCTAGACGATCCTAGCGTCGAGGGCTACAATTCCTACCGATCAATTTCGTGTTTTGAACCAGTAAGTTGTTTCCCTTTTTTTTTCGTACGTTCTTGAACCATGATCATGCGACAAATTTTGATTGCATGTATATAGTAGCTTTTCTCTTCAATTCTTAGCTCAATTTAGGTTCTAAGGTTTGTTTCCTATCATCAATTAGTGAGTTGTAGGTTTTTGTAGAGTTTCCTTGCGACGCAAGCTTCAATTGGGGTTTCTATGAGCTGTGCTAGTTGATTGAGGGAAGTTAGATTACTGCTTTAATTAGTTGGTTGACATATAAGTGTGATGAATTCTATGTTTGTTGAAATGTTTGAACTAAATTTAGGTTTTATGAGTGAATTGTATTATGTGTAATGTGACTACTTAATTTAAATTGATGAACTGTAATGATGTACTGGTTTTGGATGATAATTTACGTGTTATGAGATGTATGGAAGGTTAGAAATAGATTATAAGGTTGATAGGTTGTGAAGAAAGTCTAAATGTCAAGTTTTAAGATAATTTAAGGAAGTGGGTAGTGAAAATGAGAATTAGAGGTTAAATGCTCAATTGGTCTGTTGGAGCAACTTTGGTAAATCAAATGTGACTTGCTTGAGCCCTTAAATTGGTCAAAAATGTGTCAAAAGTGGTAGATTGGATTTTAGGTCTATAAGTTGTGATTTTAGAGGTTTTGAAGTAGGAATTGGTCCATAAACACTTTAGATTGATAATAGAAAGGTTTATAAACATTTGATCAAGTCCAATTAGGTATATAACACAATCTAGAAGAGTTTGAAGTTGGGAAAAATAGTTAGAATTGGAAAATGTTGGTTGAGTTGCATAATTCTACATAATTATGCAAACTCGCTGAGCGAATAGATTCGCACAGCGAGCGGTAAAGGCGAGTTGCTCTCTGTCTGAGCATTCGCACAACGAGAAAGTGTGTTGTGTGAATGGTTGTGGGGGTTGGCTCTCTGTCTTATGCGAATCAGTGTGCTATGCGTCTGGTTGTGGTCTGGGGTCACTGCCAAGTTTATTCGAATAGCGAGGGGGCACACTCTGCAAGTTCTTGGGGGGTCTGGACCACTGTCTAGGCTTTCGCATAGTGAATTGGGGCGTTACACGAGGAGTTGAGGTATGAAACCTCTAGATTCACTATGCGAGATAGTCCAAGTTTTAGTTCACTCTTTTCTTCTTTGTCTTAATTTGATATAAATGAAGTGTTGAGTATATTATGAAGTATGTTTGAGTGTGTCTTACAGTATATAATTGATTATTGCCATGAGTATGTTTCCAAGTAAAGGTATGTGATTTCTAAGTGGGGAAAATAAGTTTCCATGTGGAATCTCTTAATGAGATTCAAGTTTGTTTAGAATGAATGCAGGAGCTCAGTCTTGGGGGTTATCCTAAAACTCCAATGGTCTTTCATTCTCAACTAGAGAGGATTGAACCATGTCGTGAGGAGTAATAGAAGGTCTTAGTCTTGGGGGATTCTAGTATGCCTCAAGGCCCGTAATAGGCTAACCTTGTGAGTTTGGTAGGGTGAAACCCGTTGGCAATGGCTTTGCAAAGCAGTAGAAGCCACCACAAGTGCACAACCCGCCATAGCTCAACCATCATTCTAAGTGCGGACGGTCAAGTATAGGTTATAACATGTTAGGATGTTTGAACTGGTTTATCTTGCTTGATTAATCTTGAGTATGTTATATGTTATGCAATTGTACGAATTCTTTTATATCTAGCTTACCCTTCATTTTGTGATTGTGTTTTGTATGTTTGGTGTCCTTCCTTTGTAATGATCATCCTGTGGGTGTGAGCAGAGGGAGATGAGGTGTCTCTGGAGTAGGCTCTGGATGACGAAGATGCTACAAAACAGTTGGACTTTAGATTAGCTTTAGGTATAGTTTTGCTAGCTCCTTGTATATAAAGTTTTAAATTTTATGGTTACTTTGGATGACTATAAAATTAATGCTTTATTTACTAGTCTATAATTATTCTTTCTTATTATTTATGTGACTAATATAATATGGTTTATGACTATATTTTGGAATGTTACATTAATGGTATCAGAATAGTTCTTTTTTTAGGAAACTTGTAGGTTGTGAGTGCGCCTTGCTTGTGCTTGCGTACTCCTAGATATGTCTAGTGGTTATCCTTGTTTCTTTGAGTTGAACTCATGGCTTTTCTCTCTGTGTAAGCAGAATATGACACCTAGGCCTCCTCCTCCCCCACCCATTAATCTTGATGCACCCGACATGATGAGGATGATGGAAGCAGTGTTAACTGCCATGCAACAGTAGAATGCTGAATTGGTGCAGCAAAACACTGTAGCCTTGCAGCAGTTGGAAGCTGCTAGGGTGTTAGCTGAGACATCTCAGAGGCAATGCATGGACTTGATGGCAAGTGGCAAGGCCACAACGGGTCCTTCTTCTTCTTCATCCATTCATCCTCAAGAGTGAAGCTTGAAGAGCTTATTGCAACACCATCCTACCAAGTTTAATGGCAAATGCAGCCCAGATGAAGCTGATAAGTGGTTTCGAGATATGGAGCGGATCTACAATGCTAAGAGGTGCCTAGAGGAGAATAGGTTGGCTTTCTCATAATACTTGTTATCTGGGGAAGCTAGCCATTGGTGGAGCAGCTTTAGGTCATTTTGGAGAGTAGTGGCACACCAAATTCATGGGAAGCATTCAAGAAGAAGTTTTATGCCGAGTATTTCCCTAATAGTGTGCGGTTTGCCAAAGAAGTGGAGTTCCTTTAGTTGGTGCAAGGAAGTATGTTTGTTTCGGAGTATGCAGATCGCTTTAAGCATCTGATTTGTTTTCATACATTGGCTATGGATTAAGAGTGGTAGTGCAGAAAGTTTAAGAACGGATTGAGAGGTGATATCAAGTTGATTATGGCCGGTTTGTGTATTAAGAATTTTCTGTGCTAGCGGAGAGAGCCAAGGTATTGGAGAAAACCAAGAGGGAAGTGGAGAGCCAGCAGAGCCAACCACTAAGGGTTGGAGGACCAGTGGTGTCTAGGGGCAGCTTCAGTTCCAGGAGAACTCCTTATTCTAGACCTTCCTCTTCTGGGTCTAGGGGTTCTTCGTCTCAGTCTTCGGCGCAACAGAGGCAGTCCAATTTTTCTAGTGTTGTGAGATGTTACTCGTGTGGAGGGCCACATCTTCAGTCAGTTTGCCCTTACATGATGGGATTCAAGAAGCACAACATTTGTAGGAGAGAGGGACATTGTGCCAGGGATTACCCTACAGTCAGGAGAGCAGGTTCACATTCAATTCAGGTTGGGAGATCTATTCAGAGGGGTGGGGGCAGACCACAGGCAGCCGGTAGGGTTTATGCGTTGTCAAGTGGAGAAGCGGCCAGTTCAGGTAACCTCATTATTAGTAGTTGTTTGCTCTTTGGTAACTCGTGTGGTGTTTTGTTTGATTCGGGGGAAACATATTTGTTTGTGTCTGAAGCTTGTGTTGAGAAATTGGGTTTGTGAGTAGGAGAGCTACAGTTTGACCTGGTGGTGTCTACACCGGCAGCTAGTTTGGTTCGGACATCTACGATGTGTTCTTGATGTCCAGTTGAGGTTGAGGGGCGTAGTTCCGAGTGAATCTTATTTGTTTACCTCTGCAAGGGTTAGAGGTGATATAGGGGATGGATTGGTTATCCGCCAATCATATTCTCATTGATTGTGGTAAGAAGAAGCTATTATTTCCTAAGGTTGAGGAGTCAGCATCGTTGTCTTCGGGGCAAGTGTTGCAAGAGTTGACAGAAGGGTTAGTTTGTTCTCTGTTGTTGACTCATATGGAGGTGGAGTCAAGTACTCGAGTCATAGATCACTCGGTGGTAAGTGATTTCTTGGATGTGTTTCTTGAGGAAGTGTCAGGGTTGCCTCCTCAAACAGAGGTTGAGTTCTCTATTGATCTGGTGCCAGGTGCAAGGCCACTATCTTTATGGTGCATAGTTTCAAGTATTCAGTGATCACAAGAGTTTGAAGTATCTCTTTGATCAAAAGGAGTTGAATATGAGGCAGAGGAGGTGGACAGAGTTCTTGAAGGATTATGAGTTTGATCTACTCTACCATCCAGGGAAGGCGAATGTGGTTGCAGATGCGTTGAGTAGGAAGACAGTGCATGTGTCTGCATTGATGGTTAAGGAGTTGGAGTTGGTGGAGAGTTTCAAGGACTTGAGGCTGTAGGTGGAGTTAGAGTCAAATTGTATCAGATGTAGCAGTTTGATAGTGTTGAGTGATCTATTTGGCCGTATCATAGAGAAACAGTTAGCAGACGTCGAGTTGCAGAGATTAGTGGGTTTGATTGGCACAGATCAGGGTAGGGACTTTGCTTTGGGGGCTGATGGCATTCTGAGATTCAGAGGCAGGGTCTGCGTCCCCGGTGATTTGGAGTTTAGGAAATTGATCCTTAAGGAGGGTCATCAGAGTCGTTTTAGCATGCATCCTGACATGACTAAAATGTATCAGGATCTCAAGGAATCATTCTGGTGGTTTGGGATGAAAGGAGATGTAGCACAGATTGTTGCTTCTTGTTTAACCTGTCAGAAAGCTAAGGTGGAGCATTAGAGACCTAGTGGTTTGTTGTAGCAGTTGGAGTAGCAGGAGGTCTTAGTCTTGGGGGCTTCCAGTATGCCTCAAGGCTCGGAATAGACTAACCTTGTAAGTGTGGTAGGGTGAAACCCATTGGCAATGGCTTTGCAAAGCAGTAGAAGCCACCACAAGTGCACAACCCGCCATAGCTCGACAATCATTCTAAGTGTGGACGGTCAAGTATAGGTTATAACATGTTAGGATATTTGAACTGGTTTATCTTGCTTGATTAATCTTGAGTATGTTATATGTTATGCAATTGTATGAATTCTTTTATATCTAGCTTACCCTTCTGTTTGTGATTGTGTTTTGTATGTTTGGTGTTCTTCCTTTGTAATGATCATCCTGTGGGTGTGAGCAGAGGGAGATGAGGTGTCTCTGGAGCTATGGATGGCGAGGATGTTAAAACATAGTTGGACTTTAGATTAGCTTTAGGTATAGTTTTGCTAGCTCCTTGTATATAAAGTTTTAAATTTTATGGTTATTTTAAATGACTGTAAAGTTAATGCTTTATTTACTAGTCTATAAGTGTTCCTTCGTATTATTTCTATGACTACTATAATATGATTTATGGCTATATTTTGGAATGTTACGTTATGTAAATTGATTTTAATTTATTCAGAATTTTTATTTAATTTTTTATTTAAATTTTTAGTTTAAATAATTGTTTTGTTTTCTTTTATAAATTTGTGAATTTTGAATATGGTTCTCAATTTTTTCTTTTCGTTTTTGTCTTTATAAAACTTTTAATTCGGTCTTAATTTGTATTGTTTACTGATTTTGGCCAATATATAAGTTATTCATTGATTGAGGTGTGACTTTCAGTAATAATTTCTTACATTTCTCTTTTACTCAATAATATTTTTTCCAATCCTCAATTTTTGTTTTGATTTAATATTTATAGTTTATTGACAAAAAAAAAATTAGTTATGACCATGTCAATAGTTTGCGTACAATTAACATATGTATTTTTTAAAATGATTTTGTTTGAAGGAAAGAAATGAATCAGTGATTAAAAAATGTTTTTTCCCTTTAATTAGGGTTCACATCTCTTATTTGTTTATTCGATCTTTATTATTCAACGTTTAAATTCAAAGAGAATATGTAAGGATAAACTAAATATTAATTTATTCTCTATTTTGATTAAATTTGTTTACTTTTATAAAAATAATACAAAAAATATTATTCCTATTCTTAAACTGGAATAAACATTTTTATTACCTTCCATGATTTAAAACATTACTATAAACTTTTGGGGCGTTGACTTTGTCAGGGATGGTAAGGACAGCTATGATTACAAATACGGTTTAAAATTATTATTATTATTCCAAATTTAAACATAAGAAAAAAAGTTATATCTAAAAATCAAGCAATCCTATTTAACAATATTATTTAAAACATATTCACTATCTTTAAATATAAGTATTATCATTAAAAAAAATACATTTTGGTATTGAAAAAATTTACTTATAGTTCTCAATATTTGTTTTACGTCGGTAGTTGTCATTTCAATTGCAAGATTCTATGTTATTTTATGGTGAGTCATAGATTCATTATATTGTGTAAGAATGTAAAAATACGTATCTTTTAATCATATTCAATAGTTTCACATTGTTTAGAACATATTTTTTAAGAATAAAATCGTGATTATTTTCCACGTTTCAAGAAGGATGTTATTGTTTCGATCTCAAGTCCGTTGAATGACATCATTACGGTTAATCACTATACATCTGATATATTGTCCACTTTAAAACATGAAACCTTGTCACGATTTTGTTTTTAAAATAGGAACACATTCCTAAGAACTCGATCACACACACTATATATATATATATATATATATATATATATATATATATATATATATATATATATATATATATATATATATATAAACACAAATTTTATAACAATTTATTCATAAAATTGATTTAGTAATATATCCTTGCACCAATTTATTACTTGGAGTATTGAGCTTGTTGTGAGATCAAAGAAAAACATAGTAATGAGGGGATGAAATAGGTTTTGAAACTTAAGTGTTATTGTTGGTAATTAGGTTTAATGTTTAAATTTTGTTTATAATTATAATTGATATGCTAATTATTTTTGTTTTATTAATAAAATGCAACACATGATTGGTACGTTGATAATTGGGTGACTTGGTGAGTGTGTGACATTATTAAACTGATGTATTGGCTTGTTAATGGAAGGATGATTTATGATTGAATGGGTGTAGGTTCAATTCTAGGGAGAAAAGAAATTAAGAGAAACCTTTGTTTTATCTGTATTTTTGCTCAGGGAGAAATTATCTTTTATCTTTATTTAATTGGTGAAGAAATTAAATAAGGGGGATGTAGGAAGTAAAAGTGTGTAAATAAAATAAAATAAAAGTAAAGTAAAGATAGGAGACGTGTGATAAAAGGAGAAGAGAGATTTGGATAGATTTGGTTTTAAAAAGTAATATTATAAGTGAAGAGATATTAGAGATAAAGTTGGGTTGTTTTACAAATATTAAGATATAGAGAAAGTGAAGGGCATTTGTCATTTAGAAACCCTACAAATCATAAATCAAAGAGAGAAAACAAAGGAAGAGAGGAACTGACCGTTTTTGGGAAAAAAGAGAGAAAGCAACAAAAACTCTTAGTGGAAAGGAAGATTGTTGGTGTTTTAGGATTGTAGATAAAGCCCTGGTATTGGCCAAGGTATAGGGAGACTTACCATTATGTGTTTATTGTTGTTTGTTATATGTGTTCTTGAATATCTTGATTTATAATCTTTGTTGATACATGTTTATGTGATTATGATTATCTATTGCTATTGTTGGGCAAGGGTTAAGGATGCATGAGCATAGAGTTTATGTAATACTTGTGTTGGGTTTTCCCTATGAATGTATGTATGTTTTGTTGGGTTCTCCCAACGGAGGGGTTTGATGCTAAGGGAGAACAAATTTATGATGCTTAGGGGTGTCCCATGCAAATGTATGTGAAAGGGTGTGGTAATAATCATATGGATTATATTTGGGTTTCATTGGGCATAACATGTCAACGATTGGATTTGGATGATTTAAGTAATGTATTATATGTGTTTGAGTATGTTTACATGGTGTGTGATGCTTGAATGCATGTATGATTTTTGGAGTATGTTTCCACGTGATTTACGGTTGATGTATGTATGTTTGAATGCTTGAATCATGTCCAGGATGTGTTTCGTTTCTGTAATAATCAATTATCATTAGTGATAATCGATTATCTGCACATCAGTTTTGAGTCTGGTTTCAGGAATAATCGATTATCTTAAGTGATAATCGATTATCCCTTCTTGCGTGATGTTTCTGGGTAATTTTCACTGTGATAATCGATTATCAAAAGTGATAATCGATTATCACAGTGTATTTTTTGTGAAAAATGGCAAATTTGATAAAGAATGAACGTGGACCAAGCCTAAGAAGTAGTGGAACACGTTGGTTCTCAAGGAATGAGAGTAATGGGTATGTTTAGAGTCAGTTTTGATTTGTGATTGTAAGTGGAGCATGGGTGGAAGAGGAATGCACAAGAGTTTGTGATTAATGAGCATGAGGAATGGGAGATTAGTCTACTTGTTGTACCTCGTAAATCCTGGTTCTATCTTATAGGTACTCGCTTTGGCATTGGTTGTTGAAAAGGGGTGATTCTCTTTGGCATTGGTTGTTGAAAAGAGAGTAAAATTCTCTATGGCAAATAGTTGTAGAAAATAAAATGGTATTCGAGTGTTAACTCTTCTTTGATAAGGGGGATAAATGTTTTGCCTTGTGTGATAGGAGAATAAGTCCGAAGCCAGAAGAAGGATGACTCCAGTGTATCTGTATAGGGAAGCTCCTTGTGTTGAGGTAGAGTACAAGAGTGTGATTGAGTCTTATCATGATGGAGTTCATGGTTTGGTGATGCTCATGATGTTGTTCATGATTGGAATAGTTATGATGGTGGTGTAACTATGATGGTAATAATGGTATTTGAGATGCTCCAGGTGATGCTATGTAATACGATGTTACCATATTAATTATAGTAACAAGTTAACATAGGTGCTAAGGAGTGGATAAACCAAGGGTCTAGGTGTGAGATGTTTGTAATGACATCAAGGGTTACAGATCGAGGATTGAGGATCGAGGATCAAGTAATTTATTGTGATTGAATTGTAATGTGATGTTTAGGAATCTTATTGATATTACTACTATGTACGGGGCATTTGATTATTCTTGATACAACTAATATGTTTATATCTTGTTGTTATGATTGTTTTATCGGTAGCTTACCCCATACATGTTTGTGTTTGTGAATGAAATTATCGGCGATGATCGTATAATGTACTATATGTGAATAGATGATATTCCAGATGTTCTAGAGATATGATAGATTGATAAGATGACAGGAGAAAAACTTGAGTTCTTTAAAAAGTTCTTTTGGTATAAACTTTTGAAACAAAATAATTATAATTGTTTTATTTCCTTAATTATTTAATCACATTTTTAATAATATAATTAGACAAAGCTTTTTGAACTATTAAATTTTAAATAAATTATGCATATTGAAAGGTTAAGATTTTTAAAATATATATATATATATTTTTGCACTATAATAAAGTTTTGAAGTTTATGAAATTTTATAAATCCATGAAATCCTAAAATTTAGAAAGTTACACTTGTGACTTAACTTCTCATCTTATAACCAGCACCGATTTTTAGGCAAGCTTCCTATCCTACTCATTTTTTTTAAGGTAAGTTTCCAAAATTAGCATAATTTAGTACGTGTTATTTTAATGATAAAGTGTTTTTTATATATCAATCACTATTTCCTTCCAAGAAACGTGGTCTCATTTTTTAAAAATTCCTTTCTATAAGAATTTTTTATAGTTTAATGATGCACTTTTTGAATTCGTGACTGCAACACCTGAGACTTGTTTTGTTTAACCAATGTTTCAATAAATATGGTCTCATTTTTATTTTTACATTACATAATTTATAAGTTAAAATTAATTTTCAAACGGTCAATTTTAACTTTCTCATTACACACATATCTAGAAGTTAAAATTGACTTCGAAAAACATGCAATATGGAAACAGTTTTAACTTTTAATTATACAAATTGTGTGGAATTCGAAAGTTAAATGACTTTTAAATTCTACCATTCAGAAAAGCTAAAAATAAAAATAAAAGTTGTACATGGGTGCAACAAGTAATTTTATCCTTTTCATATATGAGGGCTAAAAGAAATACAGCCCAGCCCTTTTATTTTGCACGGGCCTCAATCTTAGCCCAAAAAGAGCAGAGACCTTATATTTTAGGGTCTTTCTTCCTGCACCCCCTCAGTCCTATCTAAATGATCTTTCATTAAAAAATAATGAAAACCCTAATATTTCCCCTTGTTTCACACATCAGGGCCGCACCTCACTAGAGATTGTGCACCTCCATTGCCGGAAGGCCGCACCTCCGTTGCCGGAAGCCTGAAACGCCCTGCACCTCCTTTGGTGGAAGCCGCACCGCCTTGCACCTTCATTGGTCGAAGCTCGTGAAGAAGTAAGTGGTGCTTCTTTTTGTTGCATCGTGCGACGCGGCAGAGTGAGGTCAGTAAAACCAAATGTCACCAAAATTCGTGTTTTGTTAATCAGCAAAATTCTAGTGTGAGAAAAATTCGTGTTTTGTTAATCAGCTTGAACGAGAAGAAGAGGAAGAAGGTGTTTCTGCAGACACTAGAAAACAATGAATTCTTCGGAGAAAGAAAAAGAGGTCGCTGAGATTGACACAACAGAAATTACATCCAACGGCGAAAACGCGAAAGTGAAGAAAACAAAGAAGAAGAAGAAAGTTGCGTCGAAGGACGCGGAGAAGCGCGGCGTGTGCTATTTGAGCCGAATCCCTCCTCACATGGACCACGTAAAGCTTCGCCACATTCTCTCTCGGTTCGGTGATATCCAACGAATTTTTCTCTCTCCTCAAGGTCTAACTAAATTTTCGGATTGTTCTTTTTATTTGGAGAAAACTTGATTTTAGTATGTGAAAGAACATGAAATTAAAATCATTGATGATGTTTCGCTGGTTTAGTTTTTAGACTCTCTTTTTCAATTGGTTTTTAACATTTATTGTAAAATTACTACTTTATTTTTTTAGCTTCGTTGTACTTTTTACCGTTTAACCATCATCAGTTCGTGAATTTTACCAGCTAAGCTTCATGCATTTTTCCATTCGCGTTTTGTTGCACATGCGTGAAAATTTAAAATTATGGTGGTAAAAAATTATCAAGAAAAAAACATAGAAGATAAATTTTGCATAATAATAAGAGAGAGATAACATTTTTATGGTTTGGATGCCAGAAAAGCATGGTAACCAAATGTCTAGTTATAAGAAGTTAGTCACAGGAAATCACCTTACATATCGGGGCATTCTAATGAAATTCTAGAAGGTGTATATTATTTATTTATTTTGAATTTTGTTGTGATTGGAGACTGTTATTATTTGATTTTTCAGGTTCTGCTACCCAAGTGCCTTCTAAGCGGTCCCGTGGATCCCGAGACCAAGAATATTCAGAAGGGTATTTATTTATGTTTTATTTTGGAATACGATTGGTATCTGATTGTAGTTGTTCCAATGGTCGCTGACTTTCCTGTTGTTGAGAGTTGAATATGATCATTGGGTTTCTCTCTGCTGTGTAGATGGGTTGAGTTCGGTGATAAAAGGGTTGCTAAGAGGGTTGCCAATATGTTAAATGGTGAACAAATAGGTATGTGTTTGAATCTTGTCACTGTCAGACACCTGCTCCTCTCTCTCTGTTATTCATTCTTAAATGAAAATTGTTATGTTGTCTCTTAACGATTCTAGAATATTAGTATGTCTTAATCCTCATGCTTTGACTATCATACATCTTTATGAAACTTTTTGAAAAATTGATATGGTGTTTATTTGTAGTTGCAGTATTGTATATACATGTAGTGGTTATACCAATTGTTCTTGCTTCTTCAGTCTGTTTGATGAGAATAGTAATGTTGTTTTATAAACCCTAGAATTGGTTTATTCTTTAAGTTCAGTGATGTTTCATAGTGCACTATGCTTACTGTAGCAAGATATTTTTCTTTGACTTGTGTCTGTCTGTATGAATTTGGTTTTCAAAGTTTTTTATTTGTATTCTTTGTCTTCAAGGGGGGAGAAAGAGGTCATCATTCTACTACGACCTTTGGAATATTAAGTACTTAAGTAAGTTCAAGTGGGATGATCTTACCGAAGAACTAGGTGAGCGCTTTATGATCAGTGTCTTGTTTTAGTGTTTAGTGGTAGAGTTTAAGCTGTTTGTGCTGAAACAATGTATATCTTACAGCATTTAAGAAAGCTATTCGGGAGCAAAAGCTGGCTGTAGAACTTTCTGCTGCCAAGAGAGAGAGGGATTTCTATCTATCGAGAGTTGATCAGTCACGTGCTTTGAATGCTATAGAGGAGCGGCTAAAGAAAGTATGCTATTATGTCTACATATTTCAAAGACTTAAAAAGTAAATTTGGTGTACCATGCTATCATTACCTTTGTTTTAAACATTGGTTAAATGCATTTCAGGCATTGAATTACAGTAATTACAGACAAGAAACCTTATTTTGATTAATAGAAATGAATATGGGGGATAGATACTCATACAAATGAATCTTGTGTCAGGAACCAGATTTGAACTGGTGACACGAGGATTTTCAGTCCTCTGCTCTACCAACTGAGCTATCCCGACCATTCTTGAAGCTTAATACTTTGATTTTAAAAGATTTTTTAAATATATGTTAATGAATCTATATCAACTAAGTAAAAAAAAAGTTTGTAAGTTAGTTTCCGTAGTTATAATTATTTTGTATTGTTAATCGTTAATTACGCATATGAAAATTCCTTGCTCAAAAATAAGATATTAATTTAGACATTTCTCATTCAAAAAAATCCCCAACGGGAAATGGACGGTGAATCTATTGATTGACATTTTCTTAATTTTTTGTGGTTGGTACATGTGGATTACCATTTTTTCTGGTATGATAGTAGCTAGTGGAAGATCATTTCCATTAAGGAAATAACATAGTTAGTTTTCTTGTCTGTTGTTTGTTTGAAGTTATCAGCTTTCAAATATCTTGGGGTGGTAGCATTTTTTCGAATACTTAAAAAAGTTCTCTTGGAGCATTTATCAACTTTCACCAGAACAATTAGATTTTCTAACCATAAACCTAGTGAAAGCTTCTTGAGTCATCTACTGTGTTTTATTTTGGCTTTCATATAGCAGTGATGAGTGGCAATTCTGGCAGACCATGAGATAGCATTTTTACTGTTTTCTATTCATCTAACATGATCTGTCTCTAAAATAAATTACAAATAAGGTAATCCTAGACACAATATAATCATGATAAATAGAGTAACTCTAGACACAATATAATCATGATAAATAAGGTAATACTAGACACAATATAATCATGATAAATAGGATAACCCTAGACACAATATAATGATGATAAATAGGGTAAATATTCTAACAATACCCATTTTTGGCTACTGTTTTTGGACCGCCTTTCTGGTTGAGGATTTGAAGTCTGGCCTATATTTGGACCTAATCTAACAATGAGAGTTGCAGATAAGTAAATAAATTTGATTTTGAGAACAGTAAATTAAATCTTGGGTAGCTTTGGAATCTACTGCAATTTTAAATGTTGATTTGTGTTAGGAACAGTGCCTCAAACTATGAAGACCCAAGCCCAAGCCTAACTAATAATTTGTGTTTTTTGCTTTTGAAAAAGGTAGAAGGTATAGAAAGGGGAATTTAGCTGCTAGTTAGTTAGTGGAGTTTGATGTGTATTTCTGTTGTAAGGAATGATGTACTGATGAGGAGGCATCTTTTTGGAGGATCATAATAGGAAAATTGGATAAGAGAGTTTCTCTTGCTTGGGGAGCCTTGACTCTCATCCACTCCCATCTCTTGTTTCCTTTATTTCCCTATGTTTGTCATTCTTTTTGCAACTACCTCACATTAGAGGCTGTTTCAGCTTGACTTGCAATATAAATAGTATACTTCTATGTTTCAAGGAACTCAATTACTGATTTTTAATAAGTTGAGTTCTACACTTTATTGGTTAGACTAAAACTTGGATAATTCCTACTACGTGGTGACATTTGATACTATAGCTACCACGGATTTCTGATCCATTTTTATTTTGTGGTCCATTGCATGTGCTTAACTGTACAACTTGTTTCTATATAAATTACCGAAGCTCCTTAAAATTAGACTCGCATGATGAGTAGCTAAGATTGTCTTCTCTGATGGAAGACCATTTTTTTTCTGGATTATGATACTCTTTACTTAAAGCCTCAAAGATTCTTCAACTATCATTTTCCTGCCTTAAATAATTTGCTTCACAAATATGGCAATCAGAAAGTTATTTCAAAGACACGTTCAGCTATTTCTTTTCATTTGTATTTTCTTTTTCAAATTTCAACGAGTAATGTCTATATTGAAGAATCAGTTCACACTGACATAATTACATTTTGCTTGCACAGAAGCAGAAGATTGAACAAGACTCAGGAGTGGCAAAAGTGATTCGCCATTTCCCTCAAACAAAGCCTATAGCTGCTGATGCAAAGAAAAGTAAACCTGAGCTCTCAGACGATGTATTGGATGCTGTAAGTAACAATTTCATTATTGGTTAGAGATAATAGTTCTTGGTTTAAATTTGTTTTTAAAGTATTTTGGTCCGTGTAAAATCTTTTGTTATCTGCTCATGACTTGAAGAGAAGTTGAGTGGACCATAAATGATATAATGTTTTCATATAATATTTCTGAAAAGAATCGAAATTCCTTAAAATAAATATTATTTATTTTTTAAGATGAATGGTAAAGAGCCAAAATAGTAATTTCAATTTTTGAGGAATGAAAACTAATATAAAAACAAAAACTTAAATTTACTCATTTTGAGACCAGAGTAGTTATTTCAAATGTTATATAAATTTTAAATGACTGGAAATAGTTATTTCAAATTTACCGGAGTGAAAAATTAAAACCAAAAAACTGTAGGAGCTAAATGTTAATTGTTTTACTGGTGTTTAATTTTGTGCTTTTCATTGCCCTCTCTTTCCTCTCTTGAAAATGTGTGGTAACTTAATATATGACGTTGCTAGTTTTTAATTTGAAGGGTTTCCATTTTGTTCCTTGCAGGTATTTGGTGGCTCGTAATCTATGATCTATGTATCGATAGCTTCAACATCAGGATCCAACAGGTTCATTGTAATTTTCTTCGTGCTAGGCTCAAATTGGTGATGTTTTAATTTCTATGTATTTATTAATTTTTAGTGAATTTTCTAGAAAATGCCTTTTTTTTGTTGATATAGGTTTTCAAAATGAGAATTAATGCAATCCGTGTATACGTAAAACATTTTAGAAGGTTAATGGTGCCTAAAGGAGAGGCTTGAAGACCAAGCTATGTCATGTCCCAAGGAGTCTCCTTTTTAGATCACCTATTTTTAGAAGCATTTTTTTTTTATGTAATTGCTTCTTAGTCCTTAGCTTTGTGTTTTTTTCTAAACTTGTAGAATGGTTGAATATTTTAAGTGAAATTATCATATATTTGACCATTTGTTATAGTGTTCTCCTTTAAGAGTGTGTCCTCTCTAATCTTATCTTGAGTTTAGAGTTGAAGTGGCAACATCCTCATTTATATTGGGTTGGTGAGCCATAGTGGCCCTCTCAAGTGGCATCTTTCACTTTGATTCTCTTTTCCTTTAAAGTCTTTCATTTTTTAGTTCATTTTTTCTTCTCTTTTGATTTCATATATCATGTTTACTATTTGGCATACATCTGCCATTTGTGTTCTTGTTTTTATTTTAACTTAATTAAATTCTTCTTTTTTTAAATATTTGAAGTGAACCTTCTAGATAACCTTGATTATTTTAATGTTCAATATAAATAACTTTGATTATTTTAATGTTCAGTAAGAATTTTTCTTTAGCTTGCTTAATCATTATGACATCATATATATTTAAAATGAAAATGGGTTTTTATCAACAGATGATCCTAGAAAAATAATTTTTAAAAAGATATTGTATTTTAAAATAACAAAACTCTTTTTAAAATTTCTATTTATAGTTTTTAATATTAAAATAACCAAATTTGATTATTTTAAAAATGTATCAATTTTAAAATATCATTTTATAGGTCTTTCTATATAGTTATTGTTATTTTTTTTTCTTAACCACCATACCACTATACATATTTAAAATGAAAATGAGTTTTTATTGGTTAGATTTTAGAAAAATATTATGTTTTAAAATAATAAAATTAATTTATAAAAATTTTATTTATAGTGTTTTAATATTAAAATAATTGAATTTTATTATTTTAAATATTTTATTAATTTAAAATATCATTTTATAGATGCTTACAGAACTATAATTATTGTTGCTTTTTTCTTAATCATCATGATACTATATATATTTAAAATGAAAATGGGTTTTCATCAACAAATAATTCTAGAAAAATAGTTTCTGTATTTTAAAATAATAAAATTTATTTATAAAATTTTTATTTATTGTGTTTTAATATTAAAATAATTAATTTTTATTATTTGAAAGATGCTATTAATTTTAAACTATTATTTTATAATTTTTTTACATAATTACAACTATTATTGCTATTTTAGTTTTTTACTTTAAAATTCGTATATAAAATATATGTAATTTGCCAAAATTAACTCAGATCAATTCATCTCTTATGCTTTCTTTTACTTTTATGCATAGTTTGATGTTTATTTTATTTCTATTATGAGTATATTACGTATTTATGATTAATTGTTTAATTAACTAATTAATACGATTAATTGTTAGTTGTAAGTTTACTATTTACTCTTACTACAAAATAAAAGGTTTCTAATTTATTATTTTCATTTGCTAGATCTGATCTAATATTAACACATTATAAAATTGTTGTTTTCATTAATAATAAATTATAACTTTTGATTTTAGGTTTTTTTTTCCTTAGTTTTATGGAAACCGAAAACTTGAATCTAATTATTTTTAGCCAAATAAAATTGCACAATAAAATTGACCAAATCTGTTTTAATAACATTCTAAATTTTCTCCATTTGTTTTGGAGTTTAATTTTATTGGAAATTTATAATTTTGCTCGGCTTTGAGGGTACATGTTGTTTAAGCATTTTCTATTTTTATTTTTATTTGTAGTCACATGTTTTCTGTTATTTTTATTTTGTATTTATGATTAATTAATTAATACTATTACTTTTTTGTTGTAAGTTTATTATTTACTTTTATTGCAAAATTAAAAGTTTCTTCCAGTTTCATTTACACGTTTGTTTTAATATTAATATTAAACCAACTAATTTTATAGATTTATTTCATAATTTATTACAACAAATTTATTAGTTTTTAATTACTAATTAACTACAAATATTAGCACGTTATGAAATTATTATTTTCATTAAAAATAAATTTTAATTTCTGATTTAGTTGCTTTTATTGGAAACAAAAAACTTGAATGTAATTTATTATTTTATCAACCAAATAAAATTTGACAATAAAAATTGACCAATCATTTCTTAACAGAGTTTGTATTTCAAATTAAAAATATAAAATGAAATCTTGTTAATGGATTTGTTTAATATTTCTAAACAGTTTTGTACCGAATGGGCCGGACGGACCCGAAGATGTACCAGACGGACCCAAGGACACTCAATCAGCATGGTTAGGAGCTAGGGTTTACAGAGGATTTCTTCTTCTCTAATGATGACGAAGCCTGCACATCCCAGCCGTTCAGGAACGGATAATCACGAACGTCATGCCAAACAGGACAGACGGCTTTCCAGCGAATGTTAAAGGGCTTTCACGAAGATCTGCATTATCTCATAAGGTCGCGGCATCACCGGCGGACCGAAAGGTGAAACAAACATCAACAGGCGAAAACCGGCCGCTCTGCGGCGAGGGATGGCTGGACGAACCCAATCTTGACGAAAGAAAGTATTAAATTGAGATTAAGGTAAAACACGATTAGGGAAGATGGGCCACTGATTGGGCCGTGATTAAAGGATAGCTAATCACAGGCCCATTATGAGTGCTATAAATACAAGTCACATATGAAAGGTAATTGGTTACATTGAATGCTCACTTACTTCAGAGCAGGTACCCGGCTGAACAGAACCATATTTCTAACGCATTTAAGATGAAAATAAATTCTACCAATCAAATGCACAAATATTTGTTTGTTCTTAACAATATAAAATATATTAGAACAAATAGTAATATAATAATACAATAACATAAAATAATAATAAAATTTAAAATATAATATAAAGAAATACATAAATAATAAATAATGACATCTTTAATAAATTAAAAATAAACTAAATAATAAAATATTGAAAAAAATACCTTATTTAAAATTAAAAAGAATTGATTTCAATAACATAGAAATAAAGGTATTATTAAAAAGTGAAAATTATAAAATGTTTAAACTTTTAAAATATATGATAAAAGTTTAAATTAGAAATATGAAAATGAAAAAACTGATAAAGTATAATAACAAATGTGAATTTGAAATTCAAAATCCAAAAAACTTTGAAAATTTTTACATTTAAGATGGAAATAAAATATAAAAATTAAAGAGTTCAAAAGATTTTATAATTCAGAACAATATAATAATATATTATAATACATAATAATATTTAGTAATATAATTTATAACTATATATAAAAAATGATACACTTTTTTCTTGTTTGTTTTTCAGTTTTTTCAATTTTAATTATTACTTTTAAAATTAAATAATTATTTATAATAAAAATAATATTTTTCAGTTTAACATTTTAGTAACTATTTTTTTAATTCAAATAATTAATCAAAAGGAATTTTAGTAATATGTATAAGTCAAATATAATATAAAGATCTTGAAGAATTTTAAAGAGACTTAAAGGCATAATTGAAAATGTATTGGCTAAAGTTTAGTTAAAAATTAGAGAAAGGAAAACAATAAAGTTTGATGTACTGATAATGGAAGAAAAAATATTACATTTCACCCAAAAAGAAGGAAAAATTAGTTATTAATAAGAAAAAGAGAAACTTGCACTTAAAAATTATAAATCATAAAATTATCAACATTATTTATTTTAAAAGTTTATAAAAATTATTATTTCTACTAATTTAATTAAATAAGAAAAAATATTAAAACTTTTATGTGAATTATATCAATAAAATAATTAATCTCACAACTCAAATCTTATACTATATAAATAAAGAAATATTAGTCTATTAAGAAGTCGACTAATGTTGATACAAAGATTTGCACAAAATTATTCTTCTTTAGAAATTAGAGATAATGATCAAGTGTCAAGGATAGAATTTGCAAAAAAAGTGTTTGTTTGACTTTTACTCCCAGTATAATAAGACATTATGATAAACTACTTATTAGTATAAGAAGTGACATTTATAGATAAACTTTGGAAAGATTTTTCTCTTCAAATAGGAGTAAGATAGTATAGACATTTATATGTTAGCAAGAGATGAGAAAAATAGGATTTGGACATTTAAGTTTAAATATTGGTATTAATAAATAGTAGAAAAATGATTAAGAATGTCACACATACGATATCAGCATAGAAGAAAAGGTATTGAAATTATTTTTTATCAAAAAATACTAAAGAAACCCATGCATCCAATATATACTTTATGATAATAAATGCCATGCTTTAAATAGATATGAGAAAAAAAGTGAAAGTAATATGATGAAATGTTAAATTTATGTTATTACATGAGATAGGAGACAAAATGATTGTTTACTAGGAGATATAGTTGTGACATTAACTTAAAATTATATATAAAAAAATATTATATATTATATGATTTTTACTTTTGTGAAGAGAGAAAGGTAAAATGTACATGAAAAGTAGTACAAAAATCTTATGAGTGTTCCATACTTAATAATTTTAGTCAAATATTTAAGTTTACATGCTAGCACAACACTAATGCACATTCTATATTGTAAATATGTAAAAACCACAAGTCGTCTTTTTCTTCTTTTATTCTTTCTTTTTAATAGCATACACAGAGAAATTCATATGCAATAAAAATCAATCACATCTCTAGGACACCCCATTCATCTGTTTCATATATAGACATTCTTTAAAGATTGATAAATTCATGCATGTTTAACATTGAATGGAACATTGGGTAGTACCTACTAAAAAACTACAACAAGTAAATATTGTAGCAGATAAACAACAAAACTATAAGAAACTGGCATTTTGAACACAACAGCCAATCATTAAACATTTAGTAGATCTGAAAACTATGCAGTCAAATCTGTTCCAAGAACACCTTTGAGATTAGATCTATACAGGAAGTTGCAGTGTACTCCAAAAGTTCCATGTCAAGTCTAAGAGTATACACTCAGTTGAGACAGGGAGGCAGAAATAGATGCAAAAAAGGATTAGATTGAGATTTGGTTTCCCTTCGATCAGCTACAACACCCACCTCTTGCAGAAACAGTTCCATCTCTGCCTCCTGATTGACCTTGGGGACGTCCATAGCCAACTTTTATACCAGATGACTGCAACAATAGATTCATTCGTGATCTAGCCAAAAGGGGCAGCTAAGGATGCATGGAAAGTTCCATTTTATGTTATATGTTGTTTATTACAAGAAAGAAGAAAACAGCAACAATGCTTCATTTTTATTTTTAACTCATTTTGGTGAAACCAACCATCATCAGAGCAACCTAAATCTCAGATGTTACAGTGATAATTACCAAATGAAATGAAAATGTCAAAGTTCTTATACCCTATTATGACAATAAAATGATGAAAACATCCATTCTTAAGAAACCATCCACCACTTTTTGCACGGAACATAATAGATATTTACCTCATTCGACACATCAAAGACACCTTCCTGAATATTCTGAAGAATCTTTGCAGCAGTCCTTATAAAAGCCTGCAGAATGAGCAGTAAGTGACTTTCCATGGTAATAAATTTCACAATATTCTTGAGGTTGCAAAGCATAGTGCTATATCTTGGTTGATGTTGATTGAGATGTATCACCTCTTCCACATTTTGAGCAGTCCGAGCAGAAGCCTCTAAAAACAGAAGTCCATTTTCCTTTGCAAACTGCTCCCCCTCCTCTTTGCTCACTGCTCTTCGATGAGACAGGTCACACTTGTTCCCTACGAGCATGATGCTCATGTTAGGATTGGCATGCTGCCGGGCATCTTCCAGCCAACTTGCTAAATGATTAAATGTGTCTCTCCTGATCAACACAAAGAGTCTTTTGGATTTCAGTTGAAGGCACTTTGAAAAAAGAACAAACCTCAGACTCAACCCCCACCACCCACCACGAAATACGAGAAAGAAAAAATGTAAAGGGGAAAAGAAAAGAATCATTGGGCATTATACTTATTTGTTTATATGAAACAAAAAGTGTACATTGTTTGGGAGCCACAATGGAAGCAATAAGGGATACATACCAGCACTTCACATGTGGTTCAAACATTAAACTTTATTAATAAAATAAGACACAAATGTTTACTTCCAAAGAATTGAAACCATCAGTGACAAAAGAGAAGGTAACAGTATAGCTACAGTTAGCCACCAAAACTTCAAAAGTTTAATCATAACTGCACAACACAGGTGGTATGTTGTTCAACATAATTCTAAAGAAACGCACACCATGAACTCTATGTCAAATTGTAAATAGCACCACCCACCTTGTAATGTCATAAACTAGAAGTGCTCCGGCTGCTCCTCTATAGTAAGATCTTGTGATGGATCTAAAAGACTCTTGCCCAGCCTACAGTAAAACAACAAGTTCTGCATAAGTACCTAAATATTGTTCAAAGCAGCATCCTTGTTTAGACATGACAAAATATATGAAAAAAGAATTCCATCTTCAACACTACTAGGACTTTTTAATCTTATTAAGATCCTACCGATACACCATGTTATGGATCAAAGGAAGTAATGAAACCATTCATTACGACAACAATTTGGTCTCACCATGCAATGCCAATCACTGTAATTCAAGGCTTAGCCTTACAAAACAAACTAAATCACAGACAAGTGGGTCAATTTTAGATACTAAATTGGCCTCGATCAGACATAATTTTAGTAATCAGTCATTGCAAGGTTCAATAACTACGAACTTCAAGGACTACGTTATATGAATCAATGAAAAACAGAAAGAAATTAAGTAGAACCACAGATAAAGAACATTAAGCAACCTGAGACATAAATAATAGATTGTGTGTTGGATATATCTGCATGAACAAGTTCAACTAGAGATTTGCAATCCTAAAACGGTTTATAATCATTCTTCATTCCGATTTCTCTGTCACAATCACAAATCCAGTACCCTTTTACTGTATACATACATACCCCTTATTCCTAACCATGTCCCTGCACTCCTATTTACCATGATACAATCAAGACAGAGAATAAAAGAATACATTAAAAAAGTTAACAGACTTATTTTGTTTGGGCTTGCGTTTCCAAAATTGATTCTGTAACACCAATAATGATTAAAATTGATTTTGAAATTACGAGATTTATGTTTGAGCTATATACTTTCTAAAAAACTATGCAAAACTCGCAACAAAATTTTCTATGCAACCCAAAAGTTACTTAATGTGCCTTTGGTTTCACCTTGAACTTTCAAGAATGACATAGAACTGATAAACTTTGGCATGTTCAGTTCTAAGTTTTATAGGTCCAAAATTTATTGAGTTTAAGCAACTTTAAGTAGCTTTCGCATCAGAATAAAAACTGTATATTATTTTACTTCTAGCTTGCTTTTATGATAAAAATATCTGAACAATATCGCATCACTTAAAAACTAATTCTAAAAGAAGAAAAAAAAAACAATTCCATCCAAAATCAAACTTAAAACACGCGTAAACTTGTTTCAACTCAGTCAATTCTAAACCCAGAACCAATTTCTTAAAGTTTCACCTAAATTCTAGGTAGCCAGCATTTGAAGATAATGTTGGATGATCCAGCATGAAATGAAACCATACACGCCAAAAAAAACAAACAATCAAACAAATTAAACAGTGATCACAACTATTTTACTTAGTGTTCTAGCACATACACATACGCATGATCAATTCTCACCTAATTTGAAATACCTACCTAACAAATAGTAATTAAAAAAAACACAATTAAGGAACAGATTTTTACTTAAAAAAAGTAAAATAGAGAAAGAGATAGAAAGGGAGAGTAGGTGAACTGACAGTATCCCATATCTGAAGCTTGATGGGTCGAGAATCGATTGTGACCATGCGAGCGCCAAACTCAACACCAATGGTGAGATCATGAACAGGTTGGAACCTCTTATCAGTGAATTGGAGGAGCAGACACGATTTCCCTACACCTGCACGACACCGGAGAAAAACCCAAACTTGAAGTGAGATTCGGAGACCCAATTGCGAGAAGAAAAAGAAAGAGGGCACAGAAGAACCTAACCTGTGTCGCCGATGATGATGTACTTGAATAGGTAGTCGTACGACATCGCTGAACCTCTGACGCGACGCCGTTTGGAAAAAGCAAAACAGAGAAAAGAACAAAATAGGATGGTTTTAGTGTGGGTTGGAGAATAAGACGAAGAAGGAAGGAAGAGAGTGATGCAGAGTGAGAATGGTGGGTTTAAATCCCAACCAAAGCAAGACGTATTTCTATCACTTAGTTTCTTTAATGCGTCTTCAAGATCATTTAATATTTCTTTTCTTTTAATTTAGATTTTTAGAATTTGTTTTCGGAGATGTTTATGTCTTTTAGTGAGAATTTCGTATTTTCTTATTTTATGTATATTTTTAGTATTTGTTTTGTTACTTGTTTGTGAGAATTTTGGGAGTATGGCTTTTCTATTGAGTTTTTTATATTGTTTTTTTGTTGTTAAATTTTTTAAAATATTTTATATTAGTATGTTATAACAGTTTTTTAATATATTTTAAAATATTAAATTTAATTTTTATCAAAATATTTTTAGAATATAATAAAAGAATAATAAAAAAATTCAAAACAATGTAAATTCAATTATTTTTTAATTCCTATGACTTATTAATACGATTAAATATATTTTTTAATTATAATGCAAAATTATAATTCATTAATGCTCAAAATTATGATTTAATTTCTTTATTTTAAAAGACAATGAATTTAGTCTTTTTTTTTTTAATGATATCAAATTTTGTTACAGGTAACAAAAGATATTTCTATTATTGACAAGTATATTTTTATATGTTTGTCATGGGTTGAGTTTTATTTTTTTACTGAAATTAAATACTAATACCAAACGTTTTAATGATATCATAAAGTTTTTACTAGTTAAATAAAAAGTTTTTACTAAAATTGAAAGAGACTTTTTAAAATTCAAAATTAGTGTTTGACATTGTACCGTAGATAATTATATAAAGCTAAATATATCCTACAAAGACTTCAACAAACATTATAAATCTTCAATTTTAGGGGTATTTATCCTTTTTAACAATACTTGTCTTTTCCTAATCAGACAAAGGTTTGTGTTTATAGAAAAAATTTCAACTTTTAAGTTAGTCAAGTGTGTCAAAAGGTAATTAATATTGTAATAAATGAATATAATTAATTTACTTCATATTTTGTGGTATTTATACTATGTTTATAGATTTTTTTACCTATATGAGTCTGGTCCATGTGCCTAATTAGCTTGATTAGTTTTTGGTTAATTCATTTACTTAATTGTGTTTTAATTGTTAAGACGTCTAAAAAAGAGAATGGATCCTCTTAAGCATATCTGATTTTGAAGTTTAAGAAAGAATATTAAACATTAAATGAAATAGTCTTGGGTAATAAAATATCTAAAAATATAAAAGAGCATAGACACAAAGAAAAAAAAACAAAATTACATTCTCTTATGATTATAAAAGAAAAACCGTCTAAACACTAGAAAATGAACATCACATCAGGCACAAACCATCTAGTCACCCACTTAGGTGAAAAAGATGTTAAAAAGAAAAACGTTTAAAGATTAAAAGCATTTATGCATCAAGCCAAATCAGAGTAAAAATCAAGGTTACACCTAAAGCTACATAAGGTGTTAAACAATAGAAGAGATAAGTTGAAATAACATAGAAGCATAGAAGAAGTCTAGACACAGAATGTCTAAAAATATACAATCACAAAGTAATGAACATAAGAAGTGTTTAATTAAAACTAACGAAACATTCAGTTCAAAAATCGATTAAAGTAACACATGTCTTACAACGTGTATTGTTCAAAGAAAATATGCATAAAATAAAAGAATACATCTTTAGTCTAAATGACAAACACTTCATTCCTACTTAGAGACATAATACAAAACGAATAATGTTAATTTCCTTTACTTATGGGGTCAAATTCAAATCTACCACTTGTTTTCTGTTTTTGATTGGTTTAAGGTTCCTAATAAGTCAAAAATGACTTATCTAAGTTGTCTAAACTGGCTAGGATTATCTGTAACCCCTAATTCTAATTTTGACTACTCTAGTTCCTCTAAAATAGCCTAAAACACCATAATTCACTTAACTTTCTATTTAGGATTATATCTAACAGGATTCACTTAATTCCCATCACCTCAATTCAACATTTTCATCAAACACATACCACTTATGATCACAAGTTACAGAATCACAACTGAGAAATTAAACCACACATGATCACATACACATAATCACCCAACTTCAATTCAAATAAAATTAACATATATTCATACAACTCATTCATGCATCATTTCACATCATCTACCAAAACCTAATTCATGCATATACTAATTCCACACACAACAGAACAAAACCTAGCTTCCCTTACCTCTAACTAAATTAGTCTGCTTCACAGGATGCTCCATCTAGCCTCCTTTGCACCGTGAGAAAACTTAAAATACCTACAAATCATCAATTGATGATAGAGAGCAGTTTCTTAGAACATGCATTGGGTTAAGAATTGGGGAAAAATACGTATAAGCTACATGCAACTAGTTCCATTGCATGATCACAGCTCCAAAATATACTGAGAAAAGGAAGAGTACCTACCGGTTGAAGAAATGAGAAGTTGATCGGTGAAAACAAGGTCCATCTTGTTGTGCTTGCTAGAGCACCACCTGATCAGAAGTTCACTGGCTCAGTGAAGAAAGAAATTTGGGGAGAGAACAGAGGAGAGAAAGGATGTTACTGTGAAGGTGGATAAAGTGTTCTCAGAACTGGAGGAACATTTGAACAGAAGTGCTTTTATACTCTTTAACCATTTTCTAAAATTCTTAAATGTTCAACTCCAATTACTTGCTGCCACATATCCACTTATAAACCAATTATTTTCCAGTCTTTACATACGAATCAATACTATAAGAAGAAAGAAAGTTTACTAAAACAAGATCAAGATGTTTAGCATCTTCACATGGTTTAAGGACTAATAAATAATACTATGAGCAAAATAGATGATTAACAAGTATTATCTTTGTAAAACTCACATCACTAAATAAAAAGGCCTTCTATGCAAAAGAAGCCTTAGTAAACACATCAATACACAAGTAGACACACTACTAAACGATTTCACTACTAAATGCATCAACATGCTATATGAGAGTCTTGTTAAATGCACTTGTGCTATACTTTGCTAAACAAGCTCTCATTATGATTTATAAAATGATGTTTTTGGTAAATGTGTTAAAAGGCACAAAGATTGTTCCAAAACATGATGAATGATATCTTCTAAACGCACTTTTGAATCAAACAAGTATTTACTAAACAATGCACTATTAGGGAAAGCCTTTCATAGGCTAAACAATAACCTATGCTAAACGAAGTTTTCATCCAACGAGAAATCTCTCATGAACTGCTAGGTATCTTTTCTAGAATGCTTAAACGATTAAATGTTGTTTCAGCAATGAAAAATTTGAAATGTTTATAGTTGTTCGGAACACACATTAAATTCCATTAAATGCATAACGTCTCAAAACACAAAAGTGAAAGGAGAAAGGACATATTTGCTTGTTACATATCTACTCTACTCTATGCAAATTACCTAAGTCAAGCATTCACTTGCTTTATCAAATACAAGTCAGAAATGGACGTTAAAGATAAAGAAGACATTCAAAGAATGATCTTCTCATCAAAAGAAGCCATGCCAAAGATATCGTACAATCTACTTTTTTTAAGTACTGAAAAAGTAAGTCTGCTCTGACAAGTAGACCCCAACCCTTGACAATCACTTATGATAAAGGCTACGAAGAGCTGAAAATCAAAGACAAACATCATGTAACGACTAAATTTTGAAAAGGCTTATAAACAGAAGATCTCTAAATGAGAAGAGTGAGAGGATGGGCACATAAGGAACATAAAGAAAAATCATCATCATGGGAAGATCAAGAATACTCTCAGAGTTGTTTAGAGTAAAAAACTTACATGTGAAACAAGAGAGAAAATTTCAAAAGTCTATTAGATTGAATTGTATTATAAGCAAATCTCCTTTGTTAGAGAAATCATCTAATGACTTGTAAGTGATCTGATTGATTGCAGATTCTGAAGAGAATTCAAACACTTAATGCTTAACTCGGTCGGGTTAAACGACATTTAGATGGTTTGTCTAGTGAAAACCAGGAGTGGGTCAAACTCAAGTAGACAGTGTATCGGAAAGATACCAGAAGTGTCTAGGGATACCAGAAGTTGTGAAGAATACTACACAACCAGGAGTGGGTAAAACTCGGTTATAGTTAGAATAATGTGGGTTACTTAGTTGACTAAGAAAACAAGGAGTGGGTCAAACTCAATTAGACAGTGTATTGGGAAGGTACCGAGAATGTCTAAGGATACCAAGAGTGGTGAATAATACTACACAACCAGGAGTAGGTGAAACTTGATTATGATTATAGTAACGAGGGTGACTTGGTTGACTAAGAAAACCAGGAGTGGATAAAACTTAACTAAACAGTGTATCGGGAAGATAATCGGAGTGTCTAGGGATACAAGGAGTGGTGAAGAATATTGCACAACTAGGAGTTGTTGAAAATCGATTATAGTCATAGTAACAGGGTTATTGAGTTGACTAGGACAACCAAGAGGTAAAACTCAACTAGACAGTGTATCATGACGATACCAGGAGTGTCTAGGGATATCAAGAGTGATAAAGAATATTGCATAACCAGGAGTGGGTAATACTAAGCTCTAGTCACGATAATAGAGGTTATTAGGTTTTACTATTGTAACCAGGAGTGGTGTGAATACTCAAATGCACTTAATTGAAAATTTAGTGGAACCCTCTAAGATATCTTAAAGAGAACTGGACGTAGCTTAGTTGAGTAAATCAATATAAAATGTGTGTGCTTAGTGCCTTAGCTCTATAAGAATCCTATCTACAAACGTAGGATATATTTGCAAAGCAAATATAGTTAACAAACATGTTTATCATCAAATGCACCTTCCTTTAAGAGTTACCTCTCTTATACACTACAGTAGAATAGTTAAACGGTCAAGCGATAAACACTTTTATCATAACAACGTTTTACAAGTCAAGGGCTTAATAACTCATTAGGATCATCCAATCCCTAATAAAGGTTGTCAAGTATCAACGTCGAAAAAGTGTTCCAGAAACACTATTCAACTCATATTTATAGTGTTTCTCATTACTTCATTAATTACCACCTTATGTAGGCTTTCCATATGTTAACTCTTCCTAGGCGACATGTAGCAGACCATACCATACTATGGGTTATGGTCAGACCCTGAGGGCTGATTACTCTCGAATGTAAGTGGTTGATATGTTCTCATATATCTTTTGTCCTTGGCGATGCATACATGGTCATGCCGCTTTCTCGCATGGTTCATACCATAAGGTTTAAGGATATCTTAAGCATGTGCCAAGATGTCCTTGAACATAAATGGTACGATAACTCTCTGGCTCGATATGTATAATAGCCCTCTAGCCTTGAGAAGCGTAGTGACAAAGAAATTGTAATGATAAAGAGTCAAATATAATTAGACATGGAAATGTAGGGTTATCAGGTTGCATATGAAACAAGACAATGTTGGGAAGTGAAGAGTCGTGATGCTTAGCCCTTAGATTATGGAGAGATCTTATGGTTGAGGAGAAGGGGTTAGAAGGTGAAAGGTTGTGAAGTTTTGCTATGAATAGGAGTCTCATTTGCCTTAGTTGAATACCAAATTTTCGAGAATTTGCTTTATTGTCGATATTTTGTGGAAGAATTTCATCACTCGAGAGTTGACTATTTAATAACATGTATGTCACATAAAGGGTCTAATATGGTTCCAAGGAGGAGACGAATAATGATAATAGTCGGACTTCGATGTCCTTCGTTGCATCATTATCCAAGGCTTTAGGGTTGGAAATTAAGGTGATTACTAAGAATACGAAGGATCTTTTTTAGGAGCACATCGAGTCCAAACTACCTCGGGAGGGGGGGGGGGTTACAAGTGTGTAGATCCCTTGGTAAGGAGTCATTTTTCAAAATTTAGTTGGTTAAGAATATTGAACTCTTGGTTGAATAATATATATATGATTGAGAGTGGGGTGACAAAGAATATAGTGTCTTTTAGGAGGGTAAGTGCCATAGAAAAAGTTTGTCATGACCAAAAAGGGTATGCAGAGGAATTTTTTTACAACTTCACGTTCAATTACCTTTCGATGAGTTCACAATGGGTGTTCTTCGTATTTTAAATGTTGCGCCAACACAACTTAATCCAAACAGTTAGGGTTGCCTTCAGGAGTTTAGATTAATATGTTGAACCCTTTATTTATCCCCTTCACCTGAATGTTTCCTTCATCTTTACCTTATTTGATCAAAGGATCTCATTACCCGATTGTCTCTGGTAAGTAGGTTGAGTAACTAATTGCTTGGGGGCATATTCCTAATAATTTAAAAAGTTTAAAATCGAGTTCTTTAAAGTAGTTGTGAACCTAGTTGACCGATCATATTTTTATGATGAAAAGAATAATTTAAAATTTTCCTTTTATTAGACAACTAACCCCTTTATGGAAAAGAATATGGTTAATTTTGAATTAAGATAGAGATGAGGATGTCATAATCTATTAGGTTGATAAGTTAATGAAGATTCGCCACAAAGAAGTCTGTCTTTGATAGGATTCAAAGTTTTATGACAAGAACCAAAATAATCCTCTCTTACTAAATTCAAAATTCATATATTGACCAATCAAGATGTCTATAAATGTATTTAGCACCGTTGTATATAGGCACAAATGTTTAAGCAACATAAGAAATCCTAAAAGAAAGCTCAAAGACACTAGGTCCAAAATAACTTGAAAATTAAAAACAAAAATGAACTATTCGCCCAACGAACTTGCAAAATTAAAATAAATTATAAACATTATAAATGCTTAAAATTTATTCTATAATTGTGTTCCAAGCCATGGTTTTCATGTCTTCATGTCCTTTGAATATCAAAGGCTCCTCCTCGAGTTCTTCTTGTATTGAATTATGAGATAATGTTGTATTAAGAAGTACTCGAAGGATATTTTGTCTGTAGAGGATAAAAAGATACTTGAATACTAGAGCGACTCCCTCCCAAGCTACCTGTCAAAAACATTGTTAGTGTTTACTTGTCTCCTAAGCTGATTACTTATTTGTTCGGTAAATATAAAGTAACTTGTAACTTGGGTATTTTTGAGTTAATTCAGAGATTTTGTGGTGTTTGTAAGTTATGTGGCCCAACATGCTGCAAAGATGGTGAACAATGAAAGCATGTTTGGGAAGCTGAGGAACCAAATGGCAGAAAAGGCGAAGAAGATTGGGAGGCCTAAGTGCCTACCTTAAAGGGCTCGGTGGTGGATACACATTGACCCTAAAGCGACACAAAGAGGATCGTGCCTCAAAAGCTATAAGGCGTCACATGGAAAAAGTTGAGGGTTGAGCTCTTTACCTAAGCTGGAAGTTCTAGTTTTAGGGTTAAGGTTGCTAACTATGGTGGTTTGGAGATCCCCTCCGTTAATATGCACAAAGGGATATAAATAAGCTCAAGGGATAGTATGCTAAAGGTGGTGGAGGAGATTCAACCAACTACCCTTATACGTGAGCTCTTAGAATTTTAAAGTCTATTGCTGGTGTTCAACCACAAGATAGCTAATTTACTAAAGAAGGACATGGTTGACAAGGAGAAGAACAAGATGACCAAGGAAATGACCAATCTATAAAATAAGTATGAAGTTAACAAACAGGTATGGACTCGAGATAAAAAAACTCTTAGAGAAAGAAAAACAAGAATGAAGTCTTAGAAAACAAGATGCCTCAACTCTAAAAAGAAGTGGAAATGAAGTTGAAGTTAAAAAACTAAAACTATGAAATATATTATAAATTTTAAATAATCGATAATATGAAACTACCATGTTATTATTGATATATATCATGCATATTTTTTAATGATATAAATTTTGTATTTTTATCAAATTTTAATTTCTCAAAATTATATATATATATATATATGTATATTTATTTATTTATTTTCTCGGAGGTGTTAGAATGTTAATTTCTAGAAATAGATTTGATGGAGTGAAAAAATGAAAATAAAAAGCCAAAGAAATGATATTATTTAGATGAAGATATGAGTGTGAAAATTGAAAGGAATTAAAAAAATTATCTAATTTTGTAAGTGATTTGAGATATATAATAATTTTAAAAAATGATAAAATGATATATTTATAAATGTTAAATTTATCATTATTATTATAAATTAATTTATTTAATTCTTAAGTAATAAGTTTATTATTATTATTATTATTATTTTTAATAATATCATCATTTATTGTTATAAATATTTATATTTGTATTAATATTTAATTTATATATTATTATTTATTTTAGTTTTTATTTTTTTTCTTAATTTAGGGGATGAACACTAAACATCCTACTCTTTCTTTTCTTGTATTTTTGCTATCATCCTTAAAATTAAACACACAATATTTTTGCATTTCCATCTATGTGAATAGTCTATCACTAAAAACAAACACAATATAAATTTTTATTATAGCTGTAAAGCAATTGTTAATAATAAATTATGTTATTCGATATCGAAAATTTATATAATTTTATTAATGTCTTTAATATACAATTTATTTTTTGTATTTTCCCTTTCAAAACCTTTTCATTTATCCATGTGCTATTAATAGTTTAAAGAAAAAAATATATTTTTCTATTTTTCTTAATATTAGCACCGACTTTAAATATATATTTGTATACCATTGAATATTTGATAGATTTTAATAAGAATAAATAAGATACTGTTAATTCTAAAATGATACTAATGTTGAATATGCTTTTAAGATACTAATGTTATAAAAAAGTTTGGAGATATTAATATAATAAGTGATTATATTTAAAAAGATTTTAAATAAGAGAATCTGTTTAAATAAATTAAATCTAATATATCTTCTTTATCTATGAGTGCAGAAAGTTTGTAAATACAACATATTATCATAAAAGTACTCACTCACTTGATTTTTCATCATTCTCTATATTTTATATAAAATATTCTTTAATTTTTACCTATATTCTTCTAGTGTGTCTCACACAGAATTTTCATTAAATTTTTTCATGAGATATATCGTTAATTCTCGATAAGAATATTGATAATAATATTTCCGAAATTGAAACTTGATTATAAAATTATAAGAAAATAAAATCTCAATTGCAAAATATATAATTAAATTTAAATGAAACAAATCTATTAACATGTACTATTTATCTGTACATATTTATTTATCTCACTCATTATAACGCTTAATATTTTAAAATTTATAATTGAAAATGAAACATACGTAATTTTAAAATATAATCAGTGATAATATTTGTGAAATTATAATCTACGCAAAAATAGGTAAGATGTGCTGCTAAGCCAATACATTAATAATCTGAAAAGACTATTAATAAGGAAAGATTTTATTCAAATTAACTAATGCAAATGTTGAAACGGTGTCGTTCATTTTCTTAACCTAGTCACCTATCTGAAACGGTGTCGTCATAGTAGCGCAGTTTTCCTGTTTAGTCCTTGCCAGCTGGGCTGTGTCGAACCCGCAAACCCCGACATGACGTAAACACAAAGCGCGTGAAAATCAACTGTACAAGACTCCCGAGCACGCGTCAATACCACGCGTCAATACCACGCGTCATTCCACGCGAGTGGCACACAATAAGTTCAAATAAGCAAACCGGGGCATAATTGGAAACCTGATTAAACCCTAAGGTCATTATTGGAAACGAAAAGTAGCTCCCACAATATAAAAATCTTGGAACCCTAATTTTTATTATCTTCGTGCTTCCTTGCTCTGTTTCTCAGTCTGTGTCTTTGCGGCTGAGGATTCCGAACAATTGGCCTTCGCTTCTCGCTAAGGTAGCAGCCTCTGCTTTCTTGTCCCGCTGATTTTGTTCATCTCTTACGATGATGATTCTTCGTATTTTTTTTCTAATTTTAAATTTCCCGTTCTGTGATTTGTTTTATGTGGATTATCTATGCTTTCTACCGATTAACGGAAGAGGTTCTCGTTTCGGTGTTGAACCTCGTTGTGTTCACAGATCTATTGCTTTTGTGTTATAATTATGCGATTTTGTTTGTTCTTCCTTTGAGAGAAGATGTTTTGAATGATTTATTGTGGATCTGTTATTACTGAACTATTATGACTGGTTTTGGTTTTCATGCATCAGTGTCTATGTTTTTAATGATTTCTTTTTATGATGTCTGGAGTTTTTGCCCCACGTTTCAAGTTTGCCATGTTTTGATACAAAACTGGTATAATTTATTAATTTAATTTCTATTCGTAAATGTCTGGATCCTACTGATGTTTTTATTGTTGCCAATTTTGTGAATTTTCTGTAACATGAAATTATATTTTTATGAAGTTGTTTTTAATCCTGCACAATAGAAACCTTTCCTGTATGATACGTCTGCGGGAGTGTTTTTGGTTATATTCTGTACGATTGTGCTTTCGTTAACTGTATTTTTATTTTATTTTCTTATATTTGCTGGAGATGTCAAGTTGAAACTTTTTCTTAATGATTTGATTATTTTTCTGCTTGATTGAAAATATTTTTCTACGCTGTGATGAATCTGCCATTTTAGATTCAGGCTGATTCATATTTTGGAATAGAACTTTTTTGGTTTAACAATTTTGCAATTCTTCTTTTACCTAATACATGTGTGAAGTTGGATTTACCTTGTCATTTATTTTGCGTGATAACTCACTTTGTAGCGATTGTGGTTCTGACGTGTTTCTTTGAATTGGTTTCAGTTTAACTCAACATGGGTAAGGAAAAGGTTCATATCAACATTGTGGTCATTGGACATGTCGACTCTGGGAAGTCAACTACCACTGGTCATTTGATCTACAAGCTTGGAGGTATTGACAAGCGTGTGATTGAAAGGTTCGAGAAGGAAGCTGCTGAGATGAACAAGAGGTCTTTCAAGTATGCCTGGGTGCTTGACAAGCTCAAGGCCGAGCGTGAAAGAGGAATTACCATCGATATTGCTTTGTGGAAATTCGAAACCACCAAGTACTACTGCACAGTCATTGATGCCCCTGGACATCGTGACTTTATCAAGAACATGATCACTGGAACCTCTCAGGCTGATTGTGCTGTCCTTATTATTGATTCCACAACTGGTGGTTTTGAAGCCGGTATTTCCAAGGATGGACAAACCCGTGAGCATGCTCTTCTTGCTTTCACCCTTGGTGTGAAGCAGATGATCTGTTGCTGTAACAAGGTATAAATCTATTTCTTCTCTGATTGAGATTTGATGTCAATTATGTTATTTGTTTTGTATTGTTGTAGAAATTTTGATGTTAACCTTGGATTATCATTGTTGCAGATGGATGCCACTACTCCCAAGTACTCCAAGGCTAGGTATGATGAAATCGTGAAGGAAGTTTCATCCTACTTGAAGAAGGTTGGTTACAACCCAGACAAGATTCCATTTGTTCCAATCTCTGGATTTGAGGGGGACAACATGATTGAGAGGTCCACCAACCTTGACTGGTACAAGGGACCAACTCTCCTTGAGGCTCTTGACCAAATCAATGAGCCCAAGAGGCCCTCAGACAAGCCACTCAGGCTCCCCTTGCAGGATGTCTACAAGATTGGTGGTATTGGTACCGTGCCAGTTGGACGTGTTGAGACCGGTGTCTTGAAACCTAGTATGGTGGTGACTTTTGCTCCAACTGGTTTGACAACTGAAGTTAAGTCTGTTGAGATGCACCACGAGGCTCTCCAAGAGGCTCTACCAGGTGACAATGTTGGCTTCAACGTGAAGAACGTTGCTGTCAAGGATCTCAAGCGTGGTTTCGTTGCATCCAACTCCAAGGATGACCCTGCCAAGGAAGCTGCCAACTTCACATCCCAAGTCATCATCATGAACCACCCTGGTCAGATCGGAAACGGTTATGCACCAGTGCTGGATTGCCACACTTCTCACATTGCAGTGAAGTTCGCTGAACTCGTCACCAAGATCGACAGGCGATCAGGTAAGGAACTGGAGAAGGAGCCCAAATTTTTGAAGAATGGTGATGCAGGTTTCGTTAAGATGATTCCAACCAAGCCCATGGTGGTTGAAACCTTCTCTGAGTATCCTCCTCTTGGTCGTTTTGCCGTGAGGGACATGCGTCAAACGGTGGCTGTCGGAGTCATCAAGAGTGTTGAGAAGAAAGACCCCACTGGAGCCAAGGTCACCAAGGCTGCTCAGAAGAAGAAGTGATTTCATCTTGTTGGTTACAGAAAAAACTTTCATAGTAGATTATCCTTACAGAGTCTTAGGCCGAAATCATGTATTCGCCGGACAATTTTTTCTTTATTGTCTGTTGATGAGAGTACTATTTTTTGTTTTCTTTTATGTAAGAGTCTGAGTTTTCTATTTAAGAAGCAGTAATAGGGTTTAGCCCTTTTTCTGCCGAGAGATGTTTTAACTGCGTTTTTTTTTTATATGAAAGTTTTGTCAATGGATTATCGTTTTTATACATTTTTACATTTAGGTAAAAGTACAGCGAGCCTTCTCAGCCGGATGAAGCTATGGGATCTTAGATCCATTAAATATAATGAATAATAGGGACTCCATTTTTTCTTTTAAAGCACACTATTGATTTTAAAAGTGAAGAGTTATGATAGGAATAATAATATCCATGTTTATCAATGAAATAATAAGATATATAATGATTGTTAAATTAAAATTCAATTCGAACTTAAAATGAAATTAATTGAGCTTAAGTAATAATACTTTATAAAAAAGGTATTCCAAGTTAAAAGGAGTCATAATTATATTTGAATTTCATAAAATTTTGGATTAATCAAATTTTGCTCCATCACAAAAGAATACGAATTTTAATATTTCAAATTAAAAAGATAGTGTAATTCCTAAATATTTAATTCAAGGAAAAACATTATTTTTAATTTATCAAATTTAACATGTTGGAGACGAAGAACCTCTGAGACATGCACCAAGTAATTTTAAAATTTTTAAAAATTATAGTGATACAAAAAATAACGAGGAGTGATGTAAGGAGGAACTCTGTCAACCTTCATGTATGTGGATTTCTGCTCTTCGTACAGGGCTAGAGGGTTTTCAAAGATCGGTGATCATGGTGAGGGTGTACAAATATAAAAATATAATATATATAATCAAACTAATCTACAAATGAGTATCTAAAGAATTTATAAAATATAATTAATATTTATATTATTAAGATGGTTACATATAATTAATTTATGAACTTATTTGTTTGTTACGAAATTTGTTGAAAATAAAATTTGGAAATTTAAGTTAAAATTTAAATAATGTTACTAATGGTAGGTGACACTTTAACGGATTTGAAAATACAAAGCATGATTTTGGCAATAGTAAAAGAGGGAAGTTTCTCTGGAAGAAAAATATACGATTAAATTATATATAATTCAAAAGTAAAGCTATAATTAACTAAAAATTATAAACAATTCAAAAGTAAAGCTATATATTATTAACTGAAAATTATAAATAATTCAATAGTAAAGCTATTATTAACTAAAAATTATAAATAATCCAAAGGTAAAGACATAATTTATTACCATTTTCTTATTTTTTTTTTCTCACATTATTTCATTTTAAAAAAACAATTTCTGTTTTCATTTTTCCTCTTCTATCTATTTCCTGAAACAATGCTTCTCCCTGCACCTCACCTCTTTCTCCCTGCACCTTCCAAATTACCATTTTGTCCCTAATTTAATTTAGTCAAAGCTCATTTAATGATTACTTAATTATCTCTCTTTCCTAACAACTATTTTTAACTACCAACAACCAACAACTCAACTCTGATTATAAACCCTAATACCACTTAACATGCACCTCCTTTGTGTGTACTGTTACTGTTCATTGTGTCTGAAGCGGAGAGACTCTAGATATTGGTTTGGTGATCGGTGGTGTTGATCCGTGCTAGTAGTGGTGATCAGTGTTGGTGGATATTTGGTGGTGGTGCTACAGTAAAAGATAAAGCGAGAAAGAAGACAAGCAAAGGTTAGTCTCAGAACCAAACCAAATAACCGCACTTCGATCAGCGGTTAAGGCTTGCCGCCTTTCGAAATGTGGCTGCTACCAACAGCAATGTGAGTTGCGGCTACTGTGATAATTTTACGAAAATATAATTTTGTGATAATAAAAATTAACTAAAATTATATACATAATAAATAATATAATAAAATTATTTACGAAAATATAGTTTAGATTAATTAAAATTATTTCATTCAATAAATTAATTAATAGTTAACCTAAAATCATAATTAATCCTTAATCTAAATTACATTAATAATAAATAATATATAAAATTTTATAAACTTAAAAAAAATTAACAAACAACCTAAAAATTAAAAAAACGTTTAAAAAAAAAAAACACAGCAAGTGCAACCGCAGTCTCAGTTGCGTTTCACACAAACGCAGAACGCAGTTCGAGCAGCGTATTCTGCCCTGCACCCCCAAAAAACATCAACCGCAAATCGAACGGCGGTTTTCGTTCCACCGCCCTTCGAACTGCGGCTCTTCTTAACCGCATTTCCACTAGCGGTTTGCACCCCAAAAACCATCAACCGCAAATCGAACTATGGTTCTCGTTCCACCGCCCTTCGAATTGCGGCTCCTCTTAACCGCACTTCCAATTGCGGTTCTGTAAATTCGCATAGAGATCTAAGCAACACACAACACTTGCAGCGAGATCAAGCAACACACAGATCAAGCAAATGATTTTTAACCCACAATATAAACAGATCTGAGATCTTAGAAGAAAAATACTAATTGGAGATAGGCAACAGGGAGATAGCAGCAGTAATAGCAGGGGAGCAAGAAGAAGAAAGGGAGGTGCGAGCAGATGAGAGCAAGAAGAAGAAAGGGGGGGTGTAGGTTTTTGTGGGAGATGAGGTAGAGTTATAAGGGTAGACTTATGGGAAATCGGGTTATAGGGGTACAGTAGGAATTAAAATAAAATAGGGAGGTGTAGGACGAAACCTTCAAGGTGGAGGGAGAAAGACTCTTCCTGAAATTGCATGGAGTAAAGTAGAGGTCACAACAACTAATTTGGTTTAATTTAATTCTGAGCTCTTTGTTCCACTTCAAAATATGTGAGGAATTCTTTTTTAATGGAGAGTTGTTTTTAATATTTTGCCAAAGATCAAAATAATTTTTTGGATAAATAATTTTAATAATATTGTTCCTGCTAAAGCTAAAGCGGAAGCCTCAAGTAAGATATATTCAATGCATATATGTTTTTAGTTATAGTGCAAAGGTTATTTATAGATATAGAAAAATTATCCTCCTCCAGTAGGTCAAGCTTGAAGGTAAAAGGTCTAAAAATATTCAGATTATAGAAATATTTATTATTATTCTTTTTTAGTGTTCAAAATATACAAAAAATAATAATTAATTTCTGATTTATATGGATTGAATATAATGTATGTTAATTTTTTGTAATTTTTATTATTTAATATATATATATATATATATATTATTTTTGTGTTTTATTTTCATTCTTAATTGTGATAATTGATTAATTTTATATTTATGAATATTTGATTATTGGACACGATGTTAGAATATATAAACTATAATAGAACAACTAATAAATTAAATTCTAGACATAGAGATTCAATCATTAGTCATTTTAAACATCCTAACTTAATGCTTAATGAGAATATGAGAAAAATATCTAAGAAATTAAAATTTTTATTATTAAGGTTTAGACTTCTTTATAAGAAATTAGGACTTGTTAAATAGAGATGTTAATGTAAGAGTAGGAATTAGAAGTATATTATTTAGTATTTTTACATTGAATTGGATAAAAAAACTTAATTTCGGTGAAATCTTTACCATATATTTCATTTAATAAATTTCATTGTTTTCTAGAAATTAGATTTATTTTATTCATAAATCAATAATTTTTATTCTTTCACAGTTGTGTACAATTTTCGAACTAAAGTCGTGGTCAGTGATAACAACTTTTATTGTAAAGTTAAGCTTGTTAAGCCTTTTTGCCGAGCTTAACCAGTTTTTCCTTCAAGTGCTTGCCGAGCTTCTCCTTTGTTATCTAATGCTTGCCGAGCTTGATGAGAAATAATAAAAGAATATATATAGAAAACAAAAAAGAAGAAGCTCGATATGCTCGACAACATAGAAGAGCTCAACATGCTTGGTTTCAGCTTGGCACATAGGAGAAGCTTGAGAAGCTCAACAAGAAAGCTCGAGAAGCTCGGTTTTACAATGGAAGTCGTTACCACTGCGATGACTTTAGTTTGAAAAATTGTTCACTGAAGTTGTCATGAGTCAGGACGACTTTGGTTCAATTGAAAGTCGTTACTACCGTAGGCGACATCATATAAATTGAAAGTCATCACTACTTCTAGTGATTTTCGTTCAACATGTTTACAAAGTAGTCATTAGTCTTGAAGACTTCAACTTTTCAGAATTATATGTAGAAGTCATCTTCACTCACAACGACTTCAATTTGGAAGTTATTACTACTCCATACAATTTACTCCTTAATTGTAAATTTTAAGTTAATTATCCTATTTTTGTAATTTACGGAGTAAACTAATCTATTCTTGTAAGTTTGCTCAATTTTCCAGATTGGGAATATACATGTTGAAAAACTATTGACGTGAGCTTTAGAAGCATGGCTGTATGAGTTTTATCTTGACTAGATAGCTCAAGTGGCAACTCTTTTCACTCATCTTGATTATTCAAGTGGCGTGGACTTAGCATATATAAATTCTTCTTCCGCGATCCTAATGTGTAGTCGATTTTTTAAATGTGTAGTGTAGTTTGTTGCATTAGCATTTTATATCTTTGCATGTTTAAATATGAAGTGAATGACAAACTTATTACAGTAAACACCTATGATTGGCTACACTTTTCACAATTGCTCATAACAACTTCACGATGAATATTTTGTTTGTGCAACACCCACTTGGACACCAACTGTTCTTAAAAGATTTGTATTTCATCATTCAATAATACGAGTGGTATAAAATTTTAAACAAAAAAATAAATTATTATAAACCTTATATAAATAAAAAAAACATACATATTTAATACAAATCGATGTGTAATTCGACATTTTCTTCCCATCAAATTTTGGAACGTATCGATGAGAGCATTGACAAGTCCTTTAACTCTTCAATAGTGCAGACTATGTGTTCAAGGTAATATATTAACGACTTTAAAATCTTTTCCACAACCCGACTAGCAAAGAGTGGTTCTCCATTTTAGGCGAGTTGATTTGCCATGGTCTCCATCCGAGTTACCGAGTTATGTACTTGACTATTTGTTCTCTTTCTTTCATCTCAAGTTTTCAAACTCGACTCTAAAAGTTTGAAATCGGACTTGCTTAACTCGATCATTCCCTTTGTATGCCTTCTCCAGGATCTCCCACATTTAGCTTGAAAATGTAACGTTTGCTATCTTTTCAAAGCCATACTCATCCACAACTCAGTATAATACGTACAAAGTTTATTTGTCTTTTATTCATATTTTTCTAAAAATGCAGCAATCTAAGCAACAGTCTGGTCTTCATCTCTTCCTGGCTCTTGGTACCCATTCTTAATTACATTCCACATGTATCCAAAAAGAGTCTTTTTCAGTTATGTGCAACCTGGAGCAGCTGATGGCCCAATGAAGCAATAATTGATGATACTACAAATCTTCACAGCTGTATTCATGAATGTATATAGGACAATAGTTACGTCTTTGGAAAAAAGTAGTCAATATGTGAATCCAAACACAATTAGAGAGAGTAGCTCTTTGAAGATATTTTTCGAGAGTTCTCATAAGGACTGTTTTACTGTTTATAAGTTACTCAAATAAAACAGTAGCCAATTCCTTTATTATCTCATCAGACACGAATTTGAAAACATAGAATTGTAGAGTGCCATATTTCGTTTGATTTTCCAAACTTTCTTAGAGGATTAATTTGTCGGTTACGTAATATATGACGTTCTCAAATGTCATGCATAATCAAGTATTAAGGGTAAGCAGGTAATTAAGGTATTGAACACGAAGATAGGAAACCTATTTGAGAAAAATCCAACAAAATGAACTAGAGATTAAATTGACTCATGATTAGCTAGTTTATAACTTATGAAACAGAGAATTATATTATCTAGTTTTATTTCTAATTTGAGTATTTTTGTTTAAAATTTATTAATGTAGTATCTCAAACATTTTTCATATTAAAAAATAAGATAAAAGTAGAAAATAACAAAAAAAATTGAATGCATTATCTAATTTGTCTTTGATAAAATATTGATTTGTCATATTAAAATATTTAAATATTGACCACACTCAAAGCACACTATGACTTATCTTGTGTGACCTAAATAACCGAGCTTCTCTACAAACATGTAATATGGACCATTATTTTTGATAGAGTTGTCTCAGTTCTATAGGAATTTATGATTTTGTTCTATAGGAATTCTAAAGACCTTGTAATCAATTTTTCATGTTTCTTTCATTGAAGTATTTTAATTTTTCAAAATTCTTCATCTCTAACTAAGCAACAAGCTTCTCTCTAAAAAACAATTACTTCAACATCTCCTACAACAATCATTGTCATCTACATAGATCAGTAGAAGAATATGTTTCCTTTCTAAGAAATGTCTGATAAAAGGGGTAAGATCACTTTGACTTTGTTATGCCATAAGGAAATCTTAGCCTAAGTAAGTCTCTCAAATCAGATAAAGTTTGTGCAAAAACTTTTTTCAACCTACATACTGTATTTTCCCTTCAATGGTCCCAAATCCAGAAAAAAAATGCTCCAGGTAAACTTTTTCATCTGAATGTCTATGTAAAAAGTCATTTTTTACATCAACTTGTTGTGACTCCTAACCAAACCAAAATATGTTAATAATTAGAGAATGATTCTAACAAATGTCTCTTCATAATCAACAACATATATATGAATATATCCTTTTCAAATTACCCTTGCTTTGTAATAGTATGTGCCATCAGACTAATATTTCACAATGTAAATCCACTTGCATCCCATAATATTTTTATCTTGTGGTTTGTCAACAACTTCTCAAGTTTGATTCTTTTTCAAGACCCTCATCTCTTCATTCATATAGGTTGAGTCCAATTTTTATCTTTCAATGATTATTGAACTGGTGTAGATATTCTAACAGCATTAAGAACAAAAATAAAACTTTGGCACTACACATAAATGTTTTCAGTGGAGACAAATTGAAGAAAAAAAGATAATTGGTAAGTGAAATAGGTAGATCAATTAAAGAGGTTGAAATAGAAATTTTGCATGTAATTGGAAGATTAAGAAAAAGAAATTATCATTGTGGACAATAGGAATATTTGGTTGAAACGCTTTTGTTGTTACTTGGCAAATATTAACTATAGAAGGAAACATTTGCAATAGCCAAGATTGTATCCCATGGAACTCAGCACCAACACCCACTATCCCATCAAGCTTTATAATCACCAGCTGCTTGAGAAATGGCAAAAGCCCGAGGGGAGGCAAATGCAGGCAATACTTACAGCCTATCAAGCTTAATGACACCAAGTTTGATAAGGTATTATCAAATAACCAACTTGGAAACTGTGTACCACCATAGTGACTGATTAAGAAATTCTTTAAGTGTTTGGGAGGTTGTAGATACTCGAGTACTTGTTTTTCATTCCTTGGATTGTCTGTGATATGGTTTGAATTCCATTCCAACTCTAGCTTTACAAGGTGCTTTTTATTTTCAAATCTACTTGTAAAGCATCCGAGGGATTCACAATATTCTGCATATCACCAATTGGTAGCCCTCCATGAAGATTGAGCCCTACTAGCTGTTGAATACCGAATTCGCTACTTTTGCCAACACAGAACGAACTCAGTACTTGGAGATTCTTCATCTTCCCCATATGCATCGGCACCTTTCTCACTGAAGTAGCTATAAATTCAAGGCAACGTAAATTGTTGAGTTTGTACAAATTCGAAGGCAACTCCTTCAAAAGGAGACAAAAGTTCAACTTTAGTATTTGCAAGTTGTAGAGCAAACAACTCGAATCGGGTAGTTTTCTTATGTCAGTCCTGGAAAGGTCTAAAGAACGTAGATGTTTAAGATCACCTATTGAGTCAGGCACCTCTAGGAGGCCAGAACAACATAGCAAAGATAAGGTGTGTATGAACTTAAACTTGGAGAACAACTCATGAACTGGAATCTTGCATTGCCATGGATCGTTTAAAGAGGACACTATCACAAATGTAGGAAGTGGAATAAATGTTCGCAACCTTTTCGCATCATGTAAACTGTCAAAATACTTAACGTCTTTGATTGCAAATGAAAAATGACGAGCCATTTTTGGTATACACAGTGCTTTATCAACTTCTAAGTTGAAATATATGTCTCCACAACATATTTTGCCAAATCGTTGAGAAGGTGATGCATGACAAAACATGATTCGAATCCACTTGACTGTTGAAAGAAAGACCTTGATAATAGATCATCAAAGTACAATTCACCAATTTCTTCTGGACTCTTATTATGTTGGGGGCATTGTAGACAATTTTCAGCTATCCATAACAAAATTATACTCTGCTTGTCAAACTTGTAATCTTTGGGAAACAAAGCAAAATAAGCAAAACACCGCTTGAGATGCGAAGGAAGGTGATGATAGCTCAGTAAAAGAGCAGGCATAATTTCATTCTCTTCTATTGGCGTGTCCCATATCTTGCTTACCAATACACATTCCCATTCTGAAAAAGATGACTTTGTGTGCAGAAGACTTCCAATTGCTTTCAGGGCTAGAGGTAATCCTTTACACTTTTTAACTATCTTTATGCCAATATCCTTCAGCTCAGCATTCAATTGAGGATGATCATCTTGGAGTGCATGTTTTGCAAAAACATCCCAGCAATGATCTTCTTGTAAGTGCATTAGGCGATGCACTTTACTTGACCGCATTGTAGAAGCAACTTTCTCACTACGTGTTGTTACAAGAATTTTACTTCCGGATGCCCCAAAATTAAGAGGAGTTTGCACAGCTTCCCATTTCTCTCGTCTTTCATTCCACACATCATCCAATACGAGAAAGAACTTTTTCCCCGACAGTTTTTCTTTCAGTCTTCCATGAGCCATTTCTAGGTTTCTACTATCATCTTTGGATTTAGTGATTGCCTCAAGAATTGTACTTGTCACCAACAAAACATCAAAATCATCTGAAACACAAACCCAAGCTTTGATGCTAAAACCAGCCTCCTCCGTCCTTGGGTCATTGTAAACATGTTGGGCAAGTGTGGTCTTACCCACTCCAGCCATGCCCACAATAGAAAGTATTGATAACTGGTTACGATTGTCAGTTTCATATGTGAGCCAATTAAAGATAGTTTCTTTGTCATCATCTCTTCCATAAATAACATTTTCAGCCACCAAGGAAGTTGATGGCAATTTTTGTTGGACTACACTGCCTGGTCGAAGACCAGAATAAGTAGCCTCTTTCAAACCAAGATCGCCCTTTTGGCTCGCGAGATATTCTAGCTTCTCGAGGACTTGTTTCAATCCTGAGTCAATTTTCCTGTTAAATGAACTGAAAGTTGAATGGAAGAAACTTGATACCTTTTTACTAAGGCTTTGAGATTCAGACTGAGCTTCCATTTCACATTTGGTGAGTTCATAGTCTATTTCATCCAAGAGGTCCTCTGCTTCAAGCACAGCATCTTTGACAGCAAAAAGCCATGCCTTGACCCGTGTATCTCGGAACTGCTTTTGCTCTGCATCATCAGCAAGAGAATTGATGGACAACATTTTGATGTTCAATTTGCTGAGCAGTGCTTCATTGAGCTTCCTTCGACGAAAGAAGTGTAGAACCTCAGGAGAAGCTAGCCTGTCAAATGCAACCTGCAGGAAAGCAGAAAGAAGTGCACCACCAACGCATGCTGCTGCCATTGTAGGAATAGGGAAGGGAGTGGATGAATTGAAATGAGTAATTTCAATCGCAGGTTATGACAATGGCTTGGAATAGTGTCGTTTTCCTCTACGGAAGAAATACTGGAAGCTTGTGAAGAAGTCAACCGATACCTGTTGGGTTTTCATTGGAATTTACTGTATTTGATGAAAGATTGAATGACTGACTTTGATTAAGATAAAGGTAGGTATTTGGGGGATATTTTGCTTGACTTATCACAAAAGATCTCATCGATTGTTTCCAAAACAAGAGGGCATCATGCTAATTTTCAAACCATACTAACGTAGAAGAAGAAAAAAATAACTTTTTTTTGGGGGATATTTTAATTGTGTGGAGGTTTCCTTAAACCAATACTATTTTATTTACTTACTTTTTTCATGCTATTTTATTATGTGAGATGTCCGTAATCCTATTTTCTTAAATTGTAACATTCCTAAATATTAATATTATATATATATATATATATAATATCTTTTATTCATAAGTTTTCTTATAAATATAGTGATCACGTGTATTTTTTTAATAAATTTTTTTGTTAAAATGATTTTTCACATAATAAGTTCTTAGTGGAGAGTTTTCTTATAAAGGTAGTAGTTATGTGTCATTTTCCAAAGTGTAGAAACTTTTGCTAAATTAGATTTTGACACGACATTCTAGGAGTAGAAAGTTTTTCTAAAAGTTAGAGTGTCTGTGTCAAGCTCTCCTTCATCAAGATAGGATTTTTAGGATTTGGTACAAGATAACATTTTAGGGTTTTGGTCTACTTTGGAGACATCTTCATCTATAAATTGATGTGTTTCCCCGCTTGTAAACCGACTTTAAGATTTGTAATGAAATGTTGTAAAATTGTTGAGTCATTCTTAACTTGTGTCTAAGTCATGGCTAGACTATTCCATGAGGTTCCTTTAGTCACCCATCTTTAGAGTTGGCTCAACATCTCTAAGAGCATTGTCAATCATCTCTATTCCACCACTTAAACCTCCAAAGTGTGAGCAACCATCACCATCTCCATAGCTTTCGCGCCACTTCCACTTTCATAGCTTAATCTTCTTGTTTTAGCCCAATTTAGCTTAAAGAAGAGGCTATCACTTACAAAGCTAGCTGCCCATATTTTTGGTACTGTAACATCCCATTCATACAATTATTTGTAAAACAAAATAAAAAATAAACTAAACTAAAATTAATGCAACCAAAAATGTGCTTGTTGGTTGCTCAAAGTCAGCAAGTGTTACTCCTTTTCTAAAGTTGAAATTAGTGCTTTTTGGGTATACTCCCTTTCATTAGGTTTTTATGTGTTATGATACTTTTAGCCAACATTTTCGCATTTCCAAGAATGTGACATTTTTTGATAGTCAATTTATGTTTCCTTGTCTTTCTCCTACTTTAAATTATATATTATCCTCATTTATAAAACATTTCCAACCTGACATCACATATATAGGACAACGCCAACAAGTTTCCACTTCCTCTTTTGACTCTAATCCACCACTTACATATGTGCCAATTGAACCACGATGATTTGGTCAAATATCTCGAGCTCTTTATAGGTATTCGTTAGACGTATATGTTTCTTCCCATACTTCTCTAACAACCTTTTTGGCATATCTATTCAAACTTGTTACTCACAAGATTTTAAATATATAATATATACAATGGGTAAAGGCAATAAATGATGAACTTTAGGCTCCGCAAGAGAACTTCACATGGGATATTGTTTCTTACCCTCTTGATATCAAACCCACTGACTGTAAATGGGTATATTATGTGAAACTAAATGTGTTTCTTCATTGGGAGTTAGTTGAAGATATTTACGTGCTTCCTCCTCAAAGCCTCTTCTCTCCATCTATAAGCATGTGCAAACTTAATCATTCTTTATATGATTTGATGTAGGCTCCCCGAGCATGGTATGACATGTTTCATTCCACTTTCCTTGGGTTCTACTATAGAGAGAGTAAACATGATTCCTTTTTATTCATTCACCACACATCTACATGTATGGTTCTTCTACTTCTTTATGTTGATGATATGGTTATTACTAACTCTGATCAAGCATCCATCCAAGAACTTCTACAATAATTACAAGCTTCATTTCATATGAAAGATCTTGGACACTTACATTATTTCCTTGGCCTTGAAGTTCAATCCATCTTCAATGGTACATTTCTCCATCAACATAAGTATACCACATATCTCATTTTTATGGCTGACCTTGAATTAGCTACTTTGGTGGATACTCCTCTTGAAGTTAATGTTAAATATCACTGTGATGAGGGTGACCTTTTGCCTGATCCTTTATTATACTGACAACTAGTGGGTATTCTTGATTACTTGATCTTTACACGCTTTGACATCTCATTTGTTGTTGAACAAGTGGGTCAATTCATGCACTCTCCTTGCCATCTCCACTTAGCAGCAGTTTATCGCATAATTCGCTATTGAAAAGTGTCTCTTAGGGAGGTTTATATTTTCCCATTGGCAAACCTCCTAAATTAATATAGTGATGTTGATTGGGCTGGTTGTGCTGACACTAGTTATCCATCATTAGTTGGTGCGTGTTTTTAGATTCTCCATTTATCTCATGGAAAAGTAAGAAGTAACCACGCATATCTAAATCTTCTATTAAATCCAAGTATCGTGCCATGTCTTATACGTGTTTTGAGATAATTTGGCTTCATGGTCTCTTGACTAAACTTAGGTTTCCTCAACACGACCTAACACCTTTTTATGCTTGACAGTACAAGTATCATTCAAATTGCTACAAATCTAGTGTTTCATGAGTGCACCACACACATTGAAGTAGATTGTCACTCTATTCGTGAAGCTTATGATGATCATGTTATTTTACTCCCTCATGTCACTACTCAACTTCAAGTTGTGGATATTCTACCAAGGTTGTTCATCCCCTACAACATTAGTTTTTTTGTTAGCAAATTGATGTTGCTTGACCAACCTCATCAATTTAAGGGGAGATCTTAGTCCAGAATTAATTTATCTCATTCAATATTTTCACATGATTTCCTAAAAATAAGCTAGACAATTCATAAATTTATTTGTGTCAATAAGAAATTAATTTGTCTCCTTAATTATTTTGGTATGATTTCCTAACAATAATCTAGGTAATTCATAAATTGATTTGTTCGGTTTAATTTCATATATAAGATATTTTGTAATTATGAGTAATAATTACTCTAAATATTTGTAACTAGAGAAGGGATGTCAAAAATACATGTGTCTGGGGGTTTTGCAGATAAAACCCGTGATGGATAGATGGTATCGAAGGAATTTATTACCCACAAGTAATGAATATTTTAATACCAGCTTATAAATGAGTCAAGTGCAAGCATTATACTATTGGTACCTAGGAGGTATCTGTTACCCAAGAAAAATAAAAATAAAAATTTAATTTATATTTTATTATATTAAGTTTAATTAAAATTAAAATTAATTTATATTTTATCAAATTAAATTTAATTAAAATTAAAATTAAAATTAAATTTAATTAAAATTAAAATTAAAATTAAATTTAATTAAAATTAAATTTAAACTTATATTTAATTAAAATTAAAATTAAATTTATATCTAATTTAATTTATATTATATTTTATATATTTTTTGTAATTTTATTTTAAAAATTTATAAAAATACTGTTTTTTAATTGTTTACATGTATTTGTAGATATCTACAAGTTTTAAAATGTTAGTAGGTATTTTTGAACAGATATCCACTTAAGTAGTGGATAAATTTTTTTTTGGGTCAAGTAATAAATAAATAGTATTCATACTTGATCCCACTCGTATGATTTCCTAACATTATTTATAAGGAAAATTAACGTCACGAAAGACATCAAACCATTTTTCATGATATTTTTTTTAACTTTTCCATTTTATTTAAATTTTAAATAAATAAATAAATAGAATATTTAAGTTAACTTATTGTTTCGGTATAAATTTTTGGGACCGAAGGACTGACCTTGATGACGTCGCTTTCTGTCTTTCTGTCTGCTTCTTCTGGACCTCAACCGCATGCTCTGTGTTGATTTCGACCGTCCGGTGATCTTCAAGTCTTGACCGGAGGGGGGAGGTACCTGAAAAGGTGCTCCGACGCCCAAGTTAGGCGTGTATGATAGATTCTCAGTAGGAGAGAACTCGATCCTCTATGGGAGAGGATTGATGATGTATGATAGCAAAGAATATGCTAAGGAATTATGAGTGGAGTGTATTTGAAGTGTGAATAACTCGTACCTTGTTTGGAGTCCTCAGGCCTTTATTTATAGGCTTTGGATTGATATAAGATGAACAAAATATAAACAGAATATAATAATATAATCTTACTTGGCATATTTCTGATATGATAAAATAAAATATAATCTTGCTTGGCATATTTCTGAATAAAATATCTTTGTTTGGATTTTGTGCTTGCAGTATATCTGGTTGATATATTTCTGTTTAGAATATATATGATTGATATTGCAATATATCTGGTTGATATATTTCTGTTTAGAATATATGATTGATATACCTGGGAATCTTTTATTCTGGTGCTGGGCTTCGAGCCCAATAACTATTGGCACTGTGATGGGCCCCTGTAAGGCCGGTCGTTTGACTTTGGGGATACACCACCGTACATCATCCCCCCCAAGTCCGAGGGAAAGGGAGGGGTTTGCTTCCTGCCTGACCGAAGGACTTAGTTTTGTTGGCGCTCGGTGTATCTTTGCCGCATTGTTGTGCCGGTCGGACTGTGTGTCCTGAGAGTGACGGGCTTGTCGCCCGGTGGGACGTTGTGTCCTGAAAGTGCCGGGCTTGTCGCCCGGTGGGACGTTGTGTCCTGAAAGTGCCGGGCTTGTCGCCCGGTGGGACGTTGTGTCCCGAAAGGTGGCGGGCTTGTCGCCCGGTGGGACGTTGTGTCCGAAAAGTGGCGGGCTTGTCGCCCGGTGGGACGTTGTGTCCGAAAAGTGGCGGGCTTGTCGCCCGGTGGGACGTTGTGTCCGAAAAGTGGCGGGCTTGTCGCCCGGTGGGACGTTGTGTCCGAAAAGTGGCGGGCTTGTCGCCCGGTGGGACGTTGTGTCCGAAAAGTGGCGATCTGGCGGACATGGCGCCCGGTCCTGCAGTGTAAAGATGAATTGCATATAGAATTTTGAACTGAAATACCTCGTTGAAATCGTTGGGCGGAAGGAAATCTTTTCTTTAAACCTGCTTTTGAATCCAAACCTGTTTTAATAATCTGAAAGATATAACTGAGACCGGTCGGTTGAGATGCAACCGCTTTAGTAATCTGCAAGAGATATAACATTAGAGATATAATTAAGACCGGTCGATTGAGATGCAGCCGCTTTAGTAATCGTAAGAGATATATATTGAGACCGGTCGATAGAGATGCAACCGTAAGAGATATATATTGAAGATATAATTGAGACCGGTCGGTTGAGATATGACTGCTTTAGCAATCTGCAAGAGATATAATATCAGAGATATATTGAGACCGGTCGGTTAAGATTGTAACTGCTTTAGCAATCTGCAAGAGATATAATATCAGAGAGATATATTGAGACCGGTCGGTTAAGATTGTAACTGCTTTAGCAATCTGCAAGAGATATAATATCAGAGAGAGATATTGAGACCGATCGGTTGAGATTGTACGGTTTTAGTAACCGCTTCTGCAAGAAATATAATATTAGAAATATAATTGAGACCGATCGGTTAAGATTGTACGGCTTTAGCAATCTGTAAGAGATATAATATCAGAAAGATATATTGAGACCGGTCGGTTAAGATGTAACCGCTTGAGTAATCTGCAAGAGATATAATATCAGAGAGATATATTGAGACCGGTCGGTTAAGATGCAACCGTAAGAGATATATATTGAAGATATAATTGAGACCGGTCGGTTGAGATGCAACCGTAAGAGATATATATTGAAGATATAATTGAGATCGGTCGGTTGATTGAAACTGGTCGGTTAAGATGGAACCGCTTTAGTAATCTGCAACAGATATAATATCAGAGATATATTGAGACCGGTCGGTTGAGATTTAACAGCTTTAGTAATTGCTTTAGCAATCTGCAAGAGATATAATATCAGAGAGATATATTGAAACCGATCTGTTAAGATTGTACGACTTTAGTAACCACTTCTGCAAGAAATATAATATTAGAAATATAATTGAGACCGGTCGGTTAAGATTGTAACTGCTTTAGCAATCTGCAAGAGATATAATATCAGAGAGATATATTGAGACTGGTCGGTTGAGATTGTACGGCTTTAGCAACCGCTTCTGCAAGAGATATAATATTGAAGATATAATTGAGACCGGTCGGTTGATTGAAACTGGTCGGTTAAGATGTAACCGCTTTTAGTAATCTGCAAGAGATATAATATCAGAAAGATATATTGAGACCGGTCGGTTGAGATTTAACTTCTTTAGCAATGTTGAGACCGGTCGGTTGAGATTTAACAGCTTTAGTAATCTGCAAAATATATGATATTGGAAAGATATATTGAGACCGGGCGGTTGAGATTGTACGGTTTTAGTAACCGCTTCTGCAAGAAATATAATATTGAAGATATAATTGAGACCGGTCGGTTGAGATTTAACAGCTTTAGTAATCTGCAAAATAAATGATATTGGAAAGATATATTGAGACCGGTTGGTTAAGATTTAACTCCTTTAGCAATGTTGAGACCGGTCGGTTAAGATTGTACGGTTTTAGCAATCTGCAAGAGATATAATATCAGAGAGATATATTGAGACCGGTCGGTTAAGATTGTACGGCTTTAGTAACCGCTTCTGCAAGAAATATAATATTGAAGATATAATTGAGACCGGTCGGTTTGAGATGCAACCGTAAGAGATATATATTGAAGATATAATTGAGACCGGTCGGTTGATTGAAACTGGTCGGTTAAGATGTAACCGCTTTTAGTAATCTGCAAGAGATATAATATCAGAAAGATATATTGAAACCGGTCGGTTCTTTGATTTATGGTAAGCTCCAGATAAGCCAAATGATTTGTGTGCAAGATCCTGTCATCTGCATTGAAGAGATATAACAACTCGGAAAGACCAATATATTTACATGGTTAGACAATTCATAACAAAATAGATCATGTTATAAAAGTCGACCGGCCGAGAGAGTACGCCACCTTCTGCATCATGTTCAGTATTCTTGCGGCTATCTTGATTTATCCTCGTATTGCCCCTGAAGTTTTTCTTTTACCTTGATGATATAATAATGAAAAGTGGTATCTTGATACATGATTACCGAATATATGTAAATAAATCTTGGAATAAATCTTGAGCAGTGATATCAAAATTAGTTTTGAATACCACGGTATTCAATTATGCAGCAATAAATTAATGATGATTAATGATGATTCTGCATGAAACAGAATAAATCTTGAAATATTGGTGAAGAGATTGCCGTATGTATTCTTGACACTTATATAGGGCAGTTTTAATCTTTCCAAGGATTCCTGATATATTTTTATAATGAAAAAGGTGATTGGTGCTCCCATAGAATTTACGGTAGGTTTTTATTATTTCATTTTTTAAATAAAAAAATACTTATCTTGTTGATGAAACTCCTTGTAAAGATGATGACTGATGTTGTTGCTGAAACTTCTTGGTGTTTTGTTGTTCTTCCATGCTCCTCGTGGTCGCCATTTGGGTTTGCCATTCGGCCCCACGGTGGGCGCCAAAATGTTTCGGTATAAATTTTTGGGACCGAAGGACTGACCTTGATGACGTCGCTTTCTGTCTTTCTGTCTGCTTCTTCTGGACCTCAACCGCATGCTCTGTGTTGATTTCGACCGTCCGGTGATCTTCAAGTCTTGACCGGAGGGGGGAGGTACCTGAAAAGGTGCTCCGACGCCCAAGTTAGGCGTGTATGATAGATTCTCAGTAGGAGAGAACTCGATCCTCTATGGGAGAGGATTGATGATGTATGATAGCAAAGAATATGCTAAGGAATTATGAGTGGAGTGTATTTGAAGTGTGAATAACTCGTACCTTGTTTGGAGTCCTCAGGCCTTTATTTATAGGCTTTGGATTGATATAAGATGAACAAAATATAAACAGAATATAATAATATAATCTTACTTGGCATATTTCTGATATGATAAAATAAAATATAATCTTGCTTGGCATATTTCTGAATAAAATATCTTTGTTTGGATTTTGTGCTTGCAGTATATCTGGTTGATATATTTCTGTTTAGAATATATATGATTGATATTGCAATATATCTGGTTGATATATTTCTGTTTAGAATATATGATTGATATACCTGGGAATCTTTTATTCTGGTGCTGGGCTTCGAGCCCAATAACTATTGGCACTGTGATGGGCCCCTGTAAGGCCGGTCGTTTGACTTTGGGGATACACCACCGTACACTTATTTTTAAAATAATAATCACTTAAGTTTAGCTTTCATCCTCCAACAGTAAGATATTATTGTTTCTATATAAAGTAATCCCAATCAAACACACTAACACTACAGTAATGTGACTCGTTAATGAAAATGCATTTAGTGAAAATAAAGAAGGAATAAAATGAATTATGTTTCCAATTGACTAGGTCATGTTTTCTAAAATATTCTTAGGTAGAAAAATATATATAAAAAAATTAACGTTTTCATAAACTGAAATAAAATTATATATAAATTAAAATTATAAAATTGAAAAAAAAAACTATAACTCTTATATAAAAAAATTATTCATAAAATAATTTTGGTATCACAATGTCGAGGAATAAAAGAACGCAAAGATAAAAAGATATCTCAACGTTGAAAATGCACTGTGTTTGGGATCCTAATACTGCATTTCAAGTAGGAAGCTGCACATTAGATCTAATTTCTGATTTTGTATTGTTTTAACGGAGTTGAGATTCTATTACGTTTTATTTTACTTGTCTATTCTTAAAATACAATTATTTTTATATACTAATTTTTTTAATATATTTTAAAAAAATTTGTGTTTAATATTAAATATTTATATTCCATATATTTATGTCACATTATTTAGATATAAAGGTAAAAAAATATTCTTTTTTATTTAATATTTCTTTTTATATTTTAAAAATAAAATCGTAATAATAATTTTAAATTTTACATTGAATAATATATTAAATGTAGTGATTGACTCTGAAGTTGAGTTCATTGTGAGGGAAGCCTTAGCCTCCAAAATTTTTTTCCACCTAAATTAGTGTATAAACAAAATTAACTTTTTATAATTTTAATATATTTTTTATAATTGACACTTTTAAAATTTTTGTATATTTATTTTGATATTCTTAAAATATTTTTGATTTCAATTTTTATTAGTTTTTATTTTTGTTTTAAAATTTCAATTAGATTCTCATATTTTTGAGTGGTCTCAATTACATTATTAAATTTTAAGACATGATATAATTGGATTATTTTTGTTAGTATTATATTAATAAGGTTAACTCATATGTCACATATCATTTTTTTTTAATTTTATTCTTTTAATTATTATTTCTTTTATCCCTTTAAAATTGTCAAGTGTAAATAAAAATCTTCTTACATGATGATAACTATATATGTGACGTAACAATACTAAGTATCAGATAGATGTCATGTCAAAAACCTTAATATAATTTTTTTTATTTATTATTTTGTCTCAATTTAGTTATAATTTTTTCAAATATAATAACTTAATTTTTTTTTTAAAATTGAACCCAAATTTAACTTATATAAATACTATAATAATATTTTTATTAAAATTGATATTTTTATTAAATATTTTTATTAAATATTTTTATTAAAATTGATATTTTTATTAAATATTTTTATTAAATATTTTTAATAAAATTAGTTTTATTTAAATTTATCTTGTACATTGAACTTGTAACATCCCAATTTTATATGAGTTTATAAAATCTAAAATGCTGCATATATCATACTAGAAAGCAGTCAAGAATGGAGTAATGATGAAATGCATTATAATACAGTCATCTAAAAAGGGATATAAGCTCTACATATAGCATAGAGTCATTCAAAAAGAAACAAAAGAGAGGAAACTAGATCATATACAGATGATATTATATCTAAGCTATACTACTCCGTGGTGTCTGGAACATCTAGATCATCTGAGCCTTCCAGGACCCGCTCCAGTGGGGCATCTCCTACCTCTGCTCACATCCAATTAGGATGATCATTGCAAAAGAAAACAAACACATACAAAACAACAACACACAATGCAAAGGTAAGCTAGAATTTAATGAAAACAATTCAATTACAATTAAACATAGTAAAAGAGACATACAATATAACAAGCAAGGAAGAACGGTTTATGTAAGTTATAATTTGTTGTTTTATTAGGTAGTGTTAGACTTAGACTCGTCCGGACCCAGAATGAATATCGAGCTATGGCGGGTTATGCACTTGTGGTGGCCTCTACTGCTTTGCAAAGCCATTGCCAATGGGTTTCACCCTACCACACACAAGGTTGGTCCGTTATCACTCATCTTGGCCCATATAAAATGGAGACAACCAAGACTAGGACCCCCTACTACTCTTCACCACATGAACTACTCTTCTCTAAGTGAGATTGAATAGTCATTAGAGCTTTAAGGGCAACCCCCAAGACTGAGCTACCTATATTCATTCCAGAAACTTAACTTATATCTCGCCAAGAGATGTACTTAACTCTTTTGAATCATTGAATCAACTTACATACATATACCATCCCTTCTTTACTGATTTTAAGTTATTAATCGTTCGTAGTTCATCATATCATACTAATTAAAGTCATACAAGATAAATCAAAAATCATACATGGATCAACACACAAGAAAAAGAAAAGAAAACACAATTATCTTTACAATCTTTAATTACTAATACTTAAGTGATTCAAATGGCTTGGAGACCCTCACCAATGGATCCGGAAGGGTCAAAAACCCCCAGAACGACCTAAAGAACGTTCAAAACGGACGTCTGGAGCCCCTAAAAGGTCAAAAACATAAAAAATATACATCCTGTCGCAGAAAATTCGCTCAGCGCACACCCTGTGGTGCGCTGTGCGAATTTTTCCTGCCAAAACTCATTCGCAGAGCGCACAGAGTGCGCTGTGCGACTCTGCATAATCTGCAGAATCGAATTATGCAGATTTGAGGAACTCACACCCTCAAAATTTGATTTAGACCATTTCTTGAACTTGTAACCTCCCTAATTCGCATTATGGTTGATTTTAAACTTGTCTAAGAGTCTAGTTCTAATTCTAACATTGATCTCTAGTAGTTGTGCATGGATTTGTGATCTAAAACTCTAGATTAATTCACTTAAAGACTCACTTTCAGATTTACCATTTGTAGGCAGTTTCTAATACTTCTTGGGCTTCTAATAGTTCACATATTAATTAACTAATATGTTCTAAGAGTCTAATACAACCCCTGACTCCTAATTCCCCAATTCACTACTCTATTTCCTCATTTTTGGTCTTGAACATTATAATGGCATCTGTTATTAACTTAACTAGTTACTAGAATTAATATTACTATTCCTAAATACTCACTTGCCCATCATATACCTAATCATACAAACCCCCAATTGATCACATATCAGACCACAAAATCCCTAATTCAGCAGCACACAATCCAGTACATACGTTCATTGATTTAGTCATACAATACACCATACCCAACTCAATTCCACATGCATTCAAATCAAATAATTTTTCATACAACTAATTCAAATAAATTAACATTCAACAATCAGAAATTAAAACATCTAGCTCCCCTTACCTCTAAATTGAACCGTCAATGCCCAAGGATGATGCACAATGTCCTGTTCTTAAGAGAAAAGCCTAAAGGCACCTATATTTCACCAAATGGTGATAGAAATTAGTCTCTAGAATAAAATTAAGGTTAATATTTTGGGGAAAATTACAAATGAACTACATGCAGCAGAATTTGCTACATGATCAAAGTTCAAAAAGGGGAAAGTTGCTTACCCTATGAAATCAAAATGTAATTGATGAAAGTTGGAGCATGTGATGCCAAGATCACCTAGGCTTCTGCATAATGGGAATCCAGTGGCTCAATGGAGGTAGAATCTAGAGAGAAGAACAGAGGTTTTAGAAAAGCAAGGTTAGTGAGATAGTTGGTTTGGAGGAAATGGCACAGCAACGTTCTGAAAATGTCTTCTATTGATGGTGAGGTGTTTTAATTTTCTAAAACTTACTCTTATTACTTTAACATTCTTAAAAAAAATTAGAATTTTAATTTATAGGTTATTACATTCTCCCCTACATCAAAAATTTTCGTCCTCGAAAATTAAAGCTTACCTGAGAATATATGAGGGTAGGATTCTCTCATTTCATCCTCTCGCTCCCAGGTGAAGTCTCCTGTTCTGTTGTCCCAAACAACCTTGACAAGAGTGACAATCTTGTTCTTCCATCATCGCTGGTATCGATTTTTCTCAACTCGTGCCGATTGCACTTCAATGGACAGGTTTTCCTTAATTTTCGTCCTCGAATTTTAATTTATAGGTTATTACAGAACTTTATTTAAATTTATTTCAAATATTTATATATCAAAAATTTCTAAACAAATGTTAAAGTTAGTCTAAAAATATAATTAAATAAATTCAAAAGTAAAATTTTAAATTCGTTTATTTAAAATAAATATATTTAATTTTTAAAAAATAATGTTTAATGTAAAATATAAATTTAAATAAAACTAATATGATTTAAAATATTTAATAAAAATATTATTATAACATTGATATAAAAGTTGAGTAGAGTACCACTGTAAAATTATTGATATATAAATATTAACAAAATATTTAAAAAAATTATTAAAAAAATAAATTTAAATAAACTTAATATTGTTATTATTAAAAATATTAATAAAAATATCAATTTTAATAAATATAGTCATTCTAATATTTATATAAAAATGGGTTAAATATGTTTTTAGTTTGTGTACTATCAAGCCATTTTGGTTTTAGTCCCTTTTTTAAAGTAAGGTACATTTTAGTCCTCCTTCTTAAAGAAACTTTGATTTTAGTTCTTAAAACTAACACCGTTAAAAATCAACTGACGTGACTGACGGTACAAACAAGATTTTTCTTTTTTTCTTACCTTTTCTCCCTTTCTCTTCCTCGTCTCTCCCTTCCATCTTCCATGCCAAGCTAACAGGACTTCCTCCTCTGACGCCACCCATAATGACGATGATGAGATAGCCTCAAGATTCGACAGCTTCCGCCTGTTCCCGCCGAACGTCGTCGCCTCCGACGACGTCGATCGAAAACCCCGCGAAAAATCCTCCCCGACGTCGGAGCTACCCAATTTCCTCTCTTTCTCTCGTTCCCCGACATCGGAGCTACCCAAGTATGACAGTACATTCCATTTTATTATACTTATAAGTAAATTAATACTTTATTAATACAATATAATATTACACGTACCTAAATCCCTGTACCCAAACCATTAAAAGAAAAAAAATTCTCTGTTTCTAGCCTGCACAGGAACTTCTTAATAAAGGCCACCATATTTTTATTTAAGATTAATTTTTCTTCATAAAATCTTACGGGACCCACCATTCTTTAATAAAAAAACACACTAACATAAAGACCTCTAAGCCCTTTTCTCTTTCCACTTTACAATGATTTATCATGAATTACTCCCCTCTGCACTTAACTTTCCACACATCCAAAAATAAAATACTTCTAACACCAAGTCCAAGGCAGGACCTACAAGGTATTTCTAAGACAAACACCAACATCTCTCAATCTCTCCAATTTCCCATTTTATTTGCAACTCCAAAAATACTCCCCTGCATGCAAAACTCAACGTCCAAACCCCAAGTTCACTCCCTTCTCCATACTCTTATTCATTCAACCAAACACAATATTTTTCTATCTTCCATTCTCCTCACCAACAACATTCAAAACAGCACCCACTCTCTCTCAAGCATTACCAAACTCCCCACCACTAAAACTCTCTCCACATTTTATTCATACTGTATGATGCTCACCAATCACAACAAACCTCCTATGCATATAACTCTTACCTTTACAGACCAAAACCCATATACTTATTCATTCCACTCACTCAACCCATGAATATACAATCCCTCATTCTTGGTTTTTGTACCAGAATGGGCAAATTTGAGCCCCATATTACGAGAATAGGCAAATTTGCCATAAATTAAAGAAATGGGGAAGTCGTGGGGGCCCAGACGACTTCTAAAGAGGAAGTCGTGCCCCCCTGCACGAGTTCACATTGTTCACATGAACAGTGGTGAAGTCGTTCACCCCAAAAACGACTTCTGGGGCTGGTAATCGATTACATAGGACTGTAATCGATTACAACGTGGTAAAGTCATTCTCCCCTGCACGACTTCAGTTTTTTAGGCAAAAATGGGACTGGTAATCGATTACGGACCCCTTGTAATCGGTTACCAGGAGGTTGAATGGAGTAACAACCCTGTTAAATGCTTACCAGTGTTTGTAATGGGCAAAAAGTCCCTGGTAATCGATTACAGCTCAGTGGTAATCGATTACCAGAGTTGTTTGGATGTTAAAGAACATTTTTAATGAGGTCTTTTACAACATAAATAGAGGTTTTGTATGTGTAATTGTTTGAATTTTTGTGATGACATGATGGTTGTTGATTCTTCGTGAATTATTGGTATGATTATGAAGAGTAATTTTTTGAATGAAAATACAAAAGAAAAGCATAAGGAAAAGTCATGACTGAAATTATAAGTATTTTATTGAATTGAAATTCATTACAGAAGCAAATAGACTAGAAATAAAATTAGACAAAATTATAATAAAGTAGCATGCTATCTAGGAAGAAGGTCCACCATGTGGACCTGTTTGACGACGCAGATAGGCAATCTCATGATCGATATGATCAACTCGAGTGTCCAATGTATCGAAGCGGTCTCCCATGTTCAGCTCGAGTTGTTCTAATCTTGAATTAATGTTGTCGTTCGCAGTGTTGATATGAGATCTGAGATCATTGAGGATGAAGGTTTTGAGGATGAAGGTTTTGGACGCAAATTTCTTTGAGGATGAAGGTTTTGAATTTTTGGACATGCTCAAAAATCTGGGTTTGCTTGATTTTGTCACTGATGGTACAAATTATTTTCCTGATTTAGTACGTATGTTTTATAGTACTTTGAAAATGGAACCTTGAAGACTGAGGTTAAAAATGTTAAAATGATCATCAAACCCAGTCTCTTGGCTTCCATAGCCAACCTCCCCACTCATATGGCTTGAATTTTGAAGGAAAAATACTAGATGAATGGGCTGATGAATATAGTTTGGATGTCACAAGACGATTGATTACTTTGCCAAACAAACCTCAAAGTGGTAGAATTCTAGCCGGATCTATGAAAATTGATGCTAGAATTTTACATTATATCATCTGTCGTGTTCTTTTGCCACGTCTTTCTAACATTGCCTAGGCTAGTAAGGAAGATGTCATTTTAATGTGGATTATAATGACGGGAAAGCATATCAACTGGACCCATCTCATCCGATATAGGATGAAGAAGGCTCTGAAGCAAAATGCTCCCTTACCATATGCATCTTTTGGTCACCTCAGATCTCAGATCAACACTGCGAACGACAATATTAATTCAAGATTAGAGCAACTTGAGCTGAACATGGGAGACCGCTTCGATACATTGGACACTCGAGTTGATCATATCGATCATGAGATTGCCTATCTGCGTCGTCAAATAGGTCCACATGGTGGACCTTCTTCCTAGATAGTGTGCTATTTTATTATAATTTCGTCTAATTTTATTTCTAGTCTATTTGCTTCTGTAATGAATTTCAATTTAATAAAATACTTATAATTTCAGTCATGACTTTTCCTTATGCTTTTCTTTTGTATTTTCATTCAAAAAATTACTCTTAACCATACCAATAATTCACAAAGAATCAACAACCATCATGTCATCACAAAAATTCAAACAATTACACATACAAAACCTCTATTTATGTTGTAAAAGACCTTATTAAAAATGTTCTTTAACACCCAAACAACTCTGGTAATCGATTACCACTGAGCTGTAATCGATTACCAGGGACTTGTTGCCCATTACAAACACTGGTAAGCGATTACCAGGGCTGTTACTCCATTCAACCTCCTGGTAATCGATTACAAGGGGTCCATAATCGATTACCAGTTCCATTTTTGCCTAAAAACTGAAGTCGTGCAGGGGGGGAACGACTTTACCATGTTGTAATCGATCACAGTCCCATGTAATCGATTACCAGCCCCAAAATTCGTTTTTGGGGTGCACGACTTCACCACTGTTCATGTGAACAGTGCGAAGTCGTGCAAGGGGGCACGACTTCCTCTTTAGAAGTTGTCTGGGCCCCCACGACTTCCCCATTTCTGTAATTTATGGCAAATTTTCCTATTCTCGTAATATGGGGCTCAAATTTGCCCATTCTGGTACAAAAACCCTCATTCTTAAATTACACCTAAAAAAAATCATTTTGCTTGTAACCATTCCTGCATGTAACTTTCTTTCATGCAACCTTCATTCTTTTATTCTCATCCCATTCACATTACCTAAGTTAAGCTTCTTTTAAATTTTCTTTACTCCTACTCATAAACACACAACCCATATTATTTCCTTTTTATTTTCAACCTCAACACCACTCCCTCTCCCATTATTTTTCTTAAGTTATTTTCTTAAATCTCGACAGACCTAACCTATTACTCAAATTCCTAATTTATTCATTACTTCCTTCTTCACTTTCTCTCAAAGTGACTACTGGGACATAGAATCACCCCATGCAACCATGTATCCCACATCATTTGGCTTAGACTCCTAACAATTCTTCTTCTTTATTTCTATTTTACTAGCTACACACGTCCACATACCTTAGCTACTGGAGTTACCATTTAACACTTCCCTATAGCCACTTCTACCTTTTCCCTCTAAATTAACAGCACCCATAATCTAACGCACCCTTAGGTCACCCAAGTCTCTTCTCATTTTATTCTTCTTCATTTCCCCCTTCTCTTTTTTAACAATACCTACACACAATCACCATTCTGCACTCACTGTTTACCCTGCTTAAAACATACACCCTCATTTCACGTCTTCACCACCCTTCTACCCAACTTTTCCTCATGCACTTATTTCCTCACACAGTTACTATCCAAGGAGACGACGATCACTTCATCATCACGAGTTTCATTCGTGACCTTCCCAAGATTGTAAAGGGACCGAGAAAAGGGCGATCTCGAGTCTACTTCCTTTCCCAAACCCTAGATTCTTGTTCCTTCTTGCATCACAGTGACCATACCAAATGCACAACCACAAACCAAACGAGAACTACTATGTTGAAAACAACAGTAGGTCACTCCAAGGGAAGAATGGCATGTTCCTTCAAGGGACCAAAATTCTCCCGCGAGAAATTTACCTCCTCCCCCACCGCCACTTTCGTCGTTTGGGATTTGGGAAGCTCTAGTTTCTGTAAGAAAATCGCATTCTGGGCAACGCGAACTGGGTTTCTCTTCTATTTTTGGTCTTTCTGCGTTTCAGGTTGTGAAGATAATGGAGATTGAATCATGATTGGTGGCAGAAGACGAAGGAATCGCGATTGGGATTTCTCAATGGTAGTGACCCTTTCGATCTAGGTTAGGGTTCTTGCAGGTTTCGAAATTGAAGGCGTAGTGTTGGTGGCGATTTCTGATTGCCCTTTAATGCGAAGGGGATGACGAGTACTCTAGATCTGTTTACTATAGATGCAAGATGGGAAGAAGAAAAAGATTGGTGGCATTGTTGTGTTGCGTGTGGTGGCTGCTATGGACGTTGGCGATTTGGGTGGTGCGAACTGGGTTGTCTTCTTTGCGCGGCTGCTTTCGCTCCGACGAGGATGATGATGGTGAAGGCGCGCAAATAAAGGTTGGTGCTTCTACGTTGGCCATGGAGGTGAGTGTGGTGGAGGTGGTTGCGCATGAGGGTTTCTTTGTGGTAGAGTCGAAGGGAGAGAGAGAGAGGAGCGAGAGAAGCGAAAGATTGACCAGCGAAAAAAATGTCAAACTACCGTTAACCACGTCAGCTAGTTTTTAACGGTGTTAGTTTTGGAGGACTAAAATCAAAGTTTCCTTAAGAAGGAGGACTAAAATGTACCTTGTTTTGAAAGAGGGACTAAAACCAAAATCGCTTGATAGTATAAGGACTAAAAACATATTTAACCCTATAAAAATTAAGTTTAGTATTAATTTCAAAATAGATGAGTTTGTTCCCATTTTAAAAAATAAAGGATAAAACAATAAATACATTACTAAATTTATACTTGTTATACACATAACATTATCACTAGGGATAGCAACGGATCGAGTCGGGCACGGATAATGTCTACCCGCAACCCAACCCGCATGTAAAAATTGTACCCGCTATCCTTCCTGCTACTCGCCAGATACTCGCATAAAAAACCCGCGAATTTTTTCCAATCCGCGAATACCCATTTTTAACCCGCAAATATTTTAAAAATATAATATTTTATGATTTTTAAAAAAAGGTTCATATTAAATTGCAAAAAAACATAATATTTAAAACATATATATAAGTACAATTTAATGGACAATTAAATAAAAATTTATACATACATTCAAATTAATAGTACTTACAACATATATATAAATACAAGTAATTTCAAAAAAAAATCTAAAAATGACACTCTAATATCTATGTTTCATTCCCAATATCTTCATTCTCACAATTTAATTACTGAAACAAATAAAAGACAATTAAAATCACCAATAAATAACATATTGACACTAATAATAAAATTAGATTAAAATATTAAAAAAAATTACTAACATCATCATCAACAATTCAAAACAATAATGCTTTAATATTGGTAAAACTGCCTAATAAAGTTGCAAAATAGTATTATATAAAGCGTTTTAATACTAAAACATCATGGTTTTATGCAGTATTTTCATACTAAAACATCAAGGTTTTCTATACTAGTAACAACAGTCAAACAACCTAATACAACAAAGATTTTAATGAAAAAGTGTTGTGCAGTGAGTTTTGGCAGAATTACTTTTAGGTTTAATGTAATCGGAGGTCTCTATTTCTGCAGATTCGTATTAATTGAGTCCTCGTATTTTGGAAGTGCTCAATTGGGTCCCTATTTGTTGGGATAACTTAAATTTTACATTTTATTAATAATTTTGTTTAAATCTTATTTTATTAGTTTTGGGTATAGTAATATTTGGTTTGATTTTATAGTGATAAAATAGGAATGGTTAGTTATGATTTTCTGTTTATTTAGGTAGAATATTATTTTATGATAGAATAAACAGATTTTATTTTTAAGTGAGTTAATATTTTAATGTGAGTTTTTATTATTTGTACTTGGTCCAAAGCCCCATTTGCACTTCTTTAAAGATTGCTAAGGTTTAATGAAAATCACCCACAATGGATTGAAAAGAGTAAAATTATTTGTGTGGGTCACCGTTTTTAACAAAACTTTGTAACGAGGTGGCATGCTGAGCTGTCCTTTAATTAACAAGTGACACAGCGAAATCTAGTTATGCGGAAACCTTCTCCCCTTCCTCACCCTCACCAACTCCAACCTCATCTTCTCTCTTATTTGGGAAACTTTCTTCTCACCCTCCCATACCCACCTCTTCAACATCTACATCCACGTCCATCGCCCAATCCAACAGCCTGGCGCACCTCTCATGTCTTCCCATCTCTCCTCGTCGCTCGTCGTCTCATAGCTGCCACACTCCTCTACAACCTCCTCATAAGTGCGACACTGCAATTGTATAAGTTGCTGTAAATTGTAATGTAAAATAACGAGCACTTAGAAAAAGGTAATGAAAATAGCAAACACGTAAAACAAAGGGGAAAAAACAAAAAAACCAACAAAGTCAGTGACATAAAGCAACTGAAATTACAAGCCATTGAATGTCATGGCATTAGAAACCGGTGGGTGGCTGTGTGTTATGCCAGCAATGAGCAATGAGGAAGAAGCATAAAAGAAGAAACAAAAAAAGTAGAACCCTCAAAATTACACATCATAAAAAGAATAAATCGAAAGGATAACAATAAACCATACCCCCCGAATCCTTTTACCTGTGACCAGATATTTGGATTAATTGACTAACCTCCTTCTTGGTGTTATGATAAATAAATGAGCTTTCACTGTAATTGAAATCATAAAATAAAAAGTTGTAAACAAGTTAGGGTTTTGTAGGAGACAACATGACGACAGAGAGAATACAAAAACTAAAAATATACTCTTAAATAAGAAAAATTAATGAGTAAAATATTAATTTCATTATTCAAACGGGTATTGGATACTTGTGGGTGTGGATAGTGTGATATCCAAACCCGACCCGTTAATAAATATGTATTAAAATATCTGTTATCTGGTATTCACAAATATCTATAAGAACAAGTATCTTTATCAACCTTAATTATCACTAGTATTAGGATTGAGTATCATTAATCTAATTGTACTAAACTAATTTTTATTATATTATGCTATAAAAACTAAACTATTTTTATTAAAAAATAATTATACTATTTTATGATTCAATTTAAAAAAACTGAACTTTTATATTAGCAGTTCAATTAATTGCTTGTAAGAACATAAAACGTGCGGCTCCACCAAACATAACCAAAATGCACTTTTATCAGAATTCAAATAAATGAACCATCTATTTTTTAAAAGCGATTTTGAATAAACAAAATCCTAAATTAAATTTCTAAATTAACCGTTTTAAGTGTTAGTTTAAAAAAAAATACTACAAAAATTTAAATTAATTTTTAAAACTTATTCCCAAATAGTTTTAAGACAAAAAAGAAAAGATACATTTAATATTATTTACAATCTGGTATAAATTATTTTTTTCTCATAAAACATGTAACTTTCTCATTTGTATTAATTTATATTGGTATTTCCTATTTGTCATAATTATATATCATACTAATTTATTATTATTTTTCATTTAAGTATTTATTTTTATTGAAAATTATTATATTATTGAAATTTATACATAAATAGATTTTGACTAAGGTTTTTCTGATAAAAATTTTTAACGTAACCTATGCAATTAAATTTTATTTAAGTTTTAAGTGTTATAAAACAAGAAAAATAAGCCGATTCATTGTAGGCTTACAATGCTAGGTGGAATTACAGTTTACTTTGTTTCCAGTTTGAAACAGTTAACTGTTAATCAAGAAAGTCCAATTCTTTCTTTTAAGTTGAATTGCATAATAGAATAGTTCAATTTTTAATAGAATAGTTTAATTTTTAATAAAAATAGTTTAGTTTTTATAGTATAAATATAGTTTAGTACAATCTAATTTTGTCCAAACCTAACCTTCACCATATGATAGGATCTTAATATGAAAAAATAAGACTCAATTGAAATTAGTCAAAAGTATAAGAAGTTAATTGATATTTTTAAACAAATACTAATACAAGATTTAAACTTTTTTTCTTTTTAAATCCACTTCTGCTTAACTATGTTTATCTCAAGCATCCCAAGTTGGTGCAATATGGAACGAAAATTCCTTTTACCATCAATTGGAATTTATTCTCATTAAATGGAATTTATTTTGGTGGACCAAAAAATCCCATGTGAGTGAGACTAACTATGTTTATTTCAATAAACTTCTTGACGTGCGAAGAATCTAAAATTTGATTGAGAATCCAAATTGTTGATTTCTTTAACGTAAAAATATAACAATATCCAAATTGTTGATTTATCTTTGATTGGTCTCGTATTAATAACGTTAATTTATATATTATATATCAATTATTTTTTTTAATTATTTTTCTTTTAAATTGTCACATGTCAAATAAAGAATTTGTCACATAATAAATATAGTTTGATCTGAGAGTAAAATGTTGAGACAAGTATAATGTGAAAAATTTTAATTTATTATTTTGTTTCAATTTAGTTTCAATTTTTTTAAATGTAATAATTTCATTCCTCTCCAAATTAAAACTAATTTAACTTATATAAATGCTAAAATAATATTACAATATTTTTATTAAATATTTTTTAATAACATTAATTTCATTTAAATTTATATTTTACATTAAACTTTATTTAAATTTTTATTTTAAATATTTATATATCAATAATTTCTAAACAAATGTTAGAGTTAGTATAAAAATATCAAATTATATAAATTCAAATGAAAAATTTTAAAACAGTTTATCTAAAATAAATATTTTAAATTTTTAAAAAAAATAAAGTTTAATGTAAAATATAAATTTAAATAAGCCAAATATAATTGAAAATATCTAATAAAAATACTATTATAATATTAATATAAATATTAAATAGCTTTTAATAGAAGATCTTACCATTTAGAGACAATGTGAAATTATTGATATATAAATATTAACAAACATTAAATAAAAATTATTGAAAAAATAAATTAAATAAATTTAAAATATTGTTAAAATCATTAATAAAAATATCAATTTTAATAAATATGTCTTATATATATATAAAAATTAAATTTGAAATTAATTTGAAAATAGATAAATTGGTTCTCATTTAGAAAAAATAAAAGACAAAACAATAAATAAATTACTAAATTCAGATTCTTCACATAACAACTGTTGGAAAAATCTCACTATACACATTCAAAACGCGTCCCTTGTACTAAAATAATAGATGCCAAAAAGAACAAGAGACCTTGAACACGTAATGGATCTTGAAGTACGATTTCCGCATCCCCTGACCAAATCCACCGACATTAGGATTACTTGTCAATGGCTGATTAAGTTTGATAGGTTCACCTTCTGAAACAAGAAGTTGGGAAAATCTCACTATACACACTCATGAGTGATCCACATAAATAATTTTACTCTTCAATCCATTGTGGGTTATTTTTATTAAATCTTAGTAACCTTTAGGTGCAAATCGGGCCTTGAACCAAGTACAAATAATAAAAATTGACAATAAAATATCTGACTTACCTTAAAAATAAAATTTGCTTATTCTATCATAAAATAATATTTTACGTAATAAACATAAAATCATAACTATCCATTCCTATTTTATCTCTATTAAATCAAACCAAATATTACTATACTCAAAACTAATAAAATAATAAATCTTTAAAATTTAAGTTTATCATGAGAAATTAAAAAAAAATATTAATAGTATCAAATTTTAGAAAATAAGACTCAATTGAAATTAGTTATAAATATGAGAAATTAATTTTTATTTTTAAATAAATACAAATACTAATACAAGATTTAAACTAAATTAAAAAAAAAAAATCCACTTCTGCTTAACTATGTTTATCTCAGCATCCTCAACTTGGTGCAACATGTTGGAATGAAAATTCTTACCATCAGTTGTAATTTATTCTCATTAATTGGAATTTATTTTGGTAGACAAAAAATCCCATATCACTAAAATCTGATTGAGAATCCAAATAGTTGATTTCATTAATTAACGTGAAATTATAACAATATCCTTTAACTTTTAGTTACCTTAAGGGAACGAAAAGTTGATGTTTGATAAACGAGAAGAACTAACATTTGGTGTATTTATGAGTAATTAATTGCGTTTTTATTTGACTGTTTACTTTGAAAAAATATATTGTTGTGCAAAGTGAGAAAAAGTGACCAAATTCATGTTTCTCTAATAAATTAACTACACTGTTCTAGAATTCTGCAAACAAACATGATGCTGAACGAAAACCTTCGACTGCGTCAACTACATCAATTTTCTTCCCTCTATACGCTATAAACTATCTAATAATCAATTCTAGAAAAACTACATCAAAACAATTAAGTTACGCGTCACACTACCTTTTTGCGTGTGTATAAATATGTGTGTTAGTGTTACATCTTCCTTAATTCAACGCTTTCTAGTTCTCCTTCCTTTCTTCTTAGAATTGTGATTGTTTAATTCTTGTTTCCATTATGCAACGCTCTGAATTTGAATTTCCCGCAACTCATTTTTCCCATGCCGTCGCCGACGACATCGTTTTCTGCGGCAAAGTCATAACGCGACGAACCGAACCCAATCCAGCACCGCAAAGCGAAAGCAAAACCCGGGTTCTGCCGAGGTCCGAGTCCTCCGGTCAGACCAGCGGGATCTTGACGTGGCTCCGGTCGACTTCTGCGAAGGAAAAGCAGTGGCGGAGGAATGACACCTGCCTTAAGCGCAAAAGCGAGATGTTTGGTACGGTACTGAAGTTTCCGCTGCAAATGGAGCTTAGTGACATTAAGATGAGGCAGGATCGGAGAGAATGTCTGCCGCCTCCGCCGCTTCCGCCTAGGGTTCCGGCGAAGGACGACGACTACGATGGCGGAGAGAGTTGCTGGGAACTGGTCCGGCCGTTGAGGCGTGGGGGAACTTTTAAGAATCTTTTGTTTCGATGCATTCCCATTCTTTAGGATTTTTTTTTAACTTTTTATTTATTAATTAGTAAGAATATTATACAGAGAACATATTTTTTTATTTTTTATTAACAATTTTTTTTTACATTTTTTAAATAATATTACTTATTATGATCTTTGTAATTATTTTCGTTTTATAGTATATAAGCCATATTTTTTGGATTGTGATTAGCAAGTGTTTACTAATAGTATTATAACTCAGTCTCTCATGTTATGAAAAAGGTTGTAACTAATTTATCTAAATAGTATAATTTTACAGTGAATTTATAAATATAGATAATATTTTAAGAAAATTGCATTTAAATAAGTGGTGTCAAGTGGTATGAGTATATTATAAATAAGTCATGTGAAAAAAAAAAACGACTTCTGTCAGTAAAATCGTGCCAGTCAATAACGATTTAACCTTTCTTAGATGTGTATTATTTGGGAAGAGTGAGGATAGCACGAGAATTCATATTTTCTTCAGCTTTGGATTAATGGGACCGGAGAAATCTATATGATTCAATTAGCTCAAATAAAGGTTCTTTTAGGTAAATGGGCTGATTTTACGTAAGTAGACAAATTTTAAAAAAATTTACAGATGTACACAAGTCGTGAAAGGTTCAAACAACTTGAAATGAATAAGTCGAGTTTCCTTGCACGACTTGATCCTACACAGTGATTAAATATGAAGTTGTGCATCCTAAAAACGACTTTAGGATTTAGTAATCGATTATTAGATCTTGTAATCAATTACAACATGATAAAGGGGGTACAACTAGGACTGGACAAAAATAACTAATCTATATTGTACTATAGTTAATTATACTATATTATACTATAAAAAACTGATCAATTTTTATTAAAAGTTAAATATACTCTTTTACGCAAGAGCTAAAACCAGTCTAACCGTTGTGATTTTGACCACTGGAGAAAAAGTATCAAGATAATCTTGACCTTCAATTTGAGTGTAGCCCTTGGCTACCAATCTAGCTTTATATCTTTCAATGCTACCATCAGACTTGTGTTTGATTTTGAAAACCCATTTGCAGCCTACAGCAGTTTTGTCAGTAGGTAAATCTGTGATTTTTCAAGTGTCATTTTTGGCCAATGCAGCAAGCTCATCATCCATGGCTCTAACCCAGTGAGGATACTTTGATGCCTCAGAATAAGATCTAGGCTCAATGTTAGTAGAGATTTGCATAATAAATCGGTAGTAAGGTGCTGCAAGTTTCTTATATGAAATGACAGAAGCAAGAGGATGTTTGATACCTGAAGAATGAGAGGTAATAGTTGATGCATAAGACGTTTCAAAATCAAATAGTCTTGAAGGTCTATTTCTCTTTCGGGTGGATCTTCTAATGTTAGGAGCAGATAGGGTGGGAGGTGAACTAGGTGGAGAAGGAGGCGAAGTATCTGTATGAGATGTGAGCATACATTGGTCAGGTAAGGTGGGAGGTGAAATGGGTGGCGAAGGCTGTGAAGTATCTGTATGAGGTGTAGGTATACATTGGTCAATACAGAGCAAAGGTGGGTGGGTGACAAGGTGGGAATTAGGAGTGGTGTATGACTCATTGTTGTAAGGAAAACAACTTTCATGAAAGACAACATTTCTAGAAATCTCAATGGCCTTGGTTTTGAGGTTGAAGGTGATGAAGCCTTTTTTGTGTGGTTTATAGCCAAGGAAAATAGCGGGTAAGACTCTTGGATCAAGTTTATGTCTATTGTTTGACAATGTGTTGACAAAGCAAAGGCAGCCAAAAACTTTAAGGATGGTAATATCAAAAGGAGAACTGTATAATTGTTGGTGTGAAGAATGGTTATTTAGGAGAGGAGTGGGAAGGCAATTAATGAGGGTAGAGGCATGAATAAGAGCATAAGACCAGAAAATGTTTGGTAAGTGTGCTTCAAAAAGGAGGGAGCGGGTAACATTTAATAAGTGCCGGTGTTTTTGCTCAACTAAGCCATTTTGTTGGGGGGTTTCAACACAAGTGGTTTGGTGAACAATTCCAGTATTTTTATAAAATTTGGCCATAATAAACTCAGTTCCATTTGTCAGACCTAATGGTTAGAACCTTGGTTTTAAATTGTCTTTCAACATAGGTAATGAAAGATTGTAAATGTGACTGAGTTTCAGCTTTTGAGATTAAAGGAAACACCCAAACATATCTAGAAAAATCATCAACAATGGTTAAAAAATATTTATGACCATGAATGGAAGTAGCAGCACAAGGGCCCCAAATATCAACATGTAATAAGGAAAAAATAGAAGAAGCATGAGAAGTACTAATAGGAAAAGAAAGTTTTCTTTGTTTAGCCATATGACAAGGAGTACATATAAATGAGTGATCAAAATTGATCACGGGATATAACTGTTGCATTACATGTAACCTTTCATGAACACTACCGAGGGGTTTTCTCTGGGGTGTAAATAGTAAGGGCTATTTTGATCAATGGTAGCCATGTGTTGACTTGGTTAAAAAAACGCAAGAAATTAAGAAAGGGCAAGAAACGAATGAAGATCAGAGGCACAACATAACTCTTCAATTGAAGAGCTCTGATACCATCTTAAATAATGAGAATCATGCTGAGAGAAAAACAGAGAAGCAAAGAATAATCTGTGTATTATCTTGATTCTGCATAATGCAGATGCAAATATTTATACATCAAGATTATAACAGAATTAGTTATAATTCTATCTAATCTATCAGCTATATACACAAAATAATAACAAACATAAATAATAACAAACAAAATCTTAAAACCTAACAAGATATCAAATATTAAATCCTAGCACATACCTTGCTTCGATTATCTTTTGCTTGACTCTACAACACTTAAGTCTTCCCAATGAGATATCCCAGATTGCTCAACCACCTAAGGACCTGTGTGGAAGTCACAAAACAAATGAGATCAGGGTTTCACAAATTAAGATATTTAGCAATTAATTAACATTACTTACCAATTCAAGAACTCTGCAACAACAACCATGCTGACACTGCAAGGGTTCCACTACCACACAACGAGGGTTCCAGTAGGGGCACGACTCCGGTTCGAATGATGGAAAACGACAGCTACGGTTCCAATGACGGAGGAGAATGGTCCTTCGGCTGAAGAGAAACACTGAACAGAGGAGAACAGTAGCACAGACAAGAAGGGTCGACGAGGGAGAAGAAGGCTCGACGAGGTTGACAACACAAGAACGAGTGCGACAAGCTAGGCCTCTACAATAATGGTTGCAGTGAGTGAGAATGAAGGATCGATGCAGTGTGAGAGGGGTCGAGAAAGAGGCTATGGATCGATAAAGACGCCAGGGCTCAAAAAGAGGGACAAAGTTTGGCTCGAGGGAGGGAGTGAGAAAAGTAACAAAAGAGTCTTATAATTAGATTATATTATTTACTTTTATTTTTTAATTATTCATTATCTACATATCCGTATGAAAAATCAGCGGGTAAATATTTTTTCAACTTACATACGGTCTTACATACGGACCTATCCTTCGCAAAGTTCCCGCCAACACGCGCCAATATTACCTGCCGATATTATATACAAATAATCCGTATATAATCTTTTCCCACATTATATACGGATTTTTCTGTATGTAAGGCTATTTCCTAGATTCGTATATAACATCCCTATATAACATTCCTATTATACACGGATAAAAATCCATATATAATTGCCCTATTTCTTGTAGTGGAAGACCTACGACATCAGCTCGTAGAGGACGCAAAGAAGAAGCTAATGTTGATGTCGTTAAGGAATGATTGATTACTAAAGATAAAGAAGAATATGTTGAGCAGGAGTTTGAGCAGCAAGATGTTGCTTAAAAAGAAAATCAAGTAGGTGGATTCCTAGGAGGTATACAAGACACATCATTGCTTATACATTATACGCAACATGTTGCATTTGACTTGTGGCAAGGTCAAGTTAGTACACAACTTAAATGTTAATTCATGCTTAGTTGGTTATATTTCTTTTGTTATATATTTTGTTCTTGTTGTTATGTAGGATCGAGTACGTTTGTGCAAGTGCAGTTGTGCCCTAAGCATATCCCACAAAGGCTTGTAAGTCTCTAAAAAACAACTGATATGACACGCGATTGAGAATGTCACTCTTATTTATAAAAAAAAAAAGTGCTTCCAACCAGATGCAATAGGTAGGCACTTGTCGCACACTCCTAGTGTTGATGCTCCGAACACTCTTCATACACATCTCTCAGCCTAACTTTAGGGTCGCATGTTTGTGTGATCTCTATTGAAGCTCTAATACGGTCCACGCCCAACAAATCAACAAGAAGAGATAGAGCCTCCTCAAACTCCAACGACTTTATCTCACAAAATTACTCCAGAATAGGTAGGTGGAGTAGATTGGACACATAATCTAGTGTGACAGTCATCTCACCTACCAAGATATGGGAAGTATTAATCTCAAAATGCCACCTCTCCGCAAATGGTAGGATCAATCCATGATCGGCGTAGTGGTATGATAAGTTCACTAAGGGCATGAAACGAGAAATCATGACAAAAGAATCAATTGTCTCATGATATAATCCAAATTTATTAACTTTTTTTCATGGGAGATCACCTTATGCTAGCTTTGTTGAGACAAAGCAAATGGCTAGATATTCTATTCTTCTACAGGTACAAATTTGTATTGCATTTTGTTTTGATGTAATTTTAAAATGTATAACATAATTTAAGTAATGTTTTGTAGAGTTGGATCTATGAGCACTTGGCTGGTATGGGAAGGACGTAAGTGTTGTCCACCTATGAAGAAAAAATTCATCGAGCTTCGCGGTTCGTAGCTTCAAGGCAGGGTTGGAGTCTAGGCGAGATGAGGTTATATCTTGATGGACTGATATACGATGCGATTAATTGGTGACTATACGAGTAACATAAGACTATTCACCCATTTATGGCTATTTGTATGTATTCCATGTGGACCAAACATGGTAAGATGCTTCACCGACATCTGCCTGAACGCGTGTTGAGGCAATTTGGTTATGAGCAGATGATTCCACGACAGACGTTATTACCATTGATAGGTGTTGGTTACACTATGTAAAGCATGTTATAACCCACGATGTACCTGCCAATCCTCCATCTGCCTGTGCTGCGGGATACCTATCGTGGTTTATGAGGGTATCTCATTCGTACCTCATTCCTGCCCCTGACGATTACCGACCAAGTCTTGCCCCGTGACTGCGTCGACACATTCCAGATGAGGTTCCAATCCGTTGTAGGTCATCCCCCGATTCTAGTTTGTTAGTATGTATGAAGGTGCTAGGAAACACTAGAAGAGGGGGCAGGGGGTTAAATAACATTTCCTTAATTTTTTTCGTAGCTTGCAAGCTAAACATGATGTACATAACACTTGTGAGTTATGGAAGCATTTCAATAAACATTGTCTTAGCCAAATTGTTTACATTCCTAACTCGATATATCCAAATGTTGTATGTAGGTAGTGACCTTAAGTGAAATGACGCTTGTTGATAGAGAAAAAGAATGTAAAGAAGTTTTAACTATAACTAGGTCATTTATCAACAAGCCAAAACACACAAGTTGTTTTATAATGGTTCACCTGTTACGGTTACGTCTAATTCTCCTCTAAGTTGAGTGTTTTAAATCACTCCTAGTGTTCTTAGTCCTATTGAGTAACCATTGTTACTTCTGACTAGTTTAGTTCAAGTCACTCCTGATTACGTAGTATTATTCACCACTCTTGGTATTCCTAGACATTTCTAGTATCATTGTGATACATCGTCTAGTTAAGTATCATCCACTCCCTGTTATGACGTATTTTTTACCACTCTTAGTATCCTTAATCAGCGAATAACCTCCACTTACCCTAGACTAGTTTGATAACTTTTTGGCAAGTATACCAAATAGTTATAAGTAATACAATGAATAAGTCAAGTATCGTTCTCCCAAGAGAATTTGTATTAGGTTATTCAATTAAATATTATTTATCAAAATCAATTTAACAACAAATGATTCAGTGAATTACCAGTAAGAACTTAACAGAATATTTAAATTTGAAATTAAAAGTTGGAAGAAAGCTTCGTTGGAATTGAATTCATGACTAACATTATAGTAACTTATCTGAACAATATAATTTGCATTCAAACATTAACATCACAGTATCTTGGTTTAATCCCTTAAAACAAGTTCTAAAGAATTATGCTCAATTTTTAATTCCTTAAGTAATTAAACATAACCTTTGCATTAAGATTTGATGTTTACCAATAACCAGAAGAATTGAAACTATTCTTAGTATTGTTCCTTTTGGTTGCTTTTCTTACGTTCATACTCAAATTTACTTCCCAGTACAACTTGAATATATAAAATATATCATACTTTCGTATGATGACAAGTAAAACATGAAAAACATATGAACATAACTTATATTGAACAGGAAAATTACATCAATTGTTAGCCCTTACATTCAATTCCAACGAACAGAAATTTAGCCTATCCTAGACATCATAAACATACTCATTTTAGCAATTACTTGCAGAAAGTCTTGAAAGGTCTCCTGATGGTCTTCTACAGTTCTCCAGAGAATTTTCGTGTCAGAAGATGGTTTATGCCTTTTTGTCACGTCTTTTAAGAGCCACTTAACTTCATTAATTCGCTCAGCGCACAGGTGTGTGTGTGCTATGCGAATTTTCAAATTGCTGCTTTCTTTAACTGTTGTTATTCGCTCAGCGCACAAGTACTGGTGCGCTGTGCGAATTTCCTTTTTTTGGCTGTGCTATTTTTTGGCTTGCGCTATGCGAGAATTGACTGAAAAACTCCAAATTATACATCCTTTCCTTAACAATAATTCATGTAACAATCTACTTCCTATTACAACATTTCACTTAATAATAACATGAATAATTATAAGATTAAGATCATATGGTTCTTTTTACACTTATCATAGTTTAGTATTATTTCCTTTGCTCTTCATGTTTTAAAAAATGAACTTAACTTTTCTCACGCGTTGTCATAATCACGAAATGTCTTCCCACCTTGTGTATAAATGACAACAGACTCATCAATATACCAAATTGAAGTCAAAAGCTTCTAGTCTCCTCACACCAGAAGAACGCATTAAAAAATATAATTACTTAAATAATCATTTGGATATACATTAGTTCTTATTAGTTCTTTCAGGTGACATTTAATTCCTTTTTAGTGAATATATTGATGTTTAAAATTATAAAAAAATTCATGAGTTGTTTTAACTATATCAAGAAGAATTTGAGTTTTAATAAATAAATTTTATGTCTAATTTATTCTTAAAAGAATTATAAAATGAAATTTGTTTCATAAATAATGTTTTATATTTATTAATGTGAATTTTTTAAGATGTTAAATTAAACATTAATAAATAATTTAATAGTAAATTTTATATTTATTTATGTATTATTATAAATTTTACTTATTTCTAATAATATAAAATGTCTTATATCGATTGATTGAGTGTGAAGTTTCGAAAATAATTAATAAAGACACTAGTGCAAAAAAGGCTTTAGACATCAGTTATTTTGGGCTTTTAACGTCACTTCCAAAACCGACGTCTATATGGGTGACGTTAATGGGACGTCGGTTTTTTGCAGGTGCAACGTCCCTATAGACGTTAGTTCAGTTCTAAGACCGACATCTATAAAGACATCAGGCATTGCACTAACCGACGTCTAAGGGTCCATAACATTTTTGTCGTCTATAAAGCCGTCAAACATTGCATTAACCGACGTCTATGGGCACTATAGACGTCGGTTAGTACATTAACCCACGTCTATGAAGTGATCGTTGTGTTTTGGTGCAGTTTTTGTCGTGTCTTGGGGTAGCGTAGTAGCACCTCCTTCCTTTGCTAGTTTCTTCGTAAGAAAAAAAATGCATCTTTTGAATTTCTTATGGCATTTCAACCCAAAGACGAACCCGGGTCGTTTCCTAGGTCCATTCCGACCGCTAATGAAAAAGAATACGGTGTATTTTTTCGTTGGCGGTCGGAATGGACATAGGCAACAACCCAAGTTCGTCTTTGGATTGAAATTCCATAAGAAATCAAAAAGACGCAAGTTTTCCTTACGAGGAAACTAGCAAAGGGAGAAGGTGCACTACGCTACACAAAGACATGACAAAAAACCGCACCAAAACACAACGAAAACTAATTTTAATCGGTTCAAATGATAGTTAATACATCAAATATTACTTTAATCGGAGTAAAAACAACTTTAAATGGTTAAAAGGTGAGCAAACTTACCTACAAATGCAGTGCAGCGGAGAGAAAAGGCGAAGACGATGAAATTATTGGTTCGCAAACTACTGGTTCACACGGATTATTTAACAAGAAATTAGACGTCAGTTGGACCCACAACCGACATCTATATCCCATATACGTCGGCCGTCTCACTAATATGACGTCCATTCGATTTAAGAATTAATATTTGTGTTATGTATAGACGTCGACTTGGAGGGATGAGACGTCTAGTTGGCGAAAACGAATGACTTTTCACATACCTGGTCAGAATATAGACGTCAGTTACTAAGGCAACGGACGTCTAGAATTGTATATAGACGTCAATTTGGCGGGCCCCGACGTCTATAGTCTGACAGGTAGGTGAGTAGCCATTAATTTCCGCCATATAGACGTCGGGGATCACCAATCTGACATCTATATGTCTGACAGGTAGGTGAATAACATTAATTACCGTCATACAGACGTTGGTGCCCCCTCCGAACTGACGTCTATATGTATGAAAGAAATGATTTTTCACCTAACTGTCAAACATATAGATGTCAGGGGGAGATCCCCGACGTCTAAAATACTATAGACGTTGGGTAGACATCTAACGTGACGCCTATATGACTAACTTATTTACGAAAATGCCACCGATCATCAATATATATCGTGTTTACCGTTAACCGACGTCTAAGGTGTGACGTTAAACAACGTTTTTACACTAATAAGACGTGGATTGAATAATTAAAATATCATGAAATTTATAATAAATCGACTTTAAAATTAATTTAATTCTATAAAATTAATTTTTATATCATATATTATATATTAGTCTTGTCTCTACTTAATAAAATTTCTTAATACATTTTTAATAAATAAACTTTTAAGTCTATCTTAACCATAAAACCAACTTATAAGTAAAATTTATATATTATATAAATTAATCTTATTTTTAATCGATTTTTAAATATAAATAAATTAATTAATTAATTAACCTAATTGTTTCTTTTTCGTCACTGTTATTAGATTTCTACCTTGAATATAAAATCGAATAAATCTGAAAGAAAAACTTCACTGCCAACCGTGATTATATTTAGTGAAATTATTTTCTGGCAATAATAGATATTGTTTTGAAAAAAACTATTAAAAATATAAGTGTGTTTTAAATTTCTTTATCTAGAATGACGCTGACGTAACGAAGGATAGATCCAAGAAAAAACCTATCACTTCAACGAACCGTGTCAATATCCATTTCTCTATATCTGTATGCATTCTAGAAAGTGTCTGTTTTCCATTTCCGTTCAACCCTCTCTCTCTCTCTATATATATATATCTAAGTGTTTCACCTCCGTTATTCTCAATCTCAACTCTTCTAAACACTTTTTTTCTCGTGTGATTATTTAATTGTTGTTTCCGTTATGCAACGTTCTGAATTTGAATTTCCCGCAACTGATTGTTCCGGTTGCGTCGCCGACGACGTCGTTTTCTGCGGTAAAGTCATAACGCGCCGAACCGAACCCGGTCCAGCACCGCAAAGCAAAGCGTGGGTTCTGCCGAGATCGGAGTCCTCGGGTCGGACCAACGGGATCGTGACGTGGCTCCGGTCGCCTTCCGGGAAGGAAAAACGGTGGCGAAGGAGTGAGAGTTGCCGGAAGCGAAAAAGCGAGATGTTCGGAACGGTGCTGAAGTTTCCGCTGCAAATGGAACTGAGCGACATCAAGATGAGGCAGGATCGGAGAGAATGTCCGCCACCGCCGCTTCCGCCTAGGGTGCCGGCGAAGGACGACGACGACGAGGGCGGAGAGAGTTGCTGGGAACTGGTCCGGCCGCTTAGGCGTGGGGGAACGTTTAAGAATCTTTTGTTTCGATGCATTCCCATTCTTTAGGATTTCTTTTTTTCCTTTTTATTTAAGAGTAAAATTTATAAAATGTATAAAATAGTTTTATCAGTATTAAATTCTATTTTCTTCTACTTTCTATTCTACCTTATGGATTCCTTTTTTATTCATTCACCCTCGTGTTCTAAAATGAATTTGTTATTTTAGAGCTTTGTAAATTTATATTATTGCACTAATTATTTTTTATAACAATATTTTATATTATTATAATGGGTTAAATATGTTTTTAGTTTCTATATTTTGGGACGATTTTGGTTTTACTGTCTTTTTCAAACTAAGGTACAATTTAATCCTTCAACTTTAGAAAACTTTGGTTTTAGTTCTTTTTACCAAATTTTTTAACTTTATTTGCTATTTCAAGCACGTTTCATTATAGCATTTGGATTGTTTACTGTTTGACACATTTTTAATTCAACGTTAACTGAGAACCGCGTTTGAAACAGTAAATAAAATAAAAAAAATTTGATAAAAAAGACTAAAACCAGAGTTTTCTAAAGTTGAAGGACTAAATTGTACCTTAATTTGAAAGAGGGACTAAAACCAAAATCGCCCCAAAGTATACGGACTAAAAACATATTTAACCCTATTATAATGAACCTAGTATAAAAATTATAAATATGATAAGATTTTTTATATCACCGGTTAAAATTAGAATTTATATAAAAAGTTAAGACACTGATAAATATTGATAATTAAATAGAACACCTTTTATATCGATTAGAATTAAAATTAATATAGAAAATGATGAAGTGACATTTTGTGTAATATTGGAAAAAAAAATTATATTGATTAATCTTCACTTTTTTAATTTTTTGCACTTCACTTCATTTTTTTTTCAATGACTTTTTATTTTATCTAGTGATTTCGCATTCTCAAAACATTGTTCGTATTCACGTTTTTCAATGACTTTTCTAATGATCATTCCTCCTTCGCATTCGTTCTCTTCTATTATTAAGTATAAGAGTTTTCATCATCGTGGAAACGCTCTCCTGCATTTCCTTTTCATTCATTCTCCTCCATTTTATCATTGCCACTCCTTCATTTATATTGCTCTCTTTTGTTTTCTATTGGTATTGGAGTTTAGAAGAGTAAACTTTTGTATTTCTCTTTTCTCACTTTCTCATCACAAATATGAGAATCTTAGAGATCATAAGATTCTATGGAGTTCACGCATTTTGACCCATTTATTTTTCATTGGTTATGGCCCCAAACCTCATGTTCCATTAATCTAGCTCAAAGTCCTTCGAATCGAATCCCTTTACGCGATTTTGAGCAGATCAAGGAGCTCAAGTAAATTTAGAGGATTTATTAATCTATTTGAACTAATTTATGATTTTCCAAAATCTTTTGATTAATTCAGTGAGGGTTTAGTGTGTTGAGTAAGGTTGGGGTTTGCAATGGCTCCACGATGATCTGGAAGGCGATTGGGGGTGGTGAAGGACCAGACCAACATAAGGATTACGAAGGTCGCCGATAACATGGCGTCGAAGATGGAGATCATGATTGTCAACTTCACTAGCCACGACGATGACCCCGCCAAACTATGTCAAGGACATCTTAGATCACATGTCACACTCGTGCAGCTGTTTCCACGCATGCATCTTGGTAGTGTCTAAGCATTTGAGGAAGACCCAATTTAAGGCGTTACATTCCTCCTCAACCTAAAAGGGAAAATATCACCACTGATGAAGATTGAAGAACAAGGAGGAGAAGGGAGAGTTTCTCAACAACCTAAATAGCCTCCAAGGTTCTCTCCTAGTCGCTATAGGTGAAGAATGAAGTGTGGGAGGAGAAAATGTCTTCAAGCCTCGCAAGAAACATGTTCAAATACCCAATTTCGACATGTCAATGATGCCACCGCTCAACACCATCTTAGAATCGTTGAACACTCTCAGTTAAAATGTAAAAGGGACTATCTGTGAAACCATTACTGAATGTTATTTTACACCGATCAACGCCACTTTTCCATTGCTCAACGCTACCTATGCAGGGGTTGTGACACCCGGACACTGACAAAGGCGGGGAGTGATCGCCGGTGCAAGAGGCATGGAGTGCAAGAGGCACAACTTCCAGTTGAAGGAACACATGGACGAATCGAACATACACCGGAATGAGAGGGATCTAGAGACTGTATAGGTATGAGACTATACAGTTGAAGGATAACTTAAAGGAATTGATTTGGCTACTCATATCAACAAATGCATTTGCTTTTCGATAGCCTAACCCATAAGAACTTCATGGTTAAGCACACTGGAAAGCCTCGTGTTGATGTGTGGGGGTAGTCAACAGTCCCTATAAGTTGCCGGGGCGTTACAGTGCTCAGCCCTAAAATATGACACTCAACCCTAAGTAGTTTGACAACACTTTGTAATTGAAGCACTAAGCGTGATCCCAATGGTGCCCAATGTAGGTATTTAATTCAAATTGATATTTTCTTGTCCAAAACATGCTTCCTTGAGTTCTTTCTTGTTTTCCTAGTAATAAGCATAGATTCAACTTCATCTAGAGAGAATAAACCGGGTTTCCTATTGATGAGAGAAAGTAAGGACTCATTGAATTGTAAGTTCTTCAAGAATAATATCAAGTTGTTCACGGTAAGAAATAATAGGATCTCCAATTGAATGAAGAGAATACACTAATGCTTTGATGGATAAAAGAAACTCATTGATGGTCTGATCACCTTTCTTCATAGTACAAAGCTTGGTTCAGAGGTAATAAGCCCTAGCTTTGGTCTGAGAGGTGAAATGAGCACAAATCTTCTCCCAAACTTGAAATGAGTGTTTGTAACGATTGATATGGCTAAGAAAGAGGCTGAAAAGGAGAACTAAAGCCATGAAAGAAGGAGTTGACCATGAGTTTCCCATATGGTATATTCAGGATCTCAGTCCCTAAATCACAATCTGAAAAGGAAAAAAATTGGAATGAAATACGACGGTTAACTCAATAGTGTTGGAGTCTATCAACTTTGATCACCAGTTCGACTTGTTATTGCTAGAGAAAGAAATTAGTATCAGTAACTTTTTTTCAAAACAAAATAAGAAAATAGAACAGATCGAGAGTTGTCATTAAAGCAATACTGATATAGATAAAGAGGGATTCACGCTTTTAATACCATGTTACAAGAGTTATGCTATTGAGAAAGTGTTATATAGAGATTCAGTGGATAAAAATCTATTTTCTCATTAAATATGATATTCAATACATAACATTATATAACAACAAAAATGTAAAACACTAAAAACAAAATAAAATATAGAATGCTACTAACAAACCTACAACATATCGAAACAGAAAAGATAATATAGAGAAAAATAATCTAACATAAACTATGTGTACCATAACATCACCCTACAATCAAACACACCGGACGGTCTTGGAGAAATCCCTACTCAAACCGGACGGCCAGAAGCTGAACGTCCGCTCTGATTCAATAATTCAGTCTTTCTACAAGGATTAAGGTAAGTGGTAATTAGAGGTATTGGGCTGAGATTGGGCCGTGATTAAGATTTTGCTAATCCCAGGCCCATGACAAAAACTATAAATACAGGTCATAGGTAAGAGGTAGGTGGTTCACATTTACTGCATATTTACTACTAGTGTTAAGCTATTGTACAAACAACTTACTGACTTTAGCATCGGAGAACCTTTGGCAGGTACACCTCCGGACAGTGGAGTAAAGACGAAGACGAAGGACATAGACCAAACAACTTCCTAGGAGCAATTGTGTAGGTATTGGGAGTTTCCTGACCTCACACCCAAAACATTTTGGCGCCCACCATGGGGTCGAATAACTTGTCAACCCCAATGATGACCACGAGAAATATAAGCACAAAAGACCCGACAGAGATTATCAATATGCTACAACAAAGAATGGAGGAAATGCAATAGCGTCATGAGGCAAAGCTGGCAACTGTTAGGGCCGAATGTTTGGCCCTTATTGTGCAGGAGAAGATTCCAGAAAGAGATGGGAGAGTAGGCAGGGGAAGAATGAGGCAAAGTTGCCCAAGAGGAAAGGACAGAGCAGAATACTACGCCAGATGAAATGTGGAGACCGACCGAGACCAGGGTCCGGGAAAGCGGGACTAAGACCGTCCTAGCTGAGAGTGTCGCTGTTAGCAAACAACTGATGGTGAAAGCCGAGATCACCTCTTACATATTACCGTTCGTCCAAGCCATTATGCACATATCCGAGCAATTTGTCCCTCCTCAATTCAAGATATATGGTGAGACGACTGACCGGGACGATCACATCAAGACGTTCACCAATAGGATGGCGTTTCATACGGGAAATGATGCCATTTGGTGTAGGGTCTTCTCCTTGTCGTTGGAAGGAGAAGCTTTAGAATGGTTCAACTCGCTGCCTCCCAACTCCATTGAGAACTTTGATGCTCTTAAATCCATGTTCGGCCTTCAGTTTGCAAGCAACCGCACTCAAGATTTAACCATTTTCGAACTTGTAAACCTTAAGAAGGGAAAGGAAGAATCACGGAAGACGTTCATGGATCAATACCAGAAAATTGTACGCCGGTTAAAGGGCCTTAACTCTGAGCTCGCCCTCCAATATGTCCTGCCGACCCTGAAGCCAGGACCCTTCAAAGACAGCATGCGTCGACAGGCACCTAAAAGCATGGAAGAACTAAGAGAACGGGTGGCCGACGAAATAAGAGTTGAGGAGATAACGCAGTCATACAGGAAAGAGAACCAAAAGGCAAAAGGAGATAGGGCAGACGGTAAGAAACATGAGGGCCAATCTAGGAACGGGTGTATTCAAGCCGAGGGAACCACCCAGGGGGCCGCGCTTTCAACAATATACCCCGTTGAATGCCCTCCGGGCCAAAATACTGCAAGAAGCGCTGAATGTTGAGTTGATTCCGGAGCCGAAGAGGCGTCCCACACCACTCGAGGCAGATGGCAACAAACACTGCTTGTACCATAAGAATATGGGTCACACAACGGAGGAATGTGTGACCTTGAAAGATAGAATCGAAGAGTTGATTCAGGCACGTCAACTCAAGAAGTACGTTAAAACTAAACGACAGTGGATCAAGCACAACGGTCATAACGAAGTCCTCGACGAAAGAGCCCGGACAGGCGAGAATATCGCAGCCCCCCACTATATGGGAGGAGCGATTGACCCCATGACCGACGGATTTGTCGGGGGGATCGTCCGCCTCTGCCAGAAAACGATGCGTTCGAGCCCTTCGTTCAGTCCACGCTGTCGACAGGCCGAGGAGGACCATGCCTCCCATCACATTTACAGACGAAGATTCCATTCTCCCGACCCGAAGCAGGACGACCCTATGGTTATCACGACCGATATAACAAGGTACAACGTAAGTAAGGTACTTATTGACCAGGACAGCTCTGTGAATATCCTCTATCGGAAGACGTTCTAAAGGATGCACCTATTGGAAGATCTGATCGTCCCGTATAATGAGCAGATTGTTGGCTTCGCCGAGGAACGAGTGGACACCAAGGGCTACACAGACCTTCGCACCCGCGTCAGCACCAGTTAGGATAATAAGGAGCAGAGAGTGCGCTTTCTATTGATGGAAGCGAACACTTCGTACAACGTGCTTCTCGGCTAGCCTTGCCTCAACGCCTTTGGTGTCCGTCGGATAAGGTGACTATATGTGGCATTCGAGCGGATCCAAAGACGACACGAGAACTCTATGTTGCCAGTTTGAAACTTTATCCCCATACCTCTAGGAGAAAGTTAAATCGGTTGAAGCTCGCCATGGCAACCTTGACCCTCGTACGAACACAGACGACCAGATAGAGCCTCTAGGGGAGACCTAGCTAGTCGTGATTGGGAGGGAAGATTCTCAAGATACCACAGTGGCCAGGGGATTGGAGTCCGAGACCGAGCGAGAGTTGAAGTCAGTACTTTAGCGCAACCGAGACTTCTTTGCGTGGATGGCCACCGACATGCCGGGGATCCATCCCTCGATTCTGTCTCACAAACTAGCACTATTTAAAGAGGCGAGGCCGGTCGCGTAGAAAAAGTGGAGGGTAGGGGATGAGAAGGGAAAAGCTATAAAAGAGGGTGCATAACATCACCCCACAATCAAACACACCAGACGGTCTTGGAGAGCCAGACGTGACCAAATTGGTCGAACGTGGTAGAAATCCTGACTCAAACCGAACGACCATAAGCTGAACGTCCAGTCTGAGTCAATAATCAGGTCTTTTTGCAACGGTTAAGGTAAGTGGTAATTAGAGGTATTGGGCTGAGATTAGGTTGTGATTAAGATTTCGCTAATCCCAGGCCCATGACAAAAACTATAAATACATGTCAAAGGTAAGAGGTAGGTGGTTCGCATTTACTGCATATTTACTACCAGTGTTAAGCTATTGAACGGACAACCTACTAACTTTACCATCAGAGAACCTTTGACAAGTACACCTCTAGACGGTGGAGTATACGAAGACGAAGAATGTATACCAGACGACTTCCTAAAATAAATTGTGTAGATATTGGAAGTTGTTTAACCTCACGCCCGAAATACTATGTATGAGTTTGAAAATTGAATATTCAAACAATAACACTAATATTACAATATACTTCATTTAACATATGTAGGTTGTTTTAATTATAGATGACTTTTTTGAAAATTATGTGAGTAAAAGATAATAAAAGAGGACTAAAATTCAAAATTTGTCCAATGCATACTATTTTATGTGCAAGTAGTTGAATTTAATTTTTAAACTAAATGCAATGAACTAACAAGCATAAATAGATAGATCTTTTTCCTCTTCTAAATTATTCGATAATATTTATAGGAAATTTATAGCAAAACAATATCCAAATTTATAGTATATTTCATAAAAATAACTAGTCTAGAAAATTTCAGCGGATTTTAAATAAATAAAAAAAAACTATTACACATTCGCTGCAAACACACATTCAACGATATTTATATTTATAAATGCTTTTACGAAAAAATGAAAAATTAGTTATTTATAAAAATAATTTGGTTCTGTTGTAGAAATTTATTTTCATGACTAATCAAATCTCACTCTACAACTTTTTACCAGAATTAAAAATACTCTCATCAAAAGTCACAACAATAATCAACTAATAAAAAAGGGAACAGGGCTCAACCTGGAAAATTATAACCAAAAGACCATCACTGCTTCTTCCGCTGTTCGGTGACAGATCTCTCTCACTGCGAAACTCCTTTCGTTTCCATGGCTTCAGCGCTGCAGAAACTGCTTCGAAAACCACCATTACTACCTTTTAAATCTATTTCTGCCGTTAACCCTTCTTCTCTCCTCCAAAACCCTATTCTCACTGTTCCCTCACAGTGTCACCCTCAACCCTCTCCCACAAGCCCGGCTACGCAGCAATTCGATGCCCCCACCGTGATCTTTCCCAGTTTTCCTTTTGGGTTTTTCCCAAAACCCAATTTTGAAAGTGGGTTTCGCTCCCTGGATGATGGGGTGGAAGAAGATTCGGGAACCATGTGGGCAGACAGCGTTAAGAAGAAGCGCAAGCGGAAGATGAACAAGCACAAGTACCAGAAGCTGAGGAAGCGCTTGAGGAAACAAAGTTAGAAGGTGAGGGTTCAATGGTTTTGATGCCCAACAGGAAAAAAAAAGAAGAAAAACTTTGGACTTTATCAATTCATTTTCTTTATTTTGTTTTAGTGAAAGAGTGAGGGTGTCTTTCTTTCAATTAGTTTGTAGTGAGAGGAGAGTTGAAGTGGAAGAAGAGATGTTTAAAGTTCTATGACAATTAGTTGGAGTCCAATTGTTTTGGATTTCTCTTTTATGGTTTTTGGTTAGTTTAAATGTTGCTATTGCACTTTATTTGATACATCCCTAGGTTATGATAAATAATGCATGCAATGACACTTTAAGAACAAATCGGTTTTTATGATAAGTTTGTTGATTTTTATAATAGTTCCTCCTTGATTTAGTGCTATTGTTTTTGGATTGATGATGATTACTCCTTTATTTCTGTTTTGACTCTGCTAAGACATGGATGTTGGTTTCCTTACCATGAGCACTTCTAAAAAGAAGACAAAAAAATGAAATATTTCATAAGCTAAAGTTAGCTTATACATAATTGGTGTTTAGAAACTTTCTCATGTTATCTTCTCTTAAAGTTGGTTTCTAACTTGTTAGTCATGCATAAGCTGAATTTAGTTTATAGAAAAACTTGTTTCATTTTCTTTTTCTCATAGAATAATTTGTAGAAAGTTTTTCTAAACAAGTCTTGCGCATATGGGTAACAACTTTTGACTTGTATGTGCTGCTAGCACATTGCAGGAACCTATTGTTTGTGCTTTTTGATAACATTTGAAGTCTCAACTTTCATTTCTCAAGGCAGTTGAGAAACTTGGATCAATGAGAATTTTTCTTTCTTCTTTTTGTTCTATAGGTTTAGATAAGTGCCACTTTGCCTACGAAAACAATAGGACTTATTGCTAGATTTGTGCTATATTATGACACCTAACAGTTGTAAAGGAAGATGGGTATCTGGTTCATGGAATGACGCCTCCTATGTAGGTATTGTAGGAATAACAAACACTTGGGTAGGATGGGGAAAAGGCGTTCTGGAGAGGATTGAATCTCTGACATCAGCTTTGGGTAAGATCATGAAGATTGGGTTGGTGCTAATTGAGATAGAAGCATGTTGGTCTTTTAAGTTATATTAAGTTTGTTTTCTATTTTAGAGTTCTGTACTTAACTTTCAGCCAAGGGTAGTTCTCAAGCTAACTAGTATGGAAAATAATGTGTTAATTCTTTCTTTGTTGGATTTTTAAGTTAAGTCTGTATTCTATTTTAGAGTTCTATAGTCAACTTTCAGCCACAGGAAGTTCTCAAGTTAACAAGTATGGAAAATAATGTGTTAATTCTTTGTTTGTTTTCACCTTTGGTTTGAGTTTGCGTCTAGATGTTTCCAGAACATATAACCTTGTCCTGTTTTCTATTTTTAAAAAAATTTTAAATACAAAATCAAAGCTAATGGAGAATTTAGAAGCTCTCTTTGTGTATCAAGTAACAGTTTTAGTAGTTGAGTCTTAGAAACCTGTTTTATTTAAATGTATTACATACTATAGCTACTAGCTACCCAAGAGTCATTGTTGTATTTGATAAATGATAATTCTGCAAAAGTCAATCTCATTATTAGGCGTCTAAGTAATGAAAAATAGTTCGGATGTCAAGAATTATGTTACGTAAGAGTCTAGTCAATTCTAGTATAATATATTGGAAACTGTGATTCTCAATGAAATTTCTATACATTGTGAATTTGTTGAACTATGTTCAGTGACTTGGGATAGAATGTTGATCATATTGGATTTCTTTCGTCTTAATCTTAAACTAACTGCTTTAAACCTATAGAGGTACCTATCCTATTTTCATAATTTCCATTTGCTTTAAACCCTAATCTTAAACTAACTGCTTACCTGCATGAAGATTGAAACTTAACCATGATGACACTAATATGTGATGTTTTGAAACAGTAGCTTTCCTTTCATATCTTTATAATTTTGTTGTTTTTGATGCCTATAGTTTTACTTCAATCTTGTTTCACCTTTGCACTACTCTAGCAAAAGTTATGTAGATTCATTTGAAATTGGAAACAACAGAAGAAAATCTCTCTGAAAATTATAGATCTGCTTCGTGCATAAATAATTTCCCTCAGGAACCTGTTTTCCCTTTTTTTTCTTCAAATTTTAGTGCAATTCTCTGTGGGTTTATTGAATGTTTATGTTCTGAAACATCATAAAACTGAGAATGTAGATCCATTAAGGATGATTTTTTTTTTATATGTTTTGAATAGTACTTAGTGAAATCTGATACATGTGTTTGGCTTGTTTTAGAAAAATTCAAGCAAAACAAGTCAGCCCTAAAATTGCAATAACGATCTTATTTAAACTCTAAATCGAAGGAACTAAAGCAAATTATAATGACAGGTTACTTTACATTGCTCTAGTGAGTCATTTTTACCTAATTTTACTCAGAAAAGACAATCAAAATCCTGAAGGATCTAACTGATAGATGGGATATGACAAAATAAGATAATATTAATAGGATAAGTTCATTACTAGATTTTTACATTAATTGATACTTTTTTTTATCCTTTTTTATGTAATATGAAATATAATTTAAATTATTTTTTTCACTAGAATAGACTAAACCAAAAATCCTTTTTTAAATTTAATTAACTTTTTAATTTAAATAAAAAGTTTAGTTTTGCGTTTTAATGCACCTGGACCATCTCTCACCATTTTCACTAGTCATCGCAGTGCAGTAGAATTAATGTAAACCCTACCAAATTTTATCAAGTTTCAATGTAAAAATATTTTGTCAGACAAAGAAAAGGGAGAAAATATGCACTAGAAACAGAAACGTAAAACCAGATCTAACACTGAAGTTCTAGGCATTAAATGGGTATACAAATCTTTTTTATTTTTAATTTATGATATGTGAAACCATGGAATCCTATGTCAAGTTTTCTACCTTTGTTCATTGGTTATTTCTTCCTGCACCTTCACAATCACAAACATACTTTTATAAAGTTTTATATTTTAGAATGTACACTTTATAATACCATTTCTTTTAATTTTGGATTATATATTTTGCAATATAGAATAAATAATGTATTTTAAATTATATATTTTAAAATATAAAATTTACATTATAAATTATACAATTCAAAATATAAGATTTTTGTAGAGTAAATTTGCTTAGGATATCGCATAAATTGGATTACATAAGGTTGCTCTTTGGAAGGAAGAAGAAGAGAAGTTGATTTGGTTGAAAGTTTGTTCTGAAAAGTTTGTTGAGGAAGCATATATTTTGGAAGATTTATTGTGAAAATCCATCTTATAGAAGTTTATTCTAAAAACATTTCATATGTTCATAGAATGCATTTTATATATTCTGAAAAATTTGTTTTAGACATCTTGTTGTCCTGGGAATTTATTCTGAAAATTTGAAAAAAAGCTTCTAAAATATCTTAAAAATCAAATTATGGAGTTGCAGAAAGAAAAAGCCTTGACTAAACTGTCTAAGATTCATAGAACAAAGGTCCAATCCAAGTATGTCCATATGATCCTTAACATATCTTCCGCCAGAAAATACTTCTAGATTTACTGTGCATTTCTTGATTCTTTCTTTCACAAGATAGATGCCCAAAAAATAGTTACATGGCAAAACAATTTTTTTTCCTGTTTTTAGTCTTTAAATATAAGGTGGATCTTTTTTGTGTAACTTATCTTGGTTGTTGGTGAGGGTCGGAATCAGATTTTATGTGGTTAAAGATTCATGTGTTTAAAGCAACATTAGGTACTCGTAGTTCTTGATAAAACTTGTCAAATTTTGTTGTGATTTAAAAAATCATTTTAGATATGTTTGGATCTTTATGTACCATCTACTACTACCAACTGCATTCGTAAACAATAATTTTTAGGTGTAATATTTTAGAAAATATGATTACTAAAATAGTGTCACAAAACTCATCTTGAAAAATATTAAAAGTTAATCAAAGATATTTTTAGATATAACTAAAATAAAGTTCTATTATGATATTTCTAAAAATACAACTTTTGATTCCAAGTTTGCCAAATGATATTATTAGAATCAAACCTCATATGAAATATTGATATGCTTTGAAGTTTGTACTTTATGTCTGTTTTATCTTTAAAAGACAGCTTAAAAGATTGAATGATTAAATTGTTTTAGGTCTCGACTCTTAAACAATATGAGAGTATTGGTCATTATAGGAACATATGTCCTTCAATCGAAGTCTAAGAGGAATAACGAGTCATTCTCAATGGAAGGCTTGAGAGACTGATGGTTCGTTTGAGAACCACATTATGGGCCTTAGAGTGAGCACCAATGTTCTTATTCCAAGCCACTGAGTGACGTCGTTAGGGTCAATCACCACATTCCTGAGGTATTGTCCACTTTGGAGTTTAGAGCTTTGTCATAGTTTTATCCTTAAAAAGAGTCTCGAAAGGTAGAAGGAGGAATAAGTATTAAAATTGCCTTAGGTCTCAACTTCTAAGAAATGTGGGACTATTGGGTGTGATAAAAAACCCCAAGTCTAGGTCTAAGGGGAATGAGGACTCATCCCCAGTGGATGTCTTAAGGGAACCAATGGTTCGTCTTTAGAACCTCGTTATTGGTCCCACATTGGGTGCAAATGTTCCAATCACAAGTTCTTTAAGTGACATCATTATGGTCAACCACCATACATCCGAGGTATTGTTCCGATTCCAAGTCCGTCGAGCGACATTATTAGGATTAATCACCATGTTCACGAGGTATTGTTTGCTTTCGAGTATGAAGCTTTGTCATGGTTTTGCTTAAAAGACATCTCAGAAGGTAAGAAGAGGAAGGAGTATTTAAACCGCATTTAGCCTTGACTCCTAAGCGATGTGGAACTTTTCGGTATAGTAGGAACAAAAGCACTCTAGTGGAGGGGTATGGGGGAATGACTGGTCATCCCCAAAAGAGGGCTTAAAGGATAGATAGTTCTTTTTAGAACCTCGTTCTCAACATCTAGGCGCCAATGTTCCAATCCCAAGTCCATTGAGTGACATCATTAGGGTCAATCACCATACATCTGAAGTATTGTCCGCTTTGGAGCATAGAACTCTTTCACAATTTTGTCCTCAAAAGGCACTTTAGAGGGTTGAAGGAGGAATGAGTATTTAAACTGTCTTAGGGCTCAACTCCTAAGCGATGTGAGGCTATTAGGCGTAGTAGGAACATAATCCCCTAATTGAGGTCTAAGAAGAATGATTGGTCATCCCCAATTAAGGGTTTAAGGGACTAATAGTTCATTTGAGAACCTCGTTATCTAGACCACAGTGGGCACTAATGTTCTTATCCCAAGTTCATCGAGTAATATCATTCAGGTCAATCACCCCTCATTTGAGGTATAGCCCGTTTTGGAGCCTGGCTTTGTCACAGTATTTTCCTTAAAAAAGGCGTCTTAGAGGGTGGATGAATCAAAGAGTATTTAAACTGCCACATACCTCAACTCCTAAGCGATGTGGGACCATTGGGCATGGTAGGAACATATAACAAAAATTAAATAAAATAAGAACCAAAATGATAAAAATTCTAATATTGTTCCCCGACAACAATGCCAAATTGGATAACGATGTCATCGACGCGATCAAATTAATACTTGTAAACTGTAGCAACTTCAGTATTGCTAAGATAGTAGCCAACAAAATAGAAAGGGTAAATTCAACCCTAAGTCATTTCCTAACGAACATGGAATTAATTATTAACAAATTAGTTCTTATAAAAACTACACAAAAGGGTTAGTAAAATAATAAAGAAAATAAAGATAAAAAAAACAGATTAAAGAACGAAGTAACAAAAGATAAAGAGAAAAAATTTATAAAGAGATTTAAAAAGACAAAAACAATGATAAGGAAAATAAGTTGATTTAATTACTTTTTCAAAATAGGATTCATAATTGGTAATCTAAATATTATTATTCAATTAATTATTGTCTTAGATTTTCAAATTAATCAATGTAAATTCTCAATTATTTGTTGGCATTCTCACTCTTAACCAAAGTACAGTCTCAATTAAAAGCAATAACTTTGTAGATTAATCATAATAAATTTAACCAAAGTACATTTTCAATTAAATATTACTATGCCTAATCATGTATATCATTTTACCACTTATATCAAGTAAAAAGCTAATTAACCAAAGTACATTCTTGATTAATTCTTGTTAAAGTTTTTACCACTAATCAAAGTTCATTCTCAATTATTTGCAAAATCCCATCCAATTAAATGAAAGTTTCTAACTTTAATCAAAGTAAATTCTCAATTTAAAATAAAAACGTTTGGACTCATATTGATATGTTATGTAGAGTTAACATCATGCTAACTTGATATAATGTAAAAATCATTACTTTTAATTGATTAAGAAGAAAAAGACATAGATAAAAATAAATCACAACAAGAATCAAAAGAATAAACAAATTTATTCATCTAACCTCAGAACCCAATTAAGAAATTATAGCAGAATCAACCTTAGAGGCTTAACACTCCATGGAATGTAGAAATAACATGAAAATAGAAGAAGAGAGGGTAGAGAACATGAGAGAAGAGAGGGAGGATGAAATTTGAACCCTCTAAAGGGTTGCCTAAGTTCCACTAATGTGTTTCCCTAAGTCTCTTTATATAGAAATTGGATTGGGCTTTGTTTCAGGCTCTCTTATTGTAATTTTCTTTATGATAATGTAATCTCTTCCAATTATCTTCTAAACAATCCAATATATTCAAGATATATTTAATTGTTGTGGAGATCTAAAAATATTTGAGAAGATATTTGCTAGATTAAAAAAGATTTGACAAATATTATCTTTTATATTTATTAATATAGTTAAATAAGGTAATTATTTAACAATATTAAATCAAATATCTTAAGATATATTTTTTCCAAATTATATTTAATCATAAACATTTATCAATTATCAAATCCCTTTTTGTAGAAAAAATAGAGAAAACCATAAGATCCAATTTTTGTTGCATGTTCCTTTTTCTTGACTTAGCCAAATTTCTTCACTTTTTCATGCTATGCTTGGATTGACTTCTTGTGGTCTTGATTATTTTTATTCTTGGATTTATCTTTAAGGTGTCATGACACTTTATCTAATTTACTTCCACACCTCAATGAGCTGAACTTAGCTGCAACTGCACTAACACACCTCAAAATATCCAAAGAACATTTATGCAACTAAAAAGCTATTTTTAACATGTTTTTGTATCTCATGCTAAATAAACTCAATTATAAGAAATCCTAATTAAAATATTCTATTAAAGTACAAAAACAATTAAGAATCCAATATTAAAGGCTAAATGAGGGTATAACTATGCACTCATCACCCCCGTCGAGCTTTAAGGATAATGGTTGTTCATCCCTAGTGGAGGGCTTAAGAGACGGATGGTTTGTCTTATAACCTCGTTATCGACTACACAGTGGGTGTCAATGTTATGATTCCATGTCCATCGAGTGACATCGTTAAGGTCAATCACAATACTCTGAGATACTGTCTGCTTTGGAATGTTGAACTCCATTATGATTTTGTCCTTAAAAGGCATCTCGAAGGATGAAAGGAGGAAGAAGTATTTAAACTGCCTCAGGCCTCAACTTATAAGTGATGTGGGACTATTAGGCGCACTAGGAAGATAGACCCCCAATCAAGGTCTAAAGGAAAGGACTAGTCATCCTTGATAAGGATTGAAAGCACCGATATTTCATCTAAGAACATCATTAGAAGGACCCCAATGTGGGCTAATGTTTTGATCCTAAGTCCATCAAGTTACATCGTTATGGCCAATCACCCATCATTCTAGGTATGTCCTCCTTTGGAGCCTATGCTCCATCATAGTTTTGTCCTTAAAAGATGCCTCAAAGGGTGGAAGCAGTACAGAGTATTTAAATTGCCTTATGCCTCAAATATTCATCTTTAAAACCTCGTTATTGGTCCCATGATGGACGCCAACGGTCTGATCCTCAGTTTGTCGAGTGAAATTGTGAGGGTTAACCACGTGATCCCAAATCCGCCAAGTGACATTGTTAAGATTAACCACCGTGTTCCCGAGGTATTGGATACTTTGGTGTTTTGAGTTCCAACATGATTTTGTCCTTAAAATGTGCCTCGAAGGGTTAAAGGAATAAGATGTATTTAAACTCCATTTAGCCTCGACTCTCAACCGATGTGGGTCTATTGGGCATGGTAGAAACATAATCTCCCCAATCGAGGTCTAAGGGGAATGACTACTCATCCCCAATGGATGGCTTAAGGGTTGATGTTTCATTTTAAAACCACGTTATCAGTCCCATAGTGGACACAATTGTTCCAATCCCAAGCTTGTCGAGAGACATCATTATGGTCAATCATCATACATCTGAGGTATTGTTCGCTTTTGAGCGTGGAACTCCATCACGATTATTTCCTTATAAGTGCCTCTAAAGGTGGAAAGAGGAAAGAGAATTTAAATTGCCTTAGGTATCGACTCCTAAGCAATAAAGAACTATTAAGTGTGGTTGGAACATAAGCCCTTAGTCAAGGTCTAAGAGAAATGATTGAGGATCCCCAATGGAGGGTTTAAGGACCGATGGTTCATCTAGGAACCTTGTTATTGGCACCACATGCACCAATGTTTCGATCCTAAGTTCGTCGTGTGACATCATGACGGAAGCGTCCTCCACCTTCAGGAATGGAGAGGCTTCTCGTCTCAGAAGTGGCAGCGGATTGATGAACGGAGTTGATGAAACAGTGCATGGAAGGTGTTTGTGATAATGTCCGGTGGTGTTTGGATAAGTGTAAAGGTAGAATTCTAACTCAGTAGGCTTTCCAAAGGGGAAAAGAGCTAGAGGAAGTGCAGGATAACAAGGCACAAGGTTGAACTTGAGAGCAATGGTTGGATTTCAGCAGCATTTCATTACTTAAACTCAATTTGAATTTACAATGAGATGAAACTCTCTTTTATAGGAGAAGAAGAGCTATCAATCTTGCAGTAGAAGCTATCTAAGTACACATGATGGAAAACCAAAGGTAGCTTGCGGAGGAAGCTTGTCCAACTGGCCATGTGCTCCATCTGAAACACGTGCTCAAGGAAGAAGACAACCTCTCGTCGTCGCTGGGCGGTAGGAAGCACGCCGCTGAGCGCTGGCAGCTCATTTGCTTTTCCTTGCTTGACATATTCTCCTTGCTTATTATTGATGACCTACAAACAAAGTAAAATGTATTTAGTTGAAAAGAATCATGCTAAGACTTTAGAAAGAAAAGATTAAGTTCTTAATCAACTTCCCGTTCATAGTCTTAGTGTAGTTGATACTTCTTAGGAAGGGAAGTCCTTTTAAGGGTTGCCATCACTCCCTCCCTCTTTAAAAACGATTTGTCCTCAAATCGAGAAGAAAGAAGAAGCACAACTTTGGTTTTTATTTTCCTCCTGGGTCAATGATATATCTACAAAAGATAGAAAAAATGAGTATGATGAATAAGATGTATGCAAAGGGAAGAATATGAAATGAAGGCCTTTTGACAAAATTTTTATTAGAAGAAGTTTTGACCTTTTTGTTTTCACTTTGTTTGGAACATTCCCCATGATGAAATGTAGAATCAAAGTGATGTTTTTGAAAAGAAGAATAGTCAAGGTATTTACCTGCTAAGGAAGGAGTTAACATCATGCATACCTTTGATTCCTTTTTCTTTTCTTAAGAAGGTTGCTTGTCCAACCTATTTTCTTGTTTTCTTTCTTTTTCAATTTTTCTTTGATTTTTATCTCATCCTTTTTCACTTGTTCAGGTGTAAGAGGAATCAATGTGATTTTATTTCCTTTATGGAGGAAAGTTATTTTGTTGGTATAACCATCATGAGTGGAGTTATGATCATATTGCCATGGCCTACCAAGTAATACATGCCCAACATCCATTGGAACAACATCACATAAAACATTTTCTTCATATTTGCCAATGGATATTGGTATGATTACTTGTATGTTGACTACTATTTCTTCATCATCTGTTATCCACTGAAGCTTATAAGGCTTTGAATGAGGAATAGTAGGTAAGGCCAATTTGTGCACCACTCTAGAACTACAACAATTGGAAGAGGAACCACTATCCACAATTAATGAACAAGTATTTTCAAAGATTTTGCATCTTGTTCTGAATAGGTTCTCTCTTTGGGATTGTTCTAGTTCTTTGGTTTGACTTCCAAGAAGTCTTCGAACCAACAATAACTCACCTTCACAAGGTAAGGCTTTTTCCTCATATATGGAAGTATCCGAGTCACTAGAAGAATCTTCATTTTCTCTTTGGTGGTCCAAGAGATAAGTAGACCTTTTGTGAGGAACTAAGAAGAATAATGTCCTCTCTCTCTCTCCACACTTAAAACATTTAGTCTCTCTACCCCTTGTTTCTCTTAAAGACTCTTTGTGAGAGATATTCCTTTCTTGCTCTTTCATTTTTTCTTTTCCTCTCACTCTCTCTTTCTCTTTTTGTTTTTCTTTGTCGCGAGATTTTGAAGACCTCGCTAGGCTACCCTCCCTCTTAGAATCTTTCCTATACTTGGATGTGGTAGGGTAAGTCCTTTTAGTGGAAGCTTTCTTCTAAGTTGTTCTTCCATTCTCACACATAGCTGAACAAAGTCATTGAGATCTAAGTAAGGTAAGAGTTATACCTTATCTCAGATCTCATAGTTTAAGCCGCTCTGGAATCTAGCTATGGTGAATCTTTCCTCTTCTTTTATCCCAGCTCGCAACATGAGTAATTCCAATTATTGTCGATATTCTTCAACACTCATGTTTCTTTGTTGAAGTCGGTGGAGCTTGTCCATGACTTCTCTAGCATAACATGCTGGAACATGTCTGCGATGTAAGGAGGCTTTTATCTCATTCCAATATTGTATGGTATAGTCGCCATGCATCTGTTGGTCTCTAATTAGTGAGGTCCACTAATAGAGGGCTGCACCTTAGAAGGTCAAGGTTGCTAGGGTCACTCTCTTTCTATCATCTATGTGGTAACATTCGAAGATTTGCTCCACCTTCATCTCTCACTCACAGTACTCATTTACATTATCTCTACCATAAAAGGGGGGAAGGTCAATTTTGGATTCCACATGATGTTCCCTATGAGTGTGGTGTCTATGTGACCTTTGGTAGTGTTGCAACCGGAATCGCGACGGGACGACGATCCAAAAAAGAAACATATTGGAAAAGCGATTGGAGTCGCCACCATAGTTTATTTTGGAAAACTATGGAAAAAACCATAAAGAAAAGACACGGTCCACGAAAACCAGATTCTGGGTTCAGGAGTCGGTTACGTGTGGGGAAGGTGTTAGCACCATACAACGCCTGCCCTAAGGCAATACCTTTAATTAAATACGCGAATAAAGATGTGGTTTGCAAAATGTTTAACTATCCCAAGAACAACAATATAAAGAAACAAAAATATTTTTTAGCTTTTTGGGCCTGACAAGGATTGACCTTGCTCCTACGTATTCTCATTCAAAATGAGAAATCAGGGTTACATAGTTCTTTTTGACTATTTGAAAATTTTGTTTGAGAAATCGTTGAGAAAATTTGTTTGAAAAAGATTTAGATCTTTTTGGATTTTTGGAAATTGAACCTGACAAGGACTGACCTCACTCCTACGTCTCTCCATTTTTTATGGAGAATCAAGGATCACGTATTTCTAACTGAAAAATTGTTTGTTGTTTGAAATATTTTTATGTAAAAAAGAAAAGTCCCAGCACGAGGACGATGCGAGTGATCACACACGTGCCTAACCCTTTAACACATTTTTGATATTATTTTAAAAGGAGAAAAGGTTTTAGCACGAGGCTGATGCGAATGATCGCACGCACGCTTAAACCTTTAAAATATTTTTGTTATTTTAAAAGGGAAAAAGGTCTTAGCGCGAGGCTGATGCAAATGATCGCACACACGCTTAAACCTTTAAAATATTTTTGCTATTTTAAAAGGGAAAAAGGTCTTAGCGCGAGGCTGATGCGAATGATCGCACACACGCTTAAATCTTTAAAATATTTTTGTTATTTTATAAAAGGGAAAAAGGTCTTAGCGCGAGGCTGATGCGAATGATCGCACACACGCTTAAACCTTTAAAATATTTTTGTTATTTTATAAAAGGGAAAAAGGTCTTAGTGCGAGGCTGATGCGAATGATCGCACACACGCTTAAACCTTTAAAATATTTTTGTTATTTTATAAAAGGGAAAAAGGTCTTAGCGCGAGGCTGATGCGAATGATTGCACACACGCTTAAACCTTTAAAATATTTTTGTTATTTTAAAAGGGAAAAAGGTCTTAGCACGAGGCTGATGCGAATGATCGCACACACGCTTAAACCTTTAAAATATTTTTGCTATTTATTTTTTATGATTTTTATATTTTTTATTTTTAACAAACAAGTAATAATAAAACAAATTCTAAAGCTAAAGAAATAAAAGCAAAGACAATAATAAAAAAAACAATACAGTCCAATATGCCCAATAAGAATAAGGGAGTGCAGAAGACAAAACCAGGGGTGCCACATGAAACTTATTGGCCCATGACCAAAGGTAGGGGTGCAGCAGTTGAAGATTAGGGGTGCATTTGGTAGGCGATGGCTCAGGCCTTTTTATTGTTTCCCAAAAAAGGAATGAAGGTTGGAATAGGAACGACGTGGTGGTGGGCAGAGAAATTGTAGCCCAATGACCAGGCCCAAATCCCTCTCTTGACCTAGAAACCCAAAGGGGTTCGAATTTCCTCCTCTCATTATGCACCCAACAGCACAGAGGCTCCAAGTTGGATTCTCCTTCTCTCGAAGGGTTTGTTTCTCCAGCCACTATGCCGCCACCGTCAACAGCTTCGCCGGCGACGACAAGTATCACTGGGACTACAGCCGGCCGCAACGCTGAACTCCTCCTCCAAGCTCGTCTTTGGAAGCGAGAGGGAAACGCCCCTCAAATGATCAACCTGGTTGCGCCGTTGAGAGGGGATCTACGTTAGGGTTCTTCCGGATGCTTCAACTGCAACACTCACCAAGAGCGACAGAGGCGCTGCCGTCGTCGTCGTCCACTTCTCTCGGGTTCACCGCCTGTGGTTTCGCCTGCGTCGGAAACGTCGCTGCCGCTGATAGCAGTCCAACCTTCTCTCGCCGTCTTTTCCAAGTGCGGACCAAACCTTGACTCTAAAGACTATCCGCTCTTGCCGCCGTTCGCCTAGAGACACCGTCAACATAAATCTTCATCGGAGAAGACTATCTGAACACCGGGACGCAAAACCCTTGCCCGTTTCCTCCACAGATGCGACTCCAAGACTGCTACTCCTCTTGCTCTGTTATTTTACTCTGATCAGGGTTGAAGGCTTGATGCGTTTCGGACTCGCCGCCAGCGTAACGGCGCAAATGGATTAGAGAGCACAGGTTAACATAGCGCGCTGTATGGGTTTTGGCTGTCAAGCTCCATTAGAATTTGCCAAATGAAAGAGCTTCATCGACTGAGTCAACAGAAGCTCAAACAGCATGGAGAATAAGCTAGCAATTTTTGGCGCTGACACCATGATTCCATGAATTCCTTTGAATGCTTTTTTGTCTCTGTGAAAGAAGACCTTGGGGTTTTGTCTATTTTGCTTTGGTTTTGTTTCCCTGTTATGGAGGAAGGGGTGGCTCTGTTTTGTTGATTGAGAGTGGTGTATGAGGGAATAGGTGAATTCAGGAAAATGTGATTGGGTGGTTCTGGGTTAGGCATAACAGAGCGGTGGAGAGAAAAGGAATGTCGTGTATGTGATGGATGATGAGGTGTGGTATTGGTGATGTTTGTTGGAGATGAAAATGGTGGAGGTGGTTACAGGTCCGAGGTGGAGTGGATTGGAGTGTGTGTGATCGAGAATATGGTTGTGTTGATGGATGAACATGGATGGTGATGTTTGTTGGGGCGGTTAGCTCATGTGCACACCTCCAAATTCTTTTTTCTCGAAGCTTCCATCTATTACCTCATTTCTAAAAGCAGATAAATGTGCTCAAGGACCACTTTGTAGTGCCCTTTTTTTTTCTTTTTTTTTTCAAAAGAATATAGAAACAAATCCAATAATAATAAAAAAAACTAAATTAAATACCAAAAAATAAAAATGAAAACAAAAGTAAAAACAAGTCCTATTATTTATTCACCCAGACGAAATTGGGTGTTGACAAATAGTAATCATATGCATGAAAACTATTGTGATCACTATGGTGGGATTGATCACCACGATCATGGTGTTTCCTATGAGAGTGATTCTCTTGGTTGTGGCCTTTCTGATTGAGAGTGAGGTTTTGAACCATCTGTTTGAGCTCATTGAGCTCGGCTCTAGTTCTATTAAGTTCCCCTCTCAACTCCATGTTTTCTTGATCATGATGAATGCTTCCTTGAACACTAGAGTGACTCATGCTTGTGAAGTAGAGAAAGTGTTTTCACAAGTGTTTGAAAGCCTTGCACAAGTATTAAGTCAAAAAAATTTTCAAAGACTATTTGTTTGTTTTTGGTGGATGACTTCTAGAGAGATTCTAGAGGTGAAGAAACCGAATAGCTCCCAGGAAGGAGAGGTGATTCACAATGGACAAGCTTAGAAACCTTGTCCTTCCTTAGCCAGAGTTTCTCCTGACGTTTCTTACCCAAGTTTCACTGTAGAAGTCTTTCAAAACTTTGTTTTGAATGCACTATGATATGCACCTATAAACCAAACAAAGGTTTGCCTATATGGTAGCGTACCTAGCTATCACAGAGACGTAAAACAAAAATTAACAACAAGCAAAACTAAATAAAGTATGTAAATGAATGAAAGAAGAACACGACCTTAAGTGAAAGTGCAAATGAAACTTGGAGCCACTTGACACACTTCCACACTAAGATGCGCAACTAGACTATTACAATGTTTAATGGAGTACTTGGAATTGCTTGATATGCATTTTCCCAAGCCACTCAAGTTTCAAAAAGTAAAGAACAATTAACTACAAATATTCCGTGATAGGAAGCCAAATTTACAAATGAGATGATTACAAAATTTAAGAAAGTTAAGTGTGGCTGCAAAGGCAAGAGAAATGTCTAGAATGTCACTTTTGGGTGGTGTTGTGCTGTTGAAACAGGTTGTTGGACAGTAAATTTAAAGTGCTCTTGAAGTCCACTTGTAGCTATATTAGCAAGACTTCCACTCCTTAATATGATACCACTTTGAGAAGAACAAGCTGGATGCTAGAACTCCACCAAAGTAATATCATAAACCATCAGAAAATCACAAAACTGTAAGTGATAAACACTTTCGCTGCACCAGAATTTTAAGACAAATATAGCATGACAATAGAATATGAAAACCAATAAAAGTTATTTCTAAGCACCTTGGGGCTGGAAGAAAAGATTGCACTAAAAAGGAACTTAAGAGAGGGTCTAGAACAGATTAAACAAGCAAGAAAAGACTCAAAACAGTGAGAAAAATTATTGTGCTTAAACTGTTTGATGAAATTTCCAAATTATTTGATGAAATGCCACAATGAACAGCAGATTTTTGGGTTTTCTGGATTTTGATCTTTCAAAACTAGATTGTAGGGATTAATTGCCTTTTTCTATTTGCTTTAGACTTGTTTAAACATTGGAAGGTAATTGGAAATGAAATCCCAGCTTTTGCCAATCCAATTTGCAAAAATGAAAATCAGAATTGTGGAAACAACAAGGCAAATGGTGCTCTACAACGTAAACTGTGGCTGGAAAATGGGAACTGTATTGGTCAAACTCAATGGTGGTGATTAAAATATGTAATTGACACTTCAAACAAGTTTGTATCATCAAATGGAGTATGTGCACTCAATGAAACAACAAAGAAAACATCAAATTCAGAATTTTACTGATGTAGTTCAAAAATTGGTGTAAATTGGTAACTGAAATTGTGTTTGTGCACAAAAGGATGGATAATGGCCATATGAACAATAAAGACAACTTTCAATTCACCATAGATGATTCCATAATCAACGAAACAACACCAATACAGTTAGGATCTCAAAATGAGTTGTTCACTTGCAAATTTCAAGCAAAAATGTGGATTGAAATGGTGATTTTGCATATGTGATGAAAATGGACCAAACAACAGTGGAGGCAAGTTTCAAATGACCAATTACAGTTGCACAAACATTAAAACAACACAGATATTCATAGATTAAAGAAAAATCACTATGGCAGTTGCTTCAATGCAGCAAGAGGTGTTGAGAATTGCAGTAGAATTGAAAAAAAAAATGCAGAGATCTATGCTAGATGGATCAAAAATCAAACAAGAAAAGACCTAATTCACTAGATCTAGCTTGGAAAAGATGAGCTAGCAGAAATAAAGTTGCCTAAGCCAGTGCAAGTATATGTAGCACAGTGCAAAGCTGAAATATCAAAACAGAATTGTTGAAACAATTATGGGAGATAATTCTCTCATTCATTCATATTTTCCTTCTCAAATGAGGTACATTTATATAAGCAATATTAACAGCTTATACTTAAAAATAGGAAACAACTTAAAAACAGAAAACAACTTTAAATATTTAAAACTTATTCCTAACTAAGTGCAACAATAATTTAAATTCAAATTCTATATTCAACACTCCCCCTCAAGTTGGCGCATGAATATCACTCATGCCCAACTTTTTAATGACTTCTGCAAACACCCTTCCACGTCTAACATCATAGCCAAGAATCACCGTGGTCTGGACGTCCTAGGATACCTTCATACACAACATTAGTTTGAGGAGAGGGAGAGAAGTCACCATCAGAAGAGGATTGAAGGTCTTTAGAGGCGACTTTCCGGCGAGGACATTTGGTGAAGTCCCACCATGTTGGATACCCGATGATTTCATAGCAACGATTCTTGAATGACCAGAATCACCACAATGAGAACATAACAAGGGTTTTGCAGAGGAACTATCCTTACGGTGTTTAGGAGGATAATTGGCAGGGGAAGAATGAGGAACCTGAGATAGTGGAGTTGAGGAATTCGAGGTAGGAGCAGGACAACCCATAGTGATACGTTGTTTATGTTCACGATGGACATAGGCATATGTGCTCTCAAGATCCAATTTTGGGTCTTTACGAAGAATCTCTCCACGAACTTGGTCAAAATCAGAATCCAAGCCGTTAAGAAAGATGTGAACGCGCAGACGAGCCATGGAAGAATGCATCTGGACTACGCCATTCACGGTGGTTTCAGAAGAAGACATACGATGATCAATTTCTTGAAATATGGAGAGTAGTTCATTATAATAAGTAGAGAGGGGACAACCATGTTGTTTGATGGAGAAAGATCGTTGGTTCAGTTCGAAGAGGCAAGTTTCATCGGATACATCGTAGAATGTGCAGAGAGCTGCATCCCAAATTTGATGGGCAGATTCAAGGCGAATAAACGCTGCATCAACGGGGGGCTCATGGAGTCAATAAGCCAGCTTTTCACCCGTTTATTTTCAGTGACCCAATTATCATAGGTTGGGTGATCAATGGAGGGTTTCAGTGACCCAATTCTATAATAAACTTACATCAAATTAAGATACCATTTACATATAGTTACTAGACACAATATTTCACATTATTTTCATAAAATACAATGTGTGTGTGTATATATATATATATGTGTGTGTGTGTGTGTGTGTGTGTGTGTGTGTGTGTGTGTGTGTGTGTGTATGTGTGTGTGTGTGTGTGGGGGGGGGGGGGGTGGGTGGGTGTGTGGGGTTTGCTAACTTGCGTATGCTCTTTTTTCAGGTGGTACATTTTAACAATGTGTACCGGATTTTAGTAGACAAAAAGATCCTCATTAGGGATTTTGTTTTAAGGTCAAGGATACTTGAATAATTTTCATCCTCAAAACTAATAAAAAAAAACAAGAACCCCCAAACCCTTACTCACATCCCTTATTCCTCTCAACCCTTTCTCTTTCATCTCTCTCCCTCCAACCTTTTCTCTGTCATCCCTACGCTAGCCCTAACTAAAAAAATCAAAAACACTCGTCTAACCTTAATCCACCTTCCTTACTTATCTGATTTTTACTCTCTCATCTCCATACTCTATCTCACCCACACACAGTAACCTGCAACACCTCAATTTGTTGCTCTTACTTTGTTTGTTCATTTTTTTTTTCACTTTAATAACAAAACAATTGATGATGTTGATATCTACAATAACTTCAAAACTAAAAATAAATAAATAAGGGGAAGAGCAATGGTCTCTGTTTTGAATAAGGGGACAAAGTCAACAATAATAATTTTCTCTGTTAATAACTTTCTTCAATAATTTGTTCCCGTTAAATCATTTAGTACGATGTGCTGGAGCTTCATTTTTTTTACTGTGTTTTGACGTTGGTTATATGCAGGAAGATGAAAAATATATTTCGAAATATTGTTTTCAGTGAAAAATATGTTTTTAGGATTATTTTTAGGTTAAATAGATTCATTGGTCCCTATTTTTGCTGGTTTTCTTCAATTAGGTCCCCGTTTTTTAAAAATAATCAATTTGGTCCTTAAATTTAAAAACATTAACTAATTAAGGACATTCTGTTAACTTTTCTGAACGGCGTTAAAAATGGTCTTGCTGGCAATCCTAGTTGTCATGATGTGGAATTAAAATATTTTTTTACTGAAGATGCACGTGATTTCATTTGCTGTAACCCAAAACAGAGACTCTTCTCTAGAGCGAGGAAGAATGGTGTTTGCTGCACACCCATACCAGCCTCTGCCGAATCAACCACGCCGGCCACTGCAAGCCGAGAACCAGGGCGTCGCCGACTCCACCACTCACCGTCGAGACCATCGCCGGCTGCCGATCTAGATCTTCCTTTCTTTCCTCTTCGCGTGCGAGGGAGAAACCCCTTCTTCACCCTATGACGTTGCCGCCTCTGCCGAATCAACCACGCCGGCCACCGTAAGCTGAGAACCAGGGCGTCGCCAACTCCACCGCTCACCGTCGAGACCATCGCCGGCCGCCGAACCAGATCTTCCTTTCTTTCCTCTTCGCGAGCGAGGGAGAAACCCCTTCTTCACCCTGCGATGTCGCCGCCGCTGCCTCCACCGAAGTCAGCCGCTGCGAGCTACCACTGTTCACCGATCCAGAGGTGGCCGTTAATGTCGTTCACCTCTTTTCTCGCCGGAGACGCGAGTCACTTGTTGATGGGTTTTCTGGTTGTTTGATATTTTATTTACTGAGATTGGAAATGATGAGTGTGTGTTGTGTGAGTATGGTTTGGTGAGGAAGAAGATGAAGGCGTGGGGATTAAAGAGGGATTCAACTGGTGATGTTAACGAAAGAAGATTGAAAGTGGAATGAATCCTTGAACAATCAATCGATTTTCTGATTTGTGTAATCTTCTCCGTTGTTTATGGTTGTTGTAACTGATTCAGGGTGTTTGGGCTGATTTTTTTTTGCAGAGAAAGGGCATGTGGTAAAAATCAAGGTTGATGGGGTGTGCATGAGGGATATCGGTTTGCAGGTTTGGGCACAGAGGGTGTTAGTTTCAGTTTGCAGGTTTGGGGACGACGACAAAGGAGAACTTTCCCCAATTCTTTTACCATTAAACCACTGAAACCACCTCCTTCTTCCATTGTATGCATAAACAAATATTTTAACTCCACGTTCCACGTGTTAAAAGACATTATCTGCCACCTGTACAGCTACTGTTGACAGCACACACCATTTTTAATGCCGTTTAGGAAAATTAACGGAATGTCCTTGATTGGTTAAAGTTTTCAAATTCAGGGACTAAACTGATCATTTTTAAAAAAACGAGGACCTAATTGAAGAAAACCAACAAAAATAGGGACCAATAGATCTATTTAACCTTATTTTTAAGAGCTAACTTTAGAAATCCATTTTCTGGACAATAACTTACCCCTTTCAGAATCCCCTTTCCACATAAGGATTTTTCTCTTCTGAAAAATATTTCCAAACAACTTAATAGTCAAGATATCAAATATATTTGAAGATAAACTACTAATTCTAAAATTTACAAACGAAATTTAATAACAATCAGAAGGGAAAAAATATAACACAACTCTCGAATCAAAATCAACATCAACATCATCAATTATTTTGTTATTAAAGTGGAAAACAAATGAACGAACAGAGCAAGAGCAACAAATTGCAGTGTCGCGGGTTCCTGTATGTATGTGGGTGAGAGAAAGCATGGAGATGAGAGAGAAACAAATTGGATAAATGAGGAAGGTGAATTAAGGTTAGGCGAGTGTTTTTTATTTTTTCAGTTGAGACTACCATAAGGATGACAGAAAAAAAAGATTGGAATGAGAAAAATGAAAGAGAAATGATTGAGAGGAATGAGGGAATGTGAGTAAGGGATTAGGGGTTCTTGTTTTTTTTTTTAGTTTTGGGAATAACAATTATTCAAATATCTTTGATCTTAAAACTTAAAATTCATAATAGATAAGGATATTTTTGTCTACTAAAACTCAGTACACATTACTAAAATATACTTAAAAAAAACATACGTAAGTTGACAAACCCCTATATATATATATATATATATATATATATATATATATATATATATATATATATATATATATATATATATATATATTAATGTAGGGACATAATAACAATTTTGAATTGAAATAGATGAAAGAAATAGTAGGAAATAAAAGTATTTAACATAATAATATGGAAGAGGTGTGATTGGCACCTCCTTTCTTTAGGAAATTGAAAATTAGCAAATAGTGGAAGTTAGATGCAAAATGATTAATGAGATTAGTTAGCCAAATGGACAAACATGAAACGTTATGAATATGTGGTGAATGATCACATCAGTCCCAATCTGTGGACCCTAAATTCTTGGAATCAACCACTTATCTTACTGCCACCAACGGACCATACAACCACTAATTCTAATCAGACCAAACCCAGGATTCAATCCAACGACACAATCAAACCATTTTTGGTCTCTTGTGGACCCTTTCAAGTAACCATATCAAACAAACATATAATCAACAAATAAAACTCATCTCCAACCATCCCAAGAAACCTAAACTAAATTTCGATATACACTTAAATTATTAGTAAAATTTATTTCTTTTTCTGTCGGTTACAAATTTTCCATCAATTTTATCTTTATATTTCATCAACAAGTGAATAAGTTTTTACCTACAATCAGTTGTTAAATTGTTTATAACTATGAATGATAATGTTTAATCTTAATTTGATTAAAATTATATCTATAATTCATCCTCTATCCACACATATATTCATTTAAAAAAAACAACACATATTTAAAAATCCGTGAGTACTAACATATACTACAAATATTAGAAAAAGATATAATTTATACATTCTAGAAATAAAATTTAAATAAAAATACAAAAAAATATAAAATTTATTATAAATAAAATAGAATTAAAATTAAAATTTAATTTTAATTAAATTTTAATAAAATATAAGTTATTTTTATCTTTTTATGAGTAACGAGTATCCACAAATTGAATATTATAATACTCACACCCAAACAATTTATAAAAAAGTATTAAAATATTTGTTTCGAATACCAATTATCCATTATAATTTTATACACAGATATCTCCACAAATTTTTTGTCATCCTATTTATAATATCACTAGTACAAAATTAATATGTACAAAAATAAACTATGACGTACATAGTTTTGTGTGTTATAATAGGTCTACACATTTTATGACGTAGCAAAAATTTACGTCATGATAGTTTGAATATATTATGATGCAGTTTCTAAAATCAGTCCATATTTTTATATGAATATTAGAGAAAATTGTTTCGAATTGATATTGATTAAAATTAACTATATTCACATTTATTAGATTTATTTCTTTTTTATAGACTTCTTGACATTCTTTCTTCTTCTTCAGAGCCAGCACAAATTTTAAGTTGACATCCATACAAAACGGCAATAAAATCTAACAAATTATGATAAAAAAAAAAGAAATAACTCCAATGAATGTGAACATAGATAATTTTCCTCAATATCAATTTGAAACAATTTTCTCCAATATTCATATAAAAAAAAGGATTGATTTTAAAAACTGCGTCATAATATGTTCAGACTATCATGACGTAAATTTTTGCTACGTCATAAGTGTAAACCTATTATAATGTACAAAACTATATACGTCATAGCTTGTTTTTGTATGTCATAAAATATGATTTTTGTACTTGTAGTGTATATATTTGTCATATCATAAATTAATATATGCCAACAAAGTTTATGAATAAAATTTAATTTTACTTAAAAACCTTTTAGAACTACAATAATAATTAAATATAGATTAATAAGCAAGTAATGTTGAGTAAATAAAATTAATAAAATAAATAGTAATTGTCAAATTTAAATAAAAAACATAATTTTAGAAAGATTCAACTTAGTTTAAAAGTAAAATTTTAATATTTATAAATTTATAAGTATATTTTAAATTTTAATAATTATTTTTAAACTTTTTTTTGTTAAATTTTAATAGAAAATTATAGAGAATTATAATTTATTATAAAAGTAATTATAAAAATGTAACTTTTTTTAGGTTTAATATATTTATTTTATTTATTTAAAATTGAAATAAAAGATTTTTAGAAAAAATTAATCCAATATAATATGGTCTAGATTTATAATACAAAATTGAATAATCCAATAAATTAAATATTAATATGCAAAAATTAAAATTTAGATTTAAATTATTCCGTATTAATAGGGTTGGAATATTCATGCCTAGGTTGGGTCGCCCTGACTAGCTGTATATTCTGGTTGATGTGATTGGCTGATGAGACATGTCTGGTTTCCGCAGCAATTTCTCATAAATAATACTAAAAAATATTAAATATTCTTTTATCCTACTGATTATATTTTTAATTTTATCTTATTATTTTAAACATTTACCAGTTTTTTTATGAAACAAATCAGTGTGATATTTACTTTTTATTTTTCTTGTTATTAAATTGATGATCACACTAAAATAAATAAATTGAAATCATGCAAAACAATAATATAAAAATTATCAGGACAAAAACGTTATTTAAACAAATTAAAATTATACAATAATCAAAAACCGTAAAAAGAATAAATTAATAATCTACTTTTGAAGAATATTTTAATCATTAAAAGGAGAAAAATTGAAGAGTAAAATAATAAATTTGAATTTTATGTAAATTTATAGGATATATGAGACGTATGCTACTTGCTTGGAATAATTGTAATACAACATAACTGTCACGAATGGACGTCTATTTTCACAACAATTTCTATTTTATACCACTAATTGCTCTCATCGATTTGATGAATCAGGAGTGGTCTCATATATATAAATGCTGAAAGGCAAATGTACAAACGTTTTTATTTTATTTTTATGTATAATTTAAATTTATTCAATATTATTAAAAATAATAAATAAAAATGTGTTTAGTTAAATAAATAGAGTTGAAATAAAATGAATAAAATGAAAGTTAAAAAGCGAAATATACGAATATTTGTTCCACTAAATTTATTATTTATTCAATATTTATATTATATTGATAATTTTTATTTTATATTTATATATTTAAATGTAATATGTAAATTTATCTTCTTAATTTAGAATTTTTTTTAGATTATTACCTTTTTAAATTCATATGAAAAAAAATTCAACGTCCAGTATATTTAACTATTTACATATTTAATTTAAAAAATTAAATATTTTTTAATATTAAATCTATTTCATAAATTAATTATTTTATAGCTAATATTTTTTTATTTATACATATTTATATTAAAGTTAAATAAAAATATATATTAGACAAGTAATTAATATCTTTAATCATGGATGTAAAGGTTAATAAAATTGGGTTTGAAAATTAATATGTTTAGAACAATGAAATTCGATTGTTTTAATAATAAAAGTTTAGAGTATAAATAAAAGTTTTATAAAGAAATTTTATTAATTAAAACACATTTTTTTATAATTCTTTTTTATTTCTTTATAAGTTTTTTTTATTATCTGTTTATCTTTTTGAAGATCGGAGATCACAGGGTTTTTTATTTAGGGTGAATTCATTAAAATCAACTAACCAGTTTCTATAATAGGATAAGTTCGTTTTTTTTCCTTTCTTGGCATGTTTATTTGTCTTCTACATGTGACCATTCTTGGTTCGCATGTAGTGTATGTGTTCTCTTTACTAGTCTCTATGGTGTGCTCTGATTTTATAGGAGCAATTTGAGCTTCTTGTGCATCTATGAGTGTTTTAAGGGGTCATCAAGCTATTTTGTTGTCTTTTATGTAAGGGAAGCTAATTGTTTTAGAGTGCATGAGTTTGATAGATTTAATATTGTTTGTATGTTTATTGAATTTGTTTAGTGTGTATGCATGAATTGAATTGTGTGATTTGAGGATTGAATTGAGTTGCTTGATATTTGGACTTATGTGACCGAGAGAACTAAAAGTTGAAAATTTGAGCAAATTGATATAAGTTTTGATATGTAAACACTTTGTTGAACCAACTTTTTAGAAAAGGAATACCAATTTGAGCAATTGATCAGGTGCAAGTTCACTTAAATCACAAATTTAAGCTTTTGTAAATTGGTATAACATTGAGTGATACTGGCTGGGCATTGAGCATAAGCTTGATTGTGCAAGTCTAGGAGAATTTTAGCTCTAGACCGTTGTTCGCCTCTTTTCATCGTTGAACACCTAGTTTTTAGAATGTTTTAGCTTCGAGTCATAGTAGGACAACATTAAGTGCCATCTTACATTGTAGATCTATGACAATTTAATTCCAAGACGTTGAGCAGTAGAAGAGTGTCACTAAGTGCAATTTTTTGTGAGAAGAATGGTGTTGAGTGCCACCTTTTGTGAGAAGTCTAATGTTGGACACCATCTCCGAGCTTCAGTCTATATGTTTCATTTGTCCTTCTTCTTAGTTCTTTGACATTGATATTATATAATCCTTAAGTATGTTTGTGAGTATGATGATTGTGTGTGTGAAAGTGAGAATTTTGTTATGCATATATTTGGTAAAGTCTTGAGAGAATTTTAAGGAGAAATCTATGTGTGGTGGTGATATTTAATATATGCATTAACATATGGGAGTCCAAAACGTAGGTATCCTGATATTCTACCAACCATTCAACTCATATAGAGAGGAATGATGGGAGGAGAAAATGGCAAGATGTTCTAGCCACTAGACTATTTGGTCTTAGGAGCAAAGGAGACTTTCATTGTGAGTAGTAGGATGATAACCCCTATGCTTATGACTCTTCTGAATACTACTACAAGTGCACGCCTGAAGCTTTATGTCAAAGACATGTATTCGGATAATGGAATCTAGTGTCAACCAAGGTTGTTAAACTCAAAAATTTATGTAAACTCGTGAGAGCTTCATAAACTCAGATCGTAAACTCGAATCGTAAACTCATAAGAGTTTACTTTATATAAAAATATTTTAAAATATTTATAAATAATATAATGATTTAATATTTACAATATTATAAATAATGTTTTTATTTTTTACAATATTTTATAATTATTAGTTTATCATATTATATATATATATATATATATATATATATATATATTTAAATACTTTTATTTAATATTATTATTTTTTTATCATAATTTTAATTGAATATATACATAAAAGAACAAGTTGACCCAAAAGTTCAGCATGGGAGGTCAATGATTGACTGACTGAAGAGGACTCAACTTTATTTTTAGTATTAAATATTTACAAACGAAAAAGATAGAAAAGGAAACAGTGAAGTGAATTTCATTTCTTTAATAAAAGCATAACAATTTAATTTCTTTAATAAAAGCACAAACAGTGTCATTTAGGGTTGTATTTAGGGTTGTTTTGTAACTTTAAAATAAGAAAACTTCACTCCACACGAGCCGTGGCGACGAGTATGATGGCAAGCGCGAACTAGGCAAACAAGCTTGAAGACAAGATTGATGGCAGATCAATGGTGACGGCCACCAGATTGACGACGATGTTACGAACAATGCGAACATAGGTGAGATCGATGGCGACGACATGAACGACGCGAAAGAAGGCGAGATCGAGCGACGACAAGAATGGCGTGACGGAGGGCGAGATCGACGACGCGACAGAGGGCAAACCTGATGAACAACGGCGTGACAAAAGCGAGATCGAACGATGAGATCGAATGAGGAGATGAACAGTGAGAACGAAAGCAGTGAGTGAATTGGTTTAACGAAAGCTCTAAAAACCTAAAAAAATTCCTTCTCAAACTCGCAAAATCGGAACCCAACTCGCGATTTCACGCGAGTTTAACGAGCCTATCACCGATTCTACTGATCCCAAACCAAAAACGAGTTTGCTTACGAGTTAACTCGAAAGCACCGAGTGAACTCGTAAACTTGACCGAGTTAACGAGTTAACTCGCGAGTTCGATAACCATGGTGTCAACTCTTGATGTGTGTTCATGAGTTATTGTATTTTATAAATGTTTAACCATTTATTGGGGTGATTTAATTGTTTTAAGATATTTCTTTTTGCACACCAGCTTACCCTATATTAACTTCTTTTTGTGTTTGTTGTCTTTTGCGATGATGCGACATATTAGTTGTATAGTTTTATCAAATTGTTTTGTATAAGAGTTCATTCCTTTTGAGTAACTCTTGTACTTTTTGATTGATATGTACATATATTATATGTTACTATAGTTATTAAGATGGATAACTATATTAATATCTTATATGTTTCCTAACTATTTGTTATGTATTATCAAATTTTATAATGTTTTATTTAGTAATTTTATACTATTAAATGGAATGTTACAATGTTAATAAAATATATTACATATTTTTCACTTATCTTCATACATAAATTTAAATTATTTTACTTTTCACTTTTTTTTTCTTTTTCTTGTCTCACTTCATCTCAATCCAAATAACATATATATTAATATTAATAATAATTTTCACATAATAAATTTACTTTTTTCATATAACTTAACAACATTAAATTATTCTTTTTTATATTAGGTTAGAAGATGTACTTATCCCATTATTATAACATTTATTATAACATGAGTGATGCTCTCTCCACCACCCCATCTTCTTCCTACACCTCCCAATTATTTTTTTAAATTCCAAGTTTACTCTTTTTACTTTTTACTTTTACCAATTTTACTTTTTAGTTTTTAAAACCCTAATCCCAATTCCCTCTCACTTTCACTTTTCCTTTCACTCTTAGCAACAAGCCCCTGTCCTATGTCACTTTCTCTCTATCTCTTACTTTCATTTCCGTTTCTTCTTTCTTTCTTCTGGCCAACATAACTTATTATTTCTTTTTCAAATCATCTCAGTAATCAACAATCTACACTTAATTAAGCTATAAAATAAATATCCTCTTAGTTGAGTTTTCACTGGTTGTGTTTTCTAAAGTCTAAATTCCTCCCCTACATGGGCCTTTATGTGATCCCTTAAAATGGGGAACACAACAATGCTGCTGCTACCTAATTTCTTGTAATCACTTACGTTAATATCATTATTATAACATGTTTTAATTATACCAATTGTTGCATTACCTGAAAGTTCCTTGTTATAAATGACTACAACTACACGAGCATTGTTTCAATGTCTCTGGCTCTGATGATGACTGATATTTCATTGTACAGTATCAGATGCAATTAAACAATTATTTTTCCACTCTACCTATTTACCGTACGTGTCCGCACACCACTGGGTGATGGTAACGGGAATGAATAACACACAAGATATTATGGGAGGGGTAAACATACATGGTTCAACGAATTATACATTTGGAAAATATACAGAATGAAAAGGTATTTATGCAAACACTAGCATGCATAATGACTATTATAGAGAATTTGCAAACTTAGGTTTGTTTGACATTTTTTTTATGAATATAATTTAAGGAAGTTTAAAATTTTATCCGAAAGTTTACTTTAACTAAGCTGAAAAATAGGTAAAATTTAATAAAAAAAATATTTTTATCAATTATCAAATTTACATTACCTTTGAATGGTTTGAAATACACTAAGAGAAAAAAAGAAGAAGAAAATTTATGATTTTGCTTAAGGAAGAAGAGAAATGATTTTGTATCAAGAGGAGGAAGAGAAATGAAAAAGGAAGAAAATTTATGATTTTTGATCCTTCACTTTTAAAATTGTTCAAGTCCCCACACAAGAAATCTTCCATAATCTAAGTATCATGAAATATGCACAAAGATGGGTAGTAAGAGACTATTTTAAAGTCAAATATTTTTCTTCAATAAACAATATAATGTAAAAATAATAAAAGTTCTGCATATATTACTTTTTCTACAAAATCCATAAAAATAAATAAATAAGTTTGAAAATAAACTCTTGAACACTAAAATAAAAATTATAATTTTTAATAACAAAAATACATTAAAATTGTTAAATATGTCACTCAAAGTGTAAAAGTATTATTTTAATATTTAAAAATAATATATCTTGTATATGTTACATCATATCTGGTTACATTACACATGATTTGAAAGATGAAAACCACATGGACATTTATGAACTTACATTGTGTTGCATATCTGCAAGCCGTAAGTTGACTTCATTATGGGGGAAGTTGAATTAAGCTCGTGACTATGCACAGATTTTCAGCTATGTGAGATTTTACATTGAAAAGAATTTCAAAGTGAACTATAGTGTCGAAGTTGACTGTGTGCGCCACGCATTCAATTGTATTAGTTGCTTGATTTGAAATTTTGTTATGCTCATGAAGAGTAACGGTTATATTTTTAAAAGTTAGTTGAGCATTGAATGTTGGTTAATTGTATTGACTGAGAAATTAATTGGTTTGATTGGATTGCTGCTATTATGTCTTAAATGTTATAACTGTTATAATACAGTCGACTTTATTAGTAGCACAATCGACTATAGGAGCGTCTGGTTTATAGAAATCTATAAATAGACGAGACCTGATCATTTACAGAGAACTTTTGGAAAACTAACAATTTCATATTCTGTTTCAGATTGATTCTCTGGGATTTAGAGCTCCAAGAACTCATCAAGAAGACGATTGTGATCTTTCTATGAAGAGTTTCTGAAGGAGGACTGTGTTGCGCATACTGCTTGATCAGAATCTGCACAATTGAGGGGTTTCTGGGTTGATCAAGAATCCTGTTTGGCATCCGTGGTGATTTCTGTGTTACCTGTTGTGACTACAGGGGTTGGACTCGTGGAGTCTGGTACACTTTGAGGATTGTTCAAAGTGGGTTGTAGATTGCAGGAGAGGGGACATCTTGTTGCAAGTCTTGCTGTGTGGTTTGCCTATATTTTGGTTAGAGAGTTAGAGATGTGTTTTATATTTTTGACATGGAGGTCTTCTATAAAAGCCTTGTTGTAAAAACCTTGACCCTTATAGTGCATTTGCTTCCAGGTACTGGAAGGACACTTGATGTAGGCATTGAGGCCAAACCAATATAAAATCCTGCGTTTGAATTCTCTATCCCTATACTTTTACATTCAGTCGACTTTACAATTTGCGTAGTCTACTTTGTTTTTCCGTTGCACTAAATTTTCTATAACTTGCGATTCAAGAAAGTTTGTAAAGTTTTGTACTTTGAATTAAAGATTGCGAAAAGAATCTAATTTTGAAAACTCACCAATTCACCCCCTCTTAGTGTTAAAACGAAGTCTACCTGTTTCCCAACATCAACATGGGATGCTTAATTAGTTTTCAAAATAGGGAACTTAAATATTTTTTTCAAGCAAAAAAAAATTATAAATATTTTTTTATAAAATTAAAATTAAATTTTAATAAAATAAAATTAGGTAGGTGGGTTGGTAGGCCAACTCGTCCCATCATGGGTTCAACCTGGATGAGCCGGGTTTAAATGAGCCAGGTTTAAATGAGCCAGGTTTAAATCTAACCTGCATAAAAAAAATACAATTTTTTCAAACCCAACCCGGCCCGCGGGTTGTGACCCATTTTGACAGCTCTAATCTAAACCAAACTATTTATAGAAGTTAGTAAGGAGAGATAAGCTCTATAACAAAGTTAGCCAACACGTGTGCTTTAATAGGCCCACATAGTTCATAAGAAATATATTTTTCTAATTTGACTAATCACTTCATCATTCTTCCTACAAGATCTGAATTTTGAAGTATTTGATTAATAGGCATGTTTGTTCGAATAATGATGACATGATACTATAAGTAAGATAGAAGACGATATTGTTGTTAGGACGGTTAACACGACTAATTCCATCCTTTGATAAGGGTTTCAGACCCTTGTAAGACTCAACTAACAATGTAAATAGATCTTTGAGAACCATCCACTTCATGCACCAATATTGAACTACCAGTCTAATTCGGTATCATGATATAGAAAAATAGAGGATCATTAGGAATGACTTTTAGCAAAATTGGGAATTGTTCCAAATATGACTATAGTTGTGAAAAAGTTTGTATGCATTGTATAGTTGATACAAATTTGCCATCTTATGTTACATTGGAAGTAAGAAAATCCATTATCTCTTAAAACAAATGAAAATTAAGGGAGAGAGACAAGTCGACCCATGGGCTATTACCCCTTTGATATTAGTTGGGCTTCTTATATTGATGATGGTAATGTATTTCTTGGGGTTGTCCTCAATTCCTATTGAGTCAACATAAAATCAAAATTTTTTTCCCTCAGACACCAAAATCACGCTTCGATAACTTTAACTGGTAGTTTCCAATGGTAAAAGAAACGCTTAGATAATTTATGTGTAGCTCATCGATTGTTGATTTCAACATCATGTCATCTAGGTAAGCTTCTACATTCCTTCCAAACATCGACAAAAGAATCTTATCCATGAACCTTTGATAGGTTGTTTAGGTGTTCTTCAAACTGAACAAATTTATTCGGTAACAATAGCCTGTCACATCGATCCTGAATGTTGTCTTATCCTTATCTTAAGGATGCATCCTTATTTATTTATACCTAGAATAAGTGCCTATGAAAAAGAGTTAGCACCCTAACACTATGTCGACAAGACAATTTATTGGAAGTAGATGTGAATCTTTTAGACAAACTTTATTTAAATTCATGAAATTTGTACACATCCTCCATTCTTTGGAAGACTTTTTTACCATGACAATGTTGGCTAGCCAAGTCAAATACTAAATTTACCTTATATGTAGGTTTACAATTTAATTTTTTTAAAGATTAGAACATTGTTCAAATAAGTTCATGCTAGGCATAGTTGTCATTACATGAAGATTTTATTAAAAAAATAAAAAAATAAAAAGTAAAGAAAAACATGGGACCAAACCAAACTCGTGCTAAATTTACATTGCATTTATAGGAAAAAAAAACCTATTATGAAAAAAAAACCCATGATTTCCTACAAGAAAATCATTCAACACGTTGAGCTCCATATATCAGGAAAAAAAACAAATTTCTCAACACATTAAAATATTTATCATTAGTCAATCCTCTCATATTTCAAGCAAGGTCTTTAATTTTTAGAATTTTTTTGGTTTGAAGGATTTAATACTAGTCTTCTTAGGCCTATCCCTTAGTTCCCTTATAGTTAGAACTAACTCATCATCCTCTTCAGTATTAGAATATTCCCTCTCATCAAGTATATTAGCTCATTTAGAAGCTATATTCAATTCATCGACAAAAAACAAGTCTCCTTAGATATCAAAAGATTATGAGTATCATTAAACTATTATGAGTTCAGTGTAATTGTTGTAAACCCTTTAAACTAATGAAAATGGGAGTGACATCCTTTAAAAGAGGCGTATGACCAAAGAATCATATTTTATTGACACACCACCATCAAGATTCTTAACAAGAGATGATCCATTTACAACACAAATATTATCATGAATATCCACAATTAGCTTAGGCTTAGGCTATACTACACCAGGTTGCACAAATTGAACCACATATTCCACCACAGGCTCTACCTTAGGCTTCACCATAGGCTCCATCATAGACTTTACCACAGACTCCACCACTTGAGCTAAAGAGCTCTTAGCTCCATTGTGTGCATCAACCACCTTAGGACGATGATGTTGTTGTAATTTTTATGCAAACTGTTTTATCCGCACCGAAAATAACATTGAAAATCGTCTGCAATTAAATGGATCATGTCCAATCATTTTATGTTTTGAATAAAATAGAGACAATTTCTTAAATTCCTCATCAACACATAAATCTATTCTTTCCACCAAAATTTGATTAGGCAAACTAGATTACAAATCAACATCAACCAAGACACGTGCAAAGAAACTTCAAGACTTATTGTTAATATAATCATCCAAAGATAAAGATATACCACACATGGTATTGAGAAAATCACTTTCAGATGTCAATACTCCAAAGAAAGGCCATGAATGAGAATCCAACTTTGATTTTTTGTGAGTTTCATGGAAGTTGGGACAAAATCTTTTGTGCAAAGAAAAAACACGAAGAATGCTAGGAGATAAACTTTAAGTTCCAACAATCAAAACCCTTCACATGTCTTCTAAAGAAGAAAAAACAAAATTATAAAACCCTTTACAAAGTGAAATTATCTTCCATTGACTCAAATGCTTCTAGGCCACATTAAGTTTTTCACAAAGGTCTAAATGTGTAAGTGATTTATCCCTTTTTGTTAACAAAATATGCTCATGCAAATGATTTTTGCACTCCTCTAGACCAACAAGATAATCTTCTTTAGAAATTTGCACAAAAACCATCTCTCTTTATACTAGGAGAATGTAATTGAAACAAAGGAAATATAATGTTTGAATATTTAATTTATTTTGTTTGCCAAATTATTTAGGTTGACACTTTTTATAATAATGTTTGGTAAATTATGTACACTTTTATTGTACAATTATAAAATACAAATTTGAGTCAATCTATTTTGATTCTACTATAATAAATATATAAAATAAATTAAAAGCACAAGACATCATTAGGTGAGTTAACTTACTTAACTCACCAATCCATAATAAATCAAACTAGATATTGTAAAATGTTTTGCACAAGACAATTAATTAAATTGAAGTAACTCATTTTTAACTCATATGACATATCAACGACTGTAAACTAGGTTGCTTCAATTTGACTCCTATAATCCTTTAACAATCACTTAAAAGCACTTGATTGATAAAAATATAAAAATAATTGAAGTTTGACAAGTGAAAAAGGTGGCATGAAATCTCTTTCTCAAATTTACACATAAAATGGTTATGGTTTAAAGTGGATGGTTTTTGTTCTTTTAATAATACATTTCAAATATATGTTGGAAATATATTATCAAAATCGATAGTCCAATTTAAATCAATTTAAATTAATCTAATTAAATTCAAATCACATTATAATACTAAATTATTTGAGATCTATAAACATATGTTGAAAAACTTAGTAAGATTTTATTCTCTCAATTATGTATTTTTTTATTCATAATAATCTAATCCACTAACTAACTAACTTATAAAGATGAAGTCCAATAATGACTTACATGATTAGTTAACTTTCCATTTGAATGACCTTAACCAATCACCATCTTAATTGGGTATATATAAGAGGACAAAAACTCAGTGCTTCACTAGTGTTTGTGATTCACACGCCTCTCACAATTGCATCATGCATCAAAATAAGAGTGGGCCATCTCAAGAACTGAAAGAGATGTTATGTTGGCCCAAATGTAGTTTCTAAACATATTTTTTAAACAATCTTATTATTGAAAAATATGTTAAGAAAGAAAATACAATACTTGGATTGGATTGAATAAGGAAATACATATACTCGTTACAATAATATGAATGCATATGAAGTAATGTTATAACTTGTACATTGAATAATAACAAATGTATTTATATATTTTTTAATTTTATAATTATTGTAATAAAAACAAATACTATCAATATTGATATCAAATAATATTAATAAAATAATAATTTTCTATATATATGATAATTAGTAGAATAATCACATGTTATTTGATATATTGTTAATAAATGAATATTTTCACCAATAAATATATCTCATACTATCTTTTAATCACTTTAAGTTAGTAAACTTGAATTAGTGATATTGGACTATGTTACTTAATATATTTTTTGAGTCAAATATATAAATATTAAATAATTTGAAGATTATTATTTTTTAAGTAATGATAATAATAATTATAATTATAGTAATAAACTATGTGAAGGGAGTAAGTAAATTATTTTCAAATTATTATTCTTTGTTTTTGTTTGGGTTCTACTACTTTTTATTTTTTTAATTTATGACACTTTATCCTATTAATATTCTTTCACTTCTATTATTTTTTTTTCTTGTATTTTGTCTTAACGAAAGTGTTAGGAAGTGTCCATTCTGAGTCAAAGGAAGATGATGACATTGAAAAAAAAGGAATTATTGTTTGTTTAGGAAGTCTCCATCCTTAGTCAAAGAGAGATGAGGATGATCATCATTGTTACAAATGTGTGATAAAGTTATCCTCTCATCCATAATTTCAGCTACCTGTCTTCATAATTTCGATCCAAATTTCTTGTTTAACCACTAATTAAGGTTTTGCTTGATTAACCCTTAATAGAAAGAGAAAACTTCACATATTATCGATGTTTGATTTCATTATTAAGTTCTTTAAATATTTGATATTTAGAAATATATTAAAAACATTTTTATATATCGATGTTAGTGTATTTTAAAGACGCATATAAAGAGATAATATAAAAAAATTATAAAAATAAAATTAAAAATATCTACACATTTCTAGTTTCTTTCTGTTAATTCACAACAATTAACCTATGTTGCATGATTTAACATGGAGAAACAATTATAGTAACATTTCTACTTCATATATTTTCACCATTTGTTATTTACAATTCATGTCCAATGAATCATATAGCTACATTGTTTCATTTGATTAGTGGTGGCTGTTATGTTTGAGTCATTATAGGTATTAAATTTTGATTTGTTGATACTAGTTTTGTGTAGTGTTAGTCATAAGGAAATTTGGCTAAAAGTTATTGGAAAATAAAAAATATTGTACAATATATGGACAACTAATATTTTGGGAAAAGGAGAAATGGAAATATTTTTATTAAGATTACATATTTTTTTTTTCAAAAATTACCTTTTCTCCATTACTTGACTTTTGTCGTAGTATATATAGAATGTTCTCTGAAAATTAAATTGTATATTAACAACCTTCTAAGGCACTTTAGATACCATTTACTCCACCCTAGTTAGATAGAATCTTCTATCTATAAGATACTATATATATGTCTACTTTGGAAGATTTAGGTAAAAACACAATGGTTTTTCAAAAAATAAAAAATAAAAATATTCATTTACTTTGATGTATAAAATATTTTTTGTTCTATGCATTAGGCATGAACTATTTGCATAATGAAGTCTATGGTTGGGGCAACTTCATTGTCACTTTGGAAAAGAGAACATTATGATGAAATTTAGTCAATCAAACTTTATAGGAGTAGTAGCTTTCTAAACACATTCCTCTGTCTAAATTTTTCAAATCATCATGTTGTGTAAGGTGCAATTTTCTTCAATTAGTTATGACTTTCCTTTTAGTTATGCACTATATCTATAGTAGGGCAAGGAAAAATGTTTTACAACTTGCCAACTTTCTTTATTGTTCTTCATTAGTATGAATTGAACTAGCCAGCTAGATATGTTTACTTTTTAAGATAATGTTTCATACATAAAAAAAATGTTAAAAGAAAATTAATTATTTGATGAATTGGAGATTGAAAATGTATTTACATAAAATAAACCCATGAAGACATTTTGTTTTTTTTTTTAAATAGTGTATGGTGATTTTGAAAATAGTTTATATAACATATCCTCTTGAGAATAAAAATAACTCAAATATTATATACCTGTCTATGAGGATTGCAACAACATGCTTATTAATCTAATTACAATTATACATCACTTTCACTTTCTTTTTTTTTATCGGAAAAATTTATAAATGTAAAAGTAAGTTAACCTTAAGAAAAATCTACTTAATTGCATGTTGGAAATAAGAAAGTGTTTGCTACTATTTTTAGTTACTAATGCAACACACAACTATGTTATGATATTAGTGAATGAATTTGATTTTGACTACCCAGTTACTTAATATAGTATAAATATCTTATATTTCTATCTATCTATCTATCTATCTATCTATATATATATATATATATATATATATATATATATATATATATATATATATATATATATATGAAAAAACATATAATTTAAATAAGTTATCTCTCATGTACAAACCTAAGAATAAAATGTATGTCTTTTAAGTATTTTTTTCATTTTAAAAAGTACAAACCTATGCATATCTGTTTGGTAGTTGTTAATTTAACCTAAATCATTAAATATATTCAACTATATTTAAAACTCATTGATTAAAGATATTTCTCTCAAACATCATTGTTGTAATTGTGATTTGTGTAATGTAAATTATATATATCAATAGAAGACTTATCTATTTGTGCGAAAAGAAACTTCAAAATTTTATAAAACCTTTTGAGTTTTTTTAGTGTTTAAAGACACAAAAGGAAGAAGCTAGAGTGTAAAAAAGAAAAAAAAAAGATAATAAAAGAAAATTACGGTATAAGCATGACATTGTGACTATAACAACTATAATATTAGGATGTCAAAGTAAGTTAATCTAGTTCATATGAGTTGAATCTTGTTTAAAAAGAGTTAGTTTAACTTGATTATTTTTTTGCTCAGTTAGAAATTTTGTAATTCGATTTGACTTACGATAGTGTGTGAGTTAATCGGTTGACTGACTTATGAATATTTTATTTTTTGTAATTTATTTTATATGTTTATTATAGTACAATGAAAGTGGATTGATTCAATTTATTTTTTATAATAGTGAAATCAAAATATTTATCTAATTTTTTAAATATTATTATAAAATTAGTAGTTGAAAATTAAAATATTAACATATATAATTTGGTAAAAAAAAATTGAAGGTTTAAACCTTTTTTTGGTCAAGTTAAGTTCTGATCTTCAGTTTAGTCCACGCTTTTAAAAATGTCAACCTTTAGTCTCTATGATATGAAAAATGTATGAAATCGGTCTTCATGATAACACTTAATGAACAACAAATCACAAGTTTTCATACTTAGGTATCCAATATTTTGTGATTTGTTAAGGGAAGGTGTTATGAACAACAAATCACTTAATGAAAAACTTGTGATTTGTTAACGGATAGGACTGATTTGATATATTTTTCATATCATAGGGACTAAAGGTTGACATTTTAAAAAACGGAGATTAAACTGAATATCAGAACTTAACTTAGGGACAAAAAAAAGGATTTAAACCTAAATTGAACATAAAAGTTATTCAAACGTTATTAAATAACATTCTAGTATTTAAAAAGAATCAAATTGTAAATCTATATTAAATAACATTCGTGATTTTTTTTCCAACTTAATCCAACTCCAACCCATTGTGAGTGAGTCAGATTGGATCACATATCACGATCCATTTTTACATCTCTAATAAATATAATGATGATTATCTAATAATTGGGATCAATTGTTTTTTTTATAACTTTTCACTATAACATTTCAATGAAAAATCTAATATAAATTGTAATTAAATTAATTAAGAATAATCGAGTGTTGTATTAATATATTACTCTAACAGTTTTGTGTTTTGAGTAATTAGATATTTGATTTCAAAGCTGTAAGTGTCTCTTAAATTTGAGTGTCTACAATTTAATTTTATATATTTTACAATCGAGTTTCTATTATTTGATTTTATTATTATTAGTTTGACGTGATCATGATCGTGTATTATCATTACTTCCATGTTTTTACGTGAAAAAGATTTATATAATTAAACTTTCTAATAAGAACTATTAAATTTTTTTGTTATATTAGTTGCCAAAATAAATATATTTTTGACATCAATATTTTGTTAAGTATTGTTTGATAAATTTCAAAACATGAATTATTGAAGATTTTGATTTTGTCTCAACAGAAAACATACATCAAATATAAACGTATTATAATATCTTAATGATCAAATATTTAGTGTTTACTCATCACTCCAATGATTTTACTTAAAGTAATAACACATAAAATGTTTATACTATGATAATATTATTCTTTCGATGTGTTATCAATTGCTTGAAATGATCTTCAAGAATCTTTAATGGACAATATTTCAATTACTCCTTCAAAGTGGAATATTTCATAAAATGTATTCTATTGATATAACACTTATAATTTCTCCATGCATCATTTATCCAATTATAAAATGTTCTCTCTTTTCTCAAAAATAATATGGCAATTGGTTGAGAAATATTTTTAGATGAATTATCCTTTCAGCTTCTAGTTCACATTCTTTCTTATTGAAGTTAGGATATTAGAAATTCATTTTAACCAATATCTTTTTTAAGTTGTTTTTTATTTTTTTCCAAAAAGAGTGATTCATCAAAATTAGTGGTTTAAAATATTATATTATTGATAGAGATTCATATCCAACATATATATTCCCAATCATTTACATGGATCAATAGTTCTTTTTTATGATGCAATTAAAACTTATAAAACATAAAAAAGTCTTAAGCAACATCATGTTTCTAACCAAAAACAAATTACAAAAAGAGAGTATTTATGATAACTTGTGCCTAATGTGAATCAATACTACAAGCTACAAATGACATATCCTCAAGTAGCCATACAAAGATTTGTTCTCATAAGTAATGGTCTTGCAATAAACTTTAAGCATTTTAGTTAATGGTTTGAAAATTCCATTTTGCCTATAAACATGTTTCTACTGAATTTTCAACTTCAATTTCAATGGATTCATAATACTCACTAAAAACATTGGATATATATAAACCAACATTACCAAGACAACTTTTCTTAATTGGACAATTTATGAAGTGAACTCCTAAGTTACTTAATCAAACTAATAACCTAAACAAATTTGATTTGATAATAAACAAAATTGTGATCATTTAGTTGTTGTATCAATTAAAATCATGTAGTGTCTAAATAATCTAACATGATGTTATTATCAACTTTAATTGTGAACATGTAATACATGAGACATCATTGGATTGAAGAATCTTCTAGATCTTAAGTGGGTGTGTACATTAATTTTCAACTATTTTTTTTTACTACATAGCAACAATAAATTTATTTTAATGCATAAACTTCTAGTTTGTGATAACATGTCTTTCAATTGTACCAATACATACATATAAGATAAGATTAATTTGTCCTATGCATATTTTTCTTTATTGAAACTTAGTCTAATAATATAAATATATTATAATTTTCCTTTATTATTTGTTTCAGCATGATATTTATTTATATGAATATCTTGAAAATTTTAATAAATTTCTATTAGACTTAAGGAAAATAATTTGTGTTCAACATAAGACCTTTAATAATAGTATAGTAGCAAAGTATAGTAGCTCTTTGTAGGCCATTCACTTTTTATTTTAAGTGATAGAAATAATAGTAATGTTTACTTTTTGCAACATATCCAAATAAGAGAAGAGTTGGTTATTTTAAGAATTGTAGAGATTATTACATTATAACAAGACACATATATTTGTTTTTAATGAATTGGTGTAAGTGATAACATTCATTCTTCATAAAAAAGAAGAAGTATATAAATCAATATTGGAGAACAAAATGTATAAAATATATATATATATATATATATATATATATATATATATTAAACCTTGCTTTTATTAAAAACATGAAACTCTATTAAACATAAAAACATGCACATTATAATTTAAATGCATATTATAAGAAAAAAATTATTGTTAATACTCCCATCACCAATATGGTAATTAATACATCCATTTACAAAAAGATTCAACAATATAATAAAAAATATCATATGACTGTAATCAAAATTACAAAAACTTCATAAACAAACTATGTTTCTATATTTTTCACTTTATTTTAAAGTTATTTTTAGAAGAGTTGAACAAGATATTTTGGTATATGAGTCAAATGGTTTTTACCACCACAACTTGCTTTTTCTTTTCCTTTTTTTTCCACATTTCTGTCCACTTTGAATGAAAAGAAGTATTCTTGAAATTTCCTTTTTGACCATCTCCACAGTCATAGTTTTTAGTGAGACCACGATCACGACCGTCAAATATTTCGGATGTTTCTGCATCACCACATATGCATCCTTGCTAATTCTTTCTATAATTATTTTCCAATAATTAGGGAAAAAAAATTCATATTCGTGGATCTATGTGGATAAAATCCGCAACGAATAGTTGGTACTCGCGAATATATACTATTTATGGGTTGTAAGTAGTGAATATTTTAATACTTGCTTATAAACAGGTCGGTGCAGATAATATACTATTTGTACCCACGGATATCCACTATTCGTCAGAAATAAAAATAAAAATTCAATTTATATTTTATTAAGTTAAATTTAATTAAAATTAACATTAATTTATATTTTATAAGGTTAAGTTTAATTAAAATTAAATTTTAATTTATATTATATTTTATATATTTTTTGTATTTTATTTAAATTTTATTTTAATAATTTATAAAAATATAATTTTTTAAAATATTTGCAGGTATCCACGGATATCCGTAGGTTTTAAAATACCCACGAACATTTTTTAAACGGATATCCGTAAAAGTAACGAATCGGATAATGGATGAATTTTGTTTGTCAGATCAGATTATAGATAAGCACTATCTGATGCGACGTGTAGTCATTCCTAGTCTTTATATTAAAATCACAAATTCAAGATTTCACATGTTTATAACTATTAAAATGTTAATTAAAATTAAATAAAGAATACTAATATATATGTATGTATAGATAATATGTATGAAAATAAAAATAAAAAATGTAAAGTAATTGTTGAAAAAATGTAACAAATAATACGGCGTTTTGATGCCTATGTATATATGAAATTAAAGATCACAATCAAAGAACTAAACATGCGTAATTATTTATCACTGTAAAGTAAACAATTAGTGTTTTAAAGATACATATATCAAGGTTTTAAAGATACATTTATCTTTCGACTAGGTTTAATAACCAATTTAGTTTCCACTTTGGTTGAAAAATCTTAATTTAGTCCCTCGTTATAAAAGTGTTTTACATTAATCCTAATTTTTAAAATAGTGGGTCAGATTTGTCCCTTTCGTTAAATATAAGTTAACAAAATTAATGGATGATGATGTGACAAAGCTTAAAGTTGATGTGTTAGATTGGTCCCTCGTTAGCTTTAAGTTGTGCCACATCATCATACATTAATTTCGTTAATTTATATTTAACAGAATGGCCTAATCTGACCTACTATTTTAAAAATTAAGACTAATTTAAAACACTTTTATAAACTAAATTGAAATTTTTCAATCAAAATGAAGACTAAATTGACTATTAAACCAATTTATTATTATGAACTAAATATGGAAAGCTTTAAATAACAACGATAGATATATACTAAAAAAAGCACTTAGTTTGGTTGGTGAAAGTTCTGATGCTAATAAGAATTAATAAAATAAAAACAAGTTTACTTAAATTTCAAGTTGTTATAAATTTGAGTATTATAAATTAGGTTTTTTATTAAATATTTTTATTTTATTTAGTATTCAAAATTTTATATTAATTTTTTATTTAAATATTCATTCAACTTACTTGTTTTCTTGTTTTCATATGTAAAATTTTATAGTTAATATAAAATAATTATTAAAATAAATGTATTATAAAACTTAAACATCTATTAGATAATAATATTATTATGTTTTTTCCTAACTTTCATTATAAACAAGTAAAGGATTGTTGTTATCAAGGTCCGAAACCTTAATATTAAATTATAAATAAAAACAATAAAAAATATCTATACTTATTTTAGTAATAATATTATTTTATTTTAATTAAAAAATGTCAATATTTTAAACATGTAAAACAAATAAATAAAAGATTAAATATGATTTTATTCTTTAATTTTAAGTGAAAATCAAAATTAAGTTTTCTTCAAAACTTTAATCAAAATAAGTCTCTCATGTAGATATATATGGATTTTAACTAAATTTTGTTAAATTTATTTAATATTTCAAAATCGTTAAATAAATTTAATATATTTTAAAATGGTTAAATAAATTTAATAAAATTAGATTAAAAGGATTAAATTGATATATTTCGATGGTTCAAAATTTCAATAAAGATTAATTTTAATTTTTACTAAGTTTATAATTGACCAAGATTTAACTTATAAATAAAATAGTAAATTGATATAATAATTACATCATCTAATTAAAAAGTTAAATAACAAATTTAATTAAAAAATAAAAAATTTAAATATTTATTATAAATAAAAGTGTTAAATATATTTTTAGCCTTTAAAATTTTGATGCAAAACTTAAATTGATATTTGAAATTTTGATACATTTCTCATCCTAAATTATTAAAACAAATAAATCTTTTAATCCAATTATATTAATTTCTTTCAGATGTTAAACATGTTGATAACTAACATTAAAGTGAAGATGTGTTAAATGAGATAAATAACTTAAATTCAATAATTAAATTTGTTTAACACATTAAGAAAACCACTTCAGATAATTGAGTTAAAATGATTATATAAATTTTTTCAAGTTTGAAAATAAATTTATATCAAAATTTTGGAAGGAGTTAAATTCATGAATAAAATCATATTCAATCTTAAACAAAGTAATTTAGTAATTATTTAATTAAAAACATATAAAATAAAGAAGTAAAATGTTAATTAAATTTGAAAAAAAAAAATTAAAGTGGGTAGATGGATGTTCTTGTCGGAAAGCATTGATAAGATGAGTGATGTATATATCCTTTTCCTAACCAAATAGCATCATTATTACATCTACTGCATAACACAGCTAAAGCTTTCACTCACTATAACTTCCTTTCCTTTACTTTCCTTTCTTTCTTTCCCTTTTTCCATTTCCATTCTCCTTCCACACATCCAAATGCACTCATCCCACCTCCCAAACTTCTAAATTCACACCACCGTCTTCTTCTTCTTCTTCTTCTTCTTCTTCTTCTTCTTCTATGCAATGGGAGGTGTCACATCATCCATGGCTTCCAAGTTGGCCTTCTTCCCACCCAACCCAGCATCGTACAAGGTTGTCAAGGACGAGCTAACGGGTCTTCTTCTCCTCAGTCCCTTCCCTCACCGCGAGAACGTCGAAATTCTTAAGCTTTCCACGCGCCGTGGAACTCAGATACTCACCATGTACGTTCGCCACCCCATGGCCTCTTCCACTCTTCTCTACTCCCACGGCAACGCCACCGATCTTGGCCAGATGTATGACCTTTTCATCAACCTCACCATCCACCTACGTGTTAATCTCATTGGGTATGCATATTTATGCTTTCTCTGTTTTTTTATTTATTTATTTGTTTTGCTTCTGAATTGTTGTTGTGGTGGTGGTAATCAAATGCCCCGTATATGATAAAATCCTTGACGTTGTTGCTAAAATCGTCACAGCTGTAATCACTTCAAAAACCCTGATGTTGTTGCTAAAATCGTAACAATTGTAGTGTTAGTTCAAAAACATTTGCGTTTTTGCTGAGATTGAAACTTTAAAACTTTATTTGTTTTTAAAGATGATGTTACACATGTAATTGACTGTATCAAATGAATTATACGACTATGAAAGCTTTATTGGAGGTGAAATTGAGTTAATGAAACATACAGATGTTGTTGGCTTTGTTAAAAGTTAAAGCTTTAGGAATATTGTTATGTGGGTGATGGAATAATTTGATTTGATTAAAATATTTTACTTTTGTTGTTTTTTTTTTTTGTGTCTATTAATTAATTTATTTCTTCCAGGTATTATTGAAAAAATAAATTGCTACTTTCTCTGAAATTGCAATGTGATATAATACGCCCTCTCACTTTATGTGTGTGGTAAATTTTCATGCCTCGTTCGTGTGGTTGCGTTGGTTTTCGTTTGAGTTTTTCCAAAGTTTGGCTCTTTTTGAGGTTGAAAATGGTGGCCACATGGTGCTTTTTGGAGGGAGGGATCGTGAATGATTTGGAACGTTGGGAAGAGAAATGCAAGTAACAGATAGACTCTTCTAAAAGCACTTTGGTAGTTTCAATGTATTAAAAATTATAAATTTGTATGAATTTTCCTCTTTATTTGATGAGATCTACATTATTTTGTAATTTTTAATAGTTTTAATTAATATCAGATACTGTTAGTATTCCTCGTTTTGTATGTTCTCGAAATATTAAAATGTGGTTGCTATGGTGAGTAATTTTTAACTTTGGAAGGATTAAAGAAAAAAATGAATGGCTTTATTTTTTTCTATTTTGGGTTGGTGGTAGTGTATGTAGGAAATCCTGAGAGATAAGGTCAAATTACTATATATAAATGGATGCAAAGTGTATCTTATAAACGGATTTTGTAAGGTTGAATTAGATTTAAAATCCATTATTTATAAGTTTTTTTTGCAAGGTTGGGTTAGATTTAAAATCTATAATTTAAGATAGTGTTACAAGTTCCTTAGATTTAAAATCTACTTTTTAAGATAGTATTTCAAGTTCCTTTTGTAAGGTTGAATTAGAAAGTGTGGTGAATAATACTGTCTATTATCTGTGTTGATTAAAGGGAGAATTGTGAAACGGGGATTTGACTCACTGTCGTGTGATTTGGTGCAGGTATGACTACTCTGGGTATGGTCAATCATCAGGGAAGGTTTGTAAGAATCTGAAATGCTTGTTCATGTTGTTATGTCATGCAGTGATGATGTGAAGAGTGGTAGAGCTAAAACCATCTGCTGATGAAACATTGTTTTGCCTGAACTGCAGCCAAGTGAGCAGAATACATATGCAGATATTGAGGCTGTGTACAAATGTCTAGAAGAAACCTATGGTACCAAGCAAGAGGATATAATCTTGTATGGCCAATCTGTTGGCAGTGGCCCTACTTTGGATCTTGCAACTAAATTGCCACATTTGAGAGCTGTTGTTCTGCACAGTCCTATACTTTCAGGCTTGAGGGTCATGTATCCAGTGAAACGCAGTTACTGGTTTGACATATACAAGGTAGGATAATGTTTTCACTTCTAATCATTGTTGAGATTTCTAATAAAATGTTACTGATTTACCGGCACATGAGTTCCTTAATCTAATCAGGTGCTCCTTTGTGTTAATGTGCAGAATATCGACAAAATTCCATTGGTTAATTGTCCTGTTCTTATAATTCATGTAAGTTTTCTTTGAAGATGCTGCATCATTTGTTGCTTTTGAGTTGGATTGAGAAACAATTACTTTTGTATTGGTTACATGGTATCTTTCTTTTTGAATATCTTATATCTTGGGCTTATTTTTTCTTTGTTCTTTTTTCCACTTTTTAAAAAATTTCTTTACCTTTATTGTAGACTTTTCACCCAACTGAGTTATTTCTGTGGTTCTATACAGGGATTATGTGAACAATTATTTCCTCATTATAATCATATGACACAGAATGCCTTTGTTATGCCTCGTGTGTGGCATTGGCAGACTTCTAATTCTAAGCCCTTGAACTTCGTATTTGAAATTTAGGAAGTACAAAATTTTCTTGACCTGAATTGCTCTATGTAGATAAGTTTACACAGGGAATAAGAGTATGTAGTCTTAACATTAAAAACAAGAAACTAGTTAAAATGCTGCCAGTCTTCTACTTATGGAACCTGTTCTGCATATCATTCTTATCTTTTATGGTAAAAAAGGATGATCAATTTCGACAGAAGTGAGAAATTGTGTCAGTGACAAGTGCTAATTAGAGAATTTTCACTTCCATTATTTCTTGTATCTACTAGTTCTGCAGCCATTTGATAATTGTGAATGAAATACATGCACATTTCAGCCTCTTCACTTTTATTCATTTAAATCACTTGTGTCCATTATCAGTTTTTATAATAATGTGTGATATCAACCATTTCAGCTGTTACAGAATTTGAAAGTATGGCACAATCATGCAAGCTATTAGTTTAGTTTTCTTTTGACTTGAGTATCGAAACAACTGTGTCAAAAAGTACTTCATCTGCATAATATTTATTTACATAATGAAATAATCTGGTTAGTATCTTATGATTGAAGTTTCGCAATGTTATTATGTAGGGGACTTCAGATGAAGTGGTAGATTGCTCCCACGGAAAACAACTGTGGGAACTGTGTAAAGAGAAGTATGAGCCACTATGGCTACAAGGAGGTAACCACTGTGATTTGGAGCAATTTCCTGAGTATATCAGGCATCTGAAGAAGTTCATATCCACTGTTGAGAAGTCTCCATCACAAAGATACAGCTTCAGAAGAAGCATGGAGCAGTTTGAGCAGCCCCGAAAGAGCACTGATGTATTTGATGTCAGTAGAAAGAGCACTGATCGAAGGGAAAAACCACGGCTGAGCACAGACAGGCCTGAAAAACTGAAGAACTTGTCCAATAATGCAGAAAAGTTAGAGAGACTGAGAGTGACTTTTGATCACATAGAAAGGTCAAGAAGAAGTGTGGATTGTCTTGAGAAGTCTAGAAAAAGCATTGATCATCAACTTGAAAAGGCAAGGAAAAGTGTGGACAGGCTGGAAAGAATAAGGACCTGAGATTCTTGGTTTAATCAAATTATGTATTCATAAATGGCTTGGCTTTATGGGGTTTTTTTCTTCTTTAAATTGACCTACCTGGTGTTGTAGTATGGCTTATATCAGATACGTTGATAAGTATTGGTATCAAAGGAAGCCTTTGGTTTTTACATTGGAATTCACTTCACACTGTGATGCTATAACCTCTTCTTCCTACATGTGTTTGATTTTGTGTATATTCCTTATCTAAGTAATGCTACTGAAACTTTCTGGACCAAGTTTTCTTTAGCAAGAAACTCTTTTCTTTATAACTTTAATATGTAGGCCATGGATAATGGATAAGCAAAGTTTTAAGTGCTTATGGATTATGATCTATGGCTAAGCGTTAAGCACAAAACTGGTGTGTCTTGTCGAGTAGAAATAATACCAATTTATAATATATAAGTGGATGTAAATTTTATCTGATAAATCATTTTTATAGATTGAGTTAGGTTTAAAAATTATTTTTCTATAAAAACTTCATCTATATTTGATGGATTGTTTTCTCTCTTAACAAAAGGAAGAAGTCTTTTTTTTTATCATGTTATTCAATTATATATCATAACATAAAATCAACATATTACTGGTTTGCTCTGAATGTATCATTTTGACAAAAAGATGTTTATAGAACATACGGAAATTCATTAACATATAACCTTGAAATAGATTAAAATAAAATGAGGCTAAAAGAAATACGGCGAGAAAAAGGTAGGTCTGAAGTTAGGAAATAAAATGAAAGAAAATTCCTGCAATCTAAAACAATAATATAATAATAATATCATGAAATAAAAGATAAATTTGTATTAATTGGTGATCCACATGTCACTATCCCTTCACGCCAACCAAAAGATGAAGCCATTTGACTTACATCTTTACTGTACCAAGCAAAAGGAAGTACTCAAAATTTCTAGCGTGGGACCCACTGTATCTAAAGAGAATTAATACCAAGCATATACTGGTTTCGGTTGGTTTGGAAGAGAGGAAAAATAGAAGAGAAAGAAGGAATACACGTATAGAAAAGAATTATGTGTAAATGATATTTTACTCTTAACAGTTAAGGAAAGAATAAATGACCTTTTATAGAGTCAATAACAAAACATAGAAATCAGCCAATGAAAAACAATATTTGAATTAATACAAAATTTTTCTTAATTCAAGTACTAAAACTAACTAAGTCTAACTCATTTTTAAGACCATCAAATATGATCTTTAAAGGTTTAGTAAAAACATTAGCTGTAAATGAGTGGAACACTAGATTAGTTTTAGTCCTCTATTGTTGACTTGTTCTCTCAAAATATAAAATCTGATCTCTGTATGTTTTGTTCTTTCCATGAAACACAAGATTGTTAGCCGAATTTATTATCAATAAACAACTGGGTGAGTCTTCTAATTTTTACTTTCATTGTTGTTAGAATAGAATCAAGTCACGCAACTTGGCATGAAGCAGAAGATCTATCTATATATTCTGTCTCACAGGTGGACAATGGCACAACCTGTTGCCTTTTGCTACACTAAGAGATTGGTGCACGCATAAATTTGAACAATAATCCAATAGTCTTTCTTCTATCAATGTCATCACCGCACCAGTTAGAATTTAATAAGCCAACCAATTCATCTTGCATCTTACTGTTTTTAGGAAACAATACACCATACTCTAATGTTCCCTTTACATATCTTAGCACCCTTTTTGTAGCTAGTAAGTTCATTTTCTTTGGTTGATGCATGAATCTACTAAGAACTCTAACTCCAAAACAAATATCAGGTCCGCTGTTACATAGCTACTTGGGTGAACTAACCATTTGTTTATATGGGGTGTTGTCAACTTCTTCTTCATTATTATCTGAGTCAGTAATATTTGCCACTGTTGAGGTTGTTGCTGCATTACAGATTTCCATGTTGAATTTCTTTAAGATCTTTGTTGCATATTTCCTTTGGTGGGAAATAATTCCACTACTGGATTTAACAAACTCGAGCCTAATAAAGTACCTGAACTTATTCAGATAAGTCATTTCAAATTTAGCCATCAACAATCCTTTAAATTTCTCAATTTCTAAGATATTGCTCCCTATAATCAATAAGTCATCCACATAAGTGCATATTAGGAGTAAATTTGCATCATCTTGGAACCTTACATACACACCATGTTCCACTAGACATTTCAGAAACTTGTGCTTTAGCATGAACGAATCCATCACCTTATTCCAAGCTTTTGGTGCCTGCTTTAGACCATATAATGCCTTCCTCAACCTATACCCATTGTTTTCATAGCATTTAATCTCAAACCCAGGAGGTTGGGTGACATAAACCTCTTCTTCAAGTGGTACATTCAAAAAGGCAAATTTTACATCTAATTGGAATAAAGGCCACCTTTTGCCATTAGCCAATGCCACAACCAACCTTATGGTCTCGATAGCTCTCATTTCTTCTACCATTGTAACTCTCCACAAATCATGCTTCAATGCCTCTTTATGATTAATGGGTTAAACATCTTCTAGAAATGCAAAATGCACCAAATCACTTTCATTAGTTATTACACTATCTGAAAATATCTCAAAATCCACCAATGATCTCGGCACAGTTCTTTGTCTTATTGATCTTTGTGCTTGTGGTCGTGTAGGCTACACCCCATCATCAGCTTGTCTATTTCCATTAGACTCATCGTCTAACCTCTCTTCTTCATCTTTAAACGTAATTGAGACATTCTATTTTGAGCCATCTTCTTTATCTGACCAGTCCCATGTTTCAGCCTTATTCATCACAACATCCCTGCTTATACAAATTTTCTTTGTCATAGGATTATCTAATCTGTAAGCTCCAATAGAATGATATCCTACAAATATCATGGCTTCACTTTTATCTTGCAGTTTACTTCTCTTCACACTTGGTACATGCTTATAGCAAATTGAACCAAAAATATTTAAACGATTTATCATTGGTTTCCTTTCAGACTATACATCTTCTGGAACTTTGTCTTTCAACTTCTTGGTTGGACACTTATCTAGAACATACACTACTATGGACACTGCTTCTCACCAAAATAATTGTGGTCAATTTTTCTATTTTAGCATACTCCTTGCTAGGTCAAGTATAGTCATGTTTTTTTCTTTTAGCAAGATCGTTATATATGGTGTTGTTATTTCGTGTTGAATTTCATTCTCAGTGCAGTAATCCTTGAACTCTTGTCATATATCTCCCCCTCCATCTTTTTTTAGTATTTTGAGAGTCTTCCCGCTTTGTTTTTCAACCAACACCTTTAACTTTTATCAAATATAGCCATATCATGCGACTATACTCATCTACAAAAGTCATAAAGTATTTATTATTTCCCAAAGACAACTCCTCGAAAGGTCCACAAACATTTGAGTACACCACATGTAACACTTCCTTTCCTCTCATGTGCATATGTGATTTTAATGCATTTTTAGGTTGTTTGCCAAGCAAACACTCTTCACATGCCTTAATAGGAACAATTATTTCAAGTAGCCCAATTACCATTCTATTAATAGCTAGCATTTTTGGAGTATAAAAGTTCAGGTGACCAAACCTCTTGTGCCATAACCAACTAATCTTGTCTACTAGTTGCAACCTTGTTTGAAAGGTTATGTTTTTTGTCAATGGTGATTTCAGCACTAGTATTTTCTTTGAGTCCTACACTTCCAACATATCTTCCCCCATGGTTACTGAAAAACCTTTTTCTACTAACTGACTAACACTCAACATATTGCGTTTCATCCTAGGAACATACAACACATTCTTAATTATAACAACCTACTCACCTTGTTTCTTGATTACAATATTCCTAACTCCAACAACCTTCATTGTTTTATCATTTCTAAGCCTAATCATGCTAGTTTTTCTTGTATCAAGGTTTGATATCCAAATCTTATGTCCAGTCATATGGTTGGAACATCCAGTATCAAGAAACCAATTTTCATAAACAAAACCATCTTCACTCGTTGTAACCATTGTCGCAACCGAAAATCGCGACGGGACGACGACGATCCAAAAAAGGAATACGAGTTTAAAAAGAGATTTGGAGTCGCCACCATAGTTTATTCTGGAAAACTATGGAAAAAACCAAAAAGAAAAGACACGGTCCATGAAAACCAAAAATTGGGTTCGGGAGTCGGTTACGCGTAGGGAAGGTGTTAGCACCCTACAGCGCCTGCCCGAAGGCAGTACCCTTAATTAAATACGCGAATAAAGATGTGGTTTGCAAAATGTTTAACTATCCCAAGAACAACAATATAAAGAAATAAAAATATTTTTTAGTTTTTTGGGCCCGACAAGGATTAACCTTGCTCCTACGTATTCTCATTAAAAATGAGAAATCAGGGTTACGTAGTTCTTTCTGAAAATTTGTTTGTTGTTTGAAGATGTTTTTAGTTTTTAAAGATTTTTATAAAAAGGGTGAAAAGGTCTTAGCGCGAGGCTGATGCGAATGATCGCACACACGCTTAAACCTTTAAAATATTTTATTATTTAAAATGGAGAAAAGATTTTAGCGCGAGGCTGATGCGAATGATCGCACACACGCTTAAACCTTTAACATATTTTATTATTTAAAAAGGAGAAAAGATTTTAGCGCGAGGCTGATGCGAATGATCGCACACACGCTTAAACCTTTAAAATATTTTATTATTTAAAATGGAGAAAAGATTTTAGCGCGAGGCTGATGCGAATGATCGCACACACGCTTAAACCTTTAACATATTTTATTATTTAAAAAGGAGAAAAGATTTTAGCGCGAGGCTGATGCGAATGATCGCACACACGCTTAAACCTTTAAAATATTTTTTATTATTTTTATAAAAGAAATTTTATATTTTTATATTTTTATATTTTAATTTAGATAAACAAACCTAATGAATAAAATAAAATATAAAAAAAAATTTAAATAAATAAAAAACAAGGTATGGGATGGGTTTGTCATGCAAAGGGGCTACATATAGTAAAAACTAATAATCAAACAAGAAATAAAAACAAAAGAAAAGCCCAATAGAATAGGGGTGCAGAGATAACAAATTGGTGGTGTATCAGAAAATTCCTTAGCTCAGGCCCAAATGAACAAGAGGGGTGCGGCGGTGCAGTTTGGGGGTGCATTCCGAATTAATATGCTCTGGCCCAACTCTCTCTTTGTCTTCTGAAACAAAATGGACCTCTGGAAGGGGTGTGAATAGGAATGCGCATGGTGTTAGGAAGAAAAACATTTCGGCCCAGGCCCAAAGCCCTTTTTTCATTTTGTTTGTTTGCAGAAGTGGGGCGTGGGTGTGATAAGAAAACGAGGGGTGCCGGAAAGAAACTCTAGCCCACCAGCCAGGCCCAAGGCCACTTAAACCCTAACAGAAACATTAGGGGTTCTGCGATTTCGTCACATTTGCATAGGCAGCACTCAGATCGTCTTCTCCTCTTAACGAAGGAAACCCATAAACACTCACCTCCGTCACCCACAGCCATGACTCAGCCTCCACCCGTCCGGCCACTACGAATCGCAGTCCACAGCGTTGCAAGAGACGAAACCCGCTGCCAAAGCCATCGCCGGCCGCAACACTAGGTGTCCTTCCCATTCTTCTCATCTTCGCGCGAGAGAAAACTCCTTCCTCGTGAACGGCGTCGCTGCCACCGAGCCAAGGCCATCGCGAGCAACGAACCAAGGCCACCAATTCAAGTCGTCGTCGTCAGGATTGTCGTCAACGATGATCGTTGTAGCCAAAGGAAACCTCAGATTTCCCATTTCTTTCCTTTTGAAGGTTATGGTTTCTTTTCCCCCTTTCTACTCTGCAACCTTTACCAGGGGCAAAAGAGATGTCGTCGCGGTCAGCTCTTGGCGAGCTCTCTCCACTGCCATTGCGCTGATGCCATTGCTCTCTTCTCCACGCGGGTCTAAACATCCTCTAGGAATGTGACACATAACCTTTACTTTGCAGTGTGGCCACCATTAGCGCCTTTGGTCATCACCCATGGCCACTCCCGGGCTTGCAACTGGCAACATTACTAGGAACCCCCATTGACGAAGTCGTTGAGTTTATTGCCTCATTTTCCCTTTCAATCTTGGCTTCCTCAGTAGTTGTTCTTCATTGAATTTGGTTTTGTGTGGTATTGGTTGACAGATCAGTGTGTGAGAGAATGGTGGAGATGGTATGTTTTGCTTGAGGTGTTGTTTGTTTTTCTTTCCATGGTTGTTGATTCGGATGATGATGGAAAATGAAGATGGGTAATATGGATTATTGGTTGGTGAGCCCAAAAGGATGTGAAGATATTTGATGGGGATGAGGATAGCACGATGATAGTGGTAGAAGCTGTGTGTTCTTGTGGTTGGGCTTGCTTAGTGGTGTTCGGGTGTGTGTGATTTCTGGGATTGATGATTGTGGCGATAGGGGCGACCGGTGTTGGATAATTGAGAGAAATGGGTTCACAATTTGATGTAATTTTCTTAGCAGGGGATGAGGAACAGGGGCAACAAGGAGGATGAGGATGATACTATTAGGACCCGAGATGAAACAGCAGGGTAGGGCTGAAGATGTATGTGATAGTGTTTGTGTTTTCTGGTGGAAATCGAGTTTAATGATTCAAGTTCATTGTTGATGATTGGAGGTAGGCAGAGGCGCGAAGGATATATCGTTATAGGACCGTAGAAGTGGATGTAAGGAGCGTGATGATGATGTTCAGCGGTCATTGAGAATGAAGAATGGGGGATTCATACATTGGCAGAGCAATAACCCAAAGCAAATATAAAACATATAACAGCAATCATACATACTTCGGTGTTTATGGTAATATGAACGAGTGTAGAAATAGCTTGCCTCTCGGAGCCCTGTGCTTGTCTTGGTCAAGTCTGCACTTCCAGTGACCTCTTTTTCTCTAGAATCGATGATCCTTTTCTTGATCCTCCCTCTCAAACCAAAAAGAATCCTTTTCCCCGTAGTCCTCGATCTTCCTTCTAGATTTTCCCCAAATCTCCTCTAACCGTTTTCATACCCTCTAACAAAATTCCTTTTGTCCCCCACTGACCAACACGCCTCTCTCGCTCTCTCACATTTTTATTTTCGTATTATCTTTTCTTTTTTATTTCAAACTTATCTTATTATATTATTATTATTATTATTTTAATTAATTTTTTTTTAATTATTTTTAGTCAGTTAACTCTATTAAAACAAAATGAATATAGAAAATGAAATAAAAACCAAAATCTAAATACAGTAAAATAGACTAAAACAATAAAGTAAAATACAAATAAAATAAAAAATAAAAAATAAAAAATAAAAAATAAAAAATAAAAATAAAAATAAAAATAAAAAGCCAATAAAACACATTTTCACTATCCGGGCAAAATTGGGTGTTGACAGCTGCCCCTCTTTACTTAGATATTACTAAATAATATGAAAATTTGATATTTTCGTATTATTTGAGTAGAGCTAAGTAAAGATAGAAACACTAATTTTGCCCAGATTTCAAGAAGGCGAGTAAAAATGAAACAAACCACGACGCCAAATGATCATTGCCAAGCAGAAGGCCAAGCACACGGAACAGAAACTAAATCCGACCATTGCCGAGCAGAGGGCCGATAACAGAAAATTAAAACCTGGACTTGACCATTGCATCGCAGAGGGCCAAACTCACAGAACAGAAATTTAAATCCGACCATTGCCAAGCAGAGGGCCGATAACAGAAAATAAAACCTGGATTTGACCATTGCCTCGCAGAGGGCCAAACTCGCAGAACAGAAATTTAAAACCGACCATTGCCAAGCAGAGGGTCGATAACAGAAAACAAAACCTGGATTTGACCATTGCCTCGCAGAGGGCCAAACTCGCAGAACAGAAATTTAAAACCGACCATTGCCAAGCAGAGGGTCGATAACAGAAAAAACAAAACCTGGATTTGACCATTGCCTCGCAGAGGGCCAAACTCGCAGAACAGAAATTTAAAATCGACCATTGCCAAGCAGAGGGTCGATAACAGAAAAAAACAAAACCTGGATTTGACCATTGCCTCGCAGAGGGCCAAACTCGCAGAACAGAAATTTAAAACCGACCATTGCCAAGCAGAGGGTCGATAACAGAAAAAAACAAAACCTGGATTTGACCATTGCCTCGCAGAGGGCCAAACTCGCAGAACAGAAACTTAAAACCGACCATTGCCAAGCAGAGGGTCGATAACAGAACACAAAACCTGGATTTGACCATTGCCTCGCAGAGGGCCAAACTCGCAGAACAGAAATTTAAAACCGACCATTGCCAAGCAGAGGGTCGATAGCAGAAAAAAACAAATTGGATATGACCATTGCCTCGCAGAGGGCCAAACTCGCAGAATAGAAATTTAAAACCGACCATTGCCAAGCAGAGGGTCGATAACAGAAAAAAACAAAACCTGGATTTGACCATTGCCTCGCAGAGGGCCAAACTCGCAGAACAGAAACTTAAAACCGTCCATTGCCAAGCAGAGGGTCGATAACAGAAAAAAAACAAATTGGATTAACAACTTTGAAAAGTTAGTAAATGCTGAGTCAAACATGAGGATTCTTCAAACAAATCTCCTTGCTTTCTCTGAGATGATGCTATGTCATGATGGTACATGAATGCACAAACACATGAGACATTCGTTTCGCTCTTTTCTTTTGCCCTCACTTTTTTTTTTTTTTTTTGAAAATCCCATGCTTGGAATTTGTTGTGAATATTGTCGTCAAACGCAATGTACATTCAGAATGCATTCATTGAAAACAACGTTGAGAGGTAGAGAGCCCTTTGATGAAAAAGAGGAGAATGTAACCCTGAGTTAAAATTCCTTTTAATGCTTCTTGCAATCCAAACTAGCCTGAACCCTGGAGGGTGCGGGAAAATGATTATGCCAGGCAGATGGCCAAACGTATGTGTACCCTTTATCTGGGGGAAAGTGTTGTTAACATGCTGGGCTCGCGAACTGCCCCAGTTTTGCACAGTAAGCATGCTTTTAGAAAGGTGGAAGATTTGTGGTAGAAAGGATTGCCTCTATTTGGAGAATCTCACTTGATGGAGAGACTTCACATCCTTTTATCTCTCTTTTTTTTCGATGTTTTTGTTTTCATCATTTTTCTTTTCTTTTTCATCATCATTTCATTTTTTATTTTTATTTATTTATTTATTTATTTATTATTATTATTATTATTATTATTTTTTAGTGATTGTGTCATTCACTACATCACCCTATTCCAGAACAAAGTTCGTGAGAAAGATCAGGACAAACAGTCTTCAATCAGCGTGGACTTTTGTTGGCTTGTACCGTGGCTAAAAGTCAAAGGGTTTTGAAAGAAGTGGATAGTGAAGGCCCAAGTAAGTGTTTGACGGTTAAATTGTTTTAAACAAGAATCATTTGCATGCTACCGAGTCAACCGTCTTTAGGGATTAGAACGTCGAGCATCCTTTTATTTTCCATTGTTGTTTTTTTTTTCTTTCTTTTTCTTATTTTCTATTATTTTCTTTCCTTCCCTTTGGATCATTCTTTTCATTGCCCCTGTTGTGGCCTTTTATGATATTTTCTTTTTCACTTTTGTTCTTTCCTCGCTTCAGAACTTTCCTCATCAATTTTGGATGTCTATGATGGACCCTTTTAAGTTGACATCGGTATGCCAATGATTCTTGTCCAGGGTGATGAAAACAAATATGAATTTTGGCTCAAAAGGGGTGCAATTGGATAAACTTCTTCTGACGTTTGGATAACGAAAAGGGCCACACGTCACTTTGAATCTTGTTTGCCTTACTTTCTCACGACTTTAACCTTGAAATAGAACTCTGTAATGTTTGACACATCAACTTCATTTTTCCTTCTCTTTTCCTTTGTTTTCTTTATATTTTTTTCCTTCTTCTTTTTCTTTTTTTTATTTCCTTTATCTCCCCAATCAACGGATTATGGGGCACGTGTACCACTCTGAAAACTGCCCCAGTATTATATCATGGCAATCCTGGTTCCGAGGGGGAAAAGAAAAGGCTAAGGGTTCAAGCAATGTGAATGCAGATGCTTTATTAAGAAAAGAACACCGGTCACCCCACCACCTTGAATCAGGAAAGGACTCACCAACGTTATTTTTAAAAATATATATTTTTATTTATTTATATTTATTTTTTTATATTTTTTTATTTATTTTGAAAATATTATGCCCTTGACAACTTTATTGACAACAAACTTAACATCTGTATTTTCGTTTTTTCCTTCTTTTTTTCAATCATTCATTTTTCTGTTTTTCACGACATCCTCCAGGACTGAGCCAGCCAAACGGATATACCTGTGATGCTTTTATCAAGACACGTTTAATTATTTTTATTTTTATTTTTCCTTATTTACTTAACAACTCAGCGTGACATGCCAAATTTAAGATGGAATGCAAACAACCAAAATATGAATGAAATCATGTGGACTTTATTTAGTGAAACATCACAGAGTACAATAAGCTTTGAAGATAATATTAACATCCCTTTAATTAGCAACCACTATCACGGAATCATCATGCGTAAAACTTTTTTACTGCATCAGAATTAACTGGCAATGGTAACTCCTCTCCATCCATTCTTGTGAGAATTAGTGCCCCACCAGAAAATGCTTTCTTCACAACAAATGGTCCTTCATAATTTGGAGTCCATTTGCCCCTATGATCCTTTTGTATAGGTAGAATCTTCTTCAACACCAGCTCGCCTTCATGAAATTCTCTTGGGCGTACCCTTCTGTCAAATGCCTTCTTCATTCTTCTTTGGTACAATTGTCCATGACACACTGCTGTTAATCTTTTTTCATCTATAAGATTGAGTTGGTCGAAACGAACTTGAACCCATTCAGCCTCTTCTAATTGAGTTTCCATTAAAACTCGCAAAGATGGAATTTCCACCTCGAACGGAAGTACCGCCTCCATTCCATACACAAGCGAGAAAGGTGTTGCCCCAGTTGATGTTCGTACCGAAGTGCGATAACCATGTAAAGCAAAAGGAAGCATTTCATGCCAATCCTTATATGTGACCACCATTTTCTGCACAATCTTCTTAATATTTTTGTTAGCAGCTTCTACTGCCCCGTTCATTTTTGGACGATAAGGAGAAGAATTAAGATGATGAATTTTGAACTCTTCAGATAACTCTGTCATCATCTGGTTGTTCAAGTTAGTGGCATTATCAGTGATGATCCTGCTAGGGAGCCCGTATCTGCAAATCAATTCCCTTTTTATGAACTTGGTCACCACTTTTCTAGTCACATTAGCATAAGAAACAGCCTCAACCCACTTGGTGAAGTAGTCGATTGCGACTAATATGAAACGGTGTCCATTTGACGCCTTTGGCTCTATAGCTCCGATGACATCTATTCCCCACATCGAAAAAGGCCATGGTGCAGACAACACGTTCAAGGCCATGGTGCAGACAACACATTGATATTATCTGCATACATCTGGCATTTCTCACACTTTCTCACATGCGTACAACAATCATTTTCCATAGTCAACCAAAAATACCCAGCTCTCAAGATCTTCCTGGCCATTGAGTGTCCATTCATGTGCGTGCCAAATGTACCTTCGTGCACTTCTTTCAATATTAGCTCGGCTTCTTTTGCATCTACGCATCTGAGGAGAACCATATCATGATTTCTCTTGTATAAGATGTCCCCATTTAAGATAAAATTGCCAGCCAATCTCCTTAGTGCCCTTTTATCATTTTCCGACGCCCTATCAGGATATTCTCGGGTCTTAAGATAATGTTTGATATCGAAATACCAAGGTTTCCCATCCACTTCCTCTTCGATGAAATGGCAATATGCTGGCTCTGCATGGCTCTTCATCTCAATCCTTGGTAAGTCTGCACCTTGGTCAACTTCAAACATTGACGATAAAGTGGCCAGAGCGTCTGCCAATTGATTATCTTCACGAGGAATATGATTAAACGTGATGGAGTCAAAATATTCCATTAATCCTTTGATGTAAGCTTGGTATGGAATTAATTTTGTATCCCTAGTCTCCCATTCCCCTTTCAATTGGTGAATGACCAAAGCTGAATCTCCATATACCTCCAGAATTTTCGCCTTAGATTCAATTGCCGCTCGAATACCCATAGCGCAAGCCTCATATTCAGCAATGTTATTTGTGTAGTTAAAACATAACCTTGCAGTCAATGGTATGTACTGATTCTCCGGAGAGATAAGCACTGCCCCTATTCCATGTCCCATCACATTCGAGGCTCCATCAAACAATACCGTCCAGGCTTTTTCATCCTTGTCTTCTTTATTCTCAGCAAATAAAGCCATGATATCTTCATCAGGAAACTCAGGTTGCATTGGCTGATAATCACTAATGGGTTGATGGGCTAAATATTCCGCTAAAGCGCTACCCTTGATAGATTTCTGAGTAACATATATAATGTCGTACTTTGATAGTAGCATTTGCCATCGAGCTATTCTTCCAGTGAGACCAGGCTTTTCGAAAATATACTTGTTAGGATCCATTTTAGATATCAACCAAGTAGAGTGACTCAACATGTATTGCCTTAAACGATGAGTAGCCCATGCCAATGCACAACAGGTTCGTTCTAACGACGAATATCGTTGTTCGCAATCTGTGAACTTCTTGCTCAAGTAATATATAGCATGCTCTCTTTTCCCGTCTTCATCATGCTGCCCCAATACACAACCCATTGAATTATCCAATACAGTCAAATACAAAATGAGCGGTCTTCCTGGCACCGGTGGACGTAATACAGGAGGGTCTTGCAGGTACTGCTTGACTTTTTCAAAAGCGGCTTGACAATCCTCATTCCACACCACAGCCTGATTCTTCCGTAACAACTTGAACATTGGTTCACAAGTAGCGGTTAATTGAGATATGAACCTAGCAATGTAGTTCAATCTTCCCAGAAAACCTCGAACCTCCTTTTCTGTTCTAGGCGCAGGCATTTCCATTATCGCTCTCACCTTGTCAGGATCAACTTCTATTCCCTTTTGGCTAACAATGAAACCCAACAATTTTCCAGATTTCACTCCAAACGTGCATTTGGCAGGATTTAACCTGAGTTTGTACTTCCTCAATCTCTCAAATAATTTCCTTAGATTGAGAATATGCTCCTCTTCTGACTCCGACTTTGCAATCATGTCATCCACATACACTTCAATTTCCTTGTGCATCATATCATGAAACAGTGCTACCATCGCTCTTTGATATGTTGCCCCAGCATTCTTAAGCCCGAAAGACATCACTTTATAACAAAACGTTCCCCACAATGTGATAAAAGTCGTCTTTTCCATATCTTCTGGCGCCATCTTTATCTGATTATACCCCGAGAACCCATCCATGAATGAAAATAGAGAAAACTTGGCCGTATTGTCAACTAAAGTGTCGATGTGTGGTAACGGGAAATTATCCTTTGGACTTGCACGATTCAGGTCACGATAGTCAACACACATTCGAACCTTTCCATCCTTCTTGGGAACTGGTACGATATTTGCTACCCATTGGGGGTATCTAGCAACCGCCAGAAATCCAGCATCAAATTGTTTTTGGACTTCCTCTTTGATTTTTAGAGACATTTCCGGCTTCATCCTTCTTAATTTCTGCTTGACTAGAGGGCACTCTGGCCTAAGTGGAAGCTTATGTTGCACAATATCAGTATCCAAACCCGGCATGTTATTATAAGACCATGCAAACACATCCTTAAACTCCTTCAACAAAATACGCAATTTTTCTCTCACCTCTGCTTTCATGCTAGTACCAATTTTCACCTCCTTTATCTCATCCTCCTCTCCTAAGTTATGCATTTCAATCTCCTCCGGATGGGGTTTTATCTCTTTGGACTCTTGTTCCACTAATCTCAACAATTACGGAGAGGGTCCCACATCATCTTCAAAATCATCTTCCGTATTATTGATAGGGTTCTCAAAATTGGGAATATTGACATCATTATTTTCAAAACAATCATTGTCACATCTGCATTATTAAAAATTGTAAAAAAGTATAAAATAATAAAAACTACGAAATATGCCAAATGATGGTAAAATGCAATTCTATTATCACGCTGAGTGTAAAGTAAAAAGGTCTATCCACAAAACATTGTTTCTAAAGCCCCAGGTAAAACTGCAGGCTTAATCAAACTATTACATTTTATTCACATTAAGCATCACAGGTAAATCCAGTGCTTCCCAATTGTTGAGTTGAGTATCTGGAGAGCAAGCCCACACGAAACTCGAGCTCTGAGGCTCGTCTTCATTCTCCACGGCTGATACTTGGTCAGTGTTAATCCACCCAGCACTGCGGAAGCTTTCTTTGATGTGACCAATGTGGATTTTGCTCTCTCTAGACTTTCGTCTTTCTGCATGGGCCAGATTGCGTTCTCTTCTTTCTTCAATTACCCTCTTCCTATCCTCCTTAGTAGGTTTGTACCCCAAGCCATATCTGTTCTTGTTTTCAATGGTTTCTAGAGGGAAAGCTCGCCCTTGCTCATATATGCCCAAACCTTTCCCATACATATAGCCTTCTCTCAGCATGACCTTGGCTATCATAATGGAAGCACATGAAGGGTGAGGATTAACCGGAAACCGCTCCACACAAGTATTTCCCACAATCCCCAATGATTGGAAGGCTGTCTCAAGTGCTTCTTCAGCCACTTCGATGTAACGTGTGGATGATGGCCCGCTCACAAGGAGATCCTCCTCTCCCGACACTATCACCAGTTTATCTCCCATAACATACTTCAACTTCTGGTGTAATGTAGAAGGTACAACCCCTGCCGAATGAATCCAAGGGTGACCCAATAAACAACTGTAGGCCGGTAGAATATCCATAACTTGGAATGTTATTTAGAAAACGCATGGGCCAACTTGAACCGGCAATTCCACCTCTCCCATAACTTCCCTTTTGCTGCCATCAAATGCTCTGACGATCATCGAGCTTGGCTTCATATGGATTCCTTCATAAGGTAGCTTCTCCAACGTTGTTTTTGGCATAACATTCAAAGAGGAACCATTATCCACCAATACACACGCTATAACGTGATCCATGCATTTTACAGACACATGAAGAGCTTTGTTGTGACCCCTCCCCTCAACAGGTATCTCCTCATCAGTGAATGTGAGATAATTATTAGCAACGATGTTGCCAACAATACCCTCGAATTTATTCAACGAAATACCTTGTTCCACGTGAGCTTCACTGAGTATCCTCATTAACAACTTCCTGTGCGATGCCGAATGCATGAGCAAATCTAACAATGATATCCGAGCAGGCATACGGTTTAACTGCTCTACCACCTTATACTCACTTTGTTGTATGAACTTTAAAAATTCACACGCTTCCTCTTCAGATACTTCTCTTTTCTCCTCCTTTTCAAGGGTCTCCTTCGCCTGTACACCCTTTCCCTTTAAAAAATCTCTTGCCTTTGCGGCTATCGTTGCCTCTTTATCGTTGGTTCTTTCTCTTTCCAATTCTGGTGGCGTAAAAATTCTACCACTTCTTGTCATTCCACCTATACCTGATATGTTTTCGATGACGGGATCAGTGCCTTGTACTTCATCTAACACATGCGTCCCATATCTCCATGGGACGACTTTTTCGTTTTTGTAAGAAAAAGGGGCTGGTACGCGGATAACAACCGGTGACCTCCCTTGCATTGCTGGTGTAGGAGTGGTCCTAGTGAAACGAATCACCAATGGTTCTGGTAAAGTCATACTAGATTCATCATCAGTTTGCGCGAACACTTCTTCCTCCTTACTCTTGTAACATACTTGCATTAAACCACGATCTAGCAAGTCTTGTAAAATATCTTCAAATTCAATGCACCCCTCAATAGAGTGCTCAACGTTTGGGTGAAGCGCACATGCCATACCCTTATCATAACCGCCTTTCAAAATACCCACTTTCAACAATGCTTCAAAAATAAATCTCCTGGAGCTCTGGATTTCATTCACATTTCTTACAAGTTCATGCTCCTTTACCTCCACAGCATTTGTCGAGGCGCTTCCATGCCCAGATAATGGATTGGCCTCAATACTAGGTTTATCCTCCTGGAACTTCAACCACCCTGAATCAATTAGGGTTTGCACTTTATGCTTGAAAGCCAAACACCTCTCAGTGGAATGACCAACACCTCCTCCGTGATAACTACACTTGGCCTCTGCATCATAACCCCGTGGGTATGGAGGTTGCAAGGGCTTCATCGGACAGATAACAACCAAACCCTTTTTTATGAGATGGGGTAACAATTCTGTGTAAGTTGTAGGGATTGGGGTGAAATTTCTTTCCTGGCTTCTTCTTGGATAAGTACTTGGACCCACATTTGTATCGGGGCCTACATTTGCATCTCCCCTCCAATTATTAGTCGGAATGTACTGTGGTTGATAGTACCCCTATGGTTGATAGTACCCCTGCTGTTGCTGAGGCCTAAATTGATGACCCGATGACGCGTTAGCTGCATATGGAGGTTGACCCAAGTAGGGTCGATAGTTATAAGTGGGAGTCTGCCCTCTCCACATGGGGGTTGCAGATGTTGCATGCACATCACCTTCCTTCTTTTTTCCTGGGTTGAAACTGGGTTTTTTGGAGTTTGCAATCACTGACGATCCATATGCAATCTTCCCATTTTTCATCCCAATCTCTATCCTTTCACCAATTATAATAATATCAGCAAAATTTGAAGTCACGTTCCCAACCATGTGTTCATAAAAGGGTGGTTGAAGCGTATTTACAAACATCGCCACCATCTCTCTATCATACAGAGGTGGCTCAACCTGTGCCGCTAGTTCCCTCCACCGTTGGGCATACTCCTTAAAAGTTTCCTTATCCTTCTTTGACATGTTTTGTAGCTGTAAACGATCTGGCGCAACATGTGTATTGTATATGTACTGTTTCACAAAAGCGTCAGCCAAATCCGCCCAGCAACGGATCCGAGATGGCTCCAAGTGAGTATACCAGTTTAATGCCACCCCAGCCAAACTATCTTGAAAAACATGGATGAGCAGCTGCTCATCATAAGCATACGCAGCCATCTTTCTGCAATACATGGTCAGATGGCTCTTAGGGCATGTATTTCCCTTATACTTCTCAAACTCCGACGCCTTGAACTTATGTGGTATTTTTACGCCAGGAACCAAACTCAATCTGGCAACATCTCCGAAACCATAGCTTTCAAATCCTTCAACAGCCCTCAATCTCGCCTCCAGGCTTTCCAGTTTATCCTTTGCTCCGTCGACATTACTGATTACCCCATGAAACGAAGTATGTGGTGCAGCCTTAGCAGAAAAACCCTCTCCAGTAATCACATGAGGGACCGGAGTTACTCGGATTCCATCAGACATGTTTGCATTCATTCCTTCACTCATCATAGGTGCGGACATTACTACAGGTCCCTGAGTACCAATTGGTGGTACATGTACAGTGGTAGGGAAAGAGAATGAAGCATGTTCCCCTTCTGTGTATTCTCCTCCGGGTGGAGTGTAGTCTGGAGGTAATCCGTACATTGGGAAAGGAACAGATTGGCCCCCAACACCGAATGACGGAGGGTAATACTGAGCACTTCCCTCAACTTGCGCAGGCGTAGACCCTCCAGTAGTCTTCAGGGCCTCAAGAGCTGCCAAGATTTGGGCCATTTGATCCTTCAACTGATTGACATCAGCCTTAATAGATTCATGTGACTGCTCCCAATTCTCCATGATCTTCAAGTTAGCTCTGGTCCTGTATGGATGTCGCGGAAAATTTGCCGATGTTCTTTCACTCGTACTGATAATTGTTTTTATTAAATTAAATTAGATAAGGATGAAAAATGCAAAATAAAAGAAAACATGATGCATGCTAGTGGTAAGTGGAAATCACAGGATAGCAATGACACTACTGATGGACAATTAACACAAGTCGATACCAAACTAACATCCCTTCTCTTTCATTTAAAGAAAATTTGATCCATTACATCGTCTAAGGAACAAAACAAGTAATTCTGAGGTACATCAATCCCGTGCCCGGGCAATGAAAGATTTCATCTCTCCCACCAACCATTTACAATGATTAATAAACAATTCTACTTCCGCTGGTGGGTTATAAAAATGAGTACTTGCTTCAGCATTCGACACCATCCTGGGAATGTCTTCAATTGCCTCATTTGCTAAAGCAGCCAACTGAGAGAAGCTTTCCTTCCAATGCTTTACAGCCGTTTCTTGCTCTGCGATGTGCTCTTTCATTCGCCTTATCAAGGCCTGATGTCTTTCTTCAAACTCCATCGATCTCCACCGCTCCTCCTGCTCCTCGATGTAATCCTCCATTTGCTTTAACATGGCTCGATATTCCTTTTCAACCTCTGGCGACTTCCAGCGCTCCTGATTCAACTCTGCTTCAAATGATGTAGCCATCTCCTCCATTTGATGCCCCGCTTCTTGCCCTTGGACCTGCGCTTCTCTTAGTCTTTTTAGCGCTTCCCTTTTGTCTCTCCTGGCTTCTTCATATAGTTGTTTCCACTGCCTGCCTTCTTCTAAAGCCACATTCTTCTTGGATAATTCCTTACTCGCGGCCGCGAGATCTTGCTTCACTCGAAATGTATAATCTCTCTCAGCCTTTTGACTTTTGACAATATTTTCATAAGCCCGTGACTTTTCTTCATTGTCATTTCTCATATCCACAAGATCATTACGCGCCTGCTGTAATTCGTTTTCCAACCTAGCATTCCTCACCTTCAATTTTTCCATTTCAGCCTTCAATTGCTTCACCTCTTCACTTTCTGGGGGTTGGGATGGTCCTTCACTGGCTGATTGATCCTTAACTGGCTTAAAAGGGAGTTTGACTTCTTTTACCCTTTCTAGGATCCATGTACGATAAGTAACTTGGTTATCCACCACTCCCAACCTTTGATCTTTTTCAGCCCGTACAACATTTTCCCAAGCACTTCTAATTTTTCTCAACACTTCGATGAAATGCCCATCTTCATAGTAGACGAACAGGGTAGCAAGAAAATCCGGTGAAGGCGCCCCTTTCATAGGATGCCCGAATTGTCTTTGCACCAAAATAGGATTGTAGTTAATACAATATCGGGCACCAATAAGAGGTACATTGGGAAAACCACCACAATATCGGATAGAGGATTTAATTTCAAGCCAAGGAAGGCGCCACTTTATATCCCCTTCACTCAGACCAGCAAAGAAACGAGCCCACTCATTGCCTCCTTGCCGTGACGAATTCTCAGACGGACTTCCAACATCGACTGCCCCTTTAAATACTCGTGCAGTCATCCATGCATATAGCGCCGGCAAACAACACAAAATCTTCTTTCCCTTCCTTTCGTGACAGAAACTCATGGTCCCATAAACATCAGCAAGAATTGCTGTCACGGGATTCTCCGACCTCATCTTCTTTGCCACGAAGACATCTATTGCAGTAGGGTCCACAAAGTCTTCTATTTTAGGGAATAACACAATGTCGTACACAGTAAGAGCTAGCACATCCATGAAGGTCTCCCAGTCCTCCTTATCAGCCAGATGTTGCAAATACTGCTCTAGATATTCTTGTGTCAACCCGCGCATTTGATGCCTCGTCACCATCCTATCTTCAAGCTCTTTAGGATGTAACTTCATGATAGTGGCAATGGTAGGTATAGAGGCATGGTGCTCCAAATGCTGATATGGCGTAGTACCCTCTAATGGTAAACCCAAGATACGTTCAAACTCTTCTATGGTCGGTACTAGCTGGAAATCTTGGAAAGTGAAGCATCTTAGAGGAGAATCATAATATTGAGCAAGAGCCGTGATAGCAGGCAACTGTACTTTCACTTCCATTAAGCTCAACAGATTTCCATATTTCCTCTTGAAAGCTTCTCTCTGTATAGTCTTGAGTCTTCGGCCCAAATTTATCAGCTTGGTCAAGTTTCCAACATGTACCCTCAGGCTGGGCTTCTTTCTTAAAACGGTGGAGTTGGTATGCTGTGTAGCATCAGGTCTTGTGTCAATATCCATCTCGTGTGAAGTCAAGTGAATACCTGTGATTTCCCCTAAAACCAACATGTTATTAAATGATATATGAACATGATGCATGATAATGAGACAACATGATGAACCAAAATACATGCATGATATGACAATGCAATAACATAATGTTCAAAAGAGAATGAACAGCGTGAGGATTATAGGAATATACACTTCTCCCTTTGTGTCCTAATAAAGGTTCACTGCTTCGAATTCACGGTCTAGTATATGCAATCTCACCAGGATAGTTCCCTGAGCCTAAAGGTCAAAGGTCACTAGAGCTATGGCCCTCTCCACAGCCTCTCCACAACAGTCGAGTAATCAACTAGATGTAGAGAGACAAATGAAGAGAACAGACTCTAGCTGGAGTTCTCACGATAGCCAAACAGGAAGTACATCCCAGAGTGACACCGCTACACAACTCCTCTAATTCTAAGTTACACTCAGACCCTGGTATAGGGCCCCACTCATGATATGCACAAAGTGTGTGTGTGAAGGGAGAATGCAATGCACCCAAACCCTCACCTGCAAAACAACCAGAAGACTTTCCCAGGCAGATATAAACATATCATCTATCCTAGGGTTCAATATTCAACGATTATTCGCATGCAATTATTTCAAACATCAAACAAGACCAAACAAAAGGGAAAGCAAAATAAAAAATCAAAACCACATCGAATTCGCGCATCTAATTAAATGGCTTGACTCTCTAGTGTCCCCAGTGGAGTCGCCATCTGTCGCAACCGAAAATCGCGACGGGACGACGACGATCCAAAAAAGGAATACGAGTTTAAAAAGAGATTTGGAGTCGCCACCATAGTTTATTCTGGAAAACTATGGAAAAAACCAAAAAGAAAAGACACAGTCCACGAAAACCAAAAATTGGGTTCGGGAGTCGGTTACGCGTAGGGAAGGTGTTAGCACCCTACAGCGCCTGCCCGAAGGCAGTACCCTTAATTAAATACGCGAATAAAGGTGTGGTTTGCAAAATGTTTAACTATCCCAAGAACAACAATATAAAGAAATAAAAATATTTTTTAGTTTTTTGGGCCCGACAAGGATTAACCTTGCTCCTACGTATTCTCATTAAAAATGAGAAATCAGGGTTACGTAGTTCTTTCTGAAAATTTGTTTGTTGTTTGAAGATGCTTTTAGTTTTTGAAGATTTTTATAAAAAGGGTGAAAAGGTCTTAGCGCGAGGCTGATGCGAATGATCGCACACACGCTTAAACCTTTAAAATATTTTATTATTTAAAATGGAGAAAAGATTTTAGCGCGAGGCTGATGCGAATGATCGCACACACGCTTAAACCTTTAAAATATTTTATTATTTAAAATGGAGAAAAGATTTTAGCGCGAGGCTGATGCGAATGATCGCACACACGCTTAAACCTTTAAAATATTTTATTATTTAAAAAGGAGAAAAGATTTTAGCGCGAGGCTGATGCGAATGATCGCACACGCGCTTAAACCTTTAAAATATTTTATTATTTAAAATGGAGAAAAGATTTTAGCGCGAGGCTGATGCGAATGATCGCACACACGCTTAAACCTTTAACATATTTTATTATTTAAAAAGGAGAAAAGATTTTAGCGCGAGGCTGATGCGAATGATCGCACACACGCTTAAACCTTTAAAATATTTTATTATTTAAAATGGAGAAAAGATTTTAGCGCGAGGCTGATGCGAATGATCGCACACACGCTTAAACCTTTAACATATTTTATTATTTAAAAAGGAGAAAAGATTTTAGCGCGAGGCTGATGCGAATGATCGCACACACGCTTAAACCTTTAAAATATTTTTTATTATTTTTATAAAAGAAATTTTATATTTTTATATTTTTATATTTTAATTTAAATAAACAAACCTAATGAATAAAATAAAATATAAAAAAAAAATTAAATAAATAAAAAGCAAGGTATGGGATGGGTTTGTCATGCAAAGGGGCTACATATAGTAAAAACTAATAATCAAACAAGAAATAAAAACAAAAGAAAAGCCCAATAGAATAGGGGTGCAGAGATAACAAATTGGGGGTGTATCAGAAAATTCCTTAGCTCAGGCCCAAATGAACAAGAGGGGTGCGGCGGTGCAGTTTGTGGGTGCATTCCGAATTAATATGCTCTGGCCCAACTCTCTCTTTGTCTTCAGAAACAAAATGGACCTCTAGAAGGGGTGTGAATAGGAATGCGCATGGTGTTAGGAAGAAAAACATTTCGGCCCAGGCCCAAAGCCCTTTTTTCATTTTGTTTGTTTGCAGAAGTGGGGCGTGGGTGTGATAAGAAAACGAGGGGTGCCGGAAAGAAACTCTAGCCCACCAGCCAGGCCCAAGGCCACTTAAACCCTAACAGAAACATTAGGGGTTCTGCGATTTCATCACATTTGCATAGGCAGCACTCAGATCGTCTTCTCCTCTTAACGAAGGAAACCCATAAACACTCACCTCCGTCACCCACAGCCATGACTCAGCCTCCACCCGTCCGGCCACTACGAATCGCAGTCCACAGCGTTGCAAGAGACGAAACCCGCTGCCAAAGCCATCGCCGGCCGCAACACTAGGTGTCCTTCCCATTCTTCTCATCTTCGCGCGAGAGAAAACTCCTTCCTCGTGAACGGCGTCGCTGCCACCGAGCCAAGGCCATCGCGAGCAACGAACCAAGGCCACCAATTCAAGTCGTCGTCGTCGGGATTGTCGTCAACGATGATCGTTGTAGCCAAAGGAAACCTCAGATTTCCCATTTCTTTCCTTTTGAAGGTTATGGTTTCTTTTCCCCCTTTCTACTCTGCAACCTTTACCAGGGGCAAAAGAGATGTCGTCGCGGTCAGCTCTTGGCGAGCTCTCTCCACTGCCATTGCGCTGATGCCATTGCTCTCTTCTCCACGCGGGTCTAAACATCCTCTAGGAATGTGACACATAACCTTTACTTTGCAGTGTGGCCACCATTAGCGCCTTTGGTCATCACCCATGGCCACTCCCGGGCTTGCAACTGGCAACATTACTAGGAACCCCCATTGACGAAGTCGTTGAGTTTATTGCCTCATTTTCCCTTTCAATCTTGGCTTCCTCAGTAGTTGTTCTTCATTGAATTTGGTTTTGTGTGGTATTGGTTGACAGATCAGTGTGTGAGAGAATGGTGGAGATGGTATGTTTTGCTTGAGGTGTTGTTTGTTTTTCTTTCCATGGTTGTTGATTCGGATGATGATGGAAAATGAAGATGGGTAATATGGATTATTGGTTGGTGAGCCCAAAAGGATGTGAAGATATTTGATGGGGATGAGGATAGCACGATGATAGTGGTAGAAGCTGTGTGTTCTTGTGGTTGGGCTTGCCTAGTGGTGTTCGGGTGTGTGTGATTTCTGGGATTGATGATTGTGGCGATAGGGGCGACCGGTGTTGGATAATTGAGAGAAATGGGTTCACAATTTGATGTAATTTTCTTAGCAGGGGATGAGGAACAGGGGCAACAAGGAGGATGAGGATGATACTATTAGGACCCGAGATGAGACAGCAGGGTAGGGCTGAAGATGTATGTGATAGTGTTTGTGTTTTCTGGTGGAAATCGAGTTTAATGATTCAAGTTCATTGTTGATGATTGGAGGTAGGCAGAGGCGCGAAGGATATATCGTTATAGGACCGTAGAAGTGGATGTAAGGAGCGTGATGATGATGTTCAGCGGTCATTGAGAATGAAGAATGGGGGATTCATACATTGGCAGAGCAATAACCCAAAGCAAATATAAAACATATAACAGCAATCATACATACTTCGGTGTTTATGGTAATATGAACGAGTGTAGAAATAGCTTGCCTCTCGGAGCCCTGTGCTTGTCTTGGTCAAGTCTGCACTTCCAGTGACCTCTTTTTCTCTAGAATCGATGATCCTTTTCTTGATCCTCCCTCTCAAACCAAAAAGAATCCTTTTCCCCGTAGTCCTCGATCTTCCTTCTAGATTTTCCCCAAATCTCCTCTAACCGTTTTCATACCCTCTAACAAAATTCCTTTTGTCCCCCACTGACCAACACGCCTCTCTCGCTCTCTCACATTTTTATTTTCGTATTATCTTTTCTTTTTTATTTCAAACTTATCTTATTATATTATTATTATTATTATTATTATTTTAATTAATTTTTTTTTAATTATTTTTAGTCAGTTAACTCTATTAAAACAAAATGAATATAGAAAATGAAATAAAAACCAAAATCTAAATACAGTAAAATAGACTAAAACAATAAAGTAAAATACAAATAAAATAAAAAATAAAAACTAAAAAATAAAAAATAAAAAATAAAAATAAAAATAAAAATAAAAAGCCAATAAAACACATTTTCACTATCCGGGCAAAATTGGGTGTTGACAACCATCAACATTATAGGTTCTTCATTTTATTCGTCTTGAACCTCATGAGATTCAATCTCAGTTTCTCTTTTCGGCTTGCCCTTTCCATGCCAACAATCAGTTGCATAGTGTCCCCACTTATCACAATTATAACACTATATATTCTTTTTGTCTTGATTCCTCTTTCCTCCCATTTCTTTGCTAAAACTCCCTCTGTCAGACTTTGTGGATTATTCAAGATGAATTGGTTGGCTGGTCAGATTCTAACTGGTACGATGATGGTACTGATAGGAGAAGCACTACGAGTTCTTGTTTCAGATCTTTATTGAATCATCCACCTTTATTCTTTTTCCATTTTCTTTGGAAAAAAACCCCTTTTTTTTGTTACCTGCGCCTGAAAGGCTTGTTCCTCCCTAACCTTATCAGCATTTTGCGATAATAGTTTCAACTCATGTGCCTCCAAAGAGCCTTGCAACTCTTCCACAGACATATTTTCTATATATTTGGACTTTTGTATTGCCACCACGATGTAGTCGAAATTTGGAGACAACATGCGCAATATTTTCTCAACCATGTTCTGATCAGTTACAACCATGTTCTTACCAGGAACTGCAATCGATTGAGATATTCTGCAATTGTTTCATAATCAAATATATACAATAACTTTTACTGCCTTCTAAGAGATTGCAATCTCACTTTCTTTCTTTTCTTCGCACCTCCATGCGTCTTCTACAATATATCCCAGGACTCATTTGTTGTTCTTGCTTTGAAAAATTTCTCAAAGTTCACTGTATCCACGCATTGATGGAAAAGACAATGACACTTGCAATCTTTCTTCCTATTTGCGGCTTCGTCCTTCTCTCGTGCACCATCTTTCACAACCTCCAACAACTCTTGATATCCAAGGATAACTTCCATCTTAGAAAAACACCTAGGCATAAACTAGATGCACCACTAAATGATTCCCAAGTTAAAGCGTCAATGAGAGTCTTGCTATACAAAATTGTTATATTGTACCAGATGGTAATTAGTCAAACTCTGAATATGGTTAAGTAGGTAAAAGTGTCAAGAAAATATTTTTGGAAAGCATGCTAAAAGTCTCAAATGACGTTCTAAAAACTTATGTTAGAAAGCACCTTGTTAATGCATGTGTTAAATAGAGCAAAGAAAAATCCTAAAGCGTTTACATAGGCTAGACGATACCATGTGCTAATGATTCGTTTCATCTAACGATGAAGTCCTCAATCAAATACTTGGTATCTCAGGGTGAAGCTTAAATGATAAAATCCTACCTGAACGGTAAAAAACACAAAAAAAGCACTTTGTTGTTTTGAACAGACAATGAATGCAATTAAATACTCAACGTTTAAAAACAACAAAAGTGATAAGAGAAAATACATATATGCTGCATGCATATCTACTCTACTTTGTGTATATTTCCTATTAGACACATCCACCCGATTCATCTTATATAAATCATAAGTGGACATTAGGAATAAAGAAGACATTCATAAAATGTTCTCTCCATCAAAAGTCGTACCAGATAAATAATACTACCTACTTTTGTCAAAGTATTGAAAAAGAAAACCTACTGACAAGATGAATTTAACCAACAACTACTTTACACAACAAGACTAAGAAGACTCAAGAATCAAGGTCAAAGTTTTGTCTGACAGATATCTATATAGAAGCCTTTAAATAGAAGATGATTTGAAAAAAGAATCAAGAGAATAACATACATGAAAAAAGAGCATAAGTGAACATCATCGAGAGAAAATCTAAAAAAAGCTCATGAATTCAAACGAGAATATCTGAGAAGAGAAAAAGCTCAAGATTAGAAACACTCTCAAGCTTCATTCATATATAAGCTTACAGCTGTAAGAAGAGAGAAGAGAGAAAACACTCAGTGAGTTTTTAGATTGAATTGTATTGAACACGTATCCTCTCTGTGAGAGTTATCGTCTAAGGACGTGTAATCTATCTTTTTATTGTAAATTCTGAAGAAAATTAAAGCACTTTACGTTTAGCTTTGAGGAGTTAAAGAATTTTTCTAGTGAAAAGCAGGAGTGGGTGAAACTCTGACATTTAGTTAGGTGGAGTTAAACGTTAGTTAGACGGGTGTATCTAGTGGAAACTAGGAGTGAGTGAACTTAACTAGACAACATATCGGGGAGATATCTAGATTGTATAGGGATATCAGGAGTGGTGAACAATATTGTGCAACCAGAAGTGGGTGAAACTCAACTAGTCAGAGTAACAGTGGTTACTTTGAGTGACTAAGGATACTAAGAGTGGTCAGAATACTCAATTGTAATCTTGTTAAAAATTATAGTGGAACCCTCTAAGGTGTTAGAAGAGACTAGACGTAGCTTGGTGAAGTGAACCAATATAAAAACGATTGTGTGTTTATTGGTTTATCTTTTCTAAACGTTTCTCTTACAAAATCTACAGTTTCACTTTATTTTTTATATAAAGGATCTTTACGTTAACAGATTCTTTATTAAAACGCTGCAAAAAACCCTTTTAACGACTAAAACGCACTCAGAAAGTACTCGTTTTATTTGATTTCCAAAGTCACGCAAAATCTTTTAATCCTCGACGAGAGTGCTATTATATTGGTTGTGAAAAAAGTTTTCCAATAACAATATAAAACCCCTTTTCTAATATTTTTCAGATACTTCAAAAATTATTTTATTAACAAATTAGTATTTGTCATCTTTATTCCACCAACAAATATATAATTTATTATAGTGACACCCTTGATAATTTTGAAGAAAGAGTATGCATTGCTTTGGATTATCATCAACCTAAACTGGTAAATGATAGTTTAATTAGGTACAACGCTATTAGGATAATAGTTGATGTTTGTGTGGTACAAATGATTCCTTGTAAGTATTAATTTCCTTTCAATACCAATATTTAGTTCTAGATTAAGTTTATAATATTTGTGAAAGAAATTATAACGCTTATAAATTCACCTAATGCAAGCTCTTCCACAAGTCTTGATAACATGGCTCTCATTGGAGCAATACTTTACTTCGGAGGACTTATCCAACGACACACCTCATGGAAAGTCATAATTTTAACCAAAATTTATTACATAAATTATTTTAACAAAATTCATTTTCTATTTAGAAAAATACCACACTGAAATTCCGTTCTTGAAACTAAGTTTTGACTTATCTTCCAGTAAAATTTGCAAATACAAAAAGCTACAATTTTTAATTAGTAAAAAAACTATAAAACTTAATTCTGATTCATTTTAAAAAAATCTTAATATATTTTAAGTTTTTAAAATATATACGAACTGTCTAATTTTTAAATAGTTTTACAAAATTTATGATATAAATTATTGAAAACGTTATTTTCTTCTGTAAAATAAAAGTTAGAATACCATATTAAAATTCGTTTTCGAAAAGTCAATTTTGCATTACTGGTGTCTGTTGAAATAAAAAAGCTAGAATTGAGTTCCCGGTCCAGAATTATATGTACTATTAAGTATATAGGAGTGAATAAAAAAAATTCACCATCACCATCAACATGCTCTCTATATTTTGTTATTATTATAATAGCATTCACACTTGCAAAAGTGATGTTAAAGAATATTATATAATGCATAAGCAATGGACTTTACAACCTTGATGTTGATTCTCTTTCACTAATCCCTTCTTTGTTTTCTCATTAATGCTTTATAATGTCTGATGTTTGGCACCAATGAATAAATAAAGAGAAAACATAATCTCCATATACATTAAGTAAATCTATTTTATGTTAAAATTAGTTTCAGTCTTTTATATAAGCAGCTTATACTTCAAATATGATAAATCTCTCTTATAATATATTTTATTAAAAACAAAACTCTAACAAGCGAAAACAAATATGTTTTATTGTAGTAAGATCCAACAATAGTGAATGTTAATGAAAGTGTGTTGAGATAAATGGATAGAACAAATATATCCTCTTGTAGTAAAAATCCTTGATAAAATCTAGTGTTGTCAAAATGGGTTACTCGACTTGACCCGACTCAGTCCACTACGGGTTGATTACTTAGTGAATTAACCCAATCTGACTCATTTATTAGCGAGTCAAAAAAATTTCAACCCGACCCGACCCACCACGAGTTGGTGGGTAAATGGGTTGGCTCACTGACTCAATTATAATTTTTTTTAAGTAAAATTTTCTAAACAAATTTCACTCTCAATGAATATGTGCAACATAGGTATTTAATTAATTTTGAAAATAGGGAACTTAAATAATATTTTTCAAGCAAAAAAGGTAATAAATATTGTTTATAAAATTAAAATTAAATTTTTATAAAATAAAATTAGGTAAATGGGTTGGTGGGTCGACCCGACCCACCACGGATTCAATCCGGATGAGCCGGATTTAAATGAGTCAGGTTGAAAATTGACACAAATAAAAAAAATACAATTTTTTTCAAACTCAACCTAACCCGAATCCGTGGTGGGTCGGGTTGGCCCACAGGTTATAACCCATTTTGACTGGTTTAATAAAATCCAACTCATCCTAGAAAATAATTAAGAATTCAAGTATGAGTTAAAAATTTCATATTGAGTAAAAATGAAAAAGTTTAATATATAAAAAAAACAAGATGATCAAACATATGAAGTTTTTAAGTTAAAAGTGTCTGTAAAGTCTTGTATGGCAACTCATACATCAGAGGTTGGCAAACATAATCTTCCTACACTTTTACCAGTTATTGTTAACAATTATGAAAATGAAATGCACTATGGCCTAATATACATAAAGCTTCCTTAGATAATGGTTAATAACTTTTAATTTAGTCATATATCCCATTATCTTTTGCATTTGATTAACCAAATTAATATTTGAGGCATACATTTTTTTTTTTATAATTACATTTATGGGACTTCCTAATACTCTCTTTCTGCCTTGTAGCTGAATCACAAAAAAGAGACAAAAGAAAGAAAAAGCACAGCTCAATTAATAGCTTAAGGTAAATGGAAAAAAAAGAAAGAAAAATCATAGAATAGAGAATACATAAATTGAAAATTACTACTTTATTGTATAAGTAAACAATATAAGTTTCTTGAGTGTAATGTTTACAGTGAAAAAGGAAAAATTTGAGGTAAAAGTCAACTTTCTTGGTCTTGAGAGATCCTCGTTGGCATGATATTTTGGAAAGAAAAAGCATCCTAGCCACCAAGGCTTTGCACAGTTGATACAGCTAAAAGATGCTGGTTAAACTGTCACTGTGACTATGTTGCTTATACAACAATTATGTATTGTCTTGTATTAGAAGGACCTAGGTAGCTTCTCACTGTATTCAACTATGGCTGATGGAGGAAGTAGGCCAGAGCATATCTCATGCACTGTTGAGAAGAGAGGAAACAACTCTAGCCACCCACGATGGCTTAGAACCTCATAAACCTCACTCGCAGTTGAGACACCCTTGGTAAAAGAAATTTAGATCAATAAAAACATCAAGATTAACAACATCAAAACCACTAGTGCTTGCAGATTTTTCCTGCTATCATAGAAGTTTGGTGTTTTTGCTTTGTGGTAGGAAGAAATCTCCATTGATATGAAAATTTAAACTGGGTTTACTTGTTTGAGTCCAGAATTTTGTATAGTAAATTTTATAAGTAGAGTCTATTTGGTCTTTTCTAGTTAAATTGGTATTAAAAGCGTTTAAAAGATGTCACATGTCAAAATCTGGAGGTGTCACACGTCAAACCAGAAGATCCTAAGGTAGAAGATGATCCAAATTTTGATACGTGACACCTTTTAAACGATATTAATGTCAACTTGATGGAAGTGAAATATATTGGGAGTTAATTGAGTCAAGAAAATAATCAATGACTAAATATAGAAATTAAATTACTAATTAAACCTTAAAATAAAGGTTTCCATTGTATTTCTTTCTCAAGTTAAAATCAACCCATGTATCTCAACTTTTGGAGAAGTTTGATGAAAGGGTCTTTAGAAATTACAATGCAGAAGTTGATTTTAAGCTTTTACTAAGGAGATAAGCTCAATTCATTTTAACTTCTTTATTCTGTCATTATTTCCTTCTGAAAAGTTTTCCTAAAAAAGGACCTATATATAGTACTATTTATTTGTCATGTCAAGTATCATAAAATACCTGTAATTTCTGGCCTTGTAGCATTTCTGCTTCAAGCTCATCAAAAGATCTGCATAAAATTATGAAACATAAAACAAACTCAGGCGTTTTCATTCCCTCAATCTACAAATATGGACAAAAGAGACAGAAACACAAAAACAACCTCTTCCCTCCATTCCTTGCATATGCCTCAGCAACTTTTCTATTTCTTCCACCCACTGCCATAGACAATATGGTTTTCATAAGACAAACAGTGAAAAATAGGGTGAAATTAATTAGCTTCCTTACAGCATGTTGTGATAAGATCAGCTACTCCACAGCTCTCAAAAAAGGTGCTGTCCTTAACAGATGGAAACAACAACTTTGAAAATGCCTTCATTTCTCTAAGACCAAGTCTCATGATTGCAGCCTACACACATTTAGAAAACCAAATCAAATGCACAAAAGTTACTTTTCCTTTTCCTTTTTTTGTCCTTCTGGTAACCTTCTGATCACAAAATCTTTTAAACTTACTTTTGTATTATTTCCCATCTCCAGGCCATCAACAAAACCTGTTCCATTTGGGTGTCATTCCTTGATTCTTCACAAAAATAGAAAAAAGGGAAATAATAACAAAGTGCATATACAGTACAGGAAACCTGCTGCTATGGCCACTACATTTTTCAAAGTTCCACACAGTTCAACTCCTTCAACATCTTGAGCCTGTTTTTCCATAGAATACAAAAATTGTAAGTATCAATAATATCTCAACAACAACAATAACAAAGCCTTATGTAAATCAGGTGATGTTGGGTATATAGATCAAATGATGTTCATGAAATCAAATAATTCAGTTCAAGGCTGCGTAATATCTCACTGTTTTAGAAATTTAAAAACACCACTGACCATAATAATCTAATTTGGATTCTCAGCTGGGTTTTTTTGTATTGTTCCTCTGTTGTACCTCAAAGTAAATTGATGGACACTGATTTTGATGTTTTAAAATATATTATAAAGATTTTTAAAATACCAACATCAATGTATTGTTAATGCTCAGCAGATTACAGTACCAAAAAACCTAGTAGAGAATCTGGACTCATAATAATCTGTCTTGAGTCATGATATTTCCTTAGTATTTGCTACAGATTACTTTAAAGAGAAAATTCCTCAGTTGAATTAAGTTTGATGGTCATTTGTTAAAGAATGTGAAGTACTCACAGCTGTCACAATGAAATAGGGAGTATAGAACAACTGAACCCATCTCTCAGCAACTTCTCTGTTGTTCCTGTATCCAACAGTTGCTTCACTAAACTTCTCCACAGCTATCTGCATAAACATTGATAATAGCTATATAACAACCAAATATAATGAGTAGAAAACTATGAAAAAAAAGACAAACTGTAATTTCTTCTAACTACCTCATTGGCTATGTTGGCACCCATTAAAACAGAACAATTGATTCCCAGTTGCTGGGAGATGAGAGTAGAGATCATGCATGGCCCTTCCATCTTGACCTCCATCCCTTTAACAAGGGAAATAGCCTCAGCATCTTCCCTTATTTTCCCAACAAGCCTTTTGCATATTCCTTCCACAAATTGATGTGGAGTGACAAATACTAACATGTTGGAATCCCTCACTGCTCAATTTACCCCAAAGTAAACAGTGAACATCTTTTAATCCTTATGTTGTTTTGCATCCTTTTCATCATTTCAAAGTTTGGTCCTTTGGGTATGAAGTTTTTATTTTTATGTACTCAATCACAGTGAAAAAAACAATGAGCAAATGGTTTATGCAGTGATAGTGTACAGAAGTACTAAATTGTCATCTAATCACAAACATTTTGGTTAGGTAAGATATATGACTTTTACAATAACTACAATCATATCGATGATGAGATTTCTCAATGGTTGACTGAGTAAATTGTTTTACACTGACTGTACATAGGAATTAAACTCAAATAAATAAATGAACAACACTGATATACCTGCATTTTCAAGGTCTGGATCTGCAACAACATTTTGGCCAAGTTTGATTCCAGGGAGATATTTGACATTTTCCTGCCAAAATAAACAGTGATGTTCAATTTCTTTTTAGGGAAAAAAATTGGACATTCAACGAAAAAGTGAAATGAATAGAGTTCTCTCACATTGGTTCGATTGATCACATCTGTTAGCTTCTCACCACTCGGTAATGTCTCCTCGTACACCCACATCCTAACTTCATCTGAATTTCATCAAAAATTGGAAATTTAAGATTCTAAATGAAAGATCACTTATTTATATTATTTGAGAATACAACAACAGTAAAAGGCTCATCCAATCACATATATTTGAGCACAAAACATCATTCTACACAAATGCACCAGTACGAAATCAAGTAATGCATTGAATTAGTCCATGAAATTATGAATCAATGAAATTTGCAAATGTAATTCAAGTTTCATTTGCATCAATTGGGTCACCTCACCATGACTCCGTCCAATTAGAACACAGGCACCAAAATCCCACAACAGGGACTAAAAACAGAATAAAAAATTTATTTTCTTTCATAGTTTTGGAAAGCGATTTGACATTTGACGCATCAACAGTTCATTCCCAAGTGATAAAGAGTGTGAGGAAAGTAGTGAAAGAGCAAGAAAATTATTACCATGGAAGGAGGGAAGCCTGAGAGTGTTGGAGGCAATGAGCTTAGAAGCAACACTGCCCCAGTTGCCGCTTCCAATAACAGTGACTTTGGATCTGTGTGTGGCATCATTGAGAGTGTTATAGAAGTTGTTATTGTGTGGCAGAGATTGTTCCTCTTGTTGAACCTGGGCTTCCAAGGCTGGAGCCATGAAGAGAAAGAGAAGAATGCAAGGTAATGCAGAAGGATTATTGAAGTAGTGGAACAGTGAAGATGAAGAGAGAGTGAATATAAGAAGGGAAAGAAAAGGGTAATAATGGGGGCGGAGATGGCACAACTATTTCGTGACAATCTATGTTTTAAACGTTAAATCTGTCGATCCCATCTATGTTTGCAACGTGTTTGTTGCTTCTATTGTGGGGACCACTTTCTGAGTCTATCCATGCACACCCGTTCCAGATTTTCTTTCACTTCTTTCTACTCACTAATAACCATTTCATAACACGTGTTCCAATTAATTTACTTTATGCTAAAATAGATTTTTTGTTTTGTTTTTTCTTATTTTTTTAAATTCGGTTTACTTTTTTATTTTTTACTTTTAAATTAATCTTTTATATTTTTAATCTAACTCAACAAAAAAACAAAAATCTTACCAGAATAACACCGTGTAGGATAAAAATTACCTGCTAGTATTTTGGGCCAATGATTACCCGATTAAAACTGGCTTTTACATTCTACACCCTCACAATTTCTTTAGGCAACTCCAAATTTTTTAAAATAATTATTTTATCTTTGTTTTTAGGTTTAATGTTTTGATAAGTCCTTATTTTCGTCCATAATCTCAAATAGATTCCCTTCTTTTTCAGTGTCGTCCTTATTTTTGTAAAATTGAATCAAATAGAGGCTTGCTATCAAATTGGATAGACGTGGTTTGAGAGATCCTGACGTAGCATGCTAACAGTATACTTTTAATTGACGTGGCAGTAAAAACCTGATTGTGAAGTAAAAACCTAGTGGTCCTCAGTATGGTGGTCGGCTTGATGGTCGGGCACTAAGTTTGGTGGTCGGTCACTCAGTTTGGTGTTCACCCACTCAATTTGGTGTTCGGTCTGGTGGTCAGTCAGCCTGCTGGGTGGTCGACCTGATGGTCAGCCTGGTAGTTGGCCACTCAGTCTAGTGGTCGGTCGATCTAGTGGGTGGTCGGCCTAGAGGTGTCAGTTCAATGAAGATATATGAGAATTGGTATATGAGAAGCCAATTCAATGAAGATTTATGACTTGTTATAACAGTAACATTTGACTTGTTTAGTAGTTTACTACCTCTGGAATGCTATGAGAAATTGGTATATAAATGTTATCATTATTTAAGATTTTTGAAGAATCCTTTGTGTACCGTACGGTCTCTTGGCACTACTAGGTCGACCGACCACCAGACCGAGTGACCGACCACCAGGTTTTTACATCACAGTCAGGTTTTTTACTGCCACGTCAATTAAAAGTATACTGTCTGCATGACACGTCAGGGTCTCCTAGATGGCATTTGTCCAATTTAAAGACAAGCCTCTATTTGATTCAATTTTACAAAATAAAGACTCAATTGAAATGTCGAAAAAAAGAGAATCTATTTGAGATTATGGACGAAAATAATCAAAACATTAAGTCTTGTTTTTTTTAAAAAAAATTGATGTCCAGATAATATATTTTGAAAATTTTCTTGAATAAGCTTTTTAAAATTTTCAGAATAAGATTTCTTGCATGAGATTTTCGAATAGAATTTTTAGAATCAGTTTTCTCAAATGAGCTTTTATAGTATTCTCTAAGTTTCTTCTTCTGCAGCGTCTTTTTTTTTTCCTCTATAGTAATAATAATGATAAAAGTATTCATAATAACAGTACCGACAATGAGATAATGTGATACAATAATGTATATTAAAGTGGGAGTGCAGTTAATAATTGTGAGGTTACATGAAGCAATAGCCTTAAAATGAGGTTAGATGCTGTCTTTAGAAAATGAATTATGAATGTAATTTGAAATTAATTTGAGTAATGTTTTTAGTGGCAACAAATTTATTTTAATAAATTTGAAATTAATTTCAGTTAATTAATTAATTCGAATTCTTATAAAAAATAAATTAATTTGAAATTTAAGTTAATTAATTAATTACAATATAATTTTAATTTCCAAATTAAAATATTAATTTCAGTAATGTTTTTAGTGGCAACAAATTTATTAACTTAATTGGACAAACATCTTAAGATTTTAAAATTTCAAGAGTAATTGACACAAAAATGTTAATTTTAAAATAGAGAATAGTAAATTCAATATTTTATTAAATAGAACTAATTTATTAACTTAGTAAATTATTGGAAAGTTAATTGATAAAAAAATTTGGAAATTTAATTCATAAATTTAAATAATTATGTAATTTAGTATTATAAAAAACGAATTTATTATTACTCGATAATCCAGTCATTATTTATTTTTTATAACTGAAAATTATTTAAAAAATTAATAATTACTATAAAGGTTTAGTACTTGTAAAAAAAATCATTATTTATTAGATATTAACAAAACAATTATTAACAAGTGAGAGAATTATTTGTAACTATTCTCATATTTTCAAGGTTATGTTTATGCAAAATTATTTATTGTAAACTGTTTAATTTAAAATAATAAAATTAGTAATTTAAACGAATACTAAAGATAAAGTCCTTGAAGATGTACAAAGAGATTAGAAGAATACCTAATAAAATTTAAGCTTAATTTAAGCAACTTTTTTTTTTCTATAATTATGAAATTGTTCTCAATGTCTTACGATCCAATTTCTTTATTTGGTAAATTATCTTCCTCTCGAGTAGATTCTTTGGGTGCATTTAAATTTCCTGAGTGACATTACATTTATTTCTATTATTTGAAATTCTTGATCATTCAATGAGCAAATTGTTCTCTGACCGTGTAGATTATCAGTTATTAAATTTGTTATATATATATATATATATATTTATATTTGTTGCCGGTAAGTAACTTTTAGAAAAAATAAGTTCTTTATTTAACATATTACTATGTAAAATAAAGGTTATATATATAGCTAAAAATTATTCTAAATATTTTCAAATGTTTATCAGTAAAAAGGCTTGACCAATAATGTTTTGAAGTTAAAGATTGGGATGATTATACTTATGTTAGAAATCTACATCAATTAGATATAAAACTAATTTAGAGTATATAAGTGAATGTAAACTTAGGATGATTATATTTATGTTAAAAGTCTAGATCGACTAGATATAAGACCAATTTAAAATATATAAGTGAGTACAAACTTTATCTTACAAACAAGAAATTAAGATTATAAGTAAGTACAAACCTTATCTTACAAACCAGTTTTATTAAATTGAGATTAGATCGATATCGATTACGCATGAATGCTACTCTATATCTTTAAATGTATTTCATATAAAAATCGAACAAGCTTTAAAAAAAAAAATAATTATACTCAAATATTAAAAAACAATACGAATTTTCTTGTTTTATCCATGAATTGTTCAACCAAAAATAACCTCTTCCCCGATTGACTCCCTCCAATTTAACCTAGTTTCTTAAAATAAGGTTTAAAAACTGAATCTCTTCTTTCCTTTATTTTTTTTCTCCCTCCATTTTCTCCCAACCACACACAAAAATTTATCTAAAATACATCCCTAAAACTTCTCTCAACCATCAAAACTCTCTTTAAATAAGCCTCCCATGCAAACTCAATACTCATTCTTACTTGCAGCAGTTTTTCTCTACCTCCTCTGATAGAGAAGAACAACTGCTCTTACACATTAAGAATCTTCCTACGCAAGAACAAATAATACATTAAAATCCCCAAAAAAAAAACCAAAAATGGCTCGTCAACTTGTTGTTCTTGCCCTTGTTTTTGTTGCCATAAGTGGCATTGCCATGGCTGAAGAGGCTCCATCTGCATCACCAACATCATCTCCAAAATCACCATCTCATTCACCAAAATCATCTCCATCACCAAAATCATCATCATCACCAAAGTCATCTCCATCTTCATCACCAAAGTCATCTCCATCTCCATCACCAAAATCATCTTCATCACCAAAATCATCTCCCGCTCCATCACCAAAATCATCTCCCGCCCCATCAACCCACTCTCCACTCTCCTCTCCTCCTTCACCTTCACCATCATCCGATGAGACTAAAGTCGCAACCCCACCAGCTCCAGGCAGCAACCCCATTGAGCTCTATGCACCTGAACCCGCACCCTTTGACGCCTTCTCACCGGAGGCCGACCCCGCCGACATTGCCAATGGTGCCGCCGCTCGTCAAATCTCTGCTGCCCTCGTTGCCACCGTTGCTGCTGCTGGCTTCTTTGCCTTCTAAGCTACTTTCGTAGTTGGCGTTGCACTTTATAACTTGGGACAATGTGTTGGCCATGGTTCTATATCTTCATTCATTAGGTTATGTTCGATCATTGGATTAGTGCAGATGGTTGGTTCTCAAGAACATCAAAGTTTTATTTATGCCTTCAATGTCACTTCTATGAACCATTTTTTCTAATCTAAATGTTTCAAAAATTTTCCTTTATCTTTTCCTTTAATCTTTCCATTTATTACACCACCCAACATTTTAGTTCTCCTGATATAAAATCTCAAATTCAATTTTTTATTTTCACGCACGGTAACGTAAGTAATAATAATGCTACCACGATACACTTTTATAAAAATCATTTATCTGTCCCTATTTTCATAAGGTATTCCCAATTTGTTCCCCTTCTTTTAAACCTTCCCAATTGAGTCCTTATAAGTGCTAATTATTAGTCTTTGCCGTTAAAAATTGTTAACTGTGTTAAAATTATGCAGAGGGGAGTAGATAACTCCTTTGCACAATTTTAACACCTTTACACAATTTTAACACTTGAAAAGGAGAATTTTAACCACGTCATATACGCACCTCTGCACAATTTTAACACCGTTAACGATCTTTAATGGCAGGACTAATTTGTTTGAAATTAACACTTATAAGAACTCAATTGGAAATATTTAAAAGAGAGGACCAAATTGAGAATCCCTTACAAAACTAAGAATGCCTAAATGGTTTTAACCTAAAATAATCTTACAAATATAAAATTTTATATTTAAAATAAAATAAAGAGTAAAAAAAAAAAAAAAAAATAATGTCAAATCAACCTTAACCTTAAGAAGTTAGGTGTGTCACTTTCTACAACTTAACAATGATAAAGTTAAGCTACAAAGAATGCAAGACCTAGGAAGGAAGTCAGCGTTACCAAATTTTTTATCTGTGAAATTTTTATTGGCAGTTTCTTCTCATAATATTCGGTACTACTTTGCGTATTTATTTCAATAGACACAGAAAGGAATTGTTTAAAAATAAATAATTAACTTTTTAATGATTAATATATGATAAATCATATCTAGCATATTCCGAAGTATGAGTCTTGCCGATTAACATTTATTTTCTTTCATAGGTACTGGTATGTGCGTGTGTTATTTTTCTTTTATAATAACAAAAAAATATAACAATAAATATAAATAATATTTATAATTTGATTATATATAGATTTATTTATATTGTAAATAAATTTTATATATTTATTTTATAAAATATTTAAATTTAAAAAATGTTTAAACAAAAAATGCTTAAATTTAAAAGCTGTCATTTGAAGAGTAAAATTGGAAAACAATGTAGACTGAAAGAATAAAATTGGAAAAATAATATGGACACAAAAAGGATGAATATTCTGAATATAATAATATAGAAGTATAAATAAACTTGTTTACATGGCCATACACCAAACTGTTGATTTTTGTCTAAATTTATTTGACAATTTTTATTTTTAATTAAGAATTAGTTTGAAAAATGATACTCAACCACAATTACATTGCTATTTGTTTCGTGACAAATAAATTATATATTAATTTCCACGTTTTATTAATTTAATGTTACGAATCGACAAAAGTTGCAGCTCTTGACACTGAAGTTCAAAATTTGGGTACCAAGAGCCAAGATGTTGGTGTTTGAAGCCAAGCACCACCTGTCAAGATTCCGACAATTCATCAATTAACCACTATTCGAAAAGAATAAGGAAGTCCTACCCTACTGCTAAACCAGTACCACGCTCAGAAGAAGACCTTAAATCCCTTTTAATATAAACTACCTCAACTTTCCAACACACTGTAACATCTGACCCCTCTTCGACTCATCAAAACATACTAGTTTTCCTTTTTTAGAACCTCACCAACTCCAACCTACCTTTCACTATCCACCTCAATGAGTTTAATATTTTTTTTATCCGTCGAAAGAAGGATTGTGTTCAAAATGATCATATCTTTTTAAAAAAGTAATAAATGATCCTAACTTTTGAAAAAACTTATTAAGTTAATTCTTTATGCTAATGGCGTCAAAAATTAAACAGTACAATCTTTCCTGAACAAAACGTAATGAGCTGTCCAATTTTTCTCATATATGACACGCTGAGGTAATATAATGTGTCGATTTTGAATTTTTAAAAAAAATTTCTTACCACATCAACTTCATCTTCCATCTCCACCAACCAATAATGAATTTAGGGTTTATTCCCTCGCATCCATCTGTAAGAGCACTCACTACTACTGTTCTTCTTCCTCTTCCTATCTTCTACCTACGTTCCGCTCCATCTTTCTTCACTGTTATATTCTTCCTTTATCTCCAATTACCAAACCCTAAAAGGAACCACCATGGGATGTGCCGGCTCCAAGCTGGACGATCATCTCCATTTATAACATGAATTATGTGCCTATCCCTAGCTCCCAAAATTGTCTTATACAATTTTAATTAAATATTTACTTATGTTTTTTTTTTGAATTGGGTGTTCTTGGCCCCAAATTATTTTAGTTCAAGAAAGAATATTCAAAGACTGAATGAGCTAGTGCGACATCTCCAGGAACAACTGCAACAATGTAGAGGACGAAACAAAAAACCCATCATCATCTTCGAACCTGCAAGCAAACCCTTCATTGCCAGTCTTTATCGTGCTATCAAAATTTGCATCTCACTACTGCAGATGTGGGAAACGACCGCGGTTGTTTTTCCCTATACGTCGCGGTTCCCGAACCGCGGCATATAAAGGCGCGGTAAAAAGTCTCTGATTATATGCCGTGGTTGCAACTGCGGTAAAAAGTTCCGAGAATAAACTGCGGTTGCAAAAGGAACCGCAGCCAAAAACCCTGTTTTTTTTAAAAAAATAACAAAATCCAACTATAGGCCGCGGTTGGAACCGCGGTAAAAACCCAAGAATAGGCCGCGGTTCTGGGTGCAACCGCGACCATATGTTTATTTTAAAAAAAAATTAAAAAAACGATGGGCTTTTGGCTGCGGTCTTGGTAAGAATCGCGACATATTGTCCTATTTTCTACCGCGGTCTTGGTAAGAACCGCAGCATATTGTCCTGCAGTTTTTTAAAATAGCAGGTCTGTTTTTGTGATATCCACTACCACAAAAACAGACCTGCATATGAAATACATTTTCAACAGAATACACATATCAAACAGATGTTCAAATGCTTTCAAACAAAACATAAAGTACAATGTCTAATAAAATACAATGTACTAAAATAGAATGTTTAAATCTAATAACTAATAACTAAGAACTATTATATAATCTAACTATATACTTTGCAAGAGCTTTCCTCATGAATAAAAGTGGTTTCTCAGGAAGTGTTCTAGTACTCTTGAATTTCTGCACAAGACAATATATATAATTAGTGTATATGAATTCTACATTGGGGAAAAAATCAAAATTTGTTAGATTTAAATATTACCGTTTCCCAGCTTGCTGTGATGTGAGAACGAACAATATGGGTCATCCAATACATTACGTAGTATCCGCACTCATATGACCCATTCTGTCTGTTACACTGCAATATATCATCATATAATTAGTGAATAACATTAAAACAAAACAACTATAACAAAGTATGACTTTAGCATATGTCAAACCTGCAGAGAAATCCATGCAATCTTTCTAGTGTTAGCAATTGATCTCCCAGCAATCATCTGACTTGCTGGAATAGCACTACATATTAAAAAAAAACTGTTTTATCATTCATTTACATATAACAGTCAGTCCAAACATTGAGTTGAATATTACCAATCAATTAATTGTCTAAGATTTGTGGGAGGAGGCCTGTGGAACGAGCAGAACCATAAAGCATAGCTCTCGTGCATAGACACAACAAGAAGTTGCCAATGGCGCCTGAAATTCATAATAACTTAACTATTATATTTTGAAATCACATGAAACTTTATTATGTTAACAAACTTCACTTACCCGGATATATAAGGCAAAAAATATATCCTCTTGCCTCTTCCAAAACTGTTGATGAGATATGCGTTGATTTGATCAAAGTCTTTTGATTCATGAATGGATTAGGGATCAAGGAATCCATAATTATCAGAGTGTCCCAAATTGTTACTGACCCCAGACATATACCTGAAATCAGAAATTAACTTAGATATAAGGATAGTTGATTTATAAATCAATTTTATATATAAATAATTGCTCATAGACTTACATTATCCATAGTTGAATAATTGAAATATTCAACTCCTCTGTGCCCGACCAAAGCTCTCTGACATCTTGGCCATGGAGGTATATTGGGACCTCAGAGGGTCTCCCAAACACATTAGCATCATAAGCACCCTCGAAAGGCTTATCATCACAGATGTCAGCAAGTAGTTGCAATGAAGCAAGAGGATCATCCTCAGATAGAGGAATCTTCTGTTGTGCTTGCGTCTGTTGTTACATTGAAAGAAAAGATAAGTTTTGACATCAATAATATGTAAACTTTAAAATTGAGAAGTGTAAAGTAGAATTCCATACCTGGGGGTCAGAAGCTGAACGAACCAAATGTTTAGGCCAAGCGATAAAGGACTTGAATGCATGTTCCACAGTGAAAATCTCATCTGTGGACAGAGGAACTAAGGAATCTGGTATGATCATCTCGTCTACTGAGACCTTCACCTCATCCTCTAATAGCTGCACACCATGAACAACAGTCGCTGCTTTATACATTGTTCCACGAGCTACCAGGGTCGTCTCGGTATCATCTTCAGTGTATAGCATACATGGACTAGTATCGTCCATGTCATCCCCTGAGATGCCTGCTGCTGAACAACTTCCTTTCCTGCTTCTCCCTGTCAGAGTAAATTTTAGATTATAGAAAATATAGAAATAATTGCACATAAATGTTTATTAAGTTTACCTGTGGGCGGCACTACATCAACCTGGTCCTGTTCCTGTACCTGTACCTGTACAGGAGATGGCATCGGGCGCATGCCATAGCTCTGAAACTGCTGCTGGAACATGGAGCTGAACTCACTTTGCATTTCCTCTCTGACCTGTGCCCTAATTTGTGATTCAAGCTCCGCTCGAACCTTCTTTGTGATCTCTTGTGTCAGTCTTTGTTCTTGTGCTTCACTGTATGCATATGAAGACTGACGAGATGAGGGCCCGAAATAATGTTTAATTCCTACTCCAGAACCAATAGCACGTATACGTCCAGGGTGCTTAGGTCGTCCAATCGCAACAACAAGTATATCCTGGCGACCCTCTAGAGTGAATTGACCTTGGGAGCTCTGCTCAACCAACGAGTCCTGTAACATTACAAAACACCATTATTGTTTAAAAAGTTCAATGTAGTATGTATAATTACAATTATTAATATTTTAGGAACAATGATAACTTACAATTCTTTCAGCAATTTCCCGTGCACTGTCGGAAGAGTAGGTGCCCGATGGTCTCACACGAGCCATCTTCCATTTCTCATGTCGAGAAGGTGGAGAAGGAGGCTGTGGGGGGCTACCACTCTGAGATGCTGGTCTAGCATCTGCCTTTCCTTGAGGATTTTCTCCTCAAGCTTCCTATACCCACCGCGAGATAGTAAGTGGGGGGTTTTGTTCTGAGCACTTGTTTCTTGCGCTCTCTGTCTTTTTGCCTGTCACATATGTTTAATTAATTAGTTCATATGATATGTATTTGCTAATTAGGAATTGAATAATATGAATTATACTAACCTTCCATTCCTCTGTCTGCCGACTCTCTACAAAGATCCGCCAGGTCTCCTCATCAATGCACTTATATTTAATACATGGGGATTTATGTTTGTACTGTCCATAAATATACCGCGAAGTCAACTTACTTTTGAAATTTCTGAAGTTTTCTGCAACAGTTGACAAACACTTATTTCTAAGTGTTGGGACATTTGGAATGTCAAATGTCAGCTGAAAAAACATAATAAAGTTATATCAGTACAAAATTATCAAAATAAACAAACTCTAATTGAAATGATATAAATAACTTACCAATATATCGTTCCATATAATGTTCCGATCAACCTCAGACACATGGTCATAAGATTCAGTGAGAATACTAATCCTGTCACGTGCCACAGATCCAAGGTAAGATCAGAAGTCATCTGCATAGGGGCCAGTTGCCACACCCGTGATGACATTAACGTTCACCGGTGTTCTTTGACCACTATTTTTTCTGATCAATAGTTTTTTCATCCTGGTGGGCCCTCTAGTGGCTCTGGAGGAGGGAGCCTCATCCCCTGAATGTGGATGATCAGCCATATATCTGTCAACATAAATAACAAAATTAAATATTAATAAAAGACTTATATAATATCATTGAATTTAACAAATGCTTAAAACAGTCATCATATGAAATACTTATACAAAAATTGGAAATTCATACATAAAGATATAGATTCATCCTATGTATATTCCCTCATCATGATCTGACTGAATTGCATGTACATCATCGTCAACTAAAGATTGTTCATCCAACTTTGTTGTAGTTTGAAATGAATGGTTGTCAGCAATATGAATATTAATCAAATTGTCTTCGTTAGCTTCAATTTGTTTTTTGCCTTGAAGAGCGACATACCAATGGTCAGATGCAGGATCTTTCACATAAAAAACCTGAGATGCTTGATGTACCATGATAAACGGTTCGTCTCGGTAACCCACTTTTCGAAAATCAACCAGTGTTATACCCGATTCATCTATTTTCACACCACTCTTATTGTCAACCCACTTACATTTGAACAATGGAACAAAAAACTTGGTGTAATCAACCTCCCATATCTCTTCTATAATACCATAATATCTCATTGATCCAAGTACAGGAGATTGATCTTTTGATGTGGAAAATTGAAGCGACTCAGCTTCTAAACTGACTCCACTATTTTGTACTGTGCTTTTATCATCCAAAGTCTTCGTATAGAATGTGCAATTATTGACTTCATAACCTGTACAACACACGACATCAAACTTTAAACCATTTGCAAGCCACAATAAAGTTTCAAAAGAATGCGGATCTTTGTCAATCTCAGATTTGAACCAAGACATAAATGTTTTGTTATGCTCCATCAACTGCCATTTCTCTGATTGTCTTAGATTTTTATTCTTAACAATTGCTTTGTGTGCTTCCAGAAAAGGGATCACCTCATCTGTGTTGTTCAATATATAAAGATGCGCTTGCAACAATTCTTCGTGATCTTTTGTCACTGCATTCACACCTCGGATGCTTTTACTTGTGGAAAATTTATTCAACCATGATCTGCGAGGAACTCTGATTGGATTCGTTGATGTCATGTAATCTGAACAAAACTCGATACTTTCTTCAGCAATATACCTTTCAATCATTGAACCTTCAGGACAATATGGATTTTTAAAGTACCCTTTCAAAATCTTCATATAACGCTCAATAGGATACATCCATCTTAAGTATACCAGTCCGCACAACTTGATTTCTCTAACCAAATGAACAAGTAAATGTACCATGATGTCAAAAAAAGATGGAGGGAAAAACATCTCTAGTTGACACAAGATGATAACAATCTCACTTTGAAGTTCATCTAACTTTGTAGGATCGATGGCTTTACTACATATTGACGAGAAAAATGAACACAACCTGTTTATGGTCTGTCTAACTTTTGGGCAAAATTCCACGAATAGCCACCGGTAACAACTGTTGCATTAAGACGTGGCAATCGTGAAACTTCATGCCAACAAGCTTTAAGTCCTGCAAAGACACTAAACTCTTCATATTTGAAGAGTATCCTTGTGGTACTTTGATACTCTTTAAACAAAGACAAAAACTTGTCTTCTCTTGTCTAGACATTGTGTAACATGCAGGGGGCAAATAAGTACGTTTACCAATCTCCTTGGGTGCCAACTCTTCTCGGATATTCATGTCAACCAAATCCAAACGAGCATTCACTCCATCTTTTGTCTTTCCCTGAATGTTGAGTAGTGTACCAATCAAGCTATCACACACATTCTTCTCTACATGCATCACATCTATGCAATGTCGAACATCTAACTTTGACCAATATGGAAGATCAAAGAATATTGATTTCTTCTTCCAAGGGGTCGTTACAGATGACTTCTTGGATGTTTTGCCAAATACATGATGTATTTTATTAACTTTTTCAAGAACTTGAAGGCCAGTAAGTGGATTTGGTGCTTCGTCCCTCTCTTGATCTCCATTGAATGCTTTTTTTAACCTTCGATATGGATCATTACGTTTTAGAAATCTCCGATGACGTAGATACACCGTCTTTCTTCCATGTTTCAATTGATGACCTGTAGTGTTTTCTTCACAGATAGGACATGCTTTATGACCCTTGACACTGTATCCTGACAAATTACCATAAGTTGGAAAGTCATTAATGGTGCAAAATAACATTGCACGCATCACAAAACTCTCAGAAGCGAATGAATCAAATATTTCAACCCCATCAACCCACAAAAACTTCAAGTCTTCAACCAGTGGGCTTAGATAAACATCTATGTCATTTCCAGGCTACTTTGGACCAGATATCATCATAGACAACATCATGTACTTCCTCTTCATGCACAATGCAGGAGATAAGTTGTAAATTATCAATATAACTGGCCAACAACTGTGATTGGTACTCATATTACCAAATGGGTTCATTCCATCAGTGGCTAAACCAAGTCTAACATTTCTACACTCTTGACCAAATTGGGGGAATTGTTGATTAATATTTTTCCATTGCTCTGAATCAGCTGGATGACGAATCAACCCGTCAATTTTTCTCTCATCTGCATGCCATCTAAGGTTTTTAGCATCTTTGGGATTCGCAAACAAACGCTTAAGTTTGGGCACTATTGGAAGGTACCAAACTACTTTCAAAGCAGATCCATTTTTTTCTATCTGACCATTATCTTCACTGTTGGTTTTTGACTTGTATCGTGATGCGCCACATTTTGGACACTTTGTCAAAAATTCATACTCCTTCCTGTATAAAATGCAGTCATTGGGACAAGCATGTATCCTTTTATACTTCATACCCATTGGACAAAGAATTTTCTTCGCATCGTAATTACGAGTGGGCAGTGTATTTCCATCTGGCAACATTTCATTCAACAACGTCAACAATTCTGTAAAGCTCTTATCAGTCCATCCATTGCTCGCCTTCAAATTCATGAGCCTTAACACAGCTGACAAACGTGTGAACTTAGTTGAACCGACATACAAAGGTGTTTCGGCATCAGTCGACATCGTCTCATACACATGAGCTTTGGCAAAATTTTCTGCGCCAACATCGCGGATCATGTCCTCTAATTTGTCTTCATGCGGTCGATCTTCTTCCATGGTGGAATCAGTAACATTTTCAGTTGTTGAGTCAATCGGAAAGTGCATTTCTTCCCCGTGCCATATCCATGTTGTATAGCATCTTAAGAAACCATCATAGATAAGATGTTCTCTAATTTGAGTTGCGTTCAACTTTCTCCCATTCAAACAGTTCACACAAGGACATCTAAACTTCACTTGATCGCCACTTCTCCCCTCATTACGTTGCCCAAATTGTATAAATTCCTCTACACCTCTCTCGTACTCAGCACTAATATGTGGTAAATTAATCCAATTTCGATCCATATTCCTAAATTTGACGAAATTACAATTATACAATTTTGTATATAAAATTATAAATTCAATCATACAATCAATTCAGTCATACAATCATACAATTAATAATCTCTTAAGAAACTTTCATGATATATATGCAGGCATATAATTTTTCAACTTTTGAGTGCTTCGGAAAAATTAGTAAAAATTAGTAAAGTGGGTACACAATTTTTCTCTAAGTTGAATGAATTTTAGTTCTTAGTATGTAATTATTTTATTTCTAAGTTGTGGGGCAACTATTTTCATAGTTTATAGGAATTGGGCAATGAGCCCTTTGTCTTTTATGTAGGTAGATTGTGCAAAAGGCCATTTCCACACTCTTTTGTAAAATCTCAGCAACCATGCACAACCAAAATAGCAATTTCATACCATCACAGTCACACTATCATGCACAGCCAAAATAGCAAATGGGTAATTTTGTTCCTCACTCACACACTCACACAATCACCCATCATGTATGAAATCAATTTAAATCCATTGAAAGAACATTCATCACAAGCAATCAGACATCAAACCAGGTTAGCTTCCATACCTCTTTATGGTGCGACAGAGAAGAAAGACACGACGGAGAAGAAAGGCGCGACAGAGAGCAGCGGGTCCGGCGGAGACGGAGGGTGCGACGACGGAGGGACGACGGCGGAGGGCGCGACGACAAAGACGATGGTGCAGCAGCAGCAGTGGCGTTTTCGCAGAGGCAGCAACAAATCTTCAGAATCGCGTGGAAGAAGATGAAACTGTTCCTTTTTTTTTAACCTTCAGAAGAGAATTTGTCGCGGTTCTACACATAACCGCGACATATTCTCCTTTCTACCGCGTTCTAATCTTAACCGCGGCCTATTCATTTAAAAAAAATAAAGCAAAATGGCATTTTTGAAATTTTTTTAACTTATATGCCGCGGTTTGGCGCTGAACCGCGACATATGCTCTGAAAAATTTAAATATTTACTCAGACAAGGGAATAAGCCGCGGTTGGGCAGAGAACCGCGGCATATTCCCCAACGTTCAGAATTCCTGAACTGCCTCCCAACTGCCTTTTTGGGAATGTCAGCAGGTTGCAGGGGGAATAGGCCGCGGTTGGTCAGAGAACCGCGACATATTCCCCATCGTTCAGAATTCCTGAACTGCCTCCCAACTGCCTTTTTGGGAATGTCAGCAAGTTGCAGGGGGAATAGGCCGCGGTTCTCTGACCAACCGCGGCATATTCCCCCTGCTACCTGCTGACATTCCCATCAGTCAGCACCTGCAATAAATTGACAGGGGAATCTGCCGCGGTTCTCTGAAGAACCGCGGCCTATTCACCTGCCAATTTATTGTTTTAAATAAAAGGTGTGCATATTTTGTTTTATAGCTGAAAGGTGTGCATATTTTGTTTTAAATAAAAGGTTTTCTTAGGAAAGTGAAATGGTTGGTAGTTGAAGTAGAGATGTAGAAGATGAGTATTATATAAAATGGAATTGGAATGATAAGAAGAAAGAAGTTTCGAAAGAAAGATACACTGCACCATGGAATGCTTAGAGGCATTGTAGGTTATTTGTCTATTTGCTTCTTTAGCCTATATTCTATAATAAATATCTTCTTTGACATAAAGCTTGGTCCAAGTACTCACACAAATGGTGTAGTTCCCCTTCTATGGAGAATTTGGTCCTTTATTGAATGCTTTCAAAGTGTTTCTGTAGTTTTATCTCTATAAACCTTAACGTGCAATTCATAAAAATAAATGTGTCTAAACAAAGTGTTAGAATGTGAAGGGAAGAAGATGTTTCAGTGAGTAATGGGTCAAGTCTACGTCTACTTAAATAGTTCATAAAGATCAAATTATAGACGAATGAAGCAAATCATGTGTAAAGTGTTACATGGAATTGAATATCATTTATTATGGAAAAACAAAATCGATAGACTTCATTCTAAAACGAAAAGGTAAAGCCCGATAAAGAAAAGAAAAGCAATTAATTTATTATTAATTATTGTACAGGTAAAGTAAAGGACAATTGAATTTAGTGCCTATCATTCTCCTTTAGATTTCCATGTGCTTTTGATAAGATCATTGGAAAGATTGCACTATACTCTCAGTTATCCATGTTCCATGCACTATACAACAAAATAAAATTTAAAATCTGCATAATAATTAATTGTATATTAACCGACTATTTTTTCTTATTAAATGATTGAGAAACTACTTTTCTTGTTAAAATTTCACACATTTGACATGGTTCATCTTTGATTTTTTTATTAGAGTACAATAGACAGGTTAATTTATGAGAATCTGGGTATTGCGTGATGTACTAGATCAAAGCTATCATCTAGGCAGAAATATATGATAATTGGACAACGGTAAACACTTATAACTAGTGCATGAATTATACAATTTTAGGTACGATTTTAGGTACGCCACTACATAATAACATTGTTTGGTTTAGGTGTTCAATGATCCATCACCAATATTAAAGGAGACCATCGCCGAAATAACATATGAATGAGAAAGTTGTTTTTTCCAACATGGAGATTAGATTTTGATTAGGTGTTGTTTAAGTTTTCTTTAGGTTACATTAAAACTTAAAAGTTTAAGTTAGATTTTTTCTAGACTACAAATTTTAGGTTAGACATCTTATTGTTTATTTTGATTTTGGAACTCTTATGTACTTGAATTAACAATTAGAAATATATATTATGTTATGGAAAATTTATTGTATTTCAGGTTTTGGTTTAATGATTAAATAAATAAAATTAAAAAAATAACAAATTTAAGTATGTTATGGTCACAACTAACTTAATTTTCTCTCATTTTTATTTATAATTGTACAAATTTAAGTATGTTATGGACAATAACAGACTTAAATTTTAAATTTGTTGGTGAGACTTAAAATTTAAGTCTACTAAATCTAAGTTTATTGTAAAACATACTTAAAAAACCTATTTTGTGGTAGTGCTTACATTATATGTTTCTAATTTTATTCATATAAATGCAAATGTAATAATCCAAAGAGCATCTCTCACATGTTGTATAATGAGGTAATAAGTATGCGTAAAACTTGCATTTCAACTTACAATAATAGAACTTTTGACTTTGCAATCAGAGAATGATTAAGGTAAATATGTAATACTTTATTAAATTCGTATAACTAATATATCTACCTTCAAACAAAATATTCCAAGGATTAATGCATAAAAGTAGATGTAAACACTAATCAGAGTATGAAAATCTAGCTTCTAGGACTTTATGTGAAATCCAATGCAAAAAAGCCTTTACTTTAGCTAAGTTAAATAGCTCCTTTATATCCTTCAGAGTGAACCTAAAAATGGTATTATTCCTATGCGTCCATATTTCCTAAACTCTAGTTATCCATATATACTTCCACAAATTGTTACTTTTAATGGTTAGCCTAGGTAGCCTAAATTGTTGGAAGTGGTTTTTTGCTATATTGTGATGTGATGTGTTTTGACAATTCCAAACCATATGTCATTCATGTGCCAAATTTCCCCCACTGATATACAGTTAAAGTATAGGTTTTGAACTATTTCTTCGCCCCTCCCACACCTGTAACATTCATGTCACAAGTTGTGTTTTTTTCTAACAATACTCTCCAAGAAAACAAAATGCCCTTGGTGATGCTTTGATATTCTAAAATTGTTCATGTAGATTTGTATCTTCCCCTATAGTTCATTTTTTAATTTTATTATACGTTGATTTCACTATGTAAATGTTAGTTTTACTTTCCTTTCAAACCCATTTGTCTTCCTTCCTCATATCTATTGTCCTTGGAAAGAGAATTTGCATACAACCTTGGATACTTTTCTACAAGAGAGACCTTATTAAGTCATCTATCTTCCCCAAACAAGATCTTATATTTCCCCTAAACCAAGAAACATTAATATCAAACCAATTTTCTCTTTGTCCCTTCCCATGTACTTTCCTTTAGTCTATCCACTACAAGGATTCATAAATACTTTTGCTTGGAGAATTTAAGCTTTTCTAAGAACCATACCTTGACTCCAAGTTATACCTTTCTACAAGCTATGAATCTTTTTTCCAAACACCATTTTCATTTTCCTAATAAAGCTGTGTTAAAAGCTTCTAAATATCTAATTCCCAACTTACCCATGCAATTTTCCTAGAACTATGTCCTCATCCCCATATAAATTCCCTTCTGAGTTATTTTGATTTCATATTTTACTTTTGATGAAATATTAAAAGGGAATAAGAAAAATAATGGTAGGACTTTAATGATTGAATTGTGATCCTACCAGTAAAAGATAGATCCTTTTGATGTCAATCCAACCGGGTAGAAGAAAAAGGAAATGACATGGTTTTTAATGAAGCTCAATTTTCATAATAATTTAAACTCAAGAAAATGAGTACTTCATAATTTGGAGCGACTAGAAAGCATGTTTTTAGTTTCACTAATTTTATTTTATATTAGTTTATTTTGCAGTAAATAATTGCATAAGTGAGATGTTACAATATCAGGAATGTGGATAACTAGCTTTGTAAGTGAGATGTTACAATATCAGGAATGGGGGCAATTCTTTCCATCGGTGTTACGTGAATAACTGAGAGGTGTTTAGGTTGAGTGGTGGTAGTGAAGGAATGGAGTGATTGAAGGTTTAACCTGTCGTGGTTTGAGATGCAGAGAAAAGAAGAATAAGGTTGAGGTGTGAATATAAGTGGAAAGGTAGAATTGTGGTAGTAATTGTTGGTGGAAGTTGAAACCGTGCAGCATGGAATTCTGGATTTGGTTTTGGGTTTTCATTAAAAACAAGGTGGTAGTATGCATGGAGGTAGGGGAGTTTACGTTAGAAAAAGAGAGAGATTCCTGGAAGGGTTTCTTTTCATATGTTTATTTTATTATACTTGAGTAAGATGAGGATAAAAATAAAACCGTAGATGTGACTTTATCCTTGCCAGGGGAATAATAAAGAAAAAATTAAATTGTTTTGTATTAATAAGTGGTTTTGGTGGAGGAATTAATAGACTTTTGTTAATGTTTTTACTCGAAGATGAATGGCAAGGTTGGTGTGTAAAATAGTTCTGGCTTAGGAATAAGAGCGTGGCACGTGGTTGTGAGTCATAGAAGGTTAATTGTTTTATGAGTTTAATTACTGTAATTGTTTTATGAATAATTACTTGATGTTTTAGAATATTGAGTGGATGGATATGTGTGTCCTTTTGATATTGTTCACGATAAGTGATAAGATTTATATTATAAATCTTGATCGGTGAGTTGTTAAGAAAATACTTTAAGAATTTTTATTTTTAAATTTAATTGAGTCAAAGTTTGTTCCTTAGGAGATTCTGTTATTTTTAATTATGGACTGCAGTGGTGGATTAAAATTAGGATGAAAGTGTTAGTAGGGAGTTACTTTTTTTGTGTTTAAATATTGTAACTTTTCCCATCATTTGATAATTTAATAAAGTGAGTCAAAGTCATATGGAATTATCTCAAAGAAGAATATAATGGAGACGAATTAAAGGCACGAAGGTGTTGAATCTCATTAGAGACTTTGAATTGCAGAAGATGAAGGAATTGAGTACTCTGAGAGGCTTCTGAACATAGCAAACAAAGTAAGATTGCTTGGTTCTGAATTTAAGGACTCTCGTATTGTTGAAAAAATTCTGGTTACCATACCTGAAAGATTTGAAGCTACCTAACCATCTTAGAAAACACTATGGATTTTTCAAAGATCACCTTGGTAGAGTTGTTGAATTCCTTGCAAGCACAAGAACAACGAAGGGCTATGAGAGAAGAAGGCTTTGTTGAGGAAGCCTTACCTGCTAAACATGAAGACAATTGGAAAAACAAAAAAAGGAACCAACACCCAAACAACAAGGGAAAGTATCCTCCTTGCAAGCATTGCAACAAGATGGGTCATCCTCCATTCAAGTGTGGAGAAGGCCTGACGCTAAATGCACCAAGTGCAATCAACTTGGGCATGAAGCTTTCATATGCAAAAACCAAAATCAGCAGCAGGAAGAAGATGCTCAAATTGCAAATGAAGAGGAGGAAGATCAACTTTTTGTTGCAACCTGTTTTTCAACCAATGCTTCAAGCGAATCTTGGCTAACTGATAGTGGTTGTACTAACCACATGACCTTTGACAAGGCACTCTTTAGAGATATGAGGCCAACTGATGTCACCAAAGTTAGAATAGGCAATGGTGATTATATCTCAGTAAAAGGAAATAGGACAATTGCAATTACAAGTTGTGCAGGCACAAAATTTATTCCAGACGTTCTTTTCGTTCCTGAAATTGACCAAAATTTGTTAAGTGTTGGTCAACTGATTGAAATAGGATTAAGAGTTATTTTTTGAAAACAAAAATTGCTTGAGAAGATGCATGATGTATGAGAAGAATTTACCATAAAAATTCTGGGCAAAGGCAGCAGGTACGACTGTTTTTCTTCAAATTGACTTCCCACAAAGGCGTTGAAGGATCAAACACCATTTAAGGTCTGGTATGGTTACAAACCATCTCTGAAACTTCTTAAGATATTTGGTTGTTTGTGCTTCAATCATGTTCCGCAGCGCAAGCGAGATAAACTAGATAAAAGAGCAGTAGCGGGAATTTTTATAGGCTACAACACAATTAGCAAAGCTTGTAAAATCTTTCAACCGCAAACTGGAAAAATGGTTATTACCAGGGATGTTCACTTTATGGAAGATGAAGAATGCATTTTGGGATGATGCAAAGAAGACAAATCTAGCCTCTACAAATGTGAACTTCAAGTTTTCAGCTTCAGACAGAGAGGAAAATGAAGATGAAAGTTGACAAAATGAATTGGTAGATGATGCTCCTATAAGAGGTACTAGATCACTCTCTGATATTGATAGCATCCAGCCTTGATGCTAGATCCAGATCCGTGAGCTTCGGGTGATGATGGCAACACAGCAGAACAAAACAGAAGACGTAGAGGTGTGCAGCTATGGCTGACGGTGATGAGATGCAACCTGGATGAAGTGAATCGGTGATGAGGCAAAGTCTAGCTCAGACGGCCTTCTCCATTGGAAGGAAGCTAGAGGGGAAAAGGTGGAAATATGAGGAAGTGCTGGCAGTAGAGGTGTATGGTGGGAATCACAGAGTTATGCAGCGATGGTGATTGAATATGGAATTGTGAGGTGCTTGATGTGCTTTCGATGGATGCAACTAACTCAGAAAGCCTTCATTGAGAAGGAAGTTAGATGGAAGGATTTAGAAGCACAAAGATAGACTTTCAGAGGAGAAAAGGCTGGAAACATTTCTTCAGCTTAACAATTCTCTCCAATTCTAAAAGTGCTTATACAAAAAGAGGAAGGAGATTTATAGTGATATCTCTTTCAATCTAGATCTAATCTAATGGTGCCTATTGTTTCCCCCATTCTCGGATCTTCCTCCACGTGGTGACATATGCAAAATGTGCTGGAGGTGCTGAATTTCTAGAAGCACACGTGTTAAAAATGTATTAAAACGTGAAGCTCCATGTGCAGCGTATTCCATGTGCTGGAACAATAGCCGTGGTGTATTTAGCAAAAGAGGGGGGTGCTTCCAGCAGTTGTGGTCTTCATTTGGATAGTTTTACCCTTCTCCTTGTGATAGGTCCATGATGGGCTTGGACCCAAGTCATCAGATATTTATGAGAGGTGCAACGTTGTTGTTTGTGAACCTGCAAATTTTGGAGCAGTAGAGAAAGATCAAAATTGGATGGCTGCAATGAAGGAGGAGTTGTCTATGATTGAGAAGAACAAAACATGGGAGCTTGTTGACAAACCCCAACACAGAAAGTTAATTGGGGTAAAATGGGTATTTAGAACCAAGTTAAATGCTGATGGTTCAATCAATAAGCATAAAGCAGGCTTGTAGTTAAGGGGTATGCACAAATTTTTGGTGTTGATTATTCTATCACATTTGCACCAGTTGCCAGACTTGATACAATTAGGTTACTTCTTGCTATTTCTGCACAACTTGGCTGTAAAGTGCATCAAATGGATGTCAAATTAGCATTTCTTAATGGAATCCTTGAAGAAGAAATTTATGTTGAGCAACCCGAAGGTCTTGTTGTGAAAGACAAAGAAGACAAAGTCTATCATTTACACAAAGCTCTGTATGGCCTAAAACAAGCCCCAAGAGCTTGGTATTGTCGAATAAATGATTATTTGCTTGGCCTTGGCTTTGAAAGAAGTCTTTCAGAATCCACGCTCTATGTTAAACACAATAGCAATGAGATTCTTGTTGTTTCTCTTTATGTGGATGACCTTTTAATTACTAGGAGCAGTGCAAAACTCATTGATGAGTTTAAACTAGATATGATGCAGGCTTTTGAAATAGCTGATCTTGGTATGATGACTTATTTCCTTGGGATGGAGATCAATCAAGAAAAGGACCAGGTCTTCATTTGTCAAAAGAAATATGCAAAGGAAATTCTAAAAAAATTCAGAATGGAGGATTGCAAAGAGATAAATACTCCTATGAATCAAAAGGAGAAGTTGTGCCAGGAAGATGGTACTGATAAAGTTGATGAAGGGTATTTTAGAAGTTTGATTGGTTGTTTGATGTATCTTACAGCAACTCGTCTTGACATTTTGAATGTTGTGAATATTGTGTCTAGATTTATGCATTGTGCAAGTGAACTTCATCTCAAGGCTGCAAAGAGAGTGATTCGTTATGTCAAAGGAACAAGTGGTTTTGGTATTAAATTTACAAGGAGCAAGGAGTTCAAGCTGGTTGGTTTCTCTGGCAGTGATTGGGAGGTTCTGTTGATGATATGAGGAGCACTTCAGGCCACTATTTCATTGGATCTGCTGTTTTTTCGTGGAACTCAAAGAAACAAGTAACAGTGGCTCAATCCACTGTTGAGGCGGAGTTTATTGCTGCAACAGCTGCTGTTAATCAAGCTTTGTGGCTGAGGAAGATTTTAATTGATTTTAATCTAGAGCAGCAGGAAAGTACAAAGATTCTTGTGGACAATCAAGCTGCAATTGTTATCTCTCATAATCTCGTGTTTCATGGAAAGACTAAACATTTTAACATCAAGTTATTCTTTTTAAGGTAAGTACAGAAACATGGAGATGTGACTCTTATTTACTGCAAAACAGAAGATCAAGTTACAGATATTCTTACTAAACCATTGCCTACTTGCAAGTTTGAATTTTTAAGGTCAAGACTTGGTGTTTGCAACTCTTAAAGCAAGGAGGAGTGTTAAGAAAATGCTTTAAGAGTTTTTATTTTTAAATTTAATTGAGTCAAAGTTTGTTTCCTATTTTTAGGGGATTCAGTTATTTTTAATTATGGACTACGGTGGTGGATTAAAATTAGGATGAAAGTGTTAGTGGGGAGTTACTTTTTTTATGTTTAAATAATGTAATGTTTCCCATCATTTGATAATTCAATAATACAGAAGTATTCTGTTTCAAGCACGCTATTGTGTTTCCTTTTAAAATTAACATGAGTTAATTTATATTTTTGAGACTATGTTTGGAAAATAATGAGAATTGTGTTATAAACTTTGCGATTGGTGAACAATGCATGTTATTCATGAGTTAAAATCTATTATTGAGATTAAAGGTGGAATGTAATGAGATTGTGTTATAAGCCTTGTGATAGATGAACAATGCATCTTATTGAGAATATATGTATGAATTTGCGATGTGAATATGAAACTATGTTATTTCCTTGTATTGTGGCCAGTCATGGATGAACTTTTCGTACTACGCTACGTCAAGAATGTGTTGGACTCTCGTTTCGAGATAGTGATTCGAGTGTCACTTCCCTCTGCGCGGGGAGGTAGATGTCTCGCCCAAAATGACTTTGGCTCGTGTGAGTATAGTGTTTGGTGGGTGCTCCTAACCGAAGTTTTTACTCATAATTCATTAGAAGTTAGAGAGATAGGTTGAAAATCGCGATGGAAGACGACTTGAATTGCCATGTTGGGAACATATTATGACGACACGGTAGAAGAAAATGACATTGGGTCATGAATGGATTGATTGTAATGTTAATAATTGTGTTGGAATATGTTGTATTGTTATATACTTTGTAGTTACTATAATTATTCTATATTGTGTGTTATGATATTTCTGGTTGCTCACCCTTACATGTTGTGGTTTTAATTTTCACCTACGATGATCGTACTTGTACGAGAGTAGATAGCTTTACATATAAGACTGGATCAAAGTAGCCGACGTGAGAGTTAGGATCTTTATTTTAGGAACGATCATTTATTCTATTTAAAAGTTTTCAGACTTGGTATTTTATTGTAAAAGATATTATTTGATATTGTCGTTTTGAACAAACAACGTTATAATTATGTCTGTTTAAAACGATAATATCAAATAATCTCTTCAACAATAAAATACCTGTGTGAAAACTTTTAAATAGAATAAATGATCATTCTCGAAATAAAGATCCCAACTCTCACGTCAGTTACCTCGATCCAATATTATCTGCAATGTCATCTACTTCCGTACAAGTACAATTATCGAAGGTGGAAACTACAACCACACATGCAAGGGTGAGCAACCAGAAATATCATAACGCACAATATATAATAATTGTATTAACTACAGAGTATATAACTATATAACATATTCCATCTCAATATTAATATCACAGCCAATCCACTCATGACCCAATGTCGTTTCCTTCTACTGTGTCGTCATAACCTGTTCCCAACAGGGCAATTCGAGACGCCTTTCATCGCGATTTCCGACCTATCTCCCCGACTTCTCAAGGAATTACTAGTAAAAACTTCGGTTAGGCGCACACACCCACTAAGCACTATACTCACACGAGCCGAAGTCATTTTGGGCGAGACATCCACATCCCCCCGCAGAGGGAGGTGACACTCGAATCACTGTCTCTAAGCGAGAGTCCAAGTTCTTAATTAATGTAGCGCAGTACGAAAAGTTCATCCATGACCGATCATAGTACAAGGAAATAACATAGTTTCTTATTCACATCATACTCAATACACATTCTCAATAACATACATTGTTCACTCGTCATAAGATTTATAACGTCTTTCTTATTTCATTTTATACATAGTCTCAATATTATATATTAATTCATCAATGACAGATCACCAGGTTTATATATAACATCACTCCCAATAAGATACATATTTCTCAATCATAGATGTCAACCATTCATCAGGATTCCACATCATCTCAATATGTAATTATTACTTTGCTTAAAACGAAATATCATAAAATATTTACCACATCATAACTGAACACTACTAGTTTTTTCTCTAAATCATCAATGCCCATCTCATTTCAATTCACGTCTAGCAACACAGTGCATGCATTCTCTTAAATTAATACTATTTAAGCCATGAAACAATATGTTTATATTTTATTCTGTTTATATTTTATTGGGCTTATATCAGTTCAAGGTCCATGAGACAAATTATAAATAAAGAGCCAGGGCCACAAGCCAGGTATCTTCCAATCACACTTCAAATCACTCTCCAATCACATTCAGAAATATCTTACAGTGATCATAAAATCACTAAATACTCAATTGTGAACCGAGGTTCATCAAACCGATCCTAACTTGAGCGTCAGAGTGCCTTTTGCAGGTACCTCCCCCCTCCACCAAAAAGAAGACCGAGCGGCCAAAGAAAAGTGAGCGGTCCAGACTGAAGGAAAGCAGGCTATCCAAACAATCCAGGCATCGAAAAGCGATAAAGGCACGTCAGCCAGGTTAGTGTCTCGGTCCCACAAAATTTACACTGAAACACATTCTCTTAAACTAAAATATAAAGTTGTAAACTTGAATCACCATTAGTCAGGAGCAACCTCAGAGACGTCTGACCTGTATGGATTGGACGTCTATATAGACGTCCAACCTATATAGATCCGACGTCTATAGAGACGTTAAACCTAAAGGGTCCGACGTCTCATTAACGTCACCCGTATAGACGTTGGACATAGATCAGACGTTAAAAACGTAAAATAACATACGTCTAAAGTCCTTGTGATTAGTTGCTTTGTTTAGAAGTTGTCGTGTTTTATATTTTTCAATCACATTTATCTGCTCATGCGTATGTTGCATATCTCCCCCTATCTATTTCAACAAATTCCTAACATTTTTTAAGTTTCAATGTAGTAATGTTACATCTTTCATAAATTTCAGCAAAAGTTTAGGTAACTCTCAGTGGAACATCTACATTATGTCATCTAAATTTTCTTAAATTTATGAATATTATTTCTGGATATTGTTTACTTCGAGATAGTGATTGGATACCTAATTCTCTCCAACACTTTTTTTTGAATTTTTTTAATTGTCACCTAAAATAGCTAATTAAATGTACACTAGTTCAAAAATAGCCTATAACATCAAATATTTTTTGTCTTTCACGTCGAATTCGAGAACAACGTTATATCAGGAAACGTTAAATTGACGTCGAATATAAAAATTCGATGTTAATTTAACGTCAAATTTTGTCAATATACGATGTTATTTAACTTCAAATTTTGTCAATATAGGACGTTAAATAACGTCGAATTTTGTCAATATACGACGCTAATAAATTTTTTTTTATTTTTTTTAAATAACTGTGATCCTTTGTTACAGTTCTATGAGACCTGAAAAGCAGAAAAAACAACAATTTTCAGTTTTTGGTATTTTATAAGGCATGAACTATGAACAGTAATATAGGATCAATCAAAGAACAATAACAAACGACAAAAAAGTTCAATCAAACATCAAACAATAACAACAAACAAGTTCAACCAAACAACAACAACATCAAACAAGTTCAACAAAAAAATAACAAACAAGTTATCAACAAATAAGTTCTTCAAAACGAAAACGAAAACGAAAACTAACCTGGGTTCATCGAAATAAAGTGTTGCCACCAGTGAGAGAGAAAGCAAAATGCGCCTATGAAGGACAAAAACACGAAAGTAATCGGTGAAAACAAACAAAAATCATACCTAAAGTAGTTAATTAGCATGCATTTGTATCAAATGTAAGAAAGATTACATGTGATAGTCGTCAAATTTCGTTCGAAAAAAGTTTGAGTAGAGAAAAAGATCATGCGCGGTAAGATAAAGTGAATGAATTTTCAATCTCCCGCTTAATTTTTTTTTCAATTCACTAACCTTTTAACGTCTAACGCTGAGCCATTCGATGTTTTATATTATTTTACGTCGGATTACAATTATAAACGACGTTTAATAATTGTATTTATTTACTAAAATGTCATCGGTATTGAGTGATTTGATGTTAAACGCGTGACATTATAAGCTATTTTTGTACTAGTGATATAAAATGAAAAGAATAACGTACTTATTCACCCAAAACAAAGTAATTACTGTAATGAGAGTCCTAGAGAGATTTTTTAAATGTGGTCCTTCTAATTATTTGCCATGACCTTTTAGAATATTATATGGATTTTTGTTGATTCTTTCTATGTTAATTGGTACCAACTTTCACTTTGACAGCTACGCATGCAGAGGAAGGAAGGACACCATTGGGTAGATGGGTCAGGCAGTAATCAGAGAGAGTAGAAGAAACAGAAGCCTCTTCCTGGAACACCAAAGCAAAAAATTATAAAGCATGGGACTTTTGTAGCAGAAGTAAGCGTGCATATCAAAAAGCAGAAAAAGATCATTCAATTAGACCAACACTTACTACACTTTCCTTTCCCTTTGTACCTGCAAGATTGTCTGTCAATGTGATCACATTTCTGGCCACTATATTATAACCATTAAGAAAACAAACACAAAACAAAAATCTAGGTCTCTTAAATATAGTCCTTAACATGAGTTATTATAAAGTTTGACTCTAGGTTAATCTTTTAAAATGTTAAAATGAATAAAATTTCATGATATACTTTTCCACAGTTATGAAATCAAACACTTAATATTATCTTTCAATTATGTGGGATACCAATTTCCAAAACATTTTTGGTTTATACAATTTTTTTACTATTTTTTTTATTATAATAACCATTATTTTATTGGGATATTTAATTTTTATTACTTCACAAGAATATAGATAGACATATGTGTTAATGTCTATCTTTCTAGTGATATATATAGATAAAAATAGCAATTATTCATTTTTTTCTCTATAATATAAAAATTATATTTTTTTAGTCTTTCTTATTTAAAAACATTTATTTTAGTTTCTACACATATGATTTTTTTTTTCGTTCCAACACATTATTTGAATCCATTTTAGTCTTTCCACGAAGATCAAACTAAATGAAAGAAAGTATATTTAAACGAACTAAAAAAGATTTTGTTAACTAGATGGAATAAAAAGTAAAGTAATGGTAACTATAGTAATCAAAATTGCAATTAAAATGAAGAAAAAAGCACTTGGAAAGCAAATAGCAGAGGCTGTATTTAAGCCCTCAAGGCAAATAAACAAGTGGGTATAACTTAATTTCTATTAATATATATATATATATATATATATATATATATATATATATAGGTAACTGAAGGAGGAGCAATTTAAGCATAAGGTGAATTAAATTAATACACATTAATTTGATTTTGCTCCCCATCAGTTATATTTGATTAATTTGTTGGCTAATAGTTGAAGTGATAATATGTATTCATCATCAGCAACGGTTTCCCTTTCTACAGGTAAGTGCACCAGCAGTGACAGTCATGGATCCAACAAGAGAAGAAGGTCTTGCACTGAGACTTGAAGCCCTAGCATAGATGGAAGAAGCACCAGCACCAGATTGTCTGAAGTATGCTCCATTCAAGAACATGTCACCCTCTGATCTCCAATTCCAGCTCATCCACTCACTCTGTGGAGCATCCTCATGCTTTGTTACCTCTTTGCTGAACCTAATGTCTGGAGCAAGAAACCTGTTTCCTTGGCTGTTGATGGTGGGGTTCGCACTCCCTCCAATGGCATACATTTCCCAGTGTGTGTAGTCGTTGTTCACCACATGAAAATACCCGTGTCTGCATCTGCAACAACACTCACCAAAGTTTAATCATCTTTTCTTCAGTAGCTGCATTGTTTAATGTAAGTAAACAAAACCCATCATATCATCAAATTGAGCGTTGAGTTGAGGTAATTATCATATCAAATGGCACATATATACCTTGGCATTCTTTGGACAAGACCTTCTCCAAAATGATTGAAGGCTATGGTGACCTGCATGTTCTTGTCCTGCGTGTACGAATCACTGTGTCCCAAAAGCATAACCTTGTCATGGTGGGTCATGTAATTGTTGGAGATGGTTATGGCGGTGGATCCATGAATGGCATCGATCAGCCCATCCTGACAATTCGACAGCGAGCAATGATCGATCCAAACATGCTTCGAGTTAAAGATAGAGATTCCGTCGCCGTCCGATTTCGTCCAAAACCCGGAATGCTCCGGCGAGTCTCTGATGTTGGTGTTCCCGGTGGGCTTGCAATCGTGAATGTGAATCCCATGAACGATCACGTTGCTTACGTAGTGTATGGTGATGCAGCCCCCACCGGCGATGTGCACGCTCGCGCCTCTGCCGTCGATTGTCTTGAAAGAGTTCACCAGAAGCTCTTGCTTTAGCGTGATGACCATGTCCCTCTTGAAGATTATCCACAGGGGTTCGTCTTGTATGGCGGCGTAACGGAGGGTTCCCGGCTTTGGGTTCACGGCGTCGTCGTTGCCGGAGTCTGTGACCTCGTAGATTCGGCCGTTTCTTCCGCCGATGGCGTCCTTGCCGAAACCGATGGCGCAGTCCGCTAGTCTCTGGCGGTTGTTCTCCCAGTTAGGGTTGCACCGCCAGCAGTCGTCGATGGGATTCCCGGTTCCGCATGATAAATAACCCAAGTTTCTCCTTGAGGCATTGATGCTTCTGCAATCACAAAACAAGTTACAATGTCGGATTTTTCATGCTTTTGTTAGATGGAAAATGTTTCATATGCATTTGTTCCAAGGAAGATGTTTCATAGAGACCGATCAAATTTTACACTCACTTTATTTTACTTTTTCTTTTCTCTTTACTTTTACAAAATACAAAAATTTATTTCTTAATGGACATATTATTCCTAAAAATATGCTCTTAAGTGGTTAATAATGTGTCATAGCATTATTTTTCTTATGCATACTCTATGTCAGTTATATGGCATTAAAAAAAATCTCTTTACATTGTATTTTAAGGGAGAAAAGAGATAATGATAATGATATCTTCACACCTTAATAAATTTTTGTATTACGAAAAGAATGAGAAAAAGAAGACAAAATATAAATGTATTGTTATATATAAGTATATTGAAATATTTAAGATATCATTTTCCATTGCTACATAATTATATTTAGTATTGTAGTTCTAAAAAAACTTTTGAAGATCTATCAATATTAAAATACGTAAAAGATTATATGATTGAGATAGTTTTTTAACTTTATAATAACAATTTTAAGAAAATTATATACAGACAATAGAAATATATATATATATATATATATATATATATATATATATATATATATATATATATATATATATATATATATATATATATTACCAATATATTAAAACTTTTTCATTATTCTAAGATTACTACTATATTAAAGTATCCGGATACTCTATGATAACTATAATGAAATTTGTAAGAAATTACATGTAAAACCTCATAACTATGTTTTGACATTATGTTTTCTAAATTTCGTGAATTTTATCTTCTAATGTGAATTTCCTCTCTCAGTTAGTTTTTAGGATATTAACTTATAAATATCCACACAAGATTCTGTTTTGTTATCATAATCACGGCATGATATTCTACTACATTGTCAACATTTTCTTTAAATAAAGGACAAAGTTCATAAACAAACAAAAATTATACACCTAAATTCATCAAAAAAGAAAATGGAGGGATGACTAAATTTGCTAAATTGGAAAACTAAGAAGAAAGGGTGTAAGGAAGTCAAACTTTCACACTGGCATATATTAAACAGTTAATTATATTTACTTAAGAAAAGTAGATATTTTTTTTTCTAGGGTTAAATATGTTTTTGGATCCTGAAAATTGGAATTAGTTCATCTTCAAAATTTTGGACTAATTTAGTCCTTCAGCGTAAATTTAGTCCTTAACCAAATTTTGTTAAGTTTATTTGAGATTTTAAACTTGTTTCTCAACTAATATTGAGAAAAAAAATGTGTCAAAACTGTAAACAACTTAAATTTTATCACGAAATGTGTTTGAAACGGCAATTAACCTTAACAAAATGTGATTAAAAGAATTAAATCCACACATTTCTAAAGTTAAGGGACTAAACTCATTTCAATTCTCACTTAAAGTGAAGGAACAAAAATGTATTTAATTCTTTTTTTTATGAGATTTCTAAAATGAAGTTAAAAGCATAAGATTTATGAAGCTAAAATGAAGATTGAGAAGAGAAGGAGAAAATATGAGGTAAACGGTTTTACCTTTGTACCTCTTGAACAACCAATTCAGGGTCTGGAAGTGAAGAGGAAGAAACAAAAGAGGGTGTGAGAAGAGAAAGAGCAAAAAGAAGAATGAAAGATGAAAGGGCAGCCATTATTTCTCTTCTCTTTGTTCTTAGTGGTGAAGTGGGTGGGGAACTTTGGCTGAACTATGAGAGTTTTATAGAATGAAAAAATAATAATAAAAAGAGAGAGAAGAAGAAAAAAAAGCCGAGAGTAATGGCGTGATTAAATTTTTTGAAGTGGGTCCTCGTTATCGTAATTTGAGGTTTAAGGTAAAAGGTGTTTTACGCTTTGTTCGTTGGTTGTTCTACAAGTAGACATGGTTTGAAACCGTTATATTAGTTCCACTGTGGAAGCCACAAAGTCAAATTCGTTGACCTCAGTGGAAAGGATTCATATAAGGAAGACAGTGAAAGCCACTGTCCCCACTCAATTTTAATATATTGTTTTTCCATTACCATTTCAAGAATTGCATTTTCTTTTTTAAATAGCTTTTTTCGTTCATTGTATTTTAATTGCTTTTAAATAGTTATTGAGTAGGAACTCATGAACTAATCTAGTTGAGTTGAAAAAAGAAATTAAAATTTTGATAGGAATAATTTTGAATCTGACCCACTTAAAACTTGTTCACCTAGGTCTTGATGAGGATGAGTTGGTTTATCAATCTAATTTTATTTTGTGTTTGTTTTTTATATTTAGAGTTTAAGATAATTTTGAACTGTATTATATATTTTTTTATTTTGAATTATTTTTAGAATTTAATCTTATTTTGGATTTAAATTTGTTTAGATTTGAATTAAAAAAATTAAATTGAAAAGAAAAATATTTATAATTAAATGAGTTACGTTTAATTCAGAAAATTGGATTGGATTTGAAATTTTTCAGTTTGTTAATAAGTAAATCGAGTTAGATTGATTTACTAAATGATCAACCCATGGTGAATGGGTGAGTTGAATGACCGGTTTTGACAATATTAATTGTCCTGAAGGAAGTATAATATTGAAGTCTTGGTCTAGAATAAGATGAAATTAAATATGTGGTTGAATTGAAGAATTTTTTGAATATTGTTTTTCCTAAATTTTGTAATAAAAGAAACAGTTTATATTATCCGTTGAAAATTTTGTTGTTGACTGGAGTTGTTACGGCATATGGTTATTATCTCCCCTTTCTACGGTTCTTCTTCCCTTAAATTGTGGCATGTGTTCATTAGGGTGTGATCCACATGTATACACCATACTTAGCTACATTATGGCTTTGGCTATACCAATTTCATCATTTTAATTAGGGATTGTGTGACCCCATCCACACTCTATATGGTGTAAAAGAGTCTATAAGGTGGTTTGGATATTTGTTAAATACTTTGAGATCCTGTCATTAAATAAAATAATATAAAATTATTAAATGATATAATTTTATATCTTTTTATAGGTGTAAAAACAATATGATCTTTCTTCTTAAGACTCGGTATTAGAACTTTGTACAGTATTTTATTATTCATTTTATAATATATATATATATAATATTTGTTTTATTCTTTATTAGTATCGATGTAGCATGGGCAACATTTAGGACACGGATGAATGTTTGTTCACATTGCATTCTTTAGTATTACTTTGGTATATGCATATAGTTCTTATGAATGAATTCAGATTTTCTACTATATTTTTTGTGATGTCCTCAGTTTTAAATATATTTCTTTTAATATATTAATTCTTATTAATATAATTTAAAATATAAAATCAGTATATTTTAAAATTGATATTGTCATGATAAAAAAAACTATAACTAAGAGGATGAGAATATGAATAATATTTTATTATGGTTTAAACCATTCAGGTGTCTTTATTTTTGTTAGGTATTTCCAATTTGGTTCTCTTTTTTTAAAGTTTTCCAATTGAGTTCTTATAAGTGCTAATTTGAAACAAATTAGCTCTTACCGTTAAAGATCGTTAACAGTGTTAATTTTTTGATGAGGTGAGAAGTTGACGTGGTCTGTTCTTTAAACGTGGCACTTTTATACGTGCCATTTCATTAAAAAAATAAAAATAGAGTTTTTAAAATCTGAACATGAAGAGGCATCTTCCTCGCAGCTGAATCTATTCCAAAGGTTAAGAAAGTATAATCAGATTAACCACAAATTGAACTCTTAAGGACATCTACCCATATTATCTCCAAGAAACACGTCAAAATATAACTCAAAGCTAAAGGCATATGATTAAACAATATGATACAATGGAAATTTAAATCCGAACCATCATTATCGTCGTTTCCGTTTTCTGTTTTGTGGCTTTGCTTCTTACTGGGGTTTGGACTTACGTTAGATTCAACAAGAGGAAGGAGTTTGCGGGAGGGAAGGGTGTTGGCAGTTCTGGGGTCAGTGGCACCAACTGCATTGCCACATCCAAGAATGCCCCGATTAAAATGTTCCACGAAACCACATTTCTCACGGGCATTTCTTCAAACAGTTTCTGTGCATCTTTAGTTTCTTTACACTTAAAGATAAACACTCAAAATCTGATTTTGCAGGGACAGAACATGGCAAAATCCAAACTTTATCAAATGGGCATGCAACTGTTTTCCTTCAGGAAAAAGGGCCCATTTGGCGGAGACTTTGAGGGCATTGGCACAAAATAAATGAATAGTGCGAGGATCCCTTAAGTGGGTTTCATTAAATGGCATAAAAACTCTGAGTTTCATGAGTGGGTGTAGTGAGTAACAAATGAATAAGCAATTGGAGGGAAAGGAAGCTGCTTTTTTAAATGGAATTTGCAGAGCATGAGATTAGAGGCTAAACACAGTTGCACTAGGAATTGTCATGTCAGAGATTTGGTGGTGATGTTCATGGAGCCCTGAGAGAATCAAAAAGTAGCGGTCAGCCTCCACAGATTGGGTGTGCGACAGGGTGAGGTCATCATGCCCTGAGTTCGTCTTTGCGTTTCTCAGGGTGTCTCATCGCGGTGCAGTGGCCACTACGGCCAATCCCTTCTTCACCCAGTGAATCTCCTTCAGGCCGCCATTAACATCTCGTCCTCCACCATTTTCGAACCCTAATCGCGGACCAGAGAGGCAAGGTCAAATCGCGAGCAAATTCTGTTTTCTCGCAAGAATCACAAAACATAACAAACCTTCAAAGTAACTTCTTCGTCGCAAATCGTCAGCAGCCAAAAATTTTCCGATGTTCGAATCATCTTCCTCAAGAAATCTGCATACAGTAAAACCCAGAAATTCTACCAACAAACCCTAATTTTAAAATATTTAATATTATGAAATTCCACTTATAAACCCACATGCTAAAAACTTACCACCTCATCTCACCACTTGTACATAATTTTAACTCCATTAACAATTTTTAACGGCAGGACTAATTTGTTTCAAATTAGCACTTATAAGGACTTAATTGGAAAACTTTAAAAAAGAAACCAAATTGGAAATATCTTACAAAAATAAGAACGTCTAAATGGTTTAAACTTTTTATTATCTATCACTGTGTATATATACAAACACATGAAAAATACAAGTAATAAAATATTTAACCTTACGTTTAGACAAGGGATTTCAACAATTTTGAAAAATTTTAATATATAATATTTAAACTTTTTTTATCAAATATTTTTCATTTTTTAAATATTTTGTTTAGATCGAGTAATTAAAATATCTTCATTTCAATTTTATTATTTTGATAAAGCAATTGAATTTATTTCTTCTAAGATAAAATTTCATAATAAAAATACATATTTTAAAATTAACAAAAAATAATAGTTAAATTTAAATATTAAAATAATATTTAATAATTTAATTTTTTTTCTAATAAATGAACAGGTGGAGGTTACTTTGAAGTGTCTATATAAATGAGATGTAAAAACTCATAGTAATATTGAGTGTATTTGGATTTTTTTTTCAATATGTATATTGTATAATGTGTATAGAAAAGTATAATTATCTATATGGCCTAATCCAAAGCGTTAGGTCCGGGTCCACATTAGTTGAAGTTAAAAAATCTCAATGGGCCAAAAAGCCCACAATGTCAAAAGAGTAACAAAGATTAAAATAGTCAACTTAGGTAAAAGGTCGAGTTGAGTTGGTTCGGGATGAAGATTGAGTCAAGACGACCCAAGTTTAAGGTCGAGCCTAGTCAATCAAGACAAAGAATGAAGTCAAGCTAGACTAGGCCGAAAGTTGAGTCAAGTAGGCCTAGACTGAAGGTCGAGCCAAGCCAACTTCAGCAAATGTCGAGTTGAGATGGACTTAGGCTGAAGATCGAGATGAGATGGTCTAACCAAAGGTTGAGTGAAGTCGGTCAGGCTAAAGAATTAAGTCGACCTAGACTGGATCGAAAGTTAAGCCAAGTTAATATGAGTTGAAAGTCAAGTCAGGTTAGTTGAGCTAAAGAATCGAGCCAAGCTAGCTTGAATTGAAGGTCTAATAGAGTCAACCTAGTTCGAAGGTCAAGTAGAGTTGGCCTAGTTCAAAGGTCAAGTAGAGTCAACAACTCGAGATTAATTTAAGTTAGCTTGACAAAGGTTAAGTCATGTTGGACTAGGTCAAAGGTCAACCTAGTCAAATAATCTAGTTGAGTCAATTCAAACAAAAGGTTAAATCAAACCAATTAAAATCTAAGGTCGAAATAAGTCAATTTGATCCAAATGTTGACATGAGTCCATCGAGGCAAAGGTCGACTCACTAACTCATGTCAATCTAAGTAAGCCTAAACTAGAGATCAACAATTTAAATACATATAAAAAAAATAGAAAAAAAAAATAAACTTAATACTCAATATAAGAAGATAGAGAAAAATTCCAAAAGTGATCCAAAACGAAATTGTAGTATCCTCCCTGTGGAGAGATCAGGTATAGTCATCTCAAGCTTAAACAAAAGCTAATCTTCCTTAATAGACAAAGCAACATTTGTTTTAAAAAGAAATATTCATACATGGTGAATCATAGTTGAAAGAAGTGGACTATGTTAATCCAATTTCTTTTTCAATCAGTTTGGTCTCACTCTTGATCACATTTCAGGTTAATTTCACTATTATTAAAATCATTAATAATCAAATACGGACAGCTTAATTCTAAACTAGCAATTTGAATTTCAATCGTAAAAATATAACATTACTGTATTTTTTTCAATAAAAGGGAAATTTGATTGAACCTTGAAAACGCCATATTGTCATATAATTGACACTTTTACTAATAAGGTGACTAAATTGAATAAAATAAATCAGTAATAAAATTAAAATAATTATAAATGGTTTGATTTTACTTTTTGGCGTGATCAAAGCAGTAGAAACTGAAATGAAAAGAATAGGCAGTACAGATGGTACACATAATTAAACAACCATAACTTTATCCTGTTTGTGTGCTGGTTGGGCAACATTTTCCTTTATCTTGGGCCAATCGAACAACCAATTCCAATTGATTTTGCCACTTTCAATTATTGGGACATATTTTCTCAACCCTACTTTACTATCATGGCTGTTGTTGACTTAGTGATGCCCTAATTTAAGCACATATACATAACTATGTACTCACTTGTTGACGGGCGGGTTTTAATAGGAATAAAGAATTTTTTATTTTCTAAATTTATTGTCAATTTCTTTTGTTTTTTTTTTTAAGAGTGAAATAGGGGTTAGTGTTGATGATGATTAAGGAATGTGTAATTATTTTATATTCGAAGGTAAAAGTGGTGAATACAAATTTTAAAGGAAGAGAATTTTGTCAACACTACGTCGGGATGAGTGGATAATGACCTTTAATGATTTTGTTCAAAAGTTGTTCTACTACGAAAAATTATAGAAAAAGGGTTTGAAAAATGTTTTAAATTTTTTTCAAATTAATGTTTAATTTTTTTAAGGGTTTAACACTATCCAATAGTTAGTTAAATATTTAAGTTTATAAACCAACGAGAAATCTTTGAAAAACAAAAACAAACAAAAATATACTATGATATCGGAGTTTTTTTACTTTTAAGGTAAAAAAAACATCGACTTCGTATCGAGAGTCAAAAATGGCTATTTTAGACATTAATTTACGTCAAAAATGATAATTTTTATATGTTAATTGATGTCGAAATATGTCTATTTTCGACATTAATTAACTTTTAAAAATTGTCATTTTTTATATCAATTAATATTTGAAGATGACTGTTTACGTTAAATAAGTCAAATGAGGTCCAAAAATGCACTTTCAAATGTCCCTCTCATTTGTTTTTTTTTAATAAATGAATCGTTTTTAAAGCTTTTCCAAACCTGAAAAGCATAAAACTAATAAGTAAACTAAAGCTATCAACAACAAGTAAACTAAAGCTATGAGCAAGCAGAAAACCTAAATGAATCATTTTCAAATTTGTATAACATATAAACTAAAGTTATCACAAGTAAAAACCTGAAAAACAGAAAAATCATGGGAATGTGGCTAGCATAGAATGAAGAAACAATTAAGTTTGTTTGAAGTTTAAAAATTATTTTGAAAGTCAGTTGTTGTATATCTTTAAATGATCATAACTTTTGTTCCAGTTGATTGATTTGGCATTAGTATATATGGATTTGGGATAGAAAAAAATTGGTTGTTCCTTTTAGATTTAAAGAAAAAGTCATTTTCTATTTTTCGTCAATTTATTTTTTTTTCCAAACTTTGTAAAAATATTTCGCAAACCTAGACATTAAATTTTGATCTAAATTTTTGTGTGGTTCTCATGATATTTTGGTGCTTTGAACAAATTTTAGGTCATTTAGAATTGTTTTAAATATATTCTCAATTTTACCCTAAGTTTGGATGTATATTGTATATGAACAACAAACAAGTTCAACAATATCAATATCAACAATACCAACAAGTTCAACCAATTTATAACCCATAAAAATGAAAACGAAAACAAAATTAACCTTCTTGAAGGTGGGTTCGTCGAAATAAAGTGTTGTCACCCTTGAGGGAGAAAGGAGAACGCCTGTGGTCCAAAGAGTACATGTGCATGAAACCAATCTTCAAAACTAAAGAAAATCATACCTAAAGTAGTTAATCAAGATACATTTGTATAAAATGAAAGAAATGTTACATGTGTTGGTCATTGAAAGCCTCATCCTAGAATGGTTTAAGTAGAGAAAAGGGTTTTGTACAAAGATAAAGTGAATGAATTTTCAACATCTTGTCTAAGTTTTTAATGGATTCACTAAAATATAACGTCTAAAAAGTGATATTCCGACGTCGTATACTTTTTTGACGTCTGAAGCTAGGACGTTTGATGTCATATGTGAGTACATTTTCAACTTCGCACTAAAGATTTTCGTGAAAACTATCCAATATGATGTCGGAAAATATAAATTCCAAAGTCAAAATTGAACATTTATTTACAAAAATGACACCGATCATGTTTTACGTTGGCTTTTTTATATTGAGACGTTTGACACGAGATGTCAAATCCCTTTTTTTTAGTAGTGATCAAACATAATTGTTTTTCACTTCAAATTGAGCCACGTGTAGTTATTCCTTAAATTCCTTTAAGGGAATCCACTAATCATGAATAATTACAAATAAATTTAACCACTCCTGGTGTGCAACTAATCCATTAGTTAGATGAGTATAACCACTCTTAAACTAATGTATTTGACTAGACAGTATTTTGAAATATTATAAGAATAAAAAATTTTAACTCTCTTAAAGAGGATTTGAAATCAATACAATGATATTATGAAAACTTGTAAAAGAACTTTTTTTTCAAAGACACTTCTAAGAGACATATGTTAAAGAGAGAAGTAGCGTGAGTATAATGCAATAAGATAAATCTTATTATTGTCTTCTGTTTATGTAGTCCTCTTTATATAGACTTTTTCGAAAAAGATTCCTTACTCGGAGCTTTGACTTTCTTCTAGGTGTGTAACATTTATGGTATTGGGTCAGAAGCTATGTTGCATCTTGGCATAGCAACTGTGTTGTGTGTATAAAAAGGACAAGCAGAAAGTATGAAAGAAACACTGCTTGAATAACTTCCTACCGCTTAATGTTATTTTGATCCTGAGCAAACTTTTGAATAAAGGTAGAGATCTTGCACAGAAAAAGAAAGCACAAACAACAAACAAAGAAGTAGTAGAACATATATGCTTTAAAGCATTAGACGATCCTAAACATTTAAGCATAATACATATGTACTATTTGTTAAGACAACATCGTTTATACGTCTACATGCTCTCATATTTGAAGTTTAATCAAATAACATTAAACAAGATAAGAATTTGAAAACACCTAAACCTAAAGAATACCATAGGTAGAAACACAAATTCTAGAAACAAGATTCCCAAATCATCCATCAATATAGAAAAACCTTAGGAAAATAAGTAAGTTAAAAGCTTCCAGACACAAGATTCCCAAATCATCCATTCTTTTTTCTTTTTTACTTTTATCTTCACTCACTACACCTCTTTTATTCCTTAATCGATTTTCAAAAACAGGCTAAAAATTCAACTATTTAAGATTTAAAATAAGTTTTTCTCTCGACCTACTTTAGAAAGCATGTGAGCTTCTAACCAACTTTCGAAAGTCCATTAAGAAAATAAAACATATTTTTAAAATAGGTTTGAAAAACGTACTTCAAAACAGGTTTAACGAAGAAACGTACCTCGAAATAATTTATTCCTTAAATGTATTTACGTTTAAGAAAAAAAAAACATTAAATTTAAAATAACAAAAAACAAAAAAAAATTTAAAAAATCAAAATAAAACAAAAAAATTAACAAAATTTTCAAATAAAAAATTACAGCCAAATACAATTACAATATTTAAAAACAACTAAAATTAAATTAAACAATTATAAACAGATAACAAAAATCAATATAACTTCAAGAAAAAAAATATTTTTTATGTGGTTGTTATTTTTACTTTTTTATTTGATTTTTTTAAAATATTGTAACTGTATTTGATTTTTATTTTTTATTTGAAACTTTGTTAATTGTTTTTTTTTTGTTTTGTTTGCTTTATTTTGATTTTTCAAAATTTATTATTTGTTATTTTAAATTTAATACGTTTATTTTCTTAAATATATATATATATATATATATATATATATATATATATATAAAAGAAAATAAACGTATTTTGAAGTACGTTTCTTTATTAAAATATGTTTATTTTCTTTACTAACTTTCGAAAATTGATTAAAAATTTGTAGAACAAATCGATTAAAAGAAAAATGTATTTTATATTTTAAATAGTTAAATTTTTAATTGGATTTTGAAAGTCGATTAAAGAATAAAAGAGATACAATGAGTGAAAAGAGAAGAAAAGAATAAAATAAATAAATTTAATAAAAGGTTGAAGGTCATATTTATATATTTTAAAATATATAAATAATTTAAATTATTTTAAATTAATTTTACATTAAAAATTAATTACTCCTAAAGAGACTCTTAAATTAATTATTTTAAAATTTTACATTAAAAATTATATATTTCTTCTCAAAAAACAAAAAAGAAATAATTTAAATATTTTTTTCTCAACGCCATAATAATTATTAGTTATGGTCATTCATGAATATCACAATGCTTTTGTTTTATTGTTTTTTACTAATTAATTATCATATATTTGGCAGACCAAAACTCACATATTCCATTGCTCACCATGATGCTGTTTACTTTTTTCCACTGACTGCGGAACACATTTGACTTACCAATGTTTCACACGTCACAATGATGAATGGTAGGAAAGAATAATTTGGTTAAAAAAAATGTGAAATTTGATTAATTGATATAAACATTTAGTTCAATTTTGATCTCTATATTTTTACTGCTATTCAAAAATAAAAATAACATTTCATATAAAACCAAAATGTAAAAGAAAAAAATATAAGAGAATTTTTTATAAAATAATTTTAATTTATAGAAAAATCAATTTCATATTTTTCTTATTTTCTTTCACAAAAGTTCTTGTGAATAAATTCTTCCAAGTACCCATATTTTCTATCTGTATTTGTATAATCAAATACACCACTTACATGTTTGTTTTTCTTTCATTAACGATTAAGAATTGATAATTGACCGAAGTTAAAATTATCTCTTTTTCTTAATTGATATTGATTTAAAAATTACTTTTAAACCTAAAGGATAAAAAATTGATAATTGTCAATCGATTAATGTAGTCTTTATTTTCGTTTTCTCATCTTTAACTTGCTAATTAATTTAATTCATCTCTCTTTGATTCTTTCGAACTTGTTAGTCAAATTATTTTTTTCTTTTTTCAATTTTCTTTAACTTGTAGATCAACTCATTAATTTTTAGAGAAGAAAAAAATTAGTTGAAGAAAATTGAAGAAGAGAAAAACATGTTAAATACTGAGTTGGAGAAAAAACGAAAATAATAACTATATCATTTTATTAAAAATTGAAAAAAAATGCTTAAAACAACTAAAATATATTTAAAACACTGAATATTGCAAAAGAATAAAAAACGAAGAAATTTTTGGTATAAATTTAATTAAAAATATAAAAATTTATGAATTTTTAAACTATAGAAAATATACTTGCATACAACCATTAACTGGTGAGGAATATTTCAGGTCAGAAAGAGGTTGGAGGTTGGTGAAGAATAAATTAGAAAAGTGAAGCCGAGCACATGATCATATCTAGCAATCACTATTCATTATGTGGAAACTTCCAAGACAAAAACATAAACTAAATAAATAATGCATGTTTGTGAGAGAAATTTACAAAAATATTAATATTTATTATCAATATCATATATATGATCTATATTATTATGAAAAAATAGTAACATAAGAGGCTCTATAAATTTTAATAAGAAAATCGATTCCTATATATGATCAGACAAGATCTAGAGTGACAGAAGAATATTTCGCAGCACTTTTTTGAAATTTACAAGAATAAATTGGTTTGACTACATATACTTCATAAATACAGTGTACATTTCTTATAAACAAGTATTATAATTTAATATACGTACTATTGGTTTGATATTTGAATATACTTTAAATACTTAAAACAATGGAGTGGTCTAAACAGGTTTTAGATGTTACAAAATTTTAAGTATTTGTGTTATGTATTTATAAGTCTTACAAATTGAGATTAAAAATAATTTAAATATAATTTTTTTTATTTTTTAAAAATATTTTTTAAAGATAAAATTATAATAGAAGTTTTAGATCTAAAGTACGTGATGTTTTGAAAACTAAAACTTTTATCACAATTTTTTTTTGTTAAATACACCTAAAAAGTAAAAAGAGTAAGATATATTTCAATTATCATTGATTTGAATTTCTAAATAATACGAAATTATTAAGTATATCAAAACAATCTTTCTCCCTTCTTGTTTGAGTAGAGAAGTAAGGGAGTTTTTATTCTCACAAACATCACCAATGTTTTGATTTCAAGTGTTTTGAGATCATATCATTTGGATCAATCACGCATCTAAAATGTTTTCTAAATTCTTTCATAGTTTTATCCTTAAGAAGACACCTTAAATTATTAAAAAATGAAAATATATTCAAATTATGAAAACAAAATCTCCGAAAAGGATTATAAAAATACATTTTATTTATTTTTTATATCTTTTTCACATTTAAGCCAAAGTCCAAAAAGACTTATCTAATTCTAAAGGGAGTACTATTTCAATTCTCATACTCTTACACTCATCTATTTTCTTATGTTTTTATTTACTTGAGCATTGAAAATTCTTTTATAAGTGGATCTTGATTTCCATAAAAAATTAGGCTATTTTATCTAAAGAAAAATATTATCTACTTAAAATCACTCTCTCCACATTGAAAAACTAATTATCTTTTTCAGTAATAATAATTTCAAATTAAAATTCAAATCAAATTGAAAAAAAAAAATATGAAATGGCACGAAGAAAAGATATTCTCTTCTTTTTATGTTTTTGCTTATGTAATTTATTTATAATTTTTTTTCTATGATTCCTCTATTTACTTTTGAAATAAGATCATTTTGCAAACTTAGTCAACTTGCTTCAAGGGTAGATGTTATCCCATTTGTGAGTTTCACATCTTAGATTCGTCTATTAATGAACTTGCATCATATAATTCGAACTTGTTTCATCTACATGCTACACACCTATGATTTAGTCTTCTCATGCAAATTTTCCTACTCTTTGAGTAATTTATATTCTCTCTATTACTTAATAAATATGTCTAATCTTCATTCACTTGTGTTCATGCATCTTATAGACTTCATTTAGTCCTTTCTACGTGTCTAGCACTTTATTAAACTTGTATCTAGTATTAGTTTACATTTGTAACACTTCTTTGTAGCATAATGTTTCATTCTTATATATATTTATAAAATATGTTACACACTAAATAATATTTTTAGACACATTTAAATATGATGTTATTTTTTATAATGGTTTTGATAAAACTCTTAAATTTAAACTTGTATTGTATCTAATAATATAAATTATTATTTATGTCTTAGTAGTTATATTTTGAAACAACTTAAGTGACTTAATATTGTAATTTTTTTTATAATCACTTAAATATAATTTTGATATTCTAATATGTAACTTTACCTTTTTAAATTAAAATAGAAGCATTTAGTTTTGTAAAATCAATGATTTTAAGTTAAACATCTAAATTAAAATTTCAATGTGTATATTAATTTTGATTCATAAGAACCAAAATTATATATTAACCAAATTAAACAATTAAAACGAATTCAATAATATTCTGTTTTATAAAGATATTCAAAGACATGAAGCAACAGTGGGCATTTGGTCTAGTGGTATGATTCTCGCTTAGGGTGCGAGAGGTCCCGAGTTCAATTCTCGGAATGCCCCATTTTGTTTTATTATATAATATTTAACAATTACAAAATTTAAAATAAAATTGTATGTTTTTATTCTTTATTTATGGGTTACCTTACCTAATATAATTACTTTTTTAACATGTTTTAGGCTGTAACTTATATACCAAAATACTTTGTTTTAAAAATTTAATTTATAAGTTTTAAAGCTAAATTGTCTTTGACTAAATGCTCATAATAAATTGATACTTTTTATAATTAAATAAAATTAAACTATTTTATAATATATATATATATATATATATATATATATATATATATATATATATATATATATATATATATATATATATATATATATTAAAAGTAATAGCGTTTTAATTAATAAATTTAAATATAACAAGAATAAATCAGCAAACAATATCAAGCACAAAATATACTTCTTTTAAAAGCTTGTGGTAGTTGCCGTCCATGGTAAAAGTTTTTTATTCTTGTCAAAGGATACGAAATTTGAAAAAAAAAAAAAAAAGTATGATATGGCGTAGAACACAATTGTTGAAGTTGAATTCTTGTAAGTTGAAATGTTTGATTGTTGAAGTTGAATTCTTGTAACTCAAATATTATAATTTTCAATTTTTACAACTCAAGTAAACACTTCTAGTAAGTTTTTTTTTTCTTTTTTTTCTTTTTTACATTTAAGGGGGACAAGGTGCAAATTCATCTTACAAGTACAAAAGAAAAAACCTTCGTTCATAAGCATAATTAGCAAATATATCTAAACGACACTTTAGTACTATATACGTATGGGAATTCCTTTCTTCACTCATGTTTTGTTCTTGTACACATATTTTTAAAATTCCAATTACTCTCCTACTCTAATTATATAGTTTTGAACATTGCAAATTGTAGATATTAAAATTACATAATCCTATATGATCCTACAATCGTAATGTAAAATACATTATGTAATCCATAATACAAATTTATATTTTAAATTATATAATTTTAATGTACATTTGAAAGATAATTGAAATTTGATTAAATTCCAAATCATTTAATTCATAATGCAAAATTATATATTGTATAATTTGTTATGTAAATTTTAAAACAACTTCAAATACAAATTATACATTATTGTTTCGGTATAAATTTTGTGAGACCGAGAGGCTGATCTGGATGATGTGAATTTACTGCTTGATCACCTGAATCGTTCGCTTTCCTATGGTCTGGACCGCTCGCTCTTCTTTAGTCTTGACAGTTCGGTGGACTTTTGATCTTTGATCGAGTTTGGGAGGAGGTACCTGCAATGACACTCCGACGCTCAAGTTAGGCGTGTGGTAGAAGAACCTCGGTTCTTGATTGAATAATTTCTGAGTACCAACATGTCATGTCTGTATCATGATATTTTAACAATTTTTCATAACAATTTTTTAACAATAGACTATATATCACTATTTTATTGGTCTCTATATTAGAGTCCGACCAATCATAAATTACTACATAAATGTTGTAAAAAAATTATTAAAAAAAAGTTGTTAAAAAAATATTTTACAGGTAAAATATGTGGAGAAGCACGTTCCAATTTTCCTTATCACTGTAATTTCTTTTGTGCTCGCTTGGTGTGTGGCAAGAGAGAAATGGGAAGGCATTGAATAGAGATGAAAGTGCAAGAAGAAAATTTGGGATGCAGAAAGAAATTCTCTATAGGTATACATGAAAAGATTTGCACTTAATAAGACATATGAACGAAAAAACATATACTATTGGAAATCAGGTATTGCATTATCTAGTTATTCAATCCCTTCGGGCGTAAATTTATTAATGGCATATTATATTCCAAGGTTAGAACAATAATTTTAGTACGGGTTAGATGGAATTGTCAGCCTCAATGATAGGATTTGTGTGGTATACGAAGAGTGCTTTCCATCATCACTTGTGCTTATTTCATTGTAAAGATTTTCTAGATAAATTAGAGATCATACATCATACATAAATTTAAGGATAAATAGTAGTACAATAAATAAATAAAAAATGTTTTAGTATAAAAATTTTAATTTCGTTAATTTTGTTTAATCGTCATTACCAACTAATTGAGCATGTGATTTGGTCTTTATTAATTATCATGTATGGTTATAAAAGAAGAATTGATGTCAATATACAATTAATTTTGAAGAAAATTACTAAGGATGTTTATACAAAGTAAAAGAACAAAGGAAAAACACTCAATTCAAGGTTAATTGTTTATTAATGTTAATTTTTCTTTTAATATTTCTACCACATCTAGAAATTTTATATAGTTTAGGAATCAAGAGTTAAAATAATTTGCATACTTCTTTTTTTTTTCATTCTAAAATGTCTTTTACGGACAAAATTTTGACAGAGCATAAACTCTAAAATAAAAAATATCTTAGATAAAAAAAATATTAACTCTAACAATGATAATGAATAGATTTAGGATCAAAACATTGACGTCTATTTAAAATTAGAACATTAACCATAAACTCTAAAATAAATAATACCTTAGATAAGAAAATATTAACTCTAACAACAATGAATAGATTTAGGATAAGATTAACGTCTCCGTAAGTTCAACTTTTATGCAGTGGTAGAGGTGCGGAGTCCCTTGTGATAAAAACTTTGGAGGTACAGTAAGAAAACAATGGAGTTTAGAATGAAGTCCCCTATGATAAAAAAAAAAAAGTCGAATATTTGAGCCCATAAGTGCATTCCACAATGAAAGTGACTGCTTCAGTTCGGTCACATTTTCACATGAAATATTTATAAAGGGAAATTTCTTCCGGCACCCGCATCTTTTCTTTCTCTATCTAGATAGTCTTAGTAAAATGACTTATTACTTCTTATTCAAAATTTTGTATCTTATTTTTCAAATTTATATATTTAAGATATGATTTATATTTTGAATTGTCTTATAAATTTGCGTCAGAGAATTCATATGTAAATTTATATTACGGGTTATGGAATCCAAAATTATAATTAAAATAAAAAAATCATAATTGGATTTTTAGAAAGTGTGGGCACGCAGGAAGAAAACGTGGTATTGCTGGAAGAAATTTCCTTTCAAGAGATATTACATAATCTTCTCGTAATTTTAAATCTAATTCAATCCCACAAAACCAGTTTGTAAGGTGAGGTTTGTACCTCGCTTATATATTATAATTTAGTCTTATCTCTAGTCGATGTGAGACTTCCAATACACCCTCTTCATGTAAAGATATAGATATCTCGAGCGCAATAGTAGAAATTGGGTGGTCTGATAGCAGCCCAATAACGGGTAGAATAGAAATGCCCAATAAACAAGAAATATTGCTAGGATAGGCCTTAACCTAACTCTTAAGAAGTGAACTTTAAACAAAATGAAGCTATGAGTTTGTACCGTGATATCTATTAAGGTTATTCGATCGAACAATGGAAGGGAATATTTTAAGACTGAATTAATAGAGTTCATGAACTCTAAAGGCATCTTGCATCAAACTACATGTCCTTATTCATCACAACAAAATGAGATGGCTGAGAGGAAAAATAGACATATATTTGAGGTGACAAGATCACTTTGATAGATGGTAATGTCCCATCTCATTTATGGGGTGAGGCTGTGAGCTCTGCCGTTTATTTAATTAATCAAACCCTTCTAGTGTGCTTAACTTTCGAAGGCCTTTTGATGTGTTGTCTGATCATTGTATCCTTCCTCCCATAGTTTATTTACCATCTCATGTTTTTGGATGTGTTATATATGTTCATTTACACCCACATCAACATACAAAGCTTGAAGAACAAACGATAAAATTTGCTTTTGTTAGGTATGGATATCAACTCAAAAAGGTTATCGTGCTTACCATTCACCATCAAAGAAATTTTATATTTCTATGGATGTGACATTGTCTTATGATCATAACCAATTGGCTCAATCTTCTCCACAGGTTCAGCTTGACTCTTCAGAGGTACCTTCTGATCCTATCTTAGATAATACTAATTTAGATGAAATTGATCATGTAATTGATTCTTGTCTGCGTAAAACCACCAACACACCAAACACTGAGTCTACTACTGTTCAATATATTCTTCCACCTCGTTCTAACCGTGGTCAACCTCTAGCTAAATTTGAACTAGACCTCAAAGCCAAAGTTAAATATCCCATTAGTAAATATGTGTCATCTCACAGGTTATCCCAGTCATATGCATCGTTTGTATCTCAATTATCTTCAATTTCTATTCCTAGTAATATACAGGAAGCTTTGGCATATCCTAGATGGACGAAAGCAATGGTTGAGGAAATGACAGCTTTAGAAAAAAACAACACTTGGGATCTTGTGTCCTTACCAAGAGGGAAGAAAATTGTGGGCTGCAAATTGGTCTTTACTATTAAGCATAAAGTTGATGGAACTATTGAGAGGTATAAAGCACGACTTATGGCTAAAGGTTACACTCAGTCTTATGGTGTAGATTACCAAGAGAGTTCGCACCGGTAGCCAAGCTCAATATTGTGAGAATACTTTTGTCGCTAGCTGCAAACCAAGATTGGCCTCTTCTACAACTTGATGTGAAAAATGCTTTCCTACATGGAGAAATTTCAAAAGAAATTTATATGGATTCTCTATTAGGCATGACAAATTCAATTGGAATAAAGGTTTGCAAATTAAAGAAGGCTCTACATTGATTAAAACAATTCCCAAGAGCATGATTTGGAAGGTTTACCAAGTCTATGAAGGCTTTTGGCCATAGAGCAAGTAACTTTGATCACACCTTGTCTTTGAAGAGGGGAAAAGGAAAATTACAGCTTTGATTATATATGTAGAAGACATGATTGTTACAGGAAATGACCAAGATGAGATTTCTAGTTTACAATAATACCTTGCATCTAAATTTGAGATGAAATAACATGAAAACCTCAAATATTTTTTGGGTATTGAAGTAGCTAGATCAAAACATGGTATTTTTCTATGCCAAAGAAAATATACTATTGATTTACTATCGGAAACTGGGCTACTTGGGAGTAAACCAGCTGATACACCAATTGAAATAAATCATAAATTCTCTCAATGCTCAAATTCAGCAAGCATAGACAAAGGAAGATACCAAAGGCTGGTAGGAATATTAATTTATTTGTGCATACACGTCTAGATATCACCTATGCAGTGAATGTTGTTAGTCAATTTATGTATGACCCATGAAAGCTTCATATGGATGCTGTTGAAAGGATTTTGAGATATTTGAAGTTCGCTCCTGGAAAAGGAATTTTGTTCTCAAATCATGAAAACTTAAAGGTAGAAGGGTACACTTATGCTCACAATCATGAGTTTGTACTATGACAATACTTCGGCTATAAAAATTGCTCACAATCCTGTGCAACATGATAGAACAAAGCATGTAGAGATTGATAGACATTTCATCAAAGAGAAGCTTGAAACTAGAATAATTTCATTTCCTTTTATAAGATCAGAATTGCAGTTGACTGATGTTCTCACCAAGTGTCAAGAAGATTGTTTAATGAGTCTCTATTCAAGTTGGAATGCGTGATATCCATACACCAACTTGAGTGTGGGTATTAAGTTATGTCAAATATTCTTCTATTAAGGGATATTAGACAATAAAATATTGTGTTAGTTATAATTTAGATATTATTATAATTCGTGCAAATTGGTATATCTGTCATTCCTTTAATAGATAAATAATTATAATATCCTTATATATATATATATAATATATATATATATATATATATATATATATATATATATATATATGTTGGGTTATTGGGCTCCCTTCCTATGTGGAGAATAGGCGCAAATAGTGTGGTCCATTATGTCTCATTAGGTTAAAATGAGATGGGTCAGATTAGTAGAGCACAAGAGAGTCATTTGAATAGAGAAAAAAGCCAAGTGAGAGAAAAAGAAAGAGAGAAAGTCATTCCCGCAAAACCCTAAACCTGCACTGGTGTTTCGTCGCTGTGAAGTCGTTCACCGTTGGATCGAGCTGATTTTTGGACAGTAGGTTCCAAACATAGGGTTCTTCATTCTGACCGTTCGGATCGTTAATCGGAGGTCTAGATTGGGAGAAATCGGTCCTGGACCAGCAGCCCTGTTTTGGAGAATTTTCATCTTCTTTGTTCTCATTTGTAAGCATTTGTGCTGAGTTAATTTGGCTTATTGAAAATACCTTTTGGTATTATTATTGGAGACTCTTTTGTACCCTATTATTGATCATAGTGGATTTTTCTTTGGTCTGGACGACTTGTGGTTTTTACCCTTGCATTGAGGGGTTTTCCACGTTAAAAATTGTTGGTGTCTCTTTGTGCTTTAGATTCTATTTTTGTTCTATTTGTTTGGTACTCCTCGTAGATTCTTGCAAGAAGGGGAATTGAATTTCCGCTGCGTTATAACTCTTTGCCAAGTTGTTGTATTTGTTTTGGCCCTTTCCCCCATCAGAGTGGCATCAGAGCTCTTTGGTTAAGGGACTGCTTAATTTGCGTGAATGATGGAGGCACATACAAAATTGATTCCGTTGAATGGAGAAAATTATCACTTATGGAAAGGCAAGATGAAGGACTTGCTATTTGTGAAAATTTTGCATCTTCCTGATTTTGCTTCCAATAAGCCAGAATCCAAGTCAGATGAAGAATGGGATTTTGAACATCAATAAGTATGTGGATTTATCAAGCAGTTTGTTGATGACAATGTCTATAATTTTGTTGCTAATGAGACACATGCGAGAAGCCTATGGGATAAGCTTGAGTCCTTGTATGCCTCTAAGTCAGGGACTGATAAATTGTACTTGCTAAAGAATTTTGTGGAGTTGAAGTACAAGGAAGGAACTCCTGTTTCAAATCACTTGAGTGAATTTCAAGGACGCTATGATCAATTAGCAGGAGTGAGTATAAAATTTGATGATGATCTATTGGGCTTATTCCTATTAAACTCTTTACCAGATTCGTGGGAGACATTTCGAGTTTCCATGATAAGTGCTACCCCTAATGGTGATATTTCTTTGCAAATGGCAAAGAGCGGTGTTCTTAATGAGGAGATGAGAAGGAAGACACAGGGTACTTCATCTCATTCAGAAGTGCTTATTACAGAGAATAGGGGGAAGCCAAAAGAAAGAACAAAACAATGGTAGAGATAAAAGCAGGAGCAAGTCCAAGTCTCGGTACAAGAATGTGGAGTCACTATTGTCAGAAAACAGGGCATATAAAGAAGAACTGTTTTTTGTGGAAGAAAAAGAGCAAAGACAAAAAGGATAAGCAAAAGGAAAAAGATAATGATGATGGTGATCGTGTTACTACTACTACATGTGGTGACCTTGTTTGTCTTCGTGATTATGACACTATTAATTTTGTATCTGATGAGAGTATGTGGATAATTGATAGTGGTGCTACACTACATGTTACATCCAGGAAGGAGTTCTTCACATCTTATACACCTGGTGATTTTGGAGTATTGAAGATGGGTAATGATGGGGTGTCTAAGGTTATTGGTGTTGGTGATGTTCACTTGCAAACCAACATGGGGATGCAGTTGTTGCTTAGAGGAGTTAAACATGCTCCAGATGTTCGCTTTAACTTGATTTCTGTGCAGGTACTTGATGATGGTGGATTTGATAACCACTTTGGTTCTGGAAAGTGGAAGCTCACCAAAGGTAACTTGATTGTGGCTAAAGGAGAGAAAAACTCTAAGCTTTACTGGACAAAAGCTTTGGTTGCTAAAGATAGTGTGAATGCCGTGTATATGGAGTCATCTTTGTGGCACAGAAGGCTTGGGCACATCAGTGAAAAGGGGCTTAACTGCTTAGCTAAAAAGGATATTCTCTCAGGATTGAAGAATGTAGAGTTGGAGAAATGTTCTCACTGCATGGCTGGTAAACAAACCAGAGTATCCTTCAAGAAGCATCCTCCCTCCAGGAAGTCAGAGTTGCTTGAATTGGTGCATTCTGATGTTTGTGGCCCGTTGAAGGTAAAGTCTTTTAGTGGTGCACTTTACTTTGTTACTTTTATTGATGATTGTTCCAGGAAGCTTTGGGTTTATGCACTACAGAGAAAGGACCAAGTGTGGACAAGTTTAAAGAATTCCATGCTTTGGTTGAGAGGCAGTCAGGCAAGAAGTTGAAGCGCATTCGTACTGACAATGGTGGTGAGTATTGTGGACCGTTTGATGCTTATTGTAGACAATATGGTATTGCACATGAGAAGACTCCTCCCAAAACTCCTCAGCTGAATGGTTTAGCGGAGAGGATGAACAAGACATTGATTGAAAGAGTTAGGTGTATGCTTTCTGAAGCAAAATTGCCTAAGCATTTCTGGGGTGAGGCATTGTTTACAACAGTGCATGTTATTAATCTAAGTCCTGCAGTCACTTTGAACTCTGAGGTGTCAGACAAGATTTGGTTTAGCAAGAATGTTACTTATGATCACTTACGTGTCTTCGGTTGTAAAGTATTTGTTCATGTTCCAAAGGATGAAAGATCCAAGTTGGATGTGAAGACAAGGGAATACATCTTCATTGGTTTTGGTCAGGATGAATTTGGCTACAAGTTGTATGACCCCATTGAAAAGAAAGTTGTTAGAAGTCGTGATGTGCAATTCATGGAAGATCAAACCATTGAAGATATTGATAAGGTGGACAAGTCTACTCCTAAGGAAGACGGTAATGTGGCTGATGTTGATCCAATTCGGTTGTCTATTAATGGTTTGGATATTGATGTTCATGATGACGAACAAAATGGTGATATTGATAATCAGCGGGTTGGAGATAGCTTGGATGTTCCTATTGATAATGTTGATGAAGAGGTACATGATGAGAGTCTTGGTGATGTACTTGAGCTACCTGAAGCTCAATCTAGAAGATCTGACAGGCCAAAACAACCTTCTAAGAAGTACTCTACTGATAAGTATGTGATGTTGATTGATGAGGGAGAACCTGAATGTTATGAGGAGGTCGTTGAAAGTGAAGAAAAGCAAAAGTGGTTGGATGCTATGCAGGATGAGATGAAATCTCTGCATGATAATCACACTTATGACTTGGTAAAGTCGCCTAAGGGTAAAAGAGCCTTAGAGAACAGGTGGATCTTCAGGGTGAAGCAAGAGAGCAATTCTACATCTACCAGATATAAAGCCAGATTAGTGGTGAAAGGCTTTAGACAAAGAAAGGGTGTTGACTTCAATGAGATTTTATCACCTGTGGTGAGGATGACATCCATCAGAACTGTGTTAAGTTTAGCTGCTACTCTTGATTTGGAGGTTGAGCAGATGGATGTGAAGACAACTTTCCTTCATGGTGATTTGAAGGAAGAGATTTACATGAAGCAACCAGATGGTTTTCTTGTTGAAGGCAAGGAAGACTCTGTGTGTAGGCTACGCAAAAGCCTATATGGTTTGAAGCAAGCTCCGAGGAATGGTATAAGAAGTTTGAGTCTATTATGTGTGAGCAAGGCTACAAGAAGACTACTTCTGACCATTGTGTTTTTGTCAGGAAATTTTCTGAGAATGATTTCATTATCCTGTTGTTATATGTTGATGACATGCTTATTGTTGGAAAATATGTTTCCAAAATTGACAGGTTGAAGAAGCAATTGGGCGAGTCATTTGCCATGAAAGACATGGGAACTGCTAAGAAGATTCTTGGTATAAGTATCACTCGTGATAGAAAAGAGAAGAAACTTTGGCTATCACAGGAGCACTACATTCAGAAGGTGTTGCAAAGATTCCAAATGGAGAATGCTAAGGTTGTAAGTACTCCTCTTGCTACTCATTTTAAGTTGAGTGTTAAACAAAGTCCTTCAAATGAAGTTGAGAAGATAGATATGAGCAAAGTTCCTTATGCTTCTACGGTGGGTAGTTTGATGTATGCAATGGTATGTACAAGGCCTGATATTGCACACGCTGTTGGTACAGTTAGCAGATTTCTGTCAAATCCAGGTAGAGAGCATTGGAATGCTATGAAATGGATTTTGAGGTATCTTCGTGGTACCAGTGGTTTGAAACTTTGTTTTGGAGGTGATAAGCCTACTTTGGTGGGTTACTCAGATTCAGATATGGCTGGAGATATTGATTACAGAAAGTCCACTTCAGGCTATTTGATTCAGTTTGCAGGGGGAGCCTATGCTTGGCAATCAAAATTGCAAAAGTGTGTGGCGTTGTCTACTACTGAGGCAGAATTCATTGCACTTACTGAAGGATGCAAGGAGTTGTTATGGGTGAAGAAATTCTTGCAGGAGCTTGGTTTTGTGCAAGATAAATACTTGTTGTATTGTGACAGTCAAAGTGCTATTCATCTTGGTAAGAATCCAACTTTTCATTCTAAATCCAAACATATTGATGTGAGGTATCATTGGGTATATGTTTTGGATGTTAAGTTGTTGGAATTGGCTAAAGTTCATACAAATGATAATGGTGCTGATATGGTGACCAAGGCATTGCCAAGAGGAAAGTTTGAAGTTTGTTGTGAGATCACCGGTTTGGCGGATATCTCCACATAGTTGTGAGGGGGAGATTTGTTGGGTTATTGGGCTCCCTTCCTATGTGGAGAATAGGCCCAAATAGTGTGGTCCATTATGTCTCATTAGGTTAAACTGAGATGGGTCAGATTAGTAGAGCACAAGAGAGTCATTTGAAGAGAGAAAAAAGCCAAGTGAGAGAAAAAGAAAGAGAGAAAGCCATTCCCGCAAAACCCTAAACCTGCACTGATGTTTTCGTCGCTATGAAGTCGTTCAATGTTGGATTGAGCTTAGTTTTGGACAGTAGGTTCCAGACATACGGTTCTTCATTCTGACCGTTCGGATCGTCAGTCAGAGGTCCAGATTGGAAGAAATCGGTCCCGCACCAGCAGCCTTGTTTTGGAGAATTTTCATCTTCTTTGTTCTCATTTGTAAGCATTTGTGCTTAATTAATTTGACTTATTGAAAATACCTTTTGGTATTATTATTGGAGACTCTTTTGTACCATATTATTGATCATAGTGGATTTTTCTTTGGTCTGGATGACTCGTGGTTTTTACCCTTGCATTGAGGGGTTTTCCACGTTAAAAATTGTTGGTGTCTCTTTGTGCTTTGGATTCTATTTTTGTTCTATTTGTTTGGTGCTCCTCATAGATTCTCGCAAGAAGGGGAATTGAATTTCCGCTGCGTTATAACTCTTTGTCAAGTTGTTATATTTGTTTTGGCCCTTTTCCCTATCAATATATATATATATATATATATATATATATATATATATATATATATATATATATATATATTATCTTTTAAACCTTTTAATATTTTTTAACCAATATTATTTAATAAAATTTATTATTAAAACACATGATTGATTGCTTGAGTAAACACATGTGATTGCTTGAATAAAATTTAGTCTTAAAAGAACAAATTTAAATGAGTTGCATCAAAGTATATATTTTAATTTTTTTTAAACTAATTTCAATTTCATAATCTTAATGAAAAATATAAATATATAAAATCAAGTTTTGAACAATTTTTAATGATGAATATTTTTCTTATTAATAATTTTAAGATTGAATTAGATTTAAAGTTTAATTCTTAACAATTTTTTATTGTTTGATTTTTTTAAAATACTCAGAATAAAATTCATTTAACAATTATTATCATATAACGGTTAATGGGAAATTAGATATCATGATATTATTATCCATTCTTTCAACAACAAGATAATTAAAATACCCACAACCATTATTTATCGTTATTTATATTCTTTTAGTAATTACTGTTACATGTTATATATTTTACATGCAAAGATGTCCCTCTAAGAACTTATTTTCCTCCCTAAGTACATTATCTTTAGTTTGGTTATTTTTTTTTTAACAGCCTAATGAGAATATTAGAAATTATATATATTAGTGGAGGGAAAGATATAAAGGGTATTTAATAGTTTGAAGATTAAAGAGATGTGTGTGTATGGGTTTGATGAATTGGTATGATTGTTTATCCATTTGTAAAGGAAAATGTATTTTTAACAACTTTTTTATAACGTTTAAGTGGTAATTCGTGATTGATCTATTTTAAATATACAAATTAATAAAATAGTAACACATAATTTATTATAAAAAAGTTATTGAAAAGATTGTTAACTATCATAATCCATTTGTAAATGATAAAAGATTCTGTTACATATTTTATAGTCTGATACAGCAAAAACTTGAAAGAAAAATGGAGGAAAAGGCCAAAAGAGGAGTACAAGCAGAGGTTGAAGTTTCAAATTTGGCGTGAGAAAGGACAAAAGACAAGGCTTTTCCAATTTGTCCAAAATAGATGTGAGCATCCTTACTTATCTGCTGTGACAGCTAAAGTTTGTTTCCCTCAATCTCCAATGCATTCTCAAGATTCTCTCTACTTATAACTATCTAAACAAAAATTATATTTTCATTTACATAAATTGTTTATGTCACACTATTTTTTTCATTGAAAAAATAAAAAATTTATTGTACTAGATATTAAATAAATGTAAAATTATATCATGGTACCATTACTCTTGTACAAAAACTCCTTAAAGTCATTCGAAAAAATAAAATAAATAAAATAAAAAACAATCTACTGTCTCAGTTCAAGTACTAACTGAGGCAGTAGAATCCAAGATACTGGCTCGGTTCAGAAAGAACCGAGACAAAGTCATTCGAAAAAAAAAAATAAAAAAAGAAAAAATCTTACTGTTTCGATTACCTTTGGACCAATGCAAAATCATATACTCTTTTGTCTCGGTTGGGAACCAAGGTAAAAAGAGATAGACTTTTTGCCTCGCTTCTATATGTCTTGGTTTAGGAATCGTTGTCTATGGACGAAAATAACCGCTATCATTTCTTCTGACTACACTAGTGATCCTAGTTTATTAAAAAAAAACATCAAAAGTCACCATAACAAACAAACATTTCTCCATGCAATCTATCAAAATACAATGGATATATCAACCCTTCCTGTTCAAACATTTTGGATTCATTCACACAGTACACATGCTATCTAATATGGAGTCTAGATTCCTTATTGAGTTTTTTTTTTTTTTTTTTTTTTTTGTGTTTTCATATGTTGAACATTAAAATATATTGATGTTGAAATATTATAATTTCTTTTAATATATTTTAAAACATTAACATTAGTGTTAATCAGTTTATTTTAAAGGTAAAGTAGAGAGAAAAAAACAAAAAAATTTAATCGAGAATCCAAATTTCCCAATGTCCCAATATAATATTAACTCATTGATATGTTTCTTTTCTCTCCCATTTTTTTTTAACTAAGATTGTACTATATATGTCAGTTATGAATTTAAGTATGGGTTAAAATTGAATAACATAAAGTAATCTCATAAACACATAGTTTTAACGTTTTAAGTTAAAAGGAATGAGATTATGGATCACTTTGATGGGTATTAAACTAGTTTTACTGAAAAAATTCTTAAAAAAGCAAGAAAAAGGAAAATTTGGTCAATAAATTACAACTAGATGTGAAGATACTAGGTTTCCATTAAAGCCAACATTGTTGATAATTCAGGTTGATTTGTAAGCTAGAATGTCACTCTCCTATAGTATTTTTAGCATACTCATTATTTTAAGTAAAGGACAAGTGGGTCACATTAAAATGAAAGCAAGACCAATGAACATGAAGATTTTTTAGTTTCTACTGATATTTATTTTTAATAATAATCAACATAAATACAAAAATGAGATCCAAATAAGATTCATTTACATTTTATTTAATAAAAAAGAATGTACTGAAACGAATGCAATAAAATATATTTTATAATTTGTCATATATGTTCTATCATATCAACAACATCTGAATAAAATAGATAGATACATAGATTCCAGCTATGGCTCTGAGAGCAATTCTATATATTTACCTTAACTCTCCTTTTTCCCTTGTTGCTAATTAACTCTGTAATCTAATTAACCTTTTTTGAAACATCATTAAGAGATTTTAATCTTTTATTTTCTATCAAAGGTTCAAATTCTTATCTACATAATTAAAAGATGGATATTAATACTTTGAAAACATTTTTTTAACAACATTCTAACATTATTTATGTGTCATTATATGATTGATCCATAATTATTTTTATGATTATTATAATTAATTATGAAATAATTTTAAATCAATAATAATATTAAAATATTGTCAAAATATTATTATCATTTAAAAGATATAGTCATGTATTAACTATACAATACCGTGTTAGATAAACTTCAAGTCATTCTAACCACTCACAAAGCACATCTGACTAAGTCAAGTCAACTGCAGAATGTGAAAATGTGCTTTGCTTGCTCAGTGCTGTGTTGAGTGAACACTTCATATTTTATACATAAATATAGTTAAATATACTTAACTAAACAAGCAGCCAACGATTCAAGGAAGAAACTGCTGATAAAGCAAAGACAAATTTTGAGTGTTTTCTGATAGCTTTTCCAACGTGTGCTTTCGAATGCAGTGTCACAGTTGTTGCAGCAAAAAACAACATAGATATGTGTATGTGTATGTATATGCTCACATATAAAAGTTAAAGTAGAAGCAAGTACTTACCTGAGTTTTTTCATTGAGAAATTTGCATGTTCAAGAAAATGAAACCAAAGGGTATTCAATTCTCATATGAAATCAAGAAACTAACAAGAGTTGGTGAGAAACTGGGTACATTGACAGAAGATGAGAGAGCACAAAACTGCACACACACAAAGTCTTTTGGGTATGTTCATCTGTGCTCTCTATCTTCTGTCAACAATCTGTTCAACGTGTCCTCCACTTGATTCATTCGCACTCTCTGTATAATATATATAAAAGAAAGCAAGAAATTAAGATATATAGAAAAAGAAAGAAACTGATTAAGCTATATTAATTTGGATTATAGGATGATGAAGAGTATATAGAATATATACCTTAACGGAAGTTGATGATGGAATTCACACAAAAACAGGAGTGAGGAGTTGAAAAGAACAGTGACTGAATATTAAAAGGTGTTTTAATCGGAATAGAAGAAGGAAGAAAGCAGTGTGAGAGAGAAAGTTTTGGGCTATGGAAGGAGACAAGTTGGAGAAGAATCGGTTTAGGTGTTGAAAAAGTAGTTGAAGAATAGATAATGATAATTCTATAGTGAGATAAGGCAAGAGAACATTCAAGAAGACATGTTTTTCAATCAAGTGGTTCGTGTTTAATTTCGACAATGACAACTATATATAACTATGGAAAAAAGAAATTCAATTGTTACTATTATTTCTTATAAATCTTTACAGCTAGCTTCAGATTGGATATTCCAAGAAAACTTAAATTTTAACACTGAATTTTCATTTATTTAAGTTTTTTTTTAATTCTTTTAGAAATTTCAAACTAAACCAATCCAAAGAACTTATCGATTTGATTAGAGAAATCACATCCTTACACTTCCGGTTTTACTTTCATGTTCACCTTTTTAAACTAAAAATTAATCTTAGTTTTTGTGTCTATATTTAATATATATATATATATATATATATATATATATATATATATAACTACAACATAAAATGTTAAAAACAAATTGTATGAAATCATAATACTAAAAAAAATTCAATAAATATCAAATAATTATATTAAAAATAAAAATGATTAAATATGCATTTCAAAACTTAATTCCAAAACCGAAAATTATAATAATATGTTAAAATTCAATATTTTATATGATAAAAAGGTGTAATAATGAATTTTTCGCATGACCAATATAAATTATAATTGCTACATAATTTGAGTAAGACCCGTAGTGATGGATTTTCCAGGGTTTTAGACCTTTTGGATTTTTTTTTATATTCGATTTGTTTCAGTGAATTTTGCTGTAAGAAAAATAAACATAATTTTATACCTTATGTGTATAAAGGAAACAAATATATAAAGATATTTCGTAACAGCCAAAAAAATATAGATTTAATTAATATTTAATAAGCTATTCCATTTCTATATATTCAACACTTTTAATTAAGTTCTTTAATATGAAACATGTAATATATATACATATTTAGTGTAGCTTCAAAATGTACTAAAAGTTTCCAAAATATCAACTACACTATTACATATACATATATAAATAAAAGTTATAGTAAGCTATGACATTAACACTATCTCTCAAAATTTACATAACCAAACTAAATAACAGCCAAACACAACTCAAGGATTTGGGAGAAGCGACTCAAGAATTTGGAAGATAAAAAACAAATAAAGAAAAAGGTCTTTTATTTAAAATTTATTTTTTAACAGTTTTTTAATGCAATTCAATCTAAGAAAAAATTTCGTAAAAAAATTATTCCGATTAAAAAAAATCAAAGCACCTCCTACCAATTTTTCCTACCAAAATTTGATCTTGTTTTTTATGCCTATTCTCCATGTTACATTGTTAACAAACATGGGTTAGAAGTGTCAACTTGATCCATGTCCCATGAGTTAGTCCTAACCCATTATTTCAAAAGTCCTATTTTAAGAAGTCTTTCAAGTGGGGGTCAAAAAAATAACCCAACCCCTTCTTAAGTGGATTTGGATCAGGATTAAAGTGAGTTTAGCCCATTAAATACATTTTTGTCTACTTTAATTTTCAAACCGGTTAACTTTTCACAAATTCATAATTTAGTTATTTGAGACTCAAATTATTTATATCATTAGATTTTATATATTTTTTAATTTAAGAAAAAATTGTGAAATTATTTTTCACATTAAAAATTCAATTTCAGAAAATTATGAATTTAATTATTTTTTAATTATTTATTGATCACTGTTATTAATTTTTCGGTGCAGTATTTATAACCATAATTTTTGGTGTAATATTTTTCGATGCAGTATTTATAACCATAATTTGATTATTTTCTTAATTATATTATTCATCACTGCTATTATTATTTTTAAAGAAAGTTTAAGTTATTGTTACTTTTTCTAATATAAAAATTCTTTTTCCTAAAAATATACCCATTAAAAATATTATTTAATTAAAAATATTTAATTAGGTATTTAATTAAATATTTTTTAAAATATTTAATTTAATATTAATCATTAACTTTTAACTTATTAAAAAGTAAATTATAATTCAATTTTAATGTGAAAATTATTTACAAGTAGATTTTAGTTGATTTATCTAATATGAATAATCTAATCATAAAATTTTTGAATAAATTCAAACTCGAAAATTTAAATAAAATTCTATTTTCATCAACGACATCTTAGAGTAATAAATTTAAACAACGTTATTTTATTTATTTATTATTATTATTATTATAAATATAACTTACTGCACTTATTATTAATTCTATAAGTTGAAATATATGAAACATAATAAATGTTTGACCGAATTTTAAGGTTTTTTTTTTTTAATTTCTCTATATTATGATTATGCTTTCTTAGTTATTTATTGATCATTGTTATTAATATTTTTTTAAGTGGGTGTAGGTGAGTTATTGTTACTTTTTCTAATATGTATTTGATAAATAAATAATATTTTTAGTAAACAATATTTTTCAAAAATGGTTTTTAATGTTTTTCTTAAAAAATAAAAATAAATCCGAAGAAGGTAGAATCCAACTTTATTAAACTAAAATATAGTTTCAGAAAGTTAATTGCTAAACTATTTTATATGGCAATGAATTGACATGTTCTTCAATCTTTCAGTTGTTTTTTAATTAAAGCAAGGAGTGTCTTTGGATTGATATAATTGGTTGAATACAAATGGGAATATAATACAGATTACACATACGCAAAATTGAATCATATCAATAAATATTTTTCTGATATAACAATCAGTTCAAATATGATTGTAAAAATTTTTGTCCATATTTGTAATACCTTAACTCTATTAGGCACAATTTTCATCAACATCATCAAATCTAATTAAATTAGAGCAACACTTCTTTCCCTTCTATTTATAAGACCAAATTACTCATTGTTACGAAAACTGATTTATTATTTGATAGAAACACATCTATTTATATATATATATATATACTTTATTATACTTCATAATAAATTTATACTTTATTAGGTATATATTTAAACAAATTTACCAATTATTCTAAACAATTGAATGTACACTTTGGGAAATTTATAACAACTTGAAATTTGCCAATTATTCTAAACAATTGAGAATTAATTATATTTTTTATTTAAAACGAATATTTTTTCTAAAAAAAGTTCATAGATTGGTTCTAGTCTATACGATTTTTCTAGATATTTTGATCTTGTAAACTTCTTTTAAGAAGTCTTTTTCAGTTGAGTTTTTTTTGACCTCAATCCACATAAGTTATGATCAAACAATGTAAATAGGACCAAATTGACAGATCTAACCACCCTGATTCATCCTTTCCTTTATTGTTGTTGACATTTATGTTCCTCCATGACACATATTTAAAGTCTAAGACATCCTACCATGGGCCCTGATTTTTCATTCCTAATCTCCATCTCCATTTTTCTAAAGTTGTGTTAAAATTTTCTGTCTCATATTCCTAGCCCTACCTTCTTCCTTTTATTTACACAAGTTTTTCCACCTAATACAAGATATCTTTTTATCAGTGGAACCCGTCTTTAGATAAATTTTCATTGTATTTTCGTGACCTCTTTGTATATACATTTTGACACTTTAAAGAAGGATAGATAAAATGATGAAAGTATTCAAATTACACACAAAAAAAAAAACATACGCGAGTAGTAAAAGACAATAATCTACCTTTCCATCTAGTAAGGTTATTCCTATTTTTTTATGTATAAAGTCTTAATATCTCAACTTGTCAGTTGTAGATTTTTTATACTCCACATTTACTATTATCATATTATCATGTTTTTCTTCTTCCTCCTATCCTCTTCCACAATTACAAAAATGTTTTCTAGTATTCTTCTCCCTTTAATGATCATTGAATGTGAATTATCTATAATTTTTCAAAACATTCTTTTCATATAGCAAGAGAGATATGATTTTATATACAATAATTGTTTATAATTCAAAAATTTACCATAAGAATATTTTGTTCTCTAGTACCTCTTGCTTTGTTTACCACAAAGATTTTAATAAGTCTCTCTTGGCCATATTTTTAATTTGATCTCTCTCCACTTATTTAGTGAGAAAAATATAAATATTTTATGAAAGAAGCTAAGTAAAAATAGATTGAAAAATGAATCAGATTAATGAAAATTCATGAAAAATTAATTGTATTCTGATTATAGAATTGAGGGTTTTTTTTTTTTTTTTAATAAGGTCCCTTGATTGTAGAAAAGGACTAAGAAAAAGAAACCCATACACTGGTAGCTACTTCAAAGATTCACTGCCTCTTTCCTTCAAGAGTGAAAGTCGCTTTTATCATACCATTCCTTTTATTCCTTTATTCCTATGCCTATTTTTCAATGTACTTTCAACAGCTATATGACTAAGAGAATTTTACTTTTTATAGGGATGTTTTCTTCTTAATTTAAATTCCTAAGAAATTCCCTTGTGGATAATTAATGTGAAGTAAATTTCATAATGCACGATTCTTTTTTTCACATATTAAAATAATAATTTCTCTTGTTAGAGTGAATATAAACAAAAACTCCTATGGATTTTTGGGAAAACAAATCCACCAGAAACTCCCCAAGAAAAATCCACAAGAATCTTAACGAAAATTCCCATGTGAGTGGGAAAAAAATCCTAAGTATTTAGTGAAGTTTTATTACCTTATATTCTGTTTATGGTTTGTATTTTTGTTTGTTTACAATGTTAGAGAGCATTTTATTCTAGTTTGTTTTGAACCAATGTTCAGACCCATGGTTGTTTGTGAGTTTTGGCACTTCTTCCTATACCTTTTCGTTGATCAATAATGCATCTTTGTCGGTTAAAATAATAATATTCTGAAAAACTATTAATTTAGTCATAATTCAACAGAAAAATCTGTAAGCTTTGTATACATGATATATGTTTAACAATTTCATATAATATTCCACAATTCAATTAACATTATTGTATTTTCTTTTATCGATAAGTAATTAAACTACAAAATATCAAAGTAGTCTAGTAACTATATTTTATATTAAATAAAGTAATTACAATGATGATGATCATCATCATCATCTTGTGATGAAAAATCCAAATAAATGAAAATCCATAAGGAAAGTAGCATGAAACATTGAAGTAAAAAACTTGCATGTATATGTGGTGGCTAATTACATCCATTTGTTTATTACTTTTAATTCTGTTTAGTTATTTGTTAATAAAACGTCATTATTAACTATATATAAAATGCTTAAAAGTATAGTCATTGTAATCAAGTCTTATTACACTAGGCGAAAATGGATAGCATAATTGCACAAAAAATATATATTTATCATGATATATATCTTAGCCAATTACTCCATTATTTTCTTTTTCTTCAAAACAAAAAACTTTTAATCTATTTTTGTTTATTTTCTGAACATTTTACTTGTTTTTCTATTATTATTTTCACAATAGGTGCTGTTCTAAATTATTACCAATGCTTAATGAATTTTGAGTTACGAATTTAAAGTGAGATGAAATTTTTATATTATTATAAGAATAAATAATATATCATTAGAAAAATTAATAAACCTATTAGTTTTCGTGTTGTATTTTATTTTAATAGATATATTTTAAATCTAATTTAATTTTGTAAAATCAATTTATAAGGTTTTGCATCTATTTATTTACATATTATCATTTTTTTTTATTTCGGGCGGATATTACATTTCTTGGTGTTGGAAGTTCGTATCGACTAGAGACAATGCCAATTTATAATATATAAGTGGGGTGCAAATCTCACCTTAACTGGTTTTGTGAGATTAAGTTAGGCTTAAAAGCTCATTTCTTAATATGGTATCAGAATCCTGGTTGGAATTTTACCCAAACAAGATCTATATAAATACTTTGTTCCTCCCGTTATCAGGTCACTATCGAACAATTGATTTTGTGGTATTAAATTAGGGTTAAAAACCACTTTATAATACTTGGACAACAAAATGACCTAGCAAACTATACATGTGCTCTTCATTCTCTCATGTTGTAATTTCATATCCCATAGTGACACATTCATCTTAATATTATGAAATTTATCTTTTTGTTTTTTATATTATTTTGGCTCTAAAAAGAGTAGTAATTTGTTGGTCTTAACTATCGGATAAAAGAGAAGTGTACGATAAAACTAGGAACAGCTTTTTGGTTACCAACAGCACACGTAAAAGCGGGAAGAATGCTTCTTTTTGATCCCACCAGCTACATTTAACTTAGTTAGGGAAGAAAGCGACGCAAAAAAAAAGTTAAGATCTATGCAATGTATCACCTTTTTCTTTTCGATGTACTTTAACGTTGTCCTTCATTCATTGTCTCATCTCAAACTGTCACTGTTTTTTTACTATATATGCTTTGCTACGTTTCGAATTTGCATTGATCCAACAAGAATCCCAATAGAGCAATTTATTATAAAAAAATCTCACTCCCATTAAACAATATTATGGGGCTCAAATTTTTATTCACTTTAGTAGAATAAGAAGGTAAGACATTTTTAATTTGTAATATTCTATATATTTTTTATAATTAATTAAACGTGTTGGTAAATAGCAGGATTTTTTTTGGAGTTTGTTTCAATTGGGTCCTCCAATTTTAGAAGTGATCAATTAGGTCTCTAAATTTGTCAATTTGAATCAATAAAAGCTTTTCAGTTAACGACGTGAAGTTTTTGAACATGTGGCACGCTGACGCTTCTAGGTGGCACCGTTTCAAGTGCATAGGTGGATTATAAAAGGGTGAAATCCCTTTTAATTTAGGGATTTCACCTTCAAATACACCCTTTTAATTTAGGGATTTCACCCTTTTATAATCCACCTATGCACTTGAAACGGTGCCACCTGAAAGCGTCAGCGTGCCACATGTTCAAAAACTTCACGGCGTTAACTGCATTTAACGGAAAGACTTTTATTGATTCAAATTGACAAAATTAGGGACCTAATTGATCACTTCCAAAATTGAAGGACCCAATTGAAACAAACCCCCAAATATAGGGACCTCCGAACCTATTAAACTTTTTTTTAACTTAACATTTCTTAAACCTTTGTTCATCTTTAATACTTTTTTTTAGTGCTTAAAGTACTACTTATAATATTTTTTTTCAAAATTTAACATCAAAATAAGAAACGTATTAGAAAACAAATATTCAAGAAATTATTAAGAATTCAAATTAAAATTTGATAATTTATTATCAAAAGTCAATAACATAATTTTTTATATTTGACTATATTTAAAATATCAGCATATTATGATATAATTGTTAATATATGTAATTTTATTTTTTATAACTTTTTTTAGGAGAACAATGAAGAGACACAACATAAATAAGATATGAATTGATTCGTATATAAAATATTAACACACATCCAATCAAAAACCTTAAAATAATGAGTTTATAAGTCTTTTTTTCTTATATTATTTTCAACTTTCATATATTTACTTAATGTGAAATTAAGACATGTATTTCTAACAATTTCATTATGAAGTGTGAATCCCTTCACATTGATGCTTTCTCCGTGGAGCGAAAACATTTTAAACCATGACTACCTTTTGTACCACCTCATCTTAATGGGATACATTTACTTCCTTTGTTAGGAAGACTTTTGATACAAAAATTCATTTAAGTTAATCACCAAAACTGGGTTTTGTCCTCCCAATTTTTGTTTAATATATAAAAAATAATATTTATTTTAATTTTAGTATATTTTGTGTATGTGGCACCCTAAAAAAATTGTATATATATTTTGACACTTCTAAATTATTTACTGAAGATCCACCACTGGACTTTGATACCATTGATGAGTCTTACAATGGAGGACTATCAGTAGACGTAGCAAAATTAAGACATGAACTCAATTAATACCTAAAATATTAACATCATTTTCAATCCAAAACCTTAACATAATATATTTATGAGTCTTCTTCTTTATATAATGTTCAATTTTCTTATCTTTTCTCCACGGAAGACTTATACTCAAAATAGTTAATAAAAATGGTAATTCACTCCTATATAAATATAACATTGTTTATTTGATTTATTTTAAATTTTGAGTGTCGAATTTATAATAAATTTTCTTTTAACTAATTTATTTCATGTTCCTATAAATTTAATTCTTGATTATACATTTAATAATTATTTAAAATTAAGTAATATTAGTTTCCCGTTAATATTAATCAATTCCTAATAGATAAAATGCTACAATTGGATATCAATAACAATGTTTAATAGTAAACTCTAACAATGATTGTTATTGAAAAAAATTGTTGTTTGGTTGATAATTAGATGATATTTTAGAACTAAAATGAAATATTTTATTTGTATTGGAAATAAACGTAGAAATTGGTAGCATCTTTTTATAATGTGTATATTTGTCAGGAAAAAAAGGTGTAATTTACATATGTGTTATGATGAGCTTCAAAATGGAAGAATATTTCAAAAGCAATGCTCAATGAACACAAGTAGCGAAATGAAGAAGTGATGAAGGATGGTTTAAACTGGTTGGTCAAGTAGTAAAGGCTGATTTAGGAATTATGGTGCACGAGAATATCAATGTATGGAAGGTTGTTAAAGGAGGCCTGTTAAGACTCCTAAACTAGGACTCTCAAGAGGAGAAAGAAAGGTCTAGAGTGGTCTCAATAGAGTAACCTTGCATTCATCTCAAAAGTTTCTTTGCATGGTGTAGGTGCTGAATTTATAGTGAATTCAACCCCCTTGCTCGTGTATCATGCTTGGCTAATCATTAGCCATGTGTCATAGATCAAGAGCCACATAGATTCACGTTTTACTTGTTTTAGACGCGTGTAAAAGAAAGACAAAAAATGTGACTATGTTATCTGCTCGCTAGCGTTGGGCGTGGGTTGGCTCTGCTGGGCATAAGTCTGGAAAGCAAGGAAAATGTGAAGTAGTAGATCACATGCGCTGGGCATAATCAAGCTACGCTTGGCGTAGGTCTCGCTAGGCGTCCTATTAAATACATTGGGCGATCCTCTGTTTTCCAAGAAAGCTTGGAGTGCCATGTTCTTACCTATGATGCCTCATATTTTAGTTCCTCTTGCATCCTTGGGATCATTCCCCTAGTAATGGATCCATTGGTTGGACCCAAGTCATCAACTTTACACCAAGAAAGCCTTTGTTTAACCTAACAAATTTGAATTGATGTCATTGTTCACTCCCAAAAGGATGAATGTACTTGTATTGTATACATCCAAGTACACCTCGGTTATGATCTCATAGGACTTATTCTTGACCAAGTACATGTCGGCTTACTAAATTGGCATGTATTTGATCTAGATATCTAAGTTTCCTACCAAAACTTCTCTTAGCCCTAGTCAAACATCCTATGGAAGATTCCAAATTCCTTATCGACTACCATGGCAACATGGTTGAACAACTTGCAAAACCATTCATTACTTACCTTGTTGACTTTAAATGGCACAAATAACTGAGAGCTTTTCTAGCAAAAACTTTGAAATGTCAAGTCTATAATACTTAAAATTATTATCAATACTCAACCCCATACATGTCAAACTCAGCATTCACAATTGGAAAAAAATTACGAGTTATACAAGGCAAAAGAAAGAGATGACTATAAAAAGAAGACGATTTTCATTAGATTAGACAAGTCAATACAAATTTTGGCCTTAATGTATTTGACCCATTAAGAAAAAAAACAAGAAAGACAATTATCCTAAGCATCATCAATAAGATCTATCATTTCTTCATTAGTATGGTTGGAATAAGCAATAGTAGATGAAGTCACCTTGGCAGCTTCATCAAATCCATCATCGGCGTCAACTTCAGCATTGACTTCCTCGGTCATGGTTACATTAACGACTGCCTTAGTAACTGCTATATATGTCTAGTAGAAAAGGAACTTGGGCCTGTTATTCTCATCATAAAAATGAGACTGATAAGTAGGGCTTACTACAAACCTAAAAAGTCCATTCTTATATTTCTTAAACAATTGGGAGTATGTGTTAAGCAGGCAAGTATCCAACTAGCTAACTAAGAATAACCACCTAACGGAAAATCTCAGATAGGTAAGGTAGAAAAGAAGAAAACATTAAGGTGTCGACAATAACTGAAGAGCTTTACATACCAATCTAAGGCTTAGAGGCAACCCCAATTATTTGGACAAGGCTGGGTAGGTGCAACATTGAGAAGACAAAAAACCCATGGTGAACTCGTCAAAAGGTAGCCAAACATGAAGTTTATTAAAAAGTCCATTTAAACAAAGAAAAAGACATTTTTGTACCCTTCACGAATGTCATACATTATTTATGGCACAAACCCTCCTAAAAGATATTGTATCCTCCACCTCCTTATTCTCAAACATATATTTATTGTTCAGCCATAAGTTTAAGATGGACGACAACCTAAACTTGGAAAATTATATTTTGACTAAGGGATATCTACCCACTGATAACCCCCCTTAAGGGTAAGTCGTTCTCAGCAACCTCCTCAAGAGGATTCTCTCGATTCTCTATGATCACCTATCAAACTTCTCCTCCAACCCTTAATGACGCATTGGAGGATGACAAACCCTGACTACTATCACCACCAATCCCCCCCCCCCAAACCCATATTAGAACCACTATGAGACATACTTGTTACTAGTCAATGCTAAAGTATTAAACATTTTTCTTAAAGATATCCACAACAAAAGAGGTTCTCAAGGATCAAGGTGCTCAAGTAAGATAAATGAATCCTCTATTTATAGCAAAACACTAGTAACTTGTCATATTTCAACACCTCAAACTCAAACCTTAGATCTTTTCAAATCTAACAACCAAAGGTCATAACTTGCTACTTTCTCAGCTTCAGTTCGTTTCTTGTGCATCCTAACAACTCTTCATCTCTCACATCTAATCAAGCCTGACACCTTATCACTAAATCCTCTTTATCAACACACTTATCAAGGCTTGGGCATTATTATACCTATAGGACGATATCAAAGAAATACAAATTTTCTTTGCACATGACGGCACCAGAGACCAACACCTTAGAGATAGTCTGAAGACTAAAGTATAGAAATATTGAGTTTGGGGGACTAGTGTACCATATATGTCCGAGAACATCTCGACTGACTAGGTGTACTCGGTCCTTATGATATGAGCATGCATTATGACGGCTTGTTCGACTACATATAGACCATGACAACTTTTATGGAAAACGCTAACTAATATAAGATCATAATTAAGGTATGATTAGCAAAACAATTAACCAAAGATTAATCAATGTAATTAGCTACATGGATGAAGCCTATCTAGTTAAAAAAATACATAAACATGGTATAAATAACACAATACACAAGGTAAATTAATTATGTTCCATTTCTACAACATTTAATATCATATGTCGCACATGTCTGACTTGAGCGTTATAATGACTTTTTTAGACTTAACCCCTTCTCAACTTAGAGAGGATGAGTACACGGACATCTTGGCCTAAATTGTGAAGGAGGAGCTAAGAGTGTTTAGAGTTGAAGTCTTTGTGACATATATTTAACTCAATAAAAACAAATTTATTCACAAAATTCTAGAAAATGGAAATGGAAGATTCTATCCCTTTGTTATAAGCTCCAAACACTTCTTTATTGTAAAGTCCGAGATTATTGACTCTTGGCTTCACCTAGTTGTGGTTTTACCTCAAGTGCAATTTATAATTTATGTAGTGGTTGTTGAATTTTTTAATTTGTTTTGGAGGAATTTGGATTTGGATTCAACTTTTAGCTTCACCATCGTGGATTGCATAGATTTTCTTTCCTTGCTTGTGGCACACCTAGGAATGACAACGGGTCGGGTCAGGCACGGATAATGTCTACCTGCAACCCGATCCACAAAACGAAAATCCAACCCACAACCTACTCATTACCTGTACGGGTACCCACTTAAAAATTGTCCACGAATATTTTAAAACTTGCGGGTACTCGCGGATACCTGCAGAATTATAATATATATATATATATATTAAATACAATTATAATATATATATATATATATATATATATATATAATATAAATTAAAATTAAAATTTAATTAAATTTTAATTTCAAGAAAAATAAGACTAAATTCGAAAAACTTAACCCTAATTTACAAGAACAAAATTGCAAGCATAGAACGCAAGATCAGAAAATCCAAAAACACTAAAAGACCAAGAACCCTAAAAATCCCAAACTAGAAAAGAAGATCAGAAACTCCAAACTCGCTACAAGGTCAGGAAAAACCGCAATTGTAGGAACCCTAACCCTAAATTACGAGAAACAACAACCCTAAATTCTCAATTTCAAAACTCTCAATCCCGAATAAGAACCCCTAATATTTCGCCACAACCTGCAGAGGAAAAACAAAGAAAACTCAATCCCAAAATCGTGAGCAAAACGCGAGAATCAGACCTCTATGCTGTGAAGTCATCACGAAATGTAGAAGCTCCATCCCTTTGTAAGATGAACCAAAGAAAAGTGAAGGGAGAACAGACCCCTCTCCTTGCGCAGTGAACTAACATGAAGGGAAGGAGAATAGCAAGAAGGGTCACACGTCTTTGTAAGGCACTGAGGAAGACGATAACGTCGTCGGAGTCGTGTCATTGTTGAACCGCCGTCTTCGCCACCACGAGGCCACCTCCTTTGCGCGAGCCCCAAATGATTTTGTCCAAGCTAAGTTGTTTGTGCGAGAACAAATATAGAAAAGAAGCTTGAAGCTTCTGGGTTTGCTCGCGAGAAATGTAAAAGAGAAGGGATTGGGGAAAGAAACTCTCAATAGAGTTTTTGAGAGAAAGCAACAATTGGGAAATTGGGATTTTTAATTAGGGTTACCTAATTTTTAATTGAAAAGCTTTCCTTTTTTTAAGAGTAATAATAAAAAGAAAATTTAATTTTAAAAAATATAAATTAAATTTGTATTATTATTTATTGCGGATAACGGGCATCTACGGGTGTAAAATCGGAGAAAATAAGTTTTAAAAATAAAGTAGTTTTGAGACATTGTTTTTTTTTTTGAAATTAGTATTCTTCAGTGTATATTTTTGTTAGAACATAATTGTTATCCTATTTCTTTATTTTTATATTTTTGTTTAGGGGTAAATGGGTATTTTACCTTTGTTTAATTGATGTAGAAATTAATTAAGGGGGGTGTAGAAAGAAAAAAATATGCAAATAAATAATTTGGATATTTAACAAAATCATATTATGTAAATCTTTTAGAAGATTTAGTTGTTGTTATTTTGAAAAATTAATTAAATGAAAATAGGAGATATAATCTTTGTGAGTTTAAAGATTAAAAGAGATATTATTATTAGAGAAAATCATTATTAGATATTGTTAGATATTTTAAAAGATTACGTGGATTTTAAAAAGATTAGGTTTTAGATATAAACTTAAATTTTATTAAAACTAAAAAGATAGAGATAGAATACAAGAAGACAAAAAGGAGAAGAGTAAAAAGGGGTGTGCATTTCGTTACTCTAAAATCAAAAAACGCAAATTAGAAAGAGAAGGGAGAGAAAAGACATTTTCTAGGAGAAAAGAGGAGAGTTGTAGAAAGCCTTAAGTGAAGGGAGGATTTCTGGTGTTTTTGAAGTTAGATAAAATCTTAGTATTGGCCAAGGTATGGGGAAGCTTACCATTGTTTGTTGTATGCTATGAATGCTTAATTTACTTGCATGAAAATACTTGTTTGTTCTGTGTTATATGATTATGATTATGATTATCGGTTGCTATTGTTGGGCAAGGATTTGTGTGTGCGTAGGAATAGGTTTTTGGTAATATTGTGATGGGTTTTCCCTATGAATGTATTATTTATGTTTTGTTGGGTTATCCAAACAGAGGGTTTGATGCTAAGAGAGAACAAAGTTAAGATACTTGGGGTTTTCCATGCAAATATATGTTTTAAATTTTAGTTATTGGGCTCCCTTCCTATGTGGAGAATATGCCAAATAATGTGGATCATTATGTCTCACTTTATTTTAGTGGAGATGGGTCAGATTAGTGGGTCATTTGAAGAGAAGAAAATGCCAAGTAAGAGAGAAAGGAACAAAAGAAGTAATTCCCGCATAACATAACCTGCACTAGTGTTTTCGTCGTTGTTAAGTTGTTTACCATTGGATCAGGCTGAATTTTGGACAGTGAGTTCCAAACGTATGGTTCTTCATTCTAACAATTTGGATCGTCAACCGGAGGTCTATTTTTGGAGAAAATAGCCTCGCATCAGCAGCTCTGTTTTAGAAAATTTTCATCTTTTTTGTTCTCATTTGTAAGCATTTATGCTTAGTTAGTTTGGCTGATTGAAAACCCCATTTGGTTTTTTATTTGAGACTCTTTTGCACCCTATTATTGATCATAGTGGATTTTTCTTTGGTTTGGACGACTCGTGGTTTTTACCCTTGCATTGAACGGTTTTTACCCTTGCATTGAAGGGTTTTCCACGTTAAAAATTGTTGGTGTCTCTTTGTGCTTTGGATTCTGCTTTGCTCTATTTGTTTGGTGCTCCTCGCAGATTCTCACAAGAAGGGAGATTGAATTTTCGCTGTGTTATTACTCTTTGTTAAGTTGCTATTGTTTTTTTGCCCCTTTTCCCATTAGTAAGGGTGTAGTAATAATCATATGCAGTATAATTGGGTTTATTACGGGTATAACATGTCAATGATTGGATTTGGATGATTCAAGTGATGTGTTATATGTGTTTGAGTATGTTTACATGGGTATGTGATGCTTGAATGCATGTATGATGTGCTAAGTATGTTTCCACGTGATCTAGGATTGATGTATGTATGTTTGAATACTCGAATCATGTCCAGGATGTGTTTCGATTAGGCAATAATCGATTATCATTAGTTATACTCGATTATCTGCGCGTTGGTTTTAAGTGTGGTTTTGGGAATAATCGATTATTTGGGATGATAACCGATTATCCTTTCTTGTGTGATGTTTCTAGGTAAATTTCACTGAGATAATTGATCATCTTAAGTGATAATGGATTATCACAATGCATTTTGGTGAAAAATGGTGAGTTTGATGAAGAATGGACGTTGACCAAGCCTGAGGAGCTGTGGAACATGATGATAATTGGAGATTGAGGTTAGTGGTTATGTTTAGGGTCAGTTTGACTTGTGGTTGAGAGTGGAGCATGAGTGAGTGTTGGGATGTACCTGAGTATGTGATTGATGAGCATGAGAGTGAAGCATAAGTCTACTTGTTGTACCTCGTAAATCCTGGTTCTATCTGTGAATATGTGCTTCCTTTTTGCCTTGTGTTCATTCGAAGGGTTGTTTGAGTATTGAGCCTTCCATTTGTGAGTAGATCTGTAGGGGAGGCTATATGATGAGCCAAGCATGAAGGTGGATCTGCTGAACCAAGAGAGTGTTCACGAAGAAGATGAGTTGTTGGACGTAATGAACCTTCGGTCAGACTTCAAACAGAAGCTGCAGCTCGACAGTTCCAGCAAGAGCACAGACAACGGAAGCAATGACTATGGTAGCGGAAGGAGATGCAGTCTATGGATTTATGGGAGCGGAGGCTATGCTTAAGAGGTGGCTACAACTCAGGCAGCCTTCCAAGCAAGGAAGGAAGTTGTAGAGAGAGATTTAAGCTAGGAAAGACTTTCGGAATGAGAGTTGGCAAAGGCAATTCTCAGCAGAAAATTTCATTCATCCAAAAGTGATTTTACATGTGCTGCAAGATGGATTTATAGGAAATCCAATGAGCTAGGTGTGGTGTGGATGAATACCGAGAGAAATGGATCTCCATCCACGTGTCAAGGCAAGGAAAGTGTGCTGGCATCTAGAAGCTTTATTTACAATGTGAGAAAATAAAGAAACACGTGATCTGATGCTGAAGAGGAGAGAACTTGGCCGTAGGTGTGCTTAGCAAAGAATGGTGGTGCCGCTAGCAACTTTATCAATCATGTGGACAGTTTTGCCCCTTCACTTGATGTCTCCAAATTCCACTTGAAATCTATGAAGAGAACTTGCCTATTTGGATCCATGTCCTCAAGCTCTTCTTGGAGTCTTCTAGCCATGCTTCTAGTAATAGGTCCATGGCCTAAGTCATCATCTCCTTCCCCTTGAAGAGGATTTATCCTCAAATCCAAATCATCATCTGTTTCAACTCCTGCAAAAGGACGAAGATCAGTAACATTAAAAGTAGAATGGACATCATACTCTGATGGAAGGTCTAACTGATAAGCATGGTTGTTGACCTTCTTAAGGATTTTAAAAGGACCATCTCCTCTAGGACTTAATTTGGACTTCCTTTGAATAGGAAATCTTTCCTTTCTAAGGTGAAGCCAAACTAAATCGCCTTCCTTGAAAATGACTTCCTTTTTACCCTTATTGTGATACTTAGCATATCTCTCACTTTGTTGTTGTATTTGATTACTAATCCTCTCATGAAAAGTTTTAATAAATTTGGATTTAGAAATTCCCTCTTGATGAATAAATTCATGTGAAGAAGGTAAGGGAATTAAATCCATAGGTGTGAGAGGATTAAAACCATATACAGCTTCAAAAGGAGAGATTTTAGTAGTTCTATGAACTACCCTATTATAAGCAAACTCCACATGTGGAAGGTACTCATCCCAAGACTTGTGGTTACCCTTGAGGACTACTCTCATAGAGTGGATAGAGATCTATTTACTACTTCAGTTTGACCATCTGTTTGAGGATGGCAAGTAATAGAAAAAGAAAGCTTAGTCCCTAATAGAGACCATAAGGTTCTCCAAAAGTGACTAAGAAATTTTGAATCTCTATTAGAAATGATGACCCGAGGTAGTCCATGAAGTCTAACCACATCTCGAAAGAATAATCTAGCCACATTACTTGCATCATCTATCTTGTGGCATGGTATAAAATGGGCCATTTTGCTAAAACGATCCACAACCACAAAAATAGAATCAAAACCCTTGGAAGTTTTTGGTAGTCCTAAGACAAAATCCATGCTAATATCTTCCCAAGGAGTTGAAGCAATGGGTAAAGGAGTATATAGACCATGAGGCATTGCTCTAGATTTAGATTCTAAACAAGTAATGCACTTAAAGCAATGTCTTTGGACTTCTCTCCTCATGTGGGGCCAAAAGAATTTCTCTTTTAGCATGCTTAAGGTTTTATCAACCCCAAAATGCCCCATCAACCCTCCCTCATGCATTTCCTTGACAAGGAGTTTTCTATGTGATCCTTGGGGTATACAAATTTTTCCTTCTTTAAAAAGATACCCATCTCTCACATAGAACCCTCCTTGTGGTTTTTGCAAACATGACTCGTATAAGGTGGCAAATTCACTATCTTGAGTATACAATTCTTTTATGTTATCAAACCCAAGAATTCGAGCTCCTAAAGTGGCTAATAATGTATTTCTTCTTGACTAAGCATCCGCCACTATGTTAGAATTTCCTTTCTTGTATTTGATAACATAAGTGAATTGTTCAATAAATTCAAGCCATTTAACATGTCTCTTTTGTAACTTATGTTGACTCTTCAAATATTTTAGTGATTCAAATTCACTATGAATAATAAATTCCTTGGAAACAAGATAATGTTCCCAAGTTTGAAGAGCCCTCACAAGAACATAGAGTTCTTTGTCATAGGTGGGGTAATTACAAGAGGCACCATGAAGTTTTTCACTAAAATAAGCAATTGGGTGACCTTCTTGAAATAACACAGCACCTATTCCATTTCCAGAAGCATCACATTCTAGCTCAAAAGTTTTTGAAAAGTTAGGAAGAGCTAGAATGGGTGCTTGAGTGAGCTTCTCTTTGAGTAGCTCAAAAGTTTTTTGTTGTTTTTCTCCCCAAATAAATGTAACATCCGTTTTCACCAACTCATTAAGAGGTGAAGCTAGACTAGAGAAGTTAGGCACAAATCTTCTATAAAAACTTGCTAAGCCATGAAAACTCCTAACTTCTCCTACATTCTTTGGAGTTGGCCAATCTTGGATGACCTTTATTTTCTCAGGGTCAACATGGACCCCAGTTTTATTGACTACAAAACCTAAAAAAATACACTATCCACACAAAAGGTGCATTTATCAAGATTTGCAAACAATTTATTAGTTCTAAGAATTGTTAAAACAACTCTCAAATGTTTTTCATGATTTTGCAAATCTTGACTATATACCAATATGTCATCAAAATAAACAACTACAAACTTCCCAATGCAATCCCTTAAAGACATGATTCATGAGTCTCATGAATGTACGTGGGGCATTTGTAAGTCCAAAAGGCATTACTAGCCACTCATATAACCCAAACTTAGTCTTAAAAGCAGTTTTCCACTCATCACCTTCTTTGATTCTAATTTGGTGATATCCGCTCTTAAGATCTATTTTTGAGAAAATTTGAGCCCCATGTAATTCATCCAACATATCATTAAGTCTAGGGATAGGATGTTTATATTTTATTGTGATGTTGTTGATAGCCTTACAATCACAACACATCCGTCATTTTCCATCTTTTTTTGGCACCAACAACACAGGCACAACACATGGGCTTAAGCTCTTCTGAACCCAACCCTTGTCTAGCAAGTCTTGGACTTGTGACTAAATCTCTTTTGTTTCTTGGGGATTGATCCTATAGGCAGGCCTATTAGGAAGAATTGCCCCTGGAATAAAGTCAATTTGATATTCTATTCCCCTTAAAGGTGGAAGCCCAATTAGAATTTCTTTGGGAAATAGATCATCAAATTCTTTCAAAAGTTTTTGTATGGAAAGAGAGAGAGTAGAAGTTCCAAACTCACTAGATGTGCATGTGAGTGTTCCTTGACAAAGAAGGAGGTATGAAGGTTGCTCAACTTGAAGTGTGTTGATTAAAGTCTTTTTATTTAAAAGAACTTCATGTTGAGTGACCTTGTGGAAGGGAACACTAGACTCCCACACCTCTCTTTCATCCCTAAGGACTACTTCTTGCTTTTGTTTTGGATTTTTTTTTCTCTTTTGTTCTTTTTCTTGATCCCTTGTGACCTTCATTTGTGCTTGATCTTTTGCAACCTGGTTAGGTGTCAAAGGATGAAGCACAAATTTCTTGTCTCCTTTGTGCACAGTTATAGTGTTGGTAAGACCATGATGTATAATTTCATGATCAAATTGCCATGGTCTTCCCAACAATACATGACAAGCTTCCATGGGAACTATATCACAAATCACTCCATCTTTGAAGTTCCCAATGGAAATTGACAATTTAGCTTGTTTCTTGACAGTTATATCCCCGTCTTCATTTAGCCAATGAAGTTTGTAAGGTTTTGGATGGGGTATGACTTCAAGATTTAGCTTTTCAACCAGCTTTGTGCTACAACAATTGCAACAAGAACCACTGTCAACAATGAGAGAACAATATTTGTCTTGAATTTTACATCTTGTATGAAAGATGTTCTCTCTTTGAGATAGTTGTTCTAAGCTAGGTTGAGTATTGAGCACCCTTCTCACCATGAGAAGTTGACAATCATCAGCATAGACTTCCTCTCCTTTCTCTTGCTCACTTTCACTTTCACTGGTGGGAGATTCACTTTCACTACTATAGATGTCACTACCTCTAAGAATGATGGTTCTCTTGGTACGACATTAAGCAACTACATGTCCCCCCTTCCTAAGCATTTAAAACACTTCATATCTCTTGTGTGAGTATGTGAAGAGGATTCTTTCCTTGGCTTCTCATTTATTTTGGCTAGAGGCTTAAAAGGTTCTTTTTCTTTGAATATTTTCTTTTCAAAGGTAGGGTGAACTTGAACTCTCTTTGAAGAAGATTTTCTCAAGTTTTGTTGTTCGACCTTTATACACATTTGAACAAGATCATTCAAATCTCTATAAGGTAGAAGTTCAACCCTATCCCGAATATCAAAATTAAGCCCACTTAAGAATCTAGCCAAAGTAATTTCTGAAGCCTCTATTATTCCTGCCCTCATCATATAAAGCTCCATCTTTTGCCTATATTCTTCCACAGTCATAGACTTTTGTTGAAGTCTTTGGAGCTTATCCATAAGTTCTCTATTGTAATAGGAGGGAATATGTCTCCTCCTAAGAGCATATTTGAGATCATTCCAATAATGAATTGGAGGAGAGTAATCCTCCCTGCACCTCCTGGATCTCGTCTTGCACCTCCTACTTCACTTTTAATTCCAACTGTACCCCTATATCTGTGACCCTATTCATTGGGTTTATAAAAAGTAACCTTCTGCCGCAACTCAGAAAAAAAACCCTGCACCCCCTATTTTCATCTTCCCTTCCTTTGACCAGTCTTCCTCCCCTTCCCTCCCTCCAACCAGTGCATCCCTCTCCCAACCAGTGCATCCCTCCGTGCAGCTCGTAACTTGGTGCTATCTTGACCTTGGGCTGTCAGCGTAGCAGAGTAGCTAGGTAGTGTTTGAAGTTTTTTTCTGGCGTCAAGAGGTTAGTATTTCTCCTCTGGTAGATGTAGATCTGGTAAAGCTGATCGTTTTGGGGGCTTTGTGGAACCGCAAGTCGTTTTGCGGTTACGGAGTGCTGCAGCTCGATCAGCGTCTGAAACCAACCGCTGATGGATCTGCGGTTGGTTTGGTTTGGAGGTGCACGGCAGAAACGCAGCTCAAACTGCGGTTGACATAAAACGCAGCTCAGACTGCATTGGGTGAAAAACGCAGCTCAGACTGCGTTTGAGGGAAACACAGCTCAGACTGCGGTTTAGGAGTAGCGTTTTCTTTTTTCCTTTTTTTTAATTTTTTTTTCAAAACGTTGTTTTTTTTTTTTAATTTTAGGTTGTTTGTTAATTTTTTTTAAGTTTATAAAATTTTATATATTATTTATTATTAATGTAATTTAGATTAAGTATTAATTATGATTTTAGATTAAGTATTAATTAATTTATTGAAAGAAATAATTTTTATTATTCTAAACTATATTTTCGTAAATAATTTTAGTATATTATTTATTATGTATATAATTTTAGTTAATTTTTATTATCACAAAATTATATTTTCGTAAATAATTTTAGTATATTATTTATTATGTATATAATTCTTAAATAATTTTTGTATATTATTTATTATGTATATAATTTTAGTTAATTTTTTATATTTTTGTTTATGAATTTAGAATTTTTATTAAATTATTTATTAATTAAATAATTATTATTATCCCTTATTCCAATGCGTAAATTTGATTTTGTTAAATATTATATTTTTTTTATTTATATTTATTTAAGTATTATAATAACTAATACTTTCGTTATTTTTTTTAATATATTATTAATTTGAATTTTTTTATTTCTTCTTATTTGTTTTAATATTTGTTAATATATTTTTTTAGTTATTTTATTTCTTTTCATTTTAATTTTGTTTTATAGAATATATTGATAATATAATTGGTTAATAGAAATGGTAAGAACTAGAGGTGCATCATCTTTCCGTGGAGAGGCTTCATCGTCTCGTGGTCAACCATCATCTTCATCACATGATGAAAGGAGACGACCTACAGCTTTTGTTCGTAGAAGACGTGTAGAGGAATATCGCACGGACGTCATTGATGAGCATCATTATGAGGACCACCAGGAGTCTATACAGCAGGGACATCGTGAGGAGGACTATGTTCAGCATGAGGATGTTCAAGAGCAGGATGACTATAGTGAGGAAGAAGATGAAGATGAAGATGAAGATGGAGATGAAGTTCAAGATGATGGATTTTCAGGAGTTCCACATGATACCTCCTTGCTTACATACTATTCCCAGTATGTTGCATATGCCATATGGCAAGGCCAGGTTGGCAATCACCCTAAATGTTAATTGTTGATTAATTGCTTATTTATTTTTGTTATATAATTAAGTGTTTTTATGTAGGATCGAGTGGAGATTCAATTGAGGACCCATGGTAAAAAATTAAAAAATTTTGGAATGTATCATGAGGCTATCGAGCCATATATATCCATGTCGGGGTTGGCTTCCTTAGTCAACCTATCCTACGAGTATGCTGATCATGGATTGATTGTTTCACTTGTGGAGAGATGGCACCTAGAGACAAATATTTTCCATCTTCCGGTAGGCGAGATGAGCGTCACATTAGATGACATTCACAATCTGCTCCACCTACCTATCATGGGGCAATTTTGTGAGGTGGAGGACCTAGAGTACGATGAGGCTCGATCTCATCTTATGGACTTGTTTGGCGTCGACCGCGCCAAAGCTTTAGCCGATATGAAGAAGTCACGCGGTCCAAAAGTGCGGCTGAGCTGGCTCCGCGAGGTCTACCACGATTGCATTCAGCAGGAGCTTTGGGAGTGTACTGCTCGGGCGTATTTGTTGCATATGCTTGGATGCACAATTTTTACTAATAAGAGTGGGAATTTGATTCGTGTCTCGTACCTCCTTCTGTTGCGAGACTTGAATGCATGTTCGAGATATGCCTGGGGAGCAGCTGCACTGGCACACACTTATGAGCAGCTAGGAGATGCTAGCTTCAATGGTGTCAGCCAGATAGCTGGATATTCCACTCTTCTACAGGTAGATTAAAGTTTTACAAAGTCTTTTTTTAATATATTTTAGGAATGTGTAAAATAATATAAATAAGTAATTTTTTTGTAGAGTTGGATATATGAGCACCTTCCTGGGATGGGAAGGAGGCGAGTCTCAGATACGTACACAGATCTCCATCCACGAGCTTCACGATACATACCTTCGAGACAGGGTTGGAGTCTTATGGAGGGGCGTAGATATTTGGATGGGCTCACGTATGATGCGATCATCTGGAATCCATACACTTCGCACAGACGTACTTGTCCATTCTTTGCCATATGTATGTTTTCAGGATGGATCCGATTAGGCGACATGCTTCACCGACATCTGCCTGAACGCGTGTTGCGTCAGTTCGGTTTTGTGCAGATTATACCACGTTCGCCTGAGAGCCTTCCGGTGCCAGATATTCATACGATTGATCTTAATTGGTTGCGGTATGTAGAGCATGCCGTTACTGGTGCCGTTGAAGCTGAGGACCCCTCTGTGTGCGTTGACGGATACCTGGTGTGGTTTAGACGGGTGTCCCACCTGTACATCACTCCAGCTGATGACGATGATCGACCCAGTCTTGCACCGCGCATGAGGCGACACCTTCCGGATGACATCCTGGTGGCCCTAGTTCATCGTAGACGGTCGCCTGAATCTAGATTGTTGGTAAGTCTTGAAACTAAGTGTGATTATTTATTATATCAATTTTGGTTGACATAGTTAATTTATTTATTTGGTTATATTCATTTCAGGGTGGTATGAGGCGTGTCATCAGGATGCTGCAGGGCATGTTAAGCTGCCAACACGTCACACAGAACGTTGTAGTCTATGAGCAAACTAATCAGACATATCAGGTTGCTCGTAGATCTATTGAGGAGTACGAGGCTGCCACTACTAGTAGAGGTGGTCGTCATGTGCGTGGACGGGCATCATTTTCTTGAATAGACATATTCATATATGTTTACTTTTTAATGTTTGTTTATGTGATGTTTACTTATACTTTGAGTTTTTATAATGCATTTTGGCGTACGCTTTCCACACTTGGACTATTTCTAATTTTTTGAACTTATTAAAATGAATTGTCTACGTTGAATCAAATTATATAACGAGACACAATTGAAATAGTTAAATTAATATGAAAAATAATTAAAAACAATGAATTAGTACAAAAAAATACTTACAAACGAAATATTAAATTACTACATAACAAACTTCATTTCACTCTTCTCCAAGATCTACATAACTTTTATTAGATCCCATTAATTCCATAAATGATTGCATCCTATGTGTATAAAATGATGACCATGCTCGCGCCTCTGGGTAACAATGGTTTGAGGAAATCATGTCCACCATGGGTACCGGACAACCATCTTGTAATTGAACTTGGAAACTTAATATTAGTAAATGAATCATAATAGGTAATGCTTATGGTATAATAAAAATGGAAATTTACCTGTACGAAATGACATCCATTAACAAATCCAATGCATAACATCCGATGTTGTCTAGTATCAGTAGGCAGTGGAGTGCGAAGTGGGAATATGGTAAAACTCTGAACATAGGACAAACATACTAAGATCACATTGTATCTATTTGCAATGGCATAACCAATGTCTGGTATGGTCATCCACTTCTTAGCATTAACCTGTAATGGAACAAGGTAAGTATTTATGAAAAAAAAATACAAAAAAATAATGAGGTAATTTTTATGAGGTTTTGAAGAAATACCTGTGATCGATCGTGGACAATTAATGACTGACGTAGTTCTTCCAATCGATCGTAGCTTCCTACTAAATTTGCGTATTCATCACGCCACCGAGTTAGTTCTTCATAAAGGTTATGTCGGATAGTAGGTCATGCCTCTTCACCTAAACCCAACAAAGCAGCAATGCATCGATAACTGCAATGACCATCGACAACAACATCAACAACATAGATAATGTATGGTTGACAAATCGGATGAAAATGATTTAAGAATGGTACTGCCCTTCGCGCAAATTCTTTCGGCTTCGATTTGACTTGAGATTTTCGTGAAGAAGAAGCCTCTGTCCTGGAAAGAAAAGTGTCAACGTGCTCAAAATATGATAGGTCACGTTTCGTAGACCTCTCATGTCGTGCAACTTTAGTTTTCTGTGCACCTTTTGTCTTCACTTTATGCGACGGAGCAAGCATAGATGTCATCTCTGGGCAAGCAATTTCTAGCATCTTATGTTTTATGCTGACTTTTACACCAATGTCAACATTTTTGAATCGTTCCTCTACCAGTTCATCTTCACGACGAAGGCTAAACTCTGGAAGCGATTCAATAGACACAGTTCTTGAAATGCTTATACGGGTCCACATAACATGTATTTCACCAACAGGAATCATTCCAGGCTCATATCGTGCTAATATACAAGCACATGGTAGGCCATACGTTGAGCTCAAAATGCATCCACAACGAGCACTGTCCAAACCTATTTTATTCACTCGCTCTACTTCATCAGCAATACGTTCTAGAGCGTATCGTGAAACACGTCCAACAAGTCTTTTATATCTCAGTGCTTTATAAGCATCACTCTTTAAGTTAATGCTTTTTTCAAAGGACGCTCTGATCTTATTATGCTGTAGGACAATGACATTATGCATAGCATCCCAACACGAGCATAGGTCTCCCATACTAGACCCCAATAATCTCTTCAGGTTCCAGTCCGCAGACTCAACCCTGTGACAAAACACATTAATACTATGACAACAAATATGAAATACATAAGTAAAAAAAATTAACAATAACAATTACCTGTTTGTTGTAGTGTTGCCTAGATGCATGACTTTGTTCGTCCACGCCTTGACGAAGTATGTCTTATACGGGATGATCCAGGTACGGCTCACATAATCAAAAAATAAAGGCCATGCAGCAGAGGCATACTCAAAACGATAAACATAACCACCAAACTTGGACTGGTCGTCACAGTCCATCACATTTTGCCATACTTCCATCAACCCATCCTATGCATCTTGATTATCCACTAACATCTTGCATTTCGCTTTCACATTCTTCATAATGTGGAATGTACAAAGCATATGATATGTCTCAGGGAAGACATTGGTAATGGCATTTGTCAAAGCAAGGTCTCTGTCAGTGACAATAACGCATGGACCGCCCTCTGTTGTCAATAGTAATCTTTTAAACATTTCCAATGCCCAATTGAAATTATTTGGGCGTTCACTTGAAAGCAATGCAAAGGCGGCTGTGAATGTCAAACCAGTGGACGTGACTCCAACGATCTCAAGCAACGGAAGACGATATTTGTTTGTCTTGTACGTCGTATCCATTAAGAACACAATATTAAATGAATTGACCAGGTGCACTGAATCAGGATGTGTCCAAAATAGGTCACTTACTACGTCAGAATCTTCCATACATCTACTATGCTGGATGTATTTGTCTCTATCTAACAACATCATCAACTGTTGCATTTCAGTGCTCGACCCTCTCAAAGATCGTTTGTAAGTGTATCTCGCGTTATATATTTGTTTTATAGTTGTCACGTTATCTTCATTATGTTCTTTAAGAGTCAAAAGAATATTTGAGGGTTTAACTTGACTCTTAGTCATGTCAATAAGAATTGACTGTTCAACAGCATTTAACCTCCCCGCATAAGGATGACCGACCAAAGTCTCGGCTAATTCATGGTTGTGATAACCGCACATAACCTTTAACACCCAACCGTGTCCTTTAGGTTTACCCCTCAACTTGAATGGACATTCACATTTTCTCGTGCCAGACACACTAGGTTGCACGTCTTGCTTATACTTCCTATATTTCCCACTCCTTTCACAGCCTAACACAACGAATGTCTTTCTTCCAGGTTCACCAGTTGTTGTGTCAGATCTTATGATGACGACCACAAATCCAAGCTGAAATGCAATCTTCCGAACCCAATCAATCATATCGTCGCGTGATGGGAATATTTGATCAGTAGAAAATTTATCTGTGTAATCACCCTCACCGACTTCGTTTATAAAGGAAGAAAATTCCGACATAAAATCAGAATTCATTTGAGAATTCAAAAATGGATAGTTATCCATCTTATATAGTTAAATAGAACCTACATTGAAAATTAAAATTATAAAATTTAACAAATAACAAATAAAAAATAAAAAAAATAACTTTTAAATATAAAATCAAACTACAAAAACTAAATAAAACCTAATTAAACTACATAATTTCTCCAACTTTGCATATTCTAATTTTCTAAAAATAATTAAAATTTTTTTTACACATTTAAAGATTAAAATATAAATTATAAATTATATTAATTATGTCTTAAATTAAATAACTAGAAATATATTTACCTAAAAATATATCTACCTCTAAAATAGAAGTTATTTAAAATAGCTAAAATAGAAATTATTTAAAATACTTAATATAGAAATTATTTAAACTATATAACATTATTAGGTCACTTAAGGTTCTTTTATCCAGGTGCTCTAATTTTTCCTACAATACGTTGCTTTGTTCAGTTCTTCAGGTGCTCTAATTTTTTCTAGAAGTAACCTATACGTTCTTTTCTGCTCCAAAATTTTACAAGAAAGCAAACACCCCATCTCATTTAACGAATCACCATTATTTTCTTCTGCACCCTCATAATCCAAAATTTCCCAAGACAACAAACACCCCATCCCATACCATTATAACATGTTAGTGTTTTCTTTTACATCTTCTATAAACAAAGTGTTAAGAACCCTAAGTCCAGCTAAACACTAAACCTGCATTGAAGATTATAATGCTACAAACATCAACCATTCAAACTACTGTGAACTAACTAAACCTCCATTGAAGATTATAATGGGAGAAACATCATTCAAACTACAGGGAATAAACTAAAGCTGCATTGAAGATTATAATGCCACAAACTTCAACCATTTAAACTACTGAAACTAACTAAAGCTATGTTGAAGATTATAATACGAGAAACATAAGGCTTTGAAACTACTGGACACTAACTAAAGCAATAGAGGAACTCTCCTAATACACACTTCGTAACACTATGAACTCTCCTAATACACACTTTGTAACACTGTGAACTCCACTGCATCAACTCCTAATACATACATACAATATATATATATATATATATATATATATATATTAAAATCAACGTGAACAGAGACTCCTATGAACCGCAACGCGAATGGCGATTGGGGAGAAATGCATTACAAAATGCGGTTGGGACAAACCGCAGTTCGAAGAGCGGCAAAGGAAAAACGCATTTCGAAATGCGGTTAGGAGAAACCGCAATTCGATTTGCGGCGAATAGTAAACGTCGTTTGAACGACGGCAAGGTTAACCGCACCACGAAAGGCGGTTAACGACATTCATTTCTAACCTGAACTTCGTCTTCCTCTTCGCACCCCCTATGCGAGCTTCCTCTTCCTCCTCGCACCAGCTATCACCACCAACTATCACCAACACAAGCACACAGTGGTTCACCACCACAGAATCACTAACTCTCAACTCAATAAAACAGTGAATAAGAAAACAATTCTTGCTCCTGATGTAACCAGCAAAGGGGGTCATGCTATGGTTTATACCCTCAGCCAGAAAAGTTGTTGGAAGTTAGGAAAGTATAATGTTCATTAATTGCATTTTGACTTTTTATTAAATGAAGGACATAAAGGTAATTTTGGAGGTGCAGGAAGAAGGAGGTGAGGTGCAGGGAGAACTACTCATTGGAGGATCTTGGTGTCTAAGTCTCTCTTGGACTAAGGCAGTCCACCAATGCATTGCATACCCTTGAAAGCTTAGGGTTGCTAGAGAGACTTTTCTTTCTTCACTTACTTGGGGGCAAGCAAACAATTGTTCCACCTTCATTTCCCAATCAAGATAAGCCTCAACATTGTCCTTCCCATGGAAGTGAGGCAACACAACATTGACTTCTTTAGGGGGTGGAGGCATTTGAGTATCCCTCCTATGTCTTCTAGAAGAGGAATGTTGATGGTAATACTCTCCTACACTTAAGGGTATTCCTCCCATTTGTGAATGATCACTTTGACTTCCCCTAGACCTCTCCCTACTTTGATGATGCTATTCTCTTATCAACCTCAACTCAACTTGAATCATAGCATTTTGAAGCTCTCTATTGACTTTTTCTTGACTCATCTTTCTTTCAATTTCATTGAGTTGGTTGACTAAGGTTTGGAGGGTGAATTGCTCTTTTTGGTTTTCACTATCATTAATCCTAGGAGAATGCCTTCTAGACATTGTGATGGAATTAAATGTTTTCTTGAAATAAAGACTAAAGAGTTCACTTTGAAAACAATATTCCAGGTAAGGGAGGTGAACCACTAGGGTTGCTTAAGTACCAAGCCTTTGCCTTGCCAAATATGTTTCTAGCTACTTACTCAAATCTTTAGTTCAAAATCACTTTTAAATCCACAAAAGTCTTAAAGACAACAAACAAACAAAGCAATCAAAAGCCTAAACTCTAAAATTCGGACCCCTAAAGAGAGCTTCCTAGACGGAACAAAAAAATGAAAGCTAAACAAGAAGAAAGTAAAGATGAGGTCTCCTAGGTGAGGCTTAGACTTTGGATCTAAGACACACTCACCGTCTACCAAATTTTAAGTGGGAGAGACTTTTTAGTCAAGTTAGCAAATGAGGGAAGAACACTTATGAGCTCTTCCACCTCACTTGTTTGAAATGGCCAAATTAAAAAACAAAAAAAATGAAAAGAAAGAAACAAGATACAATATGAAACAACAAGGAAAATGGAGAAACAAGGAGGAAATTTAATGTGGCAGCTTTGGCTTCTCTCAAGAAAATTGATGCTGCAGATTATCTCTCACAAAGCTCACAGCTGCAAGGTGGAGTTGCTCTGCTGGGACCGTGATCAAACAAGAAATCTGTTGTCACGCTGCAATGATTTCACTAGCTGCAGCAGTACCATTTCTCCCTTCCCGTCAGCCTTTCCTTGTGGCTTGTGTAATCAATCTCCTCACTTCCTTTGATGCTTCCTTACATGTATGGAGTCTGAATTATAGCACACCTACACAGCAGGCCAGTTCAGAACTTACAATGCATAATGCTACTGCTCGTAATTTCAAAACAGAATGACACCAACACATAACCTTTTATCAAACAGGTTATGTGCAAGAGTTTCAAAAAAATTTAAAATCAAAGAATTAAGCAGGTGTTAATCATGAAAGCACTTCAAAAGGATCCTAGGAATAGTTCTAGATTAGATTGGACGGACAACAATGAATAACAGCAAGCAATTGGATCAGAATAGCAGTTTTCGAAAAATATCACAAACTGTTTGTGATAATGCCTCAAAGAACAGTCAAAATTATGCAGAATTGGTTAATTCAATCTCGGCAATAACACTTTATTGGATGCATTGGTTCTTTCAGCTTTTTAATTTGACTTTCTTATTGTTTGGATCTTCTTAAAGATATTTTACAGAACCAAGCTTTTACTACATCCACAAATTAACCGATCAACCAAATTCAATATGGCAAAAGACTGTATTATTGCACTGCTATGGTCACAACAGAAATTGACTCAAAACTTGGCAAGTCACATAGGCATTTTGCATATAACAACAATTGGTCAGCTTAGATAGCTTCAAACATGTTTGAATGATTAAAACAAACTTGTTTGAGCATAATTTCAGCTAAAATTCATGGCATAACAGAATTGGAGTATGACAGTTCTGATTTAAGTCATTTTAAGCAACTATGACAGCCAAATTTTGAAAACAAGTGTAATTCAACTCAAACACAACAAGAGTGAACTTAGGACAATCAAAGAAAATTGCTCAAAGTGGCAGGACATGATTTAGATGGTTGGACATGATCTAAAGTACTCAGCCAATTTGACACGCAGAAAGGAATTAACTAAGCCAAGTGCAGACCGGTTAACTGCAAGTATCAAAGTATTCTGACTTTGCACAATCATTTCATGCCTAAAACAATATTCATTATGGAATAGCTTTCATGTAAACACGAAACTTATGCAAAAACAAGTCACATAACAGCTGCAGGCAATGAAACAATACCACTGAATTTCAAAAACAGATGCACATAACAGCTGCAGGCAATGAAACAGTACCACTGAATTTCAAAAATAGATGCAGTGTGCTCTGTATGGATTTACTGGATTCTCAAAGATTGTCACCAATTCATGCACATCAGCTCATTATCTCAATTGTCATCGCTCATATATTGTGCAGAGAACATGTATCTCATAGAGTTTCTCAGTACAGACGCAGATCACAGTTTTTCAACCAGATTTTAAACAAAAATGGAATTGCACATGACATATGACATAACAGGATGGATGCTCAAATTAAAAATGACTCAACCAAAAATTTCAACCGATTAAAATGAAAAGACTCAATCAATTAAAAGAATAGCACGACTCAAAGACTCAAAGATCCTAAAAATGTCAAAACCAATGAAACAGTAACAGGAATAAACAGAGACAGTGAAGGAATGGTGATGATAGAATCTAAATTGCAGAATGATGAACTTATCTCACGGCTCCAGCATCCTTGCTCTGAATACCACTTGATGAGCCAAGCATGGAGGTGGATCTGCTGAACCGAGAGAGTGTTCACGAAGAAGATGAGTTGCTGGACGTAATGAACCTTCGGTCAGACTTCAAACAGAAGCTGCAGCTCGACAGTTCCAGTAGGAGCACAGACAACGGAAGCAATGACTATGGCAGCGGAAGGAGATGCAGTCTATGGATTTATGGGAACGGAGGCTATGCTTAAGAGGTGGCTACAACTCAGGCAGCCTTCCAAGCAAGGAAGGAAGTTGTAGAGAGAGATTTAAGCTATGAAAGACTTTCGGAAGGAGAGTTGGCAAAGGCAATTCTCAGCAAAAAATTTCATTCATCCAAAAGTGATTTTACATGTGCTGCAAGATGGATTTATAGGAAATCCAATAAGCTAGGTGTGGTGTGGATGAATACCGAGAGAAATGGATCTCCATCCACGTGTCAAGGCAAGGAAAGTGTGTTGACATCTAGAAGCTTTATTTACAATGTGAGAAAATAAAGAAACACGTGATCTGATGCTGAAGAGGAGAGAACTTGGTCGTAGGTGTGCTTAGCAAAGAATGGTGGTGCCGCTAGCAACTTTATCAATCATGTGGACAATTTTGCCCCTTCACTTGGTGTCTCCAAATTCCACTTGAAATGTATGAAGAGAACTTGCCTATTTGGATCCATGTCCTCAACCTCTTCTTGGAGTCTTCTAGCCATGCTTTTAGTAATAGGTCCATGGCCTAAGTCATCATCAGATGATTTGTAGGGGAGGCTACAGATGTCCTATAGGGGAGGCTACAGGTGGGCTGTATGAGTGGCTACAGTCGGTGAGGTAGGATACAAGTGTGAGATGGACTTTTTCCATTATGGTGTTATGCTAAGGTGATGCTCATGGTGTTGTTCATAACTAGAATAGTCATGATGGTGGTGTATCTATGGTGATGGTCATGGTACTTGAGATGCTCTAGGTGTTGCTATGTTGATAGCGGTTTTACTATAATGGTTATAGTAGGTAGTTATCATAGATGTTAATGGGTAGATAAACCAAGAGACTAAGAGTGAGATGTTAGACATGACATCAATGGTTAAAGATTGAGGATTGAGGATCGAGTAATTCATTATGTTTGAATTGTTTATGTTAGAATATTAGGAATCTTATTGTTATTACTTCCATGAACGGGGTGTTTGATTATGGTTGATATAATCTGAAGTATGTATCATGTTGGTATTTGATTATGGTTGATATATTCAGAAGGTATGTATCTTGTTGTGTGTTTGACTGTGGTTGATATAATCAGTATGTATGTATCTTGTTGTTATGATTGTTTTATCGTTAGCTTACCCCATACATGTTTGTGTTTGTATTTGTGAATGAAATTATCAACGATGATCGTATAATGCATTATAGGTGAGCAGATAATGTTACAGATGATCGTATAATGCATTTAAAGCTATTTTGTTTTACAAGTTAAGACAATATAATTGGAGCATTTCCTTCGTTATTTTATTACTCGAAATATGTAATTAGATAAGGTTTTATTTAAATACGTTTTTGTGCTATGATAAATTTTGAATTTTACTTATTTTTAGTAACACGTGACATGATAGAAATCGAAGTTTTACATTGGGTCGGATAGTACAATACTCACGTCCGACCCATTTAAAAATGGGTATTAAAATATCTATTAGTCGATATCCGTAAGTAATAAATATTCGATAATAGTAACTATTCGTTATGAATTTTATCCATAAATACCAACAAGCACCAATTATTTTATCATCCTTATTAAACGCACTGTTACCAAAACAGATATGTAAAGAAGATTTCAGACCTATAAATTTTAGGCTTAATGTCTCCGTAGGTCCCTATTTTGGTATAGAATTTCAAATAGGTCCCCTTTCTTTTCGGCATCTCAATTGAGTCCTTCTTTTTAAATGAGGCAATTAAGGGTCTGCCGTCAAATTAGACAAACGATCGTTTAATTGTTGGTTACGTGGCATGGACAGAATTTTTTCCCCAATCTCAATTACATCTCACCATTAAAAGGGGTCTGCAGTTAAAGTTTTTAATTATTCCCACTTTGCCCTTCCAAAAAGCTGATTACACACAACTCTCCATTCATAATTTTTAATACAAAATTCCTTTGTAATGTCACGTCTCATTAATGTCAACTCTGACCATGCCACGTAAACAAGACTTAAATGGTGGTTGGAGTAATTTAATGGCAGACCCTTAATTGGATCAATTTTACAAAAAAAAAAAGACCCAATTGAGACGCCAAAAAGAAAAAGAGCCTATTTGAAATTCCATACCAAAATAGGAATCTACGAAGACATTAAACATAAATTTTACTTCCCGTTCACGAATTCTCAAATAACATTTTCTCATTTCGGGACTGACCTTTCCATAAGGCACATGTATGCTTTTAGATTTCGCTTTTAGCAACACATTGAACAGTATAATATGGAATTCATTTTTGGGAAGTCTCATGGTCATTTCAATTACTTATGGCTTGAGTTTTTTGGAATGATATTTTTATCGAAAACCTTGCCTTCAATGTTTCACTCCCTATGTGTAAAGTTTGAGAAAATAAAACATTAGTGGTGCACACGTGGCAGCAGGGTATTGGGCAAAGTTTTAAAACAGAATTTTAATAAAACATTTCCTTTCAAGTTCAGCCTCTTCTCTGCCACGACAATTTTCCAAACAAACACAGTTTCTCCTTCTTCTATTCTTCTGTGCTCTACTTTCCATCCAAAATCCCTCAAAGTTTACCCATTCTTTTTGTCAAATAGAGAGCTCCTAGGCAATTTGGAGGCTGAGAGTAACCTTTTCACCGATTGATTTCTCCTTCTCTCAACAGGTAAGAAAAACACCTTTCCAGTCACCTTAGGGCTGTGAGCATGCAACCAAGCTTGCTGCATGTAGCCCATTTTGCTTCTTTTCCAATTTTAGTTTCAAACTTATTCTAAGAATCATCTTTTATCACCAAATGGTGATCTATAGGTGCTGGTAGGATTTCCTAAGCTGCGGGGCACTGTGGGTTATCTGAGAGCTTGACTGCTTGACGTAAGAGGTAAGGGAAGCTAGGAGTTTTCTGTTCTATTCTATGAATTAGAATTGTGCATGAGTTAGGCATTATTAAATTGTAGAAGGATGCATGTATAAATTGGGAAATAGATAATTTTGCTGTTGATTTAAGTTTGAGTAATCTTGTATGTAAACGATGTGATGTTTGTGTATCTGACCATGAAACTGTAGATTTGTGTTTATAAGTTTGAGTCTTAATGTGATATATTGTTGAGACCAAGTTGATCAATGTTGGTGAATCTACTTTAAGAATAACAGGATTAGTTAGCCATTTCTACTAGTTTTAAGGCATGTGGGAGGAAATGAGATAGTCGATTTGGGCATTTGGGGTTGGGAGTTGATCTAGTCAATTGGGATGGTTTATGTGACTTATTAGGAGTGTTAAATTGGTAAGAAACAGTTGCTAAGTAGTAGAATTAGAATTTGATCTCAAAGTTAGTGAAACTTAGAGTTTTTGGAGGAGAATTGATGCATAAACACTAAATTATGGGATTGAGAATGCTTAGAACCAGTTAGGCATGTTTAATTCATCACATAGATCAAGTTGGGAGTGTTAGAAACTCATCAAAGTGTCCCAGAAGCACTAAAACCAGAAAAAATCAGGTTGTTGTCAAAGTTCACGTAAATAATCGATTATCATATGTAATAATCGATTATTGTTGTCAGAAAATTAACCAGAACAGTTTTGGGTGGTTTTTGGGGTTTCGGGTATCGTTTTTGGACGTTCCTTAGGTCATTTTGGGGGGTTTTTGACCCTTCCGGAACTGTTGGTGATGGTTTCAAAGTGGTTTTCCTTGTCTAAGTATGAGATTAAGGAGTATGGGGTTGTTTGCCGTCTTTTGAAGTAAAATTAGTATTATACATATGTTTTTGTATGCAATATAAAAGTGGAAGGTATATGTATATGGTTTCATATGGATTTCAATGTGATAATATTATGGTATTTGTTGGTTCGTGTCTTGAGTTAAGTTTCAAAATGAAAAGTATGGTTATTGGATGTAATTCCATGATCCTCAAGGGAGGTTACATGGTGGTGCCCTGTAGTTCTTGTGATTGACTGTATGAATGGCCGGAGTTTCCGATGGGGTTTATCTTGACATTCTAATGATCATCCAAGCTCAAGTAGAGAGTGATGAGTCATGTGGTGAGAATAGCAGGAGGTCCTAGGATAAGCGCTTTCACTGTAGGTCTATACCGCTGTAAAGGGCTTACACTTGTGTGTGGTCGGGTGAAACCCCTCGGCAATGGCTTTGCAAAGCAGTAGGGCCACAACAAGTGCACAAACCCCTGGAACTCGACATTTCATACTAGTCCGGATGGTCAAATCACGTGTCGGTCATTGGTATCAACTAAATGCGTTCGGTCTTAGTCTGTATTATGTTATGGTCTTTGCATGCTCTGTGTGTGATTGTATAACATGATAGTAGTTCCATTTAATGTATAATCTGATAGAAGGTTTACTCGTTTGCTTGTGTGTATGCTTTTCAACCTAGCTTACCCTTGCATTGTGTGTGTTGTATGTGCTTGCCTTCCCCCTTGCGATGATCATCCAATCCTTTGGATATGAGCAGTGAGCTAATGACGTGTTCTTGGAGCAAGCACTGGAGAATGAAGAAGGTGCATCGCCTAGTGCTTAGGACTTCTGCTAGATCCTGTTTAGATAGCTACTTTATTTTGAAAGACTACTAGCTTTTCTTTTGATATGCTCTGTATTTTGAAAATACTCTTTAGGCACCCTTAAATCTTTAGTTGTCATGTATTTTGGAGGACTCTCAAGTTTGTATTTAAGTTTTATTAAAATTATAGCCTTAAATTGAGAATGACTGTATATCTTAATACTCTTATCTTATATTCTAACTGCTTTCTTGTATCATATATGCAGAATCCTATTATTGCTACATGTTAGTGAAATTTTTGGAATGTCACACTATGAACTTCCAATAAAGCTTTCCAGAAAAACCCATGAGAATTCATAGTGAATCACTCATCACTATACATACAAAGGTGATAACTTTCACATAAAATAAACAAGAGTAAAAACTGAATTTTAAAGAATCATTGGGTGCGTGTAAAAATTGATGGGGTGCAGGAAGCAACTATCACATATAGAGCTTGATTACATTGTTGTCTAATATGAAATTTTTTCCTTCAGTGTTTCTTCCTACACCCTCATATTTTCTTCCTGCACGCAAATAGTACAAAATATATGGCCTAACTACCGTTGATTTAAAAATTATTAAAAACCTTAATATGAATGTGAACTAACTCCCACGTTTCTTACACAAGTCGCGATACTATCATATTTTTGGAGCAGGGTTTGTTTTGGAATTTTAAAAATATGAGATGCAGGAAGAAAATATGCGGGTGCAGAAAGAATTTTAATACTGCCTATTCCATGGAATGTGACTGATCTCAATTTTTAATTTTATTAATTAAATTTTAAAGTCTATTATATCGGTTAAATTGTAAAGTATCACAGTTCGAGCATTTAGATTTTTTTTCTTTACTGAAAATATGTCTATTATTGTGGTATTTGATAGATACAATTGATGTAATGAAATTGAAGAGACCGAATTTAACCCATGGAAACTAAATATACTATTACTGAACAAGGCACTTTCTTCCTGCACCTTGTAACTTTTGTCTTTATAATTTTTTTTCCCATTTTTTTATTTTAGATTTTGAAAGTAATATTTATTTTTAAATTATACAATATGAAAACTAAAAAAAAATAGATTATATAATTCAAAAACTATTTTCTTAAAAAAATACTTTCAAATTCTACCATCTAAAACTAAAACAAAAAGTATTTTTAAATTATGTAATCCAAAAGTCAAATAATTTTATAATGTAATACAAAAATAATTTTAAAAAATAATAACTTTAAAATAAATCTAATAGTTACTTTTATTTCAGATTATATAATTTGAAAGTTATTTTTAATTTTTAAATTACATAATTCAAAATTTATATTATTTAAAAAATTATTTTTTATTTCTTGATTACACAGTCAACATATTTGAAATTTTAAATTTTTTAAAAATAAAAAAATAACTTTTAAATTATGCAAAGAAATTGTCATCGAACAGTTATGGTACATGAAGACAAAATGGCAATTAAGTAATTTTCTGACCTGAACTATTATTGCTATATGATAAAAATTTAATAAAGACAGCAAAAGGAAAAGAATGAGCAAGAGCATGCTGGAAGAAACGAGAAGATTTCGAAAATGGTGGAACATACACAAAAACTGAAGAAACTGCATGAACCTTCAAGATTTTCACTCTTTCTCTTAATAAAAAGGTACCACATCCCAAATTTCTTCCACTCAAAAAAACCCAATTGAAGATCACCAACTACTTTCTCTCTCATTTGATTTTATCTCCCGAAAGTTTTCATCTTTTGCTTTCTAAATTGTGTGTAGAATACAGAAATAACCATGTCTCTCATTCATCGACTTCTTGGTGATGAAACCTACGACCCTTTCCTTTCTATGATCAACAGATGTCCTGTTCTAAGCACTCCAACAGATTGGAAAGAGACCAAGGATGCTCACATGTTCATATCTGACCTTCCAGGGATGAAGAAAGAAGATGTGAAGGTGGAGGTTGATGAAGGAAGGGTGCTTCACATCAGTGGTGAGAGAAAAAAACATGTTGATGATGATGTTGATGACAAGAACAACAAGTGGCATCACGTTGAACGTTTCCATGGCAAGTTTCAAAGGAGGTTCAAGCTTCCAGAGAATGCTAAGGTCGATCAAGTTAGGGCTAGCATGGAGAATGGTGTTCTTGTTGTCACTGTCCCTAAGCAGGAGGTCAAGAAACCACAAACCAAGCTGATTCAAATTGAAGGAAACTAAGAATTTCGGAACCTTCCATGGAAAATCCAACACTAGACTATGTTGTTGTTGTGTGTGAAAGATGTGTGAATTAGAAAATAAAAAGGTTGCTATGTAGCCTATATGTTTGTGACATTGTTCATTGTTGTGTTTTGTACTGTGTTTGATATAACTGTGTAGAGTATTACATATACATATATGGTTTACTTCCAAAGTTATTGAGTTATGATTCTCTTTTCGGTAGGATTGAGATCCTTAACCGAAAGTAAAAGTCGATCGTTATATAATTACATTAAAAAATGTTTGTAAAAGACATTCTCACTTTGCATAATAATATTATAATAAAGATTAATAAAGATTAGTTAGTAGAATTTAAATTATATGTCTTTTCTAACAGACAAATTGATTGTTTAGATTAATTTTCAGATTAATCCATTATTTTTTCACTGGATGATTAATTGTCTGATCCTTTAATTGATTGATCAAGTGAATTTTTTAATATTTACTTTCCTTATTATAAAATGATGTAGATTGGTTTACTTTCCAAGTTCTTGAAGTAGATATTCTAATTTCAATTCTGTATGATAATTGAAACAAATATTTTATGCACAACTAAACAGTTAATATAAAATGGAAAAGAAATAATCTTCTTTTAAATGAAATATCCTAAACTTTAATTTTATCTTAATTCATGTTTAAATTTTATTTTATTTATAAATGGATATATTGAATTTTAGTACTTTTAATTACTCTACTTGAAGTTTAATTATTATTTTTAAATAGACACCTAACGTTTTAGCATTATCCTCTTTAGTTTTTAATACTTTTCAATTTATTATACCATATTCGAGTTAAATCATTTACAATAAATGTCATATAACTTGCTAATTTTTGTATTCTTTTTAATATAATTAATTTTTAAAATATGTTAAAATTTGATAAAAAATAAGATTAAAAAGATATTAAAGATCTCTTTGATTTCTTAATTTTGAATTTTATAATGTTTAAAGTTTTTAAATTGATAAGCTTATTAAATTGTTGGACTACCTCTAGTGTTTATATTTCCCAAAAAGAACTATACGAGTGATAGCATCGACCTAATCGACACTTTTGATGATTATTTTTTAAAATTTGCATTATTCAAAAGATATTGTGAGAAAGACGAAGAGAAAGAAAGAAAAAGAGGTTAACGGTGATGATGATTTGGAGATAGATGATGATAATGTAAATGGTTACAATAATCAGTTTTATATAACGGACCATTATATAAAATTAATCAAATTTTTATTCGTTCCAACCAACATAACGAATTTACAATATTTTGTAGTGTCGGCTTGGCCCATGAGATATTTAATATTATTTTTTTATTAATTTGTTATGCGTCCATTTAGAATGGGCTTAACCCATTTATAATTAATGTTTTTATTTATTTATTTATTTATTTTCCCTATTTAGTGTTCACCTAACACATGCTAGCTTTTTATTTTTAATTCAAAAATTATATAACTGAATTTTTTAACTTTTAAAAATCATTAAATTTTAGCGTCGACCAGACTCGTTATTTTTTTATTCAAAAATTAACTTTTTAGCATCAGCCTACCCTCTAACTAAATTTTTTTATTTTTTAAAATTTCAACTTTCATATATCAATATTGGGCTCAGCAAAACCAGTTACCCTTATCATAATACCTTCCTCTCGGCTTCCTAGAAGATATTAAAAATAGAGAAGAAATTGGAAGAAGACTTCTTCTGCCTATTGCCTGCCATGATTGTGCTGTTGTTTTCGCTAACAATGATTATTGCAATAAACTAGTCTAATTTTAAAATTAAAGAAAATATCGAAATTTAAACTTTCATATACCTTATTAGAGGGATTTGATCAATATTTATGAAAATTTGTGATGTATTTAGATTTATAAATTTTAACGTTTGATTGTAAAGTAAAGATGATGATCTAGAATTTATAGTTAAAATTGAAATTCAATAGGATTATATTTCACTATTATATTTTTTTTTCTTGGTTATTGTTTCATTGGATTAACAAGGTTCATTCATAGTTATTGGAAATACATTCATGTAATCTTAAAAACATATATGCAACTTAAGACTTAAAGATATTCCAATTCAGTGTGATTTCTCCACTCTTGATGAATAAATTTTGTACAAGATGACTGTTCGAGAAATGGAACGGTCAAACTAAAAACAAAGCTAATATTAAGAATAATTATATTAATCCTAAGTTAGAATATAACCATTTATAATTAGGTCGACGTTAATCAAAAGTTTATCTCGAAGTCTATAAATACAAGTTTGTTGTATTTAGGTAGTTGATTACATTGATTGCACATTTATTGCTAAAATTGTCGGGCAGTTACTAACTTTAGCATCGAAGTGCCTTTTGCAAATAACACTTTAGTTTGACTGAATGACAACTAGCATTAGGTGAAGGAAGAACTTTGACCCAAGCTTGGACTTTAAAGACCGTTTTGAGAAGTAAACTTAACCTCGACCCCTTAAACTGAAACAAACTCTTTGCATTGTTAGTTAAGACTCTTTAACTAGCTAGCTTATATAGATACATGTATATCCCCTAACAAATCTTAGATGATTCAATTGGATCTATAAGATGAATTAGATTTTGCCTAACTCAAATTATATATGTGACAAATGATTGATTAATTTATCACACGTGAAAAACAAATTAAATTAGTAACATATGAAAGAAAACTTGAACAAAATAGTTTAAAATAGTACCAATACATAAGTTTAGAGAGCTACATCTAATCTCAATACTAGGAAGTTCGACAACTCATGATGATCCTAACATTCAATCCTAAGAGTTGTTGATCATTCTTTATATCTTCTTTAAATCCTAGGAAAATATTACAAGTAAAGAGAAAGAGTCTAAAAAGAGACTAGGAATTTGGATGAAATTCTAGATTGTAAAACAGAGGGGTCTGCTCCTTAATTTATAGAAAATTGGAGGTTGGTTGCAGCTCCAAACATAATGGTCAACCTTATGAGCTTTCCTTTCATAGAGGATTTTCTTAAAGCCCAAACTCTGTTATTGTTGTTCAATCATGAGCTTTCTTCAATGGTGGGTTTCCTCCATGGTTAAGCTCTATAACTTGGTGCTTGAGGTTGCTTCATGGTGAAGTTTTCTTCGTGTGGTTAAGTCTTTTTCAGATTGTCCATCAACAATAGGCCTTCGGTTATTATTTGGGCAGCCTCCATTGCCTTTTGAGCACATTGAGCATGTGCAGCATTGGCCTCCTTCAGGGCAACATTGGTCTCCTCCAGTTGTTTCTCCAAACGCTCCACTTCGACATTCAAATTTTCCCTATTGGAAGCATAAACCAGATTAAAGGCAGCTACTGATCCTCAGAGCAAGAATTCGAGGCAGTTCTCGGCCATTTTCTGCTCGCTAGTACCGACCATCACCTTTTGCTCAGCAGCATCAAAATTGAAGTCAATCTTATGACTAAGAGTGAATCTAGGATCCTACGTGCCGCCCGACAAAGGGCGATTAGCATTCGGATCCAGGGACCCTTCTACACTACTCTTTCCTTTCTGGGAGCTCCTCGGATCCTCTACAACTCGATCCGCCTTCCTTTTCCTGGTCAAGTTTTGTTCAGGGGAAGGCGGCCGATCATCAACGACTACAATCAGGTTCTTCTTGGTGGATGTCTCTGGACGAACGGTTACACTTGATGGACCTCCTGGCTTATTTTTCGTGTTGGCAATGTTAACCAATCTCGGCCAGCTTTTTTCCCCATAATTTCTACAAAAACCACCAACAACCACAAGTCAGTAACCAAAAAACAAAACTTAAAGCGGTTAGTCAAAGGACATACTAAACACCCTTGAATTCATGTCATCGTACTCGAGGCAGTTAATTATTTTCCGTGAGGAAAATGGGCGGGACAACTCGACCAATACAACCAGATCCCTCTGCTCAGTGTCGATCATTTCTTCCTGAGGCCATGAGGTCACCGTCCGGGGATTTCCAATCCAGTATAAAGGAAATTTAGGGCTGCCATCTTCACGCAAGAAGAACGGACGACCCAACTCGATCATAGAAACTTTAAAAAACTGATTTTTGAAATCTTTATACGACTAAGCAAATAATTGCAGAATAGCATTCCTAGGCTCAGAACTCAAAGACACCCAACCCCTCTTGGCGTTAGGGCGCGTCCTAAAAAAGTAAAGGAACAATCTGACCATCGACTGAATACTCAAGGTCTGACACAGGACAGCGAACGCCTGAATGTAACCCCAACTATTCGGGTGCAGTTGAGAGGGAGTTACATTCAAGGCCCGCAAAACATCCATCTGAAACCCTGTGAAAGGTAACCTAATGTACATATCAAAAAACAAGCATGAATAAAAATAAAAAAAAATCCCCACCGGCAATATCTTTGCCATGGAAAACTCTTTCATCCCCTCTACACGCAATCAGCTTAATAGCAGAGTTATAACGTAAGGCTCTAAGAACACAACTATTATTCGCCCAATCTAACAGAACATGTTTACTAACAAAAAGACTCAAATAATCACCTACGTCGCTGGAGGCCCACCCATAACCTGAGTATAACGAAGAACAGGGGTTTTCGGGGTCTTCAACGGTGACACCACTGCAAACAAAAACTTTTCTCCCGTTAAGCACCAATGAAATCGCGCTGACAACTTCAGTCTGAGCGCCCCCAAATACATCAGTCGAGCCCTCACGCCCTCTTTCCTCACTCTGTGACGACGAACAATCTAAATGCGAAGAGGAAGCCATGGTTTCCTAGAAAATAGCGAAGCTTGGACGCAACCTGCGGCTAGAAGAAGAGGAAGTTCAGAGGTTCTCGAGGAAACACAAAAGCAGAAATGACGGTTGAGTTCGTCTGCGAAAACCTATATCATTAATGAAAGAAAACTGAAGCAACTGTCACGCGATCTACACCGTTGGATAAAAATGATCTAACGACTCCATTTTGATGACTCTGCCACTACTCCAAAGGCGGGAAAACATCAATCATAACTAAAACGCAAAACGACATCACACAACACCATGTGAACACCACTTTTAAGTCCTACAGTTAACCTACCCAATCCGAATGATTAACTCAGACTTGAGGGAATGATGTACGGTATCATATTTCTACGAACGGTTATCTAATAAGACCGATCGGTTCGGTCCAGGTCAACACAAAAGGAAAAGAGGCGAAACAAAGCAAGGAACGATTGGGCCAGTATTTAATCAGAATGGGCCAATATTTAATCAAATCAAGAAGTCCAAACATACAATTAAAGATACAAACGGATATAACGCCAAAAATATCGGATTGTTTATACAAGTAAGTTCGTTTTGATTCATTTGGTTGGTTTTATACTAATTATGTTTATATTTTATGAAACACATTATAAATAGAGGAGAAAGTCCATAAGTCAGGTACGCTCTAATCACACTTCCAAATTTACACAGAAACTTTATCCTCTCTCTCATACTGAGAATCATCCATTTAGAAGAACCAATGTTCTTCTATTACTCGCCTAACTTGGACATCAGAGTGTCATTGCAAGTACCTCCCCCCTCCGGCCAGAGATTGAAGATCACCGAGCAGTCAAGTATGAAGGAGAGCGAGCGGTCCAGATCCAGGAAAAACGAGCAACCCGGTCAGTTCAAGTGTCAGAAAGGAAAAAAGTCACGTCATTCAGGTCAGTCTCTCAGTCCCTAAAATTTACACCGAGACATCTATATATATATATATATATATATAGACCATTTCATTAACAAAATGTGACATTTATTCTATTTACGTAATACTAGGTGTACGTAGTGCGTTCTCATTAGCTATTCTGTCTTAAAAATATATGTTCCATTCCATTACTTATTTTACTATCTATTATCAATCAACTATTTACTAGCTAATACTTTTCATTTTTACCCTTTTATTTAAAAAAAATTCTTTAAAATTAAGACAAATTAAAAACTTAATTGTAAAGTATAATATGTCACGTCTCATTTAATTTTTCATAAGTGACGTCCGCGTGTCACTCTCTCGCAGCGTCCGGTGAGGTATAGTGGGAGACAAGCTCTGCGCTGTATTAAATTCCCCAACCTCGGGAAGCGTTCGGCGGCAAAAAGAAGAGGAAGATCTTCGATCAGTGGAATCCAGGTGGCGCGCTAGGAGTAGACGGACGCTTTAGTGGAAACCACGTGGCGGCCTGAGAGCAAACCGACCGTTCGGTTTTGAAGGAGTATTTAAGGTAAGCAGAAATATCCTGACACCACTTTTCTGTATGCAATCTTCTTCTTCCTCAAACTCAGTTTTATGAAATTCCAAACTCTCCTCCTTATTTCTAAAAGCTTAAAACTTCTCTCTAGAATTATTAACCTAAACACTGTTCCGATCATCATCCACCTTTCAGAATTCTTACTCCTGCTGTCAAGGCCTTTCATTTGCACCGATCAGTTTTCCAATCAGAGCTCTTTGGACGTTCGGTCAATCTCGTAGTTGAATCTTAGAAGTCTAGCTGGATTTTAGAGGTAAGGGAAGCTTATAAAATTTAATTTGGATTTTCTGTATGTTTTGTATGTGTGGTTGATTAATGCATGTTTGATATATGAAGTATATGGTTTGAATTTTATGATTTGAATATGTTGAGTATGAGTATATGATGATTATAAACTTAGAGAAAATGTGAATCTGAGACCGAAGGTCATTAGGACCGTTCGGTTTTCCCCTAAAACGACCATTTTATACTATTGTATCAAAACTTTAAGGACTTGCTTATTCAGTCGTAACATTACATCTATTACAGAACGCTCGGTCTTATACTGAGTGTTCGCTTTTAAACGTATACGGTCATAGATCGACTAATTATCTTCATATTGAATATGTTTATGATAGTAGCGGCCGTTCTCTTTGAACGTTCATTTTTATACTGATAATGTTTCTTTAAAAGTACTTAGTCATAAACTGAGGACTTGGTTTCATATTAATAACTTTTATTGTTTATAACGTCCGGTCTTATACTGACGTTCGATTTGGGGTTGCTTAGTCATTCACTAAGTATTTAGTCTCATATGAATTCTATAGAACGGTCAGTCATACACTGAGCGTTCGGTTTATATCAATGAGGTTTATTAGAAGTGTTAAGTATTACATTAGTACACAAATCTTAAGAACATTCGGTCATCAACTGTACGTTCGGTCATTCAAGTGTTCGGTATCAGACTGACACTCGGCTTATGAATTATTCGGTTTCACTGTTAACATTACTCTTCCTGAGGACGTCCGGTTATGTAAAGTACTTGGTCATAGATCTAGTACTCGGTTTTATGAGACGTTTAATCCGCATCTAGTCGGTATTTGAGTATGAGTATTCTTCTTAAAAGTCTTAACAAATTGTGAATAATAACGAATTACAAATATGGTGAAGTAAGAGAATTCCACGGGCGGAATGTCTCATGAACGAGGAATTGATTGGTAAAGTATGAATGTGGGAATGACTCCGGCGTTGTCCTTGATCCTGATATTCCGTGAGGACGCTTTCTCAAGTAGAGAGAGGTCGCTCATGTGTGGGAATGGCAGGAAGTCCGCGGTTATAAGAGTAAATAACTGTTTGAGGGCTAACCTCAGGCGGCAGCTGGAGAAACAGTTACTACACCGCCCGGGTGCTAGGGACGACCGAGCTACATGTTCATACCGTCCGGACAGTGTCTTATGGTCGGTCTTGAGTTTATGAATAACATGTTGAATGATTGAATTGGTTGCATTATATGTTTACTTGCATGATGATTTGATAAATTAAATTTACATAAGCTTACCCTTATTTGTTTTGCCTTGTGTATATTGTCGTTCGGTATCCGACCGTTCGGCTTTTCTCTTCATGGCTGTGATCATCCTTTTGGATGTGAGCAGAGTATACTTTGGAAGCGGCGTTGGAGGAAACTCTGGAGGACGCTTTGCCGGTCGACGAACCTGTGGAAGCCGTACCAGAGAATTGTGCAGGACCGTCCGGTCCTTAGTTTTAGGCTTTCCTTTTTATCCTTGTAAATTTGTAAATGTATGACAATCGAACCTCTTTAATGTTGGCCTTTCGGCCGTTGTTTTATATTCGAGACCGATCGGTCTACCTTTGTAAAGGTTGTATATGTATTTGATCGTTCGTTTTAAATTATTATTACTATCGTTCGGCCTTCTTTATTCATCATTGTTCTCCATTATTATTTCTGTTAACTCCTAAAATAAATTATGGCTTTGGTTATATTTATTGGGATGTTACATTAATGGTATCAGAGCAGTTTCTTTCTTAGAATGCCTGTAGGTTATGAGTATATCATGCTTATTGCTACGTACTCTAATGTTCGGTCAGAATTCTCTGATTTCTTGTGGACTAACGGATTCCTCTTTCTGATTTAAAACAGAAGATGGCTCCTAGACCACCTCCTCAACCGGTCGCTAGAGATCCGTCCGGCGAAAACAATGTGCTGGAGTCAGTTTTGGCCGCACTTCAGCAGCAAAATGCAAATCTCATTCAACAAAACGCCAACCTCGCTCAGCAGAACGCCCTGGCTCTGCGGAATTCAGAGGCCGCCAGAGTTGCAGCAGAATTAACTCAAAGACAGATAATGGATATACTGTCAAGCGGTATACCCTCGGCCAGACCGTCCGGTTCCTCTTCGAACAACCAAACCGAATGGAGTCTGGAGAGTTTTCTTCAGCACCGTCCGGCCAAATTTACTGGGAAGTGTAGCGCTGATGAGGCCAATCATTGGCTTCGTGACATGGAGCAAATTTATGACGCCAAGAGATGCGGGGACGAAAACCGTCTGGCCTTTACCGAGTACTTGCTGACTGGAGAGGCCGGTCATTAGTGTAGTACGAAGATGTTGCTGGAGGACGAGCATATTCCTATCACTTGGGAAATGTTCAAGCAGAGATTCTATGAGGAGTACTTCCCAAAGAGCGTCCGGTTCGCTAAAGAGGTGGAATTCCTCCAACTCGTCCAAGGGGGGATGACGGTGTCGGAGTACGCCAACCGGTTTAAACAGCTGATGAGATTCTATACTATGCGGATGAGTGAAGAATGGCAGTGCCGGAAGTTCGAAAATGGGCTTCGGGAAGATTTAAAGCCGGTCATTGCCAGCCACTGTATTCAAAAGTTCCCTGCCCTAGTGGAGAGGGCAAAAGTGTTGGAGAAAAATTTGATGGATGCTGAGAAATGTAAGAAGCAGCAACAGTCGAGTTCTAGGGGGCCTATTGTTGCAAGGAACTCCTCGGGTCCCCGGACGACCCCATACTCCCGACCCCAATCATCGAGTTCTTCTACATTGGTCGTCCGGCCTGTTAACTACGCCAGACCGCCCGGTCAACCTGGAAGCGTGAGTTGCTTCTCTTGTGGAGGTCCTCATTACATGCGGGATTGTCCCAGGCAAGGGAATACCAAGTTTTGTGCCCGGTGTAGAAGAAATGGGCACTTGGAGAAGGACTGTAATATGGGTGGTCGAACGTTTTCCAGGCCACCGAACGCTGGGAGGTTCCAACCGAGCGGTGGCCGAGCTCAAGCAGCAGGACGAGTGTATGCGATAACGGGGGCTGAAGCGTCCGGATCAGGTAACCTCATCATCAGCACTTGCTTATTGTATGGAATGTCTTGCTGTGTGCTATTTGATTCGGGGGCAACATACTCCTTCATCTCGAAGGCATGTGTTGATAAGCTGGGAATAACCGAGAGTGAAATGCAGCTTGACTTGGTGGTGTCAACACCGGCAGCTGGTGAGGTTAGGACGTCCACTGTATGTGTGAAGTGTCCTATTGAGGTAGAGGGGTACAAATTCAAGGTAAATCTTATATGTTTACCTCTTCAAGATCTAGAAGTCATTTTAGGAATGGATTGGTTGACCACCAATCGCATTCTTATTGATTGTGGGAAGAAGAAGTTGATTTTCCCGAGTGAAGAAGAGAAGCTCACAGTAACGCTCGGCCAGATTCGAGAAGATTTGATTGAAGGCGCTATGAGTTTCATCATCTTTACGTATATGGACGTAAGCGGATCAGACCGTCCGAATCTGAACCGTCCGGTCGTTGAAGAATTTATGGACGTTTTTCCGGACGAAGTTCCAGGTCTACCTCCACACCGTGAGGTCGAGTTCTCCATCGACTTGATCTCAGGAGCCGGTCCGGTATCCATTGCGCCGTACAGAATGGCTCCGGCAGAATTGGCCGAGTTGAAAAAGCAGATTGAAGATTTATTGGAGAAGAAATTCATTCGGCCAAGTGCGTCACCTTGGGGAGCGCCTGTTCTGTTGGTTAAGAAGAAAGACGACAGCTCTCGGCTTTGCATAGACTATCGGCAGTTGAACAAATTGACTATCAAGAACAAATATCCACTGCCGAGAATAGACGACCTCCTGGATCAGCTTCATGGAGCCTCGGTTTTCTCCAAGATAGATTTGAGATCCGGCTATCATCAAATCCTGGTCAAGGAAGATGACGTCCAGAAGGCTGCCTTTCGGTCTCGATACGGTCATTACGAGTATGTAGTAATGTCGTTCGGTGTTACTAACGCTCCTGCGATCTTTATGGACTATATGAACCGTATTTTCCGGCCGTTCTTAGACAAATTCGTGGTGGTATTTATTGATGATATCCTCATATACTCCAAGAACCGAGCGGAACATGAAGATCATTTGAGAATGGTTCTTGGTGTGCTAAGGGAGAAGCAGCTATATGCTAAGTTGTCCGAGTGTGAGTTTTGGATGGATCAAGTACAGTTTCTTGGACATGAAATTTCGGCTGGCGAAATTGCTGTGGATCCGGCCAAAGTACGAGCGGTTCTAGAATGGGAAACACCTCGTTCGGTTTCGGACGTTAGGAGTTTCGTTGGGTTAGCCGGTTACTACAGAAGGTTTATTGAAGGATTCTCTAAGATAGTAGCGCCCTTAACTCAGTTGACCAAAAAAGATCAACCGTTCGTCTGGACCGACCGGTGTGAGTCCAGCTTTCAGGAATTAAAGCAGAGATTGACGAACGCTCCAGTTTTAGTAATTCCGGACGTCAACCAACCGTTCGTCGTGTTTTGTGATGCTTCATATCACGGTTTGGGTTGCGTATTGATGCAAGAAGAGAAGGTCGTTGCTTATGCCTCTCGGCAATTGAAGGTTCATGAGAGGAATTACCCAACTCATGATTTGGAATTGGCGGCCGTAGTGTTTGCTCTAAAGATTTGGAGGCACTACCTATATGGCGCTCGGTTTCAGGTGTTCAGCGACCACAAGAGCCTCAAATATCTATTCGACCAGAAAGAGCTGAATATGAGGCAAAGAAGATGGATGGAGTTCTTGAAGGACTATGAATTTGATCTATAATACCATCCGGGAAAAGCAAACGCGGTAGCGGACGCTTTGAGCAGAAAAACCATCCATATGGCAGCAATGATGGTCCAAGAGATGAAACTGGTCGAAAGCTTCAGAGATCTAAGGCTGCAGTGTGAACTAGAACCGACCGGTATTCGGTGTTGTTATATGCGGCTGTCAAGCAATATAATCGATCGGATCAGAGAAAGGCAGGCGTTTGACGAAGAATTACAGAAGATTAGTAAACCGCACGGTGTGCCACCCCACCAGGACTTCAGTGATGGAACGGATGGCTTATTAAGATATAATGGAAGAACTTGTGTTCCAAATGATGACGAGTTGAAAAGAATAATTCTAGAAGAAGCTCATCAAAGTCGTCTGAGTATCCACCCGGGTATAACTAAAATGTACAAGGATCTTCGAATGAGTTTCTGGTGGCCAGGAATGAAACAAGATGTCGCTCGGTTTGTGGAGTCCTGTCTAACCTGTCAAAGGGCTAAGATAGAATATCAGAAACCGAGCGGTCTTTTACAGCCGCTAGAAATACCCGAGTGGAAGTGGGACAGCATCGCTATGGACTTCGTGACTCATCTGCCCCGAACGGTCAGACACCATGATGCGATTTGGGTAATAGTTGATAGGCTGACCAAGAGTGCACACTTCCTTCCTATCAACTTAAAGATGCCTATGTCCAAACTGGCTCAGCTATATTTTAAGGAAATCGTCCGGCTACACGGAGTGCCGTCCGGAATAGTGTCAGACCGAGACCCAAGGTTCACATCTCGGTTTTGGCAAGCGCTTCAACAAGAAATGGGAAGCAAACTCCAGATGAGTTCTGCCTATCATCCACAAACGGACGGTGAATCTGAGAGGACCATCCAAACTCTTGAAGACTTATTGAGAACCAGTGTTCTGGACCACTTAGGAGTTTGGGATGAAGTTTTGCCGTTAGCTGAGTTCACCTACAACAATAGCTTTCATTCAAGTATTGGGATGGCACCGTATGAAGCTCTTTATGGGAGAAAATGCCGAACGCCCCTTTGCTGGTTTCAAGAAGGGGAAGCAGTATTAACTGGACCGGAGATCGTTCAGCAGACGACGGAAAAGGTGAAGTTGATTCAGGAACGGCTTAAGGCGTCTCAAAGCCGACAAAAGTCTTATGCCGACCGAAGAAGGAAGCCGTTGGAATTCGCCGCAGGAGATCACGTGTTTCTCAAACTGAACCGTACGACCGGTGTTGGACGAGTCGTTCGACCAAAGAAGCTGTCTCCACGATTCATTGGTCCGTACCAAATTCTGAGGCGTATTGGACCGGTCGCTTACGAGCTAGCTCTACCTCCTCCTTTGTCCAACCTTCACCCCGTATTCCACATCTCACAACTCAGAAAATATATTGCTGATCCTTCACATGTACTTGAAGCCGACCACATTCAACTTAAGGAAGATTGTTCCGTGGAAGTCCAACCGGTGAGAATTGAGAAGAACGCAACCAAGCGACCGTTCGGTAAACGCACTACTCTTGTTAAGGTTATCTGGGATGACCGAACGGGCGATGTCACTTGGGAGCGGGAGGAAGTCATGAAGGAAGCTTATCCGCATCTGTTTGAAGGTACGTCTTAATTTTCGAGGACGAAAATTTTTATTTGTTGGAGGGATTGTCACGTCTCATTTAATTTTTCATAAATGACGTCTGCGTGTCACTCTCTCGCAGCGTCCGGTGAGGTATAGTGGGAGACAAGCTCTGCGCTGTATTAAATTCCCCAACCTCGGGAAACATTCGACGGCAAAAAGAAGAGGAAGATCTTCGATCAGTGGAATCCAGGTGGCGCGCTAGGAGTAGACGGACGTTTTAGTGGAAACCACGTGGCGGCCTGAGAGCAAACCGACCGTTCGGTTTTGAAGGAGTATTTAAGGTAAGCAGAAATACCCTGACACCACTTTTCTGTATGCAATCTTCTTCTTCTTCCTCAAACTCAATTTTCTGAAATTCCAAACTCTCCTCCTTCTTTCTAAAAGCTTAAAACTTCTCTCTAGAATTATTAACCTAAACATTGTTCCGATCATCATCCACCTTTCAGAATTCTTACTCCTGCTGTCAAGGCCTTTCATTTGCACCGATCAGTTTTCCAGTCAAAGCTCTTTGGACGTTCGGTCAATCTCGTAGTTGAATCTTAGAAGTCTAGCTGGATTTTAGAGGTAAGGGAAGCTTATAAAATTTAATTTGGATTTTCTGTATGTTTTGTATGTGTGGTTGATTAATGCATGTTTGATATATGAAGTATATGGTTTGAATTTTATGATTTGAATATGTTGAGTATGAGTATATGATGATTATAAACTTAGAGAAAATGTGAATCTGAGACCGAAGGTCATTAGGACCGTTCGGTTTTCCCCTAAAACGACCATTTTATACTATTGTATCAAAACTTTAAGGACTTGCTTATTCAGTCGTAACATTACATCTATTACAGAACGCTCGGTCTTATACTGAGTGTTCGCTTTTAAACGTATACGGTCATAGATCGACTAATTATCTTCATATTGAATATGTTTATGATAGTAGCGGCCGTTCTCTTTGAACGTTCATTTTTATACTGATAATGTTTCTTTAAAAGTACTTAGTCATAAACTGAGGACTTGGTTTCATATTAATAACTTTTATTGTTTATAACGTCCGGTCTTATACTGACGTTCGATTTGGGGTTGCTTAGTCATTCACTAAGTATTTAGTCTCATATGAATTCTATAGAACGGTCAGTCATACACTGAGCGTTCGGTTTATATCAATGAGGTTTATTAGAAGTGTTAAGTATTACATCAGTACACAAATCTTAAGAACATTCGGTCATCAACTGTACGTTCGGTCATTCAAGTGTTCGGTATCAGACTGACACTCGGCTTATGAATTATTCGGTTTCACTGTTAACATTACTCTTCCTGAGGACGTCCGGTTATGTAAAGTACTTGGTCATAGATCTAGTACTCGGTTTTATGAGACGTTTAATCCGCATCTAGTCGGTATTTGAGTATGAGTATTCTTCTTAAAAGTCTTAACAAATTGTGAATAATAACGAATTACAAATATGGTGAAGTAAGAGAATTCCACGGGCGGAATGTCTCATGAACGAGGAATTGATTGGTAAAGTATGAATGTGGGAATGACTCCGGCGTTGTCCTTGATCCTGATATTCCGTGAGGACGCTTTCTCAAGTAGAGAGAGGTCGCTCATGTGTGGGAATGGCAGGAAGTCCGCGGTTATAAGAGTAAATAACCGTTTGAGGGCTAACCTCAGGCGGCAGCTGGAGAAACAGTTACTACACCGCCCGGGTGCTAGGGACGACCGAGCTACATGTTCATACCGTCTGGACAGTGTCTTATGGTCGGTCTTGAGTTTATGAATAACATGTTGAATGATTGAATTGGTTGCATTATATGTTTACTTGCATGATGATTTGATAAATTAAATTTACATAAGCTTACCCTTATCTGTTTTGCCTTGTGTATATTGTCGTTCGGTATCCGACCGTTCGGCTTTTCTCTTCATGGCTGTGATCATCCTTTTGGATGTGAGCAGAGTATACTTTGGAAGCGGCGTTGGAGGAAACTCTGGAGGACGCTTTGTCGGTCGACGAACCTGTGGAAGCCGTACAAGAGAATTGTGCAGGACCGTCCGGTCCTTAGTTTTAGGCTTTCCTTTTTATCCTTGTAAATTTGTAAATGTATGACAATCGAACCTCTTTAATGTTGGCCTTTCGGCCGTTGTTTTATATTCGAGACCGATCGGTCTACCTTTGTAAAGGTTGTATATGTATTTGATCGTTCGTTTTAAATTATTATTACTATCGTTCGACCTTCTTTATTCATCACTGTTCTCCATTATTATTTCTGTTAACTCCTAAAATAAATTATGGCTTTGGTTATATTTATTGGGATGTTACATAATACAAATAAAATATTAACGTAAATAAATTTTATCTCTCTAAATAAAATGTAAATAAATAAATTTTAATAAAATTAAACTTTCTAAAACCAACTTTAGTTTTACATATCTAAATAAGCAAAATATACATATGCAAATATACTACAAATGCTCGAGTACATTTAGTAAAGACGTTTTGATTTCTTTTAACTTGAGCGGTATTTAAGTATGTAGAGTAGTAATACATATTGGGTTGGGTAGTGATGCAATAAGAAGAAAAATACAATCTTGTGTGGGAAAATAATGTTTGATTATTTTGATCTTGACTTATGTAATTTATAATATAACTTAAATTATAAAAGTTTTTAATGTGGTTGATTGTTAAAATATAAATATATTAAAGTTATCGGAGTTATTAAAATTATTTTTTTTCTTCGCACAGGATATTACGATATTTTAATTAATGACTTTAAAATACTTATTAGAAATTACAGTTTTTTTTTTCATGAATAAAAATTTTTGTATTTGAAAAGTAAAAAGTAAATGACTTTACAGTCCAAGACAAAATCTATATCATTAAGAAAGTCATAAAAAAACATAAAAGAAAGAAATATATTCATTAAAAAAGTTCTTTTGTAATGGTTTAGGTAAGTTGATAAACCTTTCTAATAATATATTTTGTGAGAATCATATATTATAAAGTTGCCTTGAAATAAAGTAGTTTCTTGAATTGAATGGAATGTTTGAAATTATTAATTTATAATTAGTATTAAAGTATGATGAGGAATTTATGATTTTTAATAAATGATGTTTTTTGAAATTATAATAATTCTAATTTGAAATAATGGAATTTAGGGATTTTACTTTTGGATTTGGTTTTTTATTAAATTGGGTGCATGATTCACTGATTGATACACTGCAGTTTGCGTTGTATGCGCGAATATTGCTTTTCTCTTTTATGGTTTATTAAGTTGAAAATAGTATTAGGTGAAATTGGAATGCAATTAATTACGTGAATTTGAAAGCTTTGGTACTGTTACGAATGCTTTAAATTGAAAAGTGCATCGTCTTTTTCTGACACGCACACGTATAAATTTGATTAATCGAGATGAACAGTCTCAAAGTAGATTAACTTAAAACTGATTAACTTAAGGATAAAGTATAATTACTCACAATTGAATCATAATTAGTTAAGCTAATGTTAATCAAAAGTCAACCAAGAAACTTATAAATAAATGTTTGAGGTAAGAAGGTATAATATATGGAATTTGGACAACATAACACAACTTGAATTGTTTACCTTGACCCCACACTCAACATTTTGACGTCTACCGTGGAGAAACATGACAAGTAACTTAGCAACCAAGGAGTCAGAGAACCAGTCCAACCAGCTTGAGATGCTCAAAAGCATGCAACGTTAGATTGAGGAGATGTAGCCTAGATATAAGGAGGATTTCACGACCCTTCAGATTGAGAATGCAGTTATGCATCAAGAACAAAGTGTCAGATATTCAACGCCTCTTGCACCAACCCAACCAATCCCGACCAGGCCATGCGAGGAGCCATGCAAAAATTGTTCACGAGGACAACTTGAGAGCCAACAAGGAATTTTGAAAAATTTTGGCACACCTTTCATTTTCAATTCTTGATTAATTGATGGCAAAAATGGTATATGCTCTGATTATTTTATGAATAAGCCTATAAGTTTGCAAAATTTTCAAAAATATCACTGCGTCATTATATTATTCGATTTCTTCAAAATCAAAGCATATTATGCGAATTAGTATACCAAATCTACATTACATCTATTGCATTTCTAATTGAAATATTACAATTGTATCTAAGATTAGTACTAAAATAAAATTAACATCCTTACTTCATTTTATATAATATATCACATCAAAGAAAATGTTTTTTATTTTAATGTTATATGTTTTATATTTCCTTTATATTTGTAATGCGTAAACAAATACAACCAAATTAACTATTTAAAAAAGGATAATTTCTAAAAATATAAAAATATAAAAATAATTTGTCCAATATATAAATAAATATCTGGGAGATTTGTTTCGTAAACAAAAGGATTAATTTTATAAAAGATATTGTTTTTACTATATTTAGTAATTTCACATCGCTTAGAAGTCGAAGCCAAAAACAATTCAAATATTCCCTTCTCATTCTATCCTCTGAGGTACCTTTTAAGGACAAAACCATTACGGGGCTTCAATCTCTAAAACAGACAAAAACTCATAGGAAATGTGGTGATTGACACTAACAATGATAGTTGACAAACTTAGGATCAAAACATTGATACCTTCTTGGAGTCGATAACGAGATTCTCAGACGATCCATTAGTTTCCTTATAAGCCCTCCATTGGGAAAGAATCTTAATTCCCCTTAGACCTCAACTAAGGACCTTTTGTTCATACCACGTCTAATAGTCTCACATCACTCAAGAGTTGAAGCCTAAGATAGTTCAAATTCTCATTCCTCCTCTCTCACCCTCTAAAGTTCCTTTTAGGACAAAAGGAATAATTTTTTTTGAATCATATAAAAGAGAAAGAATAACGACTACAAGAAATATCATTCTATTACTAGTACAAAAACACCGTATAACGTTGGTGTTTTTCGGCCTTTAACGTCGAACTCAAGGCTAAGGTCATATCGGGAGACGTTAAATTGATGTCGTATTTAAAAAATTTGACGTTAATTGGTTGTTAATTGACATCGGACACAAAACAATTCGACGTCCCCAATAGAGCAAATTGACGTTGGATATTGCTTTATATCTAACATCAATTAACGTCAAATATTACTTTAGTCCGACGTTAAGCAACTTTTTTGTTTTTTTTAATTAATTGTAATCCATTTTTACATCTCTACGAGACCTGGAAAATAGAAAAATAAAAATTATAATCCAGTTTTTGGTATTTTATATAGCATGAACTATGAACTATAAGCAAAAGCACCAAACATAAATCACAAAGCGCAAAAGCTATGACAATAGTAATATTAACTTGTGATTTTTTGTTTTAATAGCTATGGTTATTGGTTTTGGTTGAATCTTATTTTACCACTCTTTTAGAACCCCTAGTTAAGGAAAAAACACTAGGAGCTCTTACTTTAGGTCTGTGTGAAGTATAAAAATTATTTGAACAATGAACAACGATAGATCTTGAAACCACCATAAATTTTGTTCCGGCTGTCCGATTTGCTATTATTATATATGTATTTGGGGTAGAAAAAAATGTATGATAACGTGGTAGCTCGCATAGCCAACTAACCCTTCCAGATCTCCCAGAAAATGTTGCTTTCTATTTTTTTGGAATTTTTTTTTCAAGCTTTGCAAAAATATTTAAAATAGTTAGACTTTGAATTTTGAGCTGAAATTTTTTGTAGGGGCTTCTCATGATATTTTGGTGCTTTGAACAAATTTTCAGGTCATTTGGAGTTGTTTTCAATATACTCCCGATTCTAGACTAAATCTTAGATGTATAGCGTGTATTGTAGTGTAAACAACAAACAATAAACAACAACAACAACAAACAAGTTCATGAAAATGAAAACTAACCTTAAAAAAGGTTGGTTCATCGAAATAAAGTGTTGCCACCAATGAGAGAGAAAGCAAAATGTGCCTATCAAGGAGAAGAACATGAAATCAATCGATCAAAACAAATGAAAATCATACCTAAGGTAGTTAATTAACATGCATTTGTATCGAATGAAAGAAAAATTACATGTGTTGGTCACCAAACTTCAAGAAAAGTTTGAGTAGAGAATAGGGTCTCACGCTAAGATAAAGTGAATGAATCTTCAACCTCCCGCCCAAATTTTTATTGAATTCACTAACATATAACGTCTGATTGTAGGACATTCGACGTCTTATAACCTTTAGATGTCTTATAACGTCATACATAAGTACATTTTCACCTTCGCGTTAAGTATTTTCGTGAAATTTACCCAATAGGACGTTGGATTACAATCCTAAAGGACGTCTTATTACCAAATGACGTCGAAATACAGTCCTAAATGACGTCTAATAATTATATTTATTTACAAAAATATCATCGGTTATTTTTAACATTAGCTATCCAGCAGTTGGACGTTAAATGTGTAACGACTGTTTTTGTATTAGTAATTTAGTATAAAGAGTCCATATAAAGTATTACAGTGATTGATCATTTTGAAAGAAATTAGTGTTGTATACTTCACCTAATAAAGATGTATAGGTGCTCAGTTGTATATTCTCATTGCAAAAGTTGTTTGTATAGTTCTCTATTCAACAACCTTTTTATTGGTTAACCGAGAGACCGACAACTAAAAAATACTTGTCAAAATTGGAAGCAATTTAGTTCCATAATACTTTATATTCATAATTTCAAGAGAGATTACGCTTATTTGTTACGATGAACATCAAGTGCTTATGTGAGTTATAAGTGACATGGAAGATTTTCATAATCAATTTTGATAGTAGCATAGCCCTAAAACAATTCTTTTGAAAGAAAATTTAATATAGCTAGGGCTAGATGAATCAATATAAAGTTAAGTTTACTTTATTTTTCTATAATACTTGTACATAATTTATCATGATATAAATATTTAAACTCTTAATGGTTTTGAAATTCTTTTAAAAGTACAAACTATTTTAACTTATTTTTTTCAAGCATGTGTTTTTCGGTATAAATTTTGCGGGACTGAAAGACTAACCTGATTTATGTGGCTTTATCACTTTCTGATGCTTGGATTGACTGGATCGCTCGCTTTTCTTGGATCTTGACCGCTCGCTCTCCTTCATCCTTGACCATTCGGTGATCTTCAAGCTTTTGACCGAGGGGAGGTACCTGTAATGGCACTCCGACGCTCAAGTTAGGAGCGGTTTAATGAGTCTCACCTCACAATTGAATATGTAGTGAATGGTTATTACTCTTTTGGTTATTACTCTTTGAAGAAGATGAGTTGTGCAATGTGAGTAAAGCATGAGTAGAATGTGATTGGAAGGTACCTGACTTGTGGCTCTGGCTCTCTATTTATAATTTGTCTCATGGACGTTATAGTGACATAAGCCGAATAAAATATAAACAAAATAAAATATATACATAATATAATATCAACAGACTTACCTGAAAATCTGATTAATTGCTAAATATCTTTAATTAGATATTCTTGATTATCATTATCCTTTCATTATTTTATCTTCTACTTATCAATATCTTTAATAATATATTCATTTAGATATATCTTTAATAAAATATTTTATATTGTACAATATGTAAAAAGTTTATTCATTTAGATATATCTTTAATAAAATATTTTATACCGTACAATATGTAAAAAGTTTTAAACTTAATACAACCACTTATAGAATTGATATGTTATTTTAAATGTGTCAATCATATTAATATTTATATTTTTTTCCTGCAAATTGAATATTCCTTGAACAAATTAATATATCATAAAAGAAATTTAATTATGAAGTATAAATATTAGATAACCTTCTTACTATAAGAAAATAGATAGCATTAGCTTAAAGCTGACCCTAATTAACTAATAGTGATTTGAGTCACACATACAATAAGTTCTAACAATGTCGACTTTTGAAGGATCTTTAAGTAGCGTCAACTAAACCATTTTATCAACTAAAATATTTTATGTATTGTTGACTAAGCAAATTGTATATAGCGTTGGCTATAACCCAACACTATTCCATCTCTAAGTTTTAAATTGATTTTTAATTTCTAATATTGTCAATGCATAAACTCATGTTAAATATATAAGAAATTATGATGAACTAGTTTATAAGTTGAGTTAAGTTTACTGGATATATACTTTAATCTATTTTATACGTCATGCTTAATATAAAATAATATAATTATGATAGTAAAAGATAACATGCTACAATAGGGCACATTGATGGGTAATTTCCTAAACCCTAAACCAATCTAATTTAAAGAAATATAGATATTAAAGTTAAATAAAATTAGCATATATATTAGTCTAAAACTAAATTTAATAAATACTAAAATGGACCAATTTAAATCAATATTAAAAATAAATTACATTACAGCTTTAGTTACTAAATTTGAGAATATTCTTACAAGTTACAACATAGTCAGCAAATAATTGAATCCACGTCTAACTAAAAACAATAAATAAATAAATAAATCAATATGACTCAATATTAGAAAAATATATATCATTTTAATAAAAAATATATATATACATATACTAACTTTTGGTATATACTTTTTGAAATGATTTTGGTGTGGTGGTTGTATTGTTGGTAAGCACTAGAGACGTGAGTTTTTGAATATTTGATAATGATGTTCCTCGGAATGTCCTCAAAGCACAAGCAAATGGATCTTCATTAATTCTTCAACCATAGCATGAATCAATCATGCATATTAGACTTAGATACTCTTACAAATGTATCTTAAGTATATAAAAAGGAGAATTATATCCAGAAATATCTATCATTGTTAAAGATTTTACGTTGATTAGATATAAAATATATTTATAATATATAAATAGTTATAAATTTTATTTTATTCAGAGCAATTTTATAAGTTTAGTTAAATTTAAAATTCACTTTATAAAATAATTATTAAATTACAACTGAAATACGATATTTGCACATTACATTCTTAAATTTAAATAAAATAAGTTATATCTTAATTATCAATAATAGTTTTCTTTCCATAATAATTTATTATATATGAAAATTTATATACAAGGCTAATTAGTATGAAACATTGTTTTATTAATTAGAAAAAGTTATTAAATTTTGTAATTTATATGAAATATATGATTTAATTTTTTTCTGAGATATGATTATTAAATAATTCGTAATTAATTATGTAAAATATTACTTACAAAATCTTGTTGAAAGTTTTCAAACCTCTAAAAAACATTAGTAGTGATAGGCCAAACTAATCAATGGCAATTTCTTTCTTTTTCTTTTTGAAAAATAAATAAATAATAAATAATGTAAACCATAACAAGTGTCATCTTAGAAGCAACATGAATGCTTTAATAATCTACAAGGTGATCCCATACTAACATAGTTTGATACTGCTATATCCAAAAAACCTTCAGATTCTAACATGAATACATCAGAAACATAGTTTGATACCGTATATACAACAAACCTTCAGATTCTATCCATCATGTAACATGAACACATCAGAAACATAGTTTGATACTGGTATATACAAAAAAAAGTCACAATTCTCGAAAGAAAATTGAATCGTCAAAAGGCTTAGTATATACAAACAAAAATTTGGAATTGCCTCGGCTCCTCCTAACGTCTTCCGCCGGACTGCTGTCCCGAGCCATTACCGTTGGACTGTGGTCCCCAGCCGTTCCATCCCGACTGCTGTCCTCCCGAGTCGCTCCATCCCGGCTGCTGTCCTCCCGAGTCGTTCCATCCCGATTGCTCTCCTTCCGAGTCGTTCCATCCTGATTGCTGTCTACGACGTTTCAAGGCCAACTGCTGCTAGCAACGTGCTTTCTTCTCCTTCCTTATTTTATCAGCAATGGTGTGAGTAATTTTCTCAGATTCCACCAGCGCCTTTATAAGTAACTGTTCTATCAAAATGGAAATATAGATCATCAATATGGTTCTTCATTTTCTGTTTGTTTCTGCGCTTATTGGAATTATTTTATTCTCTGTTCATATCTGTGCATTTATGTTCATATATTTATATTCTGTTTTTATACTTATATTCAATTTTTATTTTGTTCTGAACAATTATATATATATATATATATATATATATATATATATATATATATATATATATATATATATATATATATATATATCAATTGATTGTACTCTCTCCTTATCCTGATTGCTGCCTGCGACGTTTCAAGGCCAACTGCTGTTGGCGACGTGCTTTCTTCTCCTTTTTTATTTTATCAGCAATGGTGCGAGTAATTTTCTCAGATTCCGCCAGCACCTTTTCCCAATCGCCTTCCCCGCAGTAAGTAACTGTTCTATCAAAATGGAAATATAGATCATCAATATCGTTCTTCATTTTATGTTTGCTTCTGCGCTTATTGGAATTATTTTATTCTTTGTTCATATATGTGCATTTATGTTCATATATTTATATTCTGTTTTTATACTTATATTCCTTTTTTATTTTGTTCTGAACAATTATATATATCAATTGTACTATCTCCTTATCCTGATTGCTGCCTGCGACGTTTCAAGGCCAACTGCTGCTAGCGACGTGCTTTCTTCTTCTTCCTTATTTTATCAGCAATGGTGCGAGTAATTTTCTCAGATTCCGCCAACGCCTTTTCCCAATCTCCTTTCCCGCAGTAAGTAATTGTTCTATCAAAATGGAAATATAGATCATCAATATCATTCTTCATTTTCTATTTGCTTCTACGCTTATTTGAATTATTTTATTCTCTGTTCATATATTTGCGTTTATGTTCATATATTTATATTATGTTTTTATACCTATATTCCTTTTTTATTTTGTTCTGAAAAATTATATATATCAATTGTACTCTCTCCTTATCATTCAATGAGAAATACAATATTTCATCCTTTCTTCTCTTGTAACATGGTATCAGAAGAAAATTAATTCTTGATCACATTCTTCCGCAACCAATTCTCTTACTATCAAAATCTTCATCTTCTACCTCTCGGTTCTTGACTTTCCTACAATTTTTTCTCCTTCAATGGCTTCTGCAGTTGTTTCTTCTTCTAATAATTCTCAGGCGCAGTCACATTCCTCAACTTTGGGACTTTCTCCAAAGCAAATTCAAGGTCTATTGACACTTCTTCGTCATCTAATCCCACAATCACACATTTTACCGGTCTAGTGAGTTCTCATAATGTTTCCACTTCTTCTCAGGATCAAGGTAATATCTCTTCCCAATGGTTCTAGACACAGGTGCTACTGATCATATATCAAGTTTTTTGTCTCATTTTATTTCTTATCATAGAATCTCACCAATTGCAATTTCTCTACCCAACAAGAACTCTTCATTTGCTCATTTTTCTGGCACAGTTTCTCTTGGTTCACACCTTACCTTACATAATGTCTTATTTGTTCCTAATTGTCAACACCCAATTTCGTCCGGGTGACTAAATAATAGGATTTGTTTGTATTTTTATTTTACTTTACTTTATTTTATTTTGTTCTATTATTTTTAATTTTTAGTTTACGTTGATTTAGTTTTTTATTTTATTATTATCTGATTTGATTTTCTTTTTATATTCTTTTGAAAAAAAAGGAAAAAGAAAGATTAAAAAAAATAATAAAAAAAAAAGAAGAAGAAAAAAAATAGAAAAATGAAAAGTGTGAAACGTGACAAGGAAAGAGTTGGTTTTGACGTATGGCATTGGATATGGCAGAGAAGGGAGAATCTCCAAAAAAGAACATGGAGAAGAAGCATGATACACACCTCATGACACTCGTAACTACCCACACCATTACCGGATTACCTCCAACGAATCAGATGGTCCGATCCTCTCCCAATTTCATCAACTCCTCTTCTCCACCCTCTCAACGAATGCATCCAAGGGATTAAAACCAAAACCAGAGAAAAAAAATCATTTTTTTCTAACTTCTACGACATTTCCCATCATTCCCGGACAACATCTCTACCCTTTCCTACACCAATTCTTCCCCGAAATCCCTACTATCTATCATCGTTTCCACAAACAGAAACCAAAAACAGAGAAGGCAAAATTAATCTCCATCCTCATCATGCACAACCCGTGACCACAACCATATTCTCAGTCATAAACCAACATCCCCTATCCTCATTTGGTTTCTCTCGGCCTTTGCAATGTTCATGGCAAACCTGTCTCTCCATCCCTCGACTCTGCCCAACCTGTAACCCCCTCCAACGAATCCATCATCTTTCACACAACCGTCAATTCACCTATTCCCTTATATACCATTATGAACCAACAAAAACGGAGAAACCCCTTTTGTTCATCACCAATTCATCCCAATCCTTGAAGCAACGACCTCTTCCATCACACCAAATACAAAATTGAATCAAAACAGAGAAGAAGCCACTCGCCTCCAACGCAGTCTAACATTCACCCCAAAGGACAATAGAAAACAACAGAAAAAGGCAACACAAGCACACGACGAGGAAAAAATCAGGGAACCAGTTTCTCCAAAGTTCCATCACTATCACACCAACTCATCTCAACACAGTTAGATTGATGGCAGCATCGTGCGTAAAATGAAGCGGAAAGGGTTTATGCTGTGAAAGTCGAGAGTTACGTCACTGTCGTCGCTCCCAGTCACCTCTGTCAGCGGAGGAAAGTCCGGTGGCCATTATAGTGACCAATAAGGACTGGCGGTGACGACTTGCATTCCTGGAAACGTCACTGGCAAAGCTTAAATTGGCACAGAAATAGGGTGAGAGGCGGCGGCGGCATCTGGCTTCGCTGGCGACGTTGGTTTCGCGCGAAGAAGAGAGAGGAAGAGAGGAGATAACCCTTACGGTGGCTGGCCGTGTGAGCAGCGGATCTACTCGTAACGCAATGGCTGTCGCACCTTCCGTTGTCGCTGTTGTTGGGGTTTTCCCTGCATCTGCGTCGTTTCTATTCCACCGTCTTCACCGGCGGTGACGCTTGGCCGCTCAAGGAGGTGTATGGTGGTACGATAGTGGAGAAGGGAACTCGACGGAGATCGTTTTTGACGACGTCGTGGTTGATACGGTGGTGGCCGGTAGGGTTGAAGCATGGTCGTGGCAGAGGTGTGTGCCATGGAGTCTTTCGTTCAGAGGAGAGGATCTTGGTTGTTGCTTAGGCAAATGAGGGGAAGAAAATGAAACTCCTAATGTTTCTGTTAGGGTTAGGAAGATTTGGGCCTGGCTCTAGGCCACATTTTCTCTGTCCGCCACCACTTGCATCTCCGTTCACACCACCATTTCCTATCTGCAAACAAAAGGAAGCTTTGGGCCTGGCTTTGGACTATAGCCTCTCTGCCTGCCACCACGCCCAACGCTATTCACACCCCCACTTCGTTTCTGCAAGCAAAGAGAGCTTGGGCTTGGGCAGCAAATATCCAGTGGCACCCCCCAATCTTCACAGTTCACACCCCCCTTCCATTGGGCTGAAGCCAGACTGCCATTTCTGCAAACAAAAAAGAGAAAGATTGGGCCTGGACAGGCTATCTCAAGCTGAACCCCCCAATTTTGGCCATACACCCCTACGTTACTAGGCCTGGGCCTGACTGTTTGAGTTGCACCCCTGGTTTTGTCTTCTGCACTCCCTTTTCCTTATTGGGCCCATTGGACTGTTTTTTTTTATTATTTGTCTTTGCTTTTATTTCTTTAGTTTTAGAATTTGTTTTATTATTATTTGTCTGTTAAAAATAAAAAAATATAAAATAATATAATAATAACAAAAATATTTTAAAGGTTTAAGCGTGTGTGCGATCATTCGCATCAGCCTCGCGCTAAGACCTTTTCTCCTTTTATAAAAATAAATAAAAATTGTTTTGAAGGTTTAAGCACGTGTGTGATCGCACGCATCGTCCTCGTGCTGAGACCTTTTCCTTCTCTCTTACAAAAATCAATAAAAATATTTTGAAAAGGTTTAAGCACACGTGCGACCGCTCGCGTAGGCCTTGTGCTGAAAATCTTTTCCTTTTCTTTTACAAAAATAAATCAAATAAAAATGTTTTGAAAAGGTTTAAGCACACGTGCGACCGCTCGCGTAGGCCTTGTGCTGAAAATCTTTTCCTTTTCTTTTACAAAAATAAATAAAATTAAAAATATTTTTGAAAAGGTTTAAGCACACGTGCGACCGCTCGCGTAGGCCTTGTGCTAAAAATCTTTTCATTTTCTTTTTACAAAAATTAAAAATCAATAAAAATATTTTAAAAGGTTAATAGCACACGTGCGACCGTTCGCGTAGGCCTTGTGCTAAAAAACCTCTTCTTCCCTTTTATAAAAAATAACCAAAAATACGTTTTGAGGTTAAGCACACGTGCGACCGCTCGCGTAGGCCTTGTGCTAACAACCTTTTCCCTTCTTATATAAATCTTCAAAAATCAAAAAGATTTTCAAACAACAATCAAACTTTCCAAACAATTTCTCAAACAAATCTTTCTCAAATAGCTTCGAAAGAACTACGTAACCCTGATTTCTCATTCTGAATGAGAATACGTAGGAGCAAGGTCAATCCTTGTCGGGCACAAAAATTAAAAAATATATATTTTGTCTCTCTTGATTTTTACTGTTTGGGGAAATTAAACATTTTGAAAACCACATCTTTATTCACGTATTTAATTAAAGATACTGCCTTAGGGCAGGCGTTGTGGGGTGCTAATACCTTCCCCACACGTAACCGACTCCCGAACCCGAATTTCGGTTTTCGTAGACCATGTCTTTTCTTTATGGTTTTTTCCATAGTTTTCCAGAATAAACTATGGTGGCGACTCCAAAATCTCTTTTTTAAATCGTTTTCCTTTTTTTGGATCGTCGTCGTCCCGTCGCAATTTTCCGGTTGCGACACTAATTTTTCAGTCAATCTTATTTCGGTCACAAAGTTAACTAAATCTCTATCTTGTAAAATTATCATTTCTGAATTTTCATGTGAAATACAGGACAAGTCAACCCTACGGATGATTGGGAAAGCTGAAGAAAGAGATGGCTTGTATGTCATGATAGTTCCTGCATCCACACCCCTTGCTTCACCAACTGCTATTTCTCCTGAGAATTCTATTACTTGTTCTACTATAAGACCTGACTCTACAGATATTTGACACTCTAGACTAGGGCATCCTTCTTCTTGTTGTTATACCAAATTACACACCATGTATGCCTCTTTACCTGATACAAAATACACTCTTTGTGATACTTGTCACTATTCTAAGCAAAGAAAATTGCCTTTTCAATTAAGTACTACTGTTTCAAAAGCTCCTTTTTATTTAATTCATGTTGATATTTGGGGACCATTTATACTTCTTCTGTTGATGATTTCAAATATTTCTTAACTATAGTGGATGATATGTCTAGATTCACATGGATTAAATTGATGGCAAGTAAGTCTGGCACAAGATCACAGCTTATTGGCTTTATTTCTTATATCAAAACTCAATTTGGCATTGATGTAAAAGCTGTTAGATCAGATAATGGTAATGAGTTTGCAATGACATATTTTTATAGACAAAAAGGGATACAAAATCAATTATCTTGTGTTGAAACACCTCAACAAAATGGAGTTGTTGAGATAAAACATCAACACATTCTCAATGTTGCTAGATCTTTAATGTTTCAATCCCATTTGCCTATAATTTTCTGGTCTTTTGTTGTTCGTTATGTTGTGCAACTCATTAACATTTTACCTTCCAAAGTTTTGACATATTTTTCTCCATCTCAGCTGTTACACAATGTTAAACCTAACATTACTTAGTTACGATTTTTGGCTCACTTTGTTATGCTTCAACTCTTCAAGCTCATAGAACAAAGTTTCAGCCTCGTGCAAGAAAATGTGTTTTACTTGGTTTTAAAAAAGGAGTGAAAGGCTACCTTTTGTTAGATTTCAACTCGACGGAAATTTTTATATCAAGGAATGTAGTATTTTATGAAAACATATTTCCTTTTCTTACTAGTGACAAGCACTCACCTATTGATAAACAAAATTCAAATTCCTTGGATTTTGTCACCAAAATCATTTCCTCTTCATCACCTCTTTTCTCAGAAGCTACTGATCAACCCTCTTTACCTCTTACATCTCCTCCTTCTATTATTCCAGACCCTGTTATTTCTTCTTATAAACCTGTTTCTATTGAACCTGCCACTACTACTCCACAAAGGAAATTAACCAAGCCAAAACATAAACCATCTTATTTGCATGACTATCATTGCAACATGTTATCTACTTCTTTTGCCACTCAGTTATCCACAGGTACCTTATATCCTATCTCTTCATATCTCTCATATAATGCATTATCATCTCTTCATAAATCATATGTCTTTAATCTTTCCCAAGTTAGTGAACCTAAAACCTATAACCAAGCCATCAAACATGATTGTTGGAGAAATGTCATGGATCAAGAAATTGCAGCTTTAGAAAATACCAAAACTTGGGTTTTGACTCATCTACCTTATGGAAAGCAACCTATCAGATGTAAATGGATATACAAAATAAAGAGGTATGCTGATGGGAGTACTAAACGATATAAGGCAAGGTTATTAGCCAAAGGCTACACACAACAAGAAGGCTTAGATTACTTTCAGACTTTTTCACCTGTTGTCAAACTCACAACAGTAAGATTGGTTTTGGCTTTAGCAGCTTCCAAACATTGGTATTTACAACAACTAGATGTAAATAATGCTTTTTTACATGAGGATCTAGATGAAGAGGTATACATGTCTCTTCCTCTTGGCTACAAAACAGAAAAACCAGGGCAAGTTTACAAGTTGTTGAAGTCTTTATATGGACTCAAGCAGGCCTCTAGACAATGGAATTCCAAGTTGACAACTACTTTACTTTCTTTGGGCTACATACAATCAAAATCAGATTATTCACTTTTTGTCAAAAGTGATTTTGCTCATATCACCATCTTACTTGTTTATGTAGATGATATAGTTTTGGCAGGTGATGATATCCAGGAAATCCAAACTGTGAAGGCTCTATTGAATGCAAAGTTCAAAATTAAAGACCTAGGCCAACTCAAGTATTTTCTGGGCTTAGAAATTGCAAGATCTCAACAAGGCATTAATTTGTCACAAAGGAAGTATGCTCTAGAGTTACTAGAAGATGTTGGACTGTTGGGATGTCAACCTGTTTCTACTCTCATACAGCCAGGAAAAAAATTCTCCAAGACAAAAGGAAAACCATATTCAGATGTTCAAGCCTATAAAAGACTTCTTGGCAGGTTATTATATCTAACCAACACACACTAGTGGAAAAACGCTGTTTAACGTCACCCTAATGACGTCGGTTAGCGAGTAGCCCGACGTATATGAGTGCACGATGGCATTAGTGTAAATAAGTTGGTACCTAGACGTCGGTTTCAAGGGGACGTGACGTCTATAATATAATACACGCCCGCTCTGTCCTAAACCGACGTCCAATGTAATGACGTAAGCGAGAAGACAGACTTTTCCTGCGCCATTGACGTTGCTTTTGATGAGGGCCCGACGTGTACTAGAGTGCAATTAATGCTCGTCACCTGATTCCCAGGCGTTTAGACGTCGAGTGGTCAATCACCGACGTCTATAGCCTGTCCGGAAGGCGGGAAGATAGAAATTTCTGCAAAATAGACGTCGCTTTTCGGGGATCGCGACGTCTATAGGCTTGTAATTAATTATGTTCACCAAAATTTGAGGCACGTCGACGTCCGGTAGCAGAGCACGGACGTCTATAGTATTATAGACGTCGGCGCCCCTTCACAACCGTCGTATAGTTCCCTGACAGGAAATGAAACGTCAATCGGTTCAGTGCCCTAGACGTCGACCCCCCTGGACACCGACGTCTAATGGCATTCAAAATGTCACTTTAAATGTGATCTTGGACGTCAAATTAGTTAGATAATTGGCGTCTAGGTGACTATAGACGTCGGGTCTTGGGGGAACCGACACCCCATTTCATTTTAAATAAACCGCAGACCCTTCGCGGCATTGCAGTTTCTGATATCATCGCGTCTTCCTCCTCTCCTTTTTCCCTCTTGCGGCATTGCATTATTATTTCTGATAACATCATCGTCTTCCTCCTCTCCTTTTTCTCTCTTGGGGCATTGCATCCCAGGTGCGTGTTTTTTTATGGTTATCGTTTAAACTTTGTTCAGTATTTCATCGATTATCTTTTGGTTCTAGTTCAACTGATAAAATTTGTTTTCTTGTTTTGTGTTTTAGTGCAATTTTGTTCCTCTCTTGGGGTAACGCAATACCACATTCTTCCTTTGCTAGCTGCCTCCCAGAAAAGTGTCATCTTTTGGATTTCTCATGGTGTTTCGACCGGAAAACGACCCTAGGTCGTCGTTGCCTAGTTATCGTTTCACCGTAATTTTTTCCTCTTGCGGTTGAAAATGGAACTAAGCAAAGACCCAGGTTCGGTTTTGTGTTGAAATGTCATGAGAAATTCAAAAGACGCAAGCTTTTTTTCGGGGGAAACTAGCAAAGAAAAAGTGTGCTATTGGGCTATCCAAAAACAGGAACAAAACTGCACTAAAACACAACGATTGTATTAGACGTCGGTTAACACCAACGTCTATAGTGACATGAGACGCCGGTTAGTGACATGTTCGAAGTCTTCATGTGCTCTTAGATGTCGGTTCATGCGCAGTCCGGCATCTACATAGTGCCTTTAGACATCGGGGTTAGGCCTATACCGACGTTTAGTGACGTCAGTCCTACCACTAACTGACGTCAGTATAAACATCTGTTTGTGGATGTCCGACGTCCCATTGATGTCACCGGAAATGACGTCGGCTGTGAAGGAGACGTTAAAAGCCCAAAATAACCGACGTTAAACAATATTTTTCCACTAGTGACAAGACCAGATTTATGTTTTGTTGTTAGTACTCTCAGTCAATTTCTTTCCAATCCTTTGGAAGATCACTATGCAATAGTAATAAGGATCCTGAGATATATCAAGAAAAATTCAGGACAAGGATTATTCTTTCCCTCCAACACAGAACATTCTCTCAAGGCTTTTAGTTATTCTAATTGGGCTGTTTGCCCTAGTACTAGAAGGTCTGTGACTGGTTTTAATGTGTTCTATGGTGCATCCTTAATCAGCTGGAAATCCAAGAAGCAAGGTACTATATCTAGATCATCAACTGAAGCAGAATATAGAGCCTTAGCTTTCACAACATGTGAAATTCAATGGCTTTTTGTATTTGCTCCATGATTTGAAACAGCCTCTACCATAACCAGTTCCTCTGTTTTGTGACAATCAATCTGCTATACGAATTGCACAGAGTCCAGCCATACATGAGAGGACAAAACACATTGAAATTGATTGTCATCTCATAAGGGATAAAGTTCAAGCTGGTGTAATTAAGCTCCTGCCTATTTTTACTTCATCACAACTTGCAGACATTCATACTAAAGCTTTGCATCCAGCACAATTTCAATCCTTGTTGTCCAAGCTGAGCATTAAGGATATATATGCTGCAACTTGAGGGGGATATTGGAATTATTTTATTCTCTGTTCATATTTGTGTATTTGTGTTCATATATTTATATTCTGTTTTTATACTTATATTCTTTTTTTTATTTTGTTCTGAATAATTATATATATCAATTGTACTCTCTTCTTATCATTCAATAAAAAATACAATATTTCATCTTTTTTTTTCTCTTATAACAGCGCTTCTTCACTTAAGTCCTCAAGTTTTATAAGAAAACTCTTATCACAAAATTCCAAAAGTATTAATTGCAATTTAATGTTAACAAAATTTAGAAACTTTTAGAGCTAAATCGGTTAAGTGAATAGAAATTTAAAAATTAATAACAAGATTCCAAAATTTAGAAACTTTTAGAACTAAATCGGTTATGTAAATTTTTGGCCAATGGATATATACTCAATATTCTTTATATTTTAAAATTCAAAATTTAGACGTACTAAATGTTATTCATACCAATTTTATAAATAAAAGAAAATATAGTAAAATAAAATTTAATTCTAAAAATTACAATCGAACTAATTTCTATATTACAAACAAGCATTTTCCTTTATTTAAATCTTATAAAGATCCTACTTAGCCCACAAAATTATCAACCTAATGTTAAATACTTAAAAATGTGGATTTGGTTAACTAAAATAATGTTGTCTAATTCTTATAAAAACTTTATTTTAATATATATATATTATTTTTTAAAATATTTTTAGATATTTATAAATATCCACAAATTTTAAAATTCTACAACACATTATCCCACCCATTCTCATTTCTATGCCTAGTGAGAAATACATAGAAAGTAGAAAAGTACGAAAATAAAGTGCATAATGAGTACCCAAAAATGATTGTGCTGAATTCATTGAAATTGCTTCCTAGATAAGAGAACTCCATGCCTGTCATGGACCTCTTTTGCCTCCCACTTAGACCTTCTACAGTACCACCACTTCACCTTTTCACATCATTACTATTTATTATTAAGTTTTGTTAACACCCTTCTATCATTATTGCATGTACACTTCAAATAATAACTCTTTGTGGAAAAATAATTAGGTCAAAAACATTGAAGTATGATAAATATTCATTCAAAATAAGATTTCTGTCTCTTCTATTTTTTATATAGACTTTGGTTATTATTATTATTATTATTATTATTATTATTATTATTATTATTATTATTATTATATTAGTCTTACATACCTTAAAAAACTATCATTTTTCGATTTTGATAATTTTTGAATTTTGTAAAATCTTTGGACTAAAATTGTGAGAAAACAGGAGATTAAAATTACAATCAATAACTAAAAGGAATTCGAAGTCATAATTTAACCAAAGCTTTAAGTAAAACTTCTTCTCTTTTTACAATTATAGGATTTGTACATTTGGGTTGGATATAGAATTAAGAGGAATGCTAATAACACTTATTAAGGTTTTCTAAAATTTATTAAAAACTACAAATTCCTTTATTAATTTTAGATTTTAATGAATTCCCCAGCTAATAATATTTAAAATGTAATGATAACATTAATGTTCAATTAATAATTTTTGTTTAAGGTTTAAAGACACTTAAAATTCAGATTCCTTTTATAAACATGGTACCTAAGGATAATGATAACTCACTTATTGGTTCCAAATTTGCATCACTTATTTCAGAAAATAATAACTCACCAGTTATATAAACTTTTAATGACATAAAACCATTCTTTTTGAATTGAGATTAGCACTTTTTTCCTCTATTATTTAAAAATGTAGACCCTCGATTTGAATACCATCTTTGACCCAAACATCTCGAACTTTACAGCCTATGAGTCCCAATACCTTGCAAAGACCCTACTTCTAGCATTGTTAATCTTTTTTCTTTCTTGTCCGCGTGCACGCATGGGTTTTATATAATTGAACAAAGGACACACACCAAAACCATAACTAGAAAAAAAAAAAAAACAAAACAAAACAAAGAACAAAAAGGTTGTACAACACTATGATTTGGTTTTATTAGAGCTGTCAAAATGGGTCATAATCCGCGGTTCGGCCTATCACGGGTTCAGACTGGCCTGGTTTAAAAAAATTGTATTTTTTATCTGGGTCAGATTTCGACTCGTCTCATTTAAACCCGACTCATCCGAGTTGAACTCGTGGTGGGTCAGGTTGGCCTACCAACTCATCTACCTAATTCTATTTTATTAAAATTTAAATAAAAAAATATTTATTATTTTTTTGCTTGAAAAAATTATTTAAGTTCCTTATTTTCAAAACTAATTAAACACCTCATGTTATGAGTGAAATTTGTTTAGATTTGAATTATACAAAGTTTATTATTTTTTTATTTAAAAAAATTGTAATTAAGTGAACCACCTCGTTTACTCACCAACCCGTGGTGGGTCGGACCGGATTCGAATTTTTATGGCTTGCCTCACCCGTGGTGGACTACCGAATCGAGCCGGATGACCCATTTTGACAATACTGTGTTTTTTATCCGCTAAACCTTCAAAGTACATCAAAAATCATTACAAGAAAAAAAAAAACAAAAATCAAAAGATTGTACAATGTTTGATGAAACAATTTTGATGGTTGTTGTGTTGTTTATCGAATTAACCTTAAAAGTACATTTACTTATATTAATTTTTATATTTTAAAGCATATTAAAAACTTTTTTAACGTATCAAAATAAATATATTTTAAAAACACTAGAGAAGTACAACACAAAAAACATAGGAGAGAATGGATACTTGAATTACAAGAGAAACCTCTGCAAAATGACATGGCATTGCATGATGTTGTACATTTTTAAATGAAGGGAGGTTCTACCCAACATAATTAAGTTTCTATTCTAAGACAAACAAAAGTGAAGAAAGACCATATCATTACATTAAACTTTACTTCACTTTTTGTTTTTTCTTTTCTTTTCTTTTCTGGTTAGTGCTAATTAAAAACAAGTTTGATGAAATTAAAGGGTGTTCATACAGCGATGGTACAGCAAGTATTGTTAATGGGTTGGCCTCTTGCCATGCCAAGAAGCTTCATCTCCTTTGTTGCAGGATCCTCAAGCATTAGGACCTTGTCCTTGTCTCTCACCCCAACCATGTGAAGGAATTCACTGTCCTCCCTCTCTTTGCCCTTGAACAGAAGCCTCTGCTCTCTCGGATCCAAATTTGTCACCAGTGACAAAATCAGTTTTAGTTCCCCTGCAAGTTATTATCATTGAATTCACAAATCAGTATCAAAACCTCTGTGGTCTCTCCAATTTTCAAGAAATGAAAAGCTTAATCATTTATGATCTCTGATTTAGAGAACTTGTTCTCAGTAATCTTATCTGATTTAATGATTCATCCCTCTATCCATCCTAATGAATTTTAGTTTTGGTCTCCAACTTTTAGAATGTTATTAATCACTATACATTAATTACGTTTGTCTGAAAGGGAAAAGGACAAGTATTTTGAAGAGAAACACAAAAAAGAAAAAACTAATAATGATTTCAAAGTCAACATTATAAACCTAAATTTTGAATCTTTTTTATTAATAAAACACCCTTTAACTCAAAAATGAAAATTTGGAGTAGACTTTGAAAAGGGTATGCATGAACAACAAATTGATAAGGAAAAAAAAAGAAAACTTTAAGGAGATTGTAGACCAATAAACTAAAAACATTTTTTAAACCCAAAACTTTGAAATAACAGATGTTTTGAATTTTATTTTTCTTACATAATGTGAAACCAAACAGAATATAACTAAAATTAGATTTGATTATAAGATGATTACCAAAAGTTGAAGTGGAATCAATGGAAATGTCATGCCATTGTGAGACAGTGGAGACTCTAACAGCAATGACTCCCTCTCCAGAACTTTGGTTATTATTACTCTCCCTCTTCTGAACAAGCATGCCACCAGGCCTAAGTTCCCACTTGATTTCACCATTGTTTTTGGCATTCTTTTCTGGGGATGATGCTGCTGCTCCTTTGCTCCCATTGTTGCCAAGCTTGGAGCTGCTTCTTGAAAACCTCTTTGACCTCAACTTCATCATCTTTGATCTCTTTTTTGGTTTGGAAAGTGAAGGTGATGAGGTTAGGCCCTTATATAATAGAAGGAAAGTGTTGAAAAGGAAGAAAGAAAGCATGAATAAAATAGAAGCCGCCCTAGTGTTGCAAAAAAGCAAGAGTTTAGGGAACACATGGGGAGACATTGGACAATATGGGCAAATTGTCTTTTCTAGGGCACATGGGGAGTTAGTGGCTGCTTAGCAACAAATTCATTTAATTGCTTGATTGGTGGGGCAAAATCAATGCCTTTCAATTAGCTTCTTTTATTTTTTCTTCTTCTTTCTCTTCTTGGTTCAAAACCAATCAATGTACCTTAATTAATACTGAACAAGTGTCATAAGTCTCATCACTCTAACTACACCTCTTAAAGAATCACAATGAGTTACGTAATCCCTCCATAAATTCTTTTATTGGAAATCATAATTGGAATGAATTAACTCATTCAATGTCTTAAAACACTCATTAAATGTTCTTAGTTGTTCATTAAGATATTAATATATACGATCTATTTTTAATTAAACTTTTATAATAACCTTTTCTACTTATTTATAGGAGTTGAACTTCAAATTTTATTTAGGGTGAAATTCGTACAACAATTAATTGGTTTTGGTTGTGTAATATTAAGTAATTTTTATGCTATAATTAGAAATTTTTTTAGAACTGTCATTAAATTATATAAATATATAGTAAAAAGAAGTAATTGACTCTGCTTTTCTCCAGAAGTTGGTCGAGACTGAGAAGATTGCTCTTCATCACAGGTACATATAGAACATTGCGCATGTACACCAATTTCCCATCCTTACGCGTTATCAAAACTTTACCCGAACCTTCAACTCTGACGGTGTTGTTATCCGCAAAGCGTACGGTACCTTTGACACTTGTTTCTAGGTCAAGCAGTCAGCTTCTGTTGCCGGTCATGTGGTTGGAACACCCTGTGTCCAAATACCACGACATCTCCTCCTCTGCATGGTTTGTTTTCCCAGCAAGAGACACGTATTTTACTTGATCAGACTTCATCGTGCACTTGTCAGTTAGATCTTTCGTCTTTTTATCGTGATTACCTTGAGTAAATCCTTTGCCATCACCGTTTCTGTCGTGTGCTTGAGTAATTCTTTTGTCATCACCATTTCTGTCTTGTGCTGCGATAGTCATCAACAAAATATGATCAGAATCCGATTCCAATTCTTCTTTAGCAAGATTTGCCTCGTCATTCGTTTCTTTCTTGGAGTTCTCGTTGTGCAGCACTCGGATGAGTAATGGCCATACTTATTACACGTGAAACATTGCACGTTTCGTTTGTCAACACTCTTTCTTCCTCCTCTGCCTCTGGGTTTTCCCCTTCCTCTATAATTTCCTTCTTTCTGATCGTTGTTGCTATCATCCTTATTTTGTTCTGGATTATTAGCAAACCACCCTCCATTTCGACCACTGCGGCCACCTCAAAATTTTCCTCTTCCTCTGTCAGTTCCACGATTTTTGTAACCTTGATTATTTCTAGCCTGTAGGGTTGTATTCTGGGTTGCACTAGCTTCTGCAATTCTTCTCTCTACCAGACGTTGTTCATGCACTTCAAGAGAATTTTGCTGCTCCTCGACCTTCATCTTTTCTGTATCCTTGCTTTCCTCAATCGCTACAACTATATGATCGAATTGAGGTGTCAATGTTCTCAAGATTTTATCCACAGTTTTCTTGTCTTTGATCACTTTATCACACGCCCACATTGCATTTACGACCATCTGGATTCTTCCAATATAGGCTTCGATAGTTTCTTGTTCTCCCATACTCAGAAGTTCATACTGTCTTTGCAAAGATTGAAGTCTCACCTTCTTCACTCCACCTAAGTTTCCATACCCGTCTTGTAGTATATCCCAGGCCTCCTTGGTTGTCATTGCCTTTGATATTTTCTGGAATATAGTCGCAGAAACACACTGATGAAGAAGCATGTGCGCCTTGCAGTCAAGCTTCTTATTATCTTTGCTTCTTCAGAATCGTTCTTTGTTGGTTCTTTAAATCCAATCTTGACAATATCGTCGACCTCTTTGAAACCCAAGATTGCATCCATTTTGACACATCAATCTTCATAATTCTTCCCATCGAACACCGGCATGTAGCTTTGGAGCATCCCAGCCATAGTCTTTTAGACGTAGGTCGTACTTCGTCAACCTGATTCTTCGTCTACTTCTGGTTTCCCTGGATCGGAACCTACATCTCTTAATACCACTGATAGGGCGTGCGACAAAATATACGTAGTGTGCGTATGACTGAAAAAGAGAAAAGAAGGCACGGGAGAGAGTGAGAAAATTAACGCAAAGCTTGAGAAAAACGAGATGTATTTTTCATTAAGATAAACTCAGTATATAATTATTTAAATAAATAAGAAAAAACACATTACACCTCATTATTTTGATGATGACAAGATAAGATGAAATAAAATGAATTTAGTATTTGTAAAAAATACAATGCACTAAAAAACAAAATGTTTTATTTTTATTCATTTGTTATATATAATCTTAAATGAAAGAAATGAAACTTAATACTTGGTAAAGAAAAAAAAAATTAAACCATCATCCTATCATAAACTATCGCACAGTAAATTTATTAATTTTTATGATAATTATTTCGAAACTCCCAAGGATACTTTGTGACTGGATGAGAGTATAATTATATTAGATTTATTGGACAAAAATATAGCATCTTAAATACTAAACCTTACAGTATATATATATATATATATATATATATATATATATATATATATATATATTAAAACTTAAGACTTTCTTCTCATTTTGTCCTTTACCCTTTTCTCTTAATCATCTTTTGAAACTTCTTAGTTTATTCTTCTTCTATTATAGTTTAATTTTTCTTCTGAAATCTAATATATATTAAGAAAACATGCCAATGCCATCTAGCATCTGGAGAAAGAAAACTATTGAGTTATCCAATATGTAAGACGACAAAATACTCTACTGCAGTAATTATTGATAAGACTTTTAAAAAATTATTAATCCTTCATGATTGAATAATGTATTAATTCTTTTAAGTGTCTTTAATAAGTTGACACGTTTTAAGTAACAAATATTTAAAATGAAGGGTATATATTTTTTCTTTCTTTGTTTAATATGAGAATACAAGTACATAAAAGATATAAACTTATATTCAAATAATTTAAATTTAAATATAATAAAACTAGTTTTGAAATTATAATATAAACTATTGAATAAATTATTTTATCTTGTTTAACTAACTTTTAAATTATGTGATGAATTTGTTTTATAAATAGGGACGAAGAGAGTATTTATACAGTGAGTTTTATATTAATCATGTAAAGTTAAATTTAAAAAAATCATGTTCCACAACATCTTCCACAGATCTCGGTTTTCAATACGAATGAGATGTTATATAAATTATCTTATTCCTTTGTTCAAAAGATAAATTAATGTACAATAATATAAATGCCGACTACAACTGATTTAATTAGTTTAATAGATTAGATTCCGATAAGATTATGTATTCTTATCTATATGTAGCCTTTTTTTTCTTTTTTGTCTAAAATAAAAGCGAGTCAATGGGATCAAGCATATAAATCATATATAATTTGATTTTCTTAGTTTCGAACTCACTTTTTATAGTCTATTTTTATGTATTTTATATTTAAGAAAAAAAATTCAAATTTAAAACAGTTTGATTACGGGATAGATAAATACTTGAACAGTGCTACAAGATACATCTATATTTTATATTTTATAAATAGTGTTCTTACCGGAATTAGGGTTTCTAGTCTAATTATATATAGGTTTGGACTTTATGTTTTGTAAGTTGTGCTCTGCATTTTGTAATGGAATGCAGTTTCCTTCTTATAAATTCATCTGGTTTTCTTTAATTTACATTCTTTTAAACGTAGTTTTCCTTTCTTTTTTTAATAATAATTTTTCTTTACTTATCAATAAACTATTTCATCAATTTTAAACACTTCAATTTATCTGTCTTCCTTGATTTTACTTCTAACACCCAATATTCATATAATGTTACTTTAAATACAAAAAAAAAAACAAATAACATTCTCTTCTTATAAACATCCTTCTTCGATTCTTTTCACCATTCTTTCTACGTCTACATCCATTTTCTCTTTCTTATTATCTATTATAAGCTTCTTATTTTTCTTTCCCATTTCTTACTATCTATTATATGTTTCAAACCAAGAATTGTAATCTCTAAATCTATACTTTTTTTGAGATTTTCAAAAACTTATCATTAATGTAAATAATTATAATTTAAGTTTTATTAAGCAACTTATTATTTTTATTTATTCCTAAAGATATAATCTTAACTTAATCATCCTTAATTTTTCATCATGTTTATCTTAACTTTCACCCCACATCATCTTATATGTATAAAGGTTACACTTCTCTTCTTCTTCATATTTGAATTCTCTTCTTTCCTACATTGTTTTGATGGATCTTTCGAGAAAAGAATTTACTAGGAGACACAATGTGAATGAAACCTAAGTCAAACCATATAAGAGTCTTAGTATTACCTTCAATCCAAGACATTGAAACAATATGTTTATGCATTCTATGGTGCTAAATTTTTTCGTATCTACTCAATGTTGAACTTAGAAACATATATAATCTCCTCTTTAGGGGTGAATCCCTTCTTCATTGGTATACTTCACCTCTCAACCGAAAGCATTTCAACCACAAATACCTCAATGGTAATGATAGCACTCACTAGTGTGAAATAAGTCTTTCATGTTTCACGTTCAATGTCAGAATACAAAAAAAATCAATATTAAAAATGATTGGTGACATTTTTATAAATAAATATTGAATTTTGGCGTCAAAATATATACTTTTCAGACGGCATATACTTATTAGACGTTGACATTCTCAATTTCTGACATCATATTAGGAAAAGGCATGAAAATGTTTGGCAGGAAGGTGAAAATGTACCCACGTATTACGTCAAATGTTCTAGTCTTAAACGTTAAAGAGGTATAAGACGTCGAAGTTTGGAGTTTTACGACGTCATATACATTGTAATTATTTTCTAAAAGTTATGCCACCACATTATTTATTCGCGTTTTCTCTTCTACTTGGACCAGGGATTTCGTTCACAAGTGAGAGGAAGAACAAAAGTAAGTTTTCACTACTACAAAATTGCGAAAAGATAGCGTTCAATAGACAACGCGTATTTTATTAAGCACTGTCTATCAAAACATGGAATCAAAAGACAACGCTTATTTAGAAAAAGTATTATCTATTGTGATACTAATCGACAAAAAGCTTCTTTAGAATAGCACTATCTACATTTAATTTTTGGTATTTTATTAATTAATAATTTGAAATAAACCAATAGACAACACTTGTTTAACAAAGCGCTATCTATGATTTATTTTTATTTTAAAAATTAAAACAAATTCCTGTTTTTTATATTTATAAAAAGTAATTTTCGGACTCCTTTTCTTCTTTTCTTTTGTAGCCTTCTCTTCTGCATTTGCCCTCCCTAACCCTAACCTCCACCATGTTGTGTGCTCCTCTTTCGCATTGATAGTCACCTGAAATCCTAGCTTTTACCGTGAACCTCCTTCGCATTCACTCTCCTTGAAATTCTAACCTCAACCGCGTGCTCCTCTTTCGCATTGGTCCTCCCTGAAAAATTGGAAACACTCGTGAGCTTTTTTGTCATTTTTGTGAGACATGTAGTAAATGATGAAGAGAAACAATGGTTTGTGTGTGTGGTATAGGGCAAACAACAATATCCATATGATGAAGGGGCAAATTTGCACCGTTACCTATTTCGACAACTTCAAATTCTTGATAGGTTTGTTTGGTTGTAAAAGAAGAGGAGTCATGGGTGATTGGTGGGAAGCGCCACTGTCACCCATGCAATGATTAGCTAATCTTGCAGCTCAAAATTCATGAAGACAAGATTAACACTGCAATTTGCCTCATGTTTGGTGTGATAAAACTTCAAAGGGAAGGATTGAAGTTGAAGTCCTCGAATGGTAGCAAGAACTTACTGTCTCCACAACAAATAATTGTCTTTATCTAGCTTTAGAAAGATTAGAGTATGAAACGTATAGGGGTAATAGAGATAAAGAGAAAAGATAAAAGATGAAAAACAATATTATTATTACCGTATACGGGTAAAACCCTAAAACTTATTCTATGCAAAGTTTACCTATCTATATATGCATGCTGATATAACACAAAATATATAACAAAAATGGAAATTTATTAGTTTTGTAATAACAAGTTCATATAATGTAAAACTGAGAACATTTATTATATGTTCCTTGGAAAGTTAACACATAAGATTTTTTTAATGTCTTTTATTTTCGAGAAGTATGCATTTTGTTCCCATGCATATATCTAGTTTTTATTATTGTGTAAAGAGAGTAGGAAAGTTGTATATTTATGAGCACGAGAAGTAATTATTTTAACTCTATAACTTTAATTTTTATTATTTTTAAATTGAAAAGTATTTCTAAAAATATTAAAACTAATCAAACATATGTTTAAATATGCTCACAAATTCCTATTTTTTTAAAATGTAATTTACTAATATAACAATTTAAACAAATACTCTCTTCAAAAGAAATTCCAATCGGGTCTGTCAAATGATGATAAACTTTGATATTTTGCACAATTTCGTAAGTTCAAGTTTTATTTTGTTATAATAAAAAAATTGCACTCTTCCAAAATCACAAAAGAAAGATAAATTTCTCTAAACAAAGGGTTTAATTTCTTTTGTAAGAATTTCCCCATAATAATATTAAGAAGTGTGTTTAAGCCTAACTCAATCCCACAAAACCGTCTTGTAAGATGAGGTTTGCACTTTACTTATATATTATAAAATTGCTTTATTTCTAGTCGATGTAAAATTTCTAACATAGAAAGAAAAAAAATACTACTAAAATAGAAAATGAAAATTCTGGCAAAAAAGTAAAATAAAATTCGGAAAATGCACATGTTTATGTGGGACAACAGTGCAAGCATTCCAAATTATAGTTCTATTTTCTCTTTTATTATAATCTTTTTCAGTATTTCTTTGTCCATTTGGTATGGGCTAACGTTATATTCACTTGGAGTTTAGTGTAGACATGTCCCATTTTTTCACAAATCAGACATCAATTATTTCATTTTCAGGTTCTTGTTGGTCCATAATATCATACCTGATTTTCACATGTAATGTTTTATGTGGATCAATCTTCTATGAGATTGTACCAATAATGCCACGTACCGACATTAATATTAAGAAAAGAAAATTAGTATAAAATTATTAATCCCTTTTAAATGAATCCAGATATGGTAGGTTTTTATATCATGGGTTCTCATATGAGAATATGCACGAATCAAATAATTGTGGTACCCATAGATATTATTTCTTTATTTAAATGCAAATAAAGCTGAATGCATTCAGTTTGACAAATAGATATTCATAATCATAATTGCACGCTCTTTTTTAATGCTTAATTACATAGATTGTGTTTGCCAAGACTAAAAACTAGGTTTCGTAATTGCACATGTATTTAAAAACTGAATGAAACCAAAATCATACTAATTAATATTATATTTCACCCAAATTATGGACTTAAACTTCGAAAAAACATTTTTATTTTCTATTATTTCAATGTATGCCAATTTTTTGGAACTTTTTTTTTTATCATTTTGCTTGTAGTGACACAAAATTTTATTTCATGGTTTTAATAAAGTTAATTTTTTTAAATAAGAATAATTAAAAATGTTATGTATTTTGGTTATTCATAATGAATAATTTACCATGTTAAACAAGGATAAATTAACAGAGAAACTTATGCAATTTTACTCCTGTATTATAAATTAAAATACACAACATCAGAGGTAGATTCTATTCTCACTATCACACTTACATATTTATAATATTTTTTCCTTTTTAAAAGTGTTTTGATATAAACTTAAATGTTTTCAACTATTTAAAAAAAACGCATTCAAATAATTTAAAAATGCGGAAACTGAAAACCAAATTGTTTGTTCGCTTCTAGTTTTTAAATCATTATTCTCTTGGACAATGGAATTATATGATGGAAAGAAGATTAGACACAATAAAAGAAAATTAAGAGTGTGCATCTAATTTATAGACTTCTAATTCGCAACATACTCTTCCATAATCTCCAACTTACATTATAATATATTAAAACATTATTCACTAATGATTTAGGGACTATTATCTGTTGGAGATGGGTTTATATACACTTAAGATACCTCCATTGGTAGGAGGCCTTTTGAAGTGATACCAAAAACAAATCCATGAAGGTTTGACCTAAAGCAGACAATATCTTATCAGTTACAAGTGTAATTCAATTGTTGAAAATACTTTATAGTATGGAAATTGTGGTCTTATGTTCTATTTCTACATTGGTACTGATTTTTTTAGTTATTTCTTTTATTTTATCAGGGGCTTTAATCTTAAATATGTTTATCTGAATTATTAGGCATGTTTATGGCTAAAAGTTAAATGTGATTGCTTGGTTAGTTTGATCAAAATGTGGTGTATGATGTTTAGAATGCAAGGTGCAAGGTTTGAACCTTGACTAATTTTTTGGTATGGTAGTTGCCATGTAATTTTTTTTTTTAAATTGATTGTGCTCGAATTAGTTAAACTAAGAAACAAATAGGTATGTTTGAAATGGTAAGTATTTTACATATATACTTTTTTGACTAGTTACTAATTTACTTTAGTACTTAAAAATTTGGTCTAATTATTCTCAAGTTGAGTATAGAAAAGGTGTTTGTGTTACACATTAATTGCTAAAGAAATGTGCTCACTCAAGTCATTATTTGAGTCTGAAAAGAATTCAAGGTCATTAGGTGAAATTTGAAGATGTCCTTACAACTTGTTGAAACTTAAATCAATGAAACTAATGTTCTTAAAGAACACAAGAGGTTCTCGTGTAACCATTTGGGGAATGTTTCCACGAATTATGTTATGAGAAAGATCTAAAACTTGTATAAAGTTGAGCAACCTATATACTGAAAACTAAAGTAGAGCAATTGCTTGATGAAGTTGAGAAGTATATGCACTTGCAAGCCATCTATATTGCGACATTTGGAGAATAATTTCGGTAATTATCACTTTCTCACTATAGCATTGGTTATTCTATTTTTAAGCTTCTTAGTATCTATACTATTTCCATAAATAAAAGCATCATGGGATTATTACACTTATGAATTATGAATGACCAAACTGTAGTCTAATTATTGAAATAAATAGTCTAAATTATTGTAAATTAAATTTCCAAAAGGATAATTCTACATAATATAGATTTTCTAAATGAGTATAAAATATTTTGGTATAAATGGTATTTAATTATCTCCTGAATTTCTTGTGGAGGTGCATTTAAAGAAAATGGCTTTAAGTACAAGGAATATGCGAACAGAGGTTCCAACAGTATTGGGCAAGGAAAACTTCTAATGAAAGTTTCAATGGCTCTTCTCAACATAATGGTAATAGTACAAAATCATTACAATGCTTTTAATAAACTTGTATTTTAAACATATAATCCGATTTTAGTTAGTTCCAATAAATTTGAAGGTCTAAAACATTATCTACACATAATTTCACTAATATTAATTAATTGTGTTTATGGCTTCAAATGTTTGTTATTCTACTAGTTATTTATTTGCATGGGAGTAAGTTCACTCAAGACAACTCAACTTTATTTTTTTATGTGCTCAATATGAGCTAGTTTTGATGATAATTTAGTATTTATTTTGCTTTGATTTTGTTAAATAAATGTGTTAATCATTCCAATTTTACTTTTTTGTAGATTTTTATGAAATTCAAGAGTCAAAGTTGAATTATGAAGCAAACAAAAAAATTTTGAACATTTCATAGAAAATTGACTTCAACGCGACTATAGTGTGAAATCTGGGGCTTAAGCCACACGAAGAAAATCCACCTTAGAGGAAAACCTCAAGCTTTGATGTTAAGTTCAAGCCATGAAGAATCCTTCACCTAGAAGTAATCTCATGAGACTCTAACCCAGAAATGCACAACTTAAGCCACAGAGAAAACTCACATTGGGACAAAACCTTACAATTGGAGCCACATAAGTCACCGTTGAAGCCACGTTGTTAGAGTCTATAAAAACAAGATTACACCTCTATTTTAAGAGAATTTTTTTAGAGATTTAGAGAGATAATGTAGACAGTCCTCTCACACACTTCCTCTATATTTTAAAGAACATATTTAGAGGACTGTGAGATGAAGTTTCTTCCATGTATTAACTTCTTTCCATTCATTATGAGGAGCTAAATATCCTAGGTGTTGGAGTAAGATATAAACCACTTTGAACTCTCTTATATTCGGTAATATCTTTATTTATGAATGTTTGCTTTTGATGATAAGTTTGTTAACTGATTTATGGTTGTTGTTGGATAAACTGATCACTCATCTTATTTCACTTGAGATTAAGTGGAAACTAGTTTCAAATTATGGTCCAATCAATTCTCCTGTATGCTTTTAGATGCTATGAATAAATCTAAGGTTGTGATTGGATATAAAGTCCTGATCTTAATTCAAGTGAACGCTTGAGATATCACCCACCTATTAGGAAGAATTTGTGTAGGGACGACATTTAGGTCAGCTTGTACGCCCATTTTGAAAGTGTTAAAAGGAAGGCCTACATTCAGTTTAGAGAACAAACATAAGTAGGCATAGAAGAAGTCCCTCTTAGACCTTTCGCCTGCAGCAATGCAAAAGTTAAAAAGGGTATTGGCAATACCTTTCTCAAGAAAGTAAATGCATTCAGCCAAGTAACATATTGAATCCCTCTAATGATACTTGGTTGCATACTCCAAGACATATACTCCAAGACATATACTCCGAGACATATACTTGGTTGCATAATTTGAATCCCTAAATTCAAATTATCCCCCTCCCCGACAACATCAACATCGCATTGTCCCAAGGAGTGTCCCTCTTTGGGTGAATGGTTCGGGTTCCCAAGCGTCTGTTGCAACACTGCCTCGCTCTCTCTCGTATTGGAGTTTGATGAACGATTGCTTCCTATAGTAGAAGACCATTCCTAATCAGAGCATGAACCTAAAATCGACTAAGATGTTTCATCTACATACCCATTCGCTTCCCTACCCAAAAGCCCCTCAGACGATGAAGAACTTATCACATTAGTCATTATTATCTTATTAAGAACCGTGTAGCACAAAGAAGCTCTGAAGAAAATGTGGAGTGTGAAATTAAGGGAGAATTGTGACCATTTATAAGGAGGACCCAGGTCAATAGTCTAAAACCACGACCCTTGGATTTACTTTGTTCTAATGATCCAAAATTAACAACACTTTACATCACTCTAGAAATTTTTGAAGCAACACATCCTTTTGAAAAAATAAGTTAGCGATTCTAGTGAATGGAATGAAGTGACCCAATGTATGCAAGTGTCATAATGATTCAAAGAAAAACCCCTCCTTGGTTGGGCAGAGAGACTGGACTATATATCAATCTCACGCGTGCTGAGATAATCGTCTTGAAATAAAGCCCTTGTATTCCGAACGAAATACTCCAGCTTGGGAGCTTAGTGTACATGTCATGTGAAATACATCTGAGTGTGATGATTGATATATTGCAAAGAATGAAAAAATTGGTAATAAATTATGGGATTATCATGTTAAGCAAGATTAAAAGGTAATTGGGTCATTATTTTGTATCATTAAGGCAAAAGACCAATTAAAGGTCTTATATATATGGTGTGTAGATGAGGCATCTAATACTTTTGAATCTACTTCATCTATTGAACTTTACCTTAATCGAACACTGACTTAAGCATCAGAATGCCTTTGACAAGTAGTCAACTAGACGAAATGAGCAACAAAAGAGGGAGTCATGAAAAAAGGTACAAGCAATGATAAACCTGACAACACTAATGCAAAAATCACTTTCGAAATCGCCTAATAGACTTTAGTTTCAAGAAAAGCGAAGCCTTTTGATGACATTTTTGAAAAAAATTTCCTAGGGTAATTTTTTAGATATTTAGAACCCCAGTAAAGACATTTGTTTCATTATGTCATTGAGAACTCCTTTGTTTTTTTCTACAATTGGGAGACGCTAACGCCACTTCCATTTCTCCATTGCCATTGCCATTGCGAACACGAACATCGCTCCATATCTTTGTCATCATTGCATTCGTGATGTGCCATTTTCGTCACCACACACTCCTTTCCATTCTTCCTCACATTGCTCCATTTTCATCGTTGGCTCACACTCACTCTTCCTCTCTTCCCTTGCTTTTTTCTTTTTTAAGACTCATTATCTTCTTTCTAACACATGCATTTTATGTTGTTATTCGTGTCCAAGTTTTGCATTTACATAACATGTGTTTCCTTGCTTCCAAAACGTGTTTTACATTGTTACAATACTTAGCTTTTGTGCTTCTCGGTTCTTAAAAATTTATACTTTTTATATGTTGTTAATATATTTTTTTATGTGTTTGATATATTTGTTTTGTGTTTGGATGTTTTTGTTGTTTTATTTATGTTTAAGTTCATAATGTAGGCAAAAGGAAAAAAAAAATTAAAAACAATTTTAGAATAAGCTTCGGTTGTCCAAGAAAGCGAAGCATGTAATCGAATAGACTTAAGTTGTTTTCAAAACTCAAGTCTATTCTCCACTTTAAGTTATTTTTTTTATTTTTTATTTTTTTAATTATTTTTATTTTTTATTGTGAAGACAACTGAATTAAAAAAATTCTTTTTTTTACTTTATTTGGATATGTTTTAATCGAAAACCCCAGAATATAATATAAAAGAAATCAGTATCCATATCTTTCATTACACTGGTACAAGGAAAAAAAAAGTGAGTGTTAGTATATCTTAGAACAATTTTTAAATAATTTTTATAATTAAAATAAAGTTATGTTAGAAGGTATATCCATGGTAAGTTTAAAATGTAAACTAAATATTAAAATATATATCGAGTTTTATACGTAAATTATGTTAAAATTAGTATTTATTAGTAATACATGGTACTAATTAAAGCTTAGAACTAATAATTAAATTTTTTTTTTCAGGAAAAAAATGGATATTATCTATTTGATACATTGTATCGAGATTTAAAATGTAATTTAACTTAAAATTAAATCTGAGTAATAAATTTTAAAACAAAAAATGTACAGATAAAAAAAAGTTTTATAGGCATGTATTTTTAATGTTTAAATTTATACACTATTATACAAATAAACGAATTTATTATAAATATGATTGGATGATAATTAAAATAATTTTACATGCATATCTTATTTATTCATAAAGATTTTTGTAGAGCAATATATATTAACAATTAACAATAATGCAGTGAAAATCCATAACTAATAGCAATATAAATAGTTTTATACTATTACTATATTTTAATTAAATTTATATAAAATTCCCAATTGTTCCAACACCAAATTGAAACAAAACAACATAACCAAGTTTACCATACAAAAGAAAGAGCAAAGGAAAACAAAAGCTACTGACTTCTTTTTGGAATCAATTTTAAAACATAAAATTGCAAAGGGAAAAGATAAAGATAACACTGATTATCATGAGTACTAGAAATAGATAATGGTTCGTTTTTTGATGAGTGTGTCGTGAAAAAGTAGAGATTTTTTTTTTTTTCATCTTTAATATGGATATGAATATCACATAGTTGGTCTTTCTCTGTGTCAGTACAATGATGTATGTTGTTACTATTGAACAAGGAACAAGAAACAAGAAAAGAGGGTTCCACTGCACACAGAAACATGAGAAAACATCATACCTGGCCACACCATGCGTCCCAATTGCCCATGCAATCTCTGCTTTAAACCCTTTGCTCAGATGCATGCAATTTACAAAGACATGTGCAAACCCTAGTTTGATCCTCTCATATCCCACAAGATTTGCTTTTCATTCTTCTATTTTTTTATATGTATATAGATATACATAAAGTTTATATCTACTTGTATATTGTATATTATTTATATAACAAATTTGTCTTATAAGATGTTTAACAATATAATTTTGTATATGTAGTGCTCTCAAAATGGGTTTTAATCCGTGGACTAATCCGGCTCATCACAAGTTTGAGTTTGAAAAAAATGTAATTTTAATGTGCGGACTAATTTTCAACTTGGCTCACTTAGAATCCGGTTCACCGGGTTGAACTCGTGGTGAGTCGGGTTAGTTCATCAATCCACCTAATTTAATTTAATTATTTACTATTTTGTATTGTAATATTATTAGTTATCATTTTTTTATTATATTGTAGATGATGATAAAGAAGATGTTTCAAGAGAGAAAAATATTATAGATTTATCTATTCAAGATCTAATATTATAAATGGATAGGTGATATAAAAATTATCAATATTAAAAACTTATTTGTTCGTTTTTGGATTACGCTATTTATTTAGATTTGAATTAAAAAAATTGTAATTTTGTTATTTTAAAAAAAAGTTTATAATTAAATAAGCCAACATGTTTAATTCATCAATCCATGGTGAGTCGTGCCGAGTTCAAATTTTCCTAACCTACTAATAAATGAGCCGGAGTTGGGTTGGCTTACTAAGTAACCAACCCGTGATGGACCGAGCTGGGTCGAACCAGGTTACCTATTTTGACAGCTCTAATTCTATCTAAGTAAAGTTGAATAAGTTTTGTGTCAATCCAAAATTACTTAAGATGTTGAATATGTCTTCTATTTTTAAATTTTAAACATACTTTTTGGATCTTTTCAAAATTTAAACTTTTTTTTTTAGGATTTTGTTAGTAACAAAAATATAAATGAAACAAAAAAAAAACACAGGATAACGGTATTATAAGATGGTGCTAGTACACATATAACAAAAATAGTTTTTGTGATAAATTGTATGTTTGAAGTTTTCATCACACCAATTTTCGGTTATATCATTAGATGTTTTTATGTTTAAGCTCTCACATCTATTAATATGTGGAGATAAGAAAACAATGGTACAAAATAATTAACAGTCATATCATTTAATAAAAATAAATAAATATTAAAGATTCAGTTTAAAAATTTATAATTTTTTAGTAAAATTTAATAAAGACTCAGTTAAAAATGTCCAAATTTACAAAGAATTAAAAACTCAATTAAACAATTGTATAAATTTTTATGTTTAATTAAACTTATTTAAAAACTAATATTTATTGGTAAAAAGTTAATTTTGTTCTTTTAAAAAAATGCATGAAATTTGTGGAAAACAAGTGGATGATCTGAATTGTTTGGTGTTAACTATATATTATTGTTATATGGTCCTTGCAAGATGCAAAGATACCCTACATAGATTTTATGCTCATTGGTAGTTCCAAATAACCATTATTTTGCTTCATACACATTATTTCTACTTGTCAAATGATCAAGTGGCATGTTTCGTTATGACATGGAACTTCGATCTATCTATGATTTTATTCTTATTCTAGTTAAATGCTGTCTTCTCAATATTATGTTTTTCAATCTAATTTTTGAAAGGCAATTTTGTCAAGAATCTCTACCCAATTAACAATAAAAAAATGTACAAAATAATTTAGTGGTTTTTCTTTTTGTGGAGAAAAAAAGATACATTTTCAATTCCCAACAACTTATTTTTAGGTTAATATAATAATTAAAAAGATTTTAAAGAAGAAAAAGAAAAAGAAAATAGTGAATGTCTTGTATATGAATTCATTGCAATATATAATTGCCATTCTATATATTTTGCGTTACAAATTAATGTGCTATTTATTTTTGCCTCGTCTTCTTACAATTTTATTTACAAGCTTTGGATTAAATTTTCTATGATTGCCCTAAAAGGAATATTTTTTTTTTTATGAAACAAGTTAATTTGTTTGCAGTGGCAAAAGAAAAAAAAAAATTCAGAAAAGATGTTTGGTGAAAAAAATGTTTGGGTTATATTATAATTTATATGGGATACAAGTCTTTTATTCAAAATGAATTTAACCATAATTATTATATCATACTTATATTTATACAACATGAATTTAGTATATATATATATATATATATATATATATATATATATATATATATATAATTTACAACTTTAAATATTTTACAATACTTTCCACGCTGTATTTTTTATTCTACATTTTTTTAATATTAGAAAGAGAAAGAAATGTTATTTTTTAATTTTAAAAATATTCATATATTAAGTTAACATTTTCAGGTGTTAAGGTCAGTGACACATTTCAATGTCAGTGTCAATTATCAATGTTATTTTTATGTATCAATAATATCTTATATTGAATTTGGTTTTTGTATTTGTTATTTTTCTTCAATTCAATTCTAATTTTTCTAATTCAACAATTTTCTCTCTCTCCTAAATTAAGAACAAATTTAATTTTGATATAAATGTTATACTGATTTTTAGGTTAAAATATTTAATTGATTTTCATGGTATAACTCACATAAACTATTAAATAGTTTATGTGATTTTTAACCTCTTCAAACTTTAAACTTATAGTATTAGTCCTGACTTCTAAAATTTTGCATTATAATTTTAAATAGACTCTGACCCTAAATTATAAATATTTGATGAAAAAGAAAAACTTAATAAAAATATCAATATAACATTTATATAAAAATTAGATTTTGTCCCAATTTGAAATTTAAAAAATTGCACAGTTTAAAAAAAAATGGACTAAATTAATAAATATAGAGACTCAATTAAATATAACATATTGAAACATTTGACTAATCTTGACATATGATAGTTAGGGATGGCAAAAAAATTCACGTCCGTAGATATCTGCAGATAAAATCCGTGACGGATAATTGGTACTCGTGCATATTTACTATTTGCGGGTTGCAGGTAGCGGGTATTTTAATACCCACTTATAGACGGGTCGGGATGAGTATTATACTATCTGTACCCACGGATAACTACAACCTGCAAAAAATAAAAATAAATATTTAATTTATATTTATTAAGTTAAATTTAATTAAAATTAACATTAATTTATACTTTATAAAGTTAAATTTAATTAAAATTAAATTTTAATTTATATTTAATTTATATTATATTTTATATATTTTTGTAATTTTGTTTAAATTTTATTTTAATAATTTATAAAAATATATTTTTTTAAATATTTGTGAGTATCCGTGGATATCCACGGGTTTTAAAATATCCGCAAATAGTTTTTAAGCGGATATTCGTACATGCAGGTCGGGTAGTGGGTGATTTTTTCTTTTGTTGTGGGTAGGAACTATTTGTGCCCGACCCAATTCGTTGTCATCCTTAATGACAATGCATGCTATAGTCACATGATTTGATGTTAGTTTGACATGTTGATTTTTTTTAAATTAAAAAACTTAAAAAAAATAATTTTTAAATAAATTAAACAACCATGAACTAACATATCACATCTAGGGTTGGCAAAAAAACCCGTACCCGCGGGTATCCGTGGATAAAATCCGCTTCAGGTATTAAGTACCCGCGGGTAAAAGGTACCTGCGGATAACGGGTAGCGGGTATTTTAATACCCGCTTGTTAACGGATCGGGTTCGGATATCACACTATCCATACCCGCGGGTACTTGTTACCCGTTTGAAAAATAAAATTACAATTTTGTCCGGTTTTCTTATTTATTTTCTCTCTGAAAAGAAAACCCTAAATCTCAATATATTTTTCTCATTCCCTCTCCTTCCGTCACAGATCTAGGGTTTTCTGATTCACATCTCATACACACACTCCCATACTTAAACTTTGAAAAAAAACAGAGAAGATAGAAGAGACATCTGATCTGCACACCCCAAAAGAAACCTTCTTCTCTCACTTGGAGTTGAGAGTGGTGCCCAATTCTTATCTTTCTCCCAATCAACACTCTGACTCAGAGATCCGAAACGAACCGTCAACAGCAAAACGCCTTCTCCACTTCCCAAAAAACCATCATCGTCATCACCTTCTCACTCCTCAAAGAAGAAAACTCCTGAAACTCCTCCCAACCTGATTCTCTCTGATACCTCTCTCGACATCGAGGACAAGCCGGAGAACCGACTTTGCCGCCTTGACGATCTGGAACCAAGTCGCTCTTGTAAGAATCAAAGCTAAGGTTAGGGTTTTGCCTGTTGAAAAGGATTTGCAGATGTATTGGTCCCGTTGTCGGGGAGGGAGGAGAGGAAGGGGTTTTAGGGGAGGGAATTTGGGGGAATGGGTTTCTGTGGCACAAATATTTCCAGATAAAATTAGGAACAAAAAAATGAAAAGAAAAAAGTGCAATCAATTGGAATGAAAGAATGGGGGAGTGGGAAGGAAAAGACAGAGAAATAAAAAACAAAAGAGGAAAAAGAGGAAACTTATTATTTTTTCCGAAACCCTAAATATTTTAATTGGTGTTTTTGTGATTTGTTTTATTTGGTTATATGATATTTTTATGTGGAGAAATGTGGTTGACTGGAGAAAGAGGGAAAGAAAAGTTATAAATCATAAAAATATATATTTTTTTAAATATTTGGGGGTTGAAAATGGATATCCAACAGGTATCCGTGGGTTGAAAAAAAATCCGCGGATTTTTTTATGCGGATATCCGGCAAGTAGCGAGGCAGGTAACAAATACGTTTTTTACATGCGGGTCGGTTTGGATATGACACTATCCGTACCCGACCCAATCCGACCCGTTGTCATCCCTAATCACATATGACATACACTGTTTAATGTCCATTACTATTTAAATGACAATAGAAAAACAGACTAAATTAAATAAAATTGTAAAAAATTAGGATTTTAGTAAATAAAAATAAAATATTAGATTTGAATTAATAAAATTAAACAAAAACAGAGACTAAATTAAAATTTGAACCTTAAATAAACAATACTAACAACTATAGATAAATATAAATAAATAAATAGGACAAATGATCGCATATTTATATCTCCAATTAAACTTTAAATGTGGATTTTTAATTCAATTTTTGTGTTAATTTAAATGAGATTTCTGATAATTAGACTTTGTAAACTTTTGAAATAAAAATAAATTAAAACTTGCCTTTTAGTTGCATAAAATATTTTTTAATATTTTTATGTTTGTTATTTAATATATAAATATAAATTGTTTAAAACTACAAAATAAGGTCAAATGTATTAAATTGTGGGAAAAAAATATACAAAAGTTAAATATATCTCTAGTTTCTATTTTACACACTTTCTCTCTCAAATTGGTCACATAATGAGACCTATATCTCCACCACCTAATCTATCTATTTTGATTCCTCTCACCACTCAGATGCAAAAATGTGTCACTATCCTAATTAGATGCAGCCTCAGACTAAAATATAATTTTTATATTTTTTGGATGGGATGTTGTGAAAGTCATTTTTCAGATTGAAAATACCTTTCGAAATATCTAATCTAGAAAAATTAAAACAAAAATAAAGTGACGGAGGGACTACGAAGAAAATTGTCGCTTTTGTGGGGGGTGAAGTAAGAAAAAGGGAGGTTTAGGAAGAAACACCTTACATGGGGAGGTACTAATAGCTCGGGCCCACTAAAATTTCGGCACAAAATCTGTGCTTGGACCAGCCCATTATCTGGAAATCTGAAACTAATTTTCCCAAAACTTCTCTGATAGGATGCGAAGAACTCACCAAAACCAAAAAAAAAAAAAGTTAACAAAAATACGGAAAAAATTCTTCATATATGACTTAAACACTTCATCCTCAAGAAAAAGAAAAGTTGAGGTGTATTTGTGATAGAAAAAAAAATTTAGTTTCTAAAAAGTATTTTTAATTCACAATGTAAATAAATAAAGTTTAATAAAATTAAACTTTCTAAAAACAACTTTGGTTTTATTTATCTAAATAAACAAAATATACATATAAATGTATTACATATGCTCGAGTATATTTCAATTACTTGGTCCGAGATATACTTGACTTAGATATATGCAAACAAGGATTACATATATCAATAAGAACGATATCATGTATGTCAAGTAATTAACATTAATGATTAAGTTGAGATAATACTTAAAGCATATTAGCAGAGTATTAATTAAGGTAAGTAGTCATGTCGGGATAAAAGTTCATAAATACGATATAAATACCACAATACACAAAGTAAATTAATTACGTTTTATTATTATAGTATTTATTATCATATGATGCATTTGACTGATCTAAGTGTGGTAGTGTCTTATGCAACATATCTTATTGAGTTTTTGACATAAAACTTAGAATATCTCAACTTAAAGATGTGAAGTTGAATTTTTGAACATGTTAAAGAGAAGAGTTGAAGAAGATCTTACATGATATATTGAAAAAATTGTAAACTTATAAATAATAATTCAATTGTTAATATTTCTCACTGATAAATTTGACTTGATTACCTATTTTGTTTCTTAAAACATCTAAACAAAATTCATGATTAAGGAAATTTGGAGGTTGAATGTCATGTTTTTCGTACTCACCTCGTTAAGAAACAAATAATTAAAATATTTCGTATCAATTACCACGCCAATATGAGTATTCTTGCCTTCTCTAATCTCAACTTCTCAATTTGAGTTTAATGAATATTCCTTGAATGAAATGTTATCAAAATCAAATATCTTTTTTCACTGGTGTTATTAAATATAATTTTCTTTATAGTTATTAAAGTTATAATTTTTAAATTAAATTAATCATTAAGTTGGCACTCTTTTTAAGGATATTAGTTTTGATGCGAAAAATTATTTAGTGTGGGTATAATTTAGATTGGCAAGGCATCAAAATTAAATTATTTTTTCTTTTCATACTTATTATCACCTAATAATTTAAATCAAATACATTCACAATTTCGTAATTTACAGTCCCTCATTTTAAAAATATAAAACATGTTCTACTTTACGATTCTAAACTAGAGATCGGCACGTTTATTTAGAGTATTTAAGTATATTTACTTTTCTCATGCTCTCTATATCATTATATTTCTTCATTAATAGTAAAGTTAGGAGGGAAACAAAAAAGTGAAAATAAATTAAAGCAACTAATTGGAAGTAAATATATGCATTTTTTTAATCTTAAAGAATTTATTCTCATAGGTTAGTGAGAAGGTTGGAAAATAAATGTTCACATAATTTAATTTACGATTAAAGTATTGATTTATTCTTGGAGTTTTGATATTGGAAAATCACCTCAAAGACTTCTTGTAAAAAATATCATAACAAAAACAAATAAAAATAACCTATTAAGAAATTATAATTAGAAGAAGACTTAAGAAGTTTTAAAAAGAGTTTATCAAGTATAATATTTTTGTAGAAATTAGAAATTTCTTTATTTTTTTTATGCGGAAAAAGGGTTTCTCTCATGTAAAAATCATACTTAAATAATGAATAAAATAGGATTTTGTGAGTATTTGCATGTTTTTAGACTTTGATACGTTAACTATAGGCTCTTATCTTGGATAGCATCTTCAAGTGAAATCAACTTGACATTTATCCTTAAATGCTTCTAAGGTGTCATGTTCTCTCTCTCTTTTTGGAACTTACACTCGCTTGGATTTCCAACAAAATGATGTTAGATTATTTTGATCTTGACTTATGTAATTTATAAAATAACTTGAATATAAAAGATTTTAGGGTTAAATATGTTTTTAGTCCCTATACTTTCGGGCGATTTTGGTTTTAGTTCCTCTTCCAAACTAAGGTACAATTTAGTCCTTCAACTTTAGAAAACTCTGGTTTTAGTCATTTTTATCAAATTTTTTTAAATTTATTTGCTGTTTCAAGCACGTTTCATTATAGTATTTGGATTGTTTACACTGTTTGACACATTTTTGCTTCAATATTAACTAAGAAACGCGTTTGAAAGAGCAAATAAAGTTAAAAAAATTTGGTAAAAAGGACTAAAACCAGAGTTTTCTAAAGTTGAAGGACTAAATTGTACCTTAGTTTGAAAGAGGGACTAAAACCAAAATCGCCCCAAAGTATAGGGACTGAAAACATATTTAACCCAAGATTTTAATGTGATTGATTGTTAAAATATAAATATATTAAAGTTATGAGAATTATTATAGAATTATTAAAATTATATTTTTCTTTCTTCTCACAGGATATTACGATATTTTAATTAATGACTTTAAAATACTTATTAGAAATTACAGTTTTTTTTTCATGAATAAAAACTTATGTATTTGAAAAGTAAAAAGTAAATGACTTTACAGTCCAAGACAAAATCTATGTCATTAAGAAAGTCATAAAAAAACGTAAAAGAAAGAAATATATTCATTAAGAGATCTTTTGTAATGGTTTAGGCAAGTTCATGAACCTTTCTAATAATATATTTTGTGAGAATCATATATTATAAAGTTGCTTTGAAATAAAGTAGTTTCTTGAATTGATTAGAATGTTTGAAATTATTAGTTTATAATTAGTATTAAAGTATGATGAGGAATTTATGATTTTTAAATAAATGATGTTTTTTAGAAATTATAATAATTCTAATTTGAAATTATGGAATTTAGTGATTTTACTTTTGGATTTAGTTTTTTATTAAATTGAGTGCATGATTCACTGATTGATACACTGTGCAGTTTGCGTTGTATGGCCTATGGGCAAATATTGCTTTTCTCTTTTATGGTTTATTAGTTGAAAATAGTATTTGGTGAAATTGGAATGCAATTAATTACGTGAATTTGAAAGTTTTGGTACTGTTACGAATGCTTTAAATTGAAAAGTGCATCCTCTTTTCCTGACACGCACAGGTATGGTGTTTGCTTTATGAATTTTATGAATTATATGCTTACCGTATGATTGTACGGTGAATCGCACTTCTGATGGTTAATTATAATTTGAGTGGTAAATCATTGAGTTTGTCTAGTTATCACATTTGTTGGTCATGTACTAATCTGAAATATAGACGAGTTTGATCAAAATGTTAAGTTGGTTGATCATACACTAATTTGAAACTCACGTCCCATAATTCGAAATCCATATTTTATAACTTGGAGTAGAAGTCACTCTGATCGATCCGTCATTAAACAAAATTTACCGATTATGTATCAACATAGATAATCAATCACCAATACGATGAACAGGACAATGAGTTTGATTGACCATCAAAGAGACTGATCAACCATAAATTTGACTAATTAGATGAACGGTTTCAAAATAGATTAACTTAAAGTTGAGTGCAGTCAGGGGAAACGACAGCGGTTATTTTGCCCCTTTGGCCGCGGTCCCCGAACCGCGGCATATTCAGCTGCGATAGAAAGTCTGGGGCTTATGCCGCGGTTGTAACCGCGACAGAATGTCTGACGAATAGACAGCGGTTGTTTTGGAACCGTTGCCTAAACCTGTGTTTTTTTTAAAAAAAATTCAAAAATCTCAGCCTTATATGTCGCGGTTGGAACCGCGGTAAAAAGCAGGGGAATATGCCGCGATTCGTACCACAACCGCGGCCAAAAGGCTAATTTAAAAACAAAAATTGAAACGGGGAACTTTATACCGCGGTTGTGACCACAACCGCGACATATTCCCCTGCTTTTTTTTAAAATAGCAGGTTTGTTTTTGTGATATCCAATACCATAAAAACAGACCTGCATATGAAAACATGTATACATATTTAATTTGAATACATCAAACATCTTCAAATGTATTTCAAAATCAAATAAGTACAAAGTCTAATAAATTCATAATGTTTTCAAATGCAATGTTTAAATCTAGTAACTAAGAACTATTATATAACCTAACTAGATACTTTGCAGCAACTTTCCTGATGAATGATAGTGACTTCTCAGGAACTGGTGTAGTAGTCTTGAACCTCTGCACAAGACAATTGATATTAATTAGTGTATCTCAACTCTAACTTTTGGAAAACATCAAAATTTTTTAAAGTTAAATGTTACCGTTTCCCAGCCTCTTGTGATATGAGAACGAACAATGTGGGTCATCCAATACATTACATAATAACCGCACTCATATGACCCAGTCTGTTTGTTACACTACAATATATGATCAAAGTTGTAAATAGTTAGTGAATAACATTAAAATAAAACAACTATAAGAAAGTATGGCTTTAGCATATGTCAAACCTTGAGAGAAATCCAAGCAATCTTTTTACTGTTAGTAATTGATTTCCCAACAATCATCATACTTGCTGGTATAGAACTATATATAACAAGAAGTTGTTTTAGCATTCATTTATATAACAAAGAAAGTCCAAACATTGAGGTTCTTACCAATCAATTGCTTGTCTGAGTTGTGTGGGAGGAGGCCTGTGGAATGAGCAGAACCACAAAGCATAGCTCTCTTGCATAGACAAAACAAGAAGCTGCCAATGGCGCCTGAAATTCATAATAACTTAACTATTATATATATATATATATTAAAATCACATATGGAACTTTATTATGTTAACAAAGTTCACTTACCCGGATATATAAGGCAAAAAGTATATTTTCTTGCCGCTTGCAAAACTTCTCATCAGATTTGTGTTGATGGTATCAAAATCATTTGATTCATGAATGGATTGGGGATCAATGAATCCATAATCATCAGAACGCCCCAACTTGTTACTGACCCCAAACATATACCTGAAATCAAAAATTGACTTTGATATAAGGATACTTGATATATACCATAATTTTTTATATAAATTATTGCTCATAGACTTACATCATCCATAGTTGAATAATTGAAATATTCAACTCTTGTGTTCCCGCCGCAAGCTCTCTGACGTCTTGGCTATGAAGGTATATTGGGACCTCAGAGCCTATCCCAAATACATTAGCATCATAGTCAACCTCCAAAGGCTTATCTTCAAGGATGTCAGCTAGTAAATGCAATGAAGCAAGAGGATCATCCTCAGATAGAGGAATCTTCTCCTGTTCCTGCGTCTGTTGTTACATGAAAAAATAAGATAAGTTTTGACATAAAAAACCTTTAAAATTGAGAAGTGTAAAGAAGAAATTCATACCGTGGGGTCAGAAACTGGTTTAACCAAAAATTTAGGCCAAGAGATAAACGACTTAAATGCTTGTTCCACAGTGAAAATCTCTTCTGTGGCCAGAGGAACCGAGGCATCTGGTATGATTATTTCATCCACTGAGACCTTCACCTCATCCTCTAATAGTTGCATACCATGACATACAGTCGCTGACCTAAACTCTGTTCCATGAGCTACCAGGACCATCTCAGTATCATCCAAAATATATAGCAAACATGGACTACCATCGTCCACGTCATCCCCTGGGACAGCTGGTGCGGAACAACTTCCTTTCCCGCTTCTCCCTGTCAGAATAAATGTTAGATTATACAAAAGATAGAAATAATTGCACATAAATGTTTATTAAGTTTACCTGTGGGAGGCACATGTTCCGGTTCTTGTACAGGAGATGGCACTGGGCGCATGCCATAGCTCTCAAACTGCTGCTGGAGCATGGCGATGAATTCAGCCCTGAGCTCTGTTCTAAGCTCGGCCCTGATCTCCTCTCTAAGGTCTGCTCGGACCTTTTTGGTGATCTCTTGTGTCATCCTTTCTCTTTGTTCTTCGCTGTATGCATATGAAGGCTGACGAGAAGAGCTCCCAAAATAATCTTTAATTCCTACTCCAGGACCTGCACCACGTACACATCCAGGGTGCTCAGGTCGTCCAATCGCAGCAACAAGAATATCCTGGCGACCCTCTACAGTGAACTGACCTTGGGAGCTCTGCTCAACCAAGGAATCCTGTACATTTCAAAACATCATTATTCTTTAAAAAGTTCAATGTAGTATGAATAATTACAATTATTATTATTTTAGGAACAGTGATAACTTACAATTCTTTCGAAAATTTCTCGTGCAGACTCGGAAGAGTAGGTGCCTGATGGTCTCATACGAGCCAACTTCCATTTTTCATGTCTAGAAGGTGGAGAAGGAGGCTGAGGGGGGCTACCACCCTGAGATGGCGGTCTAGCCTCTGCCTTTTGTTTGAGGATTTTCTCCTCAAGCTTCCTATACCCACCACGAGATAATAGGTGGGGGTTTTTGTTATGAGCACTTGTTCCTTGTGCTTTGCTTCTAATTGCCTGTCACATACACATGAATTAATTAGTTCATATGATATATATTTGTTAATGAGGAATTGAATAATATCAACTATAGTAACCTGTCATTCCTTTGTCATCTGACCTCTTTAAAAAGCCGCCAAGTCTCCTCATCAATGGACTTATATGCCCTACATGGAGACTTATGTTTAAGTTCTCCAAAGATGTATCTTGATGTCAACTTACTTTTAAAGTTTCTGAAGTTTTCAGCAACAGTTGACAAACACTTATTTCTAAGTGTTGCGACATTTGGAATGTCAAATGTCAGCTGAAATAAACATAATAAAGTTGTATCAATACAAAATTATCAACATAAACATATTTTAATTCAAATGATATTAACTAACTTACCAAGATATCGTTCCATATGATGTTCCGATCAACCTCGGACACATGATCAAAAGATGGAGTGAGAATACTAATCCTATCACGTGCCACTACTCCAAGGTATGATCGGAAATCATCTGCATAGGGGCCAACTGCCACACCCGTGATCACGTTCACATTCACTGGAGTTCTTTCACCACTATTCTTTCTCATCAATAGTTGTTTCATCCTGGTGGGTCCTCTAGTGGATCTGGTAGGGGGAGCCTCATCCCCTGAAGAATGTGGATTTTCAGCCATATATCTGTTAAAATAAATAGAAACATGAAATATTAATAAAAGACTTATGTAATATCATATAATTTAACAAAACATGTAATAATAATCATATAAAATATATAAAAGGAGAACTTATGTGATATTAATAAAATACTTATACAGAAATTGGAAATGCATACATAAAGAGTTCCATTGTCATCATATGTATATTCCTTCATCATGATCTGACCGAATTGCATGTACATTGTCGTCAACTAGAGATTGGTCATCCAAATTTGTTGTAGTTTGCAATGAATGGTTGTCAGCAATATGAATATTAATCATATTCTCTTCGTTAACTTCAATTTGTTTTTTGCCTTGAAGAGCGACATACCAATGGTCAGACGCAGGATCTTTGACATAAAACACCTGAGATGCTTGATGAACCATAATAAAAGGTTCGTCTCGGTAACCCACCTTTCGAAAATCAACCAGTGTCATACCCGATTCATCTATTTTGACACCACTCTTATTGTCAAACCACTTACATTTGAACAATGGAACAAAAAACTTGGTGTAATCAACCTCCCATATCTCTTCTATTATACCATAATATCTCATTGATCCAAGTACAGGAGATTGATCTTTTGATGTAGAAAATTGAAGCGACTCAGCTTCTAAACTAACTCCACTATTTTGAACTGTGCTTTTATCATCCAAAGTCTTTGTATAGAATGTACAATTATTGACTTCATAACCTGTACAACACACGACATCAAACTTCAAACCATTTGCAAGCCACAATAAAGTTTGAGAAGAATGTGGCTCTTTGTCAATTTCAGATTTGAACCAAGACATAAATGTTTTGTTATGCTTCATCAACTGCCATTTCTCTGATTGTCTTGGATTTTTATTCTTAACAATGGCTTTGTGTGTTTCAAAAAAAGGGATCACCTCATCTGTGCTGTTCAATATATAAAGATGCGCTTGCAACAATTCATCACGATCTTTTGTCACCACATTCACACCTTGGATGCTTTTACTTGTAGAAAATTTATTCAACCATGATGTGCGAGGAACTCCTATTGGATTCGTTGATGTCATGTAATCTAAACAAAACTCGATACTTTCTTCAGCAATATACCTTTCAATCATCGAACTTTCAGGACGATATGGATTTTTAACGTACCCTTTCAAAATCTTCATATAACGCTCAATAAGATACATCCATCTTAAGTATACCGGTCCGCACAACTTGATTTCTCTAACCAAATGAACAAGTAAATGTACCATGATGTCAAAAAAAGATGGAGGGAAAAACATCTCTAGTTGACACAATATGATAACAATCTCGCCTTGAAGTGCATCTAACTTTGTAGGATCGATGACTTTACTACATATTGACGAGAAAAATGAACACAACCTGTTTATGGTTTGCCTAACATTTTTGGGCAAAATTCCACGAATAGCCACCGGTAACAACTGTTGCATTAAGACGTGACAATCGTGAGACTTCATGCCAACAAGCTTTAAGTCCTGCATCGACACTAAACTCTTCATATTTGAAGAGTATCCTTGTGGTACTTTGATACTCTTTAAACAAACACAAAAACTTATCTTCTCTTGTCTAGACATTGTGTAACATGCAGGGGGCAAATACGTACGTTTACCAATCTCCTTCGGTTCCAACTCTTCTCGGATATTCATGTCAACCAAATCCAAACGAGAATTCACTCCATCTTTTGTCTTTCCCTGAATGTTGAGTAGTGTACCAATCAAGCTATCACACACATTCTTTTCTACATGCATCACATCTATGCAATGTCGAACATCTAACTTTGACCAATATGGAAGATCAAAGATTATTGATTTCTTCTTCCAAGGAGTCGTTACAGATGACTTCTTGGATGTTTTCCCAAACACATGATGTATTTTATTAACTTTTTCAAGAACATGAAGGCCAGTAAGTGGATTTGGTGCTTCGTCCCTCTCTTGATCTCCATTGAATGCTTTCTTTAACCTTCGATATGGATGATTACGTTTTAGAAATCTCCGATGACGCAGATACACCGTCTTTCTTCCATGTTTCAGTTGATGAGCTGCAGTGTTTTCTTCACATATAGGACATGCTTTATGACCCTTGACACTGTATCCTGACAAATTACCATAAGCTGGAAAGTCATTAATGGTGCAAAATAACATTGCACGCATCAGAAAAGTCTCAGAAGCGAATGCATCAAATATTTCAACCCCATCAACCCACAACAACTTCAAGTCTTCAACTAGTGGGCTTAGATAAACATCTATGTCATTTCCAGGATGCTTTGGACCAGATATCATCATAGACAACATCATGTACTTCCTCTTTATGCACAATGCAGGAGATAAGTTGTAACTTATCAATATAACTGGCCAACAACTGTGATTGGTACTCATATTACCAAATGGGTTCATTCCATCAGTGGCTAAACCAAGCCGAAGATTTCTACACTCTTTACCAAATTCGGGGAATTGTTGATCAATATTTTTCCATTGCTTTGAATCAGCTGGATGACGAAGCAGCCCATCAATTTTTCTCTCATCTGCATGCCATCTAAGGTTTTCAGCATCTTTGGGATTCGCAAACAAACGCTTAAGTCTGGGCACTATTGGAAGGTACCAAACTACCTTCAAAGCAGATCCATTTTTTTCTATCTGACCATTACCTTCACTATTGTTTTTTGACTTGTATTGTGATAACCCACATTTTGGACACTTTGTCAAAAATTCAAACTCTTTCCTATATAAAATGCAGTCATTCGGACAAGCATGTATCATTTTATACTCCATACCCATTGGACAAAGAATTTTCTTCGCATCATAATTACGAGTAGGTAGTGTATTTCCATTTGGCAGCATTTCATTCAACAACGTCAACAATTCTGTAAAACTCTTATTAGTCCATCCATTGCTCGCCTTCAAATTCATGAGCCTTAACACAGCTGACAAACGTGTGAACTTAGTTGAACCGACATACAAAGGTGTTTCCGCATCAGTCGACATCGTCTCATACACATGAGCTTTGGCAAAATTTTCTGCGCCAACATCGCGGGTCATGTCCTCTAATTTGTCTTCATCCGATCGATCTTCTTCCATGGTGGAATCAGTAACATTTTCAGTTTGCGAGTCAGTCGGAAAGCGCATTTCTTCGCTGTGCCATATCCATGTTGTATAGCATCTTAGGAAACCATCACAGATAAGATGTTCTCTAATTTGGGTTGCGTTCAACTTTCTCCCATTCAAACAGTTCACACAAGGACATCTAAACTTCACTTCATCGTCACTTCTCCCCTCGTTACGTTGCGCAAATTGTATAAATTCCTCTACACCTCTCTCGTACTCAACACTAATACGTGGTAAATTAATCAAATTTCGATCCATTCCTAAAGTTCAGTGATACAATCAATTCAGTGATACAATCATACAATTAATTTATTATATATGTCCTAAAGTTCCACCAATTTTACATTTTTATTTTACTAAATATTTCCAACAAAGTATTATATGCATTCAAAATTAATTTTCAACCATTATATGCATTCAAAATTTCAACCCTTATAGGTAATAGAATATCATATTTCAACCCTTATATGCATTCAAAATTAATTTTCGTTTGATCAAATACCATATATCAAATACCATAGTTTGATCAACTTACCGTGATGGGAGCACCAACGACAAAGATAATGGGGGCAGCACCAAATTGCGGCGGCGACGCTGGTGGAGGAAGCCGCGGCGATGACGCTGGTGGAGGAAGCCCTTTGGAGGCAGAAATGGCGCGGCGGCAGAGGCTTGCGCGACGGCGGAGGGCGCGACGGTAGAGGGCGCGATGAACGGACGGAAAGACGCGGCGGCAACGACGGTGAGCAGAGGCAGCAGTGGCGTTTCGCGTGGAGGTAGAGGCAGAGAAAATGCTTCAGAATCGCGTGGAGAAGATGAAACTGTTCTGTGTTTTGTTTTTTTTAACCTACCAAAGGGAATATGCCGCGGTTAACAACTTAACCGCGACAGTAAAGGGGATTATGCCGCGGTTCACCCATTAACCGCGGACTATACTACTTAAAAAAATAATAAAAATGGCATTTTTGAAATTATTTTTCAAACTTTATGCCGCAGTTCAGCGGGAAACCGCGGCATATACCCTTAAATATTTCAAATTTATTCAGATGGGATATTATGCCGCGGTTCTCTGGGCAACCGCAGCATAATCCCTAACGTTCTGAAAACTCAACTGACTACCCAACTGCCTTTTGGGGAATGTCAGCAAGGTTACAGGGGTATATGCCGCGGTTGCTCAGAGAACCGCGGCATATACCCCTGTAACCTCTTGACATTCCCCATCAGTCAGCACCTACAGTAAATTGGCAGGGGAATATGCCGCGGTTCCCCAAAGAGCCGCGGCATATTCCCTAACGTTCTGAATACTCAATTGACTACCCAACTGCCTTTTGGGGAATGTCAGGAGGGTTACAGGGGTATATGCCGCGGTTCTCTGAGCAACCGCGGCATATACCCCTGTAACCCTTCTGACATTCCCCAAAAGGCAGCACCTGTAGTAAATTGGTAGGGGAATATGCCGTGGTTCTCTGGGGAACCGCGACATATTCCCCTGTTATTAAATTTTTTTTCCTGACATGGGGTCAAAGGTGATGGTTGACTGGGGTATATGTTGCGGTTAATGGGGGAACCACGGCATATAATTTCAACTTATTTACAAAACTGCCACCGCGCAGCATTATGCTGCGGTTTCTGATGAACCGTGGCATAATGTGCGCTGTATAATCCCAATTTTTTACTAGTGACTTAATGGTAAAATATAACTAGGTTAAAACCATTTAGGCGTCCCTATTTTTGTAAGGTATTCCCAATTTGGTCCCCTTTTTTTAAACCTTCCCAATTGAGTCTTTATAAGTTCTAATTTCAAACAAATTAGTCCCTGCCGTTAAAGATCGTTAACGGTGTTAAAATTGTGCATAGGTGGGTAGATGACGTTGTTAAAATTCTCCTTTTGAGGTGTTAAAATTGTGCAGAAGTGTTAAAATTGTGCAAAGGTGTTCAAATTTTTCTCATTCTCCTCTGCACAATTTTAACACCTCTGCACAATTTTAGCACCTCAAAAGGAGAATTTTAATTACGTCATCTACTCACCTCTGCACAATTTTAACATCGTTAACAATTTTTAACAGCAGGGGCTAATTTGTTTGAAATTAACACTTATAAGGACTCAATTGGGAAGGTTTAAAAGAAGGGGACCAAATTGGGAATACCTTACGAAAATAGGGACGCCTAAATGGTTTTAACTTTATAACTACTCACAATTGAACCATAATTAAGCTAATGTTTTGAGGTAAGGAGGTAGGTTCGTCCGGTGCATTTACTATTGTCAAACTTTGAGCTAACTTTGGCATCAAAGGGCCTTCTGCAGGTACGCTCCAAACAGTTTGGATGCGCAGAAGATCGCTTTTTGGACAGTAGCTGGACTTCGGACAACATAACGCAACCTGAAGTTGGTACCTTGACCCTACACTCGAAACATTTTGACGCCCACCGTGGAACTGAGTGATCAACATTAAACCCTATAATGACAACAAGAAACATGACAAGCAACTTAGCAGCTAAGGAGTTAGAGAACCAACTCGACCAACATGAGATGTTCAAAAGCATATATGATGGCAGATTGAGGAGGCGTAACCCAAGTATAAGGAGGAGTTCACGACCCTTCAGGCTGAGAATGCGGTTATACGTCAAGAGCAAAGTGTTTAGACATTCAATGCCTCCTACACCAACCCATGCAAAATCGTTCACGAGGACAGTTTGAGAGCCAACAAGGAATTTTGAATAAGATTGGACAAATCATACTATACTATACTAAACTATAAATAACTATATTATACTAAACTAAAAAAAATGAACTACTTAAAACAATTTAACTGTACTGTTTTACCATTCAACTTTTAAAAACTGAACTAATATAGTTAACTATTAACTGTACTAAATCACTTGTCTTTAAAACTATACCTTTACTTTTTATATACACTGCTGAAACGCAAAATACCTAAATAAGTGAAAAGTAAACTAAACACCACCATCGACGCAAAACACACATATATATTCTTATATATATATATATATATATATATATATATATATATATATATATATATATATATATATATATATATATATATATATATATATATATATATATATATATATAATTTAAAAGATAACCCGGAAATCTTTATTTCTTTATTTATTTCTTACTTTTGTATGTTGCTGAAAAAAAAAAAAGCTGAAGCAAGTAAAAATTTCAAATCAAACTAAAATATAGTTCAGAGTTTAAAATAGTTAACTAAATTATTAATAAAGAAAGTTTAGTTTTTTTAGACTAAACTAAAAAACAATACAATTTAGTTTTTGTAAAAGTAGTTCAGTTTTTATGATATAAAAACAGTACAGATTATCCATAATTTACTATAAATAAGTTAACTATGGTCAGTCCTAATTTTGAAAAATTTTGAAATTTTTGGCACATCTTTTAGTTTCGATTCTCGATTAACCGATGGCAAAAGTGGTAAATGCTTTGATTATTTTATGAATGAGCTTATAAATTTGCAAAATTTTCAAAAATACCACAACGTGGTTATATTATTCGATTTCTTCGAAATCAACCATGTTATGTGAATTAATATATCAAATCTACGCTACATCTATTGCATTGCTAATTGAAATATTACAATTGTATCTAAGATTAGTACTAAAATAATATTAACATCCTTACTACATTTTATATAATATATCACATAAAAGAAAATATGTTATTTATTTTTCATGTTATATGTTTTGTATTTCCTTTATATTTGTAATGCGTAAACAAATACAAGTAAATCAAAGATTTAAAAAAGGATAATTTCTAAAAAAAATCAAAATAATTTGTATAACTATGTTATCCAATATATAAATAAACAAAAGGGAGATTTGCTTCATAAACAAAAGGATAAGTTTTATAAAAAATATTGTTTTTATCATATTTAGTAGTCTCACATTACTTAGAAGTAGAAGCAAAAAACAATTCAAATATTCTTTCCTCCTTCTATCCTCCGAGGCACTTTAGTTTTTAAAACACAAAATAACTCATAGAAAATGTGATGATTGATACTAACAATGATAATTGACAAACTTAGGATCAGAACATTGACACCCTCCATGGAGCCGATAATAAGATTCTAAGACGATCCATCAATTTTTCCTTATAATCTCTCCATTGGGAATGAATCCTCATTCCCCTTAGACCTCGACTGAGGGCCTTATGTTCATACCATGTCCAATAGTCTCACATCATTCAAGAGTTAAGGTCTAAGATAGTTCAAATACTCATTCCTCCTCTCTCACCCTCTGAAGTGCCTTTTAGGACAAAACAAATACTTTTTTTGAAACATATAAAAGAGAAAGGATAACAAGTACAAGACATATAATTCTATTTAGCATAAAGAGTCATCAAACATATAAAGTATTACAATGATTGATCATCTTTGAAAGAAATTAGTGTTATATACTTCATCTAATACAGATATATAGGTGTTCAATTGTATATTCTCACTGTAAAAGTTGTTTGTATAGTTTTCTATTCAACAACCTCTTTTTTTCTTAACTAAGACTGACAAAAAAATACTTGTCAAAATTGGAAGCAATTTTGTGTCATAATACTTTATATTCATAATCTCAAGAGAGATTAGGATGATTTGTTACGATGAACATCTTATGAATGATATGGAAGATTGTCATAATCAATTTTGATCGTAGTAAAGCCCTTAAACAAATTTGTTGAAAGAAAACTTAACATAACTGAGGCTAGATTAATAATATAAAGTTAAGTTTACTTTATTGTTCTATAACACATGTAGATAATTTATCATGATATAAATATTTACACTCTTAACATTTTTGAAATTCTTTTAAAAGTAGATACTATTTTAACTTATGTTTTTCAAGCAAATGTAAAAAGTTTTAAACTCAATCTAACCACTTATGGTATTTCAAATGTCTCAATCATATTAATATTTATATGTTTTTCCTGTAAATGAAATCTTCCTTAAACAAATTAATATAATCATAAAAAAATAATAATTATGAAGTATAAATATTAGATAACCTTCTTACTATAAGAAAATAGATTGTATTAGTTTAAAGCTGAACCTAATTAACTAATAGTGATTTGAGTCACATATAAAATAAACTCTAACAATGTCGACTTTTGAAGGATATTTAAGTAGCATCAACTAAATCATTTTATGTATTGTTGGTTAAGCAAATTGTATGTAGTATTAAGAAGTGGATTTAGAATTTAATTCAATCTGCACAAAATCGGTTTGTAAGGTGAAGTTTACACATATATTATAATTTGACCTTATCTTTAGTTAATGCGAGTCTTTCAACATGTAACTTTGGCTAATCCAACAATATTACATGTCTAAGTTTTAAACTGATTTTTAATTTCTAATATTGTCACTACATAAACTCATGTTAAATATATAAGAAATTATGACGAACTAATTTATAGGTTCCGTTAATTAGTTTTCTAGATATACTTTAAATTATTTTATACTTCATGCTTAATATAAAATAATATAATTATGATAGTAAAAGATAACATGCTACAAAAGGGCACACATTGATGCGTGATTTCCTAAACCCTAAACCAATCTAATTTAAATAAATATACATATTAAAGTTAAATAAAATTAGCATATATTAGTCTAATACTAATTTTATTAAATACTATAATATATTAGAGTAATTTAAACTAAAATGGACCAATTTAAATCAATATTAAAAATAAATTACATTATAACTTTAGTTACTAAATTTGAGAATATTCTTACAAGTTACAACATAGTCAGCAAATAATTGAATCCACGTCTAACTAAAAAAAAAATAATAAATCAATATGACTCAATATTAGAAAGTAAAATCACTACGGGCATATGTCCAAAAAAAGCAAGAAAAAGAAGAACATCTGCATGAGCATGCTTCCCTTCCCTTTCATTATTAATCTCTAGGCCTTTTCATCTTACACCATGAAAGTATGACCTGAGGCCACAAATTCTCCGTCATGAAGATGATCTCTACTTTAATATATATATATATATATATATATATATATATATATATATATATATATATATATATATATATATATATATATATATATATATATATATGGTTTGTTAAGTTATGTAATTGTATCAAATTTTAATTGATAAAAGTACCCCTATTAATAAAAAAGACATACTTTAAAAAAAAATATTTTAATAATTTTTTTTAATTTAAAATAAAAAAATAGAAATTATTTAAATATCTTTAATTTTAAAACTCAGAATTCATATTATATGAATACATTTTTATGAATTAAAACTTGGTACACTTTAAAAGGTTCCATAAGTTATCAAATATATATATATATATATATATATATATATATATATATATATATATATATATATATATATATATATATATATATATATATATATATATATATATATAAATAATCAACTATCATTCATTCGAATCAATAATGAGTAATGATATCATGACACACTTTTGTATTCATTTGACACAGTATAATGATAAAATGGTCATATAAATATCAACTTTTGTATTTTTTTAAGAAAAAAAAACAAAAAATAAGAAAAAATTGTATCAAATTAATGTAAAAAAATTATATTGATTCGAATCAATAATTTTTTTATGAAAAGACGTTAATACTTTATTCATACTAACAAATATTTATTTGTTTGCGTTTTCATTACACTATCTTCTTCTCATTTTAATAAAAATATATATACATATACTAACTTTTGGTATATACTTTTTGAAATGATTTTGGTATGGTGGTTGTATTGTTGGTTAGCACTAGAGACGTGAGTTTTTGAATATTTGATAATGATGTTCCTCGGAATGTCCTCAAAGCACAAGCAAATGGATCTTCATTAATTCTTCAACCATAGCATGAATCAATCATGCATATTAGACTTAGATACTCTTACAAATGTATCTTAAGTATATAAAAAGGAGAAATGTTCATTATATCCATAATATATAAATAGTTATAAATTTTATTTTATTCAGAACAATTTTATAAGTTTAGTTAAATTTAAAACTCACTTTATAAAATAATTATTAAATTACAACTGAATTTTGATATTTGCACATTACATTCTTAAATTTAAATAAAATAAGTTATATCTCAATTATCAATAATAGTTTTCTTTCCATAATAATTTATTATATATGAAAATTATATAAGGCTAATTAGTATGAAACTTTGTTTTATTAATTAGAAAAAGTTATTACAAGTGTCATCTTATTACAAGCAACATGAATGCTTTAATAATGTACAAGGTCCCTTACTTTTATTTATTGTTTTTCTCTTACTTTTAGGATAAAGGGTACCCTTTACTTATCTAATAGGAATAGTGATTCCTTACCACATATTTGGATAATATATATTACATATATCACAATCCACCTCTCATAATTAAAGCAAATAAAATTAAATAACTTAACTTTAATTTCTACACCAACGATGCCATCTGGATTTGCCCTAAGTTTTAAATTAAAGAATAAAGAGAGTAAAGCCACACTTTGGTACAATTCATATTAGAATATTGCCCAAGAGAAATAGTATAAAGGTATACTATTTAATACACTTTGTTGGAATTTGTTTTCTTTGAAAATCATCATAAAATTAAAATTAATCTCTTATTTAATTTTTTTCTCTTTTGATTTTTTGTTTTCATTTTGAATTTTGTCTTAGAAAAACACTTTAATAAAATATATATATATATATATATATATATATATATATATAAATTCCTTAAATTAAGATTAAGAAGTAATAATATTTGTTTAATATTTTTCTCTACTATTTAGTTTTCGTTTTGAAATTTCTTTTTTATGTTATGATTTTATTTTTAAAAGGCCTTTAACATATTAAGAAAAATAACATATATTCTCTTTGTAGTTTTGTTCCTCTATCACATTTTTTACTTATAAAAAGTATTTTAATAATTAAGAAAGAAAAATACATATAAATTATCATTTGTTCTCTATAAGTTATACTTTTACCTATACCAAAATAAGCTCCTCAATTAAGGATTAAGTAGTAAAAGTGTGGAGTCTGAACAAAAATTATAAAAGCTTATGTTATTATTAGAAGTTTATATAAGATACAGTAAAATAATAAAATGCTATTGTCATACTTTTATAAACAAATAGGCTCATATGCCGAAAGTGAATAATTTTATACAATCTTCCCATTACAAACTAGCATACCGTTAATGTTGGAGATCTTGAAGTTTCTTTTGTTTGATTAGAAATTTTAATTTTGAGTAAATATAAATATGTTTAATATTTGGAGGGGAAATATTTTCGTCCATGGTAAATGATAAAAATTAATTGACAATTTTTACTCTGACACGTATTTATTAAACTCATTTTAATTAAAAAAACAAATTACTTTTATAATTATTGATACAAAATAAAAATAGTAAAATTATTTTGAATAAAAATAAATTCTATTGACAAAGATATGAATCTTCCCATGCGAAGAAACCTATAATCAGATACGATAGTATCGAGTACATATGTATCTCATAAGTTGATACATTTCTTTTGAAAATAATATGATATAATATACGATATATGATTGTTATTGTGTGAAACTAAATTAAAATTATATGTATTAAAGTTGTTAATATCAAAGAATTATAAATTATTATTATCATAAAAAAACTATTATTTTATAGATTAGATACTTCATTAAAAGATATCTTAAACTATCAAACACGGGTACCCATCCGCACTAGTGCAAAAATGTTGTTTAACGTCACCCACAACACGTCGTTTAGAGGTAACCTGATGTATATTAATGGACGGTGACATTACCGTAAATAAGTTGGTAACCAAGACGTTGGTTTCGAGGGCAAACGACGTCTATGATATAATAGACGTCTGCTCTGTCCTAAACCGACTTCCAATGGCCTGAGGTAGGCGAGAAGACAGTATTTTCTGACATCGGACATTGCTGACGTCTGTATAGACGTCAGTTATATGGATGTTCGACGTCCTATTGACGTTGCCGGTTTAGACGTCGGTTGTGTAATAGACGTTAAAAGCCTAAAATAACAGACGTCTAAAGCCCTTTTTGCACTAGTGCCGAATTGAAATATTGGTGAATTATAGAAAGAAAAAATAGAAATAAACAATATTCTTACCAAATTTAATTTGTTCACACATTTTCCAAATACAAGGTTGACATGTCTTTCTAAATGCAATTCATGATTTTATTTTATATATATAAACTTGTGAAGTGAAAAAATTGTTCATTTATCTTTGAAGAAAATCACATATTTGAATAAGACTCACCCATTTAATGTTTATTTTAGGAGAAACAATATTTAATATTTACAAGGAAAACATAATCTTTAAAATATAACCCAAAATTGATTAAATGATCAAAATATGTTTATTGATCGAGATTTAATTTTTCAGAATGTACTTGTAACAACTTTAAAATTTCACTACCTACATATGCATGTAATTAATATGTGATAAGTCTAATTGATAAAATTATATATAATTCTACAATGTCAATTAAGATCATTACAAACCAACTATGGTTTTTAACTCGCTTATAAGGCTTTAATTTTGATAAAAACGAAACATAAAGAGACATAATGACATTTTTGCAATTTTTGCGAACATATATACCTCAGCTAGAAAAATGTCAAGGTTACATTTTCCTTTTGACATCGGTTAATAAACAATCGAAGCCTAAATGTGGGCTACATAAACACAAATTTAAACTTTTCAACTCAGTACACACTAATAAGGATCTATGACTTCAGTTCTCCTCAAAACCGATGCCATAGGGGACTTTACATTTTCCCTTACAAAGAGATATGTCAGACTTTTTAGATTTTGAACAAGTATATAGCTTTGACTTTTTGCATAACTATTGTCATAGAGTCCTAACTTTGCACCCTACAGAAGCAACTTCAGATTGCTCAGATTCTAAAGTCATCCTATGGCCTCGATTGTTTAGTGAACCGGTGTCATAGACCCCTTTTGCTTCAGTTTTACAAATAACTAAGGCCAAGTGTGTGAGCCAAAAGTCAGAAGTGCTTCCAAAAATTTTATTTTTAAATATTTGGTGATGCTTTTGGCATCAGTTCTTAGTAGAACCGAATATGCTTCACAGTGGTAAAAAAAACGACAAATTCACAAAATCCTTTACAATTTCTTTTCTTTTTCCTTCGTTGCTCCTGAACTCCTAATCTCTGTTAATATTATTCCATTGACTCTTGTGGTCATTGACTCCAACGTCATCGTCATTGCTTCAATTAACGTGGTATGAACCCCTCCTTAGGGGGCTTGCATTCATTCGTTCGTTTCTCCACGCTGAGCTTTGGTTCCTTCGTTCCTTACCTTCTTTTGGGCATTTTTTAGTTACTTTTAGTTCTTAAGACTAATATGTTTTTTGTATTTATGTCCAAGTATTTTTTTTGTGGTGGGCTTTTTGTCCGTTCCAAAACACGAGTAGTTGTACTGTTCTCCATTCCTGTCCTCTTTTTTTGCTCCTAGGTTCCTATTTTTTGTCTTAAATTTATTTTTAATATGAACATATACACTAGTGGAAAAATAGCGTATAATGTCACGCGTTTAACGTCCAACCACTGAATAGCCAACGTTAAGATTGACCGATGACATTTTTGTAAATAATTAATGCAATTATTAGATGTTGTTTATAATTGTAATTCGACGTCAATTTGCTATAAGACGTCGAATATTGAAAAGTCTGACGTCCTATTGGACAAATTTTGTGAAAATGCTTGGCACGAAGGTGAAAATGTATTTACGAATGATGTCGAATACCCTAGAATTAGACGTTAAAAGGTTATAAAGCGTCGAATGCCCCAACGTTAGACGTCAAAAGGTTAGTGAATTCAATAAAAGTTTGAGTGAGATATTGAAAATTCATTCACTTTATCTTAGCTCGCGAAATCCTCTTCTCTGCTCAAACTTTTCGGGAACAAAGTTTGACGACCATCACATGTAATCTTTCTTTCATTTTATACAAATGCATGTTAATTAACTACTTTAGGTATGATTTTCGTTTGTTTTGACCGATTATTTTCATGTTCTTGTCCTTCGTAGGCGCATTTTGCTTTCTCTCTCATTGGTGACAACACTTTATTCTGACGGACACACTTTTTGAAGGTTAGTTTTCATTTTTGTTTTGAAGAACTTATCTGTTGAACTTGTTTGTTGTTTTTTTTTGTTGAACTTGTTTGTTGTTGTTGTTGTTTGGTTGAACTTGTTTGTTATTATTGTTTGATTGAACTTGTTTGTTATTTGTTATTGTTGTTTATTGTTGATACTACATTACACGTTCATAGTTCATGCTTTATAAAATACCAAAAACTAAAATTTGTTGTTTTTCTATTTTTCAGGTCTTGTAGAGTTGTAAAAGAGGATCACAATTAATTAAAAAAACAAAAAAAAAATTATTAACGTCGTATATTGACAAATTTGACATTAATTTGCTTTACTGGGAACATCAGATTGTTCTATATTCGACGTCAATTAATATAAATTAACGTCAAATTTTTTAAATTCGACGTCAATTCAACGTCTCTCGATATGACGTCGGTCTCAAATTCGATGTGAAAGGTCAAAAAACACCAACATTATACGATATTTTTGTACTGGTGATAATTTTATATAATGTTGCAGTAGGTTATTCAATTTTTGTATGTTTGATGTGATTAATTATATACTAAAATATATTGTTGTATTGAATTAGCCTCAGATTCAATACAAAAATTATTTACTATTTCCAAGTTTGTTGAAGAAATGTATGTATTAAAAATGAATATAAGAAGAAATAGTAATTATAATTTATAATATTGAACATTGAATTGTCCAGTTGGACAATTAAAGAACAATAATCATTTTTTCATGGTTTATTAATGCATATAAATTTTAATATATATGTTTTAAAATTCATGAATATTTTACAATTGTGTTTTATATTGATTTTCAGATTCATATTTGATTATGGATTTTAATCACTTTCATATCGTGTAATCTCAATAAAAATTGATAGCAAAATTTCGTAAAATTTTAGATATGTTGTTTAAAATTTATATGTTCAATAAACTAAAGAAAGTGAATCCTCTTGAATGGGATATGGTCAAACGTTGAATACAAAAGCGATTATTAAGATTACTGAACAATTTCAGTATATATATATATATATATATATATATATATATATATATATATATATATGAGTCGAGATTGAATTAATTTACCATGTACTAGTTCTGAGTACGAGAGATGAATATAAGAATTTATACAATTTGTGCAATGTAACGAGGGTAAAAGTGATGATGAAGTGAAATTTACAAGTCTTTGTGTCAACTGTTTGAATGAGAGAAAGTTGAACACAACCGAAATTAGGGAACATGTTATGCTTCCGTCTGTAAGCATCTCTTTCAAGAGAACATGTGCTTCTCATAGGTAAAATTAATAATCATTTTGTGCTAACTTATGAATTCAATATTTTTTCTTTATATAAGCTAACATTGGGTGCAATAGGTATAAGCGGTAAAGGTAGTTTATTAGCTTTATCCGTCCCAAGGGAAGACATGGATGACACTTGTCCATGTCAACTATATGTTTTGCAAGGTACCAAGAAGGCACTAGTGGCTCGTGGAACAGTGTTTGTGGTAGCCACTATTGTTCAGGGTATGGAGATATAGGATGATAAGGTCAAGGTCACGGTAGACGAAGTTGTTGTACCATATGCTCTAGTTCCTGTGCTTACAAATGATATATTTATTATAGCACATGCATTTTAATCTTTTTTCGCCTGTCCTAGACCGTTGGTTGGTTCTATTTCAAACCCCCAATTGGACTCCCATTATACACTTCTCAATTTTGAACTTTACGTGTTATTGATGTTCAGACTTAAATATTTTTTCATGTTATAGGAGACGCGAGAAGAGGGAAGTCCTACACCTAAGAAGATCCATTTATCTGAGGACGACCCTTTTGGTGCATTACACCAACTTACTAACATCATTGCAGACGAGTCGATGATGGTCACATGGGATTCTATTGTATTTAGTAGAGACTCTGACATCCCATTGTACTTGTATAGGGATGATTAGAGCTGTCAAAACAGGTAACCCGACTCAACCCAACCCGACCCACCATGAGTTGGCCACTTAGTGAGCCAACCCAACCCGACTCATTTATTAGTGAGCCGAAAAAATTTGAACACGACCTGACCCACCACGGGTTGGTGGGTTAAACGAGTTAGCTCATTGGCTCACTTAACTTATTTTGACCCTCTTCTTTTGAGATTCTTATAACATGTTATTTTGATCGATCAAATTGAAACAATAATAATTGGACCAATTGATATAAAAGAAAAGAAACAAAAGAACTCTATTATTATATCCTTATATGAAATAATTTCTTTGTTTTCAGGTATATGTTTGATGTCAGTAACAATTTGGGGTTCAATGATGTCTATGGGTTCATTAACCACCAACACACTCATGAAGGCAATAAATTTGATGATATCCAACAATTTGTCACCAACTAATTTGGACGGGGGAAGGAGATATATTTTGTCCCTTATTTTGCTAGGTAAGTGTAGTTTGTTAACTTGAAAGTTTCATTTGTGATTTTAAGACATAATAATTAACTTATGATTTCCCTATCGGAACAACATTGTTGTGTGGTTCTGTTCATTGCACAAGTCTCCTCCCAAACATCTCAAACAAGTAGTAGATTGGTAAGAACCTCAATGTTATGAACTTTATTTGTTATATAAGTGTATCCTAAAACATTTCTTTTTTCATAGTTCATTTCAACACATATGTTGTTGTTAGGAAAATCAATTGCTTATGTTAAAAAGCTTGGATGGTTGACCCTCAAGGTTTGGTATTTTTGTCTATACTTTCTTATAATTGTTTTATTCTAACTATTTTTGTTAATTAATTATTATTGTGATGACATATTATAGTGTAATAGACAAACCGACTCATATGAGTGTAGCTACTATGTAATGAATTGGATGACAACAACTATTCGTGTCCATGTTACAAGTGGCTAAGAAATGGTAATATATTTAATAAAAAACAATTTCTCCATCATTTGAAAATCATATATACTAATTGAATTCATTGTGTTTTATATAGAGATTCAAGACTCATGTTTCACTTCCCGACATGTCCATTAATTTCACAAGGAAATCCTTGCAAAGTATATAATATATTTGTACAATAGTATGTAAATATTATGTATATTAAAATATGAAAACATTGAGTTTTTGTGAAATATATATGGTTATAATTCTCTATTTTATTGAAAAATATATTATGGTATGTATTTATGATGTACATATTTTATATATTATGCAGGTTTATTTCTATGATTTATGTGATGTAGGATATTACAGAAAGAAAACCACATTTAAAAAACAACGTAGACTTTAGACAACGATTGTAGTAAAAATCGAGGTAGAAAAGGGTATATAGAATCAGTTCTAGATCAAATTGAGGTCATAAATCTTTACATTAAAAAAATATTTTAAATAAAATTGGACTTATGTCAACTATTCATCTAGGAACTAAAGTAGAAAATAGTCTATGGCAATGGTTCCAATACCATACACTTTCACTAACCTTATTAGATTTTAAATAATTATTTAATTTTCAAGATATATGGTAGTCGTTCCTCCAATAACCATGGCCATATAACCTGAAAATTAAATAACTATTTAAAATTTGATAAGGTCTACAACAATAATTACTATTAGAACGGCTACCAAAAGCTCAAAATTATTATTATTTTTTAAAATTTTGTTCTGTTTGTTGCTTTGGTTTTCTTATAACTAAAGCAAAATCTTTAACTTTTAGGGAAAAAAACTCGTTTTTTTATCCCACCTTAATTTGCTTCAGTTGACAAACTGCTTGTTGTCTATTGTTTAAAAGAATCGTTATTGTATCAATTTGCTTGTTGACAAACTCTTTTCCAATTCTGCATAATAACATCCTTTCACAAAGATTTCATCACCTTATGTTAGTTCACAATATTATAAGTTAGTATACAGCTCATTCACTACCTTTCCATCTCCTCCCTATGTTCTCCCATTTACCAATAGATTATAAACACATTTTAACACCACAATCATCAACATTATCATATTTCAAATTTCATTGATCAAGCCACTCATACCTCCATCCAAACATACTTCAAAATACAAAATTCCCAAATATAATCCCAAAACAAAGACTCATTTCAAGAAAATTAACAACTTTTAAATCATCAACTCCTTTAATTAAACATAAACCACTTCTACATTATAATATAGAGAGAAACACATAAAAATACATAATTTGAAAACATACCAAATATTTTCCTTCACCCAGAAATTAAAATATCCCAGCTTTTAAATTCAATTCCAAATACCAAAAATTTCAGATTTTTCTATATTTAAAATTCAAAATCGAGAATAATTAATTCAAATTATTAGTTCTCCTTATCTTAAAGGAGAAGCTCATCAACGTTCTTCCTTAAGCCCTACCACCACACTAACTCAAGCCTCACTTATATACAAAACAAGATTCCTAATAATGATTAGATTGTGATTTCATGTACGAAGTGAGGGTCCTATAATACTAAAAAATCACTTGCAAGCCCAAAAATTTTGCATGTGTCGAAAATTAATGTTGTTAGTGAAAATGGATAAATTACACTCACCTGTAGACATAATGATGGAAACAGATTGTAAGACATGTTGCAAGAACTTTTTTCTATTGCCTCAATCTTCAAAAAAATGATGAAAGATTCGATTTTTAAAAGGAACATAAAAGAGGAAAGGAAAGACTCGTGAAGGAAAGGAAATAATAATATTTTTTTCTTAGACTTCTGTTTTTCTTTTAGAAACCAAAATCCAAATTTTTTAATTTTTCATTCCTCTAAAAAAAATGCTTCTTTAATAGCTCAAAAATTATTATAATTATTTATTTGGTTCTCACCGTAGTGGTTAGATTCATTTTGTGATTTAATATTTCAGATCAAATGAAAATAAAATTTAATATTATTAAATTATCTATTATTTTAATCTCACACACATATATAAAATTAAATTCACCTATTTAAAAAAGGTAAAATATCGAAAACAATATGTAAATGAAAATAAAGATATTAAAACCACCTTTATTTTCATATATCTCTTATGTAAACTTTTTGAATAATCAAAATCAAAAGCAGAAAACGTTTTCACCGATACTTTTCACCGTCGAGTATCCACAGATACGCACGCAGTTCGTTAGTTTTGACATTAATTATTACAACACTTCCTATGAACCGAATCTATACGCAGGAATTAGAACAGTGAATTAGAGAGCGACACAATAATTTAAAATATTTGAAAGAGATTTTGCACTAATTTATCATAATTTTATTCAATTTAATATGACCATTTTCTGCAAAAATATGCGTGGTATATAAATATATATATATATATATATATATATATATATATATATATATATATATATATATATATATATATATATATATATATATATATATATATATATATATATATATATATATATGATATAGTGTATAACAGTTATTAATCGTTAATTGTTCTGTCATCATTACAATAATGGTCAATCAGGTCATCATTTACTGTATCAATTAAGGTTAATCGCGTTAAATGGTGTTGGGTCATAATTGGACCACCACTTATGATTAAAGATATTAAAGATAAAATAAAAATATTTAATTAAAGATATGAATAAGCTGCTTATGAGCAACCCACCGAATCTAAAACTAAGTCTGTTTTTATTTGATTGGGTCTATATAAGTTAGGATACATAAGATGACTTATAAATATAAAGTCAGCACCAACAGCCAGGTATGTTATATTCACTCTCAACTCACACTCCAATACACTCTATCGAGCAATCACCGAAAGGTTAGTATTTCGGTCCACAAAATCCTTATCGGAAGAATATATATATATATATATATATATATATATATATATATATATATATATATATATATATATATATATATATATAAGGGGTTTTTAACACACGTTTTAATAATGTGTACCGGATTATAGTAGACAAAAATACCCTCATTTATCATGGATTCTAAGTTTTAAGGTCAAAGATATTTAAATAATTTTTATTCTCAAAACTAAAAAAAAAAAAAAACCCCAAACCCTTACTCACCTCCCTCATTCCTCTCAACCCTTTCTCTTTCATCTCTCTCACTCCAACATTTTCTCTATCATCCTACTGTTGCTCCACTTGAAAAAAATAAAAAACCCTTGCCTAATCATAATCCACCTTCCTCACTTATCCAATTTGTTTTTCTCTCGTCTCCATACTCTCCCTCAGCCACACACAACAACCCACGATGTTGTTCTTGCTCTGTTCGTTCATTTGGAGGATGTGTAATATATTTTCCCTTCTTATTATTATTAAATCTCATTTTTAAATTAAATCATGTAAATAAAACCTTCATAAATCAATTAAATTTTCATACATCATTTACACATCGACACCACATTTCATTATGTTTTTAAAAAACAGGATATTTCCCTCTATTGTCCTTTTCCCTTTACACAAAGTGTTTCTTTTTCCTTTCTCTTATGGTATGGTATACATGATGTAAGATTACACCCTAGAATTAAAAGAATTGTACTCCTAGGGTGCTCTTCTATACCTATTTCTTTAATTTCCATTCTCAAAACAATGTTTCTGATTTTTTTTCAATTGGGACAACAGTAGGGATGATAGAGAAAATGTTTGGAGTGAGAGAGATGAAAAAGAAATGGTTGAGAGCAATGGGAGGTGAGTAAGGGTTTGGGAGTTTAAATATTCTTGACCTTAAAACTTAGAATCCATAATAAAGCGGTACACATTGTTAAAAACGTACCAACTAAACACGCGTTAACAAACTCCATATATATATATATATATATATATATATATATAAATATATATATATATATATATATATATATATATATATATATATATATATATATATATATATATATATATATATATATATATATATATATATATATATATATATATATATATATATGAATGTATGTCAGGTTCAGGTCCCATTTGTTGTATTACATTCAAAATAGTCTCTTACTTTTCCTTTCGCAAATCAAAACAAATCGCACATCACAAGTCATCAAATCGCACACTCTTTGCTTTGCTTTAGGCCAAAGTTGAGCACAAAGGAATATGAGATGCTCAGAATAAAGGAGTGTGACTAGAAAAAAAATAAAATGAATGAGAATTTGGCAAAGCATCATGTGATGGATGCTCTTTCATAAGAAGAACTAACTATATTCATAGCTGTTCCTCTCATTTCAGGCATAACTCTCATGATTCTCACCATTCTCAAAATAAAATATGAACACAATCCCACCGTACCCTTTTCAAATATATTAAGGCTACAGCTCAAAGTTCTAAAATAGGGGAGAAAATGGGGTTTAAGATTGACCCACCTGCTGGTTTTCTCCAGCTATGGCAACTCACAGAATGAAGAGTGATGTGGGTTTTGGTGCTGAGATAGCCAGTTGTGATGACAGAAAACTGTTTTTTTTCATCTGGATGTGTAGTTTTCAATCATTATCATCTTTGAAGTTGTTAAAGTTTGAATCTTTTGTACTCAAGGGGCTGAGCAATGGAACCTCCAACAGGATTTTGGGCTTCAATATGGAACTTGGTTTGCTTTCTTCCTTTCTTCATCGGTCTTTGGCTTCTTGGCAACATCAAAGGTGGAATGCCCATGATTATTTTTCCATTTTTCTGAGTTAGTTCAGCTGTTATATATATATTTATATATATATATATATATATATATATATATATATACATATATATATACATATACATATATATATATATATATATATATATATATATATATATATATATATATGTATATATATATATATATATATATATATATATATATATATATATATATATATATACGTATGTATATGTATACATGTATGTATGCTTTGATTGAGAAATACTAGTTGAACTTAAAAGAGATGGAATTTCTTGGTAACTGCCTATGCAAATTTTCTTTTGTTACAAGTTATTTTAGATAATTATTTCATTTTAATGTGATGGTTTTCTTCCTTTGACAATGGACATTTGAAGATTGGTACGTAATATAGCATGTGTTCCATTTTATTACATATTTGTCGAAGATTTACTCATTTTATTTAGCTGGTACAAATACAGATTGAATGATGTTTCCAGAATTATGTGATATTAACCAGAGAAAACAATTAAATTCCATGTTGATGATCAATCTTGTAGTTTTGTTCATTAAGCACAACAAATTTGATGTTCCTGGAAATTAAAGAAAAAAAGAAAAGTAAACTATTTAAACTACATGACAAATATGTATGTGGTATTCCAAAGTTTCACCCATGACAAAGAATTTAGCAGTTTATTTTTCCCTCTAAAGAATATACAATAGTTGTTTTGTTCTCTCCCTCCCTTTTCTTACACAATCTATCTGTTGTTCTAAGTTTCTGCTTCAGGATTATGATTTATCAAGCTCACTCATTTTTCAATCTGTAATATGATTTCAGGTGTCATTTTGTGCCCACTTATATGCTTAATAATGACAATTGGCAACTCAGCTATCATATGTGGTCTTTGGCCGATACATTGTATTTGGACATATTGCTGTGTAGTTAGGTGCTTACCCTGGCTCCAGTCTCTCAAATTTGATTTTCTCATTCTTTTGGATTTGTTATTGTTTCTTGTATTGATTTCCTTAACTCACAGATCAGAAAAATTAGGACCTGCACTGAAGTTTGTTGCATGCACATGTCTACTACCCTTGGTGTTGATTTTATGGCCATTGGTTGGCATTGTTGGAAGTGTTATAGGTGGAGCAGCATATGGATTTTTTGCCCCAATATTTGCTACTTTTGAAGCTGTAGAGGGAGGAAAAGAGTACAAACTTTTCCATTGTTTCATTGTATGTTTCATTTTTGAGGTTATTAAAATGCTCGTTAATTTTGTCCTTCTGTTGTCACTCAATACAGAATTTCATATTGCATCTTCAGGATGGAACATGGACCACTATAACAAAGACCTTTGATATTGTCAAGGATGTGAAAAATGAATGCTATGATATTTATTTTCCGGTCATGGATGACCTCTTGCAACCAAAGGATCCAGATGGAAACTATTATGACATCAGGTTTAGTCATTACATTCTGAGTTTGGTTTTTGTTATACCATTATGTCTCTAATGAAACCATACCTTGGAATTTGTTGTAAATGCATCCAAATCATTGGTTTTAGGTAACAGGGGTTTTTATTATGCTGTGCATACCTATAGAATATTGTAAATGATGAAAAGGTCTTTTAGATTGAGAAACAAATGTTTTGATGCAGGCTCCAATATCTTCCTGGAGTTATTGTGGCTATGGTTCTTGGGGTCATAGTTGACACACCAGTTATATCTGCAATTGCTGTATGTAAAGGCCCTTACATGCTTTTTAAAGGGTGGAACCGTCTTTTACATGATCTTATAGGTCGTGAAGGCCCTTTCTTGGAAACAATATGTGTGCCCTTTGCAGGCCTTGCCATTATTTTGTGGCCACTGGCTGTTGCTGGGGCGGTTCTGGCATCTGTGTTAGCTAGTTTCTTTCTTGGTGCCTATGCAGGTCTTATCACTTATCAGGTCAATCTTCATACAAGTTTTAAGTATATCTATTGAGATTACAAGTTTTAAGCATGATATGTTATGCTTAGCTTAGCCTTAATCAAGCTGCATATATTAAAATTTCAGCTTGAGATCACTAACTAAACTTGAAATAATCCACACCCAGTATAGTTAATTTTGTAACAGAGTTAGATTTAAGTCTATAGTCTAAAATGGTATCAAAGCTTACGTTAAATTAATCCAATAAGTATTTGTTTGTTTCTAATTTTTGCAGGAGTCTTCTTTTTTGTTTGGCCTAAGGTACATTGTTGCAGCTGTGTCCCTTTATGATGAATACAGCAATGATATTCTTGACATGAAAGATGGATCCTTCTTCCCAAGGTCTCATTCTGCTATGCTTTCTAATTCGTGTTGATGATGTAACTTGTAGTTGACGCACTTGATTGTGTTTGATAGGCCACAATATCGAAAAAAGGCTGAATTGAAACCATCATCAAGGACAATTCTCCATTCAAATTCCCTCACAAAAACAAACTCCTTAACAAAGACACTCTCTCGTGCAATATCACTGAAAAATATACCGGAGTTCAAACCATTTGAGGTATTCTTTGCTATCGAGTTCTCAAATATGAATTTTTATATTCATGTTATGCATCTGTACTAAATAAACATTCTGCATGAGTTGTGTAGCTGTTGGATGGCTTGTTCAAAGAATGCCATCAACTTGGAGAATCACTGATTTCTGAAGGGCTAATAACACATGAAGACATACAAGAAGCAAAGTTTGGAAAAAGGGGTAGAGTCATTAGAATTGGTTTGCCAGCTTATTGCCTTCTTCAAGCACTTTTTCGTTCTGTAAAAGAGAACTCCTCTGGTATATTGATAAGTAAGGGATCATTGTTGCACTACTAGTAATCATTTGTGTGTGTGCTTGTTTAATTTTCATCTACTGTTTGTATAAAGTAAGCATTTTCAAGAAACAATTAGGCTTACACTTTCTCCATGCAGGTGAGGATACTGAACTAACTACATCAAACAAACCGAAGGAACAGTTTTTTGAATGGTTCCTTAATCCCCTTTTGGTCATTAAAGAACAAATCAAAGCTGAAAATCTTAGTGTGTCAGAAGAGGACTACTTTGGCAAATTAGTCCTCTTCAATGGTGATCCCACCAGGGTAGAAAAATCATTTATTGGCCGCAGAGTCCCAGAATCTGATCGAAAACGTGCTGAACTTCATGCATTGGCAAGAAGGTACATATCAAACCAAATCAATTTGGTTGTTTTGTTATATTACTTTTGCACTAATTTTCCACTATAAGGATTTCTCCCCTCATTTTTTTTTTTCATTTATCTTTCGCAAAGACTTCAAGGGATCACCAAATTCATCACAAGGTTTCCTACCTACAAGAGGCGTTTTGATGTTATCTTAAACACACTATCTGATGAGCTTGCTGAGAAGCATGGTGCTTCCAAAATAATCAGATCAAAAAGTGCTTTTCCTCGGATACTAAGTTTGAGATCCTTCAATTGCCAAACATCTAAATCAAATGATTCTGAACAGGAGTCTGAACATACAAGAGATTTAGAAATTTCATTATAGCAACATCATATTATATTGTAATATAATTTTAGCTTGCAAAGCAGATGTAAATCATTACTTTTTTCTTTCGTTTTAGTGTCAGTGATAGTTGTTGACCCTTTTGTGTTTGTTTGTTTGTTCTACACCTACATACCCGTACTCATTCATAGATATGACAGAAAAATGTAGCAACAATATGTGTATATGGCATTACTCAAGCAAAGTGTAATTTCCTTTTCACTATTAGATCAGTTAGTCTATTTAGAAAGGTAATACGTGAAGTGAACATAGAAAAACAACACAAGTAGCAAGCACCTTAACACAATGCTGAATATGCCAATAAACTACCATGACCCATGATCCGTGATTATAGCATTTTTCTTCTTTTTTTCTTCTTGTGTATATTTCTGCTTCTCCCACTAAATTCCCCATCTGAAATTTCAACCGTGTTAATTTAATTGAAAATTCGACCCAAATTAACAAGTCAAATTAATCTGCAAAATTGAAAGGCTCCAAGATATGATTGAAAATAACTGTAATCACCCACTACTCCCATTTCTCGTCCAACTCACTCAAATCCAACTTCGCCACTCTCTCGATCTACATCTATATATAAGAAACCCTTTTTTCCACATTTCCTACTACACCAAAGTGTGCTATTTCTACCACAAACTTCTGCATTCACTCTCCTCTTGCCTCATACTTTCAATGGCTTCTTCTTCTTCCACTTCCCTATTAGTGCTTCTCTTTGCCATTTTTTCCACTCTTACATGTTGCTCTGTGGCTTCCAATGAATTCCAAGTTGGTGACTCAAATGGGTGGGTTGTTCCTCCCCAAAATGACACCAACTTCTACAATGAATGGGCTTCCCACAACAGGTTCCACGCTGGTGACACCCTCTGTAAGCACTGCATCTCTCTTTAAATCCCCACTCATAATTAGTACAAAAGATTTTAACTTTCAGTCTCATTGTGATCTTTAATTTTGTAGAAACAACTATGTCCATCACATTGTGAAACGTTGTCACACGCTACAAAATCCTTAATGTTGTGTCACGAACCAGTTTTCAAAATCTGCATGAAACAAATTTTAAGAACCTTGGTACTACAGAAAGTTGTAGAAATAGAAAGTCATGCTAACATGTGTTACAGTTTTGATAGCTACCTTTAATATTGTGGAAACCACAATGTTTAAGAAACTCTTGAAGAGGTAATTGGTGCAGGTGTTTGTTTTTAGTAGTTTTCTATTTTTAATGCAGGGTTTAAGTACAAGAAGGATTCTGTGATGGAGGTGGATGAGGGGGATTACACACACTGCAATGCCACACACCCCAAACTCTTCTCCAACAGTGGCAACACCAAGTTGAAGCTTGGTCACCCAGGGACCTTCTACTTCATGAGCGGTGCTTCAGGGCACTGTGAGGTAGGACAGAAGATGATTGTGAGGGTCATGGTGGATGAGTCTCTTCCTCAACATGCCAAGTCTTCTGGTTACCATATTGCAATATCTCCAACTGGGCTGTCTCAAGTGCTCTTCTTTCAGTTTCTTTTGGCATGTTTCTTAGGTAGTTTGAGTAATTAGGAAAATTCAATAGGTGTGTTTGGAATGGAATGTGTAATGTGTTCTTGCTCATATGCTTTTATATAGTTAAGGTTTTGCATTGATTTCAAAAACTGTTTTGTAAATGATACAATTTCTTGCTATTGTTGAGCAAAGAAAATGAGAATTCAAACAAGGAATATTGTGTCCTTTACCAATGTAGTATTGGATTTGATGAACCTTCAATTTGAGTAGCCAAATTATCCATTTTTATATTGGTTAGTAGAGAGGATGAACCTTCAATTTGAGTAGCCAAAATCAGAAATTTCAATTGTGTAGTAACGGTTATTTTATGAAGAAAATGGTGTACTAATAGAGTGCACAAGTTATCATCAAATACTTTCATAGCATATGGAAAAGAATTTTGAACACTTGAAACAGATTAAGGCTCATACAAGAGTTATCGAGCCTTGTTAGGTTGGTTTTTTCTTTTGTTTATTACGTTTAAGGTTTTGATAAGTATTATTCTATTAATAATTATATATATATATATATATATATATATATTATATATATATAATTATATATATATAAATTAAAAATTTTCAATATGAAAATTAAATTATAATTCCATATTCTTGTAAGTATTAATTTAAATTTTATTAAAACCAAGTAAAATGATGTTCTAATTCATTAGATTTAATATTTTAGTATATTTTGAAAATAGACATTATGTCGCTCTTGATACACATGAACAAAACATCGACCAATTTTACATTTATATATGGAGCAAAATTTTGGAACAAAAACACTACCTGATTCAGGGGAATATACAAAAGGAAAAACTGCAAAATATGGAGCAATCTATTTTCATTGAAGCCAAAAAGCAAAATTAAATATCTAAAATTGAAAAACTTAAAACAGCTTCACGTAAGCAGTGTTTTAAGTAGAATTATTCACAGTAACCATTGACTGCTGAAGCATGAAGAAATGAGAAACACTGGTGTTGGACAGTTTTATCTGCTGCACAAGCTGTGTTTCACCAACTTCTTTTTCCACTCATCTTTGTTTATTCAGCAACTGTTGGTGTTGTGATCTTAAGCTATTGAGTTCAACATATCAAGATTTCTTTTTCTGGAAGGATCAGTGAATCGAATCTCTGCCACGCTACTTTCCTTTTTAAATACATGGATTCCATGTTTTATTAAGGTTTGGCCTAAACTGACACATCGACACGTAACCTCTGCATGGTTCCATTCGTTTTCCACAAGTTGTTCATCTAAATCATTTTTCAGATTTGTCTCCCTCAGGTCAAAAACACAAGTACAATCATCCATCATCTCCCAAGTTTCTAACAAATGTTCGTTGCCATTGATGATCACAATGGGTGACATGAGTCTAAATGTGCTATGGATCACCAAGGGTCTGTATTTACCACCTTCTGATGACGAATACTCACACACTCGTTCCATTGCAAGACAAATAGCCATGGCTGGGAGTTTCCCACGAAACCAGAAAGAAATTGGCAGTTCCAATGTTTGAAACTCAAACCACTCTGCAATCTTGGCTCCTGGCAAATAAAAGAAGGTGCTTCCAGCCTCATGCAGTTCCTGTTAATCATAAACAATTTATCAAGTTTAGATGCATGATATACAATTCTGATACCGAAAACACCACCTTCAGTTCAAAATTTTCCTTATGTATTTTCCAACTTACTCGTTCTTATTCATTGTGTAAAATCAATACCTGATTTAGTAACATGCTTCTACATGAGGATGTCAAGGATTGGCAATCTATTGCAAAGAAATATTTCAGGTTTGGAGGAATGCCTCTGATTTCTTCAAGTCGCTCACAAAAGTTCAGATTAAGCCTTGTTAAAAAGTGGAATTCTTTGATGCATTCTGGAATGACTGTGAAATTATTCCCTGATAGGTCTAAGTTCTTCATATTAGCAAACCATGGGAGAAGTGTTGGAAAAAAATCATCTGTTAAGTTGCAGCATCTGAGTTGAAGATATTGAACGTTTGTTGACAAGATTGAGCTCACTTTTTCTGCACCCTCATCGGCTTCACGGAAAAGCCCTCCTTCCCATTCATTTGCTGCAATATCAACCAGTTCTGGCATCATGCAAATGCTTGAAAGGGGAAGGCCATCACGACCACTTTTCATTACTCGAACACTCAAACACAGATGTAACTTTTGCAGCCGTGTAAGATTTCGAAATGAAGATGGGAATTTTTTTACAGGAGTTTCTTTCAAGTCAAGTTCTCTTACATATTCCATGTTTTCTAATACTTCTGGAAAATTTTCAAGACTGTGACAATACCGAAGTTTGAGTTGCTCAAGAGAAGTTAACTTGATTGGAGGAAAACTCTTGAGCCTGGAGCAACCTTCTGCATCTAAGATTTTAAGTTTTTCCAAGAACCCAACTGAGTAGTGAAGTGAAGATAACTTTGGACACCATCGAAATGACAAATTTTCCAGATGTCTGAGACAAGATACATCAGGTATCTGTTTCAAATGTCGACATTCGTCAAAATTTAAACTTGTCATATTCACAAACTTCTGCAACATACAAAAAGGAAGCAAATCAACAAAGTAAAAGATAACTTATGGATATAAACATCACATGAAAGCACATAAATGGCCTTGAAGTGATGTTATCAAGTTACAGAAACAAGGAAATGAACTCAATACACTTGCCTGTCTTAATAAGTCAGTCAACTGTAGTGATGTAAACTCACAGTATGGTAACTTGAATATAGTAAGTTTCTTCGGATGAAAATCCTGTGGAAAATTCTGTGAAGGATATCTCCACCATTCCATCACTCTCAAAGAATTAGGAAGATGTTTTGGACCTTTCGAGAAATGACCATTTCTGATGATAAGTGTTCTGAGATTTTTCATCTTCTTGAAGGCATCTCCATCCCATTCTATTTCCAATTCTTCAAATGAAGGGAAATCCACGCATATGATTTCTATCTGACCAGTTCCCTTTCAACAGAAAAATCATGAAACAACCACAAGACATGATTCAATATTAGGATTTCAACATGCATACATAGAGAAGTGTAGACATTATAAAGCATACAATACAAGTAACTGTGACATGACACGAACATATAATATTCAAAAGGGATAGTTCCATGTTAAAGAGGAAAAACCAAACCATCCAATGAATCAATCTTATTCACCTTATTGTCTTCTAAAACTTGAACTATATCCTGAGGGAACCACAACCTGCTACGTTTCCCAGGCTCTTTGGGTGATTCTCTCCGCACAATTTCTCTACCCATGTCTTCTATCAAATTATGTACTGTCACTTTACCATCCAAACTAATCTTTATGAAAGATTTTTCAACCAACACATCAATATGATGTTTAACGCTATGACCATGATGAGCACGAAGTATATCTTCGACCTCTGCCAAATCATTGTTTTTGAAGAAACAGGCAATGTCAAGAAAAACACTCTGTTCATCTTCTTCCAAAGCATCATAACTCACTTTAAGTGTGTCCTGGATATCCATTTTAGGAATTTTCTTGTACTGATCCAAAGCATACTTCCATTGTTCTATGTTTCTTCCAAATAAGTTGGAACCTATTACTTCCAAAGCCAATGGAAGGCCTGAGGCATAAGTTACTGCCAGATTTAAAACATCCTTGTAACTTGGATCAAATTGTTCAAACTTGAAAGCTTTCCAAGTAAGTAATTCAAGAGCATTTTCCTCATTCAATTCTTTCACCTCGTATGTTCTTCTAACCCGATGACATTTTAGCAACTGTTTGTCTCGAGTTGTTATGATGACTCTACTGCCAAGACCAAACCAATGTGGTCTTCCTGCAAGTGCCTGTAGTTGTTCCTCTTTGTCAACATCATCTAGAATCAAAAGAACCTTCTTTTGCTGGAGCCTGTGCTGTATTACAGAAATTCCCTTTTTGACACTTGTTAACTTAATCTCTCCAACTGTTTCAGAAAGAAGGTTGCTTTGGAGATGCAGTAACCCATGTTTGCTCGAAGTTTCTCTCACGTTTTCAAGAAAACATAAAGCTTCAAAATGGTCAGCAATGGAATTATAAACTGCAGCAGCAAGTGTCGTTTTCCCTACTCCACCAAGTCCATGGAACCCCACCATGTGGACAACATCATCACATCCAACATCTAGAAGCAACTTTAGTTCTAGAACCTGTGACTCTATTCCAACTGGGTAATCAGCAACATGTAAAGCAGCACGGTTAATCTTGCTGCAGACCAACTCAACAATCCTCTCAATGAACTCATATTCATATCCTTCCCTATTCAATCAGAAAATTTTGTGAGAAGTCAAGCTAAACTCTTTATATGCTTTTTCAGAAGTCTGTGCTACAAAATTTATCAGTATGAAAAGTTTTAAAAGAAAATAATGGGAGAGGAATAGTGTACCCGTGTTTGAAATGGTAGCCAGACAAGTTAGCCACTTGATGCAGAGCCATCTTCCATGTCTCAAGCTTGTCCCAGTTGGAATAAGAATTCAACTTGTTTTGATGATGAGCCAACGCCTCTCGAAAAGTACCTGTGTGGTGTCTGACATGAGAAGGGTCAACTCCATAAAAAACTGGGAAAATCAACCGACCCTTATGCTTAATAAACCTGAGGATGTAATGAAGTTCATTTAAGCAGAAGGAGGAAGATGCATAGTTTTGAGAGAGGACAATGATGAAAATTCTGGAGTCTTGGATTGCGTTCTCAAGTTCAGAGGAAATCTGGTCCCCTCTGGGAAGGTGGTGGTCATCGATGAAGGTGTGAATTCCTCTATCACAAAGAGATTTGTAGAGGTTTCCTGTGAAACCTTGGCGAGTATCTTTCCCTCGAAAACTGAGGAACACATCATATCTGAATCTGTAAGGGAAGGAAGAAGGAGATGATTGCATGGCATGAGAAGTGAAAGGAAAGGTATTAGGAATTCTAAGTATGAATCGCTATATAAGAAGAAAAAAAGATGAAAAAGTTAAGTAAGATATAAGGATGTTATCTTCATTAATTTAGGAACACATAATATCGAAGGTGTTAGGAATTCTAACTATGAATATGAATGCTATATAAGAACAAAAGTTTAGAAAGTATTAGTATTTGTAAGAAATATAAAGTAAGTTTCAGCTGGAAAAAAAATGATAAGGTTAGGTAAGATACAAGGGTGATGCATGGATTATGAATTCTGTGCCTAACGAGATATGTCCTAATCGAGATAGGTTTACTACTTACCAATGTATCAATTGTGGTGTTGTCCTTATGCGGAATAATATGTCCTGTAAGGTCAATGAAGTCGTGGTGGAATTAGAAGTCATACCCTCATAATGAGTTTGGTGAAAATATTGAAAGAAGAATTGGTGTTCGGCAGTTTCTCAAAGGGCTAATAATGGGGGGGCTTAATCTTAGTGAATTGAGTTTTGGTGCCTTACACGCAGCAGAATCTCACTAGGACTCAGCATGCTTTCAATGAGAAGATTAGGGAGATTTGGAGGGTTGCTAAGGATGCATTTGGGAGGTTGAAAGGAAGGTGGGGTGCTTGCAAAGGGACTGAGGTAAAGCTGCAAGATTTGCCTCTTGTGCTTACATGTGGTGAAGAACGAGAGTAAATGGTTCTCTTCGTTTAAAAAATAAACTAAATTACGACAACCCAATACTACTACATTTCAGCTTAAACTCCTTCATTTCATATTTGAGCTAAATCCATAAGTGCACGATTTCTGATTTTCTATGTCAAATTAAGAGTCCTGTTTCCAAGACAATTTCTTATTTCAATATTTTTAAAACTCGTGCTGTTTGAGCACGATTTCTAGATTTATGTATTAAATTGAAGGTCATGACTTCTGTATAAATATAGTTCAATTGAACTGCTTTTTATGTTTACGACTTTTGATTTAAAAGAATTAAGATCGTGTGTGGATAAGTTGTTTTTACTACCTATGACTTACCTAAAAATAATAATAATTTTAGAATTTTTATTTAGGTAATTTTTAAACTGAGTATCTTTGTTAGGTGACAAAACTTGTCTTTTTTGAATATGGGAGGTAGACTAGAGTCAAGTTGGGTATGGTTGATTATGTTCACTTTTATTTGTGGAGCTCTATTATCAAAAAAATGGTGTTATGTACTTATTGATTTTCATTGATCATTATTGAAGTAAAGTTTGGGTTTTTGTTAGTATATTAAGATTCTTATGTGATCAAGTTAGTTGAGTGGTATTTCAAGGAGAGAATAAGGTGGTGTGAAGTGATAATTAATATATTAGATTGAGACCAAGGCTATCTTTAAATTTTGGTAAAAACTTACAAAAGGTGTTGGAGAGTGTATGGAAGACGAGTTTAATATAGTAGATATAAATTGTTTGTGAGGCTTAAATGATCATTCAAGCTTTAGAATTGAGGTTGAGAATTATGTTGGAGGAGTGATGTCTAAACAAAACTACATTACTGAACATTGTATCATTTAGCACAAAGACAAGGTTTTTAGTTAGTTAAGATCTTGGAGATGATAACTATATCAAGAATAGGTAGTTGTTATAAGAGAAAATGAGAGGAGAGCATACCTTTATTTTCTACCTCATGAATGAATTTTCAAGGACGAAAATTTTGCTTATTGAGGAGAATGTAAAGACCTAAAAAATGGAATTTTAGAAGTGATAATGGTTTAAAAATAGCGAGACTCGATTATTTTAATATAAACATTTTGGTTATGAATGAGTTTCATTATTTTAAAACACACCATCTCTCTAAAAGCTATTTTTCTAGAATTCTTTGACTTTTCTCTAAGATTTCTTTCTCTCTATTGAGGAACTGAGATCGTAGGATTGATCCTTGGAGTGATCTCTTCAATTTGGGTTTATTAGTTTCTCAATTGACATAAGTTGAGTTTCAATCATTTTTCTTGGTCTTTTATGTTATTTGTTGCATGCGAGTCTTCTTTCACTTGCATGTGTCTTTTTAGTCATTTATACGAGTCTTTATTGATCAACGATTATAACAGTATATTTTGATCATTCTTGTGATGTTTCTACGTGTAGATAGAGCATCCTGCAAGTTAGAAGGAGCTTCATTTGTTAAGGACTTGTGAGCAGTTGGGACATAAGAGATGCTAATTGTTTTTTGTGTGCATGAGTTTGATAAATTTGATGGTATGCATGTCGTTGTTCTAATATAATTGGAGATGAAATTTGTTTTTTTTCTTTTTTATGATTTTTGTATGTTTTGAGTGATTGTCATGTTCGAATGTTTTGGTTGATTTTTTGTATTGATGGAGGGAATTAAAATATGAGCAATTGAGCCAATTCTTAAATGTTTTAATATTGAAAATTGTTCTGGATGAAAGTACTAACTTTATAGTGTGAGGATATGAAAGGTAGGTATTGATACTCCTTTGATGAAAGACCACGACAACACATTATAGTTTTCTTTAATTTGTAATAATTATTTAAGTTTTCTAAAATTTTAAATTGTTCTTAGTTGTCATATATATATATATATATATATATATATATATATATATATATATATATATATATATATTTATTTATTTATTTATTTATTTTATGTTTATAGTTATTTATTTTTAGAAATAACCATATTTAATTATATTTTTTTTTGAGATAATTTATTTTGTCCAATCTGACTTCTTTCATGGTAAGCTATTAAAAATGAAATGTTAGAACTATATTTAATTCATATTCTGTTTGCTCGATTTATTTCCTTCTAGGCCTTTAAAGTTAGTTTTTCTAAACAAAATTTGTTTGTACTTTTCTAACATTTGAACTTTATTTTCTTCCTTGTTGACCAAAAACTTATTTTCCCAAATTATTCAGATTTATATTCTTTCGCAAAAATATTGACAGTATTTATATGTATTATAAATTTATTTATTTATTTATATATTTAAATATATATTTAAATATATATATATATATATATATATATATATATATATTATTATTATATCTTTCTCAAGTCTAACTTAGTATTTATTATAGGTTCATGAACTTTATTAACGTTTACTCCCTTCTATTAAATGTAAATCAAATAATAAATGCTTACCAGTTATTTTTTCAATAATTTGTACATATTTATTTGTAAATGTTCAATTATTTAGTACATACAAATATTTAATTATTTATTATATAAATAATATGCAATATATTTTTTCAATCACTTATTTTGTTCTACATGGTCAACATCTAATATCATTCTACACAAATATTAAATGCTAATTTATGTTATATTCAAGTTAGACTTTTAATAAAAATCAATTTGATTTATACGAGGTAAAATGTCAATAATAAATAAGTTATACTTTAAAATATTTAATCAAACTTAAAATATATTAAAAAAACTGAAATGAAAACATTAATAAAAAAAATCATTTGATATTTAATTTTATATAATAAAATACTTATATTAAAATTTAATTATATTTTTATAAATTTAAATTTATATAATTGTATATTTTATTAAAAAAAAAAAAAACCGTGCGTCGCAGGGTACAAATGGCAAATGCTAGTTTGTAAACAATTACTAAATATGATGGCATCATAGATTATGGATATTACTATATATAAACTTTATGCTTTTGAATTACTTATATGCCTCAACTTTTCTAAATAACATGTTATTCTAATAATTTTATAAAATATTATTATACAATTATATTTATTTTAAAATATAATATTCATTTATATATATCAAAATATATATATATATATATATATATATTGTGCCATAAGGCACTGCATATACTGTGGTTTTGACATTGCTGCTGAACTATCATCCTTTGATGCACTTATTATACTGCCTAAACATTTATTTCATATGAAGAATTCTAATCGTAAGCTATTTAATTAACAAACACAAATCACTGTCATTTTAGCTAATTAATATTGGTTTAATGTATGAATTGAGTACAGCATATTACATTTTTCCAATACAGAATGGAAAATTAGGAATGAAACCCTGAATATACAAAGGGTGATTTGAAGTACCTTACTTCTTTCAATAAATGTTTTCTTATTATATACAAATTTGAACATTGCACGATCCAAGTTAGGTATACCTCAAACTTCTGGTGGAGACTGATGTGAATATGTAACAGAACCTTTGGTTTGTTGATGATCTATTGGACTTGGATTTTCCCAGATTAGTGGTTGTTTGATTTCTTCAGAATTTTTAGAATGAAGCTCTTTCTTGTTATCAGGGTACACTACATAATGTTGACACATTAAGATAGAATCATAGGATATTGTTACCTGCAATGGTAACAGAAGAAGAAACAAATCAAAATTCATGGTTCAAAATTAATAAGCTTAGCATAATTTTTCACAAATGTTAAGAATTTTAGGTGATCTGGATTAGTTTTTTCCCAAACAGTTTTAGAAATGAAAAAGACAAGAAGAAAAAAGAAGTGAACTCATCCATATGCAATTAATTTAAGCTCTTTAAAAACTGAACTTTTAAACCTAACTCAACTTTAAAATTGATAGGCATGAGTAATATGATAGCAGGTGAAACAATAGAATCAAAGATAGACTTTAGTACATGACTCTAGTAGTGTGTTCAGTAGTAGACTTTAAACTTAACTCAATTTTACAAAACTAGCGTGCTATATATTATAAATTGCTTTTATCTTTAGTCAAGGTGAGACTTCTAACAATTTCAAAGTCTACTATGTAATAATATGTTCAACAAGTTTGAAGTAAGATATTCAATGATTTAGAAGAAGGATATGGAGTAGCATAGGAGTTCATACCAGGGATATAAGTACTTTCCCAATGTTTCCATAGAAGTTCACCCAGGAACCTATATTCAGATAAAATTGAAATTCATTTTACATATTCAAAGATAAAATCTGATGACAGGGTCAAATTCATAATTACTTCACAAACCTTGGTCTATGGACTGCACAGTCATTTGTGAATAATTAAATACACCTCCAGAAAAATCAAGTAGAACAGTTCCAATGCTAAATCCATCTGTGCTCTTCCTCAGAAAATTCAGGAGTGTCTAGATTTCATAAGCAAGTAGCCATTACTCAGTAACTACACCAAATAAGTATCCTTTCCTTACTATTTTTGTTTGTCAGTGTTATTCTGTCAAACTCCAAAGGTTGTAAGAAATTAATAAGATTAGTATATATGGAAAACACACTAAATATTTGTCAGAATATCACTAATGACTGAAGCATAAGTATGAAAATCTGAAGTATGCAAAAACAGCCAAATTATAAGTTCATAAGTAGGTTTGAAAACTCATTACAAAAAAGCCTGAAATGAGGTCAATTATGCTACTAAATGTAGGAAGCTATTTGCTTGAGTACCAATTTTCTACACATGCTATATACATAGAACATGATACGGAAGAGTTTAAGGCCTTCTGACCTGGGGAAAGTATTTGATGAGGGTCATAATTGCTTGAATTATGCTGCAGTAGAATTGATTTCCACAAATTATTAGAGGGAAACTGAATTATAGCATAGAAAAAGAACTCTATAATGTTAAAAATTATATTATAATAAAGAAATATGAAGAGAAAGAAGAATATCAACATGCATTCAAAGGTTCTTCAAGATGTTGATGTTTTGCACTGTCATACACTGAAATGACTCAACATCTCCAAAAGGAAAGCAGACTCAATTTACAACACAGTCCCTTTTGAACAAGTTAAAAACCTAAAAGGTATAGTTGATTCATAGATATGAGAAATAATCACACTTCAAATGTATACTCCCTATAACTCTTTTATATCAGTAGTCATGAATATGTGAAAAGACTGCATACTATTCAATCATAGCCTCTATTTCATAGTTCTGCGAAATTTGTTTAAGCCAAGTTTGAGCTTGACCATTACTTAAATTTTCTATGTTCAGTGGCATCTTTGCTTACCCTAACACATAATGGGAATCTTAGAAAGTGCAAGAGTGAAATAATGAAAGTCAAAAAGTGCAATAATCAAATATTGAAAACATAATAAAGTACTCGAGTTGAGAATAATATATTGATGCCCTTTTTTTGACCTTCATGAATAAAGGTTTTAAAAAAACAATATATATATGCCCTTATATTTATCTGTATCATTAGAACTGCAAATCTTGTGAATAGGGTCAAAGAAATTTTTCATGGAAAGAGTAAATGAAACTTACTTGAAAATGGAAACTAGCCAAAGCCAAGATTGGCTTGGCAATGCAATGAAAAAGCAAACAGCAGCAATAAACCACACTGCAACAGCTACTGCAATGGTATAGATGGAGAATTTCTGATTTCCACGCTGCAAATAAACATTCAATATCTCTGAATTTAGAAGAGCAGGAGCTGAAAGTATGGTGATGAGAAGAAAATATAATCTCTTACTAAGAACTTGTGACAATACTTACTTCAAACATAGCAAATTGGCAAATTATAATTAGATGTAATATGACTGCATGACTAGAGAAAGCAACATCGTTAGCTGCAACAGGAATCATCTGCAGTAACAAGAGATTATCATCCAAAATTGCACAATCAAGTTATACACATCATTAAATATTAACATAAACTTATGTATGATGGCATCAAAGTTAAACTCTTGGTTGAAAAGAACATACCTGTTCATAACCATACTTTTCAAAATACTGCTTCTGAACAACAGGGCTAAAGAAGAGGGAAGCATTGTATATGAGATATGAACAGTGCTTGGTTAAGCTCAGAATCTGAAAATCCAAACTTAATCCCACCACACTGAGTTTGATCACAAAAACCAATCAAAACCACTTAAGAATCCACCCCAAAGGAAAAACATCAACAAAAAAAATGAGATTAGAACATGAAAGAAACAACCTTTTCCTACGAAAATTCAAGATGAGTTGTGGGTAGCCAGCAACTGCCCATGAAAGAAAAGCTAACCAACCAAATACTTGGTATGTCACTTCTAATGGAAATGAGTTCCAAGGAACCATTTCTTTGTCTCTGTTTCTGGCACAGAGGAATCGATGTTCTGGACTTAATCGTCCACACACTTTTAAAATCTAATTATCATAATTATAACGATATATATATATATATATATATATATATATATATATATATATATATATATTATTAGTTGAACTCTTGTATTTCTTAACTAACATAATAATGAAATAAGTAGTTTTCGTTTATAATAAATAATAAACAAAGTAAATCATTTTGATAATTATTTTTCTATACTTTTTTTTTTCTTTATATGATTATTTTTTATTTATAATAACAATAAGGAGTTTATCGTATTAGTAAATATAAATTGTTGTATTTTACTGTTAATATTAGTTTGAAGTCAAAATATAAAATTCAATATAAATGTATAAATTGGTGGATATATGTTCCAATAAATTATCAGTGATGATAAGGGTCAGGGCTCAATAATTGGCATAACTTTGTAATAAGTATTGAAAGTGGCTTTTACCTATAATAGTCTATATTGATTTTTAAGGATGAAAGCAACCAATTAAATAATATATTCAAAAGTATAGAGATATTGAACTTACATTAAAAGAAATATAAAACAAAGGGTTGGAACTTTATATTAAGAAAGCTACAACATAAAGTATATGGGAATGGTTTCAGTAGCGTATGTCCTTGAGGCCCCTCTATCAGACCGACCTCCATCAAGGGAAAGCTTTTCATAACCCTGGCCGAGCTCTTCATAACTCCGGCTGAGCCCTCCATCATCAAGGCCGAACTTTCCCTTATTGGTCTAGCTCCACCCTAGCCATTCACCTCAGGTCCAGTAGTTCAGGTCAACCTCCTCATGTCTACCTCTTTTTGTAGGTCATTCACTTTAGGCCGCACAATAAGCCCAAGCAGTTACATCATGGCTAACCATTACAATCCGATCAAGTGAAATAGCACGATTGATAGATCACAGTGTAGTCAGATTACCTCTGATAATAACTTATTATTAAGTTTTTAATATAAATTAAGGTATGATTGGATTGTTATTAGGTCAACAAAATGTAAAGACTCATCTTAACTAAATATAAATAAAGGTCTTAGGTATGATTTTAGATCATTGTGCACATAATATGCATTACTTGCCAATCAAACGATTATCTATTGACTTTAGCATTAGAGTGTCTTCTACAGGTACCCTTTGAACAGTTCTAAATGAGTGGGAGATCCTAGAGAAAGAGGGAGGACCTCAACAGAGCCTGTCTGGTCTACTATAGTGCCCGACCAATCTTCAACAAAGCCTGGCCAACTTTCAAACAGTCTTGTCTGAGCTACTACAATGGTCGACCAACCTTCAACAGAACCCAGCCAGCCTTCAATAGAACCCATCCGGTCTGCTACAATACTCAACCAGTCTTCTACACAACCTGACCAATTTGCTTTGCAACTCCTCTGCTAATGTTAACCTCAGCCTAACCCGAAACACTTTGGTGCCAACCATGGGGTCGAGCGAACATCCTCTTATAGTCACAAGTAACGTAACGAACAGTCCAGTGGATAGCAAGCACCCAGTCATTCAGCCCCAACACTATCATTGTGTTAGTTGGTCTCATCATAGCTTCGATATAATAGTTTTAGTAAGACCAACCATCTCGACCTTAGCATTGCAACTTTGGTCAAGCCCCATTGACCTTAATCAGTCTCCATAAAATGACTTGCTGCAGTACATGGATCGAAGCTTAGTTTAGCCCCAACCGGTTATTCAAGCTTCTCTTGGTGACCATCTTTGACCTCAAGATCCTAACTTTGTTCAAGCCTCAACAACAAGGCCATCCTAACTTTGTTCACCCTGGTGAAACCCTACCAAGATGACGTCGAGCTGATTCATCCATGAGCCTCTATGGCTCAATCCAAATCGAAGTAGCTCGGTGAAGGACGAGTTCACCCCGGTGAACCCTACCGAGCTAACTTCGAGCTTGTGATGGATGAGTTCAACCCCGTGAACCCTAGTCGCTTGGTCCAGATTGCAATGATATCCGATCTTTACAACACGACCCTTGCTCATCCAATTGCGTTACAACCTCATTAATAGTAGATCAAGATCTACAACACGACCTCTGCCCATTCCACAACTTTACAGCTTCCATAGTGGTGGACCAAGCTCGGTCTTCCATGTAAGAATTTGTTAAACCTCAGACCATTCAACCTTCTAATAACACACTTGAGACCAAACAAAATTATTCGCAAACATTGATGGGTATGTGTTACAAAATGTAAAATTTGATTAAAGTTTACTTAATTAGTTTACTATCTATTTATGGTTTATGATAGGTCTCATTGGCAACTGACGATCATCATTCCAAGACAATGCAAAATTCTATGGTTTTGTTCGCTACACAAGAGGATGAAAAATGACTTGAAAAACAGGCTACAAGGGTAAGTGGTTTTCTTTTTATGTTTCAATCCATGTTGACCTTAAATTTTTATTATCAATATAGTTATATTAATATTAATATATGTTTTCAATGTAAATAGAGTTATGGGTAGATCCAGAGGTCAACTGGTTTAAATCCTGTATCCAAATGTTGTAATTCATTTATAGTTCTTATTCATTTTCTATGTTATTGTATGATGTATATGTGTGACTATTTAGTGTCATTTTAGTGTAACAAACAGCTAGATTCATGGGAATGTGACTACTATGTCATGTTTTGGATTAAAACCATCATTCGAGCTAGCATTATAGATGACTAGACTGAGGTAATGATACTTACCTTCAATACATTTCAAATCAAATTCAGCTTTGAACATATACAAACATAATGAATTTGACTTGATTTTGCAGCGCTTCAAGAATACATCTCCTATATCAGAGGACACAATTAAGAAGATACAACAAAAGTAGACAACTTGTCTTCTGCAGAGATGGACTTACGACCCATACCCATGCCTTTAGGAAGAATTTTATTGTATTTGAACATTAATTAGCTTAAGTTTAAGTTTAAGTTTTGATAATTAAAGTTTTGGATTTTTTTTAGATTGTTTTTTTCTATAATCACTTGAAATGCATAAAATATATTATTTTGTGATGTGCGGGGAATATTTTCTGTTTTTCAAGTGTGGTTTTATTGTAAAATAAATTTATTTTAAAAAAAGGGACGTCGGTTAATGCACTGTCTGACGTCAATTGACGTCTGTTAGTGCATTGTCCGACGTCATATGCGTTCCAATGGCTCCCTGTATTTTGTCGGTGCACGCGAGCTAGAGGCGCGCTCAGCGGAGTTGGACTTGGATGTGGGGGTGATCTGACATCAATTTCGACGTCTGTAGGGGTGGATCCGATGTCAATTGATCGAGTGGGTGATCCAACATCCAATTGACGTCTCCCATTACAACGTCGAGGTTTGATCAAACGTTAAATACCCAAAATAACATACGTTAAAAACCTTTTTTTACAAGTGGTGATCCTTTCTTATTAATTCTTACTTTGAGAGTTTTTCATTCTTAATCTTATTAGGCATGATTATTAGTCACTATTGCACTAATTTAATCCATCCTTGCTCTTGCCAATCCAACATACCCTTTAGGAGAAGATAATAATTTTCATGTTTATCGATGCAATGTGATGATAACAAGATGATCATCATGTAATAAATAGATAAATGGTAAGTCTATTTCTAAATAAATTCATGTTAAGCATCATTATTGTTACATGAAAAATTTATTTAAAGATAAAATAATAATAAAAAGGAAAAGAAAAAGAAAAATATGGACACAAATGGAAAGTCTACTTTATTATTGAATTTCATTTTAGTTTTCAAATTAATGCTTAGCATTTTTCTATGGATGTTTCGTAGTTAAAAGTCTAATCATCATGTCATTAAGACAATTAACCATACAATTAGATTGTAAATTATGATTTATGATGTGGCTAGCACTATAGGTGTCCAAGCTGAATCGTGGAGATAATTTAAGGTGTCTTTACATCATAATTTTAATGAATTACCATATTAAATATTATGAAATTAAGTTATACTTTCTGTTTTTACATGTATTTATTGTTACATACTAAAATTACCTCGATATCTCATAATTTATTGTTACATACTAAAATTACCTCGACATCTCATAATGAGTGATAAATTCAAAAGTTGACGAGTTAAAGTTAAAATAAATTTTAAATTAAAATAAAAGCGTATTATAAATTTTAACAAATAAAAAAAATATTTTAAATAATAATTTGTTTTATAAAATATAATTTTTAAATTAATTAATTTATTATTATATTCAAAATGAAAATATGTTAGGTATGTTATAAACTTTACCATCTCAAATATGTTGGACTTCAAACTCCATCAATAATTTCTTATTATTTATTGTTATATTATTTTTATATTAATTATTTATTATATTATAATATAAAATATAAAAACTTCACTTACATAAAATGAGTAATGTTAATCATATCATTGATTGTCATTAATAATATATATTTATGGAGAAAATCGAAAAGATTGGTCTCCTTTTCTTTTTTTTTTTCCTTACTTTGGTTTTCAAACTGTTCTTTTACATCTTTCAATGCAATTCATGTTTTGGTGGTTAGAAAGAAATAGGACCTTAGTCTGTATTCAATGATCCGTTTTTCGATTAGTGCGTCACAATTTAAATGCAAACATCTACTTTTCGAGTTTTACTTACAATGGCTGCTGTGAATGGCTGCTGTGAAGGTGTAATGCTTATTAATTTTGCAATATATAATATGCTTAGATGAGTTAGGTTTTAATTAAGTCAGATTTCCATATAAAAAAATTTATTTTTTTTAAACTCAATCCAATTTAAATTCATGATAGATCGAATTAGTCATCAAATTTTAATCCATTTTGACATCATATATATATATATATATATATATATATATATATATATATATATATATATATATATATATATATATATATATATATATATATATATATATATATATATATATATATATATATATATATATATATATAAAATGTAATTAGACATATTATTTTCCAATTTATTGTTATTTATTGTTTTTAAATAAATTCATGTTATTGTGTCATATTAAAATAAATTATTAATATTTTAATAATAGTTCTAAATAAAATAATTGGATGAGTTAAGTTCTAAAGTCAGATTGAAAATTATCTCGTGTCAAAAGAAATTTATTTTTTTAAACTTAATACAATTTCAACCATTGATAGATTGGATTGGTATACGACTTGTAATCTATTTTGACATCACTTTTATATATATATATATATATATATATATATATATATATATATGAAATTAGACATATTATTTTTCAACTTATTGTTTTTAAATAAATTCATGTTATTGTGTATATTAAAATAAATTATAAATACTTTAATAGTAGTTCTAACTTGAATAAACTATTATTAAAAAAATAATTATATATAAAAGATTTTTGTCAACTAAACTAATTGACTTAATATTCTTTACCGAAGCCGTTAAACCTTCATTGTTAGCGTCCCATTTTCCCCACTTCTATGTGAATGGTTGAATGACGTTAATACGTTATTTTCAATTAGAATAATTTTTTCTTCTGGTTCATGCTTAAAGTAATTAATATATAAATAAATAATTTATTAATATTAAAAATACATTTCTATTTTGAAATTAAATAATAGTACAATCTTATATTTTTTTAGAAATATAATATTTTCATGTTTTTTCTTTCGTTTCACTCTGTTAAAATATAAACGTATATAATTTGTTGATAATAAAATTTAATAATAATTAAATCTTATATTTTCTTACGAAATGTTAAAATTCTTCTTGTGAAAAATCCTCGTTTGACTTTTTATAATTTTCTGAACTTCAATAAATTTTTATCGTTTAAATGTATTTTTTCTTAAATTATTAAAAAATTGTATTTTATTTTTAAATTAAATTATAAAGTATTTATATACTTTATAATGTAAAATATCATCTCAATAAAACACACGTACAAGTTATATTATAATATAATGTGAAATTTTATTTGTTATATGAAAAATATTCTCTTTTTAAATTTTCTAAACTAAGTATTTTATAATTAAATTTAGAGATTAAACACAAAGTTTTATAATAGTTTAAAAGTAAAAATATATTTAGTTCATTTTCAATTTAAATTTTGCTCCATTAAAATTGTCAAAGTTTCTTTCTTTTAATGTTAAAAATGTTATCTAATTTGGTTTTGAGAGAAAGGTAAATAAAGAAATTAATTTTAAATCAAAAGTAATTAATATTTTATGTTTATGTATTTATTTAGATTATCTTTATAATATGTCTAATTTATTTATATATTGTAAAATTTATGTCACTGTTGAAGCTACTTTGCCTTAACCATTACCAATTAGATATCATAAATGCCACGTAAAAGTTGATGATGTGAAGTTGTGTAACTATTCTACAAATAATCATAACTATTATAAATATTCAAAATGGTAATGTGAAAATATAATATTTTTTCATTTATGTATAAATTCAATGCTCTTTAATTAATAAAAAAAAATCTCTACGAGATTTATATTATTGTATAATTATGGTTGTTGTGGAACTAAAGATAAAAAAAAAAAATGTTTCAATTTATACATTTATTATATTTAAGGAGAACATAATATTTCTCCACTCCTCACAATTTGTGTTCCTAAATTAAAGGAGATGATTTATTGAAAAGAAGAAAATAGTCATATTTGAATAATTTCCATCTTGACTTTAACCTTATTCAATCTTTTTAAAAAAAAAATAATTATGTCATCACAACACTATCTTAAAAAATAACTTTATAAAATAATATCTGATCTTAATACGTTTTATTTTTATTTTTTTCATATTACATTTGATTCTTGGTGAAATGTATGTCATTTTGTATATTATAATAAATTATTATTTTATTTTGTTATAAACTCATTTTTTTCCAATTAAGCTAAATGACTTTCCTTCATTGCTTTTGCTATCAACTACATATTTTTCTTTTTCAACTAATTGCAATATCTCCATCTGTACTTGTGAAAGATTTTCTTTGGCCAATATCTCCAACATACTCAGTAACATAATCAATAATACTACTATTAGTATTTTGCCTTTTACCTTTTACTATAAACAAATATAATATTTTAAGTACCTTAAAGACATTAAAGTATCATTTTGCAGCTTGTTAATGCATATTTTTATAATATCACATTATCAACTAACAACATGTGATATATGTAGATTGTTAATGAAATGTGTCTCTAGAAAGAGATGAATAAAGTATAAAAAAATTTAAACAATTCTCACATAAAAAAGTATTCAAAGGAAAGAGTAGGAACAGAAAAAATGAACACAAAGAATTCATATTTCTTCATCTTTTAAATAATTTGCTTAAGAAATTTTATTAATTAATATCTTGACCATTAACAAGTATCACTCTCTTCACTTTACAATTAGTTTCAATCTCTTCAAGTATTATGTGTATAAATCTCTTCAGACTATATCGAATATTAACCTATCTAGGTATCCTTCTCATTCTCTCATTGAGATTGAGAACTCTTAATTATTATTGTAATAAAAAAAAACAAAAATAATACTTTGACACGGTGAGTGTAGATGACACTCAAATGACACGCCGTGGACCCCAGTTTTTAATCTCTAGTGAAGGGTAGAAATGTCTTCTCCCAATTTTTAATGATACGGTTCGTTTTATTTGGCAGCCCTCTTCCCATTTTCAAAATCAACTACAGTCCTCTTCCCATTTTCAAAATCAACTACAGCGATCAATTTTCCATTTTCGCTCTGCTCCGAAATCAGTTTCCATTTTAGCTGTGCTCCGAAATCAGTTTCGCATTTTCGAACTACACCTCCCATTGTCACGCTGCTAGGGTTTGGGAGTAAACCAGAGAAGTTGAAGCCGCATATCCAGTTCCCATTTTCGCAGAACTGTGCTAGTGTTTGAAGAGGATATATTGTGCGTCGGTTCGTTGGGGAGAAGTCGAAGGGTAGAGAAATTGAAGAGGAAGGTGTCGTTGGGAGCGGGTGGATGCTTTTGCGCTGAGAGAGAAGTCGAAGACGACAGGATTGAAGAGGAAGGTGTGGTGGCGTGTGTGCGTTGGGAGCGGGTGGATGGTTTTGCTGTGAGGGAGAAGTCGAAGACGATTTCATTAAAAAGAGAACCCGAGAGTGGTGTTTCAAGAAATACAGAACCCGAGAGAGGTGTTTGAAGGAAATACAGAACCGAAAAGTATTGTTTGAAGGAAATAGAGAACCCAATAGTAGCATTTGGAGGAAATAGAGAACCCGAGAAGTAGATTCTCACTGAAAATTGTAAGTACATTCTCACTGAAAATTGTGTATTTAGATGAACCTGAAGCATGGATTGTGTATAGTTGGTGGTTTTGTACTTTCATGGTATATGGCCGTGGAGTTGAAGGTTATTCCCTTTTTGCGTCTTTGCTACTTAGGGGATTTAGGGGTTAGTTTTGTTTTGTTTTCGTGTATATTGGTTTTGTTTTCGTGTATATTGGAAGTGTGTGTTAGTATTGAATAATATTTCTTTTTGGAACCGTATCTTCAAACATGAAACAGCAGGTAATCTGTAGCGTTGTTGCTCTTGTTTTTTTTCTCTCTATAAAGTTCCATACCAACCACAAATAACTAAAGTGGCCTAAATTTTCCACACAAATAACTAAACTGGACAAAACATAGTAACAAGACTAAACCATATGTATTTTATAAAGATTGGTTGCTGTAATATCAAGGTTGGAGAGCAAACTAAAATCTTAATAACCTTAAATTACAGGATAAGAAAACATAAGTATTTATTTGTATGTTGTGTTATTGTTGAAATTGATGTCTTCTGCATGATGTTATATGTTACATGTTGTTGAATTGTAATTGGATTAAAAGAGGGTGGTGTTCTGAACAATCTGATTATATGAATGACTTAAATACTCCACACATACAGTGATGTTTATTGTATTCTTTTAAATGTGTAGGGTATATTGACATGGACACAGAGGTTGATAAAGTGGTAAGTATGGTGTAATTGTTTGATTTTGTTATTCATTGTTTGAATTTGTTGTATTTAATGTACTAAGATTTGGTTTCATCTATTCTTGCAGGATCAAGTTAGAGTTAGACATCGAGTACAAACACAACACATACTTGAACTAAATAGTTCTCTGTCATCATTTCAAAAGGAAAGAATAAAGAACACACCCTTTAAATTTGTAGCTGATTTAGTTAACAATATCGTCATATCTTGCCCAGTTCTTTTAGAATTAATTAGAAGGTGGGATGTTGTTCATAAAGGTTTTAGGATTAGGGAGAATGTAGTCCCTTTTACAGTTGAGGATGTTTGTTTTTGTTTGGGTTTGTCCAATGGCGGTGAAACTATTAATCTCGAAAATGATCATGGTGGCATTGTGAATAACTTCTTTAAGGATGAGGACATAACACCTTCAACTATAATGGAAAAGTTGAGGGATAAAAAATTGAAAACCAAAAAAAGTGTTGACAATTATTGTAGGTTGTATCTATTGCTAACATTTGGTGTATTTTACTTCCCTAAGAATACTGAAGTGATCAACAATGTCCCTTTTAGCAAATTGGATAACATTGACAACCTACATATGTATAACTGGGGCAACGCTGTGTATAGTTTGGTAGTAGGTAGTTTTGATCGAGCAGCGGATAAATACAACTGTAGGACGTACAAACATGCTATACACATAAGTGGTTGTGCAGCAGTGTTACATGTGTGTTATTTGAAATCTTTTTGCGCCTGTAATAAAGAAATGTTTATATTTTTGAATAGTTTTATAATCTTATTGAGTACTTTTGCAGTAATGGGTTATGGAACACGTTTGTTTGTATAGAATTGGTGGTAGGAGTATTTTTCCTCCAATTCTTGATTGGGTTATTATTACGGATAAATGGAAAAGAATTAAATCAACTTTTGAACGCACTGAGGTAATTCCATTTAAATGTATATTTGTTATGTCAATTCCTTAATATGAGTTGTTAATGATGCTGAATTCTTACTTTTTTGAAGATCTTATGGGAGACAACTGAGGAAATGAAGGAAACCCTGCCTTCTGGGGAGAGAAATAATAAGTCTAATAACGACGATGATGACTATGCGAGAGTTGTGGAAGAGCAAAGGCTGTTGAGGACAATGGTGGATAACCATGCGGAACGCATTCTACAATTAGAAAATACCATCAAACGTCTACAAGAAGATGATTTGAATGACATACCACCTTTTAATGATGGTATGGCGGGACGCATTCATGGATGTTCCAAAAATGAGAATAATGATTTCTCAACAGTATACAGAACTTGTACTTCAGTGCTTTGTGATGATGGTCCTGAGTAAGTTATACAAGGAACAATGTTTTTGTCTATTTGTATATTTACATCATTTGTGATTAATAATGTGTTTGAATTGATCGTAATCATGAACTTAGTTTTTTTTACAGAGTACTTGTAGAAGTGTCAAACAATATGTTGACCAGAGCAGACTTTCAATGCTTGAAACCGCGCGGAAAGATTGATAATGTGGTAACTTGATTGTGAAACTTGTATTATAGCAACCAATTCTGTGAGTCTCTAACTTTGATTTATATTTGGAATAAGTTATGTTGTTTGCTACCGGGATGATAATACATAATGAAATGAAGATGTCAGGATTGATTACTCGATGTTGTTTCAATCCGTTTTTTGCGGTAAGGGTTGTTATCTATTTACTTCCATGAGACTGTTTGATTGGTTTGTATATTATTGAATCCAATTTTTTGGTGCCATTATTGTTTGGGATATACGGATATAATTGTATGAGAAAATGTTACGGATGTGATTGCTTTAGACAATGGTTATGGAAAGGATGAAGATTCCAAAGAAAAAGCGATCACCGTTGACAATAACAGATTACCACCAGTTCTTCTAACCTTAATCAAGTGCATTAAATGTTTTGTTAACATCTAAATTTGTAAGTAGTTTTGCTCCAACTCATTTGCATTCACTGCCATTATAGATTTATCATACCATGTGTTATTGACTGCATTCATATTTGTGGTTGGTGGTTTTTTAGTTGTTTGTGCCGACTGTTGGTGACGACCATTGGTGGTGCTATGCTATCAACTGTCAATCAAGGGAACTTTTCATTTTGGATTCCCTTGGTCACAAAAGACGGCCTAGAAAAAAATATGACAAGGTTATGGTAAGACAAAATTGTGTTGTAGTCTTGTTATCTCAAATGAACTTTCCTTTATCTTCAGAACATACACAATAGTATTTAATTTGTTGAATATGAAATATTAAGGTTGCAACTTTACAAGAATTATTCAATATGATCGACATAGATTCAAACAGTAAGGAGCAGGAATTGAACGTCATTGAAGAAGAATTTCCTGATCAACCAAATACGTTAGTGCCATTTTGTTTGGGCACTTTATTCGCTTCTATTGTATGACCAGCACTTATTCCTAATATTTGTTTAATGTCTAGGTATGATTGTGGTGTGTTGGTGATTAAATATATGGAATTATGAGACCACATGCCAAAATTTGATGGTAAAAAGATGTCCGATTACACAACGGTTTGTATTTGTTGTCTATATGCGTATTTCAATATGATTTGTTATAAATGGTTGTTAAGTGTCAAATTTAGCAAGTGCATTGTTATTGCAGGAACAATTACAAGGTCTGCGACAACAAATGGTTTGTGAATGGGTATTACATGAAGACAATGTTCATCGGAGTTCGATCTTGAAGAAATGTGAGAGTTTAGGCATTCATTAAGTGCTAAAGTACGAAGACATCATTCAGGCCTGCGCTGTTGCGGATGGAATGTGACAAAAAAGGGTGCTAATGATAGACCTGCTTACAATTTGCAGAAAGACATTATTAGTTATGGTTCGATGTTATTTGTTACTCCTTTTTGTGAACTCAGTTTTGTAGAACCTTGTAATTGAAGACTTTTACATACATTCAGTTCAAATTCCAACTTCCATGGTTTTATATTGTAGGTACAGTCATAACTCATACATAGTTAATGACCTATGGATTGAAATTGGAATGAATGACTTTTATTCATGTACAAAACGCCATTGACAGATAACCATATTCCTCTTAAAAGTTACCCACTTCCTGCACCATAAAATACCATAACTGAGAATGAATTGATACTTTTACTGTTGAATACTATTCGTTTATGAAATAACCATATTGAAATGAATTTTTGACCACTTACTACGCATAATAATGTGGTTAGTTGGATTGAATTAAATTACTTCCACTGTTGTACAAAACCCCTATCTGAAATAACCACATCCAACTGAAGAGAAAACCACTTCCTGCAAAACACAAATGTGTTCACCTGGTTTCAATTTAATTAGTTTTATACTTGTACAAATTTCATTTAAGAAATAACCACATATCTCTTCAGACATTACCATGTACTGCACCAAAAGAAATTTGAATATTTCAAAGGACTTATATTGTTGGTCAAAATTTATTAGTGAAATTATAGAACACCACTAACTGCAACTAAATGTGGGGTTAGTTGGATTGAATTAAATTACTTCCTCTGTTGTACAAAACCCCTGTCTGAAATAACCACATCCAACTGAAAAGAAAACCACTTCCTGCACAACACAAATGTGTTCACCTGGTTTCAATTTAATTAGTTTTATACTTCTACAGATTTCATTTAAGAAATAACCACATATGTCTTCAGACATTACCATGTACTGCACCAAAAGAAATTTGAATATTTCAAAGAACTTATATTGTTGGTCAAAATTTATTAGTGAAATTATAGAACACCACTAACTGCAACTAAATGTGGGGTTAGTTGGATTGAATTAAATTACTTCCTCTGTTGTACAAAACCCCTGTCTGAAATAACCAAAAAAGTGTTCAGACATAACCACATACTGTAGCAAAGAAATATTGTCATTGAATTCAATATTAGGATTTCCTTTGGTGGACCAATTATTGGACCAAAAAGTGTGATTAGTTGGATTTAATTAAATAACTTTTATCTCTTCACACGTAACCCCTTAGTCAAACATTTAAATGAAAGGATTCATTGAAAGGACTATTTATAACGTCGCATAACACTCAAAACAGAACATACATTGAACTTCCACTTAATGCAGGAACACATTCAACAACCTTAGTTCAATACATAACGAAGCATAATATTGAGAACTTACAACAAAGATAAAATTAACAACGAATTAGATAAAGCATAATATTCAGAACTTACAACAAAGATAAAATTAACAACGAAATTACATAAACACGAAAGTTAGAATGTTCTTCCACTTTTAATTGTGGTTGTTTGGTGCACTGCCTTCAAGGTGGTTGGTCTGAACAGGAGGAGTCAATTTGCTAAGGATGTCATCAATGGAACGTTTTGGAAGTTCGTTGATGATAATTGGTGGTGATAAACTTACTAGTTCATCAGTTGGGGGACAAATATCAGGTGGAAAAACCTGCACATATACGGAGTATCATTCAAAGTCATTACCAAATTCAACATAATAATAACATCTCAATAGAAAAGGCAAATATGGCAACTTAAAACCTATATCTCCTAAAACCAACCATAGTCCAATTTCAGTGAAATCTAAATCAAAATATAAGTTTATTGGATTGTAACTTGGAGCAAAATAAGTAATGAGAGAATTACCTCAGTTCCAACGGCTAATTACCTCTCACCCTAAATGAAATCCAACCTTATTCTGTCACATCTAAAACCAACATTCTCAGCAACCTCCAACCCTGTACCCCATTATAGACTCCGTACTATAGAAACTAAGCAACCCCATATCGCAAACAACTCACATAAGCATAAAAGTGACAAATTTCACCTATATAAACATACCCAGATAGAAAAAAAAAATATATATTGAAAGAAAACATACTCAGCAAGATCACCGAGTTGCCTCAAGATCCCAACAATACCAGCCACAACCACACCATCCAACACAACTTTAGGGTCCTCTCTGCTGGCCTGTCTGTACAACTCAGGCTGCCCCAAACTGAACTCATTCCTCACCTGCAACCTCACCAGAGGCATCTTCCTGACACTGAGATTAGAATTGATATTAGTAAGACACAGTAAAAAATCTATAATCTCCATCATCCAAAGTTACAAATAGTTAGTTTATGAGTGCACCACCTTCTCTGGGAATTTCTCACGGTTCATTGATGCTTGAAAGTAGTGTCCAAAATCTATGTGTCAAATCTTCCCAATGCAAAACATCATAAATATTTGACGCCCGAAAAATATAACTAGAGACAATACCAATTTTTTTATCAAATGCCACATAAACCCTAGGTTTCTTAACATACAAGACAAATCAACATCACCAAAAGAAGAGATACACAAAATAAAAGTAACCAACTTCATATTCGATGATAATTGGAGAAAACAAAGAAAGAATTTGAAGAAGCACATACCCTAGCAGGAGCAGCACAGAGAAGGGGCTTGGAGCACTGGTCAAGTGAGTTTGTTATCCTCATGACTGTTTTGGATTCAATAATCTGCACTGTAGTGTTTTAATTTGTGCTACAATGATACGTTTTTCAAATTCCTTGTTTTGAACAACTGACTAACAATTGAAAATGGTTCATACCAGCCACTACTCCGAACGGCGACGATGCCCAGCGGCGACAACTTCGACCACCCACCACTAAATCCCACTGCCGACGACTTCTACCGGCCACAACTTCCACAGTCCACAAATCCCAGCGGCCACCACTTCGACTGTCGCAGATCCCGAACTTTCACGAACAACCCAAATGCCACAACTCAACCCTAACCTCCTTTCTCTCTGAACATAAACGAAAAGAGGCAACTGCAATTTTCGAAATTTTTTCAATTCCCATTCCCATTTTACCCTCTAACACACCTCATCTATTGTTCAGAAAAGCTGACGTGGAGCGTGTCAAATGAATGTCACCTTCATGTCAGCGTGTCAATGTATTGAAGCTCAAAAAAAAAATACTCACAACAAAAAAGTACATAATTCAGCTCACATGTTACAACGTTACTAGGTGAAAGATATAAAAAATGTTAGCTCTCAACCCAATATCTCACTAGACACTATTGATATTGCTTCGTTTTTTCATTAGTCTTATCACATGGATTTGCATTCTTTATATAATTGTTGCATTGAGAATTTGATTTGCAGCTTTATCATGATTTTCACTATTTCTCTAGATAAAGAATGACTTTTGATTTTTTAGAATGTATGTATCTTCAGTGTCATTCTTTTAGTACCCTTGTATCTTACCTAACCTTATCATTTTTTTTCCAGCTGAAACTTCTTACATTTCTAACAAATACTAATACTTTCTAAACTTTTGTTCTTATATAGCATTCATAGTTAGAGCTCCTAACACATTAGATACGATGTGTTCCTAAATTAATGAAGATAACATCCTTATATCTTACTTAACTTTTTCATCTTTTTTTCTTCTTATATAGCGATTCATACTTAGAATTCCTAATACCTTTCCTTTCACTTCTCATGCCATGCAATCATCTCCTTCTTCCTTCCCTTACAGATTCAGATATGATGTGTTCCTCAGTTTTCGAGGGAAAGATACTCGCCAAGGTTTCACAGGAAACCTCTACAAATCTCTTTGTGATAGAGGAATTCACACCTTCATCGATGACCACCACCTTCCCAGAGGGGACCAGATTTCCTCTGAACTTGAGAACGCAATCCAAGACTCCAGAATTTTCATCATTGTCCTCTCTCAAAACTATGCATCTTCCTCCTTCTGCTTAAATGAACTTCATTACATCCTCAGGTTTATTAAGCATAAGGGTCGGTTGATTTTCCCAGTTTTTTATGGAGTTGACCCTTCTCATGTCAGACACCACACAGGTACTTTTCGAGAGGCGTTGGCTCATCATCAAAACAAGTTGAATTCTTATTCCAACTGGGACAAGCTTGAGACATGGAAGATGGCTCTGCATCAAGTGGCTAACTTGTCTGGCTACCATTTCAAACACGGGTACACTATTCCTCTCCCATTATTTTCTTTTAAAACTTTTCATACTGATAAATTTTGTAGCACAGACTTCTGAAAAAGCATATAAAGAGTTTAGCTTGACTTCTCACAAAATTTTCTGATTGAATAGGGAAGGATATGAATATGAGTTCATCGAGAGGATTGTTGAGTTGGTCTGCAGCAAGATTAATCGTGCTGCTTTACATGTTGCTGATTACCCAGTTGGATTAGAGTCACAGGTAATAGAAGTAAAGTTGCTTCTAGATGTTGGATGTGATGATGTTGTCCACATGGTGGGGTTCCATGGACTTGGTGGAGTAGGGAAAACGACACTTGCTGCTGCAGTTTATAATTCCATTGCTGACCATTTTGAAGCTTTATGTTTTCTTGAAAACGTGAGAGAAACTTCGAGCAAACATGGGTTACTGCATCTCCAAAGCAACCTTCTTTCTGAAACAGTTGGAGAGATTAAGTTAACAAGTGTCAAAAAGGGAATTTCTGTAATACAGCACAGGCTCCAGCAAAAGAAGGTTCTTTTGATTCTAGATGATGTTGACAAAGAGGAACAACTACAGGCACTTGCAGGAAGACCACATTGGTTTGGTCTTGGCAGTAGAGTCATCATAACAACTCGAGACAAACAGTTGCTAAAATGTCATCGGGTTAGAAGAACATACGAGGTGAAAGAATTGAATGAGGAAAATGCTCTTGAATTACTTACTTGGAAAGCTTTCAAGTTTGAACAATTTGATCCAAGTTACAAGGATGTTTTAAATCTGGCAGTAACTTATGCCTCAGGACTTCCATTGGCTTTGGAAGTAATAGGTTCCAACTTATTTGGAAGAACCATAGAACAATGGAAGTATGCTTTGGATCAGTACAAGAAAATTCCTAAAATGGATATCCAGGACACACTTAAAGTGAGTTATGATGCTTTGGAAGAAGATGAACAGAGTGTTTTTCTTGACATTGCCTGTTTCTTCAAAAACAATGATTTGGCAGAGGTCGAAGATATACTTCGTGCTCATCATGGTCATAGCGTTAAACATTATATTGATGTGTTGGTTGAAAAATCTTTCATAAAGATTAGTTTGGATGGTAAAGTGACACTACATAATTTGATAGAAGACATGGGTAGAGAAATTGTGCGGAGAGAATCACCCAAAGAGCCTGGGAAACGTAGCAGGTTATGGTTCCCTCAGGATATAGTTCAAGTTTTAGAAGACAATAAGGTGAATAAGATTGATTCATTGGATGGTTTGGTTTTTCCTCTTTAACATGGAACTATCCCTTTTGAATATTATATGTTCGTGTCATGTCACAGTTACTTGTATTGTATGCTTTATAATGTCTACACTTCTCTATGTATGCATGTTGAAATCCTAATATTGAATCATGTCTTGTGGTTGTTTCATGATTTTTCTGTTGAAAGGGAACTGGTCAGATAGAAATCATATGCGTGGATTTCCCTTCATTTGAAGAATTGGAAATAGAATGGGATGGAGATGCCTTCAAGAAGATGAAAAATCTCAGAACACTTATCATCAGAAATGGTCATTTCTCGAAAGGTCCAAAACATCTTCCTAATTCTTTGAGAGTGATGGAATGGTGGAGATATCCTTCACAGAATTTTCCACAGGATTTTCATCCGAAGAAACTTACTATATTCAAGTTACCATACTGTGAGTTTACATCACTACAGTTGACTGACTTATTAAGACAGGCAAGTGTATTGAGTTCATTTCCTTGTTTCTGTAACTTGATAACATCACTTCAAGGCCATTTATGTGCTTTCATGTGATGTTTATATCCATAAGTTATCTTTTACTTTGTTGATTTGCTTCCTTTTTGTATGTTGCAGAAGTTTGTGAATATGACAAGTTTAAATTTTGACGAATGTCGACATTTGAAACAGATACCTGATGTATCTTGTCTCAGACATCTGGAAAATTTGTCATTTCGATGGTGTCCAAAGTTATCTTCACTTCACTACTCAGTTGGGTTCTTGGAAAAACTTAAAATCTTAGATGCAGAAGGTTGCTCCAGGCTCAAGAGTTTTCCTCCAATCAAGTTAACTTCTCTTGAGCAACTCAAACTTCGGTATTGTCACAGTCTTGAAAATTTTCCAGAAGTATTAGGAAACATGGAATATGTAAGAGAACTTGACTTGAAAGAAACTCCTGTAAAAAAATTCCCATCTTCATTTCGAAATCTTACACGGCTGCAAAAGTTACATCTGTGTTTGAGTGTTCGAGTAATGAAAAGTGGTCGTGATGGCCTTCCCCTTTCAAGCATTTGCATGATGCCAGAACTGGTTGATATTGCAGCAAATGAATGGGAAGGAGGGCTTTTCCGTGAAGCCGATGAGGGTGCAGAAAAAGTGAGCTCAATCTTGTCAACAAACGTTCAATATCTTCAACTCAGATGCTGCAACTTAACAGATGATTTTTTTCCAACACTTCTCCCATGGTTTGCTAATATGAAGAACTTAGACCTATCAGGGAATAATTTCACAGTCATTCCAGAATGCATCAAAGAATTCCACTTTTTAACAAGGCTTAATCTGAACTTTTGTGAGCGACTTGAAGAAATCAGAGGCATTCCTCCAAACCTGAAATATTTCTTTGCAATAGATTGCCAATCCTTGACATCCTCATGTAGAAGCATGTTACTAAATCAGGTATTGATTTTACACAATGAATAAGAACGAGTAAGTTGGAAAATACATAAGGAAAATTTTGAACTGAAGGTGGTGTTTTCGGTATCAGAATTGTATATCATGCATCTAAACTTGATAAATTGTTTATGATTAACAGGAACTGCATGAGGCTGGAAGCACCTTCTTTTATCTGCCAGGAGCCAAGATTGCAGAGTGGTTTGAGTTTCAAACATTGGAACTGCCAATTTCTTTCTGGTTTCGTGGGAAACTCCCAGCCATGGCTATTTGTTTTGCAATGGAACGAGTGTGTGAGTATTCGTCATCAGAAGGTGGTAAATACAGACCCTTGGTGATCCATAGCACATTTAGACTCATGTCACCCATTGTGATCATCAATGGCAACGAACATTTGTTAGAAACTTGGGAGATGATGGATGATTGTACTTGTGTTTTTGACCTGAGGGAGACAAATCTGAAAAATGATTTAGATGAACAACTTGTGGAAAACGAATGGAACCATGCAGAGGTTACGTGTCGATGTGTCAGTTTAGGCCAAACCTTAATAAAACATGGAATCCATATATTTAAAAAGGAAAGTAGCGTGGCAGAGATTCGATTCACTGATCCTTCCAGAAAAAGAAATCTTGATATGATGAACTCAATAGCTCAAGATCTCAACACCAACGGTTGCTGAAAAAACAGAGATGTGTGGAGGTATCTCACATATATATATATATATATATATATATATATATAAATTCATATTCATCTTTTATTTTATCTTTGTATCCAACCGATACTGTCACCTTTTTTATTTTCTATTCTACTTTTAATGTTTAATTGAGATTATGACATTGTTGATCCAGGTTTGAGTATCATAGTTCAACGTTGTTTATTAATAAATATCATTGATTATTTCTCGCACGTTAAAGTGGTGTTTATTTTATTGTTAATCTAGGCTGCAATTATTTTCTAAGCAATTTCAATTAATATTTTCTTAGTCAACATTAACTATATTTCTAAGTTGATATCAAACATGTTCTTTAGTTGTTTTTCAATCAATGTCACTTGAAAGATATGTTGGTATAGCACAACTTCAACTCTACCGTCAGAAAATTGTGTTATTTGAACATGATTTCTTTTTTGTTAGGCAAACACAACTTTTCTGCATTTGACTTTTTGTTAGACTCATCTTATTTGTTCAGTGCATATGAAGATTCGTAGCACATCATTTAGTAATTTTCTATTAAAGTTAGTTTGAAAATCCTTGATAGCTTTTTATATAATAGGCTCAAGCTTATTATTGGATACGAGATATCGATGTACAATAATGATAATTATAAGTGCTGCATTGTGAATATATATATATATATATATATATATATATATATATATATATATATATATATGAGACATTCTTTGTTATCTCTTCTAACTTTTAAGACTTCTTCATTTTTAATCTTTTTAGGTATGGTTTTCTGTCGATCATACAGGATAAACAGCAAGTCAAATTTTTTATTGAATTTTCATTTTAATTTTAAAACTTAACGTTTAATAATTGGAAAATGATATTTTAACACCAATTTTTGATACCATTGTGACACTACACATGTGTCAAAATGTGGTTGTACAATTTCAAATTAAAAAAAGCTTATGCAAGGACATATTTGACAGGTGTGCAGTGTCAAAATGGTGTCAAAAATTGGTGTTAAAATATCATTTTCCAAATAAAAAAGAGATAGAAAAATATGTCACAAAGAGCATAGGAGAGAGAAGAAAAGTGTAGTAAAGTTAACACCGTTGTAACCTACTCAACCGAAAAGACTGAATTTTTACAAAATTCGTAATACGTAGACCAAATAATATCATTTTTAAAAGCGGGTACAAAACAGAAATTCAGTCTCCAAGTTGAAGACTAAAAAGGTAATTAAATCTATATTTTAACATTGTAATTCACATGCCAATGTGCCTAAAGCCTTGTATTTAGCTTTTGTGGAGACTGTAATTTACTTACTAGACTTCAATGGTATTAAGTAATGACCAATGACCATAGAATATGCAATAGCCTGTTACAAAGTTTCTACTGGTAGTACAAGTGGCTCAATTTAAATATAAAAAGCTTGAAGTTTCTGAGTATTATTTAATATATATATATATATATATATATATATGATTAAATATGTTTTTCGTCTCTTAATTTTCAGTAAAAATTAGAATTAGTCCCTTTTCAAAATTTTGGTCTAATTTAACTTCCTAACTTTAAAATGTATGAATTTAGTTCTTTTAACTTAACTGGACCAAATTCATACATCTCTAAAATTAGAAAACTAAATTAGACAAAAGTTTTAAAGAGGAACTCATTCCAATTTTCACTTAAGTTAAGGACAAAAAAAAATATATATATATATATATATATATATATATATATATGTGTGTGTGTGTGACATTTTATATTTTAGAACAACTTTCTCATTAATAAATGATAAATACGTTTTGTTAAATCTCTTTTAACCTAAAAATATTTGTAATTGAACATAAAAGATTATAAAATGTAATTTAGAGGAATTACATATTATCCACCTCCATTTTAATAAAATATTATTAAAAATAATTTAAAGGATAAAATAATACTATATTATTTAATGTTATAAAACGTTATTTTTAATTAAGTTTTTTTTATTAAAATGCATAGATAATTGTGAATTTTCATTCTACTACTATTATTAAATATATCGAATTTTATTCTTCTATTTTAAAGGTAGACTATACTAATATATTTTTAGATTATATTTTAAATGAGATAATTCATTTTAATGATTACAGTTCTATAGAATGATTTTGAATAAAAGTAAATCATATTAAATATAAATGACGTATAAATATTTTGAGAGCAACAATCTTTATATTTTTGCGAATATATGGTATTTTAAGAATTCAATCATTTCACTCGGTGCTGGATTTCACAGTATTAATTAGATATATTTGAATGACTTATAATCCGAATTCACTTTTAAAAAGAAAGCAAATATAATTAATTAACTTTTTTGTAGTAAAAAATAAAGTATGATAAATTAAAAATAAAAGCAAAGAAAATTATACGAGAGTACTCTTTATAATTAATTAATGTATAACCTAATTTCAATTTATAAAAAATATTTTTATTTCTACTTAATATAAAAATATTTATGAAGAAAATATTCAAACATGTTCCTTATATTACTTATCAAATAAAGTTATGATATTTATACTTAAAATCTGGTCCTCTTTATTTTTCACAGATATTTACATATATATAATTAATTGTTTTTAGTATTTCATTGTTTTACATAACTACAATGATAGAGCAAATAGAATCAATCGTGAAAGTTTGAAAAAAAAAAGTTAAAACAATCCAATTTAAAAGTATTTCATTAACAATATAAATAATTTTCTGAATTTATAAAATGATTAAAATCATTCATAATATAAAGAAGTGCAGAATCATTTTAAAATTCTGTAGAATTAAATTTAAAAAGAAAAAAAAATACAAGCTATCACTCTGAAAAGAACTATAGTTGAAGGGATGAAAAAGCAAAATATCCCACAATTATTACCAACTATTACTATTAGTTTTAATCATCCTTTGACTTTCTTGAGAAACCTTTATGAGCAAGTAGTATGAGAAGTGAGAGGCCTGAGAAAATAAGGAGGATCCCAAGCATAGGAGAAGCTAACAGTAGCAAAACCCTTCAAAGGACGGCCATTGATAAGGAGACAAGAGTCTCCTTCAAGAGCAAGAATTGATGGACTAACAACTTCTGTAGTTTGAAATCCTTGGCATTGCAATGTTATTTGGCTTTGTGTGCAATTACAGTTGTTTGTCACAACTACATTCCACTCAGGCTTTCCTAGTATTATTTTACCAGTTCTTGTTGATTCAATGTTGATGTTGTTCAAGTTACAATAACTCGACCCTGCAAAATTTATGCAACAAGCACATTTATAAAGAGAGAATAATGGTTATATAAAACACATACAATCTCTTTATTTTCTCTTTTATTCAATGTGCATTATGTATGAATTTCAAAGAAAGTTGGAATTTTTGGGTCACAATGACATACCCAATCACCCTCTACTGAGCTGTCAAAATAGGTCACCGGCTCAACCCACCATGGATTGGTCAATTAGTAAGTCAACACAATCTTGCTCATTTATTAGCGAGTCAGAAAAATTCAAACCCGACCAACCCACCATGTGTTGATGATAAACAAGTTGGCTCACTAGCTCATTTAATTATAAATTTTTCTAAATAAAAAAAAAGGTTTAAACCTCTTTTTGGTCCCTAAGTTATAAGCAGATGTTCAGTTTAGTCCTCGTTTTTAAAAATGTAAATCTTTGGTTCCTAAGTTATAAAAAATGTATCAAATGAGTCTTTTTTTGACTTGAAATACTGTTTTTGGTTGTTTCTTAACAACTGCTACATCTTTAGATTGCTCTGATTTGTTTCTTAATCATAACAGCACTTTAGATTGCTCTTTGTACTTTGACCATGAACATCAAAAAATGACTCATTTGATACATTTTTTATAACTTAGGAATCAAAGGTTTACATTTTTAAAAGCGGGGACTAAACTGAACATCAGCTCATAACTTAGGGACCAAAAAGAGGTTTAAACCTAAAAAAAATTACAAACTTCTATAATTCATATCTAAACAAATTTCACTCCCAAAATTCACTTCCAAGTATTAATTAATTTTGAAAATAAGAAACTTAAATAATTTTTTCAAGAAAAAAATAATAATAAATATTGTCTTATAAAATTAAAATTAAATTTTAATAAAATAAAATTAGGTAGGTTGGTTGGTGGATCAACCCGGTCCACCACGGGTTAACCCGCATGAGTTGGGTTTAAATGAGGTAGGTTGAAATCTAACTTGCATAAAAAAATACAATTTTTCAAACCCAACCCAGCTTGAACCCGTGGTGGACCAGGTTGGCTCGCAAATTGTGACCTATTTTGACAGCTCTAACCCTCTAGTTGTAGTGATGATAAAAAAAAAAAGAAAATTCATGAAATGTATTAAATGACACAAAAAAATGTACCTTTCATTACAAAACTAAGAATGAGAATGGAAACGAGGTACGTAAAGGTTGTCGTCATTCTTGGTGAGTGATTTGTAGTACTTTTGTTCTCTAATGAAACAATAACAAATCCTTAGAAGAAGATTGTTTCATGTGTTTTATGTTGCTCGTATTTATAGAGCTTTGATTGGCTTCAAAATATAAATATTAATTATTTCTAATTATAAATATTAATTGAAAATATAATATAAATGCAACTAATTTTAAAATAGTAAATATAATTCATGTAACAAAAATAAGTGCAATTAAACTTAAAATAGTAAATAAAATAAATATATGTATCTTTTATTTTTATTGTTACCACAACCGCCACAGTCTTATGTATAACGTGTTTATTTTATGAATTAAAAGAAAGGAACAAGTTGCAATGTTAAAATTGTTTCAAGATAATCAAATCAAAATCAAAAGATTTAATAAGTACATTATGTATTTTGAAATTGAAATTTCTTTGAATTATCAATGGTCAATTTAAATCTATATAGAAATATTTTGTTTGCACTGAATTTGCATATAGAAATATTTTGTTTTCATGATCAAAGAATTTGAAGAATAATCTGAATATTGTTATGAAGATTTAACCACAACGTTCCTTTATGAAGAAGGAAGATATTAAGGGAAATCAAATGCCTTTGTTTTGAACATTTGAACGATCATATGCTTTGAAAATCTCAAACTAAAAAATGCAAATATAGAAAGTTATATAAAAACTGATAAAAATTAATAAAAATCGTAAACTATGATTTCCTTAGCGTCCTTAAGAAAGATTGTTTCATGTCTTTTATGTTACTCATGTTTAGAGAGTCTTTATTGGCATCAAAATATAAATATAAATATTAATTATCCATATTTCATATCATTTATATTGCTCATATTTATAGAACACTAATAACTTTTATAAAGCTATTAAAATCATTATTAACACATAAGTATAAAAATCATTACCAAATGAGGTTTCTTTTATTTGTATTCTACTTTTTTCTTAAATCTTCACAAAAAGGCATCATTATTATTATCATCAATAAGTGGAGACGTTTCCCTAACCTTTAAAGAAAACATATGTTCAAAAAATTCAACATTTTTTGTCTCCATTATACAATTTCTGTCAAGTATATCACTTTTAAGAATCAGAAACCTATAGACAACACTATGTTCAACATAGCCTAAGAACATGCAATAAGAGGTTTTAGAGCATATTTTCCTTTTCTTAGGATCGAGTAACATCACCTTAGCTAGGCACCCCACACTTTTAGATATTTAAGGTTAGGTTGATAACCTCTTCATAGTTCATAGGAAGTTTCACTAGTTTTCTTATGAGATATTCTATTTTGTAAAACCCACGTAGTAAGTAGGGCTTCTCCCCAAAGTTTATCAGGTGCACGAGAACTAATAAGCATGACATTCATTATTTTCTTAAAAGTTCTATTTTTTTCTCTTAGCTATTACATTAGACTCGGGTGAATATGGTGGGTTAGTTCATGGATAATACCTTCTTTAACACAAAATTCATTTAATAAAGCATATTCATCACCTATATGTGATCTAATACTCTTAATTTTGTTATTTAATTGATTTTCTACTTCTTCTTTGTTGGTTAAAAATACATAAAAAGCTTCATCTTTATATTTGATTAAGTACACTTTGGTGTATCTAGAATAATTATATATAAAGATCACAAAATAATACATGGTTTACCTTAAATCAGCTAGATCGATATGAATTAACGCTAACAATTCATGATTAACGTTCTACAAGACAACATGTTTTCTTTGTTATTTTAGATTATACACATATATCACATTTACTACTCTATTTATCATGCATATTAATTAATCTTAATCATTGTAATTTCATAACATATGAAAAATTCACATGTCCTAATCTAGCATGTAGCGTATCATATGAATCAACAATATATGTAGAAGAAGAAGATTAATTAATATTCTTAAAATGTTAAGTACAAAGAGACCTTGATCACAATATCTCTCCCCACAAAAACATTATTTTTTGTCATTACAATCTTGTCAGACTTGAATGATACTTTAACCCCCACTTTTCCCAATAGTGCCAAATAAATTAAATTATCTCTGATTGATGGCATACGTAGCACATCACTCAAGACCAAAGTCTTTCCAAATGTGAGCTTGAGAAGAACTTTCCCTTTTCCCAAAACATGAGTGGTCATAGAATTATCGAGGTAAACGTGTTGTTCCCCATCCCCTACACTAGTGTAAAAGGTAAAGGCACTTCTGTTTGCACACATATGCTTGGTAGCACCAGAGTCTACCACCCACTTGCTCACCTTGGTCATCAGATTTACTTGAGAAATGACAACAACAATAAGGTCATATCCTTATGGTATATATACCCTAGGAGGATTGTTGTTTCTTACTTCACGCCTACATTGTGGTACATGATGGTCCGACTTTCAACATACAAAGCAATTTCATTTCTTCTTAAAGGTGGGGTAAGATCCATTAGGATGAGATTTTCAAAAGTTGTTTTTCCTATTATGATCAAGTTTGTGTTTGTAACTATTTGGACTGTTTGCTTTTGCAGACAATGCTTTGGCCCTTGCAACATCACACTCTTTCTTGATGGTATCTTCAATAATTATGTACTTTCCTTCAATCATTTCCTAGCGATAATAATTCCCAACAATGATCCATTTCCTAACGACATCTTCAACAATGTATTTGAGAATCAATGAATGTCAAATGTCTTTCACCACCTTATATGAATAGTACACATCAAACAAATCGTTAGAAAGTGCACTAAGTAAAGTATTTCAACATACTTTGTTTGCATGAAATTCAACTGGCCCCTTGGCCGGTCCTACTCACCCCCTTCCTAGCAATGCTCTGTCCATCCCCAAGATCATTGTCCTTCAAGGGAGTCAGAATTAAAGGTAACCAGTGTTAAGCAGACTACTCCGGTCGGGCATCAGCATGCTTCGCCTAGAGCGCGGCTATCTCAGCCTCATGTTTTCGCTGCATCTCTTGCATCTGCGTTTGCATCTGCGCCTGCATCCCCGGGATCAACTCCACCAGGTCCTGTTGGTCTCCCATATTTCTCGTGGTCACTATTGGGTTTCTTCGTTCATTCTCAAGACCCACGGTGAACGCCAAAATGTTTCCATATATGTGGTTGAGAACTCTACCTTCACACTTTAAACTAGTCACTTATGCTACCTTCACGTCTCTTCGTTCTCAGTCTTACTTACTCTTCCTTCTGCAAAGTCCATATCTGAGCGGTGGGTATCTACTAAAGGCACTCCTTCGCTCAAGTTAGTGTTTAGTTACCGATCGATTATCACAGTTATGTCTTACATGTCTAATAAATGTAATCACTTACCTCTTTTTCTTACATCTATATTTATAGGTACGTCTATATTTATAAGTTTTGAAGTAGGCTTTTGATTAAGGCTTATCGAATTGCAATCTAATATCATCTAGGTATACTTTTACCTTATTAATCAAAAGGTGAAATCGTTAGACCGAATGATAACAGAATTAGTTTATGACCATTCGTTTTACCTAATTATAAGATTTTCGAATTTAACTTTCTATGTAGTAAACAGTCGGTCTGTACTACAATATGGCTTTGTAACATTTTATATTTTAGAATAACTTTCTTATTAATAAATGATAAATACGTTTTCTTAAATCTCTCTTTACCTAAAACTATTTCTTTAAATAATTGAAGAAGAAAGATTAAAAATGTTATTTAGAAAGGAATTACAAATTATCCACCTTCATTTTAATAAAATATTATAAAAAATAATTTAAACGCTAAAAACATGATTAAATATTAATTAAGATAAAGATAAATGATGATATACGTTATTTTTAATTAAATTTTTTATTAAAATACATATATAATTGTTATAGCGATAATATATGTGGTGTATTATATCCAATATATGGAGTTTGAATTTTCATTCTATTACTTTTATAAAATATATGAAATTTTATTCTTCTGTTTTAAAGGTAGACTCTACTAATATATTTTAGACTATATTTTAAATGACGTATAAATATTTTGAACAAAAGTAAATCATATTAAATATAAATGACGTATAAATACTTTGAGAGCAACAATCTTTATATTTTTGCGAATATATGGTATTTTAAGAACTCAATCATTTCACTCGGTGCTGAATTTCACAGTATTAATTAGATATATTTGAATAACTTATAATCCGAATTCAGTTTTAAAAAGAAAGAAAATATAATTAATTAACTTTTTTGTCGTATAAAATAAAGTATGTATAAATTAAAAATAGAAGCATAGAAAATTTATACGAGACTACCCTTTATAATAAATTAATGTATAAACTAATTTCAATTTATAAAAAACATTTTTATTTTTATTTAGTGTAAAAATATTTATGAAGAAAATATTCAAACATTTTGTTCCTTATGTTATTATTATTTATCAAATAAAGTTATGATATTTATACTTAAAAATCTGGTCCTCTTTATCTTTTACAGACATTTACATATATATAATTAATTATATTTAGTATTTCATGGTTTTACATAACTATAATGATAAAGCAAATAGAATCAATCGTGAAAGTTTGAAAAAAAAAGTTAAAACAATACAATTTAATCATATCTCATTAAAAGTATTGAAAAGACTATTTAGATAAAATTTATAAAGGTATTATGAATTCAACATACAATAGCTATATTTTACAGTCTACGAGGGTATTTTGGTTTTTTTGTCATCTGATTAATTCCTTAAAAAGTTCACAAAAAATAGTTATTATTTAATTTTTAAAATATTTCATTAACAATATAAATAGTTTTCAGAATTTATAAAATTATTAATATTATTCATAATATAAAGAAGTGAAGAATATTTTAAAATTCTGTAGACTTAAATTTAAAAAGAAAAAATAATATAAGTATCACTCTTAAAAGAACTGTAGTTGAAGGGATGAAAAGCAAAATACCCCACCCCTATTATTAAGAACTACTATTAGTTTTAATCTTTTGCCTCTCTTGAGAAACCTTTATCAGCGAGTAGTATGAGAAGTGCGAGTGGTATGAGAAGTGAGAGGCATGAGAAAATAAGGAGCTAGTGACATCTCTTTAAAAGGTAAGGAACATTTCTTGATGTTATTTTAAAGGATGATTTTAATTAGGTGTTGTTGGATGTGGTTAAAAATAAAAGTTTATTTATCTTTGAATATGGATTTGAATGCCTTAAAATAGTTAATTGATGCTTGGTGCAATGATGTATGTTTTAGAATATGATGAATCTGTTTGGATGTATTCTTGATTGTGGATTTTGTGTTGATGAAGTTAATTATGTTAATTGAATTGAAATTATTGGGAAGGAATGGACAATCTTGGTTGTAGGTCACTTTCGGTCTAAAAATGAAGGTTATAATGAGTGAGTTTTAGACAAACTGATCTAAGTGGAAAAATAATGTTTTAGGTTCTGTGGTATGGTCATTTGAAACTTATTTAAGTGGTGAATTAACAGAAAAGTGGTTTAGAAATGTTTGGTATACAATTGGTGTTTTCGATGGTTTTTAAGTGCAAATTGAGGGTCTTGAGTAGTGAAATTTTGATGTGAATGTTCGGAGACAATTTAGAGTGATTGGGGTCTGTAATTGAGTCATTTGTGACTTGCTTAAATCCCTAAGTTGCTCAATTATGAGTTAGAACTAGTGGAGTTTAATGTTGGTCTCTAAAGTGAAGTTTTGATTAATTTTGGTTTGGAATCTTGTGATCAATCACTTTAAAACGAATTTTGGTTGGTTTATATATGTTTAGTTAAGTCAATTCTAGTTTAGAATACAATTTAGGAGTATTAGAAGTTGGGTAAGATGCATAGAATTGGTCAGGCGTGGTTGAAATATGCAAATTCTGCAGTTTTGGTGCTGTAGAATTATGCAGTCTCGCTAAGCGAGAGATGACTGAGCAGAGGTCACTGTTTCTATTTTCGTTCAGTGAGTCTTGGTGCGTTGAGCGAGTGGGATGACAGACACTTTTTAGCTGAGTGAACAAACTTGGTGGATGGGCGAAAATATTATATTTTTAACTAAGTTTTAATATATTTTCTTAAAGTGTGTGCAATGTATTTGAGTGTTTGAATGATTGGTTTACACTACTTCTTGTGGAGTATGAATTGATTTGTAATATGAATTGGAAACAAGATTATATATATGATTAGGAGAAGGATATTATGATGATGAATATGTGATTGATTTGATGAGTGTTATTGATGGACGCAATTCCATGATCCTCGTGGAGAGGTAACATGGTGGTGTCCTGTGGTGTTGTTTGTATGAATGGTCGGAGCTTTCTATTGGTGGTTTATCCTCATACTCTCAATAACCCCAACTCAAGTAGAGATGAATAACTATGTCGTGGAGAGTAGCAGGATATCTTAGCTTGAGGGGCCTATCTTCATTTGGTAAAAGGGCGTTTGTGGACTAACCTTGTGTGTGGTAGGGTGAAACCCATTGGCAATGGTTTTGTACAGCAGTAGAGGTCACCACAAGTGCATGAACCATCATAGTTTGACATTCATACTATATCCGGATGAGTCAAGTCTAATGTTGTGACATGATTATGTTGTATGTTTGTTATGTGTGGAATATAATGTATAATGAAAGTTTTATTGTTTTATGATGAACTGTTTTATCACTAGCTTATCCTTGTTTTTGTGTTGTCCGTTGTATGTTGTTTTCTCTTTTGCGATGATCACCTAAAGGGTGTGAACTTAGGAAGACAGTTGTTTCAGTAAGAAATGAGGGCAGAGGTAAACTATTATCTTTTTATAGGTTTGTTTTCATCTAAATGATTCAATTATCATATATGTAACATAATATTTTAATAGTTTTATGCTATTAAAATTGGATGTTACATTTTGTCATACGATTAATTCCTTAAAAAAATGAAATAGTTATTACTTAATTTTAAAATATTTCATTAACAATATAAATAATTCTGAATTTATAAAAGAAGTACAAGCATCACTCTCAACAGAACTATAGTTGAAGGGAGGAAAAGCAAAATACCCCACAATTATTACCAACTATTACTATTAGTTTTAATCATCCTATGACTTTCTTGAGAAACCTTTATGAGCAAGTAGTATGAGAAGTGAGAGGCCTGAAAAAATAAGGAGGATCCCAAGCATAGGAGAAGCTAACAGTAGCAAAACCCTTCAAAGGATTGCCATTGATAAGGAGACAAGAGTCCCCTTGAAGAACAAGAATTGATGGACTAACAACTTCTGTAGTCTGAAATCCTTGGCATTGCAATCTTATTTGGCTTTGTGTGCAATTACAGTTGTTTTTCACAACTACATTCCACTCAGGCTTTCCTAGTATTGTTCTCCCACTTCTTGTTGATTCAATGTTGATGTTGTTCAAGTTACAAAAACTGGATCCTGCAAAATTAATGCAACAAACACATGCATAAAGAGAGAATAATGTTGATATAAAAAACATACAATCTCTTGATTTTTCTCTTTTATTCAATGTGCATTATGTATGAATTTCAAAGAAAGTTGGAGTTTTTAGATGACAATGGCATACCCAAATCACCCTCTAGTTGTAATGATGATAAAAAAGACAAGGAAAATTTATGAAATATATTAAATGAAATCAAATATACCTTTGATAACAAGACTAAGAAGAAAGAGAACGGAAATGAAGCACTTGAAGGTTGTCGGCATTCTCGGTGAATGATTTACAGATAAAACAAAAACAAATCCTTGGAATAAGATAGTTTTATGTGTTTTATGTTCTTCATATTTAAAGAAGTTTTGATGGACATCAAAATATAAATATTAATTGTCCATAATTATATATATTAACTGAAAATTTAATATAGTTGAAAATTATAAATACAATTAGTGTAATAAAAATAAGTGCAACTAAAATTAAAATAATAAATAATATTAATTATATGTTTTATTACTTTTATTGTTACTGCAACTCTCCACATTCTTATTAGATGCAATTAATGTAATGCAAATATTCCATGATTATAAATATCATTCAAAAAGTTAATATTAATGCAATTGATTTTGAAATGATAAATCTAAATAATGTATTAAAAATATATGCATTTAAACTTACAATAATTAATAAAATTAATTATACATATTTAGTATTTACTTGTTTTGGTATTTTATTCCTATCAAGTAGCATTAGTATTGATGAAATGATTCAATATGATTAGTCAATTCAACTTTGGACTGATGAGACGATTGGAGTATGAAATGATCAGACGACTATGAGACGACTGGCGCATTTTTTATATTAACATTTTAATTATTTTTACAGTTTTAAATATTTATAATTTGTTTATTTTATGTATTAAAAGAAACGAACAAGTTGCAATGTTAAAAATGCCACTAGATAATCAAATCAAAATCAAAATATTTAATAAGTAAATTATATATCTTTAAATCAAAATTCTTTGAATTGTCAACTTTCATTTTTATCTATGGGTATAGATATATTTTGTTTACACTGATAAAAGACTAATTTGTATATATAAATATTCTTTTTCATGATCAAAGAATTTTGAGAAAGAATAATATAAAGATTGTCTTCAAGATTTAATCAGAACATTCCTCTTTTAAGAACAAAGATGTTGATTATTATTTTCTATTTAATGTTTTTACCTTTTTTATGTTCATTATTGTTATCTTGTTTCTTTGTTTTAATTGTGTAACATTAAGTGACACAATTATCCTCAACCTAGCTTTTATCTCATTGTCTAATTCAAGTAGTTCAGCAGAGTCCTATAAAATAAACTTGTACAGAATTTCACTATGCTAACATAGTCTTCAACTGCTACTTATATTGTGAGACATCCTCTACACCTGTTCTTCTTCTGCTTATGTGTATCAACACGGTTACTGCAGATAAAAACCATACACCACAAACGTAAGGATAAATTAATCTTGGAAACAACAAACATCAAAACAAGTATAAATAATGTACATCAATCATTATGATTCATATATTACGAAGAATACTCACCTCTTTAAACATCACATTACACACTACAACATCTACTCATATCATGCTCATAAACATGCATATACGAGACTCACTTTTGGAAGATTTAGAGCATAGGAAACAAGGATTATTTGTTTGGTGGAAGTTGGAATAAGAGGCACGGGGGGTTGCACCCGGTAGGCAAATTTGCCTTTATATTACGAAAATAGACAAATAAGAAAGTTCTCGAGGAGCAGAACGACTTTCAAAGAAGAAATCGTGCCTCCCTATACGACTTCACACTGTTCACATGAACAGTAGTAAAGTCGTGCACCCCAAAAACGACTTCTAGACCTGGTAATCGATTACCAGCGGCTTGTAATCGATTACCAAGCTATTTTTTAACAAAAAAAAAATTGAAGTTGTATGGGAGGTTAACGACTTTTCTTATTGAAGTCGTACACCCCCTTACCCTCACGTTTTTACTTTTTTTATTTTTTAATATTTTTTATAAATAATTTTAATTAAATAATTTATAACTATAATTATTGTAATTGTGTAATTAAAAATTGAAAAAAAATATATTTCATTATAATTTATTTTTTTGAATTTTTATTATTATAGAATATTTATTTTGCAAATTATAATTAATTAATAATATTTTTTTCTCATTATAAACTATTTAATTAATAAAAATATTAAATATAAACTATTTAATTAATAAAAATATTAAATTTAAATTTAAATTAATAAAAAATAAAATAATTAAAATCGTAAGGAAAATGTAAGGGGGTTGACGACTTCTTGTGTTTGAAGCCGTGCACCTCACACACTTTCACTTTTTAAATTTTTTTTATTTAAAATGATTTATAATATTTAAATAATGTATTTTATTGTATATGAAATATTTTAAATTATATATAATTAATAAGTAAAGTTTTTTAACATTATTAAATAAATAAAATTTATGGTTTTAATTATTTTTCTAATTAAATTAATTTTTTTATAAAATTATTTTAATTAAATAATTTATAACTATAATTATTATAATTATGTAATTAAAAATTAAAAAAAATTATATTTCATTATTAATTTTTTTTAATATAATAATTTTACTGAAACAAAAATTTATTATAAAAAATAAATAAATTTATTTTATTTCATTATAATAAGTTTACTTATAATAAATTTAATTTACTTAAATTTTTTTACTTAAATTAAATTTATTATAATGAAATATAAGTAAATTTATTATAAGTAAATTTATTATAATGAAAATTTATTATAATGAAAGTTTATTATAAATTAAATTTAAGTAAAAATTAATTATAAGTAAATTTATTATGATGAAATATAGTAAATTTATTTTTATTTAATATAATAAATTTAATTAAATTAATTATAATAAAAAAATAATTTAAAATGAAATATAATAAGTTTGTATATTTTTATTTATGTAACCACAATAACTATGGTAAAGAATTATTTAGTTGAAATACTTTTTATAAAAAGTTTAATTTAATTATAAAAATAATTAAAACCATAAAATTTATTTAATTTATAAAATTAAATAACTTTAATTATTGATTATATATAATTTAAAATGTTTTATATACATTTAAATATATTATTTAAAACTTATAAATCATTTTAAATAATAAATAATTAGAAAAACAAAAGTGTGAAGGGGGTGCACGACTTTAACTAACTAAGTCGTGAACCCCTCAACGTTTTCAACTTTTAAAATTTTTATTATTTTAAATAGTTTATAATAAAAAAAATTGTTATTAATTAATAATAATTTTTAAAAAATATAATATAATAATTAAAATTCAAAAAATTAAATTATAATGAAATATAATTTTGAAATATTAATTATGTATGATTTATATTAATTTAAATATATTTAAAAATATTATTTACTAATTATAAATCATTTTAATTAATAAAGAAATTAAAAAATAAAAAAAGTAAAAACGTGAGGTGGTGTATGACTTCAATAAGAGAAGTCGTTAACCCCATACAACTTCAATTTTTTTTTATAAAAAATAGTTTGGTAATCGATTACATGCTACTGGTAATCAATTACCATGCTTTAAAGTCGTTTTTGGGATGTACGACTTCAATATTGGTCAGTATGAAGTCGTGCAGGGGACACAACTTCTTTATTAGAAGTCGTATGGATCCCACGACTTGCTTATTCTCGTAATTAAACTTCTTTATTAGAAGTCGTATGGATCCCACGACTTGCTTATTCTCGTAATTAAAATTTTTTTTGCCTATTCTCATAATATCTTCCTTACTTTTGCCTACTATAGTGCAAAAACACTGGGGAGATGAGGGTCTATGCTTCAGAGAGACCAAGCACTTGTAGAATTGATGGAAAAGAAGTTGATTTTGAATATGAAGGATTCATGGTCAAAATTCAATGTAGTATTTTTGGTTTTTTTTTTTAATTATTTTCCATAGTAAATGATTTCAAGGGGCCTTTTATCCCTTATTAGAATGTTTCATAACTTACTTTGATAGTTTTTCTTATGGGAGCAATACATTGATATGATAATTTAGTCAATATCAAGTTTCTTTTGCATCACTTTCTCTTGATTAGACCTTTGTTTCTCCTTCAAACACTCTTGTGCTCTTATCTTCCACTGATCAGTCATGTGCCACTGTTGAATAGGTTTTAGCTATCATTCAATCTTGTGCTTTGAGATTTGGAAGAGTTTGACCATATCAGAAAACACTTTTAAAAGATGTGGCTAGAAACACATGATTTAGTAGTTGTGTAAAACTGTTTTATACTATAATATGATGGATTTTTAAAAAATGCAGAATATATACATTATATGGTTGCCTCTGTTTGTTTAGAAGTTAATTTCACCCATTACCCAGCAATATTTTTGAATCATTGGAAATACAGTTTCCATGCTTTCTGGTAAGAACATCCCACTGCAGAAGAATATATAAGACAGGAATAAGATGGTATTATTAGGTAATGCATATCATGTATTTTAAGTCTCGGAATTAACTTATAGCAAACTAAGGGCTACATTAGGCCTTTACCTGAGATTCTTTCCTCCAGTTATAGACAGGAATATATCAGTCTTCTTTGGTGTCAGCAAAGCTGTTCATAGTGTAATGCAAAACCATTTAAATTGCAGGCAAATAAATTACCAAGTTTAACAAAAAGTTCGGCTTTCATATCAGCAAGTTTAACCTCTCAAAATTTGTTGTATGAGGAATTGTACTTTTACACCAATAGTGTCACTAACTTCACTCAGTGGTTAAAAAGAAAATTGAGATTTCAGTTTTAAGTCATGGATGATACAAATTGAAAGAAGGGATAACATTATATACCAATGTGCAGAAGCATAATGCAAGTGTGTATCCTCACCTGTCCACAAAACTAGTTGATGTTGACATGATGTAGTCATGCGTATAGATGAAGTTGTATAAAGGTATACAGCTGAAAAGAAATCAATCAACTGAAATATGGTAAGGTGCTAGGCTCAAGCATAGAGAAAACATCAATGTCATTTATTCTATCAAATAATTAAGCAAACTGAAGAAAACATACTTTCAAAACTGTGACCAACTGCTGAATAGTTATAGTGTAATTTCAGAAAGTGATATGCAAACAAAATACTATTCATGCTCTGGGTGTAGCACCATAAAATCCAACATCCAAATCAAAATATTCAATATATTCTAAATGACAGGCGGAAGTTAGTCTTTTAGGATTCAACTGTTAGCCAATAAGGAAGATATGTTTCCCAGATTTGTTAATTTAAAAATAAAAAAGCGTACTCAATTGCTTGCATTATTATTGCAAGGTTAAAACCATTTAGGCGTTTCTATTTTCGTAAAATATTTTTAATTTGGTCTCTTTTTTATTAGTAGAAAAATTGTTTTTTATGACAGCTTATTATGATAGATATATATAAAATTTAAATATATTATGACTGATATTTAGAAATTCATCGTAGTATCTCTCTTTTTTATTTTTTTTTTCATTTCCCTCTTGGTTCTTCTCATTTCGTCTCTCTCACTCTCATTTTCCATTTTCCTCTCACTCTCGTAAGACTTACACAGTGGATCACTCTCTTTCTTTTTTTCTTCTCTTCTTCACTCTCTATCGTTCGCACAGTTCATTCAACCATTCATCCGCCACATTTCTCATTTGCGTACCCTCAAGAGAACGTTTCTCTCGTCTCCATCATCGAAAGGCTTTCGTCACAGTTCTCATTCGCCACAAGTGTAGTTGTGTAGATGTGGCTAACCTAGGTAGGAGGAGCTAACCTAGGTCTACCTAGGTAGATGTGGGTGATGTTGCAAGTGTAGCTGCGTGTTCGTTCCCCTTTCGAAGTAAGGGTTTTTGTTTCGTAATTACTCTCTGCGTGTTTCGTAATTTTGTTTCAAGATGTCCACCTTGGTGCTGTTTTGTTTTGATTATATTGACCCTGTAATTGGTTGATAGAGCATAGTCGTTGTGGGTTTTGTCCGACACAGAATTGGTTGATGCAGAGAAAGCTCTCGAGCAAATATTTAATTTTAAAGGTAAAATGGTCCTGATTGAATTTTTTTGGCTCGCATGCTTTCTCTGTAATATGCTTGATCTTAATTTTTTGGCTCACATACTTTATTTTCTATTCATTTTTTTTTTCTTCGTGTTTGTTTGTGATAGTGATATGATCTTTTGTTTAATAACATCTGGTATAACAGGAATCACCTGAGAATAAGAGGCGCATTTCTATTATTAAAGGCATTGTTATTGCCAGACGTAATGTCGGAATAAATACTACATTCAGAATTAGGAGGCAGGTGGCTGGGGTTGGGATTGAATCTCTATTCCCTCTGTAAATATGACCTTCCCATATTTTAAGTATATATGTATTTGTACATTCTATTTGAACTGGTAAAATAATCTTTTCAAATTTGTTGGCATTTGATGACGGTGTATTTAAATTGCTTCACTCAACATAAAGATAATAGGATTATAGAAATAATTACTTGAGGTGGTGATAATTATTTAAAATTCTAGTTATGGCCGAGTTATTTGTGTTGTTTACTATCTTTTAATTAAAATGTCTAGTATTGATGATTAATGAATTGTTTAAGAAAAAAACATAAAACGAAGGAAAACGTAAGTTTACTGGTTTTCTTATAAGCTACAAAGTGTGAACATGATTGTTTCCAAACTTATTCAAATGAAGAATTAGATTTTTGGAAAGGACTTGTTAGAATGTATATTTTGATTTTCAATTTCAGCTCAATCTGTAATTTTCCCCAAGCATTATCTTTAGGGAAAAAGTGGTCTATTTTTTTGCTTACATTCAGACTTTAATTTTTGTTTTCTTTCAAGTGCATAATTTGAGGTGTTTTTCTGTGTTTGGAACTGAGTTCTTGAGTTTGTTATACTAAAAGGGTCCTCTGTTTATCCTCATTTCAGCCTGCCATATGATTTATGTACTATTGTTTTGGGTTGGGAAGAGGGAAGGAGGAATTGATGTATTTTAGCTGCCTTCTGACGACCGTAAGATGAAATTGTGATCAGGATATGTTTGATGGAATTAGGTGTTAAGAAAAGGGGACACCACTGTTGCTCCTCCATTTACCATGCTCTTACTTTATTCCTCAAGTTCTTCATGCAGTACTTTGTTCATTCTTTTTCATTTCGATTATTACATGTGTTCATATAATTGGCCACTTCAGCTCTTGGCTAGCGCATGCTAATCTTGCATCAGTATTTTTCTTATGTCAGATTTAAGCATGAACATTTCGTTCTTGTGCTCTACAAAATGTGTGATGACAACTTTTGCTCTAATTAATATGGCATTATCAGTTGTAGTTGTCTTTTGAGATAGATGGAGGATGACTATAATGCATTGTTGAGTCAACATCCTTTGTTCAAAGTAATAATTTCTAAAACCTTGAACATCCTTATGTATGATTGATTCTAAAATCAAGCCAGTGTGAGATTGATAGAACATTGTTTCATCAAGCATGAACATCCTTCTTTCACATCAAGATAGGACTCAGATGTTGATTCCATTACTTATTTGGTCTCAGTTTCGGCACTTCTAGTTCCACTAATAAAGGGTCTGGGTGGTTCTGTCACAATTGTATATTGTTCATCTCTTGAGTGAGAAACAGAATGATGATTACCCTGTATCATTTATTGTTGTTGCAGGGCTGAGATTACCCTGTATTTGTCTAATTGTCCATTCTTCACAGGTTGTCTTCTATATGTGCTCGTCCTCTAGTTCTTCTCGTTGTATCGGTTACATGGAAAAGGTAATCCAATATTCAAGTAAGTGTTCGATCTCAAAGAATATAAGTCTTTAATGGGCTTTTATTTTAAGGGAGCCTAATAATTATTTAATAATTTCCTAACCTTATTTAATGTGATAATCTGGAAATTATTTCCTGATATTATATCTGACTGGTCGGTGGAGAATTTTAGACAGAATGTACATAGTAGTATTCTTGTGCTCTTCAAGTTGGGTTACATATTTACTAAATTGTATGTTTTAAAAAAATTTGTAAGTAAGCAAATCATATTTTCAATCATTATTTCGTTCCCAGGGCTCAAGCTTCAAATCAGCAGTTATGTATTTTATTTAAAGTTATCAAATAAAAACTCAGAGTAACAGTTATTTTTAATTGTGAAAGTGATATGGTATTTTCAGTAAGGATTTGTGTGTATGTAATACTTTTCTCGTGAAACAGATCTGTTGCTTGAATTTATTATTTTAGAATATAATTTAATTTTACTCTTAAGAATGTGTTAATGTAAAAAATTACGAGAATTGATAATATGTTAATAATAAAATAGTTAGCAAAAAGAATTATTCATTTACAAACTAATTATAAAAAAACTAATATTCTATGCAATGGTTTAAATATACTTCATGAATTATATTATCAACAATTATTAAATTTATACTTTTTTATTTCATCTGAAATATTTTTTAGGCTTATTTGGATATTTAAGTTAAGAGTAGCCATAACTTACTGAATATATTAGTAAAAGAAAAGACTAAAGTGACAACATACCAGAAAACTCTAAAAAATTCATAAATATTTATTTTTCAATTTATTTATTGTACTATTTGTTGTTTTTCTCTTCATTTCACTTGTTTCAACCTGTATCTCTCAATTGACCGTTATACTTTTCACTTGTAAGGTTATTTCTGAAATGATTTTCCAACTATTGATGCTTCAATTTTTTTTTTTGTTTTCAGTTGAAAGCTGCAGCTGCTGCACTTTGGTAGTTTGACTCAATTTTCTGCAAAGTATTCTACAAGTAAGTGCTCCACAACATGCATTGGATCTCTTAGTGTTCTTCTCACTGAATTTGCATGTTCCCATGAGTTCCCATGAGGTTTGAGCCCTTTCTTTAAATTATTGTTTTTTAATTAACTTCATGATTAAACCGTTTACTAAGTAAACTTAGTGGTCTTCACATATATGTTGAGAAAGGTTAACCTCTTGGGATTGCACATCAATAAAATTACCCTAGTTGAGATATAAACTTATCAGCATTTACTGAAATTCATTTCGTTTTCAGAATATTCACTACAGTACAAAAAGTAGAGATACCTGCACTGATATTAAGTTGTTCAGCCACCACTAATTGGAGGTATTATGGCCAACTCATATATGTGTCTTTAACAATGCTTGACTCGTTTGTATACTCCTCATTCAGAGCCAAGACCATACACCCTCTGATTTCTTCCAAACCTGGAAACTTCACAACAAGCTTTTTCAAACAATCATGAGTAGTACTTCCAGATGGCACCTCCAATGGCATCTCACTCAAGCCAGTGAGATCACGTGCTCTAGCAAAAAACAACACTTTTATCTTCACTAGAGAACTTTCCTTCTTGTTCCGAGTGTCATCTTCATCCAAAATCTTAGTATCTCCTGCCATCATATCCCTTTTCTGCTTACAAGTTATTGGAGACAAACTAGTATGTTTCTGCAAACTGCAGAAAATTAAATCTGACAACACAAATCAATGTTTATTATTTATTTATTCAATGCCAAAATAAATCAGGGGAAACAATTCCACCAAAACCAACTTTGGCTATTATAAACATTAAAATGAAAAATATCCAAGTCATCTAACTGAAAAAAAAAACATCTTATTATATAATTAACATAATAGTGTACTAGATAGAAAGAGAAGCAGTTCATAGAGATATAAACTATATATTTCACAAATTTTAACTTCCAAATGCATTTGATCTTTAACATTATTCACATATTTTACCTATCATTGCTATAAGCATAAGCCACTGAAAATTGGGAAACCAAAGCCATGAAAACTGGGAAACCAATGTTGTAGTTATTCTTATTAGTGTCGACCATTGTACTCAACAATTGTCATCTACTTTTGTGTCTTAGGTAAAATATATAATTTGGGAAGTATCATCCACCATGAGACTATTAAAGATGATATGTTGCGAGTGGTGGTTGTAGATATTAAAGATTGCTCTGCTCGTGTTCCTGTGCCTAGCGAGGAGATTCAAACAATGGGACAAGCACCGGGAATTTTGTCATTTGGCCATCCAGATTGGCAAAGCCAATTTTAGTAAGTATTGTTATTCATACTTACCTTAATTACTTATGTATTTCTTGTATTTTGATGCATATATTAGACTTATTTTGTGGTCAAATGTAGGACATTTCTAAGAAGACAAACATTGTTACACATCCACAACCACAATTGTCTCCTCTACAACAACTTGGTGCAGCGATAGTGACAATGGGGAATAAAACTATTGAGATAGATATGCCTCCTGAATTGACATGCAAGACTGCTACTACCACTTTATTTGTATGTCATAGGGATATTTGTGAGATTGTCATTGGTAATGATCTTCTCTCTACAACAGTTCTACAAGTTTGGAATTTGTAAGTTCAACCTTGACAAACCATGAAAATATTCTCATATTGCATTCATGGATTGATTCTAACATTATTTGTTCATATTGAAGGTATTTGCATCACCTTAGCATCGAGAGAAAGAATGCTACTATCTATGGATTTCTTGACCCTGTTATCATTCAAAGTGTAGGAAATAAATCAGAGGAGGTGCAAAAATACTTCACAGATATGTTTGAAAAAGCTAGTAAAGAGGTTTATTTAGCAACTTACTTGCATAAGTGAGTACACAAATTTTGAATTCTTGGTAACTAATTTAAAAGTTATTTTTAATTAATATTATTGTCACTTGTAGGGGTCATTGGCAATTGCTAGTAATTGTTCCGGATCGTTCTCTCGTAGTTCTCTTATGTTCCTTGCATAAGAAAGCTAATACATTGTCCATCAAAAAAATTTTAGAGGCGTAAGTTTTCCTTTCTATTTTGTTTCCTTCCTATATGATTATAATGATATAATGAATGTCTATCTTTTGTAGGTCTTTGAAAACTCATTTAAGGTTGCGGGGCATTCCATCTGTATCTAGGAAGAAGATGCATATAGTGATACCTAATGTAAGAGAAGTTGACCTTCATTCTGTATTTATGATTTTGCTATTTTTATGAGGAATTGGTTGTTGGTTTACCAAAATTGATCAAAGGTGGTACAAAGACTATAGCTAGAGTATATATGATCTTTTGTGTCCTTAGTTTGAATGAGTTTTGATTATTTGTGTTTAATTTGCAGTGTCGACGTCAATTGGGCAGCTATGAGTGTGGGTATTACGTAATGAAAGCACATGCACACCATTATTTGTACAAACATTACTGATTCATGGGATAAGGTATTAAAAAACTAACTTAATACTTATTTAACTGTTCAGTACAAAATTGTTCTAACTTAATTATTTTATTTGTAGATCTTTGATGATTCATCTCCAATGGAAGCTCCAGACATTGAAGACATTAGAACTAAGTGGGCTTCTTTTATTTTAAGTGTTAGTAAATTATAGAAACTTGACTACAATGTAGTGTTGGTTGATGTTATTTGGATTTAATATAATTTACAAATTATGTATTAGATTTATTGAACAATTTAATGTTTGAAATGGATTTCACATTATGTTAGTTTAATTGAATATGTTCATTTCATGTTATATTGATTATAAATTGATTGATGAAATTATAATACAGGAAATTAATTGAAAATTGAATAGATATGTCAAATGTAATAATGAATTTTCTTTTACAAAAAAGTTTTTATGATAGGTGAACAATGTATGTAATAAAAGCTTATTTCTGAAAAGTATATATTATGATAGGTGAACAATTACTTGTCATAATATGTTCTACATATTATGATAGGTGAAAAAATCTTCGTCATAAAACACTACATATTATGACAGGTAAATCTAGGTGCGTTATAATAAATTCGCTATATTATGACTGATAAGTGGAAATCTGTTATAATAAACTGGACCTATTATGATAGGTAACTGAAAGTCCGTCATAATACATTGAACCTATTATGATGGATTTTTCTGTCTGTCATAAAATGCACAGACCTATTATGACACTCAGAACTATGACACCAGGTCATCTGTCATAATAAGTCAATTTTATCCATCATAAAAAGTTATTTTTCTACTAGTGTCTTTTAAACCATCCCAATTAAGTCCTTATAAGTGTTAATTTCAAACAAATTAGCTCATGCCGTTAAAAATCGTTAACTGTGTTAAAATTGTGCAGAGGTGAGTAGATGACGTGGTTAAAATTGTCCTTTTGAGGTGTTAAAATTGTGGAGAGGTGTTAAAATGGTGCAGAGGAGAATGGGAAAAATTTGAACACCTTTGCACAATTTTAACACTTCTGCACAATTTTAACACCTCAAAAGGAGAATTTTAACCACGTCATCTACCCACCTCTGCACAATTTTAACATCGTTAACGATCTTTAATGACAGAGGCTAATTTGTTTGAAATTAGGAATCAATTGGGAAGGTTTAAAAGAAGGAGACCAAATTGGGAATACCTTACAAAAATAGGAACCCTTAATGGTTTTAACCTTATTGGAAACTATCTTACTGTTAGGGGATATATATATATATATATATATATATATATATATATATATATATATATATATATATATATATATATATATATATATATATATATATATATATATATATATATATATATATGCACATACATATAGTTGCTTCAGGCCACGTGAAATTATGTATAGTATAGTTAAATTATTTATTTATTTAGTTAGCACCTTTTAGGACGTCTTTTTCATCTTCTTTACCTCTCTCTTCATTGCAAAACAGTACTTTAAGTACATGAGAATCATTCTTCAAACAATTTCCTTATATAAGGCACTTGAGAATTAAAGTGTAAAATAATTCTAAATACATGATAAATAAAGTAATCCTAAACACAATATGCCCAACAAATATCGCTAGAATAGGTTCTAACCATAGTTCTGATACCATGATAGAAGTGGGTTTTTAGGCCTAACTCAACCCCACAAAACTGGCTTGTAAGGTGAAGTCTGCACCCCACTTATATATTATAAATTGGCCTTATCTCTAGTCGATGTGGGACTTCCAACAATAAATACTGATAATGAAATGCTGGTATGAACAGAAAGGAAAAATAGCCCGCACTACTTTTACTAATAGTTTATTCTTGTAACACAAACAAAATATCATGAATAAATCATCTCCTAATAATAATTAACTAGCAATTCAAAATGTCTCTAACTCTAAATTGGCTAGAATTATTTTGTGTGATATATGGTTACCGCATTGACAAGCATTATTCTTTCCAAATCCGAATCTTATTCATTATTGTGTCGATAGAAATAAAGTAAAAGTAGAAGAAATAGAAGTCCTTCCATAAGCTGAAACGAACTTATACACTTAACTTTTACAAAGGTTGTTTTGTCTCATCTGTCTTTTCCAAGAACTGAAGAGTGAAAGTTAATATTAGGTTATAGGAAAATTGCAATTTACTTTATCTTTGCAACGAAGAAAACAAGTATGTGAGCTTTTGCCCATACCCTTATATAACGATGTTGCTTAAAAAGTATATTGGTCAAGTACCTTTGTCAAATGAAATATGTTTTTTGCACAATGAAAGTTAGAAAATTTGCCATCTATCTGGTTTCTTGCAATACAGAGTTAATCATATGCAATTAATTATTTGATTGTAATGTAAACTAAAACTGCCATTTTCTCACAATGTTTCATATGACAGCAATACATGGTCTGATAATTAAGTCAATGTCAGTTTCTCCTGATTACACTTTTGTTTCTCCTTTAAACACTTTTGAACTTTTATCTTCCCGTGATATGCTATTTTCCACTGTTGAATAGGTTTTAACTATCATTTAATCTTGTGTTTTGAGATTAGGAAGAGTTTGTTGTAACATTCCAATAAATACAACCAAAGCCATAATTTATTTTAGGAGTTAACAAAAATAATAAATGAGAACAGTAATGATTAAGGAAAAACCAAACGAAAATATTAAGAATAAAACCGAATGACAGAATAAATACAAGATGTTTAAATAATAAACCGAACGGTCTAAGATGCCAACATTTAACCGAAAGACCAAAATTACAAAAGTCGAATGCTAAACGCCCATAAAATTACAAAGATAAAGAGATGCCTGAACTAAGGACCGGACGGTCCTGCTTTTCCTTCGAGTCGAACGGCCGGAGAGACTTACTCCAAGACTGCTTCGAGGTCACCCTCTGCTCACATCCATTGGATGATCATTGCAGTGAAGAGAACAGCCGAACGGTCAGATACCGAACGACACATGGACAAGACAGGAAATATAAGGGTAAGCTTATGCAATTTAATTAATCCGACTCACATACAATTTTATCATCAAAGTAATATAATCATCATAAAATTTCCATCATATATTCATATATAAAATAACGATCAAACCGAAAGTATACAGCACTTAATTCATCTCGTTCAATTCATTAAGACCGACCACTACGACTCTGTCCGGACTGTAAGAATATGTAGCTATGGTCGTCCCTGCACCCGTGGGTGGTAATCTGGAATTCAACCATCAGAGTTACCGTGGCATGGAAAACCCTTGAGCCTGCCACACGAGGTTAGCCCATTAAAACACCTTAGGTCAAGGTTGTACACACCGCCCAGGCTAGAGCCTCCTGCCATTCTCACCACATGGTCACTCGCGCCAGTGAGCATTAGAATATCAGGACGGACGCACCAATACAAAGCTGACCATATTCTTACTTTACCAACCAATCAACACCAACTTATTCATTCATTACATCTTTTATTTTAGACGACACGAATACCAAATTGATATAACAGTGATGAGGAGACTGAGTATCAAAGTAGTTCGACAAATTACCAGACGGTTAGAGACCGAATAAGAACTGAAATAAACAAGAATTCTAACGAGAGACCGGACGGTCTGGTAGAGAAGAAAAGGTTAATAAACAACTCAACAATGAAAAATCTAAGTTAGAGTAGCTGATGGAAACCGGTCGGAAATACCATAGAACTTCACAATGGAAACAAATAAGATTTAATCATTGAAAACCAGACGTTTAACAATCAAATAGTTCTCTTCAATACAGTGAGTGTCAGTACAAGACCGAACACTCTATGAGAATTCAAGTGTCAGTGTAAGACCGAACACCTTTCAGATAAATGATACTATAAACTGGACGTTTTTCCCAAAAGATTAGATAACATTAAACCGAATACTTAGTCTATGACCAAATACTTAAACATAGTATTATATGTGTAAAACCGAACGCTTGGTTTATGACAAACGTTCTAAAAATGAATAATAATAATAATAATAATATAAAACCGAATACTTCCGAAACTTGGTGTTAGTCCAATACCAAACACTCATACCATCGAACGTACAGTTAATGACCGAACGTTCTTAAATTCGATTACTGGTATAATACCTAGCACTTTTAAATAAACATTATCAATATAACCTGAACGCTCGATGGATGACTGAACGTTCTAAATAGTTAAATGAGAGACCGAATATTTCTCAGACCGAGCACTCGATTTACGACCGAGTACTCTCAATAATTATCTCAACAGAAAAACGGACGTTCACGTATGAACTAACACTACTATAGTAAACACGATTAACATGAGACTATGGATTCCGTCTATGACCGAATACCTTAAAGCCGAACACTCAGTATAAGACCGAGCGTTCTGTAATGGATAGATCATTTCGACTGACTAATCAAAGCAATTAAGTTTTCATACAATAGCATAAGACCGATCGTTTTAGGGAAACCGAACGGTCCTAATGACCCTTCGATTACAGATTTACATTTTTCTATGTTTTATAACTTTATGACATATTTCATACCAAAATCAATATGCATTTCTCAACAGCAATATAATATATTCAACATCATATACTCAACAAATCATGCATACACATTAATCATAATTAAATTTATAAGCTTCCCTTACCTCTAACTCCAACTAATACTTCTAGATCTTTAAGCAACTTCTAATACTCCCAAAAGTTCCAAGGACGTCCGTCCGAGAATGTGATCGGTGCAAATGAAAGAACTTAGCACCAGGAATAATTTATCTGAAAGAAGGTTGATGATCGGAGGGAAATGGTGGTCGGAGTTCTAGAGAGAAGATCTAGGGTTTAGAGAGAAGGAGGAGAAAATGGTGGTTTTCTAGAGATGGAAGATGAAGAGTTTGCATCTAGAAGAAAATGGTGTTAACTTCTAAAATTCTCTTTTAAATACTGCCTCTCAAACAAAACCGGACGATCCAATCTCTGCCGGCCACCTGTCTTCCACTATCCGGGCTTTATAACCCTTGAGTTGTCACGTGTTTTCCACTTTCTGCACTCCCACACACTTCTGCCACCACACGGTTCTCAATGGAGAGATTTAATTAGAGCTGACAGCTTTGTCTCCCACTCACCACGGGAGAACGGACGGCCGACACGTGTGAGAGCGGACGGCTGACATCTGTACTCCACTAAGGAGGGTATTAAATGGGATGTGACATTTGCCATATCAGAAAACACTTTTATTGAAGTGGTAGCTAAAAACATATAATTTAGTAATTGTGTAAAAATGTTTTACACTAAACTAAAATTCAATAATGTTTTAATATAATTCAATAATGTTTTAACATAGTAATTTGGCTTCATAATACTGAATTACTTTTTTATAAATGTTGAAAATTCTAGATTTTCCATTTTTTTTTAAGAAAACTGCCTCTGCATAAAAAGTGAAACGAGAGAAAATGTCTTGGACTGTGTATTCTTATCATTCAATGTGTTGTCATATAAATTCATGAATTTCAGATATTAGAATGAAAATTAGAGTGAAATTCCAAAGAAAAACACAGCATAAAAACATATAACAACATTATAAAACTAGTTGTTCATAAGTGTGTAATGTGGTACTGATAAAACAATTTTCTTAATACAAAAGTTGTTAATGTCAACATGCATATAGGATAGACCAATTGACACAGTCTTAAAGACTAAAATGAAAGGAGAATACAGAAACCTCAATCATAACCCAGTTTAGAAGTTGCTTCCAAGTGTGATCCAAACATAACTTGAGATACAAACTACATCATTACACTTCTTAACATAAAGTACTGTCTGCCTATAGTAAAATAGAATAATGTCTGCATAAAATTTAAGATAACTTGTGGCACATAATTTCATTCTCCATTCTCAACTAAGGAAGATCCTCATCTTCATCCAACCTGCAAAGTTAAATGAGAATCAACTAGTGACTTTCAATTTTTGAAAAACTTGAATTGCAGTATTAATTATATGGAACTTACCTTAGTTTCTATTATTACGGAGGGATTGTACAAATGCTTCAGACCATCTTAGCCTTTCAGCTTCTGGCACAGCCAAACCATCAATGAAAGGGTTCCAGAAGCCATCAGGACCAGACAGAACCCAACTTACTTTTTCTGGTGGTGAACCAGTTAGGTTATGCACTGGAGCTCTGTTATTCTTCTCAAAATTGATTTTTTTCTGACTATCCAGCTTCTCAGGTTTCTTCTGAAAACATTAAACTAATTACATTAAATGCATTACCAGTATTTTTAATGTCATAAATTCTATAGTTTTGAAACTAACTCCAGCATATTGATTAGAGTGTTTGCAGGACTTGGGAGTGATTATTTCTTCTTGCGATGGTGAAGAATAAGCACGATTTCTACAACTTCTTATACCACGAACAATTTTCTCTTCTGTTTCCACTGCAAACTGAATAGAAAACATAGATAAGATTTTGATAAACCATGTAGATATATGTTGAAATCAAAAGCTACTTGTTGGTTGGATTTTGCACCTTGGGTATTGGTGTACTTGGTTTTTCTGCCACTTGTTTTCCTTCTCTAGACTGGGTATAATTCTGCAAAAAATATAACTTTAAATCAAAATAGAGAGTACTTTAAGCCACAACACCTCCTCAATTTTTTTGAAGTTGTTTTAGATACATTGTAGAACAAAACAGCACATAAGGTAGGTACACATGTGGCATAACTAATCCTTCTATGTCGCATCTTCAAATCAAGAAAAGCAAAATCAGCTATTACAATTTAAAATTTCCAAAGGAAAATTGTGAAAGAAAAGTAGTATGAAAAGGGAAAAGGGATTGAGTAGGAGCCTTGTTAGTGTTACAGGCATGTCTCCATAAAAATCAAAAACATTGGTTAGGCTGACACATGAGGCATAAGTGGTGTGTTATGTCTAAATACGAAAATGTAATGTTTTTCCTCTCCAGTTTTTTGTGAATATTCAGAATGACTTCATCTTCTTTATTAAATGTTAGTCGCACTTTGCATTATAAATACATACTTAAAAAAGTTGTAAAATATGAAATAAGAACTCACAGTACTTGTGTTTCCATCTTTTGATATCTTTGTTTCAGTGATATCATGATCTCCTGCTTCTTGTGCTAGATACTTCTGAACAGAAGACAATGATCGAAACTTCCTTCTAGTATGTGGTTCATAGTAATACTGATCAAATAAAAATAACATCAAAAAAATATTAACAATCAAATCCTTGCAAGTACAGAAAGAATACCATTTTTAAACATCAGATGTGCTAACTGAATAAATGAAGAACAAACCAGAAAAATAAACAAAGTACTTTCCTATCTTCTTTAGGATGATTATCATAAAGGGATTGTTGATTCAATAGATTTAACTTTGTCTACTAAAGAAAATAACTTTCTTTGGTGAACTGTAAATAACCTTTTAGAAATCACTCACAATAAAACTGCTTATTTAAGGAATAGACTTCTCCCCCAACAGATCTTTTTTTAACCTAAACTTGGAAATTCAAGTCTTGACCACATACTACATCCTCATGGTTATTCATCAACTATATCACAGCATGTTAATTAATCCTACAATTCCTCCAAAAATAACATTATTTGCACAAAATGGCAATGTTGAAAAGTTCAAATTTGATATTCATCAAGTCTATAATCAAAAACTAATTTCTCATACTGATATCCATTCAAGGAGCTAAATTTATCCAGTCTAGAATCAAAATCGAATTTCTCATACTAATATCCTTTCAAGAAACTAAATTTATCTTTATAAGCATGAAAAAAATGCCAAAACAGAATGTTTTGGAACAGTTATTTGCAGCCACAATGACAACGTAGAGAGAGAGAGAGAGAGAGAGTGTTCTGCATAATGAAGGAAACAGATCCAAAATTGTTTCATAAACTGTATCATCTTTAACTATGGTGTTATGCCAAGATCTAAACTTTAAGAGTAACCCTGAAGATGACAGTGATACAATATGCATGCATGCATGAATGAAAAAACAATACTTTATGGGTGAAAAAGGGAAGATGTACCCTGTCAAAATGAGTAGGCTTAGAGGGTCGGGCTTTCTCCTCCACAATCCAACCTTCAGGAAGCTTGAAATGTGATGAAACACCGACATGCAGATCCGATGAAACCCCGTTGAGAATGTCTTCTTTGCAAGACATAGTATTCTACTGTTCTTTTGCCAATGCCAACAATACTGTCGTCAGTGTCTGTTCACTTTCACCTTTTACCTAAACATACTTTTATTGTCAAAAATATCCACATTTTTGTCCGCCCTTCTCTTGAATAGTAATTAACTCTCCTTAGGTCAAGAGGAGGAATCTTATTCAACAAGAAAATGTAAAAGTTATTATTAAATTGTTTTTTTTAAGGTTCGGAAGTTAATGATGATACTGTCTTTGTTGTGTTTACAAATTAACTATATAGGACAGAATCTAGACTCTGTATTTTATGTTATGGATATGTAATATTGTACATAAAAGCACATAGATAAAAAGAGAAAATAATAACAATTATAGATAGACATGAAAATACAATTTAAAAATAAAAATAAAAAGTATACTAGTTTAGTCAATCAATTAATATATAAATTCTTAAATAATGATAAAAGTTCAAACTTGATAAAAAAAAATGTATTTTTTTTATCACACACAGGTTTCGTTGGCTCAATCTAAATAAAATATTTGTATTTCTATTATTTTTAAATGTAAATCTTAAAAATAATATATATAACATTTTATATATTACAATTGTATTTATGACATTTTGTATCTATATTAGAGTCAATAGATAGAGGAGAAGGTGATGTATGTAAATAGCAATTTTCTTAAAAAACCATCAACTATATTTTTATAATCTTCTGTCTCAGCTAAAAGAATTTTAAAATCCATAAAAGTGGAATGGATAATTCAATATTAAAAATAAAAAACATAATAATTTTGTTATATAATAAAGAAAACTAAACTTAAATATATTAATGATGATTTTTTAAATATTATTATTATTATTATTAAATAAAACATTTAACCCTCTCCCAAAACCTCCTTGTTCACTAGTTGCTTTAGGGATACAAGAATGACGGGCAGACTGCACTTTCTTTGAGTGAGTGGCCGTGGGGTGGGAGGTTTCTGCCGTGTAAGAGAGATTTTCTTTGATTTTTTGCAATTCCTAGTTAAATTTATGTTTTTTATCCTTCTTGCACCATTTATGCTTTCTTTCTCTGTATTTTACGATTTCTGCATCTGCATTCCTGAACTTGTTATAGACTTCTTTTATGTTGTTCTAGTGATTAGATAGGTTACTTGTTGAAACCTGTTTGTAGTTTTCTTTGAATTGCTTTCGTACCATAAGTTAATATGAATTTCTGAGTAGGAATTTATGCTGCCACGGTGTCTGTAATAAGTTAAAGGTTTAATCATTTAGATTGTCCCTATTTATGTTGGGTTTTCTCAATTAGGTTTCAGTATTTTAAAACGTCTCAATTAAGTTCCTGTCTTTGCAAAATTGAATCAATTAAGGGTTTGCTGTTAACTTTGATGGACGGCGTTAAAATTGAGTGTGCGTGACATCCAGACTTGGCTGAGGTGGCAGTGTGTGCTGAGGTGAGTTGACTTTAATATATTTTTTAGTTAAATTTCATTGCAAATTAAAACGTACACACAAAAAGCAAAGTTTTATTAACTAAATTCTGCCAAAATCAAAACTTGGGTTTTGATCGTAGAACATGCAGAAGAAAGTAGAAATTGGGGAAATTGGGGGAAATAGGGAACTCAGAAACCAGATTTGGTGGATCCTTTTCTTTGCTTCAGTTTGAAGCAGAGGAGGCCAAAACCAAATAGAAAGGAGGAAAGGTTCTGCATCAAATCTGAGGAAGAATGAGCACTGGTCGACTTTGCACATTGTTGGGAGAATTGGGGTACGAAGGATGGGAAGCATTGGACCCTGATAGCTTCGAATGGCCGTTTCAGTATGAAGACACTCGTCCCCTTCTCAACTGGATCTGCTCTAATCTCCGTACTTCCAATGTCCTCTCCCTATCTGAGCTTTCCCAGTTATCTCTCTCTGTCTCTCCCAATTTCCATTACTTATTTCATTATGAATTGTTGATAATCATAGAATGTGAATGGTTTCTCTCCTTGTTTCAGGTACGAGCAGTTCAAGCAAGAAGGAAAGTTGTTAGAGGTGATAAATTGCAATGTATTGAGTTCTTAGTTTTGGAATCCGACCATGTTTTAAATCCCTTATGAGTTCCCAATTTCCCCCAATTTTCCCACTTTCCACTTTCTTCTGCAATGTTCTACAATCAAAACGCACGTTTTGATTTTGGCAGAATTTTGTTGCACGTTTTCATTTGTAATGAAATTTAATTAAAAAATGTACTAAAGCAAACTCACCTCAGCACACACTGCCACCTCAGCCAAGCCTGGATGCCACACACACTCAATTTTAACGTTGTCCATCAAAGTTAACAGCAAGCCCTTAATTAATTCAATTTTGCAAAAACAGAGACTTAATTGAGACGTTTTAAAATACTGGGACCTAATTGAGAAAACTCAACATAAATAGGGACAATCTAAATGATTAAACCTAAGTTAAATTACAATACTGCACATACGATTGTTTCCAAAATTTTCTTTTGGAAAAGTATTGGTCCCAAAGTGAGGTTTTCTTTGCCAAGATGTCTTCTTGAATGCACTGGAGTCTAATCTGTCGAGTCACGGAAGTGAGTTTGATTTACTTTCAATCTGTAAATCTCTGTTCAATTTTTTTTAGTTTCTGTTGCAATTATGTTTCTGGTTTTAATTTGTTCATTCTCTGATTCTAGTTCCTAGTTGTGTTTTTTTTTTCTTGCTTAATCTGATTTCTCAGAATTTTCTTAAATTTAGTGCATACCTACTCGGCTTTGTTGTCACTCTTAACCTGTGTCTTTCAGTTAACTTCTATGGGCACTGCATTTTAAACATTATATCACTGTTACAAATCTGCTATACGGTTGCATTTGCATTTTCACACTTTTACATATAGCTTAGCCTTTAGAGTTTTTGAGTTACGTGTGCAGTCATTAGATTCAAAACAATTTTAATTCAGCATCTGCACCTTTGGCTTAGTAAAAATAGATATTGCATGAGTACAATTTAGGTGCAGTGAATTCTAGTCACTTTGGTTCTGATAGGCAAATTCCACCAGTGCATATTTTTCGCTTAGTTAGCTGCATCATCCACTCATAAGCATCATTTTAAACATGTGCAAAGCTTCTCATTTGCATTGTACTTCACTCTAGCTTCATTGAACACTTTAGAGGATATCCAAGTGATTTATTGCTCTCTTGTGAAGGTGAAGACAGAGTAAAATGGAACTTTATTAAATCACTGAAGGAGTTCAGTTATGTGATATTTGCTTTATGTGTAAAGTATACTCTGTCAATATCTAATAAACTATGATTTCTCACTTCAAACCCCCTATTAGTCTCCCTGCTTATTGTATTCCCCTTTGCCTACATGATCTCCCATCCCCCTCTACTTTCAACCTCAGATCGTCCTTTAATTTTTACAAAGTATAATTTCTTTGTTCCTCCATCCTATCCTAATTGAAGGAACGAACAAAAGAGCTACATGGGTAAAATCTTATGAAATGGGCTGTTTTGACAAGTCTAGTGCTTGGATATTAGGCATGTTGGATTGACTGCTGTAATTGTGACTTATGGATCAGAGCCAAGGGAAGACATGGGTGCCAATGAGAACAGTAGTGCAAAACCAAGAGTGCGCCCAATTGTACGCTTAGGGATCTTTCTCATCTCTCACAGCAGTATTTATTGTCAGCTATAGCAATATTGTGAGCAAGACACGTTTTCTGCTTCCATCACAGCTGGTCATATTATCTTTGCCCACTGCATATTCTCTTTGTTACCTTTATTGTTAGTTTGTTAGGATATTATTTTCATATTGCGGTAAATACTATTACAGCTGGCACCTTTACTCTTTCTAGATTTATCCTTTCTAGATTCATCTTTTGCAGTATATAGTGCCATCACAGTGTACCTTTTCTGATGAGTTGAATATATGAATGAAGAACCTTTAAAATCAATTTTTCCTTTGCCTTCTCTCATGGTATCATCGCTAATGACTTACCCTTCTTCCACCGCTTAATGTTCTTCTCCTTTTCTTCTATATTCAACCATGGCTTCCATAAGCCAAAACATTTCCCCAACATTGGATCACTTAGTGAATCCGGCTCATCCCTTCTACTTGCATCCTGGGGAAAACCCAACTTTGGTGCTTGTTTCGCCTCTTCTCACAGAGAGCAATTTCCATCAATGGGAGAGAGACATGGTCGTCGCCCTTGAAACCAAAAAAAAAGAGCGCTTCATTCATGGCACTCTTCCTTGTCCACCCATCACAGATCCCTTGTGTGAAGCTTGGCGCAGATCTAATCGCATGGTAATGTCATGGCTCACTCGTTCCATGACTCCTTCCATCAAGCAATTTGTGATGTGGATGGATACAGCTTCTGAAATTTGGCGTGATCTCAAGGATTGCTTCTCTCATGCTGACAAATTTCGGATTTCTGACCTTCAGGACCAGGAAATGGAGCTCTATCGTTGTGTGTTAACCTGTACCTATTTGACACCTTGTGTCTGTGGCCTCCTTTCTAAACTTCACAAAGAATGCGAGGATGATTATGTGATTCGCTTTCTTCGAGGTCTCAATGACAATTATGCCCAAGTTCATTCTCAAATAATGATACTAGACCTCATGCCTTCCATTGTTAAAACCTTTTCTATGGTCCTTTAGCATGAACGTGAATTTATTGGCATTCTTCCGAAGCCCTTTGTTCCTGATTCCTTGGCCTTTGCTGCTCTATCCACTGAACCACGGTTTCATTCTTCCACAAGGCCCGCTTCTTCTACTAGCAAGACCACTTCTAGGAACAATAAATTTTGTGAACATTGCAAGAAAACCAATCATACCATAGAGACTTGCTATTTTCGTATTGGTTTTCCTGCTGGTTACAAAAAGTCAAAACCCACAATGAAAACTTCTGCTAGTTTGGTTATTGTGGACTCGTCTGCTTCTCCTCGGCCATTGAATTTGGATGGTAATCACACCAATGATCAGTTCACTTTCTCTAAAGATCAGTATCAAGCGATCTTGGCCTTGCTCAACATGCTAAGGATCATTCATCCTCTGTGAATCATGCTTCTGTTCATAATTCAGGTACACCCTCTTCTTTTCCTCATTGGATCATTGATAGTGGTGCTAGTGACCACATTTGTCCAATTAAATCCTTATTTCATAACCTTCACCCCATCATACCAATCCATATTTGCCTAATCACACTATTGTCATTGCCTCATTTTCAGGAACTATTCATATAGGTGCTTTACTACTTGTTGATGTGCTTTTTGTACCTGAATTCTCTGTCTCTCTCATTTCAGTTCCTAAACTTGTTTCCACTATAAATTGCATGACAGTATTTTGTGATTCTCACTGTTTATTTTTTCAAAAGTCTCACCTCACGATGATTGGAGCGGCTAGGAAGGTTGATGGTTTGTACTGTTTTGAAGAATCATACAACTTGAATCACAACAAAGTTTTACAATCTTCTCCCATCACGAAATCAAAAACTTCTGTTGTAAATGCAGTTCATAACAGTGCACTGTGGCATCATATACTAGGACACACTTCCAATTCCATTTTACAATCGTTATCTTCTTAGCATTCTGATATTAAATACCAAAACTGTATGCCTTGTGACTTTTGTCACTTTGCCAAACACAAGAAATTACCCTTTCCTATTAGCACATCTAAAAGCTCTCGTCTCTTTGAACTGTTACATGCTGACATTTAGGGTCCATTACAAACTGTTTGAATTGATGGATTTAAATATTTTTTAACACTTGTTGATGACTACAGTAGATTCACATGGGTTCATCTTTTAAAATCCAAAGCTGAAGTCAAAACTGTTCTTCCCAAATTTATCATTTTCATTGAAAATCAATTTGATACAAAACTAAAAAGAATAAGGTCCGACAATGGCAAGGAGTTTTTCTTAAATGATTTCTTTTCTTCCAAAGGCATTTTTCATGAAACCTCATGCATTGAATCTCCTCAACAGAATGGGATAGTTGAGTGCAAACATCAACATATTTTGAATGTTGCTCGCGCTTTACTTTTCCAATCTCACTTGCCTTCTATATTCTGGTCTTATGCTATCAAACATGTTGTCCATCTCATTAATAGGCTCCCCACTCCTTTTCTGAAACATCAATCTCCTTATCAATATGTTTTTGGAAGCCTCCCTGATTTTCGAAAACTTAGAGTTTTTGGTTGTTTAGCTTTTGCTAACAGTATCATGGCTGGCAGAACTAAGTTAGACAAACGTGCCTCTAAGTGCATTTTCTTGGTTTTAAACCTGGGGTTAAAGGCTATCTTTTATATAATCTTCATAACAAAAATTTTCTTGTGTCCCGCAATGTAATTTTTTATGAGTCTCATTTTCCTTATGCTCCTGAGTCTCAATCCATTTCTCATCACCACAACACTGGTCTTACTGCATCGCAACAAATTTTTGACTCTTTAATTGCATTTGACATATCTGGTTCTGATGTTACCTCTCTCAATATTGGTAATACTGTTGTTGAACCAGTTATGCAATTCAATGATGATTCTAACAATGTTGTGCAAACTATTGATTCCCTTCCTAGAGTTTCAACTCGACAGAGGAAGCCTCCTGCTTACTTGTCTGCGTATGATTGCCCTACTCTTTCTTCTACTAACATTTCCTATAGTACTCCTTATCCATTAAATTCATATTTATCATATTCCAATTGTTCTAACTCTCACACAGCTTTTTGCATGTCTTTATCTGCTACTGTCGAGCCCTCTTCCTTTAAGGAAGCTTGCCAGCATGATCATTGACAGCAGGCTATGATTGCGGAAATACAAGCTCTGCAGAGAAATGACACCTGGTCATTGGTCAAGTTACCACCAAATAAAAAGGTTGTTGGTTGCAAATGGGTCTATAAGACTAAGTTGCATGCAGCTGGTTCCGTAGAAAGACATAAGGCACGTCTTGTTGCCAAAGGATTTTCACAGACTGAAGGCATGGATTTTTTTGAGACTTTCTCCCCTGTTGTGAAGCTCACCACTGTCATATTTCTTATTTCCATTGCCCTCTCTCGCAATTGGTTTTTATATCAACTTGATGTTGATAACGCCTTCTTACATGGTGATTTAGATGAAGATGTTTAGATGAAACCTCCCTCGAGATTGCTTCTTCCTGAACCTCATCTAGTTTGTAAATTGCACAAGTCTCTTTACGGCCTTAGACAAGCTTCTCGACAGTGGAATTCCAAACTTACGTCTGCTTTACTTTCCTATGGGTTCTTGCAGAGTTCTGCTGATCATTCTCTGTTTACCTATCATTCTTTTGACTCATTTATTGCCTTATTGGTTTATGTTGATGATATAGTGCTCGCTGGAGATAACATGCAGGCCATTAATGATGTCAAACAATTTTTACATCATAAATTCAGCATCAAAGATTTGGGTTCTCTCAAATTCTTTCTTGGTTTTGAGGTTGCTCGATCACAACAAGGCCTTGTCCTAAATCAAAGAAAGTATTGTTTGGAAATCTTGACAGAATTTGGTCTAACTGGTTGCAAACCTGCTACTTCTCCTTCGAATCCCACTGTTAAGCTTAAGGATGATGAAGGTGCTCTTGTTTCAGATCCTACTACTTACAGAAGATTGATTGGTAAGCTGCAATACTTAACTAATACTCGCCCAGACATTTCCTTTGTTGTTCAACAAGTTAGCCAATTCATGTCCAAGCCACGACAATCTCATCTCCATGCTGCCTTCAGAATCTTAAAATACCTCAAAGGTTGTCCAGGTCTTGGTTTATTTTATCCTTCTTCCAACCCTCACTGAATTCAAGCGTTTTCGGATTCCGATTGGGTTACTTGTTCCCTCACTCGCAAATCCATCATGGGATATTGTGTCTTTTATGGCCACTGCCTTATTTCCTGGAAATCTACGAAACAATCCACTGTTTCTAGAAGCTCTACTGAAGCTGAATATAGAGCTTTGGCTTCTGTTGCTTGTGAATTCAGTGGTTAAAATATATTGCTGATGACTTGCGTCTTCAAATTCCTATTCCTTTTCCCACCTTTTGTGATAATCAGTCTGCAATTCAGTTGGCCAAGAATCCCTCCTTTCATGAACAAACCAAACACATTGAAGTGGATTGTCATCTCATTTGTGCTAAGATTCTTGATGGTCTCATTGTCATTTCACATGTTCCTTCCAAGCATCAATTGGCAGATATGTTAACTAAGTCTCTTTATCCTGGACCTTTTCATGATAATTTATCCAAAATGGGTTTGTTGAACATTCACCACTCATCTTGAGGGAGAGTGTGAGCAAGACACGTTTTTTGCTTCCATCACAGCTGGTCATATTATCTTTGCCCACTGCATATTCTCTTTGTTACCTTTATTGTTAGTTTGTTAGAATATTATTTTCATATTGCGGTAAATACTATTACAGCTGGCACTTTTACTCTTTCTAGATTTATCCTTTCTAGATTCATCTTTTGCAGTATATAGTGCCATCATAGTGTACCTTTTCTGATGAGTTGAATATATGAATGAAGAACCTTTGAAATCAATTTTTCCTTTGCCTTCTCTCACTAGTACTTGTATTATTATTGAGGGTAAGACTATTAAGAATTCAATAATTGAACATTTTTTTACTGGAAATCGTATTGGGATGCATTGGAAATTATGAGGAGGTGCATTGGTAACACTTTAAATAGTGCTTTTGAGTTTTAATCAGTGCTCTAAAGACACTGGTTAACATTATTATTATTGTTGTTGTTAGTATTACATTGAGTGATTTGAATTTAATTAAAACTATTTTCTTTCCAGCTTGGTTTGTTTCCTGGCAGGGGTGGTGGCTCTTCTCCTTCTCCCTGTCCTTGCCAAGAATACCTACATTTCCGAGAATGCCCTTATGCCAGGTCATTTTCATTTTCAATTTACTGCATGCTCGTTTATTTTCCCAGAAGTGCTAACTGACATACTTCTCTGTCTACACACATTGGAATGCTTGCAAACAAACAACCAAACACACGGCATACTTTTTCATCTCCTACTCACTCATTCTATTGTTTACTTGGTTCTTCTGCAGGTTCTGCATACAACATGCTTTCTACTCACCATGTCTCAGATGTGGTCTCTGCTTGTCCTTTTTTTTGAAACCAAAGAAAGAAAAGTTCTGGATAGTTATTTGAACGCTCGGTTGAGTTTCTGTCGTTAGATATAACATGATGTATTTTCACAAACTGCTAAATATAGGCAGGGAAATTTGAAGAAACTCCAAAAAAGTATTTTTCATAAAATGTTAAACAGGGGAAATTCTTGAGTTCTTTAACGTGAAGAAAATTTTGTTGGGTATGTTATAAAGCACGCAATCGGAAGATCTATATCTTTGTTTAATCACCGTAACCAAAATGTTTTATACGTATTGCGGGTTAATTGAAGTAGTCAAACGCTCAATAAACAACCTTCTTGAGAAGTTTCACCAGTCATTTTTTTTGTATCTCTTGACATCTCCTGGTAAGTTTGTGTCGGTTGGAGTTTACATGATTCCATTTGCATTACGTGTCACACCACTTCCGATAGTTTGATAGGTTCCTAATTATTGAACCTAATCGTTCTCACTCTCACAACAGTATGAACGGTATAGAAGATGATGAAAGAACTGTATTATTCAGAAAAGAACGGATCTGTACAAGGACATGGGAGCATAACCTCCCTGGGTTGAGGGCATAACCCCTCTCTACAAGCACTAAACCTGACTTTACAGAATACTTAATACCCCCTGACCCATAACTGGGTCTTATTTATACAATTTCTTCCACCTTCTATTCTAAACCCATTACCCACTAAGTCTTCTCCCCTGTATCCTAACATTACACCCTCTCTGCCAAACAACCTTGTCCTCAAGGTTGGAAACAGACACCCCTGGTTATGCTCTTCAATTCACGTCAGGCGGTTTGGGTGGTGGCAAAATCTTTTCTTCATCGGCTCCCTACTCGTCCTCTACCAAAATTATCACGCTTAAACTTTTCTCTCCACAATGGTGACCAAGGTCGGATAGTCCACCCCAATGAAAACATCGTCCCTCTTCCTTTGTCTTAAGGAATACTGGGTAAGGGAGATTTCTCACCACTCTTCCCCGATTGTCGGCCCCACCGTTCGTACTCCCTCCCGTGCTACTCGTCGGTCTAACTCCATCTCTCCTTACTGGCCCATTACCCTCTATTCCGCCCGACCAGTTCAGGAACTGACATTCGATTTTGCCTCTACCCCCGTCCTTGTCGCGCGCAACCCCAATTGGTTCGCCTTGAGCCCATTCCAACTTCTCCCTCTCGCTTTAGTCACGCGCACTTGCCCCTTTATGTCTTCTCGCAATCCGGCGAAAAAATACCCTAATATTTGTTCCTCCGCTACCCCCATAAGCTTGGCCCACCAACATCTTCATCTTCTCCCTCAGCATCAGAGTCAACTGGATCATCCTTTTCTTCCTCCTCTTCCTTCTTCTTCTCAGCCTACTTTTATTCTTTTAAGTGCTTACTTACTTGGATGTAATAAAAATTGACAATATTAATAAATCAGAAATTATTTAAACTATGCTTTTTAAGATAAGTATTATAAAAATAGAAAAAAAATGTATATAATTTATAATTCTACGAATATAAAAAAAAGGTGCAGTACATGTATTATTTTTTATGTTTTAATATTAATTTACATTTCATATATTTTAAGTACAACACGTGTATTAGTATTTATGAATAATAATAATAATAATACTGATGTATTGATTATATTCATGAAAAACTTTTGACTTCAAGACTTCGGACAACCCTAATTTAAATACTTGCTTTAATATATAAAAAAAAATCATTTAATCCTTTAAATCTAATGTCTTGTATATAAGTGCATTTTCTAACTTTAATTTAGTCTTAATTTCTAAACTCTTGTTTTTTAATTAATCCTTGAACCGTATATTTATTTTAAACAACATCTAAACTTTATATTGATAATGATAATAATTTAATTAAAACTATTTGACTCGTAATTTTTTATGATGTGTTCACAAAATGTCAAAAATGTTAGATGGATAGTTACACCACATCAAATGGAGGTTGTTTGTAACCAACCAATGATGCCAAATTTGATAAAAAAAAATGTCAAAATAGTGTGAAAAATTAGTGTTAAAATATATTTTCTCATAAAATATAGTCATGAATAATTCTATTTAAGACATTTTATGTTCACAGTTTGTTGTTTTTTTTAGATCTCGAGGTGTTACGAAATTTTTTTATAAGGGTTAAATGTTTTATTCTATATTTAAATTGTAAAAGTTTGATTTTTTTTTCATTTATTTGTTTATTTGATCATATTATTAATAAAAAGTTATCATTTCATGTCCGATTTAGCAATTGACTATTATAAGTTGTTTTAATTATAAATATTAACACTTAAAATATACGTATTTATATTTTATTTTTAAAATCCAACTTTAACAATATAAACACACTATTAAAGTTAGCAATATATTCTATTATAACATAAAATAGAGGAAATTGGCTGTTGAGAAATCCATTATTCCAGAGTTGATGAGTTATTAGGGTATGTATTTATTTTTGTTATTAGAAAAAAGAAGTCCATTATTTGTTAAGTGTACTTTATTGTGAAACATTCTGACAGATGAATCAATATCCAATATTGCCTCATCTCTTTCTCATGTATGTGTGATGTTACAAGCAACTAAATTCTCTCTTTTCCTAATTAAAAACAATTACTTTCATTGAAGATGATAACACAAAAACCAAGATAATAAAATTCTCAATTGAATAGCTAGTCATGTAAGCATGGTAGATGAACAACACCTACATAGAGGTAAGTAGCACTGTTCCAAGACCACTTCCAGTAGTCACCAACATTAATAACATAAAAATCTTCAAATGCAACAAATCCTAAAGCAATATTAAAAGAGGCCCTTATAGTAAGGTTCTCCAGCTCCTAGCTTGAATATCAAGCTTCAATGGTCTGGCCAATACACAAATTGGGACAATAAGTAAAGTCCCAATTTCTGCAGTAGCGAAGTTAATGACAGACATGAGAGACAAACCGATTAATGCTGTTGATATAGTTGCATACTTTAAGCTAGCCCACTTGTTTTTCTCGAGGTGAGATATCAAGTATAAAATCAGCAAGCTTAAAATTGATAGAAAACCCCACAATACAAAGTTCATCGTTAGGGTGGTATTGGGGAGTTGGCATAGGATAAATGGAAAACCTTCCTAGCAGAATTCAACCATTCCCATGATTTGTGGCTGCCATCAACTTCTAAGGGGGATGGGTTTTGGGGATTGGAATTACTAGCATTGGCATGGAGATAGGCACCATGTTAGGATACAGGGGAGAGAACTTAGTGGGTAATGGGTTTAGAATAGAAAATGGAAGAAATAGTATAAATAAGACCCATAATACAGGGAAGAGGACTTAGTGGGTAATGGGTTTAGAATAGAAAATGGAAGAAATAGTATAAATAAGACCCGGTTATGGGTCTGGGGTATTGAGTATTCTGTAAAGTCAGATTTAAAATATTATAAATTTCTTTGTCCTAACAATCAATTAGAAATCACGTTAATATGATTATAATACTTATCATAAAAGTATATAAAATGACTATGCATGCCACTCTATAATTGAATAATTGAGTAGTTTGTATACTATTCATTCAAAATATCTTTAATTCATCAAGAAAACTTAGGAAAAAACATTTAGGTTCTTAGGAAATAGAAAAACATATAGGTCAAAACACCCAAACGCAAGACTTAGTACTTATCATACCTGAAAAAAGTATTCATCTTAACACTCGAAAAAAGTCAAGACGATGTTTTTGATAAAACAAACTAAAAGACATAAAAGAGTAAAATACAAAAGAAAGGTTGAAACGATCTAAACGCTATTTGTCTAAGAAGAGATAAATACAAAAGAAGCATTTACTTGGCTAAACGATGCAATGAGATTAAAAAATACTTATATAGCCTAAAACAGTCTTCTAGGACTTGGTTTGGAAAATTTAGTAACGTTGTTCAACAATTTGGTATGACTCTCTGTGAGGCAGATCATTCAGTCTTTTACCATCACTCGAGTGTTGGATATGTCTACTTGATAGTATATATTGATAACATCATTCTTACAAGAAGTTACGGTAATGGCATCTCTCAAATGAAACAAAATCTTTTCAACCATTTTCAGACCAAAGATCTTAGTAAACTTAGATATTTCAGATATTTCTTGGGTATTAAGGTGGCATAATCCAACAATGGTATTGTTATATCTCAAATGAAGTATGCATTGGATATTTAGAGGAAATTGGGTTGATGAATTCAAAATCTATTGACACATCCATGGATCCTAGTACTAAACTTCTACCAAAATAAGGGAAACTTATGCAAGACCTCGAGAAATATAAAAGACTAGTTGGAAAATTGAATTATCTTACAGTTACTTGTCTTGATATTTCCTTTGCAGTTAATGTGGTAAGCCAATTCATTAATTCCCTGCGTGAAGGTCATTAGAATGCAGCTATTTGTATATTAAAATATATTAAAGGGTCTCCTGGAAAGGATTTGTTATGGTTCAAATAATCATACAAGAGTGGTTTGTTATTTAGATGCTAATTGGGTAGGATTTCCTTTTGATAGAAGGTCTACATTCAAATATTGTGTCTCCATTGGTGGTAAATCTCTTGAAAAAGTAAGAAACAAAGTGTTGTAGCAAGATCTAGTGCAGAAGCATAATATAGAGCTATGACCTCAGCCACTTGTGAGCTTGTTTGGCTTAAGCATATGATGTTTATATGTGACAATCAGGCTGCTCTTCATATTAGTTCTAATATTGTCTTTCATGACAAGACCAAACACATTGAGATTAACTGTTATTTCATTTGAGAGAAGATTGTATTAGGGGATATCAAGACTGAGTTCCTTAATTCAAGTTGAGTTCCTTAATTCAAGTGATCAGTTAGTAGATATTTTCATTAAGTCTTTACAAGGCTGATAATTTATTATATTTGTAACAAGCTTGGTACATACAATTTGTGTGCACCAGCTTAAGGAAGAGTGTTAGATATATTATCTTTATCTTATCTTTATCTTAATTTTATCTTTAATTAGTTTGTTATTCTTTCTTATTTGTATTTTGGGCTTAGCTCATATTTCTTTTATTATAAATAGAAAACTGTATGTGTAATGTGTATATTCAACACAAGAAAAATTAATTTCACTTATAGTTTTTCATTATATTCAAGAAGGTCAAACACAATTTAATCTTGACCCTGACCTACTTTTTGTGGCCCTCTCATTTGATGAAATGGTGGGACATGGCTAGTCCATTAGTCGCAGGGAAAATTTATAACTTTACTTTTAAGTATACAATATAGAAGTTAATTTTGAATATGAAAGTGGTCTTTGAATTTTAAAGTTCATTTTGAATTATGTATTTTGGGAGTTAATTTTAATTTTGGAAAAATTGATATTCAAAGTGCCTGACTTCTACATAATGAATTCTTTATATTTATTACACATTCCAAAATTATTCTAAAATACACATTTGAAAATTGTTTTCTTTGAAAAAAAAAACTTTCAGATTATGTAATCTAGAATAGTCTTTTGGATTTGAAAGTCAATACCAAATTGCAAACCCGAAAGAAATACTATTTTAAAAATATGTTTTCAAATTCTACAATATGAATAATTCCAAAGCATATAATCCTAAAGAAAGAACACTCGGGGCAAGATGAGTAGATGTCCATGATTAATTACACACTAAAAGGAGTGGGGAATTTCTTCTTGCATCCTAATGTTTCTACCTACATCTCCATACTTTCTAAAATATATCCATGTTGAAATTAATAGAAAAGGATAATGTAAGATTATTTTTTTTTAATTATAGTTTCAAATTGTGCAATTCATAGATGTTTCGGATTGTACAATTGGTAATACAAATTTACATTTTGAATTGCACAATTTGTAATGCAAATTTAAAAGATGATTTAGAATGCAAATTATATTTTAGATTGTACAATCTATAATGCAAATTGACATACTAAATGCAAATTTACATTTTGGATTGTACAATCGGTAATACAAATTTGGAAGACAATATGAAACGCAAATTAGATTCCAGATTGTACAATCCATAATGTAAATTTAATTCCAAATTGTACAATTTTTAATAAAAATTTGGAAGACTATATGGAATGTAGATTACATTCCATATTGTACAATCCATAATACACGTTCGAAAGACAATCTGCAATATAGATTACATTATGGATTGTACTGTTCATAATGTAAATTTCGAAGACAATCCAAATGAAAAATACATTCCTAATTATACACTGATAATGAAAATTTACATTCTAAATTATACAATTCGTAATACAATTTTAAAAGATAATCCACAATTCAAATAGATTATATAATGCATAATACAACTTTATATTTCGAATTGTATAATCGGTAATACAAATTTTGAAGGCAACTTTACATTTTGAATTTGACAGTCTATAATAAAAATATACATTCTAAATTATACAATTCATAATATAAATTTACAAGATAATCTAAAATACAAATTACATTTTGGATTATAAAACGTATAACACAAATTTTACAATTCATAATACAAATTTGAAAAACTAACATGCAATACAAACTTCTTAATAAAAGGTAATTAAGTCATTTCTATAAGTGTATCGGGTGCATGTAGAAAACATGGGGTATAGAAAGAAATACCCATGAGAGTGCAGTAGAAAAACATGGAGATGAAAAAAAATACCAGTTTTCACTTGAACTTGTTTGGATCCTTGTATTTAAGACCAGAAACATGTTTCAGCCATGCAACCAATATGGCAATCAAACAAAAAGGTTAGGAACAAAAAACTAAAGATCAAAAGACAGTAGTTATTAGTGTAGCTCAAATTACTAACAGTTAATGCCTATCATTTAGTTATCAAATAATTTATAATCATATATGAAAGGATGGATAATAGATCGTTATAAATATAACTATTACAAAATTCAAAATAGTAATAATAAAAACTATAGTACAATACTGAAAAAATATATTATATAGAAAGTCTTGTCGAAGCCAGCAATAAGTACTTCTATAATAAAAATTATAAAAGTAATAAACTATTTATCTAAACATGTAAAAATCCTATTATCTATAAGCTAAAATTATAAAAGCAGAATATCTTTTTATAAAAAATACTGAACAATTATAATAATAATAATAATAATAATAATAATAATAATAATAAATGTATACTTCTATTAAAGTCGCGTACTACTGCGCTAATAAATTTAACAATTTTAACCATATATTTGATAACTAATTTTACATTAAAAAAATATTTTCTCAAATGACGTTTTATAGATTTATTAGACGATATAAATAATATTAATTTTTTTATTGCTAATTCATAATATTTATTAAATCAATCGCTTTTTGTTATTACAAATTCTTCAATTTTTTATATATTTAAATGTTAATTTTTAAGAAAAATAGAAAAAATATTACACCATTGAAACATAAAGATAACAAACACTCACTTATAAACACTAGAAAAAGTAAAGTAAATATCCATCTCAAAACTAAAAAAGAGTCTTATCTATTTCCCCATTATCTTAATGTTTTTTTAATTATTTATTCACATATAATTTTTGAAAACTATAAAGAAATAAAGACGGAGTCAAGCCCGTAAGTAGCTTCGTCACTAGATCACCATGATTCCATAGCTAGATACAAGTCTTCATGTATATGAATAAGAAAACAGGCCATTGCTGTCAGGCTGCTCAAGCAGAGATGAATAACAAAACAGTGGATGAAAATGTTAACGTAAATTCAACCGAACTAGAATTTTGGAATTTCATACCAAAGCAAATCATCATTCACAAATGAAGAACACGGGTCACTCATGGTTCCCTCCCAGTAGTAGGGCATCAACAGTAAACAGATGGTTAAAATATGCCAAACAAAGAATAAAGTCATACAAGTAGTGTGTTATACTACAAGGTGAATGGAGGTGTACATCCCAACAAAACAATACCAATCCACCGCTCAATTATGCTCTTTCTTCAATTTAGTTTTGCAGCTTGTCTACAAAGTTTTTCAGTGGTCTATCAAGGCCGTTTCGGTCTCCGACAGGGGGGCTGCAATGCAACAAATTCCTAACTCAATAAACAACATACGAGAGCACAAGCCCATGTTGCATGAAGGAGGCACAACTACATGTTCGTCCCTCTACCCAAACAACCAAACAAAATCAAAATATATCCTTATTAAAAAAGTGTATGATCAATTCATCATACTTGATTAAAAGTATGCAAATGTAATTTCTTCTGTAAAACATGCAACATCGACAACCTTTTTGATGGAGGAAGAATAAAGAAACAAAAAAGTGTCTTCAAAAATCACTCCTCCCTCACCCCCCAAAGTTTACTTCCTGTTCTGTTGTATTTCAGAGTAGCAAAGCATTTAAAAAAAAAAAAATCAGGTGCTAAGAACCAAAACAGTGCGTGAAAAATTCAACATACCGAGCAAGTCTTCAAATGAATCTGTCAAAAGTGATGAATCCATTAACAGAGGTGGTGAGAAGACTTGATCCTGTGCATCCTCAAAGTCAAAAATTGACCGCTGAGCATCAGATGTTGCATTTGAACCAGTATACGAGAGAAACCCATTTACATTGTCATAATCAGAGAGCCTTTCCAAATCATTCAACATATCTGGAAGTTCATCAAACTTGCTCATCCCATGCCCACCGGATGCATGACTCTCAAGCAAGGAATCATCCATTTGTGATACAAATAATCTTTTGCTTCTCAATGAAGCTCCCCTTTTTTCGGCATCTAATTGAGAAAAGCTGGTTTCTGAAAGGGGGACAAAGAAGTGCTCAGAACTTCCATCAGATTGACTATCCCGTGATGAATCTGAATTACATGACCGCAATGACAGCGCTGCTTCTCTTACTGACCTCTTCAAATTCTGGACATACAAACTGTCACTATCTACAAAACAAAGTCATTATCAGCCACTTTAACTACCATAACGATGAAATGCCCTTGAAAAGAATATTGTAAGCTTCAATTAAAACTTAAGCTCTTAACATAGCTCAAGCAAGAGTTCTTTAAGGATAAGCATGGACGGTGCACAAACTCACTTTCCTTTGTACTGAAGCTTAATTGAATTACAAAGCTTGGGAATCATGGAGCCAAGGGTTGAATTCTGAACCACTTGGTCATAAAGGCTTTTGATACAATGTCAAGCACCAACTCTCCTAAAAGCATAAATTGGGTGGAGACTCAAGGATGTTTTATGACAAAACATAGACAAAACTCTTAGGACGACAAAGCATACCTTCAGCTGAACTCGCTACTTCATTATTTGTTGGAGGATCCAGAGATTTGCCGTCAGAGAGGTTCTCAGTTTGGCTGGTTTGAGGGGCATTACTCTGGCGCCTTTGGACATTTCCAGCTTTTCCAGAAGATGGGGTCAAGCTAAACAATTGAGGAAGCTTTAAAGTGGGAGGACTAATAGAAACCTTGTCAAGCTGAATATTAGATAATCTTGAAGTCACCTCACTAACATCATCAGTGCTATTGTCCTAAACAATGTCAAGTCATACAGAAACAATAGGGGTAAAATCAGACATGATATTGTGAAGGGATTAAACCAACAATCACATTATACTAAAATAGAAGAATACCATCCTCCCACTACTCTGTGACTGGATAGGTGACGTTGACCAACCATTGTGTCGGCTCATTGGTGGTAGATTTGCAGCTATACAGTTAACCTTTTCTGTACACTCTGATATGGACTTCTGTATGGTTGGAGCAACGTCCTTGAGTTGGTTAATAAGAACCTGCACATTAAACATGCAACTGTGTGAAATTCCTAGGAGAAGAACCTTTCTTGTATAGGAACAACATTTAAGGATCAACTCTATACAAGATACTCAACTCCTACTGCAAAAAAGATGACGAGATAGAGCAAAGTAGGCTTAAAATATACATCAATGTTTAAGTGTAAAACCAGCAGCTAACCGAAAGAGAAGCAACGCCTCCATGACCAGAGCTATATGCTGAATAATAAGCTAACTTGTATTTTATTCATCTACTTGCATCAATACATTGGCCACAGACACAGCAATAATTATGTACAAGAAGCTGTCAGCAAACAAGGAAAATAAAGGGTCTGTTTTCATCTAAAAGATACAGTCCACCAACTAAAAAATGTAAGAATTTAATATAAATCTAATCCCTCATACATAAAGGGCATGCTAAAAAGATCTATACAAAACTTTTTGTCCACTTTTATAAACAATACATTCACAAGCAAAGTAAATTTTCCGTCCACCAACTAAAAAATGTAAGAATTTATATATAAATCTAACCCATCGTACACAAAGGGCATGCTAAAAAGATCTCAACAAAACTTTTGGTCCACTTTTGTGAGCAATACATTCCCAAGTAAAGTAAATTCTCCAGTAAATAAATATAATTTAATGCACAATAAAAGTCCCAAAAAGGGCAATTAACTTGGTAAAAAACATCAAGGACATGTACACCATTTCTCCTTCTGCATATAAACATCAAGTTGGTATAAACTGCATTACAAAGAAATCCAACCTTGGTAGAATCTAGCTTATATTAAAACATGGTTTAATGCATTACCTGGAAACTAGCTAAATGTTGTTGATGCTCTGCAAGGGTTGCTGCTAAAGACTCAGCATGGCCACTCGAACCCTCTTCCTGTCCACTGCGCAATATATCTGGACCCTCTCCATCATTTGCTTTTGACTACAGATAATGGTATGGTTTAGATGTGTCTCTAAGCAATAAATAAGATAACCAAATATGACATGAATCAACCTACTACTATTCATTATTTTTATCAACTTAATAATAAAGAAAATAATCATGGTCTATAATTAAAATTAATCAATGCACAATAAATAATAATCACCAAGTATTTAGAGCAAAAAAGTTTGATTATCTTAATTTTCAATGTATGGACTATAAAACAAAAACTATATTATTACACACACTAAAATGGTTCGGGAAAACTTACTCATTAACAAAACGGCAATGTTCAGAAAAGAACCTTTATCATATTAAATAGTTAAATGTTTTTACAAAGGTAATTCAGTGTTTTAATTATAGAAAAAAGGGAGATATATTTCATAATCATGCAAAATTAGGACATTCTCGCTAGACAAAAATGCAGAAGACCATGCCAAGTTTAAAATATTTGTCAAGTTTGATTTGTGATAAACATTTGTTAGTCTTTTTCTAATATTTTTAATAAACAAGTTTTGTCTTTTCTTTAGTTCACTTTGATATTTATGATATTTCTCCTATAGTTACTCCTTTTGGTTTTTTATATCTTTTGTTACCTCCACAAATGACTATTCTAGATATACCTAGATTTGGTTAATGAAAAGACTATCATAAGTGTTTTATATGTTTTAAATTTAGCTAATGAAGTTAAAACACAATTTGGTACATCCAATCATGTTTTTCATAATGACAAAACCAGTGAATATTTAACTAACCAATTCTTGTAGTTCATGGTATCCAATGGTATTCTTCATTAAACATTGCCTTCATACTCCTCAACAAAATTGAGCAGCTGAACATAAAAATAGATATCTCTTCTCAACCTGTAGTTATAACTTTCTCCTTAGTTGTTCAAATGTCTTCCTGGGTATCAAGGATCTCATAAAGGGTATTAATGTTTTTTCTCCTGATTTTAATCAGTATTGTTTTTGTTGACGTCTCTTTTCTAGGGTACCACATACTTGTACAAAACCTCACCAGGTTGATGATGAGGCCCGTATGGAGATAAAGCTCAAAGAACCATTGGTCCATTCTTATTAGGAGAATACAGACCCTCCTCTCTCTCAGTGTGCATCTTTTCCAAATCTCAATTTCCAACTTTTGGAATCTTGCCAGATGCCAAGGCAATGCTTTCACTAGGTTTCTCATTCATCATAACCATCCTCACGTTCTCTTCACCCCAAACAATGAAGAAAGCCTCTCAAAGAGATGGAAGTGTCTCCTTCCCAAGAATTTGAGCCCAAATAGGTTAATATTCAGGATTACATTCAAAATTCTTGACCTTTAAGTAGATCATGCAAAAGGAGGAACATTAATATTATTTTCCAATTCCAAATTCTAGTTAATGAAGTTAATTTATTTAGAATTTCATAGTAATCAGTCATTGAAAAAGAATCATAATTGGGACCAAAGACTCTACTTTCCAACTCATACTAGGTACAAATATCTTGCTTCACAGAGCATGTATGATGAAGATTGTTCCATATTTGCCTAGTGGTGGAAAAGAGCACATAGTTCCAGTTAATCTTCGATATTATGGTACCCCCTACCATGTCATAATGAGAGAGTCCTCATCTTTCCATGTCTCATATTGAAGATCCAACTCATTGGGAACATTCCCTTCAATATGACTCAACCTCTTTTGACCCTTTAATGTCATACGAATAAATTGTGCCATCGCAGGATAATTTCGACCATTGAGCCAATTAGCTATTGGTAGCACAAGAAGATCATTAGACGTCAGGGGTACTAAAGGGGTGGGACCTGGGCTACTACCTACTCATGGAATTTTTTTCTCCAGCCATCATCAATTACACACTCACGAAAGAGCACATGGAAGGTTGGGTTTGCCTAGGGTTCAACATCAACAATAATGACTACCTGGAAACAGAGAGGAGAAGTCAACAAGTCCAGGGGTGGTAGTCTCGTCAAGTTCCAACTTTGGTAGGGCAACGTGTGGCTTACAAGTGCTCAAAATGGTGACACTCGATGGCGTGTGTGACCACGATTCAGGGTTCGAGTCTTTCAAGGATACACCATGTATGGATGCTGGGAAAAAAATCCAGCAATGAATCGTGACGGAATGAAAAGAAGGGGTCGCAATGAAGACTAGAAAAGTGGGAAATCAAGGTCCCCAAGATTGGGAACTCTAATGCCAACTTGAAAAGGAGAGGAATAATCTTAATATTTTGTGATAATAATCTCAATGACAAGGTTCCTATTTATATCGCTCTGACAACAAATTCATTCCCTGAATTAGGGGATTCAATCTCCATAATCATGGATTCAATCTTTCATGATTATACTAATATACTAATTACCAATAATAGGGAATAAATAAGGAAACAAAAATAAATTAATATTTACAACATCAATAAATTTCCTATCTTACAATGTTGGCATCTCAGATATGAACCCAAAACATATCACAGTATCACCATATTCAGATTTTTAAATGATAATAAAAATTTAAAAAAAAATGCAACAATATGAGGTGCTTCATTACAATATGATATCAGTCCTAGCAGTTCTTTTTTACAGGGTTTTGTGCTCAAAAAGGTTTAAATTTACTATTGATTCCCTATTTATAAAAGCAGTTCATTAAACCACTTTTAACCCATATCACTAGTAAGCATATAAGTGTCTCTTATTACACATACAGCTATAATAGCCAAAATTTGACAAGGTATTTTAAACTTGACATTTAAACCCCACCTCCTTTTCTCCAAATGGATCAAAAAGTGAAGAAACAAAACAAGAGGACAAAAGAGATAAAAAAAACATTGTCATCCACCAAGTTAGAATGACACCCAAAGCAATAAAGAGGAACCCAGACTCCTTGCCTCAAAGCATACAACACATGCATTCTTTAGGCTAACCAGTAGATGACTCTAGCAGCCAGCAATTTTAGTAAAGAGCATTTGCTCATTTTATTTTACTCCCTTATTTTCTCACATTCATTCGACAGCTTCAGATTTTAAGGATCATCTAGGTGTCATCTGAGTGAAAATAATACATTAGAGAGTGAACTTTGACAGCATAGCTCATTGCAGCATCTTTTGTGGATAAACAAGGAGGCTCTATTGATTCTTTTCTTCGTTCAGATTAATACAGATTATCTAAAATCCAAAATCGTCTAAGTTGCAGAGTTCAGATTTGGCTTCAATAAGAGAATGTCAAACTCAAAGTTGAAGCTATCCTATCAAACTTGAAAGAAAGGAATTATAAAAGCATACCAGATGAAGTGATTGTTTGTGGATACGCTGCAAGGCATGAGTCCATCGTCGTATAACCTCTGCTACATCAACAGTTTGGTGGACTCTTCCAGTTCTGTCATCCACTCTCGTTAATGTCTCATTGCTAAAATGTGATCCATCATTTTCTTCTTTGTTATCAATCGCAGAAAAATCCCCAGGCTGACCAGATAATACATCTGAATATGGTGCTTGAGAACTCTGATCCATTGCTGCAAGCAAAGATGATCCAGAAATTCGATACCTGAAATTTTTGCATCAAAAAGTAAGCTGGTAATTTGGAATACATGTATTAGAAAGGCAAGGCCAGGCTACATCACAAGATTACCTGTGTTCTCGATGAGCAATCAGGTCCTCGATAGGACCAGATGCAAGGACTTCATGTTGACCTGTATCAAAAGCTCAATATCATCATAAGCTTACTCTTTTTTATAAAACAGTCAAAAAAATATATACATAAAAAAAAGGATTCTAGGTCATGGAGAGACAAAGCAAGGAATCTTAATATCATAATTGAAAGGATACCAATACCAATGGTTTATCATCAACATTGATCATGGAAATGTAATGGGCATATCAGAAATGATAAAGTAAAAAAACAAAAAAAAAAAAAAACTGCAAATATTTACAATTTTGTATAGCTAAACCACAAAAATGGCAGAATCATGTTAGAATACAGTGAAAAGAGAAAAAACTTACTAGTACTCTATTCATAAATATGGAAATACAATTGTAAACATATAATGCCAGAAATCAAACTCACTAGAATAGCATGATTCATTAGACATGGAAAATGCAATAGCAGTATTAATAATTGCACTTACTTTTACGGGCTAATAAAGACTCCCATAGTCGAGTGGCCTTTGAAACTAAATGGGAATTCTGACTTGAACTGGAGACAAGATCGTCCCAGAGCTCTCCTTCCAACTTCACTTTATTCCTCAAGTCATGGAGTTTTTCCAATTCTTGTTGCAAATAAGCCTGAATTCACATTTTATATTGTAATTGCATAAGTAACAAATACACAAGGAATATTCCTGACGGGAAAGAGGATATGAACTATATACACAATACATAACATATGCAAGACGGATTTGGTACAGAGCATTTTGTAATCGGTATACCTCTTCAGCACATAAGCCTCGAAATTCAGCTGTCATTTCATGAGCCAAATTTGACCACATAGCCTGACGTTGTACAGCCATCTCTGCATTCTTAAGAAACTTTCTTCTTTCAAGGGCTATTCTTGCCTGTTTAAGACCAAAGACTCAATTGAGTAACTTAAAGACCAAGTGAATCAACATAAAACTTAAAACTCTTCTTTCCCATTTTCATCAATATTTGCATATGAGAAACAGTCATAGGAAACACACAAAGACAAAGTATTATTGATACTTTGTATGACTTCAATTTAGAAAAACAATTAGACAAGAAGGAGAAAAAAATCTTTGGAACAGTCAGAATGACCCTTTGGCATTATATAGAAAACATGCCAAACTAGACATATAATGGCATCAATTACAACAACTCATGCAGATATTCCCCTTAACAATAGTCACTTCATTCTTAACCTTTTTAAGAAATAACACCATTACCTTTGTAACTGGAAGTAGTGTAGCTGCATGTGAGAAGGCTACGTCAGTCAATGGTGCGGGCAACGGGTTAGAAGATATGTCAGCAGTAAATGTCCTTCGATGAACCTCTCGTAAAGCATGCAAAGAAAGTTGCCATAGAAGCTCAACAAACCTACATCAGAATGTAGACATAAATAACTTTAGAACTGTCATTAACAAAATCCAAACAATGAGCTTCAATTACCATCTTACCATATCCGACTACTATTACAACATAGCAAAAGCTTTAACTCACATGGTTCGGTCCGACAGATAAACCAAGTCTTTAAGATCGGTCCTTTTTAATTCAGTTAATTTTTCTTGATCTCTCTTTACCCGTCTTCCACCATATCAGTTATTCGTATTATGGCTTTATATTAGTCTTCTCCTCATATGACAAACAAGTTTAGGTTATATTCTAACCATCTCTCAAATGCATTAACTCCCAATCCTGCTTGCATGTTCACTCATCTACAACACTTAGCTTATGCTCGTTTTAGGTCATTACCGACCAGCATTCAGTATCATAAACCAATGATTTTACCGTTAATAATACAGTAATGAGTACTATTTATGGAAAAGGTCTCATACACTCTATACATCTAGCTACTTTGTTCAGTTCAGCAATTCTTCAAATAACTCTTAAACTGTTAGCAGATTACAAATTGTCCATGATTTCACTGATTACATCGATATCGATCCATCAACAATGCACCAAATTGCTAAAAAGACAAGACCCTTAAATCAAAGTCATTTCACCCCAACTCACAGGGATCAAGACAGCCAGCTACACGCAAACACAAATTAGCATATCATCACGCAATCAATCACACGCAAACACACTAACCTAGGTCCACAGCACGTAGCAAGTGAAGAAACCCTCGAATTACTCCTCGGTAACGCTCCCTGCGACTCAAGCTCGCTAATAATCCCTTGCACAACCTTTTCCAGCGCCATCCAAACACATTCACTCAAATTACATAAAAAAAAAATAGAAACAAAAGAAGAAAAAAAACAAAATAGATATACCTTGCGAAAATCACGCGACTGCGCGGAATCGAAAATCGGCCAGACCTTGTCGAAATCCTGGGAGATCGAGAAAACGCGGGTTAGAGTTAGAGCGAGAGATCATATAGGAAACGAGACTAGTACCGAAAGTGGATTGAGACATACTTTGGCGGATTGAATTGGACCTCTGAGAGATGAAAGGATGAAGTAGAGAAGTTGTTCTCCCAATTTAGGGTTCGAGTGACGGAAATGCCCGACCCGAGGAGTCGCGTTGGATGCTCCGACTCCGATAATCGCCGGATCCAGTCCCAACAACAAGCAATTCGTGTACATTGCACTCTCCAGCTCTATCTCTCTCTCCTTCTCTCTGTCCATCGTCATCACCTTCTCTCTCACACTCTCTCCCTCTCTTTATCTCTCTCTCTCTCTCTTTATATTCTTCTTCTTCTTCCTCTTCGGTGTTATCTGTATGTGTTTCGGTTGCTTTGTTTTCTTCCTCCGATCCTGGTCTATCGTGATGTGTAATTGTGTTTTCGAGTTTTGATTTTTGTTGTTTTATATTTTCAGGTTTGAGGTCCCTGGGAAAGTGCAAAATTGCGGAGCAGTACCATAATTTGAAAAGCAGGGGTGGGTTTGGAATTTCGAGAAGTTTGGGTTCTGTAAATTAGTTGCTATTACACCATTTTGTAAATAAGATACGACGTTGTCGCTGCCGGCCCAATTCTATCGTTGCACGTCTTGTCGTTTCGGGTTACGTGAGGTGGGGAGTGTTTCGTCGCTAGTTCTTCGAATTTGAATACAGAAAAATAAATGCTTGTTAAAAAAATAATAATGATAATATAGGCAATTTTTTCACAACATTTTAACATTGTGATCATGTTGATGTTTATAATACGTAAATATAATTTTGGACCAACAATAAAATAATACGTAAATATTATTAAAATGTTGTTAATAAAATGTTTTCAAAGTATATTATCTTAAAAAAATTATAACAGTTTTGACGGGAAAAGAAAATTGTACCACTTGTATTAGATATTTATTGGTTAATTATGTTTTATGTAAAATAAATCATTATAAATTAATGTTATATAATTGCATTTTTATTGGTTAATTATGTTTTGTGTGAAATAAATCATTATATAATTGGATTTTTTTTTTATTAGTTGTGGTATAAGACATGTAAGGATGAAGATTTTGTTGGGTGACTTATAAACTTTATTGTAAAAAAAATTACTTTCACGCAAATGGTTCACGTAAGAAATGGGCTTTAATTTAAAGCTCGAGAGAATGAATTTCTTTTATCCTGAATTTTAAATCTTTTGAGGAGAATTTTAAAAAATTAATAACAGGAAAATTTCAAAAATCTATGATATGTGACTAAATTATGTTTTAAAACACGATTTTATTTTTTAAATGATGTTAATTGGATTTAAAATATTATGGTTTAAACCTCTTTTTGGTCCTTAAGTTATAAGCGATGTTCAGTTTAGTCTCCGTTTTTTAAAATGTAAATCTTTAGTCCCTAAGTTATAAAAAATGTATCAAATGACTCATTTTTTTACTTGAAATATTGTTTTTGGTTGTTTCTTAACAACTGCTACATCTTTAGATTCTTCTGATTTGTTTCTTAATAATAACAACACTTTAAATTGCTCTTTGTACTTTGACCATGAACATCAAAAATGACTCATTTGATACATTTTTTATAACTTAGGAACCAAAGGTTTACATTTTTGAAAACGGGAACTAAACTGCGCTCATAACTTAGGGACCAAAAAGAGGTTTAAACCAAATATTATTTATTTTAAAAATGTGAAGTTTCGCTTCAAAACAAGATTTTAAGTCGTATTTTAAAATATAATTTTAATATTTGTAAAGAAAGTTGGGTATGTAAACAGAATTATCATAGTGAAAACTAAAAAATAAATAAATTTAATATTTTAGTTCATAGATTTTTTTTTCCTATTTAATTCCTCGCATTTTGAACTGATATTAAATCAATTCTTGTCTGAGTATACAAGTTGCCAATGCTAAGTTGCTTTATCTAAATTGCAAGTTCAATTCAAGTAGTAAAGATAAGCCATAACTTCAAAAGACAGTAATAGAGAAAGAGATTACCGATGTGTATGTTACTTCAAAGTTACCATTTTTTTTTCTTTATAATATTTAATGGAACAAATTATGATATACAGAAGTCATGTTTATAATATTTAATGGAACAAATATATATATATAAATGGATGATATAAATATATATATATATATATATATATATAACTTCTAAACTAGGGTTTTAAAAATTGGATTGACTTATTAATTTATTAATTAGTTTAAATAATTTATCATTTCCTTTTATACCCTTTTATTTGGTATTCAAGAAGACTTAAATTTTATGCATTTTTAATAAATCTTGTTTTAAAGTTTAACAAAACTATCTAACAAAATAGCGTTTATCAAATAAATTGTCTAGGATAAGTTTGTTAAACGTTGTATGTATAAACGATATCTTAAACATTGAATGTTACTCAAACAAACTATGTATAAAGGCTTATATACGTACTATGCCTAAATCCATAAGGAATGTCTAACACTTTTAATGCATGTACAAAATAGTACTCCACTATCTGTTGTGTGTGCTCTCTTTTTTTTGTATATATCAAATTAGTAGAAAACCTTATTCAAAAGTTCTGAATCAGATCAAAAAAATGTTAAGAGATAGGAAGATATTTTGAGAATGTTTCCTTTATTCAAGATGCAATATAGCATCTGAGCTCGTACTAAAAGGTTACATCCCTACATGAAAGTCAGTGCTATGAGTAACGGATCTTTTTCGAACAAGTCTATATAAAGAGGACTACATGAAGAGAAGAAAATAAGAATCAAGATTTATTATTGTTCTTACACTATCAACATTCTCTTAAGCTATTACATCGTTTAGACTTCATATTTGAAAAAGAAAAGTTTTATTACAGGTTTTCATATCTTTTTTGTATTGATTTTATATCCTCTAGAAGAGAGGAAACATTTGTACTTGTATTTCAAAACACTTTGTTGTTTTGTAGATTCAAAAGTAAATCAAAACATTTGTCAGTTTAACTCAGTGGAGTTAAATGATCTAGTCAGTTGGAATGTTATACCAAGAGTGGTGAAACCAGTTTAACGAGTTGGGCTAGTTTGTAAAACTAGGACCAATCAAACTTGTTTGAAATATTTCAAAGATTAATAGAACCCCTTAAGAATGTTTAAGGGAGAACTAGACATAGCTTAATTTAGAGTGAACCAATGTAAAATTTGTCTTCTCCTTGCTTTCATTTTAAAAAGTTTTCTAAAAACTTACAAAATTCTTTAAGTATTCAATACTACATGAAAATTGTCTAATTCTTGCAATAACATCTAACACTTATTTGTTAAAAAGATTTAAACTCTATTCAACATCCCCCCACCCCCAACCTCCTCCCCTCTCTCCACCCTCCCTTTCTAGAGTTTACCTATGTTTTAATTGGTATCAAAGTTAACCTATTGGGTTAGTTCTTAATAGGACTTGAGGAAAAGATCTAGAAAGCTATGGAAAACAAAGGTTGTGTCATCAACCGCCCTCCTCTATTCAAAAGGGAAAAGTTCAATTACTGGAAACAAAGAATGATTGCATTCTTTAAATCATGCCACTTTGACATGTGGGATATCATTGAGAATGGCAACTTTATACCTTTGAATAAAGATGGAGAGCCATTGGCTAGAAGCTCAAGGTTAGATGACCACAAACTAAAATATCTTTTAAATTCTAAAGCTAGAAATATATTAATGTGTGCTTTATGTGAAAAAGAGTACAAAAAGGTACAAGCATACAAAAGTGTTAAAGACATGTGGGATATGTTGGTAATCACTATTGAAGAATCCACTGAAGTTAAAAAGGATATACTTTTAAGTACATGGGAAAATATGTACTCATTTGAGTAAGATGAAGAAGAGGAAGAAGCCAATTTATGTCTTATGGCTAATTCTATTGAAAGTACGTTAGATGACTCTGACAAGGAGGTAGGTTTCTTTGACCTTTTTTTTGTCATTCAAGCATATAATGAGTTAATGTTAAATTCCTCCAAACCGTCAAAAGATTTTCAAACCTTAAGAAAACAATTTAGAAAGTGTTCAAAAGAAAATAAGGTTTTAAAATAAGACTTAGCTGTGTCGAATGACAATATAACCTTGTTGAAAAAACAAAACATTGATCTAGAAAGGAAGTTGGTGGACGAGTCTAAATGACAAGTTGAAAACTGATTTTCGAAAAATGAAAAGCTTGAGAAGAACTTAAACATTGTTTAAGATGTTAAACACCTTAAACTCCATCAACACGAAAATGACACCTTACTTAAGGTGTTAAACAAAACGTTCGAAGTAAATGAGCATTTAAGTCTCTTGATAGAAAGTTGCAAACATCTTTTTGATAAAACGGGTCTAGGATTAAATAGCAAACCAACTCATCATATGCCTTCATCAAAAAATTTTAAAGTTGGAGAGAAAGTCTCCAATACAACTTTTATCTCACAAAACTGACAAAATAGGACCAAATGCCAAATGGGTACCAAAAGAAGAAATTATTTATCGTGTAAGTTTACTAGATGATCAAAAGGAGACTCTTGTCATGATACCTACACAATGGATTCTCACGATGCATAAAAGGCAAAAGGTCTATGTCCCAAGACCTAAAGAAGAGGAAGGGAAAAATAATGAACCTCAAAGGAAACCAAAGAGGAAGGATAGTAGGTACTTGAAAGTTAAGTATAAATGTTTTCCATTTACTGAAATTGTTTATTAATTGAAGGCCACAAACATAATCTGCTAAGCAAAAGTTAGTTGTGTGACTAGAGATATAATGTAATGTTTGAAAAACGCCATACATTTCAAATTTAACGATTATGAGCCTGACAATAAAATGTCAGAGCTAGATGAAGCCTACGTAGATATAAAGATTGACGACAAAACATCGACGGTGTCAAACGGTCAACTAAACCAGATGTGTCGAGATAAGTAGACGAGTGACTTGATGAGAAGAGAGCCTTATAGGTAGCATCGTTTAGCCGTCAAGAATCATCCTCTTAAGAATATCATAGTTGATCCAAGGAAGATATCAAGACTAGGGCCTTTTATAAGAAACAACTAACAACTTTCATCTTTCATATCATGTTGAATGAAGCATTGGAAGATTACTCGTGGGTCAAAGCCATGCAAGAGGAGCTAAATCATTTCTAAAAGAGTGGCATTTGGAAGCTCATTGAGCTACCTCAAGGTAAACATGTCGTCGGAGCAAAGTAGGTGTTCAGGAATAAAGCTCGATAAAGATGGAAAGGTAGTCAGAAATAAAGTCAGGCTCATTGCTAATGGCTACTCTCAACAAAAAGGTCTTGATTACACAGAAACACATGCACATGTTGTCAGGTTTAAAGACATTCAAATTTTTCTTTCTTTTGTTGTTTATAGTAAAATTAAGTTATACCAGATAGATGTTAAAAGTGTTTTTCTAAATGGTGATATCAAAGAAGTGGTTTATATGGAACATCCTTCAGGTTTTGAGTGCTTTACTAATCCCAAAAATGTTTTCAAACTAAACAAAGTGTTGTATGGTTTAAAACAAGCTTCCAGAGCTTGGTATGAACACTTGACTTTGTTTTTTACTTAAAAAAATTTCTAGAAAGAAAGTAGACACCACATTGTTCCCTAAAAATCTCGATAATGATTTCATCATTGTTCAAATTTATGTTAATGATATTTTTTGGGTTATACTGATGAAACTCTTTTTCATGAATTCTCTAAGATAATGCAGAATGAGTTTGAAATGAGCATGATAGGAGAACTAAAGTTCTTACTAAGGCTACAGGCCAAGTAAGAGCAAGATTCCATCTTCATACATCAAACAAAGTATGTCAAATAGTTGCTTAAAAAGCTTAAGTTGGATGAGGAAAAGGAAAGAATCCAACGCATCCAACGCAAATAGACCAGAGCTTTACAAAAGTGCACAACAATGTCTATCGACACATGATAGGTTCACTTTTGTATTTAACTGTGTCTAGACCTGATATAATGTTTAGCATTTGCTTATGTGCTAGATTTCAATCAAACCTTAGGGAAACCCATATGACTACTGTTAAACATATTATTTGTTATCTTATTAGGATAACTAATCTTGGTCTTTGTTTTAAAGGAAGAGAAAATTTCAAGTTGTAGGGATAATGTGATGTTGATTATGCAGGAGACAAGATTGAGAGAAAAAACACCAGTAGAGGATGCCACTTCATTGGAAGCAACCTTATTTCTTGGACGAGCAAGAAACAAGAGACAATAACCCTATCAACATTTGAAGTAGAGTATATATCAACTGCGAGTTGTTGTTCTCAACTTCTGTGGATCAAAAACTAACTCGAAGGTTGTGATGTCTATGAGAATAAGATCCCTATAAAAACCCTAATTGCACTCTCGTGCTAAACACATTGAGTCAATAATTGTATACAAGATAATGTTCAAAAGGGTACAATGGATTTATAGTATGTAAACATAGAAGATCAACTTGTTGATATCTTTACAAAACCCTTAGTTGAATATAGACTTATTCATCTTAGAACCCTTTTGGATATGAGCCCGTTGAATGAATAAAGTTTAAGTCAACTAGTTTATCATGTGTGTCATGAAGCGCTTAGGTCTAAGCGTCAAAGACATATCATCTAAAGACTTCATATTCAATTGTATTGCCTAAGACATATCGTCTTAGGACACATCATCATACATGCATGGCAGATGTTTAGCATTGAGCCCATCAAGTTGGCCTAATAAGGATCATTTAGGTAAAAAAAAATGAATCAAATTCTTGCTAGCTCAACATAACGTACAATGAAGCATTAAATAAGAGTTGACATTTGAAAACCTCATCGGTTACACTACCTAATAAAGTTGATCTTACATATAACCTTCAACTTTACGTGTTATACCCACACTTGAAATCATAACCTCCAAAGGACGAAAAATTAACCTCCAAGTCTCTCTCAAAAAACTCTTTCTCTTTCAAACCCCTTACCCTAACCTAGAAAAAGCTGCATCAATGGCGAACATCGAACAAGTTACCATCTAAAAGAAGTATATGTTGTTGAAAAAAGGATCAATGCCATCAACTCCACCTTTGGTAAGCCTATCAAGTTGTTTCTTGAGCATTGAATGGACCTTGAAGAGCTTTGCTCATATGGCTTTGATGTCATCATTGATGTCCACCGTTGTGGAATGGTGAGATACTTTAAGTGGGACACACTAGTCTTACCTGAACTAGTGAGACACTTTTGGACAAATGTGGAACTCACTAGTAAAAAAAGGGATTTTAACTCGCGCATTTGACATCGATTTAGTTGTAACCGAAGCAAAAAATGGTGCGGTGGCATTTTTGTAATTATCCCAAACGTATATGCCTCTATGCAAAAAGAACCAATGCCTAAAACTGGCGTGGTGGCATTTTTTTAATTATCGCGCAAAGCTATATGCCTCGGTTCAAAAAGAACCGATGCCTAAAACTGATGCGGTGCATTTTTGTAATTATCGCGCAAAGGTAAATGCCTCGGTTCAAAAAGAACCGATGCCTAAAATAACTCAAATTTTCATTTTATTTTTTTCAGAGGGTTTAGGCAACAATTCTTTATAGAACCGAGCCCATAGACCCTTATTGCCTCAGTTAAAAAAATAACCGAGGTAATAACATGTTTTTTAGGGTTATATTTCGCAAACAGAGTCTCTTGCACATTTGAAACATTTGTAATCTTCTTTGCGCCGCTGCTCTATCCACGCCTTCCAGACCATCATCTTCCATTTCTTTCATTTTTTTTCTTTCGTTTTTCATTGGTTAATTGTTTCTCTACCATTGCCTTTCATTTTTACCGATTAATTTTGTGCACATGTGCTCTTTGGATTTTTATTTCGTTTTGTTTCAGCACAGAAGCCACCTTCAACCTTGAAGGTTGTTTTCATTATAAGTTTTTGATGTTTTCGTTTTGCAAAGTTTGAAAAAAAAAACAATTTTTTTGTAAAAATAGAAAATGATTAACCAGAGCGAAAGTTAGAGTCTTTTTAAGATTTGCAATGTAAATATTTTTTAAACTTCAAATTATAGGTCTGTTTTTGGGTTTGTGTTCTTGTATATATGCTATGGAATGTTTGCAGAAACAAACAATATTTTTTTAAAAACAAAAAACAAACTTTAGACACGCATTCTGGACCCCAACGAGGCAATAATCATAAGTTTTTACTTCGGTTTTTGAACCAAGGTCAAAAATCCGGACTTTTTACCTCGCTTGAATATACCTCGGCTCTGTAACCGCGGTCCTAAACCCAAAACAACCAAGGTAATAGCCCTTTGTTGCACTAGTGCATAGAGAAGGACACATCTCCAAGGTACTTGGAAAGGAGGTGAAAGTGAATATTGCCACCATTGTTATTGTTATCGACTGTGAACGCTACAACAACTCCTTCTATGAAGGCTAGATGATTTTTATACCCATGAAGGAATGTTAGAAAGGGTGTTGTATGACATAAACTTCAATAGAGACCTCATTGGAAAGAAGATCGTCTATCGATAGATGACTCCTTATGCAAAGGTGCAACAACATGTTGTGTTGAAAACCTTTATACATAAGAATATCTCGAGGGACCACGTCACGGAGCTGGGTAGACATGTCATCTACCATTTGTTGACTAGGGTGCTTTTTAACCTGTCACACATCATCAATATCAATCTGATCATGTTTATGAAGAACCTGCACAAAGTCGTGTTTTAGAGCTATTACGAATCCTTTATCTTTCGTGTTATTCGACACCAATGGATCGTTGAACATATGTTTTCTGCTGAAGTTCCTCTATAAGTGAGGAACAAAAATGTTGTGTGGTGCACATAGAAACCAATGCTTTGGCATCAACAACATCAAGCATGGAGTTCAAAAACTTAAAACTATTCCCCTTTTTGAAGCGAGAGTAATTTCAAGGGAGATAAGGGACAAGTTAGCCCCTCCACATATGAATGAGATTCTAAAGGAGAGGCTTAAGTTGAAAAACTTTAGTCTAACCCTGTCAAACATCAATGATGAGATCATCACTCGACAAAGGATGAAGGACATCGAAGGCAGGATGCTCATAAACAAGGCACAAGCATTTACTGCTCATCATTCACATGCATCGTCTACTGAAGGTGTGCCTCTGATCTCCTCCCTCTCCTTCTAAATGCTCTCGCTCTTTGGCTGTCATGGAGAATGCCAAGAAGATCAAGGAGTATAAAAATTTATCTTCTCCTTGGTTTCGTTTTAAAATTTTTTCTAAACGCTTACAAAAATCTTTAAGTATTCAATACTACTTGCAGGCCGTCTAACCCCTGCAATAACGTCTAACACTTATTTATGAAAAAGTTTTAAACTCTACTCACCCCCCCTTTCTAGAGTTTACTTCTATTTCTACAAGTGTTGCTTACTGAGACTTGGGCCTGTGTGGAAATTTTTCCCTTTTTTGCCTTTTCTCTTTTTCGTTTCTAAAGTCATTTTTCATCGTTGAATATTGAGACTAATTGAATATAAAACAATTTTATCTACATTAAAATATCTATTTTATATTTTAAGTATCAATTAAAATAGATTTATGTGATAATTCTAAAGAGGATATTAAAATAGGTTAAAGGATTACTCACACATTGATTACTATATTACTTCTTTAAAAGACAAAGACAAAGAAGCACATGATGAGTCTTATCCAAAGTCTCACCAAGAGCCACCTTTTATCTGTAATTCGGCTAGTGAACACACACCATGCCACTTTCCAAAGGTTAAGTCCGTAAAATGTTTTAAGTGTTTGGGATATGGGCATATTTTTTTGAATTGTCCAACTATGAGAATTATGACCTTAAAGTCAAAAAGTGAGGTTGAGAGTGAATACTCTTCTCTCATTCTTCTGATAACTCTTCTTTCTTTGGTGACGATGAAATTAAACATTGTGAGGGAGACCTATTGATATAAGTGAGAAAATATCAGAGATATAGTTGGTTGATTTATAAATATTAAGATATATAGATATGAGTGGTATTGTGTGTTTTAGAAACCCTAGAAACTCTAAATCAAAGATAGAAAACAAAGAAAGAGAGAAAAATGGTGTTTTGGGGAGAAAAGAGAGAGAGAAAGATAAACTCTTAGTACAAAGGAAGATTTGTGGTGTTTGGAGTTATAGATAAAGCCCTAGTATTGGCCAAAGTATGAGGAAGCTTACTTATGTTTATTTGTTTGTTGTATGTCATGTATTTGTGAAGATCTTATTTGGTTAATTTTAGTTTTGATGCATGTGTTCATAATTACGAATATGATTATCTATGGTTATTGTTGGGAAAGGTTTATGTATGGATGGAATAAGGTTTATGTCATATTGTGATGAGTTTTCCATATGAATGTATGTATGGTTTTGTTGGGTTATCCCATATTTAGATTTAATGCTAACGGGGAACAAAGTAATGGTATTTGGGGTTTTACCTTGCAAACCCGTGGTGTAAAAATAACATGATAAACATGTGCAATATTTTGGGTTTTGATGAAGATATGATATGTATAGTGATGGGATTTGATGAATCAAAGGATGTAAAATATGTGTTTGAGTGTGTTTATAATGGTTTATGATGTTTGATTGCATGTATGATGTTTTAAGCATGTTTCCACGTGATTAAGGATTGATACACGTGGATTTGGACCTTTGGTTTTGGTCTAGGAACGTGATTACTCTCGGGAATAATCGATTATCTAGAATGATAATGGATTATTGCGTGATATGTTATGATTCTGGAAATTTTGTATGTGAAACCCACTAGAATGATCGATTACCATTAGTGATAATTGATTAGCGATAATGGGATTATCTTAAGTGATAATCAATTATCACTGTGAATTTTATGTTTTGAAACCTCTCGGTAATAATCAATTACCACTTATGATAATCGATTATCCTAGAGTAATTTTATTGGAAAAGTTCATTTTAATGAAGAATGGACGTGGATCAAGCTTGAGGAGCTGTGGAATGGAATGATATTACGAGAATGAGATTAGTGGTTATGTTTATGGTCAGTTTTGACTTGTGGTTGAGATGGAGCAAGAGTAAGTGTTGGGGTGTACCTGAGTATTTGGTTGATGAACATATTCGTGAAGGATAAATGTACTAGCTTTACCTAGTAAATCCTGGTGTTATCTACAGATATGTACTTCCTTTTACCTTGTATGCAAAGGAAGGGTTGTTCGGTATTGAACCTTCCTTGTGTTGGAGTAATGGTGTTTCCTTGTCCTTGTGTGGCAGTATTATATGTTCCTTAGCTAGATTGTGGGACTACTCGAGCATATCTGTAGGGGAAGCTACAGATTGGTCTGTAGGAGCGACTACAAGCGAGTGAGGTAAGGTACAAGAGTGAGACTCACTCTTTCCATTATGGTGTTCACGGTACGATGATGCTCGTGGTACGATGATGCTCATGGTGTTGTTCATGACTAGGATACTCATGATGGTGGTGTAACTGTGGTAATGATCATGGTATTGGAGATGCTTTAGGTGATGCTATGTTGATAGTGGTGTTAATATAGTAGTTATAGTAAGTAGTTAGCGTAGGTACTAATGAGTAGATAGACCAAGGGTCTATGTGTGAGATGTTAGTAATGACATTAAGGATCAAGAATCAAAGAGCAAGGATGAATGATCGAGAATTGAGTAACTCATTGTGATCAAGTTATGATATTAGAGGGTTTAAGAATCTCATTATTATTAATGTTGGGTATGGGGTGGTTGATTATGATTTATATATATATATATATATATATATATATATATATATATATATATATATATATATATATGCAGTGTGTTTATATCCTATTGTTATTATGATTGTTTTATCAATATCTTACTTTATACATGTTTGTGTTTGTGTGTTATGAGTGATATTATCGGCAATGATCATATAATGTGTTATACGTGAGTAGATGATGTTGCAGATGGTGCTGAGGCATGATAAATTCAAGAGGTGACGGAGGACAAACTTAAGATTTTTATTTAAAGTTATTGCATTTGAACTTTAAGATAATGTAATTGAATTTATTTTATTTCCTACGTTATTTCCATTCGACAAGTATTTTGGAACTCTTATATTTTGAATAAATTATGCATGCTTAAAATAACATCTTTGCAACCATATTCAGACCAAAGATTATGGCACACTTAGATATTTCTTGGGTATTGAGGTGGCACAATCCAACAATGGTATTATTATATCTCAAAGGAAATATGCATTTCATATTTTGGAGGAAACTGAGAGGATGAATTCAAAACATGTGGACACACCCATGGATCATAATACTAAACTTCTAGCAAAACAAGAGGAGCCTATGTCAGATCCCGAGAAATATAGAAGACTAGTTAATAAATTAAATTATCTTACAGTTACTCGTCCTAACATTTCCATTGCAGTTAGTGTGATAAGCCAATTTCTCAAATCCCCACGTGAAGATCATTGGAATGCAATTATTTGTATATTAAAGTACATTAAAGGATTTCTTGGAAAATGGTTGTTATATGGTTCTAGTAACCATACAAGAGTGGTTGGTTTGTTATTTTGATGCTGATTGGGAAGGATCTCCTTCTAATAGAAGATCTACATCTAGATATTGTGTCTCCATTGGTGATAACTTGATCTCTTGGAAAAGCAAGATACATAGTGTTGTGGCAAGATCTAGTGCAGAAGTCACTACAAAAAAACTGTTATTTAACGAAGGTTTTTATTTCAATTTATGGAGGTTTTTACCCTCTACAAATCAATTTGCGGAGATTTTTCAAACCTCCACAGTTAGAGTCGTCACAATCAATTTGCATCACAATCAATGTGCGGAAGTTTTTAATGACTCCTGGTATCCGATTTGATGACCTCCACTGTCTGATATGTATTGCGTCTATTAATGACTTATTTTGTAGAGATCTGAAACCTCTTTTATTTATAATTACCCACCTATATTCATAATTTTTTAATTTAATTAAATTTGTTTTTTATATTTTATAATAAGAAATATATAAAATTATAAAGTACACAAAAAAGTAATCAAAATTAATTTTATTAATAATTTAAGATAATATACATTCATTGACCATTACAATGTAAATAAATAAAAAAAAATACATAATATTGTTTAAAGAACATTACAAGATTGACTAAAAAATCTAACAACTAGACCAATTGAAAAATGTTAATGACCTAAAAAAAACCACTACAAAACATCATCTTGCTTCACCTGGACAATACCATGGCCCTTTTGGTATATGATTTTTCAACACAGCAATACACCTTGAATGATAAGCAGAGGGACACTCATCACAACAAAGCAGGATCCCATCCATGCCACAGAGGCGACATTCATCTCCATTTCTATCTACATCACCATCTTCAATGCTTTCTGTATCTCTGGAATATGAAATGAAGCTTCCAGGTTGTTTAGAGCATTTGAAGCTGAAACAAGCTTTGTAGCTTCTTTATCCTTAGACGCTGAAGTAAAGGTGTTTCTTGGCTCGACCCTTCTAAGCCCAACTTCTGTAGGAAGGATATCTTCTCCATCATCATCAATCCCAACCTCTGATTCTCTCCGAATGTTCATTTCATTTAAAATATCCTCAGATTCCAAAACATCATCACAGAATAGAAGATGATTGATCAATATTACATGAGCACACATGTGGGTAGCAATATTTCTAATGTGAAGTAAATTTGGAAACACTACATTGAAAGAATGTGACTTATTAAACATCTCGGTTTACCTTCCTCTCATCACTAATCTGAATTTAAGCATCTTCTCCATTGATACTCAGTACCTGGCCACCAATCCAAATTACTTCTGGATCTCCAACCCCAAACATGAGAACCAACAACAATATTTTTCGGAATCCCCATAATCATTTGTAATAAAAAACATTTAGAAAGTTCTTGATTATGAACAACACATGAAAGTAAATGGATTACTTAATGTGCTATTATCAAAAGAACACTGTGCATAACATCCATCTTTCATGGCACCACATATTAGTTGATGAAGATAGTCGCAGTTTTACCTGAAAGCTAAAAGTTCAACAAACTTTGTCTCTATCTGAAAAGAAGAATAAAAGCAATGGCATTAGACTTGGAAACAATCCCAAAATTATGAAATAGATAAATATAGAGGAATTACACTCTACTAAATTAAATTCTCAGAAAATTAAGAAAATCCAAAAAAATTATCAGCAGGAACACATGATAAAAGAAACAAATTAATCGGCGATGAGAGGATCTTATGGCATATGATAAATATTAGTAAAGCGTGACAATTTAAAAAAATTAAATACACACGAATGCTATTATTTTTACAAAATCTCAAGTGGAGTTTAATTTACTCTAATATATATATATATATATATATATATATATATATATATATATATATATATATATATATATATATATATATATATTATGTCTTTGCCTGCTTACCCATGTCCCTTCTTTCACTTCTCTAATTGCACCATCACAAATATCCTCACCCTGCAAATTTAATTCAAAGTTCAAAACATACGAAAAGATAATTTTGAAGATAACAATTTGGTCTATAATAATTTTAATATACTTCATTAACAACTCGTGTAGGCATCTTCCATAGAACAGTGCCTCCGAATATGCCACTTTTTTCCTGAACCACAGACATCTGTCAAACAAAAACAAGATAATTTCTCCTGTAACATTAGTATTATGAAGTAATTGTAACAATACATGTTTAATTAGTGCGTAAAGTAGATAAATTTTATGTGCCTGAACTCAGTGTCTTTCAAAGGCAACAGCTGATAACAGAAACATAACAATACCATAACAGGACAACCAACTCTTGGATACCATCTGATCGCATACCATCAAAGGGATTTAAACCTGCATATTCAACAAGTATGCAAGCATTTATTCCCAAGCTTCAAGCAAAATTTTAAAACTAAATAAATTATACTGAGAGAAGACATATCGAAGCACATAACCTCCCTTAGCCTGATTTAAGAGGGTTTCAAGAACACCTCGCGAAAGATTCATCATATTAAAGAACAACCCTAAACCCCTTATCATCATCACTCGCGATAGGGATAATACCTTCAAAACGCACGACATGGAAGTAACTGATGGCTGCGACACCATTGATAGCGTCTCCACCTTCGCACGCTGCCGCCAAAGAGGCGGCACTGGAACTGTCACCAATATAACCCTATTCCAATCCACTTCTTCTGACACCATCGTCACGTTCCACAGTAGGTTCGAGATCTTGTCCGTTGTCCGCCAGCCGCTACCACTTTGACCATACCTGGTGGAGGGCAAGGGTTGGTAATAGGAGGAAGTGTTGTTGGCACACTAATTGCTTCGAGCCCTTGAGATTTGCAAGATTTGGAAGTGATAACTGATTATTAGGGTTTTTAGTTTTTATGTATTGTGAGAGTGAAAAAGAAATTAATGGATGAAGAAGCAGGGGAAATCGCTCTTAGCACTTTGGTTTTCAAATTTGGGGAAAATGATGTACTAAATCTAAAATTTTGGGAGGGAGCAGTTGAAAAAAATGAGAAAAAGAAAAAATGTAGCAAGTTATAAACCTCTTCAAAAAGAATTGAAACCCTCTACCATTATTAGTCTTTATACTATACATTATAATTATTCTAATTCTAAAGCTATGGCCTCAGTCACTTGTAAGTTTGTTTGGCTTAAGCAATTGTTTAGAGAGTTACAATTTGAATATGTTACTCAAATGACACTTATATGTGACAATCAATATATTCTTCATATTAGTTCTAATTCTATCTTTCATGAAATGATTAAACACATTGAGATTGACTATTATTTCATTCGAGAGAAGATTGTATCTGAAGATATCAAGACTGAGTTCATCAATTTAAGTCATCAGTTAGCAAATATTTTCACAAAGTCTTTACGTGGACCAAGAATTGAATATATTTGTAACAAGTTTAGTACATACGATTTATATACATCAGGAGTGTTAGATATATTATCTTTATATTTAATTTTATCTTTAGTTAGTTTGTTATTATTTTTTATTTATATTTTATACTTAGTTTATATTTTTTCTATTATAAATAGAGGTTCTTACGTGAATATTCAACACTACAAAGATTAATTTTATATACAATTTTTCAGAGTATTCAACACATACCATTTCATATTCACTCATATACTCTTATTAACTTGAGTGAGAAAAATTTGTTTAGATTATCTTCTCCTGTACTGCACTCTTTAAAACATTTATCACTAATTATCAATCCACTCAAATCTTACCAAAAGATTAACCCAAATCTGAATAATAACAACAACCTTTTCATATATTTCTAAAAAATCCCATACACCTACTTATTAACGAAGGATGTTATGTTCTCTTTAAAAAACACGAGTTACGGTTTGTTAGTAGATATGGTTTTATATTTTTTAAGTTTATATTAAAAACTGTTATTGTTTTGTACAAGTACTGAAATATGAATATTTTAGGACGAATTATCGTGCTTTAAGATTTAGAGGATTAAGAATATATATATATATATATATATATATATATATATATATATATATATATATATATATATATATAAAATATACACACTATTAATAAGGGAAATTATTTTTTAGTATAGTAATTTTTTCTAATTTTATCCTTTTAATAATAATATTTTTAATTCAAATAATTATTATAATTAAAATACCACTTTTTAAATTTTATTAGTAACTAATTTTTCGAATTGAAATAATTATTCAAAATAAAAATTATAATTATCTATAATATCCATTATTACTCATAATAATTATTTTTTTTGTAATTATTTTTTTATAAAATTTATTTTGTAATTTATTCATATTTTTCATTTTAACAACAAAAATTATTCCATAGTTTAATTTTTTTAATATTAAAAAAATAGACACACATCAAATAATACATGTGTTTTCACTTGTAGAAGATGGAAAAAAAAAACTTCTTCTTATATAAATTAAGATTAGTTTATACACCAATTGAAAATAAAAATTTTAAAAAATTATATACGAAAACTTTAATAAATTAAGGCATATGTATTAACTTATGAACAAATTAATGTCAATTTTTCTTCTTTTTCCTTCTATGTAACTGATAAATAATTCCATCAAGTTTACCTACAGAAAATCCATTCTATAAATTAATACAAGCTTAATTAAAACTATAATTTTGGATCACTCTTGGAGAATTTGGACTCAATTTACTAAATTAAGCGACACATTAAGCCTATTAACAAACTCTAATAACCATGGATATAATTCTGAGCATAAATAAATCATGATACATATGTGAAACAAAGCAAGAAAATATTAGAGGTAGTAATTCTAGAAAGTTTTCTTTTTCTTTTTGTTTCAAAATGAGAGTTTCCTTGTTAAAATATCTTGTGCTCCATAATCTGAATAGTAATAATTTTTGCTTCGAAGTTTATGAAACACTGTAATAATTTTTTATTGGAATTCCAGTTTTTAATGATATTATGTACGGTACGATTTGTTCACTGTGAAACTGGTAGGGTTTTCACTCTTTTTATTTATTTTTTTTAGTAATAATGTTTAAGTAATGATTGAAATTATTCAACCACTCATTTCCATTCCATGATGGTGTGATATGTGTATGAAAAATTATTTGAAAGTAACATTTAACAGTTTTTCATTAACTGGTTGGAAAGGATGGAGAAAATGTTATCTTGGTTCAGCCATATAATTTTGACTGACTAGTGTGTTGTAGGAAATATTTAGCAGGTATTAATGGGTTATAAATACACTGTATTAATAATTGATTATTGGATTTGATTAATGGTTAATCAATGGACTTAGCTATCATAAATTCTATAAATATATAATGTTCGAATACAATTATTATTTTCTATCCTAATAAAATGACCTCTTTATAAAATATATCTGAGTTGAGCGTACAAGTATCTTTTCCAGATCAACAATCTATTAGAGTCGATTGCGTTCTCGAAAAAGATTAAACGATCAGAAGAGAACAATGAAAGACAACCAATCTCAGACCAATTCAACCCAAACAAATAGTTTTTTAATAATAAAATGTCATCATCATGATAAGAAATTATTATCAAAATATGGATTATCCCAATCACATTCTAAAATGTGTTAATCGCACTTCAAAGTTTAAAACAAGATAATCCAAATTATCTTATGATCTTCATAGCCAATGGAATGGGACCCGCCATTTATCAGCTCAGTAATGGATGCTGATGGGTTAGATGATAAAGTTTTATTTTGGTTTAGCAAGAGTTTGAAGATTTTTTACACTCAATAAAAAAGTTTTATCAAATTTTGGGAAAATGATATTAATATAAAATATTATATTCTTATTTAGCTGCTTTCTGAAATATATATGTTTCGGTTGATATTTTGTGGGATCGAAAGGACTGATCTTAATGATGTGGCTTTCCTGCTTTCTGACGCTTGGATTGATCGGATTGCTTGCTTTTCCTGGATCTTGACCGCTTGCTTTCCTTCACCCTTGATCGTTCGGTGATCTTCAAGTTTTGACCGAGGGGGGAGGTATCTGCAATGACACTCCGACGCTCAAGTTAGGTGTGTATTGAAGAGCCTCGGCTCTTTAATGAATATTTAGTGAGTTTATGATCACTGTAGAATATTTCTGAATGTGATTTTAGAGTGATTAAAAGTGTAGTTGGAAGATGATTCGAAGATACCTGGCTTGTGGCCCTGGCTCTCTATTTATAATTTTTCTCATGGACCTTAAACTGATATAAGTCCAACAGAATAAAATATAAACAGAATATAATATAAACAGAACATAATATAAACAGACTTACCTGGAAATCTGGTTAGTTGCTAAATATCTTTAAATAGATATTCTTGATTATCCTTTGATTATTTTATCTTCTGCTTATCAATATCTTTAATAAGATATTCTTGATTATTCTAAGATATATCGTAACCGCTCGGCCCTGATATCATACTGTACATTATGCCCCCCAAGTCCGAGTTAACCGTTCGATTTTAGCCGAGGTTAACTATAGGACTTATGAGTTTGAAGGAGGTTGTGTTGGGGAGCGTGCTTCTAGGTGTTGCTCATTCGTGGACCTCCAAGTAGGCATGAACGGTTGTCTGTGGCCCAGGAGTTCCAGGAGAATCTCCCAGTAGACAAGAACGGTTATCTGTGGCCCAAGAGTTCCTGGAGAATCTCCCAGTAGACAAGATTGGTCGTTCGTGGCCTAGGAGTTCCTGGAGAACTTCCCAGTAGACCAAATTGACCGTCCGTGGCCCAGGAGTTCTTAGAGAACCTCCTAGTAAACATGATTGGTTGTCCGTGACCCAGGAGTTCCTAGAGAACTTCCCAGTAGACAAAATTGATCGTCCGTGGCCCAGGAGTTCCTGGATAACCTCCTAGTAGACGTGATTGACCGTCCGTGACCCATGAGTTCCTGGAGAAACTCCAAGTGGACGTGATTGACCGTCCGTGGCCCAGGAGTTCCTGGAGAACCTCCCAGTAGACGTGATTGGTCGTCCGTGACCCAAGAGTTCCTGGAGAACTTCCCAGTAGACCAAATTGACCGTCTGTGACCCAGGAGTTCCTGGAGAACCTCCCAGTAGACGTGATTGGTTGTCCGTGACCCAGGAGTTCCTGGAGAACTTTCCAGTAGACAAAATTGATCGTCCGTGGCCCAGGAGTTCCTGGAGAACCTCCCAGTAGACGTGATTGGTTGTCCGTGACCCAGGAGTTTCTAGAGAACTTTCCAGTAGACAAAATTGATCGTCCGTGGCCCAGGAGTTCCTGGAGAACCTCCCAGTAGACGTGATTGGTTGTCCGTGACCCGGGAGTTCCTGGAGAACTTCCCAGTAGACAAAATCTATGAGGTCGAATGGTAGCGAGGCCAACCGGTTGAATACCTGGAAGGCCGAATAACCGAGTACCCTCGAGGCCGAATGGACGAATAACTGTAAGGCCTGATGGCCGAGTACCTGTAAAGCCGAATGGCTGAATTTTTGTAAAGTCGAATGGCTGAGTACCTGTAAAGCTGAATGGCTGAATTCCTGTGAGGCCATTGAAGACCGAACAGTTGTGGACGTTTCTCATCGAACGGTAAGCTCTCGTTTGTTCACATGAATTGTAAGATTTTGTCACCTGCACTAAAGAGATATAACAGACCAATGCATTTTACAAGGTTTAAACAATTATATCAGAATAGATTATGTTATAAGGCCGACCGGCCGAACAAGTAAGACCACTCGGTCCTTGGATGATTGTCTGGAGACTAAAATTGAAATTCATATTAGGATGAATTTGTAACTGCTTAAGTGACTTTGTTATCTGCTAGATATATAACATCAAAGATATAATTGAGACCGATTGGTCGAGATGCAACTGCTTTAGTCCTTCTTGTTGATGAAATATCACATAGAGACGATGACTTATGGTGGTGTAGCTTCCGTTTTGCTGAAATTTCCTGTTGATCCGAAGTGGCAATGTTGAGACCGAGCGCTTGTCTTGATTCCTTGTGGCTTTCAATGGGATGCCCCCGGTCCCACGGTGGGCGCCAAAATATTTCGGTTGATATTTTGTGGGACCGAAAGGACTGACCTTGATGACGTGGCTTTCCCGCTTTCTAACGCTTGGACTGATCAGATTGCTTGCTTTTCCTGGATCTTGACTGCTTGTTTCCTTCACCCTTGATCGTTCAATGATCTTCAAGTTTTGACCGAGGGGGGAGGTACCTGCAATGGCACTTCGACGCTGAAGTTAGGCGTGTATTGAAGAGCCTCGGCTCTTTAATGAATATTTAGTGAGTTTATGATCACTGTAGAATATTTCTGAATGTGATTGGAGAGTGATTAAAAGTGTAGTTGGAAGATGATTCGAAGATACCTGGCTTGTGGCCCTGGCTCTCTATTTATAATTTTTATCATGGACCTTAAACTGATATAAGTCCAACAGAATAAAATATAAACAAAATATAATATAAACAGACTTACCTGAAAATTTGGTTAGTTGCTAAATATCTTTAAATAGATATTCTTGATTATCCTTTGATTATTTTATCTTCTGCTTATCAATATCTTTAATAAGATATTCTTGATTATTCTAAGATATATCGTAACCGCTCAGCCCTGATATCATACTGTACAATATACATAGAATAATAGGTAGTTCATGTTAAAAATAAAAAAAAAACTTTATATCTCTCTATTTTCCTTTTCTTTACATTCTTTAAGGTGAATATAATAAAATGTTATCAACTTTTAAATTCGAAAGAAGTAACAAGAAGCTGATAATAAAAGGAGACACTGTCTGATTAGATTTGTCAACGGGTACATCTGAGTTTATATTTTTCTAAAGAATTTCTATGGAAAGGTTTCAAGATTATAACGATTTTCTAATTGGATTTTGTATATAATGTTATTTAGGATTTTGAGATCAAATAGAGTTGAGGTTTAGGACACAATATTTCTATTTGAGAAAAAGAACCAACAAAACTTAGATTCAGAGGCTATGATGTAGTAAAAAATGCTTACAAAAACTCAAACTGGAAATTCCTGAAACATGTAGTTCATTGTCCTTAAGGACTTATCCGGTGTATTGCGCAAGTTTCCTAGAATATAACAGGAACTTCTCGAAAATATTCGAGAATCACTGAACTAACAAGAAACTCTGATAGAATGAAACTAAGAAGAGAGGAGAATGAGAAAGACTAAACTTGGTGTGTTTTGGAATGGAAGAAGAATTCTCTATTTATAGAACTAGGGAGGAATCAATTAAATAAAAGAAATTAAAAATCATAAAGATTTTTAACGTTGCAAAAATTAAAATAATTTAACGTTGCTACTTAAAACATTACTGTTTGCCAATTAATAAAAATATAAACGTTGTAAAACGCTTTCACTTTTGCAATAATAATAAAATATTATAACAATCCTCCACTTATTGCAAAAAAGAGTTGAAAGAAAAAGTCTTTGACTCAAATAGTTCAAACATTAAGGTCTTGTTCACTTGAGTGGATTTGAGAGAGAGTAATTGAGAGGATTTAATGATAATTTTTTTTTTGTTGTTTATTTGAATAGATTTGGAGGTAAGTGAGAGTGAATTTGGAAGTAAATTTTTTAATTTGTTATATAAATTAAATTCTACACTAATTCTCACAACAACAAAAATTACCTTCAAATCTTCTCAAATCCTCTCAATTACTCTCCCCTAAATCCACTCAAGTGAACAAGGCGTAAAAGAAATATAGAAACTTTTATCTTGGGTCTCATAGGATGTAATGCATCAGAGTTGGTATAGCAAGCTATATGAACCAGTCTTAGATTGAGATACATAATACACAGTGTAGTTGATATAACAAGCTATATGAACCAAAAACACTTGACGTGTGTTAGAGGTTTATCAATCACAATACACCCCCACAATCCTTGTTGTTATCGATGTGTTGCGCTTAGTAGGTCATGCGCGTGCCCGGTATTCATCAGTGCTCTAGAGATCATGCCACGATCTCATGCAATCGGCCCCACTCGACACTCATATAGGTGATTTCATCAAGTGTATGCTGCAAATCATACACCACCCATAAGGGATATGAAAATCATTAAAAACTTTGTTTAAACTAAAATTCTTTCACTATATAGAATTTTAATGACAAAATTTAACCTCTCATAATGAAGTTTCTAGCACTTTCATACACACACCATAGGAAGGGACATAATTGATTAAAATCAATTTAGTGCTATCAGAACTAACAAGTGACTTGTTTTTACCCATATGAACCTTATTCATGGGATCTCCAATCACAAAGGTTGGGTTACCATTACTTGTTTGTTTGCAAGTGGCTTAAGTCTCATTCCCCTTGATGTTTCAAATATCATTTGTCTTCCTAGGGGTTTTGTCAGAGGATCCGCTAGATTCCATTCTGACTTTACGTAATCAATGGAAATAGTTCCACTCTTTAGCAGCTGCTTCACTAAATTATGTCTCGATTGTATATGTCTATTCTTAACATTGTAATTCTTCTTTTTAGCTATAGTTATTGCCAATTGGCAATCACAGTGTATTGACATCGATGGGGTTGTTTCATTCTTATTGGAATGTTTACTAAGATGTTTATTAACGACTCAGCCTCATTTCCAGCCATCTCAAGAGCAACAAACTCATATTCCATTATTGATCTTACAATAATAATTTGTCTGGTTGATCTCCATGTAATCGTTGTTGGAAAATAGGCAGGCTTCATTTTAACACCAAGATGGGGGAGAATTGGTGAGTTTTCAAAATCAAAATCTTTTCACAATCTTTTTCACAAAGTATGAAACTTTACAAACTTTCTTGAATCGCAAGAAATTGAAATTTAAGTGCAGCGGAAAATCGAAGTAGACTACGTAAATTATAGAGTCGACTGAATGTAAAAAAGTAGGGATAGAAAATTCAAACGCGGGTTTTTCTACTGGTTCAGCCTCAATGCCTACATCCAGTCTCCTTTCAATCCCAAGAAGCAAATGCACTATAATGGTCAAGGTTTTTACAACAAGGCTTTTATAGAGACCTCCACGTCAAAAATATAAAACACCACTATAACCCTCTAACCAAAATATAGGCAATACACATAACAAAGATATGCAGCAAGATATCCACTCTTTTGCAATCTTCAACCCACTTTGAACAATCCTCAAAGTGTACCAGACTCCACGAGTCGAACCCCTGTAATCACAACAGGTACAACAATCTCCAACAGATTGTAAAACGATCCTTGATCAGTCAAAGAACACCTCAATTGTGCAGGTAATGATTAAGCAATGAGCACAACATAATTCTCCTTCAAAACCTCCTCAAAGAATGATCTCCATCATCTTTCTTGATGAGTTCTTGGAGCTCTAAATCACACAGAACCAATCTGAAACAAAATATGAAATTGTTAGATTTCCAAAAGTTCTTATGATCAATTCAGGTCTCGTCTATTTATAGATTCCTATAAACCAGACGCTCCTGAAGTCGATTTAGCTACTAATTAAGTCGATTATTCCTAACAGTTAATAGATAAGTCAAATTAGTAGCTGCCAAGTAAAACAAAATAAATTATCATTCAATGCAGTTGACCCTCATTCAATGCTTAACTAACATTTGAAAATATAGTCGTTATTATTCACAAGCATAACAGAATTTCAAATCAAACAACTAATGAAGTCGAATGCGTGGCGCACACAGTCGACTTACACATATTTGCACACATTGAAATTCTTTTCAGTGTAAAATCTCACATAGCATTGTATTTAAAAATCTGTGCATAGTCACGAGCTTAATTCGACTTCCCCCATAATGAAGTCGACTTACAACTTTCATAAAAGTGCATGTGGCTTTCCTTTTCCAAAGTATATGTAATGCAATCACAACATATGTCACATATATCAGAACAATGAATATGCATTCATATATCAAATTTCACACAAACATGTTCATCAAGATAACAATCAACACTGAAGATTGGAACATGTATCACATAACAATACATGTGTTATTAAAAATGTGTTGTCATCATCAAAAAACCAGAGTGATATAGATATTGTGTTGTCAACAATCTCAACAATCTTCCCCTTTTTTTATGATGCACAACCATGATTAATAAACAATCATGTTTGTACAAGAACAATACATAACAGAGTAAACACCCTATATAACAATCAAATTTCAGTTCAATTACTCTGAATGTAACATAACAATCAGCAATATATCAACAGATAGCATTTCACAATACTTCTCCCCCTTTGTGGATTAACAAAAAAGGTATGCTTCTAGATATGATATGCTGATAAAACAAACAGATTAGATTGTAAAAAGGAAGAAGATCCACCTGTAAAAAGACTCTTCGATACTTAAGTCAATAAGTGAGCTTTAAGGTTTATATGAGTATAGTAGTGAATATGGAAATTCGATTGTACTCCTTATGGAAATACTACGTGTATTTATAGGATTTCTAGACTCTATGAAATAAAAGATAATAAAAACTTATCACATATATGATACATGAGCATGATAATAATAATAATATATTATTTAACCATATTTACCATATATTTTCTGATATATGATATAAAATGATATTTATCATGTAATCAAATTATCAAAATTGACTATATATTTTGTCAATATATAGTAACTGCACCAACAAATATTTTTGGTAAGGTTTAATGTCTCGGTAGGTCCCTAGTCCAGAATCTCAAATACGTCCTTCTTTTCTTTGGCATCTCAATTGGGTCCTTTTTTTTGTAAAATTGAAGCAATTAGAGGCCTACCGTCAAATTGGACAAACGACCGTTTAAGTTTGGGTTACGTGACATGGTCAGTTAGTTCATTAATCTCACGTGGCATTAAAAACGAGTTTTATATTAAAATTTTGGATTGCACAGTGGCATTAAAATTTATATTTATGATGTAATCAAATTATCAAAATTGACTATATATTTTGTTAATATATAGTAACTGCACACACAAATATTTTTGGTAATATTATTTAGCCTTTTTAGGCTAATAATGTTGAATGAGTCTTGTTGGGCCATGTTTTTTAGTATATTTGTTAAGCTAGGTAGGTACAAAAAAATTTCAATCTCAATTCCGTCAACATCGTTATGTCAATAATTGCATCTGAGGTATTGTCCGCTTTAGAGCTTAAAACTCCATTGTGATTTTGTTCTTAAAAGGTGTCTCAGAGAGTTAAAGAAGGAAGGTAAATTTAAACTGATCTTAGCCTCAACTCCTAAGATTGTGTGACTATTATGTGTAACCGAACATAAGCCCCTAGTCGAGATCTAAAAAAGGAAATTGTTTTCATCCTCACGATGGACACCAATCAACTGATCCCAAATTTGTCGATTGATATTGTTAAGGTCAATCACCGTATCTAAGGTATTTTCTATTTTGAAGTCCGAAACTTTGTCATTGTTTTGTGTTTTTTGAAGAGTTAAAGGAGAAAATATATTTAAATTGACTTTAACCTCGACTCCTAAAAAATGCGAAATTATTGGATGTACGGAAACAGATGATAGAAAAACTCATTAAAAAAAATCATTAATGATAAAAATACTTAATAAACATAAATTAAGTTTTTCTCATCAAATTATTGTTGGAATTTAAGACTATTAGGGACAATATTCAGATTCATGAAGAGTTACAACCATTCATGAAAAGTTACAATCAAGAAACGTAACTAATCAAAATCTGGTATCTCTTTGATTTGAAAGATGTCTGATCAACATTTGTATAAAGGGATCATGTTCTCTATTGAAATATGAAACTTTTTCTCTACATTTTGTCATTCACTTAACACACAAATAAATTCGTAAGAATTTTATTCTTGTTTGAAGTTAATAAGAGTGAGTATTATCATTGTACTTCTTCTTTGTATCTCAAAAGCAGATTTTGTGATCCCTTTTACTCTTATAAGGAACGAAATATTGCTTTTAGGAAAGTGTGTATTCCGCCTAAAAGATTATATCAAGTCTACATTGTTGTTCATCTTGTTTCCCTAAGTTATTGGAAAATTTTTTGAACAGTCTAAAAGCAATATCTTCTCTAAGATGACAACAATTCGTGAGATGACTGCAAACTTTCACAAATTAGACAAGTTTGAAGGTGTTGGTTTCCGACGATGGCAAAAGAAGATTCATTTCCTTCTCTCGGCTCTAAACGTGGCATATGTTCTAAGTTCTCCCAAACCCAAAGAAAGCGAAACTGAGACATTGAAGGAACAACGAAAAAGGAACAAGTGGGAGAATGATGATTATGTTTGTCGTGGTCACATTCTGAACGATATGTCTGATCCTTTATTTGACATATCAATATGTGGATTTTGCAAAAGAACTTTGGGATCAACTTGAAAGCAAATACATTTCTAAAGATACATCAAGCAAAAAATTAGTGGTTAGTAATTTTAATAATTACAAAATGATTGATGTTAGACCAATAATGGAACAATTTCATGAAATCCAAAGAATCCTACGAAGTCAAGCAACATAATATTGCAATGGATGAGATATTCTTTTTTTCTTCTATAATTGACAACCTACCATCAAATTCGAAAGATGTTAGAAATTCAACAATTATGAATGCTCTCTTGTTTCAACCCCTATGGACCTTAGTTTAAAGATATTACCTAATAGTGGTAAATCAGTTTCACAACTAGAATATGCAAGGGTAATAGGATGTTTAATGTATGCAATGACAAGTACAAGGCCAGATATTGCTTTTGCGATAAGCAAATTGAGTAGATATACTAGTAACCCTAGTCTATCACATTGGCAAGCAGTACGTCGAGTACTTAAGTATTTAAGAAAAACTATTAGTTATGTCCAAGGACTCATCAGTTTGGAAGTATATTCTTATGCAAGTTGGATTACAAATGCAGAAGATCACTCTTCAACTAGTGGTTGGATTTTCCTCCTTGGGGAAGGTGCAATTCCTAGGTCGTCCAAGAAACAAACTTGCATTATAGATTCAACTATGGCTTTAGAGTTTATAGCTCTAGCCTCAACAAGAAAGGAAGTCGAATGGTTGAGGAATCTCATGTTTGAAATACCATTGTTACCAAAACCAATATCACTAATAGCAATACATTGTGACAATGCTGCAACATTGACAAAGGGTTATAGTCAAGTATACAATGGTAAATCAAGACATATTGGTGTGAGACATAGTTATGTCCAAGGACTCATCAAAGGTGGAATTATTACAGTACATTTTGTATGAATAGAGTTTAATTTGGCTAATGGATTTACCAAGGCATTGGCTAAAGATTCCATTTCCAGAATGACAATTGGAATAGGAATGGAGCCCACGATTAATCACAAGTAAGGGAATCTTAACTTAACGCTTAATATGACATTGAGTCTTAAGTTCGATAAGATTAAATCTCTTATTTGATGATTGAAAGCACAAATAATTATTTCAAGAGTGCTTTAGATCTGTGATGCTTAGGAGGTTGACTAATTCTTAATTGATTTCTTGAATTTATGTTTTGTCACAGAAACATGTTTGTTTAAGAAACCAACCTATGTAAGTGCGAAGTTTGGCCGCTTCAAGAAGTCAAAGGGGCGTGACTTTGTTGCACTTATGAATAGATATGGACGCATGACCCTATTGTGTCAAGTATAACAAGAATATGTAATTTATCTTATATGTAGAATATCTTCAAGACTTCATTATGTATTATGTTGGTTCAATCGTTTTAGCACCGATAGAATACGAATTCCTAAAATATGTATTCTACTAAGTGAAAGTTCAAGTCTATGTACACTTTCATTTGTGTAAGATTGCAATTATTAAATTGATGTTTGTGTTAAGTAACTATACAATACTTTTAAATGGTGGAGGATTGTTGAAATTTAAGAGTATTAAGGACAATTTTCAGATTCATGAAGAGTTACAATTATTCATGAAGAGTTACAACCATTCATGAAAAGTTACAATCAAGAAAGTAACTAATCAGAATCTAGTATCTCTTGGATTTGAAAGATGTGCGATCAACATCTATATAAAGGGATTCTGTGCTCTATTGAAATATGATACTTTTTCTCTACATTATGTCATTCACTTGACACAAATTAATTCGTGAGAATTTTATTTTTGTTTGACGTTAATACTAAGAATGAGTATTGTACTATATGATCGGAGTTAATGGTCATTCATGGGCAATTATCAGGTATTAATTTACAAATATAAGATATTAATGATTAATTATTGGGTTTGATTACGTTTGCATTAATGTTTAATAATGGGCCTGGCTGTCTCAAGCTCTATAAACATATCATGGATGACCAGGTACAATAATCTTGATCTCTCCTATTAAAAATATAGACCTCTATGGAACATATCTGACTTGAACGTCAGAGTGTCTTCTGCAGGTCAATCCCCAATCGGGAAGAATTACATGAAGAGTTAGACGATTGGAGCATAGTTAGGAAGGACGACCGACCCCAGACAAATGTTACCGAAACAAGTATTATCGTTGTATTTTTTCTTTGTATTTCAAAAGCGGATTTCATGATCTTCTTTACTCTTATAAGGGACGATATATTACTTTTAGAAAAATGTGTATTCACGCCTAAAAAATTATATCTGGTCTACATTGTTGTTCATCTTATTTTCCTAAATTATTGGAAAATTATTCCAACAATTATAATTTTATACTAAAAACCATTTTTTTATATTTAAAATATAATTGCGTGATATTTAATTTACCTTATTTGTACTAATAAGAAAGAGGTATTATGGAATTTTAACTCTTTATTATGTTTTAAAACATATTAACAGAGAACCTTCAATAAAACTCATCAGACAAACTAAACTCTATTCCATGTCTTTGTATTGCCTAAGAAAAATAAGATTAATAACATCTGTAATATATAAAAAAAAAAAGAAATAGTAGGAAATAATTTGTTGGTATATTAGATTATTGAAGGTTTAATAAATTTATTGATCCTTGAGAAACTTATTTAGTAATTTCTTATTTTTTTTATCTTAATCTAATCCCTATTTTATTTATAAACGTTTATATTAAATTGATGTTCACATGTTTTGACAATGACCACATGTTTTGAAAAGTTATTATTGAAGAGTTAAAGAAGTTAGGAATATTTCCTTTTATTAAACTTATTATTGAAACATGAGAGTCTTGGCTATTATATATTGCTTTTAAAGTGCATGATACTTTTAATATTTATAATTTTGTTTCTATTTTTAATAAAATATAAATATAAAATGTGTATAACAAATTGAGAAATCTCTTTATTAATATATAGTTAGTTTCCATTTTTTTATTATAAAATATAACTAATATATATAAATCAGTTTTAAATGAAATTATATTTTTTGGTGGAGCTTTATTATTGTTTTATACAATTTTAAATAAGAAAATTGTTAAAAACATTAATCTAGATTTAATAATATATTGATACTAAACTAAATTGACCCTTCGTATACAATAAATTGTCATAAGGAGGAAATTTAACAAATGTTTAAATTCCAGACACTCTGAACCTTTTCTTTTTTCAGGAAAAAACAAATTCAACTTCCAACTTGCTCCTCCCCAACATGGCTATATTATGATTTATATACTGCAAAATAATTTGTTATGATGATAAATTAAAAAAGAAGAAGTGAAAAGTGATAAAGAAGATGAAAAAAAAAGAAGGAAATATCAGGAAGATAAAATTTAAAGAAGAACACTTTTATTCATTTATTTATTTTTTCTAGCAAGATCATAATAACAACTACTACTTCAGCCAGTGATTGCTTTTGCTTCTTCTCACTTTATTCTTTCTCTCTCTTTCTCTCTCTTTGGCCCTTCAAAGATGCACTTCAATCTTTCCTTTTGGCAAAGACCAGCATCCTTAATTCTTCACAATTCTTTTACTACATAGTTGCTCCCAAAAAAACCTTTGCTTTTTTCTCTCTTCTTCTGAACCCATTTATTTTTTCCCGGAATTTCGATTGTTAAGGTTGTTGCACATCGCGTTTCATTGTCCCTCAACGCCTTTCGGCGGAAATTTCATCTGGGGTTTTTTCGTGGATCGGACCAGATCCTGTTTCTCTCTGATCCAGCTATATTGTTAAGGTATAACTTTCATCTTACTGTAGTTGAATGAACAAGTCAAAGTTTTTCTCTTGGTCCTTATGGTGTTATGTTACGTTATTAGTTGGCTGGTATCTATGGACAGGGGAATTTGCAATTTTTATTTGTTTATCTATGTTTTTAAAATTGAATTATTTGTTTGTGTCTTGGTATGACCGCGAGGGTTGGTATAACTGTGAGGGTTGTTGTTCCATTTATTTATTTTGGTAGCAAACGGAGGGGGTTATTTTTTTGGGTTCCTGCTATTTTTTTAATATATTTGGGATTTGGGGTAATTTTGAGTTTGGAGTTTGTTTGTGTTCCAGATTTGTCATAATAAGAAGCACCATGGATGTTGATAAAGAATTTTTTGCTGAATCCTCTGGCTGCTATCAATCAGTGTTTTTTGTTGATAAATTTAGCAAAGATGATACTATCTTATGATGGCTAAGAGAGTTGATGCTGAAGAGAGGTCATTGTTTCATTGGATGTTGTCCCTGTCTGAGATTCAGTTAGCACATGCTTGGCTAACTTGCTGATTGAGGTTGCTGCTTTGTATGTTTTGAAGAGTTTCAATAAGGAGTTTGTTCTGACAAAAATCTTTTGTTGAGCCAATTTTAAGTTATGATCAAGCAGATACTAAATAGGCTCCCTCGGAAGCCCTCCAAGTCGGGGGAAAGCCGAGAAGGAGGGGTGTTATCAACGCCCTCTTCCACTCCTTCGACCAGTGCAAGGACCACCGATATAGCTGGCAACCGTTATGGAAATTCAACTGCTTCAACTCTTTCAGGCGTTGTTGATTCTAATTTGGTTCCTGGAGTAAATCATGGTGACAAGATTGCCCAAGCTTTGAACTCAAAACTAAATCTGAATGGGAGTTTTCCAGTTTCTGCCTATGAAGCCTTGCCAAGTTTTCGTGATGTTCCAAATTCAGAGAAGCAGAATTTGTTTATAAGAAAGCTGCAAATGTGCTGTATTTTATTTGACATGACTGACCCTACGAAGAACCTCAAAGAGAAGGAAATTAAGCGACAAACATTGGTAGAACTTGTGGATTATGTGTCATCTGCTAATGGGAAGTTTACAGATGTTACAATGCAAGAAATTGTGAAAATGGTGTCTATAAATTTGTTCCGGACATTTATTTCTCCTCCTCGTGAGAACAAAGCTCTTGAAGCATTTGATGTAGATGAAGAAGAACCTTCCATGGACCCTGCATGGCCTTTCTTGCAAATTGTGTATGAACTGCTTCTAAGGTTTGTCACATCACCTGAGACTGATGCAAAGTTGGCAAAAAGGTATATTGATCACTCTTTTGTCCTGAGACTGTTAGACCTTTTTGATTCAGAGGATTCCAGGGAACGGGAATACTTGAAGACAGTTCTTCACCGTATTTATGGGAAATTTATGGTGCACAGACCATTCATCAGAAAAGCAATCAACAATATATTCTACCGCTTCATTTTTGAAACTGAGAAACACAATGGGATTGCAGAACTCTTAGAAATCTTGGGAAGTATAATCAACGGATTTGCTTTGCCACTGAAAGAAGAGCACAAGCTGTTTCTTGTGCGAGCACTTATTCCTCTTCATAAACCAAAATGCATACCAATGTACCACCAGCAATTATCTTACTGCATTACACAGTTTGTGGAAAAAGATTGCAAGCTTGCTGATACTGTTATACGGGGATTATTAAAATACTGGCCCATTACTAATAGTTCTAAAGAGGTTATGTTCATAGGGGAGCTAGAGGAGGTCTTAGAAGCAACTCAACCTGCAGAATTTCAACGATGCATGGTACCCTTGTTCCGGCAAATAAGTCATTGCTTAAGCAGTTCACATTTCCAGGTTAGTTAATTATAGTACTTTCAGTATGTTTCCACTTTTTCTTTTGTTTTTTATGATGATTTTTCAACCCTCAAAATTGATGAAAGGAGCCTAAATTTGCTTGTTGGTTGTTGCCTGATTTGTGACATAGGGTGGGAGAAATTTGGTGAAGAAAACCACTTTTCATATTCAAATAACATCCTAGTTCAGTTTTGGTTGGGATTATTTCTGGAGAAGTTTGTTCCTTTCTTTTTTTGAAGCTCTCTCAGAAAGTTGACAAAAATAATTATTTACTTCTTTTAAAATATAAGCCAAACATGGGTCTCAAAAGACATGAATAAGTTGACAAGCATAAGTCAAATGTGCACTTAACTTTTTTTTGTATGTTAGCCATGAAACATGGGCCTCACAATACAAATTGTAATGCCATTTGAAAATATTTTAATGTTGGATTACTACCACTAATACTGAATTGAGTGTAATTGTGTTAATTTTTTTGTGTGACGGTTATCGTTGGGGATCCCTGTAGACTACAACGTGAACTCAACTCAGTGAAAATTTATTGGTACGGGCTGCTGAAAAGATGTTGTACATATTTTCTTCATGTTGTGCAGTCAACTTTGAATTCATTCATAACAGACCAGTGAAAGCACAAACATTGTTTTGCCTGTTTTCTACATATTTTCTGGTAAAATGAGAAGAATGAGAACAATTAATCTACAGCATACCACTTCTTCAAAAAGTCCCTATCATACTGCTGTATCTTAGCCGTCATTCCAACTGTTGTAGTTTACAGTGTTTCACTCAGCCTTTTTTATCAGCCCTTCTGTAGTTATGTTCTGTTTGGAGATACTGCTATCAATTGAAAGTACCCAAACTCCTGGAAACCCTCCCTCAAAAGCTAGCTATTAAGGGGTGCAGAACCGAGCCACTTATGTACACACTGAACATCCATTGTAGTTCAATCACCTTATAATTCCCAAGTCTCTGAGTGTGGTAGCTTTCAAGGGGAGAATCAAATCACTTATGTATTTCACCAAACACCCCATACTAGTTGTGGGATTTAGGCTTCCAATAATAGCCAATTTCCCCTGAGAGAGTGTGCTGTTGCAGTGCATCACCAATAGTTAATGGGTAAAATGGACCAACAAATGTGCGAACTGAAAGTTGCTATCACCTTTATATATTATTATAAATACGAAAGCCAGGATTGTTTTACTTGGTGTTCATCATTGATTTTGTTTTGTTTATAAGCCTCTAGTTGATAAGCAAATTCGAAGGTGTAACAGCCATGCAAAAAATATGAGAAGTTTGGTTAAAGCATACAACAGAATCTATTCGGAGTTTGATTACTATGAAAGCCTCACTCTGTTGATGAACTCACAACTACTGTCCTGTATAATTGTAGTTTTATGGTGTCAAAATGTATAGTAGAAACTGTAACTGCAGCCTCAAAATTTCTCACTCTTCAATAGATTTATTGGACTGCATCTATGGGAAGGTCACCGTAGTTGTGGTTACCCCTAACTCCCCTAAGTTGTGACCTCTTTGAGAGCTCTGTTGCGTTAAATGCAACCTCAATGTTATGGTTTAATCCCAAATAGATTAGTGAAATGGAAAATGTAGAATATATAAGTAGGGTGCATATCTCAACTTATTATTAGTTTTCTAGGGTTGAGTTAGGTTCAAACTCACAGTCTAACATATTGGAGGAACCCTTTCCTATCATTGCTGCTGGTGGATTCAGCTGTCAAAGTGTAATAAATTCCACTTGAAGTTTCATTTCTTCTGCTTTCACTTTCAAAGCTTGAACTTCTTGCATCTATTCTTAACTTCTCATTATATAACTAGCAGTGAAGGATCAGTTGGTTGAGATACCTTAATAGCAAGGGAAGATACTTATTCCATCTGTAAAGCAATATACAGCATGCACTGAGTGTGTATGAGTATGACTGAAAATTATGCTAAATTATGTCCAGTAATTTTTAACTTATTTTATTATTGAAATTAGGAAAGTAGGTACTACTTGAGACCCTATCTTTGGGTCTTGTGCTCCTCTTACTGTTATATAATCTTTTTCAAATATTTTAAGCAATTGTTGAGAGTTGAAAACATCATTTCGCAATAAGACATGCATGCTATATTCTTACTTTCGTCTAAAAAATTCTATGAAATTCAAATAGTGGTAAATGTTACACCATTCTTGTAGATAACCAGAATGCAAGCCACAAAGACTGCCCCCAATATTCTCCATTTTACAGTCACAAATTTTCCCTGTACTCTTCCATCATAGCTTAGATTTTGGATTCTTTATTTGGCCAAGGGTCTATAGTTTAGCAAGCTTGTATTATTCTTTTCTTTTTAGTACTGATAAAAAGTGGTAATAGGAGACATTTGGTTCAAGATAGATTGCATTGTCAAGAATTATATTCTCAATAATACTATGACTAGTAATGTTATTTGTAGATAAATTAAAAAACATATTTGTTCAGAACTTGATGCATTTATCAAAGAGTAAGATAGTGTATGCAATGACAAAGTAACACTTTCTCCATTAACAGTGCATAAAAATTAAACACTTTCAAAATTTAAATGATAGGAGAAGAGGAAGAATAGAAGTTGATAGTTAGGTTATAAAAATGCTTCCAACATTCCTTTGGAAAAGTATCCTACCCATTCCTCACTTTGGAAACAAATACCAATCAAGCTAAACAGGAATGTTATTTTCCTGGGAATCAAAATCAACTCACTAGGAATTTTAAGGCTTGTTCCAAACATGAGAATGTCATATTCTACTTTACTCTCCTTAGAGTAATTTAACAATCCATAAAACAAACACAGAAGTGATCTTACTATTAAACACTGCTTTGAATGCCTTTCCCAAAATTTAGGCAAAAATGTTGCCATTTTACTTCGAGTTGGCTCATCATTCTTGGTGGGATTTACTAATAATGACATGTATAGCTAACATTGTGAAGCATAATTCTGAAGAGTGGATACTTTTACCACAACCATCACTTTATTCCCATGCTCTTTCATATGTTTTGATTGCTTCTTTATTTGCAGGTAGCAGAGAGGGCTTTGTTCTTGTGGAATAATGATCACATCGGGACTTTGATCAAGCAGAACCACAAAATTATACTTCCCATTGTCTTACCTGCTCTGGAACAAAATGCTCGAAACCACTGGAACCAGGCCGTCCAAAGCTTGACGATAAATGTGCGCAAGATATTCGCCGACACCGACCCTGAATTCTATGAAGAATGCATGATGAAAGTTCGGGAAAGTGAAGCGCAAGAGAAGGATATGAAGTCCAAGCGTGAGGCCCGATGGAAGCGTTTAGAAGAAATGGGAGGCATGAAAGCAACAACCAATGAAGCTGTTCTGGTTTCTCCCAGAACTGCCTCTCATGCCCCTTCTAGCAAAGCAAGTAGAACTCAGTTGGAGTGATCCTTGTGTTTTGGTATTGGCATTGCAGAGTCCAAAAGCATAACTTATGCTGCATTGCACTATGTTGCATAAGAATACAAGGGGTGATGATGTGTTGGTTTTTGTTGGTTCCATTGACCTCATTGATAAAATTTCATGGCCAAAAAACGTGGGGGTACAAAACAGCTCCAACTTAAGAGCATGGAATGAATGTATATATTGGATTGCATGGACAAGAATGGTTGCTTCAAGCCACAGTTTATTTGAGAATTTGTTTTCTAAAGCTGGCCTTCGCTGTTTGATGTTTCCAATGGCTTGAATTCAACGTTTAATCTGCTTTCATACTTAAACTTTGATGGAAGCATCCTGCATTTTTTGTTGCCAGTGTTTAGTGTTAATCATGGTTCTTTTTGTGTAGGTGAATTGGTTGTTTAAGGAAATTGGGCCATTAGAGCTTATCTTATGTGAATTGCTGTGGACGCTCAACTTTATGAAATGATGAAAGCAAATTATGTAGTGAATGTGTTATTACTGATAAAAGTATTCAGTGAATCTTTCTTTTCTATTATCTGTCTTTGAAATTCCAGATTGGGATGAAAATGTGCTTTTTGTTCATCTGTCAATTTATTTTAAGGTTTACTATTTTTGTCTCTGATTTTTCTTGAATATTTCTGTCATCAAGCTACACTATTCTTTAAAGTTTTTTGTGTTTACATTTTTCTCTGTTAGTAGTTGTAGTTTCTTATTAAGTAATAATGTTCATTGATTATGTAATAATCTTGTTGGCAATCCAATCATCTTGTCATCAAATAGTCTAGTGAAACAATCACAAGTCATAATAACTGTAGTTTAAATTAGTGTTGTCAAAATGGGTTATCCGGCTTATTTATTAGCGAGACAAAAAAATTTGAATCTGACTCGATTTACTTCGATTGATGAGTTAAACGAATTGGTCACTGGTATACTTAATTACAATTATTTTTAAATAAAAAAAATTATAAACTTTTTGTAATTCAAATATAAATAAATTTTATTCCAAAAATGATGTTAAATTCAAGACAATTCAAAATAATAAAAAAAAAGCACAAAATAATCTTTTCTGCTCATTACAGATTCAATTCAGATGAGTCGAGTTTAAATGAGTCGGGTTGAAAATTGATCCACATACAAAAGAAATATTTTTTTTTTCAACTTAACTTGGCTCAAATATGTAATATACCGGATTAACCTACAAGTTGTAACCCATTTTGACAGTTCTAGTTATATATAACTAATTTAGCTAATTACATTAACTTCAGTAATTTCCCTTTTTTTTTTCTTTTTTTTTTCATTTTAAATTATTCGTAAAATAGGAAACATCTCTAGTACTACCGAACAGAACATAAATAACATACTGAATTTTGTTAGCTTTTACAAATATTTAAAACAAAATTACCATCTTTCATGATCTTTCTCAGGTGTTTGTTCTGTCTGTCCCATTCAACTTACGAGTTAGAGAAACTATAAAACCTCATTAAAGAGATTCTACTTGAATAAAACAATATATAATTAAAGTGGGTGTAACTAACAAGTATAAATCAAAGTGGATATATTATTCCTTAGTGGTTTCTTCCTTGAAAATATAAACTTGTTTTATAGTAAATTTATTAGCCACGTAATAATTTTATTATATATATATATATATATATATATATATATATATATATTTGTATTTAAGTTTGGTTGATGAACCTCTTATCCAATTAAATTCTACGTATTCACTCAAAATCAATTTAATATTGGCAGATCTTCATTAAAAAACGAAAGTAAACATTTGTATCCCTTTAGTTTTTTCAAATATTTATTATTAAATATATTAAATGTTGACATTTTAAAATTCATATATTGACTTTATCATCAAGTTATACGCATATATTAATAAAAAAATGTGCAGTTTCATATATTATATGATAATAATTTATTTATTTTTAAATAAATTTATCCATACCAATCCAGGATTTTGGAATGATTCAGTTCAACGATCTAACTTTATCCAAGTCAAGAAAAAAAAAAGTAATTAAGTTTTAAGGGTTATAATGATTATCTAATCCTGGTCTTGAAAAATTCAAAGTTTTAACTACCCACAAAATTATATAGATTTGTTATTCCTATTTGAAAAAGAATTCATGGTAGGTTTCTTTTTCATCATGCATCATTTTACAATCCCTTTTAGTGTTTCATTATTAATTTTTTTTCTTGTTTATATTAAAAAAAAATGTGCCTTGCCATTCCATCTATCTTTTGATAGATACAATTAATTATAAATTTTTTTATTTGCAATCAAAGAAAGGAAAGTGGGCATGAGAAGAAGATTCAATGAACCCATATAAAGATGCATTTTATTTCTATTATAATGTTCCCAAAGGACAATAATACATCATTTTTGCATTGTAATCCATATTTTATTTAAATTTTCTTTTGTTAGAAGTGAATTTTAAGTCTAACTCAACTCCACAAAATGGACTTGTAAGATGAAATTTGCACCTTATTATATTATAAATTGGTCTTATCTTTAGTTGACGTGGGACTTCCAACATCTTTAACCACACGGCAAATTGATATTTGAAACATGTTTACTTCTATTATAGCTTTCTTAATAATTTTTACTTTAATTATTCGTAATTCTTCTTAATTTCGTTACACCGTATTTACTTAAAATTTATTGATGATATTTTTAAAGCAATAAATGAAAAAATAAAATAAAATAAAAGTTTGATGATTTATAGATGCAGATGCTGGATTTTTTGTATAAATCTTTTATTGATGGGAATTGATAGTAGCTAAAAGCTAGCAACTTTTATATATAACATTCTATTTTTTTAAAGTAAACAGAAAACGAAACTAACATAAATGTTGAAGATTACTTTTTCTGAATAAATTTCTAAAATAAATCTTGAAAAATAATATTTTTCTAAAATAAATCTTGAAAAATAATATTTTTCTCTCGCAATATCATCTATTAAAATCTCTTATTATACTCATTCATTCATTATATAACATACAATAGTTGTAACACCAGAACCAATATAAGATAGCTAGTTAATACTATGCACTAGTAAATTTAATTTAATGTTATATAACTAAATCCATAAATTCTTATCACTTAAAATTTTCTCACCTGAGTGAACACATGTTTATAATTTTATACTTACGTCATTCTTAATAAGAGTCATAAAAATGAACTAACTTAAAAAAGGAGTCAACCTTATTGGTAACTAACTAAAACATAATACCTCTTGCAAATTGTTTAATGATTTTAAATTTTGCAATATCGAGTATAACGTAAATCCATTCGAAAACAAATATTGATTGTAGATTGTCTTCAATTGTTAGTAGTCTTTTTGTATAAATTAATTTGTGATTTAGGAATTCAAAAAACATAATACAATCGAAAAGAAAAATTCATAAATCCAATAATCAAACAATTAATTTTAAAGTTATCTAAATATTTATATCTAAAATTTGAAAAATTAACCAATTCAATAAATTAATTAAGCCGATTTAGGGATAGAAACGAGTCGGGTCGGGCCGGATAGTGCCTACCTGTAACCCGACCTGACAAAAAAAAAATCCACCTGCTATCCGACTCGCTATCCGCACGGATACCTGCTTAAAAAATATCCGTAGATATTTTAAAACTCGCGGATACCCGCAAATATTTAAAAATATATATTTTTATAAATTATTAAAATAAAATTTAAATAGAATTAAAAATATATATATAATATAATATAAATTAAATTAAATATAAATTAAAATTTAATTTTAATTAAATTTAGCCTTTTAAAATATAAACTAATGTTATTTTTGATTAAATTTAATTTAATAAAATATAAATTAAATTTTTATTTTTATTTTTTGCGGGTAGAAGATATTCGCGGGTACAGATAGTCTAATATCCGCACCCGACCCGTTTATAAGCGGGTATTAAAATATCCGCCACCCATAGGTTGTGAATAGTAAATATCCGCGGCGAATAGTAAATATCTGCGAGTATCAACTATTCGTTGTAGATTTTATCCACGAATACTTACGGGGATACATATTTTTTTGTCATCCCTAAGCCAATTGTACAAATCATATCAAAGTATCATTCAATATAATTTACGTCTAATTATCAAATCTAGATTCAATTGATTTCATATAAAAAAAACTAGCAAAACCAAAATCAAAGAAAAAAAGAACATACTTAAAGCATTAAAAGATCGACTCAAAACTTAATTCAGTTTGTTTGATCTTAATTTCATTAATTGATCCTCGAGTTTTAATTTTCCATAGATGAAAAATATAAAAATAAATCAGAAAAGAAAAGAGAAGATGAAAAATTAAAAATTAAAAATGATATTTTAGAGAAAATGAGACAAAGAAACAATTCATAAAATAAAAAATTTAACAATTGGCATGTTATGTAGGACTCCGATTTAGGATGTCACGTCTAAATAAAAGAACATCATTACCTAGAAAAAAAAAAGCAACTATCATACCATCACAACATAGTGAAAATTATAAAATTTTACTTCATTATCATAAAATGAATAAAAGCATACGAAAATAATAAATAATCCAATTACAACTTGAAATAAGGTATTAAGACTCCTTAACATAATTTATTTAATTGACTATCAACATTTTGAAACCCTACTAATAATTCTTCACTCGTCTCTCACTCTCGCTCTACACAACATCATCATCATTTGCTCTCGTATAAATATGATCATCACAAGTAGAAACTATAACCACAAATACAAGAGTAAACTAACAAAATCAGCATCAAAATGAACACATAATAATGCAATTATTAATTAAAGTCTAAGCTCATAACATATATACTCAAATTGAATACATAACACAATAAAGCGTTAACAATCCATACTTCATTATAGACAAACCATGCCACCACCACCAATCACTATCACCATATGTCTTTTTCCATACTCACTAGTGGTTCACTAGCGCAAAAACATCGTATAACATCACGCATTTAACGTCGAACCACTCAATAGTCAACGTTAAAAATGACCGGTGACATTTTTGTAAATAAATGCAATTATTAAACGTCTTTTAGAATTGTAATTCGACGTAAAAGAATATAAAACGTTGAATGCCCCAGCGTTAGACGCTAAAAGGTTAGTGAATTCAAAAGAAATTGAGCGGGAGATTGAAAATTGATTCACTTTATCTTAGCGCGCATGACCCTTTTCTCTGCTCAAACTTTTTTTGAACAAACTTTGACGACCATCACATGTAGTCTTTCTTTCATTTGATACAAATGCATGTTAATTAACTACTTTCGGTATGATTTTCGTTTGTTTTTCACAGGTTATTTTCATGTTCTTGTCCTTCATAGGCGCATTCTGCTTTCTCTCTCACTGGTGGCAACACTTTATTCCGATGAACCCATGTTAGTTTTTGTTTTTGTTTTCGTTTTGAAGAACTTATTTGTTGATAACTTGTTTGTTATTTTTTTTTTTGTTGAACTTGTTTGATGTTGTTGTTGTTTGGTTGAACTTCTTTGTTTTTTGTTACTGTTCTTTGATTGATCCTATATTATTGTTCATAGTTCATGCTTTATAAAATACCAAAAACTGAAAATTGTTGGTTTTTCGGCTTTTTTAGGTCTTGTAGAACTGTAAAAAAGGATCACAATTATTTTAAAAAAATAAAAAAAATTTGATTAACGTCGTATATTGATAAAATTCAATGTTATTTAACGTCGTATATTGACAAAATTCGACGTTAAATAAAGTCGTATATTGACGAAATTCGACATTAAATTAACGTCGAATTTTTTTAATTCGAGGTGAAAGGCAAAAAATATTCGACGTTATAGACTGTTTTTGTACTGGTGGTTGATGCGAGAAATTTCTACTTTGGTGAGTAGACCGTGTTTTGGTGAACATATAAGTCTTTCTTTGATGAGTAGGCCAAGTTTTGGTGAACAGGAAAGACCTGCTTTAGTGAGTAGGCCCTGTTTCGGTGAACAGGAAAGTCTTGCTTTAGTGAGTAGGCCCTATTTTGGTGAATAGGTTGTCTGCATTGAAGTACGAAAGAAGACAATGGTGATAATGATTGGTAGTGGAAGCATGGTTTGTTTGGAATGAAGTATGGATTGGTAATAATGCTTTATTTTGTTGTGTATTCGATTTGAGCAGAGATGTTACGAGCTTATAATTTAATTGATAATGGCATTATTATGTGTTAATTTTGATGTTGATTTTTGTCAGAGCGATGTAGTGAAATGGTTAACGTGTTCAACAAACCAAGAGAAAGGTGAATTGGTTTCTTATCGCAAATCGTTCTTTTAATAAATTTTCTCGTAAAATAAAAATTCATTTAAACAATTTAAAGAGTAAGGAAGAGAGAAAATTGCACAGATAATTTTTATACTGGTTCGGATCATAGAAATCCTATGTCCATTTGTTAATCTCAACCAAGAATTGACATTGCACACACATATTAATTCTCACACAATAGATTAAATTATTAATATATTTATCAAAGAAGATCATTATGTTAAACAAGTTATCAATATTAATTAGGTTGAGAATTTTTAATATTTAGTTAAACAAGTTATCAACTCAAGAGGACTTATGTCTCATATTTATCAAAGAAGATCATTACGTACAACATTGAAAGTGTGACAATGTAAATTTGAGGTTATTCTCAAAACTATTGAACACAACCATAGAGAGGTTTATCAATTACATTTTTCAAAGACAATATTTAGTTTAAAGCATGTGTGTGTGTGTTGAGACTTAGACCATTTAATCATGTTAGAATTAGTAGTGCAAGATCAAAATCGGTTGTGTTGATGTGAAAATAGAAAGAGTGTTGTTGGTAGTTAATGTCAAATTTAGAGAAGATTGAGCCAGAAAACTGTGTTCTCTCTTGTTGGAGAACTTTCATATATATACAAATAATTACAATCTGTCAAGCTGATTTTCACCCCACTAAATAAAGTAAAATATCATATACATTTATTACATTTAATTATCCTAATTAAGAGAATAATCAGCCTACTAAATAAGCTAAAATATCATATATATTTATTACATTTAATTATCCTAATTAAGAGAATAATCGTTGTATATCTTTTCCATTCATTGACAGTTAAAGGTGTTCAATTAAAAAAAATGCTTAAAGTTTGGAAATGGTTTTGAAAATTCTAAAAAATGGAAAACTACGCATATTTTACTCATTGGATGGAAATTTTGCTTAGGAAATTTCATTAAGAAATTCAATACTATGTTTCTTTATAATAATATTTTATGAGAATTGACTGATGTTCTGATTAAGTATGATTTAGATGATATATATATATATATATATATATATATATATATATATATATATATATATATATATATATACTAATACTAGTACAAAAACAACTTACAACGTCGTATATTTTTTGCCTTTCACATTGAATTCGAGAGCGACGTCATATCAGGAGACGTTAAATTGATGTCGAATTTAAAAAATTCGACGTTAATTTAATGTCGAATTTTTTCAATATACAACGTTAATTTAACATCGAATTTTGTCAATATACGACGTTAATCAATTTGTTTTTTTTTTTTTAATTAATTGTGATGCTTTTTTACAACTCTACGAAACTTGAAAAGCAGAAAAACAACAAATTTCAGTTTCTGGTATTTTATAAAGCATGAACTATGAACAGTAATATAGGATCAATGAAAGAACAATAACAAACAACAAAGAAGTTCAATCAAACAACAAACAAGTTCAACCAAACAACAACAACAACAAACAGGTTCAACAAAAAAAATAACAAACAAGTTATCAACAAATAAGTTCTTCAAAAGGAAAACGAAAACGAAAACTAACCTTTAAAAGGTGGGTTCATCGGAATAGTGTTGTCACCAGTGAGAGAGAAAACAGAATGCGCCTGTGAAGGACAAAAACACGAAAATAATCGGTGAAAACAAATGAAAATCATACATAAAGTAGTTAATTAACATGCATTTGTATTAAATGAAATAAAGATTACATGTCATGGTTGTCAAACTTCGTTCGAAAAAAGTTTGAGCAGAGAAAAGGGTCTCGCGCTAAGATAAAGTGAATGAATTTTCTATCTCCCGCTCAAATTTTTTTGGATTCACTAACTTTTAACGTCTAACGCTGGGGCATTCGACGTTTTATATCTTTTTACGTCGAATTACAATTCTAAATTACGTTTAATAATTACATTTATTTACAAAAATCCCACCGGTCATTTTTAACGTTGGCTATTAAGTGGTTCAACAATAAACACCTGACGTTATAAGCTGTTTTTTCACTAGTAATTTGAGATTATTTGTGGATCAAAATGAAAGTATGCATTTAATAAAATAATATATTATAACACATATTTTTAACTTCATTGATAGTATAGGTCACAAAATCTAATATATAATGTAGTGAAAAATTGGAGAGAAGTTTATCATATTGTCAAAACACATTTTGAGATTTAGAAAGTGAATTAGGACACATCTTAAAGTCTAGAGATTAATAAACTTACTTCAATCTATGTTAATTTATATATCAGATACTACGATACAATAAGTCGAGGGTTAATCTTTCATAGAAAATGCTTAATGTAATTCTTTTTAAGGATGTTAATAAATATTTCTTGATAGATGTTCTTTGTTATGTAGATATATTTGTGATTTGGAAAAATCTATGTATATATTGTCTTTTTTTTATAAATTATTGGTGAAATGAAATTAATTTCATTTTGATAAATTTTAATAATTTTTTTTTAAATTTAAATAGATTAACCTATTTGTATAATAGTAATAGTGTAGTAAAATGTTATTATAGATTGAAGAATTAAATATTAAATAACGTTATTAATTTTTTTTAAGATGTGACATAATTTATTAAAAAATGTTTTTGTATCACATATATTTCACCTTATACCGTGGAAGTTAAATATGTTGTAACTGGAAAATGAAGGAATAACTTTCAAATTTTGGATTAAATCGTGGATCATACTCCTTTATATTTTATACAAGGGCCATTAGGGTTTACTATACTAAAAATGAAAAAAAGGATTTTTATGGTAATATAAATACCTCCAACGGTCGGTTACACCGAACGGCTTTATTGGGCTAACGGCCCATCACTTGGCTCAACCCTTATTAGGCTCACGGTCCATTACGTCAGAGATATATCAAACAGATATATCGTACCAAATAATATCCAAACAGAGATATTATAACATATTCAAACGGAGATATGCCAAGTAAGTTTGTTTATATTTTATTCTGTTAATCTTATATCAAACCAAAGCCTATAAATAAAGGCCAGAGGGCTCCAAATAAGGTACGATTTATAACATCCCGATTTTTTTTTTTTGAAATGATTCAATTATTAGGAAAATTAAAAAATTTTAGAATCATAATACCATCGCGGAAATCCACTTATAAAATACAGAAATTAGTACCATAAAAGCAAAATAAAATAAACCGATTACACTGTCTCTAACATTTATAGCACGAAAACTTTAATTAACATAAGTCTTTTTTCCACTCTCGCGTCTCTATCATATATCCAAAGCATCTGCAACATCTGCTCCCGTATGACCAAAAGTTATACGATCATCGCAAGACACACAACCACAAACACAAAATAAATATGGGTAAGCTACCATAACACAACCAATAACAATAAAAATATGTACAAGATTAGTAAGCACAACTTAATATTAATACCATTTAGTTATAATGTTACCCATACTCACATAATTGTTTCTATACTATGAACATAATCAACATAAACACCACATGAGCTCTACTCCAACAATAAATCAAAATAAATAAATAAATAACATTTAATAATAAAACAAAAATAATAAAATATTTATTGATCTAATTAAAGATTATAATCACGTTATTTTTCTCCATTATCAAACTAAAATTAGTAAGTAATTTAATATTATAATTAATAATTATAATCTCATTATTTCCATCTTTAAAACCAATTAATATTCATTTCTTCTTTTCAATATCGTAAGTAATTGATTTTAATTCCATTTACTTTAATTTCAGAAACATAATCTTTATCTTTATTCTATTTTTATTCTCCAATTTCGATTTCCGAATATATTTAAAATTTCATTACTTTTTCCTTATCCCTTATCTTTTTTTTTTCTTTTAAACTTTCTGTCTCACAATTCTAAAAATCAAAGTCCAACTATGGGCCTGCGCAGGCCCAACCAGGTTCAACCCGCAACCAACGGCCCACTGTCATGCACTCTCTGGCCACCTCGAAGGTGGAAACCACCACCATCGGACCCAAACGTCGATCGAAACCAAGCATTCAAAGGTGCAAGCTCAAGAAACTCAACCTCTGATCACACGAAGAGCCAAAACCCCATATATTTAATTCGAACACCCTACACTCAAACCCCGAAGGTCATGAACTCCAAACAAGAACCTCATTCTCAAAACAGAATCTGAAAGCCAGAACCCCAACATCTCGATCATAAACCCCAAATGGAAATTTACGGAATCTAAGAACTCAAGATTTTTCCCAAAGCAGAACTCTGATCCCAAAACACAATTTATGAAAACAAGAACAAAGCTCTTAAAAGAGAATTCCCAAGTTAGAAGAACAAGATCAGAAACTCCCAATTTGCAATTACAGATTCCAAAACCTCAAAAATTCCCAATTTCAGAAAACCCTAATAAAAAAACGCGAATCAAGAATGCAGCCCAATCTGCTACCGTCGCAGGTTGCTTCAAAAGAGGGAGCTTCCATGATCCCAATCACCACGAGAACGCCGACGAACCGAGCTCCTCCCACTGCTTAGACACAGAAAACGAACTTCCTTGCGAGAACGACCAGAAAAAGAGGAGAGGAAAGGAACCTCCTCTCCTACGAAACACAAACCCAGACAGAAACAAGAAAAACGAAACCTCCTCCTTTGCCTTGCAAAAAACCCGAAACCAAAGCCAGAGAACAAGACAAAGAACAACGCCTCTCTCCCTGTGAGACGAAGCAGAAGAGGAAAAGAGGAAGAGAGCCTCCCTCCTTGCGATGCACACTTGAACAAGGCGGAAGAGAAGGAGGAAACCCTCCCTGGACTGCGCGAGACCCACGATGCCACCCCAGTGCTGGGTCTGTCGAGAGGAACCCAGATTGGGAAAGGATTCTTAGCTTTTGTTTCAAATTAGAACTAACAAAAGGAAATTCAATTAAAAGTAGGGGAAAAATCTGAGTGGAGAAGGAATTTAATTAGGATCCAATTAATTACAAATTGAAATTCTAATCATAATAAACTTCTAATTATAATTAGAAGGAAAAAATCTGATTCCTAATATAATTCTAATTGTCATTAAGAAGGGAAGTTCTCACTGCTCGTAATTGTTTAATTATAAAAGGAAAATGTCCAATTTCTTATAAATTATTAATTATAATTCAAATGAAATTATAAACCCTAATCCGTTCTTTTTATTCCGGTATTCACTTCTCTTTCAACTATCATTCAAATATTTATTTGCTCAAATTAAATTATGAATGCACATAAACGAAAATCAATGAAACATCTTTCATGGTAGAAAGATTACATAATCCCATAATTCTTCAAATAATCAAGCACTTTAATAAACTGTTCAAAACATTCAAAATTACCATCAATCAAACAAATAATAATAATTTAAGGTAAGTTTCCCATAACTTAGCCAGTTATAGAGTATCAATCAATAATAGGTCTTCACATTTATGCTATATCTTTTAAAAGAAAAGATTTCTCTTTTTCAAAAAAAAGTTTTTTTACATGTTCTCTATTCTCTTTTTCTCCCCTCTTAATGTAATCTCTTTACTTTCTTTTATAAACCTCCTTTTTATTTTTATTTTAAAAATAAATCATATTATAATTAAAAGAAACCACCTAGGTAGTGCTCCCTATGATATCTTACAAGTAGTTTTAAAAATAACCTCCTACCCTTTTTTTTCTAATTTTTTAATTTATATTATTTAAAGTACTTTTCTTTATTTTCCATACCCCTTATTTTTAACTTTCACACCTCAATTACAAAATGGACATTCTTGCCCTTAAGAAAATATAAATAAAATCAAACAATTGTTTCACATGAACCTCTGTCTAAGATCTGAACTCTCTTACATTCAATCCTAAATAAATATTTTTAGCAATAAGCCAACACATCACACTAAAATATAACACATCGCAAATTTAACCATCAAACGATAACAAGTGTTACACTTATATCAACAAAATAATATAGAACTTTATGTTCTTCTCAATACTTGCACACCAACTGAACTACACAACACCTTGTAAACTCACATAGATTTCAATAAAACATATTTAAGACTTATTTATAAACTCTACATTTTCTCGGGTCTTACACGATTCATTCATACTACACATTTAGCATACTCTGCTAGAATACACTGCTAATTCTCTCCCACAGAGAATCATTGAAATTCTCTCCTACTGAGAATCTGTCATTCATGTCTAACTTGAGCGTCGGAGTGCCTTTTCAGGTACCTCCCTCCACGGTCAAGACTTGGAGATCAACGGTCAAAGCCAATACAGAACGTGCGATCAAGATCTAGAAGAGACAACCAGAAGACCAGAAGACAACGTCATCAAAGTTAGTCCTTTCGGTCCCCAAAATATTCACCGAAACAAACATTATTAATTCTACGGTTTAATTGAAAAAAAAAAGTGAAATAATGCAAAACTAGTAACAAAAATGTTGATTTCCTAAAATTTAAACGAGATCCAAAATGCCAAACAGAAATAAAAAGATATCAAAACAATTTAATCAAATAGTCAACTTTATATAAAAACATTCTTAACTAATTAAGAGTTTGAAAACCTTTATGAAAATATTAAACTCTATTGACTTACGACTTTTTCAATTCAAATTTGACTGTTTGTTTATATTAATTATCTAATTAATTAGACCGGATCCATTCAAGAATTTTTAATCCTTTAATATATATATATATATATATATATATATATATTTATTTATTTATTTATTTCATTCAACTTTCACCGATGACAACGGTATTTAGTTATACTTCATGAATTTCATCCATCTAAATTTTTTCATTATAGGACATATCATGAAAACCAAAAGGAAAGAGAATTCAAGAATTAATATAGTAGAACCTAATCGTTAATTTTTTAGTGATTAACACTGTATTTTAGTGGATAGTAAATTAAGGTTTAATGAGGATATGAAAAATTTATATATTTTTAATTGAGATTTTATTATATTTTTATTATCTATTGAAAATTTTATTTTTGTCCTATTAATTAAATTTTTACTATTTTTTTAATGATGTGATTATTATATTGTTTTGTTATTTTGCTTAAATGTTCTATTAAAAAAATATGAGGTTTTGTGATTAATAAAAAAAAATTATATTACAGTTAATGTAAAATCATTAGTTATAAAATTTTATATTTTTTAACACCTAGAGACGAATAAGATAACACTCACCTCACTTAATTAATGATAAAATTAAACCATAAAACTAAGTGACACTCCAAAAATTGTACCATCTACTCTACTATAAATCCTTCAAAGAAATTATATAAAACTTATAGTAATACAAAATACAACCTAAACATACACACAATACTATATATATATATATATATATATATATATATATATATATATATATATATATATATATATATATATATATATATTCTCTTTTCTTCTAAACGTTTTTCTTGTATATACATATATTTTGCTCTTGATAAATTACCATCATCACAATTCACAAAGCAAACAACACATGAAAGATAAGTTGTTGAAATAAATTTTTAACTTAAGAAAATTTAAATAAAAAACTATTATGATTAACAAACAAGAAACAACTCAATTCCATCAAAACACCAATATAAAAAATATTATATAAAGACTATATATGAATATATACATCAAAGATATTATCTGATATAATTTAGATATAAGATAATATGCTTTGGTTCTAGATTATACAAGGAAATAGTACAATTCTGGATTTGAATACTTAAGAGACAAAAAAAACAATTAGAGAAGAATATAATACAAAGATGGAGATACCACAATCTAGCATATTGATGAGTTAATGAAAATTTGTCACAGATTTTCATCTTTGATAAGAACTAGAGTAGGGGATAGCACAATTTAATAAATTGATAAGTAAATCAAGAATCGTCACAAAGAAGTTCATCTTTGACAATAATCAGAGTTTTGTGATTAGAACCAAGAGAATCTCTCTTATTGAATTCAAAATTCATACATTGATCAACCAAGTTGTTTACATATATATTTGGTGCCTCTGTATATATAGACACAAATGTTCAAGCCACTTAAGAAAACCTAAAAGAAAATCCAAATACATCAGCCCAAAAATAACTTGAAAAATTCAAAACTAGAAATTAAAAGAAAAATTACAATTACTTTTAATTACCTAAAACTATTCTATAATTGGGTTTCAAGTCATGATTTTCATGTCTTCATGTCCTTTGAATTTTAAAGACTCCTCATCAAGTTTTTCTTGTATTGAATTAAGAGATAATCATCTATCAATATCGATGGACACCTTTTAAAAGACTTGTATTAAGTATGTTCTACCAAAGATTAACGTCTAATCAAATACACAAAACTTATATTTATAAGCAAAATTATGAGAATTAATCAAAGGAATCCCATTATAACTTAAGTCACACATCTACACATGTCACAGTGCGCAAGAGCTGTTTTATCAACTTTTCATCACTTGTTATATTAGTATATGTGACTTAGATATCAGTGTAGTAAGAGGATATCTTTTACAACATAGGTTTTAATACTTAATACATAAATCAAACAATAATTCACATATTCCAAATTTGTGTCCTCAAATTCATATACAAGTATTATCATTCTCAAAATTATTATTTTCATACAACACAGTTCATTAAAAATAATTACAAACCAATTAAATATACAAACAAATATTCATTTTAAATTTATAATAAACATTCCAATACCATTCAATATATAGACAAGAAGAGAAGAGAAAGAAAGATTTTGTTTTCAACTTTTTTTTAGCTTGAGCGAAAATTGGCTCCCTTGTATGAAAATATTTTCACTTAAATGAAAATATAATCGATTCAAGGATTAAGTTCTAGTGTTATTTTTTTATTCAACGAAAATAGAATTAAGAGTAAGAGTAAGGTTTGAATTTATGTTCTATTTTTACTTGAATAAAAATTCTCCATTTCAATGCAAATAATAAAAAATAATCACATGTAACAAAATAAAACTACATTCAAAGTTTTTTCCAAAACCAAAAACCAAATTACAAATACAACTCATAAACACATTCAAAATAATCAATAGAATATAAATTTTGAGCAATTACCCTCATTTTCTTACTTAAATCCAATCTTAATCATTCAAACTTAGTATAAGAGAGAATCATATGAAACTAACCATACTAATAAAAAAATATATTCCCAACTTAGATTAATAAACCATATACTTTAGCATGCATACTCCAATTACTAAATCAACTTTTTATTGTTCAACTTAAAACATTCATAAAATAATAATCTTTTAGTAACAACTCAAATAACATTCATCTTCAAATATTTCCAATATAAAAAAAAATTCAAACAAAACATCATTCTTGTATAAAATGTTCGAAGTCCCACATAAACTAGAGTTAAGATCAATTTATAATATATAAGTAGGTACAAACCTTACTTTACAAGCTGGTTTTGTGCGGTTGAGTTAAGCTGAAAAACATTTTCTAATATGGTATCAAAGCCATGGTTAGACTTCGGCGTGTACAAACCTCACCTTACAATCCAGTGTGTTTTGTCCTCACTCGCACACTTTCTGAGAAAACTTCCCAGAAGGTCACCCATCCCTAAATTACTCCAGGTTAAGCATGCTTAACCATAAAGTTCTTATGGGTTAGGCTACCGAAAAACAAATGCATTTGTTGATATGAGTAGTCAAATCAATTCCTTTAAGCTATCCTTCAATTGTATAGTCTCATACATATACCGTTTCTATATTCCTCTCACTCTGGTGTATGTTTGATTCGTCCATGTGTCCCTTCCACTAAAAACACTTTGTGTTGATGTATGAGGGCAGTCAATGAAGGCGTTACAATCAACATTCTCAACAAAATTTACTAAAATTATAGAAAAATAAATAAAAAACTTTAAATGCCATTAGATTCTTAAAAATAAATAAATAAAAGATATAAAAAGAAAGAAGAAGAAGGTTATTAAGAAAGAGAAAAAAAAAAAGAGAAGGTGAAAGGAGAGAGAAGAACATCTTAAATGAATTGAAAATATAAACACTTAAGAAGATTAAATAAAAATTTATTTTAAAATAATTAAATTTACCATACGCATGAAATTTAATTGAATCATAAATTAATATCCTAAATTAAATTTTATAAATCTAAATGGTTAAATCTATGATCCACACACCATGCAGTTTGTTTTGAAACTGTTGAGGATAGTGACACCTTCTGAAGCCATCACACTTTACACGTGGCGCGGACAGGTAGATCCCGACATACATTCAAATAATGTTGACAATAGACAATCACAACTAAAACACCCACATAATATAATTTTAAAAGATAGTAGACGCCAAACAGAATATTTTGTTAAAAAGTCATTAATAAATGCTATAAGAAATAACTAATAAATAAATAGTATATTTACTGTTTTTAAATTTAAGTTGGATGAATTTTATAATGAAAATATAAAAACGATATTAAAATTTATTTCATTAATTGATAATATAATGAAACAAATTTTTATTTCGATTTTCCTGCAGAAATTTAAATTACTTAATATTTTCAGACCAATAATTTAGCTTAATATAAGAATTTTTTTACGTTATCAATTAAGTCGATTAACCTTAATATAGATTTTTCTAAAGAGCTATTATAAGCTAACAAATATATTATAGACAATATTTATTTTTTTATGTCGTTGTAATAAATTAATGAACTTAATAATCATGTATTTTTAATGTAAATATGGATAAACAATCATTAGTGGATTGAAGAAATCATTACATTTTAATATATTTTATCGTAACTAAAGATACGTTTAGAAATTATTATAATTTAGAATATAACACATTTGAATAAATTGTATCAATATTAATGTTTATGAAAATAATTTTTGTTACAAAGTTACCCATGTTCCATCTGTATTCTACTTTTATATTTTTTTTATGTCCATTACTCCTAAATATTTTCATTTAATATTTTATACCAGCAAAGTTTATATAAAGATACATGTTGTCATTTATTTTTTAAAAGTTTCTCCATATAATAATTTTTATATAAAAAATAATATTAATATATAACTTTACACACACACATACATACACACATATATATATATATATATATATATATATATATATATATATAGATAGATAGATATATAGATATATAGATAGAACACACATACATACACACACACATATATATATATATATATATATATATATATATATATATATATATATATATATATATATATATATATATATATATATATATATATATATAGATAGATAGATAGATATATAGATATATAGATAGATAGATAGATAGATATATAGATATATAGATAGATAGATAGATAAATTTGTTAACATAAACTCTTTTTTTCAATTGGTACATTTTAGCAAAGTATACCAGATTTTAGTAAACAAAAATATCTTCATATATTCTAAATTTTAAGATCAAGGATATTTGAATAATTTTCATTCTCAAAACTAAAAATAAAAAATTAAAAACCCCAAACGCTTACTTACCTCTTTTTCATCCCTCATTCCTCTCAACCTTTTTCTTTCATCTCTCACTCCAACATTCTCACTGTCATCCTACAGTAGTACTAACGGAAAAAAGTATGAAACAATCACCTAACCCTAATCCACCTTCCTTATTTATCCAATTTGTTTCTCTCTCACATCTACACATAACAACCCGCAATACCACAATTTGTTGCTCTTGCTTTGCTTGTTCATTTGTTTTTCTGATGTTGATTTTTTATTGGAGGACTGTGTTATATATTTTTCCTTCATTATTAAATTTATAAAAAAACTAAAGTCTACAATAATTTCAATAATTTCAAAACCAAAAAGAAAAAAGAAACCCCCTCGCCCCCCGAAAAGACGTTAGAATCAACCCATAAAAGTTGCAAAACATTTAGTTTCTTAATACCAATTTTGATAAAATCATAGAAATAAAAGGAGTAGAAGTTAAACTATGAGTCTGATGGTAACAAATTTATTAAGTTTAAATTCCAATTTGAAATTTAGTGCATTTTATTTTTCTTAATTTCACTTCTACGACAAATGATAAATCAGAACGACAACATCATGTTTAAAATTTTGATAAAATCATAGAAATAAAAAGAGTAAAAGTTAAACTATGAGCGTGATGATAATAGATTTATTAAGTTTAAATTTCAATTTGAAATTTAGTACGTTTTATTTTTCTTAATTTCACTTCTGCGACAAATGATAAATCAGAATAACAACATCATGTTTATATTGACCAAACAAGTTGGAGATGTGAATTGTTTAAAATAATTTTTTCTAGTCCAATTGAGAGTTAACAGGTTCATTATGACTAGTTTACTAATTTCTAGTTAATTTTCATTTAGTTGGTATATCAATGTACTTTTTCTTGGAAACTACTTAATATCCTGCAATTTGCTCAAATCTAGATGTGTAATTTGTTAGAATATTTTTATTCTTTTTACAAAAATGAAATGAAAATATGCTTATCAATATGAAACATTCGAAAGGGAACGAGTAGTGACCTTTTTTCTGAATAAGGGGACATAGTCAACAACAATAATTTTCTTTGTTCATAACTCTCTTCAATAATTTGTTCATGTTAAATCATTTAGTGCGATGTGCATGAGCTTCATTTTTTGCTGTGTTTTGAAGTTGATTTATGTTTTTAGAATTATTTTCAAGAGCTAACTTCAGAAATCCATTTTCTGGACAATGACTTACCCCTTCTGGAATTCTCTTTCGACATTTCTGTTTTGAAAATTATTTCCGGACAACTTAATAGTCAAAATATTAAATCTCAGTGAAGATAAACTACTAATTCTAAAATTTAAAAACGAAATTTAATAACAATCAGAAGAAAAAAGATATAACACAACCCTCTAATAAAAAATTAACATCAACATTATCAATTATTTTGTTATTAAAGTGAAAAATAAATGAACAAACAAAGCAAGAGCAACAAAATGCGGTGTCGCGAGTTATTGTGTGTGGGTGAAAGAGAGGATGGAGATGAGAGAAAAACAAGTTGGATAAGTGAGGAAGGTGGATTAGGATTAGGTGGGTGTTTCTGATTTTTTTCAGTTAAAGCTAGTGTATGAATGACAGAGAGAATGTTGGAGTAAAAGATATGGAAGAGAAAGGATGTAGAAAAACGAGGGATGAGAGAGGGGTAAATAAGGGTATGTGGTTTCTTGTTTTTTAGTTTTAGTTTTGAGAATAGAAATTATTCAAATTCTCTTGACCTTAAGAATCTATAATATATGAAGATATTTTTATCTCCTAAAATATAGTATACTTTATTAAAATGTATTAACTGAAAAAAAAAAAAAAGCTTAGTATGTTAGCATATACCTCTCTCTCTCTATATATATATATATATATATATATATATATTATTTTATGAGAATGGAAGTTTCGTATATTATTTTACATCTAACGGTTTATGTTTTATTTTGATTTTTATATTTTAATTTTATTATTCTTCAAAATTCAAACATTTTATACATAATACACAAAGTTAATGACGATATATTAAATTATAAACTGACAATTATTTTCCTTATTTTTATAAAAAAAGTAAACTAATTCCTTTCCATCTTTGGTTAGCTTTTTTAACACATTTTATTACTTATTAAAAAAAGTAAAAAAATATATGATAATTTTAGGTTTAATGGTTTCTTTTATCCCCAGTTTGGTTGAAGTGTGTCAAATTCGTCTCTCTTTTAGAAAAATGTCAATTTCGTCCCTATATAGAAAAAATTTGTGTCAATCAAGTCATTTCCATTAAAAATTATTGTTTTCAAAACTCACTTTATCCACTACAATATCAGGGATCAGACCTGAAGTGGTTATTATTCAAAACTCACTTTAAGTTTTTAACACCATTAGTTTGTATTTAATGGAAATGACTTGATTGACACAAATTTTTTCTATAGAGGACAAAATTAACATTTTTCTAAAAGAGGGACAACACTTCAACCAAACTGGGGACAAAAGAAGCAATTAAACCATAATTTTAATTGAAAAAAATCAACAACAATGCCAAATGTATTTTTCTTCAAACAATTAAATGTTATTTTATTTATTTGGTTGAATATAGTAATAATAAACAATAACAACGTAACTTCAAATTTTATTTACAAATTTAAAATAGTTAAAATATGTGCAATTTATTATACTTTGATTTAATATTATTCTATATTTAATTATTTTTCACTTCTAGAGTGTATTATGTGACACGAATATTTAAAGTAGTTGTATAATTAGCAATGTAGTAATAAATTTCAACATTTTCATTATTTACTCATAAAAACTTATTGAATATAACTTGTAATAAAAACCAGTTTTTAATCCCTAGCAAAGGTTAAAATCTTATAGATTTTAAATATTAAAAAAAGAATAAATTCATTTTCTCGATAGCTTGTTTTTATGCAAAGGGCAAAAACTTTTTTATTTAAAAAAAAAAATAAGAAAAGAGAAATCAATTGAAATCGCATTTCTTTTTCTCTCTCCTTTGCGTGCTGTGTCATCTTTCTTCTCTTCTTCCTCTCTCTTACCTTCGCCACCGTCGTCCAAACCCAAGCTTCAAATCAGAATCATTCAATTCAAACCTTCAAACTTTTCAAAACAGAAGAGAAAAAACCCTAGTCTCATGTGATTTCAAGGTTAATTAACCTAATCCTATCCTAATTAAGCCATGAAATTATCCTAATTAACGGTTGTCCGGTTTCTGCAAACCCCCGAGTCTTTCATTCTACCAGCGATGCCGACCGTGGCCGTGAAACTCTACAGCGTCTTCTTCAAGTTTCTCCTAAAGAACCGTTTGCAGAACCAGATCCATGCCCCGTCCGAAGAATCCAATCAGTTCGGTGTTACGACCCGACCCGACGAGTCCGTCGCCGCCGCCAACCCCTCCTTCTCCGACGGCATCGCCACCAAAGATATCCACATCGATCCCGTCACCTCCCTCTCCGTCCGAATCTTCCTCCCCGATTCCGCACTCTCTCCCGAACCCAAATCCAAAACTATCTACAAATCCGAACCTGGATCCGCGGGAAACCTTGAGACGGCATCGTCGCGCGCGGTGCGGCGAAATAGCTACGAGCCCTCAGTGTTTACGCCGCGGGAGGAGTCGAGGCGGAGCAGCGCCGGGGAGTACCGGGGGTACTTGCCGGCGGCGGACGGGCGCCGGAAAAAGTTACCGGTGGTGTTACAGTTCCACGGCGGGGGCTGGGTGAGCGGGAGCAATGATTCAGTGGCGAACGATATGTTCTGCCGGAGGATTGCGAAACTCTGCGATGCGGTGGTGGTCGCGGTCGGCTACCGGCTGGCGCCGGAGAATCGGTTTCCGGCGGCGTTTGAGGACGGGGTGAAGGTTCTGAATTGGCTGGCGAAGCAGGCAAATTTGGCGGAGTGTAGTAAGTCGTTGGGAGGGAGGAAATCGGAGGGTCATCATAAGCATATTGTTGATTCTTTTGGAGCGTCAGTAGTTGAGCCTTGGTTGGCTGCTCATGCAAATCCATCAAGGTTGAAACTCACTCTAAACTTACTCTTTTGTAGATTGATCTGTTCGTACATTTTATAGTTTCTTATTGTGGGTGATACTGATACGAATATGGTGATTCTTGTTGTGATTGATATGAATCGTGCGATATTTTTTTTTTCGTCTTCATTGTCTTTTCGAAGTGTTGATAGTGATTACAGAGTGGAGAGCAGTGTATCAATCTGATCAAGGCATCTGAGTTAGGGAGAAGGTGACAGATCGTGTAGTTGTGGGGTTTTCAGTTTGGAGGCAGCGTGTATCGGTTGGATTTGTTAATCTGATGTTTATCGCAAATGAAGTCGAGACCGACTTGTTATTCCATAATAATTATACAAGACAAAAGTAAAAACTGTAAAATAATGAGTTTCTCCTAGAAACTCTTTTATCTAATTTCTCTAAAAGTTGCGGGCATAAGTTGATTTTAACATGGTAGAAGTTTGATTTGTTTTCTCTTTTTATTTATGTTGTTGTAAGTGTTTGTGGAAAAATTTATCTAAACAGAATCTTCATGTTTTCTAGGAAGATGTTTTTAGAGTTATTCTTTCACTTTTGTTTTACTTGTTTGATTTAGACCATTTTAGGGAAGTTTCAGACTTGAAACAATGATATGTATTCACCCTTGTTTTACTGGTTAACCTGTTTCCTTCTTTTAATTTTCTTGAATAAAAAATTACATTTTGATGCATCTTCATGTGCCAAAATATAGATCTGTGCATATATGTGGTCTGGGATTCTCAGTTGTTGCAGAGACTAGAGAGAGCATTATGTTTAACGTGATGAAATTCCTTATCTTTTAGGGTTTGAGGTTATGGTACGTCGTTCGAGTAGATATGGTTTTCAAAAACCATGACAATATCTTATTTTTTCCCTTAGTGTTTATTTAATTCTTTAGGTTCTAATCAAATGAAATTTTTTACTTGTGTATAGTTCTGTGCTACCCTTTCGTTGGTAGAATAACATGTTTTCCCATCTCACTTTCCAAATTGGGATTGGTTTGTGTCTATAGAAGGACTGAGCTTCATTTTTATCCTATGCAAGACATGATATTTGATGGCATTAATTTATTAACTTAAATTGTGTCTGTAGCTAATTATCCTAGTTCTTTGAACTTAACATTCTAGAGAAGCTGATTGCAGAAGGCATAATAAGCTTCATTGCATCTTATCTAAAGACATTATGTTTGATGACATGGATTCATTCACTTTTAAATAGTGTGTAGCTAATTAACCTAGTTCTTATGACTTAGTGATTTGCTGAAAAACACAAATGTCATTGAGAGAGAGGGAAGTGATGATGTCCTGAAGAGTATTTTCTGGCGGATGTCACTTGATGTTAGCACAGGCCATCCTGATGGGAAATTAGAGGGTTTTGATGATAAAGGAAAAAAGGCTGGTGGACCTAAGGTTCTGAAACACTGGTTTATGTGAAACTTTTTCTCGCTTGACTTGGCCTTTTTTGATCTCGGTCTGATGATTTCTTTTCTACATTGCCAGTAACAGATTTCAGTTTTTATTTTTTTTATTATCATTATTATATATACATATATATATATATATATATATATATATATATATATATATATATATATATATATATATATATATATATATATATAAATGTAATGGCATCTCATCTTTCCCTTTGGAATTTCTGAGTTTATAATTTTGTGTTAAAAGACATTTGAAATGTACAAGAATTTGTCTCAACCTTCGTGATGCTAGTGTATTCCAGTATATGAACGTAGTGCTAACACTTACAATCAACTACTAGTATATTGAATAAGCTACACGTGCTTATAATGAAGCCTATTATTGTAATGGCTTCACATTTCGCATGAACCTTTGATTTCCTCGTCTGTAGGGGCCTCTACCGACCATTTTGGCGTCATGTCATTCTGTGTTCCATTTGTGCACTGTTTAAGAATTCAGTTTATCTTAGTGTTGACTAAGAATTTCTGATCTTTATGAATCTTTTCTGCGTATATCTCTATATACCTACATTAAGATTTATTGGTGTCTCCCTTTAACAACTTCAATACTTACCGTGAAACTTAGTTTGGGAATCAATCTTATTCTATTTAATTTCCTGTTGTTAATATTCTATATTTAAATTTTTCTTGAGAATGTAAATTTTCAAATAGTAAATTACGTTTTAGAGCATATATTAGTAGGCACTCGGCATCTAAGTAATTTCTGGACTATTGATTTTGCAAAGACTTGATCTACCTCCTTTGGACATGGATGTAAATGTTATGGAATGCTATTCCTATTCATAACTGGTCTTGTTTGAAACCGAAAAAAGAAAAAGAGAGAAAGTTGAAGGTTAACTTGGTTTGTAGATAAGCTGTTGTGTTGTCTTTTACACAATTTTTTGTTGTTGTTGGGAGTTATGTGATCCACTTTTTCACTGCTTAACCTTTTTATTTTTCTTTGGTATTAGATGTGTTCTTCTTGGTGCGAGTTGTGGTGCAAATATTGCAGACTATGTGGCTCGGAAAGCTGTAGAAGCAGGTTCACTTCTGGAGCCGGTCAAGGTGGTGGCACAGGTCCTGATGTATCCATTTTTTATTGGAAGTGTGCCCACTCATTCTGAAATAAAGTTGGCAAACTCTTACTTTTATGACAAGGCCATGTGTATGCTAGCATGGAAACTATTTCTACCAGAGGGGGAGTTTAACCTAGACCATCCAGCTGCCAATCCCCTTGTCCCAGGGCAGGGACCTCCTTTAAAGCAGAGACCTCCAACATTGACAGTGGTGGCAGAACACGACTGGATGAGGGACCGTGCCATTGCATATTCAGAGGAGCTTAGGAAGGTGAATGTTGATGCACCTGTTTATGAGTATAAAGATGCAGTCCATGAATTTGCAACACTTGACATCCTTATCAAAAGCCCTCAGGCCCAGGTTTGTGCTGAGGACATTGCCATCTGGGTCAAGAAATATATTTCCCTTCGAGGTCACGAATTCTCATATTGAGTAGGATATACCAGAAATTAAGAGGATGGTCGGTAAGAAAATTTTTTCCTCATTGAAATTATCTAAAGTCCGCAGTTCTGCTACCGCCGGTATATACATGCCTAGGGGCATGTGATTATATCACAAGATTTTTTTCGATGGTTGACCGGTTCCGTGTTCCCTCCACCTGTCAGTTCTTGTTGTAAGATAGAGTTGTTTGAGAGCGGATTAGTTGAACTAGTGAGAGAGAGCCTTTCACCTCATTCACTCTGCATTTGGAAGCCCCTGTTCCACTATTCCTTGTGTATTATGATGTACTGTTTCTCGATATAAAATTTAGTTATCAATTCTTTTAGGGTCACCTGAAGTAGGAGTTCATTGTTAATTAATTTTGTACAAGATACCAGGTTATTGTTCTTCGATATAATTAAGATTTCATATTAAAAAACAGTTTCCCTTAAGATACGTTTTAGTGATAGTCGCTAGGATCAAGATATGGAGTTTCTTTAATAATATTAGCTAACAGCAAGAGCCAATTTTGCTTAGTTTACTTTGTTGAGCACAATGTTAGCAATCGAGGACAATTATTCCATCGTTATCTTGTTGATTGTTAACTTTTAGACGTTAAGCTCCTTATAAATATGCTATGATCTTCACTGGATTGACTCGGTTATTATCACAAATCTTGAGGTAATTGCCCGCCTACCCTTGAACTCCTGGGGTAGGGGAATCATATGGAGGTTGAATCTATGTATTGAACCTCTCATGAAGCAGAGAGATGGTGTAGGCTGTTTATCATGGTTAAAATTCAAGACCATCTTCATATACCCAAGCCTAACAAACCAGTTTGGCTTGCAGGTCTCAGTATTGGAAGCACTTTGAGGGCATGGGAGCCACCACTCTGATCCAGTGGAGTCTGGACAGGTTCACAATCTGTCACTCATTCTAGGCTTATTTGATTTGGTGGAATCTCTGTTGACTGTTCTGTAACCATGACTATGCCAAACATAGTTATGGCTGCGGGAAGGGTTTTTCTTTCTGCACCCTTTAAAATTCTTTGCTCACCCCTTTCTGTTTCAGAATAACTATTTTGAAATGTGGGAATATCAATTCTAGAATAAAAAAGAGTGAGCCAAAATATTTTATAGTGTGCAGGAAGTTGGGGCCATGTGGGAACGGTCTCGTGTTTCTTTCAACGCTAAAGGAATGTTATGAAAAATATAGGAGAATCAGTTGTTCTTGTACATTGTGTATCATATACGTATTTTACACCTGGTTTGAGTAAGGTGAAAATATAGTTCGTTGAATGTGTTTGTGATATTTTGTTGCCCAAAAAATATCTTGAACATTTCTGGGAAAATGTTGATAGGTTTATTATTAACCTATTTTTATCTTACTATTGTGATGATCATTTTTCACTTCAGTAACTTACTATTTTTCACGTTGAATTTGGTTCAATTTCTTTAATATGATCTTTTCGAAAAAAATTGACGGTAACAATGTTACTTTAGAAATGACATTTTATAATCATGTTATGAATAATGAATTACATCTCAGTAATAATTTCGATATCATTAATTTGGGAGAAGAGATTATCACTAGATTGAAAATCATGAAACAACAGAAAAAAACATATTAATTTATTATAATGCTATCTATACCTTAAATGAAATATATAGTAAATTAAGATTCTGAAATAAAAGAATAATGTTTGTTTATAAATATTTAATATTAAAATTCTTTATCACTATTCTGTATTAAGGAAAACGATAATGTGGCAAAGTAGTAAAACTTCGTTAACTAATCATATGTAAAAGTATTTGGACTGACCTTGTGTTTTCGTAAGTGCTCTTTCTTTTGTGTACATTCTCGTTTACTGTTTTATCTTTATAAACATAATTAATTTTAGGTTTAATACTTATTTTGGTCCCTCTTTTGGGAGAGTTTGTTTAAAGTGGTCTCTCCTTTTTTCAAAAGTTCACTTAAGTCTTACCTTTTGTAAAAACTGTTCAAAGTGGTCCTTTTTGCTAACGGTGTTAACTTTCTTAACGGCACAGCTGCTCGGTGGCTAATATTTGCTGAGGTGTAACGTTTTGGCTGTGCTGGCACTGTTGTGTGTTTTAAAAAAAATAATTAATTGTGACGTGGAATTTAATAAAATTAAGTTTAAATTAAAAATTGAATTTAGGGTTAATTGGGGGTAATTAATTAAAAATCCCATTAAGAACCTTAATTGTTTCTGAAAATCTAAAATGGAGAAAAATCCCCAATCTGAATCCTAAGAAACCTAGAACCTGGGAAAGAAATCTGCGAAAAATTGCAAAGATGATCAGCAAGATGAACTAATTGCAAAGCAACAAGATCAACCAATCTGCGACAAAGATCACCCTGCAGAAAAGCAATCAATGAACAGATGAACGCAGACAAAACAACAGTCCACAACAACAAAAATCAATTCACAAAAACGGAATCAAATCCATTGTCCACAACCATTTTCTATTTCCATGAAGAAGGATCCATTCTCTCAACCAACTCCAACAAAAGCAGCAGATCAGGTCACTTTACCACACTTGGTTCTGGAATTTTCTCTCTCTCATCCCACACTTATCAGGACCAAACATGATAGAATACAGAGATTCGTTGTCAAATTCCTTAGGTTTCCATCCAGCATCCTGTGGTCGGAGATATTTTAGATAAGCTCCACCACATTCGAGGCCATTCTGAAGCCGAGTTTCAAACTGGAGAACAACAGTTCCCTCCTCGAGACCCACTGCCTCTTCAAGTTCCTTCATCATGGCATATTTCCTCGCTTTCTCACTAACAAGAAGACCATAATCATCGTGTCCCTCACTCTTGGCATGTTTCCAGGTTTGTGGTTCTAGGGTTCTTACTTAGATTGGGGATTTTTAATTTAATGGGATTTAATGGGATTTTTAGGATTTTTAATGGGATTTTTAATGACAAGAAGACCACAATTAAGATTTTTAATGGGATTTTTAATTAATTAACCCCAATTAACCCCAAATTCAATTTTTAATTTAAACCTAATTTTATTAAATTCCACGTCACAATTAATTATTTTTTTTAAAACACACAACAGTGCCAGCACAGCCAAAACGTTACACCTCAGCAAATATTAGCCACCTGACAGCTGTGCCGTTAAGAAAGTTAACACCGTTAGCAAAAAGGACCACTTTGAACAGTTTTTACAAAAGGTAGGACTTAAGTGAACTTTTGAAAAAAGGAGGGACCACTTTGAACAAACCCTCCCAAAGGAGGGACCAAAATAGGTATTAAACCTTAATTTTATTGGTTACTCGAATGAATAATTACAAAAATTAATAAAATATAACTACTTTATGTATATGCTTTTTTATGATTTTAATATAGATTTAATAATATTTTTATTTTAATAATAATAATAATAATAATAATAATAAGTTTTTGGTTAAAACCACTTAGGCACCCTATTTTCGTAAGGTATTCCATTTTGGTCTCATTCTTTTAAAACTTCCTAATTGGGTTCTTATAAGAGCTAATTTCAAACAAATTAGCCCTTGCCGTTAAAAATCGCTAATGGTGTTAAAATTGTGCAGAGGTGGATAAATGACGTGTTAAAAGTTTTACAGAATTTTGGAAACGTGACACTGTTCACCTTAGGGTTCCATTGAATCCCCATTTACCATCAGCGACCAAGATTGAGAGCTCTCACTCTCTCCACCTGGATCTAAAGCCATGAAGAAGGCAGGGTGGCACCTGCATCCTCTCAGGCGCGTGCACAGGACAGCCACCGCGACAACCGCCGTAAGCCATCGTCCAAGGTGTCGCCTAGTGGCGTCGGTTGCCACCACAATCTCCGCCGGCCACCGCATCAGTTCTGTCTTCTATTTACTATTAGGACCGCCGACGACGATGTCGGTCACCGCTAGGGCTCCTTCTCGCGTCACAGCCGTCACTGCCTCCATCAAAGTCGCACCGCCGCCAGGATAGTCGCCTTGAGAAGCTTTATCTTCTCCTTTTTCTCTTCACGCGAGAGAGGGATGCAACGGTGCCGCTGCAGCCAAGCTCTCTCTGCTTCCTCTGCTTCTCTGTTTCTTATTTCCTCACAGGACCATAGAAAGGCATTGATGCACCTCTCTGAGTCTCACCGAATCTCAACCGCGATACCTGTCACCAAAATTGATTTTAGTCTTTGGTTATGATTGCAATGGTTATAGTAAGGGATAAAGTTTTGTTGAAGATGGTGGTGATGGGTTGGATTGGTGTGTGATGATGGTAAGCGTGTTGGAGGTTATGAAGTTGAGTTGATCTTCTTTGTCCTGGTTTGAATGCAAGGAATTGAGAAGTATGATAAGGAGATGAAGATTTGATGGAGATGAAGATGGTGGAATGGTATGGGTAGGAACTGACGTTTGGAGGGGAGTCATACTGTTTTTGTTGATTACTAGTGGTGTATGAACGAAAAGGTAAATTGAGGTTAGTGTGTGAACTGAACCATAGATCTCTTGGAGGTGAGGAATTGGAAACGAAAAAGGAAAATGTGATTGGGTGGTTACGGGTCAGGGGAGAGAGGAGTGGAGTGTGTTGGTGAATCCTCTTGGTGAAGGTGCTTGTTGCCCTTTTGGCGTTTTTGTTCAGGTGGTTCTAGGTGATGAGGTGTGTGTGAAAATGATTTTTCTCCCTCGGTGAAAAATGGGTTTTGGGGTTTTTGCTAACTAGAAGATGAAGTTGAGTGTGAGAATGGGAGTCTGTTGCCTCTGATCTATGTGGGAGCGAAATTAAGAAATATGGAAGGAGATCTTCCAGGAAGAAGAGAATGGGCCATCGTGTTCGTTGGGTAGGGAGATGCCTCTCTGTTCTGCCTCATGGGTGAATATCCGTTGCTTGTTGTATATCCTTCAGGAAAAAAAAATGGTTGAGGCTGCTTATACTAAGATTCTGTTGTAAGAAACGTGGAATCCATCCTCACGTGAAAAGAGGACCTCTCGTCATGGTGCCTTTTTCCTTTTTTTGTGAAAATGTGGGTGAATATCCGTTGCTTGTTGTATATCCTTCAGGAAAAAAAAAACGGTTGAGGCTGCTTCTACTAAGATTATGTTGTAAGAAACGTGGAATCCATCCTCACGTGAAAAGAGGACCTCCCGTCATGGTGCCTTTTGCCCCTTTTTTCTTGTTTCATTTTTTAGTGAACAATGCCACGTTTCCAAACTCTGTAAAACCTTTAACATGTCATTTATCCACCTCTGCACAGTTTTAACACCGTTAGCGATTTTTAACGGCATGGGCTAATTTGTTTGAAATTAGCACTTATAAGGACCCAATTGGGAAGTTTTAAAAGAAGGGGACCAAAATGGGAATACCTTACGAAAATAGGGACACCTAAATGGTTTTAACCTAAGTTTTTTAAATATATATTATTTATTACTATTTATAATGATATATATGTTTTAGTTGTGGGGTTGAAGTTAATAATCATCTGATCGTATTGGAAGTTTACCTATAGAAGGTGTTGGAAGTTTATATGCAGAGGATTTATTGTCTGTATTCTCCCTTGATATGGTGTTAATGTGACCGCATAGTGGGCTTCTTATTGTCGACATTCAAGGGTGTATACCGATGGAACTTCGACCCCCGAGGAAGATCTTTCGGTCGGGAGTTGTTCCCCTTATCATCATCACCCACGACTTCTTTCCCTCCTTCTTCTCACCACTCATTGCTGTGACCTCTTACTATTGCTTCTTTCGGAAGACACATATGTCTTCTATATGCAAGAACTCAACTGCCCGCTGTTGCAACTCATCCATGGTTTTAGGTGACCTAATGCACATACTATTTGTGAACGGTCTTACTCTCAAGGTTGTTGAACGGTTGCTGAGGACGAATTCCTAACTTACATCACCTGCTGAGTGGTTTTGTTGTAACGGTCCATAAAGATTCTCATGGACTTGTCCTTCTTTTACTTGGTACTGAGCAAGGCAAGATGTGTTAGGCTTTGGACTTTGCTGGCTGCATACTACCAATCAAATAGGGTACAGATAATGGAGAAGCTATCCACTATGTTGGATGGCAAAGTATTGAACCACGCCAACGTCTCCCCCTTCAGAGATAAGGATAAGGACCTATACCAAACAAGATCGCTTTTCGAGTATAACGCCATGGTGTGAGAGAATGATCACAGATGCTCATCGGGGTTAGTCGACTCATCATACTTCTCGAGCACAGGGGGCATCAACTGCTCGAGCATGGATGCCTCCATGATGAAAATTGTGAAGGGTAACAGACCCTTTGTCTGTAGAGTTTGCATTCTGAGAGCTCCCCTACTTGCTCCCTTGTTTGCCTCCTGGATCGTCTTGGTTGGTCCCTCAGCTTACTTGTTCATGTTTGATGGATTAGCCCCGCCTAGTACAAAGTGTTAGGAGGTCTGTTCTTGACGTATGGTTGCATTCTCATCCTTCGACGCACCCATCTCAGCTTCATGTCTTATTTGTATCTCTTGCATTTGTCTTTGCATCTCCTTAATCAACTTTAAGGGGTCTTGCTCGCTTGTCTCTCCTTCGGGTTCATGTTGGGTCTATCGAGGAGGAGGTTCATTGGGGAGACACAATACCAAATGAGATATGAGCCCAACCACATAAGGGATTGACACCACTCTCTATGGGATAAGCTTGAGTCCTTGTATGCTTCGAAGCCAAAGACTAATAAATTGTACTTGTTGAAAAATTTTGTGGAGTTGAAGTACAAGGAAGGAACTCCTATTTCAAATCACTTGAGTGAATTTCAAGGACGTTATGATCAATTAACAGGAGTGGGTATAAAATTTGATGATGATCTATTGGGTTTATTCCTATTAAACTTTTTACCGGATTCGTGGGAGACATTTTGGGTTTTCATGATAAGTGTTACCCCTAATGGTGATATTTCTTTGCAAATGACAAAGAATGGTGCTCTTATTATGGTGATGAGAAGGAAGACACAAGGTATTTCATCTCATTCAGAAGTGCTTATTACAGAGAGTAGGGGGAGAAGCCAGAAGAAAGAACAAAACAGTGGTAGAAATAAAAGTAGGAGCAAGTCCAGGTCTCGGTACAAGAATGTGGAGTGTCACTATTGTCACAAAATAGGGCATATAAAGAAGAACTGTTTTTTGTGAAGAAAGAAAGCAAAGACAAAAAGGGTAAGAAAAGAGAAAGAGATAATGATGGTGGTGATAGACCCAACACCGGTATCAGAGCCGATGATTTGTCTTGGTAACTGGTTCAGACAAGTATAATGATCCTTATACTGAAAGTCTTCCTGGTAAAGGGTATTCAGGTAAACGAGTTCCGTTAAGATGAACGACAGTTGGAAAGAGTTACTCGTGGTTGTGGTTGGTTGGGAATGCTTCTACTGAAGGGGGAGTGTACCAATGTGAAAGGGACTCACCCTTGAGGGGGAGATTGTTTGTAATCCAAGTGTGAGTCCAAGTCCTACATTGGATAGAAATGAGAAAGTAGGGCAATATATAAAGGTGAAAAACCTATTAACCCATTGCCTTAAGGTTTTAGGTAGAGAGTGATGTCAATGCCTTATACGGTTTGGCTCAAACCTCATTGATGTTTGTATCTCCCCGGTTAACTTCCTCCTGGAGAGACACAACAACTCATATTCCTTGTGGTCAACATTGGATTTTCTTAACTTTCTCAGGTCTCAGTGTGGGCGCCAAAATGTGTTGGTTTATAGGGTTGAGGTCAACAGTCTTCCAAACTATGTTCGTCCAACTCCTAGCATAGGTCATCGTTTGTCCTTCATGCTGTTTGGTCATACTGGGAGTTTACCTGTAGAAGGTACTTTGATGCCAAAGTTAGCAAAGATTCGACAGTCTAGCAATACATGTATATTACATGTAACCAACCTGTCGCAATACCTCAAACCTGTATTTATAGATTTTGGAATAGGCTTTAGATTAGTGCCAGCTTAATTTCGATCCAACTAGTAATGATCGTGCTTTAATATAAATTAATCATCTTCAATCTTAATTGTTGTTTAAAGTTAACCATTAAATTTTCGTTATTCGATGAACCAGTTTGCTAGTTGTTCATGACTGATGGAACTGTTTGATCCTAAACTGACCGAAAATCATACAATATAAATAAGATATGCCTCTTTAGTGTCTCTTATATTTTTTCAATTTTATCTTCTTAATTAATACTTTTTAAATTTAAATAGTTTTTCATAATAAAAAAATTATATTTCAATTTTATTATTTTAGTTACTACTGTTTTGAGTTCAAATAATTACTTGTTATAAATAATTATTTAATTTTTTTATCATTATAATTACTTTTTCAAATTTAAATAATTTATAAAAATTTATTTACACATAATAGCTTTAATTTCAATAGCTAAGATTTATTTTATCTATGATTATATTCATAACATCCCAAAATATCATATACACATATAATATAATAGTATTAAGCTATTATAATATGTGAAAGCAGTTGAGAGATAGAAATAACAGTATTTAAATATTTATACAGTCATCCAAAATATGGAGGAAATTAAAACGAAATCAAACTTGAGTACAAGTTTCCAAAGTTCTCCAAAATGCAAAGCTAACTAAACTTTAAAGAGACTTAAAGAGTGTTTTCCAAAATAACGAACTATTTAAACTAAGAACTAGTAAAAATTCTCAGTACTAGAGGCTGGGTCTTCCTCAATCTCCAACGCTTGTTCCAATGGCACATCATCACCAACTGTTCACATCCAAAGGATTAGATGATCATCACAAGGAGGAAGGCAAACACATACAACCATACAATGCAAGGGTGAGTTAGGTTTCTATAAACAACCAATCATACCAAAATTTATCTAATATGACCACCAACATTCACATTTACAAGCAGGTTAAAAGCTCTTTTTGGTCCCAATTTTGGTTGGGAAAATTCGAAATTGTCCCTGGGTTTATTTTGTGTTTAATTTCGTCCTAAAGAACGAATTTAGTGTTCAATTAAGTCCTTTTCAGTAACTCCGTTAAAATTCTTAACGACAACGTGTCCAAACCTTAATTTAGAAGGGCAAAATGGGAAAAAAAAGAAAGACTTTCTTCTTCCTCTGAAACCCTAATTCCTCTACCATTACCCAAACCCTAACCGCCGACCACCGACCACCGTTCATCATCTTCTTCCTCGCACGCCGTCAACAACCACCGCACCTCGCATATCCATCACCGTCGCACCTCCATCACCATCGCACCTCCATCACCCTCGCACCTCCATCACCATCACACCTCCATCACCATCACGTCTCGCACTTGCAGAAAACAAACCCCAAAGAAGAAACGGGAACCACCGTGGCAGCCTCCAGCATTTTCTAATTCCACTTCGTGTGCCCTTTTCCCCAAATCTGAACCCTAATTTTGGGTGGAAAGGGATCTTCATCTTCTCCGCCATGAACACATCTGCAACTCAGCTTCATGCATCCATGGCCGCTGCTACCACCAAGCCGTCACCTTGAAGCTTCTTCTTCGTATCTCGCACCTGCAAGCAAACCAAAATCACACAACCATCACGGTCTCGCCTCGACCATTCTCGTCGCGCCGTCGTGCCTCGCAGGTTTGATCCTCTCCAACGCAAGCCACCCGGCCTCCGTCACGTGCAACCTAGACATCACCATCGCACCTAAGTAATCGTCGCATCTCGCACCTGCAGAAAACAAACCCAAAAGCAGAAACGGGAACCACCGTGGCAGCCTCCAACATTTTCTAATTTGCGCAGGCACACCAGGGGCAAACCCCTTTTTCCCAAATCTGAATCCTAATTTTGGGTGGAAAGGGAGCGGATACGTGGCGCGCTCTCACGGGGCAAACCCCTTTCTGCCCACTTTGCCCCTCTAAAAACTAACACCTCACTCAGCAGTTGCACATCTGGACACGTTGCTGTTAAGAATTTTAACGGAGTTACTGAAAAGGACTTAATTGAACACCAAATTCGTTCTTTGGGACGAAATTGAACACAAAATAAACCCAGGGACCATTTCGAATTTTCCCAACCAAAACTGGGACCAAAAAGAGCTTTTAACCTTTACAAGCATGCAAGTCATCAAATATTATAAACATAGAAATTATATTCATACAATTCTCTAGATCAAGTATCCTATCAAGTTGTGACCTCCAGACTCGTCTGGACTTAGAATGTATGTAGAGCTGGGGCGGGTTGTGCACTTGTGGTGGCCTTTACTGCTTTGCAAAGCCATTGCCGAGGGGTTTCATCCGACCACACACAAGGCTAGTCCGTTACCGTGGAATAGACTCTAGTGATAGCGCCTACCCTAGGACCTCCCACTACTCCCACCAGACGCGTCAATCCTCTCTAAGTGAGAATGAAAGATCGTTGGAGTGTTAGGGATAACCCCCCATATGGAAGCCTCTCACATTCATTCAATACACTAACTGATCTCACTGAGAGATCTTAATTTCATATTCAATCCGACCACTTTAAATCACATGACATTCCTCTTGAATCAATAATGTACCTCATAAACCACTTTGATTCATCAAACATAACATTTCATAGTCATTCAAGTGCATTCTTACTATATTCTCTCATACTAAACCCATACACCATCATACAACATCAACCATGTCATAAAAACAACTCATACATTACATACTTTCACAAAACCATCACTTATTCACACAAATTTCTTTATGACTTTTAATTATCAATACTTAAGTAATTTAAAGAGCTTGGAGACCCTCACCAATGGCTCCGAAAGGGTCAAAAACCTCCAAAACGACCTAAAGAACGTCCAAAACAGACATCCGAAACCCCACAAACTATCAAAAACAAACAACAGCAGAAAAGGATGCCCAGATGCCACAATTAAGGTGAAACAGCGCGTTGAAGGGCGCCCAAGCGCCATATCAGTTGACAACAACTATGAAAATTAGCTTTTGATGCACTTGGACCCTATTCTAATGACTAAAGGGGTTCTTTACACATTTGTATTGATGGGAAAACATGTTTGTAAGTTAAAACTAATATCCATTTGGTCACTATATCCAAGACTAGGTGTATCAAACCACTTTTGACACTTTAAAAACCCAACTTCATCAACCTAGAGGTCTAAAATTGAGTTTACCACTTAGAATAAGTTTTTAGCAAATTTATCACTTTAAACAAGTCTCAAATGACTCAATCAAGTTGTCTCCACTTCCCACTTACACCCTAGAGCTGAATACTCAAAAACACCCTCTCATTTCCTCTAAACTCACTCAAAACACTAGTTTTCCTCAACTTAAGGGCTCAACTTCACTTCTACCATTTAGAACCTCATATTAACCAATTTTATAGTTCTAACAAGTTATAATTAACTTGCCTAAGCTTCCTCAACAATCCAAAAGAGTCCTAAACCTCTACCTCTCAAATTCACTACTTCCATTTCCTTCAAATAACCCCAATTTCACCATCATAGAGACCAAAAACTGAATTTACCATTTAGAATGAGTTCCCAACCATTTTAGCTCTTCTAACAAGTCTCAAATGACCTATCTAAACTATCCCAACAACCCTCTTGCACCTTAGACTACAATAGCTCCAAATCACCCTCTCACTTCCTTAAACTCACTCAAAAGCACCAAATTCATTCAAAGCATTGCCTACTAATTAATATAACACGTTTCACCCCATCAACAAGTCCAATTCCAGCAAAACATCATACTCAATAACAGTTCACAGTCAGGAAATCATCAGCACGCAGTTCATCATTCAAGAGGCCCTAAATCTCAACATGCATAAACTAATTTCTAACAAAATCAGTGGCACAACATAGATTTCATAATATGTACATATATATACATATATTAAGCTACAAAACAGCCAAAACTCTAGTTCCCTTTACCTCAAATTGACAGCACAGTAAACAATCGAACCTTGCCCGCTCTCTTGTACCTCGAGGAAATTCTAGAAACACCTATAGATTGCAAATTTATGGTAGGAGGCAGGATTAGGATCCTAGAAAGAGTTGGGAATTTAAGAGAAAGAGTATAATTCTCAAGAAAATTCCAAATTTATTGCATGCATTAAAACCCTAAGATGCACGGAAGAAGGGAAGATGACTTACCGGTGACGGAATGAGAAATCAACCGGTCGGATTGAAACCCAAAACTTCAAGATTTCCTAAGTGCCCTCTGATTATGGAACAAATGGGTTAGTGAAGAATGAGGCTAGAGAGAAGGCAGAGAGAATGAGGAAAAGCTTTCTAGAAAGAGATGAACTTTTAGAAAAATGAGTTCTGCTCCTTAGAAAAATCCAACAACAATATAAGAGTCTACTCCCCTTTTGACCAAAAAGTCCCTCCCTTTTCATTTAATTTCATTATTTTACCCCTTTCCTTTTACATATAAACAGATATGTATTTTCCAGGTTCTTACAACATAATCATATATACTTTTTATTTTTAAAATTTTTCCCTTTTAATTTCTTTTTTTAAAATTTAAATAATTTATATATATTTAAAAAATACATATGCAGTACAACGCTAATTTTATTATAATGAGAATTTCTTTATATAATTTTTGTTGTGGATACAATTTCTCTCACTTTTATCTTTTTCATTCTAAGATTTGTTAACCAACTTTTTCGCTTTTATGAAATATTAGAAATATTTTTACTACATAATCCTAACAAATAATAAAAAAGTAAATTATTTGTGCTTCTATGTTTTTTTCATATATTTTCTAACAATTTTAACTTTTTATCTTTAGTACTTAATTTTCATTAAAATGATGATTATATTAAACTTTTTAATTATACTTTTATTATTTTCTATTATTATAAAAAAATATATAGATGCACTACAAGAAAATTATTATATAGCAGCCAAATTTATAGTACAAAACACTTGGTCATTATATGTACTAAAATACATTATTTTATAAACCACAATTAAGTATTTAAAATAATCAATTATTATGAATAAAAATTATAATTGATATTGAATTAGAGTGTTTCTAACTTTAATATATATATATATATATATATATATATATATATATATATATATATATATATATATATATATATATATAAAAGCTACCTTTTATTATTAATTTTAAATTAATTTCTATTTTAAAATTAGAAACTAATTATTTGAGATTAATTTAGAATCAATAATGATAAATAGGTTATATAAAAAAATCTCGTTTTATGTTATCTTAATTGGATCCTTAATTTAAAAATGTGATGCAATTTGATTTTTTTTGGAAGTGACAACATTAACTCAATGACACCTGAGAATATGTGGTTTTTATAATTTTTTTAATTTATTTAATTTTTTTATTTGTTTTTTCAGAAAAATACTTTGTCTCATGTCAAATGAGGATCCTACCACATGACAAAGATAGTGTGTAGTGATAATAATAGTGTCATATGTCAATGTTGAGAAAAATGTATGTGGAAAGTCTTCAATTTAAAACATGACTAAATTGAGATTTTTCACATGACCCATTCTCCAATAATACCATGTCACACTATTTCTACCATTTGATAGGATTTTCAGTTAATACATGACCATTTTTTTTGAAAAAAAATAAAAAAAATAAAAAAAATAAAGAAAACCATAGACTGGTACATAGTATTGAGTTAGCATCGTTAATTCTATACAAACAGAAATAGTCAAATTACATCAAATTTTCAAGATTGAAAACCCAATTAGTACAACTTAAAACGAGAAAACCAAATTGAGATTTCTATACAAATATACCATTATTCGACAATTTTAATCATAATAAATATTTCCTTAACTTTAGTTCCAAGAATAATTCTATAATACACAAATATTATTAAAAAAAAGCTCTAGAATTCAAGCAACATTTGCCAAGTTATCTGTCAAGAACAATATATAAACTTGCTTGAAACAACAATCACCTTTGTAGGCTAGCACCAACTTGAGTACATAATATTCTAACTCCTAGAAATTAGATTTGTGAGTTTGAAATCATAGATGTTGGGCCTTCAAAATTATTTGATACCTTCATGAAATTAAATTAAACTTGTTTATGTAACTCAAGCTAATGGATATAAAACATTGGCCAAACTTTTCGGTACAATAATTTTTTCTCGTACCCTTATTATTACAAATGTATCGTTTCTCCTAAAATTCCTTTTTAACCTTGTTTGTGTCAAAATTCTAACTGTCTTCCAATTTTTTTTGAAACCATCAATCAATGATTGGTTGGATGAAACAAGTGGTAGGTTTATACTTGTTGATGATTGAGACTCAAGAAAAAGTGGTTGGACTAAGAAATATGCATTGAAGTTGAATTTAACTAGTTGTTTATTGAGCTTTAGGATTTGTAATATGGAGCTAATTAAACGCATCATTAACTTTTAGCTATTTGACATGTTAAGAATTGTTACTTTCTTGAATGTGCAAACTGTTTTGGTATTTAGCATTGAGAGTATACGTCAATTTGTTCATTAAATGTTCTAGATTTATTCAATTTTAAATTCCAATTTTCTGTTGGGTTTGTTTTTTATATTCATCTAATATGTTTTTTTAAATATATTCGTTTCGATATATTCATATTGTCTTAAAATATTTTAATTATATTTTGAAAATAAAATAATAAAAGAACAACACCACAACCCTAAACTCTTGAATTAGGTAATCTTATGTCTCTCAAAAGGATGAAATTTTATTGAAAATAGGTTAAAACCATTTAGACGTCCCTATTTTCGTAAGGTATTCCCAATTTGGTACCCTTCTTTTAAACCTTCCCAATTGAGTCCTTATAAGTGCTAATTTCAAACAAATTAGCCCCTACTGTTAAAGATCGTTAACGATGTTAAAATTGTGCAGAAGTGGGTAGATGACGTTGTTAAAATTCTCCTTTTGAGGTGTTAAAATTGTGCAGAGGAGAATGGGCTGCACAATTTTAACACCTCTGCAAAATTTTAACACCTCAAAAGGAGAATTTTAACAACGTCATCTACTCACCTCTGCACAATTTTAACATCGTTAACGATCTTTAACAGCAGGAGCTAATTTGTTTGAAATTAACACTTATAAGGACTCAACTGGGAAGGTTTAAAAAAAGGGGACCAAATTGGAAATACCTTACGAAAATAGGGACGCCTAAATGGTTTTAACCTTGAAAATAATTAGTGTTGTCAAAACGGGTCATTCGGCTTATGTTAAAATAAATAGACCAAATGATAAAAAAATAGAGCAGAGTAAAATTGATCTAAACATGTTATATAAACATCATAGTAACACATTCAGATCAAGAACAGCGGAAGCAAAGATGAAGAATAAGGTGCGTACCTCCTGCCATTGCAATTTTGTAATCCCAACCGAGATAGTTTTGTTTTTCTAAACCTTAACTCACTCAAACTCGATGGTGTGTTTTCTGAATAGAGGAGTAGGCTTAGTGATCAAAACTGAGAGTAACCCATTCCCTATATATAGAGTCTGACCATCACAAATTCAAAAAAAAAATGGGTTGGGCTTTACCTTTAAACAATATAATAACTGCTCCATAACCTCTATGCAGTTAAAAAGGATAAAAATATTGGCTTAATGGACCACTTTATGTTCCTTAAAATAGAAACTTAAAATGCTATAATATTTATTTTAATAATTAAAATAATTCTAACAGGCCCATCCGGCCCGGTCTACCACGAGTTGGTTACTTAGTGAGTCAATCCAATTCGGTTTATTTATTAGCTAGTCAGAAAAATTCGAACTCGGCTCGACCGACCATAGGTTGATGGTTAAACGGATTGACTCACTGGTTAACTAGTTTACTTAATTACAATTTTTTTTTAAAATAAAAAATTACAAACTTTTTGTAATTCAATATAAATAAATTTAACTTCTAAAATGATGTTAAACTCAAGATAATTCAAAATAATAAATTAAGTTATAAGATAATAAGATAATAAATTAATAAAAATAAAATTAGGTGAGTTGGTGGGCCAACTCGGTTCACCACCACGGATTCAACTCGGATGAGTCGAGTTTAAATGAGTCAGGTTGAAAATTGACTCACATAAAAAAAATGCATTTTTTTCCAACCCAATCCAGTTCGAACCTGTGATGGACCAAGTTAACCCGCGAGTTATAATTCATTTTGACAGCTCTAAAAATAACATTATTAAAACACATACTACGTACAAACTTAATTTTTTGTTCTAGGTAGAAGATGAACATAGTCAATATTATGATTGTAGTGCTCATTTAGTACTAACTAATAGAATTATTATGAATGTAAAATTGATTTGTATTTAATATTATGGAAACTGATTTTAGTACTATTATGGTTTTGATCATTTTGGTCTTTGTTTTTTCAATCACAGTTAACCTACACAGTGAAAATATAACCTACACATATTTCTAACCTAAATTGCCAGTGTTGAATTGATTTAATTCATATATGTAGGATTCCCAATTTGCATTTATGAGCAATTTTGGTGCAAAATTATATTGTTTTTAGGAAAACTATTATTATCGGCCTCACGAGACACCGTTACCAAAATTTAAATTTCCTCACATTAAAAAATATATAACCAAAGTTATTTGTAATAAATAAATATATAATATTAGAGGTGACACAGAAATTGTTAAATTTGAATTTCACAATTTATTTTTATTTTATCATATTATTCAATAAAAATAAAATTTTTGTTACATTTTTATTTTCATTCTCATTGAAGAACGAATATATCTTGAATTATACTCGTTCCGTTATTATCTCAAATATTAATCAAATGATTGTTTACAAAATAATAAAAACCACAATAAAAAATATATAATATTTCTAATTATTCAATATAAAAAGATACACATGTTCTATCTAATATTAAATATCAATAAAGAAATTATAATTATATAAAAATCAAATAAAAATATCAAAAACCAATTTAATAAAGGTTAATTATAAAAATAGTAAAAATATAAAATGTGCGTCTTATAAATAAATTACAAACTTAAGTTTTACAAAAAAGTTAATATAGCTGGTTTAAATTATTTAATAGGTTAAGAATGTGTTGTAATTTTAAAAAGGAACAAATATGACGATCGAAGAAGAGAAATATTTGTGACACTATAAAAAAAGTACACACATATTCATATTTATTTCTATATTTAATTTAAAAAATCAATTATTAATTCATTTATATTTGTATCTAATAAATATGACAATTCAAATATAATCAGATTCACAATTTGATTTTCCATCTATATTTATATATTATCACTTTAGTAACATTCTTTCAACGTATCATAATTTCTTTACGCATGATACATGTCACCATTAATTTTTTTTTGAAAAATATGATTTTTTTATAATGGCTGTGAAAAAAAAAATGGATTCAAACTTGAAAAGTTAATATAATTTAAATATTTATTTTACTTTTTTAATTAAAAATGATTTTAATCATTTGTAATGAAAAAAATTATTATTATTGTTTAATTCAACAAGCATCTTATTCTTAGGTATGTTGAGGTACAATGATGAATAAGAACTATGTTATGTACGTAGAAGCTAATTTTATTGGTTGACAAAAAAATTTAAAATTACCAAGATGTAGAGCCGTCAAAATGGGTCACAACTCGCGGGTCAACCCGGTCCGTCACGGGTTCGGGCTGGGTTGGGTTTGAAAAATACAACCCACTTATATGCGGGTCAGATTTCAACCCAGCTCATTTAGACCCGGTTCATGCGGATTGAATCCGTGGTGAGCTGGGTTGGCCCACCAACCCACCTACCTAATTTTATTTTTTAATTTATTATTTTATTTATGAAACCCTAAAAAATAAAATACTTTCTTCACTCACTGTGTATACAAAAAAACTAACCTCTGCTTTAACAAATCACTCTCATGGTACTTGCTCTCATTTGACGATGCTCTCACCCTCACTTCACTGAAATTCTTCAAGGAGCACGTAAAACACCCTTCTTTTTTTTCTCTTTTCTTCACATTTTTGTTTTCTCAGTTCTCTTTCCTTTTGTTTTTCAAAAACCCTATAATGACAAAAATAGAGGTTTGCGAATTTGTTTTTTGTTCTGGGGCATTTGAAGACATGGAATGATTTTTTTCATGTTTTGACATGCTTGTATCAGATTTTGTTCATTTTATTTAAACAATTTGAGTATATATTATTTGAACAAGCTCTTTTTGATATACTTGAATTTGAGAAATTGTGTTACAGATCAAATATTAATTTAATTTTTTGTTGATGTTATTGAGTACTGGTTCTTTTTTTTTTACTAATATTTTTGTATTGATTGTCAAAATTGTTCTGATATTAGGAAAATCTTTATTAGTGAATTTGGAGGCAACAAGAACAAGGGTCAAGAGTTACAACAATTGATGTGATCAACTACATTCATGTAGGTTTGACATTCAGGATGATTCAAGAGAGTATAATATTATGGATTTATCTATTCAAGATTCTAATATCGTAAATGGATAAGGAATAAAATATGATGAATATAAGAAACTTATTTGTATGTTTTTTGTGTTTGTTTTTGGATGACATTTGGATTATATTGTACTTTTTATTATTATTTTGAATTGTCTTTAACATGAGTGAAATTTGTTTAAATTTAAATTACAGAAAGTTTGTATTTTTTTTTATTTAAAAAAAATATAATTAAATGGGCTAATGAGTCAACCCGTTTACCCACCAACTCGTGGTGGGTCGGATCGGGTTCAAGTTTTTCTGACTCGTTAATAAATGAGCCGGGTTGGGTTGGCTCACTAAGTGACCAACCCGTGGTGGGCCGGGTCGGGTTACCCGTTTTGACAGCTCTACCAAAATGTTAGAAAAGCTAGAAATATTTGTTTTTTTCGGATTATCATGATGTCAAATAACCTAATAGACATGAAATAGATGGGTAAAGACATATTATTAGTTGTAATAATTTATCAACTAAACCCATGATTCATATGATAAAATTAAATCCTAAACAACTAAATTTCATTTAATCATAATATATTATACATTTAAAAACATATTTTTAATAAAAGGAACTAAGTGCACTAAATTTGTTAAAAGTCATAAATAGAAAATATTTTTTTTATTTCCTAAAAAAATTAATCTATAGGTAAGAAAAACTTGAGTAACACTATCCTAATTTATAATATTGAAGAAACAAAAATGGATTAGTGAGAAAAGTGGTAAGGAAAAAAAATAAGAACGAGAAAATATTATTGTATATATGTTTCCAAATAAATTTATATTTTAAGTCTTCATTTTTAAAATAAAATTACAAAGTAGAATAAAACTATTAGTTAATTTATAAAAACTAATTTTAATTACATATTATACATAAATATTATGATATTAAACTATTTTATCATTTATTAAAAATATATAATATTAATTTTAACTGTTTAATATTTTACAAATTATTTTTCTCTAGTACACCATAATATTGGAGAGTGAAAGAGTAAACAAGTGATGAATTACATTGAGATGATACATTTTGATTAAATCATAAAAATTAAAATAAATAAAAGATTTTTATACATTGTGCTTTTTTTTTTCTGTATTAATACTTTTATTCAAGAATCATAGTATATTTAAATTGAAAAATAGTATAAACTACTTTATACTTTCAATGCTAAGTTAATCTTTTTAACCTCTTTTATTTTTAGCTCTTATTTTCTTTTTTTAATAAAAGTTAACCCTTACCTATTCTAGATGAAAAAAGTTGTTATCTTGCGGATTTTATGATTCAATATGTAAGTTCTTGAAAGTTTCTTTCTAAACAAACCGATTTTTGTGGTGCATAACACATAACTTACACGTATTAGGCTTCACATAATAATGGTCATTAGATTATATGTATATATAGAGAGAGCTATGAACATGTTTTTGCATTGCCACTTTCTTCTTAATACACATTCATTGTCTTCTATTACACTCTTTTCATCTGTTTGTGTTAGCTAAACAAGAAGAGAGATCATGGCTCAAAAGGTCAAGATTGGCATCAATGGTACTCCAATAACCCTAATTTTCTTTTTACAACTTTTTTGAATTTTTTTGTCAAATTTCTCAATGTACGAATTTTTAATGACAACATTAAAAACCAAAGAAAATTCTGTTGATGTTTTTTTTTTTTAACCTTGGTAATAGTTAATTATATGTAATGTTGTTCACTTGGTTGTGATGATGAAGGATTTGGAAGAATTGGTCGTTTGGTTGCTAGGGTGGCAATGCAAAGAGATGATGTTGAGCTTGTTGCTGTTAATGATCCTTTCATCTCAATTGATTATATGGTAAATGAAGTTCTTATTACTTTTAATTTTTTTTGTCTAGTAATGTTTAGTTTTTCATACTTTAATTATTTGTATATTTTTTTTAATAAAATTTATATTTATAGATTGATGGGTTTTCTCCGTTAGTAATTTCAAGTTCTTTCTTGCAGACTTACATGTTCAAATATGATACTGTTCATGGGCAATTCAAGAACTGTGACGTTAAGACCAAGGATGATAAAACCCTTCTCTTTGGTAGTAGCTCAGTTTCTGTGTATGGTTTCAGGTACAGATTAATTTTATTAATTAAGTAGATTTGATAAAATGTGGTTTCAATTTCACTAATATATTATACAATTAACCAATTTATTTATTTATTTATAATTAGGAACCCAGAGGAAATTCCATGGGGTGAGGCTGGAGCTGATTATGTTGTTGAATCCACTGGAGTTTTCACTGATAAAGACAAAGCTTCTGCCCACTTGAAGGTCAAAATGAAAATCTTAAAAATAAAATTAATTTGCAGATATAATTACACACCGATTTTATAAGATTAATAAATTAGTGTTCAAAAATATTGTTTGAGACATATTTATCTTTTACTTTCTTCTTTCTTAAAAAAAAAATACAAAAAATTTACATTTTTACGATCATTTTACTTTTATATTGTCTTAAATGAATATAAGAGTGTGTGATGGTACTCACACTCATTAGACTTTAATCTATTTTTCTAGAAAAATGATTCTTTCACATATCTAACTTTTTTACATTCATTTGATATTATCCTTTTCTACTTTTTACTCTTTTCTTAAAAAAATATAAAATTTTATATTTTATGATGATTTTATATTTTATCATTGCTCATTTTTCTAACTATTGTTTGATCATATTGTTTGAAATTAGGGAGGTGCAAAGAAGGTTATTATTTCTGCACCAAGCAAGGATGCTCCTATGTTTGTTGTTGGAGTCAATGAAAAAGAATACAAGTCTGATATTGCTGTTGTTTCTAATGCTAGTTGTACCACCAACTGTCTTGCTCCACTTGCAAAGGTAACCCATTGTAATCTATTGAAGTTGCAAACAAAGACTCTCATTATGCACAAACAACATCCAAATTAACTGACAATGTCCAAATATATTCAGGTTATTCATGAAAAATTTGGAATCGTTGAGGGTCTCATGAGCACTGTTCATTCCATGACTGGTAAGTGTTATAGTGCTTTGCATTGTTTTTGGTTTCATATCATTCACTATTTAACCAACTTGTCTTTCTTTATTACATAGCCACTCAAAAGACTGTTGATGGACCATCAATGAAGGATTGGAGAGGTGGTAGAGCTGCTTCCTGCAACATCATTCCTAGCAGTACTGGGGCTGCTAAGGTATCTAACATATAATGCAAGAAATGTTATATTATTTTCTTTCTATATGTTATATTTACTACAATATGTTCCTCTTAGTTGTATAATCTTCTTATACTAGTTTTGTATATCCACAACAATTGTTCTTGGAAATAACAATGTCCCTTTTGGAATTGTTCAGGCTGTTGCTAAGGTGCTTCCAGCCCTTAACAACAAGTTGACAGGAATGGCTTTCAGAGTTCCAACTGTAGATGTTTCAGTGGTTGACCTCACTGTTAGGCTTGAGAAAGGAGCTAGTTATGATGAGATTAAAGCTGCTGTGAAGTGAGATAAACCAAATTTTCTAGCTTTGAAAAACTGTTTTTGTTTATATTTTCAGATGCAACACATTCAATGAGTCCTCATAACATGTATCCATTTTTGTTCACAGGGAAGCATCTGAGGGAAGTATGAAGGGAATCCTTGGTTACACAGAGGATGATGTTGTGTCTACTGATTTTGTTGGTGACAACAGGTGATGCATCTAACATGATCAAGTTTTTTATTTTTATCTTAGTTAGAAGAATTTAGGAAAAATGATTAACTGCTATCTGTTTGTGGCTTACGTTTAAAAGGTTGTTGTTTAATAAATCTTACTATGTTGTGATGTATATGGTGGCAGGTCAAGCATTTTTGATGCAAAGGCTGGAATTTCATTGAACAACAACTTTGTGAAACTTGTCTCTTGGTATGATAATGAATGGGGCTACAGGTAAAACACAGTTCTATGCCTTCAAACTGTTTATCTTTTTTCTTTCAAACCACATTAAGATGTTTAAAAACAACTTAAACTTTTGATGGAACAACATTAGTATTGTTTAAACAGGAACTGCTATAAAGCTGGTTCAATAATCACATCTTTGCAGTGATTCAGTCAATTCTGCATTATATAATACAGTTCGTAAAGATAATGTTTTTAATATATCATAGTTTCCATCTAAATTTTTCTTTCTTTCTTTTCTTTCAGCACACGTGTTGTTGACTTGATTCGACACATGGCCTCAGTGTAATGATGCAAGGAACCTTTTGCTGCATGAAATATAATGAATAATGATATCAACGAGCTACGAGGAGTTTGGTTCTTCATCCGGCTGATTTTTCTATTATAAGTAGTGTTTGAAATATTAATGTAACAAAAGTTCAAGTGATTGTTGTCTATCGCTTAGAACAACCTCAACTTCAGAATATTGTTGCCAAAGATAGTTTTAATTAGTAATTTCCAAGTTAAGTTTTCTTTGGCATTAAAATTCTACAGAAATTTTGTAGTTTAAATCTATATTAATAATATCAAAATTTTGAGAGGTTTTCTGGTTCATATTTATATCTCTTGCACTTTATCCTTCTCAATAAATTTATTAACATTGTATCTTATATTCAGACTTCGTAAAAATATAAGACAGCACACAAGGTTATTAACATCCATAAATATAAGAAAATTTGATGTCAAGTTATAATATTAAACTAACCCATAAAAATAAATAGCCAGTGTTAATTAGAAGCATAGCATTTAGATGAGTTGAATGAATGATAAGAAATGAATGTTGGGAAATACTTCTCTTCAAAAGAAAATAGTTTACACATTCATTGACATGATAGTTGTTTGATTAATGTAAAAGTTTATGATATGTAGAAATTGGATAAAAGTTTTCCTATTATTATGTAAGACCCAATAACCATATAAAAAAATGTAAAATTAATTAGAATATGAATTTTGATATTGACTGGAATTGAATGGATATGGGTTCAAGTCCTAGGAAGAGAAGTTTTAAGAAGAAATTTGTGTTATTATTTATAACTTTTCTTAAACATGAATCTTAGCGAAGATTGAACACCTCTGTGAAAGCGAATGTGGGTATAAATCTTTGAATGTATGTTGAGGCGGATGGTACAAGCCTTTTGAATCTTTCTTGTGTGGTTTGGTTTTGAGAATAATCAATTATCTTGAGTGGTAATCGATTATTCGCAGGTCATTTTGAGTCTGGTTTTTGGAATAATCGATTATCTTGAGTGATAATCAATTATCTTCGTGTAGCTTGCAATTGAAAGTTTTAAATTGTAAACCTTACTGGAATAATCGATTATCCCAATGTATTTTCTGGAAAACTTTTTTTTGATGAAGAATGGACAAGGGCCAAACTGGTTGGACTATAAGATGTGTTGTTTAGCAAGGAAAGTGAGTTAACTGTTACGATTGAGGTTCAATTTGACTCTTGATTGATGTTGGAGCATGGAAAAGTGATGGATTGTATCAAGATATGTGGTTGACCAATGAACACGAGAGGTGAATGACATGTTTGCTTGTTGTACCTAGTAAATCCTAAGTTGATATTATCTATTGTATGATACGGGATAAGGGCTATCTTTGGTTTTGTGTGTAAAAAGAGAGTGACGTTTGAGTGTTGCACCTTCTTTGTATGGGGGAATGATGTTTTGTCTAGTCTTTGGCTCGTTGCTACTAGTATAGTACCCGGTGCACGATGTTAAATCCTTGTGGAGCAGGGAAACAGGTCCTTTAGCCGCGAGGGCAGGTCAACTCGAGCGAGCTTGTCGATATAACAGGTGCATGACCTAGGGTACATGAGTGTGATTGAGTCTTCCATGGTGGAGTTCATTATGATAGGGATGCTTATGGTGATATTCTTAATGGTGGTGTATGATAATGATTATGGTGGTGCTCCTCATGATGTTACGTTAATTGTGATGTGGTTGTGATCGTGGTAGTTACCATGGTGGTGTAGTTGGCCTAAGTGCTGATGAAGGGATAGACCGATGGTTTGTGTGTGTGATATTCGTGAGGATACCGAGTCTAAGACCAAGATAAAATAGAAATAACTTTTATTTTTATTTTAATGTTTTTTAACAATAAATATTGAATTATGGAATATAGTGATGAAAAATGTGTGAAGGTGATACATAAAAATTAATTAGTAATTAGTATTATTTTAATTTTTAAAAATTAATTGAAGTAAGGGTTATATATCATTGTATGTGCTATTATACCAACAAAAATAACTTGGTTTAGTGTAACTCATGATAGTGTTGTTGGGGTTAATTCGGAGGGTATGTGTTCGAAACCCGGTGGCCCAATTGGGAATTTTTGTTGTGCAATCCGCAGGAAAAAGAAAGGGAACGTGAAATGTGAGTTTTAATTCTTCCATAGAAGACTTTGTTCTTTTCATTCTTTAGTTAAAATAATATACATTAGGGTCACCTTGAATGTTAGGGTACTTTAGGTAAGTGTTGTAAGTTTAAAAAGAAAACATAGAATAGGATAGTTATTTTAAGTACCGAATAAGGGGAGGTTAATAACAAGAGTTTCATAGGGTTGGAGGGCAGTGGCGGTGAGAAAGAAAGAGTCTCTTCTAAACCCTAGCATTTGGTGAGTGGAAGAGTGGTTGATCGAGAAAGAAAGAGTCTCTTAACATCAAAACCGTAAGAAGTTAAAGTAGAGAATGTTGCACCGGGCCTAGTGAATGGTATTGAGAAATTGTTTTTGGGTCTTATAATAAAAGGGGGAAGTGACTACCTGAATAAAAGTGTAGTTTGAGGTTTGAGAGTTATAAGTGATGTGGCGTTAGAATTAGCTTTGGGAGTAGAAAAATGGTGGCGTTAGGAGGGAGTATACGAAAGAGAGAAATAGAAATGAGAGTTAGTTAGGTATTATGAGTTTTAATTGAAAGAAAGAAGAAGAAAGGTATAGGCGTGAAAGATCAAAGTAAGGAAAAGAGAGTTTAGGGAGGGGTTTAATAGATCTTGAAGGTAGAAAATAAACGTAGTGATAAATTGTGGAAAGAGAAAACAAACAGATGGAAATTAAAAAGTAGAGTTAGTGTGGTGAGGATTATACGTGACTTCTAAAAGGTGAGAGAGGAGAAGAAGGGATTATGTAAGATATATTATTTTATATTAATAAAAGAAATATGATTTTGGTTGGAGAAAATGAATTTTCGTGATAGTGGAAAAGGTGTATGGAATTATGGTGAAGTCTTGAGGGACCCACTTGCAGGAATGATGATATATAAAGTAAAAAGGTTGTATGGAGAGAGAAGAGTGTTACGTGAGTAAGCAAGAATGTAGGAAATTAGGTTGGCTATATGGAGTTCACATGGATAGTATATAACTTAGGAAAGAGGTTATGTGGGAAGATGATAGTTTAGTAGTGATGACTCTTTTGGTCGTGCGATGCAGGAAAGAGGTTTTTATGGACGAGAAGAGGGTGTCATGTGACTCGTAATGAATTGGTTCTGATGATAAGGTGATGTGGTAGTGTAGCAGAAATACACCACTAAGTTGTGATGATAATGTTGTGATATTAATGTTGTAATGTTAATGTTGTGAGGATATATGTTACGGTTTAGTTATTATCTGTTTAAAATGATTATTGTATATAGTGTGTTATGATATTTCTGGTTGCTCACCCTTCATGTTGTGATTGTGGTTTTCACCTATGATGATCGTTTTTGTACGGGAGTAGATGGCGTTGCAGATATAAGACCGGATCGAAGTAGCTCACGAGAGTTGGGATTAAAGTGCGAGGATTTATTATTGTTTTCTATTATTGAAATGTTTTTAGACTTGGTGTTTTATGTAAAAGAGATGTTTTAAGATTTTCGAACAATAGTTATGGTTATGTTTTACTTTCGCATTTTTTTAATCGACTAAAGTTTATTATCTTTCATAAATGTTTATGGAAATATTGTGTTTCGAAAAAGAAAATTACATTGTGACATGTCGAAAAATTGGGATGTTACACCGAGGATCGAGGGATCACTGATGATTGTGTTCATGATGAAATTAATTATTCATTGTGTTAATTACGATAAGGATGAGGTTACTTTGTTTGATGTTATGTAATATTATTAATAATCAGATATTGTATTGTTATGGTTTGTTTTAACGGTTACTTACCTCATACTTGTTTATATTTGTGTTTGTGATTTGGCATTTTCGGCGATGATCGTATAATGAATTATGCATGAACATGTAATGTTGCAGATATTCCTGAAGCATGATAGATTCGCAAGATGACAGAGAAAGATTTGAGTTTTCTTTAAAAGTCCATTTGTTTATACTTTTGAGACAATGTAATTTGAAGTTATTTTTATTTCTTTGGTTATTTTAATTTCTTTTTAACTATGTAATTTGGACATTGCTTTTGAAACTATTACCATTTAACTTTTCGACACATTTAAATATTGCGTTTTCTAAAAATAGGTTTATGCACTATAAATTTTTTTTGCAATATTCGATTTTTGTAATAACTCATGACATCCTAAATTAGAGCATTTTATGTTAATAAAAATTTTTATAAGTAAAATAAATGATAAGATTCCTTTAATTTAAAAACAAAAATGAAGATAATATTTTTCATAATAAAAAATAAAGACAAAATAGGGAATGAGGATTTTAGAATAAGAAAGGACATAATAATAATTAAAAAGAATTAGAATAAGATAATGATAAAAATAGAGATGTAAATTTATAAAAGAAAGTTCGGAAATTTTACTAACATTTTGAATGTAATTTACCCTTCAATCAAATAGGTTGAATCTAATGATTCATAAAATAGATTTAATCTTAATTATTTGATGAGAGCATTTCTAGATTGTTTAAAAGATCTTAATTGATTTGTGAAATTTTTTAAACTTTAAAAAGTGTTCATACTTTTATTTCTAACTAGTTTTAAACACTTGCTTAAGTACATTTTTGTGTTTGTTTTTTTCTGTATTTATTCTTTATGTATTTATTAAGAGAGATTTAGAGATGGAAAAAAGAAATAAAAAATAATTTTAAGTTTATAATTAAATTTTGTATAAAATCAATCTAAAAAATATTTATATATTTAGAAAGTCAATATATCTATAAAAATATAAATAGTATTTTTTTAAAAAAATATAAGGGATAAAGTATGTACAAAATATAATAACATATTTAAAAATATAAAGGATATGCAAAAATATGTATAGTAGACTCGCTAAAAATACAAATTAGTGTATGGACTAGTTTGTTGGAAATCTAAGTGTGAGTCTAAATCCCACATTAGATAGAAACGAGAAAGTAGAGCACTATATAAAGATGAAAGACCCATTAACCCATAGCCTTAAGGTTTTGGATACAGAGTGGTGTCAATCATTTGTATAGTTGGGCTCAAATGTTATTGGTGTTTGTTTAAACCACAAGTGAACCTCCTCTTTGATAGACCCAATATAGTCTAATATATATGGTTGTTAGACTAATCAATGCATTGGCTAACTAGTCTAATATGTATTGTTAGACTTCTTTAATCAATATATAGACAAATTTGTCTAAGGTATATTGTAAAACTCATTTAATCAAAAAATGGATTAAGTCGTCCAATATACATCAATAAACTTATCTAATATGTGTATAAACGTATTCAGTTAACATATATTGATAAACTTATCTAATTAGTGTGTGAACAAACCCATCTTTCTTTTAACATTACATTATACTATTTTGGAATTGTTTTGCAACTGATATTAACTCCCAAACTATAAACTTATTTAGTTGTTTTCTTAGAGTTTGTTTATTTCATTAGTGTTGGACTTAAAGAGAAGACTTTTGTCTCTAATGAAAGATGTTTTGATAATGATTGAAGATGTTTAATATGGGCTTAATATTTGTATTTGAGTGTTACTTAAGTCTTTTACATAAGATTAAAATCAATAAACAACCATATTAAAATAAATTAAAAGGAAAATGAGTTTTGAAATATATAAAAAATGTTCGAAAAACTAAAGGTTTTACAACATCTATAATTAATTATGTTTTGGTATAATCAATTAAACTATTCCTAGTAAGGTTTAAAATAAGATAATTTTTTTTAATAACCAATTAAACCAAATATCTACTTTAAGCTATATTTTAGTTCTCAAGATATTATTCAACTACAATATTTCATAACCGGTTAAAATAATTTTCTATAGTGATTTTAAAGCTAATTTATTTGAATAAATAGTGTAATAATTGATTAAAAAATAGTGTAATTATTATTCTAAATTTAGTTAGAATAATTGATTAACATATTTTATTAATCAATTCAGTGACATTATTTTTGAAATCAACCTTTTGTAAACTCATTAAATAAAGTTTTTTACATACTCTTTTACAAGAATAATTGTGAAAAGAAAAGGTAAATTAGGAGTAATAGAACTAAGATATATTTTAAATACTATATAGAGCTATCAAGATTTAAGATCGTAAAGGTTGAGATATGTTGAATCCTTTTGTGTTGTTTCTGCTGTGATTTTTGGTCATTTCTTTTTTATTAATTTTGTTGGAGTATTAGTTATTGATTTTGGTAGAGTGTTCCAATGGTTATGTATTATTTTTTCTAAAGTGTTTCCATTACTTGCTTTGTTATTGTAAGAAGAGTTGATAATCATATCCTCTTGGATGATAAAGAGTTTATAGATATACACAAACACAAAACATGTTTTAAACATATGTTATTTTATGCTTTTGATGTTTGTAAAAGGTCCCACGTCATACTGGGAGGCATATGTATGTTGTCTTCAAACAAACATCAGTTAATGTTTGTTGCTTTTGTAACAGACATTAATTGTCATTTGTTGTAGGAACAACAAACAATAAATTGTAGATTTTTTTTTTTAAATTTCACCCATATTTTTTTCACTAAAACCATGAAAAATCAATATACAATGGAAGAATACATCACAAAAAATTTCTAGAATTTTAGAAATAGTATGAGTATCTAAAATAAAAGTGTAAAATATAGAAAAATGAGTGAGAATACTAGTAAAATAAAATAAAATACCTTAAACTATGAATTTTTGAACTTTCCAGAACATTCTAGAAAAAAAAAATACCTTCAACAATGGCCAACGTGTTCATCACCCCATTTCCAATAATTTTCATTTTTGGAGCATCTTCACTCGAGGTCCATACCAAAAGTTATGACAACTTCAAGTTTTAAAAACTCGAATTTAAATTAAAAATGCAAAAAGTCAACCTCTAGGGCACACAATAATGACTAGTGAATGAAAACACCAACCTTAATAAGAAATTTAATCTGGGAGAATGAAAGTTTCAACCTAAACAACCACAACAATGATAAGATGAAGTAAAATGGATTAAAGAACTTGTTCCTACGAGTTTAGCATCATTGCTTCACTTTAGTGAAATGTTTTGCTCAAATAAGAAAGAGCAAGACAAGGACACTGATTTTAAAAGGAAAATTAATGTCAATCTTACTTACAACATACGTCAATTGGTCATTTAACGTCGGACCTAAAACCAACAGACGTTAAATGACATTGGATAGTCCAACATCATTTAACGTTTGTTGGCCTTAGGACCAATGTTAAATGTAAAAATTCCAATTCAGGGTGTCACGAGTAGTGATAAAATCCATAACATGCTTAAGTTTTGTAATGCAAAAACAACATTATATATATAAAGTAAAAACTTATTATTTAAACAAATGGAAATAAAACAAGGTCATAAATGTTCAAAAAAAAATTCCAATTACATAGTTCCAAAATTAATGAAAATAAACAACTAAAATTAAAAGTCCAAGTCTTCCCGTCCTTTCTTGCCTCTATTCTACATCAGGAATATCTGCAACAATCTTTGTTCCCGTATAATAAGAGGTTTAATGATCATCGCACAAACACAAACATAAACACAAACAAGAATGGGGTAAACTACTGTTAAAACAACCAATAACAAAAGGAATATAAGAATAACAATAAACACAACATATTAAGCCAAACATTCATCATCACCATCACCCCCCATCGTCGACACGTAGGACATTGGTCTATCTCCTCTACCCAACCTCACACACTTGCTCTTCCCAACATAGTGGTTTGAGTTGTCTTGCCCTCGCATCTAAAGGACCTATTTTTCTACTCTTTAAGGACTTATAATTAAAAATGTTGGCGCATCACCCACCGGGTACTATACTCAACAAAAAAGCCAGAGTTTAGGTGAAACATCATTCCCTTCTCCACTACCTTGCACAGTTGAGAAGGTACAACACTTGAATCCTCTTCCCGCATCGCACGGTCGAAGAATAACTTTTTCCTTAATCGCACGGCTGAAAGCACCAAACTTAGGATTAACCAAGTACAACGAGTAGACTTGTCTTCCATATCAAGATGCACTTCCATTCACAAACATAACCTAGTACCAAACAACCATTAAGACATGCATTGCTGATTCTCAATAGTCATAAAAAACTAGCACATAGACTGATAAACAACTTAGCTTGAAGTCCATCACTCAACAACCACTAAAATGCAGTCCTACACAGCACAACCTAGCTTAGCTACAAAACCATAGAGCTTAGCCACTTCCTCAAACAGCTCGACCACTATGTCCATCAGCTCAGCCATCTTGACCTATGTAGTGTAGAGCTCTTCCTTATCTATGTTGAGCTTGGTTTGGACAATACAAAACCTATCTTTGGACATCTAACGTACCTATCTTGGCTTTAAACTACTAAAACATACTATTTAGACACCCTACAAGCTTGGTTGAAGCACTTGGACACATAAAAAGGGACCTAAACACTTGTATCCACACATCATATGTAGAAAACACTTATTACAACAACTACAAATTGTGAAAAATAGGCATTGAAAACACATATTATACTAATATGGAAAGTGGTTTGGAGGTTAAAACTATAACTAAGTCACAACTAAAGCAACCTATGGCCAAGGAACATGCTACAGACCCTATGATAACAACTAAAAAGGTTAGAAACAAACCTCATATTATACTTGAAATACTGTAGAATCCTAATTACAGTCTCTAAACTCTAAGAAGGACATATCCTAACACAATACACTAGAACACACATGTATGTAATAATGGTCTACATAAAGTTGTGAACCACATAACAACTAACCCGAACGTGCAGGGACTTAACAACAAAATAATTGGCACATACTTTATTTCAACTTAACTAAGGCATAGACCTTATATCATCTATACTAAGAGGCATATTATTATTGGCTATAATTACTAAATAGAGAATGAAGCAACAACATCAGGACCCTCTTCAACATGAATTAGAGAAGCTTGAAACTGCCCAAACAACACCTTAATGGAGATTAAGGCACTAAGCTACCCATGGAAATACATTCACAAGACAGAAAAGGACTTAAGGTCACCAAATCAAGCATGCTATAACAATTCTAGTACACAGGAAGTCATTTTGAATTTTTATCAGGAATAGGGACTTTAGAACCTAATGATTTCTTATTGCACTCACGTTTCAAATCAAAACAAAGTCCAAACAGTATCTTAAGCAATGCAATTTCACGCACACACCATCTCATTAATCAAAATCATATAACTATTGTACTCCTGATTCATAAACATGTCAAAACCAGGTTTGATCACAACATTCATAACATCACACGAATTATCCATCCAATTATATTCCATTACAAAGACCAATTACAAACCAATATCCAACATCTGATCAATTTCAATCTGACATGGAAAATATAATGCACATCCAAAAAGATGATCGAAGCATCAATGTAAGAACATCCACGTACAAAATGATAAACCACTATACACATATATCAATTTTCATAGAGAAGAAAGGAAGGCATGTTTTCAATTCAACATCAAAGAATTGGTCAACTTCCCCATACCTGGATTCTTCCCTCTCACCGTCAGTTCCCTATACTACACTTCTCGTTCTCGACTCTCGACACTCCCTTTCCTTTATGTTTTCTCAAGGTAGGTTTGTTTGGTGCTTCTACCCTTACCTCTTATAGTCCTTAATACGTTTCTTTACCTCTAATGAAACCTTTTCAGACCCTAAGGTTAACTCACGCCATCCTCGAATTACCTCTCCCTAGCTCTCGTGTCACCAAAAACCAAACATTCACTCCCCATTTCGTTTCTTACTCGAGCATTGAACTCTCTCTCTCTCTCTTATGTTGCATTACTCCTTCCTAGCCCTAAGCTTTGTGTTTTTGAAGATGAAGAAATAAAAACGAAGAAAAGAGAAGAGAAGAACTGAAGGTTTCTTCAAATGATGATGAAACTGGGATTGCTACGGATTCAACACGGGTGAGTCAGATTCTTAGTGAACTGAGTTCAAAATTGATCCGTATCAAAATTTCAAATTTTTTTCAACTCAATCCAGCCCAATCTATGGCTTGGCTTGCGAGTTTCAACCCATGTTAATTTAATGATCAAGAGTTGAATGATAAAGAATTAATTGATATCCTTTTGAAAATCTCATGGAATTGAGTTATGTTTTGAGTTTATAATAGTAATTAACTTTGAAGAGAACAGTTATTCTAAAGTGAAAAGCAAATGGTTACATACTCTAGTTCCCTCTAAGATTAATTGTATATATTGACATTTTTTTTAATGAATACACATGACGATTATTAAAGAAAAAAAAAATACTCATAGTTAATGGAGTTAAGAAAACTAAGAAACTAAAGTGTTTGTACACTTATTTAACAATTTACCAAAAAAAAAAAAAACAAACAATAACGAGTGTTGGTAGTGTATATTATAATTTTTTAATTTAATGATGATTAATATGGGTAAAAGTGTAGTATTAATAAACAGAATTAAAAAAGTTATTAACATTTGATGAATTAATTGTTATTATTGATGTATGTGATTTTGTCTAATATGCAAGTTGTAATCTTTTTACACGACTTAAATATCAAGGAGTAATATGCATGTAATTTTACACAAGTTAACTATCCTATAAAGAAAAAAAAAATAAAATAAAAAAACAAGTCGTACCACTGATTACACTATATGTAAAACTAAACTATATGTAAAAAAAAAAATTAAGAATGATTGACGTGAAATATTAAAATTAAGACTTAAATTTTTTTTTTAAATTTTAAACTTAATTTAAAGATGTATAATTACAAAAATTAAGGAAGGATGTGGTATACTTATATAGAAATTTAGGTAACTAAAATAAAAAAATAATGGAAAATTAGATTTATATTATTGCACGTTTTAAAACACAATTTTCTTTTTACTCTGCTTTTAGTTATAGTCAATAAATAATTTTGTAGGAAAATTACTTTTTTACCTATTCTACATGAAAGTTGTTATTCTTTTTGTTTGACTATGCAAGTCTTTGAAACTTTCTTCCGAATGTAAGGGAAGTTTCTTAGTGTCACTCATCAACTTCTATATATATAGCTATGAACACGTTTATTCATCACTGTCACTTAATTTTCACAGTTTATTTTCACTGTGTTCTATTCTTCCCTTTTCCTTGTGTCAACTAAACCATAGTAGAGATATCATGGCGCAGAAGACCAAGATTGGCATCAATGGTATTCTAACAATGCCATTTTCTTTCTTTTTTCTTAATTCTTTTTGGATTTGTGTCTCAATAACCTTCTCAGCATGTTGATAAACTGAATGCTTATATCAACAATTAGCAATGAAGAAAACTAAAGAAACTTATTCATATTGTTGTACCTTGGTAATAGTTAATAATGTGTAACTAATGTGTTTGTGCTCTTTCTTTGTGGTGATGAAGGATTTGGAAGGATTGGTCGTTTGGTTGCTAGAGTGGCCCTACAAAGAGATGATGTAGAGCTTGTTGCTGTTAATGACCCTTTCATCACAACAGATTACATGGTAATTGGGTTTAAGAATTGCAATAAAAGAAGTAATTATGATTTTTTTTTTCCAGCTTTGATTTGTATACCCACCATGTGTTCGTTAGATTTATCAAACCATAATAAGTTTTGTTGATTAGTAATTTTGAATTGTTTCCTACAGGCTTACATGTTCAAGTATGATACTGTTCATGGTCAATTCAAAAACTGTGAGATTAAGATTAAGGACAGTAAAACCCTTCTCTTTGGTTCTAGCTCAGTCAATGTGTATGGTATAAGGTATAGTTTCTTTTTATGTGTTAATTAAGTTGGATGTGGATTCAATACCTGAGACTAAAATTGTTTTCTGATTTTATTAGGAACCCAGAGGAAATTCCATGGAGTGAATCTGGAGCTGATTTTATTGTTGAGTCCACAGGAGTTTTCACTGATAAAGACAAAGCTGCTGCCCATCTGAAGGTTTCTCATTATTAATTATGTTTAGTAAAAAAAATGAAGGGAAAAGTTTACTAAGAATATCTTGGCAAACTTTCTTAGTGTGCTTGGTTTTACTTTGAAAAATGTGATTTTAGGTAAACAATCACAAGTTTAATCATCTAGCCATTTATTCTCTGTGTGGTGGATCAAAATTTATTGTTTAATTTTACAACTAACTACTAGTTCTTGCGATAGAAAGATAAACACACAAATGGCTTCAACTCAAAATCGTTTCTGTTTATAAATGATTCTATAAAACCAATTTCATTCATCAGTTTTACAAACAAACACTTAAGTACAATTTGACACAGTTTCATGATCTGGACTTATCAATAATAAAATGTGGAAATTGTTCATCTTGCACATGTATCTGTCCAAAATTTATTTTCTCTAGAAACCGTATTTTTCAGGAAAAATATTTCATCAAGCAATATTTTAATGTTTAATGTCTTAAAACAGTTACAATATTTTATACCTTTTCATAATTGTTTTGTGTTCTTTCATCTTAGGGAGGTGCAAAGAAGGTTATAATTTCTGCACCAAGCAAGGATGCTCCTATGTTTGTTGTTGGAGTCAATGAAAAAGAGTACAAGTCTGATATCACTGTCGTTTCTAATGCTAGTTGTACCACCAACTGTCTTGCTCCACTTGCAAAGGTAATTTAATATAGTCTTGAAGTTGGAAATAAAGACTCTCATTGTACGCAAACAAAATCCAAATTAAGTGACAATGTCCAAATATATTCAGGTTATTAATGACAAATTTGGAATTGTTGAGGGTCTCATGAGCACTGTTCATTCCATGACTGGTAAGTGTTATAGTGGTTTGCATTGTTTTTGGTTTCATATCATTCACTATTTAACCAACTTGTCTTTCTTTATTACATAGCCACTCAAAAGACTGTTGATGGACCATCAATGAAGGATTGGAGAGGTGGTAGAGCTGCTTCCTGCAACATCATTCCTAGCAGTACTGGGGCTGCTAAGGTATCTAACATATATAATGCAAGAAATGTTATATTATTTTCTTTCTATATGTTATATTTAGTACAATATGTTCCTCTTAGTTGTATAATCTTCTTATACTAGTTTTGTATATCCACAACAATTGTTCTTGGAAATAACAATGTCCCTTTTGGAATTGTTCAGGCTGTTGCTAAGGTGCTTCCAGCCCTTAACAACAAGTTGACAGGAATGGCTTTCAGAGTTCCAACTGTAGATGTTTCAGTGGTTGACCTCACTGTTAGGCTTGAGAAAGGAGCTAGTTATGATGAGATTAAAGCTGCTGTGAAGTGAGATAAACCAAATTTTCTAGCTTTGAAAAACTGTTTTTGTTTATATTTTCAGATGCAACACATTCAATGAGTCCTCATAACATGTATCCATTTTTGTTCACAGGGAAGCATCTGAGGGAAGTATGAAGGGAATCCTTGGTTACACAGAGGATGATGTTGTGTCTACTGATTTTGTTGGTGACAACAGGTGATGCATCTAACATGATCAAGTTTTTTATTTTTATCTTAGTTAGAAGAATTTAGGAAAAATGATTAACTGCTATCTGTTTGTGGCTTACGTTTAAAAGGTTGTTGTTTAATAAATCTTACTATGTTGTGATGTATATGGTGGCAGGTCAAGCATTTTTGATGCAAAGGCTGGAATTTCATTGAACAACAACTTTGTGAAACTTGTCTCTTGGTATGATAATGAATGGGGCTACAGGTAAAACACAGTTCTATGCCTTCAAACTGTTTATCTTTTTTCTTTCAAACCACATTAAGATGTTTAAAAACAACTTAAACTTTTGATGGAACAACATTAGTATTGTTTAAACAGGAACTGCTATAAAGCTGGTGATTCAGTCAATTCTGCATTATTTAATACAGTTCGTAAAGATAACGTTTTTAATATATCATAATTTCCATCTAAATTTTTCTTTCTTTCTTTTCTTTCAGCACACGTGTTGTTGATTTGATTCGACATATGGCCTCGGTGTAATGATACAAGGAACTTGCTCCAAACCTCAACCTTTTGCAGCATCAAATAAAATGAATAATGATATCAACGAGCTACCGGGAGTTTGGTTCTTCATTCGGCTGATTTTTCTATTATAAGTAGTAGTATTTGGAATATTAATGTGACAAGTTCAAGTGATTTTTGTTTGTCGCTTAGAACAACCTCAACTTCAATATTGATGCCAATGATAGTTTTAATTGGTAATTTCCAAGTTATGTTTTCTTTGGCATCAAAGTTCTAGAGAAATTTTGTAGTTTAAATCTATATTAATAATATCAAAATTTTGAGAGATATTCTGATTCATATTTATATCTCTTGCACTTTATCCTTCTCAATAAATTTATTAACATTGTCTCTTATAATCAGACTTCGGAAAAAATCATAAGACTGCACACAAGGTTATTGACATCTGCAAATGGCAATTATATTTGATGTCAATTTATAGTATTAAACTACCCTATAAAAATAAGTAGCTCAATGTTAATTAAAAGCACATCATTTGGATGAGGTGGATGAATTATAAGAAATTAATGTTGGGAAATACTTCTCTTCAAAAGAAATAAATTTAGACATTCATTGACTGGATAGTTGTTTGATAAATGTAAAAATTTAAATTTAGACATTCATTGACTGGATAGTTGTTTGATAAATGTAAAAATTTATAACATGTATGTATTATGTCAATAGAAAATTTTTATAATTGTAAAAATAAAAATAAAGATAATATTTTGCATAATAAAAAAGTAAAAATAAAATGGCAATTTATGGTTTTGGAATAAGAAACGGCATAATAATTAAAGTAATTAAATTAAGGATAATGAATAAAAATACAGATATAAATTTTTAAAAGAAAGTTCGGAAATTCTACTAATTTTCTATGTAACTTACCATTCAAATCCAGTAAGTTGAATTCAATAATTCATAAAATTGATTTAATCTTAATTCTTTGATGAGAACATTCCTGGATTGCTTAAAAGATCATAACTGATTTGTGAAATTTGTTAAAGAGCCAATATTAAAAAGAGTTCATACTTTTATTTCTAATTGGGGTTGTACCTTATGTTTTATCAAGATGCAATTTATTAAGGGTTTTTAAATTATATATAATTACAATTACGAAATTAAAATTTGGTTATTTAGGTCAAACAAATATTAAGATTAAAGTAAAAATAATTAATTAAATAACCAAATAATGTTAAAAATGATAAGATTATTTATATAAATGAGACAATCATATCATAACAATCTTTAACGACTAATTGTGTAATGTCTCGATACTTCAAAACCTATAAAAGAAAACTAAAACACTAAAAGCTTATTGACTTCTAACCCTTTTTTTTGTCAACACCCAATTTCGTCCGGTGACTAAATAACAGAACTTGTTTTTATTTTTGTCTATTGTTTTATTTTATTTTATTTTTATTTTTATTTTATTTTGTTCTATTATTTTTAATTTTTAGTTTCCTTTGATTTAGTTTTTTATTATTATCTGATTTGATTTTTATTTTGTATTTTCTTTTAGAAAAAAAAAGGAAAAAAAAGGAGAATAAAAAAAAAGAAAAAAAAATCTGATTGAGAAGGCATGATTTTGAAGGCAGCGAGAGAAAATTGAAAATTGATCTCACACACACAAGAATGGCAGATTCTTCCATGACAGAGGGGCACAACAGAGAATCACTTTTGGCTCACCACTACCTCATTACCCATCCTAACCACCTCAACCACCTGGATTCCCTTCAAATCTCATCACCCACACGTTGACACACGCCTCCTCCGTCACCAAATCACTAACCTCCACCCTTTTGGCTTAGGAGACACACAGTGCTACCAAGACCAGATTCCACGATATTCATCTCCATCAAAAACCTTCATCACACATTCTCACCATTTTGGTTTTGAATCATATAACCAAATTCTCAATAAAAATTACGGATCACCCATCACACACACGACACTCCCCTTGGCGCTCCAACTCTCTGCTCCTCTCACTGGCAACCAACCACCTCAAGGCCACCTCCATTACATTCCCAATTCCTCTACGGACTCCCATTGGCCCATTTAACTTCAATTTCAACTTCATCTCCCAGCTAGCAAAAACCCGATAAAAAAAAAAAGCACAAACAACCCCCTTTATCTTCTTCAACACCAAAAACAGAGAGAAAGCCAAGATCTCCTTCCTTTACCTTCATCCCCATCAAAAACAGACAATTCCCCTTTGGCTTACCACTGCTTCATGACAAACCCGTAACCATTCTTATCACACCTCAAGACACACACAATCACTCACAACCTCCTCTATCACACAGGGAACAAAGAAGAAAATCTATCAACTCCACACTTGATCACCCATCACAGACACTATGGTTTTGTTCGGCCAAACCTGATTCCCATCCTCTCCCAATTCCAGTGTTCACAACAAAAACCAGACTCCCTTCACCTTGAGGCAAGATACCTGTTCGATCAGGTCATTCAATTCGGTGGCCACGCCTGCAGCATTGATTACAACCGCTTCATTGGCGCCCTCACTCGTCACCTCTGCCTACCTCGACGTGCTCTCTCAGGTGATACGCAAGAAGCTTCAGAAGGTCTTTGCTATTTTGTCGCAGAAGGCACCAAGCATATGGAAACTGTCATAATCGTCGACATCCTCCACCTCGCCGAGTTCTTCATCACCGGTACTACCTCCATTTCCGCCGTAGCAGCAACCCTACGTCATGATGTCGCCTAAGCCCCAGGCACCTCTGCCCATAATTCTCCTCTCTATTTGGTCCAACACCTGAAGGAAACACAAAAACACAAAACCAAGCCAAAACAGAGAAACAGAGGAAGAAGAAAAAGTTGGCGCGGTGGTCGGCAGAGGTTGTGGCGGTGATCGGCGTCCTAGGTGACGCCTCAGATAATGATTCGCGACTGTCGATGCAGCTGGCTTGGTGGCAACGACGATGTTCATCAGCAAGAGGATAACCTTGCGTGAAGAGAAGGAGTAGAGGACAGCGATGCCGCGGCTGGCGATAGCTCCGGTGAAGCGTGGTGTCGCAGGCAACGTCAAGACTAGCAGGAGGTGGTGCGGCAGTTGAGACGGTGACTGGTGTGGTGGCGAAAGGTATGGTGGCTGTCGACTTAGTCGAAGAGAGGATGGTGGCGTGACAAAGTGGTGGTTGCTCGCGTTTGGGTTCTTTGGATCAGATCTGGCGGAGAAGAATGGTGATCTTGGGCAGCTCTGCAACGACAACTTGTGGCGGCTCGCGGTGGTCCGGCAAGAGACTCACGGAGGTGGCAGTGCCCTCGCGCAGGGGGGCTGGACTTTTCCCTGGTCGATTTGCTCAAGGGAGGAGAAGACCTTGGGTCTGTCGTTACACAAATGGTAGAATGAGGGTAAGCTACTGGAACCCCTATTTTCTGGAGAAAGGGCTTTGGGCCTGAGCCGCATTCTTTCTGCCTGCCACCGCGCAATTCGTATTCACACCCCCACTTCGTTTCTGCAAGCAAAGAGAGCTTGGACTTGGGCAGCAAATATCTAGTGACACCCCCAAATCGCACTGCTGCACCCTTACCTTTGGTCATGGGCCAATAAGTTTCATATGGCACCCCTGGTTTTGTCTTCTGCACTACCTTATTCTTATTGTGCCTATTGGACTATATTGTTTTTTTTATTATTGTCTTTGCTCTTATTTCTTTACCTTTAGAATTTGTTTTATTATTATTTGTTTGTTAAAAATAAAAATATAAAAATCATAAAAATAAAATATCAAAAATATGAAAAAGGTTTAAGCGTGTCTGCGATCATTCGCATCAGCCTCGCGCCAAGACCTTTCTCCCTTTTATAAAATAACAAAAATATTTTGAAAATGTTTAAGCATACGTGCGACCGCTCGCGTAGGCCTTGTGCTGAAAATCTTTTCCTTTTCTTTTACAAAAATGAATAAAATTAAAAATATTTTAAAAATGTTTAAGCACACGTGCGACCGCCCACGTAGGTCTTGTGCTGAAAATCTTTTCTTTTTCTTTTACAATAATAAATCAAATAAAAATGTTTTGAAAAGGTTTAAGCACACGTGCGACCGCTCGCGTAGGCCTTCCGCGTAGGCCTTGTGCTGAAAATCTTTTCCTTTTCTTTTACAAAAATAAATCAAACAAAAATATTTTGAAAAGGTTTAAGCACACGTGCGACCGCTCGCGCGTAGGCCTTGTGCTGAAAATCTTTTCCTTTTCTTTTACAAAAGTAAATAAAATTAAAAATATTTTGAAAAGGTTTAAGCACACGTGCGACCGCCCACGTAGGCCTTGTGCTGAAAATCTTTTCTTTTTCTTTTACAATAATAAATCAAATAAAAATGTTTTGAAAAGGTTTAAGCACACGTGCGACCGCTCGCGTAGGCCTTGTGCTGAAAATCTTTTCCTTTTCTTTTACAAAAATTAAAAATCAAATAAAAATGTTTTGAAAAGGTTGAAGCACACGTGCAACCGCTCGCGTAGGCCTTGTGTTCTTTTTAATTAAAATTTCCAAAATATTCCTAAACCACAAGTAATCTTTCTGAAAGAACTACGTAACCCTGATTTCTCATTTTGAATGAGAATACGTAGGAGCAAGGTCAATCCTTGTCGGGCCTAAAAAAATAAAAAATATTTTTTGTTTCTTTATAGTGTTATTTCTTGGGATAGTTAAACGTTTTGCAAACCACATCTTTATTCGCGTATTTAATTAAAAGTACTGCCTTCGGGCAGGCGTTGTAGGGTGCTAACACCTTCCCTAGACGTAACCGACTCCCGAACCCAATCTTTGGTTTTCGTGGACCGTGTCTTTTCTTTATGGTTTTTTTCCATAGTTTTCCAGAATAAACTATGGTGGCGACTCCAAATCTCTTTTTTCAAAACTTGTTTCCTTCTTTGGATCGTCATCGTCCCGTCACGATTCCGGTTGCGACACCTTTTATAATTTTAATATAAACTTACTTTTATTTTAGGCTTAATTATATATTTAGTTTTCATATTTGTTCTATTTCAGTATGTATGATCGAGAACTACACCTTCACACTTTTAACCAATCATTTATCTCAGTTTGTCTTTTCTCTTTCAATATCTTGTCGTATTCTCTTGTAAAGTCCAAGTCCGAGAGCGTAAGTATCTGTCAAAGGCACTCCGACATTCAAGTCAATTTTCAGTTACCGATTAGTTATCACATTTACCTATTAAATATTCAATAAATGTCATCACTTACCTCTTTACCATATCTCTGTATTTATAGGGCTGGCCTAATCACGACCCAATATCTTATAAACATGTTTTACCTTGCTAATTATCTTGATGTTATCTTAATATAAGAAATGTTGATAGGTCACTCATGTTGGTAGTGACCGATCGGTCTGTGTTGTTTTGGAGGTTTTAGAGGGTTGACCGACCATTCACTTTAAGATTGCATTTACCAGTCGATTAATACGGTACACAGGTCCTCCAAGCCTGAGCCGAAAATAATCGGTGAAGGGATTGTGAATCGATCTAGTCGAACGTGCAGTTGGTTGTTTGGAGTGGTTTAAGTTGATTTTTGAAAATATAATCATTACTCTTTGGACATGCGACCGTTTTCGTTTCCCGCGTTGGGGAAAGCTATAGAGTCATTCGAATGAGGTGTTGGATCGGACTTGATCCAACGGCGTGGATCGCGTAAAGGCTCGCAGCTTTATGCCTATAAGTACGGTGGGCTTCGCAAGTCATTTTCACCTTTTCCAGCTCATTATTTCTTCTACCGTTCGACTTATTTTTACTCAGGTAATAATGGCTACCATGAACTTGTCTTCGTCTAAGGAGTCTTCAGGGAGGGGCGGATGGGGTTACGATGATGACTTGTCATCGTCAGCGACATCAGAGACTTCTTCCTCCTTTGCTGAGTCAACCAAGTGAGATGAGAGTCCGGTTGACAAATGCCACAAGTGTAAATACAAATAAGGTCGTGCAGAGCGATCACCTGAACTATGTCTACGGCGGTGTAATAGTTGAGGGCGTCAAGGAGCGAGAAGGACAGAGTGAGGCACTCCCAGCCATAACAGGTTATGATTCAGTGTCGCACGATGTGGGCGAGTTCCTACGTGCTTTTAGACAAAAGGTCAACTAAAAGATTGGGCCGAGCGGAATTGTGTGCTCAAGTCAATAGAGATTGGTCCATTATTCGAAGATAGCATGTAGGGGGAATAAACGGGTGTTTCGTGACAAATGGGGTAATCCGAATGATTTTTTCTTCGCTTACGCGTGCCTTTTCCACGAAACGTTCGTACACCTATTGTTTAATGAGTTTCATATGGATGTGTTGAGGATCCTTAACATCACTCCCACCCAACTGCACCCGAACAATTGGGCATACATGGAGGCCTTCTTAGTTATCTACCAAGTACTCGACCTCATGCCTATGGCTGCAACTTTCTTGAATTATTTCCAGACTCGGCCCATCGCTAAACGTGGTTGGGTTTATTTGGTCTCGGAGCATGGCAAAACACTGTTTGAGCTCTTTGCATTTTCTTTCAAAGGTTTAAGGACAAGTTTTTTAAGGTAGAGATAACGGAATTTAACCATTCGCGTTTTTTCAACGAAGATGGTTAAACAAAGTCCCCCCTCTACTAGACGCAAAATCTCGCCCGATTGACCTCTCGGTTTTTGCTTACTCAAAACAAATTTTTTTTTTCATTTCCTACTGTTGAGGTAGCATTTATTATTTAAGTTTTTCTTCTAAAGATACCAAGTGTTGAATTGGAACTTCATCGTTAGAAGAAGTAACAGTTTAGCTCATGGTATCGTTTAGACTGATGCAAACGCTTTTTATGATTTTGCCTTTTTAGAGCAATAACGTATATCATGCTATGTTTTCTTTGGTGTTTTAGGTTTAGGCTTTTAAAATGTTCTTTGGTATCTTGCATTAATTAGTGTTTTTCCTGGTGTTATAGGAATGGATAGTTATTGGGGATGACAATGGGTCGGGCCAGATACGGATAGTGCCTACTCAGAATTCGACCTGCAAAAGCAAATCTGACCCACAACTCGCCCGTTATCCGCACGGGTACCCGCTTAAAAAATATCTGTGAATACTTTAAAACTCACAAGTATCCGTGAATACCTGTAAAAAATTAATAAAAAATATTTTATACATTTTTTAGATAAAATTTAAATAAAATTACAAATATATATAATATAAAGTAAATTAAATATAAATTAAAATTTAATTTTAATTAAGTTTAACCTAATAAATTATAAATTAATTTTATTTTTAATTAAATTTAATTTTAAAAAATAAAAATTAATATTTTATTATTAGTTTTTGCAAGTAGCGAGTACCCACTAAATAGATAGTTTAATATATACCGCACCCGACTCGTTTAAAAGCAGGTATTAAAATACCCGCTACCTGTTATCCGCAAGTAATAAATATCTACGCGTAGCCACAAATTTTACTCGCGATCCTATTTCTTTTTGTCATCTCTAATATTACCTTTACCCAAATTTATTTTTTATTTTTGTTTTTAATTTATGTTATTATGTGGATCCAGAGGTGAACTTTTGGATAAGTAATAAGAGTAGATTGGAGAATCTTAATATCTACTTTTTAAAGTTAAAATATAGGAGAAGATTCATCTATAGATAATTTTTTGACTCTCAAATTAAGAATTTGGATGTTTTGAGTAAAAAAAATAGCTACGAAAGGATGTTTATTTTCTAGTAAAATATATTTATTGGGTTTCTGAATGTATAACTCATATAATAAAAACAGAAAGTATCAAAATTAATATTAAATAATATCAATAAAACAACAACTTATCATTTATATAATAATTAATAAAATAATTATAACAATAATATCTTACTTTATATATAAAATATTTTATAAATATGTAATATTAAAAAATATCATAACATATTCAAACTATCTAGACTTAATAACATATATTATTAATATAAAAATATTTACATAGGAAATATATTTTAAAATATTACATAATGATTATTTAAGTCAACAATATTAAATGAATCTTATGACATTGCATCACTTAATATAAAAGCGGATATGTACAATTTCTTTTATTCATATTCTTTCTTTCTAATTTCTTGTCTTTTAAATTGGATCTTACTGTTTGTGTATTATTCATGTTCTCCCTCCCCAATGCCTTATGATAATATTATATATACATGGTTTGTAAGAAACTTATTCTTTCTGTGATGAACTTGTCACATATCACTTGTTAATATTAAAAAGTAAAGGATATTTCTAACAGTTGTCTTAGTGTAACAATCCAATAAATATAGCATTAGAACTATATTTATTTTAGGGAGTTAACAAAAATAATAAAATAGAACAATAGAAATAAGTAAAGAGGAAAAGTGGTAATGAAATATCATTAGGAATTTAAGACTGTACACAAAATTTCAGGTTTGATAGAATTTACAAACGTAACCGAACGGTTAAGAGTTCTACGGACGATCATACAAAATAAGGTATGATTATCTATACCATAAAACCTAATCTACGGACCGGACGGTCCTACATTGTCTTTGGGATGAACAGTTTCCAAAGCTTCTTCTACTTAATCTTCAAAGTCGCCCTCTGCTCACATTCATTGGATGATCATGGCAATGAAGAGAACGGTCCAGACGGATAAGACCGTACGACAAACATAGACAAGACAGGAAAATAAGGGTAAGCTTATGTAATTTCATTAAATCACAACTATATAATTCATTCAACATATCATGGAATGATTCATAACTTTATATTAAAATAAACAGCATCATATAACCATTTCAACCAAACACCGAACGTACTGGCACAAAATTGACCACTACTAACACTGTTCGGACTTGTATCAACCACATAGCTCGTCGTCCCTAGCACCCAGGTGGTGTAGTGACTGACATTCACTCATCAGCTGCCACCCAAGGTTAATCCTAAAACGACCATCTGGTCTTATGATCGCGGACCTCCTGCCATTCCCACACATGAATTACCCTCTTCTATATGATGAGGAGTAATCACGGAATATCAGGATCAAGGACGAAGCCAGAGTCTGACCATGTTCATACATTACCAATCATAACCGATCATGAGACATCCCTCCTTGGAATTCTCTTACATCTCTATCATTATTAAATTCATCAATAATTCATCACATTCATAAATTCAATCATTCAACTAAACATACATTAACAACTTTAACCAGAGACGACAACTTAGAGAAACAAACACTACAATTATAAGGATGACCTATCAGTCTAGGAGTATTCCCGAACGGTCTAGTGACCTTTTAACACTAGTTAAGCTGAACGTTATCTAAGACCGAACACTTATAGGTTTATTTTCGAGAATGAAGTCTTTATACATATTACTAATATCTTAAACCGAGTACTTAGAAATTAGGCCGAACACTTTATAGTAAGGAGTTCTCTTCAAGGAGTCGAGTGTCAGTACATGACCTAACACTCTTTTTAGAAAGAAGTATCAATATATGATTGAACGCTTTCTACTTACAAGGAGTGTCAGTATAAAACCGAACGCTCTTATAAAGAAAATATTATAACATTTAATATTTTAAAGATCAATTACAAATCTAGGACCGAGACCGAAAGCTACTAAGATTTAGAGATGGGGATTGATTTAGCTATTTTAAAAGACCGACTGGGATCTCACTCAACCTATTTGAGTATTATACCGAACGGTCATAACGACTCTCGGTCTTAGAGACAGAATTGTACAACATTTGATTTAACCCTATTTCTAACCATTTCCTGAAAACATATTCAATACCAATTCAATTCGAACAAACATGCAATATTATCAGATCAATCAATTCATCAAACATAGTCATCCAAACATACAATATTTAAACAATCAAACTTAATTAAATTATAAGCCTCCCTTACCTTATAATTCCAGAGATCCTAAGTATTTTCAAGTGGTTTTTGAGATAGAACCAGATTCTAACGTCCTACACGTCCAAATTGGTGTAACAAGCTTCACCTATTGTTAAGAGTAAACATCGAATTTAGGATAAAGGTTGGAAAGTCACATGCAACCCAAAACAGTGATTGCATGCATCTTGGAACGAGAAAGCTTAGAAGAAAGGAGAGGCTTTGGAACTTACCAGCTTTAAACCGAAACCGGACGGTTCCAATGAAAGATATTAGCACCAGAAAGCTTCAGACGTGATCTAAATGGTGATCAGAACAGTAGATTGGTTAGAATTTTAGAGAGAAGGAGGATGATTCTTAGAGAGAAGGAGGAGAAAATGAAAGTTTTAGAAGTTTGAAGAAGATGAGTTGCATGCAGAAAGTGGTTCTAAATTTGAAATCCTAGCTTAGATACTACTGCCAGAAACCGGTCGGTTTAATCCCTTGCTGCCATGTGTATTCCACTTTCTGAAACTGTTCTAAGCCCTCTAGGTGACACGTGTCCTACTCATGTGAGGAATTTATGAGACTTAATGGCTTGTCTCCCACTCACAGAAATTGAATTAATGGAACATGACACTTATGACATTGGTTAAGTAAAATAATTTGTTTAAGAAATTATATAATGTAAATAAAAAAGTTATAAAAAATGTATTATAGGCTTTCTTATATAAAATATATAAAATAGAGAATATTTACGTGCATGAACCAAACACATAATTGGCGATATTATGGGTGGATGCATGTACGTTAGTTTAAGAGAAAGGAAGATGATATTCTAAAATCTTATGTTTTCCGATTATTATATATAAGCCAGAACACCATGGGGGATGCATATGAACATACATATGAATGAACGAAACCTTAGAAAAATTAACATCTAATATATTCTTCAATCTTATGTATTATTGTTATTATCTTATTATTTTTATTATTACTATATATGTATAAGAGGACCATTTTGTTGTCTTCCCATGTTTCAAAATACGACGTAGGCACCATTTCAACCATTCAAACTGTCGGAAGATGATGAACTTTGAACATATATAAGTCAAAGAATAAAAATGACATAAAACATCTATGATCTCGTAATTATTTTTCATGATCATTGATGACCCTTTGAGGCCATTTATATAGTCAAATGGGTTTTGAAATACTATGAGTATACACAATATAAAATTGATGATTTTTGAACTAGTTTATAAGGATAATGCAAAATCAAGATTAACCATGTATATGAGTTGAACTTTAATGTTGTTCTATGAGTGTAAGCCATTGTTTACGCCTTGTTCACTTGAATAGATTTGAGAGAATTTAAAGATAAATTTTTTGTTATTTATTTGAGTAGACTTGGAGATAAGTGAGAGTGGATTTAGAAGTAATTTTTTTTAATTTGTCACATAAATCAATCATACACTAATTCTCACCAATTTTACCTCCAAATTCACTCTCATTTATCTCTAAATCCACTTAAATAAACAACAAAAAATTTATCTTCAAATCCTCTCAAATTCATTCAATTACTCTCCCTCAAACAAGACTAGTGCTTTTGGTGTTAATTTCTTCTATGATTTATGCCAACCAAATCAAAATATTCAAATACTATGATTTACGTAAGTTTAAAATAAGTATGTGGGCTTTTAAAATAATGTAATACAATATACATGAAATAATTTGGGAAATGGAGTTCTGAACTTAAAGTACAAGTAAAAATCACTTCATTCTATCCTAATTTAGAATGATACTTAAATGTGTTTAATATTGACTTGAATTAATTTTAAGTTTGTGATTTTAGATATTTTTAATTGAAATTTTATTAAATTTTTTGTCTTTTTAATACTCAATTTTTATATTTTTTAATTAATTTTCTTTTGTTTAATTTTTTCGATAAGTGGGTGACATGCCTATTATTTTGTTTGATCATTTTGTTTATTTGTATTCAATTATTAAAAAAGGTAAAATAAATTATTAATATAATATTATAGTTAATGTTAAATGAAAAGTAATTTTTATTACTTTAATTAAGAGTATATTAAATAACAAAAATAATGTGATTCATTGGTTTTTATAAATAACATCCTTATCCATCACATTTTAAATGTGAACAATAAAATTAACTTCAATATCATTTTTATAACAGTAATCTCATACTTTTTTAATACATGAAAACAATAAGGAAAATGATGGACAAGATAACCACCATTTTATTCAGTATTGGGAAAATTAAATTATAGAGACTCGAATGAAAACTAAAAATTGGAGTGACTAAAAAATTCAAAAAAAAAAACTTAATAAAAAATACTTAAATTTATCAGGAATTTAAAACATTAATTAATTCTTAATACTATTATTATTATACACTAAAAAGAGTAAATTGCTAAATTATTCTTCGTCATATTTGGATATGATATCTAATAAACATAATGATTTTTTAATTAATAAAATTAAAAGGATGATTCTGTTACAATGCAGAGCTTTCAAAAGTGAATGTCTCTTCATTGAATTAATTTAAGTAATTTCCAAATTGTCTCATTCAAGTTGTTGACGGGATTTTGAACAATATTTGAGGGAGTGAAAATAATTTACTCAAAAATTGTATATTTCATTATTATCATTAATACAATAAAGTTAAATACATAATTTAGTTTAATAATAACTATAAAAAAAATCGTACATATCCTTTGTTTCTTTTAATTTTTAAACTATTAATGATTAAATCAGAACTAAAGTTTCTGTTGTTAATGTAAAACCGGGAAAAATTAAAATAAAACAAAGTAAATGATCTATTAAATTAAATAAAATATCATTAACTTTTCTATTCCTTCAAAATATTAACATGATTGATAAATCGATTATGAAAAAACACGTATTAAAATACTTTTTATTTCTATATTCATAAAAAATAATACAAAAAGGAGTTATAAAATAATTATTATTATTAAAATAATATTTTACTAGTGAAACAAGGGGTGAGTTTTTTTTCTTCGAGAATGGAAAAAACAAATAAGAATGACACTAAAAATACCAAATATTTTTCTCTTGAAAAAAAGAAGAAAGAGGTTGAGATTGAGTACAGTATATAAAAATCTTAAAAAATATATATAAAAGTAATAATAAATATCTTAATAGATTCTTTTATTCTTTATTATACTTGATTTTATATTTTATTATTTATTAACATTTAATTTTTGTTTTATAAAAGAAATAAAAAAAATATTTAATATAATTTCTATCAATTTTTAATATACCACATATAATTTAAAATGTTTTCTCAATATATCACATGTAATTTAAAACATTTTAAAAAAAAAATTAAAAATTTGAGACTATGATGACACCTGGTTTCCCTTGTAATGGTTGATGTAATGAGTGCTTCTGCCTTCTATTTTTCATTTTCAGTTGATCAATATAATAAAATAAACGATAATTAAAATTTATTTATATTTGAATTTAGAGAGTAAGTTTAGTGGATTGGTAGTCCAACTTAAAAGATACATTTGGTATATATTTACGTTAGTGTCACATTTTTTTTCAAATATATACTCACTGACTTGAAAACAATTTAGTGTTAGATGTGTAATTGCAAACAAAAAAAATTTGAAAAAATAAAAGCAATAAATAATTGCTTTTTTGCTTTAACCTAATAAATATATTTTAAGATTAGCCAATAACCATCAATAATCATTTGTTTTCATTGTAATATAAAAAGAAGAAAAATCTTGTAAGTTTCACTCACTACAAAAATAAATAAGAATAGAAATTATAGTAAGACTATTTTTCTTAAAGTAAAAATAAGACTATGGATGATCATTAGTTTGGTAGAAATGAATAGAATGTATTTTAGTTAACATTTTTTTATTTAATTGCAAAGGGGATAAAAAGAAAATGCTTCGAGATGGATATCCATTGATACTCTAATCTTAACATTATTTTTTACTGAAATTTATTTAGTTTTGAATTTGAAAAAAAAATTATAATTAACTGAGTTAATGAGTCAATCTGTTTAACTTACCAACTGATGATAGATCAAATGAAGTTTATATTTCTTTTTAGCTCTCTAAAAATGAATCAAATTAAATTGACTTATTAAATAACTAACATAGGATGAATTGGACTCAATGGTCCATTTTAACGACACTAATTTTATAAATATAATTTCAAGTAAAATTGTTAATCTACAATGTTTCATTCTCAACAAAATGGACTAAGGGAAAACTCTTTAAACTCATATACAAAATAAAATTAAGTAATTTTACTTTAAAAATTTAAAAATGATAGTTAGATTTATTTAATGTTTTTTCTTACTTCATACAATACATGAATATATTTTCTAAAGTACATATTGGAGATGATTCCTAAATTTAAATACAATAACATTTTTAAAAAAAATAACATTAAATAAAACTTTTGAAATTGGAAGCGGCTTATATTTAATAACATTGAACATAAACATAACTCACTTTTTCTCGTACTGTTTAATCGTAGCATACAAAACCCATTTAGGCAACCATGGCCAAATGTTTCTATCTTAATTTTGTGCAAAACTTTGATTATGTGATGCAAATTTTCCAAATGTTTGTGCCACTAATGTCTCCTAATTAGGAGAATGGTGGGTTCTAAATTAACAATTGTTTTTGCAACTTATGATTAAAACTTAAGGGCTTAAGGGCCACTACTTCCTTATTTTAGGGTCTTTGGTTAGTCTTAATCATTAGTCAAAAGATCTTCTAGGGAAATGCACATTAACAAAAATTATTAGCACTTAGGTTAAACCAATGTTGTGTTTTTGATATTTAACATGTGTGCATACTATATATAACCGTACACTTGTACTTTATTTCAGTCTCACTCACAATTGATTACTTATTTTTAACTTGTAAAACAAAACAAAGTTGAAAATGGATCCACTTTTTTACTAACCTCTTTATTCTTTTTAATGATTAGGATTAACACCCCTCTTGATTATATTTATTCAAATCAATGTTCTTTTCGGAAAGATTTAAACTTTTTAATAAAATATTGCACTTACAGAAAAGAAAATACTCCTACATTTCTAAAACTTACAATGAATATGTTAAAACATGTCTTCACTGTTTATGAAAAAGGACAGTAGACAAAGAAGAGCTGGTCAATGTTTGTAACTAAGTTAAGACCTCTTTGATTAAAAATAACTAGAGAAAGGAGAAACGGAAGATAGTAAAAATTTCAATGTAAAACATTTATCAATTTAATTAATTTCTATTAAAGAAATTGATTAACTATTTTTAATTCTATCGAGAAAGAGATTACCTGTAAGTTACACAGACACCAATAATATCTGAATCCAACTATATAAAAAATTGAAATCATTTTTTATTCAAAACTTAGATTAACGAGTCTTTCATCTTTATATGATGTTTTATTTTTTTATTTTTATTCAGACTTAAACTCAAAGTTGAAATCTCCACAAAACAACTAAAGCAAGCACCAGAGTTTGATATATATTAAAACAAAAAAATATGTTCCGACTGCTTATATATGCTTTTGTTGCACCTTATTCATGTCAATTTACCAATGTTCCAATCCCCAAATCAATGGAAGATTCCATTATATCAGTACATAACTGGTGAAGGTGTATATATATATATATATATATATGTGTGTGTGTGTGTGTGGTGAAAGATGAAAAGAGGGAATTGCTTACAAGGACAAAGCTTGCCAGCCATTTGGGACCAGGGAATCCCATCAAACTCAATATTTTTATGGTGTTTGCAAGGAATGGTATCAACAAGAGAAGATTTTGGGTCCAAATAATGAAAAATTGTCAACAGGTGGACTCACAGATGGTTATTTTTTCTTGCATTGAAAAATTTTGTGGTTGAACAGAAACTCTTGATCTTGTCTGAAGAAGGGTGGTGGTGAGCATCATATTATAATGACAACCCTTGCATGCCTTTCACAGCTTTCAACTAAAGTAACTTCCATCCAATCATTTGTCACCCCTCTCAAAGGACACCTTGCCCTTATTTAAATGTCTCGATGAACTGGCAGCATCTTTGCTTCAACCTCAATTAAGCTGCTTTTTAAGTGGCCTTCCTTTTGTTAACTCTCAGGGGAATCTAATATCTTGTTTTTTGGCAAAAGGGTAGGTTCCAAAATGGGAAGACAACCTTGTTGTGATAAGGCTGGTTTGAAGAGAGGTCCATGGACTATTGAGGAAGATCACAAGCTTATGAATTTCATTCTCAACAATGGTATTCACTGCTGGAGAGCAGTTCCCAAGCTAGCAGGTATTATTTCCTTTGTGAAAAACTTGTTTACTTGTTGTGACTTTGCCTTAAAGTTGTGTTATTTGAATTCTGCATTCTTCCTTTTTCTTTCTGTTTGGCATTGTGGTGAAGGATTGTTGAGATGTGGAAAGAGCTGCAGATTGAGATGGATTAATTATCTGAGACCAGACCTCAAGAGAGGTGGATTTACTGAAATGGAAGAGGATCAAATTATACAACTACATTCATGTCTTGGTAACAGGTGTCTATGTTACATGTTTCTGTATTTTCTTTGCAGGAAAAATTTATGGCATGGTTTTTGGACAGTGTATTTGAAAAACCTTAGCTCTGTCTACATTGACTAGAAATAAATCACAATCCTATACAATTTTCTCAAAAACTTAAATCATACTTTATAGATTTATAGATGTCTTCTAACACAATGAAGCACATTTTTCAGGTGGTCTAAGATTGCTTCACATTTTCCAGGGAGGACAGATAATGAAATCAAGAACCACTGGAACACAAAAATAAAAAAGAGGTTGAAACTCCTTGGTTTGGACCCTTTGACCCTGATGCCAATTGAGCAAAAGCAGCAACAGTCTGGTGATGACAAACTCAAGACAGAGAAACAGCAAAAAAGCACTTCAAAAGGGTCTGACCAAGGTGTGGAAAACAAACCCTTGGACATGCATGCCACAGGAGAAGAGCCAAAAACAGAAGACAAAATGAAAGAAAAAAAGGTGACATGGGATGACAGCACTGGTTTTCTGAACAATTATGAAGTGTTGTGGTCACAGTTGGAGTTGAGCCAAGAAACCAAAGCTAGCACCAGCTCTTATTGTAGTTCTTCTTTCTCACTGGATGATTCTAGCAACCTTTCCTTGCAACAATGGGTTCAGGATTTGGATTCCAGTCTCTCATGGGATAGCTTAAATCCACTTTACACTGATTTTCCCTTCTTGGAAAATAGGCAATAACCATAATTCATTCTTACAATCTCTCCACCAATAAAATGCTACAAAATATCTTGTCATCAAGAATGCCACTTTAATTCTACAAAATCAATGGTTTTGCTAATGTTATTACATTGTTTAATGTGAATTGGATACATTGTCATGGTTTGCTCCTTTTCCTCTTATTGGATTGAACTCCTCACCAACATTCTCACACTTTACGTCATACAGGTCATTTCTAACTTAAAAGTTGTTACAAATACTGATGAATGGATATTAAAAAAAAAATAGTATTCTTTGCTTCAAGAAATACAGAAGTTAAAGTGGTAGGATTTTTAAAAAAAAAAAGTTTGTGAAACTTATTAATAATAATTTGAACGATAGGATAAATAGAAAAGTAATTTAATAGATTAAAATGTAAGATTGTAATTTTATTGATTAAAATTAATATAAAATCAAATCTAATTACTTAAAATTAATTTAAAATAAAATCTAAATGATTAATTTTTAAATAAAAAATTCATATATTTAATTAATTTAAAATAAAATTAAAATATGGATGTATTTTATATGTGCATCTTTAAGGAGTGAGTTTTATGCGTAGAGATAATAACAAGTCTCTACCCGTAATTTGATCAGTAAAATGAAAATTTCACCTGTAATTTGTTTGCTATCGGGTATTCGTTTTAAAAGAGTTTACGGATATTTTAAAACCGCCCGTATATGTAAATATTAAAAAATATATATTTTATAATTTTTAAAATAAAATTATAAAAATATATATAAAATTTAATATAAATAAAATAAAATATAAATTAAAATTTAATTTTAATTAAATTTAATTCCATAAAACATAAATTAATTTTATTTTAAATTAAGTTTAATTAAATAAAATATAAATTAAATTATTATTTTTATTTTTTGAGAATAACAAATATTCACATGTTGAATAACATAATACATGTATTCGATCTGTTTATAAACGGATATTAAAATACTCATTATCTGGAACTCACAAATAGTAAATATTCACATACACTAATTACCTGTGCAAATTTTATGTACAGATATCCATGATCACGAATTTTTTGTCAACCCTAATTCTTAATTCTTAATCCCTAATTCCTAATCCATAGTCCCTAATCACTATGCACAATATGATTTGAAAAAAAAAAGTGAAGGACACTCGAGTCCAATAACATTGCATAAAGACTAATTTCTCTCTTATTTCCTCGCTTAGATGCAAATATTTTATGCATCCCCCAATTCTATGGGAATTGATAAGATCGCCATTTGTATCTGACGGTTTTATTAAAGTTGTCACACACATCATCATGAAGTCTCCAAGGTTTTTCTTGTTTGGTTTCTGCTGCTTGTTACAATCTATCATTTTTGTTCTTCTCCCTTTGTTCCTTTTGAGAGGACAAAGCTTTATCCTTTTAAATTTCCTTAGATAAGTTTATGACTTCTGCAAATTTATAATATTTTTTTATATACAATTTTATAATATATTCATGCCTCCACTTAACGTTTGAATATATATATATATATATATATATATATATATATATATATATATATATATATATATATCATCTTTAAAGTTTAATACTGTTTTAATAATTCACACAATGTGAAAATTTTCTATCCTTATCTCCTAATCATATAGGTTTTTATAGGATTAACAATTACTCTAACTTTTATAGGTTAGATATTGGTTCCAAAGATAAAATCCCTTGAATGAGAAAATGAACTACAAGAAAAGATGACCTAATTGAAAATGAGGGAAATTTAAAAACAATTATTTGACATAATTAATGATTTGGTTCTAGAAATAATGAGATCTCAATAAATTATGTCATTAGTAAGATAATATGTAATCAAAATGAAGTTAAAATTGATAAATTTTTTCATATAATATAACAAATGACTGTAATGAGTGACAATGAAGGTCAAAAACCAATAATCATTAAAGATTATTTAAAAAGAAATGATTGAAAAAATGAAAAAAAATGTAATAGAAGCATAAATAGATTTGCTTGTCAAACAAAAAAGGTTTTGGACTTGTAGTTGGCACACTTGAGGGTGTAAAACCTATTGAGTATAGTTGGATTTTTGTGCAAAAACAAAATGAGAATGATGAAATTGTTAGATACAAAGCATGGTTAGTTGTATTGAAAGGGGAAGCTATATGAAAGCTAAATCCATATATCCCATATGTGTTTTCGATGAAGACAACACCATAAATGTTTTAATAGTTTCTTGCACACATTAAGCAAAGCTGTTGTTTATATATTTAATTGTGCTTGAACTATATGTTATGCATATTCATTGTGTTTATATCTGTGATATGCATATTCATTGGTTAAGGTTGATAAAACTCTTTGCACCCTGTATATTTGGATGAATAAATTGTTTACACAGTTTATAAAATCTGTTTCAATTCATCTGATATCAGTACATGATTAATTGTGGCAAACTGCTAGTTTTAACTGATTATATTATGTGGATAATCAATTAAAACTCGTGTCTTTACTTATATTTGATTACTAAGTGTATTTATGAGTTTTGAATGAAAAAGTTTTCAAATTTGCTTAAGTATGGTACTTAACCAATTACGTTCTTTCCTTAATCGGTTAAAACACTTGTGCATTGAAAACTTGTTATAACTTGCATTAATTACATAATCGATTACATGCAACACTTAATGTGAAAAATGTAATTTTGTTAAGACAATATTAATTGTTTAACCGATTACATTAATAATGTAATCAATTAATTTACGTCAGTACCGTTATATCTATAAATAGACGAATAACTCTTTGCATTGAACAACTTTTTGAATCATAACTTTCATAAAGTTTGTTGAGTTCTTAATTGCTGGAGCGTTTGTTCTCCAAGAATCAAGAAGAATTTCATTTGCAAGAAATCGTATCAAGGATTCTTGAAAAGTTGTTGTGCTTTCAAAGTTTGACCAATCTGCACTGTGAGGTGTTCTTCTAGAAGATCAGAATCGTTTACAATCTGTTGTGATTATGGTTCCATGTTGTTGAGGCGAGGAAGAGAACTTGTGAAGTTCTGGTTACTTTGTGTGGTATTTCAAAGGGATTGACAGAAAGAGGATTGTGCTTTCTGGGTGTATACTATAGTAGATTTGTAGTTAGAGAGGGGACTACATTAAGAGGGTGTCTCTGTATTTCTTGTTGTAGAACTCAATTTATATAGTGGAATCCTTTCAATCTCAGGTTGATTAAAAGAAGACTGGATATAGGCAGTTGATGCCGAACCAATATAAACTATGGTGTTGATCTTTCTATCCTTTCACTTTTATATTTTCTTGCTTTCTTTATTTGCTTGTATTCCAAGAAATGTTAAAAGATTTTGAAAATAATTTTATAAGAACAATTTTTATAAAGCAAAACCAATTCACCCCATTTCTTGGTTGAGAAACATGGCCTACTAATTTCTACAAGTTGCTTAAGGTTTTTCACAAAGACCTGGTATTGATTTTCAAAGAGACATATTCATTAGTATTGAATGCAATCATATTTCGACATTTGATTAGCCTAGTTGCACAAGAAGGTTAGCACTTACATTTAATGGATGATGTTATAACATATTTGTAAGATTCCCTTCATAATGATATTTACATTAAATTCCTTAAAAGATTTAATTTGCCCAACAAGACAAATTCTAAAGAAGATTATTCAATAAAATCGAACAAGTCGTTTATGGATTAAAGTAATTAGAATGTATCTGGTATAAAAATCTTAGTAAGTACTTGTTAAAAAAAAAGGGTATTTTTGTCCTTATATTTATATGAAAATATTAGAAAAAGAATTTTCCATAATTTTTGTTTATGTAGATGACATAAACATCATTGGACTACCTAATGAGCTCACAAAGGTATTGATTACTTAAAGAAAGAATTTAAGATGAAGGATCTTGAAAATACAAAGTTTTCTTTGAACTACAGATTGAGTATTTAAATAAAGGTGCTTTTTGTACATAAAAAGGTATATAAGAAGTTCTATATAACAAGTCATGTCCTTTATGAACTCCAATGGTTATGAGGCTGATATATGTTGATAAAGGCTCTTTTAAACCTCAAGAAAAGGATAAAGAACTTCTTAGTCAAGAAGCATCATATTTTAGTATTATAGAAACACTAATGTATCTTGCTAATTATAGTTAACCTGATATAACATTCGTTGTAAATTTGTTAACCAAGATTTGGTTCTTCACCTACAAGAAGACATTAAACTGAAGCAAATCATATACTTTGTTACCTTAAAGGTACTATGAATGTGGGTTTATTTTATCCAAATGATTCAAAATAAAATTAATGGGTTATGCAGGTGCATGTTATTTATCATATCCTCACAGTGGTTGATTACAAACAAAATGTTTATTCACATGTGGTTGCATAATGATTTCTTGGCAGTCAACGAAACAAACTATAACAGTAACATCGTCAAATAATTCCAAATTTTATCATTACATAAAGTAAGTCGTAAATGGAATCAACAATCATATATGAAGAAAATAGTGCATTGTTCAATTGAAAGGATGATATAGAGATTCAAAAGTTTTCTTCATGTAAAATATCTAGCATATTTATTTACAAAATCTTTGTCAAAGAGAATTTTTGAGCAATTAATTTACAAGATTGGACTTCATCGTCTTAATAATATGACTTGGAAAAAATAGAATATGTGATCAACAATATTGTATTGAAAAATAAAAAATATACTTTAAGGACAATACAAGAGAAATGAATTAATGATTGTCCATTAATTTACTGTACTTACTCATATGATTAATTAATTTGCTATTGCTTATATGATTATTATTCTATATGATATTTAAATATCTGTATTAACTATTTAATTGATATCTTTTTTTTATATATTATATATATATAAATATGACTTTTCCTGTTAATAATAATACACACACAAAAAATAGTCTTGATTTATTTTAAAATAATGACTTTTTAGTTGTAAACCGTTTTATTTTTAATTCTTTAAATCAGTATGTGTAGACATTCAATAATGGGACATTCAATAATGGGCTGTTTACTTACACCATTTTAGTAAAACAGATATTTTTTAATAGAATAATCATTTATTATAATTTTTACACTAGTGCAAAAACATTTTTTAACGTCAACCAATAGACGTCGGTTTGTGAATAACTTGACGTATATGAGTGGACGGTGGCATTATCGTAAATAGATTGGTAACCTAGACGTGGTTTTCAGGTAAGGCGATGTCTATTACACCGTAGGCGTCCAATCTGCAACAACCCGACGTCTAATTCTCAGAGGTAGGTGAGAAGGCAGTCAATTGACGTCGGTGTTCTGGGGGGCCGACATCTCTAGGGCTGCAATTAATGCTCTTGACCTAATTCTCAGGCTCTTAAACGTCGCTTAGTAAAAAAGCGACGTCTACGGCCTGAACGGAAGGCGAGAAGACAAAAAGTCTTCAATTTAGACATCGGGGGAACAGGTGGCCCGACGTCTATGTGCCTGTAAGTAATTATGTTCCTCATTATAGACGTCGGCGCCCCTTCACAACTGTCGTGAACATCACTGACAGGAAATCAAACGTCAATCGGGTCAGCTTCCTAGACGTCGGATACCCTTGAAACCGACGTCTCGTGGGTATTCAAAAAGTCAGTTTAAATGTTAACTTGGACGTCATATTAGTTAAAGCACCGACGTCTAGGTGACTCTAGACGTCGGTGTCTGAAACAACTGACGCCCAGTTTCATTTTAAATAAACCGCAAACTCTTCGCGGCATTTAGTTTCTGATATCTTCCTCTTCCTCTTCTCCTTTTTTCTCTCGCGGCACTCTTCTTTTTCTCCCTTTCGGCACGTCTTCTTTTTGTTGCGGCATTCTATTGTTGTTTCTGATATCTTTATCGTCTCTTCCTCCTCTCTTTTTCTCTCTTGCGACATTGCATCCCAGGTGTGTGGTTTTCTTTTTATGCTTACCGTTTGTTAAATCTTTCATCAATTATTATCTTCTGCTTCAACTAATTAAAATTTGCTTTCTGTGTGTTGTGTTTTAGTGCAGTTTTGTTCCTTTCTTTGGGTAACGTAGTAACACATTCTCCATTTGCTAGCTGCCTCCCAGAAATTGCGGCTTCTTTTGATCATTTCAACCCAAAAACGACTCTGGGTCGTTGTCTAGTTTTCGTTTCACCGTGATTTTTGCCTCTTGTGGATGAAAAAAGGAACTAAGCAACCACCCAGGTTCGGTTTTGGGTTGAAGAGACCATAAGAAATTCAAAAGACGCAAGCTAATGTCTTTTCCGAAGTCTTTAGTGCCTCTTAGACGTCAGCCAATGTCTTTTCCGAAGTCTTTAGTGCCTCTTAGACGTCAGTTAATCCTTTTTCCGACGTCTATATAGTGCCTTTAGACGTCCAACTAAACCAGAACTGACGTTTATTGACGTCGGTCTCTGGTACTAACTGACGTCATTATAGACGTCTGCGGTTAGGATGTTGGACGTCCCATTGACGTCACCGGTTTAGACGTCGGTTTAATAAAAGACGTTAAAAGTCCAAAATAACCGACGTTAAACCGCGTTTTTGCACTAGTATTAATATATTTATGCAAAATTTATTTACAAAGAATTCGAGTTATATGCGGTAGAAGAGAGAAATAATTTTAAAAAACATAAACGCAAACTAATCTCAGCTTATATATAATATTAAGAATAATTTAAATTTATTGTTGGGTTAAATTACTTTGATAATTTATCAAAATTAACTATGAGAACGGTAGATTGAACATTATTGAGTGAAAGATTATGTGTTAATTATATTATACTTGTGGCAATTTGTGTTAGATTATCTGCGTTAGAAAGATAATTATATTATATTTTAATTTACTTCTTATAAATATCTCCATATATATGTGATGTTACTTTTAAGGTTTTAAGGTTATATTTTTTTCAAATATAAATAAAACTTTTATGAAATTTTAATTTTATAAATTTTTAATTCATTAAAAAAGAAGCTAATTTTAAGATAAACAAAATTATTTGGCATAAATACTCCTTTGGTTTCTATTTTCGTCGACTTTTTTTAATATATTTATTTATTTCAAATTTTTAAAATGGTGTCAATTTTGATAATTTATATTTAATTTTCACAATTTAGAGCTTGCTCGCGGCGTTGATGGAGGCTCGATTCAGGTGACTGAACATGGTGGTTGAAAGCAAGAAGACACTTGTTAGAAGTGGGTTTTAGTCTAACTCAACCCCACAAAACCGGTTTGTAGGGTGAGGTCTGCACCCCACTTATATATTATAAATTGGCTTTATCTCTAGTCGATGTGGGACTTCCAACAACGCTATGGTTGTTATGGTAGAAAGAAATGAAGGTTGCATGAGTTGTTGGAGGTGTGATGGCTAACGATGGTGACCAAGGTTTCTAATGTGTTAGGAGGTTGAAGATGATGATGTAATAGCATCACATTGGTTAGATTTGTGTGTGGTGGATAGATACCACGTGACAACATTTCATTGCTTAGATTCCAACTCACACTGTGTTGGACGGGTCACATAAGAACAAATTGAATAACTAATTTAAACACTACCAACGTGTCCAGTCTGTCGTTAATAATTTAGACGGTGTTATGAAAAAAAACAAAATCAGACATAAATTTTCAAAATTTAGACAACATTGAACATCGAAAAAAAAATGAGTTTTATATTAAACAAAATTGACCAAAATAGGGATGAAAAGAGTATTTAAGCTAAATTATTTTTATTCTAATATTTTAAGCTTTGTACAAATCATTATTGAAGTTAAATTATTTATTGTATTAATAGAACTTTTGGTTAGAAACTAACTATAATCAAGACTTTTTTCTAATTTGAAGATTGTATCTTGGAACATTAGGAACAAATCAAAATGTCGTCTAATTAAAATTACAAATATAACCTTTAAGATCTTTCACATTTATAGAAAATAAATATGTTGATAAAATTGTAATCAATGGAATTGACTCTTAGGCAGTTTATATTATTCCCTCTCTGCCAAGGAAAGACTTTCTTTAGAAATGATTTTTTCTTAGCGAGATTTAAATTCACCTAACTTGTTTAATTTTTCTGGTATTACATGAGCTTGTGGCTAGCCCTTCCATAATAACTTTCTTTTCCTTATTTTATATTATATTATATTATATTATATTATATATATATATATATATATATATATATATATATATATATATATATATATATATATATATATATATTCACCCTTAAAACTCTAAACTCAAAAATGAAATTTATAATAAAAGAAAAAAGAAGTTATTACAATGGATATAAACCAATGGTGAACGGTTTTCCTTCAGAATAAATAGATAAGAATAAGGTTAGGTATACGAACAGAACTATCGATTAAGCTCACATCTACATAAGTTTACACTTAAAAAAAAAAAAAACAAAAACAAAAAACTCATCATATATTTTTAGTTTCAAACGCCTTTATTTATTTTATTTTTTTTAACTCACATCCACCTTTCAAAACTCAAGTTTAATGCACAAAAATAATTTACCTAATACATTAAATAAATAAATAAAGATTTTAGATCGGGTTGTGAAATTGGATTTTATTCCATTCCAAATTTTAAATTAATTTTATTTTAAATTTTTGTAATAAACAAATGTAGTTTTCGTGAACAAATGACATTAAATATTTGTTAATGTAGCAAAGTCATAAGATTAAAAATATATGTAATCCATTTTAAATTCAATTGATATTGGTTATAAAAGTTATGGATAGTATCTAAACCATAAAAGTTATTTATCAAATATAAAAAAAAACTGACTAAAAGTTTATTAAATAATACAAATTTGTATATTTAATTTAAATCTTCAATACTGTCTCACATCGAGCATATGAAACGAAGAAGGCTAAGAACAGATCACAATTAAACCCAAATCTCAACTGGCATAAACTCTTAGTGGTTTTGAAAACATATAACAAGGTAGTTGAAATTTCATCCATCTTGGCACATGAATTTAGCATTTTTCTTCAAGACATATTTTGTACTGTGCATTGTATTAGCACACATCGCTTTATCAGCAAAAACATCCAACCAATTTAAAAAAACATTACATGAAAACTCAATGTTAACATTAAAGAATCCGACTAAATTCTTTAGGGTTCAAGAAATGACAATGGAAGAACCAAAAAGCATTTTTAAAAATTCAGGCCATCAACAAATCCCACAACATGTATCTAAGATTGCAGAAGCACCAAAACAGACTTGTCTTAGAGGTTCCGCTGACATCATTATTTTAGATGTGATTTATGGTTTAGGCACAATCATGGTCACTAGAATTGGTTTAAAATGGCATGTATCAGTTGTATTGTTTAGTTCTCACAGGTTGCCGAGCATATGAACTCAAGAAAACATGTTCACTTGGTGAAAACATGTATCATTTTGTGATGTTTCATTACAGCATCTTGGTAACAAGACCATAACATTCTGGCTAGCAAGTCTATATGAAAATATGTGTAATATTATTTAAAATATTAAATGCAATTTTAACATACGAGTTAATCCTAAACAGATTTATAAAGTAATCTTCATATAGTATCTGCATCTGCTTCAAAAGGTGAAAAATGTGAATCATCAGAGTTAAATTATATTCCAAATTCTTAAATAGTACAAGTATTTTTAAGCATCACTTTCACACTGTGCAGCACTCTACGACATTGGACTAACAATAAAACTTCAAATGCCAGTTACTAACCATAGATATCAAAACTGTTTACATTTCCCTGACTGCAATGAGAGGCTTAGGAGGAGATAGAGATCTAACTTCAGGTGCAGAACTAGGGAAAAGTATGTTCAGCCTGTGCATTAGAATATCAGACCTAGATGGAATTTCGTTAAGAAGAAACTGCTGAACAATTGGCTTCTTAAACCACTCCATGACTGAATCTCCTGATGCCCTAAGAACCACTTTACTCACCTCAAAAGGAGATTCTACTGAGCTAAACATCTGTGCAATCACAATCTTCAAAGTTGCTCCGGTAACCAATTTTATCCGTCTTGGCACAATGCCATAATATAGCATGCGCTTTCTGAATCTATGAAGAGTATGCACTACTGCAATAAGAGCAGCTCCAACTGACAAGTTTCTAACATCAAGGGACCAAGCAATGTGCTGATCAAACACTATAGCCTTTGGGAAAAGTTTGTTCTCATAAGCAACCTTCCAAACACATCGAGCTCGATTTATCTGCCCCATAAGAACTAGGTAATTGAGAAGAACATTGACAAAGTACTTAGCAGCACCCTCCTCTAATTCATAATCAATACCTTGAAAGAATTCCCGGACAAAAGATAACACCGGCTGTCCCCTGTGTTCTGGGCCTGTGAAAAGTCCACACATAAAAGTGTGTGCCTTATGCTTTGTAGCACTGAGGATAGACATCAAATGCCTCTCATTTTTCTCTTCCTGACACCTAACCAGATGAGCTAGAATGGAGGTGTAGAGTATCAAATCAACTTTAGCAGCAGAGTTAACATATGTTTCCAGAAGAGGCTTGGCTGCTTCATACAACCCACTCTTCATGCATGACTCAAACAACTGCCTGATAATAAAATTATTGGTTCTGATCCCAGATGAACCCATGAAACGCAACCACCTCAAAGCAAGATCAACCGAACCTTCCTTAATATACACCATCAAAACATCACTAGCTGTCACATCTATAGAATACCCCATGGTCTTCATTTCAAGTAGAATTTTGGCAGCCACATCTACCAGCTTTTTATTAGCCAGTAGAGTTAAAAGCACGGTATAAGTGCTTAGGCCAGGTCTTAAGCCCGCATTAGTCATTGAATTGTACAGTTTCATGGCAGGATCAATTTGTCCAGCAGCAGCATGCATTTCCAAGAGACAAGAATATGTAGATGGGGTAGGTAGAAACCCTGCTTTTTCCATATCTAAAAACGTAGACATAGCAATGTCAAGCTTCCCTGATTTTGCATGGGATTCAATGACCAAAGTATACAAACCAAAGTTAGGCCTGAACCCTGCCATCCTCATCTCATCCCAAAGCCTTAGAGCAGTTTCTAACTTCCCAGACTTCACATAAGACTCAATCAGAGAAACAAATATGGTAGGGGGTGGCTTGTAGCCATAACCTCGCATCTCCATGTAAACCTTCATTGCACTGTCCAACCTGCCCGCCTTCCCCATAGAATCAACAAGAGACACAAAGACATTCAAACCAGGCCGAAAATCTCTCCCTTTCATCTCTTGGAAGAGTTTGAAAGCAGCATCAAGACGCCCTGACTTTGCCAAGTTGGGGATCATCAATTCATATGTCGAACCATCCAACAAACAGCCAACTTTCTCCATGCTCTCATACATTTCAAATGCCTTGTAAGGCAAACCCTTGTTCAAAAACAAATTAATGAGCGAATTATACGTATCCGTATCAACTTTACAACCAGCATCCACTATTTTCTTGAAGCAGCAAAACGACACCTCCAACTTCTCTGCCTTAGCTAAGTGCTTAATCACCCTATTACACGCGGCTGACAAGGAAACCCCATCAGCCGAATCACCAACCATCTCATCAAACAACGACTGAATCCCCTCAAAATCCCTCTTTTGATTCAGCCCATCAAACAACATGACATAACAGTCATCACTTGTAGCATACCAAGCCTGCCTCTTGGCCCACCTAAACAAACTCAAACAAGCATCAGAATCACCAATAACTTTCAATGCTTGAGCAATGTGAGTCATGTTGGGCACAAACTGTAGTTTGTCCAATTGGGTCTCCAATTCCGGCCCCCACTTCCACCTCTTCACAACCTCAACAATTTTTGCTACAGCCAGAGCATTCACAAAGGGCTTCTTCACCTCACCCACCATCACATGATCATCAAGACCAGGCTCCACAGACCTCACACCCTTACCCTTGTAAATAACACCACCCGATTCATCTAAGTATTCAATTTCCTCAGTCCACTCCTTAGACCCACCACTGTCATGGCAGTAACATCTCATACCTCTCATCCCCACAAGATTTGAATCATTGCATAAACGTGGGGTGGAGGAAAATATCGATGAAGAGGCCAAAAACGTTAACTTTCGGGTAAAGGGTTGCGCAGAAATAGAGGAATGAGCGCGGGAGAGAAGAGAGAATTCATGGGTGAGTTTGAAGAGATTGGTAGCAGAAGAAAGCAATCGATTATAAATCATTGTCAATGTGAAGAAGCCAGAAATAAACGAAATAAAGTGCTTACAGAGTTTATGTTCCTGTTGTTCGGAGTTTCGGAGGTTCCATTCCACACCGCTTAAACCCTGAAATGAGTTTCCTACTGTCAGCGACACTTCAATCCAAATGAGGTTCCATTCTGAGTTTTAAGTTAGATGTTTAAATTGGAAATTTTTTCACTTTAATTTTTCATGGGTGGTTTTTTCTAGTTTAATCCTGAAAATCCCGAATTTTAGTTTAATTTATAATTTTATATTACTTATCTTGTTTTATATTCAATCTTAAATTTAATATATTTATTTAAGATACTAGCAAGTAATAATTTAATTACTTAAAATAAAGAATTAAGTTTTATAAAATTGTACACTTGATAAAAAAAATTACAGATTTTGTAAAATATTAACTTAAAAGTCACATGAAAGATAGATATAAAAAATTATTATTAGATATAGAAAGATAGATATAAAAAATTATTATTAGATATAGAAAGATAGATAGATTAAACTTGTTAGAATATGTAATCATATGTATGTTATCCATGAAAACAATTGAATTTATTGATTAAAAAGTAGATGATAATGATTCATTATCGTATTGAATTTATTAATTAAAAAATGGAAAAGAGGAAATTAAAATAAAACTTAAATGTAGTGTGTACATATTTTAAATAAAAATGTTAAGATATATTATTTTTATTTTATATTTATTTTTTATTTTCAGTTAGTTTGTTATTATTTTATTTGTATTTTGGGTTTAGTTCATATTTCTTTTATTATTAATAGAGAATTTTATGTGTATACTCAACAAGAGAGATTAATCATATATATAGTTTTGCATATGAATTTTTATTTCATATGTAACACTACTTTACATAATGACTTTTGAGCTTACATACGAATTTGACCGTAAATAACAACAACTTTTTTTGTAGTGATCCTAATATGTTTGTTCATTCACTATTAGACCATCCATAAAGATCTAGTCCTACGCACAATATATACATGTGCTTCAACCGTGAGAAACTGTGTTGGATATCTCACATTGATTACAGATCAAGTTAATTTATAGTATATAAGTGAGAGTAATCCTCACCTTAAAGTCGATTATGTATGTTAAGTTTCGACTCTAGTAATGTTAATATTTACTAGAGCTGTCAAAACGGGTAATCTCGTCCCGACCCGGCCCGACCCACCACGGGTTCGCTACTTAGTGAGTCAATCCAACAGAAAACTCATTTATTAGCGAGCCGAAAAAATTCAAACCCGACCCGACCCATCACGAGTTGGTGGGTTAAACGGGTTGACTCATTGGCGCACTTTAACTTTTTTTCACCCTCTTCTTCTGAGATTCTTATAACATGTTACTTTGATCGATCAAATTGAAAGTGTAATAATTGGACCGATTGATATAAAAGAAACTAAAAAAACTGAAGAATCTAAATTATTAAGTAGCATGTGTTTATTTTGTATTTATTAATATATAAAAAATTGAAAAATCTTAGTTATCATATGTAACATGTGTTTATTTTGAAATAATTAATATAAAAAAACTGAAAAATCTTAGTTACATAAAGGATTTTTTTATATAGGATATTTTATATGATTTTATATTGCTATGATTATGTATATTAAATAATGAAAAGTGTTTGATGAAGTGGTCAAGTGGTTGTATAAATATTGTATATATTTTTCCGCGTTATTCGTTATTAAAAGTATTGTAAATATATTGTATATATAGGATGTTTAAATATTGTAAAAATAACCTAAATAAAGGTTATGTATTTTGAATAATTAATTTAATTAATTTGATTTCAATAAAAAATAGGATTTGAATAATTAATTTAATTAATTTGATTTAATTAAAAAAAAGGTGGTTTGGTGAGCCAACCCGACCCACCACGGGTTCAACCCATGTGAGCCGGGTCAAAATTGGCTCGCATCAAAATTTTCGCATTTTTTTCCAACCCAACCCAGCTCAAACTCGTGATGAGCCGGATTGACGTACGGGTTTCAACTCATTTTGACATCACTAATATTTACCATTATTTTTTCTATCTTATACTAACAAAATAAACTCTTATCTAGCTTTTAGCCTACTTAATCCTCATTTTTATTTTACTTTTATAAATAATTAACTTTTTTTTACACTAATATAATTATACCATTAATCCACATAATTTTTTGTCTAATTTTTTAATATTTTGAACCAAAGAAGTTGACAGTCCTGAGAAGTTGGAAGAAACAACCAAAGCATACAATCATAAAAATGCACCTGCTTTGGGTGCCATAGAAGCCACACCCATTGCCACCAAACCAAAGAGCTTCATGATTAGTAGTGTTGGCGCCATCAAGAGAGACACTAGGCACCAATTTGGAAGAGACCATGACTAATGCTAAGGACCCAACGGTGAGGGACTTCCACTAAGTATAACCTTCACAAAGGTTGGATACGTGTTTTAGCGCCCAATAGTGGACGACTTGCATTGGGTGACACTTTTGTTGATGTGATAGTTTTTACCCTATTTCTCCTTGTTTCCTTGAGAGAGAGATAGCTTTTAAAGATTTAGAGTGAGAAATATATGTTTGGAAAGCTTGAAGGAATGTTAGGACTTCTGAGAACATCATCTCCTTCTTCCTTATTGTATTTTTATCTTCTTCCGTTTTACCATTTGTACTTTTAGGCTCTTTAAGATAATGAAGAATATTACTCATTTTGCTAGAGTATATATAACCACTACATTATATCTTGCAATGTTTATATATATCAAGTTATACTATGACATCAAATTAGTTGTTAAAAAAGAGTGCAAAGTGGATGGATTTCCATAGGACACTTAGGGACAAACTCCTTGATGGTATATCCTCTTAATAAGGCTCTTACATCCTAGGTCTTTCATGAGAATATTACTTATATAAGTGTTTTACAGTTTGAGGAATATTTGGTTTAGTGGGAGTTAGTCACTTTTATGTGTTTGTGCTTTATGTATGTTTTCATGTATACATACATTCTAGTTTGTTACCAATAAGGAGCATTGGTAAATCTTGAAGAAAATTGTTTTGATGATGCTGCAAGAAGTTTTACTTGAAGAAGCTATTAGAATTATTTAAAAGCACTTTGTAGAATTTAAATGTAGTAGGAATGTCTTTAAATTCTGTAAAACTTGTATTATTTTTAGAAAATGTTCTGAAATAATCAATTATGTGAAGCAATAATCGATTATCATGAGTATGACTGAGATAATCGATTATCACTTCAAATAATCGATTATCATAAGTCTGTTTTTGAAAAATTATTTTGAAAAATCCATAACGGACTTGGATAATCGATTATCACTTACAATAATCGATTATCTGTGGCAGTTGGGACTTGACCTTTGATATTCAGAGCAGATGGCTATATATTGGGTTTCTGTGAAGTTCAGAAGCAACGTTGTTGAACAGGAGCTTTTGTAGAATACAATTTGTCTGAGGAAGTTCTCAAAAGCTAGTTCAGTTCCCTTGCCTGGTCTCGTGAATAGGAGAAGCTCGCGTTTCGTGTGTCGATAGTCGGAGCGGTTCTCTTCGAGTTGGCAAGGTGCTCTGCCCGGTCTCGTGAATAGGAGAAGCTTGCGTTTCGTGTGTTGAAAGTCGGAGCGGTTCTCTTCGAGTTGGCAGAGAGTGGTTGCTTCCAGTTCGTGTGTCGAAGAAAGCTCTTCTGGTTCATTTGTCGAAGGAAGGTGTTTTCTATCCCTTACTCAATTCATTATCTTGTAATCTGTACAACTATATTTTTAGTGAAAAAGATTAATCACTCTTTATAGTGATTAACAACTGGACGTAGAATCTTTTGATTCGAACCAGTATAAAAATCATCTGTGTGATTTTTCTCTTCTCTACACTCTTTAAACTTTTAGCACTCCAACTGTTTGATAAAAGTTCTCTAAGAAAATCAATTTTCTAAAACGACTTGATTTGTGACCGAACACGCTTTTGATAACTCTAAGTTCTATTCCGCTGCGTTACACTCTGTCTGATACCAAACAACAATTGGTATCAGAGCTTGCTTTGATAGTTTTTCAAATTTTTCGAAAATGGGCGGTCACAACCAAATGTATTTAGAGGGTGCTTCTATTGATAGACCTCCTTTATTTACGAGGGAAAATTATGCGTTTTGGAAAATAAGAATGCAAATATTTTTAGAGTCAATTGATAGGGGTATTTGGAAAGTTGTTTTAAATGGTCCTTTTATTCCTACTGTAAATTTAAATGGTGTAGTGAAAGAAAAACCATATTTGCAATGGACTGCTGAAGAGAATAGACGAGCCCAATTTGATATAAAGGTTCGCAATATAATATCCTTTGCTTTGGTATTAGATGAATTTTACAGGATCTTAGTGTGCAAAACGGCTCAGGAGATGTGGGAAGTTCTTCAAGTAACCCATGAAGGAACCGATGATGTGAAACGTGCTAGGAAGAACACCCTAATACAAGAGTATGAGATGTTCAGGATGCAACAGGGTGAAACCATTGCTGATGTGCAAAAACGCTTCACACATATCGTCAACCATCTTTATGGTTTAGGTAAGAAATTTGACACTGAAGAATTAAATGTTAAAATTTTGAAATCTTTGAACAGGATGTGGCAACCAAAGGTTACTGCGATAACTGAGTCTCAAGACTTGACGTCCATGCCTATGGCTGTGCTTTTTGGAAAGTTGAGAGAGCACGAGCTCGAGTTGAATAGATTGAGCGTTGAGGAAGCCCAAGGAAAGAAGAAAACATTGGCCTTCAAAATCAAAAATTCAAAAGGCATGAGTTCAGAAAAGGATGAGGAATCTGAAGACGAAGAATCATACGACGAAAATATGATTCACATGTTCAGAAAATTCAACAAGTTCATGAAATTGAAAGGCAAGGAACAAATTAAAAAGGATCGAAACAAGAAACAACGATCTTCTTCAAATTACAGATGTTATGGTTGCGGAGAAAAAGGACACGTTAATGCAGATTGTCCAAACCTCAAAAAGGATGAAGAAAAGAAGTCTTTCAAGAAGAAGAATGTTTACATTGCTTGGGAAGATAATGCATCAAGCACTTCTAGTTCAAGTGATTCTGTTAAAGAAGCAAACTTATGTTTGACAGCTAATGTTGATGACACTGTGAGCCAAGTAAGTTGCTCTAGTCTTGATACTAGTAAATTCGATGTGTTCTTGAATTGCTTGATGAATCTGAAAAATTAAATGTTGCTCATAAAAATTTGAAAAAGGAGTTTAAAGAATTGCAAATTAAATATGAGAAAGCATTAGATGACGAAGTTATTTTAAGAAATAAAATTTGCAACTTAGAAATGAAAGAGTCTTCAAATGTTGAACATCCTGTTGAATGTCTTTCATGTAAGAGTCATATGTTTGATATTGATATTCTTGAAAATCTTCTTGAAGTTGCAACTAGAGATAATGTTGAAATGCCTATACTTGGTAAAAAGGGTTTTTAACAATAAGAACCAAATTAAAAGAACCGGCAGGGTATGGGTTGAAAAAGGAATTGTTTGTTATAGGAACCCAAATGTTGTCACATGTTTTTACTGTATGAAAAAGGGACACACTTCTAACAAATGTAGAATCAAAAATTTTGATATTCCTAATGGAAAATATGCTTGGACTCCTATTATTAAGTAATCTGCCTCTAACATCAAATGACCCAAATGAGATAATGGGGACCAAAACTCTATTGTTTTGTTTTGCAGATGAAATTTTCTAAAGGAAAAGAAAGCTCTATGGTATCCTAGTATTTTTTTTAAGAGCTTTGAAATAATTTATGAATGTTAGATGTATCTTAGGTAAAACATTTGACCCAAATTTGTGTTTTTCGGAAATTAATGTAAATAATTGATTACCAAGGGTAATAATCGATTATCTCGGGTTCAAAATTTGGATTTCAACAATTTGGCTCATAAATAATCGATTATTTAAAGTAATAATCGATTATCAGCGTAAAAAAAAAATAAAAACTTTTTTTAAAAAACTTTATTTTGGTCTGTTTTATCAAAGGGGGATTATTACATTTAGGGAGAGTAATTTTAATAAATTAAAAGAACTTAAATTCTTTTTATATTACCTATTTTAGGAGAATCATAAAGTTTATAGATGATTTTTTTGTAAAGAGGGGGTGCAATTTTTGATTGAAATCTTTTGTGATAACTGAATTTATTTGAGGGAAAGATATATGAGTTTGTTAGATATCTTGTTTTTATCTCTATTATGGATTAAATACTCTTATCCCCTTAGTTGTCAAATTAAGACCATCACATATCACAAAACCTTCAACTCTCTGATTATCCTCCAACCCCTCCTTTTTAAAGTGTGTTTGTATTTCTTACTTATAGTTGAATTTCTGTTTTTCTTATATTCCATGAGGTATTTTGTTCATTCATGTTATAAAATTTCAACTTTATTCGTGTTTTGAAATGCATCAATTGTTTTGTTGAGAAGGAGATAATGTGAGGGGGAGATTATATTTAGGGGGAGCTTTTTACATTGATCTTTTTGCTTATGATCAAAAAGGGGGAGAAGTATATTTTTAGGGGGAGAAATATAATTTAAATTGATACAGGTATTGGTAACCTTGTTGTTGTTGTAGCTTGTATATTTTGCAGGGAAGTCAAAGTTGCTTTTTAAACTTGAATTTTTTATCGTCATAAAAAGGGGGAGATTGTTATCAATAAAGAGCATTGGTAAATCTTGAAGAAAATTGTTTTGATGATGCTGCAAGAAGTTTTACTTGAAGAAGATATTAGAATTATTTAAAAGCACTTTGTAAAATTTAAATGTAGTAGGAATGTCTTTAAATTCTGTAAAACTTGTATTATTTTTAGAAAATGTTCTTAAATAATCGATTATGTGAAACAATAATCGATTATCATGAGTATGACTGAGATAATCGATTATCACTTCAAATAATCGATTATCACAAGTCTGCTTTTGAAAAATTATTTTGTAAAATCCATAACGGTTCTCTTCGAGTTGGCAGAGTGGTTGCTTCTAGTTCGTGTGTCGAAGAAAGCTCTTCTGGTTTGTTTGTCGAAGGAAGGTGTTTTCTATCCCTTACTCAATTCATTATCTTGTAATATGTACAACTATATTTTTAGTGAAAAAGGTTAATCACTCTTTATAGTGATTAACAACTGGACGTAAAATCTTTTGATTCGAACTAGTATAAAAATCATCTGTGTGATTTTTCTCTTTTCTACACTCTTTAAACTTTTAGCACTCCAACTGTTTGATAAAAGTTCTCTAAGAAAATCAATTTTCTAAAATGACTTGATTTGTGACCGAACACGCTTTCGATAACTCTAAGTTCTATTCCGCTGCGTTACACTCTGTCTGGTACCAAACAACATAGTTTATTATTGAAAAATTACACTATGTATATTATGGTTTTATGTATTAATCTCGTTGGTATAAATTAAGGACTAGTTAAAAATAGACATGTACAGGTCACCTACACGTATTTTCTTTCTACACATTTCACGATGAATCTATATCATTTGGTTATGTCAGCATTAATAATCATTGTCAGGTTTGATTGCGATTGATGCAATGAAGACTGCCTTGATTCTACATGTGAATATAATTAATGGACGAGATCTTTTGGATATGCTCATGGTATATAATGACAATTTTGAGCTCATAAAGTCTAACACATTTGTAAGGATTTATATATATATATATATATATATATATATATATTTGTGACCAATGAGAGATTGTTAGCAATTTTGGGTTATTCATATATATAACAAATCATTAAATGTGTTAAGGCCATTCGCTAGTGGAAAAACGCTGTTTAACGTCGGTTATTTTGGTCTTTTAACGTCTCATTCACAACCGACGTCAAAACCGGTGACGTCAATGGGACGTCGCACATCCTACACAACAGACGTCTATACAGGTGTCAGTTAGTTCCATGTCAGACGTCACTACACGTCGGTGCAGGCGTAATCCGACGACTAAAGGCAATATATAGACGTCGGATGATGCAATACCCGACGTCTAAGAGCACATAAAGACTTTCGAACATGTCACGGATTGCCGTCTAATGTCACTATTAGACGTCGGTGTATGCATTAACCGACGTCTAATATAGATGTTGTGTGTTAGTGCAATTTTGTTCCTTTCTTTGGACAACCTAGTAGCACATTCTTTCTTTGTTAGTTTCCCCCGAAAAAAAGCTTGCCTCTTTTGAATTTCTCATGGCATTTCGACCCAAAACCGAATCTGGGTCTTTGCTTAGTTCCATTTTCAACTACAATAGGGAAAAATTACGGTGAAACGATAACTAGGCAACGACCCAGGGTCGTTTTTGGATCTAAACGCTGCTTTTTCTGGGAGGCAGCTAGCAAAGGAAGAATGTGGTACTGTGTTACCCCAAGAGAGGAACAAAACTACACTAAAACACAACACAAGGAAAACAAATTTTAATCAGTTGAACCAGAAGATAATCGATGAAAGACTGAACAATGTTTAAACGGTAACCGTAAAAAAACACGCACCTGGGATGCAATGCTGCAAGAGAGAAAAAAGAGAGAAGGAAGACGATGATATAAAAAACTGCAATGCTGCGAAGAGTTTGCGGTTTATTTAACATGAAATGGGGTGTTGGTTGCTCTAGAGACCGACGTCTATAGTCACCTAGACGTCGGTTATCTAACTAATTCAACGTCCAGGATAACATCAAACTGACTTTTTGAATGCCCATTAGACGTCGGCCACCAGGGGCGCCGACGTCTAGGGTGCTGAACCGATTGACGTTTCATTTCTTGTCAGGGACGTAGACGACAGTTTTGAAGGGGCGCCGACGTCTATAATAATATAGATGTCTGGTTTCTACTGTCGGACGTCGAAGTGCCTCGGAGTTTGATGCACATAAGTAATTACAGGCACATAGACGTCGCGCACCCAAAAATGTGACGTCTATTTTGCAGAAATTTTTGTCTTCCCGCCTTTCGGACAGGCCATAGATGTCGGTTTTTTACTCTTGACGTCTAATCGCCTAGGAATCAGGTGACCAGCATTAATTACAGCCAAGTAGACGTCGCCCCCCCATCACAACCGACATCAAATGCGCAGGAGAAGTTTGTCTTCTCGCCTACCTCATTACATTGGACGACGGCTTACGGCAGAGCTGATGTGTACTACATAATAGACGTCTCATTACCTTGAAGCCGACGTCTAGGTTACCATCTTATTTGTGGTAATGCCACCGGTCATCATAAGACATCGGTTAAGCGCTAACAGACGTCTATGAGCTGACATTAAACATCGTTTTTCCACTAGTGATTGTATTTTATTAGCCAATTATAAAGTGATCTAATCAAGTAAATGTGACTAAGGGCATATATGTCATGAAAGGTTTATTGTGTAGAGACCAATAATAATTTCAATTTGTTGAAGGGACCAAATTGAAATTATTGAAACTTAGGAAAAGTAACTGACAAAGGTTATATAAAGGGGTCATGGTCCTCATCTGTGAGCACACTTATATTTCCTATTTCTTTCTCTTCATCCCTATCAGAGGAGAAAATACAAAAGGAACCTAAGATGCTCTACAAAGGGAAGATCAAACACCAATTAAAGGTTGTTCATTAACTATTTCAGTTCATTGATTGCTTCCAATTACCAATTTCCATTTTTTGTTCTAAAGGAAATTGGGAACTGCTCTTTTTTATAAGGGTTTATTGCTTATTAATTTTTGATCTATGATTCATAAACCAACAATAGCTTGATACTTAGTTAATTCGGTGGTTGAAAATATTTTTTGTAACTTAAAATTAAAACAAAATACCTAATGAAACTTGTATTTAGGAATGAAGTTTGACATATTAGTTGCCTTAAATTGCTAAAGCATGTTTGTTTATTAACGATTGAAGAAATTGACTCTTAATAAGAAACTCTAGACTCATTCTACTAAGAGATTAATGTTTGAATAAACTTGTGGGTTGAGTTTAACAATATATTGGAGAGGAGTTGAATAATTAAGTGTATGAGAGCAAGATTGGTGAAATCTAACCCTAATAAAATCAATCCATTTCATTTCTAATCCTTCCATCTCTTAAGTGTTTTTAAACTTTCAAAGGATTTTTAATTATTTGTTAAGACAATATCATTTAGAATAAAATAAATAAATAAATCACATCCAATCCAATGTACACAGAAAAAATTAAACACATAACCTCCAACCATAACAAAGCACTCTAATCACCTATGCAACACTTTACTTGAATCTAACTTATCATTTACTATTTAACTAATATCGTTTACACCGAAACAACCCTTCTAAATTTATTTATTTTTTTCTAGTTCTTACAAAATCTTTGATTAAGTCAAAACTCTGTTTGAAGATTGAGGGATTAAGTGATGAACATATTTTTTTCAGGAATGTTTTGATCATGTTAGTGTAATGAATGAGGTTTGAGGTTTTTACAAGGTATAAATTCTTCTTTTATCTTAATTTGATCATTTGTTAAGTGAAAAGTTTTTTGAAAATATTTTCAGTCCTTTATGATTTTTAGGCACATTTTAATAAATTAAAGTATGTTTTAATATATTAAAGTATTTTTAGATTTGTTAGAAAACAATGAAAAACATTCTAATAATTTAAAATGCACTGGGTTGAAATAATAATTTAAAATATATCGGGTGAAATGATTTTATTTTTCTCTCTGTTCCAATAAACTATTTTGACTTTCATTAACCCAAGAAGGTTAAAACTAACAAATGCTTAAATACATAACTTCTGTCATCAAATGTACGTATAAATAAGATATAAATTTAATTTATTAGATTATCTACCTTTTATGAAATTCGACTCATAGATTCTCACATTTAGAAAGGAGACAAATCCTTTTTATTTAAAATTATCAGTACTGAAAAAGGATTTTTAAACAACAAAGGATATTTAAAGAAACACTTGTTGTCACTGTTAACTCAAGACTACCCGATAGTATATAACACAATCAATGGTCTAATTATGTAATAATATATTATCATATTCTTTTATAATTTTCCTTTTCATCTCAGATTATACATATAATATTTATCTTCTTTTATGTATATTTTATATTTTTATTAAATTTCAATTAATAAAATATGTGTGGAAAACAAAATACAAGGTAATTTAGGTCTTTCATCGTCTTTTTTGTTAAGAAAGGTTCAACCTATACATAGATTCTGTAATAAAATATTGTTCGCTTTGAGTTTAGTTTTCGCTGATTTTTTTTATACCATTTCAAAAGATCTTTTATGAATAAAAATATTTTATGTATATAAATTTATATCTATCTCTATTTTATTTAATATAAAACTTTATTTGTATCAAACAATTTACTTCCTCAACATTTCCCTAAAATTTGAAAAAATAAGAGCCAACCTTATCTAACTTTTATTGCAAAAAAGGGTAATTTTCCTCTTTTGATTTAGGAAAGTAAGGAGCAATTGATTTTTAAAGTACAATAATGATTTAATGAGGAGACAGGCTAACGAACAGCAAACGACGACGTTCATTGATTATGTTAACAGAATAATATATCTTCTCTTCCCAGCGAATCAGTCAGGCACAGAACAGAAATTAGTCTCCTCCAACGTGCACGAAGAAAATCAAAAGCCCTTTCTTCTCGCACAACAAAACAAAAAATAAATAGAAAAACTTCAAAGTGTTGAAGATTCAACGATCGCATACGTGTACAGTATGCACTACTTTCTTAAGTAATAACAACTACCCTTGCACTTTCAAGATTCGTTCCCACATTAATAATTGCTTAGTTTAATTATCGAGCTGTATAATATTATTCTTTAACTGGTTTATTTAACACAAATTGGAAAATTGCACAATATCTTCCTTTCTCCCATCTCATCGTATCATAGTATTAATATATTGTTTACACAATTTTGACTTCAGCATTGCAAGCTGAGAATTTGGGAGATCAGAGTCGTGAGATGAAATTCGGATCTTTGAGGCGATACCCATTTGGTTTCTGACCTTGAAATCGAGCTGGGATGGGGAAAGTTTGGATTTTGATGGTGTTGGTGTTGGCGGGTGTGGTGGGCATTGAAAGTGCAAGGAAGTCTCCATCAGGGAGGATCCATACCCTCTTCTCTGTGGAATGTCAGAATTACTTCGACTGGCAGACTGTGGGGCTGATGAACAGTTACAGGAAGGCCAAGCAGCCTGGACCCATCACAAGACTCCTCAGTTGCACTGATGAGGAGAAGAAGAACTACAAGGGAATGCATTTGGCGCCAACCTTTGAGGTGCCCTCCATGAGTAGACACCCCAGAACTGGTGACTGGTAAGCAAATGATAAATAATCAGTGTGGCAAACGTTTATGTTTCTGGGTGGGGTGGGTTAAGTTTTAGAAGGACAACTGTTAGATGCAGTTTCAGAGATGTTTTTGGAGTTTCCCTTTGGTAATTCGTGCAATAGATTTTTGTTTAAGGTCAACATAGATTATTAAGGCGAAACTTCAATTTTGACTGGAAATCAGCACAATAAACACCTGTGGAATTAAGTTTAGTCGTTTTTGGAATTTGGAGTGTGGATTCATTTGCGTGGTTTTGTTTTGGAGGGAGGTTAATGACATGGTTTTGGTTCTGGTTGTCCAACGTTAGTTGGTTACTTACTAAGGTAGTTTTAACTCTGATTTGTTCTTCTATGTAGTTGTGTATCCTGCTGTTGATCTTTTTCTTAGGCATGTCTACGGACAGGATCTGCGAGTTCTTGAAACAGTGTGTATAAATTGTGGATTGGTGTGGTGGCTAAATTCTTCATGGTAAATGAGCTGTGGATTTGTGTGGTGTACAACAATTATGATTGGTACAGTTATGACATATGATGCTGACAAGAAATTTCCTAATATCACACTATCAAGTTTTTCTTGTGCATAAGACCCCTGAGCTTGCACTTGACACCAATTAGTATAGGGCGTTGGATGACTAATCTTGATACTCTTACATCATAATGACAATATTCTGCTAGTACTTTGGTATGGAGTATGTGACCATTTGATTTGAGAAAATGTTTCTTTATTTTCATTCTGTTTTCACTTTGATTTTTTTATTTTTTATTTAGAAAAAAAGGGAAAACCAAACATGAAAACAGTAGAAAGTTATGTTCAGTGTTTCCTGTACAAGCATTTGAAAATTGGAAGCAAAGTAAAAGCAAAAAGTGTTTTCTCAAGCGAAATGCTCATAAGTGTCAGTTCATTCTCATGTGTTTAGAGTGTGTGTGTTTTCTTTTTCATTTTTAATTTTTTTATTTTATTTTAACACGTCCCTTTGGCAAATATGACATGTGCCTATGTTATTACAAAAGCAGAACCATTTGCTGAAAATAGTAGGATGAGAAATAAATATCCTATCCACTATGCAGGTATCCTGCAATAAACAAACCTGCTGGGGTTGTACATTGGCTTAAACACAGTAAGGATGCAAAAAACGTTGACTGGGTTGTCATTCTGGATGCAGACATGATAATCCGAGGCCCAATTGTACCTTGGGAGCTTGGTGCTGAGAGAGGAAGACCCGTTGCAGCTTATTATGGGTATTTAATATTTTCTTGCTTCTTATTCTTTTTATTCACTCCTTTTTGTGATGTAGTGTAAACCTTTTGATCATCACTTCAATTTCAGATGCTTTTGGAAGGATGCTAATGCATTAGTGCATCTTACATTTGATTGTTATCAATTTTATAGGCCTTTTATTTTTACATTGGCCGTAATGCAGTCACTTGCATTGAATCAGGGAATGGGGACTTTACTAATACATAAGCCAGGGAGAGCTTTGCTCTACGTTATAAACTTGATTAAATCTCTTAAAGTAGTACTTATATATTATGTTTTATATTATTGTTTCTTTCTTTGGCTCACCATTAAAACTTGAGACATATCTAAATTCTGTTTCCAGATACTTAATAGGCTGTGACAATATTTTGGCTCAACTGCACACGAAACATCCAGAACTGTGTGACAAAGTTGGTGGACTTTTGGCCTTTCATATAGATGACCTGCGAGTTTTTGCTCCCTTGTGGCTTTCAAAAACCGAAGAAGTTCGGGAAGATACCGCCCACTGGGCAACAAACATAACTGGTGACATCTACGGGAAAGGATGGATCAGTGAGATGTATGGATACTCTTTTGGTGCTGCAGAGGTGAGTTCAATGCCTTAAAATGGTTTTTTATTTCAGGCATTATAAACTATATACTTGATGTTACTCTGTACCAACCATCTAGCAATTCACTATAGCGTTTAATGATTCAATTTCCACTGATTATTTTGAATTTATCCTTCTTTATGTCTAAAGGTTCCCTCCTCTTCTTCACAGGTTGGACTTCGGCACAAGATCAATGATAACTTAATGATCTACCCAGGCTATGTTCCTCGAGAGGGAATAGATCCAATTCTTCTTCACTATGGGCTGCCATTTAGTGTTGGGAATTGGTCATTTAATAAACTGGCTCACCATGATGACGGAATTGTCTATGAATGTAATAAACTCTTTCCAGAACCTCCATATCCCAAAGAGGTACATAAACCATTATACTTGTATAAGGAGACTTGTGGTTGTAGAAAAACCAGGATTTTTCAACCCCATGGTGTGCTTCTCTTTTGGGAGAAGACATTCCTGTGTTTAAGGATGTGTATTTGTGATGCACTAATGATGCTTCATCATTTTTTAATAAGCAAGGACATACTCCTATTACATGCATTTATAATACTCAGCATTTTAATCCTTTGTTTTTGTTCAACTATGCTGAATTTATGAAAATAAATATGGCATCAGGTTTTTTTTTTCAATTTTACTGAAATTGGAAATTATCTTATATTGCAGGTAAGACAGTTGGAACTTGATCATAATCGAAGGAGAGGCCTATTTCTAAGCATAGAGTGCATGAACATTATAAATGAAGGCCTTTTATTACAACATGCAGCAAATGGTTGCCCTAAACCATTATGGTCTAAATACTTGAGCTTTTTGAAAAGCAAAGCTTATGAAGAACTAACTCAGCCAAAATATGTGACTCCTGCTACTTTACAAATGATGGAGGATATCAAAGAAGAACATGTTGATGATGGTGCAGGAAAGCCACATCCTAAAATTCATACCATTTTTTCAACGGAATGCACCACATACTTTGATTGGCAAACTGTAGGACTTATGCACAGCTTCCATAAAAGTGGACAGCCTGGAAATATTACTAGACTTCTCAGCTGCTCTGATGAAGAATTACAGAAGTATAAAGGCCATGATTTGGCTCCAACACATTATGTCCCTTCTATGAGTCGACATCCACTAACAGGAGATTGGTAATTGCAAATTTGTTTTTATTTCAAATTTCAGTGGCAGTATGTTAACCTCTTTTTGTCAGTTTCATTTTATTTCTGCAATGACATTTACTGTATGATTGGGACAAAGTGGTTAACATTAAATTCCGGGTTTAGTTTATCAGTGTTTGGTGGAACTCAAATTTAACTTATTTATTTAGTACTATTGAATTTCTGATCTTTGCCTTATGTTTACTCTTCCTGCTTAAGTGATATATGAGATACCAAATTCTTCAACCTGTAGTGTGCAGTTATTGAGAGCCTAACTCTTTTCCATGTTTCATGTGACTGATTTATACTATAAGCTAGAAAAACATGATAATGTGTCTTATTTCAGGTATCCAGCAATTAATAAACCAGCTGCAGTCCTTCATTGGCTTAATCATGTAAATATTGATGCTGAATTCATAGTGATTCTTGATGCTGACATGATCTTAAGAGGTCCAATAACACCATGGGAATTCAAAGCAGCTCGTGGTCATCCCGTTTCCACTCCTTATGAGTAAGTATATTGTCAAGAAGCATGCTGTGGATTTAGGCTTTATTTAGGGAAATTTATATTTATCTATTATTCTGTTTGTTTGGTTAGATTTGATTCTGAATTTAATATTAGGAGATTGTAACAAGAATAAAATCCCATAATTATAGGGATTATTCTCTCTAGGATTGTTTGCTGTTTTATTTTTTAATTTCTGTTTTTATCTCAGAACACATGTATAAACATAGGTAAGCTGACCTAATAATTATGAGTGACAAATAAAGAAATTCTTCCCTTCTAAATTTAAGATATGTTAATTTAAATTTATGTTTATGAGACTGGTTAATGTAAGTATTAATGCAATGCTATTGATTGAAGTTCGCTAGTGCAGTACATACATGATGTATGTTTCTGCTGATATCTGCTTTATCTTGTGTATTCTCTTTGGGGACTCATTTTTTTGTTTTATTTTTTCTATGCTAGCTACCTTATTGGCTGTGACAACGAGCTTGCAAAATTACATACTAGCCATCCTGAGGCCTGTGACAAGGTTGGTGGTGTAATCATTATGCATGTAGATGATCTCCGGAAATTTGCAATGCTGTGGCTGCATAAAACTGAGGAGGTCCGAGCTGATAGAGCTCATTATGCAAGAAATATAACTGGAGACATATATGAATCTGGGTGGATTAGTGAGATGTATGGTTACTCATTTGGTGCTGCAGAGGTATTTTCCTTTTACATTCTTATCATTTATAATCAGCTTATATGTTGATATGATTATGGGTGTCATGGAGTTAGAGATATATCCTGTTTCAGGTACAGATCTATAGTCATATGAGTTGCTACTTGCTTTGCAACTTGTGCTGTCCTTCAAAGAGCTAGGCAAATATGAGCTTGGACCTTTGGCTAATGGCTATCATATCTGTTCTAGGAGCTAACCAATCAAATTTCAAATTTCAATTTTAGCTATTTATTTCACTTTTATGGTTTTGCAAATTGAATATAAGTTAGGTCTTTTTGATGGTCAAAATTCTAGTCATCATACATTCAAACAGTAAAAGAATTTACTTTGAATGTATTAAATTAAACATAAACTGTTATGGGTAAATGAGCCGTTGTTCTCTTGTAGGAAGAGCTATAAGCCCCTCCATCTCAAGGAGGAGGGAACTCTTGATAAGAACTCACAAACGTGTTCTAAGATTTGGTGCACAGCTGCAGCCATGACCACTAGGTTGATAGGAGACAGATGCTCCCAAAGAGATACCAGGGTTCTGTGCTGTTGTGCCTTCTTAGTATTAATGTTTTAAATTCAGTGGTGATCACATCTATCACCCTTTGCTAAATAAAGAAGCATACTATTTATTGGTGTTGGGTACACAGAGTGCGGAAAACACAATGGATTTTCATGGGTATTACCACATGGCTTAATCTTAATTCTTAATCATTTTATCATGAAATAGGAGACAACGATAGAAAACATAAACTGTAGAGTCTCCCTAAATAAACAGGGCCCTTTACATTCTTTCTTCATTGATGGAGACCTTGCACTTGATAGCTTGAAACTTTATTGAACAAAAATTCATGAGATCTGCAATTACTTACATACTTGATCTTGATGTTATATGTCATATCTATTCATGATAGAACTCACTTTGGCCAATCACCAATTATTAGAAACTAGCACAGGCAATTGAGTGTAAAACCTTTGCGTCTATTGCTTAATTAAAAGGGCCAGACACTTCTCTCTACTTTATGGGAGCAGGCCGAATTATTTTTTTGTTAAGTGTAATACAGACAATATTGATTCTTCGTGTTTATATAGGTGGATAATGTTAGACTTGTCTTAATGTCATACAGACAATTGAGTGGAACATACGGACAGAGCAAATTGGCTAGGCTAGTTAAAGGCTGCTTGCTTTATCTTGACCACTTAGAGTCAGGAACACAGAAGTATGTGGATTACAAACTGGAGAGCATTGACTATAGTGTTGACAACCTGGTAGATTCACTAGACCAGGAAGCCACGGCTTATGTGTTCTCTACTAATGAGGAATCAGCTTCGGTGAAGGCCATACTGTATGGTATGTGCTGTGAGTACCCAAATCCTGTATTCGGAGGGGTGGACCATGTGAGTATAGCGGCAGATTCCAAGGATGTAGTTTTGGTTGCGTACAATGTGCACCGGGGTAGGAAGCCATAGTACATTTCTAGTGAATTGATATGGGGGACACTCTTGCAATATGCTGATCAGTTTAGGCTATGGGGGAGTTGGAAGCTGCTTTGGTGATAGCCTGTTCTTTGCATGAGAACAGGTACATGGCTAAAGTGACATTGCCAAAGGTAGTAAGAACATGTGATTTAGTATACCTGAGGCTCTCTAGGTTTAAGGATGGAGTGACCGATAAAACACAAATTAGTCTTGATGCGAGCAAGATGTTGGGCAGGGTTCACCAGATGTTTAACTTTCTTTTGTTTAAACACTTGGACACGAGTATGAGTAACATTTCACTGGGGAGGGGTTTTCATAACTGTGACATGAGACACTTGGCCTCAAGGGATCTGTTGCCACTGATGGAGTATATGGAAGACAAGTTAGTGGCGGACATTCTAAAAATAATTGGTGCCATGACTTGGCTAAGTGGATTGACTGACAGGAGGATGGAAGCCCTATGCTCCATCTCCGTGTTTGAAGCGTTTTGGCTGATAGAATGACTACCCAAGAAGGGTATATGAGGATGGTGTGATACGGTGTTTCAAGCATGGGTACAAAAATCCCATTGGCATAATGCAGCCGGGGTTGTATTTCTACTCTAAATTAACCACGTATATACTCTAAATTAAGTGGACCTTATCTCTTGTCGATATGGAACTTCCAACAAGTTCTCATCTAGTCCTCTACGGTTTGGTCCTTAAAAGTGTCTAATTGAGTTAACTGACTAGGGTATTTATAAGTTATGCTTTCAATTCTCATCTTAACGGGGACAATTTTGGTGTATTAGCTAGTTATCCATAGCCTCAATCTTCAATAAAATCCGCAGTTCTTTGTAGTTTCTGATCCAATTTCTATTAATAACACATGCAAATAAATTTTATTGAACCTTCATGGTATTTGAGAGTCTTGTTCTCTCCCTCTTCTCTAACAGAACAATCCTTTCTCACAATGACTGATAAATCTCTCTTTCAACCTCTCTTTTTATTTGTTGATCAGATGTCTTATTCAAATTATTTCATCCTAGTAACCTAATTAAGTAACTAATTAATGTGGTTAACTAACTAACTAATCACTATCAGTACCTAACATCGAATGGCTGGGAACCACTTCTTAGGCTTCCTTAATGATGCTTTTGGACATTATAACTTCTAGAACAGTATAACATGCTTTTTTTCAGGACACTACTTCGAGAATAATAATTATGTTGTTTCTTCATTTGTTAAAATAAATAAATAATTGATAAATAGATAATAAATTCAATTGTATACGGTGTGACTGGTTGCCAATTTAAAGGCTCTTAACCAAGTAAACTAATGAAGCAAAGAAAATATCATCTTTTCATGGCTGTTTCCCATTGAAGTTCTACCCTTGTATTTTATTTTATTCCCATTCTAACATTTGTAATTTGCAAAAACTATTTTACCTTTTCACTCTACCATTTAGGTGAAGTGTTTTGATCATTTTAAGCACGAATACCATTTCGGTGCCTTGTTTGTTTTAGTGTTGATTGCATGTCTAATGTTTCTTCATACCGAGTCCAATTTATTTATGCTTTTTGTTTCCAAGTTCCAACATAGCAGGGGGCCACAACACAGAAATGGCTAGGACGCCATTTAAAAGAGAAAGAAGAAACATAGATGTTTGAAACAACTACGAAAATTTTCAACAATAAAAGAGAGAATAAGGCAGGATTGCTTGAGCACAATGTCTATAGGCATCAGCCCATCATGAATTAAAATTTTAAGAGGCAATACATTAATATCTAAGTCTCATAATAAAGTTATGTTGGAAATGTTTTATTATCTTTATTGTTTACTGATTGTACCAGTAGGCACTTTGTGATGAGTACGACAATTCCTTGTTCAGTGGCATATATATTGAGTAGATTGTTCACTATTTCAGTGGCATCTCGGAAAGCAGGGAGATAATAACAGAATGCCTGGGTGGCAATTCTTAGTAACAAACTTAGGGATGTGCCACAATTTCAATTTTTCCTATATGAAATATATCAAGATACCATAAATCTTGAAGCATATACACACACTTGCACACTGTACCTTGTGTTGCTTGTCAACAATGTTTGTGATTCATAGGCTTGGTGCTTTACTTCAGTTGACTAACATGTGATGAAGCTAATATTAACTGTTGAAAGATGACTGAACAAGGAATCTTCTAGTTGATTACAAACAAGCAATTGTAGAACGCATAGCCGTAAGGATATGTATGACAAAGCATTTCTATTACATGAATACAGACCACATGAGGTTGTATTGAAATGTTATTGAGTCATAATTGTCCTATCTGTTATAAAAGAAAATTGAGGGTCTTATTTATGTATAAGGTTGTGCTCTCTACTATTGGCTTTTATTATTGAGGGGTGAGTGAAATACTAAATCTTATGGTGTTCACTTTTGGGTTGAGTTGTTCAGAACCTAATTGTTGACAAGAATGAGCATAAATTTGCATTCCCTAATCCCTATATGCTACTCTGTGTATTTCTTTTTCATGGTGTATTGCATCACATTATTTTTACTTCCTCTTCAAAGTAGGAAAAATATTTCACTGCTGTAACAAGTTCTTTATTAATGCAGTTGAAATTAAAGCATACTATAAACGATAAGATACTGATATACCCAGGATATGTTCCTGCACCTGGTGTCAAATATAGAGTCTTCCATTATGGATTGCGATTCAGTGTTGGAAATTGGAGCTTTGACAAAGCAGATTGGCGCAATGTTGATGTGGTCAACAAATGCTGGGCCAAGTTCCCAGATCCACCAGATTCCTCAACACTTGGTGTAGATAACAAGGAGGATTTACAGCGAGATCTGCTCAGCATAGAATGTGCTAAGACGTTGAATGAAGCACTTAATCTTCACCACCAGAGAAGGTGTTCAAGTGATAATTCCTTGAAATCAGAAGGGGAGGAAAGAAAAGAAGAAAGTGTAGTGTCAAGGGTCAGCAACCTGGATGCAAATGATGATTCAACAAACAACAATATCACGACGGAGGAATCAGAAAGTGTGCAGAAAGATGAGATGCCTAGTTCTTTCAGGTTTTGGATGATATTCTTGTGGGCATTTTCAGGAGTAGGCTTCTTGGTTGTCATTTTTATGGTGTATTCAGGTCATAGAAGAAGAGGAACTAGATCAAAACAAGGTAGGAGGAGAAGAAGCTTGCATTCAGGTTTCATGGAAATGAACGGACGTGATCGCCGGAGTGATGTTTCTCTGTAGACACTCTGTTCCGTTTCCTTTTTATGGTGTAAAAGCTGGTTGGTCAGAATTTCAAGTCTTTCATGCTAGGATCACCAATTGAAGGTTAAAAGACTTATTTCTTGAGTGAGCCTGTGTGACATCAGTTATGCAAAGCAAGTTTTTCTTCTCACGAGCCTCTAGAAAGCCCCCCATTTTTTGATTTTGTTAATGGATATTAATGATTGAGAAATTTGCAAAGGGAAAATAATCTTCTGTTTAATTTGAGATTGCTTGTACTTTTTTTTTTTACCCAGAGAACATAAGATCTTAGCAATGTAAAACAAGAGATTGGATTATCCTGCAGCATAGGTGAGGGATGGATATACTGTATAATTCTCATTTTCATTTTTCCCTTCCGATAGATAACAAAGGGATTTTCTGAGTATTAACATATGTAGTCTTTATGTTACTTTTTTATGGTTCTTATCCCTATCAACATTTGCTGTAAAAACTCATTTATATAATAGAAAGTTATGTAACTTGTGTTGAATTTAGACATTGCCAACCAACTGTTGTATGCACATGCTGGCTTCAGTTTCTAGGCCTCCAAATAAACTAGGTAGATCAAAGTTATGATATGACCTTGATCGTGTATACTATTCACGATTACGTTTATTTATACTGAGATATACTAGTTATGCTTTCTGTTGCACTCTCTTTCTAAGACTATCTCTATTTTTAGCTGAAATTCATTCAAAACTTTTAACTTTTGTAGATTTCACTTCTAAGTCAGGAGACAGTCTAAATGAGAAGTAAAACTCAAAAATTGGTGGTTTCCATATTTCAACCAATCACAAAAGGAGCTTAGAATAACATGAAGAGGATTTAGCATTCCTCTTTTTTAATTATTTTAGAATTGACGAATCAAGTTTTACCAAGTGATATCCATCTGGAGCTGTTTTTTTTGCACTCAGCTCACCAAATACATTTTTAATTATCAAGAAGAGAATTTTAAGTTTAATTCAACTTCACAAACCGACTTATAAAGTAAGGTTTATATATATATATATATATATATATATATATATATATATATATATATATATATAATTGGTCTTATCTCTAGTTAATGTGAGACTTTTAACACACCTTCCTCACAACGAGATATATACATATTAGAGGTAAGACTAGACATTAATGGATGGGTTCGAACCTAATGCTTATTGTTGATAGGCAGAGCTATGGACAGCTGAACTCATATCTCACATATGTGTTTTTGATGATGACAAAAGAAATGTTTTATAGTTTATTGCATAATAAAATGACAAAACTGTTGCTTGATTATATTTGTGTTTGTGCTTAAACTTATTAGTAAATGTATTCATTGATTGAGAATGAATCACTGGGTGAAACATATTTCACATTGCATATATGCTTGAAATAATCGATTATTATGTTTGTATAATCGGTTCGATTTTATCAGATTTTAGAATATACATAACAAGGGCAAAACAACTATATTTTAACCGATTACATTAGTTGGGTAATAGATTAAAACACGTTATTGTGTCAGTACGTGATTGTTGAGTGCATTGAGGTGTTTTGTATGCAAAATGTTTTCAAAATTGCTTAAGTATGGAACTTAACAGATTATGTTATTTTCCTAATCGATTAAAATGCATTACATGTGAAAATTTCTTTTTTGGAAAGTCATAACTGTCATAACGATCATATTTTTAATATTATAGCTTGTATAATGTGTTTAATCGATTGCGTGCACATTTAATCGGTTAAATCCTTGCTAATGTAAAAGTGTTAAAGCTGAAGGAATTGCTTAATTGATTACATTAATTGGCTAATCGATTAAAATGCGTCAGAGTTGAAAAATCTATAAAGAAACGCATTGCCTCTTTGTATTCAACAACTTTCATTATTCATATCTTTTAGAACTAACTTGTTTGTTGAGATTTAAATTATAGGAACATCCTGAGATCTTCAAGAATCAAGATTGCTACATTTGGAAGAAGTCAACAAAGATTCTTGCAAGAACATAGTGTTGTCAAAGAGCTGATCATTTTCGCACATTGAGGTGTACTTCTTCATATTAGTATTTGTTTTACAATCAAGGTTTATTGTTTCCCTGTTGTGTTGTTGTGGTCAGGAAGAGGACTTGGTGAAGTTCTAGGACTTAGAGTTGGTATTGCTCTAAGATGTCTATCGCTTGAGTGACACTTTAGCAAAGATTGTAAAGAGCCACTGGATTTTTCTCGCCTAAGCAATAAATCTGTCACATGGGCGAGAGCTCGACATAGACCAAAAAATAAATGCAATGACATTATCACCTAAGCGAGAAGCTACTTGCTTGAGCGAGAAGGAGTCTCGCTTGAGTAAAAGTATGTCGTTTGGGCAAGAACTCGACAAAGAAAAAGTGAAATTTTGGATTATTGTCATATGGGCGAGATTTTCTCTTGCTTAGGTGAAAATAATAGGATTTCACCCTATTCTCAACTTCTTGCAACAAATTTGGAACATTTCAACAATTCAAACAGTTCATACTTCATACAAATCATATCTAGGTCACAAATTCCATATGCAAGCAATAATTAAAAAAAAAATCAATATTCAAATAGTTTGGAATGTAGATTCCCTAAAATGGTTCTACAAACAAGAAGAAAGTTCGGATTAGTGACCCATATGTTGCCTTGGGTTCACACTCAAGAAAGAACACTTTGGGCAATTTTAAAAATCATATGCAAAAGGAGATGGATCTTGCATTGTGATAGAGGATTGATTCAACCAAAAGAAAAGAATGTTTAAACCTTGAGCTTGATTAGGAAAGTGAAGTGGGAAAGCTTCCTTTCTTTGACTGCGTATCCAACTCTAGTCAAGGAGATAGGGAAAAAAGACGAGATGTTGTAGAAGGGGAAAATAATGAGAATGTGAGAGGAGTGTGATGATGCTAAATTTGTATTTTCTTTAATAAGAAAAGGGGTTTTATACAAACTAATTCTTTGTTGTGAAATGTATCCAAATGTATCTTAATAAAGTAAAATAAAAGATATTTTACACTAATCATAAATGACTTTTTTTAAAAAAATAAGGTTTAATACCTATTTTGGTTCCTATTTTCATCAGTTTTGTTCAAAGTGGTCATCGACATTTTCAGGCCTTTAAAGTTGTCCCATTTTTTTTTTTATATTTAATTTGGTCCTTTTTCCTTATGGCATCTAAATCATTAACGACATAATTTTCACATGAGCCATCAGTGAATGACATGACCCATTTTTTCTAACGTAGTTTCCCATGGCAATTTGGGTATTATGGTTCGCGATTTGGCTTCCAATGACGGTGCGAAAGTAAATTTCGTGATTAAGGTTTTCTAGTTCGCGATTTGGGACTTGTGTTTACATGTGGCTAATGTGAGAGTTTCATGGTTCTTGATGCTTCCATGGTTAATTGTGATGATGATTCACGAGTTAGGTTTCGTGGTTGCGCGAATCTGTGGTGGTTGAATGAATGTGGTGCCTCATCATGGTTGATTCAATTTGTGGTGATGGAGATATTGTGTTTCATTTGCAATTTGTGGTCTCTGACTTTTTGATTTGTAGGTTCGAACTCACAATGGGACTTCGTATGAAGGAGACACGAAATGGTCATTAGGGTTTAGTGGTTGATAAAGGTTTCTACGATGGTTCGTGATTGTGCTATTGGTGGCTTTGCGTTTGGTTTGAGTGGCTGGCTATGGAGGTTCTTGCGGTCTAGTGTGTAATTTAGGATTTTTCGCAAGTTACTCGTGAGGTTACAAATATTCTATTTACAACTTGCTTGAAGAAGATGCTGACTATCTCGCGGTAGTGGTATGAGGAAAAAGATATTAGTGCGTTGTAGGGACATAGTGGTGGAGAGGAAGAATTTGGTGACTGATGATGCGACGACGATTGAGTCAAAAATATTGAGAGAAAGATGAGATGATGTGGTAGTCATGTCATTTCACCTAAATACTGTATCATTAACAATTTATACGCTATTAGAGAAAATGATAAAATTAAATAAAAATTATAAAAATTGATAACACTCTTAATAAAACTAACAAAAATAAAAATGAAAGTAAGTATTAAATAAAAAATAAATATATTTATCAATATATGCATATCATACTTCTCTTTTCTTCATTAAGTCCCACTCACGCTCACATGGGACTAACCTCATGTGATTCGTGCATAATCTATAACATTGGGAAACAGGCACGTGCCCTTTCATAATTCAGTTACAGTCACTGCCATTATAACATCATGTGATTCTTCCTTCTTTTTTCAGCTTTATGAAACATCTTTTATCTATTTATTTGCACCTAAATTATCAATGTCTCTTAACTGTTTTTTTAGGTAACTCAAACAATGTTTGGTTTTTAGTTAATTCACTCAAAAGGTAAAATTTTAAAAGTTTATTTTCAGAATAATGTTAAAATTTTTGCATCAATTTAAAATAAAATAAATTTATTATATATAAGTAGTTTAAATCTCGTCTTTAATAATATATTTTCATAAAATATTTTTGATATCGCAAGATAAATGTAGAATATTTTGAGGTGGGAAATATATAAAGTATACTAAAATTAAAAAGGTTTATATATATATATATATATATATATATATATATATATATATATTGAAAAGTGTTTTTATTCATTTTATTAGTTGATTTTATAAAATTAAATTAAATGTAAAGTTATTTTTTAAAAATAGTATCATAGTTATCTAAATCTATCTTAATAAAATTTATTATTTTCTGATCTATTGTATTTGAGCTGCCTACAAATATCTAGTTTAGTATTATACTTAAAATATATATGTTTTATCGTAAGAAAGTGTGTTAGATATGTCAAAACAATTAAAAAAGTACAAATTTTATAAAATTGAATTAAATAAAATATTTTTTTTTTCATATTTACATACACATCCATTTATAATAACACACTATAATTTACGCATTACCAACGTTGGGTTGTTGAACCTGTTATGTCTTCTCCTTCACTCATTCTTGTTTCTTCCCACTGATACCAACAAAACAAATATCAATACTACGAATTGAAGTTTCAACAAATTCAAACAATTAAGAAAAAAAAAATTACATTATAACAAATTACTCATTTTTTATATCATAATGAATGTCCAAAAGTTTCGCATAATTAAAATCAACAATACTCAAATGTTTAATTATAAGAAGACTTGTTTCGATATTAAAAAAATACAAGAAAAGATTTGTTCCATACTTAATGAAAGGTTATAAAAAAGTTTTAATATATCAAATAAAATATATTTGAAAATTTTATGTTTTGTTTCAAAATTTTCAAAAGTTCCATTTTTAATCCCATAGTCAAACGCCAATATAACAATAAAAGAAGTTGGTTTACTTTTTCTTAAACGTGGTATAATTTCAGATGTTGAAAACATTTTTTTGTTAAATTTTATTTAGTTAAATTAAAATTTTAATTTAGAGGTATTTAGTAGATTTATCATATAATCGAGGAACTTAAATTTTAGATGTTTGGATGACCATTTGCTAAATTAATTTTGACTGAAATTTATTTTGCGATATTGATTTTAATAAAATTTATTTTTTAATTAAAATGAACGATTGATTCTTACTCTCAAAAGCAAGTTAACAATAAAACTTAATACATCATTTTTCCAAAAACGTAAAAGTTACTTATAATTGTTTTAACCATAAATCAATTCTAAAATTAATCAGAAAAAAAAAAATCAATTCTAAAGTTACCGTTGATTTGGATTCAAGTTCTGAATGTCGCTATCTTTCATTTTCATGTCAAATTCATATAAAAATTAAAAGTTATAAATCCTTGCTTCAATTTGAACAGATTAAAAACTCTAAACCGTATTCAGACTCAATGAATTCTCAAATATAAAATCAAATCCCATTAACTATTATTTATTTCAACTTGATTTTGAAGAATTAAGCTTAAATCCAAATGCACACAGCTTTTAATAAATTTGAACTAATAGTAAAAAATATATATAATAAACAGTTAATTTTATGCAATTGAAATAAACTTTTAAAATAATAAGGAATTTGAATTTTTTTAACATTATCCGAATTTAATTGTTCCCTATAACAATCTTGGACCAGATTTTACCTATTTTTCACTATGTTAGATTAGTAAAAAACTTAAAACACTATCATTTGTAAATTGGGTAATGATACATTTCACAATATTTTTTTAACAATATTTTACGTGTTATTATGTAATTGATCCAAAATTATTTTATAATTAGTAATAATAATCATAAACACCAACTTATACCAATCATAAGATGATATAAATAGTGTTAAACTGTTTTCATAAAAATATTGTGAAAAAATGTTTTTAAAGTATTGTTATCTTGTAAATTTTAACTTAACTTTTACAACAATTATAACAAAAATAATAAAATTAAATTAATCTCAGTTTAGACATTATTATTAAAAGTTGGAGGCTCCTCTTCTTGCAAGCACCTTTGAGTGGGCCCCACAATCTGGAAACTAAGAAAGATTGAAGATTGCAGCACACTCCACTTTTTATAATATGTTAAAGTTGTCTGCTTTTCCAACACAACCAACTATGCTTTCTGATTTGAATTTGAAATTTGAATGTGGATGTATGTAGCCAGAAACAAACGGTCACATAAATAAAAAAATATATAACACTAATACTAATAATGCTAATACTAACAAAGAAATCATAATAATAATGTGGTAAAGTTTGGATCTTTTGAGGTTTGGACGTTGCAGTGAAACATGGGTGACTCGACTTGTCTCATGCAGCAACCATTCTGCTATGCTTCAGGCATTTCCAATGAAGCCAACGAGGTCAGTTCATTCAGCACTCACTTCTGTTTTCCAGAATATGCATTGTTGGATTCTTAATTCTTCGAATAACTTCCATATTTTTTAAATCTTTTACTTGAGCATGAATGCAGTGTGTGATACAGTAGAATGAAAGAATTAAAGATTGCATTTTCAAAAGGGTGTTAGTTCCTGCGTTCGCTAGTGAGATTCATACAAGTTTTTAATGTTTGAAGCTTTGTATTTTGGTCTTTTGTTGGGTGCAATTGATCAAGAGGAGATTTTTCTTTTTCTATGTTGAATGAAGGTTGATCTTGAAAAAACTGTGAAACTTGTGCGTTTCAGAACAACCCAATTCATGCACTTGGGCAGTCAATTTCGTTTGGGAGGTTCATGTCAGAGTCTCTGGCATGGGAGAAGTGGTCTAGTTTCTCCCACAACCGCTATGTGGAGGAAGCAGAAAGATACTCAAGACCTGGTTCTGTTGCACAGAAGAAGGCTTTCTTTGAAGCTCACTACAAGAAGCTTGCTGCTCAGAAGGCTGCTGCATTGCTTGAACAAGCAAACAATGGGGCACAAAACAATGCCACTGGACCAGAAGAAGAGGGAGTAAATGACAATGTCACTCATTCAAATGACAATGACAATGTCACTCATCAAAATGACAATGACACTGTCATTCATAATTCACAAACAAGTCCAAATTCTGAAATGGTTGTCGAGGTAGAGCAAGATGCAAAGGTTTTGGCTCTTACACCTGAAAGTGTCAAGGTAGAGGGAACTGAGGCAGTGATGGAAGAAGTTGCTGTTGTAGGAAATTCAATGGAGGTTGAATTGCAAAACCAGCTTGAAGATCTTGATGATGCACAAAGGGAGCAAAATGTAACTGTAACACCAGTTTTGACACCACTAGTAAAGGTTATATGCTAATTAATATCATGGAATCTTTTTCTTTTGAAATTTTGAGGTCATAACACTGACTTGTTATTGCAGCAGGTCTCTATCTCTGATCAGGAAATTTTGGCTGATGTGGGCAAGAAGAAACCCCCAGTTTCTTCCTTCAAGTTGTTGTCATCAAAGGCTAATGGAACCTCCAAGTTCACCTCTACACCTGTCAAGTCCACAGCTGCTATTTCTTACAAAAAAGAAAACATTGCTTCACCAATGAGCATAAAACCTGCAAATGGAACCTCCAAGTTCACCACTACACCTGTTAAGCCCACAACAGCTACTTCTTTCAAAAGAGATAACATTGCTTCACCAATGAGCAATAGGCCTTCCAAGTTCACCGCTACACCTATTAAGTCCACTGCTGCTATTTCTTTCAGAAGAGATAATATTGTTACACCAGTGAACAATATGCCTGTTGGATTAAGCACTGCAGACAAAAAGAGATCTACTCCAAGATCAGTTAACTTTACACCCATTAGGGAACTTAATAGGTTGACTGCATCAGTCATGAGAAAGTTTGAAAGTACCAGAGCTGGTGCTGGTCCTTCTAAGGCTTCAAAGGATAACTTTACTCCTATAAGAACTCCAACTATGGTATTTCAGCCATTTTGCTTCTTTTGAAATTTTCACCCAATTCCAAGCCTCCTACTTTCATTTTGTCATGCTCATTCATGTTGCAATGTCTGTCAAGGATGCTAAAGTGAGTCATTTTCCAATTGCAGGCTTCCAAGGAGATTCAAAAGCATTCTTCATTGACTCCATTAACTGAAAACAAAAGGTGCATGATTTTTAACATGTTGTTTAATTATAATTCTAATGTGAAACTGTTTGATTTCAGTTTTTTCTAGCTGTTTGGCATCCTTTATTGAGTATGCAAATTTGTAAAATTTTAGGAACAAAACACCTCTTGATTTATCTTCAGCACCACGCAGCCATACGGGTGGCCCTAAATGGAGCTTTCTTTCTGGAGAGTAAGTTATCTCCACTTAGAGGCTTTTACCAGTTTATTCTATTGATCTTTAAGGGGCTTTTGTTTAACAATGTATTATTTGCATGCAGAAACAGAATGAAGTCTCCACTTATATCATCCCCTTTCAGCTTGAGGACAGAAGAAAGGGCTGCCAGAAGAAAGAAGGCAAAACTAATAACCTTATCTTTCTCTTATATTCAGCTCATTTTGAGACTTTGGATATTAAAGTACTTGTCTGTTTATCTTCATCAATTTTAGAAACTCGAAGAAAAATTCAATGCTAATGAAGCACAAAAAGTGCAGTTGCAGACCAAACACAAGGTGAATTGAATGAAACATTGTTGTGAGAATTATGTTACTTTGTTCCTTAAGTCAATTAATTATACCAAATCCTCTATTTGCAGGACAAAACAGAGACTGAGATTATTAGAAAACTACGCCAAAGCTTTTGCTTCAAAGCAAGGCCACTGCCTGATTTTTATAAGGAAAGGAAAACATCCAAGAGTGAGACAGAAAAGGTATTTTTCTCAAATTGTTAACAATTTCAATGACCATTTGCATTTCAGGAATACATTTTAAAAGTAATAAAATTACAATTTATATATCTCAAAGAGACTATCTCAAATTTACTCATAGCTAAAAGTTCAAAGGTTGGCATCCAGGAACAGCTGACACATTCTGAAATACCTAAAGATGGAAGGAAATCCACTCCCACAATGGCAGAAAGCAAAACTTATTTTCCTCCCAACAGATCAGTATTGAAAACCAGTGGCACTAAGCATTTCCAGGGAAAGAGTGGTCGCACTTTGACTCATCCTCTAACTTCAACTTCCCACATAATTCCAACTCATGAGAATGCATCACCAAATATTCAGCATGGATACCTGCATTCTAGGAACTACAAATATTAACCACGTTCATTGCAAATTAACCATGGAGACTTGTAAATGTATGATGAGATTGTATTGTATCACATTAGTTTAGACCTAATGATCATAAGTATGAGCCTTGTTGCACTCCTGGTATATAGCAACATCGCTCATTACTGCTCTTCTGACATGTATTCCTTTTTCAATTTCCAACCTCACCATTGTTGAGCAATTCATTATTTTAAAATGTATTAAAAGTTTTCTAGAAGTCATATAACTGGAATGGCAAATTAGTTTATAAAAATCACCAAAGGAAGGATATGCCGACAGTCGCCAATTCTCAGCAACAAAATGGACAAAATAAATAATGGCGCTGTTTCGATTAAATTCTTGAAAAAACTCTTTTATGACATTGTGCAGCAAATTTGTTGTAACAATTTATCAAGAAATATGCATGATAGTGTATATTGTGCACTGTAGTCTCAAATATAAATAAGAGGAAAAATATTTATGTCAATTATGAAAGTTAGTTTACATTAGACTTAATACTATTATTGGTTCCAATTTTGGTTAGGAATGTTTAAAATGGTCAAAATTTTTTGTTGTTGTTGAATGTAGTCATAAAGATCGTAATATGTGTTCAATTTAGTATTTTTTTCAAACGCCGTTTAAATCGTTAACGGCATGTCCAACTGTGCAATCAGTGACACATCACCCTTGACATGTCATCATCATCTCCTACCTCCAGAAACCCTAATTTCCCCTTACACAAAAACCCTAGCCACCACCTAACCTAATCCTAACCACCGTCGCCATGCTCACGGCCAACCACTATCTTCGCACACCGTTGTTCGTCTTCTCGTCCAGCAACCACCTAGAAACACCACCATGACCATCTTCCCCTTCCTCCACCGTGAATCGCCATTAATAGCTTGTCACGACAACCATGACTGCCACAACGAGATAGTGAGTCATGTGCGAGCTCATCTTCTCCATCAAGTCTTAAACCTGCAAAGGGAAAAACAGAGAACGAAAAAGTCAATTGGAGCAGAATCGTCGTCGCAAAAGCGCCATTCTCCATCAATTTTCATCTTCTCCAGCCATTGCAAAGCTGCTCTTCGAACCTGCAAGTAGAAAGAAACAAAAGAAACCAAATTGCAGATAAGCAACCACGAGCTAGATTCGCATCGCTATGCTCCTACATTTCGAAACCCATTCAGTTTTCCTCTCGTGCGCGCAGGCGTAAGGAAGCCTTTCCCCCTTGCATTCAGAAACCCTAATTTTTTGGGTAGGGAAGGGGCTGCCACATGGCAGTCTCTCATTGTCTACGTCATGTTTTAGTCAAGGCAGGTCAACAGTTAAATGACATGTCATTCACTGATTGCATAACTGGACATTTGGTCGTTAACGATTTAAACGACGTTTGGAAAAATGACTTAAATGAACACAAATTACGATTTTTAGGACTACATTGAACAACAACAAAAAATTGGGACCATTCCGAACATTCCCAACCAAAATTGGGACCAATAATGGTATTAAGGTATTAAGCCTTTACATTATTTATTTCTAGGTTTAAGTGATAGATGTTTCACTTTGTTTTTTTTGTCTTAATTGAGTTCTTATTTTTTGAAAAATTAAAACAATTTTGAGTCAATATGTGGTTTTTTTGAATTTTTTAAATTTTCTTTAATTTAAAAAAAAATCACGTGTCAATCTGACATTGTTCCACGTGGCAATAACGTGACATGACACTGACAGTGCCATGTATCACTGTTAGGTCACATGTCATTACGTTTGCCTCAATTTAGTCCCTATATTTTTATTTTGTTTCAATTTAGTCTTTTTTTTTTAAATTAAAAAATTGTGTTCCTCTCCAAATTCAAACAAAATTTAGTTTGTATATAAATCTTTACAAAAAAAAATTATACAAATTGATATTTTTTATTGGAAAAATAAAAAAATTACGAACTAACATATGACACATTTTTATTTATGTAGTACTATTGAAAATAACGTAATTGTTTTAAAGTTTTCAAAACAAAAACTAAATTGGGATAAATATAAATAAAGAAACTCATTTAAAATTTTTTCTACAAAATTAAATAACAAATGAAATTAAATAACAAATAAAATCATTTGACCAAAATAATATGGATGAGGAAACTATAAAAGTTAACATTTCAATAATACTTAATAAAGTAAACTATGGTTGGAGTCACATTTATGATCATTTTATCATAAAATACAATAGTATAAGTTATTGTGTTAGTTATTTCTTTACAAATTCCACATTAATTAGGATTTTCACATTATTTTTTTTCAATTTGTTAAAAATATTTAATTAAAATATTTGTATATATTTATATACAAATTAAATTTTGTTTGAATTTGGAAAGAAACAAAATTGTCTAATTTTTTCAAAACATAGGACTAGATTGAGACAAAATAAAAATATAGAAACCAAATTGAAACAATAAAAATACAACGATTAAATTGAGACAAATACAATGACATGTGGCCTAACAGTACCACGTGGCACACTGTCATTTCCACAATGTTAAATTGACACATGATTTTTTTTAAAAAAAAAATAAAAAAGAAAAACATAAAAATAAAAGTAAAAATAAAAATTCAAAAAAACCACCGACATGTGACACATTTTTAACTGTTAGGTTTAATAGGTTCGGAAGTCCCTATATTTGGAGGTTTGTTTCAATTGGGTCCCTCCAATTTTGGAAGTGATCAATTAGGTCCCTAATTTTGTCAATTTGAATCAATAAAAGTCTTTCTGTTAAATGCACTTAACGCCGTGAAGTTTTTGAACATGTGGCACGCTGACGCTTTCAGGTGGCATCGTTTCAAGTGCATAGGTGGATTATAAAAGGGTGAATCCTAATACACCCTTTTAATTTAGGATTTCACCCTTTTATAATCCACCTATGCACCTGAAATGATGCCACCTGAAAGCATCAGCATGCCACATGTTCAAAAACTTCACGACGTTAACTGCATTTAACGAAAATGCTTTTATTGATTCAAATTGACAAAATTAGGGACCTAATTGATCACTTACAATTGAAAGGACCTAGTTGATCACTTACAATTGAAAGGACCCAATTGAAACAAATCCCCAAATATAGGGACCTCTGAACCTATTAAACCTAACTGTTATTATGGAACTAATGACAAAGATCTAATTATTTCAATTTTTAAAAAATAAAGACCCAATTCACACAAAAAAAAAATGAAAGGCCTATTTGAAAAAAATCATGGAAAATAAGAACTAATTGAATAATTAAATCTTATTTGTACTAACCACGTTTAAAAACCATCCCTTTTCCCTAAACTTCTCTTCAATGAAATTTGATATACATAAAAATGTCATTCAAAATGAAGCCTAAATTAAATGAAGGATATTGTGCAGGTAATAATATCATTAAATGCAATGAATTATTTGAGACCAATCATTTATGGAAACTTATTTGCTTATTTCAAAATCGGAGGGTGTGTTTCTGAATTAGTTCTTTGACTTACAAACTAACCTTTCAGGAAGATGCTGTACATCTGTCAGATAAGACTAATAATTTACATAGGCTGCCTGTTCTGCCATGGTTACACAACGGCACCCTTGGCTAATATAAACCCTTCAATTTACAATTTAAAATTTTGTCAATAAAGTTCGGAGGTCAAACCCTAGCATCTTTTGTCCATCTCTTTAATATGTACCGAGATGGAACAATCCTTATGTTCACATAGTCAAGAACTTTTAATGCATGGCAGCATAATATCCCCACGTACTCAAATTTCATACAGCTACAACTGATTGTCTCATCCGAAGAATCAAATGTAACAGAATACTCCCGTGCCTGTTCATATACGCTAACTTTATAATTATAAAATGATCCATTTTCAGTGCAATGCTTTATCACTAGATTCAAACATGCTTCATATTCTTTCTGAAATAACTCAAATATCTTTGGTGTGTATGGAACTCTTGCATGCTTTAACGTAATGATATCCCCCAGCAACGGTGGCATACGCTGGTTCATGTCATAATTGGCTTCTAATTCCTTGTAGTGCCAATCAGTAACAACCTTAACAAGATACTTGAAAAGTGGAAGAATGTCGGAGTCATGCTTTAGGTACCTTTTCAGGTTGCCAGTAAGATTTTGTCTCAGTAGCACGCTTTCTATGTCAGCACAAAAATATTGTCTTCCATATGCTATGGCCCATCGATGTCTGCTTCCAAATATTTGTTGCAACCATTCATTTTCCCACAGATTATATTTGTCCAGGAGAGCATTCCATTCATTAACAAAATAATCCTCCTCCTCGTGATGAAAAAGGCAGCTTCTTAAATCATTTATGAAAGAATCAGATCCAGCAGAAACATGACTCAGATGCTTGAGGGCATCTTGATAAACATGCCATACACAAACTCGATGATTTGTTTGGGGTAGTATGACATTGATTGCTTCAGCTGTTACAACATCTAGATCTGTAAGTATCGTCTTTGGCTTTCTTCCAGACATTGCCTCAAGGAAAACTATAAACAGCCACTTCAAAGATTCTACAGATTCATTCTGAAGAAGTGCAACCCCAAAGATAGTCATTTGCTGGTGATTATTTATACCAAGGAATGGAACAAATGGCCAGGAGTCCTTATAGTATTTATAACTGCTATCAAAACAAACAACATCACCAAAATCAGTGTAATCTATAATCATCTTTATATCAGCCCAAAATGTATTAGTTATTTGATCATCAGCATCAAGCTGGAATGCGTAAAAGAAAGAAGGATTCTTTCTTTGCTTGATTTGGAAGTGAAGCTTAATCTTTTCAATTTCTCCCTTCATTTTGCTAGAACATTTGAAAGGTAGTTTATATTCATGGTTGACGGGATCATAATCCAGACGAGCCTTGCAATTGGTTTCAGATGTTGATGTAGGCACCATGTTGGATCCATCTTCAATTTGTGTAGCAGTTAACCCCTTTTGTTGTGATCTTAACATGTGCACTCTACATGCAGCAACAAGTTCATGATTATGCTTTTCCTCAAAGTGAGTAACATAATACATACCATCAGGTTGGCGAGAAATAACCATTTGGGCCAAACATCCAATTCTAGTATCCTTCCGAGGTTTCTTTGTGTTAATATCTTGTTTGTCCTTCTGCCGAAAACCTTCTCTGAAGCAAGTAAATCGTCGAGATGCCACAGCACCATCAATTTTACTCCTATTTACATAATCTTTTCTTACACTGAAACCTACTCGTCCAGCATATGTATTATAAAATTCATATGCATGCTCGTCTGAGTCAAATCCCATTCCCAGTTTTGGTGTCTCATCCAACCCGGATACAGTTAAGTTTGCTTCAATAGCTTGAGCAAAACTCAATTTTTTCTGTGATGGTAACATATGAGCAGTACAGGGTTTTACAAACTCATGATTGTGCTCAGTTTCAAAATGAGTGACCTGAAATTTTCCATTCGGCTGACGAGCAATAGTCATGTGTGCCAAGCAACCAGTTCTTGTTTCCTTCTGAAATTTCCTCAAGTATGTACCATTTTTGTTTGGCCGATAACCCTGTCTATGGCAGGTGTATCTTCTGGATACCACTGTACCATTTATCCTACTTTTGTTGACAAAATCCTTTCTTATGCTAAAACCTTTCAGGACAGCATACATGCTATAACATTTGTAAGCACTGTCTTCTGATTCAAACTCCATACCAATCTTTGGAGCCACATATATTTCGTCCTCGTTTTTCACATCAGTACTCGCACAGGGGTTCTCGCACAACTCTCCACTACTGACATTATCAATATGAAATTTGTCATCATGGAAAATAGTTGATGTCTGGCATTCATCATTGATTTTAATATGACTATGGTCAACAGGACAAACATTTGGACCTGTACACTCATTCTCAGTGCCAATGACCTTAATAGTGTCTTCTACAGAAGAAGAATCACAGGGGTTCCTAGTTTGACTCTCTTGCCCCAAAACCACCTCAGCAGATATTGGACATTCTTTTTCTGCATCTTCCAGGGGATGCCTTTCTATATCAGGTTCGGTACCCTCCATCAACCTGTGTTCAAAATATACACAAGGAAATCAAGTAAGGGAGAATACTGCAGCAGCAACCCAAGACAGACTGCGTAACACACATTAATAGTGTGTTTAGGGTTGTGAAGAGGTGAGAAAAAACCAATTTTAATTTAATGGGAAGCAGCTGGTTTTGGGCTATCCACTGTGACTTTGAAGGTATACAAATACAGAATTTCAAATTACATCAGAACAAAACATGACATACTAGGCTACAGGTTATGAAGGGCAAAAAACTTGATAAGTTTTAAATCATAGTTATGAATCCTGGATAGCAGTGAGTAGCACCCAAACCCGAAAACCCAAGGGTGGAACAGATGTTATAAATATTATAATTGTTGAAAATAGTATATTATAGATGAAATAGGTATAAAATATATAATTACACAAAATGCCAGAAATTTTAAAACATCTAAATTAAAGACAATTTTAGACTACCAAACATGGAAGACATACAAAAGAGAACACAACAAAGAACAAAGATGAAAGACATGTGTAAAGGCCAAAAGAATCTCAGTCTCAGATAAAGAACAGAGCACTGTCGAAGGGAGAGAAGTAAATGTTGCTGCAGAAGGCATGGGTTGTCTCAAAACCAGAGAGCATCACCAAAGAATGTCAGAGATGGCACCAAAGAGCTGATATGATTCAATGAAAACCAGGGTTTCATTTCAAACCTTTGATTCAATCAAACATCATATGGTCGCACATATGTTCATTTACATCACTTTACATTTTTCTTCTCTAGAGGGAAAAGGGTGAGAAAAAAAAGGAAAGTAAAAAATGGAACAACGTAATTTTAGCATGGGTTTTGACATTTGTTATTCATTAACAGATTGGACCGTGTTGATATGACTTGAATTAGGATGTGATAAGAATTCAGTGAGTTAAATACTCAGCTCAGCTGATGTATGTTTCATAAATATGAAAAAGAGAATAGTACATTTCAAGGAAAAGTTATATGCGATAACAGAATATCCTTATGCAAGGTACATACACCCAAAAAACAGCTTTATAAAAGTTGTACAATACAATAAACAATTATAATTTTAACACTCTCCTCAAGTTGAAGCATATAAATCATAAGCACTAAGCTTGAAACATATAAACTCAATTCTAGGCCCTTCAAAGACTCAATGAGAATGACTACAAATTGGTCTTAGAACTGATAACTATGTTCTGTACTAATTTAAGTAGGAATAGAGACCTGATTGTTGCATGATACTGAATACCAAAACCTAAATGCTTCATTTGGAAATCTAATAATAGGTGGAAAGAAAAGCAATTGATTCGGGATATTTAATGATGAAAAAAAATAAAATTACAACAAATGTTAGACAAAAGCAAATACAGCGAGTTGTTGACAATAAGACAAGATTGCGGTCTTATTACAGGAGAAGGTTTAAAAACAATAACTTAGAATATAGTTGTAAGGTAGTTTTTACATCTTAGTGTTTGCTAACCGTTAGGTTAGAACCCCTTTTTATAGGAAGTTTAGGAGGAAATGGGGGAAGTTTGACAGTGAATTGAGTTTTGCAACTAGAATAATCCAATAGGAAGGAGAGTGCTCCTCTGTATCTTTTGTTGTGTGATTGGTGAAATTAGAGGAGTTCAGATTTACTTTACTTTGTTTTCTCTGAAAATAGTGTGATTCATAACATCTATTGGGTTATTTAATGATGAAGTGAAGGAAAGTTTTCATTTCATTGTTTGGGAAATAAATGACATCAGAAGAAGATTAGTAAACAATAAGTTCATTCAATCTCATATACTCCTCCCACCCACATTACGAAGCAGGACAATATTGAAAGGGATGAGATCAGGTAGATTCCATTTTATTCCAAGCAATTTAAACTTCCAAACAATAAAAACTACTGTTATTCCATCATCCCTTTCATAGTAAAACCGTTTTGGACCGTTATCCAATGATGTTTTGACAATATTTCACTTTTCAAGACTAGAAATTCAGGAAATATAGACAAATAGAAGTTCAAAATGATACAAACAGTCACTTTAATTCATGAAAGAACCAATCCAGCAGAGGCTACTAATTCAGGAAATTAATCATAAACAATTGGGGAAAAAAGATATTACTCAAACGGCAGTGCTGAAAACTTGCACTACCCACTCTCTCAACACTCTGTTTAAGTTCATTTCATATCACAAACACAAGATGTGGAAGACTTCAATCAATCGCTTAAAGATACACACACCAAATGTGAGCACTAGTGAGAGAACACCCTTTTAGGGTACCCAAAGCAATGAACGAAATCATCAATCACAAACAAGCTTGAATAGGGATACGATTAGCATGAAATAAAAAAAAAAAGAATTAGAAAAAGAACAAAGAAGAGAAAATTGGATTCAATTAATGGCACTGAAAATGAGCTTAAATCAAATTGCTCTAATAAATTGCATTGGTTTCTGAGTTAATAATTGCATTAATGATGAAAAAATTAAGAGGAATAAAAGAGAAAGCATAGAGAGTATGAAAGAGATTGGAACCTAACCTAAAGAATTTAAAGAACAGTAGGAATTAATAGGACTTAAAATCATACAGAGCAGTTCCTGCGGTTACCCTCAAGAAAGGAACCGGAGAAAGCGAGCAATTGTTCTCTCTTCAGTTGATTATCATATTATCGATCAGTGATATACAAAATTTCATTCTTTATTAAAGATAAAATTATTTTTTTTTTTAAATTTTACATATTAAGTTATACAAATTATAGTAGAAATTATACGAACTAGTAATACAGTCCTTATCCCGTTTGTGAGTATGAATTTTTAAATAATTTCTCAAATTCAGTTAACTTATTTATACATGATAGAATGAGATATTAAAAAATTTAAAAATAATGAGTAATTAATAAAATTATTAAAAAAATACAAATTTTTAGATATGCAAAATTATGAACACATGAAATAAAGAATGTAGGTTAAGAGTTTTGGTTAAATAATTTAAATTAGTAAAATTAACTAAATTAGAAAGGTGGAAAAATGTGAGTTAGAGAAATATTATTAAATAAAATATAAATAATATTTAGTAAAATTTTTAATTTAAATGTTATACTATAAGAAACTCTAAAATATAACTAAATAAAATATAAATAATCTGTAGTAAAAATTTTAATAAAAAATGTGAAAGTACAAGAAATAGTAATTAGTCACTCTATCTTTTGTTTTTTCTTTTTTAACTGTCTCTAGCCTTTTGTATATGGATCTTACAGTAGTTCCTTCACACTAAAACTTTTAACTTGTCGTTTAAGTTCTCATGTTTGCAATTATCGCATTCGATATCATATAGTATGCATTTTACTATAATTTAATTTGAGGATTTATGGCTTTTAAATTCTTCCTAATTTACAATGAAGTATAATTTCATTTTTAATTTTAGTTTTGGCTTTCTCTCCCTTTATATCTATGAATATTAATTCTATGTTTTCTACTTACATGAAAATATATATATATATATATATATGTATATATATATATATATATACATATATACATACATATATATATATATACATACATATATATATATATACATATATATATATGTATGTATAAATAAAATTTTAAACTTAACCAAAAATTTAAAAGTAGTCTCTTACCATAATTTTATTTTATCTTATTATTAATTTGTGAAGCATTTTTTTTATCATATAGTTAGTTTTTAATTCAACAAAGAATTAATAAATAATTATAACAAAATACTTATGGAGTGTTCTAACTTTTTACAAAAAAAATGTATGATGAAACATAGGAAAACACAAGATGGGAAAGGGATTTTAAATTATGCTTTAAAAATTTTTCACAAAACAATGTTTAATGGCTTTTGTAATTGTTAGATGCTTATAAGTTTAAAAGAACATTTAGAAAAATATTTATAAGGCAAAACAATAATACACATATTCTTATATTGGTTCGTTCCAACCTGAGTTACGTCCAATGCTCTCTTAAGACTTCTTAAGGGATTCTACTAATCTTTAATAAAGGTTACTCGAGTTTCACCACTCCTGGTTTACAACGAGTATCAATCACTCTTGGTTTACAATGAGTATCAATCACTCCTAGTTTTAACATAAGTTAATTGATTATATCGTTTAACTCAACTTAGTTAAACACCAAGTGTTTTAATTCACTTTTAAATTTACAATACAACTAAAAAGGTTTTTCAAACAAGATACATATTTGATAACTCTCAAAGAGAGAATAAGATTTCAATACAAAGCATATTTGAAAGACTTGTAAAGATTTTCTCTTTAAACGAAAGTATTAGACGATGTAGAGAAAAAGAGACAACGTAATAGAAAGCTTGTTTATATGCACATATATTTTTCTCGTCTTCCCTTCATGCAATCATTTATATATAGCCTTCTTTGAGAAAGATCTGTTAGACTGAGAGTTGACTTCCATGTAGACTTCAAGCCTTTTTAGGTAGGTAGTCAGACTCAAGTCTACGTTGCAAAGCTATTGTGCTTTATCAGGACTATGACAAAAGTAACTTGTACGATTCTATAGAGCTTGAAGCTTTAAGGAAATATTCTCAAAATGTCTTCCTATCTCTTAACATCTTTATCAATCTTGTGCACGAATTTGAGTAAAGGTCTTGTACTTTCATGATCTGTATAGATAAAGAGAAAAAGCATACAAACAAAGAGGTACTTTTTGTACATGTAATAAATGTTTTAAACCTTAGTAATCATTTAGGTATATTGTGTGTTTAAAATTTTTTTGACACATGTACTTTTCTTAGATGATTCTTTTCTTTAAACACTTACTTGTTCAATACTATTTAGAAACAAAATATTAAGCTTCATTGTTTTATTAAACATACACTTAGACATTTCCTTTTGTTAGACGTTGTTTGTTAAACATTTTTTGTTAAACAATATATACTACAAAACATTATTTTTGTAAAATTTTATTTAATAGATGGTTTGTATTGATAAACGCTTATTTTGTTCGACGTTATTTGTTAAACTACAAAATAGGAAATGTTAAACAATATTGTTTCTTTAGATGATCAACATATGATAGTTCTTTATACAATTGATACAAAGCATCTCAAAACATAAACCATTACAAAAAAAGTTCTTCAAAGTGAGTAATACATACACATACACATAATTCATTGCTTCCTAGATATAAAAAGCAAAATATACATATCCATGTGTAGCTTACTGATTCTCAAATGTTTCAAACAAGTCTAAAGATTGTCATCATACCTTTATTACCTTTCAAACAAGAGATAGAGTGTTATTTTATGGTCTTCAAACATGTACCATGCTTCCTCCCTTATTGAGCCAAAAGAAAACTTAACCACCTGTCATACTTAATGTTAAAATAGAAGGACTCAATTTCTCACACTAAAGGAGGGAGGGGGGGGGGGGGGGTGAATTGATGAAGTGTAAAAACAAAAGCTTTTCAAATCTTTTTCACAAAAAGTGATTCCTTTATACTTTTCTTGAATCGCAAGGTAAAAGATTATCAATGCAGCGAAAACTTAATCGAATATGAATAAAAAGTAATTGATTGAATAAAAGAGAGCATGGATAAGAAAATTCAAACACTACGTTTTTATACTGGTTCGGTCAACCTGCCTATATCTAGTGTCCTTCCAACCACAGGAAACAAATGCACTATAATGATCAAGATTTTTACAACAAGGTTTCTATAGAAGACCTCACATAAAAAATGTAAAACACCTCTATGACCCTCTAATCAAAATATAGGCAATACACAACAAGACCAACAACAAGAATCCACTCTCTTGTCGTCTAACCTCTTTGAGGCACCCTCAAAGTCAAGAACACCACATGTTCTTCTTATAATCACAACAGGGAACTCAAACCAATCTTCAAAAGATTGCAAAATCTGATCTCGCAGTTAACACCCAAATGTGCATATTGACCAGTCTTTGAAACAACAGTCTTGCTCCTCAAGAAATCACAAGTTGTTGATCACCACTGTCAATCTTGTTTCTTGGAGTTTTTCCTCTCTCTGTAAGATCACAATCTCTATAAAAAATATTAAAGTGTTAGAATTACAAAAACCTTTTTTTTACAGAATTCAAATATGCGTCAATTTATAGTATAACACATATCAGACGCAATTTAATCGATTTTGCTACTAACGTAATCGAATACAACAATAAGTTATAACAGATTAGCAACACTCAAGCAATTAATTGAATGCACAATTAATGCAATCGACTATCATTTAATGCTTGGTCAACATATTTAAAAATATGGTCTTTATGTTAGTTGCGATAAGCATTTAACAGATTTTCAAAACATCAACCAACTTATTCGAATACAGAGAGCACGCATTCGATTAAGTGAAATCTTTTTACATAGTTTTGAAAACTTTTCTTTTTAAAAAATCTCACAGCACACTTCAAAAAGGTTTGTGCAAACACACGAGTTTTAATCGATTCACCCCATAATGTAATCGACTTAAAATTGTTGTTTGCCACACATTTAAAGTTCAACCAAAGTGCTTGTGGTTTTCCTTTTCCAAAATCATATGTCATGCATACACATATAAAACCACATATTTAGCACAATGATATGCAATGAACAAAACAACAATCGTGTTCTCAGATATGCTCAAATAGATTTAACACATTAATGAAAAACATATAACATGTAAACACAGAACATGTAACACAAAATACACATGTGTTATTAATTATGTGTTGTCATCATAAAAAATACAGACATTATGAGATTGTAGGTTAAGCTAAACATGTGCTCTCCTTATCAACAATCTCTATACTTAAGTACGAACTTACCAGTTCACAAATATTTTAAGCACAAAAGAAGGAACATGTATCAATCACTATAAGAGAACTTAACATTACAATTTTGGCATTTCATCCAGACTCATGAGTCACTTGAGCTGAACAAAAAATTTCTTCCAATAAAACATACCAATTACAACAAGTTAAAGGAGACTCCATGGAGATGATATATTGGATGCAAAAGTGTAAAGATGAAGGAAATAGGGTTTGGAGAGTGGGTTGGATGTGTATCTTAAAGGAGGTTGGGTCAACCATCAAGAAAAAGGTTAGGAGAGTCAAGAAGAAAACTATCCTAGTGAACTTAGAAAGGAAGAGCTGCAATATTGACAGAATTTGTCTATATTATTTTCAAATTGAGTGTATAATGCTTGAACACTCCTATTTATAAAGGGGAGAGTGGACTCAAGTCTTAAAGAAGAAAGAAACTGCAATGAATCTAAAAGCTTCAAGAAGCTTCAAGAGTTTTGATGCATGCATAAGGTACCTTTGCCTCTAAGTTATGTCCTATGGGTTACTTGAGGCTCAAGCAAGTCCAAAGAACCACTTAATTTGCATACTCACTCAAGAGTCAGGTCGAAAAGCCAAAACAATAGTTTTTTGTCGAAATATCTTTTTTGATTATCTAAAACCCATAATCAATTAAATCATAAAAACTGATATATTTTCATAATGTTGTCTACTTTAATCGATTATGAGTTTCTCATAATCGATTAAGGTAGAGGTTGATAAAAAAAAATGGCCAAAATACAAGCCCAAATGAAATGTAACCTTGACCCAAATACAAGGCTTAAAGGAAAGACTTATTTACATACTTACAAAACTTAAGAGAAGGAAGATAAACTAATAAACTATTCTCCATAAGACTGGAGTTCTTTGAAGTCCTTCTTCCGCTTCCACTCTCCTAGCCATGAATCTAGTCAAAGGTCCAATGTGCTTTGCTCCAGATGGTCCTCCGTCACCTCGTCATACGGGTCAAGGCAGGGCTGAATAGATGACCTCATGTTCTCAAGGTAGGTCAACCTTTCTTGAAGCTCTTGCAAATCAGCTTGCTTGTGGGTGTGCAGGGCCTCAACCTCAGTCTCATGTTGCCTGTATTACTCATCAATCTATTGTATGAGCATTTGTACTTGTTGGTGGAGGGTCGCCACCTGGTTGATTTCCATCTCATGGGAGAGTTGTGCAAACCTTCGAGTGGTGACCATAAGGAGGTAAGGCTAGGGAAACATTTTACCGAGCAGTGAGCTCCAAATTGTCTTATTGGGGTCTTGAGTGTGAATTTGCAAACAGGTGACAAGATCCTAACGGTGGTTTGATTGCTCTTTTTGTTTGGAAAGGACCTCCTTGTTGTTGAGAAAGGAAAGATCCACCCATAAAAGACTATCTAATGCTCAAGTAAGTAAGAGAGTTAAGATCTTTATATAAATCATGTATATTAATGTTTATGAGAGAGTGTGTATTCATTGGGAAATACTAGTTATATTTATAGGATCAACATAAACTTTGAATCTATGTTTCTACTAGAATAATACTTATCTTAAAAGTATAATAACAGTATAATAATTAGTAAGAGAATAATAAATAATAATTAACACACAAAATTATCGAAATTATACAAATATTAAATAGACATAAGTTTTGTATGTTCCATAGTGAAAATGCTTAAAAAATCTTATTAGAGTGTATTCTTTAATATATTTATTAAGCGGGTTTGAAACTGTACAAAAATTTAAAAAAACATAAAAAATCTATTAATCATATTATTAAGAAACGGTTTAAAATTAGAAGATAAGTTTATATAAAGTAAAATTTAAAAGATGTTATAAGAAATATAAAAAGATAACGTGTGCAAGTAGAACCATTTTCATAAGGGTTAATTGATTCGGAAGTCTCTATTTATACATATTTTTGTCAACTAAGTCCCCGTATTTTGAAATAGTAATATTAGGTCTCTATTTATGAAAAATTGAATTAATAAAATCCATGCCGTTAAATTTTGTGAACGGTGTTAAAAGTGTTGCCTTGTGGCTATGTGAGGTGGCATTTCATAACCACGCGTCACATAAATAGATCACTACGTGAATTTATATCATTTTAAATTTAAAAAAACTTTCCTTTGGATTTCATTAACTCCATCTGAAGTTCAAAATTCCTAATTTTTTGTTCACGATCTTGCAAGAGCCCTAAAAGGGCTTAATCCACAGTTGCTATTAACTGTTGTAGTGTCGTGTTCGATCCCCAATGCTCACACGCGAGAATAATTGGAAGCAGGTGGGAGACACGATGTCGGACAACGAGATTTAAAACCTGGTGTAGGCTGCTCATGCCATGAGATGGTGATGCTGTGATGGGGCCAGGGTTTTCATTGTGGCTGTAGAGATTCAAATGGTTAGTTTAGAATTTGTAGACTAAGAGGAAATTGGAGGAAAGAGATTGAAACAAAGATGGAAAAAATAGGATTTTGAGGGTATGGTGATTCATGAGTGGTCGACGACAAGGACCTAGATTGGAGATTGAAATTCCTAAATTGGAATATTAAAATGCTCTCAATGAAGTACACTGCAATCCTAATAGCCCAATCAGACACCAATCTCCCACAGATCAAAACCAGAACCATAATCAATAGGCGACGGCGAAGGCGAGTGACGATGGTCGTACTGCGGCGGGTGCGAAGGGCGTTGGATTTTAACCATGCAAGCAGTATGTCTATTTTGAAATGCAATCAGTCGAATGAACCATTGGATGAGGATCCGATGACTCATTTAATCCTTAAAATATGCATATGAGATTTAACTCCGTGAATGCTTCGCATCTGAATCGGGTTCAATATTGGGAAGAATTTGATTCCAGAAGAACCAAATGCATTTGAGATACAGTCGATAGTAGATTTTTCAGGATATGCAAATGTGGGTACTAAACAAAAAGGGTAACTTGGTGCTACAAAGTTCCAGCCATGGTGGGGTTAGGGAAAAAAAAAACCATGATTAGAGGATTCAATTTCCCTGGTCGCCTCAATGTCCTTACCATGTTATATCCATCATGTTGGACCACTCCAAAAAGTAGAGATCTTTAACCTTCCTTTTTTGTCTTTTCATCTTTGTAGGCCAATTATGAGAAAAAAAATTAGCTAATGATATAAAGTTCATGATTTCTTAGTTATGCTTTCAGATTATCAAATCTTAGCTCCTTAATAATTTTATCCCACATATTCATCCTAGCTCCTTTCAAAACTTCGACAATGATGGCGACGAGTTAGAGATCGGAAAAGGGGGTTAGCGTTGTGGGGGTTTGGAGGCAACAAGGGTCTTTCTCTTGGAAGAGGAGTGCGAGGCAGAGGCGAAGTCAATCATGACCCAGAGTGCGACATGATTATTCTCTATGAGTTTAATGTTTGGAAAGTTTGAATTGAAAGAAAGGTGAAGATCCATTTTCTATGCCACGTATTAAACTATTTTTGTGCTACGTTTTTTCAAATGCCAACTCACTTAGCTACCATGCAAATATTTTGACGATGTCTAGAGAATTTAATGACACAGATTTTATTGTTTCATTTTTTCATAAAAAGAGATCAAATCGAGCTACATGAAAATAAAAGGACTTAATTAACGAAAAACTGCACAAATAAATACCTCCGAATCTATTAAACTTTTTCATAAGTTAAGATATAAAAGAATTAACCTGACAGTAGAGAAGTTGTTAGCAAGAAAACGACTTCGTCTTTTTTAATCCATTATATATAACTTTTTTAAATATGCTTGTTTCTATAAATTTGTTAAAAAAAGTTACTTTACTTTCGTAAATCTGATACATGCTCTTGCTAAAAGTATTTTAGAAGTCAAGAAATTGAAGATTCAGTAATAAATTATAAGATCGTAATACTAACTAACTACATAAACGATTGATACTATATTTTATCCAAAACTTTAAAACAATAAAATAATAGATATTTGAACATTGTATATTGTTATATTTCTTATTTTTTATCTAATATGGGATGTAGACTTGAATTCTCAACATTTAATAGATAATGCTAAGCTAGAGAGTACTCCATTAGCAACCCATTTCAAACCATCCGAAGATATATACCATTATATTTTTTAAAAATTATCGTTTTAAATATTTATAATAACTGTGATTACTTGTGCAATACGTAAACCACGTTCATATTTATTTGCAGTGAAGCTTAATATGTCTTTGTCTTTTTTGTGTGTCTAATTTTCTCATGTTTTGTTTTTATTGTCTTTTATTAATATATTTTAACCTTTTGGTTTTAAATAGATTCTTTATTTACCTTCCTCTCAAAACCAGTTTGGACAACAATTTTCAAATTAAAGTGAATTCGATAATTCTTACGTAACACAAATATGATTAAAAATTTATTAAAGTTAAAAAAAAGTTAAAAGAAAACTATAAGAAGTCAAAAGTTCAAGGGTTTTTTCAACAAGAATTTTAACTTCTTTTAAGAAAAATATAAGAATGAATTATTATTTAATTTTAGTATTACAAATTATATACGTTTATATATATATATATATATATATATATATATATATATATATATATATATATATATATATATATATATATATATATATATATATATATATATATATTAATCGAGTGAAACGAAAAAAACATGAAAACATCATTTTTCTAGAAAAAAAATATAAGATTACATTATTATTTAATAATCAAAATAGAAATGTCTTTTGAATATATCAATAAATTAGATATTTATATTTTAATTACTTTAAGCATGAACAGGAAGAAAAAAGTCACACTAATAAAAAATAGTGTATTAACGTCAGTCAAAAATTCAAACAAAAGGAAAAAAATTACGGACGCTAACAATGATGGTTTAACGGAGTCAGTAACGTATATTAACTTAATTAAATTTCGTATGAGTTTAATCAACGTTAATCAATTATAAAATAATTATTCATTTAACAATAGTGTAGTTATACTAACGTATTTATAATTATTTTAGCAAGACACAAGTATATGAATTTATTTTAGAAATTAGTACTTTATTTCAAATAATAATATATATTTAATTCCATAAAATAATTATATAACCATATACAAAATTAATAAGCATTACAACTTCACACGCAATAGGTAAAACTTGAAAACTAAATGTTTACAATTAAATACGGACTAAGCCCGGTTTGTTTCTAACGACAAAAACATGGATAGCATTGAATGATGTAAAAAGTTTGAAACAAGAATAAGAAAACAAAAAAAAAAATGAGACCAATTTTTCTTTTGAATTTTCCCTGTAAATATATATTATTAATGATAATCAATGATATAGTTAATACAATTGATTATTTGTACGTAAATTTTTTTATATTTTCTATTATAATACAATAAAATAAATAATAATAAAAACAATATAATAATAAATATAATAAATTAAATTAAATTAAAATTCATATTTTATAAAACAACTTATTGTGATATATTATTATTTTGAATTATAACTTTTTTATTTATTAAAGTTCATAATAATTTTTTGTTTTAATTTTAGTTTCGTGTAGGAAGGTAAAAAGGACCAAGTTCGACAGACCAACTCACACTCCGACTAAAAAAGACAGGTAGGGACAACATTTCTAATTTAGGAGTCCAAACCAACTCAGTCCGCAAGCCTGACAATGGGGAAGGTGTTGGGAAAATTTCACTACACACACTCATAACGTGACCCACACAAATAATTTACTCTTCAAGTGGGTCATTTTCATTAAACTTTGGCAACCTTTAAATAGGTGCAAACTGGGCCTTGGGCCAATTACAAATAATAAAAACTGACAATAAAATATCAACTTACCTAAAAATAAAATCTCCTTATTCTATCATAAATATTCTACCTAGATAAACAGAAAATCATAACTACCCATTCATATTTTATCTCTATCTATCAAATCAAACCAAATATTACTATACCCAAACCTAATAAAATAATAAATCTCTAAAATTTAAGTTTATCCCAACAGAAGGCTAGTCTTGTAGGTCAATCAAACCAACTTGCCAACCCGACTTCATTAAAATAAGGTTTAATTATTCAGGAAGTACCTTTTTTCGCATGGAATCTCAATTTCGTCCCTTTTTTTCGGTTTCTCAATTGGGTCCCAATATTCAAAAAATTGCAACAATTAGGTCCTTTCCGTTAAATTGGGACTGACGGCGTTAAGTGTGTGTGACGTGGAGGCTGGAGTCAGTTTCTTATATCCATGTGGCTGACTGAGTTAGGGCGCACAAATTTCATGGATAATTAAATTTTTTAAATTGGAAAAAAGCATAGTTTTAAACAGAAATTGAGATTTTACTTATTCGAATTAGGGATTGACAGTGGAAGAAATTTCTTCTGCTAAGTACAATCCATTTCACCATTTGGGGTCTTCTGAGTTTCTTGTGAGTTCTTCTAGGATTCTTTTAGGGTTTAATCCAAAGTTTACCTTGAATATGCATCCCTGTTTGCATGCCTTTAAACATACATAGAATCTCACGATAATCAAAGTGTACAGGAACTCCTCCATTTCGTCAACAATCAGATTAAAACCATAAGAGCAAAATGACTCTTCCTTCCACTTACAAACTCATACATGCAAAAGTGAAGTATCCCTTATACTTAAAAAATTGCTTACAAATAAAAGGTCTCCAAAAATCACACAATGTTTCATCTAAGCTTATCAAACATAACCCTTCTCCTTAAATTACCATATCGCAACCCCAAGATCCAGCTAAAATATATAATTTTTACAAACATTCGTCAGCAGCCAAGTAGCACAGAGACGATCGAACAAATATTCACGAAATTAAATTCCATAAACTCTAATTCAAGCATGAACGAGCGCATGCATGAAAGGGGCAATTGGGATCTCACACAATGAAAATTAAAAATTGGTAAAAGGGAAAATTGGTCTTAGATCGGGGCGTACGAGGTTCCTTGGTTGTAGATGTCGATGGAAACAGAGACCCTTTCCGCACCAGACTTGAGTCTGTTGAGGGAGGCCTTCTTGTGCGCGACGATGAAGGGAACGTTAGAGGAAGCGTGTGAACACAACAACAAAGAAGCTAGAAGCGCAAACGTTATCAGAGTCTTCGAGATTGGATCCGCCATTAGCACAGTAGATTGGAGAGGGAGATAGAGTCAATGCGAATGAAGAGAGAGACAGAGAGAAACAGAGGACAAAGTGGGGATCTTTGATTAGGGTTTTGAGGGTATAAGAAACTGAGTCAGCCCCATGGATATAAGAAACTGACTCCAGTCTCCACGTCACACACATACTTAACGCCATCAGCCCCAATTTAACGAAAAGGATCTAATTGTTGCAATTTTTTGAATATTGGATCCCAATTGAGAAACCGAAAATAAAAGGGACGAAATTGAGATTCCACATGAAAAAAGGGACTTCCTGAATGATTAAACCTTAAAATAATTGGAACTTGTCCCGTGACACTTCATATTAACACAACCTAATAGTCTGGTCTGGTCAATGTTTAATACTAATTGGTCGAGGCTTGATACAATATAACTAAGGCTAAGGTCTAATAATACTCGGTCAAGGTATAATACAACTTGACCAAGATTTGAAACAACCTAGATGGTAGCCAGTTTTAGCCAGGAATCAAAGCGGTAACCCGTCGTCATAAGTCTGTTTTCATGTAAAAAATAAAAAATTTCAGTCCTTTTCCATATGATATTAGACTCTCAATGACAAAAAAAACACATACAGACCAACTTGCCAGCCCGACAATCCGGTAACAGGTCAGGCTAGATTGTAAAATTCAATCCATTTTCAATTTGTAGGCTAGCTCGGTTTGACTCATTTTTGACTGACCAATGTGATGTCAGACTTAGACAGACCAAGTTGATTAGTTTTGTGGATCTTTTGAATTTTTTAGTTATTATCCAAATAACTCTAGTTTGTAACATAAGAAATATGTAAAAAAAATAGAATAAGTCAAATTCATCGTAATAAAAGAATGATTACTATGGTAATTCATTAAAATATGATGTGAAAACACCTTAAACTATCTTAACCATTTAGTTTTGACATCCTTATTATTAATTTCATGTTACTTACTCATAAATTGCAACCTAAGTACATGGCCAATTATTTCAGAGACATTATGATTAGACATTCAACTACAAACATACAAAGAAAATTGTTAAGGAAAATGATATTTTAACACCAATTTTTTGACACTATTTTGACACTGCACACGTGTCAAAATGTGGTTGGACGATTTCAAATTAAAAAAAGTTGATGCAAGGACATATTTGGAAGAAAAAAACCAAAGTTTTTTTTTAATTTGAAATCGTCCAACCACATTTTGACACGTGTGCAGTGTCAAAATAGTGTCAAAAAATTGGTGTTAAAATATCATTTTCCTTTTTATTTCTCTCATCATTAACTACCTCCACATTTTTCTCTCTCTTCAACCATTATCTACTCTTCCTGCAACACTTAATTACCAAGTCTCCCACGTTTACCATAGGCCCGCCATTCACTGGTGGCACTGTCACCCACCCGCTGCCTTTCCGATGAATTGCAGTCCGCTTACGTTGAATACCTTCATTGGATCATTGTACCGAGGGAAGCGAGTAAGTTTGGAGCAAAAGGTACAACTAGGTTGTGAAAAATAAATGCAAATAACATGAAATAGAAGTTAGGTAAAGAAAATAGAAGCTAAAAAGTTAGTGAACATGAGAAAAACCCTTCAAAAATGCTTTACAAGAAAAAGGATAGTATCCAGGTAACCATAACAAAACTAGTTTGTTATCACCAAATGTAAATAGATATGTAGTATGTAATGGATGAATAATTTCACTCATAAAAATAGGATTTGCTGACAAAGACATCTAAAAAGTAAAATCAAACAGGAAACAGTTTGCTAACATTGAAAAAAATGATACTTTCAGATTTAAAGAAACTATTAAGTTGATAGTTGTAAAAATTGCATACCGTTCGGTAGCATAAAGAAGGTTTAAAGTTAGTTCAGATGCATAATTTCATAAGAAAATTAAAATAAATATAGAGTATGATAATTAGAAAAGCCACTTTTCTTGAAACAGTTATTTCACATACCGATATAGTTCAACCCTAGAAGCTCCATAAAGTGTCTCAGAAGGAAGTGCAGAAGTCATGCCCTGGCCTATAGTTTCTTTACCACAATCATGACACGATGGTGAATTCACCCATCTATTATACAAGAATAAGAAAGAAACAAGAAAAGAATTTGATGCATTTGGAAAAATATCACACAGTGTATAGGTTAACTGATGTCTATAATGGTGACAAAGACTACACGAAGGATAATTGAGTCAAATCACAAATACGCCAGTAATTACATGAAGCATGGGATATGTGATCCACTCTCATCAGTCTTTAAGGAATTATTGGCCATTGAAACGTTTGGTCCTGAAGGATGTTTTGAACCAGAAAAGTTGTAGCATGAAAGCATGATCTTGTTCTATTTTCGATGGCTTGAAGTTCCCCTCCTGGAAAATATTGATTAGGCTCCAGGATTACAAAAAAGAAAATGAATAAAATCACATGCTTATGAAATGACAACAGCATCGCAATTCATACACAATTCTTCCTTTGTAGAAAACAAGGGTTTTTCTCATCCCAATAAGTTTTGCCTTGTCATACACTGCTTTGTCTCTTCCTATAGCCTTCCAAAACCCCGCCATGGTAGCTCTGTTAGTTCTTGCCCCTGTTGGATACTTTTTATCTTTATGGCTGAAGAAATACCACTCATTCTGCTCTTCATACCTGATCCTGCATCTATCTACAACATCATTCACATTAGAAAAAAATAAAATAAAAAACTAACACAGATCTATGCTGCTAATATTTGATGAAATTAGTTAATACGCTAGATCAAATATTAAACATTCAAAACCCTAATAGTTATTTGAAATGAGTTAAGGAGGAAAAAATTATAGCAGCTTAACATAAGTATTGTAGGTAACTATATATATATATATATATATATATATATATATATGTATGTATGTATGTATGTATGTATGTATGTATGTAGACCTCGGAGATCTCATGGTTCAATACGATATAGATCCATCTCTCTGATAATGTCAAGGTCAATATTTTGAGATGCCACCTTCTTCCTCAAATAGTAACCAACAAGCTCTTCATCTATTGGGTGGAACCGAAACCCAGGTGGGACACATGACTCCATGAACTCTATAGGTTTGTTACTGAACCTTCATGGAAAAAGCAATTAAATGAAAAGGGAGAGGAAAATTCAATGATGGAAGAGAGAGGAAAAAGTTGCAAGTAATTAATGCTGAGAGAAATACAAAAGGAGTGAAAAAATTGTCAGAGCATAGGAGAGAGAAGAAAAGTGTAGCCTCTTACTACCTATTTAAGGGAATGGACCAAATTCTTACAAAATTCGTAACATGAGAACCAAATAACTTCATTTTTAAAAGCGGGTACAAAACAGAAATTCAGTCTCCAACTTGGGGACTAAAAAGGTATTTAAACCTAAAATATATTACTGATGGTCTGCCTTTTCATGCCCATGCCTTCTCCTGTGTTATGCCATAATTAGTCTACAATTCCATTAGTCAAGAATCCCCTATTTTATAAAGGAATCAAACATATAGAAGTAGATTATCACTTCGTTCAAAACAAAGTTTTTTAAGGATACTGATATGTTAATAACCTTTTTAACAATTTTTTTACAATAGAACACGTGTCACTATTTTATTGGTCTGTTTAAATTTATTTTTAAAAAAATATTTAAAACAGACCAATCACAAGCCACCACATATACGTTATAAAATAAAAATTGTTAAAAAAAAAATTCGTTCTTGAATACCTCATTATTCTCTCTCATGTTCCACTAAAACATCAATTTCCAAACATGTTTACTAAGTATCTACATCCCACACCTTTCCATGAAAATGTGTACAAGATGGGCCTTATTAAGATACACATTATCATGAGAGGGGTATTAGGAAGTTTTTTTTTTTATACAATTGATTTTGTTATAATCAATTCCTTTAGTTTTTTCTTTTCAGATGATTTGTTTTCAGCTGTATATATGCTTTCTTATCTTGCTCTCTCAAGCTGAGTTAACTAATAAAGTGTTTAGTGTTTTTTTTTATTCTAATTTTCTCTCTTCATAAACACTATTAATATTATAAAGTCAGTAGAGTATCCATTATACCATAAACTTAACATGTTTCTATATATACATATCTCAAAATACAATTTAAACATGTAGTAAACACGCATACATGCAAAAGTTAATAAAATAAGTTCAAAGTAAAATCTTTATAGTCCTCTAAAAGTTTTTCCTATACCTATCTTTATATTTGCTGGTACATTCATAATATGTCATCACATAAAAAACACAAATATGAGAATAAATTATTGAAAATCAATTCCAATCAAACACAACATACACATTCATATAAACCATACATGAATCTATACATTAAAGGATATTTTAATAGGATAAATCAATTAAAAGGTTTTTGTACCTTCATAGGCAAATTTGCCTCATATATTACCAAAGTAGGCAAATTCAAAGTCAAGGGGAAGTCGTGCTACCCCCTAACGACTTCAAAAAGAGAAGTCGTGCCACCATTGCATGACTTCACACTGTTCATATGAACAGTAATGAAGTCGTGCTACCTAAAAACGACTACATGCTGTTGTAATCGATTACGCTGGAGCTGTAATCGATTACCAAAAGCTAAAGTCGTGCCACCCCTGCACGACTTCAGCTTTGTAGACCAAAACCAGTGTGGTAATCGATTACTTGGACCTTGTAATCGATTACCTGCACTCTGATTTGTGTAATTTGCTTGGTAATAGCTTACCAGTGTGTAATGGGCAAAAAATTCCCCTTGTAATCGATTACCACTGGCTTGTAATCGATTACCAGCGTGTTTTAATTGTTGATTGAGGTCTTAGTTGTGTTGTAGACACATTTGCTTTGTTTTTGTTTTATAATTTGCGATATATCGTGTTTCGGCAGAGTAATTATTTTTAAAGAAATTAGAAATGGAAAATAGAAAAGAAAGTCAGAAATGAAACTTTAAATATTTCATTGAATTGAAAATGCATTACATAACGATAATAACTAAAAATAAGCAAAATAACACTGCTAAGTATCTACGAGGAAGGTCCTGGACCAAAATGACGACGCATAACCTCATGCTTCAAATGATCAACTCGAGTTTCCAATGTATCAAAGCGGTCTCCCATGTTGATCTCGAGTTGTTCAAATCTTGCATTCATGTTCTCATTCATTGTGTTGAAGCTGTCCCCCACAAATGTTCTGAGATCATTCATCCCCCTCATTAAGTCATCATATGAATTTTGGTGTCGAGGAATGGGCGGTGGTGGTGGTTGTTGTGGAGGACGTGCTTGATTGTGGCGTTGAGGAACCCAGACATCGTTATGATCCTTCCTAAATCCAAAGGATTCTAGTGAACTATTGGCAATTGTCATTTGCCTTGTCTTTGGGGCAGTAATTTCATCATTCAAATCCAATAAAAAGTGTTCCAAGATACGGGAGATCAAAAATGCATATGGTAATGGAGCATTTGGCTTCAAAGCCTTCTTCATCCTATGTCGGATGAGATGGGGCCAGTTGATCTGCTTCCCCGTCATTATAATCCACAAGAGAATAATATCTTCCTTGGTAGCCTGGGCAATGTTAGAAACACGTGGCAACAAAACACGAACAATAATGTAATGTAATATTCTAGCGTCAACTGTCATGGATCCCACTAGAATTCTACCAACTACACGTTTGTCAGGCGAAATAATCAATTGTTTTGCCGCATCTAAACTGTATTCATCCACCCATTGGTCTAATATTTTTCCTTCAAATTTCAATCTAGCAGAGGGTAGGTCGGCTATGGAGGCCAATAGACTGGGTTTGATAATCATTTTCACATTTTTAACCTCAGTCCTAATGGTTCCATTATCAGAAATTTTAAGATTACTATAAAAAATCCGTACAAGTTCAGGATAGTAACCATGACCATCATCACAGACAAAATCAACCAAGCCTAAATTTGTGAGCATTTGAAAAAATTGCAGATTTTGTCTTTCAAAAAATTCTCTATCCACGAATTTTGGTTCAATGACGTCACGATCGCTAAAAAGTGTGAAATACCTTTCAGCCAGTGCAGGACTTGAAAATTGAAGTATTTGTTCCGATTCAATCAGTGATGCTGGTGGTGAGGGTGACAGCGAGGTTTGGATCGGTGAAGGTTCACGGCGGCGACTTCCCGCAGCTGTAGAAGTTGAACCCCTAACCCTTTGCCTTTTGGAAGAATCCGCCATTTTGAAATTTTAATCGGTGGAAATTGAAGAAAATGGAGAGTAGAATGTGAAAATGGTGTTTAGAAGTGAGAAAAGTGGGAAAAGATGAGATTTTGGAGGTCTTCTTGGTGCAAAAATGGTGGAAAACGGCGCTGCAGTGGTTGGGAAAGGTTGGGTGTGCGAAATGAGAGAGAAAAAGTTGCTTTTATAGGGTAGGGTTGGGCGCGTAATCGATTACGAGGTTGCTGTAATCGATTACGAGGGGTCTGATGCACTTTGGTCAGCCAGCAAGCACTGGTAATCGATTACACAGACTATGTAATCGATTACCATAGTGGATTTTGCAGTAGAAAGATTTTTGGACACAAATATAACATAATATAAAACATAAGAAGTTTTTATTACATTCATCCATGTTCAAATAAAGTGTCAAACATAAGAGGTAATTATTACAGTCATCCAAATAGAAGTCTAAACAACTATTAAACAGTACAGAACAATAAAAAAGAGTCTCAAACATTACAAATATTTATGGACGTAAGGGGTAAATATTTCTTATTTTTCGTTGTCCATCTTCATCTATGTAGGTCCAATCTTTCAGATCGTCATAGTGCTCAGCTTGAGTTGGAGGACGTATATTTATTGTTTGGACGAAAATTTCAATGTACTGACACGTCCTTGGACGTTTAACAGACCTGTCAATAGTTTGTGCTTTTTGCCAACGTCCAATCATTTGTGCAATATCATTATCACATTTTATGGAAGCTGTATCATGAATGAGGTAGTTGTTACGTACCTTTGTGGGACGACGATAATCAATATGGGTCACAACTCTTTTGTCTCCACACTGCACAATTTCGCTTAATTGAGAAAAAAGTTCATTGAATGAGATATTGTGATTGATTGACGTGGTAACCTTTGCATCTGATCGGAATTCGATCCCATAACCAGAGGGACTTTCTATCATTCCAGCGCCTTTAAGTTGACCTCCGAAATAGATTATTGCAGGTGAGTTTCGAGTGTCATTTGTGGGTGTCGTAGATGAAGATGATTCATTTGTAGGAATCATAAGACCCATTATTTCATCCGGAGATCTTACCCATTTAACATAAATTTCCATGACTGCGTTAATGGGAAAATTAGACTTACATGATATCATTTCTATGACATCTTCGTCTGATCTTAGTTTGAATGCTTCATATGAGACAGTTTGATTATCATCAAGTCTCGGTTGACGGAAGTACAACTTGTCGATGACTGTGTTAGTTGGTTTGTCAGAGGCTATGCAAACTTTTTCTTGAAGTTGTTTGTGGGTGCAGGTGAATGGGATGCGAAACAATATAGGATTCTGACATCTGAACTCAACTCCATTTTCGCCATTCCTTATTTCGCCGTGTTGAAATAAGGCAACAAGGTATGAGTTGTATATGTTTTCTGTGGCTGTGGCGTTCATGCCAAAATCTTGATTCTCGTAGGTGTTCATTTTCAGAGAGATGATGTAGTATGATGAAAGATAAAGTTAAAGCAATGTATTTTGTGAGTTCTGTGGATATCCATAACACAATTGTGGTTGTATTTATAGTGAAAAGTTTGTAGTCATTTTGGATAGAATCTCTAAATAGTAATTGAAAATTACTTGAAAGGGACACAATTTTGTCATGTCATTTAATTTTTATTTAATGAAAATAAAAAGTACATCATAATGTTTGTCTATGTCTATCTATGTCCTCCAGTCCCACAAGTTGGTCTTCTTCTTTGGCGTTGCCCTCGTCTCTGTTGTTGGGGTGATTGAGTTTGCGTATTTTCGTCTTCATCCACATGCTGACTTTGAGTTGACTACTCTGCGTATTGGAAGTCCATGGTGGGTCGATAAACGTTTTGTGACGAAGACGCGTGTTGGAATGCAGACGGTGAAGTGCTTATGGTAGTTCCAAAGTGATTTGAAGGACCCGTAGAAAATGTTGACGGACTTGTGCCTAGTGGTGTTGATGGTGGAAAAAAACCGTACGAGCTTCCCCCTTGAGTATACGGAGATGGATATGGATATTGCATGTAGTCAAAGGAAGACCTTTGTGGGACGTGGTCAGGCGGTGATGAACGGACTGCGGATGTTGGTTGAAAATGTCGCTCATGATCCATGTCATACTGTTGGAAACAATTTTTCGGTTATATTGGTTGCAAGAAACGATCATTAAAGAACGAAAAATATTAAAATTATTGTTGTATCTCTTCGTCTGTTGAGTCATCTTCTATTGGAGCTACATACCGGATAGTATGACTTATGTACCATTGCAAATAGTCTGAATCGTCACGCAAGTGACCATTTCTGTTGAATGGAACACCGGTAAAGATACGATTGTGTCGGTCATTCCATAAAGCAATCCATTGTTGATGGTGGACTTGCCAATCCCAGTCTGCTCGTCCTCTCATATCTAATTTATGAACCTCATTGAGATTTAGCGGTGGTTGCGGTACAGGTTGTCGGAATCCAAATTGACGCACCACACAGTCTGACTCGTGGAATTCTACAACTGAGAAGCATAGTAGAGGCACAAGTGCTCGACAAGTGGGGGGAGTTGGACTGGAATAATTTGACGAATTTCATCCCGTCTATATGGCGTCCATAAAAACTGAAAAAATATAATAAATTGTTAGTTAAATTGTTGTACTATTTTTTGAAATTGCATATTCAAATGTTGAATACCTGTTTTGGTGAAAGGTCATCCAATTTTTGCCGAAATTCTTGTATTGTTGTGGTGTCGTGCCGTCTTGTTTGTGTAGTTCGACACCATTTTTTCGCCAATGGGAAAACAGTTCCGGCGGAGATGTCTTCCTGAGTTACCTCGTGTATTTGCGGAGAAAGACATGTTATTCTTTCCCATGCCCAAGACTGTAACAATATCATCCAGCCTCCGATATTGTCCTGATCGAGTCTTGTACCATGATCAAGGGCACGATACAAGCACGAAAGAGCTGCAGATGCCCAGGTATAGCTTCTAACGTTCTCCAAGTCGGCTAAAAGTGGAAGATACATCAAATGTACCATACTCGCAGATGTATCTGGCATTAGTATGCTGCCAATCACGATCAACATGTACGCTCTAGCGTATTGTTGAACAACCACATCTGTTGCATCATAAGGTAATTGGCGAAACGTATTATTCAGCCACGATAATTTGATTATGTTGCCTCTCACGGTATTTTCTGGAGGAAGTTGTCCTAGTAGTTGTTCACAAAATAAATGTAGAGGTCCACTGCTCAAGCCAGTCACAACATTACCTTCAATCGGAAGACCTAGTTGGAGTGCGACGTCTTCGAGTGTTATTGTACTTTCTCCTACAGGGAAGTGGAAAGTATGAGTCTCAATTCTCCACTTTTCCACCAAAGCAGTGACTAGTACGTGATTTATTTCCATATTTGATACTTTTAAAATATGGTCAAATCCGGTTGCTTGTAGGATGTTCATCACTCTTTCATCGAGCTCGTCCACATGCTTTGATATCCATATTGCATGTCTTCTCGATCGAAGAACTCTTTCAGTTCCTTCCCAAATTACCTTCACCACGTGCTTGTCTTGGAGACGCAAAAGAGACATATCAACCGGTAGATGACGTGCAAAAGCCATAACCAATAATTCTTGGTTTGTGAAAAAAAAAAAGAAATATGCAATTCTTTGGAGGAAGTGAAATAATGGTTCTGAAATATGTGTTGCTGCAAGGAAAGAATCCTTCTGCGTGAATTGCTGCAAAGTTCTCCCATCAATCAATTTATATGGACTATGGAGCAAGGGAATTGATTCACCTCACACTGTTGCCATGTGCTAAAGTCTTACACAAAGTCTTACACCACCATGTGCAAAGTCATGGAACATTATTACCATTCAATAATGTTGTTCAAAGTTGGACGTGATATTCATTGCAGCACTGAATGCACACTCACCCACTCTCACACGCATTCTCATACGCATGCTCTGGGAATAACAATTCAACAAATATTTCCTTTCCCAACACTATATAATTTTCCTTCATATAAAATATTAAAATTAGATTTGGGTGTCCAAAAAATTTAAAAACAAATAAAATTAATGAAACAAACCATAAACCCATTAAAAAAAATATTACTAACAATTTTCTTAATTTATAACAATTAAATAACTACAATTTTAATGAAAATTTGAATGAAAAAAAAAATAAAAAATAGAGAAGTGAAGTCGTGTGGGGGTAGCACGACTTCATCTATTGAAGTCGTGCTACCCCCACACGACTTCACTTTTCTATTTTTTATTTTTTTTTCATTCAAATTTTCAAATAAATAAACCTTTTATTTAAGGAAAAATTAATTAGACAATTTTTTTTATCAAAAATAATTTCTTAAAAATTTAGCACAATCCTAAAACCTTAATAATTTATTATTTTAATTTTTTCAACAATTATTTCAATTTTTTTTCATCTATTTTTAAATCTTTTGAACTAATTTTAATTAAATTAAAAACCAAATTAATAAGTTTATTAAAAAAAATATACAACACTTGTATAACCTCTAAATAATTAAACCATAAATTTATAACAATTTTTTATAATTTTTATGAATTTTTAACAATTTAAAACTACAGTTTTAATCAAATTTTGAATGAAAAAAAAATAAAAAATAGAAAAGTGAAGTCGTGTGGGGGTAGCACGACTTCAATAGATGAAGTCGTCCTATCCCCACATGACTTCACTTTTCTATTTTTTATTTTGTTTTTCTTTTAAAAATCAAATAAATAAACCATTTATTTAAGGAAAAATTAATTAGACAATTTATTTTTCCTCAAAAATAATTTTTTAAAAATTTAGCACAATACTAAAACCTTAATAATTTATTATTTTAATTTTCTCAAAAATTATTTCAATTTTTTTCATCTATTCTTTCATGCAACACTACCAACTACCACGTAGACCTGTCAAGGAAATAAAAGCTCAATGCATGGAAGACCTGCACAGGAAATGAAAGCTCAATGCATGCAACCTCTTATTTAATAAAGATACTTAAAATAAAATTTAACATTTAAATATATATACCAATAGTTAATCATTCCATTATTACGTTGTGTTATATATATATTTTTTTTTGGTGTTGTAATCTTCTTCTTCACCTACATCTATTGCTTTTTTATTGCTCCTCTATTGCACTTCTATTGCTCTTGTATTACTCCTCTATTGCACTTCTATTGCTCTTGTATTACTCCTCTATTGCTCTTCTATTGCTCTTGTATTACTCCTCTATTGCTCTTCTATTGCTCTTGTATTACTCCTCCATTGCTCTTCTATTGGTTCCAACTTCAACATTTTCATAATGGCATCGTGGAACTTCGGAGCATCTTCATCATCAGAGATCATTGATGAAGAACCAGTGATATTGGATAATGTTGATGATTTTAGCACAGATGATGAATTAGACAACTTACTTCACGATCAACATAATGACGACCACCAAATGATACAATCATCTCAGGTTGTCATTCCGGAATTGCATGACCGTATGCAATTCCAATCAAAGGAGGAAACTATTGCTGCAATCAAACAATATCACATCAGCAATGGTTACAAATACATGGTACTTGAATCAAAGCCTAACATTTATGTTATTCGATGTGTAGAATACCACAATGGTTGTCAATGGCGCTTGAGGGCAGGCTATAGCAAAGTGCGTAAATATTGGGAAATCAAAAACATCGACGGCCAACATACTTGTTTCTCTAACATACTATCTCAAGATCATACAAATCTTGATAGTACTCACATTGCAACAATCATATCAAATTCTGTAAGGACAAACCCGTCAATTCCCATCAAGAGTTTGATAGCAGATATTAAAGCTCGATTCGGCTGTGTCGTACAGAAAAGCTTGGATCGCAAAACAAAAGGCTCTTGCGATGGAGTTTGGTGATTGGGAAGAGTCTTATAACCATCTACCAAGGTGGTTACACGCGGTCAAGGATGCAAACCCAGGTACAATTTTACAATGCACTGGTTCTCCAGTCGACATTGATGGAGAAATTGACAATAATTCCTACATTCTCGAAAGAGTTTTTTGGTCGTTCGGTCCTTGCATACAAGGATTCAAATATTGTAAACCCATTCTACAAGTTGATGGAACATTTTTAACGGGGAAATATCATGGAACTTTGCTGACCGCCATAACTCAAGACGGCAATAGAAATCTTTTCCCATTGGCATTTGCGATTATAGAAGGCGAGACAAAGGAGGCCATGATATGGTTCTTTCAACTACTTCGAGAACATGTTTGCCCTGGACAAAATATTTGCATCATCACTGACAGAGGAAAGGGTATCTTATCCGCTTTAAGATCAGAAGAGGTTGGTTGGGAAGAAGATGGTATGAACTCTGTTTATTGCATACGTCATCTGGCCTCCAACTTCAACAACAAATTCAAAAATCAGGACCTGAAAAAACAATTCATCAATTTAGGTACTACCACTATCTATTTGATTGCCAATTTTAGTGTTCTTATTTTCTTCAATTCATTTTCCATTTTTTTTTATTATTTTTTACGTCCTTACAGCTTACGAGGTCAAGCAACCTACTGTCACCGCAAAGCTTACTGCACTAAGAAACCAATACCCACAACAAGTAGCTTGGATAGATAAAATTCCATTACAGAAATGGTCTCAAGCGTTTGATGGAGGGAGAAGATATGGACATATGACCACTAATCTTGCTGAGTGCATGAACTCCGTTTTAAAGGGAGCACGTTCATTACCAATTTGTGCTCTCATCAGAAAAACATTTGAGAGGACACAATCATGGTTTGTTGAACGAGGATTAAAAGCAAACTACATGCTACAAGCAGGCCACCAATTTCCTGAAGAAATTGCCAATATTATTAGGAAAACTCAACAACAATCTGCATATTGTCTTGTTCAGCGCTACAACCGTGAAAATTCAGAATTCGAAGTTCAAGAAATTTCAACACCTCACCAATATCGCCCACATCCACTTTCCTATAAGGTCAGGCTAAATGAATGGTGGTGCGATTGTGGTCACTTCCAAGCTACTCGTCTCCCATGTCATCACGTTGTTGTTGTTTGTGCTAATTCTCAAATACCACTAACCCAAGTAATCGACCTAGTTTACAGTCTTACCAACATTTTCAAGGCATACGAAGTACAATTCCACCCAATCCAAAACGATGATTATTGGTCTGCGTATACAGGTCCAAACTTCATACCAGATCCTAAAATGCGACGCAAGGCATCCGGAAGACCATCTACAAATAGGATTCATAATGAGATGGATCAGTCCACTCCAGATCAGCCAAGAAAATGCTCTTACTGCCGCAACGAAGGTCATCATAGGGGAAATTGTCCATTTCGTTAATAGTTTTAATCTTACCATTTTGTAATCCATTGAAAAATTAATTACTTAATGACAATTAATATTTCATTTCAATTTTCTTATACCTTTTAATTTTTTTTTATTATAACTTCGTCCACTACACCAAAATCAAAGCAAATGTGTCTACAAGCCAGTGGTAATCGATTACAGGCCAGTGGTAATCGATTACAAAGGGAATTTTTTGCCCATTACACACTGGTAAGCTATTACCAAGCAAATTACACAAATCAGAGTGCAGGTAATCGATTACAAGGTCCAAGTAATCGATTACCACACTGGTTTTGGTCTACAAAGCTGAAGTGGTGCAGGGGTGGCACGACTTTAGCTTTTGGTAATCGATTACAGCTCCAGCGTAATCGATTACAACAGCATGAAGTCGTTTTTAGGTAGCACGACTTCATCACTGTTCATATGAACAGTGTGAAGTCGTGCAATTGTGGCACGACTTCTCTTTTTGAAGTCGTTAGGGGGTAGCACGACTTCCCCATATATGTAATTTTTCCCAGATTTTCCTATTTTCGTAATTATTGGGTCAAATTTATCCATTTCCGTACAAAAACCCAATTAAAATGGTTCAAGAGTCTATATAGACTTGATACTTTTCGATGTAATATCTTCTTGAGTGGGTTAAGAATTAATTTGTATTTGTTGTTTGTAATTGTTATCTTGCATTGTAGATAAGTTTTGTTGGTAATGAAATCCATTTTTTAATGGAGAAAACCCATAAAGTAAATGTAAATTTGATTGAATCCAAATTCATATAAATTCTTAGGTGTTCTTTATCTTTCTTTATATCTCCCATTTCATTACTTTCTTTTTATAAAAAAGATTATCAAAATTATGTTTTCTTGAATTGAAAAAAATTTAAATAAATGAATTCCTTTAATAAATGTATTTTTTAAACCAATTCACTTCTCTTAATTTAACAAAGCCGTAAATTCTTTTCTAATAAAAGTGTCATGTTAATTGATTAACACATAAGAACAAAATTTAATTTTGGTTTGTCCTATTATAATATATTACAAACTCATTTTAATAAATTAAAACAGCCTAATATATAATTTTCAGTTTTAAGTGATGTTAATAGATTAAATATTATAATATTATATTAAAATGTTATTTCATGTTTGTTAGCTTAATCTCTACTTATAGTTGTAGAAGAGATGACCTTTGAAGGCTTCGCCAAAACTGATTAAATTGATTCTTCTTCACCAAAACACATCAACATCTTTATCTTAGATGTTTCACAAAGGAGTGTCTTGATAGGACGTAGAGAGCTTTTGTTTCTTCACTTGAAGTTGTTTCTTTCTTCTTTCTATATATATATATATATATATATATATATATATATATATATATATATATATATATATATATATATATATATATATATATATATATATATATATATATATATATATATCTTAGTTATCTTTTCTCTGTACTTTTTGTTACAAAATTTAAATATAATATTGTAAAAAATATCTTGTTTATGAATGTGACGTGGGAAGAGAAACATGAGTGTGTGACAGGAGAAATTGGAGGTGGAACGAAGATGATGAATGATTTGCATAAATCTGTTAAGGTTGTGGAGAAATGGATGAAGGTGTTGATAAGGCTAGTTTTTTTTATTTGTATACTTAATGTTATTGTTATTTCAATATGGATGGTAAATCCATAATGTTGTAGTGTTGGTGGTTTTGTTAGGATTGTACTGATTATGTATTTGACTATGTGAAGGAATGAAGTTGTGTATTGTTTGAGTGACAATTTTGTGTACCGCCCTATTGATCTTAATCTAAAGTAGTTATTTTTATACAGAACATTACACATAGATTCTTGTAAGGAAAATTACAGGATTAGAAATAGAGAGAACTATGTTTTGTAACAAATAAGGATTATGAAAAGAAGATCGGAGTTGATAATTGTAGAACGTAATATTCAATTAACGTCTTGTAATTTTACAAGGTACTTGTCATGACTAATACAATTTTATTGAAGTCGCACATTAACATATTTGAGTATTCAAATAGCACTTACAAGTTCCTCTGCTAGTGCATGATAAAGGAGTTCTTATGTCAACATCAGGGTTTGTGCCTTTGTGGGGATTTGTCCCAAAGTTGACCTATAGATAAAGAATTTAATTATTAGTCTATGCTTGTGGATGTTATCTGAAATTCTAATTCTGATATTCATTTGAGTACAATGATTCAAGAATTATAGAAATGACTTATATTTTTCTATATTGTTCACTGATACATAGATTCTTACAAAAAGTGGTTAATATGCTTAAATAATAACCAACCAAATGACAATAATGGTCATCAACAACAAAATATAAGTTCATCAGTCATGTGTAGAAGGAAAAAGCTGAGTTGCTCTGGCTAATGCTTATTCTCATATCCTCACTGAATTTGGTGGAGGAAGTGGGAAGGATAAAAGGTGTTTTTTGATGTTAGTGATGACTGACAAAAGTTGCATCAAATACTAACTACTTATAGTGAAAATGAGTCGTTAAAGGGTAGCTGTCATGAGGGACCAATTCAAACTATTAAGTGCCTTTCATTTTGATTTAAATGCTTTAAGCACAGTTTCATAAACTCTTGCTTATTTTGTTTTCCTCCAAATGACCATAACCTTATAATCCTCTATTCCATTCTCCATTACATTATAACACAAATTATCATCCATTTCTTTAACTTCTCATATACTGTATATCCACAATTATACAATTACAGAAATCAATTTGTCTGAATAAGTTGATTCCAGAGGGGTGGACAGTAAGTGGGAAGAAGGAGACAGAATGAGAAGTTGCAATGAGAAGAGTACAACTTCATCACCCTTTTCTAATTTCAATATGCTTTATATTCTATCTGGAAAATAAGAGGATAATGATGAAATAGTATAGGCCAGAGTTCTAAGCCATATTACTAATATGAAACTGATATGAATCTGATAAGAAGAAAATTGATAACAATCATTCACATTAGTCTTTTTTCAATGACAATAGTCTAACTTCAATGTACTTTAAAAAGTACAAACATCCAAAAACATTCATTAAGTACATAACAAAAAAAGCATCAACATTGTTCCTTAGAAGTCAACTATTACATAATAAGATGCATAAACTTGGCATCATTCTCATTCATACACACTTCTATGTTTGAGCTTCAGGTTGTTGACAAACTTCAGATAATTGTGATGATGGGATGATTGGTTCTTGAGTTGCTTGAGCTTTAAGGCAACGACTCCTGTTATGCCTAACCTCCCTACACAGTCCGCATCTCTTTCGCAAACCACCCTTGCTCACTCGAGAATAATCTTTTCTCATCTCCCACTGTTCCAACCTTCTTTTCCTTTTAGGTCTTCTAGGCATAAATTTTTTCTAGGAGGCATGACTTCTGGATATGGTCCATGGGCCCACATGTTGTTTTCGTTGATGGGGTATATGATAGATGCATATGTTTCTTCATAGGTGGACTTTAGAAAGCAAGCCGGAATGAACTGTTGTCCATTAATATTGAGAAACTTCATTGCGGCTAGGGAGTGGCAACATAGAATTCCTGTGATCTGCCATATTATGCAGGAGCATGAAAAATCGTCTAAGTTGACAACAAATTTTTCTCCACTCTAGGAGACATGTCTGACTTCAAAGAGTTTGCTGACCAGCTGTGAAAAAATTATAAAAAAAATTACAAAAGCTTACCTAGGAATGAACAAAGTACCAAACACATGTAAGAAGTGGAGAAGAAAGTTACCTAGGGATCCTGTTCTTGGTTGCTTGGGATTCCTTTGTAAATCTATTTTGGATCTTTGGACAAATTAATCCTAAGAAAGATTGTATCTTAGACCTATTTTTTGCCCATCTTTGCATGATGTACACCTTAATTTCTTCCATCATTGTTAGGATTGGTTTAATGCTGGTGTGAATGAGGACACTGTTGAAAGCCTCACTCATATTGTTGACTAATGTGTCATATTTTGGTGTTGGACTAAATTTGGACCTGGACCAGTATCTACACCATATGATATAAACAAATGTTTAGAGTAATAAGCACTTTTATATCCAGTAAACAAATAAGTATTGTTTAAACCTGCAACTAAGCACATTGTAAATAGATTTGTCCTACTCAATATTCACATATTAAACCTGCAACTAATATCTACTTCTACATGGTATGATTTCACAGCTACAGACTTAAATGAATAAGTGGTATGAAACAATACAAAATATGAACCTTGGAGGGATGACAATCAAATGCTTGAATGCATCTTCATTTACATCTTTAATGTTTTTCATTTCCCTCTCCCAATTTTCTGGATGAGTGGCAGTAGTTGCCCTCTACATCAGACGTTTGAGATTTTTACCTTGGAGTTTTTTCCTGAAGTTTGAATATAAGTGTCTTACATAAAACCTCTGGTCAACACCAGGGAGTAGCTGTTGTATGACTGGTAGTAGACCCTGGGGTGTTAAAATATAAAAGAACAGTTACAACCATATGAAATTAATAATTGAATGTACGAAACAAGGAAATTAAATATGGTTATTACCTTTTGTTGGTCTGAAACAAAAGTTATTGATGAACATACTTCTTCACCACAAAGATCATCAATCAAAAGATTCAAAAACCACGTCCATGAATCTTTGTTTTCTCTTTCTACCACCGCATATGCAATGGGCAACATTTGATCATTTCCATCTCAAGCAATAACTTTGGCTCTATAAGTCATACACCTAGACATACCAATGTTCCACTTCCTTTGAACTTTTTCACGAATTTCTACACCCCATATTAGGATTTTCCCTTACTATTTTCAGCAACTTTTTGCTCAACCACTTGGCATCAAGTAACTTCGGGTTGAACTCCCTACTGCATGTATGATTGTCTCTTTTAGTTCTCAGCTGCCATGATTTTACAGCCTCCATATAACCAAAGCATATGCTCCATGGGCATTCTCCTTTTGCACCAAAGCACTTCAGCCTCAATCTTCTTTTGTCATTTTTTACAAACTTTATATTCCTCCCATTTTCCAATGCATACCCTTTTACAACATCTAAAATATCTTGCTTTTCTGCAAAAAAATTCCCTACTTCCCATGTAAACTCTACCATAGTTTTTGGCATAGAAAAAGTACCAAACCTCCCATAACCTTCAATGTCATTATCCTCTTCATCATTATCACATCCACTAAGTAATTCCTCAGATTTCCACTCCTCATCTGACAAACCTCTATCACCATGATCATCAGTATCAACACTCTTCATCACTTTCATCAATACTTTCTACTTGTACTTCTTCTTATGCATTACCATCTACATCATCGTCTATCACATTCAACACTCACATGCACTCATTATTTTCATGTACATCACCTTCATCAATAGATGAACTCCAACTAGAAAGACTAACTTCATCCTCCACAAATCCTTCAGACACATTCAAGTCTTGCTCTTCTTCAACGTGATGCAACTCTTCTACGTGACCATCAACTTCAACTCTACTTGAACACCATCACCAGCTTCTTGACCCTCATGCACCTCTTGTAGGTCACCATCACCTACAACATCAACTTCAATAGCATCATCTTTATGTTCTTCATCCTCATGCACCTCTTCTAAGTCATCATCAACTACACCATTTACTTCAACAGATTCATCTTCTTACCTTCATGCACCTCTTCAAAGTCACCATCAACTTCACCATCTACTTCAACACCATCACCACCTTCTTCACCCTGTTTTTCAACTTCTCCTTCATCATTAGTAATATATTGAAGCATATGTATAACTTCCACATCAGAAACAACATGCACAACGTATAAATGAACCTCACCGTTAAGCCTAGCTAAGTTAGCCATATGCATGACACCAATGTCATCAATTAATTCTTCCAACCTATTTTCCAACACTAAACCCCCTCCTACACAGTACCATAAATCTTGAAAATTATCATATCCAAAACTTTTCACTACACTCACAACCACAAAAAAACTCCACCTATCAGGGTCAAAAGATAAAGTTGTTGTCGCCCCTTCATACTTTAGGATATCATCATTAATGAACTTCCCTCCATGGTGGAAAACACATTAACAACAAGAAATAAATATATATTAAAACAATAGCAGCATGCACTAAGACAGAGTTAAATAACTCTAAATATACATGGGGGACCACCGAAATGCAATCAACAACGAAGACCAAACCATACATCAATGGGGGACCACCACCGAATATTGTAGTTCCCCAATTATAAAAGAAAAGACAATAAAGCACAAACACTAACCTTCCTTCAGATTAACCTCCACTCACCACGTGCTTCAACCTCACGCTTCCAACAACAAAAGGACCCACACCTCACCTCGTGCTCCAACTTCTTCAACCAACTTGCATATGAACCCTCACGCTTCAAAGACAATGTTTTTCACCAAGGAACCCTGTCGCTTGCAATCGAACAAAGAACACGATTTTCCTTTTAAAGAAATCCTAATAATAACAACCCTAACAATGAACGTCATTTCCCCCAATTTTTTCCCTAATTAAAGGTGACAACCCTTACAATTTTGTATCCTTCCGCTTTTGCCCTTCCCTCAATCTACTATCACCTATGCTCTTTTAAAAAAACTCAATAAAAATGTCACATGTCATTACTCATTCAACTGTGCAGGCCACATAACCAAATATTAAACTGTCGTTAGGTGAATTTGATGACAAGCCTCTAATTGAATCAAATTTACAATAAAAAGGACCCAATTAATACGTTAAAAAGAAAATCGACATATTTAATATTTTGGATAAAAATAGAAACTTTCGGGGAGATTAAAACTAAAAATGACAGGTTAACAATTTAAAGAATTTTGATTTCAAGATATATAATTTATTTGTTGAATATTTTTGTTTTGATTTGATTATCTAGAAGCATTTTTAACATTGCAACTAGTTCGTTTCTTTTAATACATAAAAATTAAACAAGTTATAAATATTTAAAACTAAAAAAATGATTAAAATGTTAACATAAAAAATGCGCATAGTCGTCTAATCATTAAAAACTTAAATCGTCTAATCATTACAAACTTGAATTGTCTAATCACATTAAATCGTCTCATCAATACTAATGCTACTTGATAGGAATACAAAAACAAAACAAGTAAATACTATATATGTATAATTAATTATTAATTATTTTAAGTTTAAATGACATATTTTTATTACATTAATTACATTTATCATTTGAAAATTAATTGCATTAATATTAATTTTTCAAATGATATTTATAATCATGGAATATTTGCATTACATTTAATTGCATCTAATAAGAGTGTGGAGAGTTGCAGTAACAATAAAAGTAATAAAACATATAATTGATATTATGTTATTTTAATTTTAATTGCACTTTTTTTAGCATTTATAATTTTCAACTATATTAAATTTTCAATCGATATATATAATTATGGAGAATTAATGTTTATATTTTGATGTCCATCAAAACTTCTTTAAATATGGACAACATAAAACACATGAAACTATCTTATTTCAAGGATTTATTTTTGTTATGTGTGAAGTCACTCACCAAGAATGAGGACAACCTTTACGTACCTCATTTCCATTCTCATTCTTACTTTTGTAATGAAAGGTATATTTTTTTAAGTCATTTAATATATTTCATGATTTTTGTTTGTCTTTTTATCATCATTACAACTAGAGTGTGATTGGGTATGTCATTGTGACCCTAAAACTCCAACTTTCTTTGAAATTCATACATAATGCACATTGAATAAAAGAGAAAATCAAGAGATTGTATGTTTTTTATATCAACATTATTCTCTCTTTATGCATGCGCTTGTTGCATAAATTTTGCAGGGTCCAGTTATTGTAACTTGAACAACATCAACATTGCATCAACAAGAAGTGGGAGAACAATACTAGGAATGCCTGAGTGGAATGTAGTTGTGAAAAACAACTGTAATTGCACACAAAGCCAAATAAGGTTGTCATGCCGAGGGTTTCAGACAACAGAAATTGTTAGTCCATCAATTCTTGCTCTTGAAGGAGATTCTTGTCTCCTTATCAATGGCCATCCTTTGAAGGGTTTTGCTACTGTTAGCTTCTCCTATGCTTGGGATCCTCCTTATATACTCATGCCTCTTACGTCTCATACTACTTGCTCATAAAAGTTTTCCAAAATAAGTGAAATGATTAATAATAGTAGGTAATGATTGTAGAGTATTTTGCCTTTGAACTTGTTCTTTTGGAAGTTATAATTTTATTTTTGAAAGTCTATATAATGATAAGATGACCTCTCACTTTTTCGTATTAAGAATCATGCTGCTAATATTTTGATAAATTCAGAAAATTATTTATATTGCTAATGGATATTTTATTAAATCTTTAAGAAATTATGACAAATAACCAAAATACACTAACACATTGTAAAATACAACCATTTTATTTTCAATTCATAAACAAAATTTGAGTTAAAGGAGATTTTGATCGTTCTTTTGTTTTTTTTCAAGGACTACGACTCTTTAATGAAATAATTATCACAAGTAATATAATTGATTATTCTGACGCAATTTTAAAATGAATTTTTTTAATGGATCAAAGCCTTAGTTTTTTTATAAATTAAACAAAACTTTATATTTTCAGATATGTAGAACTAAGATAGAAGTAAAAACAGGGATGACAAGAAAATCTGCAACGGATAGTTTGTATCAACAAATATTTACTAGCGAGTAAGGAATATTTTAATATCCGCTTATAATCGGATTGGATTTAAATACTATACTATTCGACCCGCGAATACTCATTACCTGCTAAAAAAGTTGAAAATACATTTTTATCCTTTCTTATATTTAAGCTAGGTTTTTATCTGCCCTTTTCCTCTTTCATTTGTGCAACAAACAACCTCCCTCTTTGCCTGTCTAACATTTGTGCCACCATCAGAGTTCTGCCAGCCACCATACGACATACTGTACCATCGTTCAATGTCAGAGTCACACTTTGCCAACCAAGAATGAAATTTCTTCTATCTACCTCTTTTCGTTTTCTTTAATTTGTTCTTGTCTTTTATTTTCTTTAATTTCTTTTTGTCTGTGAGTTCTGTTATTGTTTTTAAAAAATCTACATGCACATATCCGTTTCTAGGACCTAAATGTAGGACAGAAACATAATCGAAAGTCACTTAAAGTCACTTACGGTAAAAGTATGAATATAAATGAAAATGTAATTGAAATATAAAACACATTTTAATTTATTAAAATGTAACTGAAAATTACAAAGAACTTCAAAATACATTTGAAGACTTTCTAAAAGTTCCTATAAATACAATATCCTACCGTTGAGAATACTCACTAAGTTCTCCTTGCTCATTCCTATAAGAGTTTTCTTTTATTTCATCATGGAACAAGGGTCATTCACAAAGAATGACAACAATCTTTAGGCATGGTTCCGGTTCTCCTGTCGAGGGACTCTCCCTGCACAATTTCCCTTAGGCCGTTCGGTCTCGTGTTCCGGTCTTCTTGGTCTCGAATTCCTTTTCTCTCACTTCTGTGAAATTCGGGACAATCACGTCCAGTCGGGCCGGGTACCTGCTAAAGGCACTCTGACGCTCAAGTCAAAACTTGGATGAAGGGTAGAGATAGAAAGAGAAAGTAAATGGCAAAAGTAAATGTTCATTCAATGTACCCAACTACCTTTCACCTTTGACCTGTATTTATAGTTTCTGTCATAGGCCTGTGATTAGCTAGACCTTAATTACGGCCCAATTCCTGGCCCATCCTCCTTAATCGTGTTTTATCTTAATCTAGTCTTAATGTTACCTTCAGCTCAACTGACTCATGTGTTGCTCCGTCCGCCTCGGACGGACGGTCTGCCAGCGACGAGTACGACACCTTATGACAATAATGTAGATGTTCATGAAAACCCTTATTATGAAGGTCGCCTTCCGCTAATGGAGTCGTCCGTCGCGTTTGGTCTCTAAGTGAAGCAGCAGCGGATTAGAGGGAGTAGCAAACATGTAGATCTTCGTGAAAACCCTTTGTAGGTCGCTGCCTGCTGATGGTGGGATCGTTCGTCTTGTCCGGTTTTGTATGTTAGATCGCATCCGGCCGTCTTGCATGATTTGTCCGGTCCATACGGTCGCATATTTATTCCATTTAACATTTCATCATATGTTTTTGTCTCTTTTAATATCGGTAAAATAGAGGGTGATTGGAAATTGTCATTATCATCCCCAAAACTCTTAACTTTATTTGTGTTTTGACCTAAAATCCATTAAGATAATATTATGATAAATCATGACATTTAAAATATTGTTTGTTTGAAACTTTGAAACTTTTGTTACAATTTTATTTATAAAAGGTGTTTCGGAGAATTAAAATAAATAAATACACACACACACACAACACACACACACACACACACATATATATATATATATATATGGGTTTGTTAACGCGCGTACGCCTGTTTTTCAGTTGGTACATTTTAACAATGTGTACCTGGTTTTAGTAAACAAAAATACCCTCATATATTATGGATTCTAAGTTTTAAAGTCAAGGGTATTTGAATAATTTTCATTCTCAAAACTAAAAAAAAAGAAAATAAAAAAGAAACCCCCGAACCCTTACTCACCTCCCTCATTCTTCTCAACCCTTTCTCTTTCATCTCTTTTACTCCAACCTTTTCTCTGTCATCCTATGGTAGATCCAACTGAAAAAAAAAATCAGAAATACTCGTCATTAACAATTTACCTTTGTAAAGAATTGAGTCATTAGCATATTCGTCTTCAGGCAAAGGTTCATTCAAGATCTCTTCAATTTCATCATCTTCACTAACCTCTCTAATTTCATCATCTGCAGATGTTGAATCATCATCTCTTAAAAAACCTCCAGGCCAATTATCAATTCCTTATGATGTCATTATGCTTGTAAAAATTAGATAAAATTAGATAAGAAAAAAATTATAAAATGAAAACTCATTATAAAATCACTTTTTGTAAGAAATTGTTTAACAACGAGCGTTTCTGATTTTTTTTCCAAACCAATTGTCAATTCCTTTTATGTCATTATGTTTGTGAAAAATTAGATAAAATTAGATAAGACAAAAATTATAAAATGGAAACTTATTATGAAATCATTTTTTTGTAAGAAATTGTTTAACAGCGAGTATTTCTGATTTTTTTCCAAGCGAATTACTAATTTTTTCATATGTCATTATGCTCGTGAAAATTAGATAAAATTATATAAGACTAAAATTATAAAATGAAAACTCATTATAAAATCATTTTTTTGTAAGAAATTATTTAACCAGTGTTTCTGATTTATTTTTTCAATTGGGGTTACAGTAAAGACGACAGAGAAAAGGTTAGAGTGAAAAAGAAATGGTTGAGAAGAATGAGGGAGGTGAGTAAGGGTTTGGGGTTCTTTTTCTTTTTTTTTTCAATTTTGAGAATGAAAATTATTCAAATACCCTTGACTTTAAAACTTAGAATCCATAATATATGAGGGTATTTTTGTCTACTGAAATCCGGTACACATTGTTAAAATGTACCAACTGAAAAACAGGTGTACACGCGTTTACAAACCCATATATATATATATATATATATATATATATATTTTATTTATTTATTTAAAATTCATAATTTATGATTTTAATGTATACAATTTTAGTAAACAAGAAAAATATATAATTATCATCTAAAGTGGCAAAAATAAATTAGTAACATTTGTAGTTATATTTAATGGATAAATAGTTTATTTCTTCTATTTCTCTTTACTCTTTTTTTATCAGGATAGCTCCAGAGATACAAAATGTAATCATTTTAAGATATAATTAAAAGTGATAAAAGAATATGAAATTTGTATGTTTCGGTAGATATTTTACGGGAACGAGACACTAACCTTTTATAAGGTGGCTTTCCCGCTCTCTGATGCTTGGATTGACCGGATTGTTCGCTTTTCCTTGATCTTGACCGCTCGCTCTTCTTCTCCCTTGACCTTTCAGTGATCTTCAAGCTTTGACCGAGGGGAGGTACCTGCGATGGCACTCCGACGCCTAAGTTAGGGTGAGTGGTGATGAGCCTCGGAAGCAAGGCTGAGGGTTCTCAATATAAGAATGCAGAGTGAAATCACTTAATAATATTGCATAGCATAATAGTGTATGAGAGAGCGTAAAAGAGAACGTACCTGGCTTGTGATTCCAGCCCTGTATATATAGATTGTTATCAAATATAAACAGAATATAATATAAACAGCTATACCTGAATATCCAGTTGTTCAGATCTTATTTGATCTTATCTAATACTTGTAATATTTGTTAAGATATGCTTTCAATAAATCATATTCTCGTAATGGTCCATAGGCCCACTAATAATAAAAAACCATAATGATCCATCATTAGTATGATTGAGGCACATTAACCGTTTAGAACCATTCGGCTACTAGTCATAACCGTTCGGCCCAAATATCATATCGTAAATTGTATATTGGTTATAATTTACATATAAAGAACATAAAATGAGGATTATATATGTGTTTTGTTATTTTTCTTGACCGAAACTGTAATTTTACCATAAACAACAACCTTCATGATAAAGTGTTTTTAGTAGTTGCTGAAACAAAATTTCTAACTTTATTGCAGTTTTTTTTTTATTGTTTTTGAAAGAGGATGGCAGTGCAAAAAATAATTTTTTGTTTATAATTATTCATTACATCAAGGGTATGAAAGTAAATAGGAGAAGATGAAGGGGAATGTGATATCGCAGTTGCCACTTGATGAACACAGTTGGTTGACAATGGTTATTCTAGTTCATGATTGATTCACCCAGGGAAATTCGTTGAACGATAAAGTGGTTACTATTGCACTTTCAATCCTTAAAAAATCAATCAATTCTGCAACTTCTGTGCGAGTAATTTTCATTACATTACGTATATTTCTTGACTGCTAAGCATTATTTATGAGTAGCGTGATTTAAATTTTACAAGCTTCATGTTTCAATTCGGTATTTGATTTCTTTTCCTTTTTGTTTGTTATTGTGATTGAATCTTAATTATCTTTTTTACCAATATCAGTGTTTGGAATGGTATTTTTTGTTCTGGTTTGGGAAATTACCTACTCGATCAGATACTGCTCGCGGTACTGTGTTTTGAATTGTTTGATTGTGAGAATAAATTTCGTTTCTAAAAGGATAAAGTAAGCAATATTTGACATCGGATGAAAAAATTAACTATGATATTCCATCATGGTCATGATTTGTTGTTACTCATGTCACGTTGTATGAATGGTCGATCTTTTTCATGAGTGACTAGTATGTGTTTGGTTTGGTATTTGGAATTTTGGATCCACTTTTGACTGTATCAGGACACCAAACCAAACTTAGTTTACCTTTGAAAGTTAGGTGTTTAAGTTAAAGGATCTGGTCTTGTAGGAATTGAAGCTTTAAATTTATGAACTGTTTTCCTATATGCTTTCTGTGATTAACATCATTGAAGGATATTTGGTTAATTGCAACTTGTTTGTTTGATGCCAGAGAGAAGGTTATATTTGATTGGTGCTGCTGATAGAGGATGAAGTCAAGTGAATGGCATGTTGAAAGAAGGCATGGTTCAAAAATTGAATCCCCTTCATCAAGGGATTCAGAAAATGCGCATGAGACAGGGTCACTCTCCATTGTTATACTTGGTGCTTCTGGTGATCTTGCAAAGAAAAAGACGTTTCCAGCACTTTTCCACCTTTATGAGCAGGTTTGATAACCTAGATTTGTGTGTTAAATAAAGTAATAAAGAATAACCTTTCTGGACCAGTTACTTAATGCCTAGTTTTCTGAAAGACTAAAATAATTGTATTAGAGAGGATGAGTACATGAAATGACATACTAAACAAATAGAAAATTTGATGGATTCTCATTAAATCTCAGCTGCTCCTAAAGCTGCCATGTACAAGACCTGATCCAGCACTAAACCATCCAATCCCCTGCACATATTAAATACATCCAGTTGCTATAAATCAGCACATACACTGATAACACTACACAACACACATCTTGTCATGTCACACATTACATTATCCCACCTTTACCAATGAACTTAAACAACCACTCATGTTGCAGGGCTTGGGAAAGAGTAGATCAGTATAACATCTATCTCTGGGCATCTTTAATATTTGGACCATCATCGAAAAAGTCTTTAATACAGAAAGGCTTCCCCCATGGTATTTAGTGCTTGTTATTAAAACAAAAGGATTTGATATAGATCATCATTGAAGCATTAGTGAACCACTGAAAGACCCTTAATGGAATGTGTATTAGAATATTATAGTTCTAATCTAGCAATTGTTCAAAACTTTTCTTCTTATTCATATATTCTACCTGAAATTAAGATTTGATAAAATTTTAATTGGATGTGAACGGCCTAACACCTCTTTTGTATGGACTTGGAAGTTGAGACTGGGTGTGTAAACTCTAGTTAAAATCATTTAATAGGATTTTGATATAAAATCTAAATAGCCTGTATATAAAATTGGTTTATGACAAAATACAATGGCATTGTTTGATCTGTGTAGCAAGCCCTCTATGATCAACGGGCTTGGATCTAATAGAAGGGACTAGTTCTCACAAGATGGGGAACCAAGGTTTGAATCTCTACTGGCAGAGGTGTCCCAGATTTAATACCCCATTGCGGGAAACAGATTACTTCTAAAGGAAAATACTTGTGGGATACCGAAAAAACTATATTCTACACGATAATATATCTATTACTAACTCATCTTGTACAAGGAGGATTTTCTAACTGATGTATGCTTAACAATTTTTCTAAATTTTGGTGGCATTTTGCAGGGATTCCTACCACAAAATGAGGTTTGTATTTTTGGCTATGCTAGGACAAAAATCACTGATGACGAATTGAAAAACCGCTTACGTGGGTGAGTTTTTTTTTTTTTTTTTTTAAGTTGCACAATCTATATTTTTCCTAATATATATAAAATAAATTAAAAAAATCGTGGAAATCAATTTCTTTCTACTATTTCGCAACCATGATTTCTTTTATGTAAGTATATCATTATTTCAAATGCTTAACAGAGCATATTTCATGGATCCGTGTTTACATAACATTACAATTTTATAGCATGTTTAGTAAAACTTAATTTTGGTAAAAAAAATTACTTATTTCTCAAAAGATCTCTAATATAGCAAAAGTAAGTGACTATTTCTCAAAAATAAACCGAACTAAATATGAATTTGAAGTTTGTTCCATGATTATTATCTTACATGTTTGCTTTCTGCTTCTTTCATTCTTGTTATACTTATGATATTTGTCATTTTCATCCCTTATTTAAGCAGATTCTCGGTGCAATAAATGATTTGAAATTGGTTGTTGTTTGATGTGCAGTTATCTTGTTCCTGGCAAAGATTCTTCCTCTGAGCAGTTGGAAAAAGTATCAAACTTCTTGCATCTGGTTGGTGTTGGCTGCCTTGAATCATTTTATAATTTTCTGCTATTCACTCACTGAAATTACTCATCTGACTGATCAAACGTTCATTCTTTTTTCCCCTTTCTCTTCCCATTAGATCAAATATGTAAGCGGCTCTTATGATTCTAAGGATGGTTTCTGTAATTTGGATAAAGAGATTTCAGAGCATGAATCTTTGAAAAGTAGCGCTCAGGGTTCTTCCCGAAGGCTCTTCTATCTTGCCCTTCCTCCTACAGTATACCAATCAGTTTGCAAGATGATCAAGACTTATTGCATGAACAAATGTAAGATTTAGCATCCATTGTTTTGATATGAGTCTAGTAACATTTGGTTGCAAACTTTAATAAGAACTTAACTGGGGAAGAGTAACAAACCTTGTATGCCATAGCTCAAGACCTGCTAGAAGTAATTCTCAGTCGGACAACTACCCCAGTCTGTACTTCAGAGGTCACTTTCAGCTCTTTAATTTTTTATAAAAATAAAATCTAAAATGCAGATTTAATTTTGTTCTTTCTTTGTGATTTTTTTCTTGATGACACTGGATCTGTATTGAAGTCACTGCTATTGGCCTATACTGTAAAATATAACTGCTTCCAGAGGCTGAAACATTGCTTTGATTTCCGATTTACTGCATAACTACTGGTGGCTTTCTCATATTTTTTTGTGTTTATGCTAGGAAATAATTATGAAATAAACTTGGAAGTATGTTTGATAGATAGAATCAACTAAACAGATCTCACAAGGTTCAAGACCTGTCTATACAAAGTATGTAACTAACCCCCTTTCTGAAATACAATGGGTCCCCCTTTTATATTTATTCTTCCCGCCTTTTTCTAACTGCTAAGGCAGTTAGAAATGCTCTTCTACTTCCCTACTCTCTTTCTTCTCTCATAAACTTTCCAGCTCCTAACACATATACAGTCCAACCTCCTGGATTTGAGGCCTCAGATAAATCTTTGGGCAGCAAGCTTAATAAAGCCATTTATGTCTTAAAACAAGCACCTAGACAATGGTTCAACAAACTCACCACAACTCTTTTGCAGCTTGGTTTCCGTTCTAGTAAATGTGATCCTTCACTATATACCTATCAATATGACTCTCATTGTTCACCTATTGGTATATCTTCATGATATCATTTTCACTTGCATCTCTGTATCCCTTATTCAGCAACTCACTCAGAAGTTGAACTCTAATTTTTCTCTCAGGCAGCTGAGTAAACTTGCCTACTTTCTAGGTATTGAAATCAACTACCTTTCTGACAAGAATATTGTGATGACTGAAAGAAAATATATTAAAGACCTTTTGCATTAAGCAAAGATGACTGAATCTCAACCTATACCATCTCCTATGGCCTCATCTTGCAAACTATTTAAAACAAGATCAGATTTATTTTCTGATCCTACTTTTTACAGATCAGTCGTTGGAGCTTAGCAACATGCTACTCTTGCAAGACCTGGAAATAGTTATAACTATTAAAGGACTTCTTTCTGCTAACTAACTTTTAGCTGTAAAAGTTACCTTACAATTGTATTCTTACTTTTTCTTTTTAAGACTCCTCTTATAATAAACCTGCAATTTTGTCTGGTTATTAACTTGTTGTGCTAGCTCCTGCCTAACACCATCATCCCAAGTAAATGCGTCTAATTTCCCTACCTGGCCTAAGTTGCATCTTCATTTCCAACATTGTTTTTATTGACGATGTCATCTATTTTCATGTTGTAGCTGATCTTGGTGGGTGGACTCGTATTATTGTTGAGAAGCCTTTTGGTAAGGATCTAGAATCTGCAGAGCAACTCAGTACCCAGATTGGAGAGTTGTTTGAAGAACCCCAGATTTATCGTATTGATCACTACTTAGGGAAGGAACTAGTGCAGAATATGGTAGCAAACGACTACTTAATGGCTCTCTTTTTATTTGCTTCATAAACTCGGCCTAAACCCTCTTCATTTGACTTCTATTTTCTAGTTAGTACTTCGTTTTGCAAACCGGTTATTCATGCCGCAATGGAACCGTGACAACATTGCTAATGTGCAGGTGAGGGAGTTAACATTGAAATCAAACAAGGCCTTATTAGTTGCCTTGACAATTCGTATTTCTTAATTTGCCTCATCGTAACTGTCAAATCTTTTTTTGTGGCCCTGTTAAATTCTGTCTGTTATTACCTAGTTCATCTACTTCATGACCAAACATTTACATGCCACATTCAAATTGAGTTTTACGCTGTTTTTCTGTGGCAGATCGTTTTCAGAGAAGATTTTGGAACTGAAGGCCGAGGTGGATATTTTGACCAATATGGGTATGTGTAGTAAGTCATTTATTTTTTAAACTATGCTACCTAGTGACAAGTCAAAGCTATTATAGATTGTTAAATGAAGTAATATTGAGAATTGTGTATACTGATTTTACTTTTGTTAACTATGTTGATGGTGAAACTTTTCTGACTTTTTAAGTACCATCCGTCAATGCTTAAGATTTATTTTCTATTGTTTTATATCATTGAGATTAGAAAAAACCAAAATCACTAACGTAATTTTTATTTGGCAGAATTATTCGAGATATAATTCAAAATCATCTGCTGCAGGTACGGCCTTTATTTTAGGCTGAGAAAGATATATTGTTTTACATTATTATTACCATGGTTGATTAAACAATATTATCAAATGCCACAATGTTGTTTAAATTCATTTCCCCCTAAACTTCTAATCTTACTAGAGTTATGTTCTATAAAACAAAATAACTTTGTTGTGGAAAGTACTGATATTTTCTGCTGAATATTTATGCATTGCATTTTGTAATATTTAGGTGAAAAATCATTTTGAGAGATGAAGGTGTATTAGGGATAATATTTATCACTGATTTGTTTTTAGTAAGCTTTAAACAAACAACATTAAATCATTTAAGTTCTGATTTTTTTATTTTTTTTTTCATATTTTAAGCATTAAATTGAATTTCAAACAGACCTTAGCAATTCTTATGAAAGTGCCTGAATCTTCCTGTAATCAGTGGTTGCAAGACCAACTACGTTCTTAATAGGCTTGAACAAACTTCACAATTTTTTCAGTGTCTACATTTTTTTCAACATTAGTTATTTTTCTATAAACTCAGGTTTTTTGCTTGGTTGCTATGGAAAAACCAGTTTCTCTCAAGGCCGAACACATTCGGGATGAGAAAGTGAAGGTTTGTCTCTGTCCATTTAATTTTTTATGGAAATTGTTTTTCTTCTATGTTAAATATATCAAAAACAAGAAATAGGAAAATAATAAGACAAGGGAAACCATAACAATATTATTAATCAAAAAGGGGAAAAAGAAATACAGTAGGCTAAAGATCCTACTACCACAGAGCAAGCTCCTTCAAGGAAAAGAACATTCCCTGCCTATAACAGAATTCAATAAAATCCCGACTTCCCCTCTCTTTTCCTTTTTTCTCCAAAACTTGGGCTTATTGTCAATGTCTTAGCCAACCTTCCTAGTTTAATTAATTCCTGTTTCTTCAATGGTAGCCTTGCCCTCAAGGCTCGACTGAGGAAACTGACTTTTGATGTGAAATTCCTCTTCCCACGTAGCAGCTTCCAGACCTGGGCCCTTTCATTGTATAAGCACGTGACTAATAAAGTTTTCTCCATCTTTAATCACCCTCTTGTCTAGCATAGCTTCCGGTTATAGACTGATTCCACCGCCTTCTTTAGTATAGATTCATGAAAAATTGGACGTATCTTGGTTGTCTCTGGCAAGTGCAACCTGCGGGCTACCGCTCCAATTCTTTCCGGCACCTTGAATGGTCGATAGTAGCATGCAACAAACGTAGGAATGATACAAGCCCCTAGAGTTAACTGTTCTAAGCTTGAGGAATGTGAATTCTACTATTTCAAATTCGCCCAATGTGCTCTTATCATTCTATTTTGGGCCTGTTGCAATTGCACCACCTCATTGGTAAAAGTCTTAGGTAAGACACGGGTTGAATATGGATGTTTTAAGTGACTGAAATGGCTATACTTGGATATCCTTTCATCTACCACCAAATTGGGTATATACCCTGGGGCATGGTAAACATTTTATGAAATCTATAAAGATTTTCACCTTGCATTCGTTGATGAGCGATTTGAAAAAATGGATGGTGGAGCCCTCCATGCCAGAATTACTTTAATATAAGGGTGAGTCCTCTGTACCTGAAAATAGACCTCTGGGCGCACGATCCACCTTGCTAGGTTCTCACCGTTAAACATCAGCAACTCCACCTTCTTGACAGATTGTCAGAACTCATCAAACGGGTCGTTGTTTGGGTCAAATGTAACCTCTCATGGCCAAGCCATTGGCATTTTTAATTCCACTATTTCTTGACAATAACTCCATGAGTTTCGCATGGTTGGAATCAGCCTTGAGTTTCTATCCTGAAACGTTTTCTCTCGTGGCCTAAACCTGCAAAGCGTTTTTTAAGTCAGCAACTTCTGTCTCGAGTGCCATGACCTTTGCAACCATTTTAACAACCTCTTTCGACCACTGGACTACCCGCTCATATCTAGCAAGTCGGACCAAATTTTAGAGATCAATAGGCGAATAACAGGACAGGGAGATAATATTAGTATAATTACTCAAAGAGAAATAAGAAATATAGTAGGGTGAAAATCTTGCTGCCACAGATCAAGCTCCTTTAAAGAAAACGACATTCCCTATCCATAACAAAATTCTCAAAATTCCGACTTCTTTCTCTCCTATTTTTCTCCCCTTTATTCTAATTACCTCCCTCACTCATTAACTGATTCTGTTACACATTTTGTCACTTCAGCATTTCTCTCACACCTGTTTGATTTCTCCTTTTATAAACCCTCCAAACCTTGGGCTTACTGCCAACGTCTAAGCCCACATTCCCGGTCCCATCATTATTTTCTTGCTCTCTTGGTTTGTTCTCTTGTTTTGTCCATAATATTTTGTTCCCATTGTTATCACTAATGAATTGAAACTAGACACAATCCTTCTTTATGATTACCCAGAATTTTGACTGTGTTCCAACCTGAGTCTATACCACTTTCTGATTGATATAAAAAATTGCAGGTTCTTGAATCAGTACTGCCTATTAAAGATGATGAGGTTGTTCTAGGACAATATGAAGGCTATAGAGATGATGCCACCGTACCTGACCATTCGAATACTCCTACTTTTGCAACTGTTATTCTGAGAGTAAACAATGAGAGATGGGATGGTATGTGAAAAACCCATCTATCTTGTTCCTGAAAGACAAATTTGAACTTTAGGTTCAGGGATGCTATAGGGAGATATTTCTGACATTTCTTGCTTTATTCATGCTGAATTTTTGGAATATAATTATTCAGTCCATCTTTTTATGTGTATGTTTGAGTGCATTATTTTTGTATTTTTTATGCTATATATTTCTGTGACTTTGATCAACTGAACTGCAATTGAGACATTTGCACACCAAGCTCCTTTCTGATGTTAGGTGTTCCATTCGTACTAAAGGCTGGGAAGGCCCTAAGTTCAAGAAAGGCAGATATAAGAGTTCAATTCAAGGATGTTCCTGGTGACATTTTCAAGTGTATGGCACCAAATTTTCAATGTTTGGGTGAACTCTCTTCAAGTCATGCATCTTTAATTATATATAGTAAATACATCAATCATGACCATGACATTAATATATCTATTTGTCATCCATCATGTACACTCAGATATGGTATACAACCCATTACTTTAAAAGACATGGAATTTTTGTGATAGGATTATCTAGTTAGACTTTATTTTGCACTTCGGTTTCAAATAGAAATATTAGTGTATGTGCATAAAATTATCTTATCGCTGCCGAAAGTGATGTTTTTATTAGGGGTTCATATGTATGATCCATAATTCCAACAAAGGCAACATGCAGGAGGAACTTGTTCTTTATTGGCAAAGTATAAATGCATTGAAAAATAAAATATATATTAGCTAGAGTGTGTTTTTCCATTCCTTGGTGACTACAGAAGTACCTATTGATCTAAATTCAAACTATTTTTAGACCTTATTGTAAATTTATTCTTGTTTTAGGTCAAAAGCAGGAGAGAAATGAGTTTGTCATACGCCTGCAACCCTCAGAAGCTATGTACATGAAGCTAATAGTATGTCTATCATGCTGATAACACTTAACAAAAATTGCCATTTGTTTGGCTTAATTACCTCTGGAAGTTTCATATGTGTCATTGAGGAAAGTAAATTTAAGTGTTCAAATTTAGATATTTAGTGTTTATGTATTGAAAAATGTAAAGATATCATGAGATAGTTTGGAACCAATTATCCTGAAATGCAAATGGCAACTTTTCTAGTTAATTTGTTGTCAGCTTCGGCAACATCTTATCTCTTTTACTTGTTACCTTGAGTTCATGAAAGAAATCTATATGTTAAATTCTGTTGGAAATAGTGCACTTAGGAAATGGTTTGTTCGTATCGCATATCACATGATAAAATGCATTCAGTACTTACGGGTATTAGTTTCTAGGAATTTGTTTTTAATTAGTAGTAGCCTGAGACAGTCTCAACTAAGTCTGTTAAGAGTTTATATATGTGGATATATGTAGAACATATTTCTCACATTTTGAGTGAATAACAGAATATTTCCAGTTTCTAAATTCTCTCTATACAATTTTCTGCTATATCTTCCTCTAAATCTCCTATCATAAATTCTACATGTTATCTAAGTGTATCCAGTCCTACAAGGATCACATGCTACATGTCTAGTCCTAGACATGAAGGATGTGCGCTAAGATACTGCAAGTTGTTTAGGAATATGGCCAGAACTCTCCACAAGAGTGAGGCATTTCTCTTCTCTTGAGCTAGCTTTATTGAGTGAGTTATCTTCAATTCATCTCTGGTATGCTATCAGAATATACCATCCACTTTGATCTGTGTTGTCACAGTTCAGTTGTCTTGCTTTTTGTTATCACTGATGCTGCTCAACCTGTTCAAATGCACCTAAACTGCTAAAATAATTCAATGATATGTCTAAGAATGGACTATTATCTGATTTTGTGCAGGTCAAGAAACCTGGACTGGATATTGAAACAGTTCAAAGTGAACTAGATTTGTCATATAGGCAACGTTATCAAGGAGTAACCATTCCAGAGGCTTATGAACGTCTAATTCTTGACACGTATGTTGCTCTTACAACTTCATGTTTAATTGTTTAATGGCTTGTCTCCTGAGAACCGATATCTCAAGGTCTTAAAAAAGTATACTTGAATTTGGATTACATTTTTTTTTATCAGCAAATATTAGTTAGTTTTTGTTAATGGGAGAGTTAAACCTACAACCTCTCTCACTCTCTTCCAAACCCTTCAAACCAACTTATATCTTGCAAATGTTAGTGGGAGATGTAAATCCACAACCTCTCCTACCCTCCTTTTCAACTTTTCCTACTAGGTCAACTTTATAGTTAACCGTTTATTTGAAGGAAATAGTTTTTGAGAATATCAATGACAAACGAAATTTTTTTACAGAATTAGAGGTGATCAGCAACATTTTGTTCGCAGAGATGAGTTGAAGGTAATAAATACAGTACATGCTTCATAGACCCACCCATTTCAACATTAGTTTAATTCAGTGACTGTATTTTGTTTCTTATCAGGCATCATGGGAGATCTTCACCCCTCTTTTGCACCGGATAGATAAAGGGGAGTTCAAGTCAATCCCTTACAAACCTGGAACAAGAGGTCCTGCAGAAGCAGATAAACTATTGCTGGAAAAAGCTGGTTATGTTCAAACACCCAGTTATATATGGATCCCTCCTACATTGTAGAAAGTACAGTCATTGCCTTAAGTTGTTTATGCTTACACTTCATAAGCATGCGAAGATCTCCTTGGAACAAGATTCTTCTTTAATGGATGATTTTATCAAGCATTTGAATATATCTGTGGTTGGCATGCTTTATATAACCTTCTCTGTGAATGCAAAACAGTGAGTGGTTGACATGGTATACGTATCGTGCATACAAAATAAATGAAAAACGAAGTTCATTTAATAGTATTTGTGTTTCGTATGCAGTAGTCTACATTAATTGATGCACAAGAAGGACAAATAGACCCGTCTATATAAGTATTTTCCGAACTTATCTTAGTTTTGAGAAGAAATCTCATATTAATTGGTACGGATATGTGTATGGATAATGTCCAATTTTTTTAATTAGATACGAGGACAGAGAGGGTTACATATATATATTTATCTTGTCCTTGTCCTTATACTCATTTCAATATCCATCCTTGTCTTCATTGTGTTTTCGATATTCGTTTAAATTACTAAAATACATAAAGTTTATTAGATAACCTAAAATACTTTTACATATATATATATATATATATATATATATATATATATATATATATATATATATATATATATATATATATATATATATATTTATTTGTAATTCTTTTTGGTTTTTTGTTAGACATTTTTTTTCTCTTTTTTAATTATTTGGCTTGTTATATTTTCAAAATCTACTCATATTTTTAAGTTATTTTTTCTATTAAATCTTGATTACACATTTTTTTATATAGTTATGTTCAAATAGTATATTATCAATTTCAATAAATAAAATGGTGTTTAGATTTCACATTTGATTATTTCTATTCTTAATTGGTATTTTTATTTATTGTGTTTTTTTTTTCATGAGAGCGTATAACTGACTCAATCTCACGGTTCAATTGTGTAAATATTTTATTTATTAAGTAATATAAAAAAAAACTCATCTTTATTTTCTTTATCCTTGATTTTAATTTTATTTGTAGAACTTTTTGATTCACTCAAATAATTTTCATTATCTTTCAATTGTTGAATTAGTACGATATCTAGAAAGTTTTATGATATCTCCAAGTTACTTTCTATTTTATCAAATCGTTTGATATTTTTTCTAATATTTTTATTTGTTATTTTTTTTATTATGTAGAATATTTTTTTATGAATTCATATATAATTATTTTTATTTCCTAACTCATCCCATGAAAATAATTTTATTACAGTAATTGTATAAAGATCTTTCATTTATTATAATAGAACAATTTAATGTCATTGAAATAAACTACAAAAGATAAAAGATTTATGTTTAAATTCAAATTATTATTAGTTTAATTTTTTTTTACGTGTGATTTCATTTAAGTTTGTATTACAATCTTAATTAATATATAGAAAAAGAGACTTCATAATAATTTAGAGAAAAATAACAAAAAGATATTTGAAATATTTCTAAATTTTAATATTTGCTCTCTTTATAATTTTTTAAAAATATTTTTTAACTTTATCAACTTTATTTTGTTAACATTTTAAAAATTAATATATGTTTTGATTGTTATGAAATTTTATTTATGTGTAATTGTTGTTATTTTATATAATTCTTTCACTTTTACTTAATATTTGTTTGATTTTTTGATTTAAAAATTATATATTTATCATTTATTTCTGATTGAATATTTATTTTTTATGTTAAATATTTGATAATATCATGTTTTCCTTGTAAAAATAAAATAAAAGTTTTGAGAATGAGTAATTTTATTTCTTTTTGAAAATGATAATAAGATAATAAAATATGTCGTGTACTTGTCTCATTGTCGTCTCTTTACATAATATGTAAATTGATACGCTATCGTTGAAGCTATCAAATTAATATTACTCTTCAAGGCAACTTCAATATTGTCAAGTAGTATTCAAGAAAGTAGATAGGGTTAAAGTAACCTTAAGTCGTCTCCCAATAAATACGGAATTGTTTTTCAATATTTGACTCTTATGAATTCAATACAATGCTTTAAAATAAAAGTGAGAAACTATTCTCATGAAGTTAATGTTGGAAAAACAAATAGGAAACTTAGAAACAATTATGATGAAATAGGCTAATTCCAATGCTTTTCCAATACATATTCATCATCGATTATTTTTCAAGTTTCAAATTAATTAAAGTACATTCTTAATTAATTTGAGGGAGATCATGTAGTTAACCAAAGTAGATTCTCAATCAAATGCAAGACCTTTCTAGATTATTCAAAATGAATTCAACCAAAGTACATTCTCAATCAAATTCTATTGTGTTTAATCATGTCTATTCTTAAATCTCCTAACCAAATTAAAAGCTAATTAATCAAAGTAAATTCTCAATTAATTATAGTTGCAATTATTACCATCAATCAAAGTACATTCTCAATTGATAGCAAAAACTCATTTAATCATATGAAAGTTCCTAAATTCAACCAAAGTAGATTATCAATCAAACCTAGAAACCCTTGAACTCATATGATTAATGTGCATGTTGATTCAAACACCTTATGATGCAGCAATCATTGCTTTTAATATGATTTGGAGGTGAAAGACATAACAAAAGAATAACTCAAATCAATAATCAAAAGAAACAAATTCATTAATTCAACATAACCTCAGAATTCGTAATGAAATTATAGTGGAATAGCCCTAGAAGCTTAGTCCTTTATGAATGAAGTGAAACACATAATGAAATAAAAGTGAGAGGAGTGGTGGATGCTTGCTTCCAGTGAAGGAGTCTTAGAATGAATGAGTTATTATTTCTGCCTCCCCTGGCTTTCTTTATATAGGCTTCATTGGATTTGGACTTTGAATCTTCTATTGATAAAATCTCTTATCTTATATATTTCAACCCTTTTCATTTTATTCAAAATTGCACAGAAGTCCAAAATTTTCCTTTAATTGTACTTTAGTCATCTCTTTCTTTTCAAAATTGCATAGGAGCCCTGAGTTAACCAGAGTGGACCAGCTTTGACCATTCAATTTTATGCTTTAAATGAAAAAAAAAATTAACTTCAGCTGCACAAATAAACATTAGAACATCCAAAATAATTTATGCAACTAAGAATCACATTTTAAGCATCTTTAATTCCCAAACCTAATAAATCCAATAGTCACAAATTCACTTTAAATCAATCATTTAAGTACAAGAATCTCATCAAAAATTTTGAATTTTAAAACATAAATGTGGACTTTACATTTAAGATTGAATGTGTATTTTTTATGTTGAATATTTGATAATATCATGTTTTTCACGTAAAAATCAAACAAAATTTTTTAGAATGAGTATAATTTTTTTTTTTGAAAATGAAAATGAGATAATAAAATGTCATTTACTTCTCTCATTGTCGTCCTTTTACATAATATGTAAACTCATCGAAATTATAATTTGGTATAATCAGTTTAATTTATATTTTGGAATAATCGTTTATGAAAAATTTGAATCGATGTAAATAAATTTGTGGGAGGGAAATAATCCGATAACATCTCAATTTACAGAAGGCACCCCAATAACAAAATTTGTAAAGCCCTAGCTTATTAATTTGACTACAATGAATGAGGCCAATTTGTCACCCAAGTGAGCTTGTACACCACTGTATGCTATCTTTTTTCCAAGTATTCCTTACATCCATCAAGGGTGCAAATCTCAATGCTCCCCTTCTATATTGATAATTATGATACCCCAGTTGCTTTTCAACTGAAAAGAGATCATCTTCTCGAGCCTCCATGGGAAGCTTGAAAACGATGACTTTTAATATCTAAAATTTAAATTTAAGAGAAATGGTACCATGACACACTTTTTACATTCATTTAACATATGATACAAGGGTAAAATGGTCATAAAAATGTAAAGTTTTGTATTTTTTTCAAGAAAGAAGAAAGTAAAAAGTAAGGGTAGTTTCAAATAAATGTAAAAAATTTAGGTGTGTCAAAGAATCATTATTCAAAATTTAAAGAGTAATAGTAGTATGAAACACATTTACATTCATTTGACACACTTAACAAAGGTAAAATAGTTATAAAAGTTAAACTTATGTAGGTAATGAGAAACGAAGTTCATTTAGTAGTATTTGTGTTTCATATTCATTGATGCACAAAAAGGACAAATAGACCCGTCTATGTAAGTATTTTCCGAACTTATCTTAGTTTTGGAGGAAATCTCATATTAATTGGTAGGGATATGTGTATAGATAATGCCCAATTCTTTTAATTAGATATGAGGACAGAGATGGTTACATATATATTTATCTTGTCCGTGTCCTTATACTCATTTCAATATTCATCCTTGTCTTCATTGTGTTTTCGATATTCATTTAAATTACTAAAAATACATAAAGTTTATTAGATAAGCTAAAATACTTATATTTATATATAGGGGTTTGTTAACACGCGTACGCCTGTTTTTCAGTTGGTACGTTTTAACAATGTGTACCGAATTATAGTAGACAAAAATACCCTCATTTATCATGCATTCTAAGTTTTAAGGTCAAGGATATTTAAATAATTTTCATTCTCAAAACTAAAAAGAAACCCTCAAACCCTTACTCACCTTCCTCATTCCTCTCAATCCTTTCTCTTTCATCTCTCTCACTCCAACATTTTCTCTCTCATCCCTACTGTTGCCGCAATTGAAAAAATCAGAAACATTGTTTTGAGAATGGAAATTAAAGAAATAAGTATAGAAGAACTCCCTAGGAGTACAATTCTTTCAATTCTAGGTTGTAATCTTACATCATCTATAAAGAGAAAGGAAAAAGAAACACTTTGTGTAAATGGAAAAGAACAATAGAGGGAAATATCTTATTCTTTAAAAATATAATGAAATGTGGTGTAGATGTGTAAATGATGTATGAAAGTTTAATTGATTTATGAAGGTTTTATTTACATGATTTAATTTAAAAATGAAATTTAATAATAATAAGAAGAAAAAATATATAACACATCATCCAAACGAACAGAGCAAGAGCAACAAATTACGATGTGGCGGGTTGTTGTGTGTGGCTGAGGGAGAGTATGGAGACGAGAGAGAAACAAATTGTGGATTAGGGTTAGGCAAGGGTTTTTTATTTTTTTTTTTCAATTGGGGCAACAGTAGGGATGAGAGAGAAAATGTTGGAGTGAGAGAGATGAAAGAGAAAGGATTGAGAGGAATGAGGAAGGTGACTAAGGGTTTGAGGGTTTCTTTTTTTTTTTTTTTAGTTTTGAGAATGAAAACTATTTAAATATGCTTGACCTTAAAACATAGAATCCATGATAAATGAGGGTATTTTTGTCTACTATAATTCGGTACACATTGTTAAAACGTACCAACTGAAACAGGCATATGGGTGTTAACAAACCCCTTATATATATATATATATATATTTGTAATTCTTTTTGGTTTTTTGTTAGACATTTTTTTTCTCTTTTTTAATTATTTGGCTTGTTATATTTTCAAAATCTACTCATGTTTTTAAGGTATTTTTCTTATTACAATCTTGATTACACATTTTTTTTATATAGTTATGTTCAAATAGTATATTATCAATTTCAATAAATAAAATGGTTTTTAATTTCATATTTGATTATTTCTATTCTTAATTAGTATTTTTATTTATTGTGTTTTTTTTTTCATGAGAGCATATAATTGTCTCAATTTCAACGGCGTAAATTTTTCATTTATTAAGTAATATAAAAATCTCATCTTTATTTTCTTTGATCCTTGATTTTTATTTTATTTGTAGAACTTTTTGATTCATTCAAATAATTTTCATTATCTTTCAAATGTTGAATTAATTCGATATCTAGAAAGTTTGATGATATCTCCAAGTTACTTTCTATTTTATCAAATCGTTTGATATTTTTCCTAATATTTTTATTTGTTATTTTTTTTATTATGTAAAATATTGTTTTGATGATTTCATGATTATTTTTATTTTCTAACTCATCCTATAACTAAAATTGTAATTGTATAAAGACATTCCATTTATTATAATATAACAATTTAATGTCATTGACATAAACTACAAAAGATGAAAGATTTAAATTATTATTAGTTTAATTTTTTTACGTGTTATTTCATTTAAGTTTGTATTACAATCTTTATTAATATATAGAAAAAGAGATTTCAGAATAATTTAAGGAAAAGTAATAAAAAGATATTTGAATAATAAGAAGAGATTCATAATAATTTTTTTAGGTGTGATTTCATTTAAGTTTGTATTACAATTTTTATTGACTCAATCAACTTGCAGATGTATTGACTAAGTCATTAAGAGTCCTCTCCAAACTTGATATATACAATATGTATACTTTAGGGGGAGTATTAGGATATTTATCCTATTTATCATAATTATATAGTGTTTATGGCTACTCTAATTATCAAGATTATATTGTGTCTAATATTACTCTAAGTATTATTATTATATTGTGTCTAAGAGTACTCTAACTATCGTGTACTCTTGTATCAATTGATTTTTATAAATAGAAGATTAGGAGAAGATCAATCAAGCTCTCTAAAATTATTTTAGAGTTTGATATTCTCAAATATTTTATTTTGACTGAGTGTAACCATCTATTTCTTTTATTATGATAATAAAATATAAAAACTATTTTTTATTTAGTGAAGTTTGTTAAAATTGAAAATAAAATATATACAATATAATATATTACAATCGGTTACAAATGGTTATCCAAATCAATATTCTTTATTAATAATTAATAATTATTTATAGATTAGAGATTCCTTTTTGTTTGAATAATGTGTAGCTTAATTAATTTGTGTGTGTGTGTATATATATAGTGTATTAAATTCATTCTGTTGGAAGGAAATACGCAACTGACTACGTCCAACTAAACTGTTGTCACAGCTAAAACTATATATTTTACACATTTAAGTCATAAACAAAATCATTTCAAATTTATTTAAAAGATATTGATTTATAAACTAATAACTATATTTATACCATATATATTCATTTCAACTTGCATTAATTTCATTCTTACACAACTCACTAAGTCAAGCTGAATAGACTAATGTACTATAAAAGTATATATTCATAGTATTCATAGAATATTCTTTGTATATCCTAACTCATATATATAATTGTAAAACATAATTACTTTCTTAAAATATTATTCTCATAAATTAATTATTTTATAATTAATATTTTTTAAAAAATCAAGTTATAATTTTTCTTAAAATACAACCAAAAATATTTTTTTAACTATCTATTTTGTATAATCAATTTTAACCTATCAATGAAATATTTTATAAACTTTTGATTTTTTATAATATCTTTTTATTTTTTATTGTTACCATTAAGATAACTCCATCTTTTTTTTTATCTTTTTTATCAGAAACTAAAAGCAGAAAGCTCCTAAAATGATGAAAATAATATGAATCCATCCTAATTTATTTGTATGAAAATAAATATAAATATTTATCGGTTAAGCATATTTATTATTTGAAATTTGCGAAGGTATATCTTTAATGACATACACCTCACAACCATGGGATTCTTATTTTTAACCGTTTGAAATATTCTAGGATTGTACTTAAAAAACAAAATAAAAAGAAAAGCTGTTATAAAGATAATCTGAAAGAATCTGTGAACTTAATCTCCTCCATTTGTTGAGGAGAGTAGGAATCTGATCCTTGCCTCTTTGTTGACTGTCTCAATCTCTATCCCATTTCATGAATTGGCCAAAACAATATGGAGTAGCGTAATTTCTCCCTTCCTTTTTTCATGGCTATTACAAACCCTGATTTTCCAAATCACATTGTATCTTCTTTTTCTACCCAACATTCTTCTGCTTAAAATTGTTATATTGGTGATCCATTTGCTTCATATCCCTCTTGTTTTTTCTCATTCTTCTATTTTCCCTTAGTTAAAAATCTTCCTTTTTGTTATTTTTTTTTCAGTCATCAATTTCTGCTTTGAAGGTGCGTGTTTTTTATTTCCTTCAACTCAATTGAGAAAAAAATGGGAGAGAATAGGCATTGTAGATTGATGGGGTGGGTGTTTTGAGTCCCGCTTATTTGTTGTTGCAGGGTTTCTGTTTCTTTGTTACAGCGACCCGTAAAAAGTGAAGGAATGGCTTTTGATTCTTCTAGGGAATCTAGCTTTTTGATTCCGCAAGAGAAGAATTTGTGCCCCTCAAATGGGTATGGGTCGGTGTTGGACGACCAGTCGATTAAAAGCTGTGGTTGTTTTGGTAGTTCTTGCTACCTGTGTTGTTTCAACGGGAATTTAGGAGAGACACGTTTTGATTTGGAGAATGCAAAGGAAGTGGTTGCTGAGAAAGAGGATGACGAGGATGAAGATGATGAAGATGACAAGGATGGTGAAGAGGATAAAAACAACGGTGATGATGTTCTTAATCGGTTGCCAGTGGAGCCTTTGGAACTAGAGATAGAATCTACATTGGCAGCATTCTCAGGTTGGATTGAGGATTTTGAATGGAATTTCCGACCTGAGGATATAGACTTTGTGCTGGGTGAAACACATGAAAAGATCGGTGATCATGACCATCTTCACTTTTTAGGTTGGGCTTGGAATGGCCCTGAGAATCTGCAACCTCAGGGGTTTAGTTCTAAGGAGAATGAGATGTCTGTATCAGGTGATATTGTCAAAGGGTATCAAAATTTTGATGGGGTATTTGGTGGGGGCATTGTGACTGAGGGAAGTGCAGGGGGATTTATGAGGGTTAAGCATGACGATTATTTGGTTCCAAGCACTGAAGCAATGCAAAACTGCCCCAAAATTGAATGTGATGCTGAAAGAGGTGATCCACATGATGCTTTGTTTTTTGTCTTGGGTTACCTACGTGTACGGGACCTTCTCTCTGTTGAACAGGTCTGCAGATCATTGCGTGATGCTGTTAGAGGTGATCCTTTGTTATGGAGGACTGTGCACATTAATCAGCCATTGAACGAAAAGATTACAGATGGTAAACTTGTAAAGTTAACCAACAGAGCTCAAGGTACCCTTCAATGCCTGATCCTGGTGAACTGTTTATGGATCACTAACAGTGGTCTGCAAAGTGTTTTACAAAGTAACACAGGATTGATGAAGGTTAGTATTTGTAACATAACATATGTACATATCATTTATTAGTAATAAAGTGACTGACCTCCTTTTAAAACCTTGCTTGAAGCTAACCCTACTTCACTAGCTTGCAGATTTGGTGTTGTTTTAACTTAAAAACTGTTGGTACCTGTTGAGTCTTGTTTAGTTATGTTAACCTTTCTTTTACATCAAAACTTTCCGAGAATATATCTTTTAAGAGCTATGGATTTTCAAGTTGGTGCTTTGTATATTTTAGATTTCATGCTGGCAGTATTTTATATATATTTGTTTTAAATATATAATGATGTCAATGTACAACATCTTATTGTGCCCTGGCTAAGCAAAGCTAAAATTATTTTAATGTTTTCTTGCAACTTTATATGAGTTTTGATGGGGACAATTAATGCATCTAAAACAATTATCCCACTAGGAATCAAATTCTTCTTTTGTGTTTTGGCTTACCAATAGATCATAAGTTATTACTAATAGTTAAGGCACAACTTTCTTTGTGTAGTAGAGTCTAAGCATTACAATTCAACTATGCCTTAACTCGCCTAACTTCTATTCTTGAACAATTGTTGCGCACACAACAGTAAAGATGAATGTGCACTACCATGCTAATGCTAATTCAATTACATTTCCTTTGCATGTTTATGAAAAACACATCATTGTGCATGTACTAGATTTTTTGATAGCTTAATTTATATTATCTTGAAATTATGTATGCATATGTCCTTTTCAACTAACAAATTTGAATGTACATCTTTCAGCTTAGTGTGCCAGATTGTATCAGAATCACAATTGAAGGCCTCTTATTGAACCTCAGGGCTCTTAAGTCATCTGGAAAATCTGGTATCAAGCATTTACGAATTGGTGGGCTTGGTGGTATGTGTCATGTGACTGAACAGCAGTTTGAAGAGTTAAAGGAATTACTGGATGCTAGCAAGCATTTGCAACATGGAGATCGGAAGCCCCAATTCTACAAGAGAGAGTATTCACATATCTTAAGTGAAGATGGCCGCCAAATTGACGTAGATGCATGTCCAAAATGCCAGAAAGTGAGACCTATTTATGATTGCCCTGCTGAGAGTTGTCAGCAGAAGCATGTGGCTGCTCAGCTCTGTAGAGGTTGCACAATTTGCATAAGACGCTGCATTCACTGTGGAAAATGCATTAAGGACATTTATGAAGAGACATTTTGTTTGGAGACTCTTTGTTTGACTTGTTTTAATCAAATCCTGCATTGTCCAGTGGAAGGGGAAAAGGAAGCTGGAGAATGCACTATTATTGGTGAGAGGACCATGTATCAGTTTTGTCTCTATGGCTAGGAATGTCTGATCTTCATGATCTCTTGACAAACATTGGACCAGAATCTGCACATCTGGCTGTATGGTTTCATTTGTGCAGCAAAGTTCAGATATCATTCGGTTGGAGAGGTACTGTAATTCCTTAATAGCTGAGCTTCAGTTCCATATCACAAAACTAATTTTTCTTAAACTGTGATAGGGAAAAAGAAAAAAGGATTTTGGAGGGGAAAATTAATTGAGATTGAATTTGGAAAACAACAAAGTTGAAAAAAGGAAAACAACAAATTGTTGAGTGTAGGTGGATCAAGGAAAAAGGAGAGGGGAACTCTCATGTCCAAGAGAAATTTCATGATGTGATGCCTTCTGTGGTGAAATTATTGTCCAAGTTTATTGAAGCAAAGCAGATGCAGATTTTTTATTCAACAATGTGGTGAAAAATTCTCAGTTATTCTTGATTCAACGATGTGGCATGCATACAGATTTTCCTAACATCTTTGTGATACGGTATCTCCACCTCCTTTAAACTGTTGTGAAATGGCTTTCATTCAAACTAGAATGAACAATTTTGTTGATGAATGGTTATGCAGAAGAAGGGCGTGTGCCGGTACCTGCAGTGGATCTTTTATCTGGGTTTTGATCATGGAAGAACAAGCCACTTTTTTTTAGTTTTTAACAAACCATCTTTTTGTCAGAGAGAAGAAGCTACACTGTCAAGCTAACTGGGGTTCTGAGAGAAATAAATTCAGCCATTGAAGCTTTGAATGCAATGTAGTTCCAGCTTCTGGAAATTGAGAAATTATCCTTGCTGGTAGAAACAATTGATTTTTGCTGTTTATGATGATGAAGAAAAGAGGAAGAGAAATTCTAAATTTTTGTTTTATTCCCTATTTGTTTTTATTCGGTTTTCTTTGCAACTCCTTCTCTTTTACCTTCAATAATAATGTATCTTTTGGTTCACTGGCATATGTTATACAATTCTCAAAAATGAAAGCATGAAATGAGGCATCTTTTATTTTCCATTTTTCATCAATGCATGGATTCAGGAGGATTCAGGAGGCCCCCATGTTTGAATGTGTGCTCTGCCAAAAACAATATAGCTATATAAATTTCATTGTTTGTAGAAAAAATATATTATTATGTAATTATAATTTTAGTTTTTTAAAAAATAATCAAATTTGTAATTAGCATTTTAAGACTTTTACTTCTTCTTTTTAAAAGAAATGACTACTTATTTGGAAAAATATTTTATTCAAATTAGTTTTTGTTTATTTTTTTAAAAAAATCAAGTTATTTTGAATTCAAATTACATAAAAGTTTAAAACATAACTCAAAAAATACTTAAAATAGTGTAATAATAGAACTAAATATTCATTATTTATCTTAAATGTTGAAATCATTTTTCAACATTCTATTAGAAATATGCAATACATTGTATTAAAGTATAGAAAGGATAATAAGAAAATGTATTAAAGTATAAGAGATACTATTGGAAGAAAAATAATTTACAAGTTAGAAAGAAACTATTAGAACTGCTTATCTAACACTTTTTGTTTTTGTTGGTGAGACTATCTTATAAGCTAATCAAATAAGTTAGTGATTATTTCATTAACGTCACCAAATAAACTAGAGTATATATAATGTGCATGTAATTTTTCATGTACCTCTATAATTTTATTCTACACTTCTATAAGTTTAAAAATTTTAAATTCAAATTTTGATTTTGAATTTTCAGTTCCGAGTAATTTAAAAATATTATAGATTATATAATTCAAAACATTCAACATTAATATTTTTATATTTTGGATTAAAATTTAGAATATAAAATTTCTATTTTACAATACAAATTTTATAATTATAATTTTATATTTTATAATACAAAGATATAAATGTTTAACATTTTAAATTATATAATCTCTAATGTTTAGAATTAAACAATCTGAAATTTCTTAACGTTAAAATTTAAAATTTTCAAAAATATGGAAGTGCAGATGAAATTATGGGGTGCAGGAAGAATTTTATGTTAGTCCTATTCTACCAATCCAATCCAGGCCCACTGTAAAGAAGGTGTACCTTTTTCGGGTTCGGTCACTGAATGTTGGAGGAACCACACGCCGTTGTGAACCTAGAAGTTCAGAGTTTGGCGGCATCGTAGCATACGGCGGCGGCGGAAACCACCGTTCACACGATCTTATTCCATCTTATTCTTCAAATTGTAAGCTTCACTTCACCGTTTGATTTCTTCACATGTGATTGTTTTCAAACCTTTTGGAAACTCTGATTGATTGTGATGTGTTTGCGTTTTCTCTATATTGTTGGAATTTCCATTCTTTTATAGTTCACATCACAAACATGTATAAAGTGGGAAACTGAATGTGTTGATATTCGCTGGTAACTTGATTATAGAACCATATGTGTTCACTACTTTTTTCTGCTTCTGACATGTCATTGGTATTATGAGTAGAATGTGTGTGAAGTCCTTGAATTTTTTTTTATTCAATTGGTCTTAGTTCCTATTCTTTGAAACGACAACTTTTGTGCTCGCAGTTTTTATACTTAGTGAATTTAATTCTTTTTGTGGAACTACATTAGTTAAGACAAATTTCACATCAAATTGAGGGACCTGAACAAATTTTATCCTATTATTGTATGATTTAGGTCCTTCAATTTCTTTTGTCACAATTGGTCTTAGTTCCAGTAATTTGAAAAATATCTATGATATTTTTTATACTTGGTGAATTTCATTCCTTTAGGTCAAATTGTTCTTAGTTTTTATAGTTGTTCTATAATTTCGTTTCTATAATTTAACAGTTAGGAAAGCTAGGCACTTATTCCTCTCTGAATCAAACATACAGTTTGATGATGTTATTAAACAGTCATGCTTTTGGATAGAATATAGATATTGCTGATGCATTCATGCACACTGATTTTTGGTTGATTTACTTCAAAATGCACAAAAGCTTAATGTTCTGGAGGTGTGGGGTTGGAAAAGGAGAGGAATGATGCAATCCTTTTTTTTTTTATAGCTGCAGCCTGTTAGTTACTAACACTCTTTAAGCCCCCATGATGATCTTTTTTTTATTATACTCTTTAGGAGAAATTTTGTAAGGGAAGTAGTAGTTCAGATTATGTGTTGTACACTTTCTGCATCTTAGTATGTATCTGAACTCTAAGCAATCAAGGTGTTGAATTCAAATTGTAAGAGAGCTACTATTCATTTTGGAATTTTCTATTTTTATATATAGTTATGTTCCACCCTGAAGTGTTATAAAATTGTCTTTCAGAGGAAAGTCATGGCTATGAACCATGCCAGATCTATAAGATATATTCTTACAGTCAAAGAGACAGTTAAGGTTGCACACCAACGAACTTTTGCCACCGGAAAAGCAAAGAAAGGATCTAAAGGGGGTGGATCTGCGGATTCACCCAAGGCATCAACTCTTAGCAAAGAAGTCAAGGCAAGCACAGTTGTAGGTGCTAACATTCTGAAGGAAGGAACTGATCCAAAAATCCTGCCTGATTCAGAGTACCCTGACTGGCTGTGGCATCTGCTCGATAAACGTCCGGCACTTAGTGAACTACGTAGGAAGAATATTGAAACACTATCTTATGACGATCTAAAACGCTTTGTTAAGCTGGATAATCGTGCAAGGATCAAGGAGAATAACTCTCTGAAGGCAAAGAATTGATTTCAATGGTCAAAAAGAGAACTAGGAGTATGGGGGTTGAAGCGACAGTGTGGAGTTTTTCCATTTTTTTTATTTCTTGTGATTCTGGGATTCCTCTGAGTAATCGGCTTACATGTATGCAGACATTAAATGGAACAAAGGCCAAAGAGTTGGATGATTTTTTACATTTGTTGTTTCTTTTCTTTCTACTACTTTTTAGTCTGTTTTTTACCTGGTGTTTGGTAAATTATATCTGACTGCTTTTCTTGATTGAACAGAACCTTGTCCATAATTTTGTTTGCTTTATTTTGCTTTTCTAGACATTTATTATAACGTTCATTCAAGGGGAGTCCTATAGAAAGGGCAAAGGAATGTCGCTCCCTTCAAAACTCAAAGACAGATTTGTGGCAACTGAGCAGTTACTCACATCAATTTTGCTTCGTTCAAGAATCACACTGTAAAACGGTGGATGAACTTTCCCGTTAGAATCAAATGTCACATACTTGGTAACACATTATTTAATAGAAGATCTGAATGGAACTTTTAATTTTGTACACTTTTCTGATAGAAATGTAATGAGATTTGTTGTGATTGGCATTGGCCCAATTATGCCATTCTTCTAACAAGAATGATATACTGTACTTTAAAAACGTAAACTAGTTCAACTTCATACAATATTTGTTAGTATTTCTTTCATTGCTTTACATGGGCCATGGTTTTGACATTGCAATCGAACTTCATGGGTGTAAGCCACCATCTCTTGTCCCCTGACCAGTGAACATAACTGGTGGGTGATCCAATGCTATCTCACTTTTGGAGGTTTGCTAAAAATGCATTTGCTATTTCCCTTTTCTACATGGACTTGGTGGAACCTTCTGTCCAGGATTAGTCATATACTGGAATAGGCTTGGTGAACTTTCTAATTGCTTTATCTAAAGTAGGGTTTGTTTTCTGTTTTCCTTTATTTTATTTTTTAATTACGAAAGTTCACTGTTGTAGTTTGCTATTCAAACCTTTGAAAATAAAATTAAATTTCGCTTCAACATAAATAGTCCCTAAGTTGCATTGAATTGATCTGAGTTAAATGTATTGAGTGCTTTAATTAAAATAAATAGTGAATTTCTTTATCTTCTCACTTCATACATTATATCAAATTAGAACAGTTGAAACATTTTGAGATCCGGGGATAATGTGTATTGGTCATGCTCTAAGTGGTCCCTGACTGCCTCCCTGTATCATTGTTTTTTATTTTCTTTCTTCCTTGATTGTGGTCCCAGTACTGTATTTACTTATCCCATAGGAAAATGTTTAATGTTTTCTGAATGCAAAGTTGGGACAGCAAAAAGTGGTTTTCTCTTTGATTTTAGAATGTATTTTTTTGAGAAGCATGAATAGAAATAATATTATACCATATTATTAATTATATGATGTTCAAATAATTGACATGTAATGCTGAATCCCCATATGTTAGATGATATAATCTGGTAAGAAGATTACATATCCAGGATATTGAATCACTGTTTAGTGATGGTTGTTATGGCTCCTAGAGCCCATGTGATGCTGTGATTTTCTGACCCCTCACTAAAGCAAGACAGTGACTTGCTGAAGTTAAAAGAGGAGGCAAGAAAATGATACTGGAGGAGGGTGGAATTGGACATGTCATGCATCATTGTTAAAAGTTGTTAAAAGCATGCAAACTCCTCTATACAGCTTTTGGATGTAGTACCTATATGTTAAAAGCTGCCTTTCACATGTTTGCTTTTGCCTTTTTCTTTTAGAGTTGTGATTCCAAGATCAATGAACATGAGTGGTTGGACTCAAGTCACTGTTGTGCACCTAGCAAAGACAGCTCACCAAAATCTTTAATCCTAATCCCTGCCAGCATGTCCTAAGCAAGGTGAACTACCTCTCTAAAGGGATTACCAGCCCTCATTCAACCCTCATTAACATGCATTATGGCCATTGATTCTCATAATATGTTCAGCCCTCACCTTGTACATTTCAGTTGCGGTGTTAATTATTGTTCGTTTAGGAGATTTTGATAGCTTAGCTGCAAGCATGAAGCATGTATATAGAAATACTAAACGACTCTTTTTTCTTTTATGTGTTGACAGACATACATCACAAAAGTTACATGCATCAACTTGATATTATTTACCTAGACTTAGTATTACATGTGTTAAAATTGATATATTGGATTAAAGATGAATGTAACTAATAATTATATTATATTGTACTCAAGGGTCGAGGAAATGACATCTCAGCCAACACGTCAGCATAAGAGGGGATATCCTTAAGTACTCATGTAAGCAATATCACTTTAAACATAAATCATGATAAATAATATTGAATTAAAGGTAACTAAACAAGTTATGTAATCTTAAAATAAGGTTTATCTTGACTAAATAATAGTGAATTAAAAGTAATTAAACAAGTTCTAAAATCTTAAAATAAGATAAACCTATAAATCCTAAGCTGAAGAAAAGTAGGACCAATGTAGGTACTATATATAGCCCTCGTTATGAGGTATGTCACTAAATTCATCTTATTACTATATTTTCATTGATAATTATGTTGACTTAAATGTCAGAGTATTTTTGTAGGCTCTTCATTAAGAATATTCTAACTACACTGGAAGAGGACACATCGGCCTAGAGATAGAGAGAACACACTAGTTGGAAGAGTCAGAAAAAAGGTGTACAAGTATAGTTGCAGAGACATCTCAATCCAACAAGAATATATATCAATATAACCTAAACATTACACTAATTTGACCAAAGTATTATGGTCTTTAAAAAAACAGCTAGGATGTCATGTATGTCCAAAATTTTTACCTTTCTAATAGTTGTACCAAGCTTAGTAAATTTCACTTAACCAAAAATTTGAATTATTTAACCAACTATTTCAACTTGTTTAACCATTCAAATTTGATCGACATACATAAATATATGTTGATAGTTGATTTTTCATGTTATTAAAAGAATTTTAAACTAATATGAAATAGCAAATTAACTTTTATAATAATTTCACAGCAAATTTTGTTGATAAAAGAGGATAAGTCTCTTACACACTTGGATTTTTTTAAGAAGCTTGAGGTGATTGGAAGCATTTAGAACTCTAGAAGGAAATTATTCTTGACAAAGGGTTCTATAAATTTGTTTTTTCTTCGCTGGAGATATGAGAATGATTTTGGTTGTTGGAACTTAAAATTTATTTCTTGATATTCTTTATGTTTTTGTTTGAACAAAAGATTTTGTCCCAGCTTCTATGAAACTCACAAAAACTTAATGTTGTATTTGTATACATGACCTTCCTTTGGAGTATTGATAATCATAATCAATTTTCTCAATAGCATGGGGAATTAACATGCCATTATCTTTAAACGATTATACTATGTCTCAGTTTCTTTGCTTGAGTTGTAGTTGATGTTGATTTGTTATCTAATTTGCTAATCAAATTTTAGTGAAAATGTCATGATTTACCTTTATTGTTGATATGAAGTATGAGAAACAAATTATATTTTGTTCAAATTATAAAATGATTGGTCATATTGCAAAATATTATAGCATGATGCCAACATTAATTGTTAGGGAGAGAAAACATTTGGAGTAAAAAAAATAACATTATCGTTCTAAGATGGTTGATACATTGGATGGGACTAAGGGTTCTCTAGATTCAATTCTAGTAATTCATTTGATTCTAATGGTCTAACCTATTAAACCTCTGAAGCAACTTGTGGTAGAGCTTGTGGTACAACCATGATGCAGCATGTGGTTTAACCTGTGGTGCCATTTGTGGTGCAACTTGTTTATAGTCATCTGTGGTCCAGCAACATCCTAATATGGTTCAACCTCTTGTGGTTCCTCTTATATTGGTGCAACCTTTTGAGTTTCTTAATGTTGTTCAGTCACAAGTTGAACTTGTGGTGGTTAATCATGATAATATTTGTGTGGAGAATGAATCTTCTTCTAGTAATAACATAGATTGAAATCCGATTATTTGGTTTATATGCCTTCTCTAGAGGTTTCACTCCAATTGTCAATAGTTTGTAGGGTTTACAACAACTAAATTCGCCTTATAGTAATTCTGAGACAAATCACAATTTTTTAACATCTAAGGATACTCCTTTTATAGAGAAATTAAAATTAGCTTTTAAATTAATAAATATAGTTAATGAGAATAAATAATATAAAACTGAAGATGATAATGAGTCAATTTAAACTATTAAAAAACCTAGGGGTAGACCACCAAAGAAGGTTAATGTTAAACCCTCAAAAGTAAAGATTAAAAAAAAATGAATTCTTTGAATTTTTCTAAGCATATGAAGTTCAAAGTTTCTCATTTGTTTTATAAAAAAAATAACCGGAAATAATCTGACACTACAAAAAAAAATTTATATTTTGTGGGAGTCATTTTACAGATATTATAAAAACCTCCCATAAATAAATATAATGTAGAATTGTTCTGGAAAGTTCTTTAAAAGATAATAATAGTAGAAGTTTTAGTGTTTTTCTGAAGAGGCTTATGACCTACACAAATTATAATTCATTTTTCACTGTTTCCTCAATTTTTTTTCAACATTCCCTCCCAAAATTTTATTGTTTCTTTTCTCCCAATTCTAGGTTCTTCTTCTTTGGAATCAAAACACAACACTCGGTTTCTTCTACTCCGCACATCAAATGTTTCAGCTTCCTCCTTTACCCCTCACTATGCTCAATCGCTTGCGAAGATTTTGGCGAGGCTCATCTAATGGCAATGTCAATGGTTAATGCTCTATCACGACCATCATACACCTCCTCGGAATAACCTCACATAGGGTTTGAAATACAGCACCTTCTTTAGTACTGTGTTTGTATTTGATGGAGCCAGCGTAACTGTGGTTTGTTTTCTTTATCCTTTGTTTTTGAGCTTTTGGTTTATCTGTTGCAACACTAAGATGCCTTCTATTGATCAGGATGTGAGGTTGTAGATAAAGAATGGTAGCATAGAAAGTTGAAGCAGAAATTTAAGCGTGTGAATATGGATGGAGAATAAGGAGGCCATTCGAAAACGCGTATGATAAGGAAGACATTTGAAGTTTAGGCTGAAACATTTCATGTTCCAACCTATATTTTCAACAACATGTTGTTTGAAATCTTTTAGCTTCCCATTCTTTTTTCCAATAAGATAAATCACTTCATTTTTATTTTTTTTTATCAATGTTTAAAAAGAGTAAACAACTTTTGTTTTAATTTTTGAAAAGATATTATCCTCTAACTTTATAATATTATATTTAAGGAATATGAAATAATTGTAATTGAATTTGGGGAGGGATACAATTCTTTCATCATTTTTTAATTTATTAGATAAATGTTGTAACATCCTAAAAATATAATATAATACTATATAAAAGAGTAATAACAGTAAGGATATGGTAAAATAGTTATTAATTATTATATAAAGTAAAGACTTACAGTCATCCCAAAATAATTATAAAATTTCAAACTTTATATACAAACATTCTAAATCAAAATTATTTACAATAAACAAATCTGAAGAAACTACACCGCAACATCTTCACCATTAAGAGTATGCTTCAAAGACACTTTATCTCCCTCTGCTCACACCTACCGGATGATCATAGCGAAAAGAGAAGACAAAGGAAATACAGCACAATACAAATAGAAGGGTAAGCTAGAAGAAAACAAACAATGATATATGAATACATATTAAACATTTCTCATAAGATACTCATACAACACATCAATTCAAATTAAACTTTATTCATGACCACCAATTTTTGACTTGACCATCCAGATTAGTATGAATATGTAGCTATGGCAATTTGTGCACTTGTTGTGGTGAAACAGCTGGCCCACCATAAGCTACCACACAAGGTTAGTTCGTTATCACTCACCTTAGGCTAAGGAAAAGCCCCTAGGCTAGGATCTCCTGCTATTCTCACGACATGCCTCATCCCTCTCTACTTGAGAATAGGTGACCATTAGAATGTTAGGATGAACTCCATGACTGAGCTTCCCATATTCATACTTACAAACTTTGAGAACCACCACTGATATACTTTACTTTGATACTCCTATAATACTCATACATCATCCACAAATGAATCAATTACATAACTCAAACCAGCCAAGAACAAAGAAGAAAATAGTATATTACAACCTGGACCAGTCCATCAATGCACACACTCGCTAAGCGACCACAATGTTCTCTCGCACAACGACCCAACTCGTTGTGTGAATCCACTGATAGTACCCCAGACTCCAAACCACTCGCTCAACGTGTCTGCTCATTAAGCAAATAAAATTACCAGTGGTACCAGACTTCAACCTCTCGCTTAGCGTCCCAACTCGCTAGGCGAATCTTCCATACAGTGGTCCAGACCCCCAACTCACTCGCTCAACGACCCCATTCGTTGATCGAATAAAACTCACAGTGCTCTCAGACCTCAACTCCTCGCTCAGCACCCCTGCTCGCTATGCGAATCATCAGACATTGTGCCAAACGTCTCAGCCACTTGTAGAGTGGCTCCACTCGCTCAGCGTGTCTGCAAAATTCTACAGCACAAAACTGCATAATTATGATCCTACACAAAAAACTTACCAATTCTAACTATTTTCCTAAACTTCTAATCCTCCTAGGTTGTGTTATATAATTAATTCTACTTAACTAAATGTGCTTAAACCATCCTATCAGCATTCTAAAGTGTTTACTAATAACATTACACTCTAAAAACTTCAAAATCTGGACTTATAGACCCAAAATGAATTTTATCACTTTTAGCAAAATTTCAAACAACTTAGGGACTTTAACAAGTCCCAAATGACCTACCTAACTTACCCCAACTCACCAATTTAGTACCCAACCTCTAACTCAAATTTTCACTACCTCACTTCTTCAAAACGACTTAAAACCAAGATAAAACTATTTCAATTCATAACTAATCAACCTCATCACATATTTTCTAACCATTTATACTATCAAAACAGATCAAATCATCATTCAATATAGTTCAAAATATTAGTTCATGATCACTTAAAAATCATCAAATTACCTTATACTTATATACCATAAAACATTGTTTCAGCTCAAACCGTTCAAGAATAATCTTTTTCACAACATACGCAAGTAATTACAAAAATTAAATAATTTTCTAGCTTCCCTTACCTACCACAACCAAAAATATGCACAACTCACAGAAACTCCGATAGTTTGCTTGCACCGCAAGGAAATTCTAGAATTAAAGGAAAATAACTCTTGATCCATGCAAACGGAATTCCTTCATAGGATCAAGAATGTTAAACATCAAAAAAAGGGGTTTACTATTTACCTGCTTGATTCAACCAATTGATCGGTCAGATTAGTAGTCCTTGACGCAATGATCGCCTAGACATTTCCTAATCGTTGAACAGATAATTCAAGCGTGAGAAAAGTGAGAGAGATGTAAGAGAAAGAGAAGAAAACAATGTTTTAAAAAGATAAAAGATATTTAGATAATGAGACGAGTTTTAGAAATTTCTATTTATATTATAAAATTATTTTAAATTAAAATATTCGATCTCATTATTTTAATACACTTATCTATTCTAATAATCTATTTTCTAAGTTATTATCTAAGTTTGAGTTTTGAAAGCTTATCAAAATAATATCTAACACGAACATATTAAAATTATAGCAAAGATAAATTATTGTTATTAATTTTCTATTTAAAACTTCTATATTATCGATTCATGCCAATTAAATTCAACCAGAAAACTATTTTAGAAACAATGAGGTAAGATAATAATTGACGATGGAAACAAGAGAGAAAAGAGAACAAAAATAAGAATAGAAATGTTACTAACACTGTTACTTACGCTTTTGAGTAAGATCTCTTATTTAATGGAACTTTTTAGAACTAACAAAAAGTTGTGGATTGCATTTATTTGATTGTACTCTCACGATATTTTCGGTTTTTGAATAAATTCCGACTAATAATATATTGCTATTAAGAGGAATAATGATACTTTTTAGTCTCAAATGTATTTTCAATTCTTATAAAATGCGAATGTTGTAACTTTATATTTTTAAATATTTTCTTTGTTTAGTTTCTTACGAGTTAAAAATTGTTATTTCAATTTAATATTATGCGACAGTAGTTAACTATTTACGTATTAAACAAAATATGTTATTTATCCATCCTAAAATATGTTAGGAATCAAAATTAGTGATTTTGACTTTTTAAGGAAAGAAAGAAAAATGTTTACTGAAATTAAAAGTTATATAAGAGGAAAAATGAATAGCTTTTTATTTTGCAAAAGTTAAAATTAAAATTCCCTCATTTTACAGATATTAAAAATATATTTATGTTTACTTTTAATTATCGAACCAATTGTTTCAAAATATTGTGGTCAAATAGTAGAAATTTTTTATAATAAAATTATGACAATATTTTTTTATATCATTTTAATATATCATTCATATTAATATTTATAATTATTATTGTTGATTATAAAATAATTTTTGACCAATCACAAAATATCTCGTAAATATTTACATGTTGTCATTTTTCTTTTATATATATATATATATATATATATATATATATATATATATATATATATATATATATGTATATATATTCTGACGAGAGGCTCATCAGTCATGTCACCACGCGTGCTCACTTTCGTGTCGTTCACGTATTCTGGTATCATAATCTCAAATTACCTCATGCCTACTTCATCTTCATCATACATTAATTTATATTTTCTCTTTGTTTCTCTATTTGTATGATGAAAATAAAAGTTTTATGGTCATAAAATGTGGGTAAAATATAAAATATGTATTGTCAAATTTTGTAGAATATTAATGTAAAATATTTTTATATCTATTTAAATATTATGTATTTAATTAAGTTTCATGTTTATGGTAAATTTTGATATTTTTGATTATTTTTTATTATAATTTTTATTACTGAGTAATGAAATTTTTTATATGATACGATTAAGTTTATGTCTTTTAATAATAGATTATGTGTTTTATTATTTTGTTTATTATATGAGATTCTCTAATTAATATAAAATTTTATTATATTTAAAGCAAACTTTGTTTTATTTTCATTGAAAAGTGTGCTGAATAATAAGAATTATCTCATTAACTATTTAATTGTTGTGATTGGGATAATCCTTAGTTAGACTATATAATGAGATGGAAGTATTTGAAAAACATAACAAACAACCTTATTATAACGGGTTTTCAATGAAAATAATAATGTCGTTATATATTAATCATAATATGAATCTTATAAGATGAAATATAACAACCAAGTAAACTAGTTAATAAAAAACTAAATAATAAATATTCAATTGAAATATATTTCTTTTTAAATAAAATATTTAACAAGTAAAAAAATTGTAATACAGACTTAATTTAAAATATACAAATTTATGACTTCAAACGAATTTAATTAATTCAATATTTGAAATATATCTTCGTTAATAACTCAAAATCAATGAAGGAGATTTTCCCTTGGTTTTTCTATTTAAAGAAGCTATATCTTAAAAATAATATTTCAAAGTCATGTAGTTATACCAAAATAACTATAACGTGTCATTTGTACCTATTAAAATCCAAACATAATTATACCGATTGAATTAAAAATAGTCGGTTTTTTACAATTATACTAAAAATGAAAATAGATAATATGGAAACATATAATAAATTAATATGATACAAATTATTCTTTTCGAGACAGTATATTATTAACACACCTGACTAAAACCTAAAGAGAATTTTAGTTTTTGATTTCTTTGAAAGGTATATGAAAAAAGAATTGTTTACCTTAAAAAACTTCTGTAAAATGACATTCAACTCAAGGAATAGAGACGTGTGAGAGATGAAAAACCTAACCACAATAAATCCAAATTAAAAAGTACTATAGTTCGTAGCTTAAATTCTCATAGCACAATCATGCACAATTTTATGTTTTTGAAGTGTTTGAAGTCTAATCCACATACATGATTCACCTCCATTCCATGATTTATATTATGTTATACATTAATTAATTAAAGATAAAATAGTTTTATAATATATAAGTGGAGGTATACTACATGTTAGTTGTTAGTTTTATGAGATTGACTTAGGTTTAAAATCTATTTCTCGATATAATATCAGAGTAATGTGTTGAATCCTATTTTAGCAAAAATAACAGTTTGTTTGACATATTGTGTCATATATTATCGAAAAATTTATTATTTATTGAATTTATCATGTCACTTATTATCGGACCACATATTAATGTTTAATCTTATATTCGAGATATATATACATTAATGTAAAGAATGAGTCAGAGATTCAACAACAACTATATATAAAACAATTTCACAATATATAAATAAATACAAATCTTACATTCCAAACCAATTTTGTAAAATTAAATTAAACTTAAAATTTATTTTTTAACATTTTTAATTTAAAATATCGAAGCATTCAGTTAATGAGTTTTTTTTATAAAATAGTGTTTAATTGTTATTTTTACATCATGTAATATTTAGACTCATAGTTAAATTATTTCCTATACTTTTTGTTTTATGGTATAAATTATAAGTTTATAGGTATGAAAATTCTCGTAACTAAAAGAGAAATTTTATTAAATTCTATGATTTGGTCATTGCAAGTTGCCATGGATATGGCATGAAATGATTGGTTAATTAGGCCGACAAATTTTGATTTATATGTTTTTAAGAGTTGAAAGTTTTAGGTCCATAACTAAAGTTAGGCTCATAAAAGAACAATTCAACTACTTTTAGAGGCCAGTCGGTTAGAGAGAATATTACTTAGAAATCCCCAAACAATACTTTCTTGTTGAAAGGAAGTTAAATTTTTCCACTTTCTTTTAATAGAAATGCTAGTAACTAATATGATTTCATAACACTCTTTTAAAATTAATTAAAACTTTAAAAATAATTTGGTAGATCTCACATCTTAATTAACAACTTCATTTCACTGAGTAGCACTTCTCAATTTCCTAACCCTTCTCTTTTAATCTAAAATAATAGTATTTTAATTTTAAATAAAAAATTATTTCATTATTTTAATTACTTTTTAGATATTTTTATCATTAAAATATTATAAAATTTGTGTTTTGTTTTATAATGAATTTTAGGAAAGTTATTTTAAACATTTTTCCCAACAATCTGCGTTTATGTTGTGTTATAATTCACAATGAAACTTTTTTTGTTGTCAAATCCTTCGTATTTTACATGACTTTTATGAAGTACAAGAATTAAATATTTCACAATTTAATTTAGATATAAAACACAATCTTTTATAACAATTTCGGGAGAAAACATATTTAACATTTTTGTCATACAATTAGTATATTTTAATTCATTCTTAATTATGTTTAGGGGTATAAATATTATTATTTAAACAATTAAAAATTATTATTTTAGAGTAGACATAAATACTTATTAAACACATACCCTACCAATAGGGTAAGATTTAAATTCAGTTCAGCTCAGTTAAAAAAACCATTTTCCAAATTAAGATTTGAACCCCTCAACCCTCTGATGTAAGACCTACCACATCATTTGTTTATCTTAAATTAATTTATGAGAAAGTTGTGTAGAAAAAATTGTGAGATAGTAGAATTTCCTTTAAAAGATAGCGTGAATTCAACATATCTTTTATTTTCATAGATGCTATATTCAATATTGCAAACATGTGTTGCTGTCTAATTTGTTGCCAAGTTATGATAAAGAAAAAAAGGTTCAATTCAATACACTTTACCTAAAACATTCCTGAAGAATGAGTAAGCAAATTATTATTGTGGTTGAACAATCTTGCAGTGCAAAGATGTGAATTGTAGAACAAAACTATCACTTCAACCATATCCTCACAGAATATTATAATTCATTGTGCAAAAACTCTGATAATTTATTTTATTATTATTACAAGTTGCAGAAAAGATGTTGATGGTCCATTGGTTCTGTCTCTGAAAATGTGAAGCAAAAGCACCCTGCTTCAGTTTAGCTCTATAATTACTTCAATACCTTTGTCAACAGTGAAATCTCGTTTCCTTTGGTTGAAATTCCTGCTTCTACCATCATTGCATCCAACCCCTTTCATTATTATCCATGTCCTTTGCATCCAACAAGATGTTCACTGTTCTGAACCTTAATCATCAATGAGATTTTTATTGGCATCTTAGAGTTCCCTTTTGAGATTCCAAGAAGAAAAAGGTTTCCTTTTTTTTATTTTCTTGAATATTACATCCCTTTCTCATGTTATCTACTGCAAATGGTCTTGTGATCACTTTTATAAACAATATTCTTCTTTGAAGTGTCTGCTACCTTTTATGTGTTAACTTTGTGAGAACAATTATGGCTGTTTCCATTCTCATACCATCTGTTTGATATTATTAATTGGATCACATCACCAACCCACGTAACCAGGCTGAGGGACCATTCTTTTTCCTTGTTGTGCGCTTCTGATACTTATCATACTCGATTACTGAGTGTTTTAATGGGATTTTGCAACTAGCACTGTTCAACCCTTTAATCAGTCTCATGTGTGTGCTTTAGTGCTTTTCTACATTTCTCACATGTGAACTTTGGTTCCCTTTATAACTTAATTTGCTCTTGTTCAATGTTATAATTCCCATGTAAGCTTTCTTGTGTTGTTGTATCAGTTTTCTCTATTCCTCACACAGGTCCAGCTTCTATCTGTACTCTTGTTTTGTTCTGCATCATTAGTTCCATTCCACCCTCAGTTACTCTCTTTCTTCTTCCCCTTTCCCTTTTGCAATCATTAGTTTGAGTTGGTTTTATTTTGTTGTTCTTGTTTTCAATTATTATCTGCTTTCATATTGGTAAAGCTGTTACTTGTAAGAGTTTTCAAATCACTAGAGTTTTTAGCCTTTCCAATCTTGTCAATGGCTCCTACATACTTTCCTCTTCGTTGGGAGAGCACTGGGGACCAGTGGTGGTACGCATCACCAATAGATTGGGCTGCTGCAAATGGCCACTATGACTTGGTTCGTGAGCTTCTCAGAATGGACAGTAATCACCTTTTCAAACTCACTTCCCTGCGCAGAATCCGGCGGCTGGAAGTGGTGTGGGATGATGAAGAACAGTTCAATGATGTTGCAAAGTTTCGGAGTGAGGTAGCCCAGAAGCTGCTTCTTGAATGTGAGTCAAAGAAAGGGAAGAACTCTCTCATCAGAGCTGGCTATGGTGGATGGCTAATGTACACTGCTGCCTCAGCTGGGGACTTGGGTTTTGTTCAAGTCCTTCTTGAGAGGAACCCTTTGCTGGTTTTTGGTGAGGGAGAGTATGGTATTACTGACATACTCTATGCTGCTGCCAGGAGCAAGAATTGTGAGGTTTTCAGGTTGCTATTTGATTTCGCTGTTTCACCAAGGTTTCTATCTGGCAAAGGAGGGGTGGTGGTGGAGGAGCATGTTGGGGACATTCCTTCTGTCTATAGGTGGGAGATGACCAATAGGGCTGTTCATGCTGCTGCCAGAGGAGGAAATCTGAAGATTTTGGAGGAGCTTCTAGCCAATTGCTCTGATGTTTTGGCTTACAGAGATGCTGATGGATCAACTGTTTTACACGCAGCTGCAGGAAGAGGCCAAGTTGAGGTGATACTCTTGTTTCTCATCATGAGTTCTGTTTCATTTTGGGCATCAAATGTTTGAAGCTACTGCTGCTCTTTGCTTTGTTTCTCATAACCTGTTTCATATAAATATTCTGGTGGTTTTAGCGACCTTTTAAAACCTCTTTTAACATATAAAGTTTTGTTTTGTGTTGATTGAACATATAGCATTCAATACGAAATATCAGAAGCAACAGAGTTAATATAATCTCTGTAAGATCATTATTGTTCTGAGTAGTTCTTGCATGATCAAATAGACCACATGAAGAGGTAGTTACAATAATCAAGGAATCCTCTTGTGTGACCTTGCTATCTCTTTTTATAACTATTTTCATTAATTTTGAGCTTTTGATTGGTTGTGCGTATGGGCATTCTGCAACAATTAGTTTTTGTGATTTGCTTTTGCTGTGGTGGTATGGCATTTCAACTCTTAACAATATTGCCTCTCGTGCAGGTTGTTAAATATCTTATATCATCCTTTGACATGATAAACTCCACAGACCATCAGGGTAACACTTCTTTGCATGTGGCTGCTTCCAGGGGCCAATTAGCTACAGCTGAAGCTCTTGTCTCAGCATTTCCCACACTGATCTCTCTGAGAAACAACTCTGGAGAAACTTTTCTCCATAAGGCTGTGTCTGGTTTTCAATCTCATGCATTCAGAAGATTGGACAAGCAGGTTGACCTTTTGAGAAACATGCTGAGTGGGAAGAACTTTCATGTAGGGGACATCATCAATGACAAGAACAATGATGGAAGAACTGCTCTTCACATGGCCATCATTGGCAACATTCACACTGATCTTGTGCAGCTCCTCATGACTGCTCCCTCAATAAATGTGAATATCTCTGATGTTGATGGCATGACCCCACTAGATTACCTTAGACAACACCCCAAATCTGCATCATCAGATATACTAATAAAAAAGTTGATCTCAGCTGGTGGAATGTTTGGTTGTCAAGGTCATAGTTCAAGAAAAGCCATAGCTTCACACTTGAGAATGCAAAGCATTGGAAGCAGTCCTGGGACATCATTCAGAGTCTCAGACACTGAAATATTTTTGTACACTGGCATTGAGAATGTGTCAGATGCTACTGCTGATCATGGAAATGGAGGAGGAGTGAGTTCATCTTCATCAGAACACATTCCATATGACCCGAATGCTGTTGAAAATCGCATTTCAACAGCTAGCAAAAGGCCTAGTTCTGTGAACTATGCAGCAGCAAGGTTGAAGAGAGCTCTTCAGTGGTCTAGAGTGAAAGACAAGAAATATGAAGAGAAGTTCAAAAAGTCTACAGATGAGGGTTCAGTGGACTCAGTCAGGAAATGGAATAGCAGTTTTGATGAAACTCCAACCCCACTTAGGCAAAGATTTTCTAGACCAGTTTCACTTCCTAACAACAAAAGAACTCTTTCTGTCAGGAGTCAGCAGTCAAGTCCAAATGCTAAGAAGAGGTTTGCTTCAGGACTAGTGCATGGAGTGATGCAATCCATGCCACAAGTAAAGGTTTCAGGAAGATCCAGGTCTAGTTCCTTTTCAAAGTCATCAATTTCTTCACCTAGATCAATAGACAAGCAAAAGGGCGTTTACATTGACAGTGACGTTGCTGGGCCATCTAGCTTAAATCAACCACCACCTGAGGATGATGAATCACCAAAGTTGGTAAAAAGAACTTCAGTTGGTAGGAAGTTGAGGGGCCATTACTTCTGCTTTGGTGCACCTGGCCTTAATGTCAAAAACACAGTTCACAGGCGGCAAGAAAGCCAGAGTTACAAGGCTCATGCTGTTGCTGTGGCTTAACTTGATGAGCTTATATAGATAATTCCTGACCAGGCTAATTCAACAAATAAAGGGAAAAACTGCTTTGTCAACTTTAAACTTACCTGTTAAGGGTTGCTAGGGGTTCTATAGTTGTAAGTTTTTATAGATATATTTTGTTACTTAAGGAATAAGCTCATCATCCTTAAGTCCACTTTGTTAATGGAAAACTTATGTGTTAAAAGTATGTTTCTTATCATATTGGTATCAAATTGCCTCAATTTGGTGCCTAGTAATGTAAGAATTAGCTTTGCCAATGTGTTATTTAATCCTTTTGGTCACTGCAGTCATCTGCATTTTTGCTAGATGAGTGACTTAGTATTCATGTGCATGAATGAAACTCAGACATTAAGCCTGTGAGACCCTTCTTAAGGGTGAATGGAGAATACAAGCACATAATACTCTTAGAAGGACAGATTTAGCAAGAAAAGATGAAATGTGAATGAATGAATGCTAAAACAATGAGAGATCACTGATGCAAAATTATGATTTTAAGACAACTTACTATAACATAGTGAGAAAGTATGTCAAAGAACATCGTCTAATAACCTGGTAATCTAGCACTTCTTGTAACCGCTGTAGCAATCATATAAGCTACCAGTATGAAACAAGTACTAGACGAAAGTCACAAACCTTTGGAAAAGCTCTAAATCTTGATGCTCTAAAACATACAACCTACAATAGTCCTTTCTCGACACGTGCAAAAGAAAGCAAAGGTTCCAAGATAAAACTAACGAGTCTCATGCTTGGGAAAAGTATTGAAAATCCCTCAAGTGATTAAGCTGTAATTTGTCTTTCAGAAAACTTAAATAGAGAGGTAACTTATCATGTAAATCCTTCATTGTTATCAAGTTATATCTACAAGTAAGAAGTGTATAGTTTCATATTCATTTGTTTGAGTTTAAACCTTGTAATCAGCAACTTTACTCTTGTATAGCTGGAAGAAAATTTGTGTATTTTTTCTAAAAACATCTAATGTACTTATGTTTAAACTTAGGAGGAGTTTTAGTAGATAACTTGAAAAGACTTTGTATACTTAGCTTGAAGAGGCATTATGTACTTAGGTATTCAAGAGGGGTTTTATGTACTTATTGTATGTCATAAGTGTTGTAATAACACTTAGAATGTCATGTCATTAGTGAAATCCTTTGTTATTGACTTTTTAAGAACAAGGAAAATATCGTTGTTATTTTTTTTGTCTTCTCTAGATAATTTACCTACGATTACCATGATTGATGGGTCTAGGGTCTATCTCATAGTGTTGGTACTGTTAATCTTTATACATATTTAACCATTGATAATGTTCTTTATGTCCTTATGGCCTTATGGCCTGAATGTTAGCCTTATGGCCTTTATCATCTTCATCCTTCTACACATATTGGATTCTTAATTGATTTTTGTACTTTAAAAGGATATTTTAATTTAGATTTGTTATAATTCGATTTATTGAGCGAGAGAAACAAAAACATGTTAAAAATAGCTTTTTAGTTGCAAAAATTTTCTTTGGATATTTGTGTTAGTATAGTTGTAGCTAAGTTGAGCTCATGGAGGTATGGAAATAAATTAGTTAAAGTTTCATGACACCTTAAAGATAAAAAATCTAAGAATAACAAATAATCAAAACCACAAGAAGTCAAGTCAAGAATTGCATGAAAAGGACAAGAAAAACATGAAAAAGTGAAGAAATTTGGCTAAGCTAGGAAGAAGGAACGAGTAACAAAAATTAGACCTTGTAGTTTTCTCTATTTTATCTACAACAAAATGACTTTGATAATTGATAAATGTTTATGATAAAAGATAATTTGGAAAAAATATATCTTAGATATTTTATTTGATATTTTTAAATAATGTCCTTATTTCACTATATTAATAAATAATAAATATTAAAAGATAATATTTGTTAAATCTTTTTGAATCTTTGCTCCTTGTAATCTTCTTTTTAATGATGTAATCTCATCCAATTATATTCTAAATAATCTAATATCTTCAAGATATATTTGATTGTTGTGAAGATCTAATAATATTTGAGAAGATCTTTGTTAGGTTTAAAAATATCTTGAAGATATTGAATTATTTAGAAGATAATTTGAGGAAATTACATTATGAGAAAGAAGATTACAAGAAACAAAGATTAAAAAAGATTTGACAAATATTATTGTAACAACCATGAGCTTGTGATCCATATTCTTTTTCCATCCGTTTTTTTCTTTCTTTCTTCTCTTCTTTCTCTTTGCCACTTATGTTTCTTTTTCTCACGTTTCTCTCTTGATCTCTATTTTCTCTAAACTTTCCTCTTCATTTCTTTCTAACTTTATTTATTATATTTTTAATAATTGATTCTATCATTCGAAAGGTAAAAAGTAATCTTACTCAATTATAACTTAATTTGAAGTAATTTTCTTTTTACTAATATCTCTTTTTGAAATATTCATAAATATTTGACATTTTTATTTGCTTTTTTTATATGAAAATTATTGTTATTTACACTTGTTCATGAATTGTGTTGTAATAATCTTAGTGATATTTTACTTAATCTTTAAAAGGTTTGGTACATTTCTATTTTTATTTTAACAACTTTAGAACACAGACAATAGGTAAGATAAACTATTTTGAGTTTGATTCTGAATTATGAAATTATGGAACGCGGATGATATTAGAATTGTTGGTATTTTGTTTTATAGTATTTGAATTAGTTGTGATCGAATTTCATTAGTTTTGAATATGATTATTGGTTTTGATTGTTAAATTAAGATATTTAATTAATGTGGAAATTCATTTCAAACTTATATTATAGGAATAGATAAAATAGTTCTTTTGAATTTTGGATTATATTTTTTAAAATTTTGTAGATTTGTTGATTTTTCCTATCTTGATTGAACTTCAAGTTGTTGAAGTGAAACTTAAACAAAGATCTCATATCTGATAACATTTTCTTAATCAAAAGTTAAAAAATAATAATTAAATGAGTATTGAGTATTCTATAGAGGATAAATCAACTAGCAAGATATCAAGAATTGTACTACTAAATGAGTAAGATCGGTTATCACTAGTTGTTACCAAATATCGAGTATCGAGTATTATGTTTCCCAAGACAAAGCCTACATTTATTCTTTGATAAGTTGCTCACCGAACTAGGGTATACCCCCAACAATACCTCCTTGTGTCTGCCGAACACACTCTCGCATTGGGTAACTTAGCCAAGAAATAGGTAGCGGTGCTCACAGGTAAACTGGTCATTGGGCCTCTAGACCAATGGGTCCATAATTGTGGTTCATTCATATTGGGCCATGGTAAGCAAAATAACACCTATAAATATTATTGTAACCGTACTTTGACTTCAATTTTTTCATTAATTCAAATTTTTCAAGAATCTATGACCAAGTACTAACTTAAGCGTTAGAGGATCTTTTGTAAGCATCCTATCATTCAATACAGGACGAAGGAGGCTTGAAGGAAAAGTACTGGGTAGTGAAGAGTTCGTGGAATAGAAAGAGACTTTGCATGATAAGTTCGGTTTTGCAAGAAAAATTAGCGCCCACCGTGGGGCCAACAAGTATTTTGTGAAGAGAAGTTAGTTATGTCAAGAAAAGGATTTGCATGTATGGGTTCCAAAAGAAAAAGAGCTACTGGAGAAGTCGGCCCTGAAGGAGCCCTATAATTCTTTGATTTGTTGGAAACAAGGCATCTCGAGGCCAATCTTGATATTGTCAGTCTAGTAAAAAGGAAAATTCTTGTTCCCATTATTATCATAAAAGTGGGACCGACCTCTCTAGTTAATCACCACCTAGAAAAATCTTTTTTTAAAGTTCTTAAAGGAGTCTGAATATAAACCGGATAATGGGGCCTTAGGCTTCCTTGTTAATGGGATCCACGTCATTGGTTCTCAAGGATGTGTGTAGTAGAAATATAAAAAGAATTCAGGAGAAGGGGTTAGGTACAAGGATTTATAAAGCAACTTAAAAGCTTGGATGTAGCCACATCTTTTGGGATGCAATTATGTCGCGACAACATTTAGAAGACGAAGAACACACATTGTGAACTCGTCAGATGTAAATTGAACATGAAGTTATGTGAAGAGGTTTATGTACACATAGAAGAAGTCATCTTCGTTGCTCTCTTTGTTGTGACAAACACAACCGATGATGCATGTCTTCTTCAGAGATACAATGTCTATCGACACCCCATGTTGGAGTACGTAAATGCTCTATAGCCAAGAATTCAATATCCAAGACCATCTGAAGTCTAACAGTTGGGCTCAGACCTTGGTGTCTACCCAATTGTACCCTTCCCTCTTTTTCCACTTGATCTTGGCATGTTCTTTAAGGGGGGTCCGCTCTGTTCTCTCTTATTACCCCCATGCTTACTCCCAAACCAAAGGAGGTTGTGGCATCTGATGATACTGACACCTGATTACTAACACTATTACAACTACTTGATCCCAACATACCTTTTGTGATTGACAATTACTTCACACTTCAGCAATACACCTCTTGCAGTCACGAACAACAATAAAGCCCTCAAATAATTTGGTGGAAAACTATGTACATCCTCATCCCTATTTATATGGTGGTGACGATTCATCTTTAGACATAATAGGTCAAACTCATCACAAAGCAACCTATGAAACACCTTGTTCAAGGCAACTTTTTGAATTTTATAACGTTACTACCCCTTCATGGTAGCATTTCATTCTCGAACCTTCAAAACTCTTAACAAGACACCACTTCGGTTTCTACACCTACTTTTACAATATCCATAGGATTATGACCAAAGATAATAAATTTTCTTTTGCAAAATTATTTTGCAAAGTCACACATTTCGACTATCAAACACTAACACCTCACCTCAATTACAGACCAGGCTGACACTTTTTGCATGTCTTCAAGACACGAAAAGACTGTGAGGCTAGTGTACTGTATATGACTGATGACCCCTCGACCTTTCTAACTAAACCTTTAAAGGCAAGGATATGATACCATTTGTCGAGTACCTAACATCAAGTAACCTGTAGCTAGTATAATTGATAGGTTGACTACCGGATAATTTATGGAGGATGGATCACCTGGTCGAATATCAAGGATTGTACACTAAATGGATAAGAACAACTATGACTAGCTGGTACCGAACATCGAGTATTATGCTTCTCATGCCAGAGCCTGCATTTATTCTTTGATAACCAAGTTGCTCACTAAGCCAGAGTATTGTTTACCGGTACCTCCTTGTGTCTGCCGAAGACACTCTCACATTGGATAACTTAGCCAAAAAAATAAGTGGAGGTGCTCAAGGTATGTTGGCATGTGAGCCTCTAGATTAATGGGCTCATAACTATGACTCATTCATATGGGGTCCATATAGTTAGCAAAATATGCTTATAAATATTATTTTAACCCTACTTTGACTTTACTTTTTGTATTAATCCAAATTTGACTTGAATCTCTTATCAAGTATTAACTTGAGTGTTGGAAGATCTTCTGAGTTACCAAACTATTCGGTAGAGAATGAAAAAGGCTTGGAGAACGAGTATTAGATAGTAAATAGTTTACTAAATAAAAAGAGACGTTATTAGATACATTCGATTCCGCAAGAACGATAAATATAAAACATGAATATTTAAAGAATAAAAAAACCTAGCAAAAGAGAAAAAAATATTAAATGAATCAAAAATATTTTTTTTCTCAAAAAGTAAAAAACAAAAACATTTACCTATAAACTTCAAAGAAGTAAATCAAACTTCAATAAAAAAAAAAGAAAAAAAAACCTCTTCTGTTATTTTAAACATATAGAAATAGGAAAAACAAATGTCTTTCGGGAAGCAATTGTGAGAAAAAAAAAATGCATAGGAATGAAAAGAAATAAAGCTAATGCATCAAAGAAGAAGAAAACCTAGGACAAGGTGGGAAATGATCGAGAAGCTGGAGAAAAAGGATCAAATTGTGATAGTATTTGCGCATAGAAGAAAGAGAAGAGGAATTGAGAAGCTCATATAAAGAAAAAAAAAACCAACAAAAACCATAGGTGTTAAAGAAGTACTTTGAGAAATTTCTAAAAGAAGTACAAAGAAATAGTGAATAACAAACATCTTAACTGATGGAAAAACCTTTAAAATGTACACATGTCTACAGGATAAGCTTGAGTAATCTATATATTTTCGCAGCACATAGATGAGTAAATGACAAAAGAAAAACAATAAAATGACCATGCGTATGGACAATTTAGATTTTTCCTAATACATTCTTTTCATAGCTATATATATAGTTGACAAGGTCAATATATTTTTAAGAAAACAAGAGTAAATAGGTGATTTTTATATATTGTATTTTACTAGAAGTGAGTGGTTTGTAATGTGTTGAGTTATTGTTGAAGTGTGTGTAGACAGTTACTTTTAACATTTTAAATTTTCTTTTAATTTTAAAATATAATTAGAGATAAAACAAAAAAATATGAAATATGTTTGTATATTGTTATAGATTATAATTAAATGATTCTTTTTTATTTATTAAAAAAGGTAAAATTATCTAATTACCGAAATATTACATTTGTTATATCACCTCTAATATTCTATTTGTCTTTATCAAATCAATTTGTTTTAGTTTGATAATACTTGAGAGGAATTATTCCATTAATATAACCAATATTTCACAATCAAGTATCTTCGGCTGGAATTTGAGAGTTTACTTTAAATGTGTAATTAATATCTTTTTTATAATACTCTCTTAAAATATAAATGTTTAATCTTCTAACACATACTTGTTAGAAGAAGGTGTAATGTTTGGGTTGAACTGGTCAGTCATCTTTCTTTACTTTTTTTTATCCTCCAAAATTGAATCCTAAGTCAGATATGTTTCATAAAGAGGTCATTATTTTATTAAGATAAATCAAGATGATTTTACCTAACCATCAATCCTATATTTATAGAATTTGTAACAGTCAAACACATTGATTAACAATTAACACAATATATTTTTAGACAATTATACTCAATAATCAATTATTAACATCGTATATGTGCATACTATAGAGTAATTTTACTTATTAATACTTTATAATTGTGCATATTATAGAGTAATTTTACTCATTAATACTTTATAATTGTCCATGTATATGAATGACCATTAATTCTGATGTTTGAATTTAAATTAATATACGGTTTGAACATTATAGTATTTTGGTGTCAATGTCAAGTGCTTGGGTACATAATTTTTAAAACGAGTTCTTACTATTCAAACTATGGCAAGCAACACAGAAAAAATGTCAATTTTGGACGGAACCATGGAAAGGTATTTGAGGTGGACTTAGGTGAACACAAACGACAAGTGGCACAACATGATGTCGACTGTTGACTAAGATTATTTTTATATGTTTTCGACGAAAACTTAGATTATTCTTACAATGATGTTTCCACACCCTATATTTTCTTTCTCCACATGATCTTTTCTTTCTCCATATTTCTACAATGGGCACCGCCATCACAATAACTATGTCGAACTTCACCATTGTAATTTTTCTTTGCATATTTAATACCTTTGTGAGTATTGATAATCTTTACTTCAATGTAAGAAATCATTATTAGTAGACCTTAAAATCTCACTAATATTTTAATTTAATATTTATATAATACACCAATACATTAATAATTTAATATTTCCTTTTTAATTATCTGCATATTGTTAATAGTAATTATTACTATGATTCTTAAAATGAATAAAAAATAATGTAATTTTTTGTATTTTATTTTAAGTTCAGTAGAAATAAAATAACTGATATCTGAATTTTGTTTTCTATGTTTTGTGTAGCAAGGCTATGTTTTCTACTAATTTATTTCTTCCATATTCGACATATAAGAGTTTATTTACTCTTTGTGATGACTTGGATCATAGTATGAAATTCATTTGGAGAATTCTTCTTAGGGGCTTATCTTATGTAACTATTTAGCTTATTTCTTATGGTGTTCATTAGCTTATTGTTGGTGGTGCCGGAGGGATTATCATCATTGCTTATCTTTTGTGGTGTTTTTTAGCTTATTATTAGTGGTTCTTTGGTGTGAATCCAAATTCTTAGCGTATTTTCTCTTAGTGCTTTTTATTTTTGTAAACGAGGTCCTAGGTGTTAATTTTTCATACGTCATGAGTTGACTGACTAAAATATATATATAAAATACATATTTATATAAGAAAGTGTGAATAGTTTTATGTTATTATATATTATTCATAAGTATTTTCCTGCTTGTCCCTTTAACGTATATCAGTTTTTGTTCTATGAAAAAAGTTACATGTTAAAAAAATAGGAAGAAACTATTTTCTTTTTCTTTTGTTAATGAAGTAGAAAACATAACAGAGACAAATAGTTTTTTTGAAAACTGTTTCATTGAATATTCTGCGTTGTTCAATGAGTGACATTGAAGGGATGATGAAACACAATAATATACAATCAAATTTACTTATAGAAAATTAACTTGTGAAAATAGTGTTCAGGGAGGGTTTAGATATGACGTGTTGTGAGAAAATAAAGCATTACCATCAACTCAATATTTTTGCATGGAGAATGTGACCACACGAAATAAACTACATGATAAGAAAATACAGTTAAGAAGTAGTACATGTGTTTTGTGTGGTACATGAAATTTGTAAGTCGTTTATTTTTTCCTTACAAGCTGATCGCATGAATATAACAAATTTGTTGGGAAGATCTTTTGTTAATAATAATAGTATACAAATTAACTATCAAATTTGTGAAATTTAGTGTTCGAAGTCTTACATCGATTAAAAGTAAAATTAATTTATAATATATAAATAAAATACAAAGAAGATAAATTAAACTTAAACTCACTTTATAATATAGTATAGAGTTATCGATAGATCATGGATAAGTATTAAAAACCATCTTTTTCTTATTCAAATTGGTGCTTATGTCTTATATGTTTAATCTTAGTGCTTCAGAATATTGATCTTAGTGCTTTACTTTATATGGTTTGACTAACACATGCAGATACAAAATAACACCCATCACCTATTTTCTCTGATTGTGAATGTTCTTTATGCAAGATAATTGGTGGAATTGGTATGAAGAATATTATGTTGGACTTTATGCAAATAACTCGGCTTGTATCCTTGCTAACTCTTCTGAAATGTCAATCCTAAAAGAAGATAACACAGGCTGGCTGGAATGTTGATTGTTAGGTTGTGGGTGGGTATGATGGTTTCTTTAACAATTTTTTTTACAATTTTTTCACAACCGATTATGTGACAATTCGTAATTGGTCTATTTTAAATATATAAATCAATAAAATAATAATAAATAATCTGTTATAAAAAAATTGTTAAAATCATCCTTTCTCTTTCCTTCTACCTTTTACATATTTCATGCTTTTGTACAACCGTGGAGATAATCCTAATTACCTTTTCAATTTATATTTGTTATTATTGACGAAAAAATGGAGAGACTAGGGAAAAAAAAATTAATGAAAAACCGAAATATAAAAGATAATCATGTGTGATACAATAAATGTTTTATACTCAAATATGCAGATCCAACTTTCATGACTTTCTTCTAAATATGTTATTGTAGGAAAAATTTGTTTTGAATTTTATTAAAATGGATTTGTCTGTAAAATCAAAAACATCAGATTTTTTTTTAAATGTTTAAAAGTATTGTTACTCGACTGCAAAATAGATTTAGTAAAACACCTTGATAACAAATTTGAATTGAATTTCATTAAGTATTTATTTAGTAAGTGTTGTTAATGACAATGTTCATGCTTTGGCACTCAATTTTTATTTTATTAGCATTTAGCTGCAAAACCTCTGATGTGAGTATTGTTCTGCAAAATTCGAGTCAAAGGAAAGAAAACAGCTATCGCAAAAATAGACTTCAAAGTCAACGTTTTTCCCTTTTAAATTTCTGTATAACTTTCCAATGGATTATTATATCGTACAAATTTCACGTACGTCACGTCTCTCCTATTTTGACTCTCATTCTCTATGCGTGAACACACTTGTTCAAACACTATTCTTAATAAAACTCTTTTTTTTTCTTAATAGGAATCCAAAATATGATCTAACTCATTTAGTTCACCACTAATTATATATATATATTATAAAACATAATTACATGTAAAAATAGCGTGTTTAAGAATAATAAAGTTTATCTAAACTAAACCAATATATTTATTAAATATTAGATATTTAAAAACATACATTTTTAATAAATATCCATTTTAAAAGTAACCAAAACTTAATATTACGTGTAAAGATTGAATTGCAATACATTAATACTATTTCAGAATTTCAATTCACTGTAGTATACGTGTAAAGATTGAATTGCAATATACTAACATGTGAAATGGGAACTCATTTTCGTATGAAGATTAAACGTTAACTAATCCACTAATATAACTTCCTCTATTTCGTGTTATTCAATTTTCTCTAGCGAATTTATTTTATAATTTTTTAAATATGAGTTTGGTCTCTCATATTTTTAATTTTGTTTTATTTTAATAAATTATTTCATAAGAATGATATATATATATATATATATATATATATATATATATATATATATATATATATATATATATATATATGATTGTTTTCTAATTATGATATCATAATTTATAATATTATATAACATAAATTTAAAATAAATAAAAAACTATATATCTATGGGTAGAATATATGTGTCCACATAAACCACCACCTCAGTCATACACTTGCAATATTTTTCTATTACTTTGTACAATATTATTTTTATTACTTAAATTTTATCGTGAAATTGTGTGGTTGGATAGAAGAAAGCAAAATGATAAATGTAATGACATATAAGAAGAAGATTTTCTCTTCATTGACATCGAATTTTTTTAGATTTATCTTCTCTGTCAAGATATGACTCACTTTATTTATAATACATTTAATTTTCTTTTCTTATTATTATGTTAAATGTATTCTTTTATAGATTTGTTTTCGGAAGTGTTAACGTCACTCTCTAACACTTTTTTATACACTTTGCACAAACATTCAGATATTTTCTTGTCTACTCTTAAGGATGTTTTGACTTCTATCAGTTTAATCAACTAACAAATTCGAGTTCTTATTAATGTTTTGGTTTGTAAGGTATGTTTTTCTTAGTTTTTTTTTTAAGTTTTGATGTTATTTTTCATCTCTTATCTTTTCTTAGGTTGTTATTGTTTAGAGAAGAATTAACTATCAAACAAGGAAAATAATTCAATTGACTAATTTAAATATTGTGTTGTTTTTTTTTTTACTTATTTTTTAGTATTGATAAATATATTTGGAAAGAAGTAGAAATTCAACGTACGAATGAAATTACAATATATGTTTAAAATTCATTAGAATGATTACTATTTATTTCTATGATTTGATATTTTTTTTGTGTGAATTTTTTTGTTTTGTTTTGTTAATACTATATATGTCTTTTTGAGTGTTGAATTAATTGATCGAATAAAGTTCATATGATGACATTTATTATAGGTACAAATTATAATTGTTTGAGAGTCCAACTAACCTCTCAAGTTGAGACTTGAAGTTTGAATGAGAGAAATGTAAGATAGATTTCTCTTTTTTGGACCTCTTATCATTCAGGTAACAAGTGACTACTCAAGCAAAAGAGTGAGTAATTTTAGATAACTTCTAGAAGTTATATTGATAAATGGGTAATAATAATCTATAGATAATTTTATTAATCAAGGATAAAGGGATTTATATACACAATAATATATATATATATATATATATATATATATATATATATATATATATATATATATATATATATATGTTTTGTTGATTATGTGAATTGGCTTTGGTATGCTTGGTGTGTAATATGTTAACATGAATTTTAATGTTTGGAATGTTAATAGGCAGTTCACTCCTATTTTATTGTTTTGTCTATAAATCTTATTTGGTCTCGTATGCTCAAACACACATAAAAGAAAAGATGCACCATTTACAAAAGCACACACAACCCATTCAAAATGTTCATGATTTTAACAAGTTACAATAATCAATACTACTTTATCAATTTAAAACTTATATATCTCGATTTACAAATAAAAATATCATTATATAAACAAACAAAAATTAATCTATTAAACTCAGATGTCACATATTCATGTTGAAATCTATACGTACAAACTATAAAAATAGAATAAAAGGGAAAAATTAAATAATAAAAATTTACTAAGAATTATTTTAGACTTATACTAAAATTAAGATTTTTTTTTAATAAATAAGAGACCGTAAGTTTTAAAATGAGAAGACTAATTATCTTAATAACATTGAATATTATTACTTTTAACTTTGATTTTCATACAAGTTAGTTAATACATCATATTTAGAATATGTTAAAAATAATCATATATATATATATATATATATATATCCAATTAATAATAATGATTTTAGTAAAAATTTCTTTAAGTCCAATTTAAGTTCGATTAATAATTTATTTATTATATATTTATTATCTTGTTATCATCATATATAAAAACTAATGAATTTATTTAATCTTATATATATAATTTTATTTTACTCAAACTTAAATATATGAAAATTTATACTCATTCATTACTAAATATTCCACTTTTTTATTCGATTTATATTCTCTGACTAGCTCATCTAGAAACTCTTCATTAGTGTAAAGTAAGATTAATATAATATATTTATTTATTTATTTAGTTGTGTGTATGATTATCTGTCTTTTCGATTGTTTTGTTTTGTATGATATTCTCGCCTATAAATACCCACGCATTCCCGTATTTGAAAACTGAGAGCAACCCTTTGTTTTTTGCTCTAACAATCTAACTTGGAATACAGTTTGTTTTGTTCTCTGTCCTCTGTTTTGCATAGCTTCTGGGAATCTCATTCTGCAGCCATGGCAAGTGTGGAAATCGAAGAAACAAATGGTCACACCTCTGCTCCTCACAGAAATACAGTGAGTTTCTCTCTCTCTCTCTCTCTCTCTCACCGGTATATGCAAAAGAATTGTTGGAGTTTCATCACACTTCTGAATCAAACACTACCAATTCTATCTCTGTTCTTCACCATATCTCTCACCATGTACTCTGTTTCATCTTTCCTCTCTGCAATTGCTTTTCCAATCTTCATCATCCCTTTACCTGTTCTGTATATGCTTGGATTAATGTTTGCAAAATTAAGTTTCTCAGACAAAAATCTCACTTCTGTAAAAATGAGTTTTGTGATGACAAAACATTAATGTGCCCTTTCTCCATGGCTTGTAAATGTCCACACTTCTTTAGAGGTTGCTTATTTTGTTTACTAAGCATATAAGTGTTTTTGAAAATTTCCATTAACTAAAATTAACATCAACTTATAATATATAATTGTATTTCTTTATATTAAAGCTGAGTTACACCTTTTCTTTTACTTCCTAAACTTTAATACATAATTAAAATTTGATTTTCTTTTCCAAAATTATGATATATTTTAATCTTTAAATTTTAAAAATAAATTAATATAATATCCAATTACATTAAATTTCTTTAATTTATCAAATACATTTTATATTAATACGTTAAAAAAATTTAACGATATTAAATTACAAGAATGATATCTTTTTATTTTTAAAATTTAAAAATTAAAATATATCAATATTTTAAAAAGAAATAAAGTTTAATTTTATATTAAATTTCAGAATCGAAAAACATATTTAATTAAAGTTTTGTATCAATAATTAAAGAATATATATATTATAATTTTATTATGGGTGTTGAGATGATGATAATGAAGATTTGAAGTTTAGATATTTTGTGAATGATTTATGATTTATGTGAGAGAAAATTAGTATAGGAGTGCAATTAATCTGTATCGTGTGAACTAGGGAAACTTTATGATGCTATATGAAGTTGTTTTCCAAACACGTAGTTGAAAAAGTGCCATGATTTTGTTGTGTTTTGTTTTCTTTTTCCTTTTTGACTTCTTATCAACTGACATTGAGATTAAAAAAAAAGAGTATAATTAATTTAACTATTTCTTTTTTTTTTTACCAGCTGAGTCATGCGTTTGTGTTCCATGGTCTTCCAGTTTAATTTTTTGTTTAATAAACAGGTTTTCGGACTTGTAAAATTTATGGTATTTTTCATATTTTGTTGTCATAAGATAAAGTAAAGAAATTATAATAACTTTCTGATTACTTTATAATCTTAGAGTTCTATAGTTCATAGATATTTTTCACCCTTCCCTCTTTAAACATCTTTTAATGGGAAAACAATTATAATAAAATGATAAAATATTCTACTACAAATTTGCTGAGTTGAGACGTCGTAACGTTGGATTAAAACACTGTAAACTAAACCTTCTTTCTTGTTTTTAGGGAGAAAATTAATAATTTGATATATATAAATCTTTTATATTTATTTTATACTATTTTTATTTATTCTTTATATTTTTCTTTTTTGAAAAAATATAAAAATTTATATTTTTTTAATCATTTTATTTTTATACCATGTTTCAAATAAATGTAAAAAATATATAGTAATAACATTACTCTCTTATGAACAAAGCTTTGAGTGCTATAACACCACCTTATCACAATATTCCCACACAAAACTGTTGTCACTTTTGTTGTAACAATGACTTTATAAAAAAAGACATTGAAAAAAAAAAGAAAATCCTTAAATAAGTCAAAGTCATACGTGTGCTCAAGCCTCAAAAGTCAAAATTGGCATACCCAAAACCAAACCGAAAATAGAATTATATATTAAAGATGGAGTGATTAGGTTGCTAATTTGAGTATGGTTTAAATGATACCCATTTTATTATCTACAAAAGTTAAACACAAACAAACCATTGACTCTATAGTTTCACAATTTTATAGTCATTGTATTGAAGAAGATATATAATAAATATATCTAAATTATATAATAAATGAATAATTTGAATTTATAAATTATGTTTTCAATAAACTACATATTCAGTGTTTGATATAAGTTAATTTTTTTTTTCATCATTAACAATATTTTAAAGAATATTAAAATTTAAGTTATGTATAGAAATAAAGGAGAGTGGTTGAGAAAAAGAATTATTGTAACTAGTGTGAAAGTAGCGTGTGAAATACACATTTAAAAGAATAAAGATATGAAGAATGTTTTAATGTGTGGAAAAACATTCTCTAAATTGTATATTTTAATTTATAATTTAATAGTATATTTGTTTTTGTTTAAAATAAGAGTGTATTTGTTAAAATACGAAAAAACGATTATGTCATTTAGTTTTTTGTTGTAATTTATAATATAAGAGTTGCTTTTTTGAACATAGATCATGATGATTTTGATCAATATTTAATTAATTTAAAAATGGAATAGTTTTGGACATGAATATTTTTAAAAATAATTGAAAAGAAAGATTGAGAAAAAATATAAAAATATTCATTTTACTAATTCTTACTTGTACACGTCACTATTGGATAGTTTTCTCTTTAGATAGGTTGGAAAGGTGTAAAATTATTATTCCTTATACAATAATCCATTTATAAAAGGCAGCAAAACATTGAACATTCTTTATGTTGAATAAACTATAGTCCCAATAACATGTATTTTCTTCACACTTTCTTGCATTTTACTCTTTTAGCATATAGACCCTTGTTTTAGTGAATTTATGCCATTACAGTATATGAAGGTTGAAAATAGAAGGTGATTTAATTTGTTGTTTGTTGATAAAATAGGAAAAATCAGAGAGAGAGAAGAAAATTGAGGATTGGCTTCCAATTACTTCTAAAAGGAATGGAAAATGGTGGTATTCAGCTTTCCACAATGTCACTGCCATGGTTGGAGCTGGTGTTCTGGGTCTTCCTTATGCCATGTCTGAGCTTGGATGGTATCTTTCAAACCCTAATTGCATTGCACCTTTAGTAATTAAATTCATTATTATTTAGTAACAAAACTCCTTTAAGATTGAAGGGAATCTAACTTGGACGGTTGATGATTGAATATTATGTGTGAATTGTTATGAATTCTGCGACATAAATTTAACTCCTTATGATGAAAGTGAGCCTCTGAACAGAGTGCAGAACAAAGAACCAATTTTGTAGATTGTGTTTGTTGATTTGAGAATCACAATGTTGTATCTTGTTACACAGGGGTCCCGGTGTGGCAATACTTGTACTCTCATGGATCATCACCTTGTACACATTATGGCAAATGGTTGAGATGCATGAAATGGTTCCAGGGAAAAGGTTTGACAGGTACCATGAACTGGGTCAGTATGCATTCGGCGAAAAGCTTGGCCTCTACATTGTGGTGCCTCAACAGCTTGTGGTTGAAATTGGGGTTAACATTGTGTACATGGTCACTGGAGGAACATCATTGCAGAAGTTCCATGACACTGTGTGTTCAGACTGCAAAAAGATCAAATTAACCTTTTTTATTATGATCTTTGCCTCTGTTCACTTTGTCCTATCCCATCTCCCTGATTTCAACTCCATTACTGGTGTATCCTTGGCAGCTGCAGTCATGTCCTTAAGGTACATCAAATTAACCATATTCTTTTCGTTATGGATACAAATTTATTGGTTACATTTTAATAGTCATGATACTATATTACTCATCTTTGAGAACTGTGAACCAGATTAGTTCTGTTTGTGGAATGAGAACAAAAGTGAAATACTAATGATCATGATGATTTGGTCTTCATTGTTTGCATTTTTCTGCAGTTACTCTACAATTGCTTGGGCAGCTAGTGTAGACAAGGGTGTTCAAGAAAATGTACAATATGGTTACAAAGCTCAGAGTACTGCAGGGACAGTGTTTAACTTCTTTAATGCTCTTGGCACTGTGGCTTTTGCCTATGCTGGGCACAATGTGGTGTTGGAAATCCAAGCCACAATACCATCTACACCTGAGAAACCATCCAAGGTTCCTATGTGGAGAGGAGTGGTTGTTGCCTACATAGTTGTGGCTGTATGTTACTTCCCAGTGGCTTTTATTGGCTACTGGATGTTTGGCAATGAGGTTGATTCTGACATCCTCATCTCTTTGGAGAAACCAGCATGGCTCATTGCAATGGCTAACTTGTTTGTTGTTATTCATGTTATTGGAAGCTATCAGGTAAAGTACAATTTCTCTCATGTTTCATGTTGTCAGAAATATTTTTACTGGAATAGGCTAAGGAAATTGACCACCTTTGATGTCTGAGTTCTCAAGAGATCACTGCACCACTTCCTGGGTTTTTGTTTTCTAGAATGTCACTGAACTTTCTCATTTCAACTCATGCTTTGGATTTCTAAATGTCTCTAATTCAAATATGATTTGAGTTTTACTACAGAGTTCAACTACAATAAAATATATGTCTCATCTATTTACATCAATACGTTTTTCGTGTCCCTAACTTGACCAAAACTTGAATTTACAAGTTACACAAAGATTGAAAGTGATCATAAGAAAAAATTCCAATGATTTTTCCTCTTTCTGGTTGTTTCTAAAGAAACTAAAACTACCCAGATTGCTAAATTTGTGACTGTTGTTGTAGATTTATGCAATGCCTGTGTTTGACATGATTGAGACTGTGATGGTGAAGAAGTTGAATTTTGAACCAAGCACAATACTTCGTTTTGTCGTAAGGAATGTATATGTGGGTAAGTAATGTACATGTCCTTAATATCCACTTATCGATTTCATTTGGTTATGTGAATTGATATTAATATATCCTCTTTTCTACTTTTTGTTTTTCAGCATTCACAATGTTCATTGCTATTACCTTTCCATTTTTCGATGGTCTCCTAGGATTTTTTGGAGGGTTTGCTTTTGCTCCAACAACATACTTTGTAAGCCATGAATCATTATATATCTCAATTCATTAATTCTCTGAGAATAAATTACTTTATTTCAATAGAGAACTTATAAATATTCTTTTTCTTATTAGTTTCTACATAATTGAAGTTTTACTTTATGTATAAATTAGTTTTAACTTTATAGATCTTATTATTTTCACCATTTTATGGAAGATTTATTCAAATACATAACTAATTTTTTACGAGATTACTATAATTGTGTTTAACTGTTTAGTTTTCTTATTGTAGCTCCCATGTATCATGTGGCTTGTAATCCACAAACCAAGGAGATTCAGCTTGTCTTGGTTCGCTAACTGGGTATATTTGAAATAACTTTTGTTTCATATATTTTCCTTTAAAAAATAATTTCAATGTAAGCCAAGATTAATCTTGCTCCTATTGTTACAGATCTGCATTTTTCTTGGCCTGTGCTTGATGATATTATCACCAATTGGAGGATTGAGGACAATTATAATTAAAGCCAAGACCTACGAATTTTACTCTTGAAAACTTTCCCCTCTTGACTTGGTCATGGAAAGGTATCAGTGGAGCTTAAATTTTCTGAGAGTTTTTACATTGTCCCTTTAGTGATTTTCAAAATATACTGATATTGGAATGTAAAAAAAAAGTTCTAATATATTTTAGAGTATAAAAAATCAATGTTTATTAATGTATTTTAAAGATTCAACTGAGAAATAACAGTAAAAACTCAAGAGATAATCCAAATTTGTTAGCATATTAATAAGACAAGTGAAGGATTATTATCTTAGGTGACTGTTAGCAAACAGTTGCTTGTATAGACAGTATTGTGTGTTGGTGGTGGAAGAGGGAATTTTCTCCATGGAATTAATCAAATGATAGTGAAATTTCTAAATGTTTTTTTCCTTTGTAATCTTCATTATAGCAATGCATATCATTTTTGTAGTTGCTCTCAATTATATAGTTATGGATAATGTAATTCAAAATATGGTTATTTCAAATTATGTAACCTAAATTGTAATTATGGATTACATATTTTAGCATCTCATATGACAATTCTAAATTCCAATTTAGACAATTAAAGAAGAAATTGTGAAGTTGAAGAAGAAAAATCCTAACAGCCCTATGTTTATTTTTTATTATAAGTTATTTTGAATATAAAATAAGTGAATAAATGAAATGAGATAATGTAAATGACTCACCACTATATTTTGAAAAAATATCTTTGGTAGTAAGTGAGGATGAGATTAAGGGTTTCTAAATATAAAAATTAAAGATGCAAAAAAATTGGAATTTATAAACTGAAATTTCACGTGTGGTAGCAATTAAAAAACATAATGAACTAGTGAAATAAATTGTTTCACCAAATAATACTGGTCTGCTCACTTAAATTTTGAGTTGGTAAAAAAAAAGTGGTAAAGGTTATTTATTAGTGTAAATTTGTCAGTAAGTTGGTGTGAAAACAAACTAAGTGTCTTTATTATCTGTTTTGATGAGATAAATAAATATTAGATTTCTTTTCTAATAAAAAAAGCTCATTAGAAATAAAGATAGTTTCCCTCTTTCACTTACCCTACCAAGAAAATGGAACAACCAGATGCCGGAGTTAATACGTTGCAGGCCGCGATACTTAGATACTATGAGAATATTAGCACAGTATGATTATGTTAAGGAATTGGTCAAAAAGATATTCTGGAAGACGCCATTAAAGAAAGTAAGAGAGTAACTGCACTTCTGTAGTAAAATCTCACCATAGACGCGGCAGGATAAGGCTTTTATAATTTTATTAAATATCCAACTAAAATATTTAAGATTTTTATAATTTTTAAAAAATTAAACTAAAATTTTATAATTTATTAAATATCCAACTAAAATATTTAAAAATAATAAAATAATATATATGAGTAACTAACTCATACCTATTTATAACTTAAATGTTAGAAGATAAATGACTAACATATAATTTAAAAAAAAGTGATATGTTCCAATTTTACGAAAATAATTTTACTGATTTTTAAAATTTATAATTATTTTAGCTATCCAAGTATCATTGTGATTCAACAAATAAAAAAACACTATACATAAAATTCATTATTATGGAAGGAAGAGTGTGAAATTAAAGTAGGAAAAACCCATTAATAATATATAACTAACTACAAACTAAGACAAACATTTAAGACATTATAAATACTAAGATTGCATATAAATTGCATGAATGAGTTGGTAGGTATATCATACATGTCACATTGCAAATAATTTTTTTAAAAGCAAAGGTGGGCTTCTCCTTGCACCACCACGTCCTTATCCGTGCACCTCCACATTCCCAACTTACCCTTGAGAGACATTTAAAGTTGGTGGTTAAGAAATTTTACTTTTTACCAATATAGAAACATGCACCTCACCCCATAGCCTCCGTTACAAATATGGGCATTGATCCCTGTCACGTCCCATAAAAACCCACTTAGTGGGATCCATATGTCACCGAGAGGAATGAAGGGGGTTCAGAAAATGGATTACAGATGGCTGCATGTAAGTGGACCGTTCGGTTTTGACGGTAGTATTTAACGTGATGACGCTCCACTTTCTGCATACAATCTTCTTTCTTCAGATTTCATAAACTCAACTTTTCTCCTCATTCTCTTTAAAATCCTCTTCCTTCTCTCTAAGAATCTGACCAATTTTTCACTGTTATGATCATCTTCCAGGCAGTTCTTAAACATCCTGGCGATCAAGTTCCTTCTTCTGCACCGATCAGTTCTCGGTTTGAAGTTGGTAAGCTCCGGAGCCACGCCTGTTTTCTAAGCTTTTTCGTTCTATGATGCATGCAATCACTGTTTTGGGTTGCATGTGACCTTTCCAACCTATATCCTGAATCCGGTGATTTACTCTTAACAATAGGTGAAGCTTGTTATATCAAATTTGGAAGTATAGGACGTTAGAATCGGATTCTACCTCAAAGTATCACTTGAAAACTTAGAAATTCTGCAGTTAAGGTAAGGGAAGCATGTAATTTAATTATTACTTTGCTTTTTGGATGTATATGTTGAATTATATTATATGTATGTATTCGGTTGATTCTGTGATCTTGCATGAAGGGTTGAATGTGTTTGTGAATGGTCATAGGGAGTAGGAATAAGTCATATTAAGGTCAGAGGAAACTCTGCTAAATTTTATATTTGTGACCTGTGTGTGTGTGTATATATATATATATATATATGTATGTGTATGTATATATATATATATATATATATATATATATATATATATATATATATATATATATATATGTATGTATGTATATAATTGTTCGGTCCTCTCCTACGTGCTTGGTCTAGACTGGATTCGGTAGAGGATTTCAGTTAATAAACCGTCCGGTTTAATACTAAAATTTAATCTAGGATAAATAAGATTCCATTTACGTCTGTTAAATAGCTACATTAGAGGAGTGTTCAGTCTTATACTGACTCTCCTTTCTGAAAAGAGTGTCCGGTTGTGTACTGACACTCGACTCTTTGAATAGAACTTCTTATTCTAAAATTGTTCAGTCAAAAATGTAAAGTGCTTGGCCTAAACTCCAAATATTTGGTTTAAAATACTCAAAATATGCTCATAAACCTTATTTTTGAAATGAGCCTGTAAGGGTTCGGTCATGCTATTAATTGAAGTATTAGTTCCTAGAAGTCGTTATCTCTGATTTAAGTTATTGATATATGTTTTCGATGAAAAATTGAATGTATACATGTGCAAGAATATTGATGATTTGAATAATGAGGAAAATGTAAGGGACTTCCAAGGAGGAATGTCTCATGATTGAAAATTGCTTGGTAAAGTATGAACATGGTCAGACTCTGGCTTCTTCCTTGATCCTGATATTCCGTGATTACTCCTCATCATATAGAAGAGAGTAACTCATGCATGGGAATGACAGGAGGTCTGCGTCCATAAGACCAGATGGCCATTTTAGGACTAACCTCGGGTGGCAGCTATTGAGTGTATCCTAGTTACTACACCACGCCGGGTGCTAGGGACAACGAGCTACGTGGTTCATACAAGTCCGGACAGTATCAATAGTGGTCGGTTACGTTTGGTGTTTGGTTGAAATGATTATATGATTCTTGTTTATTTTTGTATAAAGTTATGAATCATTCCATGATATGTTAAATTAATTATATGGTGATTTAATTAAATTATATAAGCTTACCCTTACTTTTCTTTCATGTCCATGATTTCCGTTCGGTAATGACTGTACGGTCGTTCTCTTCACCGATGATCATTCTTTTGAATGTGAGCAGAAGATGTTGAAGACTCCTTGGAGGAAGCTCTGCAGGAGGAACAACCTGAAGATATTGAAGGACCGTCCGGTCCATAGTTTGGGTATTTAAATAGTTGGTTAACTGTTCGACCTTTACCCTCTTTTGTATGGCCGTTCGGTATGGTTTCAATTATAACACCGTTCGGTGTATTTGAACTCTAAAATTGTTCGGGTTAACTTGTAAACTCTAGTAGACCTTTAGTTTCTTGTACAACTTTAAATCCTTAATGATGTTTCGTTATTTTCTCTTTATTTTGCTCCCTCTACTGTTCTATCTTATTGTTTTTGTTAACTCCCTAAAATACGTATAGTTTTAAGACTATATTTATTGGGATGTTACAATCCCTATTTTCACCTGCAACCATCTTTATTTTATTTTGTTTTTTTAAACAGTTTTTACTCTATATAAAAAAAAATTACAAAAATAAATCTAACAAAATAATATATTTTAAATATAATTTTAATAAATCTAACAAAAAAATAAAATAATAAACAAAAAAAATAATACACAACCAAAAGCAAAAAAAAAATAGAATATCACGGAGGATAACATCCACTCATAGATGTTCATAGCCAAACGACGGTTTCACTCGGCACAACAGAGAACTCCTTGCTTGATTTCATATTAAGCTTAGATTTTATTTTCTCTCATCTTTAAAGAGATTGAAATTTTGCATAACAATAGACTCAACATTATGATAAAAAAGTAAAATTATTTTATAAGTGAATCTAAAATTAGGATATTCATCCTTGTAAACTTCCATAAATTATTAACACAAAATCCATAAATTAACATCATGAAATTAATGGAAATGGGGTTTATTCATTTTTGTTACAATGGTAGAGAACAGTCCAAAAAATCACCACAACACATAACATACCAAAATCACAGTACATACAAAATTTAAATAACAAACCAGATGGACACAAAGCTCAAACCAAAAAGTGAAAAGCAATACGAAAACAACCTGATCTGAAGAGACGAAACCAAGCACGAATCACAAGGTTACTTTTGGAATTAGAAAAAAGGGTGTGGTATAGGGAGAAAGGTGTGGTGGTGTAGAGAAAGACACTCAAACAAAGTTGTTATTAGATTGGATGGGCTTCTTAATGCTTGACAAAGATTCAAAGTTAAAAAAAAAAAAAACAACTAGAAACCAATCTTTTTAATTACTTTTCATTTCCATAATAATGGTCAAATAGAGGGATAGTCAATTGAATTTTGTCTTTATTAAAGACCCCATTATATGTGGAATCCAAGAGAGTAGAAATTTATCTCACATACATTAAATATATAATAAGGTAGTTAACACCAAAAATTATCATTCTCCTTTTGAATTGGATATGAGTTCAATCCATTATCCTTTCTTGATCTTAAAATAATAAAAATTATTTACAATAAATTCACAAAAATAATTTGTGTTTAATTTCATAATTATAATATTAATAACAATAATAATAATTTTATTACTTTTTATTGTTATAAAAAAAATAAATATACATACCCGTGTTTTCATTAATATTTATTAAATTATTTATTTTTACTCATTTCATTCATATTTTATTTCATACTTTTTCTTTTTATCTGTTTTTATCATTGGTCTTTTCTTTAGTATGTTCATTTTATTCAAATAAAATATTAGAATGCGTATCTGAATAATTTATTTTAATATCTTGGAGTTAAGAGTAACATTTTGGTTGACAGATAAAAATGAAATAAAAAATAATTAAATGATAAATTTATGAAATATAGGACATATAAAAGGGAACATTTTCAAATATCAATTAATCAAAAAATAAATAAAAAATAAATAAATAAAAAAACAAAAGAAATTTCTAAATACACTTAAAAAGGAAACAAAGTGACATCTATAGTTGATGACCCTCAATATTAGAATTTTCAAATAATTAAGTGTATTAGTATTGAATGTCCTATTCACAACAATTTGATCAATTTTTGTCAAAAACTATACTTAATTTAAATTTATAATTTAAACAAACTGGTTCACGTAAGTAAAATTAATATTAATAGTGTTAGCTAACATCCATTCATCTATTTAAGGACTAATCTAATTTAAATGTTACTTGCATAGACTAATCTAATATACAAATATACTATATTACTTTTATGAACTAATCTAATATAAAAATGTTACATGTATGAACTTGTTTTGTATTTTAATATTTTTTTTAATCAAAATGGATATTTGTAACATCCCGAAAATTATAGTATGAAATTACATTAATGAGACATCACATAATAATAAGATAGAATAATTACCTACAATTATCCTAAAATAATTAACTAATTAAAAACTTTACAAAATTACTATACTGGTACGAACCTAGGTACAAGACCGAACGGTCTTATACTAGACAGGTAGATCTTCTACTTCCGGTACTTGCTCTAAAAGGAAACTCCTACCCCTCTGCTCATATCCATAGGATGATCATTGCAAAGGAAAAATCGAATAAACAAACAAGACAAGACATAAAAGAAGGGTAAGGTAGTGTAATTTAATTAATCATACATATTAAACAAGTACATAAACATATATTGAACCGAGCATTACAAGCAGACAACAACCAAACATACATTTCAGACAATGACCGAACATATAATACATGCAATAACTGACCACTTGACTTGACTATCCGGATTGTATGAATGTGTAGTTACAGACGTTTTTGCGCTTGTGGTGGTGGAACAACAAGACCCCCACCAAGCTACCCCACAAGGTTAGTCTAGTGAAAATTACCTCAGTATCCCAATACCCTGAGATTAAAGGAGTTTTTTCCATTCTCACACATGACTTACTCCTCTCTACTTGAGAATGAGTAATTACAGAATATCAGGATAAACGCTAGTTTAGCATGATACCCACATTCATACTTTACAATTCAATCACCATCCACGAGACATTCCTCCTTGGAAATCCCTTCCACATTACTTGAAACATAATCTTCATTACTTAACATAAAATTCATTCATCAATTATATTCTCACTCATAAGACTGAAAACCTTGTTTTTTACCAGTGTAAAAACTCATAAGGTACAACATAATTAGTTTCAAAGTTATTAAAAACTAATTTTTTTATTAAGAGAAGTAATAGTAAGTTATCTTATTTTTGGTAAACGATTATAATTAAGTTGTACCTGTGTTTTCATACATAACAAAGAATAATACAATTAATTAGTATTAATTTCAATTAATGAAGTCTCTCTAAAATGATTTGTCTATAAATTATTGTTTTAAGTGTTGTCATGTTAAATAATAATTATTAAAGAGAGATAAATGCTTTTGTACCTTTTAAAATAATATTCTTTAGTTGAGTTTTTTTTTTTTAATTCATTACTTTACCTTTAGGTTTTTCTTTTTTTTTTTTTATTCATCAGCCTGTAGAAAACATAATATGTAGAAAACAGAATAGATTAATAATTTTTCTACACACTCACCAACAATGAGAGTTCACCATCATGCCAATTAACAAGACATCTTCAATGTCCAAGGCTGCTTTTACTACCATTTTTATAAGGTTATTCATAAAATTTCCTTTTGTTTCAATTTCTTTCCTTATCTGGAAAGTATGATCAGTCACTATGTTGTATATTTAATTTCAAAATCACAGCAAATGTATAGTCACCCGTTCAATTTGAAAACATAGTGCTTATTGCTAATAGATGAGAAAAAGGTTTTCTCCAACAATGCTGCTATGTACATTCACATATACTGGTTTCTACTGTTTAACCGATCATGTACAAAGCTAAATAATGTTTTTGTCAAATACAAAGCTTAAAATGAAACTATATTACATATTACAAGGCTAAAGAGAGAGCAAGAATAATAATAAGCTTCAAAACACCATTTTTAACAAGAGTAAAAGTCTTTGACGGCCTTCTTCCTTCATTCTTCAAACTCTAGTTTAAGTTGATGTTTCTTGGATGGATCTTCATTAAGTTCCCAGGATGGTTTCCTTCAAAAGGGGTCTCCGTTATTGTTGCTGAGACAACAAGTGGTTGTTATGGTTTTCGCAACCACAATGGTGGCAGAAAACATAGTTATGTGCATAACAGAGCACCTATGTAGGGGAATCGCCACACCCATCACAAACCTATGTGGATGAGTGCTTAGAGAAAAACTAGTTGGGAAATTGGACTTTGCGGTCACAAAAGAAACATAAGTTTGCAAAATCTACTTTGTAATATAGAAGAGAAATGAAGTCATCACAATAGTCACAAACCCTAACCTTATGCAAGATCAAGGGCTTCCCCTTGGAAAGCATTGCATCCTTGATCTTATTCCTTACCGATCCTTCATCATTGGTAGTGATTATGAGTTCAGGATCTTCGTCGGCATTCTTGTCGGATATGTAGGGAATTTTGACAGTGTTGTCGACTTGGATAAGTGAAGCATTGATGGAGTCTTTGGCCTAGTAGTGGCAATTAAGCGTGAGGCTGATCTCGTAGTTGAGGATGATCTTTCCCTTGCGGATGTTGATGTAGGCCTCGCTGTTAACGAAGACGAGTAAGGTGGTTTTGATGAAAAGGTTCCCTCATGTCAAGAATTTTGAGGTTAGAGTGGAAGGAAAAAAAGGTTCTAGACCATTCAAGACAGTGCTCTCTTCGAGTTAGAAGAAACCAAACTAGGGTTTTAACAAGAACGAGTTTCTTCTATTTTAAATTTTGATATTTTTAAATAATATAATTTTTAAATTTGTATATAAAACTAGTACGTAATTTATTTTTTACTTATATACAAATTCTTTTCTATTATTTACGGATCTTGTCTTTGACAAATGTTCCCGTCCTAATGCGCTAGATATACATACAAATTTTACATATAGAAAATTGGTAGGAAAAATGTTTATCTTTATCTACGAAAAAATTTGTATGTAACTTACTTTTATAGATCTGTAGGTAAAACCCGCATGTAATACCTACATTAACTACAAATCCAAATCCGTATGTAAATATGGATATAGGTAACTCATATTTTTTTTGTAGTGAATAAAGACAAAGGAAAAGATTTCGATAGAGCTAATACCTATTATCTTACCTTTGTCGACTTTGTCAAAATCTACCTTGCCTTTGTCATGTTTTTGGTGATCTAGGAATGTATACTTTTCACTCGTCATATGTAACAACAATCCATTTCTAGGAGTCAACCTAGTCTCTGACTTTTTCATCTATAGCATAAATCTTCCCTTATAACTTGTTTTGTGGTTCAATTGGATGTAATTGAATTCCTATTCTTTGTAGTCTTCTTCAAGAGCTTCTACTACTATATCTCATTATTTTCCATTTGATGAATATTTTCCTATAACAGATGTTATGTGTTCAACACCTTAAACTTGACATATGACCTATCAAGTAGTTTTCTTAATGATATCTTATGATAAAGATAATCATATATACTTGTAAACTTGGCAAATACAATGTCTAAAATATTTTAAGCTTGTTTTTTTACTAGACGTTCTTTCTTAAATTAGATGAGTATCACTAACATACAAGAAGATAAGAGATATGAAGATTTTACCCAAGGTACTTTTATACTAGTTTGTCTGTAACTTGTAGATTACATTTAGTTCTTAATAAACTTGATTGAGTTTCATAGTGCAGACTAATACTACAAATATTATTGAAATGAGTATTATTTGAACCACAATCACTGTTGGCTGAAATAACCAAAGTATTATTTGGACATACAACCACTCTACCTAAAATTAAGTATTATTTGGAACACAATCACTCTTGACTAAAATTGAGTATTTGTTTGGATGACAACCACTTCTGACTAAGATATTGGAACCCCAATCACTCTAGTTAAACACAAGTATTATTTGGAAAATAACCTCTTCTAGATAAGGGCATGATAAAAGATGGGAATGATTAAAAAGATCCCAGTTTTTGCTCACTACATAAATAGGTATCATCTTATGATGAATACAAAGTTTAATCATTATACTATTTTTCTATTTTAACATGAATAATTAAAGTACACAAGAAAACATTAGAGGGAGGTGAATAGTGTTTTCAAAATATTTTTGAAAAGCAGCGTATAATGATTTATAAATAATAGTATGCAAAAGTGAACTATGTTTAGATGCTATGTATGTAAGATTAGTAAATATAAACTCTTTTAGACAATGACATAGGAAACTGAATAATAGTTTTAAAAGAAGAAAACCTTTAGGCACAATTTTTATACTAGTTCACTCAAACTTGAGCTATGTCCATTAATCTTTTCAAGATTACAACGATTATAACCCACTCCTAGTTCAGTATACTTATACTATTCTTGGTGCCCTAGTCAATCTTGAATAATCTGAGTATTCTTACACTACTATTGGTTTAAAGTATAACCAACTCTTGGTTGAGTATTATTTGTCACTCCTGATACCCTTAGACAATACGCCCAGTCCAAGTTTAGCTTCTCTAGGATTTATCCCTAGACAACTGTCTAGACCGAGTTTACCCACTCTTGTTTAAGTATTATTCTTCGCTCCTGACACTTAAGCATCACCTACTCCTGGTTGAGTATTATTCGTCACTCTTGGCATCTGAGTATTTTAACCACTCCTGGTTTACAAGTGCTTTCTTACAAGATAGAAATAACTCTCTAAAGAGGATGTTTAGTCAATACAAAATATTCCCAACTTCTTGTAAATTCACTCTCTCTTTTTCTCTCTGTTGGAGGACATAAGCCGATATGTAGAGCAAAACACTTGATTTCTTGTGGCTCTCTTGTCTTCTCTTTCTTTTCTTCTTTGAGCATTTATGTTAGACGTTATGTGCGTAGAGATGAACTTCAGAGTAGATCTCCAACAAGGCTTTCTTTTCTTCTCTTCTCTTTTCTTCTCTCTTCTTTTCTTCTCTTCTCTTTTCTTCTCTCTTCTTTTCTTCTCTCTTCTTTCTTTTTGAAAGATTTCTTTTGACTTTTCATCTTTTTTGAGCTTACTATCATCACATTTGTTAGATTGAAGAGTATCATATAAACTTTGAGATGAAGTAGAATTGATGAATGATGATCTTTCTTGTTCATACTCTCTATCTCTATTTTTCTTCTTCTACTTTTCACCTCTTTTATTTTTATCTTCAACCACCCTTCTACATTTTTCTCAAAACCAACAACTTTCTTCTCTTCAGTTGATCTTCATTATATAGGGCCTTTTGAAAGATGATTGTTGGATGCTGAGTTGATTTTCAGGAGAGCGGACAACCTTTAGGTGAGAGGTCAAACTTTAGTCAGGTACAATGCTTTATCAAAATTTTCATTGAAGAGTAGCTTGTATGGCTTTGCCAGAGTATAAGTCTTCAAGAAATTTATTCCAGAATGTTCTTTGCTTATGTCAACATCTTTATCCAACGTGTGCAAATGTTTTGATTAATCCTTTGTGTATTCCTGTTCTACAGAGATAACAAGGACATATACAAGCAAAATAGTGGTTTACAGTACATGCATTAAATGTTTTAAACATTTATACAGGTTAATTTGTATTGTTTTTTCCAAACATCTTGTCATACGTCTTGTCGATAATTAATGCAACGTTCAAGTATGTCACTAAAGGAGGGTTAAATGATATATATTACTTTTGACAATAGACGACATAAGACATTAGACTCTTATAGAAAGCTGATTTAGATGTATATTTTAGCACACTTTTCATTTGACAATATTCTTTATAAGATTTTTGTTTACAACACTACTTTTTGATGTAAGATATTAAGCTTTAGTGTTTTTATGATTCTAAAGAATAAATATTTCAATTGGAGAGCGTAAGGACAAATCCTACTACTTTGCACATATTCTTCAAACAATTTCTTCATGAAATATTTTTCTTTTCATCTCTTCATGAGTAGAAATCCTAGAGTATACTACCTCTACAGTTTTCATCTCTTCATGAGAAGACTTTGTATTAACATTTAGATGATTTTCATAACTTCTCGTATAAATGTTAGGTCTATAGAGGAGGAGATTCACTGAGGAGATACAACACCAATAAGATCTGAGCCCAACCACATAAGATATTGAAACCACTCTCTATCCAAAACCTTAAGGCAATGAGTTAATGAGTCATTCACCTTTATATAGTGTTCTACTTTCTCATTTCTATCCAATGTGAAACTTGGACTCACACTGGATTCCTAACAATAAAGCCTTAGCTTTTCATTTGATTTGAGCAAGTGCTTAAACGTTTTAGGTTAGGTAGACACTCCTCCTTCTGAAAAGATATTTCATTTTAATGTTTATTGTTAAATTTCAAAACTTAGATTATTAGACGGTCTGGTCTCTCTAGATGATCTTATCTTAACAATAATGTTATCATGGAAATTTGGGAACATTTCTCACTCATCCTTGTTAAATTGGTTAAGACCAATAAATCTCAACAAAGAGGAATAATAAAGGGAAAGGGATGAATTTGTTTATAATATAATTTTATCCTTCTTAAAATTTTAGTGTACAACAAAGACTTTTTCAATATTCTTAGTCATATATAATACGTATAATTTTACTTTAACTTTTATACATTAAATTTAAATATTATTATATTCTAAGTAATAAAAATATTTCAAATATAAACTTTAAAATAATTATTAACAAACCATCGTGGTTGGCATTTATATATATACCAAAGGAATCTTTTTTTCACATTTGTTCATCTTTTTTATCCTTTAAACATTTCTTTAAAATTAAAATAATTATTTTATCAATCTTATTTTTAAGTAATTTTTTTAATTTATCCATTTTTTTTTCTATTTTATCCTTTCTTTAAAATTAACCATTTTTTAATTATAAAACTACCTACAAAATAAATAAAAAATATTTACATTATTACTTATATTTAATTTTATAATTATAATATCAGTAACCCTAATTTTATTTTTTTTATTATCATAAAAAAATAAACATACCAATGTAATGTTTTCATTTTAATTTATTTATTAATAATAAATAAAAATGAATTTATCATATATTATATATTGCTTACAATACTTGAGAAAATAATATTTTTTAAAATTTATCATTAGATCTAATTTGAAATCTTATATAAACTAAACCCTAAGTTTCTATTTTCAATTTTATGAATAAAGAGCAACACATTTATACTATGGTTGAATCATGAATATTTGAATGTGAGACAATAGGAATATTTCATAATAATTCTTCAATAATAAAATATAACAATATTTCATAATAATTCTTCAATAATAAAATATAACAATGTAAACTAAAATAAGAAAAATGAATAATTATTTGCTATTATATTTAGTGTATAAGTGTACTAGTTAAATTTATTATAGAAGAATAATATTTAAATTTGTAATAAATATTATGTTTTTAAATTTATTTGTGTTTGTAATTATAATTAATTATACTATTTATAACCAATTTTGAAATAAAAGTTTAAACTTTTGAAATGAAAAATAATAATAAATGGAATTTGAATACTTCGTATTTAATATTAGACATCATATATTAATTACATATAATTACGCATAAAACTATAGTTTAATCATGGAATATCGTGCAATAAAAAAAAAGATATATATTTATAATAATATATCACATTTATTTGATCAGCTATATGCAAACAGTTATTTTATATTATTGGATTATTTGTTATGGGTTGATTATAGTTTTCTATGATTTATTTTACAAGAAAAAAAAGTATACTCCAATCTGATTTTGTTGTAGATGTGTCACTCTTAGAATATATAATCTATATATAAAGAAGGAACACACTGTTACTAATTTATTGTAATAAATATATAGTAAAAAGGTTGACTTTTTTAATTGAAGTTGTGGGATTTTGTTTTTTCATTTCTTATATTTGGATCAAGTCTTTCTTCTCTATCTTAGACACAATTTTTCTCTACCAAAAAATAAATTTTCTTTTTTCCTATCAATATTTATCATTCAAACATATGATACATATTTTAAGTTGATTTCATAGATTCAAGGAGTAATTTCTACATATAAAGTATGAGTCTGGGTTTATACCATATAATCACAATGATATCGTGAGTAATTTTACATTCATGGGATACATATGAAATGATTAATTATTTGCTTGTTATATATTTGGGTCTTTTAATATAGGTACAACTTTTACATAATATTTAATTTAATTAATTACATAAAATTAACAGATACAATATTAAACAATTTAAATTTATATTTTTTATAGAATTGTTAACATACGTTATAATTTGCGGGCCAACCTAAATTACAATGGGTTTGGATTGAAAATAAAAATACATTTTTTTATATGTAGACTAATTTTAAATCCGACTCATTTAAATTTGGCTTATCTGGATTAAATGAGGACAAATACATTTTTATTTTCATTAATTTATTATCTTATAAAATCCTAAAAATTATCATCTGAGGATTGTATTGTATTTTTTTATTATTTTGAATTGTCTTGAGTTTAACATCATTTTGGGAGTGAAATTTATTTATATTTGAATTACAAAAAGTTTGTAATTTTTTTATTTTAAAAAATTTGTAGTGAAGTGAGCCAGTGAGCCAACCTGTTTAATTCATCAACCCGTGGTGAGTCTAAGCGGATTCGAATTTTTCTGGTTCGTTAATAAATGAGTTGGGTTGGATTGACTTATTAAATGACCAACCCGTGATGGACCAAGATTAGACCGGGTGACTCGTTTTGACAGAACTATTTTTTGTACATAAATTTTAATTTAATCTTTTAGAAACACTAATATATATTTAATCTAGTTTCCTTAATATACTTCCAAAGCTTGAACTAACTAAATCAATTCATGAAGAATGCTCAATTGAATAATGCACGTAACTTAAATTAAATGATTACGGCATTTTAATTATCTGTTGAGTCAATGATTGGGGAAATACTGCAGCCAGCAAATGCAATTTACTTGTACTCAACACCAACCAATTCAATAACGCCTACAATTAATGAATTAAAAGTCAACGCCTCTTGGAATAATTTAATTGAATTGAATTTTTTTTTCCAGTAAATTAACCAATCATGATAATTGTCCTCATTGAATTCACCGAATCAACATTGTTTTCCAGGGATTCAAATCAATACATGTTGAAAAGCACCGCTTGCATTGAATTTTGATTCCGAATAGCGACTGCTATTCAATTGAAATTACTCTCACTTGGTTGGTGTTGTCAACTGCTATATTTGATTTTTTTACGATTTTCAATAGGAACGAATTTCTAAATTTCACCAACAAAGAAATATAAAGAGAAACAAATTGATAAAGGAGTTTATTCAAATGTCAATAATTATTTATTTGCATTGAATTTTTTTAATTGTTTAATCTCCATGAATCTCCAATTAATCAAATTGACGTAGTTAACAATTAAATCAATATGAAAAATACTAAATTTACTATGAGCTAAAATTGAAATATTATGAAATATAAAAAGATATTAAGAGCGAAAAAATATATATATATGTATATTACAACACAAACATGACAAAAAAAACATGAGGGTCACATGATACATAATGGAAACCCAAACTTGCAAAAACATATCACATATGCAAACCCATACATACAAATCATTGAATGTATCTCCCATCCTCCCATAAATTTTTCTTTGGAAGTGAAAAGAGTTTTGAGCATATTAGGGTTTCAAAAAGTTCGTAATGGGATGAGTGTTTCAAGATTTCTTAGAAAAAATGAAACAATTGAGATTCTAGCTTTTTAGTGTTTAGAATAACATATAAATCTTGAAACGATAAATGTTAAGTATTGAAGGCAATCATGGCGTATTTAATATGTTACAAGTTTTTATATTTCAACGCTAAATTATGTTAAACATATATGTTGTGTCTCTTAGACTATTTGTTTAGACTTATGTTAGAAGATGAGTATTTAGACGATGTGGCTGAGACTTTAAATATACTACATGTAATGCACTATTATTAGTTTAGGGATTTAGCAGTCTTACTCTCTTTGACGTGTAAGGGTTGAATGAGGACCTTTGATCATTTCAACCATGGTCATCTTTAGTGGTCCTAAGTCCATAGGAGCTAGACAAGTTGTATAGCATCTGACACTACAAATATTGTCCTTAAGAAATGAGAGTCTTGGCGATTCTTTTTCAGCATCAATAGGGACATATTTCTGAAGAACTCAGCATGAACTTTCATATCAGGATGTTCCATAGAAATAAGTCACAACTTGGAAATTGGGGTGTAGAAGGCCACTTCGCGTTTAAAGAACTCGATGGCGAACATGTGTTGAACGTTGTCCACAGATTTCTGAAGAGCTGCTTGAAACTCCTCAAATTCACTGAAATGTGAGTGGTGGAGAGAATGATGGTGGGATAGAGTCGTTCAAAAGCTTTTCTCATGGCAGTTAACAACCCAACTGGCTGTTCATTATTTGCTCTTACAATTGTCATAGCCCCAAGAAGTGGTTGATATACCTTTGGTAGATGGGATAGGGTAGGGTAAGTTTCAGTGGTCTAGGATGAGGGGTTAAGGTGATTATGGCATTTGGTGGTAAGTTGCGGTAAGCTTGGGATGGTTGATGGTGGAAGCTTCCATTATGGTGTGGATGTGTAGGTTTGGGTTTCAAAGTTTTATAATGTACTTTTTCTAATAATTAATTATTATTAGAAAGAGGACAAGGAATTATTATTTGGATATGAAATCATCATTTTCCACTCTTGAAATCATGTGATCACACAACTGTTTGATAATATTTTTCATTTTTTAGACTTAAAATATTAAATATATTATTACTATTAAAATGATTTTCATTCTTTTAATCATATTTTGTTATGTGTGTTTGCTCATTCTTCCTATTTCTTCTTTCTCTCCTCCTTTTGTTCTCTTCCTTCTTCTCTTCTAGTTCCACTTCTGTCAACACCTCTATCGTTGTCTCCTCGTCTGACCCTATCTCTAATGCCTTAATTTTCTCATCCCCATCCTTCTTTTTCTTATCACTCATCTTCAAATCCATTTGTAAGACATATTTTGTCAAGTTTGATACAAAATTTCGTGTCCATTTCATCAACAAATTGAATGGTAGATTTTGGCAATGAATTTTAAAAGATTTCAATTACTAACGAATTTTTAAAAGATTTAGTTGCCTATGAATTAAAAAAAAAAAGATCATATCCGATAAATTTTATTAAATTCAATTAGTGTCCAATTTTTAATTATCGTATCGATATATTTTTTCATGAAATAGTCAATGCCCAAGACAAAATCTACAACATTCATTTTACTGATGAATTTTGTCGACGTATTTTATTAATAAATCTATTGCCAACTATTAAGGAGTAAACTTTAAACCTAACTTAGTCTCACAAAACTGACTTGTAAGATGATGTTTACATCCACATATATACTCTAAATTGATCTTATCTCTAGTCAATATGTGACTTCCAACACCCCTCACACTGAGGTGTGTGTGTGTGTGTGTCTATATATATATTGTGCATGAGACTAGAGACTAATGGATGTCCAATAATAGTCTGATAATGGGTGGAATGATATACCCAAAAAATACAAATCTCATTAGGATAAACTCTAACCCATGAATTTAATACCTTGTTAAGAAGTAAACTTTAAGCCTAACTCAATCTCATAAAACTGACTTGTAAGGTGGAGAATAGTTTATTAGTTTATCTTCTCTTCTCTTTAGCTTTGTAAAAAGGTAAATAAGTCTTTTCTTTAGGCCTTGTATTTGGGCCAAGCTTAGATTTAGGCTTGTATTTTGGCCATTTTTGTTAATCAACCCCTAATTTAATCGATTATGTAAATCCCACACTCAATTAAAACAGAGAGCATCCTAAAAAAAGTTCAATTTTCTGATTTAATCGATTATGGGATTTACATAATCGATTAAAGATAGTTTTATGCAGAAATTGCAATTTTCACTTTTTAACTTGATTATTGACTCACTATGCGAACTAAGTGGTTCTTTGGGCTTACTTAGGCCTCAAATAACCTTTAGAACATTACTTGGAGGTTAAGACACATTGCAAGGTGCATGCATCCTCACTCTTGAAGATTATTTTAAAGATTTTAGATTCATTGCTTTTTCTTTCACTCGAGTTAAATCTTCAATTCTATAAATAGGAGTACCCAAGCTTTGAATATTCAACATTGAAAAATAATATAGAGAAATTATGCTAATTTGTAGTTCTCGTTTCTAAGTTCACTAAGATAGTTTTTTTCTTGACTTTGCGAACCTTTTCTTAATGGTTCACCTAATCTCCTTCAAGATACACGTCCAAACCATTCTCCAACATGTTAATACAAAATATCTAAGAAACCATTGTTTTGAAGTTTAAGCATATTATCTAATGAAATAACGTCTATTAAAATTAACCATCTAGGATAAACACGCTAAACACTATACATGTGTAAACGTTATCCTAAATGCTGAACGCCACTGTAAATAGACTATGCATAAATGCTAGTACACATAACATGCCTAAACGCTATAAATGTCAACACATTAAAAAACATGTACGAAAAAGTACTATCTTGTATGTTGTGTTGTGTTCTCTTTATCTGTGCAGATCAATAAAGAACAAAGCTTTATTCAAAAGTTCTACATTGGATCGAATCAACATTAATGTTTCCTTAATGTCTTTTGCCTAACATTTTCGTACAGGCAGAACAATTGCCTCTACACGAAGTAACGTAGCATCTGATCTTGTACCAAAAGGCTACGTACCTACGTGAAAGTCAATACTCTAAGTAACATATGTTTTTCAAAGAATTCTATATAAATATGAAGAGAAAAAACAATTATTGCTAACTTTTATGTTGCCATTTTTTCTCTCAAGCTTGGTTTGTAAAACAGGAGTGGTGAAACTCATTTAACCAATTAGGTCAATTTGTATAACCAAGAGTAGTCAAACTCGTTTGTAATCTTGTAATGATTAGTGAAATCCCTTAAGAGTGTTGAAGGGAGAACTGGATGTAATTCAAATTAAAGCTTTCTAAACATTTATGAAAATCTTTGAGTGTTCGAAACTGCTTGTATATTATAGCCTGTAACAATTATTTGTGAAAAAGTTTTAAATTCTATTCAAAGCCCCCTTTCTAGAGTGTACCTGTGTTTCACGAACTCCATTTCCTTCATCTTTACATGGTTTTGACTCCAACACATCATCTCCATGAAGTCTTCTTCAACTTGCATGAAAAAGGTTTTCATCATTTGACACCAAACCTTATTCCTTCATATGGGTCATATTCCATCATTAGTGTCAATTTTGGGTATTAGTAAGATTGTTTTAGTCCACTTCCATCATTTAGTTTTTGAGTAAGCCATTTTTACCTTACATATATACTCTAAATCGGTCTTATTTAGTTGATGTGAAATTTCCAACACTAACAAATTTGTTTTTGTCAATAAAATTAATAAAAAAAATCAATTTTAATAACACTTTTGTCTTTCCATAAAATTCTATTAATAATTGCTTGATTTCTTATAAGAAATGAAAAAATACACATAATTACACTGAAGATTGAGGTTACAAACAATTTATAATATAAAGAGTAAACATCAATATCATCTATCCATCTTTTACTCTCTTTTTTATGTTATTATTAACATTGAATGAAATTAATATGTCAATATTAATATTAACGTCACGTGATACAAAGATTATTATAGAAATACAAAATAGATATAAATTAGAAGTTTGTGTTTAACATGTATCCATAACTCCACCTAAGGTAGTTTTTCTTTTTTTTTCATTTTCTTATGAGAGGTTGATCACACACAAATATTTATTACACGAAAAACATTTACATAAAAAACAGTTGACCTAACATGCAAGCTATTAATTTTGTATTATGTCCCACATTAATGCGTTATCTTATCTTGTCCTCAACTTTCCTTGATCTTTCTTCGTAGACTTCAATCCAAAGATTAGAAACCCACGCAATGCTCGCAGCAATGGCCACCGACACTACAACCACCCAGGAAATCCAAACCCACGTGGCAATAACACCCTCAGCACCACCACCTGAGTAAAACGCCGCCATCCGGAAAACAACATAAGGCCCCAACAAACCTCGTACCACAGAATAAAACCCATAAAACGGAACCGACACAACACTAGCCACACTCGCCGCGAACTGCGCGTCCTTCCGACGCGCCCGGGCCAGTGCCCACGCGTTCTGCGGCGCGCTGGTGACCTCCGCGAGGGCCAAGAGTGTGAGCACTGCCACGGCCCCGTGGACCGCCACGTGGCGGCACGTGAGGATGACGAAGAGCGTGGCGAGGTGGTGGAAGACGAACGTGAGGTCTCCGCTGCCGGTGAAGAACGTGGCGAGATGTACGAGGTCGGCGGCGAAGTAGGCGGCGCTGTAGTCTAGCACGAGGTTCTGGAAGTTGGTGTTTGCGGCGGCAAGGCTGCGGTTTTCAGCGGAGAGGACGGCGGCGACTGCGAGGACCGTTGCTGGGGTGCCGTGGAAGAGGGAGATGAGGCAGCTGGAAGCTTCGGGTCGGATGTTGGGGCTCCATTTGCGGAAGATGATGAAGTAACCGAGAAGGTAAATGGAGAAGAAGAAGGCGAAGAATTTGTGGAGGTGATTTTCCATTTGCGTTGGGTTTTGAGAATTGGTAGAGTGAAAGATTTTGCATTTAATAAGGTTTTGTTGTGTTGGGAAAGAAAAACAGAACTGGAATGAACTGGATGGTGGGAGAAGATCAACGGTTTTATTTTTCAAGTTAGATACAAACAAAAAACCAACTCCTTTCTTTAGCTGTTTGGTGTTGTTCAACGGTTGTCTGACTTTACCAAAATATTTTAAGGGATTTTGATTTTGCAAACTAAGATATTGTTTATTGAATTTAATAACTTTTTAATAATTATTTTAATTTATGTATTATTATTATATTTATATATATTTGAAATGAATCCATCATATCATATCATGCTATATACTTTTCTAAAAAAAAAGTTGTTACAAAATATTTCTTTATTATATATAAACTATCCAAATACCATTTTTATTAAATAGATCAATTTATGTTTTAATATCTTAATTTAATATTTGGTTAGTATCAAGTAGGGATGGCAACGGGTCGGGTACGGATAGTGCCTACTCGCAATTCGACTCGCTGGATAAAAATGTATCCGTCACTCGACTCGCTACCCGTCAGATACCCGTTTAGAAAAAACCTGCTAGGTATTTTAAAACCTGCGGATACCCGCAAAAAATAAAAAAATATATATTTTATACATTTTAAAATAAAATTTAAAAAAAATTACAAAAAAATTTATATAATATAGTATAAAATAAATTAAATAAAAATTAAAGTTTAATTTTAATTAAATTTTACCTAATAAAATATAATTTTATTTTATTTTTAATTAAATTTAATTAAAATATATATAAATTAATTTTTTTTATTATTTTTTTCGGGTAACGGGTACCCGCGGATCGGATAGTATACTACCCGTACCCGACTCGTTTAGAAGCGGGTATTAAAATACCCACGACCCGTTACCCGCGGATAGTAAATATCTGCGAGTAATAACTACCTACCGCGGATTTTACCCGCGGATACCCGTACCCGCGGATTTTTTTGCCACTAGTATCAAGTTGTTATTAAGTAGTTATTTAAAAAAAAAAAAAACTTCCTAAAATTATCTTTTTCCTATCTTACTTTTAGAAATGATATATTAACAATTTATTTTATCTTTTACCACCACATATAATTTTTTATTATCTTTATTAAATAATTAATTTGGATTGTAATTAACTTATTATTCTTATAATTTAATATTTTATTATTAAAATGTAGTTATTCAGTTAATCAGTTGTCAACCTATAATAATTTTATTTTTAAACACCTGAAAAGTAATATTTATAATCTTTTTATTTTTTATTCTATCCTTTACACGGGCAAGGATTGATTTTATAACGAAGTTGAAATTTTGGGTAGATATGTTCAGGTAAAAGTAATTTAAAAGAGAGTTTTCTCGAAAAATATTTCTGTCATTAGGTAGAGAAGAAATATCAATTCATAGATTAATTATTAATTTGGTATCTCTATTTTGAATATTAATTTATTTTTTCCTTATATTTGTATTTAATTTAATAGAATTTTATATTTATTTTTTTTTCAATTAAGTTTTTATTTTTGAAAAAAGACTTAATCTAATATTTTTCGTTAAATTAGCATTAATGACATTTTATAAGTGTTATATGTCAATCCATAACATTTTTATTTATTTTTGGAAATCTTTCTTCACGTCTTTCTTTCACATGACAATATTAATATTACTAATCATCACAAATCAATCTTAATATCATGTTTTAGTATTATTAGCATATGTATTATTATATTATATTTAATTCTTATATTTATTTTATGACTTAATTGAATCTCAATTTGGTATAAATTGAAAAATATTATCTTAACCTATGTATAGGACTTATTCAATTTTTTTAAGTCAATTAGACCTTAATTTATATAAAAATTAATTGAATTGGGTTTAGTTATCAATGAAAATAAATACATTACAAAACTTCTTCTATTTTATAAAATTGTGAATGTAAACATAAAATCTTATTGTAATTTTTAAATTTTTAATGTTTGAAAATATTAAAAGAAAAATCCTTTGTTAACTTAGTTATAAATTTAATTCCTCTAACATTAATAAAAAATGTTAATATCCACATCAAATTTAAACTAACTTATTGTTTACATTTCTTAATTTAATTTGTCTACTTAAATCAACTTTACAAAATAAATAATATCTTTTTACAATTCCTTTTGAAAAAAACAAATTTTGTAATTCATTTATTTTTATTGGTAGGAAAACTTAGTTCAACTTTATAATTTTTAAGTCAGTATCCCATTGACTTAAACAAGTCCTATATTTTTTACATAGAAAACATTGATCGATCTTAAAAATAAATATAAACACTAAATTGAATATAAAATATTAACATATATAACACTTATATTAATATATAATATTAATACTGACACGTGATACTATTATACGGTATGATAGCAACTTACGTTATTACATCACATGACACCAACATTTGACATGTGAAAAAAAATTAAAAATAAACATAAAATAAATGAAAAGAAAAACAAAAACATAAACAAAAATACTACAAAATTACTTGTAACACTAAAAAAAACATCATCGACAAAATGGATCAAATTGAATATATTTAAAAAATAAATAAAGACTCAATTAAAAAAAATAATATAAACACTCAATTAAATCAAATACAGATAAAAGGAATAAAAAAAAAATTAACGTAGGACGAATATAGTAAGTAAACCTATTTTTAAGTTCATCTTTCAATCAGGTAAAATTTTAGTTTTTGAAAACAAAACTAATTTATTTATTTATTGATAGAATAAATAATTAAATAACTTCTCTACATCTAAAAAAATGTAAATAATTTTTATTTTTAAAAATAACTACTACATAATATTGTAATATTATTTAAAAGATGTATATATTAAATTGTATTATTTTTAATAATTAATAATCTTTTGGTATCATCTTTTAATGGGACGGTTTTATAATTTAATAAATAAAATAATTATATTTTATTATTTTCTTTTTTGTATTATTTTTTAATTGGTTTAATTGTTTCTTTTGTCGCCAGTTTGGTTGAAGTGTGTCAAATTCATCCCCCCCCTTTAGAAAAATGTCAATTTCGTCCCCATATAGAAAAAATTTGTGTCAATCAAGTCATTTCCGTTAAAAATCATTGCTTTCAAAACTCACTTTATCCACTATCAGGGATCAGACCCATAAAGTGCTTATTATTCAAAACTCACTTTAAGTTTTTAACACCATTAGTTTATATTTAACGGAAATGACTTGATTAACACAAATTTTTCTATATGGGGACGAAATTGACATTTTTCTAAAAGAGGGACGAATTTGACACACTTCAATCAAACTGGGGACAAAAGAAGCAATTAAACTTTTTTAATTCAATGAGTTTATCATTATATAAATAAATAAAATGTATTTATTTATTTCATAAAATATATAGTGAATAATTTCTCTTCTATTATAAAAAACTAATAAATGTTTTAAAAAAAATAAAGTTTTTAAATATTACTTTACTTTTTCATGTTTTTTTTTCTTGCCTTCTTCATATCATGTTTGGCTTGAATTCTTGTAATTTTAATTATTTTCTATTCTTAGATTTATGTTTAAGGTGTGTAATAAAACTTTAACCAATTTATATTCACATAGTTGGAATTACACTAACACACATCAAAATATTTAAAAAACATTTATGCAACTAAATTATTTTTAACATTTTTTTATTTCATACTTAATAAATCCAATTATAAAAATCCTAATTAAAATTGTGACATTCCAATTATATAGAAAGATATACATAATCAAGACGTCATCATACATAATAATTGAAAGCAATTGGAGGATAATAGAAGTAATTAGGATTACAATCATCATTAGAACAATACAAAAATGTGTAGTTGGAGTACTAGAGTTTCTCCCTTAAAATAAGAGAATTGAAAAACTTAGAACATAATAAAGTTTCTTCAAAATATCCTAGGACAAGAGAATTAAAGCCTAGAGAACTAGGCAGCAGCATTGCCATCCCCATCAAGAGTTGTTTCCAAAGTATCCTCCTCGCCATCTACTCCCATCCAAGTGGATGATCATCGCAAAGGAAACAGACGCAAACATGGCACAAACACAAGCAATTACAAGGGTGAGCTAATTATATAAAAAGCATACAATTAAGAGCATGTACATACAAGAGATTAATTTAAAGCAGCCAGGATAAAACATCCATCCTATCATGTTAAATACTAGACTTGACTCGTCCAGACTTTAGAATGATAGTCGAGCTATGGCGGGTCATGCACCCGTGGTGGCTTGTGATACTTAGGCTCCCCCGCCCTGCCACACTCACGAGGTTAGTCTGTTTCGCACCCTGGAGCATGATGAAAGCCTCCAAGACTAAGACCTCCTGCTACTGCTCACCACATGGTCCAATTCTCTCTACATGAGAAGAAAGGCCATTAGAGCGTCAAGAAGACCCCCAAGACTGAGCTCTTACTTTCATTCTAAAACACTAAGAATCTCACCAAGAGATTCTACATTTGAGACTACTATAAGCAACCATGAAATCATGTTTCAGACTTTTCCAATTCTCACACCTTTTAATTATAATCAAACCACATGTTTAAGCCTTAAAGATAAAGTCATATGTACCATAACATGCTCCACAACCACTTCCAATCATCTCAAATAGAAAATACTGTCATGTTATCTCAATCACACTACAAAACTCTACAATTTCTTGTAAAATAATACATCCCCATAGGTAAAGGTAAAATTTAATATCATACGTAATCTTTACTACTAATTTTCTCTAAAACAATATTAATTTAATATAATTTATTATCGTATTTACTTTCTTGCATCTCTTATATATATATATATATATATATATATATATATATATATATATATAATATATTAATATAATATATCTCATACTTTCTTTCATATATAAATATTATGATAATGTTGCAACGGAAATCGCGACGGGACGACGATCCAAAAAAGGAAGATTGTTTTGAAAAGAGATTTTTGGAGTCGCCACCATAGTTTATTTTGGAAAACTATGGAAAAAACCATAAAAGATAAGACAAGGTCTACAAAACCAAATTCTGGTTTCAAAAGTCGGTTACGCATGGGGAAGGTATCAACACCCCACAACGCCTGCCCTAAGGCATTACTTTTAATTAAATGCGCGAATTTGATGTGGTTTGCAAAATGTTTAATTTTCCCTAAAAATAAAATTTTAAAGAAAACAAAATATTTGTTGTGTTTTTTGTGTCCGACAAGGATTGACCTTGCTCCTATGTATTCTCAGTCAAACTGAGAAATCAGGGTTACGTAGTTCTTTGAAACTGTTTGGAAAATTTGTTTGAAGAATTTGTTTTGAAAAGTTGATTGGAAGTTTGTTTTTGATTTTTGAAGATTTTTTTTGTATAAGGAAAGGAAAAGGTTTTTTAGCACAAGGCCTACGCGAATGGTCGCACGTGTACTATTAACCTTTTAAAATATATTTTGGTTATTTTTATAAAAGAAGGAAAAAGGTTGTTTAGCACAAGGCCTAGGCGAACGGTCGCACGTGTGTTATTAACCCTTTAAAATTTATTTTTGATTATTTTTATAAAAGAAGGAGGAAAAGGTTTTTAGCACAAGGCCTACGCGAACGGTCGCACGTGTGCCTAAACCTTTTAAAAATATTTTTTACGATTTTTTTGAAAGAAGAAGAAAAAAGTTTTCAGCACAAGGCCGACAGAATGGTTGCACGTGTGCTTTAACTTTTTAAAACAAACTTTTATTATTTTATTTTTTATGATTTTTATATTTTTTTTATTTTTATTAGCAAATGGATATAACAACACATAATGATAAAACAAATATTAAAGCCAAAGAAATAAAAAGCAAAAACAATAAAAAAAAACATCATAGTCCAAGCCCAATAAGAATAGGGTACAGAGATTAAAACCAGGGGTGTGACACAAAGTCTTGGCCTGAGCCCAAAGATAAAGTTGGGGTGGCGTAGAAACTTCTTTGACCCAAGTTCAAATGAATGAAGGGGTGCAATTGTGAAGATTGCGGGGTGCCACTGGATATTCGCTGATCAAGCCTAAGGCCTATTTTCTTGTTTGCAGAAAGGGAATGAAGGGAATGGTGGTGCAAACGGAATTGTGGAAGGTGACAGGAAGAAACAATGTTGTCGAGGCACAAAGCCCTTTGTTCAGAAAAAAGGGGTCGCAGCAGCTGACTCCCATTTGCCCTCAGCGTCCAAGAGAGGTCTCTCACCCTCTCCACTTGAATCCAAAGCCGCAAAGCATGAAACCTAGGGTGGTGCCTGTCTCCTCTTAGGCGTGCACAGGGCAGTCACCGCAACAGCCGCCGCGAACCAGCTGCCACGAGTCGTCGATCGACCAAATATGTCGCCAGGGAAGTCACTCATCGTCAGAACCATCACCAGCCACCACAAGAGCCCCCTGCTCCTTCTTTTCTTTGCACGAGAGAAAACTTCTTCCTCGTGAATGACGTCGCTACCACCAAGCCAGGGCCATTGCGAGCAACAAACCAGGGCCACCGATTCAAGTCTTCGTCGCCGGGATTGTCGCCGACGATGATCGTTGTGGCCAGAAGAAACCTCAGATTTCCCAATTCTTTCCTTTCGAAGGTTAGGGTTTCTTTTCTCCCTTTCTACCCTACAACCTTTACCGGGGGCAATAGAGATGTCGTCGCGGTCAGTTCCTGGCGAGCTCTCTCCACTGCCATTGCGCTGATGCCATTCCTCTCTTCTCCACGCGGGTCTAAACATCCTCTAGGAATGTGACACATAACCTTTGCTTTGCAGTGTGGCCACCATTAGCGCCCTTGGTCATCACCCATGGCCACCCCCGGGCTTGCAACTGGCAACATCACTAGGAACCACCATTGACAAAGTCGCTGAGTTTATTTCCTCATTTTCCCTTTCAATCTTGGTTTCCTCATTAGCTGTTCTTCATTGAATTTGGTTTCGTGTGGTATCAGTGGATGGATCGACGTTTGGAAGAAGGGTGGTGATAGTATATTTTGTAGTGTTGGGTGTAGTGTGATATGCGTTTCTACTCCTCCCTCACTTGTTCTCTGTTTTGTTTCTTCTTCTTCAAATAGTATGTGCCTGAATGAGGGATAAATGGATGATGAATGGTGGTTGCTAGTGTGAGTAGGACGGCCTCTGTTCTTGGTGGCTTTTTTTTTGTCAATGGAAGGTTGAGGATCATGAGTTATACTGTAGGAAGGGAGGTTGGTGAGTCGTGAGTGTGTGAATCTGTTGGAGGTGAATGGAGAAGGATTGAGCAGTGGTGAGTGATGGGTCTATGATTGAGAATATGGTTGTGGTTGTTAATCTCTTTTTGGCTTATTATATTTTTGGTTGAAAAATAGGGAAGTGGGAGAAAATTATGATAAGGACAATGGCAATGGAGATTTGATGGCGGAAGGATGTTGAGGTGGCTATGGGTTCTGGTAGAATCTGTGAGTGAATGGTGGCGTGAGGATGGTGTTGAGGCGTGGTGTTGCGTTGGTTAATGGGTGTTGATGAGAGAGTGATGGTCTTTGTTATGTGGGAGGAAGATTTCTCCTCCACTTGAAGAAGATAGAAGATGGAAGATGTCGATTATATGTTGTGAATTCTATGATTTATGTAGGTCAAAAATGGGTGGAAAAATCAGAACAGAAGAATAAGGAATTTTCTTAAGATGCTGGAGATAATTTCAGTGTGGGACGAATGAGGTTGGGGAAAAATCGTGGATCCTCTGGCTTTTAGTGTATTGAAGGAGATGGAAGGGCGACGTGTTTTCGGCCTTAGGGAAAAGGAGTGGGTAAGGTATTGTGTGTGTTCTGTCCACATGGGAATGGTTCCAGGTGTTAAGACTAGAGGTCCGAACTTGGAGCAGAATAGGTTGAAGGTGGAGTTCATGGGTTGGTTTCTTATGAAAAGGAATTCTATTGATGTGTGAAACAGTCCAACTTAAATCATAAGTGGTGTTACAATCCTTTGTTGCAGCAAACTATAAGAGAAAGAGGATACTCACACCGTAATACAAATTCAAATAGAAGCAAGCTCACATGAAACAGAGTAGGCTTACCTCTCGAAGCTCCGCTTAGTCTAGTACTTCCGGCGATCTTCTCCCTCTCCCTCCAGCTAGCTTCCTTTCGTTGTTGTTGGGGAATTCCAGATGCCTCCTCCAAGGAATGGGTGATGATCCCTTGATTCAGGGAGGAGTGAATAACTAAAACCTCTGTATCCTCTCGGTAGTGAATGGCAAAAAATAATCGTAATGTTGTCCCCTTTTTCTTTTTGTTGCTACCTTTGATATGTTGATCCTCAAAACTTCCTCTGCTGCCAAAAACTGAATTGCTCCGTCCCTGCCAAATTGCAACGCCAAGTTGCAACGCGAAACGCTGTTATGTCTTCTTTGTCGCGTTGCATACGCAGCTTTACCAAAATTCTTTTTTTGTTTTCATTTTCTTAATTTTCTTTATTTTTCTCTTTTTTTTAACTATATTAACCATTATTAAAACAAAACTAAAAAGTAAAATTAAAAGTCTAAAAGTAAAAAGAAAATTCCAAAAAGATATTCAAAATAACAATAAAACAAAAACAAAAAAAAGAAAAATCAAAAGAAGTAAAAAATAATAATAATAAAAAACATGGAACATAAAAAGAAAAACAATAAATTCAAAACAAATCCGGATGAAATTGGGTGTTGAGAGATAACAATTTACATCATACATAATTCCCTGCATCTTATATATCAATATTATATTAATATAATATCTATCATGCTTTCCTAACTTATATTTCCATATTATATTAATATATATATCATACTTTTCATATTCTAACATCCCAAATTTGTGATAGGCACCTATTTAAACTTATCTAGATGGATTTTACCAATTATACAGTGATTCTAAAGTTGTTTAGGCTTGAATTTAACTTCAAAACATCGCATCCTATGACTTATGGACTCTAATTCAATTCTGCCATTTTTAATGTGTTTTTGTTCAATTTTATTTGTCTAACAAGTCACAATTGACTTGTCTAAACTGTCTAAACAGACCAAATGCACTCATTATCCCAAATGCACTCATTATCCCAAATGCACAAAATCACCATCCAAGTAGCTTACAATGCTCCCTTAATTATGAAACTGCTTGCTAAATTATTTAACACTACAAAATGCTTACTCTCAACCTCACCTCACTACCCAATTAGTCACCGGAGATGGTTCAGATGTCTGAATGCATCAGACTCACCTTCGACGCTAGCACATATGACTAGTTACAACTGACTGGACCAGGCCAGGGCTGTTCTATGATCAGGGATGTGCCAACTCAGGTTTTTAAGTCCCCTCTATCCTACCAACAAAGAAAGGCTCTCAACCAGTTTTAATTAATTTATTTAAGTTACCTAAACTAATGTGTTGTACTCTAGACCTCAAATGCCAATTTTTTTATATTTTACTTCCTCTCACAGTAGCCTAAAACAGTATTTGTCTACCTACTTACTACCCATATCAAGGCCATTACAGAATCCTTACTCCAACCTTTTTCAACAAAATCAATTATAGGCAACAACTTATCAAAGTCACATGATAATCAGCACACCACAATTACACAATTTCAAAGCCTCAACAATTTATAACTCAACATACTCAAACCAAAAATATAATATAACAGTACTCGAAATTTCAATTTATCAAACATGCACATCATACAAAAAAATATAACTAGCTCCTCTTACCTCAAAGACAAATTGTCCAGCTTACGGGGACCCTCTCACAACAACTTTATACAGCACAGAAATTGATAGTACCTATATATAACCGAAATGGTGAAAGAATCAACTCTTATAGTTAAGCCTTAAACAAAATAAGAAGAAGAACGCTTTTATTTGTCTGTAGCCTGTAAAATAGCATGCCCTAAGTTTTAGAAACTGCGGAGAAGAGGGGAAAACTACTTACTGATGAAGAACGAAAATCTAATCGCATCAAAAGGAAGCCATCGACGTTGCGGACGCTTGGACACTTCCTAAAAGAGCATGCAATGAATCAGTGTAGAGTAATGGAAGAGAGAAGACAGAGAAAAGGGTGAGGGAGCTTTCTAGAGAGAGAAGTATTCTCAGGAAAATGACTCTATTGTTTAGAAAGTTCAGCAAAAACTAAAGAAAACAGATTTTTTTTTTTTTATTAATAGCTCCTCTTCTTTATTCTTAATATTATTTTCACCCATTTTCTTTTAATATATAATATATTTATATTTGGGTCCTTAAAAAATATTCTTTTAAAATATAAAAATCAATGAAAAATTAAAAATTAAAAATTAAATAAGGACATAAATAAATATGCACTCATCATATATACTTGTTTAGATAAATTGAATATAAATTGAATAGTACTTTATTTTCACTTTCTTCTCTTTTTCTACCTGTTAATGATAAATATAGTTTTTCGAAAACTAATTTCAGCAACATGTGTTAACATCTAGAAAATGATCTATAGAATTTAGTTTTGAAAATAATCTCGAAACTAATTGTTTCAGAATTTTATAAAACTAATTACATCGATTTTTTTCTTTCAGAATAAATAATATTTCATTGCATTTTGAAATCTTATAAAATCAAATAATTTCAGGAACTATATTTATAAATTGGTTTAATCTAACTTTTTACTGTTAAATGTTATGCAATAATAACTTTTCTTTTTGTTACCAACTGATGTGTCTAGAACTCTCTTTTTCCCATCAAATCGTTGCAGCTTTCAATTCGGTAGCCAGGTTTCAAATATATGCCCCTAAAGCAAATGCACTTTGTATTTGTAAAATAATCAAAGATAAGAAAAAACCCTTAAAACAAAACAATGATTTTTAGTAACGGTATGATGAGAATATTTATAAAAGAATAAATTTTTATATTATCTTAAAAAAGAAGATAATAAAAAGTAAATAAAAATAGTATAGAGTGTAAAAAGTTTAGGTGTATGGAAGAATCGTTATTTTTTTTTTTAACATTTTCCGTTTCCCTTGCAAGCTTCACTTAAAAGAAGATTCACTTACCAATTTTCTCCCTCACTGCTAATAAATTCCTTGGACTGGCTAATCTAAATCTATGAAAAAAACACCAAAAAATAATAACAATAGCAAGGCTTTTTCTTCGTGCGTCCTTATTTTTTTCTTCCTGCACCGCCATAACTTTCAATATCCTCATTTTATCCTTGCAAAATTTTTAATAAAATCTACTGCAGTTCTCTCATTTCTCCTTCTGCACCTCAATCCTCTTCTTTCTCCCTTTTTGTCCCTCTGCATCTCAACCCTTTTTTGGGTATTCTAAATGTTTTTCGGATTGATCAAGGTATTTTGCAATCCGGAAATACAAATTCAGGTATGTATTTCGAATCACGTGCACTTATTTTTTCAATTACATTTCAAAAGGGTAAAAGGGAGATTTTGAAAATTAGGGAGGTGCAGGAAGAAATGGCCGAATAGTAATATAATCCGATATTACAATTTGAAGGGTATACTTAAAATCCAATGATATACAAATATCAATGGGTGGAATTAAATATATTGCAACAAAAGGAAAAGTAACATTAGTTTTGGTGTGGAGATAGTTATCAATTTTTTTACATAAAAACTAAAGTATATGTGTGTGTTTGATCTAGCTAATTTTTACTTTTTCATTTCTTTAGTAGAAAAGTTTGTGTAGCTTTGTAGAAGTATTTGGTAAGCAACTTTTCTTCACTAGCTTGTACCATTTTTTTTTCTAGAAGCTTTTTAAAATATTAGCTTCCAACATTTTGTATTTATTTTTTTTATCCTCAAAAAGTTTTATTATTTTATTTTTAACTTTTATTGAATAAAAATTCATAATAATGGTTAAAAATCCTTTCTTTATTATTTCATTATTCATTTTAACCGTTATATTATATAATGTTTATTTTATTCATAATAATTCTCGGTCTTGTTCGACATCCACGGTACTCGGCTTCGGTACTCAACTTTGTTTGGTCTCTCTAGCTTTCGATTACATTTGGCATATCTAACTTTCATCCTTGTTTGGCCTCCCTATTTTTTAGCCATGTTTAGCCTCTTAAGCTTTCAATCATATTTCGAATTTTCAACTTTTAGTCGTGTTTGGTCTCTTCGGTCCTTGATATTGTTTGGCCTCGACGATAATTGACCTTGTTTTATCTCAAAAATACTGTATTGGTTGGCCCAAAAACTCATCAAATCTCAAGATATTACTTATAGTACTAAATGGTGTTCGTTCAAAATATCAAGATACAATAATTTTGAATTAATGTAATATCTCTCATCAAAATTCTCATTTAAGCATAAGAAATTTTCCTCCCCAACAGTCTAGTAAATCTTGCAAGCTTCCATTTAGTTTTGTATCTTTGTTTTCAATTACTATGCATAATTAGCATGGATCACTAATATTTTTGAAAGGTTGTATTGTGGTTGAGTTATAAAGAAAATATAACTTTTTAGAATAACAAAACTCACTGATAAAGGAATTTCAACAATAAACATATGACATAAGTTTTTTTCTTTTCTTTTTTTTGAACACTGTTTGACCTTTTTCATTTCTCCCTTCTAAGTCTATCATTTTTTTTATACAGCCATTTGGGCTCCATAATTTGTTTTTTCATTCTTTTTCTATAATTGGGTAATATCACCTTAACTTTTCCTTCTTCTTCTTTGTATTACTTTCCTTGCCACTGAATCAAATCCATCACTTAACAATTTTCATTATACTAAATTAAATTTGATTGTTTGTTATATGAAAATTTAAACATAATAAAATCCAATTTGATTATTATATGAAAATTTAAACATAACAAAAAAAAATTCAATAGATACAGTATCCATAAGTTTTGTTATTATATCAATTGAAAAATTTGATATAAAAAAGAAGACTAATATTATCAATTTTGTGTTACCTTTAATGTCATAAGTTTATATATATAGTAATGAAATTCGATCTTAATTTATCCACCTTTTTCAAGTTGAAACAACGGAATATGTGAAAATGAACACACTATTAAAATAATTTTCTATTCGGTTCAATTTGTTTGTAAAGCGTATTAGAAAATTGAAAGTGTTAATCTTGTCAATACAATTCTGTTTCCTTAAAATTTGTTTCTAGAATAAAGTTACGAGAGAAGAATTAAACAAGAGAACATTTCGAAATTGCTTATGTTTTTGTTTGAAAAAATGTTTGAATAGCAAGTGTTTAAGATCGAAAAATAATTGCTAAGTAGTAGAAAAATATTACTAAAATCAGTTGTTAAAACAAAAAAGAAATAGTAAAAAGAGAATCAAATAGACCCACGTGTTTGATTTGTTTCCAGTTTTCGCTTTTAATTAATAACTTAATATTTTAATCACTAATCTTAATATATATCATATTATTCACCTTTACTACTTTCTTTCTTTTAGAATTTATAAATGAAATGATAAAATATATTAATCAAATATTTCCTTTATATATAAATACTTAACAAATGAAGATAAAGTGATATTTTTGTAATTATAGGTTAAAATAAATTGAAAATAACAAGGATAAACACAGTCTATTGTACCATTCTCTTTATGACATTCTAATAAACAACACAAAAATGGCCATTTTAACAATCATAAAGAAAAACATAAATGAACTTTAGATATGGATAAGTTTTCAGTGCAATGTGTGATGACTTATTAAAGAAGAAAGTACACGGAAAGAAACAATCATATAATAAATCCAAGTACAACTAAAAGTCATAGAGTGAATTAAATATGATTCAAGCGTTGTAACAACATATTAATTTGATATTTTTAATTAAGTTTTATTTTAGGGTTTTACAAATAAAAGAAAATACTATTAAAAAATACACAGTATAGTAACTATTAAAATAATAAAATTTAAATTTCACTTAATTTTATAAAATCAATTTAATTTACATATTATAAATAATATTACTTCTAGTTGACGAGATCTTCAATATACATCTTTATGATAAAAGCATCGCGCGTGTTTATGTTAAAAACATCAATCGACGATGTTTAATAATAAATGGTACAATAAAATAAATATAGATTAAAACAAACCTTAAGTATTTATAATATCATATTAAAATAGTATGATTTAAATCTAACTTAATATTTCAAAACCGATTTAAATAAAATTATTTTTATTTATATATTATAAATTAATTTTATTTTTAATTAATGAGATTTTTACTAATTGTTTATGTTGGATTGGAAGGAGATTACTCCTGTTCAATTCTCCTGTCTAGATGAACGTTTTCTATTCTCTCAATTTTGAATATCCTATTGGTTTGTGGGGGTGATTTGAAGAAGATATTTGGACACTCAAGACAAAAATTTTATCAGGAGGTCTAAAATAATTCAATTATGAAAAGAGTGAGTTTACCTTGAAATTAAACTTTGATTTATAAAGTTTAAAAGAATTTGACCACTTAATTTACCTTTTAATGATTATTAATACTAACTTTAACCACTTATCAATAGCAACTATCGTATTAATTGCACTTTAACTGTGTTCAACTGTCGTTGTGACCGAATGACTGCGAAGTTCATTTCTGCATCCCAACCACTCGATCCCTTCAACCGAGTATGCAGTCATACCCGATCAGTCGGCTATCAGTCCATAATAACACTAATAAATAAAATTAAAAAAAAAAGTTTTTGAAACAAATAATGATATGAGGTTATAGGTATAGAGGGTGGACAAATCATTTGACTAATGCCAAGTACATGTGGTGCATGCTATTGGCCAATGACATATATGTCTTCTTTTTGTGTTGATGGGACCAATAAACCTATCAAAGGTTGTGAGTAGTGACCTGCAGCTAAATAATTGGCCATTTTAAAACTTTCAAATTCAATGTTTGAATATTATAAGAGGCTGCTGCATGCTATATATAACTATACTCATCAAATGGTACCTGAGAATTTTCAAAATAGATATATATTGTTTGGTGTATGGTTCAGATCATGCATCCAAAAAAGCTACTAGTTTTTGTTATCCCAATGTGTATCTTTCTATTAAACAACTCCATCATAGTGCACTACTATTTCTATAAGTTAGGCAAATTTAATTTTCTGAGTCTAGGGTTCCAACATCACCATAGCCCATGAGAATAAAACTTATTATATATTAAAAAAAACTTGAAAATTGCTTGATTGAATGGAAATAATTAAACTGTTTATCTTTTCCTAATCAACGTAAGATGTGCACGATTAAGGACGTGATTTGAGATAAAAACAAAATAAATCAATTATTTTATTGATTAAGATATAACTTTCTACTTGCAATTCGAACGACCTAACACATAACCAATATGATAAAAAGGGGTCGATTCAGTTCAGATTAACTAATATAAATATGTAAAAATTTAATTTTGAAAAAAAAGTATATTTATCTAAAATTCATACATTGGATTGTCTATAAAATATGTAAATAATATATATTTAAGGATTTATTGGATTCCGATTCCATCTAATTTTAATTAATTTGAATGTTTAAAGCATGTAAATAAGAAATTTAATATTCTAACGAATTATCATGGATTAGATTAGTTTTGATTTAACATAAAGTAAACTAACTAAATCGTTTTATATTTATTTAATTAATTGATTCTTATTTCTTGGATTCATAACGACCAGTTATTATTAGTTTGGTTCTCGTATTTATATTTTTTCATTTAAAACCTGAATTAGAGCATAAACAGTTTATTAATATAAGAATAGATAGAGATAGAGATAGAGAAAAACTCTCCATAAACATAAGGCTAATTAAACATTTATAACTAAATAGGTTGAAATTCTGATATATCAAATTCTGTTACTTTATTAAGCTACTATTATTGCATATTTTTATTAAATGATTATCAAATCTCTTTTGAATATAACCTTCTGTGAAACAAAAAAACAAAAAACATATAATGCACTTCAAAAAGTGAGAATTAATGGTTACGGATATGATCATTCCTTAATTCAAACATTTCAGAATTAAATTAAGATATGAAAATTAATATTTAAATATTTATTTACGACTAAATATATGTTTACTTAATTTATCATACTATAGGAAATTTAAAAATTCTAAATATTAACCAATATTAAAAGAAATTTAAATTAAGTATGATATAAATCCGGGTCTATATTATAATTAAACTCTTATGAAAAAAATTATTTTATTAAATATATAAAATGTTCTTTATTTTCGTCTAAATATACTTTCATTTAATATTATTAGCGACGAATGATGTGATTATTATTTTTATTTTCTCTTGTTTTAATCATTAATCAACATGTTATCCTTCGTCAATTTTTTTTCAACTTGCTAATCAATTCACCAAAAAAAATAAATAATTAACTAACGAGTTAAAAACAGACTTAAAAGGTTAATAAAGAACTAACTAGTCAGCTAAAAACATGATAAAAGTAATTATCATAATTTTTCATCAACAATAAAAATAACATAATAAATTAATTAGACAAAATAACAAATGTTTTAAACCTTTAATAAAACAATTTTTTTATTAAAAATTAAATTTAAATTATCGAAATTTACTATGAAAAAACTTAATTAAGCATTACAAATAAACTATTCATATCTATCATTAAGGTTACTCATGTTGTGCATTTATATTATTTGGTTTAACCGTATTTTTGGTTCCTATAATTAAGGATGTGATGTAAGAATATTATAGAAGCAGGGTGTTTCCTGGGAAGAAGCCACGTGGAGTCCGTCTTTCGATAATTGAACAACACGAAGTTGAAGCTGATTGGGCCTTGCTTTTCCAGGGTAACCAATCAAAACCCTCCAAAATATGCCACCCCAAGGGGTTCTGGGACCCACCTACTTCCAATTATTCAATTCTAAAATTATCCAATCAATCTTCCCCAGACACGTGGTGCTTCCTCCCCCGGCCACCCTGCTTCCGCTATCATTGCACATCAACCTCCGTTCATTCATATCCACGGGCCTCTTTTGTTTTTCGCAACACGCGCTTTTACTCTTTTTGTTTTTAAAGTTTAACTGTCTTTGTCACACCTAAAATATTCTGATATTTTAGTTATGGATAATGATATTTAGACAACATTATTTTTACAATGTTTGAATATTGATTACGTGTTAATTTATGATTGGTTAAAAATTATTCCATAATCAATAATAATAATCATAAACATTATTGTGGAGTAATTTTTGACCAATCACAGATTGACACGTAATCAATATTCAAATGTTATCTAAATGTCATTATCCGTTAAGTTATTTTAAATGTAATTTTTCTTTTTGGGGAAAGATTTCATGTGGTATTCTTTATTACTATTATTATTTTATTTGGATGAGAACAAAGTTACGACTCTGATGGAAATGTGATCGAGAGCGAGATGAGGAAGGATAGTCTTGTTAAAAAAAAGTAGTTTAATTCAGTTTATTAAGCGTTGATTATTTAATGACTTAATATAATTTGGTTTATTTATTTGTAAATTAAAAAAATTTGAATTCAATTTGGCTCATTACAAGCTAGTGGATTAAATTCACTGTCACACTTAATTAAAAGTGTTTTAGTTTAAATATTCGGATGGTCCTCAAGTTTATTGGAAAATCTTAAGTGGGTCCTCGTATTTGAAAGGGTCTCAACTAGGTTCAAATATTTGAAAAATTGAATCAATTTCGCCATAACCAATTTCGCCATGTCCGTTAAATGTTCTCAAACGGTGTTAACATATGTTGAACTGTAACTGTAATTATTTTTAAGAGGAAGTGTCATTGTGATTAATTTTAGTGAGTGATTTGTTTTACAATCTCAATCTCACCTAACATTTAAAGAGGTGTGAGAAACTTTCTAAACTAGATCTTCTCCTTCCTCCCCCTCCGCGTCCTCCCCATCACCTCTCCACTGACACCACCACCAGCAACCACCACCGTCCAACGAAACATCAAATATTCAAATTTTATATTTGATCAAAATTTACTCTATCTAAATTTTATATTTAATTAGAATGATTTTTTTTAACCACATATAGGGATGACAACGGGTCGGGTCGGGCACAGATAGTATCTACCCGCAACCCGACCCGCATGAAAAAACCGTATCTGCTACCCACCGAATACCCGCATAAAAAAAACTCGCAGATGTTTTTCAACCCGCAGATACCCGTTAGATACCCATTTTTAACCTGCAAATATTTAAAAAAAAATTATGATTTAAAAAAAAAGTTCAAATTAAATTGAAAAAAACATATAATATTTAAAACATACATATGAGTAAAATTTTAATGACAATTAAATAAAAGTTTATACATAGATTCAAATTAATAATACCTACAACATATACAAATACAAGTAATTTAAAAAAAATTCTAAAAATAACACTTTAATATCTATGTTTCATCCCCAATATCTTCATTCTCACAATTTAATTCTTGAAACAAATAAAAAACAATTAAAATCACCCATAAATAACATATTAACACTAATAATAAAATTAGATTAAAATATTAAAAAGAAAATTACTAACATCATCGTCAACAATTCAAAAAAGTAGTACTTTTATATTGATAAAACAACCTAATAAAGTTGCAAAACAGCAGTGTGTAACGCCCCGACAACTTACAGGAACTGTTGACTCCATCCCAGAATTTCTCCAGGCTAAGCACGCTTAACCATGGAGTTCTTATGGGTTAGGCTTCCGAAAAGTAAATGCATTTTTGGTGATATGGGTAGCCAAATCAATTCCTTTTAAGATATCCTTCAACTGTATAGTCCCATACCTATACAGTATCCAGATCCCTCTCATTCCGGTGTATGTTCGATTCGTCCATGTGCCCCTTCCACTTGAAGCCTGCCAGAAGCCGCTCTTTGTCTGTGCCCCCTGCACCATGCTTCTTGCACCGGCGATCACACCCCGCCCTCGTCAGTGCCCGGGTGTCACAGCATGTGTGTTCTAGTTCTTAGAGTTGGGATTGCTCTAAGGTTACATCTTGTGCTATAGGTGATATTGAGTTGGGAAAGGAGAATGCATTTGAGAGGGGAGTTCTCTATATTCTTGCTTGTATAACTCTATCGATATAGTGGTCCCCTTCAACTCAGGTTGATTGGAGGAAGACTGGATGTAAGCTTGGCCGAACCAGTATAAATATTTGTGTTGATCTTTCTATCTCTTCTCTTTTACTATTTTTCATATTCTTGTTTGATTGCATTCTAAGAAAACTTCAAAGATTTCAAAAAGAATTTGAACAAACAAATTTCCAATTCAATAAATATTTTTCTAAATTCAAATATATTATAATTGCTTGGATAATGTTTCCTATAATCTCTCAACCATATTTTAAACATATAACTGCATCTCAAAACACAATGGATAAAAGACATTCTTACCCTCAAGAAAAAATATAATTCCTTATATCAACAAAGTAAATAAATAACTTAAAAATTTATGTTCAAGTTAAGACTTGAACACATGACCACTTAGCCCATCCAAGAGCTCTAACCAACTGAGTGAGGCAACACCTTATGAACTCATGCATATATAATAAAACATACTCAAGTTTTATTTATAAGCTCTGCATTTTTTTGGGTCTTACAAACTGCCCTGGTGAAGAAATTTATCATTTGCTACTGTTTTTTTCTCAATCCTTTTTAGTCAATTTAAAGACTAACAGATGAAGCTTTTGAAGTTGGCACGTGAACAAATAAAACATAGAGCAAGATTTATTACAAGTTCTAATAGATAGATGTATATCCAATACAAGCTAACTTTTAACTATTCAATGTTCCCAAATCAACATTTCAGGTTTAGCTTATTTGTTGCCATTTTACTTTTTCAAAAATATACATTTTTTTCCATTAGCCTAGGAGTATTAACCACATTCACATAAGAAGCCACAAAAGTATGAACCGAATATGAATAAACAATGCAAACGCCACAACTAACCTTCCCAACATGAAGTTCTTGACCTTGACTTAATTTCCTACTACTAACTTAACAATACAACCGTGAGAATTACCATGAACCCCAACCACATCCACCAGCATAGCGGTGACACCACTGCGCAACATATTCCCAACAACGGTAAAAATCTCTACGCAAACAAAATCCAACAAATGAATGAATGGAAACGTACACCAAAGATTTAAGATTACCAATTGGATTTGCCTTTTCATTGAAATTTGGAGTGAATCGCAAAAGAAGAAAGGAAAAAGACATTTTAGGGTTTATGTTGAAATTTTCGAATGAATAAAGAAGAGAAGAGGAAAAAGATGTGTGGTTGACACAATTAACTAGACTAAAATAATGTAAGTTCAATTTTTTTAAGCTAAACTATAGAAGTTTAATTGTTTAATTAGTTTTCAGTCAAAACCAGTTTAATTTTTTTAAGTATAATATATTATGGTTAAGTGTAGTTTTAGTAGAATTTGCTAAATTATGTTCAGCTCTAAGTCTAATAACACATATTATACAAGTTTGTTAATACAATCATTAATAGAATCTAACAATACTTATTAGACTGTCAAAACATTGATTTGTATTTTTGATAAATCTATTCTACTTATTTTTAGATATCCTTTATATTTTTAAAAGGTTCGGCAATTGTATGGAAATAGGCAAATTTGACGACCATATTACGAAAATAGGCAAAAACGGGAAAAATTACAGCAATGGGGAAGTCGTCTGGGGGCAGAACGACTTCATAAGAAGAAGTCGTGCCCCCCTGCACGACTTCACACTATTCACATGAACAGTAGTGAAGTCGTGCACCCCTAAAACGATTTCTGGGCTCTGTAATCGATTACCAGGAGCTGTAATCGATTACATCTTGGTAAAATCATGCCCCCTGCACGACTTCAGTATTGTAGGCAAAAATGGCCCTGGTAATCGATTACAGACCCCTTGTAATCGATTACCAGGTGATTTTTATGTAGTAACAGCCCTGGTAATCGCTTACCAGTGTGCGTAATGAGGAAAATCTCCCTAGTAATCGATTACAAACCTGTTGTAATCGATTACCAGTTGATTATTATGCAGTAACAGCCCTGGTAATCGCTTACCAGTGTGGTTATAGAGGAAACACTCCTTGGTAATCGATTACAAGGCAGTAGTAACCGATTACCAGAGTATTGGAGTCATTTTATTTGTGTTGTAGAGTACCAATAGAGGTTATATATAAGATAGATAGGTGCAATTATTTAATTTTTGTTATGACATTCTTATGTATTGTTATGTTTCGATAGAGTAATTTTATTGATTGAAATTACAAATGGAAATTAAAAGACAAACTTGGAAATGAAAGTTTAAGTATTTTATTGAATTCAAAATGCATTACATAACTAGAAAAATTTAAAATAAGCACAATAATACTACTAAGTATCTAGGAGGAAGGTCCACCATGTGGACCAAAATGACGACGCAGAACCTCATGCTCTAAATGATCTACTCGAGTTTCTAATGTATCGAACCGGTCTCCCATGTTGATCTCGAGTTGTTCAAGTCTTGTATTAATGTTTTCATTCATGGTGTTGAAGCTGTCCCCCACAAATGTTCTAAGATCATTGATCCCCCTCATCAAGTCATCATATGAAGAAGTTTGGTGGTGAAGAATGGGCAGTGGTGGTGGTTGTTGTGTAGGAGGTGCTTCACTGTGGCGTTGAGAAGGACGAGGAGGACTTTTCGGAGCCCATCTGTTGTTATCATTTAGCTTAAATCCAAAGGAATCGAGTGATCTACGCGATATCTACATTTGCCTTGTTCGTGGGCCAGGAATTTCATCATCCAATGGAATGTCAAAATTTTGCAAGATACGTGTGATAAAAAATGCATATGGTAAAGGAGCATTTGCCTTCAAAGCCTTCTTCATCCTATGTCGAATGAGATGGGTCCAGTTGATCTGCTTCCCCGTCATAATAATCCACAATAAGATTACATCTTCCTCAAAAGCCTGCGCAATGTTAGAAACACGTGGCAAAAAAATACGAGTGATAATATAATGCAATATTCTAGCATTAACTGTCATGGATCCAGCTAGAATTCTACCAACTTGAGGTTTCCATGGCAAAAGTATCAACTGTTTTGCCGCGTTGAATCTGTATTCATCCACCCATTCATCAAGTATTTTTCCTTCAAAACGTAATCCAACAGAGGGTAGGTTGGCTATCGAAGCCAATAGACTGGGTTTGATAATGATTTGAACCTTCTTAACCTCAGTCTTAATGGTTCCATTATCAGAAATTTTCAGATTACTATAAAAAATTCGGACCAAATCAGGATAATAGTGTCAAGCATCAAACACAAAATCAAGCAAGTTTAAATTTGTCAGCATGTTGTAAAATTCCAGATTTTGCCTCTCGAAATATTCTTGGTCAACATATTTTGGTTCAATGACCTCACGGTCACAGAAAAGGGTGAAATACCTTTCCGCCAGTTCAGGGGTCAAAAATTGATGAATTGGGTCCAATTCAGTCGGTGATGGTGGTGGTGAGAGAGACGACGAGCTTTCGACCGGTGAAGGTTGACGGTGGCGACGTCCCGCAGCTGTAGAAGATGAGCGCCTAACCCTTTGCCTCTTCGAAGAATCCGCCATTTCAAAATTTCAATCGGTGAAAATTGAAGCGAATGGAGAGTAAAATGTGAAAATGATGTTTAGAATTGAAAATAGTAGGAAAAGATGGGATTTAGGAGGTTTTTGAGGTGCTGCAATGGTGGAAATGGCTGCTGCTGCTGCGCGAGATAGGGTTTGGGTATGGGTTATGAGAGAGAAAAAGTTGATTTTATAGGGTAGGGTTTCGCTTGTAATCGATTACAGGATGGTTGTAATCGATTACATGCTTAGCGTAATCGATTACGAGGGCTCTGGTAGTGGGATGACATTAAATCTCTGGTAATCGATTACAAGTTCCGTGTAATAGATTACAGGGGGTTTTTTGCATAAAAATATATTTTGGTTGTATTATTTGAAAAGAAAATAATATCAATTGGATAAAAAAATTTGTTTCACAATTTGAATTGACATTTATATGCATTGCGAACATATGAAATAATGATAAACATAAAAAAGTTATTATTACAATCATCCAAGTCGAAGTCGAGTATTAAGCATAAGAAGTAGTTATTACAGTCATCGAAATAGAAGTGTAATAAGGATTTATAAATAGTATAAAGTAATGGAAATATTATTAAGCATTACAGATTACCATTGACGTAAAGGATATATGGATCTTGATCTTTTTTGTCCGTCTTCATCCGTGTAAGTCTAATCTTTAATATCCTCGTAGTGCTCAGATTGAGTTGGAGGATGTATATCTATTGTTTGGACAAATAGTTCAATATACTGAGATGTGTTTGGACGTTTAACAGACCTGTCAATAGTTTGTGCTTTTTGCCAACGTCCAATCATCTGTGCAATATCATTATCACATTTTATGGAAGTTGTATCTTGAATGAGATAGTTGTTACGAACCTTGATTGGACGACGATAGTCAATATATGTGACTACTCTTCTGTCTCCCACACTGCACAATTTCACTTATTTGAGAATGGAGTTCATTGAATGAGATATTGTGATTGATTGAGGTGGTGACTTTTGCATCTGATCGAAATTCGAGCTCGTAACCAGACCAACTTTCTATGATTCCAGCGCCTTTAAGTTGACCTCCGAAATAAATTATTGCCGGTGAGTTTGGAATGTCAGTTGTTGGTGGCGCAGATGAAGATGATGCATTTGTTGGAATCATAAGACCCATGATTTGGTCCGGAGATCTTACCCATGTAACATAAATTTCTATTACTGCATTAACAGGAAAGTGAGACTTACATGTTATCATTTGTGTGACATCTTCATCTGATCGCAGCTTAACGACTTCATAGGAGATTGATTGATCAACTTGAATTGTGGGTCGACGAAAATACAACTTGTTGATGGCTGTGTTAGTGGGTTTGTCAGATTCTATGCAAACTTTTTCCTGAAGGAGTTTGTGGGTGCAGTTGTATGGGATGCGAAACAATTTTGGATGGTCACATATAAACTGAACCCCATCATTCCCATTTCTAATTTCACCGTCTTGAAATAAGGCAGCAAGGTATGAGTTATATATGTTTTCCCTGGACGTGGCGTTCATGCCATAAACATCATTAGTGTACATGCTATTTTTTCAAAAGGGATAAATAAGAACGAGAATGAATGTATGGTATGAGGTTGTATGTTGTGATTGTGTATTGGTATGGTGGTATTTATAGTGTGGAAATTTAAAGTGCTTTTGGAGAGAAATTTTTTTTATAAAAAATATTTTAATGAAAAATTATTCTTATTTGAAAGTTACACAATATTTTTATGGGAATAAATTTTGATGACAAAATATTCTTAGTTGAAAGTTACACAATATTCTTATGGGAATAAATTTTTATTAATTGTTCAAAATACATGGTAGATCATAAAATACAATTTAATTTAAAGATTATCTATGTCCTCCAGTCCCACAAGTTGGTCTTCTTCTTTGGCGTTGCCCTCGTCTTTGTGGTTGCGGAGACTGCATACCTTCATATTCTCTATGAATGGATTGTTGTTCGTTTTGGAAATCCATTGTGGAGCGATAAACGTTTTGTGACGAAGAAGCGTGTTCGTATGCAGACGATGGAGTCATTGTAGACGTTCCAAAATGATGTGAAGGATCCCCACTAAATGTTGATGGACCTGCATTGTGTGGTGTTGATGGCGAATAATAACCATAAGAGTGTCCACCTTGAGAATACTGGGTTGGATATGGATAGTGCAGGTCGTCAAAGGAAGACCTATGTGGCACGTCGTACGACGGTGATGAACGATATGCAGATGATGGTTGAAAATGTTGTTGTTGATCCAAGTCATACTGTTGAAAACAATATTGAGGTTAGTTTTGCAGGAAATAATAAACATTACATAATGAAAAAATACGAATATAGTTTAACCTCTTCGTCCGATGAGTCTTCTTCAATTGGAGCTAAATAGCGGATTGTATGACTTATGTACCATTGCATATACTCAGATTCGTCACGCAAGTGACCATTTCGATTGAATGAAACACCGTTAAAGAAACGATTTTGACGGTCATTCCATAAAGCAATCCATTGATTATGGTGTTCTTGCCAATCCCAGTCTGTTCGTCCTCTCATATCCTCTTTATGTATCTCGTCTAGATCTATCGGTGTTTGTGGGACAGGTTGTCGAAATCCAAATTGACGCATAAGACGGTCTGAGTGGTGGAATTCTACAAGTGAGAAACATATAAGAGGCACAACTGCTCGAGAAGTGGGGGGCAGTTCGACTGGAATGATGTCACGAATTTCATCACGTCGGTAGGGAGTCCATAGGAACTGAAATATTTTAATAATTGGTTAGAAAATAATTTATACTATATTTGGGTCGAAATATTGAAATGTAGATTACCTGTTTCAGTGTAAGGTCATCCAATTTCTGACGAAATTGTTGTAAAGTTGTGGTGTCGTGAAAAATTGATTGAGTTGTACGACACCATCTTTTCGCCAGTGGAAAAACATGACCGCCATCAATGTCGTCCTGGTTGACCTCATGTATTTGCGGAGCAATACATGTTATTTTTTCCCATGCCCAGCACTATAACAATATCATGCATCCGCCGATATTGTCTTGATCAACTCTTGTACCATGATCAAGGGCACGGTATAAGCAGGAAAGAACTGCAGATGCCCAGCTATAGTTTGCCACCATCTGCAAGTCAGCTAAAAGTGGTAGATACATCAAATGTACCATGCTTGTAAAAGTATCTGACATGAGTATGCTGCCAATTAGCATCAACATGTATGCTCTAGCGTATTGTTCCACAACCTCATCCGGGGCTTCATGAGGTAACTGCCGAAATGTATTATTCAGCCAGGACAATTTTATTATGTTGCCTCAGATAGTATTTTTCAGAGGCACATGTCCTAGCAGTTGCTCACAAATAATGTGAGAGGTCCACTGCAGATGCCACTGATAGCATGACCTTCACTCGAAAGCCCTAGTTGCAATGCAACATCTTCCAATGTTACTATACTTTCCCCAAGAGGCAAGTGGAAAGTATGAGTCTCAATTCTCCACCTTTCCACTAAAGCAGTCACCATGATGTGATTTATATCCATATTTGAGAGTTTCAAAATATGGTTAAATCTGGCTGGTTCTGGTATGTTGATCACTCTTTCATCAAGTTCATCAACATGCTTCGCTATCCATAATGCATGTCTTCTCGGTCGAAGAACTGTTTCAGTTCCTTTTCAAATAGCCTTAACAACATGCTTGTCTTGAAGACGCAAAAGTGACATATCAACGGGAAGATGACGTGCAAAAGCCATATAGAATATTTTTTGCGTAACAAAAAAATATGCAACTCAATCACAGGAGAGGAATGCAATTCTTTGTCTTGGAAAATAATGCTTCTGGTGGTGCAAATGCAAAGCTTCCTCCCACACGAATTTATGCACCAAATTCTTTCACGTGTTTGTTTGCCATTATTGAATTGCCATCAATAATGTAGTTGAGAATAATAAAAGTGGTAAAATAAGTTAGCTTTTGCACGGATTACAGACTCATGAATAAACACAGGCATGGCAAATGAATAGGATACCTAAAAAGTACTACAGACACCTAATTAAATATTTAACTTTGACATAATTTATATACAACAATTTAGACTACATTAAATGTTATAATGATTTTTTTATTATAGTAAAATACTTATAATAAATATAAAATAATTTAGAATTTTTTTGCAATATTTTATGATTAAAATCATATATTTATAATGGAAGTCGTGCACCCCACAACTTCACTTTTTTTCATTTTTTACTTCATTTAAATCATTTTAATTTATAAATATATGATTTTAATCATAAAATATTGCAAAAAATTATGTTTACAATCAAATAAATTATTTACAAAATTATACAACATGTAAAACACACATAATTTATTTCTTCAAATTTAAATTATTTTTTTTTGCAATTATTTATGATTTAATCACTTTTAAAATTGGGTTGGTTTTAAAACAAATAGAAGAAAACATTCTCCTAATCACAAAATTTGTTTATACAATTATAAATTTGAAATAGGTCAATTAATTATTTTCCCATATTATTTTAACCTTTGAAAGTTATTTTTATTAATTTTAAATATATTTAACTAAATTGAAATGATTTAAATGGAATAAAAAATGAAAAAAAGTGAAGTTGGGGGTGCACGACTTCTACAATGGAAGTCGTGCACCCCCACAGCTTCACTTTTTTCATTTTTTATTGCATTTAAATCATTTTAATTTATAAATATATGATTTTAATCATAAAAAATTACAAAAAATTATGTTTACAATCAGATAAATTATTTACAAAATTATACAACATGTAAAACACACATAATTTATTTCTTCAAATTTTAAAAAAAAATTAGCAATTATTTATGATTTAATCACTTTTAAAATTGGGTTGGTTTTAAAAAAAAATAGAAGAAAACATTCTCCTAATCATAAAATTATTTTTATACAATAATAAATTTGAAATAGGTCAGTTTATTATTTTTCCATATTATTTTAACCTTTTAAAGTTATTTTTATTAATTTTAAATATATTTAACTAAATTGAAATGATTTAAATTAAATAAAGGTTTGATCATTCATCAAGTCCCTATTTTCGCGTGGAATCTTAATTTAGTTCCGTTTTTTTTTTTATTTTATCAATTGGGTCCTAATTTTTCAAAAATTGCATCAATCAGATCCTTTCCGTTAAATTGGGAGTAACAGTGTTAAGTCTGTGTGTGACGTGGCACGTTGTATTGAGTTCATTAACTAACGTGGCAGAGTAATTAGAGCAGATTAAGACACATGTCGGGATTGTTAAATTTTTTAATGAATTATAATAATTAAATTTTTTAAGGAAAAATAAATAAACCAAAATGAAATAATACTAAAATGAAAGTCATAAACCAAAATTGCTGTCGGGAATCTTTTATTTTCGAATTAGGGATTGGGAGAGTACATTTAGGGTTCCTCCAAAAACTCAAACCATTTCTGAAATTGGGGAATCAATTTGGGGATTTAGGGTTAAATAGAAATCCATCATCAGGTTCCTCGGATACAGGTAGAAATCCTTCCTCCCCTTTAGGAAGAGATGTAAAAGCACCACTCCGAGCCAGATTCTTCACTGAACCAACCAGTAGCTGCCCTATGACAAGTTTTGTGCTTTTCATCACATTATCTTTCCTTGAACTGGGTTTTGAATTGCTCCTCTTCCCAGATCCAGCTTTATCTGTCTTGGCAGGTGCATCTTTTCGTTGCTTACCAGTGTCAGCATTTTCACACATAGAGAGAGAAACGCACCGAGATTCATTATTCACTTCAATCAGTTTCACCTTAACTTCTTGGCCTACAGAAACAACACTTGCAACGTCTTTAACATAGCTATCACTTAACATTGAAATATGAACAAGGCCATCTGTGAAAGCACCAAAATCAACAAAGGCACCAAATGGTTGGACATATTTTACTTTCCCAGTAAAACTTGCCCCAGGAATCAAATCCTCATTCTTTACCGGAGGCATCTCACTTTTCCTTGCAGGTCTTGAACGCTTGGCTTTAGCTGTATCAGGGTTGGCATCAGACTTAGAAGATGAATCTTCACTTATTCCAATTTCATTTGAAGAAATTTCACCGGAATCTTCATCTACAACAGGTGGACCTGGTTCCTCCACTGCTACATCTGTTTCTGTGGCAGATATGGAGGTTCTAGACTTTCATTTTAGTATTATTTCATTTTGGTTTATTTATTTTTCCTTAAAAAATTTAATTATTATAATTCGTTAAAAAATTTAACAATCCCGACACGTGCCTTAATCTGCTCTAATTACTCTGCCACGTCAGTTAATGAACTCAATACAACGTCCCACGTCACACACAGACTTAACACTGTTACCCCTAATTTAACGGATAGGATCTGATTGATGCAATTTTTGAAAAATTAGGACCCAATTGAGAAAACGAAAAAGAAAGGGACTAAATTGAGATTCCACGCGAAAATAGGGACTTGGTGAATGATTAAACCTTAAATAAAAAATGAAAAAAGGTGAAGTTGTGGGGGGTGCACGACTTCTACTATGGAAGTCGTGCACCCCCCACAACTTCACTTTTTTCATTTTTTTTTAATTTAAATCATTTTAATTTATAAAAATATGATTTTATTCATATAAAATTGCAAAAAATTATGTTTACTATCAAAATGATCATATATAATTTATACAAGTTCTAAATAATTTCTCTGACTTCGTTTGTTAATATTAATAATTTATTTGGTTAAATGATATATGATAAATTATATATTACATTACTTGTACATATCAAGAAACAGAACCCTTCCTCATATCAAATCCATTCTGTGTAGAAATGAAATATCACTGCCCAACATACACATGCCTGCAACCATGCATGCAAAAATCCGTGCAAAGCTAAACATAGCTCATGGTTCCAAGGAAAACTAGTACTTGGCTATTTGCAATGCTAATATATTTCATCTTTAGACCATTCCTTCTTCACTACTTTATCATTCCATCTTCACTATGTTGCCTTCATTTTTCAAACCAATCCATCTTTCATTTTTCAACATATTTCATTGCCATTCCATCTTCTCCTTAAACACCATTACGTAATGGCATCGTCGAACTTGAGAGCATCTTCGTCATCACAAAAAATTGATGAAGAACAACCTTTGATACCAGATAATGTTGATGATTTCAGCACAGATGATGAAATGGATAACTTACTTGGCGATGAACACGGTCATTACGATGAAATGACACAGTCATCTCAGCAAGTGATTCCAGAACTGCATGAGCGTATGCAATTCGAATCAAAGGAAGAAACTGTTGTTGCTATCAAACAATATCACATCACCAACGGTTACAAATACAGCATTGTTGAATCGAAGCCTAACATCTATGTTATTCGATGTCTAGAATACCACAACGGCTGTCAATGGCGATTGAGGGTAGCCTATAGCAAAGTCCGTAAAGATTGGGAAATCAAAAATATTGACGGCCAACATACTTGTTTCTCAAACATACTATCTCAAGATCATACAAATCTTGATAGTAGTCACATTGCCTCAATTGTATCAAATTCTGTCCACACAAACCCCTCCATTCCCATAAAAAGTTTGATTGCAGATATTAAAGCTCGATTCGGATATTCCGTGTCATACAGAGAAGCTTGGATCGCAAAGCAAAAGGCTCTTGCCATGAAGTTTGGTGATTGGGAAGAGTCTTATAACCATCTACACAGGTGGTTGCATACGGTGAAGGAAGCAAACCCTGGTACAATATTACAGTGCACCGGTTCTCTAGTGGAGATTGATGGACAAACAGACCATAATTGCTATATTATGGAAAGAGTTTTTTGGTCTTTCGGTCCTTGCATCCAAGGTTTCAAATATTGTAAACCCATTCTCCAAGTCGATAGGACGTTTCTAACGGGCAAATATCATGCAACGTTGCTCACCGCCACGAGTCAGGATGGCAATAGAAATCTTTTTCCTGTGGCATTTGCAATTGTAGAAGTTGAGACAAAGGAGACCATGATATGGTTCTTTCAACTAATTCGAGAACATCTTTGCCCTCAACCAAATATTTGCATCATCACTGGCAGAGGAAAGAGTATCTTATTCGCCTTAAGATCAGAAGAAGTTGGTTGGGAGGAAGATGGTTTAAACTCTGTTTATTGCATACGTCATTTAGCCTCCAACTTCAACAACAAATTCAAAAATCACGACCTCAAAAAGCAATTCATCAATTTAGGTACTACTAAATTTTTTTCCTACAAATTTACTGTTTATATTTAGTTAACATAACTGTACAAAATTACTACATCCTTACAGCTTATGAGGTCAAGCAACCTACTGTTACGGCAAAACTTACTGCACTAAGACACCATTACCCACAACAAGTTGCTTGGATAGATAAAATTCCGTTAAATAAATGGTTTCAAGCTTTTGAAGGAGGGAGAAGATATGGACATATGACCACTAATCTTGCTGAGTGCATGAACTTCGTTTTAAAGGGAGTACGTTCATTACCAATTTGTGCACTCATCAAAACAACATTTGAGAGGACACAATCGTGGTTTCTTGAACGAGGACTAAAAGCACAGTACATGCTACAAGCAGGCCACCAATTTCCTGAAGAAATCGCTGACATTATTAGGAAAAATCAACAACAATCAGCATATTGTCATGTTCATCGCTACAACCGTGAAAATTCAGAATTTGATGTTCAAGAAATATCAACACTTCACCAATATCGTTGACATCCAATTTCCTATAAGGTCAGGCTAAATGAATGGTGGTGTGATTGTGGTCACTTCCAAGCTACTCGTCTCCCATGTCATCATGTCATTGCAGTTTGTGCAAGTTCGCATATACCACTAACCCAAGTAATTGATCCAGTGTATAGCCTTAATAACATTTACAAGGCATACGAAGTACAATTTCACCAATACAAAATGAAGATTATTGGTCTGTGTATACAGGTCCAAACTTCATACCAGATCCTCATACGCGACGCAAGGCATTCGGAAGACCGTCTACAAAAAGGATTCCTAATGAGATGGATCAATCCACTCCAGATCAGCCCAAAAAATGCTCTTATTGTCGCAACCAAGGTCATCATAGGGGAAATTGTCCATTTCGTCACTAGTTAATTTTGTAATCCAATCAATAATAAATCTAGTACTTTTAATATTTCATATTAAATTGTCTTTTACATTTTAATTTCCTTCTTTTATTAATTAAATTGTAAAGACCACAATATCTTATTTGTCTAACACAAAAAAAATAATCAAAACTTCTAAAACACCTCATAAAAATGTTTTTCAACAATCAAATTACTCTGGTAATCGATTACAACAGGTCTGTAATCGATTACCAAGGAGTTTTTCCTCTATAACCACACTGGTAAGCGATTACCAGGGCTGTTACTGCATAATAATCAACTGGTAATCGATTACAACAGGTCTGTAATCGATTACCAGGAAGTTTTTCCTCATTACGCACACTGGTAAGCGATTACCAAGGCTGTTACTACATAAAAATCACCTAGTAATCGATTACAAGGAGTCTGTAATCGATTACCAGGCCATTTTTGCCTACAATACTGAAGTCGTGCAGGGGGGCACGATTTTACCAAGATGTAATCGATTACAGCTTCTGGTAATCGATTGCAGAGCCTATAAATCGTTTTAGGGGTGCACGACTTCACTACTGTTCATGTGAACAGTGTGAAATCGTGCAGGGGGGCACGACTTCTTCTTATGAAGTTGTTCTGCCCCCAGACGACTTCGCTTTGACTTCGTTTTTGTCCCTTTTCGTAATGTAGGAGACAAATTTGCCTACGGAGTCAAAAAACCAAAAGGTTCACTCTATATTTTTCCAATATTTTATCTTTTATATTTTTACAAAATCTATTATTTGTATTTTTAAAAATACATTGACTTTCTAAATTTATAAATCATTTCACCTTAAAAATGTTTATTATTTTTTTTTTCAACTTTTAAATTTCTTTTAATAAATATACAAACACGTATGTTTAAAACTAGTTTTAATTTAAAAAAAAACACGGAAGGTGTTGTCTTCCATATCCATCATCATCAATATTAGGTAGGGTTAGACTAACAATACACGTGTTTAATAACTTTTCGCAGAGCCTCACTTTCTATCTGGACCCACCTTTCTTCCGCGAAACGTCTTCCACAAACTACTTTAGATGCATGGAATCTTACGAAAAATATTCTATTTAAAAGATATTTAAGGTTTAACAAAAGATTTCCAGAAGGGGTAATATTATTAAAAGTTGATAACATACATTTAATATGTTTTTTTTTATATTATATATATACATATATATGACACGCAGTAGTATCATATTTATTTTTCTGTTGTAAATTTGGTTTTCTTTAATTTATAAAGTATATTGTCACAGTTAATTATAATAATAAAGAAATTTATAAGAATATATATTACCATAAGATTAATAAATGAAATAATACTTTTTTTTATGTTTTGAATATCATAGTTCTTTTATTACTAAATTTTAATCCATATTACCTTTATACTTATTGATTATTATGAAGATAAATTGTAGAGCTGTCAAAACGGACAACTGGTCCGACTCAGCCTGGTCACCACGGGTTGATCACTTAGTGAGTCAATCCAATCCGATTCATTTATTTGTGAGTCAGAAAAAATTTGAATCCGACCTAACCCACCACAAGTTGGCTCATTTAATTATAACTTTTTTAAATAAAAAAATTACAAACTTTCTATGATTCAAATCTAAACAAATTTCACTTCCAAATTTCAATCCAATATGGGGTGTTTAATTAGTTTTGAAAATAAGGAACTTAAATAATTTTTTCAAGCAAAAAAATAATCATAAATATTTTTTATAAAATTAAAATTAAATTTTAATAAAATAAAATTAAGTATGTGGGTTGGTGGTTCAACCCGGTCCACCACAGGTTCAACCCAGATAAACCGGATCTAAATGAGGGGTTGAAATCTAACCCTCAACCTAGTCCGGTCCGAGCCCGTGGTGACTGGATTAACTTGCGAATTGTAACCCATTTTGACAACTCTAGTAAATTGATAGAATATTTTTAGATGAAAATTATGACGTAATTAATGTTGATATAGAGTTGTTCAAAATATTCAAATATTTATTATCAAGAGTTGGCAAATGGCGTTGGCAAAAACACGACGCCTAATAAAATCAAAGCCTACGCCAATAATCAAACGCTTTGGTCTAGCGATGTTGACCTGAAGATGCCAATATCACCGAGGCAAAGCCTCTTTGCATTTACCAAATGTCGATGAAGAGTTGTTACTTGATTATCGTCAACTTATCTATGTGAAGGAAAAAAAAAAATATATATATATATATATATATATATATATATATATATATATATATATATATATAATTTTACGTATGTTGATAAAGTTCACACATAATAAAAAGATAATAAAATATTTAAAACATTATTTATCGACTAAGTCAACATATTGATAAATGTCTAATTTAAATAAATTTTAAGATGATTTTGGAATTTATCTAGTTTTGATTTTGTTTAGATTATGTTTAATTCTTCTTTATTTAGTTTGTTTTGTAGTTTTTTATATCAATAGAGAGTCAAAGTGAAAAAAATAAAGAAAATGGATGAAATTCTAGCAAACTCATAAACAAACTCATCGTAAAGGAAAATATTAAACAGTAAACTTGAGGCTAAGCTATAAAAACTCTCTTAAAGAAGTTATTGTAAGGCTGGAGCACCAGAGCATGAGGCTTAGGCCACAAGAGAAAACCTCTTGAGGGGAAAACCTCAAGCACCCACCTTTAGAAAGATCTAGAATGTAACTTTTACAACTCGAGTCCAAGATATGTAGCTTAAGTCCTAAGAAAGGCAATTTGGAAATATTTGAAATAAAACCTCCACAGCTCAAACACCAAAGTAGGAGCTAAACACTTTCTTGGACAATTTATAAATACATACCTCATGTTCTCATTTTAGGCATTGAGTGAAGGATCAAATATATAGTAGTAGAGTAGGAATGGGTTTGTGAGGCTCGAGAAATATGCTTTTGTTGTAAATCTTATGTCTAGATGTTGTTGGAATTACATTACAATATTCTATGAGTAGTTGAACTCTCTCGTGTTGAGGTTGGATATAATGAATTCTATCTCTCTATACTTCTACTTCTTGGATATTCATCATGCTTTCATTCAATCTGTTTATGAATTAGTTTGTGCTTGTTGTTGGATCAACTGATTACTCGTCTTATTTCATTAACTTGGGATTGAGTGAGAATTGATTCCAAGTTATAGTAAAACTATTTTTTCTCATGCTTTTAGATGTCAGGAATAAATCTTAGGCTCTAGCTAATTATACAGTCCTGATCTTAACACAAGTGATTCATTCAAGCTACCATTAAGGAACCATACTGAAGTTTGATGATCTTAAGCTCTGGACGTCAAGAATGGACATAAATTTATATTTAAGGAGCACTCTCAAGACAATGAATGATTTGTGTAAGTACATAGACAAGATCAATAATTGTATAGTGGAAGAGGATATGATGAAATCCATAGCCTCTACTTCATTCAATCTATATAATATATACTACTATCAATATTTTTCAAATACAAAAGCCTAAAAACAAACTACCAATATGCTTGCTAAATCCCTGTGGATATGATAAACTATATTCGATTGTACAACAAATGAATTGGTGCACTTGCCAATAGGTCATATAGCTGGATAAATCTTTTAAAACTTGATATTGTGTGATGTTGGGGATTTTGGGGCTTAATCCTAATAAACATAAAAAGGACAACCTAAGTTTACCGCCATCAAGTTTTTGGTGTCGTTGCCAGGGATTTAGACGAAGTATTTGGTAGTTCTAATAATTATTTTTGTAAATATGTAGGTATCTTGTAAATATTGGGTTTGTATATATGTAGAGTTTTGTTTTTGCACTTTTCTATAGGCTCAATTTTCATTTTCTAATTTGCTCTCAAACAGATATCAAATAAGAGGTAAGTTTAAAAGATATAAATTTGTATTTTTTGTTTGGTATGTTAGTGTATTTTATGCTATGAAAGGGAAATTCTGGAGAAGATATGTTCTTTATTTGAAATCTGACAAATCTAACCTTTACTACTTGTTTGATGCATAAATTTCTCTATAGTTATTCAATTGAGCTAATTATTTTTTCGTTAAATTTTTATTTCAATCATCTTCAATTTGAATGTAAGAATGTAAATTTTTAGAGTTATTTTGAAGATGTATTTTAATTTTGAAAATATGAAACAAATTGTAGAGGACAACTTTAATCTTTGTTCATTGTTTGATGCATAACTTTTGTCACAGTCATCCAATTGTGTTAATTCCTTTTGCATTATATTCATGATTCAATGATATTTAATGAATGTAATAACATATTTTTTGGAACTCTCTAAAAGGTGCAATTTTGAAAAACCAGACAAATTTCAAAAGTACCGATTTCTAATTTTAAGTGTTGTTAAAAATTTTAAATTGTGAGATTAGATGTTATGATTTTAGTCTAGTTTTGGGCATTGATCTTAAAGGAAAGTATTGAATGAAAGTTGGACAAGACCTTAAAGATCTGTTGCAATAAACAAAGGAAAGAACAACATAAAAAGAATAGCAATGAAGAAAAGAGAGAAGTTTAAAGTGTTTTTATATGGTCTAAGTTCAATATCTTTTGAGAGAGAAATCTTTGTAAAGAGAGAAACACTTTCAAGTGTTACGATTGTATTGTATTTGAACACGTATCCTCTCACTTTGTACCTTGTAAAAAATCCATTTGTAGATTTATTATAAGTTCTTGAGAGAACTCATACTTTGTTGTTTAGCTTAAGTTGAGTTAAACATTAGACAATTGTGTAGGGTAAATCCTAGGAGGCTAAACTCGGTTTAGTCAAGTTGACTAGGAAACCAATAGTAATACTAATATTCGTTGTAATCAAGAGTAGTGAAAATACTCGGTGAGATCTTGAAGAATCAAAACTCGTATGATCTTGAAAAATATTAGTGGAACTCCTTAAGAGTTCTTAAAGAAGAACTAAATATAACTCAGGTTGAATGAATCCGTATAAAAAATTTGTGATGTACTATTTCTCTATTTAACTATTTTTCATTTACTTATATTATTAAAACTTAGTGTATAATCATCTTAAAATTTTTACACACTATCTTATCTTCGTAAATTATTAAACACTAATTTGTGAAAAAAAAATTAAAAACAGTATTCATCACTTTTTACTGTTTTTCTTGTAACTTCATTTCTTAGCAATGATGACATTTATCATAAATATAGTTCACTTTTGTAAGAAGAATGGTACGTTACCTTTAGCTAACTCATTATTTTCCTTATAATTGACAAATTTATTTAAATTTATAGTTCTTCCATTTTGGATAATCATGAATGTCTTATAGATTTAACCTTTATAAGATGAACTACACTTGCAAAGTAATAATGATACGAGATTATTTAATTTTACAACAACATCATAGCCAAAAATTACAGTTTTGTTAATCAATCAAATTAATATATGATTTTTGACAAGTTTAACTTGTTATAGTGTTTGAAATTTTGGAGAGATCATGCATTGTAGTATTATGGCTTTTGTTTAAATTTTAAATTATATTTACTTTATTTTGGTGTTAATTTTGTGATTAAAAGTCATTTTTGGGAAAATTATATTATGTTTTTCATATGACTTAAATTGTGATTCCGTAAATTAGTTTAGATGAAATATTGACTTCCTTGAAATTAAAATAATTTTTGTAAACATTGTCATATTCCTTTAATTATGTTAATATTTAAAAATTACATTTTTTTAGTAAAAAGAATAAGTTTTTTTTTCTCAATATCTTAACCCAATCTATCTAACTTACCTAAAAATGGTTTGAATTAAATTAATTTTAACAAAGAAAAAAACACATAAAATCAACACAGCCCAAAATATCTAAAAATGGTTTGAATTAAATTAAATATGTTTTTAGTTTGTGAATTTTGACACAAATTGAAATTTGTCTTTGTACAAAAGTTTTTTTAGATGTCAAACAATGTAAAAAATTCAAATACTAACATAAATTACATTTAACAGGTAAAATAATTTAATGTAATTGGATTAAAAAAATTATATCTCATTATTTTTTAAGTTTTGAGACAAAATTGTATTAAATTTTTAAACAAAGACGAATTATACTTTTGCATCAAAGTTAAGAAATTAAGATCATATTTAATCAATAATAAATTTAATCACTTCCTACCAAATTAACCCAGTAATTATATTTCATTTTTTCATAATTTTAGTCTCTTATTTCAAAAAAAGTGTAATTGTGATCTAGTGCTCAATTTTTTGTTTATATTTTAATTCATCTTTTTTTATTTCCGGTTAAGCTTTTGACTTAAAATGCCAAGTACCATAAAAGAGTTATGTTATTAATCAAAATGTAAAAATAAGGTAAATAAACATGAGTAAAATTAAATATTGAGCCAAAATTTCATATTTTTTAAAGGCTAAAATCACGAATCAAGAATTAAACAAATATCAATATTGTAATCAGTTAATAGAAAGATTTTTAATAAAATTTTTTCTTATATTTATAACAATAATATAATATTTTTTATTTAATATTTTCTTTATTTATTTTTTACTCAAAGTGAATTTTATATTTTCTTAAAAACTTTAATATAATCTCTTCCATTAGGTAAAATGGATACCCTCATTCCTTCTATTATTGGTTATGGAATTGAATAAGAAACGCGTAAAGAAAGTGAGAAATTGTATTAGTTAATAGTTTATCATTTTCTAAACGAAATTAATTTTTAATGTAATATAAATGATCATATTGAATGTTGTTTTTAAAAATTATAAAGATCACATTGAACAATAAGTAAATAAATAAAATACAAATCATTATTATAAATGTAAAACCTAAGATTATTAAAAAAAAAACTATAAATAAGAACATTACATTCAACTGTGACAAGAATAGAAACAGGAAATTAGCGAACGTGGGAAGGTCTGAGGATCTGAAAGAGAACAGAAACATGTCCCTGTCGAGCGCAGTGACGCAACAAACATATCTAGCACAAGATACGCTTAGGCTCAAACATGCAGTGCATAGGACACTACGATTCGTTATCTGGTGCAACGTTAAGATCTCACAAGATTTGTGTCGCACGCGTTTTGGTCTGACTCCCAAAAGTTGATGGCGCTCTTTGCGTTCTCATTGGGGCGTGGAGAAGACGCGCTAAGACTCGAGATTATGACGAGAGAAGTAAGCTGGGGCAAGCACTTTTAAGATGAATAGACACGTGGTCCGCCAGTAGAACCTAGTCACGTGTTCACATTCTCCAACTTCCTCATCCACCATCGCATACTTTCACTTCACATAATTTTTCAATGCTGACCCCATCCAATCATGCATTTTCATTTTGGTAGCATAATAATAGAAGAAATTATTTAATTATATATTTTAAGATTAAATATAATTTTTATGCACTTAAAATGTGAGTTTTGGTTTTCTTAGTACATATAACTCATCCATGTTTTAAGGTTCTGTTTTATATATTAATGTGACTCATAAAGATATAAAATTTAGCCAATGATTATTTTTATTTTACTTCCGGTAAAAAAATATGTTTTTAGATTTTTTTTAAATGAAAAAATCACTATTTTTTATTTTACTATTATATGATATTAGTTACTTGGTGATGTATAAAGAGAAATTAAACTGACAATTTTAAAGATAGTTTTGATTTTAAGATGGATTTGCCATAATGGTATATGAGAAAATAAAGATAAAGACTATATGAAAAGATAAAGTTGCATATGTAATTTTTTATTAGTTTAAAAGACGTTACATCAAGTTATTAATTTCTCTAAAGAGAAATTAATAAATAAATAAAAATAATTAAAACTTACAATAACAAAAAATAGATAAGAGATGAATAACATTTATTTGACTGACACACTAAAGAATGAACAATTTTTCCTAATTACAACATATAAAGAATATTCTTTCCATACAATTTAATACTTTTTATAGTTCACACTTATTTATCTTCTACGTAAAATACATGAATTATTTTCATACAAAAAGAATAATTATGCAGACACTATATCGACTTCAATTAATACTAAAACAAAGTCAAAATTCAGGTAACACTAAAACCTCAATTGCAAGCAAAATTCATCGTAACCAACCACTTTTCCCATATTTCACAAGAACTATCTCAGAATAGAAGAAAGACTAAATTTCAAGACAACCAAGATGAAACAGTCAATCATAAACAAAATTTCAAGACTAAATTTCAGAGAAATAATATACAAAATAAATGAAGATAACAAACAATTCTTATATAGAATACTTATATTTTCTACTTCCTTTGCCACTTGTCCACTCTAACACACGTCCTCTTCCAAACAATTCTCTCTCACACGTGGCAGCTTTACAACATCCTTGTTGTTTCTGTCCCAAAAATAATTCCATGGACTACAACATCTTTCTTCTCCATATGCTTCTCCATGTGTTTCTATCCCAAAAAGAATTCCCTTTATCACACCCCTTTTACGAATTTGGCCCAATTTGTTCAACAAACTCCACGCTATCTGAGTTCAACAACCATTTCTCAATCTCATCCTTACCTGCCATTTATCCACTATGTAACGTCCCGGCAACTTATAGGGACTGTTGACTGCCCCCACACATCACCACGAGACTTTTCAGTGTGCTTTGTCACCACTCACACACTTTCTGGGAAAACTTCTCGGAAGGTCACCCATCCCAGAATTATTCCAGGCTAAGCACACTTAACCATGGAGTTCTTATGGGTTAGGCTACCGAAAAGTAAATGCATTTTAGTGATATAAGTAGCCAAATCAATTCCTTTAAGCTATCCTTCAACCGTATAGTCCCATACCTATACAATCTCCAGATCCCTCTCATTCCGGTGTATGTTCGATTCGTCCATGTACCCCTTCCACTAGAAGCCTGCCAGGAGCTGCTCCTTGTCCGTGCCCCCTACACCATGCCTCTTGCACCGGCGATCACTCCCCGCCCTCGTCAGTACCCGGGTGTTACACACTGACACAACGAAAGATGAAGAAGGCAAAGGATTCATCCCCACCTGCCAATACCCCACCAGTGTGTCATCGCCGAAACTCATCCACCAGTTCCCTATTTTCGGGTCCTGATATTGGTGTTACAAAAGAAAATGAACAAAACTGAAAAGTTTAATATGTAATCTGCATATGGAAGAAGAAACACGAACCTTTCAAATAAGGATGTTGATGTCGTATTGATTAGAATCGTAGAATCGTAACAGGAGGACCACGAACAACACCAGATGATCTGAGAAACAAAAAAAAAGGGAGAGAAAGGGGATAACAGCTGAAGCAATGTAGATTTGAGAAAGGGGATAACAACACTAAAATTGGGGATGGGGATCTGGATTAGAATCCTAGGAGTTGTTATCGAGAAGCTGCTTCACTCCCAACAACAAAGACAACTTACCACAGGTAGGAGGAGAACAGTGGCTGCCACAGCCACAACAAAGGCGCTACGAGTGAGGCGGAGGCGGAGACGATTACACGACGATGAAGATGTTGGCAGCAGCGACGAGGTAAAGGCGAAAGGCGGCAACAATGGCCCGCAAGGTGGTGGAAATGGCCCGCAAGGAAAATGTAGGGGCAATGGCAATGGCCCATGAGGAAGACAAAGCAACAATGACCTCAAGGAAGATGAAGAACGAATCTTGTACAAGGAAGAAGAAGAACGCAAGAAAGAAGAAGAAGAATGGCGGAGGAAGCAGAAAACGCAAGGCTGCGAAGAAGAGAATGAACAGGGTAGGTTAAAATTTCTTAAGTTAACCAAGTGATAGTACCTCAGTTATTAGCCCACCCGATGCCTAAAGTACTCAGAGAAAAATAAAAAATAAAAAGTAAATGGCAACCCAGAATTAATTCAAACAATTATCCCTCGGTTAACAGTATAACCGCAGCCTATGAACCTTTTGACACCAGCTCCCAAGGACCCGAGGCTATAAGGGTTCTTTAAACTCATATTTGACAAGCTTTTATGCCTCGGTTTCCTTTCAACTGAGGCAATAAGCGTTTTCAGAAAAGGTATGTCAGACAAAAGGTCTGACTTGCAGAAAGTAGGTGGAAATGACAGATTTTTATGCTTCGGTTTTTTTTATAACCAAGGTAAAAAGACCCTTTCTACTTCGGGTGTTCTGGAATCGTGGCATAAACATTCGCTATTATTACAATCATGCCACCACATTTTTATATGCTTCGGTTTTGATAAAACCGAAACCTATATGGCGCTTTAGAAAGCAGATTTTTTACTAGTGTTATTTTGTCACATAAAATCCATGAATTATTCTTTTAGTTCAAATTATTTTCACACAATATGGATGACAATTTCTATATAAATATATATATACATACATATATGTACATATGTACCTATATATACATACATGTACGTGTACGAACTTTTATTTATATATATATATATATATATATATACGAATAAAAATGAAAAATGTAGAATAACAATTATTTAAAAATTAAAAATGAGAAAAAAAATGTGTACAAAAATCTCTTTATATTATATATATATAAAGAATATTCTTTCCATACGATTTAATACTTTTTATAGTTCACGTTTATTTATCTTCCACATAAAATACATAAATTATTTTTTTTAACATAATTATTTTCATACAAAATGAATGACAATTATATATATATATACATACGTGTACGAACTTTTATTTATATATATATATATATATATATACGAATAAAAATGAAAAATGTAGAATAACAATTATTTAAAAAATAAAAATGAGAAAAAAGATATGTACAAAAATCTCTTTATATTATATTATATATATATATAAAGAATATTCTTTTCATACGATTTAATACTTTTTATAGTTCACGTTTATTTATCTTCCACATAAAATACATAAATTATCTTTTTTAACATAATTATTTTCATACCAAATGAATGAAAATTATATATATATATATATATATATATATATATATATATATATATATATATATATATATATATATATATATATATATATATATATATATATATATATATATATATATATATATATATATATATTAGAAAACTGGTGGACACGGACAGTGATGAAAATATGGCGGACACAGAAAGTGAATCAGATAGCAGTTATACAAATATAACAATCAAACGTTTATGGGGGCACAGATAGTGAATCAGATAACAGTGATACAAATATAACAATCAAACGTTTACGGGAAGGACAAAAAGATTGATTGAAGAAATTTCCAGAAAATGAAAGACTTGTTTTTGAAACATATAGGGAAGAGCCTTAGATTCATAATGGACAGGGAGTCTAGAGCTAAAATTTCAAAAGTGATCAAACATATAACATAATACAGCCGCTTATATCAGTGTCTCCACCTCCATTATCTCACTCTCCTCCATCATCTCCTCCTTCTCTTAGTTAAGAAGAAATATTATTAATATGATTTCTCTTGTTCCTTATTTTGTTAGTGATATTGTGCGGTTATTAGAAATCATTTATTTTTTTTCTTAATATTGTTATTGGAGTTACTTTTATTCCGTATGCATTAAAATACTTCAAATATTTCATAAATATTATATAATAAAGTATAATTACTAATAAAAAATAAACTTTCTCTCTTCTCCTTAAAAAATATAATCGTGATAATATTTTTGTTTTTTATATGATGTAGATATCACAACTGCATTCCATCACATTAATTTAAGTAAAAGAATTTTAAGAAATAACTTATTTGTTTTCTCACATAAAATCCATGAATAATTCTTTTAAATAATTTCCTATTTAAATATATATATATATATATATATATATATATATATATATATATATATATATATATATATATATATATATATATATATATATATATATGTGTGTGTGTGTGTGTGTATAACCTTACATATACATCTTGAAAAAATTTTAATATTGATGTAAGTGTTAAACCATGAATGACTAAGCACCTTGTTAAAGATTAATATACTTGTCGACTCATGTAATCTGTCCTATCTTTTTGAAAAATATTAATTGTTTTATTTTATTCAAATGCTTGTTTGGTCTCATCAATCACATAACATTTTTATAATTTTAATGATGAGAAACTTTTTTTATAAATTAGAATTTAAATAAACTCTCTAATATAAATTAACATCAGAAACGATGAATTATTAGTCACTTTTTAAATATTTGACAAAGTAATCTAAGTATTTTTTTTTCGATAAATCATGATTAAATCAAATTCATGTATGGTTAAGTTAACTGAATAATTGATATTGTTGAATTATAGAAGATTGAATTGCATAATAATAATAATAATAATAATAATAATAATAATAAGTGAAATAGAATAATGAGTGAAATGAACCTTTTAATGTATTTGATTAAAAACATTAAAATTAATTAATACATTTTTATTTATTATGTTTTATTTAATTGATTTTAAAATTACTATTTTATTAATCTATATAAAAGTTATTTATTCATTTAATAAAAGAAATAATTAAATAATTTCTTTTTAATTTCGAAATAACTATTCACCTTTTATTTTTTTAATACTAGTTTTTAATAACTATTCAAAACTGTATGACGTTGGGGAAAATAATTTGAAGGAGGTGAAGAGAGAAAAGAAACAAAAAAAAATATGTGAAAGATAAAATGCATGTGTTTAAAATAAAGCTAGGAAATTGAGGAAAGTAAGAGACAAAAATATTAAGAGGCGAGAGAGGATTGGCGGTTGTTGATTGGTTGAAGAAGAGCATCGATTAAGTTTAGTGGAAGGGTCCCTTTCCCAACTCAAAAATCAAAATCAACCAATGAAAACCTATTGCTGGCTGTTCCTTTTACAAGACAGGTGTCCTTCTCTTCCTCTTTTTCCTCCATCACTCCTTCATTCATGGGCCATTGCCCCGGACACTCACTGTCATTGCTGTCACTCAACATCACACTCAACGCTCATTTCTATAATGTGTTATCATGTTTAGAGAAAATGTTTAATTTAGATTTACATTAAGGAACTTTTATTTTGTACATCGATAATGTGGACAACCTTTTTCTCTTTTAATTTTTGTATTATTTTTAAATAAATTTCGGTTTGTAATTAAATTATTAAAGAGACCTGAGTTTAAAGAAATTAATATAATTTTTAATTTAAAATCTTAATATATAGGAGTTTGTGTTATTTATATCTAATATGAATATTCTTAACGGAATGACAAGCGTACCATATCGTTTCAAGTAATATAAATGGTATAATTCATTATCGTTCTTCTCATGAGACTCGAAAGACTTTATCTTTCGTGTGAATTAAAATCGTAAGACTTGCGAATAAAAATTAATTGTTGTGGATACAAAGACAGAAAATAAACATGCAATGATTTGATTCAGTTGACGAGAAAAGAGTATGAATGAATGGAGTTGTTGGGGGTTTACAATTTCATCTAATCCTCTCTCTCTTATTTACTCCTCTTGTTTAAATCGCTTTATTATTTAATTGTTATGCAAACTTTCTTGGCCTCCCCTTAACCCGATCCCTCGGCGAAAAGGGCCTATTACTAATTACCGGCTTGCTATCCCTAGCCTCCCCTAGTAACTAACAACGCATTACCGAACATAAGCAAAAACAATTGGTCGTCCTACCCCCTATCCCTAGGTGGTATTGCTTAACCAAGGAATTACTCACCAGTTCATTACATTACTGTACGTCCCCGTATCAATTAAGGCAAATAACAGTTATCGAATGAGTTAAATGATAAAAGCTTTAAGCACAGATGAGAACCCAACAATCGATAATAAACGCATATAAAAATCATATAATTAAACAAGAGTTTCAATAAAAGAGAGTATCAAAAGATTACATTGTTCTCCCAACAACAAAAGGGTTTAGTTCACCATTATCATGGTGAACCAAGTTGAAAATAATGGAAGATATGGAAAACAAGCCCTAGATAAGATGAAAAGGAGCCTAAGCATCCAAGAGATCTTCTCCAGAGAGTCAAAATTAGGTCTGGTTGCCCTCTTCTGTCAAAAGAATGAATAGGAAATCGCAACAGGGCTATATATAACTGAGGAGCGCAACAGAAAACAGGCCCAAGCCCATCTGACAACCGCTCGACGGTAAAGTTGCACCGCCCGGCGGTTTACCCTAAATCGCGCTACCGCCCAGCGGTAGGGGTCTACCGCCCGACGTCCTCTGCTGGGTGTCTTCTCCTCGTATCAGATCGCCCGGCGGTGGATCCTTGCAGCCGGGCGGTTCTTAGACTCTTCTTTTCTTCAATTTTCTTCATTTTCCTTGAGTCTAAGACCTTCATTTTCATCTCCAATCTTCACTTTCATCAGATTTGCTGCAAAACAATGCAAAACAAGCATAATATCGCTAAAAACAGCTTTTGACTCTCAACTGACTAATTTATTGAGTTTTACTTGATTTTAAGCTTATTCTAAGCAGTAAAGGGTGTAATTATTCCAAAATAGCATATAAAAATAACGGTTTTTCAACCGTTATCAAATATTTGAATTTTAACCATCTCTTTTCTTTTCTAAGTATCTCTTTCACATGAAAACATTTTTATCACACTAGTAAAAAATAGATTTTTAAGTATGCTAATTTAAGTATCTTAAGAAAAAATCAGACTTAAAAAGCATGCGGTGGTAATTATGTAAATAAAAAACACTTTTTTAAGTTAGATAATATAATAACAAATTTAAATTTATTTTTAGGCTTAAAGCCTTTTTAGTCTTCAGTTTTGTTTGTTGTTCTAAAAAAGGTCATTGGTTTTAAAAAAGAGTCAATTTGGTCCCTCGTTAGTAAATATTGATAGACGGTCTATTACAGGATATTGTGTTTTTCTGGGAGGAAACATGATTTCATGCAAAAAATAAGAAACAAAATGTAGTAGCTCGATCAACAACGGAAGCCGAGTATAGAGCAATGGTGTCACTAACATGTGAACTTATATGGGTGAAACAATTCCTTCAAGAGCTTAAATTTTGTGACATCCATACTATGAAGATGTATTGCGACAATCAAGTTGCTCTCCACATTGCATCAAATCCAGTGTTTCATGAGAGGACTAAACATATAGAAATTGATTGTCATTTTGTTCGTGAAAAGTGTTTGACTAAAGAAATATGTACTGAGTTTATTGGATCAAACGATCAACTCGCAGATGTATTGACCAAGTCATTAAGGGGTCCTCGGATTGAGTTTATTTGTTCCAAGCTTGGTACATACAATTTGTACACACACACAGACACAGGCACAGACACACAGACACAAACACAGACACACAGACACAGACACACACACAAACACGCAGACACACACACAGACACACACACAGACATACACAGACAGACAAACACACACACACACAGACACAAACACACACAGACACACATACACACACAGACACACAAACACACACACGCACACACACATACAGACACAGACACACACACAAACACACAGACACACAGACACACACAAACACGCACACACACACAAGCACACACACACACACAAACACAAACACACAGACACACACACATACACACACACACAGACAAACAAACACACACACAGAGACACACACACAAACATACACACAAACACACACACACATGCAATAGATGAAAATCAAATACACATAAAACATATTAATACTTATAGTTTGTTTTTACATTTAGAGATGAAATGATTGTTGATACCAAAACTTTATTTCTATGTTATCTTTTTTATTTTTATCTTTCAACTTAATAAACACTTGGTTTAGAATAATCTAATTTAATTTTCTCCAACATTGAGGAATATCTTTCTTAAAGAAAATGTTTCAAAAAACTTACGCAAATATACCAAAATTAAACAAGATAAAATCATATAATATGATTTTTTTTTCAGAGATAATTTAAGAGTCATTGAATGATTAAATTTTGAGAATAAACTATTTGTTAATATTAATTTTAACTTTCTATAAAATTATCATTAGATCTTCAACCTACATCATTATCACTTTGAAAACTCTTGAAATTCTTATAAAATGTTTTTTTCACTGTGATAATGGTTTATTACTTTTAATAATTGATTTCAAAACATTTTTGGGATTGAGATAATCAATTATCTCTACAATAATCAATTATCTCAATAAAAATTTGTTTTCAAATTCATTTTGATATAATTGATTATCATAAGCAATTATCGATTATCCTTACCTATTTTTGAAATGGGCTTTCTCTCAAAGGGGCCAAAGCACCATTTCTCTCCAATGACTTAATTTAATTTTTGTTAAAGATACATAAGTTTGATTGCGAAATAGCTTTGCAACAAGCTTTGGTTTAAACTATCTTTTTTTAAATAGTGGTTTTTAAGTTTCTTGAAACGTGTTCTTGTGTTATAAGGTGTCGCTGCTAGTACTAGGTTTTGAAGCTTGGCTCATCACTTCAAGAGAGGTGTTTTTCATTCTTTGTGGTTTATTACGGAAGGTTTTTTTCATATCTTATGGTTTCAAGAGAGGTTTTCTTGAGTGACAAGATATTGTTATTACTAGTGTTTAGAAGCTTGGTTTATCCCTTTAGGTTTGTAAAGTGAAGGGTTCTTCATCTCTTATGGTTTTAAAGAGAGGTTTGTTTGCATTCATTGTGGTATTTCTAGGAAGGTGTCTTCATCCTTTGTGGTTATTCAAGGGATGTGAGTTTTAACTCTTGTGGTTTCAAGAGAGGTGGTTTATCTTTCTACGTAAGTTTTTGCAAAGAAGGTGTATTATTTTATCTTGATTTTGATTTTGCATGTTTTACTTGTGATTAATGCTTTTACTATCAAACTCAAGATAGTAATTAGCGATCATTTTATTTAAAGGGGTGCAACTGGATGTTGGATCTATTTTAATACAAACTAATATAAAATTTGTGTTTGACTTTCTCTATTCCTTATTCTCTTTATTCTGTTGATTTTAAGAAAGATTAATTTTTACACACTTTCTATAAGATTATTACTCTGATATTTATTACTACAGTTTGATATAAATTTAAGATTCATTAAATACAAGTTTTAAATAGTTGAAAAGTTTTAAAAAGATTAAACTTTAACTTTAAATTTCCCCTATTGGTTTTGTTCAACCTCCTATTTTATTTTAACAGTGTGAACTTAGTTGAACCAAGATGTGACAATTTCTATGCATCGGTTGACATTGTCTCATATACGTGCACTTAGGAAAAAGCTTCTACACAACACCATAAACCATATGCTCTAATCGGTCTTCCTCCAATCACTCTTCCATGGTGGAATCCACAACATCTTCAATTTGGGAGACAGATGTAAAATCTATTAATTTGTTGTGTCATGTCCAAATTGTATAACTTCAAAGGAAACCATTAAATATAAGGTATTCCTTAATTTCAGTTGCATTCAACCTTCTCCCATTCAAATAGTTGACACAAGGATATTCAAACTTGACTTCATCGCCACTTCAATCCTCTTTACATGCACAAATTGTATAAATCCTTCTACTCTTCTTTTATACTCAACATTGATGTGTGATGAATTAATCTAATTCAAATCCATACATATATGTACTGAAATTGTATGAACAATTTCAGTATTCCTTAAAGGAATGATCAATCGACTTTTGTATGACCTTATCCCATTCAAAAAGACTTACTTTTTTTTAGTTAATTGATACATATAAATTCTAAAAAACATTTATTAAATTATATGATTTTTTTCCAACATTTTGTTTTGATCTTCAGGCTACACGAAATAAAAATGGTCGTCAACCATAATCAACTATGCACCTGAAGATAATTACAAAATAAAGTTAGTGAATATTCATGAAGTTTAAGTTAAATATATTAAAATATATGTATGCACTAATAAACTATTATAAAGTATGTAATCTTCTTAAATTGTCCAACTAGATAATTCAAGATCATTACATATAAAAAAAATATACAATTTTTTCAAAAAATAGGAGATAATACATAATTCAAACAATAAATATATTAAGCAAAAAAAAAAATAAGTAAATCAAACATATTAAACCACATACTAAGATAATAAATATTTCACATAATAAAAACAAAAAATATGATAAATACTTTTTAAGCCAATAATCCAAGAGGGGGAACCTAGGAACGTAATGTAGAAGCTCATTGGGTCAATGGGGGCATAAAAAAACATTGGCAACAACCAAAATGAAGAAACACAATGGTAGAAATATGAAGAAACAATGGAAATCTTCAAAACACAAACTTAGCAATGCAACAATGATAAGAACCTTTAAAACCCAAACAAAACAATTACAGTGTAATTGGGTAAACCCAAAACAAGAGTACAAACTTGTAAATGTAAATGCATGTGAAGAACATGTTAGCAACAAAGGTTGACTTGAAGACGAATGAGTTTTATTGAAGATTAGAGAAATTTCTATTAAATTAAAGCTTTTGTTTAGTTTTTTGTAATTGTATTCTAGATTAAATTTTGTACTTTAGACTTAGCTTTGTCAAGATCACAACAAGGTATAGAGATCAATGGATTAAATTTTTTTTCAAAAAACGCATTGGAATAATTGATTATCACTCGGGATAATCAATTATCCTACTAAAGATCAGAAATGGAAATGCTCTCTTGAATAATCGATTATCACTTGGGATAGTCGATTATCTTAGGAAAAATATTTGAAAAGATTCGTATATAATTGATTATCACTTGGGATAATCAATTATCCATGGCAGTTGCAAGAAGACTATTGAGCTTCTGACCTATTTTTGAATTGAGCCTATATATAACTAATTTCTTAGCTCTTCTAAAGTTTAGAAAACTTAAAACCATTTTAAGAACTAAGTTCTTACTCTGAACTCTCTATGTTTTAAGTGGCCTTGAAAAGCTTGGTGCTAAGTAAAAGAAAGTGTTGATCTTAGTGTGTCTAAGTGTGGTAGCACATTTGCTGAGCAAAGTTTAACTTGTTCATTCTTTTGTGTGTCAAAAGAAGGTGCTGTAAATCTCGTCAGTCAAGAGAGATCTTTTTTATCTGAGCTAGTATAAAAATTACTTGTGTAAGTTTTTCTCTCTTATACTCTTTTATATACTTGCTCTTATTTGTCTTGATTTTTATGTAGTGTGAAGTTTTTTTTTTGAAAAAGGAAAGTCCATTTAAAAAGAAACTAGTTTTATTGAAAAACCAATTCAACCCCTGATCGCTCGCCCCCTTCCCACCCTCTTGGTTGTTGTCATTTTAATAGGAGAACCTTGGTAATTAAAGAATTTATTCATGTTGTCTTTGGTGAAATTTTAGACCTTAAGGAGAACCTTCTTAAGTCAAATAGACTATTTGCAGGCGTTGATGATTACTTAAGGGAAACGCTTGAAGAGATGTACATTAATGACAATCCTCCTTCTCAACCTGAAGATGCCCCTAAGAGTTATCAAGAACCATGTGGATTTTCTGTGTATAATAGGAGATATTTCAAAAGGGGTGACTACTAGATGCAATTTAAATAATTTTTCTATGATTATGGTTTTTTTTAAAGGGCTAACAACTAGACGTAGGATCCTTTTTTATCTGAACTAGTATAAAAATTACTTGTGCAAGCTTTTTTCTATTATACTCTTTTATTTACTTGCTCTTTTATTTGCTCTTATACATTTTTTTTATAAAAAAGGGAAGTCCGTTTTAAAAGAAGCTAGTTTTATCGACAAACCAATTCACCCCCCTCTTGGTTGTTGTCAAACTTCAAATATTTCACTGCGTATTTACAACAGAACAATGGCAACTCTAATGGTGGCACCCAAAACGCAATGGTAGTAATGAAGACAATAGAAACCCAAAATGAAAGTAAAACAAAGGAAAATGAAGAAAAATGAGAATGAAGGGAGAAATAGACCTAAACATAAGCAAAGGAGAAGGAAGAAATGTGAGAAAATGTCTCTCTTTGGTGGAGAAGGAGAAGAGCATGTTCACAACAAAAAGCATTCAATAGGGTACTCATAGACAATTAAAAGTTGCCCAAAATTTATCCTATTTAGTGGGTACAAGCTATAGTTTTCCATAAAATCGTAGTGTATATGTAAGGGCTGCAGGGCCCATTTCCCTCACTCTTCCCAGAAGCCCAAACACAGTTGTTAGTGTAGCTCCAGTAGCTGAGAATCTGTTAGAGGAGAGAGCCAAAAGAACCACAAAACAACCACATCACCTAAAGGATTATGTGGTCACGTGTCCAACAACCAGTAAAAAGGGGAATTCGGTTAGCAAGAAATGATTGGAATTCTTATTGTATTTTTCTTTTACTGATATCTGCACATGAATTAGTACTGCAAGGCATGAGCCAAGTGCATATATAATACAATACTGTAACAGAGAGGAGACGAGACATAACAGTAAAATTCCTTCTTTGAAATTTTTTCTCTTTTCCTCTCTGAATATTCTCTCTTCTCTGCCATCTTCCTTTTTCTTTTCCCTGCAACATCCTTACATTGATGCTTTCATTGACCCTTACTCCATGGCCGAATCTTCCATTCCCCAAGATGAGCTCACCAAATTAAACATCAAGCTCGAGCAACTTTTACTCTCCCATGCTAACCTTTCCAACACCCTCCACGATATAGCCAACCGCACCACAATCTTGGAAACCCAACCTCACCAAACCCACCCCCCTCTCCTACACGTCCCTTAAAAATTTGACCTCCCTACCTTCAATGGCTCCGATGCTCTTGGTTGGATCTTCAAGGTCAACCAATTCTTCGACTATCACCAAACACCGACCAACCAACACATCAAAATCACATCCTTTTACCTAGAGGGTCAAGCCTTAGCTTGGTTTCAATGGATTTTTAACAATGAACTGCTTTCATCTTGGGAATCATTTTTATGAGCTCTTGAGTTGTGTTTCGCCCCTTCTAAGTTCGATGATTGTTAAGACTTTGGCAAGCGTACCAAATCATCTAAAGTAATAAATCGGTAAGACCGGAAATCGTTTCCCAAGAAACTCGTGTAACTAGACAATCGTATAATTTCTAACTAACCGAGACTAAAGAATGTTTCCATAATTTGATTTTTGGTGAAATTAAAGTAACTATAAAACATAAATGATAAAAGTCATCTTAAGCACTCAAACACGTTGAAATGGAGAGATTAGAAATGCAATGGAATGATATTGTTGGGGGTATGCTTTCACCGACTTCACTCTTATGTAAATAAAATCACTTCTCTTCATTAAATTGTCAAAGTCAGTCTACTAAATTACTCAAACCCCAATCCCTTGGTAGAAAAAGTCTAGACTTCCTTATTAAGCTCCAATCCCTTGGAAAACTTAACAATTAGTTTCGCATTAAGAAATGAGATTTTAAGACAACCAAAGGGCCTAGTTCTATCCCTAGATACTATTTCCTTTAGGTGTTTAACCCAAGTCCGGATTTACCCAACATTTCCCAATATTAAGCAACCCTAAAATCAAGTTATGAGTAGCAATTTCACAAGAAGCATTAAGAGAAGAAATCAAAACACTGGCAATCAATGAAGGAGGCATATTCTCATTCAAAACAAAATGATTTACATAAAAGTTTAGTGGCTACAACAATCCCCCAACAACAACGAAACTAGCTCTCCATGAATGGAGAGCTTGAGCTTACAACAATGGTGGAAATGGAAGAAGAAAGGAGACCCAAGGATGAAGAAGGAGTGTTCCCACAGCTCCAAGCTGCCTCCAAGAGCTCCCAATCAGAGAGAACGCGTCTGGGTAGCAAAAGATCCAAAACTCTTCGCGTTTCTCTGTGAAATAGGACAAATCTGCCCTGTCAGCAAAGTGGCGCTCAAGCGCCCCCAAAAAGGGGCGCTCAGGCGCGCGACTGTCAAACTCAGGAACTGATGCACTGGCATTCTGACCTGCCGGCGCTCAAGCGCCCCCAAAAAGGGGCGCCCGAGCCTGACTTCAGCAAAATTCTAGTTCTTCATTTTTGCTGCTTTTCTTGCTTTTCGTGGTTTCCAGAGCCTTCATTTGATGCATAGACTTCTTCCAATTACATTAAGCACATAAAAGCAAGGATTAATGAACAAAATATCTCATTAAAGCTTGGGATGCAACCACTTAACAAACTAAAAGAAAACTAGGATTTACAAGGTAAAAAGTAAAGAAAAGGTTGACATTTTCTCTTGATTCATCACTGAAATCGTGGTAAAATATGACATTATCAATGACCCCATTGTAGATCTCTGCAAGCTTACTCAGACTCAGAGCCTACAAGATTACTTATACGAATTTGAAGTTTTGGCGAATCACATCTCTGATTATCCACCCAGCTTTTACCTAAGTTGTTTCCTCTCCGGCTTGAAACCCTCTCTTCGCCGTGAGGTCACCGCCTTCCAACCACCAGACCTACCCCATGCTATTGCCTTAGCTAAATTACACAAAGACAAATTTCGTTCCTCCCTTCCGCCACCCAACCGTTTTGGTCGCACATCCATTCCCCTCTGCCCTTGACCACAACCCCACCTACACAGCCTAAACCTCTCCCGCCACTACTACCCACACCACCTACCAAACTTCCCATTAAACGCCTTTCTGAGGCAGAGATGCAGGCCCGAAGAGAGAAAAACCTTTTTTTAATTGCGATGAGCGCTACACACGAGGCCATAGATGCAAACCACAATTTCTGCTCCTCACCGCATTTGACACCGACAGCCAAGAGGATTGCCTATCCACTGAGGATGCGATAGCTACGGAGGACACCTCATAAGAGGCTGGGCTCATCAGTCTTCATGCATTTTCGGGTCAATGGACTCTTACAAGGTTATGTTGTCCAAATTTTGGTTGATAGTGGGGCAACACTTCATCCAAAATAGAGTAACACAATTCCTCCATTTACCATCACAACTCACACCAAGTCCATTACGTGTAATGATAGGTAATGGTGAGTTTCTGCCATGTTCTACTTTTTGTCCCAGTGTTACACTCACTTTAGACAACCAGGAATTTCTTGTTGATTTGTATCCGCTTGAACTGTCGGGCACTGATGTGGTTCTTGGGGTTCATTGGCTTTCATTGATAAGCCCGTTTGTGATGGACTGTAACGACCCATTTATGCAGTTCAATTGGAAAAACAGACTTGTGGACTTAAGAGGGGACCCGGGTCCAAATCCCTCACCCATTTTAGTCCACCAACTTCGCCGTTTACATTCCAGTAATAGGGTTGAAGCCCTTTTTCAACTCACCATGGACTCCCACCCTCTTCCAATTCCTCCAATTATCACAACTTCATCCCCTGCTAGTTCACCCCTTCCATCCTCAACTGAACCTACACTACAAGCCCTCATCTCCCAATACCACACCTTATTCTCCATCCTCACCGTCCTTCCTCCACCACGCCCTACTGACCACTCAATTACATTAAACCCAAACACCCCTCCTATATCAGTGAGACCATACCGCTATCCATATTTTCAGAAGCAAGAAATTGAAACCCAAGTTCAGAGAATGCTAGATTCCGGTTTCATCAAGCCAAGCAATAGTTCATTCTCCTCTTCAGTCCTTCTCGTAAAAAAGAAAGACGGAACATGGCGTTTCTACGTTGATTACAGGGCCCTCAACGCTGTCACCGTTAAGGACAAATTCCCAATACCCACCGTCGACGAATTACTCGACAAATTGGGACATGCATCCTGGTTTTCTAAATTGGATCTTCTCTCGGGTTTTTATCAAATACTCATGGTGCCTGCTGATTCTGAGAAAACTGCATTCCGAACTCACAATGGGCACTTCCAGTTTCGTGTAATGCCATTTTGTTTATGTAACACACCCTCCACATTTCAAGCTACAATGAACGATTTATTTCGTCCTCATTTATGCCGCTTTATCATAGTGTTCTTCTATGACATCCTTGTGTATAGTGCTACTCTCTCTGAGCATGTCAACCACTTGGAGACCACTTTCTAGTTATTGTTTTCCAACTGTTTCAGACTCAAGGGAAGCAAATGTTTCATCGGGCACCAATCCATACAATACCTTGGGCATATGGTTTCCCATGAGGGTGTTAAACCACACCCGGAGAAGCTTGTCGCAGTAAAGAATTGGCCTACCCCTACTACTGTCAAATCCATACGTGGCTTTCTTGGCCTTACAGGCTTCTACCGCAAATTTGTTTCAGGTTATGCATCCATTGCCCATCCCCTCACGGAGGTCCTTAAGAAGGATACATTTTTGTGGCATGATCTCGCTTCTGAGGCTTTTTTACAATTGAAGAATGCACTGTTGTCTGCACCTGTTTTGGCTATTGCCAAATTTGACTCTTTATTTACTGTTCAGACAGATGCTTCAGGAACAGGCATGGGGGCAGTTCTCTCACAACAGGGTCATCCAATTGCTTATTTTTGTAAGCAATTTTTTCCCAAACTCCGCAATTCCTCCACATATATACGCGAATTATGTGCCATAACTACTGTTGTTCAGAAGTGGCGCCAATACCTCTTAGGTCGTCATTTTGTCATCCAAATAGATCAACAGTCCATTAAGGAATTGTTATCTCAGACACTTCTCACACCGGAGCAACAAAAATATCTCTTCAAATTGCTTGGCTTTTTATTTTGAAATACAATATCGTCCCGGCAAGAGCAATGCAGCTGCTGATGCTCTCTCTCGACTTGATGCTTCTACTCATCCAGCCACAGATTCGCTTATGGTATTGTCTATCCCACATTCAAAATTCTTGTCGGATCTCAAATCATCCCTACAGAGTAATCCTGAGTTTATCATTCTAAGAGACAAGATTATGGCTGAACCACAGGATTTCCTTCTTTTTGCTTTAAAGAAGGATCTCATTATCTTCAAAGACAAAATATGGCTACCTCATACGTGCACTTTCATTCCACTCTTACTACATGAGTTCCATTCCACTCCAATAGCTGGACATACAGGGATTTCACAAACCTTGAGTAAACTAATGACTAATTTCTATTGGCACACCATCCGTAGAGATGTTAAGGCCTTTGTTGAGTAATGCGTCACTTGCCAGCAGACTAAGCTCCCTACACACGGCCAACCTCGTTTACTTCAACCAATTGCCCCTCCTTCTCACTGTTGGGAAGATCTTTCACTTGACTTTATCATTGACCTTCCTCCTTACAAGGGATTCACCACTATCCTGGTTGTCGTGGACAGGTTCTCTAAGGGCGCACATTTTGGAATGATTCCAAGATCTTTCACCGCATCTAATGTGGCACAATTATTTGTTGATATAGTTTGCAAACATCACGATTTACCACACAGCCTCATTTCTGATCGTGATCCCATTTTCCTCAGTCATTTCTGGCAGGAACTGTTCCGCCTAAGTGGCACTAAGTTGCGTATGTCAACTGCCTACCATCCACAAACGGATGGTCAAACAGAGGTCACAACTAAGGTACTGCAACAGTACCTTTGCTGCTTTGTCCACCACAAGCCTTCCCTTTGGGGCAAGTTTCTTTCTTGGGCAGAATGGAGTTTCAACACTTCAGTGAATGCGTCACCTGGATTAACCCCTTTTGAGGTAATGTTTGGCCGCAAGACCCCACTCATGCCTCCTTTCCTTCCCGAGGAAACTTCTAATGCAGCAGTGCAACACGAAATATCTGCCCGTGCTGAGATTCTTTAAAAGCTTGCCTCTAACTTGCAGAAGGCTCAAGCAGCAATGAAGAAATGGGCTGACCGACATCGAAGAGACTTACAGTTTGAGGTAGATGATTGGGTTTACATTCGTCTTCGTCCTCGTCGATAATCCTTTGTGACAGGCACTACCCATAGGAAACTTACGAAACGATTTTTTAGCCCTTTCAAAATCACGAGGAAAATTGGAGAGGTTGCGTATGAAGTGGACCTTCCCCTTACTGCCAAGATTCACAACGTCTTTCATGTTAACATCCTTCGTCCTCACAAAGGGCCAATACCCTTTTCCCCCTTGCCACTCCCACCTGACATTGAGGATAATCAGCCTGTGTTAGAACCAGCTACCATTCTGGACTGGAAATTGGATAATTCTATTTCTCCTCCAAAAATTCAGGTCTTAATTCAGTGGCAAGGTCTACCTCTTGAGGAAGCAAGCTAGGAACCTTGGCTACAGATTCAACAACAATTCGACCTTGAGGACAAGGTGTTTCTCGAACCAGGAAGAGATGTAAGGGCTGTAGGGCCCATTTCCCTCACTTTTCCCAGAAGCCCAAACACAGTTGTTAGTGCAACTCCAGTAGCTGAGAATCTATTAGAGGAGAGAGCCAAAAGAACCACAAAACAACCACGTCACCTAAAGGATTATGTGGTCACGTGTCCAACAACCAGTAAAAAGGGGAATTCGGTTAGCAAGAAATGATTGGAATTCTTATTGAATTTTTCTTTTACTGATATCTGCACATAAGTTAGTACTGCAAGGCATGAGTCAAGTGCATATATAATACAATACTGTAATAGAGAGGAGACGAGACATAACAGTAAAATTCCTTCTCTGAAAATTTTCTCTTTTCCTCTCTGAATATTCTCTCTTCTCTACCATTTTCCTTTTTCTTTTCCGTGCAGCATCCTTACAGTATACTCTGTTAGCTAGAGTATGGCTATGATTCTCTAAGGAACCATAGCCTATATTCTGACTAATTTAGTATAGACTGTGATTTTATCTGAATTGTGGCCTGTACCTTGTTTGTAATTTGAAATAGGCTATACATAGTTAAATGCGATTTGCACTTGTAAATGAACCAAATAATAATTAAATTGTGGTCCTTAAATTGTTATGCTCTTAAATAAAAAAAAGTTAAACTTACTATCAGTTATGAATCATTAAGGTAATTATCTATATATCGTCTTTTTATAATTATCTACTTTTTGAACTACATAATAAAGTAGTTTAGTCATTAATTTTAAAAGGTAATTAAATGACAATTATAAATAGTAGAGCCGTCAAAATGGATCACAACCCGCGAGCTAACCCGACCCGTCACGGGTTCGGGCCGGGTTGGGTTTGAAAAATACAACCCACTTATATGCGGGTCAGATTTCAACCCGGCTCATTTAGACCCAGCTCATGCGGGTTGAACCCGTGGTGAGTCGGGTTGGCCCACCAACCCACCCACCTAATTTTTTTTAATTTATTATTTTATTTATGAAACCCTAAAAAATAAAATACTTTCTTCACTCACTGTGTATACCAAAAAAGTAGCTTCTGCTCTCACAAATCACTCTCACGGTACTTGCTCTCATTTGACGGTGCTCTTACGCTCACTTCACTGAAACTCTTCAAGGACTAGGTAAAACACCCTTCCTTTTTTCTTTTCTTTTCTCCACATTTTTGTTTTCTCACTTCTCTTTCTTCTTTTTTTTTTCAAAAACCCTTTAATGACAAAAATAGGGATTTGCGAATTTGTTTTTTGTTCTGGGAGATTTGAAGACATGGAATGATTTTTTCATGTTCTGACATGCTTGTATCAGATTTTGTTCATTTTATTTAAACAATTTGAGTATACATGATTTGAACAAGCTCTTTTTGATATCTTTGAATTTGAGAAATTATGTTACAGATTAAACTATTAATTTTTTTATTGATGTTGTTGAGTATTGATTCTCTTTTTTTACTAATATTTTTTTATTGATTGTCGGAATTGTTCTAGTATTAGAAAAATCTTTATTAGTGAATTTGGAGACAACAAAAACAAGGGTCAAGGGTTACAACAAGAACAAAAAATGATGAATATAAGAAACTTATTTATATGATTTTTGTGTTTGTTTTTTAATGACATTTGGATTATATTGTACTTTTTATTATTATTTTGAAGTGTCTTTAACATAATTTTTTAGGAGTGAAAATTGTTTAAATTTAAATTACAGAAAGTTTGTATTTTTTTTATTTTAAAAAAAGTGTAATTAAATGAGCTAGTGAGCCAACCCGTTTATCCACCAACCCGTGGTGGGTCGGGTCGGGTTCAAGTTTTTTTGACTCGTTAATAAATGAGCTGGGTTGGATTGACTCACTAAGTGACCAACCCGTGGTGGGCCGGGTCGGGTCGAGCCGGGTTATCCATTTTGACAGCTCTAATAAATAGTTTGTATATTCTATAATAAGAATAATGTTTGTGACCAACTTTTTTTTATTAGTGAAAACTAAAGTGTTAACAATAATAGAATTGGACTTAACGTAAAAATTGACTACAATCATTTATTAGTTTTACTTTGCAATGATAACATTTATTAAACAATCTAACATGTACAAGAAAGGCTATATTTAACTTCTAGACCTTAACTAGATTTCCCTCTTACTTTATAAAACCCATTGACTTATTTGAAGTTCTCATATGAATTTTACATATATCTATGTCTTCTTAATTTAGAAACACCATAAATAGCTAATCCTTTCCCCCAACTTCATATTCTTACTGTTTTGGTGAAAATAGATTTTATATATATCTTAATTAAAAAAGATAAATATAAATGAGAGTTCTTTTATTTAACCCTGCCATTTTCTACAACTTTCTATTTTGATTATAATCTTCTTTAAAATTTTATAGATTAAAAATAATACCATCAAAACAAGTGCTGAACTCGTTATTATTTGATAAATATTTATACTATGAAAAAATGTAAATAAAACTTAATCACTTCTATTATTTTTTAAATTTGTAACGAAAATCGTGTAATTTAGAATACAACAGCGAATCATATTTAAAGAAGAATAAGATAAAACTGATGAAAACAAAATTATTGTAAAACAAAGTACCTTAATTAATGTAAAATAATGTAAAGCAATTTAAAGTAATTAAAAACAATAAAGAGCAATATTACGTAGTTATAAGGAAATGTAAACAACTTAAATCAATGAAAAGAGATGCAGAAGTACGGAGATGATAGAAAGCAAAACGTAATTTAAATGTCACTAAAAGATGATTAATATGAAAAAGATGAATTAAACCAGAACTTAAAATGATGGTGCATTCTCATTAGTTATAAAGATATAGAGTTTTAGAGAACTTTTGTGCAATAATATTACTCACACCAAATACCATTGTAGATGTCTATATAGGTTGTCGATTTGTAGCTTATGTCGATCATTGCCAATTTTAGTGTATCCATGATGTGTCAAAGTTCTAATTTTGTCCAAAACTATAATTTTGCTTCTGGCTTTTTAGATTTTTCTGGGATATCAAAAGGTCTTTGCTTGATTAATGCTTCCATATTTTTGTCGATGTTGTGTCAATGTAACTTCTCTTATGGATTTATTTATTTTTACCCAGAAATCAAACACTACCTTCAATTTTCTTCTCCCTTAATCGATTTTTACAGTTTAAATATAACACTTCCATTTTATAATTAGTTTATTTATTAATTTATAATTATCTTGTTTATAAAACAACTGATTTATAAAATTAAAAAGTAAAATATAAAAAGCATAGCTGATTTTTATAAGTGAAATTGTATTTGAAAGTTTAAAATTAGAAAAAATGAAAAATTTGAAAAGTGTAAATTTGAATTAGGGATGACAAAAATATCTGCACAGAGTGATATATGCAAGTAAAATATGTTACGGGTAGTTACTATTCACGGATAACAGGTAGCAAGAATTTTAATACATACTTCTAAACAGATAGGGTACGAGTAGTATAATATCCTACTACTTAACTTGCAGATATCTTTTACTTGCAAAAATAATAATAAAAAATTAATTTATATATTTTTAAATTAAATTTAGTTAAAAATAAAATAAAATTATATTTTATTAAAATAAATTTAATTAAAATTAAATTTTAATTTATATTTAATTAAATTTTTATTATTATAGTTTTTATAATTCTATTTAATTTTATTTTAAAAATATATATTTTTATTTTTTTACATATATCTGCATATATATGTGAATTTTAAAATGCTTCTAAGTATTTTCTAAACAAATATTTATAATAACAAATATAATTTTATCGTAAATAAAATTGTAAATAGACACTATTTATATCCTATCCAATCTTTAATCTCAAAATTGAATAAAAAAAAAAAAGAGAGTGTGCTGGTCGAAAGAAAAGATAAAGTGGGAGTGAGTAATGGTTGTTGTTGGCAAATAGAAAGGGTGCACGTGTGTTGGTGATGTGACAGGAAAGTGATTTGCACATCGAAGACGAGAATATTGTGGTGTGCTGCTCCCTGCAAAGAGGCCACGTACCCCTCTCTTTCCAGAAGTGCTGCACACCCTCTCCTCCCTCATTGGCTCCTTCCCATCGCCGTGGGACCAATCACAACGTCCCCATCTACGCCTCCCAAATACGCCACTTTTCCCACACCAAAACCTCCTCCTCCTATTTAACTATTTTACTACTTCACATTTCAAATTAAATCATTTTACTCAAACATTTACTATCCACATTATCACATTTTCTTTCATTTTTCATCTTACAAAATATATTTTTAGAAATTAATAAATACTTTTTTATCATTTATATAATACCGTAATGTATTTAAAGCTCTAGGTAGCATTTGTCCTTTTGATAACATACTAAATTTGCTCCAATCACCTTCGGTTAACCTAGACACGTGGCGCTCCTTCACCCAGCCACCGTGCTGCCGTTATCATTATCGCTTCCGCTCCATCTCTCAGCACCGAACCCAAAACAATCGTTAGAGAGAGAAACCAAGAGAGAGAGAAACAAAGATCTAACTCTCGCTTTCGCTGCCTGTTGTTTCCTCCCTCCGTGACCGTGATGGACGGTGGAGATGTCTGGAGCGTGGCCGCCTGCGCAGACGCCAACGCCGCTTCTCATGTCAACAGAATAATGCTCCGCTTCCGGCCGATCGCGCCCAAACCAGTCGCCGGAGGTTCCTCCGCCGCAGTATGCGGCGGCGGAGGAGAGGTAAGTCAGAGTAGCCACGTGTCAGTCCTCGGGAAGAGACCGAAAAGGAAGTACGTTAGGATTCGGAGGAACAGTGGATACGTGAGAAAGAATAGTAGTAGTAACGTTAACGGTAACAACGGTAACGACATCGATAAGTCGTCGGACGTGGCGGTTGTTACGTTGCAGTTGATGCCAGAGAAGGAAGCGCCGGGAGGAAACTCGGCGGCCGGAGATTCTTGGTGTAAGAACGTCGATCTTGACCTAACGGTGGAGAAGATTCAGATCGTGGAGAATCGGAATCCGAAGACGCCGTGTGCGACGGCGGAGGAAGGGAAGGGACGCAAGGGTTCAGATCTTGTTGCGGCGGGGAAGGTGGCGGAGTCTTGGGTGACGGTGGAGAGCGTGATAAGCACGTGCATGGGAGATGGAGGAGGAGGGTTAGGTTGTACGGACGCGGAGAAGGTGAGGACGCTAGAGAGCGACACGTGTCCAGGGTTTGTCTGTGACGGAAGCTTGAGAGTGCGGTGGGTGAATGAGGCGTACAAGAGGATGATGGCGTGCGAGGATATCGTGGTGTGGTTGAAGGTGAAGGATAGCGCTAGAGCTGCCTGGTGGTGCTACTCTCACCCGGCGTTCACCTGCGGGGTGAGGTTGCAGTACACGTGGCGGAACGAGAAGTGCACGAAGATGGTGCCGTGTGATGTTTGGAGATTGGACTGTGGCGGGTTTGCATGGAGGCTAGACGTGAAAGCTGCGCTGAGTTTGGGTCTCTGAAAAAAGAAAAAGAAAAAAAAGAAAAATCAGAGACGCAAACTCGACCTTATTATATATGTATCCTTTTATATATAGACACACACCTTTACATAACTTGCTAGCTCCAGTTCTGTGAATTGATTTGAAGCCTTATCTCTGCAAAAGGACCTGTTTGGTTAGGTATTATTCCAGTCAGTGTTTACTGCTTCTACTGTTTAAAGAAAATGTTAAAAATTTGGCAGGATAAAGGGTTTTTAGGTAACGCCCTTATTTAAAATAGTTGGAGAAGGATATAAATCAAGATGTTGTGGGAGAAGAGAACAAAGATATCTTGATAGAAGAAAATTATTGAGTTGATAGGTGAGTGAAGAGAAGAAAGAAGGTTGGAAATGGGATTGGGATTGGAATGGTGCTTCTTACTCTTTGGTTAGTCTTCTCTTGGGAGTTGGGAGGCCTGAAAAGTAGAAACGTATGGGAATTAAACATGCAAAGTGCTACTGAAAAGTGGTGTCCTTTGTGCTATGTCTTGTAGAACTAAAGCTATATTAGGTGAAGAAGTGTGTGCAAACTATGTTGTCGCTACAAGACTTTGCGACTAAGAATAATCTTGGTAAATATATGCATATATTTTACTAATGGTAATATCAATGTATATCATTCTCTTATTGCATCACTAACTAACTTGCTTGTGTGCATTAGAGAGAATAATATGAAGAATAGAGAGTTTTGTGACTGTCGTGTATGACTTTGTTGTTTATTTAAGTGGGGGCATATGAGTTAGGTAAAGCTCTCAAAGCAATGGAATTTTTACTCTTTGTGTATCTTTTCTTTCATAGCAAACTTTATTTGCTTATTTGATGACTATTTTTGTTTTTTATTTGAAATCATAATTACTGTTTATAAAACATTATTATTTTTATCATATTATATTTAATATATTTTACTTTCAAACTCAGTTTTTATAAGAAATGAAATGCAAAATTTCCAACATAAAACACACAAAATATTGTTTTACTTATAGTTAAATGTCATTTCAAAATTTTGTTTTTTGACTTGTTATTTTCTTATAGTGAAAATTGAAGTAGGTTATTCATAACAAGCTATCAGAGTTGACTTATGGATAAGTTTCAGTGTAATATCTAAACCTTACTTTCATTTCATAGAATGTCTTGATGATTACTATTAATAAAAGGAGATATAAGATGTGTTTTATTGATTTAGTTTTTTTAAATTATTAATATCAAATTTGTATGTAATGATTTACTAATCAAAATTGTATTGGTTATTAAAATTTATTTGTTATTTATACTAAACTAATTAGTGGCAATAACCATATTAATTTTGTAGCATTTTATTTTTCTTTTTTACATCTATATATAATTTACAATCTATGATTTATCTGATCATGGTATGAATGTTATTTCATTGTCTTAGTCACGAGTCAACTTCAAATGCAATTTCTATTGAAAAGAAACTACTAAAATGCTGTAATTTTGTTGTTTCTTACTACTACGTATTGAGTTTGATATGTTGCCATCACGTGAAGTATCTTCAAATATAGTTTATTGAAGTTGTATTAACTATTAATAATACCTTGTCATGCCAACAAAAATTCTTATTATAATAGTTAATAACTTTATCGTATATGATAATTTGTAATTCAATAAAATCCTAATTATTTTACATTTTCATTGCATACTCTCTTTTATCTTAGTTATGGACTACTATAAAGTTCGCTTTTACTCTATTAAATTTACCTGTACAAAAAAAACTGTAGGGCTATATAAATTTAACTATAATAACAATATTCCACATGATAATAACAATACTATATAAATAAACATGTTTAACATTTGCTAATATACTCCACATGTACTGAGATTGTATAGATCAATCCAAGGAAAAAAAAATACGTATTTTAATATTAATTTTATTTCAAAATAGTAACCTACAATACAGACCGATGTAGAGCTTGTTAATTAATAAGTCAATCTCTATATTATATTTTTTAATACGTATTTTTTTTTTAATTTTATACATTTAAAATAAATTCATTTTATTAAATTATAATTTTTTTCTTTTTAAAAATTAATTTTAATTATTATTTTTAATTTTTTACTCTTTATAAATATTTTTACAATTAAGTATAACATTAACAATTATCAATTTATATTACTTTAATCACTAGGAGTATTTTGATAATCTTCAATGTCTATTAATTAAACAAATTTTTTAAAACTGTCACATCAATCAAATCCTACACTTATTCTTATAAACTTTACCACTAAATTCAATTTCAATTACCTCCAAATCCACTCAAATAAATAAAAAAAAATTTATGCTAAAATCCACTTAATCACTCTCCCCCAAGTGAACACACCTAAATGCATACCAATACATAGAGTTACAATCTAATTTTAATATATTTCATTAATAAGACACTATTAGTTAACTAATTGTTATTTTATGTGATATACAGATTTAACTCCTTTAAAATAAAGTCTTGTATTTTAATATCACACACACAATGTACATATTCTTCCCTGTAGGAATGAAATTATTTCATATGTAATTATATACTGTTTAAAAAAAATATTTTTTACAAACTGCAATTATTCTGTAATTTTCAATTTTTTACATAAATAATTTTTCTTGATCAAAGTAATTTTAAAGTTTTTCTTTGTTGAATACAGGTTGAAATATTTCCAACACTCTACTTAAGAAAAAAAAATCCTTTGATGATAAAGAATAAGTAAAGTAAGTTTTTTCTTAATTAGTAATATCTCTTACGATAATTTTGTAACGTGTGTCTTCCTGTTTATTGATAATAGGCTTTGTTTTTCATTACCTTATCATGACTTTTATTTTTCATTTTAAAATAAAACAATATTTAAAACTACCATGCGGTTTGAATTAATAAGATTATTATAGTAATTGTGAATTACAATATATAACCAATTATTAGTATTATAATCCGTTATATGAAATAAATTTTGTGTTTGATGTTTGATGAAAAGTGGTTTGAAGATAACCTATCTGTATTTCAATAATTAAAAATAATCGTCTCTTCAGAGTAAAATTATAATAAGTACTATGGAGTTACTTGCAATATTAGGTTTTGTATTGAAATTAATCAATTGCTAGATATAAAATGAGAAAACAAAAATTAGTTCAAGAAATTAATTGTTGATAATAAACTATAAAATCATGCTTATCTCGTAAAAAAAAAAAACAATTTATAACAGATTTTTATATAATCCTAATTACCAAGCACGTGTAACATTAGCGTCAACACCTTTTTTCTCTACCTGTGATATTTTAACCTCTAAGAATTACCCAATAAAAAAAATACTAAATAAAAGTATTGTAAGCAAGTCAAGAAACTTAATGTATGGATTTTCTAACTTTTCGTTTATAGATACTATAACGTCAATATAATTGTTTTGTTATTCCAATTTTAAATAAAATAGTTTAAATTAATAAACTTTTATCTCAAAATTATTTGCATGATAAATCTTTCGACCCAATGCATTTTTTTTTTTTAAATTTCTAGTCAAATATAAACATAGAAGTTATTCCTATCCGTCATATTGTATATATAATTTGGCTATTCCAATTAGACTAGTTATTAACCATGAGTTAACTAGATGTTCCTTTAGGCTAACGTAGGACCGAAATATACCGTGAAGATTATACAATAAGTCACTCCTTCCTTCTCTCTTCAATCTCCTAATTTATATGTTTTATAGAAGGTGTGTTGGTAAAAAAAAAGTTAAGTACATTAGAATATATTCTATAATAATAGAATATAATTAATTTATTTCATATATTATTATTTATATATTGTTTATGGACTTTTATTTTTGTTTAGATAAGTATAGTTCATGTGACTAATTATTTTGATTAATTTTATTAATACTATACTAATATGCTCTATTCATTCTCTTAACTTAATCATATTTTTCACTATTAATGATTTGATCGATATAAATGTCATTTTAACCTATATGATGTCATTATTGTCTGAATATGTTCTTACAAATTTTGAATGTGTAACTTGTAAAGAATCCAATGATACATCAAACACTTCAAATCTTCAATCTTCAAGATACTCGCACTAGTGCAAAAATGTTGTTTAATGTCATCCCTTAGACGTTCGTTCGGCGAAAACCCGACGTCTACTGCTGCACGGTGGCATTATCGTAAATAAATTGGAAAACTAGACTTCTGTTTCGATGTCAGGCGACGTCTATGACATCATAGATGTCGACCCTGCCGAAATCTGACGTCCAATTGCCTGAGGTATGTCAAAAGCCAGTCCATTGACGTCGGGTTTTCAGGGGTCCGACGTTTGTGAGACTGCAATTAATGCTCCCCATCAATTTCCCAGGAGCTTAGACGTCGGATAGAAAGGGCCCAAACGTCGAAGTCACTGACAGGAAATCAAACGTCAACCGAGACATCGACTAGACGTCGGATAGACGTCGGATCCCGTAAAACAACGACGTCGACTAGGCTACAATTAATGTTGTTCACCTAATTCCCCAGGCAATTACACGTCAGGTAGCCAAAGGCCGACGTCTAAGGCCTAGCTGGAAGGCGGGAAGACAAATTCTTCAATGTAGATGTCGGTCCTGAGGGGCACCGACGTCAAGGTTCCTGTATTTTCACCAAATTCGAGGGTTATAGACGTCGAATGTGAGGGGCACCGACGTAAAGTACTCTCCAGGAAACCAAAACGTCAATCTTTTCAGCTTCCTAGACGTCGGATCCCCTGAAACACTGACGTCTAAAGACGTCGGTTTCAGGAGCACCGACGCCCAATTTCATTTTAAATACTCCGCAGACCCTACTAACCTCTAAGTTTTTGATCGCGTCTTCTTCTCTTCTCCTTTTTCTCTGCTTCTCCTCTTCTTGTACTCCCTTGCGCACCTCTTCTTTTTATCTCTTCCGGCATTGCATTGTATTTTCTCATAACGTCATTGCCTTCGTCCTCTTCTTTTTCTCTCTTCATCCTAGGTGCGTGATTTTTCTTATGCTTACCGTTTAAATTTTCTTTAGTTTTTTATCGATTATCTTATCGTTCAAGTGATTAAAATTGGCCTTTTTTGTGTTGTGTTTTAGTGCAGTTTTGATCCACTCTTTGGGTAACATAGTGCAACATTCTCCCTTTGCTAGCTTCCTCACTAAAAGAGTGGCGATCTTTTGACTTTTCTAGTTCTTCCGACCCAAAATGGAACTTGGGTCCTTGTCTACTTCTCGACACCGTAATTTTTTTGTGTTGCGGTTGAATAATTGGAAGTAGCCATGGACCCAGGTTCGGTTTTAGGTTGAGAGGACTAGGAGATTTAAAAGACGCAAGCTTTTTTTGTGGGGAAACTAGCGAGAGGAGAGTGTTACACAATGGTACCGAAAGCCTGGATCAAAACTGCACTAAAACACAAAGTCGTTGTTAGACGTCGGTTAATGCCATGTTCGACGTCTATAACAACATAGACGTCGGTTAATGTCACTTTAAACCTCTTTATATATTCATCTTGACGTCGGTTTTATGCATAGGTGGACGTCTATATAGAGAAATTAGACGTCGGTGTGGGTATAAGTAGACGTCTATATGGACGTCGGTGGGTATCGTTAACCGACGTTTATATGTACGTCGGTTGAGAGGATTTCCGACGTCCCATGGACGTCACCCGTTTAGACGTCGGTTGTGAAAGTGACGTTAAAAGCCAAATTAACCGACGTTAAACAACGTTTTTGCACTAGTGTCGTCATCCTTCTAGATACTCGTCCTCCACTAGTTGGATAGGGGTTATGCTTGCACAACACACTTCAATGCCAACCTAGTGTGTCAGCACACAATATATACTGTAATTAATGAATATAATTAACATACCTTGTAAGATATGTTATTTATACTATTGTTCACGAGCTTTTACTTGGATGGAACTTGGTCCATTGACCTAAATACATGTTAGTTTTTGAATTATTGTGGTTAACCATGGACTATTTTGAGTAGGTGGCTAATGTGATGACATGCTGGTCGAGTAGAGATAGGTTGAGTACATGTCATAAATCATTTAGAACGAGTACATCTCGAATTAGATGAAAAAAATATTCTCAAACATGTATAGTACACTAGATGAATAAAACAACGTATTGGATATTATTTCCTTATACAAATAGTAACAAATCAATATATTATTATTTATCACAATTGTAACAACAGTTAAATAATGATATATTGTTCACATATAAGCATAACCTTTTTTAATTATTCAACTTTGTTACTTTCCTAATATTGATTAAGTGTAGGAGTGATATTTTTCTATGAACTTTATTTTAGTGTTAATGAATATTTTTAAATTCTTATCCATTACTCAATTTACAAACCACATGAATACATGTAGAAAATAAGAGAAATAGGAAAAGCGATAGTTGAATTATATTTCTTATTTTTCTTATAACATTTGTTTTTCCAAAGTATTGTCTTATACTTTATGTTTCTACTTGATCTAATAGACATACTAAAGAGAACGGTCTAACAAGGCCCATTAAGTCTCTTCATTTTAGAATAGTCCAAACTTAAGTCTATTGGGACAATATACATATATATAACTACTACCGAAAATTTGATATTATGGTTATTATTTATGATGAGATATCATTATGTTATTATTAACTATAATGTTATTATATACTTGATATAAGTATTATTTCAATGGGAACAAACGCCCATGGTCCATGTTGATCCCATAAATACTACTAATATTTCCTAAGGAATACTCACTTAATAATTATTCATACTCACTATATTTATAAAAATCCAAACTTTCTTACTTACTTGAGTGTTAGAGAGTCTTTTTAGGTGGATTTCACCCCTCTTAGTAGTAAGAAATTCCATTCTAACCTACAAAAACTCTCAAGCCACCCCTATGAATGTGTCACCTGTCTACAAATCCCACTCAAGATCCTAGTAAGATCATTTGGCATCTACTGTAGGGCCCTGGTAAAACATTTCCTTGGCCTCACCTCTCTAAAGGTTCACCCAAATCACCTACGAGATAGAAATCAGCCAGGTGGTGACCTTCCACCAGCAAATGCTCATACAACAATGTAGTAAACATTACAGGCAATATGTCTTGAGGCCCTATGCGTCAAACAACAAGTAAACCTGAATGAGCTCAGGAACTTCAACCAAGGCTATTTGGCTAGGAGAATGAGTGGTCATCTCTTTAACCTCGCGATGACCCCTATGAAGAGGGCGCTTCTAATTCTTGGACAAGGCACAACCTGTCAACCCGGTGAGGTTCACATGTCAGTTTGACAAGTTTTGAATGGAAGACAATACCACAACCGCTTAGCGCAGCAAGGTTCACGTGGGAACCGGGACCACTCTCCTTAACATTATGCTCAAAGAAATCGAAGCAGGAAAAGCTAATATTGAAAAGAATAAACTCCCTCTTGCTCCTACCACTCTGAATGAGAGCACGATAAGCATAGGCACCACAACCGTTGTTAGGTTGGGGAGTTAGTAAAGTTTGAGAACTATACTAGACATCCTAATTAGAGGGTAAATCGGAAAGGACATTAAACTTCCTGGGCACACCTTCAACATCTAAATTGCCAATATAGGGGCGACTATCATGCTCGCCTAACAACTTCCATCCTTTCATATCCGGAAGTAGCCTAGGCCAACGTCACAAAGGGGATTTTCCTCACAATATGCAAATATGCTGGAAAAACTAATCTGAAGACCCATCTAAAGGTCTATTTGATCCAGGCATTATTCCCACTTGAGACATGAGGGTATTTTCCAAATCGTTTCCTACCATCTTGGATGGAACGACTTTGAATTATCTTCATAGCCTAACCTTAACCTCTCGACCTGTTGATAACAGTTTAAAACACCATTATTTGTGATGTGATTTTGATACTAAAAGCATCCTTTTCACTTAGAAACTTGCTTGGACTCATGCTTTTTCATTAAATTGTGTGAATAAGAGAGTTGAGGTTGATTTCAATGATTTTATGACTAATTCCCCTTGTTTTGGCAGAGATTGAAGTAATACTAGAAGTAGAGATGAAGAGCCAAGAAGATGGAGCTTAGAAGGGCATGAAAAAGCACCAGAATGAGGGACAACACGAAGCCCGGGCGCCTTGTATGGAAGCTTGAGCGAGGAAAATCGACGTCCACCGCTCGAGCGCCCCTCTTGGCCGCCTGGGCGGCGGGGTCTCGAAGTTTGGGCTCCCGAATTGGAGGCTCAAGCCTTACATGAGGATTGTTCACTGCCTGGGTGCCCTAAGTGGGGCGCCTGAGCGTCGAGCTTCGTGGATCAGACCCAGTTTCTGCTCTTTTTCTACTCTATTGGACCGGACCCTGTTTTTGCTCTTTTCCGACTATGTTTAAAGGACCCTAGGGCTCTAGGTTTTGTATCTCTGGCAGAAAGAGCACAACAATACACTCTTTTCCATTTTCTTAGGGATTTCTATCTCATTCTCTTCCATTATTCATATAGTTTCTCCATGTCTATGGGGAACTAATTTCTATTTGTTGTTGGGGGATGATGTAACCTTGTAAACTCTCATGTATTTGAATTGATTCTTAATTTCATATGCATTTCCATTTATTGTTAGAGTAATTCATCTGTTTCAATGCTTGCTTTGTTTAACTCATTCATTATCATGATTTATGAATTGCATGAGTGCGAGGATGTTCCTTACAATTCAGGTTCTTGTTGAATTACTCCCAAGGGTTATATTGCTCAGGGATGAGGGTATGAGTCTTGGTCGTCTTTAAGCTCTTGATCTTCACATCTTATTACTAGGAATGCTAGGAATTGCATGAACTGGTAATTTGGGACATGCTTATTCGCTGAGGGATTGGGTTTAGGTGATTTAGTGAGTGACGTTAACATTAATGCATAAAGAAGAATTCTTATATACATGAGAGGGAACTTGGTGAAATCTAACCCCAACAACATATCCATCTCATATTAATCAACATTTGTTCATCTCTGTGCTCCTTTGCTATTGATCAATTACATTCATATTTAATTTTCTGTTTTTCTTACCATTTTATATTACTTGTGCGACTCGGTACACTTGCCGAAATAGTCCAACAAGTTTTTGGCGCCGTTGTCGGGGACTCACGGTTTAAGCTATTATATTTGTGTAATTCTTGATTAACTTTGACTTTATTTTTATTTTTAATTTTTGTTTTTATTTTTCTTATTTTTATTGTTAATTTTTGTTTTGTTTCATTTAATTTTTATTTTTACTTTTGTTTTGTGCTAACCATATTTTCTAGGATTTTGTGTTAATTTTTGCAGGACTTGGGACTAGCAGGAGGCCGAAAAGAGATAGATTATCTAGAGAACCTTCTTTAAAGAAAATTCACAGGCCTCACAATCTGATTTAGTAGGATGCAATTTTACCAAGGTAATCTCAACCACTGGTGGGAACCTCACTCAAGCATGAATCAAAGTTAATTTGGGCAAGTTGGTGGACTATTCACTAGACCACCACAAGCAAACAGTACTACAAAGCTTGATGAGAATCTCCAACAATTCATGCAGAAATCTCTCTCAATTCAGAAAAGCACTCAAGCAACATTTGGAAGAATGAGGATGCAGCTTGAGCACATACTCCAGAAGCTGGATAATCTTGGGAGTTATATGAGAGATGACCTTGGTAAGGAATGCAAGGATGTTGTCACCAAAAGTGGCTAGATTTTAGATGAGATAAAAGTAGAGGGAAAAGAAGAAAAAAGGCTGAGCGAAAAAGAAAAAGAAGAAAAGAGAGAGGATGAGAGAAAAATAGAGAAAGAAAAAGAAGAAAGTTTGGGTGAGAAAGAGAAAGAGGTAGAAAAGGAAGAAGATGAGTAGAGATAGAAAAAAGGTTGAGCAAAAAAGAAAAAGAAGAAAAGAGAGAGGATGTGAGAAAAAGAGAGAAGAAAAAGAAAGGTTGAGTGAAAAGGAAAAAGATGAAGTAGAGATAGAAAAGGAAGAAAATGAGAGAAAAGAATAGGAGAAAGATAAGGAAGAAAAGACAGAGGGAGAGAAGGAGGATGAAAGAAAAAGGGAAGAAGTTTATGAAAAACCTCTGCCTCACCCAAAGAAAAATCACAGGAAGAAGAAGGAAAAACAGTTTGAGCATTTCATGGGAGTTTTCGAGAAATTGAAGATTAAAATTCCTGTGATTAGAACACTGCAACAAGTTCCTGGTTATATTAAATTTTTGAAGAAATTCAACAAAAGGAATAAACTGTCCAGAAAAAGGAAACAAGTAAGGTACCAAGCAACTGCATGTGATCAAGCATTTACTGAAGGATGCTACTGATTAAGCTTATTGGGTCAAGGTAGTGACGTTAAAGAAGCGCTTGCTGGGAGGCAACCTAGTTTTTTGATTTTTTTATTATTTTCCTTGTTTGATTTGTGTTATTTAAATTATGTTTTTGTGTGAGTTTTTTACTAAATGCCTAAGGGGTGGAAAGAGATTAATTGTTTAATTTGAGTGTTGTGTGAGCTAGGGATAGGAAGCTCAAAAGTTCTAAACTGAATCTGAAAACCCCTGGACAGGAAAACCCAAACCAGAGCAAAATTTAAAGGGGGAAAAGTATCGCCTGCCGCTTGGGTGCCCCACTTAGGGCGCCCGGGCGGCGGCACTGCAGGTTGAATTTTGTATTCAAGGCCCAGGCGGGCTTGGCCCATTCTCATTCTTTTTAACCCTAAGGGTCTCACCCAAGACTCCATTTTCAGTTTTCCCTCAACCTAGTCTCTCTAAACACTCCTCCCAAGTGCCCTCTTCACTCTCCCCCTCTCCTATTTCACTAAGACCCTAAGGTTCCACCATTTGTGCATCATCCAAGAATCCCAGTTTGGGGTTTTGAAGGGGTGACAGCTAGGATCTTGCTTTTCATTCAATTGTTTGTGCATTCTTTGTTGATTCTTCGCTTCCATCCAAGTAAGTCATGCAAATTAGAGTTCTAATTCTTCCATTGATGAAATTGTGATGAAGATGCATGTTCTTGAAAAGGGTTTGAGGTTTGATGATGAAATCGATTGATTCTTTATGTTGGGTGCTCCTCAAACTTGTTTTGCCACTGCTTTGACCGATTAAAGTGTGTCAATTTTGGCTGGGACTGAGATGAAACTATGTTGGAAAGTGAAAATTTAAGCAAACCCTCGCCTGACAGCACCGTTCATCGCCCCGGCGCCCCTGAAGGCCGCCCGGGCGACGAATGTTCGTAGCAGCACCCTTGTTTTTCTGTTTTCTGACTGTATGATCTTATGTTGTTGGCACTTATGGTTCCTTATTCTGCCTTGGGAATGGTGGTATTGGGTCACTTGATTTTTGGGACTAATGTTTGATGTTTTCTGGCTTTGTTTATGATTCTCTATGTATAGGAATGACATCTTCATCAGGCAGGTGAGTGAAGATTGTAGGGAACAAGAGGAAAGAAAAAAAGCAGTTATACTCTCACAAGTTCAGGACAACGGCCCACGAGAGATACTTCCCAACAATTGAGGCCAAGAAGTTGCTCATGGCGCGAAAGGTGAGTCTGATACCTGCTTCAGCTCCTCAGTTTGGAAGGGAGCTCGCCACTAGAAGCTGGGGGAACCCGACCACTTACCCTACTCCAGTCAACACTGCTATTGTGAAGGAGTTCTATGCTAACACTAAGGCGTTAGAAAGTGAGCAGGAGACGTACTTTAGCTACGTGAGAGATAGGACGATCCCCTTTGATGTAGGAACCATCAACACCTTTTTGGGCACCGACTGGGAAGGAGGACGATGTCAGTATGAGCAGTCTATGACTGAGGGGGTCGACTATGAGGATGTAGAGAGGACCCTATGTATGCTTGGGGGCACTTTGAGCGGAATAGGGCAGATACACCCATCCACATCAAGAGGGTGTCCTTGATACGACTAGCAAAATATTGGATGACCTTCTCCCAGGCCAACATCCAGCCTGCTCACATATGTCTAATATCACCACCCTGAGGGTCGTACACTTGTATTGTATTTTGAGTGGTCGGAGCATTAACATCGGGTCAGTTATTGTCGATGAGATCAGGAGCTGCCTACGTGCAATGTAGAACAGGACCTCCTTGGGACACCCCTCTCTGATCACGCATCTGTGTGAAATTATGGGTGTTGATGTGTCGGCACCGCCACTGGAGAGTCCAAGGAAGGAGCTGAATGATGCTTATTTCACCTTCTACTGTGCGACAGAGGAGCAGGGCCCAACCATGCCACCACCGCAGGCTCCCAGGGCGCATAAAAGAGCACCACCACCAGCACAGGAGCCTACCCATGAGGTCGCCTCATTTCAGATGCGGGACATGTATATGTCCCTTATGGAGGTCCAAATGGTAGCTATCTACAGACGGGAGCAGGAGCTACTGAGGACATTGACGACCGCTTTCCTTGAGTGATAGTTCATCTCTCAAGAGGACTTTGAGAAGGAAATCTATCCTTTCTCAAACGAACCCATTCCTAATAACCACGAGAGAAAATGATTTTCTTCCTATGCTTATTGACACTATATGCATGCTTTTCAATGGTGTGCTCAATGCAAGTCTTGATTCTATTATACAAATCTTTAACAAATTGAGCTTTGGACACATCATCCAAGCAAATGGACATAAAATCAACAAGAGGAAGATGTTGAGATTCTTGACAACACAAATTCTATATCAAGCTGGTTTTTGATGATGACAACACAATGCTTGATAACAGTACATAAGTTCCAATATTACATGTTCAGCTGATATACCAAAATGTTCTGAAAAATGCCTTTTGTTGAACATGTCTTGTTACTTTGCAATGTGTGTTCCTATGAATGATTATGTGTTATATGCTTGGAACATGCTTTATTGAAATATGTGATAAAATGATTTTGAATATGTCTAGACATTTCTAAAGAAAATATCACAAGCACTTTTATGAACTTATATTTGTTGTGACAAAGGTCTAGTTCAGTCGAATACAATGGTAATGGATTCGACTATGCTAAAATCTTTGCACAGATTTTGTGAGCATGTGCTTGATGAGATTTTGAGATGAAAAGAATTTCAAAGTGTTTTTCAAGTGTCAGTCGACAGTGTGGAACACCTATTCGACTGTACTGCTGTTATTTTTGGAATTTTGTTATGCATACTTGCTCTAACAGCTATATTTTTAAAAGTTAGTTAGGATTGACTGACTGGGTCAACTGTCATGAATGTGCATTGATTTGGTTGACTGAGGAGCCTTTGTGTTGACTGTCTGTTATAACTATTTTGATACAGTCGACTGTATTAGTAGGCTATTCGACTAAGAATGACAGGAAAACTATAAATAGTCAGAGCACGAATTGCTCTACGAGACTTTTGTGATCTAACATTTTCATTGTCCTGTTTCAGAGTGAATTCTCAGTTTTGGAAGCTCCAAGAATTCTCCAAGAAGACCGTGGTCATATTTCTTGAGAGAGATTCAGATTGAGGAGTCTTTTTTGCACACTGTTTGATCAACATCTGCACAGAGAACGTGCTTCTAGTTTGATCTTGATAGACTTGGCATCCTGTGAAGACTGTTGTATTTGACTGAAGGCTTGGCAACCTGTAAAGTCTGCTGTGATAGGCTTGACAACCTTTGAAGCATGCTGTGATAGGATTGGCAACCTGTGAAGCGTGCTGTGATAAGCTTGGCATCCTTTGAAGAGTGTTGGTTACACGTTGAGGATTGTTCGACGTGGGTTCAGATTGCAGAAGAGGGGATTCTTGCTGCAATTCTAGTTTTGTGTGTGCAACTATAGTTGGTTTTGGGTTAGAGAGGAGATTTATATTTTTGCGTGGTGCTTCTATAAATTCCTTGTTGTAAAAACCGCAACCAAGGGTGGAAGGACACTGGATGTAAGCATTGTTGGCCGAACCAGTATAAAAACCAGTGTTTGATTTTCTCTATCTATGCACTCTTTATTTCAGTCGACTTTAGTTGTGTTACAGTCAACTACGTTTTTCCGCTGCATTAAATTTTTCATTACTTGCATTTCAAGGAAAGATCAAAAGCTTTGAATTTTCATACCAAGATTGCGAAAAGATTTTGTTTTTGAACTAACACCAATTCACCCCCCTCTCTTGGTGTAAAACGAAGCCAACCTGATTCCTAATAATTGGTATCAGAGCTTATTTTCATAAAATATTTGAAAATTTAGTCGACTCTGTTTTTATTCTATTCGACTGTAAAACCTGGGGATGGCTTCAAATTTTCAAAATTTTGGTGAAGGTGCTTCAACAAACAGACCACCTCTGTTCGCTGGTGAAAACTATCCTTTTTGGAAAATTCGCATGAAGATCTTTCTTGAATCGCAAGACAAAGGAATTTGGGATGCCACTTTAAATGGTCCATATGTGCCTACAAAAACTGTTGATAGTGTAACTGTTATGAAACCTTTTACTGAGTGGACTGCTGATGAAAATAGAAAAGTACAGTATGATGTTAAAGCTAGAAATATTATTGCCTCTGCACTAACAATTGATGAATTTTTCAGGATATCCCAATGCAAGTCTGCAAAGGAAATGTGGGATGTTCTAGAGGTAACACATGAACGCACGGATGAAGTCAAGAGAGCCAGGAAGAATTCACTGATACAAGAGTATGAGTTGTTCCGAATGAAAGCTGGTGAGAGCATCTTTGATGTCCAGAAACGATTCACTCATATTGTAAATCACATGATGGCTCTTAGCAAAGTCTTTGACAAAGAAGAGATCAACATCAAGATTATGAAAAGTCTGAACAGGAATTGGCAACCAAAAGTCACTGCAATCTCCGAATCCAAAGATCTTACAACTATGAATATGGCTACCTTGTTTGGCAAGCTACGTGAACATGAGTTAGAACTTGGTAGACTGAAGGATGAAGAGGAGATTGAAGAAAAGAAGTTCATTGCTCTGAAAGCTACAAACTAGAACATCACAGAAACAGAGATGGATGACAAAGAGCTTATGACTCTGATGGTAAGAAAGTTTAGTCGACTTATGCAAAATGATAGTCAAGTGTCTAACCATGCAGGTTGTAACGCCCCAACAACATACAGGGACTGTTGACTGTCCCCACACATCAACACGAGTCTTTCCAGTGTGCTTTGTCATCACTCGCATACTTTCCGGGAAAACTTCCCAGAAGGGGCACATGACGCCCGGGCACTGTCGAGGGCGGGGAGTGTGGCTCATGGCAGGCTTCGAGTGGAAGGGGCACATGGACAAATCGAACATACATCGGAATGAGAGGGATCTGGAGATGGTATAGGTATGAGACTATACAGTTGAAGGATAGCTTAAAGGAATTGATTTAAAGGAATTGATTTGGCTACTCATATCACCAAAATGCATTTGCTTTTTGGTAGCCTAACCCATAAGAACTCCATGGTTAAGTCTGCTTAGCCTGGAGTAATTCTGGGATGGGTAACCTTCAGGGAAGTTTGCCCAGAAAGTGTGTGAGTGAGGACAAAGCACACTGGAAAGCCTCGTGGTGATGTGTGGGGGCAGTCAACAGTCCCTGTAAGGAAGGGGCACATGGACGAATCGAACATAGATCGGAATGAGAGGGATCTGGAGACGGTATAGGTATGAGACTATATAGTTGAAGGATAGCTTAAAGGAATTGATTTGGCTAATCATATCACGAAAATGCATTTGCTTTTCGGTAGCCTAACGCATAAGAACTTCGTGGTTAAGCATGCTTAGCCTGGAGTAATTATGGGATGGGTGAGTGAGGACAAAGCACACTGGAAAGCCTCGTGGTGATGTGTGGGGGCAGTCAATAGTCCCTGTAAGTTGCTGGGGCGTTACACAGGTCAAAGCAAAAAGAAAAGCTTCAGCACAAACACTGTCGAGTGCTATGAATGTGGTAAAGAAGGTCACTTCAAGCTTGAATGTCCTGAAATACAACCAAAGCAGAAAGGGAAGAAAAGATTTCCTCAAGGCAGAAATATGAAAAGAAAAGGAGCCTACATTGCTTGGGAGAATTCAGATTCTGAAAATTCAAGTGATGAGGAATCTGATCAAGAAGAGGAATCAAACTTGTGCTACATGACAGGTGTAACATGGGACGATTATGACAATGATGCAGACATATCAAATGAACCTGTAGAAGTCAAATATGATCTGCTTCAAGATGCATTCAATGAGCTACATGCTGAAGCCATGCGACTACAGTACAAGGTAAATCGACTGAGCTTTGAGAGAAGAGATTTCGAAAATAGAATTAAAGACCTTGTTACTGAAAATGAAAGATTAGAAAAAGAATTGAATGAAGCTTTGCTGTCTTCTAGGAATATTAAAGTTAAAACTGTTACTGTTAAAAAAGCTTGTGAAAATTGTCCTATACATGTTGAAAAGATTGATTACTTGATTAGCAAGCTAGCCAAGTTTGCTCAAGCTAGTGACAATTTAGATGTTGTATTAAATTCCTCTAGCAGAATTAATAATAGACAAGGAATTGGATTTAAAGGTAAATCTAATATAACCAATACTATGAAGCTTAATGAATTAAGAAAACCTGCTAGAAATGCATGTTTTTACTGCAAATGTGTTGGTCATACTGTTAGAAATTGTTATTATAGACATGTTGTTCTTCCTCAAGGATTTATGTGTTTGGATACCAAAGGATCATGTAACAAGAAATCCAAAGTCAAATGGGTACCAACAACCAAAACTTAATTGTTTTGCAGGTTGTGCAGCTGATACAGAACTACTCTCAAGAATGAAATTACAATGGATCATATCATACACCTTGAATGACTACAATTGGTAAACCTGTATCTATCTGCTGCATCATGCATATACTGATTGTTTGTTGTTTTATGATTGTTTAGTTTGAGTGCTTAATGATTTGATTGATTGAATCTGGTTGAAAAGAGTTTTATGAGTCCTACTCGACTCCAACATTAATTCAATCGACTATGTTATTAGAATATTTGAAATGCTCTATTTTTTGAATGTTAAAGATTAACTTAGGGCCTAAGCAAAATTCTTGGCGCGTTTTTCGTCTATAAATAAATGACAATGTTTGAGACATTCACATAGAAACTGGCAAACAAACCCTTATTCTGATTCTGGTGAAATTCATCTACCGTCCTACTCAAATGGCTGCCTCATCATCAAGACCAGGAAAACGTCAAATGTCTGCAAGAAGAGAGGCTGACCCTTTTGGATGGTTTCGCGATGATGATCAGAGAACTGACTTCATTTGCAAATGGGGATTCAAAGAAGTTCTGAGGCACAAATGCGCAAACATTGAATTTTATAGAAAAGAACGTTTCAAGTTCCAGGAATGGCTGATCAGAGAAAACCTTGCAGACTTTATGGAACTACAAGGTGAATGTTACCCAAACCTAGTCAAAGTGTTCTACTGCAACCTCATGAGGGAAGGAAACAATCTGACATCAAAGGTAAAAGGAACTGATGTTGTTATAAACAACAGTATTTGGGAAAAGATTGTTGGACTACAAACCAGAGGTTCATATTCCCATCATGGTATTGCTGGATATGACAACAGAGAACTATACAAGACCATGCTAAGGAAACCTGTCTCTTCACAGTATATTGATGATTTATGCATCATAAATCTTCAAATGGATGAGTGTTTATGTGCTTATATTATGACTTGGATTTTACTTCCCAGAGAAGATGATCACTCCATACTCCGAGATGAAGATATACATTTAATTTCTGCTCTATCGACTAGAATTTAATCAAATTGGGCATTTATCATTCGTGATCACATGATGAAGTTCACTAAAGGCCATGGATTATTCAGCCTTATGGAGTGCTCATTAGCAAGATACTAATGCTACAGAATGTTGACACAACAAATGAAAGAGTAATTCACTGCAGAAAACACAGTGTAACGGAAACTCAATTTTCGAACTCTGTTGGAATTATCAAGCTGAGAAATGAATGGACAATGATTGATGACATTCCATCTACCAATGAAATGGATCCTCTAAGAGTTGATGCAACAGTATATATATTTCATCCATCGAGCAAGTTTGAAGGTCATGTGGATCGAAGATTTGGTCGATTAGAAGACAAATTAAACATGATGCAAAAATCCTTATCTGACCTTCACAAGAAAATGGACTATGCCCTCAGGATAAAATTTTTTGAAGAATCCTCTATCGGTGACACAGACAGTGGGGCAAACAGTGCTGACAAGAAAATTGAAGACTCGTCTTAATCAGAATAGTGTTCTGTTTGACCAAATTGTGTTTTGTGTCCTAGATTAGGTCATTTCATTTTGTATTTTGGCATATAAGGCCATATTTTGAGTGTTTTCTGTGTTTTGTATTTCCTTGTCTTTGCTTAATCAATGTAATATCTTTTATACCAAGGAAAGAAAATTAGTTGATTGAATCAATCCATTTGCTTAATCTGTTGAACTAAATCTGATACTCTGTTTGATTGATTCGACTGTGTCATGTTTGAAGTCAACTGTGCTTACACTGTCATGCATTTTCATACATTGACTTTTGCTATGATTTGTTTCTATTCTTGCTTAACCACTATACTTGATCTGGGAAAGCTGTTTGAAAGGTTTTACAGGAAGGACATTGTTTTGAACATATACATTTGAGATTCAACACTTTGGAAAAGCAATACAATTAGACTGATGATTTAAAGCATTCGATTGCGTCTTCACTGGGTTAATAATTCCAATTTTGGAATTTTATTCTATCCTTACTGACTGCTTTAATCATTACTAGTCTGATATTATCTCTGTATTTTGCATGATTTTATATCTAAATTGAGATAATATTGTGAGATTGTTGATATTTGTGTCATTGCATCTATATGTGAGTTAATTGTGAACCAATGATACAAATTTGTGCTTGAACTAGTGATTGATCTATGATATTCTGCATTGTGCATACAAACTGTTTTTTAATTCATGCATAATGACAGGGGGAGTATCACTTTTTCACACATTGTTTCACCACACACACCTTCAGGGGGAGTTTACATACATTTTTGTGATGAACTTGTGTTTTTTTGATAGCATCACTGTTTATTTGAAATTGCATATCTGCTTGGTGCTTCTCTGTTTTCATAAATGCATAAATATCAAAGCATTCCTTTTTTTGTTAATGCACAAAGGGGGAGAGTATTCATGAGTGTATGACCGCAAGTCTATATGGGGAGAATTGATGTATCATACTTTATCTGCCTGATGATATTTTTGCTGGTTATGCAGAGTAACTAAACTGTGTCTTTCTTGAATTTTAAATCTGTTTACTTTGTCATATGTGGAACTGTACAAACATGGTTGAGTTATTAATCATGGTTGTGCATCATCAAAAAAGGGGAAGATTGTTGAGATTGTTGGCAACACAAACTCTATATCAAACTGATTTTTGATGATGACAACACAATGCTTAATAACAGTACATAAGTTCCAATATTACATGTTCAGCTGATATACCAAAATGTTCTGAAAAATGCCTTTTGTTGAACATGTCTTGTTACTTTGCAATGTGTGTTCCTATGAATGATTATGTGTTATATGCTTCGAACATGCTTTATTGAAATATGTGATAAAATGATTTTGAATACTTCTAGACATTTCTAAAGAAAATATCACAAGCACTTTTATGAACTTATATTTGTTGTGACAAAGGTCTAGTTCAGTCGAATACACTGGTAATGGATTCGACTATGCTAAAATCTTTGCACAGATTTTGTGAGCATGTGCTTGATGAGATTTTGAGATGAAAAGAATTTCAAAGTGTTTTTCAAGTGTCAGTCGACAGTGTGGAACACCTATTCGACTCTACTGCTGCTATTTTTGGAATTCTGTTATGCCTACTTCCTCTAACAGCTATATTTTTAAAAGTTAGTTAGGATTGACTGACTGGTTCAACTGTCATGAATGTGCATTAATTTGGTTGACTGAGGAGCCTTTGTGTTGACTGTCTGTTATAATTGTTTTGATATAGCCGACTGCATTAGTAGGCTATTCGACTGAGAATGACAGGAAAACTATAAATAGTCAGAGCATGAATTGCTCTACGAGAATTTTGTGATCTAACATTTTCATTGTCCTATTTCAGAGTGAATTCTCAGTTTTTGAAGCTCCAAGAATTCTCCAAGATGACCGTGGTCATCTTTCTTGAGAGAGATTCAGATTGAGGAGTCTTTTGCGCACACTGTTTGATCAACATCTGCACAGAGAAGGTGCTTCTAGTTTGATCTTGATAGACTTGGCATCCTGTGAAGACGGTTGTATTTGACTGAAGGCTTGACAACTTGTAAAGTCTGCTGTGATAGGCTTGACAACCTGTGAAGCATGCTGTGATAGGCTTGACAACCTGTGAAGCGTGCTATGATAAGCTTGGCATCCTGTGAAGAGTGTTGGTTACACGTTGAGGATTGTTCGACGTGGGTTCAGATTGCAGAAGAGGGGATTCTTGCTGCAATTCTAGTTTTGTGTGTGCAGCTATATTTGGTTTTGGGTTAGAGAGGAGATTTATATTTTTGTGTGGTGCTTCTATAAATTCCTTGTTGTAAAAACCGCAACCATTATAGTGCATTTGCTTCCAAGGGTGGAAGGACACTAGATGAAGGCATTGTTGGCCGAACCAGTATAAAAAACAGTGTTTGATTTTCTCTATCCATGCACTCTTTATTTCAGTCGACTTTAGTTGTGTTACAGTCAACTACGTTTTTCCGTTGCATTAAATTTTTCATTACTTGCATTTCAAGGAAAGATCAAAAGCTTTGAATTTTCATACCAAGATTGCGAAAAGATTTTGTTTTTGAACTAACACCAATTCACCCCCTTCTCTTGGTGTAAAACAAAGCCAACCTGATTCCTAATAATTGGTATCAGAGCTGGTTTTCATAAAATATTTGAAAATTTAGTCGACTCTGTTTTTATTCTATTCGACTATAAAACCTGGGGATGGCTTCAAATTTTCAAAATTTTGGTGAAGGTGCTTCAACAAACAGACCACCTCTGTTTGCTGGTGAAAACTATCCTTTTTGGAAAATTCGCATGAAGATCTTTCTTGAATCGCAAGACAAAGGAATTTGGGATGCCACTTTAAATGGTCCATATGTGCCTACAAAAATTGTTGATAGTGTAACTGTTATGAAACCTTTTACTGAGTGGACTGCTGATGAAAATAGAAAAGTACTGTATGATGTTAAAGCTAGAAATGTTATTGCCTCTGCACTAACAATTGATGAATTTTTCAGGATATCCCAATGCAAGTCTGCAAAGGAAATGTGGGATGTTCTAGAGGTAACACATGAAGGCACGGATGAAGTCAAGAGAGCCAGGAAGAATTGGTTCTTTTAAAAATTATGATTTTCTTTTAGGAATTTTATCAAACAGTTTAAACACAAGAGTTATAAAGTTAAAGAAAATCAACACAAATGATTTTATCCTGGTTTGAATCAAAAGATTCTAAGTCCAGTGATTAACATTTTCATTAAAATATCATTTTAGATTACAATCAAAATAATATAAAGATTAAAAGACATAGAACCTGATCAATCAACTTGAAGAGAACCGCTTCGACTTTAAACACAGTAAATGCAAGCTTTTCCTGTTCACAAGACTTGTTATGAGCACTCTAAGATTTGAGAACTTCCTCAGAACTATTATGTATTCTCAAATGGCTTAGTTCCTTTTTTTTCACACACAGAGAGTTTCCCTTAGGCACACAACTCTAATAATCTAAAATGAAAAGTTGTCTTTTAAGTGTTGTGGAGAACTCTATTTATAAACCAAGGTTCGAGCTACGTCAGAAACTGAAAAGACGTCTCCCAATTGCCAGTAATAATCGATTATCAAAAGTGATAATCGATTATTTCAGGCCGTTATGGGTTTTTGAAAAATGTGATAATCGATTATCCTTAGTGATAATTGATTATTGTGGAACCTTGGACAATATCAAAACTTGCGGTGATAATCGATTATCCACTGTGATAATTGATTATTGTCGCGACAAACCTTTTTCCACTTTTGCTTGTGATAGTTGATTATCCCCTATGATAATCGATTATTGGCGTAATAAATCACTAAGTTATTAAACTTATAAGGGTTTACAATTGTAAAATAATTCCTATACAAATGATTTCTATAGAAATTTCTTTTAACATTTACAGTATAGGTTCTTCAAGTCTTCAAGTCTTCACTTGCATCATCATCAAAATTACTTCAAAGCAACAATGCTTTCACATTGGTAATAATCTTCCCCTTTTTTCTGATGATAAACAATTTATTGAAGGCTTGTGATATGTCATGATCTTTATGGTCATGTTCTTAATTGACAACTAAGGGGAAAAGAGTAATTAATCCATAATAGAGATAAATAACAAGATATCTAACAAACTCACATATCTCCCCCTCAAATAGGTACCAGTTATCACAAGATTATCACATCAGAAGTCAATCAAAAGATTTCTCCCCCTTTTTGGTCATTATCAAAAGATCATTTAATCTTTATTCTTCCCCTAAATTAATTAATTTAAAAAGAATTTAAGTCATTTTAATTCATTAAAATTACTCTCTCTAAATGTAATATTCCCCTAAAATAAAAAATAGATTAAAAAATTTTATTTTTTTACATTTTAACTTAAGATAATCGATTATCACTTTTGATAGTCAATTATTTGCGAGTCAAATTGTTAAAATTAAAATTTTGAGACCTTGATAATCAATTATCACCCTTGGTAATCGATTATTGTGCGTTAATTTCCAAAAGACGCAAATTTGGGCCAAAATTTCATCTTAAGACATATCTAACATTCATAAATTATTTCAAAACTCTTAAAATGTACCAGGATACCAAAGAGCCTTCTTTTCCTTTTGAAAATTTAACCCACAAAGTAAGACAAGAGAGTTTTGGTCCCCATAATCTCATTTAAGTCCTTTGAGGTTAGAGGCAAATTACTTTATAACAGGAATCCAAGCATATTTTCCATTAGGAACATCAAAATGTTTGATTCTACATTTGTTAAATGTGTTCCCCTTTTTCATGCAATAAAAACATGTGACAACATTTGGGTTCCTATAATAAGTTGTTCCTTTTTCAACCCATACCCTACCAGTTCTTTTAAATTGATTGTTCTTTTTATGTACACTTTTGTTTTTATAAATCTTTTTAACAAATATAGGCATTTCAACATTATTATTTGTGGTTGCCACTTCAAGAAGATTTTCAAGAATATCAATATCAAGCATGTTACTCTTACATGAAAGACATTCGACATTTGAAACATTTTTCTTTTCTAGAACTGGAATTTTATTTTTCAAACCTTCCTCCTCTTCTAAAGATTTTTTAAATTTTAATTGCAACTCCTTAAACTCATTTTTTAATTTCTTATGAGCATCTAACTTTTTAGATTCATCAAGTAATTCAAGAAAGGCTTTTTGCAAGTCAATTTCAGAAATTTCAGAACTAGAACAACTTACTTGGCTTACAGTGTCATCAATATTTGTCATTAAGCACAAGTTGGCTTCTTCATCAACATCACTTGAACTAGTTGAGCTTGAGTTGTTATCATTCCAAGCTATATAGGCCTTTTTCTTCTTGTGAAATTTCTTTTCTTTCGATTCTTCACTTTTCTTGTTTTTTTGGACAACCAGCATTAAAGTGTCCTTTTTCTCCGCAACCATAACACCTGTAGTTTGAAGAAGATCCATGTTTCTTCTTTCGGTCCTTTTTAACTTGTTCCTTGCCTCTAGCTTTCATGAACTTATTGAATTTTCTAAACATCTTAATCATATTTTCGTCTTCTAAATCTCCATTTTTAGATTCCTCATCCTTTTCTGAACTTTTGTCTTTTGAAAGCTCGATTTGAAGGACAATGTTTTCTTTTTTCCTTGGTCTTCCTCAGCAGTTAGTCTATTCAACTCCAGCTCATGCTCTCTGAATTTTCCAAAAGCACAGCCATAGACATGGACGTCAAGTCCTGAGACTCAGTTATCGCAGTAACCTTTGGTTGCCATGTCCAGTTAAAAGATTTCTGAATTTTAACATTTAATTCGTCAGTGTCAAATTTTTTACCTAAACCAAAGAGATGGTTGACGATGCGTGTGAAACATTTTTTCACATCAATGATGGTTTCACCCTGTTACATCCTGAACATCTCATACTCTTGTATCAGGGTGTTCTTCCTAGCTCGCTTCACATCGTCGATTCCTTAAGGAGATACTTGAAGAACTTCCCACATCTCCTGAGTCATTTTGCTCACTGAAATCTTGTAAAATTCTTCTAATACCAAACAGAGGATATTATATTACGAGCTTTTATATCAAATTGAGCTAGTCATTTTTCTTCAGCAAACCATTGCAAATATGGTTTCTCTACCTGCATATCTTTTACAGTAATAGTGGGAACAAAAGGTTAATTCAAAATAGCTTCCCAAATACCCCTGTCAATAGACTCCAAAATAATTTGTATTCTTACTTTCCAAAAAGCATAATTTTCCCCCGTAAACAAAGGAGGTATATTAATTGAAGCATCCTCTACATACATTTGGTTATGTCCGCCCATTTTTGAAATATTTGAAAAACTATTAAAGCAATCTCTGATACCAACTGTTGAAATTGGTATCGCGCAGCGGAACAGTTTTAAAAAGCGTGATACGGTCAAAAACTAAGAAGGGAGGAATGCATTAGTTCTTTTAAAAATTATGATTTTCGTTTAGGACTTTTATCAAACAGTTTAAACACAAAAGTTATTGAGTCAAAGAAAATCAACACAAATGGTTTTATCCTGATTCAAATAAACAAATTATATGTCCAGTCGTTAATAACTATAAACAATGATTACAATATGGTTTCAGATTACAATCAAATTAATACAAAGCTTAAAAGACGAAGAACACCTTCTGCTCAATCAACTTGAAGAGAACCGCTTCGACTTTGACACACTAAACGCAAGTTTCTTTTATTCACAAGACTTTATATGAGCACTCTAGGATTTGAGAACTTCCTGAGAACTATTTTGTATTCTCAAATGGCTTAGTTCTCTTTTCACACACAAAGCTTTCCTTAGACAAATAATACTAATGCTCTAAAATGAAAAGTTATCTTCTAAGAGTTATGGAGAACTTTATTTATAAGCCAAAGTTCGAGCTAGGTCAGAAACTAAAAAGACACAAAAAAACACCAAAAAAAACGATACGGTAAGCTAATGTGCAAAAGAGTTATCCTCAGACTTTTAAACCATATCAAATATATGTATATACATATATGTATATACATATACATATATATATATATATATATGTGTGTGTGTGTGTGTGTGTGTGTGTGTGTGTGTGTGTGTATGTGTGTGTGTGTGTGTGTATACTTATATATACATATACTTATATATACATATACATATATACATATACATATATACATATATACATACACACACACACACACACACACACACACACACATATATATGTGTGTGTGTGTGTGTGTGTGTGTGTGTGTGTGTGTGTGTGTAAATAGTTGACACTAGACTCAATTATTCGAATACATGCTTTTGACATTGGATTTCACTATAGGCATGTACTTGGAGTAGTTTTTATGCTCTACAAAGTCATAAACATGAGATTATCACATTATCACTCACAAGGTTAGTCCTTTTCACACCCAGGACCAAAACAGTCCAAGGGTCAGGACCTTCTGACATTCTCTCCCCCCACCATTCCTCTCTATATGAGTTGAATGGTTGGTAGAATTTCTTCATGAAATTCTCGCAACGACATTACCACCACATAGACTTTCTTCTTAAAATTGTCTCAAAGACGTTGCTAAACGTATTCACATTAAAATCATCATATCCGAACATAGTCATCATGCTCACAAACATACTTAAAGTTTATTTAAATCAATGCAAACAACCAAGAAGAAAAACAAAACAAACATACAAGTTGGGCTCAAAGGTGGTGCTTGATGCTAGTCTTCCTACAAAGGTGGCACTTAGCACCACTCTTAGTACTCAACATCATTCTTCTCGCAAAAAGTCGCAATCAACGACACCCTTATGTCGCCTACCGTCTTGGAACTAAAATGCTCAAGACCCATAGTACAAGGATGACACTCATTGGCACCTTGACATCATTCAACACCAAACCATTCAAAGAATTAGGCGCTCAATGTCACCCTAACACCACTCATTGTTATTCAATTTGAAAAATTGGACGTTCAACGTCACCCTAGCGTCGTTCAACATTATACCATATATCAACACTTATATTTTATGACTTTTAAGGGAACTTATATTTGTTCAATTGATCAAACCGATACTCATTTCTTAGTGTATGAGTTCAAAACATTTTTAAACAAGGAAATTCGTACCACTTGACCAATTGCTCAAATTTAACCTCTCTAAATCACACAAAACCCCAAACAAGCCAAAAATCAAACATTGAAATCACATATGCTAAAGCATGAAATTTTTAGATTTCATAATCTTTACTAACTTAACAATTTCATCTAAAATATAAATCAGACAACATTTTTACATTTCAATTGATCACACTCATCACACCTATCAATCATTCAATCAATTCCCCATATAAATCATACAATTATAAATTTCAAAGTCTTTATAACTTAAAAACAATGTAATTAACTTCCCTTACCTAAGAGACAAATGAACTTTGTCTATGGAATCTCAAATCCCTTCAAGCTCATAAGACCCTAACAAGTGAAACTCCTCTCAACTTGCAGATGTTCTATCTACACAAAGAAATATCACAAGAACGATCCAGACATACCCTTATGATCACTGATCATCATAGTCTCATATAGATAACTAAAAAGACACGTGCAAGTTAAGAAAACTCACATGTAACATATAACAAAAAAAGACCAAGAAATTAACTAAAACTCAACTTATGTGAACGAAAAAGCTGATCAATCCAAATTAAAGAACTCACACAAATATCATTCATAATGTCTTGATTTTTCAATCAAACAAATAAAAAGAAAGAACTCTTGAAAGAAATCAGATAACTTTAAAAAAGAAATTTCTTAAAAAATGTATTTATAAATAATAAAACTCATTAATAACAACTATTTATATTAAAATATTTTAATATTAAAATAAATTATTATCACTACTTTTAAATTATTATCACTTTAAAAATACCAATTCTAAGTATTTACACAAACAATAAAACATTTAAACATTCTAAGTTTAAAATTTAAAATGATGTATTTATTTTCATAAAAGTAATATATTCGTATATACATTTACCACTGCAAATAAAGATAACAACCATAATACAAATCCCTGCCACATAAATCAAACCTTTAAATTAGACACTATCAATAATTTGTGAGATCCGTTTCCCAACACTACTGATATTCTTATAAATGTATGAACCGTCTATTGATTTTGTCATACACGGTTATCTTTAAAGACTCCGCAAACATTCTTACGATTATAATTTACCTTAGAATTTCACGTGTTCCGGTTTCATAGGCCATGTATAGTTGAAGTTGGTAACTGTGTTGATCAGAAAATCACAAAGCGAGTAGAGCAACTATGAAGTGAAATTTTATTTGTAATATACTTCGAGAAATATGGATCTAATTTACAATCTCTGTAAAACCACCTTGCTAAACAAAAAATGTGTCCTTAAATACTGAACCACAAGTATCATAACATTGCAATGAAGTAAAAATGAACCATGTTTCCAACTTCAAAAGGAACATGAGAACCTAGTCTCTTTTTCTTATAAGATAAACCAAAATGAACCCCAATCACAGGTCAATTACCAGGTTGAGAAAAAAAATAGAAGTATAGGGGTCCCTGGACAATGTAACAATACATAGGCCAGAGAAGGGAGAAAAAGTGAGAAAGTAACTATATCTCACGCACATGGAGGAGCTTTATTTCTATCTCAAATAAAAATAGAACATGCTTTCGGTTACTCCATCAACGAATTTGACATGATGAGACAACTTAAGCATCTGACAATTATTGCCAACAATAATCTTTCCTGAAGTGAAAAATGAAACTTGAAAGCAGCTAGTTGACAACATCAAGAACCAGCTTGCGAGACTTTAGAACGGACCACCGCAGGCGGCGGTAATAGGCTGCTTGAAGTAATGCAAGTGATAGAACAAATATCCATTTAAATCCCATCTGCATGTGGTAGCAATGTCCTTAGAAGACAAGGTATTTTCTTTATTGGTTTTAACTAAGATAAAAATAATAATAAAGGGAACAAACCAGTTTTCTTTCCTCCATCTCGGGTTCGGCTGCCCAGCTCAGGAATGACACCACATCTTTACCCATCTGCAGTAAAACATAACCAAAGAAAATATTTAGCTTAGTTCTTCCCATGTTCATAGATAATCAAGGTGATAAGATTTTTACTGAAACCAATCCTCAACAAACAAAAGAACCTGAGATTCTGTAGCAGGGGTGCCATCTTCATATTCAACAGCACCATCATTAAGCATTTTAGGCATTGCAATGGCCCCGCCGGGAAAGTAAGGATTATAGTGCAGTCCTTCTCTAATCTACATTATTATTAGAATGATAACGTTATTCAAAATTTTCCCTTTAAGCACAACATATTAGAAAGTTGAAAAAGTATAATGAAGTTCACCCATTGTTAATATTGGATATAAAAGCAAGACCGACAACTGGAGTCACATATATAAATACAAAGAACATAGATGTGTACTATATACGTATAAATCACCCACGATAATCATTTTATCTTAAACACCGGGAAGAAGTCTGTTTCACCTAACCTACCATGTATGCATATTTTTATTCATTTGTTAAAAAGGAAATTAGAGGAAAAAAAAAATCAAACATCACTTTGGAATTGAACCACCAACCCATCACGTGGTGTATAGAAATTTCTATATATGACAACTTCCATAGAGTTGAACATCATAGTTTATTATTCTTTAAAAAGAATGTTTTTGAGAAGAACTTACCGAAACGCCAGCAGGAGGGTCACGATATCCAGTTAAAAGTGCAAACACATAGTTCTGACCATTGTGTCGAGCCTAAAATATGAAGGGTAAAATTATTTCTGATATAAAAGCAATATAAAATCTAAAGATGTTACTAAACAGACTATATCAAGGGTAAAATTATTTTTGATATAAAAACTACATAAAATCTAAAGATATTACTAACAGACTACAGTCATTACTTTGGTGATGAGACTAAGATCTGGAGGATAGGCTCCACCGTTAGCAAACCTAGCAGCGGCTTCATTTGCATATGGCTGAGGAAAGCGATCACTGAGTTTACCAGGGCGTGTAAACATCTCACCCTCATCATTAGGGCCATCAACCACCTCAATCTCCGCTGCCATAGCCTTTACCTCTTCTTCTGTATAAGCGACACCAACCAAATCACGGTATGATATCAAAGACATGGAATGACATGAAGCACAGACTTCTTGATAAACTTGATGACCACGACGAATCCTACACATCCAAAAATCAGTTAAATATGGTAATACCTATATTAGTATAAATGGCTATATAGCATTCCCGTAAAATATTGAATTGGCCAAATGATTAGATAGAGAAGACTGCAGTTCACAATATTATGAATACTGCCCAAGAAAAATGTCCTGAAATAAAATTACATTCTAAAAATCATTCCATGATATTTTTAAGATAAATAAATGAATGATAACATTACTATTCACAAAATACACAAACAGGATTCAAACCCTGTGAGATCCCTCGTAAAGGCATTAAATTATAAAGCAAGGGAGGAAGACTGAATGGCTGGTCCACAGGTGATAAAACTGAACATAAGAGCAATATGACAAAAAAGGGAAAAAAAATACACCTATAATTAACAAGTACTTATAATTCACCTATAAAATGAAACAGGGAGTAGTTTGACTGTACAAAGTCGCTAACTTCACAAATTATATTGTTGAGCAAGAAAAATAGAAAGGGAAATTTTAGGTCAGACTCACGAAGCATGATCATATGAACTGAGAATGCCCTTGTGAGGCCATGGATAGCTAGGACATGCCAGGCCATGCTCAGCTTCATCAGCTAATGCTGTTGTTGAAAAACTTAAAATCCCCGTGACACCAGCTCCTACTAATGCAAGTGCTCGTAAGGAGTTACTGCCAGTAGAGTTGGCACCATCGTTCTTTGAGATAACGGGTGATGTGAAAGAAGAACTCTACAATGAAAGTAAAGTAGCTATTAGCAAATGAAACAACTGGATTGTTATATGGAAGGCACAATGTTTATATAGTCATAAAATTTTTTAAGAGATGCACAATATCAGCCACAAGCTGACATGGATGCCAATCACATCACAAACACTGCCATGCTATACACACACACACACACATACAGATATAGATAAATAGAAAGATGAACCTCATTAAAGAATATTATCACTTTACCATATAGAAACTGTCTCAGCATAATATCCCAAGATATGATGAAATTATATCTTTGAGTAAAGATATAGTCACTTTTCCAAACAAACGTAACAAGTTTAACATTTTGTATATGATAAACAGTCTTATAAAAGAAAAACTAAGATGCGTTAGTTTTTTAATATTTTATTAGTTGACTACACTATAAAAATATTTTTTAAATAGTATGAGGTCAATCATACTTAAGTGTCCAAACTATATGGAGACATTAACTAGGAAACCCAAGGTAACAAAAATAGCATTTTAATTGGACACCAATGGAAGTGTCAAACACATGTCAAACACGAATTGAAAAAGTGTTGGTCTTATTTCAAATAGGAGAAACGTTTGCACTTCAAAGTTCCACCATACTAGTTTGCAAAATGGTCTTTCACTCTTTCTTACATGTCAAATAATGACTATAAGTCTATAATGCAAGATAGTTTCCATTAATTGGAATTGGCTATTTGGACACAAAAACCCAGCAGTCCTATTAAGAGGTTTTAAACACTAAAGAACACATTACATTTAACATAAAATTAAAGAATGTTAGGTAAAGAAAAATGAAGAATGGTATGTCAACTGGACCAACTAATATTCTTTTTGAAATTTTAAGTTTAGGGAGGAAGGGTATAACATAGCTTAGCAAATCATTCAACAATACAATGTGATCAAAGAAAATGTTACGTGAGAAGAGGAACAATTTGATACCTATTTACAGAAATAAAGGGGATGAAAAAAATTATGCAGACACAAGGATCAAGCTAATATGACACTGTAAGACTACGTTAAAGAAAAAGGTTTTAAATTGCAATTGTAGTAATGAACTCAAGATCACATAGAGGAGTTATGAATCCAGCGCTATCATGGTTGTGGTTACCATCACAACTGAGATGTTGTAGATGCATCAAATGATGTAGACTGAGACCTAAAATCCTTGGTAAAAGCGTGTTTGAGAGCCAATTTTATCCCAATGAGGCTATACATTTGTTTCTTGATTGCATTGAAGATTCAGAAGGAAACAAATATATTTTTAAATTTTCCTTTCTTGAGGAAAAAAGGAAATATATAGATTCATGCAAATTCAGTTACACTTGAAAATAAGGTGGGTCAGTGATTCCAGTAAAAACAAATTATCTATGCCCCCCAACTATTGCCAAAGAACACCAATTTGAGTTCTCATAAGTCACTCTATATGCAATTTTGAAGCCAAACAAAATGCAGAACATAATATTTGGCAGGCTTCATCACACAATTTGAGAGAAACTATCATCCTCGTCTGTTTTCAAAAAAATCGTTCAGACGCTAAAATGTTTTGTTTATGAAGTAAATACTAAGCATTTACAAGTTGAGTCACCAAACCCCATGGGTTTATGTTAACATTCAAGAAAATATAGCAATTGAAATAAATATAACTGAAGAAAATTTCATGCGACACTTGTTGAGGATATTAAAAAGCTCATAATCATATATGGTAGTTTTGGTCTCAAGGCTTAATTAAGAAAAAGATAAGGATGGAACATAGTCAGGACTATTAAAAAAAGACTATAGTACAATGAGGTAGCATCAAAATAAATTTTGACAGAATAAAATAATGACCCGTGTAGCTCAACCAAGCCCACCCTAACTTGGCTTCATTATTGGTGCTGCATACATTAGCTCATTGCAAGAGTTTTTTATTATTATTAATATTTACCATTGTCCATCTTCAATCGCTCATTTATGATTTAAGATCTTCAAGTTTTTCAACAACAAACATTTTGAATGTGTAATAAAGCTAGAGTGAAGTCTATATAACATCTATGACTCTAAAAAGAAATTGATAAATCTTTTACATATTAGCAGCAATGATATGATGATATAGATAATGATTTTTAACATTATTGTCACATTACTCAAACAGAAAACAAGGTTGGTCAAATAGCAATTTAATAAAGATGAATGATGAGCTCTAATATCTTCCAGACAAACTAATGTTCTCAATTTTAAATTTGTTCACCAATTTTATTTTATTTTAACTATTTTTTGTCTAATGGTCTCTATTTTATGTCCTATGTTGCAAGCACAGAAAAATAAATCTTCCAAAACAAATAATCTTATCAAAAAGAGAGGGGTCATACTTACAGAAGAACAAGATCGGAGTTTCCTCCTCAATAATTGCCTAATAACACCTCCAGCCATCTCAGTTCAGACTGCAATCCATTCATATAAAAATTACAGAAAGTAACTAAATACCTCCAAGTATAAAAGATAAAATATATGGGTAATGACAAAGACAGCATCACCAAAAAGTGCAAATAAGATAAAAGTAAATGTTATCAACTGTTTCTGAAATGAAATAAGAAGACTAAACCCAAAAATGAAAATTTTCCAGGAAAAGTACTAGCAAATTTTGTAGTTTAGATTATGGTTAGATGATCTACCAAGAAAATCACCTTTTTCTCAGTTTTAATAAACTTCTAATAATATAAAAAAATCAGGTAAAATGAATTAAGTTTCTCCTATAAGTTAAAACTAAGTTAAGCAAATCAATTTTTGCAGAAGTTAAATCAGATATCTTCCATGGGCCTTTTTTGGACAAACTTCTCAATAAGGACCTCCATAAGTTAAGGCTAGCTTATGCATAAGATAATTTATATAGGTTATCTCAAATAGTTCTCTAAATTTATAATTTATAACTTGTGCATGAAGCTAATTTCATTTGTTTTCTTTTTATTTTTATCTTTTAGAAGTTCTTATGGAGAAGTTTGCTCAAACCAACGCAAGGGCATAACTTAACCTTTAACTTGTGATTAAAGTTTAAAGCTCTAGTTGCACCAAATTTTTGAAAAACCCTTGTAGAAGAAGAAAGTAAGTAGAAAATAGTGTGTGTGTGTGTGTAGAGAGAGAGAGAGAGAGCGCTTCTAGAGAGTAGCTCATGGAGAATCCTTTTTTTAAGTTTTTTTTTCTTCTTATTTTCATCGATTATAATTTTCTCTCAAGATGTTTACCAGAACAGATCCAAATTCATTTTACCTTCTTATCTTCTTTAAGTAAAAGTGTCTATATAAAAGTTTATCCAAGTAAAACCTTACCCTCTCTCTCCCATATAGTCTAATTATTGGTGAAAAACATTGACAACGAGATCGAGAAAGCAGGAGACAAGATAAGACCAAGCACAAGTATGCAGACGACGAAAGAGAGACTAATTTTAAAATATCGTTAATAATTAACACACAATAAGTTTTACGGTTTAACTGAACTCATCCCTCAGAGCTGATTTCAAACAATTGAAAGTACAGAGCTTTCTGTATAATCGGAAAAGAAACAGTTCCTGAAAGCTAAAAAATCTATTTAAATCGTGTATTTTCAGGCATTTTCAGCACCAAATATGCAACTAAACACAAATTAAGGTCTCAAGAATAAAAGAAACACACACAAAGGACCAAAAAATAGATAGTTACATAAGCAGAAAAAACAGCAACATCATAAACCCATATCACCAAGCAACACATTCAAATGAAATCTCAATAGGGCATATATTTTTATGCAGCAACATAAAACCAGGAAGCTCGGTTCAATTAAGAAAACGAAGCTGCGTTGACCTAAATGGGAAGCAATGGAAAGAAAATAGAAATCAAATTGTTACGGAGATGAAAATTGTAAAACCCGTAATTAAGAAGAGGGTAACAGATCCGAGTTGCAGTGATTACTGAATATTTAAAAGACGAAAAACAGATTAAGTAAAAATTATGGGAAATGAAGAGAAAGCGAAAAAGGGACTTACGAAACGAAAGCTCTCGATTGGGAACTGAGGATCTAACGAGGAATAAAGAGAAAGTGAAGAAGAAAGAAGAAGAGAGAGAAAGTGCGAAAGAGAAGCTTTGAGACACACACGCTTCTAAAGTTGCAGCCACGAGAAACGCTCTGAGCTCTTGGGCCTTGCTCACAGGCCTTCTTAAGTTGCTTGTTACCACCTTTTTTATTTTGGGCTCATCTCAGCTATAGTTTCTAGCCATTTCTTCCTGCACCCGTTTTTTTCTTCCTGCGTCCCTCTAAGTTTTGAAATCCCACATTTTCCTTTATTAAAAGTTATTGAAATAAAAAAGAATTAAATACTTCTCCTTGCTTTGCTTTCATTGGTGCCTTCTTCTCACCAGTGCATCTCGTCTTCTTGTTTTTTTTTTTATTTTTGTTTGTTGTTTCCTTTTCACGAGAAGCAACAACAGACTTTGTTCATCTTATCAATGAAGAAGAGGTATGAGTTTTTTACTAGCTTTCACAGTGATAGACAAGATCTAAGCCCAAGTTTCAATTAAAGTACATTTTAATATTACTTTGTGTTATACATGTGGTAGCTAGAATTTGAGCACGTATTTTATATGGTAGGAGGGATTCTCATCCCTATAAAAGGCATGATATTATATTTGTAAAACAACTTTTGAGATAATTGAATTGTGCATTCGATAGAGAATTACTCTAGAACCAATTCACTTCTTGAAGGTCAAGGCTAGAGAATTCAAGGATTTTCTCTAGCCACTTTCCATTTACATTTTCCATTCTCTTTCATTCCCATCAGATTCTCACTCCTCCACCAAAGCATTTTCCCCCAATCATTCTTTGTCTCGTGGCCTGCGTCAGTCACGGCCTCCACCACCTTAACTATGTTCTTGTCAGCGTCATCCCTCGCCATGTCTTCATTTCCACACACGCGAGTTTCCTTCGTTCTCTCGTGTTGCCTTAGGAGACGTCTTCCACTTCTAATCTCTCGCTTCACCCGCACCAACAATAACTTCGTTGTCCTCAGCTTCACAGATCCACAACCACAAACCACATCATCCTTGTCGAACCTTCATAGTAAGTCGTTTCCATCGAACCACATCTCAGATTCATCTTCCCCTCACCATTTCCCACCTTTGACCAATTGCTTTTGCCTTTCATTTCATCCTGTGACACTAATAATCATGATTTGCTGAAGACTTTAGTTGGTCATCCTTATACTAGAATATTGAAGTCGTATGAACATTTTATACTTATTGACATGACTAAGTGCCTAGTGTACCCTAAAGGAAAAAAATGAAGACAAATGTGACTACAATAAAGCAATTATATAATGCAAGGTATGCTTCTAAAAGATCTTTGATAGGATGTAGAATTGAAATGCAATAAGTAATAATGTTGTAAGAGCGTGATAAATATGTTCACTAGAGTATATGCATGGAGTTTTTAGATGTTGTAAGCAACCTATTTTGGACACACCTTAATGCAATTACATCCCATAAACATCTTTTAACTCTACCTTATCTCCATTCTAACTCATACGCAACCCCTTTTTCCAAAACAAGTTCTCGTTTTCAAGTTAAGTGTTTAACAACTTACATAAATTTTTCAATCCTCAACATAGTTGTTAAACTATTTCCTTCGCAAAAGTTTTCCCACAACATTATTCAACCTCCCTTCTAGTGTTTTTCCAAGTACTTCATAGTCTATATTTTCATCATCACCTCGTATTTCAAGGCCTATCAAACTTTGTATCATTGGATCGTCCATTCTAGCTGGATTTGATAAAAGTCTTCTATTCCAATATAAGGATCTCAACCAATGGATATCTACAGAGTGAGGTGAACAAAGATAGAATTAAGTTGAGACCAGATAATTGGATTAATTTTGCCAATCTGAAATACAAGGGTCGATAGTTATCCTTTTGGAGATTTACCAAATGACATTCCTTTCGACCGTGATATGACCTTGGCTTTTATGGCCAGACGAGACATGTAGGGTCAACATTTGAAAATGGTTGGTTATTTGGACATTAATAATGACAAACTTCTTCATTATGTTGTCGTGCATATATTGACTTTATATTTACTTCACGAGCTGGAAATTTTGCAAAATTGTTGCAAGAAGATATCTTTATGATATGGGTGCTAAAAAATAATATATCTATCAATTGGCCTCATCATATCATGCAACATATGTTTAAATGCAAGGACGGTGACACACCTTTGCCATATGGTGTATCGATCACCCAAATTATACAATACAATGAAGATGAACGCAAGCACTCAAATTGGGACCAAACAACATTTTTCGACCAATTCTTTGAAGAAGTTCAATATTGTATGACAACATGACTTATGTGTTAATGAAAACGAAGGACATCCATAAGATCAAAGTCCTGAGCATGACAACCCTAATGTAGGAAGCCAACATCCTGGTGATCATTTTCAACATCCTTCCTATCTTTCAAATTCTGACATGATGACTTAAGTGTGGGAGGAGGCTCAAGACTTGCAAAATAGAATGCAAAGTATAAAACAAATGCAAAGACGTGTTTAATGAATTAAAGAAAACTTAGCTAACTTATCCATGTATATGAACTGACAATTGGCAGAAGTCAATTTTAATGTGAACTTAATTCTGCACAAATTAAAGCATTAAGTAATTTTTCATTGTATAATTGTATTACATTACCTTATTATTTGGTTTATTATTACATCAACTTATTTCTTTACTTTATTACATTTCATCAACTTTAATTATATTTTATTTCACAAAAACTTGTCATATTCTTTTTTATTGTCATTTAGAAGTTACTAAGCTTAAAATCAAATGAATTCTAAAATAATTGAGGAAATGGAGAAAGCAAATATTGAAACAAAAAGACTATTTGTCATTGTTGATCGACAACTTGTAGTAATGGAATGTTGAAATGCCCTGCTAACAGCCATAAACAACCAAATTGCTAGCACTCATTCATCTCAACATACCTCGGAAAAAATTGGTAACTTATTAAGGATAATGAACATTCAATACGACAATTTATTCAAACAATGCTTGGATTTTTTGTCTTCACACTCATCACATATACAATGTATAATAGGAATGTCAACACAATATTATTTAAATAGGTTGCTTATATATAAATGAAGTAATTTCATTATGAATTAAGATAAATATAGTTACCTTATTATGTATGTACATTTTGTATATCATGTAATATTTTAATTTCACTTTATTATTTGGTTTATCATGAATATTTAATTTGACTATAAAAACAAAAAATTATACATGACTAAATTAGATTCTTAAAAAAGTTAAATTTTAAACAAAATAATTTGACTTTACTTAAATAAAATTTATTTATTTTTTTAATTAATTTTAATTTTTTTTACTACTTAAAATATTTTTTACCATTAAATGTTATTAATAAATATCATTTTATATTACTTTTACTACTAAGAACATTTTAATCATATTTAATTTCTATCCATTAAAACTTGTTTTTCATCTATTAAATTAGTTAAATCTATCAAATTTTCACAAACTTTACTTTCAAATTCTATCTCAATCACTTCCAAATTCCTTCAAAAAATCAATATATAATTTACTCTCAAATTCATTTACTCATTCTCTCTTAAATAATCTCCTTCAAGTGAAGACACCTAAAGAGGACTACAAATCTCGAGAATTCAATTCATAATAATACAAATCTATATTACTTTAATTCTATTTATATCGATTTAATCCAAATGTAAATCCATATTTTTGAATTTTAAGTCTAATTGAATTAATTGAATTTAAATTAGATTAAATCTTTTTTTTGAATTTTAAAAATTCAAAGTGTATGTCTAGTAGATAGCTAAGGAACATATTGAGCCAAGTTAGGGTCCAAGATCGTGCAGGGTCAAGACAAAGGTCGTGTTTGCTCGGACTCTCAAGAATAAAAGAGAAAAAAAATGATTTTCACTACTTATTATACAGATTGAAATGTCAAGAATGAAAGAAAAAAAAAATATTTCAATTAGGCTATTTATTTCTAAAAGTAAGAAAATTATTTAAAAAAATTTAAAGATCCATTCAATTATTACAAGTAGAAGCCTTAGTGAAGGTTTCAACAAAATTTCTCTTCGTAAATTCCCTAGCATCACCTAAAAAGTCATTAGTTCTATTGCTCCAAATTATTATTAGGAAGATGTTATGTTATATATCTTAAGAGACATGCTCATCATAAGAAAGGGAAGTGTAAATTTTGCATATAACAATTATATTCAATTACACCTTATCACATAATTATATTTGGAAAAACTATATTCAGATGAAAAATAGCCTTATCACATATAACAATTACCTGTATTTGGTTTTGTATATGAAAAATACCCCAATGAAATATAGCCTTATCACATATACCCAATGCTTCGTATATAATCTTTTTTTTCTTTTGCTGAGGATAAAACTGCATGGAGATTTAAGTTGCCAACGGATATACAGCAACCAAGCCTAACGTGTAAACCACATTAGCTGGTTTCTGGGAAGAATGGATGAAAAGTACATTGATATATACCAGTTGTGACATTTGTAACATTATACAATAATATAACTTGCGACATCTAACATTTTCAAACAATTTTTTTAAGTAAAAAATACAATCAGATGGTTTGACGTGCAAAATTGATAGAACTATATACACAATTGAATTAGATAGTGTGATTCAAGTTTCCATTTACAGAAGATGTCGTTCCAACACTCAAATATAAGGATCAGTGCAACTACAGTAAGACAGTGAAACAAATTTGATCAATGATGCTTCCTTACCCAGGGAATGAAGCAACGCCTAATTCAAGGGACACGAACACATTGAAATTTTATCTTCAGGGGTAAAAGCCCAGCCGTAACCTTTTAAATCCAGAATTCTTGCATCATTGTTCATTGAGCTCTGATTCAAATATATTACTGTAATTTACCTACGAAATCCATCATAGTATTCAGAAATTTCCTGGTCCCATGCATCATGGTTTTCCAAAATCAAAGTACGAAGTAATTTTCTTTTAGCTAGGGGGATTATCAGGTCCACTGACTCCACTATTATAAATAGACCCTAAACTCATAATGCATAAGCATCTACTAAGCAGTTAGAAATCTGAGAAAAGAAAATCCTAATTAAATAACTACCAATCAACCCAGCACAATCATTTTGTACATAAAAAATGGATTATGCAATTAAACTCTTTCTTAACTCTACTTTTTTGTAATTAAAAGAAATTGTCATCTTAAATTCAGCACATATTTTATCTGTTTGTATAACAAAGGGTGTTTTTCACATAGCAAGTTAAAAGAAACATAAGCATCATATCAAATCTTAAAGTCTAATCTACATTCACATTAAGACCAAAGCTGAGGAGGGTAACCTACACATTCCCTTAATTCAGGGGCTTTCTAATAGGGTCTACATCAAGAACATATATTTTTACTGACCTGGTTCACCAAATCCATATATTTGTACAGTACAGACATCCAGTTCCTACAAAGTATGTGACAAAAATTAAGGAACTGCTCTGCAGAAATTTTCAAATCATTTTGGATAAATTGCCCCATGTGCAGTTATAAGACACTAAAATAATGAGAAAAATGAAAAGTTTCTCTACAAACTAAATCTAGCTTATGCTTAAGTTAACATTTTCTTCATATAGAGAAGCTAAGATATGATAACATCCATAATAATTTATGTATAAGCTAATTTTATTTTATGGAAAAGCTTTTTCTTTTTTCCTTGTTTTCTTCTATTAATGTTTACAGAAAAGTTCATTCAAGCAAACCCTAAGAACATGATTATGCTGTTTAAAACCAGAGTCTAACCTTTCATTTTAATAAAGGTGCATACGGAGCAGGGCAGGGAGATATACTGTGATCTGGAAGCTGGTTTATGAAATCAGTTGTTGCATGCAAGCAGGCATGAAGGATTTTTTTTTCCAGCCTAAGAAATTGGGTAGCAACTCGCTTCTTTGGATTCAAATTACCATCTGCCAGCTAATGAAATACATAAATTGTTAGTGAAAAAGTTGACAAGTCTTATACATTATAGTCAACTTCTAATGTTAAAAACAGTACCATAGATTCATCTTCAGCCAATGTTGTAGGGTACCCAGCCAGCCGAGTCTTGAAATAATCTGCCAGCTGGTCCAACACAGCCCGTTCCATACAAGGGCTTACCTAAAATGTGCAGATAGAATCAATTTTTCACATCAGAAGAGTTACTCTTTCCATTTAACTAAGGATAATTTTGTTTCAAAAAAGGAATAAAATCATGTTCTAATTAATAACAGCACTTGCAAGAACAAACCCTCATGTAATGAAATATCAATGTATGAAAGAGCAAATGGATTAGACAAATACTGGACTGTGACCATGACATTCTTAAAATCCTTCAAATTCAAACAAGCAAAGCATGAAACAAACTTACAGGACAAACTGGACCTTGGGAGGAGATGACAGATTGCATCTCAGAAGGATCTGAAACATAGCCCAAACGCAGATAAGGAAGCATATCTAAGAGAGCTTCCCTTTCCTTCCCAGAATATACCTAAAGATTGAAATAAGGAATTAATTATAAAATTCACTAAATAACCTTAAACAATAGTAGGTTCAGTATCAATACACGAAAAACTTGAACTGATGATTTTGCATTTCTTTGAGCCACCATTCTTTTATCTTGATATTGTGGATCTTCAGTATTTAAAGCTGCCTGGGACAGTTGTATCAACAAGGTTAAATTTGAATTCAAACAGAGTACTGGAAAAAGAAAAAATAAAAGTCCAACTCATACCTCAACTATTAGACGATCATTGGAATTATTTTCATCAACAAAACCATAGTTTATTAGTAACTTTGAATTAGGTTGTGGACCACACCTGAAAATGACCAACTTCAAATCTTATAACCTAGTTCCTACAAGAACAAGAAGTCCTCAAACCATGTGCTTTTTCCAATGACATGCAGTAAAATGAATTAACATACCAGACGACAATTGGGTCCCCAGCTTTATATGCACGATCAACTGCAAGCTCAACAGCACCATCAACAGCAGTTAACATTGCCTTGCAGTTGCTTTGGTAGGACAATAAAGGAGGTCCCAAGGGAACTAAAGCAAATCTCCGAGCTAAACTAACTTTCTGATTTCGAAAAGGATAAGCAATCAATTTGTGTCACTTGCAGAAAGAAGGGAATCTTGTTGTCCAGACAGAAGAGCACTGATCTCCCAACACACAATAAATAGCAGAAGAAAAACACAGTCTAACAATGTGAATATTCACAAAAAAAGGGTAAAATATAGTTTTGGTCCCTCTAAAACATGTAATGTTCATTTTCATTCTCTCAAATGTCAGTTTGAGGTCCCTCTAAATCCCCATTTTACTGCAATGAAATTTACAGATTTTAGAGAAAACAAAAACATATTTTACCAAAAAAACATAAACAATGAGAAGTCTAGCATGAAATATCAAAGTAAGAACCAAATTTAATAGCAACAACAGCTATCCGAGGACTGCAAGAAAATTACTGCACTGTGCAAAAGTAAGAATTTAGATCTATAATAATATCCATGCATAATGAAACTCACATTCAATAGTAACAATACTAATAGTACATTTTTCATTTTAAACTATCATTTCATCTAACAAATCCAACAATCAATTAAAATATATAAACAAATTAAATCAAATAAGTAAAACTTTGTTGCCTGAAATTTAATTGTACCATAGGAGATTACATCATTTCAGATTTAGGTAATTTGACTACATGAACAAATGTAATACTCACGGAGTTAAATAAAAATAGACTTAAAAGATTTATTAGCTATTTAATTTGGTGTTTTTAATGCATATTTAACAACCTGTAAGTGCATATTTATTAGCTATTTAATTTAGATATGTAAGGATAACAAGGAAATTTAACCTGTAAATGCACCACACAAGACTGAATAGCAGCAAAGGCTTGTTTGAAAATCTCGAATGAAAAAGCCTCAGTGGGAATGTCATACGGATATTGCTGCAATATATTTATGCATATAATGTAAGAACTAACAGTCAAAATGTAAAGCTACTTCAGTAACTGAACTTGTTCTAGTGCACTTTTAATCACCTGAAACAGAGATCCTGCCATGAACCAAACTGTGTCGAGTTCATTATACTCTTTTCTTATTGCTTCTATCCTTTCAATAACTTCATCCTAAATCACATACACCATTTTAGCCTGGTTATATTTGAAAAATATCAAGTATTAAACTAACCTAATATTGCTGCTCATGAATACAATAGATATGCAATAATAGTAAAATCATTAATCAGGAGAGGGGGCTAACCTTAACTGGACTTCCTAACAGGTAGTCCAGCTCAGATTTTGACCATAGAAGAGGTGATTCCACTGACAGCTGGCCCCTACCTCGTTGACGATCAAGCTCCCTGATGTATGGATACCAGAAGGACTTCTTCCCCTGTTTTTTCTCATACATCAGATATAATGCCAAGCACGCCAATTCAGACAATTTGTTTGTTGTCAATAGCTCAGCTGCAATAAGGATGAAAATCACAGGGAATAAATTCCAATTTTAAAACACTTAAATAATCAATACACCCCAAATCCATTGATACCTTGCTTTAGTTACACCTGGACGAGACAACACTGACACGCAAATCAATAGCAAAAACTAGTAAAAAGAACATAACTATACATATTTTGTTGTTTGACAAATTCAAGATTAGGTGTTTGACAAATTCATTTCCATGACTATACATATTTTGTTGCCCAAAATGGCCACACCTAATCTAAACAGTTTCCAATGTCCTGCTAACACAAAGAATGATTGACTACAGTGCTTGCCACACTGCCAAAAAATATCTATCACTAACAATAATTTAAGCTTGAGAAATGTCCTCTATCAATGAAGAACTTAACACCATATAAGACATTACATGCCAAAATCAACCATTGTTCTCATCTTTGCTTGCTGAAAAGAAAAGTTTTAGTATTTATTGCTCCTACTTGTGACAACCATATGCACGGTATCCTCTGTACGAAAAAGTTTCAACATTTAGGCCTCTACATTTTTAATTATGCCCTGTGTGTTACTAAAACCATCAATTGGAGAGGGACTTTTAACATAGTAAAGCTTAAATACTAAATTTAAATTGAGAGATTATACAGGCAAACTATCAATAAATACTATAGTCTGTGTTCTTATAAGTGGAATCATTTTCAATTTGATCTATATTCTACATTTTCAATAACAACCAATGGTAAGGATAAACATATGGGAAGGAATCATCAACTTCATTTTTCTAAGATCCACAGTGTTCAAATTAAGAATGAATGTAAACTATAAGAAGTAAGAACCAAAAATCCATCCACACTTCTTAGTATCTGATAATCAATTTCTCATCCAAAATCTACTAAATTTTGAAAATTCTTAAAAACCAAAAGTAAAAACAGTTCGGTAATGTTTTCTCATCCTCTTCTTTTGGTTCATTCAAATGTTCTGTTCAAATAATTAAGCAACAAGCTTCCAGAAAGCAGAAATACACTCAAGAGACAAACACTTTCACATAAGCTTCATAACGATTAAACAAAAAATATAGAGAATATAAAAATGTTTTTAAAAGCAATAAACAAACAAGGTCTAACGTTTTTTCATTTTCTAGATATTCTAATTTCAATCACTTGTTAGCAAATTAGTAAATAAAATTTTAAAAAATGGAAATACAGACAATCTCCTTTGTCTAGTAATGGGACTAGGAGAAAGACAAAGTCAAGACCAAAGAATAAAAACATTGCACAATTACCAACAGTCTCGTTTCCCAATACCCTCTCCAGCGTAACAACTAAGGAATTAGGAACGGAGAATGCAACATCGCCAACCTGCAACGAGAGAAAGACAACCCCAAGCAAATCATCACAAAACCCCTCATCAAAGAAAGACCAAATTACATCAACACCACTCTGGTTTCCCAAAATTCACACGATTCTCCTACCTTTCTATTCCTATAGCAAACCCCTTAATGTTTGAAATACATTACAAGAACTCTCGCTACTCAACAAGAAACACATTGTATTCTATGCCAAGGAGGTTACTGTAAAGTTAAAATGAGTATGAATTTCGAAGAAACACGGGTGTCAATGTAATTTTTTAATGAAAAAGTCACACACGACAACAGCAATAATAATGATAATGAAATTATTTGAGCTATGAATGGACCTGAAGATCTTGACTTGCTGCAACGTAATGTATAGGCTTATGGGGATCATTGTGGCAAGGTTTATCCTTCAGAACAACCTTGCACGGCGGGAGGCCGTGTTTGTGCATCCAAGATTTCAAGTCCTCCTCGTGTTTCTCTCTGTCGCCGGTGACTACAGAACCACCGCCTGCGAGTAAGGTATCATGGTTGGAGGCCGAGCAAAGGCTCCTCCTCCGCCGGCGGCGGTTAATGCGGAGGTTTACGGCGAAAAAGGTGGATAGTGTCGGTACAGGGGAATAGCGAATCGGAGGAGAGAAGAAGCACGTGTCGGAAACAAAGAGACGCGAGAGTTCCATGGGGTTAGGGTTTAAAGAAATTGGGTTTCAGTTATCGTGCAAGAAATGTTTGTTGAAGATATTGGTTTAAAGAGATATTTTGGTTAGTGGGGTCTTGGAGTGTTGTAAGTATGGTTCCTGTGGGAAAGATAAGACTGTGAAAAGGAGATCAGAATTTGGTGCAGAGGGAAACAGAAAATGAACAAAGGGACAGCTGGTGTTTTTCTAATAAAATTTAGAGTTTTATTTATATATTTTTTATTTAATAAAATTTTAATATTTTGATATGTAATGAATAAATAATTTAAAATTGATTTAATTCATGTAATAAAATTAAAATGTGTGACAGTTTAATGATTCAAAATAACTATCATAAGTGCTATTATATAAAAATTAAATATTTAAATACATGTAATTCATCTCGAGTTAAAAATTTTGTAAATAATGATTATATAAAAAATAATTTTTGTAAAATCTAATTTAAAGGAAAAAATAAAGCAAATAAAAAATCATTGTTAAATGCGAGTACAAATAAAAATAGTATTTATAAAGAGCATTTTAAATATAAATTTAAATAAATTACTTTATCATTAGTAATTTAATATAATTGTACTATTTTTAATTAAAAAACTTAAATTTATAATAATAATACTTAACAACTATAATTACATCATGATTTTATATATAAAAAAAACTTAATGCGCATTATAAAACTTCAATTAAAGGTGAATCATGGTTATATTGTAATAACTTCTTATCTTATGAATGAGAGCTTAACTTACCCTCTTCACCCAAAACAAAATTTAGAAAAATTTAAATTATAGTAATCCAAACTAAAAGAACAAGCAAAATTAGTTCATATATGCATACATAATTAAATATAATTATAATAATGTTAAAAAAGGGAAAATTTTCTTTCCTTCAAAATTTTATTGTTTATTATATAATTATTTTTAAAATAGTATAATTGGTGGTACTTTTATAGTTAGAACCAGTTTGAGAATCATTTATGAGAATTAGAATCAACTTCACAAGTCTTTTATGTGTATCTACCTATTACTTTGACTCGCATTTCAACAATTTTATGATTCATATCTTTCATAACTAACTTGATTGTTGAGTTTTAATTGGAGGAGCGTCTTGAGATCTTCAAGAATCAAAGATTTCTCCATTTAGAAAAAATCAACAAAGATTCTTGTAAAAACATAATGTTGTCATAGAGATAATCATTTATGCACATTGAGGTGTACTTCTTCATATCAGTATTGTTATACAATTAAGGTTTATTTTTTCCCTATTGTTGTGGCCAGGAAGAGGACTTAGTTAGAGTTGATATTGCTCTAAGGGTGACAGAAAGTGGGTGATCTTTCTAGGTTTGTACTATAGTTGATATTGAGTTTAGAGGAGAGTACATTTGAGAGGATTGTTTTCTATATGTCTTGCTTGTAAGAACTCTATCAATATAGTGGATCCCTTCATCTAAGGTTGGTTGAAGGAAGACCGAACGTAGGCAATGGGCCGAACCTGTATAAACAACTGTATTAATCTCTCTATCCCTTCTCTTTTACTTTGTTTTTATTCTTGATTGATTGCATTCCAAGAAAACTTCAAAGATTTCAAAAAGGTTTTCAAAGAACAATTTTTAAAGGGGAAAACCAATTCACCCCCCTCATGGTTGAGTATATTGGCTTAACTTTTTCTACAATCACGTCTAGTACAAAACATAAATTTACATCTAAAGCATATATAACATACATAATTTTATGTTTGTTACAAAGACAACGAGATGTAAATTAGTGGTCTTTATTTTTTTTAATATATTTTAAGATAAAATTTACCTCTTATGAAAGCATGAAAAGTTGTATAAAATACAACAATACACAACAAAAAGTTATAATTTTTCAAATAAATATGTAAAGTGTAGAAAAATGGGTTAAAAAAACAAAGAAAATAAAAAATATATAGTAAATGATGGAATTTTTAAAATTCCACATCCTAAATACCCTTCGGGTATTCACCATCATAATCCTCACCTCATTTCTATCAACTTTAATTTTTGGAGCGTTCTCATTCAAGGTTTGTAGCAAAATTTATGACCATTTAAAGTTTTTATATGACCTAATATTTGAATACAACCTAATAGAAGTTACCTTAAAATATGTCAACTCTAAATTTGTGACTAATATGTCATATGTAAACGTTGTACATTTGAATACAACCTAATAAAAGTTACCTTAAAATAATTTGAGTCAAAACTGTTTTCTACATATTTTTAGTGAAGTTTACAAAAATATAACTAGCATTTAAGCTAAAATAGTCAAACACAAGAAAGAAGATAAGAAAAACTAAGTTGGATTAAGGATGTGAGCAATTGTGTTTTGGTCGATCTTAAAAATCAGATGCTAGAATAGAAACCAATTCTAACAAGTGTACTAGGTGCATAGTAGTATCAAACAAGTTTTAGGTCCATAAAGATTTGTCAAGATTATCAAATATTTGCTATTGAATTCAATTGAACAATGTTTCCTGAAGTTGTATTGTTTATAAGAAAAAAGTTTAATTAAAATTTGAAAAATATGAAGATAAATACCTGTTGAAGTTGGATTTTATTTATTTTTCTTCTAATATATTGCTACCTATTTATTTATTTTTCTTCTAATATATTGCTACCTATCTTTTATACTTAGTATGTCATTTATTTAATGTCCTTGAAGTACTCTAAGGTAGATCTAGACTCATTCCTGCAACCTAGAACTTAAGAACTTCATACCCAATGTGATTCCTCCACTCCTACTTGAATGAGTTTTTGGCTTAAGTGTAAGACTTTATATCCAACCCACCCTTTAAATCGTGTACAAGCCTATAACAAGAATGAGAATGTTTGACTGGACACTAGTTTAAGACCAATCTTTCAACTCAATCCAATCTAGTGAAGTAAGATGAGTTGTCAATCCATATAAGCAATAAATATAAATCAAACCACAAATAGTTTAATAAAATCATACATAAATATCAAAGAGGTAGTAATATGAAGAATTATAATCAATTACTTCTGATCTCAATACACAAGAGTTTGACAACTTATGTTGATGGAAAAAGCTAAGCTTTAAGAGTTTGTTGCTCCTCCCATATGCCTCTTACTAAGATATTCTAATTTGTTAGAGAGACAGTACATAAAGAAGTTAAGAATAAGATGATAAAACAGAAAGACCCTATTTTTATAAAATATTTGGAGTTATGCTCAGCTTCATTTTGTAGTGCTCAACAATAACAATTTTCTCTCATGGTAGGTTTTCTTTCAACTCAATCTTCTCTTCTAGTAATCAACACTTGAGTTTTCCTTCTTTGGAGGGTTTCCTTGACAGTTTAGCCACTTTCATTAGTGCTTCAAGTTTCCTTTATCAAGATTTCTTTACTAAGCTCCCAAATTCACTTATTAGAATCTCCACTTCCCAATCGAAAGGATTCCTGAAATATTGTACTTCAACGAGTATAAGTTCCTAATTGGCACAAGTCAAACTAGTTATATATGTACAACTTTTTGTATTCTTTTAAACTAGTTCATACTCATGACATTTACAAATATATCTAAAACAATGTTATAGGCATTAATGGTTTACATTTGAATCCTTAACAATTTCTTCACTTGATATTTTCGTAATCAACCTCATCTCATGAATCCTCAATGAAACAATTCACATGGTCATCTTTAAAGTAATAATGATTCTCGATCATAGTGTGTTAAATAATAGTTATTTCTCCTCCATGCGAAATATGATATTGAAGATTCATGTGATGAGGATGATAACGACAACATGAAGCTGTGAAAAAGGTTAAGGATATGTAATCCCTCGTTATGTCTATAACATATGTTGGACTTAAAAAAGGTTATATACAAAGTATATATATATATATATATATATATATATATATATATATATATATATTTTTTAAGTTAATAACTTAAAATCTTACTATTTGAAATATGTAATATAAATTATAGCAATTAAATAAACCATGATATTAGTGTTAATAACATCATTTCTTTACTATTGAGATATTTTATATATTACATAATTTTTTAAAAAAAAATTAGAATAATGATTTCATCTTGATTTTATATTTGATAAATATTAAGCACATATAAGATATTATCTCAAGAATCATATTATATATAAGATAAAGGAGAATAATGTCTTTCATTGTTTTCAAATTTATAAAGAGTGCCAAAAATTGATAAAGGGGAAACAACTTTTCATGTCAAATAGATCAACAAAAAAATATTATGCAAAGAAAGAATATGTACTTGTAACCAAAGCAAATATAAATTTTAACTATTTACCAAAAATACAATAAATATGTATATGCATGTATTTGAGTCATCTCAACAATCACTTAAAACTCTATAGATCAACGTACTTTTGATTTTATTTTAAAAAATATATACTAGAGAAGATATGAACTAATAACTAAGAGTACCTATAGAAGAGACAAACTTAATTACATAAGAATGATCAAAATAACAAGAAAAAAATCATAATTATTGCTTCTTTCCCTACCATCCTACTTCTATGGATCACTTACAAAACCTTTAGTAATTGTCAATAATTACTACTAAAGAATCTTATGTATGAAAATTTTGTTCTTTATTTGAAAATTGTCAAAAGTAAATGAAAGTGTATTAAACAAGAGTTAAAAGTAAAGAAAACAAATAAAATTCAATATGATTAGTAAAACACAACTCATTGTTACGATTTGACCCAAATCATCCCTAAAGACGATTTATGGAGATAACAACCCCCTTTTCCTATTCTTTTCTTTTCATGCACTCTATTTGTGGGTTGCAACTTCTCTACCAACATCAAATGGACAACAACTACACCACTCTCTAAAACCCTTTACAAGTATGTGAGACTCTTCTTGTATTCTCTTATTGTTCTCCATTTCTTGTGTATTTATAGCATTAGATTACTAGTTGTTGATGCACTAGAAGACGGCCGCATCGAACAATTATGTGAATTAGGGTTTTGAGTCCTTTTTTTTGTATACATGTTCAACTTTGATGGGCTTAGCCCAATTTAAAATGGACTTTTTTTATCTTATTATTTTCTTAGGATGGAATTGTGGTGTCCTTTTTATATAAGTTAGAATACTTGTATACGATTTTTTAAAAAAGATTTTAAATTTATAAAAGTTATATTTTTAAGAGTCTACTTAGTGACTACAAGATATTATCAAATAAATGTCTATTATATAAAGTAAATTGACCCAAATTCAATTTAGGATGAAGTCATGGTATAATAATTTGTCACTTTATGTGAAAATGAAAAACTTTATTTATCGTAGTAATATTTTATATTATAACTAAATCAAAAATTAATTATTTATATTTAAACTGGAAATATAAACAAAAATAATTGGTATTTTATTATTAATAATGACTTTTATAAAATAAATTTTTCTAACCAAGTTTTGTGACTTTATTAAAATTAACAATGAGATTTTTAGGAAAGTGTTGAAAAGATTGCATCCCTAAGCTCACACCATTAAGGTGATCATCGTAAAAGAGAAAACAATAAACAAATAGACAAACACAGAAGTAAGGTTGAGCTAGATATACAAAGATCATACTATTACAATAACACACAACATACATGTTTAAGTAAACTGGATCACTCATCATAACATGTTATACTTTAAACTTGATTCGTCCGGACTTAGAATGATTGTCGAGCTATGGCGGGTTGTGTACTCGTGGTGGCTTCTACTGCTTTGCAAAGTCAATGCCAATTGGTTTCACCTTACTACACTCATGAAATTAGTCTGTACCGCGCCTTGGAGCATACTAGAAACCTCTAAGACTAAGACCTCCTACTACTCTTCACGACATGGATCAATCCTCTCTGCGTGAGAAGAAAGACCATTGGAGTTTCAGGATAATCCCCAAGACTGAGCTTCCTGCAAATCATTCTAATCTTACATAGGGCACCACCCTGTAACCTCTCCGTGAGGATCATGAAATTACGTCCATCAACCATACTTTTCACTTTCCACACTATTCATATCTCTTACATTCATATACTTTTAATTTAGCAATATAACATCAATCATACTTTCACTTTAAAACTTAACTCAAGACATGAATAACCAAATACCATAATACATGATCATACAATATCATAAATACTTCTACGCTATTCTACTAATCAAAACATAGCTCAAGGTTATCATAAAATAGGGATAAAAAGAATAAAAACAGGTTCTGGACAAGTCGCTCAGCGCACCAAACTCGTTGTGCGAATAACAGAAAACGTGGGTTTTACTTACTCACATTCGCTCAGCGCACCAAGCATGTGCACTCAACTAAAGTCCATTCGCTCAGCGCATCAAGTCTGTGCGCTCAGCTAAAGCCCATTAGCTCAGCGCACCAAGTTTGTGCACTCAACTAAACTAAAAATTATGTTACACATTATCAGACCTTAAACCCTCGCATAGCATCCCAATTCGCTATGCGAGTGCCCCCAAGCAGTGACTCAGACTCTCTGAACATTCGCAAAGCGCACTTTTTCGTTATTCGAATTAACAAACCTTTTATCTATACTCCTCCCAGTTCGTTATGCGAATTAGCAGACAGAGGAGAACCCTTTTCAGCCCCTCACACAGAGCACAAATTCGCTATTCAAATAACCAAACAGGGGACACCTCACTGTGAGGACTTGCTATGCGAGACCATTCACATATCGAGTCTACATAATCTGCAAAATGCAAATTCTGCAGAATTATGCAACTCACACCCTCCCTTTACCATTTCTAACCATTTTTACTAACTTCTAACATTCCTAATTCTTGTGTTATACTTAATTAAACTTGTCTAGATGATTCTAAACATTCCTACTACCATTCTAAAGTGATTAAAACTCAATTTCAATTTTAAAACACCAATTTCAAAAACTTTGACCCAAATTCAATTATACTACTTTGCACCTGTTTTAGACCACTTTTATGATTCTAACAAGTCACGATGGACTTACCTAGGCTGCCCCAACAGTCCAAAAACGCTCTGGACCTCATTTGCTCAAAATCCCTATCTCACTTCCTTTAAAATGACCTAGAACATGCCTAAATTCACTTGACTTCCTTCTTAACAAGTATCATAACAGAATTTACACTCTAAATCACTTCAATCACAACATTATTCTTTTCACCAATTCCATTTACACACACTAATTCACATAGTCATGATCAAACATTCTAGTTCCACAATCATACAGTATAGTACATACAATTTGATCTACTTAAAACCAAAACACAACACCAATAGCATAGCAGTATAAGAACTCAGTATACATACACCACATGCAACCAATTTAAAGAAGTATTCTAGCTCTCCTTACCTCAAGGATTCACAACACATGTATTCAACCCCGACCGCTTACTAGCACTACTCGAAAGGCTCAACAGGACCCACAGATCACCATTGGCTAATTAAGAACATCTCTTAAAACCAATATTTGAGCTAGAAAGTGGAGAAGGGAAACTACTATAACCACATGCAAGACAAAATCGTTGCATGATCACAACCCTAAAAGCACGGAAAAGATGAAGAACGACTTACCAACTGAAGAACAAGAAATCAATCGGTGACAAACGGAGTCTTTAACGCCAGGATCACCTAATCTGATCGTTGAACAAACAACTCAGTGATAGAAAATGGTAGAGAGAAGACAGAGAATTTTTTAAGAACATGTTTCTAGAGAAATAGAGTGATTAAATTAATGAACCAGGATGTTTTATAAAAGATTTATTTATATTATCTACATGTTTTAATATTAAAAACCTGATGGTATTAGTGTAATACACATATGTGCTCCTTTTTACTTTATTTTTCAGGTTCTCACCACAATGTTGGTGAAATGCACCATCCCTCGATCAATCTAACCTTTATCATACTCCAACCTTTATTATTATGATATATTTATCATAATAGGATTGGATTACCAAAAACATCCAAAAAATAATAATATAATTCAATAATCATCTTTCATCCTTACACCTAGCTTTCTCAAGAAAATGATAGGTTCTCCAAGATTTCCTTAATAATAAAAAAAAATAACCTTCAATACTTATCCCAAATCATCCTAGAATCAAGAATCAACCTACATTATTATCTATATCTCTAGGCCAGTCGAGACCGTACAATACAGATAAAAACCCTACAAATAAAGTAAGAAATCCTATATCGGAAGCTTAACTTATTTTAATAATTTTGTTGCATCTTAAAGCTTGAGTAGAATTTAGTAGAATTTGGGTGGCTTTCTATATCAGTTAACATTTTAATAAAATAAAATTGTTTCATATTTACAAAATTTTGATATCATGCGTTGAATATCATCATAAAATATATTTTTTCTACAGTGAATGACAGTGGGAGGGAAATAAAAGTGCGAGTTGCGCAATATTTTTGATGATGATGTTTGACTAGTCAGATTAAACAAGAGATTATGTTGTCACGTTCATGCATAATTGTAAAGGCTTTTATGTGATGCTTGACAATGTCATCTTTGATTGTGACTTGTGTCGTTGAAGAAATGAGTGAAGGAGACAGTACAAAGGGCATCCACCTACACAACCGGAAGAAACATATTTAAGAATCTAGGGGTTGAATTTGATCTAAAATTTTCATGTTTTGGTATAGAACTGGTTGAGAAAATTTGGAGCGAAACAATCTAATGTTCATACTATAAGGTTGTCTTTAAGATAGATTATTGGTTCAATTTTCCATTGACGTTTAAAAATAATAAAATTGGTTTGACAAGTTGATAAGGAAAAATAGAAAAGCTGTGAATTCAATCTTCCATTAACAAAATACTAATAATTAATATTTGTCTATAAAAAGAAATACTGTAAAGAAACCATATTAAGAATTAAATTGTTAAACAATCTAATGTTAATTATGAGCTGCTGGACTTGCACAATTAAGGAATTAGGAGTGCCACAATCAGTTTTGTCAAATTTAATCACAGGACTAGAAAATAGAACTGAAGATCTATTTAACTCCTTAGTCTAGAACAATTATTCGAAACTCCTAATAACTTCTCAAACCTTTCTTCTAATTTTGCGACTATATCCAGATTGCAGATCATGGAACCTATCCCACAGCATAAGACCTCCATATTTAGGTGACCGAACAATGGGCAGCAATTGATTTATGAGAGCATGTGGTGGTACAAAACCAGTTCTAGCTGCTGCATGTGAAGCAGGAAGACCAACGAAGAACTTGGCAGCATTAATTGATGTGGTCCACTGGCTCCATGCACTCTTAAATCCACTGGGGTCGTTTGAAGAAAACTCACATTGAGGATTGTTGTAGAACTGAATCCAAACATGGTCAAAGAGATCAGTAGAAAGTGCTCCATGGAGTAAGTTGTTTTGGAATGGACACTGTGGTGAAGCGGTTAAGTAGAACTTTTTGCTAGAAGTAGCATAATGGTCATGCAGCCTATAAGCAAGTGCAGCATAGTGAAGTTCTCCACCTTCAATGTCAAAATCTACACCATCCAATATGGCTTTCCCAAAAGGCCTCTTCTTTGATTTTCCTCCCAAGAATCGATTCCATATGTAGTCTGCAACATTTCTAGCATCATCTTGGGATGACAGTGAGTAGTTGTTGCTGCCACCCCCAATTGAAAGCATAACCTTAGGATGAGACAGATTCAAAACCTCAAGGTATTTAGATGTATTTTTATAGAGAAAAACAAATTGTCTATGTTGATCTTTCAAGGCAAGAATTTATTAGAGAAAAACATATCTTATTCAACTTTTTTTATATCTATAAATTACAAAATATAGAGTTCCATTTAAATTGAGTTTAGTTGGTTCTGTGACATACCTTAATGCCTCTCTTCTGACAGTAGCTGATGTCTCTGCCAACCCTTTGGAAACCGTTTGATGAAGGAGAACAATGGGCTGCTAGGTTCATCAGAGGCTGACTTCCATTGCCAAAAGTTGAGAGGAATGCTATGTTGACAATGCGGAAGAGTCCAGTTTTACATGTTCTTGACAAATGGCCTTCACCTGCATTTTGGCCCCAGTAAACCCCAAGGCTTCCTGCATCAGATTTTGAAAACAACAAGATCAGTGAAAACAAAAGGAAAATACCCAAAGGGTGTGCACGTTTGCTCCTCATAGAGACTTTGGTGTAGAGCTATGTATTGTTAATTGGTTGCCGAAGTCATTTGGTCGGTGCTTATATATGATGGCCTGAAAGTTACTGAGAAGAACACAAGAAAGAAAGTTACAGCTGAAGCTAATGGAGACTGAAAGAAGGAAGCATATATATCCCCACACTGACAAAGAAAGAGAAAGGCGTTGAAAAAATCAATGTGCGGTGGGAAAGGATATCATCACGTACTATAATTTGATTTTAAAAATTTAAGAGAAAAAAAGATACAGACACCATTAACATACATCTTTCATCTGTTTTTTATAATAAAATATTATAATATTAGTAAAATATTAATTTATTTAAATGTAGTGTCAAAGTATAACCGAGTATTGCTATTGAAGATGGCTAACAATTTAGTCAATTTTTTTTAATTCTTTCAAAAGAAAAAGAAAACGAAATTAGTGAATGACAATTTACTCCACTCTTTGAATCTTTTAAAAGAAAGAGAAAACGAAATGTAAATACTGATCTTATAAGAATGCTTGATGAAGCATTTATTCCCCCTCTTAAAACTAGAGATAAAAATTATGTCTCAATTATATTGCATTTGTAACGTGCTGATAAGTAACTATTGTCATTTTTTGATAAATAAATTAATGTATTTTGATAAAAAGTAATGATGAAATAAAATAAACGCGAGTTTATCTATTTAGAGAGAAGAGATAAATAAATAAAAAGTTAAATATGTTTTTTCTTCTTTAATTCTTTTATGAAAATTAGAATTAGTTTTTGTACTATAGGGGTCCAACATTCTAAGAAAAGTGAGACACCACTAGAAGACGGATGATCCTAGAACAGTTAGGACTAATATATTATTCAGATTGATAGATAAGGCTGAACGGTGAAAGAAGACGTAGGACAGTATCGTTCAACAGAAGCTTTCTTAATAAAGATTAAGGTAAAACGATAGTAAGGGGTATTGAACCGAGATTAAGGTTTTAGTGATCTCAAGTCCGTACCAAAAACTATAAATACAGGTCAAAGGTAAGAGGTCACATTTACTATGCATTTAATACCATTATTCTGAATTACGTACCAACAATTTGCTGACTTAAGCATCGGAGAACCTTTGGTAGGTATCCCTCCGGATGGTGGAGTGAAGACGAAGACTAGTCGATTAGTTACTGGACGACATTGCAGGAGAAATTGTGAAGGTATTGAAGTGACTCGACCTCATATCCGAATTTATTTTTTTTAATTTCGATCTAGTTTAGTTCCTCAATTTTAGAAATGTGTAGATTTATTGTTTTTAACTAAATTTTATTATATTTATTTAACTCTGTAAACGCATTTCACGATAGTATGTAAGTTTTCTACACTGTTTTGACATTTTTTTTTATCAATATTAGTTGAAAAATGTGATTAAAGCCTCAAATAAATTTAACAAAATTTGGTTAAAATGATTAAATTCATGCAATTTTAGATATGAGAGACTAAATTAATCTAAAATTTTGAAAATGGACTAATTTCAATTTTTAGTAAAAGTTAAGAGACAAAAACATATTTAATACATAAATAAATCATACATTAAGAGGATTTAAAAGAATAAATAAATTAATATAAATAGATAAAAAGAACAGTTAACAATATAATAACTGCAAGATATTATCTTTCAAGTACAAATAAATAATTTTTAATATATTAACAAATATTTTAACTATAAATTTCCTATCTAACATATAAAAACATGATAAAAAAAATAAGGTTTAATTGTAGTTTAAGATAAATTTGAATAAATTTTCTAAAAAAAGATAACTTGGTTAATTTTTTTTCATAAAATTAGTTATAATAAGATTCAAAATTGGTTTGAAGGGTATTTGACCTATGGGAAGAAAGCCAATTCTCTCCAAAAGGAGAAAAAGATGTTGTCATATGCCAACTTGAAGATTTAAGGGCAAATTATTTTGAAGAGGAGGAGATGATAGCATACCTCTAACCATGGTCCAAGTATTTCTAAGAAGAAGCTAGAGTCATCTATGCAAGGTGAAGCGGAGCTCTTCCTCATAGGCCATCATGGAGGTTGAAGAGTAGTGTAGGTTTATTTAGACTATGTATTTCGGCCAAGTAATATAGGTTTGTTTAAAGTTTGTATTAAGGCCTAATTAGTGTAAGGTTTTTCCTTAAGACATTCAATCCATGTGGAAATTATGTGTCATGTGTCATGCTTCCACTGGAGAGGATTTTGCTTTAGTAATGGCCACATGACACTCTAGGAATGGAGAAGATTTCTAAAAGTTAGTGGCCACATGTACTTCCCTCATTGGAGAGGATTTGTGGATACTTGTTCACTCCTTAGAGGGCCTTATTTTGGCCAAGAATAACTTTGATGGGAAAGCATGCAAAGTTTTGGTTTTTAGGGTTTTTAGGAGACACATTTAGCCTATAAACATAGGTGTCTCCTCCATTGTAATTATATTTGATGTTGAGTAATGTTATAGTGTCCATTTATGACCATACTACTCTCCTTGAGATCAAGGCTAGAGCAATCCATTAGACCCCTTTAGTCACCTTCCTCTTAGAGTTGGTCTAACCTCTCTTTAAGGATTCATATTGGTTTACTCCAACTAAGCCACGTTCAGTTCTCCTTTAAGCACTCTAAAAAGGTTCCATTATCTATACAATGAGTTTTACCGCTCTTGGTTTACAGCGAGTATAACCACTCCTGGTATAAGATAGTCCAACTGATTATAAACATTTTACTCCCCTTAAGTTAAACAACCAAGTGCTTTAAATCATTTATGATTATCAAAAAACAATGAACTGTTATTAAAAACAACTATAGATTAAAAAGCTCTCTTAGAGAGAATTTAGATCAATACAAACTATATCTGCAAAACTTGTTACAAAGTGTTTTCTTTTTCAAAGAGCTAGATGACGCAACAACAAGAGGATTTTTGGCAACACGATAATATATGCAGTTAGTTATTCTTTTTTCTTCTCTTCATGCGATCTTCTTTAAATGACAACTTTGATAAAGATTTGTTACTCAGAAGCACTGACTTTGATGTAGGTGTGTAGCCTTTTTGTATGAGGCAGATGATATGTTGCTTTTGCATAAGCAACTGTGCTGCTTTTACATATTGGGCAAACAAGAAGAATTGAAGAAATATTCCCATAATGTCTTCATATTTCTTAAAATTCTTCTAAATCAGTGCATAACTTTTGAATAAAGCATTTCTCCTTTATGGATATGTACAGATAAAGAGAAACAACACTATAGACAAAAAGGTATTATTGGTATATTTGGATTTAAAACGTTAGACCTTCATTATACTATTTAGCATGGTTTATGTTGGTCTATTTATCAAACCGTTTAGAGTAATTTGTATTTTTTACGTTTAGGATATTGTCTAGACAGAGATATTGTTTAGCATGTTATCATAGACAACCATTTTGATAGACATTATTTCATTATATGCTTTTGTTAAACTTCAAAATAAAGGGCTCCTAGAATATCTTGTCTTAACTCCTTTCTCTCTTCCTAATTTACCCTTTTATTGTCTCTATCTTTTTCTATTTGAATCCATGTTCTTATGTTCTTTATTTCTTTTAATGCTTATGCACCCTTAATGTTCATTATTATTGTTTTGTTTCTATATTTCAATTGAACTCTCTCTTCCTCTCTTTTGAGCTCTTTGAAGTGCACTTTCACATTTAGATAACCATTTAGTTATCTTAATGTCAGTTTTGTTAAGAAACTTAACACAAACACTTTGCACTTATTCTAAATATAAGATGGATACATCTATAATAGTAAATCTTATACTATGCTTATAATATGTTGGTCTCAAATGATCTTGTTTACTTATACTTTACTTCAGTATGGCAAATTTACATCTCCTGAGTTTCATTGGAAGAGAGAGAAAAAGTTGAACGAGAGAGAGAAAAAGTTGCACAGTAGAGAGGAAAGAAGAGAAAAAGTACACCACGTCAGCATGAAGTTAATTTCGTTACTGTCAACATAACGGACAAGACCTTATTATTCATACAATTTTCATAACATAAGGACCCAATGTCTTCATTTTTAAAACTGGGTACGAAACAGAAATTTACTTCTTAACATAGGGACGAAGTAAGCATTTAAGCCTTTCTGTTTTTTTAGTTTTATTCTTTTGTAATTATCATTTTTACTTTTTAATTCTCATTTTTACCTTTTAATTTTCATTTTTACTTGTATTTTAATATAATTAAAAAAGATAAAAAAGAAAAGAAAAGAAAAGGTATAAAAAAAGGGGGAGAAAAGGTGACAAAGGGGGAGAGGCGTTTTGGGAATGGTAGGGCAGAGAAAAACAGGTAGAGGGGAATCTTTGAATTGGTTTTGGCATCATCAGAATCATGAAGGAAAAACGCTTAACTCCCTTCACCTTCGTGGATCCAGGGACGATTGTACACATTCACCATAACTCTCTTGTACCTGCACAGAAAAAGAAAATTGAATCTAAGAGAACAGAGGAGACTAGAACAAAAGGAAAAGCCCTTTTTCTTGAAGCTCCAGAGGTAAGTCTCTGTATCTAAGCTTTTGGTCCTGCTCATGTATATGAATGCATGTTCCCATTGTATGTGTTTGGATGTGAAGGAATGATGCTTGAACCAAAATGTCTAATCCTAAATCGCGATTTTGCTTCTAACCCTAACCCTAATTTTTTCTTAACCTCTCTCATAGCACAGTACATTGCCACACAGTCAATTTTTTTCCGCCCATTTTAGTTTTACACGTCAATAAACCTATTACTGTCACACAATCACTTAACACTGACACGTCATTAACTTTAGTCCAGGGGGGCAACTGCAACATTAAATTTTTTACGCCGTTGGCGAAAAGGATTAACTTGAACAGTCTTTTCAAAAGTGGAGACCAATTGTTACTTTTTAAAAAAGGTAGGACTATTTTAAACATAACTCCTCTTTCGAGGGACTAAAAGAGGTATTAAACCTATTTTTAAATGACAATTTTGTACCTACATGTAAAACCAATATAGTCTTCTAACTATTATAATTTCTTATCAAGCTCATAATTATTAAATCCCACATGTACAATTTTATCCACAGTACATATCCTAGAGTTATACACTCTAGACGCATTTGAATAACCAAGTAGAATACCTTCATCATTTCGATAATCAAATTTTTTTTATGTTGTCTTTTGTATTTAAAATAAAGCACTTAATATTGGAAGGATAATTGTAGGAAATGGCAAGCTTCTTGTTGTTCCACATTTTATATGGAATCTTTTTTACTAAGGGTATAATGTAAATTTTGTTTTGGTAATAGCGAGTTGTGTTAATTACTTTTTCCTAAAACCATTTAGGTGTGGAGTTTGCATTTAGCATTGTTCTTTCGATCTTTTTGTAAAGCTCAATTTTTCCTTTCAACAACATCATTTTGTTGTAGTATCCTTGGAGAGGAAAAATTGTGCTTTATTCCAAAGTTTTCAAATAGTTTACAAAAAAAAAAATCATTTTGAAATTTCTCACTATAATCACTTCAAACATAAACAATAGATAACTCTTTTTCATTATGAACTCGTTTTAGAAATTTGCTAAAGATTTTTTAATACCCATCCTTGTGGCTTAAGAATTTCATCCTTGTGGTTTAAGAATTTCACCCATGTCTATCTGGTATAGTCGTATACAATAACTAGACCATACCTCTTACCACGTAAGGATTTGATTCTTATAAGACCAAATAGGTCTATGTGTATCGTCTAAAGAGGTGTTTGAGTAGAAATTTCAATTTTTCTTTTTAAAGAACTTTGGACTTATATACCCTTAATACGTGACTCATAGAGAATATTGTTTTTGAATAACAATTTTGGCAAACCTCTCACAAGACTGTGTTTATTTAGTTTTGAGATTAATCTCAAGCCTACATGGGCACACTTTTTATGTCATAGCTAGTGATCTTCTTTTATGGTCACTAGAAAAGACATCTTTTGGATGGACAACTTACCCATATCAATCTTATAAAAATTGTCTTGTCTTTTAACGAATAATAAATATGTTTTATTATTGTTGTTTAATATGCATTTATCCTTATTAAAGATTACATCACAATCATTGTCAAAATTGATTTATGCTTGATTTAACCTGTCAACTAAAAAGAATATTTAATGAATAAAGAAGGTTTAGAACTTACCTTGCCAATATCAATTATCCTTCCATTGGTTTCATGGAAATATTATTTTCCCTCCTTTCTTCAACTAAAAGTTTAAAATATAATCCTTTTTATAGTCATATGCCACGAATATGTGATATACTTTTGAATTAATTACTTTTATTTAAAGTTAAGAAATTATTTATAATAAAATCTTTGAATTATATATAACATAGTGACACAATAAATTCATATGAAATACTAAAGTTAGTTAAATTACAATTCCAATAAATGTTTATTCCAATGGTTTCAATAATAGTATCTTAATGATAATGTCTTTCAAATTTACATAATTAATTTTTGTCTAGATATATCTAAAAATGAATATTTAAATGTTTTAAAATTATATCATATTCTAAATTTAAGTGATGAAATAAAACTAAATAATTTTAAAAGTTTAAGAAACTTTTATGGATAATTTAATTCATAAGATTAAATTTACGTTTTACAAAAGTTATTGAAGATGTAGTTTGACTAAATTTTTGTTATTATATATATAGTAAAATTATTAATTTATAAATTATAATGTTAGGCTTAATCACGAGCATTTATCACAGGACTTTTAACATGGAAAGCCTATGACCGCCCAATAATAAATCCTTGATATCACTTCACTTTTTGACTTGACTATAACTTTAAGCCTTTTTTTCCTTGCACCTACCGAATTTTTAGATACACCATCTTAAATTTTAAAATGACTATTTGATCTTTTGTAAGAGTGGCTTCCAGATTATCCGTTTAAACTTTTGGAACAGAATTTTAGAATAAATTTTCTGAACGAAAATTTCAAAATAAGGTCTTTGAAATATATAAAATGATTCTAGAAAATTTTTCTGGAATAAATTTTTAGAATAAACTTTTCAAAATATATATAATACTTTTCAGAATAAGTTTTCCGAAATAAAAATTTTAAAACAATGATGACATGGTGTTATGCTGTAAGGAAGAATAATATAGGGTGTATTTATTTTTTTGATGTACTGTATAAATGGATGGATTTGAGAGTGGATAACTTTTTTTGTTTGGGGTTGCTCTCTCCACTATCACAGTTGCTTTTTCTACCTCTCCACAAAATTCTTTTTAATGACAAAATTATTCTTTAATTTTTAATTATTTTACTTTTAACTTTATTCATTTATCAAATCCTGAATCATTCCTCACTTTCACTCTCACGCAGTCCCATTTCCCAGCTTTCTCTCAGTCTTTTCTCTCTTTGAGATTTGTTCCTTTCACCTCCGTCTCATTCTTTTCTTACTTTCAATCTTCTTCTCTCCTATTGTGATTTTTGTTTACTGAAAGTGTGCTGGTGTAGTGTGGAGTTATTATGGTGTATTTGGTTGGAGGTAGCAAAGCTTCGTTGGTGCTCCAGTGATTACAAAAAGTGACAAAATTTAGTGGTAACGGATGTGAAAATGTGTTGATTTTTAAATAGATGTCAACATTCGTGAATGGATCTCGACATTCGTTAAAGAAGAAACGAATGTGTCTTATCCGTTGAGGCTTGCACGATTATCTTCTTCTTCTGCACACAAAAAACATAGGCAACCAGCAAGCAGCAAACAAAATGTATGTTTAAATACATTAAAAAGAAATGCATACTACGTCAAGCAGTAACAAGCTCTTGAAAGATTTGGGCCAAAGCAAAAAGATGGAGTATACAACTGTAGTTTCACTTGCAGAGAAAAATTAGGGTTTCATTTCATTTCGCCTATTTATTATGCAATCTATCCATTCACAGCCTCGATTGCTACTTGCATAATTTAGGCAAATTTGATATTGCTTATGAATTTTATTTTCTTTATTTTTTGCGTTTCTGCTTCTGCATTTGGCCGGTAATGCATGATTAATTTGTCCCATCATCTGAGACTTTGTCTCTGACGAATGCTTAAATTCTTAAATATGAGGCCTTTGTCTTTCAACTTTTATGAGAGTGGAAACGAATATGGAGAATGGTAGAGGAAAAAAACAGATATGAAAGAAAGAGAGAAACTGAGAGTTGGAGGGGTGGGATATGGAGAATGGTAGAGGAAAAAATGGATATGAAAGAAAGAGAAAAACTGAGAGTGGGGGGGGGGGGGGGGGGAAATCCTACTGCCTCGGTTACTTTTGAACCGGGGCAAAATCCTACCTCTTTTGTATCGGTTCACAACCGAGGTAAAAAGAATAGACTTTTTGCTTCACCTATATATGCCTCGGTTCCAGAACCGCTGCCTGTAGGCAAAAATAACCATTGTCGTTTCCCTTTATTATACTAGTGGGGGGTGGGGGCTGTTGCTATGAGTAAAAAATGAGTGGTAAGGAATTAGGGTTTTCATATAAAAGTAAAAAAGATAAATGGTTAAAGTAAAAAGAGTAATTTGTAATTAAAAAATTTTTGGAGAGGTGCATGAAGGAGTTGGGATGATGGAGGGAGTAGCTCTATTTTTGTTTTAAAGTATTTGGAGAGTAGAATAATTGTGGGTTGGTGTAATATTTGCATCCTTGCATTGGTTGTAGAGATAAACGAGGATTTTGTGTGTTTACATGAGATCACAAAATTACCTTTCACCTTATTCCAAAATAGGTTGTTCATCATAGATAAAACTCTACATACACAACGAGAACCAATTTTGTTGGTTGAATCAATTCTCTTTGTACATAATTGGTTAACAGGCTCACAAATTAATTTTATTACATTAATTAATAATAATAATAATAAAGTTTAATTCCTCGTTTGGTTTCCATTTTGGTTAGAAAGTTTTGGCATTCGCTTAATCTTTTCGTTTCAACTATGACTTATTTTTTTAAAAAGTTTCTTAATTAATTTATTTTTAAAAAAGTACTAACAGTGTGAAAGATATGTAAATGTCAAAATGTGATTTTTTTAATTATTATAGTTTTATATTATTTTTTAATGCTTTTAAAAAAATATTCAAAATTTTTTATTATCTACGTGTTAAGTCTCTGGTCTAACGTGACATTGTTAGTAAACAAGACAAGATAATGTCACATGGTAGAATAATATCACATGTTAATATTAATACCAAGTGTCATTATTTTAATTTTAATTTAGTCTCCTATATATGTTTTTTTTATTCAATTTAGTCTTGATTTTTTTTTCAAAATTGGGTAATATTGTCACTTTCCAGATTGATACCAAGTTTACACTACAATAAAGAACAAATATTAGCGATGACTGTTAACTCATTAACAAGCGTACCAAATCGTTCTAAGTAATAAATCGGTAAGACTGGATATCGTATCCTAAGAGACTCGTATAACACTTTACAATCGTATAATTATATAACTAATTTAGACTAAAGAATGATTCTGTTTAATGTGAATTCAGTGCAATGAAAATAAACATAATGCATAAGTGATAAATCGAACTTCTTGGGGTCAAAACACTTAGAAATGAAATGATTAGAAATGATATGGAATGTAAATGTTGGAGAATGATTTCACCTACTACACTCTCATGCAAATGCACATTACTACTTCTACCTTTAATTGCTCATGTCAACCTACTAAGTTACTCAAACTCAATCGCTTGGTAGAGAGAGCCTAGATTCACTCATTAAATCTCAATCCCTCAGTAACCTAACAAGTTCATCTGCATTAAGACTAGAGGTTTAAGACAACAAAAGGTCCAAACTCTATCCCTAGACACTATTTCCTTTAGGTGTTTAGTCTAGTTCAAGGTTCATACAATATTTCCTAATATCAAGCAAACCAAAGAATCATGCTATGGTTGACCAAGTCACAACAAGCTTTAAGAGAAGGAAATAAACACTCACAATAAATGAAAGAAGCTTATATTCATTAAACACAAGTGCATTTACAAGAGAGTTTCATAGTTACATCATTCCCCAACAAAATGAACTTAGCTCTCCATAGTTATGGAGAGCTTGAACTTACAATGGAAGAAAATGGAAGAGATGGAGAACCAAGGAGGAAGAATGAAGAGTTCCCATTGCTCAAAACTAGCTCCCAGAGGTCCAAAATGGTGTTTTAGAGCTTCAGCCGCCAAGAAGATGGCACCCTCGTTGCATGGAAGCCTTAAATAGGTTTAGGGTGCCACATCAGCAACAGTCGCGCCCAACCCCCCTCTTCTGGGGTGCCCAGGCACGAGGTTTGCACAAAGTTAGTGAAGCAAAAGGCGCCCAACCCCCTTCTTTTGGGGCACCCATGCGCGAAGTTTTGGCCAAATCAATGAATTGAAGGGCGCCCAGCCCCTTTTTGGGGGCGCCCAAGCATGAAGTTTGCAGTGAAATGCAAATTGAATGGGGCTCAGCCCCCCTCCTAAGGCGCCAGGAGTGGAAAATCTTTCATGATCCTTTAAAAGCACTTGCTTTTGTAGCTTTTCTTGGGCTCCCACTCTTGGTAGTTTAGATGCTCTTCCAAAGCACACAAATTGCCTACAAAACTTGAGGAATTAGTGATAAAAACTCCTATGTGTAACCTAAGCTAAACTTATTTACAAAGTTAGATAAAAGAGAGGATTAAGCATGTTTCAAGCTTCAGAAGAGTTGATTTCATAAGAAAATTGCACCACAGATAATGGTAAAAATTACCGTTATCAATGACCAAAATTCACCGAAAACATAAAAAATACGTTGGTAATGACTTTTCCCTAATGGATTTTCAACGGATTAGAATCTGTCATTAAAAGTGTTGTCATTAACATTTACCGATTAAAATTATTATATATAGGTAATTACCGAATAAAAAATTAATAGTAATTATTAAAGAAAAAATGTGTCGATAATTTACCGAACAAAAAATCATTCGATAAACACTGTGATCTGGTTTATCTTCTTTCCCATCCCTCCTTTCTCTTCTTCCACCAACTTCTCAAGCTTGGTCAGTCGACATTTAGTCGCAACTTGAATAGATGACTACCAATTTTTAATACAATTTTTACTTAAGAATAAAAATCTACATATAAGTTACAAAATTGTATTCAAGACGTTTGTATATTGAAGTCTCTCCGTACATAACAAACTGGTGAAAATTCTCTCTTTCCCTACACTATTTATCTTTATTATTGTTAATTATAAAGAATTGATTTTATTTATAACATTAATTTATAAAAAGCAAAAAAATTAAAGGTATAAATTAAGTAAATCAATTCACCACCCTTTTGGTTTTTGTCCACCCACGAACATTCAATTATATATTTCTAACAATTTGGGGAAGTTCGAGTATTTGATGGTGAATTGTATATCGTAGGCTTCAATGTTGGAAATGACTGCTCAAACTTGGAAATGACGTATTCGTTCTCATCAAAGAAGACGGTGCGCCTTTAGTGGTTGAGTGTAGCCAATATGAAGAACTCGTAGGAGAGATCGAAGACTGTGAAAGTTAGGACTTAGTATGAGGAGGAAGGCTTTAAGAGGGCAACGAGCTTTGGGGAGAACATGAACTTAGTGGAAATGTTAGAGGCGGCGACGTAATGGAGGAACACTTTCTTCATCAGTGGTCTTGGGGTTTAGGTGTGAAGAGGAGATGAAGATGAAGAGGCTTGGCCTTTCATGTACCTAAAGGCCTTCGTTTCTAGTGGTGGTGGGTTACGCATGGGAGAAGATGAAGAAAGGATTTTATGTTTAGACACTAAATACAAGATTTGGACAGGAAATTTATCGCTTTCTTTACTAAGAATTATTTCATCAATAATACATTTTTCATTTACTGACAAAAATTTCATCGATAAACAAAATATATTATTAACATATTTTTTTGTTAGTAAAATTCGTTGATAATTAAAATTTCAAAATTTGTGAGTAAAATTTGCCAATAATTTAAATTTATTGACAAATTTATTTTCGGTGGTAAAATTTTGTCGATAATTTCAAGAATTTTTGTAATGTTATTATTTGTATAAATGTTATATTGATATTCTAATTAAAAATTACTTTTTAGATATTATATAATTGTATATTATTAGCACATGTTTTGTCCATCAATATTTTTTTATAAGATTAAAACTAATGGCAACGGAGTGGCACAAGGACGAGTTTCATTATTAACAAAACAGGTATCGAATTTTTGTTCCATCCCATCCTCATCGAGTAATGATCGTACCCGTATCAACTTTCAATATTAATTAATTAATTTTCATAAAATAATAAAAATTACACTAAATAAAACATGATATTATCAAATATTTAGAAAATAATTATAATTGTATACATTTGAAATTATAGTACCAAATAAAATTTCATGATAATCAAAATATTTATTAAATTTAGAATCGCTAATGAAACCTGTTGATAAAATTTAAAAATATTTTTAGAAAAATATTCAAATTAAAAATATTTTAATTTCTTATGAAACCTATTACTTTTATACAATAACAAAATTATAATATATCACTTAATCAAAATCACACAGATAACAATATTCAAATAATAATAATTGAGTTTGACGTAAATATTTCATTTTTTTTAACTTCAATATATGTTTGATAGTAATAAAAAAGATTTATGACAATTATATTAAATTATTATATTATAGTAAATAAAATTTATTTATACAATTATAATGATAAAATTACACGTATGATAATGAGTTAGAAAATAAAAATAATTATATAAAAAATATCAAAACATTATTTTATATGATAAAAATAAACAACAAATAAAAATATTAAAAAATATATCAAATGAATAATTAAGGGTGTGATCAAATGAAAATAACCTTAAAAATCTTCGAAAAATTTTCAAATATTTATGCTATTGAACAATTAAATTCATGACAGTTAAACATTTTCATGCAAAAATAAATACATAATAAATAAAAATATTAAAAAAAATAGAAATATTGAAATATATGACATAAAAAATATTTAATTGACATGCATTAACATAACTGTATAGAGGTTGTGATACGAATAAAAGTATAATAAATATATCAGGAATTTCGCAACAAACCATAGAAGAAAGAAAAAAATGGAAAGTGTGTAATATATATAAAACGTTACTTAATATGATAGGATTATTTTAATAATTTAAACGAGGATAGAGATGAGGGTGAAAACACATATTAGGTTTAATCATTCTAATAGTCTCTATTTTTGGTGACTTTCTTCAATTAGGTTCCTCATTTTTTTTTTCCCAATTGGGTCTCTATTTTTGAAACATTGAAGCAATTAGGTCACTATCGTTATTTCTGTACTAACACCGTTAAGAAGGGTGATACGTGTCAGCTCGTAATTTTTTTTGAATTTTTTAAATATATTTCTAATTTTTTTTATTTTTATTTTTTATTTTTTTTTAAATAAAATTTGCCACGTGTCAAGTTGACATTATGCCATGTAGCAATGACAGTGTGAGGTGGCACTGACAGTGCCACGTGTCACTATCAATCCATGTGTCATTGCGTTTGTTTCAATTTGGTCCCTGTATTTTTATTTTGTTCCAATTTGGTTCTTGTATTTTTATTTTGTCTCAATTTAGTCCTAATTTTTTAAAAAATTTAAAAAATTTGTTCCTTCCCAAATAAAATACGGTATGTACATTTTCCAAATTTTTGTCTTTAAATTTGTTTCTGTTAAGCAAATTATTAGTAATGATATATTTTAAATCGAAATATTTAACTTTAGAAACTTTTTATGAATTGTTGAGGAAGTATTGAGACTATACTTGTGTAGATTACCTTCACAAAAATATTTATTATTGAGATGTTAACTTTTATAGGTTACGGGACAGGGACGAGGGGACGGGAACGAACCAAATATATACATGTTCATTCTCATCCCAATACCTAATTGAAAAAATTTAGTATTACCTATAACTATACCCGTACCTAGTTAATGCGGGTATTCCCAATGAGTTCGGACAAACAAATAATAAATTTGACCATTTTTTAATTGAGACTAAATTTATTATTTGTACAAATGTTATATTAATATTTATATCAAAATTTATTAAAAAACATTATTAACAAAACATGGGATAATAATATACAATAATATAATATAAAAGTCATTTTTAATTAAAAAAATATCAGTATAACATTTATATAAATAATAAATCTGGTCTCAATTTAGAGATTGACAATATTGTTCTATTTTAAAAAAAAATAGAACTAAATTGAATCGAAAATACATATATAAAGATTAAATTGAAATCAAGACAATAATAATTGACAGTAACACTAACACATGACATTGTCCTACCACATGGTACTGTATAATGTGTCATACCATAGACTTGACATGTGGACAATAAAAAAATTTTGCAAAGTAAACTGAATTTAAAAATTTTAAAAACCACCTATTTACATGTGATATGTTATTAACTATATTATTTAAAAAAAATAACCTAAGGTATTTTTTCAAAAATTAGATAAAATTGAAATAAAATGTTATTATTTCAAATTTTTCATCCAAACCAAACAAATAATTAAATACAATATTAATAATGATAATAATAATAAGGTTTAATAGCCAATTTAGTCCCTACTTTGATTGAAAAATCTCAATTTAGTCCCTCGTTATAAAAGTGTTTTAAATTAGTCCTAACTTTTAAAATAGTGGGTCAGATTAATCCCTTATGTTAAATATAAGTTAACAGAGTTAATGGATGATGATGTGGCACAACTTAAAGCTAAAGTGTCAAATTATGTCTCTTTGTGCATTAGGCAGCGTTTCTTAATCAGAGTTTTGATTAAAAAAATTGGTCTCTTTAATTTGGGGAAAATATGGGACATTAGGGCTTGCTGCAAAGTGTGAAAGATAAGAGAAGGTATCGCGAACAAACACAGAACAGAGATTATGTAGCTAGGGGAGATTTGGACGCGCACACGGTACAGTCTAGGTGGTGGTTCTCCTAGATTGCGAACACTGTACAGTGGTGATTCGTGCTTCGCAAGTTGGTCTACCCTCTTTCATAGTTGCTTGGCTTAGTGCTTCATGGTTCGTGGTTGTCTCGCTTTGGGTTTCACTTTGAATTGGTAATGTCTTTTAATCAAGGTTGTTCGTCTTGCTCATGGGGGGGCTCTCGTGGTGGTTCATTCAGAGGATTCGTTGGAAGCCCAATATGCCATTGTGGAGAGGTTGCTGTGGTGAGAGTGGCAAAAACAGTTAAGAACGAGGGAAAGCAATTCTGGGGTTGTCCTAATTACAAGGTTTGTATTTTAATTTTTGAGATAAATTGTGTTGTTGAATATTGAAATTTTTGTGTTTGGATACTTTGAACAGCGGACAAGAAATGAAGAATTTCAAGGATGCAATTTCTTTAAGTGGCGTAATGAAGATAATGTAGATGATGCTGGTAGTACTATTGCTAGGCAAAGGAGAAAGATTAATAGATTGGAGAAATGTGTTATGGGTTATCAGAAAAGGGAGAAGATGTTAAAATGGATGTTATGTTTTATGGGGTTTATTAACATCATTCTTCTATGTATTCCATTTAAAAGTCCATGATGTGTTGTATTACACAGTAGATTAAATATCAAAAATATCAAAAGTTGATTTAAAGGCATCTAAATTACAAACCTCGGTGGAATGGCTACCAAGTATTTAAAGGCATCTGGACTCACATCTTTAATTTCTCTCATCGTTGCCTCCCATGCTTGAGGGTGTGTTGATGCTGCTGCCTTCCATAATAGACGTTTTAGAATTTGCCCAGGAAACCTCTTCCTAAAATTGGCATAAATGTGGCGCACACAAAAACCTTTGCTCCACACCAGGGAGAAGTTCTTGTAATGCTGGGAAAAGTCCCTATCAAAGTAAAAACATAAAGGTATACAAGTTCAAATAAAATAGATGAAGGTTTGAAAGATAAAAAAAATAATAATGGGGTAAGTTACTCACTTTTTGTTGATTGAAACATATGTAAATTTTGAAGAAAGCTCCCCACTTCCCATTTATACTGTTCCATACTTTTGGGCATTGAGAAAACACCGAAATCCCCATACCCATCCCTATCATCATCTGTGTTATCACTTTCCACAACATTGTTCAAAGTCTCAGATTCCCAATCACTATCAGATAAACCCCTAGGTCCAACAACCTCTACTTGGTTAGTATGTTCAAATATATCAAATTCAACTTCATCTCCATGGTCAAACAATACATCCTCTTCAGACCCATTCCAACTTCTAACATCATACTCATCAACTTCTACATTACTTTGACCATGTCCCTCTACGTCACCCTCTACTTCTACCTCACCCTCTACTTCTACCTGTCCCTCTACATCAGCCTGAACGTGTGCCTCCACACCATCAGCTGCTGCCTCTGTTTGTACTTCTACCACACCCACTGCATTTGTCTCTACTTCTAATTCAGCTTCTACTTGAGGCTCTACATTACCCACTTCCTCCAACTCCAAAACATACTTAGGCTCACACACCATGTGTATAACATAAAGGTGAGCTTCACCATTCAACATGGCAATATTGACCACATGACAAACACCTTTGTCATTAGATAAAGGTTCCAAACAATCTTCTAACATAGGACCACGACCCAATGAATACCACAACTCTTTTACATTTACATAACCCATCTCCTTAAGAATAGTTAATATTTCAGAATAACTCCATCTATCAAGGTCTATTTTTAAAGTTGTGGTTTGACCATTGTTGTATCTAAATTTCCCATTATTCTCGAATTTACCCCCATGATGAAACACAACTTTGATGTCTGAGTTGGCCATATTATCTAAAATATAAATTGCTCACAATTAATTTATGCTTAACATGCTTAACCCAAAAGTTATCTAAGAAATAAACAAAACATAAACATAACACTATAAACAAAGCAAAAGCATAATTAACACAATAAACAAAGCAAAAGCACAATTAACACATAAAACAAAACAAATGTTGCAACACAGGACCACACACTATCAGGGGGGACCACAACCACAATGTCGCAACAAAAACAAAGCAAATGCCCACATAATGGGGGACACCATACAAAAATCAAAACTAATGGGGGACCACAGCAAAAGCAACAAAACACAAATCAGAATCACAACCCATTATAAACGTACCTTCGAAAGCTGACTTCGTAATACCCACCAACTCGATCTCTGAAATTGCGCGTCCAAATCTCCCCTCGAATGGTCTCTACACGATCTTTGTGTTCACGATAACGTTTCTCTCTTCTTTCGCACAAACGAAAAATCTCCCCTAGCTACATGATTTCTATTATGTGTTTGTTCGCGATATATTCTCTTTTCTTTCGCACTTCGCAACATGCCCTAATGTCCCGGATTTTTCCCAAATTAAAGAGACCAATTTTTTAATCAAAACTCTGATTAACAAACACGACCTAATGCACAGAGAGACATAATTTGACACTTTAGCTTTAAATTGTGTCACATCATCATCCATTAACTCTGTTAACTTATATTTAATAGAAGGGACTAATCTGACCCACTATTTTAAAAGTTAGGACTAATTTAAAACACTTTTATAACGAGTGACTAAATTGAGATTTTTCAACCAAAGTGAAGACTATATTGACTATTAAACCTAATAATAATAATATAAATATTAATATATTTTATTTTAAATTATATTTATAACAAAAAAAACAATAGTCTTTCATTTTTATTAATTAGAACATTTTGTTAATCTATCAAATCTATCACATCATTCATTAACTTTTATAAACTCTTCTCAAATTTTTTAATTTCTCATTTTTTTCTTAATCTAAATAACTTTACATTCACATTTTCTTTTCTTTTTTCAATACATGCGAATTACAAATACAAAATTAGTCTTTTTCTGTAAATTTGTGTTGCAATTAGTAATAATGGGCTAAGGGAAGAAAAAACAAACTTTTGTTTCATGAGATAATTTAAGATACCCATTTATGTCAAAATTGATCATTAGATAATCTTTACCAATTTTCTGTCTAGAAGTTTAATAAACAGATTTAAATTTGTTTTACTTCCACCCATTTTAAAACTTTTGTAACTAAAATATGTGATACTAGAGACCATTTGACGAGGTCCGAAACCTATTTAAGAATAAATGGCTGTCTTTATAAATAAATCATATCTCGCATACAGACAAATGGAATACAAACAAATATTTTTTATTTTTTTATTGAATCAATAACCACTTTATTGTCAAGAAAAACCATGCATCACTTTCGATAAAATAAATTAAAATAAATGAGACATCATAACTTAGAGAGCGCAACTTTACGTAAATCCTTTCTCAGAATCTTTCCTGAAGCATTCTTGGGAATGGAATCAACAAATGCTACACGTCTTACTTTCTTGTATGGTGTAACCTGAGACAATCACATATAAAATAGACTATATAAATTAGGTTTAATTTTATATATACCAATTAGGTTTAAATTTAAGTTTTATATAGTATTAAAGTTTAATAATTTTTATTAGACATGTCATATGCTAACGAGTTACTTATCAATACCTAGTTTTACATACCCGATATATAAAATCCATTTAAAATTTAAAATCCATTCGAATTCCAAAATATATAAGTATGATAAATCAAACGATTACAATAACATAAAAGGGTAGTTTTGTTTTCTCAACACTAACGACTTAATGAGAGTTATACAAATGAATAAAAACAAGAAAAAAAATGAAATGATTTTTTATTAGATAAAAATTATTTTATGTATAAATGAAAAAGTATTATATAAAGTACAAAAGAAGACCTTTAATACTAGCATATTTATAAGATAATTTTAGTTTATCAAAATATTTTATTTTTTATTTTTTATTGCATGTCTAAGACCTAGTATTTTTATGAAGATCTTCAAACTTTTTTTATTATTGAAATCTAATATAGAATAAAGATATTTATAATAAAACCTACAAAATGACTTCAGAATGACTTTTGTGAAAATATAATACTGTAATATTTTAATAATAAAATGTTGAGTATACAAATGTTTTTAATAAGAAAGGTTCATTTTTATATAAACTGTTTTCTCTCTAAAAATCAGTCTTTTAAATTTTTTCTACATTCTCTTCTAGTTTTGTATTCCAATCTTTATCTCATTAAATATTATAGGATTTCTCTTGACAATAAGCTTCACCTATTAGAAAGTTAAATGGAATAAGTTCTTCTTTTATTCTTTTTTAAGAAATTTAGGTCTTGAATCAAATGTAAGCTTTAGAGTAAGGTATGTCACTTAAGATTATTCTTCGTACATCTCTATTACTCTCTAATCTTAATGGTAGTTTTATATCTTTAACTAGAGTTCCGTTGTTTTTTTGGAAGATATTGTGTATTTTGGTTTTTTAGGAAAATACTTGTTTGAAGGAAACGTCATTGGCTAAAGTGAGAGAAACTAAATTTAATTTATTGCATGTTAATTTTCATTTTATGATTGCCTGTGTATGAGAATTTTAGTCTTGAGACTAGAGTTATAGATTTTTCAATTAAAATGAGTTGGTTGGAATTATATGTAAAATTGGTTGATTATGCAAGTTGTCAAATATGTTAATTTTGTTGTGGAATTTAATCTTTGTTATTAAACTATTAAATTAAATCTTTGGTTGAGTTGGTGCTTTATTATGAAATTGGTATGTTGTTGAATGGTTTAAAGTGTGAGGTGAACATCTTGGTTGATTATGTAATGGAGGAATTTTGAATGCATATTAAGTGTGTCTTGGATTTTGAATGCATATTAAGTATGATAAGTTAGTTAGTGTTATGCGTTGACTAGGGACGCCCTTTTGAAATTATCCTTATACTTTACTTTACTCAATGACTCATGTAAAGGATGGGATCTAGGTGGTGAAAAGTGAAAGAGATTTCTATAGTTGGTTTTGGAGTCGTGGACTCCATTTCTTTTAAGCTATAAATAATTTATCCCGTCACGAGAAGGGATAAACTTGTTATAATACTTGAGGTTTTAAGAATTTCAATTTCATTTGATGACAAATACATAGATTCTAGAGTCTGAGTCAATGCATAAATCCGAATATCAAGTCTAGAATTATATTTCACTAAGGTGTGAATGAATGATATAATGAATAGAAAATTGTCTATGCATATTCATGTTAACATTAACTTATCCTCTTCTTTTTGTTGTGGTTGTGTTTCTTTTCCTTTATGTTGGTTTGTGAGACTACGTATGACTGAAAATTGAAATGTGGAGAAGAAAGCAACGCAGAAGAAAAAGAAGGACCTGTTTGGCAACAAAATCGATAACTTGTGCTACGCCAAGGGAACTTTGAGGTTGTCTCACAACAAACGCCATGGGCACTTCGCCTGCTTCATTGTCAGGGTATCTGTTGATCATACGTTAAGCTTATTAGTTCTTTCTCAGATAACATGTTAAAACTATATATGTAGTATTACCCTGTTTAGTTTGCTAGGGTTCTTTTTTTCTTCCCATTATTATATAATCTTTTCCAAAATTATATCCTAGAAATAATAAAATACAAGTTAATTTTAAACTAACCTAACTCAGTGTCAATATTTTATTTCAATTTTTATTTTTAGAAGATTTGATAACTTTTTTTGTTTTTATGATTGTAAAACACATTTTCACAAAAACAAAAAAACTAGTACTAGTATAACAGAATGGAATAATTAATGAAATGAATAAAAACTGTAATTGACTACAACAGCTAGGGTCTAAACCTTGTATTAGATCGGTAAAAATTATATTTTGATACACAAAGTTTTCACATTTATTTTATATTATCTTTTTTTATTTTATATTTTTTCTAAAATTATAAAAATTCATTTTTTATAATAATATGTGTTAAATAAATATAAACCCTACCATTATTTATATCACATTACAAATGAATATTTTAAAGTAGTATCACGGTAGTGGAAAATCACATTGAATTGTATATTAATTCATAATTGAATATCAGTGTGTAGAAAACAATTGATTTTTCATTTTTCTTTCCAACTACTGTCACTATATATAAGTATAACATGTGCCACCAAACACGATGAAAAACTATAAAATTATGCCCGAATAAGATTCGAACAAGACAGTTTGCAAGTAGAGGAGAAAAAATATATAAAATGAAGACCCGTTGCTACTTTTTATTCTTTGTGCAAATCCATATTTTGATTAATTAGAGTACTTTTGGATTATTTTTTATTAATATAATTAGAATAAGAAAGTTAATAGACCAGAATTTTCCATAATTTAAAGATAATTCATATAAAATTTAAAAGTCAGCTAATAATATGATTTGTTGGTAAATTAATTTTAGTTTATGAAAGAGTTCATATTAATTTTTCTCATATATTTTTCTTTTTGAAACAAGATTAGGGTTGTCACATCCCATTAAATTCTTCACTATAGTAGAAGACACGTGTCAGCACTTTTCCAGTTTCTTCATAGTAGTGGGAGACAAAACCAGCTGCATTAAATTCTCCATCCATCGTGAACCGTGCGGTAGCAGAGGAGATGTGGGAGTGCAGAGAGTTGAAAACACATGGCACTGATAGGGCGTGCAAGGTTTCAGAAAGTGGAGTGCAGGTGGCAGCGTAGGAAAGGACCGATCGGTTTTGGCAGAGGTACTTAAGTTGGGATTTCAAATCTCCAGCCACTTTTGCATGCAACCCTTCTTCTTCCTTAAACTCAACTTCCAGAAAACTCATTTTCTCTTCCTTCTCTCTAAAACCCTCCACCTTCTCTCTAAAATTCCGACTACCTCCTCCCCTCCGATCATCAATCTTCTTTCAGATTAAATACTCCCGATGCCAAGAGCTTTCAATTGCACCGATCAGATTTTCATTTGGACCGACCTTGAAATTGGAACCATAGAAGTAGTTGTTGTAAAAGATTTAGAAGCCTAGCTGGAATTAGAGGTAAGGGAAGCTTATAAATTTAATTATGACTATTTTTGTATGCATGATTTTATGAGTATATGTTGTTGAATGTATGATCTTGTTGTGGTGAAAATGCATGTTTGAATTGTGGTATGAAATAGGTTATAAGGTTATAAAACTTAGTGAAAAGTTGAATCTGTAATTGAAGGGTCATTAGGACCGTTCGGTTTCCCTTAAAACAATTGATCCAGTTCCTTTATGATGAAATTTGAAATATTTTGTTTAGTTAGTTATTCGGGATTACCTATTAAAGGACGTCCGGTCTTACACTGAACGTCTGGCATTGAATTACTTGGCCATAGACTGAGTATTCGGCCTCATATTAATTATTTAGAACGTTCAGTCATACACTGAGCATTCGGTTTCTATTGATGATTAATTACTTGACAAGTACTAGGTCTTATACCAGTACTTTAATTCTTAAAACGTCCGGTTTATAATATTATTATTTGAAAAGTGTTCGGTCTTACACTGACACTTGATTCCTCACAGAGTGTCCGGTCTTGTACTGACACTCGCTTTATTGAAGAGAACTCTTTTATTTTAAAACGTCCAGTTTCTTTCTAACCGTCCGGTTTTCAATGATTAAATCCTATTTACTTTCATTGTGGAGTTTCTATTGATTTTTCCGTCCGATTTTCCTTGATTAAGTCCATTGGCTTTCATTGTTTAGTTCTATTGATCTTTCCGTTCGGTTTTCATTGATTAAGACCTATTTACTTTCATTGTTGAATTTATATTGATCCTTTCGTCTGGTTTTCATTGATTTTCCGATTGGTTTCCTTTTAACCGTCCTGTTCCCATTAGCTAGTCCGGCTTAGTTTTTCATTGTTGAGTTGCTCATCGATTCTTTTTCTTCTCTACCAAACGGTTCGGTCACCTATTAGTACTTCTTGTTTACTTCAGTTCTTATTCTGTCTCTGACCGTCCGGTCACTTATTGAATCTCTTTGATACTCAGTCTCCAAACATTTTGTATTCTGTACCGTCTATAAGAAAAGATGTAAAGGATGAATTAGTTTATTTTGATTTAAGAGTATTCCAGGGAGGAATAACTCATGAGTGGAATTGTATTGGTAAAGTATGACCGTGGCTAAGGCTCAGGTTCTGACTCTATCCTGATATTTCGTGATTACGCCTTCTCAGGTAGAGAAGGGTAACTCATGTGTGGGAATGGCAGGAGGTCCTTTAGCCTCAGGGTATTATTTCTATACCGAGGTGGTTCCACTGGACTAACCTCGGGTAGCGGTCTGTTGAGTGTACCCCAGCCAGGTCCACCCGAGTGCAGAGAGCGGCGAGCATACATGGTCATACCGTCCGGTCAGTGTTTAGAGAAATTGATCATGATGATGTTACCGTTCGGATTTAAATGGAAAGATTTGACTTATGAATTATGGTTGAGATATTGATGTATGTGATTCATGTGTATGTTTTAAAAGTATATTGAAAATGATTAATTAAATTTACATAAGCTTACCCTTATTTGTTTTGTCTTGTCTATGTTGTCGTTCGGTATTTGACCGTCCGGTTTGTTCTCTTCACTGCAATGATCATTCTTATGGGTGTGAGCAGAGGATGCTCTTGATGATACTTTGGAAGATGCCCTGCCGACAGAGCAACCTTTGGACGTGATGTTGGAAAGCTGTGCAGGATCGTCCGGTCCTTAGAATAGATTTTTTTATTTTGTTTAGTGTAGATAACCGTTCGGTTCAGTGTTTTGTAATAACTGTTCGGCCTAGATATCTCTTTTTCTTTAGATCCGTTCGGTCATGAACTGTAACAAGACCGTTCGGTCTAGTTCTGTAAATTGTATCAGACTTCTTCTATCTTGTTCAAATTTTGAATTCAATATGATATTTCATATTCCTTCCTCTTTACTTGTTTATTCATCACTGTTCTCCCTTATTATTTATATTAACTCCTACAATAAATTATATCTTTTGTTATATATATTTATTGGGATGTTAAAGGATAACTTGATGTTTCGATTAACAATAAAAATGGTAATACAATTATATTAAAAACCAGTTTTTAAAAAAAAAATTATATTCATATAAATATATTTTAAAAATACAGACATATTCATGAAGTCAATGCTTTTAGAATATTTATAATTTGATTTTGAAAAGAGGAGTTTGTTTTTCTTTTATATTTATTCATTTTTAAGAATTACAACTTAATCTTAGGGTAACCATAAACGTGATATGTGTTTGTATTTTTTAAATATTTTTTTTTATATTATAAGGTAATAATATATATAAATTGATTAAGTTAATATATAAAGAAAAAATAATAAAATAATAAGAGGTATATGAATATTAATAGTAAAAGTTATAAATATAATAGAAAAAAAAAACCTGTAATAGTTTTTTATAAAATATTTTAAAATAATGATTACTTTTAAAAAGATTAGTTAATAATTATATTTTTAAAAAATCAGTTAACAATTATTTTATAAAATGTAAAATTAGAATAAAAATGATGTATACCAAAAAAAATCTCTTTACATATAAATATAAATAGACCATTCATTTATTTTGAATATTGACATTATGATTATTAAAAGTCGTTATTGTCCTTTTATATTAATAAGTTTTAACAATTGATCCTTTTGATAAATGTCTCTCCAACTTATTTCATATTAAGTGTAACGAAAGATTTTTATCTTGAACAACGTAATTATGTAAAACTATTTAGCAAAAGATAACGTAGTTGGTTGCTAAAAAAATTAGAATCTTACGGAATAACTGCAGCATCAAGTATGTCTGGGTGAGATAGCAGCAACTCTTCTAGCTCTGCTGGAGCAACCTGCAATGTACAACGATATTACAAATTATATATCAATAAATATTATATAATATTAATATTTGATTATATTTTCAAATGTGACTTATATATTTGGTTAATAACTTAATATTAATTAAAAGTGATTTTACCTGGTAGCCCTTGTATTTGATCAACTCTTTTAACCTATCAACAATATACAAGAAACCATCATTATCGAAATAACAAAGGTCTCCAGTCCTTAACCATCCATTCACCAAAGTTGCTGAAGTTGCTTCTCGATCATCAACATAACCTACTCCCACATATTCCATAATAACAATAATAATATTAATATATAGTAATAATAATATAATTCAATCTTAAGTATAAGACATATAATGAATTAAATATAAATTGTAATCTGATAATAATATGATAATCAGTGATAAAATAAAACTAACAAATAATAAATCTTCTTAAAATAAATTTAATATTCTATTAATAGCGGAATTATTAGTTTGACTTAATTTTACAAATTATATATATATATATATATATATATATATATATATATATAAGATCGGATTTGTACTGTCTTATGAGATCTCTAATACTTAATTGCATAAATCAAATTAAATTAATTTTATTCATCCATCATTCATCTTATTTATTTATTTATAAGTAACACCATCAAATTTATCTATTATTAAAAGATGAGAAATAATTGATAGATAAACTCCATCTATTTAATTTCATAACCAAGTTTTTCATATATATTTTTTTATTTTACCAGTTAAAAAATATAGTCTCAAATTTATTTACCAAATGTATTTTAAATATTTTTCTTATGGAGGGATGGATATCTATTCATGAAATAATTAATATCGGATGAATTGGACTTTTATTGAATGAAAAAGATTGGATGAATTTTTTTAATAAATTAATAACTCTGTATCCTAAACAGAATTTATCTGAGAGTTTGTCACCCTTGAGATTAATTACATTAATTACAGTAACACATGAAAACACAACAGAATCATGCATTAAACTCTAAGGTAATTAATTAATTAATATAAATTTATAATTACCTTTCATAACATAAGGTCCTTTGATCCATAGTTCCCCCTTTTCACCAGGAAACATGAGTTTCCCTGTTTGTGGGTTAACAACTTTTGCTTCTATGTCTGGTTTCAGTCTACCCACTGTTCCCACGTGATTAGCTTCCTCGGGAGTGGTTCGGGTTACCACAGATTCAGTTAAACCGTATCCCTACATTAATATTTACATACCAGATATTCTATTTCTCTGAAAAAAGAATTATAAATAATGTATATAAAAATAAATACTGACCTTAAAATACTTTATGAAAATTCAATTTATTAGTGTCAACTTTAGTAATGATAAAAATAAATACTATCGTACAATTAATAAATAAATATAAAATATGAATGGTTAATAAAGATTAAATATGTTAAAACTTTGAAAATGAAATTTTAGTGGTGATAGTAATTTAAAAACAGTAATATTAGATTATTTTAATATTAAAAAGTTTTAATATAAATAATTTTATTATGAAAGAGTTTTATTATTTTAAAATATATTTATTCTTTTATAAATCACTTTTTTATAATTATGTAAATTCTTAGTAAGAGTTCTTATCATTTGTTTTTTTGATTAAAGAATCAAGATTGTAGAATTGAACCTAGTGACGATCTTTTCAATTTGGACCTATCAGTTTATCAAATAGAGTAAGTTTATTTTATGATCTTCACTTTGGTTTGTTTTGTTTTCCTTCGCATGTGAACTATTTGGGGTTTCATGTGATGTCTGAGTCATCTTTAAGAGGTTAAGTTGATCGGTGGTCCTAATGGTATGTCTTGATTGTGTTTCTGTTATTCGTAAGAGCATATAGAGTTTTCTATTCTTTTGGAGTTGATTTAAGACCTCTAAAGATGTTTGGTCATTTGTTATAGGCAGGGGAAGTTAGGTAGATTGATTTAAACTAATGAAAAATTATAATTCTTGAATTTATGCTTGAATTGTAGTTTATTTGTGTAATTGAGTTGTCTAATGAAATATGACTTGTTGAGTTGTGTTAGAATTCGTGAATTGTCTTTAGTGATAATGTGATTGAGATTTTGATATATTGAAATTGTGAGATGATGTGTGGTTTAAACTTTATTTAAGGTGAATTAAATCGTTGATTTGTGTATAATATGATGGTTTCTTGTTTTGGACATCTGTGGTTAGTCTTATAATGTTTTGCAGAACTAAAAAGGCATAAATCTTCATAATTCTATTCTACAGATTATGCAAACTTGTTAGGTGAACATATATTTGTTAGACGAAGTCAAAGTCAAAGAACTATTGAATTGGTAGTTGATGGGCGAGACCAAAATTAGAGAGTTCACTGACTTGATAGTTGTTGGGCAAAAATATAGTCGTTGGATGACTTTTAAGAGAACTTAAATCTGTAAGTTCCAATGATATTCTTGCTGAGCTAAGTGAGTGTGTTGTCAGAAACTACTCGCTTAGTGAGAAGATTTAGTGGCTGACCGAATGTGTTGTCAAGCACTACTCGTTGTGCGAACATATCTGGTGGCTGAACGAGTGTGTTGTCAGACACTACTATCTGAACGAGAGATCATGCAGCTCAACAAAAATATCAAAATTTTAACTAAATTTGCATGTATCTCTTATGATGTGTTTAATGTATGTGATTATGTGAATGCTAAAACAATGGTTGACTTATAATATGATTTGTGAATGATTGGAACCGTTTTAAGAAGGAATTGGTTGTGGTATGATTAATGTATGTTTTGACATATGAGAGTTCTGAAAGTGGGTATCGTGATATTCTACCAAACATTCAAGTTATATAGAGATGAATAGGGTGGGGATAGAGAATGGCAGGTGGTATTTTCTTTAGACTTTGGTTTAGACATGAAAAGATTAACCTTGTGATTGCACCTACATTGAATACATATGTTAAAGCATGTATCCGAATAAAAGAGTTTAGAATCAAATGTATGTATGTCTTTTAGAGTTTCTAATACTTTATGAATGTTGATTTAGTATTTGATATGATTAAATAATCTCATGATGTTTTCTTTTGAATTCTAGCTTATTCATGTTATATTTTGTGTGTTGTTTGCTTCTTTTGTAATGATCACGTGTGAACAAATCAGAAATAAATATTGAAACAACTCCGATGAAGGATAGGAATGTTGTAGAGTTTTTTTTGGTTATCTAACATTATCTTTAGTTGTTTGAATATATTTATTATTATTGTTATTTTCTTTTAAATAACTATATTGATATTATATTTATAAGTTTGAGACAAATATAATTTATTTATTATTTTTATCATTGTAAACTTTAGATCGTTGCAAAATTTACCATTCAACTAATAAATAATTCAAATTAAGATAACAAACACTAACTATTAAATAATTCAAATTAAGATAACAGACACTAAAATTGTTATTAGATAACACAACCTTTAGAGTTACAATTTATATTTAATAAATATTTAAACTTTATATATTTAACTTTAGCTTAGTCATGCAACATCCAATAATACTAAATTAATTTAAAATTAGTATCGCATTTAGATATGTTAACTCAACTTTTAATGTATGGAAATAGATGTTAGCTTGATAACATTCATAGTTTTAGTGTTCATTTGTTGAGATATAATTTCAATACTATTTTTTTAGTTAGGGCATTTCTATTGCAGAAGTCATTATTTGAAGTGTTAATTTAACTTTTATGGGTTTTTATATCATTTCAAGTCTTTGTTTTTTTTTTTTTTTTCAATTTTAACTCTAATCCAAAGGTCTTGTAAGATTTAGATTCCCAATAGTGTTTTATTTCTTCTATTATATCATGATATTTCCATGAAGAAATTTTTCAAGACTTAAATCTTAATCTTATAACCTTATAGTTTTAAGGTCAACTTTTTTTTTCTTTTACAGTTAAAAGACCTTATGTGTTATTTTTTATATTACTTTAACATATTTCAATGAAAAGATTTTCCTTAATGTTACATTTCTTATCTTCAATTTGTTTATTTTTTATTATTCTCTAAATTTAGCTTTTTTTTATCTGATATTAGGTCAAGGTTAAACTGATCTCTCATTATTTAAATGATGCTGATTGTTGAAATATTAAATTTGGAGTAATTTTGACTTTTTTTATAATAATATTATTGATACACCATCGATTATGACTACTATCAGAAACCGTTGTTAATAAGTTTTCTCTCAAACACCGTTCTTCCCATCCTTTTAACTCAAAACCTTCATAAAGGATTGAGTCTAACATGTTCGTTCGGCTTAATGTTAAAAGATATATTATTTTTCATTTATTATATCACATAAATTAAAAATATTAACTGTTTTATATTATAGATCAATAAAAAAATATCGTGTAACGTTCTTTTATATAGTTTATTGTAATTGTTTAAAAATTGATCACCTAACGTGATCTCTAATTCATTTTTGACATTAAAAGTTTATTGACTTTTATAAAATGTGTTTTTTAGAAGTCAAATTAATAATGCCTTTATCTAAATAGTAACAATTTAATTTAGTAAAACAATTTTACACTATTATCTACTACCCCTACTCTCATATGAAAATGAAATTATTTCTTTATACTGAATGAAATCTTTCATTAAATTTATTTAATGTTTTTATATCAAAATAAAAAAAAAATACATTATTTAAAACAACTTCATATTTATTTGAATTATATTTAACTTTACACATAAGTGGAATAGTTTAAAGATAGTTAAAATAAATAAAATTGGAATATTTATTTATATTTAAGTTCGACTATCTGTTTATATTTAGGTATATAACAAATAATTGATTAGTAACTGTTAATATAAACTTTAAAATAATTATTTTAAATTAATTAATTCCCTATTCTAATTATTTGATAACAATAAATTTACTTTTTTTTCATAACTTTTGTGGATTATAATGAAAATACTAATCTACAAATGTCAAGTATTAAAGTGAGCCTATGTGAAAAGTATAGTAAATATATTATCAATTGGGACTTTGCTATCAATTATAATATGGACTCTCAACTATATAATTTGGATAGTCAATTCCTAACTTAGAGAGAAAACTAGTGAATTTAGTTGATCATTAAACAGATCGGTCAACCATGTACTAGATTAAACGGTCAATTACTAGTTCAAAAACGAGTCCAATCAACCATCAAACATACTGGTTGGCCATGCACGAGCCCAAATGGTTAACTAACAATTCAGAGAGCATACTAGTGGGCTCGACCGACCACCAAATAGATAGGCCAACACATGTACCAGCTCAGACAGTTAACTACCAGTTCCGAGAACAAACCAGCTGATTTAGCCAACCACCAGACAAATTGATTGGTTGGCCATATATCAGCCTGATGTTCAAACTCCAACTCAAAGAGTAAATTACGGAGTCTGACTAACCATGCACCCACTTAAATTAACTTTAAAATTGATTAATTTAAGATTAAAATATGATTACTCAGAATTGAGCAATAATTAAATCAATATTAATTAAAAATTCACCACATTTGTAAATAAAGGTTTGGAGTAAGAAAATAGGTTAGATGCGCATTAATTATTTCATTCTTTATTATTTATAAAAAAAAAAGTAAACTAACGGATTAAATTTCGCAAGTACCATCCGATAAATTTAAATATACTAGATAACAATTGGACCTTGAACCACGCAATAGAATATAATTAACCTTTACCCCACATTGAAAAATTAATACTTTATTTGAATCGAGAATGAAACAAAAGAAAAAAATTTAGATGGACAAAATAGAAGAATATAATAACTACTAAAATTTAATTTAAAAAATAACTAAACGTAAATTGAAAAGGTAAAATAATTATTTTATTTTTAAAATAATTAAATTTAAATAAATAATTATTTAAAAAATTAAAAAATAGTAAGATAATTAATTTAGTTTAAAAAAAATAGTGAAACTAGACGAAATTGTATACGATTTTCAGTGTAGATAAAATTAGATAAAAAAAAGTTTTAATTAATTATATTAATATGTAAAGATATGAGTTTTCAAAAAGAAAATGATGAAAATAGGATGCAAAATTGAAGTACCTGCATGACGAGGACCTTGGGGAACTTGGCTTTGAAAGCTTCATCGGTTTCCTTCCTCAGTGGAGCTCCACCGCAAACGATCCCTTCCAAAGACGTCAAATTGTATCCGTCTATCACTTTGTCCTTCGTCATAGCTACTACCAGTGCCGGCACCACCGTAATGTGCGTCACTCGGAACCTCTCCGCGGCGCTCAGCATGCCCCTAAAACTGAACCTCTCCATTATCACCACCGTATCCGACAGCACCATCGCTCCAAGGCTGAAGGTGAAACCGTACACGTGGAAATACGGCACCGTATACAGGTACACCGCGGGCTCCGCGCGCTTCGTGCGGACCGTGTCGTATCCCGCGGCTACTGCGGTTAGGTTGCGGTGAGTAAGCATAACGCCCTTCATCTTTCCCGTCGTGCCGGAAGAGTACAGAATCGCAGCCACGTCGGACTGAGTCACCGGCGTGGGGGACGCGATTGGACTCAGAGGCTGTATCTTTGTCCTGGTGAGCGAGTCGAACTCTGGCGAGTCGAGGAGGACCGTACGGACATGGAACTCGTGTGTTTTTTCTGCGTTTGAAGTCACTGCGAAGACGATGGCGGGTTTGCTGAGGTGGAAGAGGCGCGTGATCTCGGAGCGTGTGGAAAGAGGATTCGCGGGGGAGACGACCACGCCGAGGGAGAGGAGCGCGAAGCAGAGGATCGGAACTTGGATGATGTTAGGGGAGAGAACGAGCGCGGTGTGGGCTTTTGATAGTTTGAGAACTGTGGCGAGGTTGGCGGCTAGGTTCTCAGCGCGGTGGATGAGTTCGCCGTAGGAGAGGCTGTGGCCATTGGCGGAGTCGACAACGGCGGTTGAGGAGTCCGGAAAGTGCGAGTTGCGACGGAGGAAGAGGACGTAGGAAGCGGCGGAGATGGCAGCGTTGGGAGGAGGGAGAAGAAGTGGTGGTTTGAGGCTGTGGAAGGTTCTGGAAGCTGGATTGAAACCGCTCCTTAGATCTGTGACGGGTGGGAATGTAGCTGCCATCTTCTTCTCCATGTGAAAGAAGATGTTCCGATGAATTCCCTCTCGATAGTGTGCACTGTCATGTTCGCCATCCTTTTGGTTTGTATTTATAATTGTGTTGTGATACTTTGACGTAACGACAAAACACATTCATCTTACACGCTTAAATAATAATATTATTTTAATTTAAAACTATAATTATATTATTATATTATTAAAAATCGTGTCACATGAATATTTTTTTAAGACACACCTAAATTTTTTACATTCATTTGACACTACTTTTATTTACTTTTTACTTTATTTTTTCTTAAAAAACTACAAAACTTTATACTTTCTGGACCATTTTACCTTTGTATACTGTGTTTAATGAATATAAAAGTGTGTCATGGTATTATTATTCATAACATAACTCACATTCATCTCATTTAAATTTTCAATAATTTCTTTTATTAACTTTGTGTGTATTTTTCTTCCTCTCAAAGGGGAGTGTTGTACTCTGATGGAAATAATGATATCTTTTGATGATATTTGTAAAAAAAATATATATATTAACAACTTTTTATAATAATTTTTTCACAATAAATTACATATTATTATTTTATTGATTTGTTTGAATTTACTTTTAAAAAAATATTTAAAACGGACGAATGTTATAAAAGATTGTCAAAAAAAATTATTAAAAAAATATTTTCCTTATAATGAATTGGTGTAATTTTGGGTTAACATTACGTGTAAGGTTTAAAAATAGTGAGAAATGATATTTTGACATACTTTCTTTACAAAAAAAAATTAAAAATATTGGAAAATGATAATTTAACATATTTTTTTACACAACAATTTTGACATAGCCTGATGTGAAACTTTAGAAATAAATTTATAATTAATTTTAACTAGAACCGTCAAAATGGGTCACAACTCGCGAGCCAACCCGGCCCGTCACGGGTTCGGATCGGGTTGGGTTTGAAATATACAACCCATTTATATGCGGGTCAGATTTCAACCCGGATCATTTAAACCCGGCTCATGCGGGTTGAACCCGTGGTGAGCCGGGTTAGCCCACCAACCCACCTACCTAATTTTATTTTTTTAATTTATTATTTTATTTATGAAACTCTAAAAAGTAAAATACTTTATTCACTCATAGTGTATACAAAGAAGTAACTCTCACAAATCACTCTCATGGTACTTGTTCTCATTTGACGGTGCTCTCACCCTCACTTCACTGAAATTCTTCAAGGAACAGGTAAAACACCCTTCCTTTTTTCTACTCTTTTCTCCACATTTTTGTTTTTTTCACTTCTCTTTTTTTTTTCAAAAACCCTATAATGACAAAAATAGGGGTTTGTGAATTTGTTTTTTGTTTTGGGGGATTTGAAGACATGGAATGCTTGTATCAGATTTTGTTCATTTTATTTAAACAATTTGAGTATATATTATTTGAACAAGCTCTTTTTGATATCTTTGAATTTGGGAAATTATGTTACAAATTAAACTATTAATTTTTTGTTGATGTTATTGAGTATTGGTTCTCTTTTTTTTGACTAATATATTTTTATTGATTGTCAGAATTGTTCTGATATGAGGAAAATCTTTATTAGTGAATTTAGAGACAACAAGAACAAGGGTCAAGGGTTACAAGAATTGATATGATATACTACATTTAGGTAGGTTTGACATTCAGGATGATTCAAGAGAGCATAATATTGTGGATTTATCTATTCAAGATTCTAATATCGTAAATGGATAAGGAACAAAAATGATGAATATAAGAAACTTATTTGTATGTTTTTTGTGTTTGTTTTTGGATGACATTTGGATTATATTGTACTTTTTATTATTATTTTGAATTGTCTTTAACATAATTTTTTGAGAGTGAAATTTGTTTAAATTTAAATTACAGAAAGTTTGTATTTTTTATTTTAAAAAAAATTAATTAATTGGGCTAGTGAGCCAACCCGTTTACCCACCAACCCGTGGTGGGTCGGGTCGGGTTCAAGTTTTTCTGGCTCGCTAATAAATGAGCCAGGTTGGGTTGGCTCACTAAATGACCAACCCGTGGTGGGCCGGGCCGGATCGAGCCGGGTTACCCGTTTTGACAGCTCTAATTTTAACTAACACATTTGTCCATGGTTTAATCCTAAATTGGAAAACAAAAGCTCAACTCAAGTATAAGGTTAGTTCGGTGAAATACGTGGAAAGTTAAGTGGAGCATGCACTTAGCTTAGTGAAGCATATGGAAAGATTGGTGAAGCATATGGAAAGCTCGGTAAAACATAGTCATCTAGATCAGACCAGCTCATATTAATATAAGATCGTCTATGAACCCTTATTTTGAAGTTTAAGAAAAGCTTATAATGAAATAACGTTTATAAAAAGAACTGTCAAGGATAACCACTAAACACAATATATGTGTTGACAAATCCTAAACGATATATGTTACTCTAAGCAGACTTAACATAAACGCTAATACATGTACAAATCTAAATGTTAATGAACATCTAACGTTTTAAATGCAATGTATGAATAACTTTTTTGGTCTCTTGTGACATTTTTCATTATATATGCTAAAAAATCAAGCCTACTTTGACAAGTTGACTTTAACCAACGACTGTTTACACGAAGAAAGAGAAGATACAAGAATCAATGCTAAGAGCTTAGTCTAACAAAACTTTGTCCAAAAGCCTTTAAATAGAAAATCATTCAAATGAAGAATCAAGAGGATGGGATACAAGGAAAATATTCATCCTTTCAGAAGCGTTCAAAAGAAAAGCATAGAAGGCGCTCAAGAAAAAGAAAATATCTAAGCATAAAAAGGGTAGAAGAGAAAAGAAGTCAAGCAACACTCTCGAGCATAATTGTATTATTTGCTAACTGTTGTAAGAAGAGATAAAAAAAGAAAAGAGAGAAAAACATGCGAGTGTTTAGACTGTATTGTATTGTACACATATCCTCTCTAGGAGAGTAATAGTCTAAATGACTTTTAAGCAATCATTGATTACAATTCTGAAGAGAATTAAAACACTTGTTAAACTCAGTGGAGTTAATGAAATCTAGGCAGCATAAAAGAGGATACCAGGATTTCCGAGTACCAGGAATGATGTGAATACTCAACTGGTCGGGTAATAAAAGGTTATTCGTCAATCAGGGATATCAAGAGTGGTGCGAATACTCATCCAATCTAGGGCAAGAGAAGGTTATTCGCTAACTAAGGATACTAGGAGTGGTGAGAATACTCAGTTATAATCTTGTTAAATATTATAGTGGAACCCTTTGTTGATAGTGGAGACTAGACGTAGCTCAGTTAGAGTGAACCAATATAAAAATATTTGTGCATTTATTATTTATCTCGACCTAAACGCTTCTTTCATAAAAACATGTAGTAACACTTTAGTTTTACAAAACAAGAATCTTCTCATACTAAATGGTTGTTCTTTAATTAAGGCAGTTATTATAAATCTGTAGTATATATATTTTGAATAGTACGTAACAAGAAGTTATCATTTACAATCACTTGAAGTCGAGCATTTAACAACTATTTGATAAATCTCATACTCGAAGAACATGTTATATCAGAGGGGTTGCGAAAATATTTTTCCATTAACACTATTTAACCCCCTTTCTAGTGTTTTTCAGGTAATTCAACATGATAGGCGAATGAATTTGTTGTAAAAGTTGTGTCAGATGCGTTTGGGGATACTTAACCCTTCCATGACTGATCGCCTGAATGGTTGTAACCCGTTGGCCATAATTTATGGGGATGTTATAGTTAAGGGGAAGTTATAACCGTTGGGATGGAGACACGTGGCATATAGGTATTTGTGAATCTTGGGAAATGAAGAATCACACAATGTGGATTGTCGAATCTTGCTTGATCTGATGTTGAGGTTGGTTCATTAGGGCATCCCATTTAGCTACAAATAACGATGGGCCTCAGCGTCATTTTCACCATTGCTCTTAGTCTCACTTGAAGAACTGAGTGTCCCTATACTTTGATTTTTAGGTAATAATGTCGACTGCTCTTGTTTTGTCGTTCGAGGAGTTCGGAAGGAGTGAAGATCGAGGGTATGCAGATGATGCTGCTTCATCATCATCGGTGGGTTCCTCGATCTTGGGATCAACCGAGCAAAAAGAAGGATCAGAAGATGAGACAACCATTGTGAATAGAAATAAGGTCATTCCTCAAGGTGTAAAGAAGGTTACTGTAGATACAAAGATCGACGCGATGAAGGAGTGAAATGTTAAGACAAGATTGCCTATGAGACTAAACTGTTTAAACGCCTTCATATATTTTGAAGTTTAACAAACAACAATAAACAAAACGAACATATGATAAAGTGTTATCTTTGGAAAAATGATACAATTGAAAGATAAGCGTTTTATGAAATCTAAGCATTTTATGAAAAAGCCTTATAAAATCTAAACGAATTCCTCATAGAATGCGTTAATGTACTATATAAGAGTCTTGTTATACTTTGCTAACCAATACTAAATGAGCTCTCACTATGTTATATATAAAATAATATTTTTGGTAAAAGTGCTTGTTAAGATAAGACAAGTTCGTCTATAGAACCTTTGATTTTGAAGTTTAACCAAACAACATGAAATGAAGAAATCTTGTAGAATGTAAAAGAAACATCAACCGCTAGGAAAGAAACCCTAAGTCGGAAAGAACAAGTTTCCACACAACAAGTCTAATCAACCAGGAAGAAAAGTTGTAGATGATCTTCCGAGGTAGAAGTATAACAAACAGGAAATCACAATAAGGTCCAACTAGGCTACTACACTAGAAAGATAGGACAAGCAAAAACAAAAAATATTAAAATTAGACCAACTAAAGAAAACCTTAGGAAAACACTTAGGATTAGGAAAACACTTAAGATTGTAAAAAACATAAAAACATCTAAGTCAAAACACCCAGACGCAATGTTAAACGACTGATAAGTCAAAGCGTCTAAGAGAGTTAAAATAAACGCATAAGCTTACTATACCCAAGGGTTCAGTGGAACTCTTAGGAAAATAAAAAAGTGTCAAGACTATGTCTTTGACAAAAACATTCTAAAAGCTTAAACCTAAAACACAAAAGAAAACATAAATTGATAAAGGCTCTTCTCTAAAAAGGCAGGATAAAAAAAAATGTTTATATCAGTCTAAACGGTACCATGGGCTAAAACTATTACTTCATCCAACGATGAAGTTCTTACTCAACACTTGGTATCCTTAGACAAAAAACTTAATTGATAAATGCTACCTCAATGGTAGAAAATGTAATAAACATGTTGCTTTGATGAATGGACTACACAACAAAATAGATCAGAAGTAAACGTCAGTAACAAGAATGATATTCACGGAATTTTCTTATCACAAGAGATCATGACCTAAATATAATACAATTGATAACGGTTGAAAAACCGTTATTTTCATGTGCTATTTTAGACCAAATTACTCCCTTTACTACCTAGAATGAGTTTGAAATCAAACAAAACTCAATAAATGAGTCAGTCGAGAGTCAAAAGCTATTTTTAGTGATATTATGCTTGTTTTGCAGCAGTTTTGATGAGAATTGGAAATGACTGGAAAGAAAGGTTGAAGATCAAACGGTTGCAGTGCAGAAAAGTCAACCAAAATGCAGAAAAGTCAACCAGTCAACTAAAAAGTCAACCAGTTGACCAGAGTGCAGTTGACCAGCGCCGGGCGGTGGCAGAAAGCGCCGGGTAGCCGTTTTTGGCGCCGGGCGGTCCTGCGACTTGAGGCAAAGCCCCGGGCGGTAAACCCCTGCCGCCGAGCGGTTCTCTGATGGGCCTGGGCTTGAATTTTGTTACTTTTCTTGGTTATAAATTGCCCTAGTGCGAGTTTAGACTCATTCTTTTGACAGAGGAGGGCTGCCATACCTACTTTGCACTCTTTGGAGAGGATCTCTTGCATGCTTAGGCTCCTTTTCATCTTTTCTAGGGTTTGCTTTCCATATCTTCCATTTTTTTCATCTTGGTTCACCATGACAATGGTGAACTAAACCCTTTTTGTTGTTTGGGGAACAATGTAATCTTTTGATACTCTCATTTATTGAAACTCTTGTTTGAATTATATGATTCTCATATGCGTTTATTATCAATTGTTGGATTCTCATATTGTGCTTAATGCCTTTATCATTTAACTCATTCGGTAATTGATTTTTGACTTTATTGATACGAGGACGTACAGTAATGGCACGAAATGGTGAGAATTTCCTTGGTTAAGCAATACCACCTAGGGATAAGGGAGTAGGACGACCAATTGTGTTTGCTTCTGGTTGTAATGCGTTGCTAGTTGCTAGGGGAGGCTAGGGATAGCAAGCCGGTAATTAGTAATAGGCCCTTTTCGCTGAGGGATCGGGTTAAGGGGAGGCCAAGAAAGTTTGCATGCAATTAGATAATAACGCTATTTAAACAAGAGGAGTAAATAAAAGAGAAAGGATTAGATGAAATTGTAAACCCCCAACAACTGCATTCATCCATTGCCTAAGTCTTGTCAATTGAATCACACATTGCATGTTTATTTTATGTCATTGCATCCACCACAATTATTGAATTTTTCTCCGCAAGTCTTACTATTTCGATTCACGTGAACGATAAGGCCTTTCGAGTCTCATGGGAAGAACGATAATGTGTTATACCATTTTTATTACTTGATACGATATGGTACACTTGTCATTCCGCTAACAACAACCTATGTCTAACAAGTTTCGAAAATAACAAGTAAATCACTAACCAAGAAAGAGTCTCTTATGTCCAAAGCAATAAAAAACATAAAACCTTGAAAAACTCTGAACAACATTACATGCTCAATGCTTGAAAACATCAAAGTAAAAAGGAAATATGATATACTTATTGTACAGACCTCTATTGTATCTTGTGCAGGACGATTACTACAAGCGTTCATTTGCCTTATCTTATAAGAATAAAAAATAAACGTTGGAAAGAAGAAGATAAAAGAAGAATAATTCGTTCATTAAAAGTTGTGTCAAATGAGAAGTCAAATATGGTTTTGATAAAGTTCTTAAAAGAACGTCTGTTATGAAAAAAAAAAACTCCATCCTATAAAAGGAACCTATGCCAATAGCCAGAAGAGATCACATCTCGAGACAAACTTCGTCAAACGGTCATATTATCAAATCTCAAGACAAACATGGTCAAAACAGCTATATCATTAAGGTGTATAAATAAAAGATTGAGAGAGATGATGATGATCAATGAGAGATGAAAATGAAGATATAGCATCATTAATGGAGCAAGGAAATCTCTTTAAGGTGTTAAAGTAAAATTCCTCCAACCAAGGATAAATAGAAAGAGAACGTTCATGAGAGCTCAAGTAAATAAATATACTCTCAAGCTTCATGAGAACATTCACTTGAAGAAAGAAGAAAGAGTAACAGAGTGAAACACTGCGAAATTCTCTCAAGATTTATTGTAATATATATTCACTTACTATTGTAAGAAGAGAGAAGAGAGAAAAAGAGAGAAGTTAAGCAACACTCTAGAGCTTTATTGTATTATTTGCTTACTTCTGTAAGATGAGAGAAAAAAGCGAGGAGAGAAACACCTGCGAGTGTTTAGACTGTATTGTATTGTACTTATATTCTCTCTATGAGAGTAATAGTCTAAACTACTTGTAAGCAATCGTTGATTGCAATTCTGGAGAGAATTAAAAAACTTGTAACTTAACTCTGGAGAGTTAAGGAAATCTAGGCAGTGTATCAGAGGATACTAGAATTGTCTAGTACTAGGACTGCTACGAGTACTCAACTAGTCTAGGGTAACTGAAGGTTATTCGCTGACTAAGGATACTAGGAGTGGTAAAGAATACTACACAACTAGGAGTGAGTGAAACTCAACTAGGCGGTGTATCGTTGGATACTAGGAGTGCCTAAGGATACTAGGAGTGGTGTGAATACTCATCTAGTCTAGTGTAACAAGAGGTTATTCACTCATTGAGAAGATCGGGAGTAGTGTGAATACTCATTCTGTATAGGATAAATAGAGTTTATTCACTAACTAAGAATACTAAGAGTGATGCAATACTCATCTAGTCTAGGGTAACAGGAGGTTATTCTCTGACTAAGAAGACCATGAGTGGTGCAGATACTCATCTAGTCTAGGGTAACTAAAAGTTACTCGTTACTGAGGATACAAGGACTGATGAGAATACTCAACTAGTCCAGGAGTGGTGAAGAATACTTCAAAACCAGGAGTAGGTTAAACTCAATTATATGGTGTATTAGAGTGATACTAAAAGTCTCTAGGGATACCAGGAGAGGTGAATAATACTACGCAATCAGGAGTGAGTAAAACTCAATTAGTCAAAAGTAACAATTGTTACTCAATACAAAAAGGGAAACCAAGATTGGTTTAAAATACTCAACTTTACTGGGAGAACTAGATGTAACTCTAACGAGTGAACCAGTATAAAATTATTTGTGTGTCATAGCTTGTTTAATATCTTGATTAGAGCCATCTTCATGCTCACAGAAGTCAACGAGTCATCATCAAGCTTTTACATCATCAAAGGGCCATTGCCTACGTACATCCTTTGGGATATGTTAAGTTAGTTCTCTAAATGATCTCAACATAATAACGTTTATAAATGAGGCACAATTAGGGCACAAGTGTTATGTACATCATGTTTAGTCCTCTAGCCGTGAAGAAAAGGTAAGAAAACATTATTCAACCCCTATTCTAGTGTTTTCTCGCAACTTTAAAGCTAAAGGATTCAAACAAGATTCCAAAAACATATGTTGAAAGATATCTTGCAAAACGTGCTCGTGAACGAAACGAGAAATCACTGAACAATGAGCTGTTAGGAAAAGCCTTGCACAGGCTAAACAATACCATGTGGTAAACGACGTTTTCATCCAACAATGAAACGGTGAAATATTGCTTGAGCAATGGAAAATTTGAAAAGATTATAGTTTTTCTAAACGTGCATTAAATGACATTAAATGCATAATGTTTAAAAACAATAAAGGGATAAGAAAAAAGACATATATCTTTGCATTCATATCTACTATACTTTGTGCAAATTATCTATGTTAAGCATCCACCTACTCTATCACATACAAGTCAAAAGTGGATGTTAGAGACAAAAAAGGCATTCACGGAATGTTCTCTCTATCAAAAGTTGGACCAAAGAGTTTGTACAACATACTTTTGATAAAGTACTAAAAAAGTACGACTGCTTTAACAAGTTGACTTTAACCTACGACTGGTATCTACAACAAGGCTAAGAAGATCCGAAGATCAAAGCAAATACTATCTAACATAAATTTTCTTGAATACTTTAAATTAAATATTCTTGAAGAAACAAGCAAGAGAATAAGCACATGAACACGTAAGAAAATATCATAGAAGAAAAGAAAATACTCTCAAGCTTCATAGAATCATATGCTTACTATTGTAAGAAGAGAGAAAAATCTTTGAGTCTGTTAGATTGAATTGTATTGTATACACAATGTCTTTGTGAGAGTAATCGTCTAAGGACTTGTAAGTTATTTGATTGATTGCAATTCTGAAGAGAATTCAAAACACTTTACGCTTAACTCAGTAGGGATAAACGATAGCTATATGAGTTTGTCTAGTGGAAACCAGGAGTGGGTGAAACTCAACTAGATAACGTATCGGGAAGATACTAGAAGTGTGTAGGGATACTAGGAGTGGTGAAGAATACTGCACAATCAGGAGTTGATGAAACTTGGTTCTAGTCAAAGTAACAGGGTTATTGGGATAAACTAGGTGATACAAGAGTGGTGCGAATAATCAATTGCAATCTTATTGAAGATTGTAATCGAACACTCTAAGAGGTCTTAGAGAAGAATTGTATATAGCTTGATGGAGTGAACCAGTATAAAACAAATGTGTTTATTAATTTAGTCTTGCTAAACATTTTCTTACAAACTCTACAATTGCTTATTGTCTCAATTGTTTACAAGAGCTCTCGTCACCAAACGCTATTTTTGTTAAAAGTTATACTTCTCAAAACACTGAAGCGGATTTGACTAGCAATTGCAAAACATTTATTTGTGAACTTGCAGTTTGAACTCAACTTGCTAAGTCAAGTGTTTAACAACTTATATAAATCGTTTATTCTTTGACAAGGTTGTTAAACTATCTTTATGGCAAAATGTTTTTCTATAATACTATTAAACCCCCCCTTCTTGTGTTTTCCAGGTATTTCATGGGATGGGTCATTGCAACCGTTGTTGCTCATTCTTAGTTACGATTGGGTGCCCTACGAAGTTGGGGAGTATGTGTCCTCCTTCAACACCGAAAGGAGCCTCATGTAATTTTTCGAACGATGGCACTAGTGAACTCTATGGAGGATGCCAAGTTCTTTAAACTTGTCGTGTGTAAGATAGACGAGAGAGTCTTTCATGGAAATGGGGTGGCCATCGAAGAATTCTTATATGCCTACTTTTGCGTTTTTAAGGACTTGCTCGTCTGGCTCCGTTTCAACGACTTCTAGATGGGTGTTTTGAGGGAGCCAAACCTTTGCCTTACACAGCTTCACTCAAATAAATGAGGTTTCATGTAGGCATTTCAGGTTCTATGTTTGGCCTTTAACTTAACTCCCACCCTTCTCCCTTTTTATATTACTTTCGTACCCGCCCGCACGTTGAAAGGGGTCAGGTTTCCCTTATATCAGAAAAAAGGGGTGGCCTTTTAACTTGGTCGCCGCCTCTTTTAAGGCATTCAAAACAAACATCATAAAGGTTAGAATAACCAAAACTAGTCGAGCTAATGTTTTTTTGAGAATCCGATCGACTGAAATTTCCCTTTTATTGGACCCAAAATACAAGCAAAATAACCTCGTGGGCGAAGTTCATGATGACGCTGAGGGAACTTTAAGTGTTTAGCATCATCAACAACCTCCCTGGCTGCATCCCCTCTCGAAGCCTCCTTAATCTCTTTAATTCTAAAAACCTTTGTAATTGGTGTTCGGTAAGATTTCAATTTGTTTGAGATTTCTCACCCATCATTTTTAACATTGCTAAATTTCTTATTTTCTTTTAGACTTATTGGCATCCCTCAATCCAAAGAAAAATATTTTCATGAAGATCGTTGCTCGGCTGGAAGTTGGGGTGAAGGCACATCTGGTGCCTGACTGATCGTCGCGACAACCTCAATTAGGTCTCCTCCCATTACATAGAGGACGAGTGAACAACCTTCTTTAACCTATTATTGCCATCCCCTAACTGCCCTAGACAAGGGAAAGAGGAAGTCACATCATTGAGGGAAATCCTCTTCCTCCCTCAAGAATAGTCGTCGAGAGGCCATGCCTTCAAGTTCATTGCCCAATGGGAAATTCGACTTGAACTTTCGAGCAGGAGTTAGATCCAATTTCGATCTCTCGAACGAAGAACAGGCTTGGATCATGAAGATGTCGCAACATGATGCCCTGGATGTGGCATTCGAGTTAAGCGTTCGGGCAACGATATGCGTTACTTGGGCAACCCACCTCGACGGGGGAACTCAGCCTCCACTAAAGAGAAATTGGTAGCCTCCCAAGCTGACCTTGAGGCTGCCTTGATGGTAGAAATTAAGGACGCCCGTAAGGCCATTCGACAGCCTTAACAACATAACGACTATTTGAAGCTGAAGCTTTAAAGATTAACTCAACAACAGACCAAGCTCACCTAAGAGAGGGACGATCTACTCCAGTAGAAGAATGACCTTACTGTAAAGGTCGAAGAGCTCAACGAAGAGGTCTTTAATTAGCATATATCGACTTCAACAAGGCCTTTTCTTAGGCCACTTACTTTCTCAATATCCCTCTAGATCACGACAGCTTTAACGTAATGAAGCAAGTTTGAGATGAGTGGCTTGTTAGTATTCACCCTCCATGTGAAGAGCTAGAGGTCAAGCCAAATATTAAAGTTATTAATGATGAGGTCGACGTGCATCAAGAAGCTACTGAAGATGAAATCGTTAGTGGTAAAACAGGTAGGGAGGAGTATTACCAGTAAGGAGGATCCCTTAGTGTAGAGGGTTCACATGGTCGATCTGCTATCGTTCATTCCAGATATCATGTAGACGTCTATGCCCGAGCAGTGGATGGCTCCCACCTTTGACATGTATGATAGTTCGTCTGACCACGATGAGCACCTGAGAATGTTCATTAACTTGATGGCATTCTTCACGGCGAGTGACCCCATCTGGTTCAATTGTCTGCCACCTAATTTCGTAGACAACTTTTCAACCATACGCTCCCTGTTCCAAAAGAAGTTTACAGCAAGTCGAACATAAAATGTAACCACCCTAGCATTGATAAATATCATCTAGAAGAACGATGAACCTCTACACACATTCATGAACATGTATAACAAAATCGCTCGACAAATGAAAGACTTAAGTCAAGAGTTTACATTGCAACACATCGTCACGACCATGAGAGTTGGACCCTTCGATGATAGTCTTTGCATGAGACCTGAAAATATTATGGAAGAAGTTAGGGAAAGAACTGTTGAGTACATGAGGGTAGAGGAAACGTGGGAATATTGCAAGAAGCAACAACAGGAGGCAACGAGTGTGAGTGGTGAGAAGAACGAGGGCAAGAAGCCTGTAGTGGAAGGCAATAAGAGGAACAATTCTCGTCCAAAGGATCTTCCCTCGGGACCATGTTTCCATTTGTACACCCTATTGAATGCACCAAGGACGAAGATCTTGGAGGAGACGTTGAGTGTAGACCTCTTCCCACTAGTCAAGAGGAAGCCTACCTCAAGGAATGCTGATAATAGGAAGGATTGTTGGTATCACTAAAAAATGAGGCATACAACAGAGGAGTGCACTACTCTCCGAGATAAGATAAAGGAGATGATCTGGGTAGGTCATCTCTAGAGATACATCAAAAGAGATTGGCTTGAGAAGAGCTCACCTCGTAGGCAAAGTCCTAAGCAGCGTCTTCGTTACGCTGAGCACCGAAGAGAGACCGGGCGCCAAAGTAGGAGCATAAGTAGAAGCCATGACTAGCCGCATCGGAGCAACATAAACACCACCTCAAGAGGATTTCCTGAAAGTGGGTCCTCATCGTATGCCCATAAGTGGATCCTTAGGAGCCTAAAGATGGTCCACTTAGTGGAAGAGAAGCCTAAGTCTATGTTTCTAATAACCTTCACAGATGAGGACTTCAAAGCACCAAATCTCAATCAGGATGACCCCATGTTCATCACGCTTGAGATTGCTCGATATGGAGTTAGCAAGGTCTCGATTGATAAAGGCAAGTCAGTTAATATCCTTTATTAGAAGAATTTCCAAAGGATAGATTTGTCAAAGGATGTAATTGTTTCCTACAATGAACATATTGTAAGTTTTGTTGGCAAGTGGGTAGACACGTGCGACTACGTGATCTAAGGACCATGTTCTGCACCAACTGTGACAGTAAGGAGGCAAGGGTAAGATACCTGCTGACAGATGCAAACACCTCTTACTACGTGTTAATTGGGCGGCTATGCCTAAACACGTTCGGTGCCATCGTCTCCATACCTTACTTGGCGATAAAGTTCCCTTCTGATAGGGGAACCATATGTATGGTCCACGCAGACCAGAAGACCACACGTGAGTTGATGGAAAATCCCTTGGCCATGGTCAAACACTTTCAAGAGAGTGAAAGTCATCCTTAAAGATGGTGTCAACCCTACCTTTTGGACCACCTTTAAAGCCATCATGGAGCATGGATTGAAGAGTAGCCTAGGAATTTAGACCATTGTATTCGGTCATGTAGTGTAGGTTTGTTTGAGGCTTGTATTAAGGCCTAAGTAGTATAGGATTTTCCTTAAGTTAGTTATTCAAACAAAGTAGAAAACGTGTGACATGTGTCATGCTTCCATTTAAGAGATTTTGCTTTTTAGAAGTGGTCACATGACACCTTAGGAGTGGAAAAGATTTCTTTTTGGTAGTCATCACATGTCCCTCCACCATTGGAGATGATTTTCTTTTAGTAGTGGCCACATGACACTCTAGGAATAAAGAAGATTGTGTTTTGTGAGTGGCCACATGTCCCTCCAACATTGTAGAGGATTTGTGGACACTTGTCTACTGCTTAAAAGGCCTCATTTTTTGCCAATAAGAGCAAATGTGAGAGATCATGCTTTTAGGGTTAGAAGGAGACACCCTTGGCCTATAAATAGAGGTGTCTCCACCCTTGTATTTCATCTTGGATTAATGTAATGTTATCATGCCAAAATATGAACATACACTTCCTAGATCAAGACTAGAGCAACCTTAGAGGCCCCTCTAGTCACCTATCTCATGGAGTTGGCCTAACCTCTCCTTGAACCACTAAACTACACATCATCTTCACCATACCACTCAAAGTTGTGAGTTATCTCCCTTACCACCATCACTTGCGCAACATATCACCCTTTCCCACCCCATTTCCGCAACCATATACACCATATGGACCATCTCCTTGCTTTCTTCTAAGCTTTGGTCTGTCCTAGCACTGACACAAAAATAGCTTCTAATGTTTGTTATTTTAGGCTTTTGACGTTTATTAAATGTCCGACATCATAGCGGGAGACGTTAAATTGACGTCTGCTATTTGAATAGACATCAATTAATGTTAATTGCATTTATAACAAACGTTAATTGACATTTGTTATTCTTACTACAGACGTCAATTTATGGGCTTTTATTAAATTTTTCGCCAATATTTTCTTCCACTAAAACCATGAAAAATAATATACAACACAAGAATACACCGAAAAAATTTCCAGAGTTTTAGAAGTAGTAACAACCAATGAAAAGTGCAACAACCAATGAAAATGCAACAACCAATATACATAAAAAACCAAAAATGAAACTAACAGTGAAGATGAAGGAGTAGATAAGTGCCGCTATGAGGGTGAGGAGAAGACAACCACAACCGAAGAGGGAAAGAAGAGAACTCAGTGGTGCTCTAAATGGTGTCTATGCACAAAAGTAATCGGTTAAAATGAAAGGAAATCATACATAAAGTCATCAATCAACGAACATTTGTGTTAAGTGGAAGAAACATTACTTTTGGTGGTTGCTTAAATCTTCCCCAAAGACGTTCAACTCGTATTGAAGAAAGTGCACACAAAAATAATGGAGCAAGTGTTCTTTCTCGCGCTCCTGAAATATCTTCACGCTCAAATAGACGTTTGTTCTTTGAGCAACAGACTTCAACAAGGCAATTAACTTATGTTCCTCTAACCAACAGACGTTTAATGGGTCTCTTAAAATATCTTCGTGCTCACATTTTTATGAATTTGAACACCAATAGACGTCTGTCCTTTGACCAACCGGCTTCAAAAAGACCATTAACGTATGTTCCTCTGACCAACAAACATCTAATGATTCTCTTAAAATATCTTTGCGCTCAAATTTTTATGAATTTGAACACCAATAGACGTCTATTCTTTGACCAACAGACGTTAAAAAGGCAATTAACGTTTGTTCATCTAACCAACTGACGTCAATCGTGTAATTTTATTTACGATATTGTCACCGGTCATTTTTAACGTTGGGTGCTTGGTTGTCAGACGTTGAGCATTAGACGTTGTACGCCCATTTTACACTAGTGTAGCTCAAGGAGGTTGCTATCAAGAGTGTTACGTAGAGGGTTTGAAGGTGGAACCCTACCTACCTCCCAAGAAGGTGAGGCAATCTGAGGTGGCAATGCAGATTTGACATTATGGGATGCATCCCAATCCCTCCAAGTGCCCATGTAGTATTGGAGCGGGGAAACTCCAAGTGCGACAATTTTGGAGATCAGAAGCCTGCTGAAACTAAAGGACGTGCAATGACTTCTAGGTCGACTAACCTTTCTATCCTGGTTTATCTGCGAAAGCGTTGCAAGCCGGATATTTCTGGCCAACGGTGGAGGAAGATTGCAAAATCTTCGTGCATAAGTGCAGGAATTTCCAAGAAGATGACAACAACTTCAAGATCCACCCAATCGAGCTCCACAACATTGTCTCCTCGTGGTCGTTCGTCTAGTGGAGAACAGACATTGTTGGTCTTTTCCTAGTCGGTCGATCACAAAAAAGTTCCTATTAGTAACTATTGACTTCTTCACCAAGTGGGTGGAGGTAGAACCCTTGGGAACTATCACAAACAAGTGCAAAAGTTTGACTAAAAACCCATTTGTCGCTTCGGCCTCCCCTACAAGAACTTCGACATCAAGCATATAGCAAGCTTAGTGGAGCATCCCAGAAGAATGGCCAAACTAAGCGGTCAACATAACAATAATGGCTTAGCTAAAGCCTTGATCAGTGGATGCGAAAAGAATGTCGGTAGACGAAATGTTAGAGGTACTTTGGGGATACTGTTGTTTGTCACACAACATGACTGATGGAACAGTCTTTGTTAACGGAATGGCAAGTATACCATATCGTATCAAGTAATATAAATGGTATAACCCATTATCGTTCTTCCCATGAGACTCGAAAGGCCTTATCGTTCGTGTGAATCAAAATTGTAAGACTTGCGGAGAAAAATCAATAGTTGTGGTGAATGCAAAGACAGAAAATAAACATGCAATGTGTTGATTCAATTGACAAAAAGAGTATGAATGAATGGAGTTGTTGGGGTTTACAATTTCATTTAATCCTCTCTCTCTTATTTACTCCTCTTGTTTAAATTGCTTTATTATCTAATTGTTATGCAAACTTTCTTGGCCTCCCCTTAACCCGATCCCTCGGCGAAAAGGGCCTATTACTAATTACCAGCTTGTTATCCCTAGCCTCCCCTAGTAACTAGCAACGCATTACAAACAGAAGCAGAAACAATTGGTCGTCCTACCCCCTATCCCTAGGTGGTATTGCTTAACCAAGGAATTTCTCACTAGTTCATGACATTACTGTACATCCCTGTATCAATAAAGGCAAACAACAGTTATCGAATGAGTTAAACGATAAAAGCTTTTAGCACAGATGAGAACCCAACAATTGATAATAAACGCATATGAAAATCATATAATTAAACAATAGTTTCAATAAAAGAGAGTATCAAAAGATTACATTGTTCCCCCAACAACAAAAGGTTTTAGTTCACCATTGTCATGGTGAACCAAGATGAAAATAATGGAAAACAAACCCTAGATAAGATGAAAAGGAGCCTAAGCATCCAAGAGATCCTCCCCAGAGAGTGAAAATTAGGTCTGGCCGCTCTCTTCTGTCAAAAGAATGAATTGGAAATCGTAACAGGGCTATTTATAACTGAGGAGCGCAACAGAAAACAGGCTCAAGCCCATCTAACCACCGCCCGGCGTCACACTTTGCCGCCCAGCGGTTTACCCTAAATCGCGCCACCGCCCGGCGGCAGGGGTCTACTGCCCGGCGGTTTCCCTTGAGCCGCAAAGCTGCCCGGCGTCAGAGGTCTGCCGCTCGTCGTCCTCTGCTGGTGTCTTCTCCTCCTGTCTGACCGCCCGGCGGCAGGGGTCTGCCGCCGGGCGGTCCCTGGACTCTTCTTTTCTTCAATTTTCTTCCTTTTCCTTGAGTCTAGGACCTTCATTTTCATTCACAATCTTCACTTCCATCAGATTTGCTGCAAAACAATGCAAAACAAGCATAATATCGCTAAAAACAGCTTTTGACTCTCAATTGACCCAATTATTGAGTTTTACTTGATTCTAAGTTCATTCTAAGCAGTAAAGGGTGTAATTTAGTCCAAAATAGCATATGAAAATAACGGTTTTTCAACCGTTATCAGTCTTCAACCTAACATATGATATTAATGTCATGCTTTTGGTTGAGTTGAGCGAGCCCTCTCTTAAAAGACAACTTGAAGATGCGAATCTCAACAAAACTCACTTAATTCCTTCTAGAATTTCACTTTTGAAGAACTCCACTTATATATATATATATATATATATATATATATATATATATATATATATATATATATATATATATATATATATATATATATATATATATATATCAAGGTTTTAAAATTTAAATTTCTCTATTATATCCTCACCATCTTTACACGGTGTTCTGTGTAATTAAATTTTCAACTTAGAATTGTCATTATATATAATTCATAGTAGAATTCATAATGCAATATTATTACTTTACTTCTCCTTGTTCATCAATAATTTTCTCCACATTTCTTCTATGTTATGTAGTCTTTTAGGTAATATTTATGATTAATTTCAATTCCAATATTATTATTCCTACTGCATATCACTTTTGTTTTTAATGGTTTGATGCAACATGTTTCGGTAGGATTGAGATCCCTAACCCAAAGTATTCAAAGTTGTTTGCTCCATCCTTCAAGTTGTGTTGTTTTATCTTTTCTCGTTGTCCTAGCCGCGGGGGAGGGTGCATGCAAAAGACACTCAAACGCTCAAGTCAGTGACTTTGAGTAATAATCTTATAATAAAGATTAGTTACCAGAATTCCCCCTTCTTACACACCTTTTCTGACAAATATTATAAGGAGTTTACCCTCAGGTATGACTCATTTACTACCAATAAATGATATTATTCATATTAATTGTCAATCGATGACAATTATTTTCATTAACCGTTCATTAGCAGTTATTATTGTCCAGATTAATTACCAGTTAATGACTGTTCTTGACTAGTAAGTTCCTTGCTAGATGGTGGTCGACCGCTCGGTCCTCGACTGACCGGATGATCATACTGTATACAACATAATATATAATATAGTATAAGATATTATTTACCAGTATAATATAAAGGGTTAAATATGTTTTTAGTCCCTATACTTTGGGGCGATTTTGGTTTTAGTCCTTCTTTCAAACTAAAGTACAATTTAGTCCTTCAACTTTAGAAAACTCTGGTTTTAGTCATATTTACCAAATTTTTTTAATTTTATTTGTTGTTTCAAGCACGTTTCATTATAGCATTTGGATTGTTTATACTGTTTGACACATTTTTGCTTCAATGTTAACTAAGAAACGCGTTTGAAACAACAAATAAAGTTAAAAAAATGTGGTAAAAAAGACTAAAATTAGAATTTTCTAAAGTTGAAGGACTAAATTGTATCTTAGTTTGAAAGAGAGACTAAAACCAAAATCACCCCAAAGTATAGGGACTAAAAACATATTTAACCTTATATATAAAAGTAAATGGTATGGATTAAAGAAAATCCACGTTACCCATAAATGTGCATCAATATTCATTCATATTAAATGGCCTAATAATTAAAGAAAAGTATAGAAACTTTATGGAGTATGTGGCTTGTTTTAATTGAAAGTAGGATAGTAAATACTGCACAACATATATAAATTCAAGGAACATCGCTACACCACATGCGAAACCATTATAATAATGAAATAATAATGGCCTAATGGAAAAAAATTGCTCCTTATTAAAAAAAAAATATGCAATGCAAGGAATATAAACTGTAGAGTCAACCCCTATGCCACCATAATTCGTAAACCCAAAATTGGCGTGGGTAAATAAAACTGAATTGCACTATACTATTAAAATTTGTACTAAACTAAAAACTAATTTGTCTAAAATGAATTAAACTGTAAAACAGTTCATACAAACTGAACTTAACTATTTTTTGTTTTATTAAGCTGGACTAAATTGAACTATACTAAATGGTATTAAACTAGAATATAAACTGAACTGAATTACTAACTATACTAATTTTAAACTGAATTGTACTAATTATAAACTAAATTGTATTACTTTTTAAACTGAATAGTTGATAACGGTAATTCTTACCATTATCTATGCTACAAATTTCCTACCAAATTAACTCTTCTAAGGCTTGAAACATGCTTGATCCTTTCTTTATCTTTAACTTTGTGAATATCTGAGGTTTAGGTTACACAACAATTTTCATCACTAATTTTTCCAAGTTTTGTAGGAACTTTATGAGCTCTGGAAGGACCTTCAATTTTATCAAGAGTGAAGAGCCAAGGAAGAGCCAAAAATGTGAAGGTTTTGAAGTGGTGTTATTTTCAGCTTCACGCTGGGCGCGAAAGTCTTGGCGCTGGGCGCGAATTGCTGCTGTTGGTCTAGGAGGTTTTCACGCTGGGCGTGACCAAGGGGCGCTGGGCGTGGAAACTCACTGTTTTCAGTCTGCATTTCACGCTGGGCGCGAGTTTTCTGATGTGGCACCCTACCCTATAAAAGGCACACAACTTTCGAGGGTTAGGATCTTCTTGGCGGCTGAGACCTGGGGAAGCGTTCTTACACCTCTTGGAGCTAGTTTTGGACAATGGGAGCTTTCCTTTCCTTCTCCTTGAGTCTCTTCTTCACCATTTTCATTCCATTGTAAGCTCAAGCTCTCCATTAATGGAGAGCTAAGTTCATATTTGTTGGAGAGTGATGTAAACTAAGAACTTCTTATGTAAATGCACTTGTTTTTAAATGAAAAATGCTTCATTCATTACTTGTTGGTGTTTTTGTCTCTTACTTAATGCTAGTTATGACTTGATCAACTATAGCTTGATTATGGGGTTTACTTAAGGTTGGGAAACATTGGGTGAACCTTGAACTAGACTAAACACCTAAGGGAAATAGTGTCTAGGGATAGAGCTAGGACCGTTAGTTGTCATAAACTTATTTTCTTAATGCGGGTGAATTTGTTGGATTACCAAGGGATTGGGATGTATCAAATGAACCTAGGCTATCTCACCAAGGGATTGGGTTTTAGTGATTTAGTTAGTTGACAAGAACAAGTAATTGAAAAAGAGTGGTGTAGTGCATTTGCATAGGATAGAATTAGTTGAAATCATTCTCCAACATATTCATTCCACTTATTTGTTAATCATCTCATTTTCTCGTGTTTTAGCCCCGAGTAGTTCAAACTTTTACTTATGCATAACTTTTACTTTCATTGCACAATCTCATATTAAAATGGAATCATTCTTTAGCTTAAATTAGTTAGCAATTATACGATATTAAAGTAATACCAAAATCTTTTGGGAAAACGATATCCGGTCTTACCGGTTTTACTACTTAAGCGACTTGGTACACTTGCCAAAGTCATAACAATAGTATAACAATACATAACAATACATGTTCTTTTTAATTGAAATTTATTTCGATATTTATTTTATTTTATTCATAAGTGTCTTACAAATTAACTTTTTAGTTCTTTGATATTATTATTTTCTATTTTATTTATATTTTTTTTATTATTATACGTGTATGGAAATTATTTTATTTTTTATTTTTTTATTTATATTTATTTTGTCACGAATATTATTTTACTTTTATATCTATTTTTTTTAATTTTTTATTTATATTTTTTTGTTTTATATGTGTATATAATTTATTTTATTTTTTATCTACTTATTTTATTTTAAAATAATTTTTTATTTATATTTATTTTGTTGCCTTATAAAATTGTTTTATTAATCAATTATTTATTATTTATATTTTATTATGTAAAAATTAAACTAATATTTATTAATTATTATAATATAATAAAAGATGATACTAGAAAAGTTTCTCTTAATAAATGTTTATTAATTTTGTTGTCATTTGATATTTCTATGATATTAATTTTTTTTTGCTATATTACTATTTTTTTTATGATATTTTATTATATAGTCATTTAATAAAATTTAACGTTTAAAATTATATTTTAGTTTTATTATGTAAAATACTATCATTCAAAAATAATAATATTGATATTTATTTTAAAGTAAGTTGATTTTTAAAATAAATAGTTATTTTAGTATGTGCGCTTACACACATTTTAATATCATTAAAAAAAAATTTTGTTAAAGAATATAATATATTTAAAGTATTATTTTTTTTATATAATCTATTTTTCTTTTATGATTTCTATTACTTAATCATTTAATAAAATTAAATTTATAAAATATATATTTTACTTTTATTACTTAAAATAATATTATTTAAAAAGTAATATATGTTTATTGATAAAAAAATATAAAAATTTGTGTGAACGTTTCTTTTATTAATTATTAATTTTTTATGTGAACGTTTCTTTTATTAATATTTTATTATTAAATAATGTTTTCTTTGCAAGACGAAACAGTTGAACGGGAACTAGAAAAGAAGAAAGAGTAGATACAGTTCTCATAGTTAACTTTATAAGTTCAGTAATTATATACTGAACCATAAAATAGTATACTGAACTTTTAGTAAAAGTGGATCAGTTTTTTTTTTAGTAGAATATAGTACAATTAACTATAATACAGTACATATTAGTTATTTTTTCCCAACCCTACCAATAATATTGTACCCTACTTATAACAAATGGTGAATGACGTATTAATTTAAAAGAACTGCAGCGTATACACATTCATGATTGGATTTCACAACAATAATTAAACAAAAATGAAGGGCATTGAAAAGAAAGAGGGAAAAATAACACCACATGACATTAAAATTGGAAGGAATAATAAATAACCAAACTGCACCACATAAAAATTATGCAAATAAGACTATACATGCGCAATGGGTTGTAACCCGCGAGCCAACCCGGCCCATCACGGGTTTGAACCGGGTTGAGTTTGAAAAAAATGTAATATTTTACGCGAGTTAGTTTCCAACATGGCTCGCTTAGAATTCGGCTCACCAGGTTGAACCCATGGTGAGTCGGGTTGGCTCACCAACCCACCTAATTTAATTTAATTATTTATTATTTTGTGTTTCAATATTGTCAGTTAGCATTTTTTTTATTATATTGTAGATGAGGATAAAGAAAATGTTTCAAAGAGAAAAATATTATAGATTTATCTATTCAAGACTCTAATATTATAAATGGATAAGTGATACAAAAATTATCAATATTAAAAACTTATTTGTTCGCCTTTTGTGTTTGCTTTAAGATTACGCCTTTGTTGTATGATATTTTTTTATTTTATTTTGAATTGTCTTTCGAGTTTAACATCATTTTAGAGTGAAATTTATTTAGATTTGAATTAAAAAAAATATAATTTTTTTCTTTTAAAAAAAACTTATAATTAAGTGAACTAGTGAGTCAATCCATTTAACTCACCAACCCGTGGTGGGTTGGGCTAGGTTCAAATTTTTTCAGCTCGATAATAAGTGGGCCAGATTAGTTTGACTCACTAAGTGACCAACCCGTGGTGGGTTGGGCCGGGTCAAGCCGAGTTACTCGTTTTAACAACTCTATGCACCATCACACAAAAACATCCAAGTATAGTTCCCTTGGTTTCTACCTTGGCATAATATAAATATAGGAAGAATACTTAATCTTACTGATTTTTTTTTACCTCAATATTTTCAAAAAAAAAAATTATCTTCATTTTAGTTTATTCTGATAAGTCTCTAAATAATATATTTTATTATTATTATTATCTAACAATATTATCTAATTATATCTAATAATATCTCAAGATATCTTTTTTAAATTATAAATATATGGTCTAGGTTTGAACACACCACCCCTAAGTTCTAAACAAACACACCAAATCAAAGAGACCATTACACAATTATCTTGGCTACAATCATACACAACAAATCATATAAATATATACATATACCATACAAACATTTAATATAATAATAAAATCATTAAAACACATATTATGCACAAAGTTAGAATTGAACTCCTCACCACCAATTCGTAATAAGGAACTTTAATAAGCTATAGTATACTTCATTTCTATCTCCTATTCTTTTAATTCATAATACTCACACCCATCACATTTCTAGATAATTATTTTTTCTTAGTCTTACATTCTTTCCAAAGAAAAAAATTTCATCCTCACCAAAAAGCATACACCATATAAAAATTCATAAACTTTCCAAAAACTTAATACAACATATCATATTATTACGTCACTATGACATAATAAAATATTTAATATGATATTTTTTCTAATATAATTTTCTGAAAACACTTATCCTTCCATTTATTATAAAACAAATTACGTAACATATTCAACTTTTATAAATTATTGATAAACTACATTGATATCAAAATTTATCATATAAATGTTTATATCAATAAAATAATATTTAATTATTATAAGAACACTTCGTACAAATGTTCATTTGTACATTACATGTTATAAAACAATATATGTATCTACATATAGTATCCCACACTCATACTTATAAAATCCAAAATCATTATGGAGGTGTCATTTCGTATAAAATAAAATAAACAAAACCAAAGAAGTATAGAATCAAAGTTGTTTTTAAGAAAATTGCACATGACCAATATATAAATATTAAAATTAAATAATTTAATTAAATTTAATAAATACTAAAAATAATAGTTAGGTTTAGTTTAAACATTAATTAAAATAAATATTGAAAATAAATAGAGTTAATAAATAGAGATTACAAAATCTATATTAAAATAAGATTATAAATATCAAATGTAGAGACTAGTATAATTTCTTATCATTTTCTTTCTCTTATAAAAATAATAGATCAAATGTCTATTTAATAATTAATTGTTCATCAAATAAGTCTGATTACACTATAAAGTAAAAATAAATTATATTCTACAACAATATTTATTAAAATAAGATAATTATTCATAACATACGTGTTAATAAAAAAAATTATATTTAACAAAAAGATAATACTAGTTTGTTTCTTTGTTCGTTTCATCTTTTTATAATAATATCAAATTAAAGTTATTATATCCATTTTTCAACATTTTTATCTAAAAAATTGAAAAAAATAATCTAAGTGCTTAATAAGTTTTGTTTTGAACTATTAAAAAAATTTGACTCTGATGTATATATATAGTTTATATATATGACATTACATCATTGCAAATTAATAAATAATTATCGTGTGCCAAATATTTATAATTAATTAGTATATTTTCAGTATGACACTGTAGTACTTTTTTTTATCGCAAGTGTAAGTTGAAATAGAGATATAAATTGTCAGTGGTAATACAACAACTATTCAACTTATTTTTTTTATTAAAATAGTATAAGAATAATGCATTTTTGATTGTTTTTCCTCGTATTTTAATATCATTAGAGTTATCAAAATCGGTAATCCAGTTTGACTCACCACGAGTTAGTGAGTTAAATGATTTGATATACTGACTCATTTAATTATAAGTTATTTTAAAATAAAATAATTACATTTTTAATTTAAGATTTAAAAAATATCACACTAAATTGATGTTAAACTCTAAAGATAATTCAAAATAAATAAAAATGTATCAATCCATATACAAAAAGTGAACAAATAAGTTTTTTATATATTGATGTTTTTTTATCACTTATTCATTTATAATATTAAAATCTTGAATAGATAAATTTATAATATTTTTTTTCTCTTGAAACATCTTTTTCTTTATCATCATCTACAATATAATAAATAAAATAATAAATAATTAAATTAATTAGTTGAGTTGGCGAACCAACTTAACTCACCACGAATTTAACCCGATAAATCTGATTCTAAATGAACTAATTGAAAACTAGTCCAGATAAAAAAAATTATATTTTTTTTTAACTTAAACCCAAATCCATAGGAACAAGATTGGTGGACGAGTTATAATCATTTTCACATCACTAAATATCATCTTCATCCAACTTCTTCTGAATGAACAATTCAATGCCTACGTCAACCAAGAACAAGTCTCGCTGCAACTAGGAATCCGTGAAGTACGGCGACAATAATGGCACGAAACATTTGTTTATGATTAAATACTTTCTTGTGTTCTTTTTTAAAACAAAAAAGCTGAATCTCTATAGACAACCCACCTAGGAAAGTGTTTCCTTATATATTCATTTAATTCTTTTATTATTTTTATTTTTGTGTTCATTACGATTGCAAAATTATTATCTGGGTTCACACAAATTTTAGTTGTGGAGATGGTAGAAGTTTTATTTGAAGTAACTAGTTATATGGTGTTTATAATATTTGTTAACTTAGACTGGTGTGTCAATTATAATGATATTTCTCTATAAATAAAATCTTGTAATTGTAGTTTCGATAGGAACTAAGAATTGTAATGTTTATGACTAAGAGTTTGTTGAATAAAAAAAAATTGTAATTTTGTATTATAGTAAATTCTCTTATGGTCGTAGTTTGAAGTTTGTTAATATTTAAGTTAAACTACATCATTTACGTTATTTATGTGTATGATTTTTTGTTGTTCTTTTGTTTATCTTTTATCATTTAGCATTTGCGGATTTTTCTGATATCCATGTAGATGCTTTGTAATAAATTTGTAAACTAATTTCTAACCAAATTTATCAAAAGAGGAAAAATAATTGGTATAAAAAATTCTGTCAAGATGACCAAGTAAATGCCAAAGTAGACGTAGAATTTTAAAATTGTGAATGTTAGAATCCAAGATCTATCTTATTATAAATTTGACGTCTTTAATAAAATTATGAATGATTTGTCGCTAGGTTGATTTTGAGTTATAGGTTTACGGTGTAAGAAAGTTTTATGTTTGATCTTGATTGATTATTTATTTAAGAGTTAAATATTTTTTGACCCCTTAATTTTAATTGAAAATTAGAATTGATTTTTTATTTTGAATTTTGATTCAATTTAATTCCTCAACTTCAGAAATGTGTAGATATAATTTTTTTAACCAAATTTTGTTAGTTTTATTTTACGTTTCAAACTTATTTTATAATAACATTTAAGTTGTTTATACTATTTAACACATTCTTTTCTTTCATGTTAATTGAAAAACTTGTTGAAAATCTTAAATAAAATTAATAAAATTTGGTTTAAAAAATTAAATTAACACACTGTTACAAAAGAGGAGCGACTAAATTAGTCCAAAATTTCAAAAAATATTTTCAATTTTCAACAAAAGTTAAATAACCAAAAACATATTTAATTCTATATTTAAATATATTTTGAAAATGTTTTTATCTATTTAAAATAAGTTAAATTAATTTTAGTTGATTAAATTATTTTTAATTAGCTAAATTGATATTTACCTTACTGGACTTACAAACTAATACATTTTAGTTGATTAAAACTAAATTTTAATTGGCTAAAATCTCTGACACTTCTATTACAAGTGAAATTTGCCTAGTGGAAAACGTGATTTAATAAACCAAAATTAATAAAGGTCCATTCATGAAGTGATTTTAATTTATTAAAATAAGGATTCTATTATAGTACAACTTTGCAAAGATTACTTTATAATAATAAAAAAAAGTAATTTGGAATTGATTTTTAATTATTTGAGAATTTCTAAAAACATTTCTACAAGAGTTTAGCCTCATATAGCTATTTGGGTCAATTGGATACTTTCTATTGATGGGCCATCAAATTTGAAAGGAAGAGACATGGACCGATCCTCAAGGCTTCGAATGGAATAAATGTTTTGGAAAATATTCAAATCCAAAAATATATTTTTTTAGGATTTGTTTCAAAAATTATTTATATTTTAGATATCTCTTAAAACAGTATTTTCAGAATATAAAAATAATTTTGAAGACAGAATTAAAAAAAAAAATTGAATCCAAAAATGTTTGCTTTTTAGAATATTTTTTGGAATGAGTATTTCGGAATGTATATCATGAATATTTCTAAATTATTCAATCTAAAAAATATAAAAAAAGGAGGTATAAAATTTTAATTTTAATTTTAATGATGGGTAGTTTGATAATTCTACGTTTTATTGAAGAAACTTCTCAAGCAATATTTTGTTTTACATTTAAGACTAGTAATAAATTAACAAACTATTAAGCTCTTCTGAAAATTCACTAGTAGAAAAAGAAGATTCCATGACAGATTATTATGATAGGTTTGGTTTTTGACGCTCGAAGGATCCAAAGTTAGTAATAAGGAAGTCTTAGGAACCTTTCACGCGTGGGATCCTTTCATGCATGGGATCCATACATGATTGAGTATTTGGCCAAGGTAAAGTCACTTATTGCAACTTTTTACAATTTTAATTTATTATATATCCTGAGAGATAAAGTGTAACACTCTTAAAAGGAATGTTATGTGTAAAAAGATAAAATACAAATTATATAACACGTTCTCGTCAATTCTTTTTTCATAAAAATTAAAAAAGTAGAAGAAAACCATAAACAAATCATATGTCCATATATTACAACAAACCAAATCTTTAGAATAACAAAATCAAAACACACATGAATAAAAAAACAAAAACCTCAACAAGTTTTATTTCTTGTTTCTCTTGTCGAACTACTTCAACCTAGCTTCATCTACAATACAATATACTTCCGCACAATTACAATTATTGTAGGTCGAACCACAACCACAACATGTAAAGGTGAATGTAAGACCCGCGAAAAATAAAAATATTTTCTATTTTAGTTTTATATTTTATGTTATGAAATAATTATTAATGGTGTGTATTGGTGTGTAGAATGTGTTGAGAAAGTGAATAAAAATTGATTAATGTTAATTTTTATATTAATTTTCAAAAATGCATGAAATAAGGGTTAAGTAGTAAAGTTTGCATTATACTATCAACAAAAATGAAATGGTGTAGTAGTGAGAGCATGTGTAAGAGTGTTGGAGATCATGTGTTCAATTGTTACCCAAGACATTCCTTAGCTCCATTCTTTCATTTTTATAATTGGTGGACATTTGGGACCCATATGATATATGAGAGAGAAATAAAAGTGTGGGTGTCTTGGTTTTGTTATTTTATATTTCCTTTTGTATGTTTGTATATAAGAGAAAGGTGAGTGAATATGTAGCGTTTTGTTGTTTGCTTTCTTATTTTCAAATGGTACATGTGAAACTTTGTCCTTTTATGTAAAATTGGTGCAGAAGAGATGACTTGTGTTTTTTTTTTTGTTATTGTTTCCTTCTTGTTTGTTTTAGAGAAAATGGTGATGGATTTAGTTATATTATACCTCTTTGTAGGGTTGGTTACGTAGGGGAAGGTAGGTTTATTTGCTTCTTTCTTCTTTTGCTAGTTGTATTAGATGTCCATGTATGGTTATTGGTTGCTTTTGGGGTAGCTTGGAGAAAAGAAGAAATTGAAGAAGACTTTCAAGGAGTTCACGTGTTGGTGTTGGCAAAAGAGAGTGATTGATTTTGTCTCTCCTTAGCTTTGGTTACTTTGTTCTTGTATGGTTTATAGGCGTGTTGGGTGCATGAATATCCTTGGAAGAGAGAATGCATCAGAAACATAAGTTATTGGAGAGAGAGTGTAGAGTGAAGGAAGGGAAAAACCAAAGTTAAAAACGTAAGTGAGAGTTAGAAGGGAACATCTCTATCATTCCTACATCAACCCAAAAACAATGTGTGTAAGTGACGAAAGGGGTCTCTCTTTTTGCTACCCATAATGGTGTCTTAGAGAGGAGCCAAAAGGAGAAGAGACCTTAGTGTTGCAACAAGAAGAAAGGAGCTAGGACATCAAAGAAACCTTTGAGGCTTTTTGAAAACTAGAGATAAGGGGAGTGACAATGAAATATGTTGGTTGTTGCATGTAAGGGGTATAACAATGGACTATGTTTTGCATGTGGTGGGGGTTAATTTCAATCTTTGACATGTATGAAATATGTTTTGCATGGGCTTTTGAGTTGTTGTTGCATGTAAGAGGTATAATTATGAAATGTTTTGCATGAGTATATGCACTAGTACAAAAATCGCGTACAACGTCGAATATTTTGGGCTTTTAACGACGTCATATAAAGAGACGTTAAATTAACGTTGAATTTTGTCAATATACGACATTAATCAATTTTTTTTATATTTTTTAATTAATTGTAATCTTTTTTTACAATTTTACGAGATCTGAAAAGTAGAAAAACAACAAATTTCAATTTTTGGTATTTTATAAAGCATGAACTTTGATCAACAACAAACAACAATAACCAACAACAAACAAACTCAATCAAACAACAACAAACAAGTTCAACCAAAGAACAACCACAAATAAGTTCAACCAAACAACAACCATATACAAGTTCAACAAATAAGTTCTTCAAAACGAAAACGAAAACTAACCTTCAAAAGGTGGGTTTATCGAAATAAAGTGTTGTCACCCATGAGAGAGAAAGCAAAATGCATCTATGAAGGACAAGAACACGAAAATAATCGGTCAAAACAAACGAAAATCATACATAAAGTAGTTAATTAACATGCATTTGTATCAAGTGAAAGAAAGATTACCTGTGATGGTCGTCAAACTTCGTTCGAGAAAAGTTTGAGAAGAGAAGAGGGTCTCGCGCACTGAGATAAACTGAATGAATTTTTAATCTTCCGCTCAAATTTTTATTGAACTCACTAACCTTTTAACGTCTAATATTGGGGGCATTCCACGTTTTATATCCTTTTAGGTAGAATTACAATTACAAACGACGTTTAATAATTGTATTTATTTACAAAAATGCCACCGACCTTTTTAACGTTGGCTATTCAGTGATTCAACATTGAACACATGACATTATACGTTATTTTTGCACTAGTGATGTTTTGTTGATGTATGTGAAGGGAGAACTATGGGTATACATATATATATTTTGAGAAGGGTGGGTTTTGGTTCAAAGTCATGCTATACATATAAAAGATGGGATGCAACATTGGTTGTATTTTGGTGCTGCATGCAAAGGGTGTACCCATGTTCATGTGAAAAGTATGTATCATGAGTATTTCAAAGCTTGTAGTGGATGTGGAAATGTGCATGTTTTGGTTTCCTTGTGGTGTTTCACGTTTGAATGTACATATTGTGTTTCTTTATTATATTTGGAACTCTTTATGTTATGTTTTTATAGTGCATGTTTTGGTTTCCTTCTTTATTACATATGGTGTACATTCCTACACTCTAAGTTTAGAGTGGTTGGAGTGTGTAGGGGTGGGTTTTCTCTTCCTTTTAGTGGAAGAGATAAATGAGTAAATGAAAATGTTACAAGGGTGGTGATGGTTGTGAGTTGATAAGTTTTGGGATATAGGTTTTGATCTCTGTTTTACAAAGAATATAGTGGTGGTTGTGCACGGAGTTACCAAAGAAGATAGGTGGGTGAAACCTCGTGAAGTTGAGACCAAATAAGGAGAAGAAGAACCCAAGAGGAATAATTGAGTGTTCCCATATATCCTAGCATCCCTTTTAGCCCTCCTCTAAGTGGTATCACGTCCCTAAACCATCATGGAACCTTTCCCCTTCACATTTTCGACCTTTAAAAACCAGATACGCCATAACAACACAGCTGAACGCTAAGATCTAGACACTCAACACCCTGGAAACCAATCACCCAATGCTCCAAAAAAAGAGGGCCTGAAGATAGCAGCTGTTGAAGATCGCCATGACCAACGACATTCCAAAGACAAGCCAAACCAATCGATCCTAAATGACCCATCATACCAGCCGAACCCATATCAAAACCTCACACTAACTACGTTGCCTTGGGCTTGGGGTCTGTGTACTGTATGGTCCAAACGACCATCTAATTATCCTACATCAAACCAACCGGAAGCATTACTAAATGCAATAGGCAATCTAGAGTTAACTGGTGCTTATGCTGAGGCTTTGAGCAAGCTTGGGTATACATTAGAAAATGTGGCATACCGTGAAATTCCCTACTGTACCTCTTCTTTCCCATTTTTATTTTAAAATGTCGAGTGTTTTAGTGCTCTCTTAAAGTTACTTGTTTATATAACCAGAACTTCTTAAGTCAACATGAAATAAGAAACTGATACACTTTTTAAAACAAATGTTGTTACAATAGCATATTTGCAATGGAGAAAGTCAATTGATATGGGTCTTATTTTTAATAAGTTCCTTTATCTACATTTTCCCCCGTGACATTACAAACTGACAAATCTTTTTATTTTACTGAGCAACTACAGCAACAGGAGTAATTTAATCAAAATTAATATTTGATTGCAACTTACTATAGATGAGTAATTCATTTTGTTTGGATATTGATAGGAGCCAGATGCTGCACTTGGAAATGGTGGTCTTGGGTGACTTGCTTCATGTTTCTTGGACTCTTTGGCAACCTTGAACTATCCAGCTTGGGGTTGTGGATTGAGATATAGGTATGGTTTATTTAAACAAGAATAACCAAAGAGGGGCAGAAGGAAGTTGCTGAAGATTGGCTTGAGGTATGTTTCATTATTCGTTGACAAGTGATAAATGGCATGTACATAAAAATTAAAAGTATAATGTTTGTACTATGTTTTTCAGTTCTGATAATATTTCTTTCTTTGTTTGTGACATCGTCTAACAGATGGGCAGTCCTGGGAGATTGTTAGAAATGATGTTTCATATCCTATAAAGTTCTATGGCAAGGTTGTATCTGGGTCAGATGGTAAAAAACATTGGATTGGAGGAGAAGATATAAAAGCTGTTGCACATGATGTTCCCATACCAGGATATAAAACTAAGACTACGATCAACTTGAGACTTTGGTTTACAAAAGCTGCATCAGAAGACTTTAATTTATATGCTTTTAATGCTGGAAGACACACTGAAGCATCTGAGGCTCTAGCATGAAAAGGTTTAGATGATATAGCTAGTGTCAAGTCCTTTATAAGCAGCAAGAGATATATGAATCTATTGAAATGTATTTGGAAAAACCAAAGGTCTTGTATTAACAGTCAAGTCCTTTATTAACAGTCAACTCTTATCATCTATGACCAGTAGGAGGAAACAACTCAGTCTTGCCCAATGGGCATAATAGCACTATAAAAAAATATGGATATTTCCACATTTGTTCTGTTTCAAAGTGATTGCTCCATGCATACTCCTATTAAAAGCTGAAATAAACTTCTAACACTTCTAAAAATATGTATTTAATAACTGGACCTTTAATAGAACTTCATCTTATTATGTTTTCTTAGATTATGATAAGATCTAAGAAAATTGTGTATATAATTGACCTCTACCATATTCTTTGTAGTTGTGGCCTGAGAAATTCCAAAACAAAACAAATGGTGTGACACCAAGGAGATGGATCAAGTTTTGCAATCCGCTTCTGAGTAAAATAATAACCGAGTGGATAGGTACAGAGGATTGGGTCCTAAATACAGAGAAATTGGCCGACCTACGGAAGGTTGTTACCATTATTTGCCTTATTAATCTTATCCCAGTCTTGTATTTTTTCTTCATGGCTTTGCTTTTTCCCTTTTTTTTAATATTTATTTCCTTTTTATGAACGTCAAGTTTTGGCTGCACTTCTTATACTACCACATAGCCTAATGCTTCTTGGAAACAAATGGTGTCAATTTTATAATTAGTTATAAAGTTATCCCCAAAGAACCATCTATAAACAAGGATTGATTGCTTCTACCTGAGCTATAAAATGTAATTTTCTTGCATTTGCTGATCTCCTTCAATTTCTTTTTTCAATTGAATAAACCATGTCTTGTAGTGCACTATTCAGGATGAATTATCTGGTTTTTGAGTTTTTAAATCTGAATTCTTATGGATTACAGGATTAGCTTAATTCCAATTAACTAAATTGTAAGTTTGGTATGCTCCTGCTTCTTGATCTTAAAGGAATCAATATGGTATTTTGATTGCAATTTTATTGATATTTTCTGAAATTGGTTAATTAGAATTAAGCGTTAAGTTGTGTTTCAATTGTATGTCAAAAGCATCACTTGATTCTTTAAACCTAGTTTCCAAAGTTCCTATCATTAAACCTGATCGTACTGGTATCACTCATTACTAGTTTGTAGAGAATGAGGATCTACAATTGCAGTCACGGCATTTATCAGAGAAAAAACAGGGTATTTTGTCAGTCCTGATGCAATGTTTGACATCCAGGTAGATTATACCTTTAGATTGGTTATTTTCTTCTTTTTCTTTTACGTGAGTTTTGATTGGGCTCTAAGTTTTAACTATAGAATGGAAAGTGTAAAATGTTGTAACGGTCTCTAGTTAGTCATTGGTCATTGGTCATATTGTGATTACTGTAATTTAGTCATCAATCAAGCAGATTATTAGAAAAATATTATTCTGTTTTGCCTATATAGTGTAAAAGTACCATAAGTAATGTACCTGAACCCTTGCTCAAAATGCTCAAGTTTGCCTTGTTTGATGTATGGTCTAGGTTAACACAGGCCGAAATGAGGCCAGGCTGAAGATCATTGATAGGCTGATAATGTTACTTTTAAACATCAATTTCATCAATTTCATTGATAGGCTGTAGAAAAAACCAACCTAACCTTGAAGGAAAAGGCAGAAAACACACTTTTCTTGACTATCAAATCATCAAATTTTGGTTGTATAATAGCGGTTGGAAGTTTCATATGGAAAGGCCAATTCACAATAAGTAAGATTATTTAGAATCCCTTTTATACAGTGGTGGAATTAGAGTTTCCATCACTCCCCCATTCTAATTATTTAGTCTCCATTTTCACAATTTAATCAGTTATAGATACTAAATTGTGACTATTTGGTCCTTTAATAGACTAAATTGTGAAACTGGCCAGTTATTTTTAATGGGATAGGGTCCATGGTCATCCCGCTGTTGCTGTGCAAGGATATCCATATTATGTTAACTTGTTTTGAATTTTATCAGTTTTCTAATGTGCTAAATATAAAGAAGAAATTGCTCTGTTTGTTTCATTTAATTTTCTCAGAGGGAAGTCATTTGAAACGAATGATTTACCAAATTTCTTTAAAGCCTCATACTTTGTTAGTTAGTTATTATTTCCTTTCTTACTAGACAAAACTTCTAGAATTCTTGGATACTTTGTTAATTTCCTACATGTTTTCAGTATCAGAGTTTTGCAAATGGATGTTTAAAGATATTGTTAATTTGTGTGTTTATTTTTTTATGGAGATTAATTTGTCTCTGATTACAATGTCAGTTTATTTCCTTTCTTACTAGACAAAACTTCTAGAATTCAAGCATACTCTGTTAACTTCCTACATGTTTTCAGTATCAGATTTTTGAAAAATGGTTAAAGATATTGTTAATTTCTGTGTTTCTATGTTTTTAATCAGGTTATTTTTGTCCCTGATTACAATGTCAGTGTTGCTGAGATGCTTATTCCGGCTAGTGAATTGTCGCAACATATTTCTAAATGTACTACAGGTAGTTGCAATTGTACTACTGTCAACAACAGTTTAAACTTTGATACGAATAGCCTTGATTAGAAAATTGAGTCAATTAAATCAAATAATCTAATATTCATATGTAAAACTACATATTTCTCATTAAAAAACTTTTGCTATTTATTTTTGTGCATGGAAAATTTAACATGTGTTGAAGAAAATACTTGAAAATTTGTGATAGGTGTTTCTGTTGAGTCCTGACATATATTACATATGCAACCTGGATTTGTAGGAAATATCAAGAAAACTCTGATATCGATAGTTGATGCAAGATCCCTAATTAGGAAAGTTTATGTGAGAAGACAAAGAATAGAAATAAGGATGCGGATACAAATACAGTTTTAACTACCTAACTAGGATGTACATCATTTTCTCCTGGGTCATGTTGATGTGGAGAAATGATCTCAATTAAATTTTGTATCTTTTCTGTAATCTTTTCCCAATTGCTATTTGGTTCTATCAATAGTGTCGATCTTGACATATATGGCATCTTTATCCCTTGAATTACTGGTGTTCTATGGAAACGTGTCGGAGAAGTACTGGCAATTTCCTGACAGCCTTCCTCTATAGATTGAGGTTAGCTTCTAAAATCTCAGGCAACAAAACTAAGATTGCTCTAATAGAGAGAATAATACAAAATTAAGAACCTAAACTTGTTTTAAAATAGTATTCTGAATAAAATTGAACTTATAAGACTAGATTGAGTTTACAGGTTTGTATGACGAGGACGACTTGGAAAGAAAGAGCAGAGGGAAAGGTTTGTCTTAAGACCTGTTACGTATCCGATAAGGGAACGTAACTAGAGTGCTTTCCTCACACACCCTCACAGGGAAATAACAATGGAAGATAATTGAACAATACCTCTTTTATTGAATGGAAAATACTGAATCAAAGAAAACAACCAATAATTGGGAGCATAACCTCCGTCAATTACCTGAGAGCATAACCTCTCTTATAAAACTCACAAATCAAAAGCATGCCTTTAACCCTAGGCTTCCCCTTTATTTATACTACTTAATTCCCTCCGAAAAAGGTACTGAATATTAGAAAATAATCATATTTACTATAAGTATGAATATATTTAGTCTTATTTACTATATTTAACTTATACTGAATAATATATTAAGATCTACCGAATAATATATTAAGATATGATCTTGTTACTCTAATTATGCTTTGCTGAATATCTTCTCAGAATATCTCTTTTGTTACTTTAATTAGTTTCCCGCTTCTACCGTTCGATTCCCGCTTCTACCGTTCGATTCCCGCTTCTATCGTTCGATTCCCGCTTCTACTGTTTGGTTCCCGCTTCTACCGTTCGGTCCTTGCTTCTATCATTCGGTTCTATTCTCCTTCTCTCCTATACCTCTTCCTCTCCTACACTTTCCAGCCCCTATCATATATTTTCCAGCCCCTAACAAGACCCTTGTTGTACATTTTAATTACTATAGAACATAGTTAATACCATGCTGTTTGGACCATACCCACATACAACAAGTATTCCACTGTATGTTAGTTTCAAATGCTAATAATTTGCTTAAAGAGTTTCATAATAAGGTTACAAGAATTTTGAACAAAGATAGTTGTATGAGGAAATGTCGGTCTTGGGTTTCTTAAAAACTTAGATGATTGGTATTTTCACTTATTTACATGTTCTATTATGCCATGTGAGAAATACAACACAGTTCTTGTCTGATTTATAACAGCAATGTAAACACAAACCCAAGGTCTTTCGAGAGGACCTTTCTCTCCTAATTTCCTTTTTCTAAACAACCAAAAAAACTCCCTACAATAACCTAAACATAGACTCTATGTAATAGTCTGTCATACAAATACAACAGCAGGAGGTTATGACTACCTCCTTCCTTTATTTCTCCTTACAAACTTTGCCTCTAAACCTATCATCATGCAATGTATTTATCAATTGTATTCAGTTGGTATACTTCTGTCGTCCATTGTTGCTCTGTTCCTTCATACATTGTGCTTGTTGCTCTCATGTTATTTTTAACATTAACTTTTGTAAATGATGTGGATGCAGAAATGGACAAGAATGTCAATATTGAACGCAGCAGGCTCATACAAGTTTAGCAGTGACCGTACGATTCATGAATATGCCACGTAGTTATGATGATCTCTGATCAGCTTAATTCCTCGTACCAGATAATAAATAAATAAATAAATATAATTTTGCAAACAAGGGCACTTCAAGTGCGCTTTTGATCAAAATAAACTTGGCAGTTCTTTAATATATCTGTTATGGTTACTACTAGTCGTTGTAAAGCTTTACCATACCTTTGTCTTATAATAAATATTTATTTACTTATCTCCAAATTCTCTCCCTTATCTATGATTGTTTGAGCTTAATATTTATCTAAATATTATACTATTAAAAATACCCAGCTGTATAATCTGTATGTTTATTCCTCTTCTGCCTATAAGGAAGACCTTTTAAGAGAAGAAGATGATGACAAACAACTATCTTTTAATCATACGTTGTCTTAATCTCTCTAAGCTTCAAACGTTTAAACCTTTTACTATATTGTTTTTATTCTCTCAGAATCATTTGAATCTGTATTTATTTTCGAAACAACTTTTATTTATTGTGTTTGTATATTTTGAAGAGAATTAAAATATTTATTGTTTAGTTTAATAAACTTAAATAGTATAGTTAGTTGATTAATGTTTATATACCAAGAGTGGTTGTAAAATAGAAATAATCAAACTCATATAGTCTTTTGTGAAAATTAATAACTAATTTTAGTGATAAAAAAATAATGACTATAATGATAAATTTATAAAATAAAAATTATTAATAATAAAAATAGTTTCAAAAAATTAAAATTACTAAATTGATTATTAAAGTTTTGATCATCAAAAGAATTAATCTTTAATTGAAAAATTAATTTTTAAGTTAATCTCTAAATACATTTAGTTATTAAAATTGATTATTAATTAAAATATTTCTTATAGTGAAATAATAATCACAATTATGCTAAATTAAACTTGCATCTAAAATTTTGTTCTTAAATCAACGAGAGCATCAATTATCATGCGACTAAATGAGTTACAAGATCTTATTTTCTCTAAAAGAATTCAATTTATGAAAATTATTAAAATGTTATAATTCTATTTTTATATCGTATACAAACAAATGAAAAATGAGAGATGAATAGGACTAATTTCTTAGTAGTGGTAACGCTATATGCTGTTTATAATAAACAAAAGGTTAAGAAAATAATGGTTACATAGGAAATCAAAATAAAGTCAATCATAGTGAAAATTAAAAAATATATAGAATTCAAGAAATGCATTAAGAAAGACATTGGATAGGTAAAATCAAAAGATAAATTACAAGTAATCACAAAGGAGAGTTGAAGCATATCATATTAGCAACAAAACATGGGTTTAGTAAGAATAATTAACAAAACATGTACCCTTTTTAAACACTTAATAATCTTCATTTTCATCTTCACCATTCTACTTTTCTTCTCCATTTACACAAATAAGACAGAAACATCATGACAATTTTGAACCTTGGTCACAGATCACAATGTACATAAAGGTTTATATTTTTTGCAGCAAAAATTAATGCAGAAACGGAATTTTATTAATAGTGAAACAATCATGGAACAAATGAAACTAAGGAAATACCAAAATTATGTCCATCCTTTTGAAAAAGTTCTGAAATCACTACATATCAAGTAGGCAAAATCAAGCTTGGAACATATGAGAAGATGTCACTGAGAAACTGTTTGTAGTAACTTCTAGTACGCTCTACTTTATTTTCTTCAAATTAAAGATAATGATGATATTGTCAGGACCCCAATGTCTGAAAATGTGAGCAACAGAAGATCACCCCACGTGCATAATATCCGTACGTCAAAGTATTTAAGACGGATATTCAGAGTTTCGAAACTTACACTCATCAACTGACTCCAAGATGTTTAGTCTCGAACGTCCCTCGATGCCAATACAACCAAGTCTGTTGACATCTTTAAAAAGAAAAATAAAGACAACCATTCCAAACTCCCATATAAGCATAACCAGAATTATTGGGGACGAGTTTAGGCAGCGACAAACATATGCAAGTATCGTTATTTAGATCATATGAAAATATTTGTTGTTCGTTAGTTTTCGGTTCTTCTTCGAAAGAAAGTCCTACCCAGATAACAGTGCCATTCAGAGAGGATCCAGTATGATGTGTGAAAATTCAGAGAGGTCATTAAAGAACATCTCCAACATACATCACTCATGCTGGAAACCCACACACTCGTTTGAAATTACAACACAAACTCTATATCAAACTGGTTTTTAATGAGGACAACACACTGCTTAATAACAATACATATATTCCAAGTTTACATGTTCAGCTGATATATCAAATTGATTTCAACAATGCTTTTGTTGAAAATGTTGTGTTGGTTTGCATGTATGTTCATATGTTTGAATATGTGTTATATGTATGGAACATGCTTGTATTGAAATGTGTGATAAAATGATTTTGATTACTTCTGCACATTTTTGAAGAAAAGCTCACAAGCACTTTTATAAACTTATATTTGTTGTGACAAAGGTCTGGTTCAATCGAATACACTGGTAATGGATTCAACTAAGCTAAAATCTTTTTACATATTTTGTGAACATGTGCTTGATGAGATTTTGAGATTAAAAGAATTTCAAAGTGATTTTTCAAGTGTCAGTCGACAGTGTGGAACACCTATTCGACTGTGTTACTGTTAGTTTTGGAATTTTGTTATGCCTACTTGCTCTAACAGCTATATTTTCAAAAGTTAGTTAGGATTGACTGACTGGGTCAACTGTCATGAATGTGCATTGATTTGATTGACTGAGGAGCCTTTGTGTTGATTGTCTGTTATAACTGTTTTAGTGCAATTGACTGGATTAGTAGGCCATTCGACTGAGAATGACAGGAAAACTATAAATAGAACAGAACACGATTTGTTCTGTAAGACTTTTGTGTTCTAACATTTTCATTATCTTGTTTCAGAGAAAATTCTCAGTTTAGGAAGCTCCAAGAATTCTCCAAGAAGACGGTGGTGATCTTTCTTGAGAGAGATTCAGATTGAGGAGTCTTTTGCGCATATTGATTTATCAACATCTCCACAAAGGAGGTGCTTCTGGTTTGATCTTGAAGGCTTGGCATCCTGTGAAGACTGCTGTATTCGACTGAAGGCATGACAACCTGTGAAGTGTGCTGTGATAGGCTTGGCAACTTGTGAAGTGTGCTGTGATAGGCTTGGCATCCTGTGAAGAGTGTTGGTTACACATTGAGGATTGTTCAACGTGGGTTCAGATTGCAGAAGAGGGGATTTTTGCTGCAATTCTGGTTTTGTGTGTGCAGCTATATTTGGTTTTGGGTTAGAGAGGAAATTTATATTTTTGCATGGTGCTTCTATAAATTCCTTGTTGTAAAAACCGCAACCATTATAGTGCATTTGCTTCCAAAATTGGAAGGACACTAGATGTAGGCATTGTTGGCCGAACCAGTATAAAAACCAGTGTTTGATTTTCTCTATCCCTACACTCTTTATTTCAGTTGACTTTATCTGTTTAGCAGTCAACTACGTTTTTCCGCTGCACTGAAATTTTCATTACTTGCATCTCAAGAAAAGATCAAAAGCTTTGAATTTTCATACCAAGATTGCGAAAAGATTTTGTTTTTGAACTAACACCAATTCACCCCTTCTCTTGGTGTAAAACGAAGCCAACCTGTTTCCTAACAATTGGTACCAGAGTTGGTTTTCATAAAATATTTGAAAATTCAGTCGACTTTGTTTTTATTCTATTTGACTGTAAAACCTGGGGATGACTTCAAATTTTCAAACTTTTGGTGAAGGTGCTTCAACAAACACACCACCTCTGTTTGCTAGTGAAAACTATCCTTTTTGGAAAATTCGCATACAGATCTTTCTTGAATCGCAAGATAAAGGAATTTTGGATGCCACTTTAAATGGTCCATATGTGCCTACAAAAACTGTTGATAGTGAAACTGTTTTAAAACCTTTTATTGAGTGGACTGCTGATGAAAATAGAAAAGCTCAGTATGATGTTAAAGCTAGAAATATTATTGCCTCTGCACTAACAATTGATGAATTTTTCAGGATATCCCAATGTAAGACTGCAAAGGAAATGTGGGATGTTCTAGAGGTAACACATGAAGGCACGGATGAAGTCAAGAGAGCCAGGAAGAATTCATTGATACAAGAATATGAGTTGTTCAGAATGAAGGCTGGTGAGAACATCTATGATGTCCAGAAACGGTTCACTCATATTGTAAACCACCTAATAGCTCTTGGCAAAGCCTTCGATAAAGAAGAGATCAACATCAAGATTTTGAAAAGTCTGAACAGAAATTGGCAACCAAAAGTCACTACAATATCTGAATCCAAAGATCTTACAACTATGAATATGGCTACCTTGTTTAGCAAGCTACGTGAACATGAGTTAGAACTTGGTAGACTGAAGGATGAAGAGGAGATTGAAGAAAAGAAGTCCATTGCTCTGAAGGTCGCAGGTAATAATCTCACAGAAGCAGAAATGGACGACAAAGAGCTGATGACCTTGATGGTAAGAAAGTTTAGTCGACTTATGCAAAATGATAGTCAACTGTCTAACCATGCAGGTCAAAGCAAGAAGAAGAGCTTCAGCACAAACACTGTCCAGTGCTATGAATGTGGTAAAGAAGGTTACGTCAAGCCTGATTGTCAATTACAGCCAAAGCAGAAAGGGAAGAAAAGATTTCCTCAAGGCAGAAATATGAGAAAGAAAGAAGCATACATTACTTGGGAGAATTCTGAATTTGAAAGCTCAAGTGATGATGATGCTGACCAAGAGGAAAAATCCAATATATGTCACATGGCTGGAACTGCAAAGACTGAGTATGACAGTGATGAAGAATTTGTGAAGCTGCCTATTGAAGAGAAATATCAGCAGCTGATTGAGACATTCAGGGAATTACACGCTGAAGCAATGCGACTGGAATACAAGGTTAATCGACTGAACTCTGAGAAAAGAGATTATGAATATAGGATTGATAACCTTGTTACTGAAAATGAAAGATTAGAAAAAGAATTGAATATAGCCTTGTCATTTGCTAGGAATGTTGAAATTAAAACTGTTACTGTTGAAAAAGCTTCTGATAATTGTCCTATGCATGTTGAAAAGATTGATTACTTGACTAGCAAGCTAGCTAAGTTTACTCAAGCAAGTGACAATTTAGATGTTGTATTGAATTCCTCTAGCAGAATTAATAATTGGCAAGGAATTGGATTTAAAGGTTACTCTAACAGAACCAATGCTAGAAAGCTTAATGAATTGAGAAAACCTGCTAGAAATGCATGTTTTTACTGCAAATGTGTTGGTCATACTGTTAGAAATTGCTATAGACATGTTGTTGTTCCTCAAGGATTATGTGTATGGATACCAAAGGAACATGTGACAAGAACTGACAATAAAGGACCCAAAGTTAAATGGGTACCAGCAACCAAAACTTAACTGTTTTGCAAGTTATGTAGCTGATACAGAACTCTTCTCAAGGATAAACCAACCATGAAACATTTCAAAAACCTTGAGTGTCTACAACTGGTAAATTTGTATCTACCTACTGCATCATGCATATATTGATTGAATGTTGTCGTATGATTGTTTGCATTGAGTGCTTAATTGTTTGATTGATTGAATCTGTGTGAAATGGTTTTATGAGTCCCAGTCGACTCCAATATTAATTCAATCAACTGTATCATTTGAATATTTGAAATGCTTTGTTTTTAAACGTTAGAGATTAACTTAGGGTTTAAGCAAAACTCTTGGCGCGTTTTTCATCTGTAAATGAATGAAATAGTCTGAGATATTCACATACAATCTTGCAAACAAACCCTTATTCTGATTCTGGTGAAATTCCTCTTCCTTATACTCAAATGGCTTCATCATCATCAAGACCAGGAAAACGTCCTATGTCCACAAGAAGAGAGGCTGATCCTTTTGGATGGTTCAGCGATGATGGTCAGAGAACTGACTTCATTTGTAAATGTGATTCAAAGAAGTTTTGAGGCACAAATGCGCAAACACTGCATTTTATAGAAAATAAGGATTCAAGTTCCAGGAAAGGCTGATCAGAGAAAATCTTGCAGGCTTTGTGGAACTACAAGGTGATTGTTATCCAAACTTAGTCAAAGTGTTTTATTGCAATCTCAAGAGAGACGGAAACAATTTGATATCAAGGGTTAAAGGAACTGATATTGTTATAAACAACACTATTTGGGAAAAGATTGTTGGACTACAAACCAGGGGTTTTTATTCCCATCATGGTATTGCTGAATATGACAGCAGAGGATTATACAATACCATGCTAAGGAAGCCTGATACTTCAAAACATTTTGATGATTTCAGTGTCAGGAATCTTCATATGGATAAGTGCCTATGTGCTTATATCATGACATGGATATTACTTCTTAGAGAAAATGGTCACTCAATACTTCAAGAAGAAGATATATATCTAATTTCTGCTCTATCGTCGGGAATTCAGTCAAATTGGGCATTTATCATTCGTGATCACATGATGAAGTTCACAAAAGGCCATGGATTGTGTCTACCTTATGGGGTACTCATTAGCAAGATACAAAAGTTACAGAATGTAGACACAACAAATGAAAGGGTAATTCACTGCAGAAAGTGCAATGTGATGGAAACACAACTCTTGAACTCTGTTGGTATTATTAAGTTGAAAGATGAATGGATAATGGTTGATGAAATTCCATCTACCAGTGAAATGGATCCTCTAAGAGTTAATACAACTAGTTACAAATTTCATCCATCAAGCATTTTCGAAGGTCATGTGGATCGAAGATTTGATAGGTTGGAGAACAAACTGAACATGATGCAAATATCCTTATCTGATCTTCACAAGAAAATAGACTATGCCCTCAGGATAAAACTTTTTGATGAATCCTCTTTTGGTGGCACAGACAGTGGAGCAAACAGTGCTGACAAGAAAGATGAAGACTCATCTGAATCAGAATAGTGTTGTGTTATGGCAAAATTATGTTATGTGTCCTAGACTAGATCATTTCATTTTGTAAAATGGCATATAAAGCCATTCTTTTTATGCTTTTAATGTTTTGCTTGTATTTCCTTGCTATCCCGATCAATGTAATATCTTTTCTTTCAAGGAAATAATATTAGTAGTTTGAATCAATCCACTTACTCAAACTGTCAAATAAAATCTGATACTCTGTTTGATTGATTCGACTGTGCTATGATTGAAGTCAATTGTGCTATAACTGTCATGCATCTTCATACATTGACTTCTATTATGATTTGTTTCTATTCTTCCATAACCACTATACTTGATCTGGAAAAGGTTTTTTAAAGGTTTTGCAGGAAGGACATTGCTTTAAACATATACATTTGGGATTCAACAATTTGGAAAAGCAATCATTCGACTGATGATTCAAAGCATTCGACTGCGTCTAAACTGGGTTAAAAATTCCAATTTTGGAATTTTCTTCTATCCTTACTAATTGCTTTAATCATTAATAGTCTGATATTATCTCTGTTCTTTACATGATTTTATATCTAAATTGAGATAACATTGTGAGATTATTGATATTTGTGTCATTGCATATATATGTGATTGAATTGTGCACCAATGATACAAATTTATGCTTAAATTGGTGATTGACTTGTGATATTCTGCATTGTGCACACAAACTGTTTTTGAAATTCATGCATAATGATAGGGGGAGTATCACTTCTTTACACATTGTTTCATCATACACACCAACATTTCAGGGGGAGTTTACATTTGTATCTGTGATGAACTTGTGATTTAGAGAACATCATTATCATTTTGAAACTGCATATTTGTTTGATGCTTCTCTGTTTTCAAAACTGCATAAATATCAAAGCATTCCTTTTTTGTTAATGCACAAAGGGGGAGAGTATTCATGAGCGTATGAGAGCAAGCCTATATGGGGAGAATTGTTGTATCATACTTTATCTGCTTGATGATATTTTTGCTGTATATGTAGAGTAAATGATTTTTGCATGTATGTTCCTATGTTTGAATATGTGTTATATGTATGGAACATGCTTGTATTGAAATGTGTGATAAAATGATTCTGATTACTTCTGCACATTTCTGAAGAAAAGCTCACAAGCACTTTTATGAACTTATATTTGTTGTGACAAAGGTCTGGTTCAGTCGAATACACTGGTAATGGATTCGACTAAGCTAAAATCTTTGTACACATTTTGTGAACATGTGCTTGATGAGATTTTGAGATGAAAAGAATTTCAAAGTGATTTTTCAAGTGTCAGTTGACAGTGTGGAACACCTATTCGACTGTGTTACTCTTATTTTTGTAATTCTGTTATGCCTACTTGCTCCAACGGCTATATTTTCAAAAGTTAGTTAGGATTGACTGACTGGTTCAACTATCATGAATGTGCGTTGATTTGGTTGACTGAGGAGCCTTTGTGTTGACTATCTGTTATAACTGTTTTAGTGCAGTCGATTGGATTAGTAGGCCATTCGACTGAGAATGACAGGAAAACTATAAATAGAACAGAACACGATTTGTTCTGTAAGACTTTTGTGTTCTAACATTTTCATTGTCCTGTTTCAGAGAAAATTCTCAGTTTAAGAAGCTCCAAGAATTCTCGAAGAAGACGGTGGTGATCTTTCTTGAGAGAGATTCAGATTGAGGAGTCTTTTGCGCATACTGATCGATTAACATCTGCACAAAGGAGGTGCTTCTGGTTTGATCTTGAAGGCTTGGCATCCAGTGAAGATTGTTGTATTTGACTGAAGGCTTGGCAACCTGTGAAGTGTGTTGTGATAGGCTTGGTAACCTATGAAGTATGCGGTGATAGGCTTGGCATCCTGTGAAGAGTGCTGGTTACACGTTGAGGATTGTTCAACGTGGGTTCAGATTGCAGAAGAGTGGACTTTAGCTGCAATTCTGGTTTTGTGTGTGCAACTATATTTAGTTTTGGGTTACAGAGGAGATTTATATTTTTGCTGGTGCTTCTATAAATTCCTTGTTATAAAAACCGAAACCACTATAGTGCATTTGGTTCCAAGATTGTGAAAAGATTTTTAATTTTCATACCAAGATTGCGAAAAGATTTTGTTTTTGAACTAACACTAATTCACCCCCCTCTTGATGTAAAACGAAGCCAACATGTTTCCTAACAGTTAGCACACTCTCTTATATATCAACCAAGAAACAAAAACATTGATAAGAAAAACATGTAATTCTTGAACCATGTTTGATCATCTTATATTTTCTAGAAAAGTATTTATTGTAATCTCATCTGGGAAAAATATTTATTATAATCTCATCTGGTAGGAAAAGGCTTTCTCCTTGTTGTAGATTAATATTTATTGGGTGAAGAATTCAAAATCAAGGTTCAGTTTCAACATGAACAAATATTGCAATTAAGAAAACAATTCTTCTTGGAATAGAATTATGATCTACCACACCTGAAGGTATCTTGTCAACATAGAAGTAGTACTGAAATTAAAGCCTTGAACTGGTTCTCCTTGTGTGTGGGATGCATTGAGTTGCTTTCTCACTTGAGTGGCTAACGACTGAATGAACATTGTGAAATTCATCAAAGTCAAATTAAGTGCATATTGATATGAAATCTCGTCAGAAAGAAACAACTATAGCACAGAATATTTCATTGCCAGGGATAGAAGTAAGAACATAAAGGGTCACTTATCAACTACTAACCTTCCCAAGCTCCACTCCCCACTGGTCAAAAGAATTGATTCCCCAAATAAAACCTTCCACAACAATTCTATGTTCATAGATTGCCAACAACTGGGAAAGCAGATAGGTGATATTAGGGCTAAAAATTCAATTTTCACAGCCTCATTAAAGAAAAGCATTAGTATAAACTGCTCAAGTATGGAAAATCCACATCTGACTGGAACATCAGTATATTGAGAGGTAAGATCTAAGGGTAGGAAAAGGATATTTTTAGGATGGACATGCTCAATGGAACGAAGATACTGATAAATTCAAATTCCAACAAACAGGAATGAATTATTTCCTCTCTAAATATTCATATAATAAGAGGAGGGACTTCAAACCTGTCCGATGTTGTAGGCATTCAATGATGGAAACAGAAGGCTGAGAGAAGGTCGATTCCCAGAAAATGTCTGCAGCATGAAGAATACAAACAGTGAGGGGACTGGTGATTCGATAGTGATAAGTCATGAAGTAGCATGAAACAACAGGGAAATTACCTTGTGTGGCACAAGATGTGGAGGAACATTCTCCTTCTGCAACTGTTCGGATGTCTGTTAAAAGAAAGATTGATTTAATTAACTCTCAAAACAAGTAAAAAAAGGCATGTAAAAACAGTATAGAACTGTTGGAAAATCACCAAGATAAGGAATCTTTGAGAAGAATGCTCATGACATGAAAATTGTTCCAACCAAGTACATACCATATATTCAAGAAGGCAACGAAAAAGAGGATGTCATCTTCAATCAATTATATCGGACAAAATCCTTTGTTCCCTAACTCAAAGGGTCTCTAGCTCTACAACAAATAAAAGCTAAAACACTCAAATAAAGGATTTCCTTCCACACATCCTAGCCTTCAAGCATCACCTTTAACTTCAGTGTTAGAGTGTCTTCTAGAAATACTCCCTTCTTTCACAACACGAGAACACCAAACACAATCACCCTCTATGCCTTGGATCATGTATATGGTTAGGCCTGATTCTTGCACAAAACAAGAATAATCTTGAAGATACCAACATCAAGAATCTTGGTTATGTTGTGCAGCTACCAGGTCAATTTAATTTCCATTTTATTAAAAAAACCATGAATTAATCGCTTCATTGTTTTATGATTTATTGTATTCTTTTTATCTACATCGGATCTTGAGAAGAGAGAAGCAATCAGACTACTTGATCCATAAATAAGAAAGAGAGCACAAATATACCTTCCCATATGGGAGCACTCCCTTTGTTTAGTTAATGAATATGAATTAGATTTAGAGAAACTACTTGTGTACCTTCCAGTAGGCAAGTGCATCTGGTTGTGCAAAAAAGTTTGACATTAGCTCATCAAGGTTGCTCACCACCTCTCCTGCACAGAAAGTGCATGAATTATAAATTACATGTCTCAAACCAAGATATCCAAAGTGTAAACATCAAACCAAGAGATGGATATAGATGTGTTATTTCACAACAAAGTCACTCATACTGAGATAAATGTAATATATTTTAAATTCATGAGCACATTGATTGCACACATCAGAGAACGAATATTATCAGACTACAATGTACCTGAAGCAAATAAAAGAGATAAGCTTAAAGATTTAAATCAATTCCACTTTTTAGTATGATTGATCCCTCTCCCAAATTCTAATGAATAGAAAAATTTGTAGAAATTCTTCAATGCTATCCAATAACAATTTTTGTCATCTAGTTTATGTTGGAATGCCCATGTATGATATATATCCAAGCATGACTAACTTCTGATTTTTTTTTTTAGGCATAAGGGAAAATCATAAATGTAGTTTAAAATGTGCCACTCAGAAAATTTTGTGTTTAGAATTGACAGGAGAAAACTAACTTATGAAAGATAAACCAAGAATCCATATGCAACGTAAATGATCTGCCGAGTAACCACTTCTTGACTCAAAGGTCAGCATAGAGGAAGGGTAAAATAATCTTCCATTAAACTTGTATATGACCTTATGTCCTCATCAATCATAATATAGATTTTACCCAAGCATTAACATGCAAACTGCACAAACTAAATTAAAATTCAAAATGTCATGACTACACAAGTATTGCTATATGTATCTCACATAAAAATTGTGCTGCCCATTTGTTCCTGGTTCACCAAAATCAATTTCACCAGCCTCAAATGGTAGTGGCACACCATCAATTGAAACACCCTTGCCATTACTTTCCACGCTAACCTAGTTTGAACATACACTAAACAATATGAACAAATTCATGTCCGACGTCCCATTGACGTCACCGGAAATGACGTCGGTTGTTTTCTAGACATTAAAAGTCCAAAATAAACGACGTTAAACAGCGTTTTGCACTAGTAAAGAACAATGTGTTTTAAAATTATGAATCTTGTTTATAATAAAATTATTTATATCAAATTTTTTTAATATTAAAATAGTCAAGTCTCACTGTTTTTAAATCAATGTCAATTTTAAAATTTCATTTTTTTTCTTTACGCTAAAAATGTTTAAAAGTAATAAAAAATTAATAAAATTATTAGAAGAAAACAAATATTTAGTTACAAAGTTATGATCACATACAATAAAGAATGTAGGTTAAAAGATTTAAATTGTCACATATCATTTTGATATTATACAACTACTAAAAAACATCACACATCCAATATTTAAGAACATATAATTCACAAATATATGCATACATTGTGCTATTATAATTATTTCAAATATAACTATAATACCAAAAATATACATATACACATGTTATATACAACTAAGGATAATATTACATAATATAAAAAACATAGTAAGGTTTTTTAAAAAGAAAAACATATATATAGCCTAATTATCCTAAACCTGTACTACATCATTGCCATCCCCCTGAAATGGATCAACTGCTACCTCATCATCTGCTCACACCATTACAGTGATCATTGCAAGTAAGAACACATAAACACAAAAGAAAAGGGTAAGTTTATGTGCAAAAAAACAATAATACAACACTTTAGAGATATTAACACATGTAAATAATACATAGCAACAATCTTAGCTCATACCAATACTCATACTAGACTCAACCATCCATATACATGTATTAATATTAGACTTTGGTGAGTTATGCAATTGTGGTAGTGGAATAGCTTGCCCATCCAATTTATCACACACAAGGTTAGTCTGTCAACCATCTTTGACCAAGGTAAAGTCCCTAAACTAAGACCTCTTACACTTCTCACTACATACCTCACCCTTTTATACTTGAGATTGAATGATTATTAGAGCGACACGATAACTCCTAATACCGAATCTATATATCAATACATACATTAATGAAACACCACCATATAATCTCTCCACGAGATCCATGGAATTACACTAACACATATACCATACTTATTATCATCACATTTTCATATATGAATAAACATCATACACACTTAGGCATGTATCAAGTACATTGTAAATTCATTTCAAACATTTATGGAATAGCAAAAACTTAAGCATTTATACTAGACTTTTCACATAAGGCGATGCTTAATGCCAAGCTAGATGCTCGACATTAAACCTCTCATAAAAGGTGGTGCACAACGCCATTCTTTTCACAAAAAGTTGTGCTCAACGAAACCTTTATGCCGCTCAACATCCTAAAACATTTGTTATGCTACCACTTAACACCAAAGCATTCGAATAGAGATGGTAACCGAAAAAGATCCCTTGTCATTTGAAGAAGCTGAAAAAAATAAGAAATGGAGGAATGAAATGATTGAAGAGATGCAATCAATAGAGAAAAATAAGACTTGGGAGTTAGTTGATGCCCTAATTGGAGTGAAGCCCATTGGAGTTAAGTGGATTTTCAAGACTAAGCTCAATGAGAATGGTGAAATAGAAAAATTTAAAGCAAGATTAATGGTGAAAGGATATGCTCAAGAATATGGAGTTGATTACACAGAGGTGTTTGCCTTGCTTTCCCGGCTTGACACCATTCGCATCGTACTTGCATTAACAACTCATTATAGTTCGACACTTTTTCAATTAGATGTGAAAAATGTTTTCCTTCATGGTGAACTTAAGGAAGATATTTATGTACAACAACCTACTAGTTTTGTCAAGAAAATGGAAGAAGAAAAAGTTTACAAATTAAGAAAGGCATTGTATGGCCTTAAATAGGCCCCAAGAGCATGGTACAACAAGATAGAGAATTATTTTTCTCATAAAGACTTTGAAAGGTGCTACTACGAACATACCCTATTTACAAAATCAAAGGAGGGAGGTAAAAGTTTAATTGTAAGCCTTTATGTTGATGATTTGATATATACTGGAAAAGATTGGAGCATGTGTGATGAATTTAAAAGGTCAATGATGTTAGAGTTTGACATGTTTGATTTAGAAAGAATGAGGTATTTTCTTGGAATAGAGGTTGTGCAAAATTCAAATGGAATTTTTATTTGTCAAAGAAAATATACTCATGAGATACTAACAAGGTTTGGCATGGAGAATAACAATGCAGTAAAAAAAAACTTATTGTCCCAGGTACAAAACTGTTAAAGGATGTTGTAAGGACTAAAATTGATTCAACCATGTTTAAGCAAGTAGTTGGCAATCTAATGTACTTAATTGCAACTCGTCCAGATATTATGTATGCAATAAGTTTAATTAGCAGATTCATGTCTTGTCCAACTGAATCACATTGGGTGGAAAAAAAACGCATATTAAGGTACTTAAAAGGTACCACCGAATTGGGCATTTTCTACAAGAAAGGTGGTAGCGCAAATGTTGTGGCTTATTATGACAGTGACTTTGCTGGAGACTTGGATGATCGTAGAAACACCTCTAGATCTGTGCTTTTACTTGGCTTTGGAGCAGTTTCATGGTCCTCTAAGAAACAACCTACAGTAACATTGTTTACTAGGTTGAGTATATAACAATTGCCTCTTGTGCTTGTCAATGTGTTTGGATTAAAAGGATATTGGAGAAGCTTGGCCTTAAGGAGCAGAACAGTACATTAATTTTGTGTGATAACAATTCAACCATAAAATTATCCAAGAATCAAGAGTTTCATGGGAAAAGCAAACACATTGATATAAGGTTTCATTTTTTGAGAGACTTGGTGAATGATAACTCCTTATTTTTCCCCATTTTTCTATGTTAATTCTTTTCTTTTAGGTTACTTTAGTTTTTAATTTTTCAGAATTAAGATAGTTTAGAGTAATTAGAGTAAAAATAGGTTTTTGATAGAAATAGTGTTAATTTCTCCTTTTTAATTAAATAAATAGTTTTTTTTAATAAATAAGTCTTTTTCCTCTTTTAGATAAATATTCAGAAAATAAATAAAAAAAATTCTTTTGCTATCATAGGATTTTATTCTTTTCTTTTTGCTGTTTAACTCTTTATTTCTTCTCTTTTCACAGAAAAGTCCCTGGTCGAAGGGGCCAAGAATTGAGTCAACAAAAAGCAAAAGGGTTGGTGCTGTTTGGGCCAAATTAAGAAGAGCTATTATTGGTCAAATGAGCTGGAAGGCTAACAGCAGAAATGAGACTGGAGGAATTTGGGCCAACGCTGGTGGTGATAAGATTGGGCCGCTGCACATGGAATTGGGTTTAAGTGAAACGCACATTTTGGACCATCTTCAATTATTAGAAGGGTGTTGCTCCCTCCATCAGCACCTTTGCTCCCTCCACCTCCCCAACTTTCAATAATTTTTTAATTACAAAATTAACCTTTTTTACTTTTTAACCCTATTTATTACTGAAACCCTAAATTTTTATTCATATTCACTCACCATTTTCACTACGTACAGACCATAAATTACATTGACAAAACGAGTAGACCTCTTCCATTGGAGCTAGATGGTTGTACTATTATGATTTAGAACATATTACCTTCAATAAATTAGCTTTTATGATTTAGAACATATTACCTTCAATAAATTAGGAGACTTTTGCTTATGGATATATGGTTCTCATTTGTTCCAAAATGTGGTTTTTGAAATGCTTGATTAAACAGGTGTTAGTTCGTCTAAGAATGATATATTTAACCTGTAGAATTGTTGCATCTGGTAAAATATTCTATATTCAAATAATAACAGTAATAGACTAGTTAGTCCATTTCTATTATTGGTATATGCATGATCACTAATCAATGAACCTTGATATTCTTTATGTGATTTATTCTAAAAATTGAAGAGATGATCTCATTGTGAAATAAGGATACTTTTTCACTTTAGCAGGTAGGATATCTTTTCAAGTCTAACGCTAGTAGACCATTATGTACATTATATTTCCATTTGCAAAATGTAATTCAATATTCATGGGAGGGAAGTGAAGAATCCAGTTAAAGAATCTTCTTTTCCTTATATTAACATAATAGCTTTTGCTGTACATTTCTCAAAGATACCATTTTACTTGAATGAGTTTGGAGACCATGTTAAGGCCTAGAAGAAAGTGGATGTTGATGGTGATGGTGACAACATGAAAAGGTGTTATCAGGAGGTTTTAGAATTAAAAACGGATGTTGATATCCGTTTCACCTTAAATGGATGTTGACATCCATTGACGAATGTTCATATCCGTTTAAGGTTTCCACGTTAATTTAGGGTTGATTACGTGCCTCCACATAATGCACCTTCACCTCTTTGCACCTTCAAGAACCACCGAGAGTGAACTCTGACACTGTTGGAACAATTCATTCCACCATTACCTGCAACCTCTCACTCACCACACTCTCACACCACAACGAAAGAAAGAGAGGGGAAACAATTCGCATAATGAAACTGAGCATGAAGTAAAATGTAAAAGAGGAATAAGAGTTTATGGTAACCCCTTTACGGTCTTCCCATCCAAAGAAGTACCAACTTCAACTAAGATTAAAGAAAGGGAAGTAGAATAAGGACTTAATCATTTCTTTCTAAAGTCTTAGCATGTATCTTTACTTAATAACATTTACTTTGCTTTGTAGGTTACCAACAAAGGTTGCACAACATGCCTACACTTTCTAGGAAGCTTGTCAATCAAAGGAGCACCAAGGAAGCTAAGAAGTGTGTACTTTGCAAGCCAACCATACAACTGATTTGAAGCACATACCAGCTGCCACGTTTTCCACATTTTCCAGGTGAAAAGCAGTCAGTCATGGCTTACACTCTTTGCAGCACATGTTCTCCATGTTTCCCACGTGAAACATACAACCCATGTGGACTATACTTCTTCAGCACATGCATTTGAAATTTTGTAGCTTCCATAGCACATGCTTGTAAATCTTAGTAGCTTCCCTAGCAAGATTCATAGCCTCTCTTCTCCTATAAAGAGAGAACTTCATCTCTTGTAAATTCAACTTGAGTTTAGAAATGAAATGTTGTTGAAATTCCCAGCCATTCTCTCAAGTTCAAGACCTTGAGCACCTTTAGTTTTCTCTCCCTCTAGCTCCTTTACCTCTTGGAAAGCCTTCTGAGCTAGTTTTTCCACTACACCATCTTCCAAACACAGCCAAACCTTTTATCAAACACCTTCCGTGCGTTTCATCCATTGCAAACATTCTCCATTTCCGCTACCACACCTGACCGAGGAGTCTCTTCCATCTCAAACGTTGAGGATGCTTCTATCAAGAGTTGTGTGTCGTTGCTAGAGGATTTGAGTGGGTAGAAATTATAAAATATTAACCCTTAAAATAAAATTTTACCGAAGGATAAAATAAGAATAAAGAGATGGAGTGAGGGATAAAAGAGGAAGGGGGAGGTGGAGGGAGCAAGGAGTGGTGGTGGAGTGAGCAACACCCTTATTAGAACACTGTCGTTTTGGCTTGAGTAAGCTGCTGCCTTTGGGGGTAAGGCTCAAGCATATTCATTTGTGCAAGAGAAGGCTTCTTTTCCCCAATTCTCTTAACCCCTCAACCTAGGGTTCGTCAAGCACAGAAAAAGAGAAGCAACGATGCAGTGAAGCAGAAGCGAGTTCCTTAGGTCAGATTAGAAGTTGAAGAAAGGCGCTACGACCCAAAAGGGAGATGGCCCAGGAGGATGATCGGTCCTATGAAGCAAACCAAAAGAGGAAGCCAACCCAAGCTGATGGGAAGAAAATCGGAAGCAAGGTAGTGTTGAGCTGGATTGATTGAAGAAGTAGAGCGGGTCAAAGTTTGTTGGGGATTATTCGAGAAACTTCAAGTTGTAACTTATTCTTTCTCCTTTCCCCTTTGCTTTATTTTTCGGTTTTTGACTTTCCCTATATAAATGCACTCGGGTTCTTGGATTTTTCATTGGGTAACAGACATTGGCTCTCTAAGAAACTCTGATATCTTGTATTTCTAATTTCAGTTTTAGTTTACATTTTTTCTTGCTTTATTCAATTTCCAGCATTTAAGTAGTAAAACTTGTAAAATTAACTTTGTGTATGTTGAGATTAAAGTTGGAAAAGTTCAAAAGTTTTTTTTCGAAGGTAAGAAAAAAAGAAGTCATTTTTCATTTGTTATGTTGGAATTCCTTAATGTAGTTTGAAATCTGTAAAAGTAGTGTTAAAACATCAATAAGTAGATTGTGTAAAAGTTTGAGATGGGGTTTGATAATGGAAACATTTTGTGACAGAATCTGTGGTTGATGTGATTACCTTCTTCGAACGTTGAAACATGGATGAGTGAAGAGTTTAAAAATATTATCCCAGAAAGTGGTTTTTTGTTTGAATTTTCCTTACTTGTGATGAAGTGATTGTTAATTCGACCACATCATAGCAAAATGTAGGTATTTTCCTTGCAACGTAATATTCAAGCCATATAATTACACTAAGAGGTTTGCGTAATTATACTCTACAGTTTTTATAGTTAGTTAACTTACTATAGAAGTATTATTTAAATTTGTCCTAGTGTTATAAGAATATTTAGATTGATTAGGTGTGCATACCTCTCTCTATATATATATATATATATATATATATATATAAATATATATAATTCTTTTAAATCATCTAAATGTTTAAATCGATTCTGGCAATAATCCTGTTAAAGGAAATTGTGTCTTTATAATTTGCATTTGAAATGACTTCAATTTTAATAGATTGTATCCATCCCTATAAATCTCGCTAGTTATACAAACTTATTCATATTCACAAAAATATAATTAAAAATAATTTTAAAATGCTCCAAATATAACTTAAGTGCTTTTAAAATAAAATAATTAGACAATAAATTACATAAAATACAAAATAGTTTCAAAACAATACATAAAAAAATAAACAAGAGTAATAAAACTTTAGTTAGTCTGGCTTTACAAGGATAAAAGAAGAAAACTTATTACACTAGTACAAAAATCATATTTTATGACGTACAAAAACAAACGTACGTACATTATTTTTACATAAATAAATTTACTAAATTAATGTATTTCAATAAATAAGAAAGAAAATTTTATAAATTTTATATTTTTCTAAAAAATATATTAATAATTGAAGTATAAATTGAACATTCTAAATTAGGTAAAAATAAATTAATTAAATTGAATGATATATAAGAAAAAAAATCACATATTAAATCCAATAAAATACATGATACAAGTTGTGACATTCCTAAATATATGTTAAAAGAGATATATAATTAAGACATGTTACGTAAATTTTTGTTACGTTATAAAATAAAATGAATGTGTAGACCTATTATAAGTTACAAAACTATATACGTCATAGTTCGTTTTTGTATGTCATACAATATAATTTTTGTACTGGTGTTAATGTCATAATTAAAAAAAATAGTGATACATTAAGAAGTTTATGTGTCTTAACATTCATTTGATATAGTAACCTTTGCTTTTAAATTCATTTTATTTTTAATTTCTATGTCAGACTTTCATATATTAAATATTTTGAATAAAGTTACTTCTATGTCCACATCTTTATAGCACAGGTTCAGTGCGAAGACCGAGGGTGGTTGTCATAATATTTAGTATGTTTATTGGAAAAAGTCTCTTTAACAACTCTTTTTTGACAACATTTTGACAACGCATACGTGGCAGTCTATGATTGGTCCATTTCAAATATTTTTTTAATCATAAATTCAAACATGCCAATAAAATGATGACACGTGTCCTCTTGTAAAAAAATTGTTAAAAAAGAGTTGTCAAAATATCATTGTCCATGTTTATTTATCTTTCAGTCCTCTCCATGACCATAAAAAGCATCATGTTAGAGTGTGAGCACATAACAAACCGAAGAAGTGAGAGAAAGAGATGAAGAAGGTGTTTGTTTTTGCAATAGTGGTGGTAGCGATGGAGGTGGCTCCGACGGCAGAGGGTGTGACTTGTAGCCCTGTGGAGCTGAGTCCTTGTTTGGTGGCAATAACTTCGTCATCTACACCAACAGCTGCTTGCTGCCAGAAACTGAGAGAACAGAGGTCATGTATTTGTGGTTACCTCCAAAACCCTAGTTTCAATAATTACGTAAACTCTACTGATTCTAGAAGGGTTGCTAGTTCATGTGGAGTTCCCTTTCCAATTTGTTTAACTAAATAAACTCATTAGGTATTACTATAAACTTTCACACGTCTTCTGCTACGACATTACGACAGTTTTTTCAGTGATCCAATTCATTCATGTAATAAACTGATGTCGTAGCTTTAGCTTTAAGAAAATAATATGATTGTGTTGTATGTGTGAATGAAATGAAGAAGTTAATGGAATAAATCTGGTTCTTGATTCTCTCATTTTATCTTCTTTAGAAACAACTATCTTTTTTCTTTTGTCAACAATGAGTGTTTTTTTGACGGGGCCACTTTGGAAAGGCCTATGAATAGTTTAGGACTTTGGCGTCAACTTGTCAAGATGAATTAAGAACCATTTGAAGTGGCACGGTTTTCAATTTTCAATTAATGATGGCAGTTATAGGAATATATAAATGTCAGTTAAACATTTTTTTTAAGATATATGGAAATATGAGAGTGTTGTCAATAAAAATTATAAAATTTAAATGAAAGGAATGATAATAATGTATTGTATTTTGGGAGAATATATACTTCAGTGCTTTTTCATTAGTACGGAGATGTGGTTAGTGATACTGGAGGTGCAGAATGAATTACTCAATATGCAAGATCATGCTTGGAATACTGGGCTAAAGCCCATAAAAGATCCCATGCCTGAAAGATCATGGTTAATGTTTTCACACCTTGGTATATTTGTTTCTGCTCTTATTAAATTGTTAGCTTTTCTTTTTATTAGTAATGTTAATTTTAGTTATGTTTTAGGTAAATTAATTTATAATTTTTTTTTGTCAAAAATAAGTATATTCACAATCTTTTAGTTGATATTTTGTTTAATATTCGTCATATAGTTGCGTAATTACCTATATATTTATTAAAGAGTTGTTTAAGTGTATGTATAACTTCTAAACAAGTCTATTAACTTAAATATGTATTATTATTTTAAAGGTGAAATATCGTTATTTTAAATATCGTAAATCTTATATGAAAATTAAATATTTTTCAAGTAAAAGTTACATAACAATTTTACACTATTTTTTTTATTGAAAGATATATATAGATATCATTTTCGGTCTCTTGCATTATCTTAAAGACATGCTTAACCCTGGTTTATTCTGATTTATTCACTTGATATAAAACCTAAAACTAATTGAAATTTAATATAATTAAAAAATTTCCTTATTATATGTATTGTAATTACAACATCACTTATTTAAAAATTATTACAAATATAATTAATTTTTTCTTTTCTCAGTGCATCATTCCTTCAATCTTTTAACAAATCTAGTTTCAATTAACATAAAATGCAAACTCAATTAAAAATTAAGAGTCTACTATATACCCTTCACATTTCCAGTTTCATATAGGCTCATTAGCATCCTTTCTACGTGAGATATGTATAGTTAGGCTTTGCTTTGTACATGAGATGGGTAGTTTAGCTTTGCTTTGTACATGAGATGAGTAGTTAAGCTAGTTAGCTTACATGATATGAAATAATAAACCTTATTTACAACCTAAATAAATTATAAATCACTAGTACAAAAATCATATTTTATGACGTACAAAAACAAATTACGACGTACATAGTTTTGTACATTATAATAGGTTTACATATTTATGACCTACCAAAAATTGATGTCATAATATTCTGAACATATTATGACGCAATTTTTAAAATCAATCCATTTTTTCATATGAATATTGGAGAAAATTGTTTCGAATTGATATTGAGTAAAATGATCTATGTTCATATTCATTAGAGTTATTTCTTTAATTTTATTCAATATCAATTCGAAACAATGTATGTCATCATATGTTCAGACTATCATGACGTAAATTTTTGCTACCTCATAAAATGTGTAGACCTATTATAACGTACAAAACTATGTACGTTCGTTTGTGTACGTCATAAAATATGATTTTTGTACTAGTGAATAGACATATAGGACTTACTCATTCTCCTCATTTACCATTCAATATTCATTCGTAATGAAAAAAATTCTTTTTGTTTTCATTGTGTTTTTCTTATTTCATAATTCTAGTAGAGCATTTGAATTTTGGACTATAGCAGAAACTTGGCCAGCAGGTTTTTGTTACGTCAAGTACTCTATCCCAACAAGAACAACTTTCACAATACATGGTCTGTGGCCGTCAAACTTTAACAGCTTACATCCACGTGATTGTGATCCATCTAACCCTTTAGATATTTTTGAGGTAAATTTTTTCATTTAAATTATCTTGGAACTAACTATGATTTTTTGCGTCATCAATGGAAAAATCATGGGACATGTTCTAATATGAACACCTTTGATTTTTTCAACCTCGCATTAAATATTTATGGAAGAAATAATCTTACAGAAATCCTTGAACGTAGAGCTATCTCACCTAAACATTTTTATCAAGAAAGTTATATCATCTCGGCCATAACTAGAACTGTTATTTATACACCAGAACTATGATGTTCAAGAATATATAATAATATTCAAATTCTCCTAGAAATACGGTTATGTCTGAACACAAACAATCCCCCGAACTCATCCATTATCTTACACGGGGTAATTGTGTTAGGAATGTACCAATATTGTTTGCGTAATAACATATATTATGTTGATTGTGAGTATGTAATTTTCCACAAATTTATGATAACAATCTTGAATATTGAAATATTTATCATCCAACTCTTCATTTTTCCTTTTTCGCTCCACTGAGTAATGTTACCTCGGTCAGAAAGTCGACTTTTATGATGTCGGTGTCCATTATCTAATATCGCAATCTTTATTCTCTTACTTGCCCATCTTTATCCTATGAAGATTTAATTTCATTATGCCTCCTGAAGAATAGACAAAAAAGACTATTAGAAACATTACGAATTTAATTTCATTTTCTTGTACTGCATTTCACTATTAAAAACACTCCATAAAGCACTGCATGTGGATCAAAATTGTAAGTGCTTTTACGTTTTGCTATAAACACTGGATCCTAAGAAGTGAGTTTTACAAATGTCAACATTTGCTAGTTTCACGTTATTGCATCATAGAATTGTACATCTTAGCTTCTGTGAGTTTGCATCATTTTAGCAAATTAGCCTCAATTTTTTTACATCATTTACATCATATGTTCAGACTATCATGACGTAAATTTTTGCTACCTCATAAAATGTGTAGACCTATTATAACTTACAAAACTATGTACGTTCGTTTTTGTACGTCATAAAATATGATTTTTGTACTAGTGAATAGACATATAGGACTTACTCATTCTCCTCATTTACCATTCAATATTCATTCGTAATGAAAAAAATTCTTTTTGTTTTCATTGTGTTTTTCTTGTTTCATAATTCTAGTAGAGCATTTGACTTTTAGACTATAACAGAAACTTGGCCAACAGGTTTTTGTTACGTCAAGTACTGTATCCCAACAAGAACAACTTTCTCAATACATGGTCTGTGGCCGTCAAACTTTAACCGCTTACATCCACGTAATTGTGATCCATCTAACCCTTTAAATATTTCTGAGGTAAATTTTTCATTTAAATTTATGGATATAGTATAATTTTGATATAGTATTGGAAATATCACACTAATTGTTATTTATTTTATTATTAGATCACAACACTACAAAGTCGGCTGCGTACAGACTGGCCAAATTATCTTAGAACTAACTATGATTTTTGGCGTAATCAATGGAAAAATCATGGGACATGTTCTAATATGAACACCTTTGATTTTTTCAACCTCGCCTTAAATATTTATGGAAGAAATAATCTTACAGAAATCATTGAACGTAGAGGTATCTCACCTAATCATTTTTATCAAGTTATATCATCTCGACCATAACCAGAATTCTTATTTATACACCAGAACTATCATGTTCAAGAATATATAATAATATTCAAATTCTCCTAGAAATAAGGTTATGTCTGAACACAAACAATCCTCCGAACTCATCCATTATCTTACACGGAGTAATTGTGTTAGGAATGTACCAATATTGTTTGCGTAATAACATATATTATGTTTATTGTGAGTATGTAATTTTCCACGAATTTATGATAACAGTCTTAAATATTGAAATATTTATCATCCAACTTTTCATTTTTCCTTTTTCGCTCCACTGATTAATGTTACCTCGGTCAGAAAGTCGACTTTTATGATGTCGGTGTCCATTATCTAATATCGCAATCTTTATTCTCTTACTTGCCCATCTTTATCCTATGAAGATTTAATTTCATTATGCCTCCAGAAGAGTAGACAAAAAAGACTATTAGAAACATTATGAATTTAATTTCATTTTCTTGTGCTGCATTTCACTATTAAAAACACTCTACTATTAAAAACACTCCACAGAGCGCTGCATGTGGATCAAAATTGTAAGTACTTTCACGTTTTGCTATAAACACTGGATCCTAAGAAGTGAGTTTTACAAATGTCAAAATTTGCTAGTTTCACGTTATTGCATCATAGAATTGTACATCTTAGCTTATCTGTGAGTTTGCATCATTTTAGCAAATTAGCCTCAATTTTTTTATATCATTTTACATTTGCATCATTGCATTAAGTCTAATTTTATAGTCTATTTTACATTTCACTTAGTTTGGTCGTTGCATATCAATCTTAACAAGTAGCTATAGCTTAACAAGCACCATCACCATATTCTTAGATTCGATATCCAGAGTTTCCTAATACAACTTATAAGAAAAATTTTGGAATTGTTATATGAATTCTAGTATGACATAAGGTTTGACAAATTAAACCTTTTGTATTAAAACTACTAGTTTAAAATCAATTTGTCAATACACCAAATATTAAACAAACTATTGCATTCTTGAAAATCCGAAAACTCTAGAAAGATAAAATGTAATACGCCTTGTCTAATTCTTAATATAATCTAATATTACTTGTATCGTTCGTTAATAATTAGTTTTCTTAAACTCAATGAGAATTTCACTATTAAAATCTAAAGTGGGTTAACATTGAGTTAGAAGTTGATGAAACAAACCATGGAAGCTAATCGGCTAGGGCTACAGATGGGCCAAACAGGCAACTTTTACTCTTGTACCTCCTAAAATCCCTACATACACTCCTATTTCTGAAACAGACCAACAACCAAGCCCAAACACTAAGCCTTTTCCCTCCTGTAATCCCTGATTTCCTATACACTCCTCCTACCACTAATTAAGCCAGATTTCATCAGATTCTGTCACGTGGCAGTCCAAGATTAATAGATCCAACTACCAATATGATGCCACGTCACTAATCCTACTGCACACCAAATATACCAATCAGCTTTTGCCACATCACCACTCCTGCCACGTCACCATATTCTTCAACCTTCAGAAACAGAAACCCTAATCTGGCAAAAACCCTAGCGGTCGTTCTACTTCCGCCAGGTCATAAGCCGTCGTCGTCACCACCATGCGCTACCATTGCGAGTCCTTCACGCCGTCGTCGCACAGCAACCACTGCTTTCATCATCGCGCCACCACGCCTTGCTTCAGGACACCATCGAACTGAATCATCTTCATGCCAGAGAAACCAGGACCACCATCCCCACCATCAGTGAACAGCAAGGTGCGACCACCACGCCACCTTCTCCTTCGTCTTCATCAAACTCACCGGACCATCTCCTCAGCAAGCCGCTTGACACACCTGCAGAGGAAAACCCAGAAACACGGAAATCGCCGCTGAATCGCCATCCGCAAGAAGCCACCACCTAGACGCCACCATCGCACCACCCATGGTCAGCCATCTTCAAACCTGCACTCAGAAAAACCAGCCCAAGAACCCCAAATCATACCCAGAGCAGCCCTAATGCGAATCGCCGATGCAGATGCGCGAACCAGATGCACGATTCCCTTCATCCTCTTCGCGCAACCAACCTGCAAGAATCATCAACACCTCGTCGCCGCGCCACCCAGAGAGCCACTGCGTCGCCGTCATCACATAGAAGAACCAAGAAGGGCTCCCAATTCGCCAAGTAGCGCTGTAACAGGAGGAAGAGGTCGCGCCCCATCAGAACCTCTCGCTTCTTCGCTCGTGACGGCACAGTGCAGAGCAATTTCCCAATCTGCTGCAGCCCATGGAAAGAGGGCGGACATGTGGCGTCATCTCATTGGCCACGTCCATTTGAGTTAAAGTTAGTCAAACAGTCAAAGTCTGGTCAAGTCAGGGGCCTTTGTGTAATTTTAAAAAGAAAGGAGGGCTAAAGTGTAGATAGAAAAAATTTCAGGGTATTTGTACAATTTTGGAAATTCAGAAAAGTTAAAAGATAAAATTCAGTTGTTGAATTAATTTAATTTGAAAATATTAATAGAAAATTTCAAATAATGTTATAATAATCTAAATCTTTTAGTTATTTGGAAGATATAAGATAAAAGATTCTGAATATTCAGCGTCCAAGCCCTATATAAAGAGATCCAGGGGACTTCATTCATTCACCACTCCACTCCTCTCTCTTTCATCATGTATTTAACTCCATTCATGGAGAGCTAAGCATCTAGGGTGTAATTTCATTATAGATTCTGAGGTTAAGTCAATTAATGCAATTTTGATTATTGATTTAAGCTGTTCTCCCTCTATGTCTTTCATCTCTCTATCATATTAAAAGCAAAGATTTTTGCATCAAAATGTGTTTGAATCTACATGCATATTAATTATACGAGTTCTAGGGTTTCTAGGTTTAATTGAGAATCAAATTGAGAATTTACTTTGATTGATTAGCTTTTAATTTGGTTAGGAGATTTAAGAATAAACATGATTAAACACAATAGAATTCATAAGAATTCATAGAATTTGATTGAGAATGTACTTTGCTTGAATTTATTGTGAATAATCTAGAAAGGTCTTGCATTTGATTGAAAATGTACTTTGATTAACTGCATGATTGCCTTCAAATTAATTAAGAATGTACTTTAATTAATTTGAAACTTAAACAAGAATCAATTGAACAATGATCTGTGAATAACCAATGATAATCTATTTTGGAAAAGCAGTGGAGTTAGTATGTTTCTTCATAATTGTTTTAAAGTTTCCTCTTTGTTCTACAACATTCTTTAAACATTATCACTTTTATTCATAAGCATTGCATAACATTCATAAGAGTCAGATATTCGAAAGCAATTTCGTGTTCGTTGGGAGACGACTTAAGGTTACTTTAGCCCTATCTACTTTCTTGAATACTATTAGGCAATACTGAAGTTTCTTTGAAAAGTAGTATTAATTTGATAGCTTGTACAAAAAATATTTAGTAACTCAAAGTTCCCTTCAACAACTTAGATGAATCATTGTTTTGTCATATTCACTTAGATTTTCATACCAAATTTAATTAGCAAATTATGCTTAATTGTCTAATATTTTTTAAGTTATGTTATTTGGACTTAATTTGACTAGTAATCCTTATTTTAATTAATTTGAATTATCTGAGCTTAATTATTCCCGTTATTATTTTTAGGACAATTTTAGGATTATATTTTGGGACTCCAAATGAACTGTCACATCAACAACCATTTTCTACCTCAACTTTTATATTTATTTAGTTTGTAATTTTGATTTTTATTTCCTTTTTGTTATTTTGGGCAGATTTTTGTATATTGGCCCGATTTAGGTCAATTTGAAAGAAGTAAAAGTGGGGGCTGACTTGCAACCTAGGGTTTAGTGCCCAACAACCCCTTATTCCTTGATTCTACTATTCCATTCTCCATGGTGTTCTAAGGACGTGAACAACCCCCTCCCTATGAGGTCTTTTCGTTTTTACAGTTTGAGTAAAAGTTCGTTTTAATTTGAATTTTGCTTGCTCATCTTGCTTATGCACTCTAGTATGAATTTCTTTTGTAATTTCATTTTAGCATTTCTGTTTTCGTTTATAGATTCATTGCAAAATTCCACTTTCTTTCCTAGTTGCATTTTCGTCCTAGTTTTCACTTTCGTTTTACCTTTGCTGTTTCATTGTGTGGTGATGTTTCGTTTTTGTAGTATTGTTGCGTTTTTGTGATGCCGTTTCATTTTCCGTAATTAATGAATCAATTTCAATTTATGTTCTTCCCTGTTTGAAATTCTTATTTAATGGAACCTTAATTTTCTTGTGTTGGTAATCAGGGAGATTGCATTGTTCCTTGAGATTATTGCTCTAGAATTGTGATTATGTTATTCTGACCTTGATGCTTGATTAATCTATTATGTGCCTCCAATTAGGACATACTTAGTGGTCTAATTGGTGTTTAATCTATGCTTAATTGATTGACTTTTGTGGTGCATAATCGATCAAATAGGTGCAATTTCGATTGCTTAATTCACATTTTTTATGAAAATCGGATTAACCTTCGTTTAGTTTGTTAATTCGTGCTGGATTTGGGGTGAGAAGCGAATAATTATCCTTAATCAAGGATTGGAATATTTGCAATTAAACTAGTGACCAACTTATCTTTAATTCGTGTTTGAGTTAGTTAATTTAATTAGTCCAATCTGCTCATAACCCCCTCCTCCATTACGTGTTTGATCTAACGACGCCAAATTTAATTGAGGAAATTTGATCGAAGTCGTACCTAAATCAAATTAATGTACAAATAGAAATGCAATATACTAAAAAATTTGAAATGATAAAGAGTCAACCAAGTTCAATAAGTTGGACAATTGGTTTGCAAAAACACAAGTTGGCTTACGCCCTAATTTTCCTATTACGTTATATATAATAAAAATTAAGAACCAAATTATACTTAATTTAAAATATTCAGGGATTAATTTTCCGTTTATGATATTTTAAAAACTCGTATTATTATGAATTTTTTTATAAGTTAATTAAAGTCTTGAATTTTTTTATAAGTTAATTAAAGTATTGTAATAGAATAAACATGCTTTGACCATATCGTAAACCACTTTTAAAGGAAATTTGAGAGATTTGAGTTTTTTAGTCCACTCATTTAGTGAGATAATAAAAGAAGAGTTTATTTTGGAGTAAGTTGAGACTCACAAATGGATGAGTCAAATTGATACCCTAGCAGGGAAACCTTAACAAAAATTAATCTAACTCTTAAAAGCATAAAAAAGAAATTGAACAAGTTGTAACGCCTCAACAAAAGGTCAGCCATTCCTAAATTAGTTTAGGCTAAGTACGCTTAACTATGAAGTTCTTATGGATTAGGCTACAAACGCATTTTGTACCCAAATCAATTCCTTTAAGTTATTCTTCAACCGTATAGTCTCATACCTATCCAGTTTCTAGATCCTCTCATTCCGGTATATATTTGATTCCTTAATGTGCCCTTCCACGGGAAGGAACCGCTCCTTGTTTGTACCTCTTACACTTCGTGCCTCTTGCATTTTGTACCTCTTACATTGGCGATCACTTTCCGCCCTAGTCAGTACCCAGGTGTCACACAAGTTGAATGGTGAAAGCAGTGGTGAATCCAGAAGATTTTTAATTTGCACTTATTTGCTTCAATTGTTTGTGTTTCAACACTAATTAATAAAATATTGAATGAGATTTAATTGTTGAAGTGTCTTTTATGTTATACTTTACTGTATGAATATGATAAATCCATAAAAACCGATTATTGTATCAAATTGATTCACATTTAATATCGGAAGATAAATTTTCTTGTATAGTTACATTATTTTAGGCTTAATACCTAAATTGGTCCTCTAGTTTGTCAATTAATCTCATTTTGGTCCTCTATTTTGCAACCGTCTCAATTTAGTCCCAAATTTTGCAAATATGAACAAATTTCATCCCATCCGTTAAGTCTTAGCAAACGGCGTTAAGTGTTAATGACGTGTTGGACAGGTGTTGGAACGAGAATCTGGTGAGATGTTATTTTTTGTTTTACGTGGCAATTGGGATTAAATAAATCTTCTTCTCCTTTGTCTCATCGCTGCCGTCCAGTTTTCTCCTCAATCTTACGCGCGCGCTGGTTGACTCGCCCGACTCGGCGGTCAAACTCGTCAACGACAGAGTTGTAAAACGCCTCCGGCAACATCGTGAACGTCGTGCCAGAATCCACAACAACTCCACCGTCTCCGCGACGGTTCACCCGCTGCAGCATCTCCGGTGCGGGAATATTCTTTTTCCCTACAGAGATTCCGATTAAGCTAACGAGATAAAAATAAGGATGCTTAGGGTTTTCAAGCATAGGCGTGAACGCAAACTCAACCATTCCATCGCCACTCATCTTCTCCTTTTCCTTCTACTCGTAACGACCGAGAATGAGTGGACTCGATTTTTGAACTCGCTCAGAGTCAAACGAGTGAGAAACAAGGCAGTACGAAAAGCGGTTTCCAAGTTGAGGAGCAAGAGTGGCTAGCTGAGCCGGGAGAGAGAGCAAACCGCGGTCGAATCCAGCGACTCCGGTAGGTTCAGCGAGATCTGTATGAGCGCAACCGAAGGTGAAGTTTCTAAGAGACAGAGAAGAGAGAGAGAGGGAGTCACGATATAGACGCGCGACTAAGCTTCCGTCGCCATAAGCGTAGTAAAACGGTGGACACTTGAAATTGGCACACTCGGAGGTTTCAATCGATTCCAGAGGGCAATGAGCCATTGCGCAGAGATCGGAAGAGGGGGCTAAGTTATGCGCTGCGGAACATGCGAGAGACTTACACGAAACGACGACGCTTCGAGTGATGTTGGCTAGCGGAGAGGCGTTGGGCTTTCCCTCGCAGAGAATGCATTTGAAAGGGGCGCAGGGGAGCCATACCAAGTCACTGCCTGTGTCCATGTAAAGGGTTATGGGCTGGGCCTGGTGGCCCAGGTTGAAGGAGAGGGTGTAGTTACTGCCAAGTGAGAGCGGGAGGGAGAGTTGACGGCGGAAGCGGGCGGCGGAACGGGCGGAGGTGGATTTCAAGAGGTGGTGAGTGGAGTTGAATTGAGCTTGGGAAAGAGTGTGTGTAGGTGGCAAGAGTAACATTTGGAAGGAGGGATGTGAAATAGATAGTACGAAGAAGAAAAGCAACGAGAACAACATAGTGGGAGTCATCTGTTAATGTGCATGAACAAAAACAGAGTACTGAGTTGTTTTTGAATTTGTTGTGTTAGTAGGAAGAATGAAGTTTTAACAGAGGAAGGGTTTATAAAGGGGATGGAGAGTGACAACAATGCAATGGATTTGGTGGCAGTGGTGGCGGGCGCACTTAGGAAACTGTTATGTGAACTTATCTTTTTTAACAATGCTAACTTCCTCACATTTTCTCATTCCAACACCTGTCCAACACGTCATCAACACTTAACACTGTTTGGTAAAACTTAACGGATGGGATGAAATTTGTTCATTTTTGCAAAATTTGTGACTAAATTGAGACGGTTGCAAAATAGAGGACCAAAATGAGATTAGTTGACAAACTAGAGGACCAAATGAGGTATTAAGCCCATTATTTTAAAACAAAATTAAATTTGAATATCTATTATTAATTAAAATCAACCAAATTTGTTATAAGAAATAATACAATTTTACTCGAAGATAAAATGGAAGATTAAGGAATAGATATAGATTTTTGTCTTCTTAGTAACAAAAACTATCAAGTAACATTTGTAAAAGAAAAAATAAATTGATTATTTTTATTAATTTTAATAATAATTTTTGGTTTCTAGGACAATTAACTTAAAATACATATAATAATACAATTATAAAATTATTTTACTTCAATAAACAAAGAAAAGGGGGTGTTTCAAGATATCAAAATCTTTTTCTAAAAAAAGTTAGCATGTAGTGATTGTATATATTATTACGAATTTTATGGTTTTAGTTCTTTAAAAATCAACGTGATAGTTAAACAACTTCAAGTGAATATTCAAACTTTCATTTAATTTCTTTTTTTTTTACTTTTCTACCATTTGGAGAGTCTTGTTTCCTTTATTTTCTTATAGAGACATGATTTATTTGTATTTTTTTTCAATATTTTATAGATAGACAAAATCCCTAATGAAAATTAAAATTGATCATATGATGATAACATGGACGCTTTCAAATAGTCTAGAAAATGAAATGAATTTTAATAAATATATAATTCATTTATAACTTATAAAAGACGCATTCTCTCACTCAATTGAAATATTTCAAATAACATATTTTAAACCATATTTTATAAATCAATAACATATTTTAAACCATATTTTATAAATCAATAACATATTTTAAACCATATTTTATAAATCAATATGAGATCTAAATAATAATTCAAGTCAATGCTTTTTCACATGGACTCATCTTACTTTGATCTAATACTTGACTATATGGAAACACAAATAAGTTAATATCATAATTTTATACTTTCATAATCAGACAGGGAACATATATTTACAAAGGACACTAATTCATTTTTACAAAATCGTATAACAATATATTAAAAATGTAACAGTTTTGATTTATTTTTTAAACGAAAGTATAAAATAAAATAAGTAATTGATTATTATACTAATATATTTTAAGACACACATATATGCTTCTTTATTCTAGATAGATCTATAAATCAAATTCTCTTTATTTCATATAATAAATCACATTTAAATTTGAAATAGAACCAAAAATACGATTGTAAGAAAAATAAATCAAACCTTCGTAATATAATTATTATCAAAGGGTTTGACAATTTATAATATATTTAATTATAATTCAAAGTTGTTGGACATATACAAGAAAAAAAAGGTTAATAACAAGTTATAAGTCACTTAACTCATTCCTTCAATTTGTTGAAGAGTTTTCTTATAAATTATTATACACAAGACATAATGGGATACTTTGAGATCAACCTTTGTAATTTTTTTGGGTACTTAAGTCATACCAAACTAGTGCGCCGTCGTGTGTTTGAAAGAGTATATTATCCATATTCCTTCCTCCAATAGATCTTGTAATGCAAGTTGAGGATCCAAGGGTGAAGAGTTTATTCCATGTTTCTTTCATACCAAGTTCAATCAAAATTGATATGTAAAATGTATTATTATATTCATAAGTTGACATCAAAGCAATTGACCTATTTAAGATAAACACGTACCACCGCACACAATCTATATAAAAATTATCACATATGTCTAAAGGTATGTCTAAGGGTGTGGGAGTTGTATAGTATGTCTCATTGCTCATGTCAAATGATACCAAGCACGGCTTCCCAGACAGATCACCATGAATTCGAGATAACCAATGACACATTCCGTCAAAGTAAAATTTACCATCAATTCCATAGTCTTCTGAATGGGTCATATAAATTTTAAGTTTTCTCCAAGAGTTACTTCTTATGCTATAAATCTCAAATAAGTGTGTGTAATCCCATTCAGGATAACCATTGTAGTGTGCATCATAAGCTTTTGCAAATCTAATCACCTTATAATAATCTCGAATGCAATCATAACCAAAGCCCAAATATCTCATGCTAAGATGGGCATCAAATGGTAAATACTCAACTGGACTACGAGGAATGATCTTTAATTCACCAGTAGCTGGATTCCATAAATACCCACTATAAGAAAAAATGAATTTACATATGGAAATTTATATACAGATATAAATTCGTATATAAAATAACATTTATATACAGAATTTATATACGAATATCAGAAAAAACTTTATCTATGGATTTTTATATATAGATTTTCCGTATATAAATTTCATCTATAAGGTTGGCACGTAGTGGAAAAATTACTCAAAGATAGGAGTCGTGTATATAAATTTGTATTATACATACGTAGTTGGAGCCAAGTCTTATCTACTGCTATTATATACGGATCTATCAAATAATTATTTTAAGAAAATGTATTTCTTATTGTAGACAAGGGTGGATCTCATTTCTGAACCTCGAGTTTTCATCTCTTTCTCGAATCCTAGGTTTCTTCATTCTCGAACCATCTTACTTTCCTTTCTCTTTCGAACCATCTTCGGTGTCAGTTTGCTATCGTTCTCTAGAGCCATCTTGGGTGTGGGTGTTGCTCTCTCGAGCCCTCTTCGGTCTGTCCTCTTTGCTCTTCTCTTTGGTTTGTCATCTCTCTCTCGAATTGTGACCTTCATCAATTTGAGTGCGGTTTTTGGGGCTCATTGTTTGGTGCGGTGCCGTAGTTAGGATCTGGAACCATCATCTTCGTTCGTCGTGGTGTTTCAGTCGTGGTGTCGTTGTCGCTGTGTGGTAATCGTGTTCTCTGTCAACGCCGCCATGATCTTCCAGTTGTAGAGGAACCCTACGACTGCTGTTCTCGCGAACTCTAATTTTGGGCCACCGCCATTCAATCTTAGTGAGTTCATGGTGAGTCCAAAATGTTATTCCTTTAATATATATCTTTATTCGTTCGGTGTGTTGTGGTTTAATGTTGTGGTGATTGACAAAGAAGAAGAAGTTTGGTTGTGTACCCATCTTTCACTGTTCGATGTTGTAGATTTGCTTAATCGGTGATTGTTGTGGTAAGTAAATTTTGTTCATTCCTATATAAATTAATTTGTAAAATAAGGAAATCCTAAACCTTTTTGTTCTTTGGTATTTTGGGCAAAAAATGGGGTGTGGTTTGGTTCGTCTGTTGTAGAATACTTTGGTGCATTGTTAGGACATTGAGTGTACTTTCAAACACTTTTTAAGGTATGTTTAGTCATTCTTTAAGTACTACAACATATATTTTATTATTAATTATAGATATATGTTTTTTTATGGTTATCTCTGGTGTAATTTTGTGTGATATAGGACTGCAAATATTCAAAGGGTAAGACAAGTGGAGGAAGCTTTTGGGATTAAAAAGGAAATCGCCACAAAACGGTAAGTAGTTATCATGTTTTGTTAAATGAGTAAATAGCTATTCTATTTAGTTTAATGGTTTTGATATGATTACCATATATACTGTCCCAAATTACAGTGTGTTGCTATTAGCATCAACTTAAAAATACAATTACCAAGAGAAGAAAAAAATGAAGGAACTTTGTGAGGGGATGTTTAAACTGTTGTAGGCTCTCGCATAGAAAGGCTTAGAAGAGTTTGTCTAGCCTAACATGTGCAAGGTGATTTGGTTGTAAATTGTTAGAGATATTATATTTAGTTTATATTTATCTCTTATCTTTAGTTAGTTTGTTTATATTTCTTATTTGTATTTTGGGCTTAGCCCATATTTCTTCTATTATAAATAGAGGACCCTATGTGTATATTCAACACAAGGCTGTTTTCACTATATTCAACATGGTATCAGAGCAGGTTTTCTGATTCTTTTCTACTTTCTCTTTGTTGCCGCCGGTGGCCACCGCCACCGACGCCCCCCCCCCCCTAAAAGTCTATTTTTCAACCTTTGCCTTTATACTTCAATGGACAATCTCTAGATTTTGTCTCGCATCTGTTCGGTGTTGTTGTCCGCCACTACCCGTTGTCGCTCGCCATCAGCCGCCACCTGCTAGTTGTCCACTGCCGCCGGCCACCGTCTCCGGCCATCGTCTCCGGCCACCATCTCTGGCCGTCGTCTCTGCCACTTGATGCACCAACACCTAGTCCTACCTCTACTGCTTCTGATATCTTCTCTATTTTGAAAGGTCTTCAAGGACAATTAGTGGTTAACACCAAGAAGTTTCAACACTAAAATTATGGGTTGAAACAATTTCACCAACCCTTTGTCAAATCTGTCAGATTTGTTTTTGGGTGCTTTGATGAATAAGAACTTATTATGATCTTCCACTTTCACGGTCTGTCATCGGCGTGCCGTCATTTCCGCCGTTCGTCATGAGGGGGAGTATGTTTCCAGCCAGGTTTCAGGCTTTCAGACTCCACTAGTCAATGATGGCAGTCCTTGCAGTTTTGTCGCTTCTAGCCACTACATACCCCATCAGTCAGTGATGACATTCCTTGTAGTTTTGTCGCTTTTAGCCATTACAGGCCCATCAGTCAGTGATAGCATTCCCTGTAGTTTTGTCACTTTTAGCCACTACAGGCCCCATCAGTCAGTGATGGCATTCCCTGTAGTTTTGATGCAAGCCCCATCCTTACTTGATGGCAATCCAGTCCCTGGAGTTTGTCATTGTTCTCCTTTGTCAAAGTCATTCCACTTGAAGTTTCATGGTGCTATTTGAAGTTTCGCAGTTGTCTACTACTGTCCATAAATTGCTGTTAGTTGTTCATCGACATGTGATTGCGCATCTATTTGCCACACACTCTTGAAGACAGATCATATATTTCAAATTGAGTTTATTTATTCCAAGCTTGGTTCATACAATTTGTATGCTCCAACTTGAGGGGGAGTGTTAGAGATATTATATTTAGTTTATATTTATCTCTTATCTTTAGTTAGTTTGTTTATTTCTTATTTGTGTTTTGGGCTTAGCCCATATTTCTTCTATTATAAATAGAGGACCTTATGTGTATATTCAACACAAGTAGTTTTCACTATATTCAACTTAAATATAATGAAAGAGGTGAAGAAAATGTCATGTTTCTTACATAAGTTCTAAGGGCCTAGAAGTAAAAGACCATAGGCAGCAAGAAGTGACAAGAACTTCTTGACTTTTCCTACATAAGCCCTTTTTGTGAAGTTATTATAGTCATTGGCTTCAATAGAATGTAATATTTGCCTATATAACAACAGTGATGCCCTGCTAGCAGGTTTTAACTCTGCAACTCCTTTCTCTGCCTCATTAAAAAACATCCTTGCCCTCTTTATCCGTCCCTTCATGAATTTCCTCAATTTATTTGTAACTTTACCCCGCAAAATATCATCAAGTGAAAGCCCAGGTTTTGCCAATTCATCTTGTGGCAGATATAGTCTTCCTCTTCTGGCACTACAATCATAAAAAACTACACCAAATTAGACAACATAGTTTCAATGCTATGGAGAACTAAAAGTAGAGTATAACATAAAACTTGCAACAAATGCTGATAAACATTATACACCATTAATTCTTTTAAAGTAGGAGCTGAAGAAACTAGTAAAATGCCAGTTAAGTGAAACTAGATTTTGCAATCTTATCTTTCAAGTTTCACAAAAGATGCCTCAAACTAGTTCTCAAATTCTCAAGTAGTACAATAGTGAAATCACAAGTAATGATCAAAATAATAAAAACAGACTTCAAACATTTACCTATTGATGGACTCAAAAATAGTTCATTTAGGCTGGTGACACAAAAATAGGGAAACTTTAGAAAGTTAGATATATTACTTGGCCTCACAAATAAAACTAGAATGAAATTGAAAACCGACCTAGTCAGTAACCTCTATGAAAGTCATATGGAAAACAAGGAATAAGACCTTCTTTGTTAATCATATATTATCCTATGACAAAATTAAAAGCGTCAAATATGTTGAGGTCAAATGGGCCTAGAATTTATGTACTGGTTGTATGATGCCCAACACCAAAGCTCATTATTTTTAAAAGTTTTGGAGTAGTCATACATCCTATGAAGGTACATCCTATTTTCCTGTTTTTTTGGCTTCCTCCACCTTGTCGCGTACCCTCTCTCCTGAAATTTATTCTTACACTTTTTCAAAATCACCATTACAATTTATGCATATATCAACTGTCACAGCTTAATCCAAAATTTTAGACCCCTTTTAGGTAAATCAATTTCATCAGAAAGTGACATATGTGAGAATTTCTTTTAATCAACAACCATATTTACTAAAATACAATATAAGGAATATAGGGATGTCTGTAAAAGCTCTTACATATTTGTGAGTAACCAATGATGAATCTATTTTGGAAAAGCACTAGAATAGCCTGTTTCTTCATAATTGTTTTTAAGTTTCCTCTTTGTTCTACAACGTTCTTTAAACATTCTCATTTTTACTCATAAGCATTGCATAGCATTCATAAGAGTCAGATATTCGAAAGCAATTCCGTGTTCGTTGGGAGACGACTTAGGGTTACTTTAGCCCTATCTACTTTCTTGAATACTACTAGGCAATACTGAAGTTGCCTTGAAAAGTAATATTAATTTGATAGCTTCAACGACAGCTTATGAACCTCCTATCACTCTCACCGTATAACACATCATTCTCTACTTGAGACTGGAGAATTATTAGAGTATTAGGATGACCTCCAATAATAGGATCCTCGACATCAACATATACACTAATATAGTGGCACTGTAGAATCTCTCCATGAGACTCATACCGTATTTAGATGCATCGATTCATATCCAAGATAATAAAATGAATCCATCACAAATATTCATACCAATTGAGTATATTGCATAATAACTTAACAATATATACATACATATATTGTTATATACACACACAAATATATATAATCTGTTTGACAAGAAATAAGTTGAAAGCTTGTTGAGTAGACTTTCAGGAAAGATATGTGTGTCTTAGTGGATAACTTAAGTACCAGGTCTTTCCTTAGTCAAAGTATTCATCAACTAGTTTTCACAAATTTCTTATTTACATATTCAATACAAGATCACATAGATTTTTCATTAAAATTGTTCACAATGAAATTCAAGAGCATGGATAGTTATACAACAATATTAGATTATTAATGTAGAAACCTAGAAAGATTAACTCCATTTACTTCTTTTTCAGAATTCTTTTTTTAATCGAAGTTTATTCCGAGAAAGATTCTAGAATCTGAATGCAAACTAAAATTTTCTTTCTTCTCTCTTTTCCTTCCTAATTCTTTCTTCTCTCTTTTCTAATTTGAATTCTCTCAATGTCAAAATCCTATTTCTCTTTGGCTATTTATAGGCTACAAATGACCCTATTTAATTTTTATTATTAGTATTTTTATATTAATTTTTTATTATTTTAATCTATCATTGCTTAGTCACCAAAAAATGTTTTGTTTGCTAACTTCCTTCTGATTTAGTTCTTTGTCCACTTCTGATTTAATTTTTTGTTTTTAATTTCTTTTTATAATCTTCTAAAAAATTGTAGAAATATGTTTCATGCCTATGAAATCATTGTAATTATCTATCATTTAAGTTATCGTAAATTTTTATTTAACTTACCACAATTTTCTTATTAATTATATTTTTTATTCATAAAAATATTATTACTAATAATAATACTAATAGAAAACTATTATTATTTATTAAGGTGAATATTTTCATTGTCTTTACATACACTACATGGTCAAATTCAATATCCTAACAACTTACATTACTCTTGAAACTATGCTCCAAAATGACTCTAAAGGTAATCCAGAAGGTAAAATTGGTACTATTTTAAAAAATGACTTCTACTATTCTTAAACGTGCTTAATAGTTACCAAGAGATTTATCATCGTAGGTTGTAAGCATAAAAAAACATTTCAAACATAGAAAAAACCAATAACACTCCAAAACCCTCTTCCTAGGTTCAGACTTTTCTGGCATAAAATTCCTAAATATAGGACAAACTCCCATGGCAAGGGGAGAGACTTTTCTGGCTTATAACATTTCTCTCTAGTAAAAAAAGTCGGACTAACATTTGTTTTTCAACGAGTAATGAAATTCGCAAGAACAAATATTTTTTTAATGACAAAGATAAAAATCATTTTGTTATTTTACACATTAACCATAGTACCATTTTATCTTATCGACAAAATCTCTTATTTTTTAATATATAAAAGTTAATAAAAAAACCTCATTTTTTAATATATAAAAAATAATAAAAAGAACCTCATATTTTTTAATATGTAAAAATTAATAAAAAAAACAAGAAAATATAACAATCACGTTATTCAATTAATAAAAAAATTAAACAACAAGCATTAAGTTTAAAATGTGATAAAACTTTAATTATAAATATCAAAATTATAAGAAATTTACAGTCCAATTAAACATACTATATTAAATTGAGATAAATTTTAAAAAATATGAATATATTTTTAAAAAAATATATCTTTAACAATTGTTTTTAATACTTTTTCTACAATCGTATAGCTTTGTGATTAATTCGTTTTAAAATACGAACTATAAAAATATTATTAAAGGTATTTTTATCATTTAAATAAGTGCAGAATGACTATGTCATCGTTATAAACATGAGCGTTTCCTTTTGTTTCTATGTTCGTATCTGATTTTCACTGCCTAACTGACAAGCAACTTGGAGCTTTCCATACTACCTCAGTGTCATGTCCAGTGTCATTTTCCCGCGCATGAAAGGCGTAAAACAAAATAACATTATTAAAGGAGAAATAATTTTTTCACCACTTGATAAGAAATTTTTATTTTTAAGAAATGATATCATCATTGATAAATAAACTTTTAAATTATTAAAAAAATTAAAATAAAATAATAAATTAAAGAGCAGATGAAAACCACAATTCAGTTCAGTTAATAATAGCAAAAGCTACGTTAATAAGAAAAACACTCTCCAAACATGAACAATAGAACAAGAATAATAGATCCAAAGAGCGGCTTCAACCGCGTTTCCAGAACCTTCCACAGCCTCAAACCACCATTCCCACTCCCTGCGCCCAATGCTGCCGTCTCTGCCGTATCATACGCCCTCTCCCTCCGCCGTAATTCGCCGTTTCCAGACTCTGTCACTGCCATCGTGGATGCCGCCACCGGCCGCAGTATATCCTACGAAGAACTCATCCACCGTGCCGAAACCCTAGCCGCAAACCTAGCCACAGTTCTCAAACTCTCCAAAGGAGACGTCGCGTTCCTTCTCTCCCCAAACCTTATCCAAGTTCCCATCCTTTACTTCGCGCTCCTCTCCGTCGGCGTCATCATCTCCCCCGCGAATCCTCTCTCTACGCGCTCCGATCTCACGCGCGTCTTCCACCTCAGCAAACCCGCAATCGTCTTCATAGCGACTTCAATCGCGGAGCGCGATTTTGGTGTCCGTACTGCCCTCCTCGACTCCCCCGAGTTCGACTCCCTCGCTCGGACGAAGATTCACAATCCGAATCCACTGGCATCCCCTGCGCGAGTGACTCAATCTGACGTGGCAGCGATTCTGTACTCCTCCGGGACGACGGGGATGGTAAAGGGCGTGATGCTCACGCACCGTAACGTAACAGCGTTAGCCGGGGGATTCCACGCCGTTGGAGTGAAGAGAAAGGAGCCCGCGGTGTTCTTGTTCACGATGCCGTTTTTCCACCTGTTCGGCTTCGCCTACAGCTTCAAGGCGATGGTTCTGTCAGAGACGGTGGTGATAATGGAGAGATTCAGTTTGAGGAGAATGCTGAGCGCCGTTGAGAGGTTCCGGGTTACAAATCTTGCGGTGGTGCCGTCGCTGTTGGTGGCTTTGACGAAGGATAGTGTCACCCGCGAGTACGATTTGAGGACGTTAGAGGGGATTGCATGCGGCTCGGCTCCACTTGGAAAGGAAACCGCCGAGGCTTTCAAAGCCAAGTTCCCCAAAGTCGTAGTTCTCCAGGTTTGTCTTCCTCAATAATCATCCTCACACACATCCTTATCCTTAATGACCTTTTTTTTTTATATATATATTAACTATTCTGTAGGTAATTTCTTATTGTAAATAATTATTGTAGTTTAAAAGAATAGTTAAATTTAAAAATAATCAAATTGAAAATTAAAATAATTTAAAAGTACCCACTTAAATCATAAAATTGATAAACAATTACTTAAAATGATTAATTCCATTTGTATAATAGTATATAAAATAGATGAATTGTTTCAAATTTTTAGTAAATATGAAAATGGATTGAATAATATATTTGTAAATAACAAAGCCATTTTGTTGAAGGAACAACATGATTCAATATTATTAAGTATATATTAATTTTATCATAATTTTAGATTAACGATTTTATAATCAATAATTATCGTATTTTATCTTATAAATGTATTTATCTCACAACAAAAGAATACCATTTTGCGACCACACTTATCTATCATTAAAGTAAATTAATTACTAATGTTATTTTGTTCCAATTTTTGTTAGTTTTATTTGAAATAGTCTTAATTGTTTTTAAGATCGTAATTTGTGTTTAATTTAGTTCTTTTAGCAAATGTCATTTAAATAGATAACGGCTAAATGTTTAACTATGCAATCAGTGACACATCACATCACCCTTGACGTGTCATCATCATCTTCTACCTCCACAAACCCTAATTTTCCCTACACAAAAATCCTAACCACCACCTAACCCTAACTGTTGCCGCCACGCTCACGACTAGCCACCATCTTCGCACCTCCATCATCAGACATTTCGAAACCCTAACCAGATGGTCGCACCGATATTCCAAACGCTCCGCCACAAGCATCGCGAAACTGAATCGCGAGTTCCTTGCGCCTTTGAGCAACATCGTGAAACTTCTTTATTCTCCACCAGCCACCACCAACCTAAAACACATAAGGTCAAAACCCACAGAACAAAAATCTCCTTCAAACCAGAAGCACAATTTGTGCTGCAACGGTGAAGAGCCACCAACATCATCATTAACCTCTCGCGAGCAAAACCCAAATTGTAGAAACTCAAACCCAAATCACATTGGTGCCTCTCTACAAGCTTCTCCACCGCGCCTTCTTTTTTCACCTGCAGGAGAAAAACCAAGCAAACCAATTATCATGAAGTTCACCATATTCGTCGTGAAGGAGAAACCCTATTCTCACGTGACGACAGTGGAGCAAGCTTTTCCCCAATTTGCAGATGTAAATCTGAAATCCTAATTTTTGGGTGAGAAAGGGGTTACTACATGTCAAGCCCTCATTGGCACGACCATAGCCACATCAGCCAATAACTGCCATGTAATTCATTGATTGGTGATGTGTCGTTAACGATTTATGCGACGTTTTCAAAAAGGACTAAATTGAATACAATTACGATCTTTAGACTTACATTGAACATTTAAAAATAATTAGGACCATTTCGAATAAAATTGACAAAAATTTGGACCAGTAGTGGTATTAAGCCATGTTATTTTGAACGAAATTAGCTACCAAAATTATGTAATGGCAAAAACTCTAGTTGCAAAATGATTATTGACTAATTTTTCATTTGATTTTTAATTAGCAATCAAAATTTTGATTCCTAAAAAGTTGTTCACTTCAAACATTGTTGACCAATTTAGAGGCTAAAAAGTGATACTAATGTTGGTCTAGTAGAAAACGTGTAACGAACTATTTAAAACATAAAGAGAGGTGAATTGATTTGTGTTAAAAATTGTTTCCTTTTCAACATTTTTTTTTAAATTTCTTCAATTAATTTTAATCAAAGCAAATAAACAAAGGAGAGAAGAGAAGAAAAAAATTATACAAGTAATTATTACACAGATTGGGATCAAAAGACCCATGTTTAATTGTTAATTTCTCCAAAAAAAAAGGAATTAACTTTTCCACTAAAATAAGTAATAGTTTATAATAAAGAAATAAAGATTGAGATTAGAAACCATCTTTCTTGACATATAAGAGATGACTCGTACCTTCTTTTAACACACAAAAGAATGACCGTTTGACTCTGATAGTTAGATAAGCTCTAACAACTTAGACATACTAAGTAAGAGCTCTTCCTTCTCTCTATAACATCTGTAAGGGAGAAAAGTTTGATTATAATCCATCAAAAAAAATGTGATCCTTTACATGGAAAACATTTTATGTCATTGTTAATATTATTGTTGCTAATATGATTTGGGTTTCTATCCCAATTTGAAAAGTATTAAGTCTCTTATATGGCTTCTTGTTGACATAATCCTAATATTTCTTGCCAATTCTTGTTGGTTTATCGATTTTTATATGCATTTCTTCTCCTTTCAAACTAGAGTAATAAATTCTCTTATATTTTTTTCCCAATAATTCTATTATTACTTAGGTAACCTTCATGCACCTCCTAAGCATAGGATATATAAACATGTCATTTATACACTACAATACACTTTTATATGAATATGGTCTAGAACGATCATTTCTTATAACAATATCATTGCATACTTATAACGGCCTCGTGGAACTACTCTATTCAAACTATCATTCCTCAACAATCTTGTTTAACTCTTAACAATTTACACACCAGTTAAACTTTCTATCTTTCTTCTTTACCAACTACATTATTTCTCAATTTGTCACACTCAATCTTCTTGGAACGAACTGGTCTGATACCATAAATGTAACAATTCAAAATAGCTATAAATATATATTACAAACAACTTCGTTTTATATTTAATGGTCCATAATCGTTTTACATAACATAGTCATAGGTACACTACATATGAAAGTTCTCTAGAAAGAACATATCCTGATATGTCCAAGAATTTCTACATTATTCAAACGTGCTTAATTTAAAACACACATTTTGTTTACATATTCATAATATAATACAATATTCAAATTCTCCATTCTTATTATTGCTCCTCACTATCAACTAAAAGTTCATCCACATGATTCTATACTCGCGTATAATATATGTATACAATCATTGCATTAAACAAAACACAAACAACAATAAAAACACAAGGCTAAGCTTAATTATAAAAAAATTATATCGCATTTAATATCATATATTTAGGTTTTAGTTCATATATTTATCATTCTAATCATCATTCAACATTTGTCACAATTAGAACTAAAAAACATATACATATGGTATTGATATTCTTGTAAAGTTTTACACTTGTCAAAACATTTTATTTCCAATAAATCAATAATCAACAACATTTTCCTTATCTCAACACCACAATCCACATCCCAAAATCATCATTACAAGGTTAATTCTTTTTTGTTCTTTAAGTCACAATAATATTTTATAATGATTTCTTAGATTGCAAACTTCTTTCGACTCTTACCTGATAAACCCCATTTTCTAAGTGAATATGAGAATTTAATAAAGTTAGGATGTTCAAGACGAAACACTCTATATAAATATATACATTACACCATACAATATGGTCATTTCTCCTTAGAAATAACCATATTCATACTATTCATCCAATATATATTAATACAATAATTCCATGTATTCTTGTGTCACATAAAACACTTCAATTTCAAAGCAATTAATTTATATCATATTTTCAAATATATTTTGTATTTATTTAGGTCTCACACTTTCTAGTACTTATATAATAACTTTCACCTTGAGTTACCTCTTTTACCTTATTGTTTTAAAACTTTTAAACTATGTTTTTCTGATTTTTCAAACTAAGACTAATTTTTTTTTTCGAGTTAAAATTATTATCACCATAAACATAGTACACGACATTGTTGCGTCTTATCCTTATAGGTCTTGTATCAATTTCAAAGGTTTTCTAGTTTTCTAGCCAATATACTCTTAATTTATTTATTTTATGGATGGAGATGGTTAATTTCTTGTTCAAATACTTCACTTGTAAAAGTAAGATGAGATGTGGTCATGGACATCTCACTAAATAAAGAAATTGAAATAAAAAATATAAATAAATAATAATGAAGTTAAAAACATCCCACCAAATAAAATAAATATAAATCATAAAGACAAATAAATAAATAAAAAATGAGGTAAAGAACACCTCACTAAATAAAGTAACAATGCAAATAAATATAAGGTTTAATCATTTAGATTGTTCCTATTATAAATCATTTAGATTGTCCTTATTTATGTAGAGTTTTCTCAATTAGGTCCTAGTATTTTAAAACGTCTCAATTAAGTCCCTGAGTTTTGAAAAATTGAATCAATTAAGGGCTTGCCGTTAACTTGGGTGGATGGCGTTAAAATTGTGTGTGTGTGGCACGGTGACTTGGCTGAGGTGGCAATGTATGGTGAACTGAGTTGGTTTTCTTTCATTTTTGAATTAAATTTGATTAAAAATAATTGATACATACAAAACACACAGTTTAAATAAGGTTTAATAGGTTCGGAGATCCCTATATTTGGGGGTTTGTTTCAATTGGGTCCTCCAATTTGGAAGTGATCAATTAGGTCCCTAATTTTGTCAATTTGAATCAATAATAGTCTTTCTGTTAAATGCAGTGCCGTGAAGTTTTTGAACATGTGGGACGCTGATACTTCCAGGTGGCACCGTTTCAAGTGCATAAGTGGATTTATAAAAGGGTGAAATCCCTAAATTAAAAGGGTGTATTTGATGGTGAAATCCCTAAGTTAAAAGGGATTTCACCCTTTTATAATCCACTTATACACTTGAAACTGTGCCACTAGAAGCGTCAGCGTACTATATGTTCAAAAACTTCATGGCGTTAACTGCATTTATCGAAAAGGCTTTTATTGATTCAAATTGACAAAATTAGGGACATAATTGATCACTTCCAAAATTGGAGAACCAAATTAAAACAAACACCGAAATATAAGGACCTCCGAACCTATTAAACCTTTAAAAATAAATCATTTCTTAAGAAATGAAAATGTGCGTTTTGACTCTGGAACATTCCAGAAGAAAGGGAAGAATTTGGGGAAAATTTGGAAATCAGAAGGGATTAAAAACCTAAATTGGAAGATAGGAATTGGTGTTGGTTGAGGCTGATACACCCAAAAACTATCCTTAATCCTATTTAAAGAAAGAGCAAATATCGTAATTGAATTATTTACGGTTCCAGAAATGGCAATTCGTGAATTGCAGAAATTGGGATAAAGATTGAAGAGAGAGAGAGACCTGGAGAGGTTGATCAACTTGGGCGAGGAGATCGGAGGAGTGGTTGGGCATAAGGCTGAGAAGTGCAGAGAGAGCATTTTCCGTGTGTTTCGGTGAAATCCTCCGCATCAGTTCCATCGCGGCTTCCAGGTTTCTCTCTTCTTCCAAATTCAGACCTTACACAACGCAATCATGCATATCATATCACAGTCTGCGACAATTCGTGTATGAGATTTTAACTTTGTTTTCGCTTCTTTTTTTATTATTGTCAGAATTTCCCTCCACCCCCTTCTCTCTCTACCAATCAAATTCAAAATTGTTTGAAGATGCGTAAGAAAACAATTGTTATTAAGCAGTAAAACTTGGCATACAAGTGCTGATGTCATTAAGCAGTAAAAATTAGCAAACAGTTTGCACTAACAAAATACAATTTGCACTACAGTTCCTGTCTTTCAATTTAGGGATTTTAATCCTTTCTGATTTTCCAATTTTCCCCAAATTCTTCTCTTTCTTCTACAATGTTTTAGAGTCAAAAGGCATGTTTTCATTTCTTAAGAAATGATTTATTTAAACTGTGCGTTTTATATGTATCAATTATTTTCAATCAAATTTAATTCTAAAATGAGAGAAAACCAAAAACCAACTCAGCTCTCCATACACTGCCACTTCAACCAAGTCACCGTGTCCTGCACACACAATTTTAACGCGATCCACCCAAGTTAACGGTAAACCCTTAATTAATTCAATTTTTCAAAACCATAGACTTAATTGAGACGTTCTAAAATACTAGGACCTAATTGAGAAAATCCTAAATAAATAGAGACAATCTAAATGATTAAACCATGAAGTTATAAACACATCACTAAATAAAATAAATATAAGTAATAAAGAAAAGTAAAAAAATGAGGTTAAAAATACGTCTCTAATAAAATAAATATAAAGCATAATGACAAATAAATAAATAAATTGAGGTTAATAACATCTCACTAAATAAAGTAAAAATACAAATAAATATAAATAAGAAAAAAATAAGGTTTTAAATACCTCACCAAATAAAATAAATGTAATAAATAAATATAAATAAAAAATAGGTTATAGAAACCTCACTTAATAAAATAAATATCAATAATGATAACAAAATAAATAATAAATAAAGTTAAGAATATTTCACTAAATAAAATAAATATAATTGAAAAATATAAAAAAAAATTTAATATATATTTTTGTTACCTCAAAACAACTTCAAGTAAAACTCTACTTTTGAATAGATGGAGTAATTTTTCTAAGTTATTTAAAATCTTGTTCAATAGGTATTTTTTTTAATGAGGAAGAAAATGAAAATGGAAAAGAAATGAAGAGGAAAGATTGATGGATGCAACTTCTAAATCTCTCTTTATTCACTTCACCTCTTCACATTATATAAAATATTTATATTATTACTATACTAATATTTAAATGTTATTATTTTTATATATTCACAAGCATGTAATAGTTAAGTCAATATGAACTATTTAAATATTATAATAGTATTTTACATTTGACAACTCATGGTAATTGAGAGAAGACTTGTTCTTTACCCTAAATGCAAAAATAATATTTTTTACTAAGACATCTATGTATAAATATGAACAGTTAGAATGAAAAATATTATTTTAAAAATATACTGTAAACTTTTGATCTCGATCCAATATCTAATGAAGTTGAAATTGAATTGTTATTGAAGTAACTTGAAACAGAAAGTAGGTGGTGCTAGTTCAAATTACAAAGATTATTTCTCTAACGACATATCTTCAAATCAAAATCTCAACTGTCAAAGTAAAATACTATGTCTTAAGATCTTTATATAAAAATTTCATTCCAATCTAAGGGTTAACAAAGTGAGAATAAAAGGTTTACCAAAGACAATCTAAAACTACACTTGAGACCTAACTTTTATGCTAAAGTTAGAGAATTAGTTTTCTTAACATAAACTTCTAATTGTAAATACCACCCATCATAATGAAAAATTATACTTCAATAATACTTTGTAAAAATTGTTGTGTCATCCATTAATAAAATTGTGACTAGACAATTTCGAAATAAGAACTAGTTCAAAATTGTCCTTCAATTCTTATAAAGGCATTTATCATAATTTATCAATTTACTTATAATACTATATTTAAATAAAAAATTTAAATATAGTCAAATAGAGGGGTATATTAACGTTTACGTTTATAATTTTTAGTAAAACGGATTTTATAATTATAAAAAATTAATTAATAGGAATGCAGTTTTCTTTTACGATAGAAATTATTGCAAGCCATTATTCTATACAAACTGAGCTTTCTCTACGATCATATCAAGAAAATAAATTATAAAAAAATTGAAGCTACGAACTATCAAGTGAGCAAAACGAGGTAACTTAACATGATTATTTTTTTTTTCTCTTAAACTTTTAACGTTTATTTAAAAGAAATATTTAATGGATGCAACACTTATATGATGAACAATTTTTTTATGAGTGATAATTCACAAACTACTCGTTTTATCAAACATCAAAATACATTCACATGTTTTTAAATTGTTTTTTGTTTTCTCAGTCATTTATAACAAGATGTTGAATGAGTGTTAAGATTGTAAAACTATCAAATCAATTAAAGATAAGACCAATCATGATATGAATGTTGATATTTTAACAATTTTTTAACATCAGGACATGTGTCACCATTTTATTTTATTAGTCTGTTTGAATTTATTTTAAAAAAAATATTTAAAACGAACTAATCACAAACTGTCAAGTATGTATTGTCAAAAAAGAGTGGTTAAAGAAACTTTTTCCTTATGATATATAGGTGGGATGCAAACCTCACCTTAAAAGTTAATTTTGTTGGACTAAATTAGACTTAAAAATCACTTTCTAATAATAGATCATGTTTATCTTTTTTTTTCATTTTAATTAAAAATATATAATTATGATTGTTCCCCCTCTTTATACTTCTCTAAGTTCTTTAATTATCTCTCATGTTTGACAATAGTTTTTCATATGCAAATAATTTAGGGATATGGTTTAACCGAAGCAGGTGCTGGGGTTGCCAGAACCTTTGTTGAAGATGCTAAGCAAGTGGAAACAACAGGGAAACTGCTGTCGAGGGTGGAAGCCAAAATTTTGAATCCAGACACAGGAGAAGCCATGTTTCCAGGTGAACAGGGAGAACTCTGGCTCAAATCACCTACTATTATGAAAGGTAATTAATATTTAATTAAACACTCAACTTTTATCAAAACAGAAATAAATCAAATAATTCAATACATAAGACGTGTTATTTATATAAAAGAGAAAGTTATATATAATAGCGAGTAGAAGGAAACAAAATAACTGATTATATAATATCTAATCATATTTTTATTTTAATATCTTCTAAGTTTGATGATATCTAACTTATTAATGAAATCATTGAAGGCTGGCTTGGAAAAGGTAATGTCTGGCTTGGAAAGAGTCAAGTACATAAGCCTCTGAATTAATCTTCTATATACAAAATGATCCTCAATAAGATCACCATCATTAAGACTTTTAAATTGAGATTCATAGGTCATGTAACTGGTTTGCTACCTAAGAAGCCAATATCATCAATCAAAGATAGAATATTTTTTCTCTGACTCAAGGAAATACACTTGGTAGATCTGACAATTTTTAAACCTAAGTATTTGAGAGGACTTCAAGTTCTTTAGTTTGAATAAGGAACTCTGTCAATTGTACTTTGTTAGCATAAGAAGAATCAAGGCCTCCAAAGATGATGATATAGGAAACAAAATTACCAGTGAAAAATCGAAACTATAAGTGAAGAGAGTAATCATTTTTAGATTGTGTAAAACCATGTTGTAGTAATGTTGAGAAAAACTTGCAGAACCATTGTCTACAAACTTGTCTTAGTTCATATTTAGATTTATTTAACTTGCAAACCAATTCTTTGTACTTCTGAACTTTGGAAAATATCCATCTATACTTTCTCAACTAACTCACCATTTAAGAAAACATGGTTGATATCTCATCAGTGTAGGCTCCAATTTTTCACAACAACAATTGATGAGATCCTTATAAGAGTAAATTTAACCTAAACCTATTCGTATTGTGAAGCTTAATTTAGTCACACATCACTTAATATTATGAGATGTTATTTATCTAACTATATAAGCAATTCTATATAAAGCTTGAAAGATATACCAAAATAAATATACTTTTTAGTATAGTGTAGACGTAGACATACATTACTCACACATTTGTGCGTTGAACCACCTTAAATTTTATTCTTCTCTCTTTTCTTTTATTATCTTGTTCCTAACTTAACGATCGGTAAAAAGTATGAGAAATCAATCCTAGCTTGTGTACCTTATGGCCATTAATTGAGCTTTGTATTTGTCAACTAAACCATTAACATTATATTTCAATTTAAAAATCCATTTGCATTCTATAGTATGTAAATGTTCCTTCGACTAAAACTAAATGCAAGTATCTTCAAAAGCCTTAATCTCTTAAGCCATGCACTCTCTCCATTTAGGATAAGAAATTAATTGCTAATAGAATTGAGGTCTTAAGTACTAGAAATTTGATTGGTAAAGGTTCTATACTAATAAAATGAGATTTTTCTCTATTAGTATATTGTAAATTAATTTGATCCCGATAGACCCTTTTATGTCTATCACATCATGAATTCATGTTAAGAACATTGAGCATGGACTAAAATCTTGATTAGAATGGACTTTGACCGGTACCATATATAAAGATTGGAATAAAAATATGTACTAATAAACTGGAGAGAAAATAAAACAAAATAACTTATCATATAATATATTTATTTTAATAACTTTAATGCAAGAATTTGTACCATAGGACCATTCTATCGAAAAACATGTTTTTGCACTCCTCTTCAACTAATATATGATCCTTATCAAAGCATGGACAATGTTGGAGCAGGTTATGTTAACGAGCCAGAAGCAACCTCAGCAACTTTGGTGAATGGGTGGTTAAGGACTGGAGACCTTTGTTATTTTGATAATGATGGTTTCTTGTATGTTGTTGATAGGTTAAAGGAGTTGATCAAATACAAGGGCTACCAGGTAACAAAACCTAAATTTGTAACATGTTTTAAATATTAAGTATAAATTATTTTATGTTGTATGATTTGTTCGATGTTATGTTTGATGTGATATATAGCAAGTCATTGAAAATAATGTGCATTGCAGGTTGCTCCAGCGGAGCTAGATAAATGGCTCCTGTCTCACCCAGAGATAAATGATGCTGCAGTTATTCCGTAAGATTCTGTTGGCTATACTCATTTTTTTCTAGAGTTTCTTTCAATGATACAAATCTCCGTAGGTTGTCCACTTTGAATTTAGTATCGTGAATATCAAAAATGTGTTTCCGTTGCTCTTAAAGAATAATTTCACATGCATGTAAATAGTTTACAATTAGATCACTCTATAACTTAGTCGTTTAGAAGATAGACTATTGCTTTTGCACCTTAGGACTTTGAACATTTAATCACATGCTTAATCACATGCATGTATAATATTGATGATGTCTCTCAAGACTTTATTCTCGTTCTTTTCTTATATAGGTGTCCAAAAAGTACTGTTTGAGGATGTATGCTTATATAGTCAAACTTATAAGAGTTTTTCTTAAAATATCATGAGTTTTTTTGTTGACATCAATTTGACTTGTGTTACATTAATGAGCTCTTGAACATCTTTCATCGATCTTCTTTTTATCTTTTCACCTTGCAACTCTTCTAAATGGACAAATGTTTTGTCATGATCCTCATGTCGAGATATAAAATGTGGTCTAATAGTTGTCCGATAGTGGGTGGAACAATATGTCCAACAAACAATAATTATCGTTAAGACAAGATCTAATCTTGCTTTGATACCATGATAAGAAGTGAACTTTAAGCTTAATACTCGACCCACAAAATCGACTTGTAAGGTGAAGTTTACACTCATTTATATACTCTAAATTGGCCTTATCTCTAGTTGATGTGAAACTTCCAACAATTTTCCTACTTCTTAGCTTTAGAAAGGCATCATACATTCTTGTAGCATATGTTTTCTTCATTGTGAAAGTCTTTTAAGATAATCTCATCTACTTTTGTCTCTTGTATTTTCATCATGACTTAATGTGATTAGAGTTGAAAAGAACGTATTAAAGATGGAGAAAAAGAACTTAATATATAAGAGTAAATATAAGAAGCATGAAAAAGAAATCAAGAAGCTTCAAAGGAAGATTTAGAAAAGAAGACTTAAAAAAATAGAGAAAGAAATAAATACACAAATAAAATTGTAAGTGTTTTAGAGATTATAAAATATTCTAAGAAAACCAAAGAATATTCTATAATCTCAACAAGTACTTCTAAGAAGTATTATTATTAGCCTTTCATTTTGCAAATTTTATATCATAGCCTCAATCCATTTTTCTTATTGAAGTGAAGCCATGGTAGTTTGGCAAGCTTTCTCAAAGCTTTGATAGTTTCTTCATGAAGTTGATAGATTCGTCTGTCTAAACAATACATTAACTTATATCTCTAAACAAAAACTTGGTATTGATTATGATTAAGTATCACTTCGATAGTTTTAATTAAGTATGGTTTTATATTAAATAACCATATTAAACATATTAAAATTATCTTGTTTATTGTTAAAACTTGGAGTGTCAATTGATATAATTTAATATATTTAAGACTTTTATCTTATACTTAATTTCTCTTTTTGTTTTGACAAGCATTGCACGTTTGGCCAGTGTTGTTTTGTGTTGGAGTTTTTCATTGTTTAGGACTTTAAAGTAAAAAAAAAAAAAAAAAGGACAATTTATTAATGTTTCGTGATACAAATATGGACTGGTAATATGAAAATGGATAGTGTTAGGAATTATCTTTTGAGAATGTAAGTGGTGATGATTCTATTATTAAGATTCTAATTCTTTTTAAAGTTTTAAAATAAAGAATAATAATATAGAAACCACAATTTTATAAAATATAAAGTAGAATATATATATATATATATATATATATATATATATATATATATATATATATATATATATATATATATATATATATATAAAAGAATTAATAAACTTCACATATATTTATCACTACCAGATACCCTGATGAAGAAGCTGGGCAAGTTCCCATGGCGATCGTAGTAAGACAACCCCAAAGTTCCCTCACTGAAGCAGAAATAATCGATTTTGTCGCCAAACAGGTACTATTCCCTTATGCCTTCAATGAGATTTTAAACTTTGAATTCCTACCAAAACATATACTAAAGAATTATTTATTATTAGTTCAATTTTTACAAATAATCGGTTCAGTATAATAATAATCATTATATTTTCATTTTAATATAATAAGAACAAAAGTTATGATTTTTATATAAAATATTTAATTTTATTTAGATTTTAATAATGATTAAAAGAATTAAATATTTTTTTTTAATCTTTAGTAATCATCACTACATATGTATATTAAAAGAAAAAATAATCTTAATATAAAATCTTTATTTTTTGTTTTATAAATTTAAATTTTTTAATATTTTTTAATTACTAATAAAGTTTAAATAAAATTAAAACTTTTTATTAATTCTGTAAATTTATTTTATTATATTAAATAAAATATGCCAATATTTATTGAATTGAGTCGTCTATTTATTTTAAATTTATGAGATATACTTTTAAATTTTTTATATTTAGATTTCACTTATGATTTTGTAAATTTTAATATAAAAGAAAAATGAGTTAGAGGGTAGGGATGATAACATAATACGACTACTGTTTACTCGTTTTATTATCGGCATGAATTTAATAACTTTTTTTAATAATTATTTTATAACCGTTTATGTAATAATTTGTGAGTGATCGTTTTAAATTTACGAACAAATAAAGCAGGGAGTTTATTGTTAAAAAATTGTTAAAATATCATTATTTGTATAATATTTCTTTCAAAAGTTATGTGTAGGACATATTTAATGATATTTTCTAAAGAAAGTTGACAAAAAGAATTTTGTGAACTATATAAACACTAACATGAAAAATATTACATAAATTTATAAACTAAATATATAGCTGTAAAATGCAACCTTTTTTTTTAAATTATCCGGACAATTTTTCCAGAAATTTAGTTTGAAGAAGTACAGATTTGGTTTCCTTTTCTCTCATTAAAACTTTACAAGATTTCTCATATTTATGAAAGATAAAATCATTGATTTTTTTCAAAATAAAATCTCTTAATTTTAATTTAAAAATAATTACCTGAAAAGATAAATTCTCTATAAACATAATATATTAATAAAAAGGAAATTTAAGTAAACTCATATTCTTGAATAATGGACAGTGGGTAAAGTAACATGATATTATAGTCTCTACCCAATTTAGAAATAAATGCATTAAAAACCTTCTTGTTTGTATGTTGAACTTTATATAATGTGAATATTATTATGAGTGCTGGAAGATGTATACCACTAAAATTTTATAACTTAATATTATTTATTCAGATTTTCATTAATAATTCTTTTAGTTAGTTAAAATATTATACTAGTTCAACTAAAGTGTTGTGGTTTTAAAAAAAAATTAAGATATCTTGTTTCTCTCTATTATAATTAAGTGATCATTAATTTTTAATGTTATCACAAAGTTGATGATGATTATAAGAATTTCAAAAGGTTTTTTTAATGATTAAAAAATGTTTGAATATGTTATAATTGATATATTGGTTCAGATAAACAATTATATTAATTTAACCAAAATATTACATTAATTTATTTAAGTAGTGAAACTATAGAATAAAAATACGTCTTATGAATGTTTAAGCTAATGGTTTTTCTTATTATTTTTGTGTTTTTTTGTTGGTTGCAGGTTGCACCATACAAGAAAATAAGGCGCGTAGCATTTGTGGACGCAATACCGAAGAATGCCTTGGGAAAGACACTGAAGAGTGACTTGAAAAAACTTGCTACCTCTAGATTATAATGCTTCAATAACAAAACACACAAAAATTCTCTCTTTCAGTAATTTGGAAATGTGAAAACATCGTATTTGAAAAGAGAAAAAAAAAATGTTAAAAGACATACCAGGTTGGTTGGTGAGAGGATCGATTTAATGAGTTAATAGGTTATTATAAAACTAATAGGTCAAAACACAATTTAGCCATACTGTTAATACTGTGGTGTTTCACCTTTCACTCCCAACCTCTCATTCTATATCTCAAAAAATTCTATTTTTAACCTTAATTAATATTTTTTTAACTTTTTCTTTTTAATATTAAAGTTACTCTACACTCCTTTAATAAATTTTATAAACTTTGAAATATGTATAGATTCTAAAATTCAATTTATAAATTTTTTAAATTCCATTTTTAAATTTAAAATTTAATAATAATCTAATTTAATTTAAAATTTTAATATTATTTAATATATCTTTATATTTAATAAATATTAAAATGTAATTTCTACTATTATAATAGTTATGTTAAAATTTCTAAATCAAATCGTCAACACAATAAAAGAGAAGTCGAGTTACAACCGACAACTCAAAGCACCAGACCATAGACAAAGGAATTCAAAATTTCAGGACCCGAACACAGTGATCAACTCGACAGGTATCCAAAGATAAAAGAAGGAGCCAAAAGCCCAAAAGGGAGACACCTGAAGCCCTCTAAGGGAGGCACCTGAAGCCCTCTAAGGGAGGCACCTGAAGCCCTCTAAGCGATGCACCAACAGCCTTCCAAGCGAGACACCCAAAAACCCTCCAAGTGAGGTACCCAAAGTCGTCCAACCGAGACACCCACAACCATCCAAGCGGGGCACCAAAAGCTCTCCACGCAAGGTACCAAAAGCCCTCCAAGCGAGGCACCAAAAGTCCTCCAAGCGAGGCACTAAAAGCCTTTCAAAACAAGGCACCATAAACTCTTCAAACAAGACACTAAACTAATTAAAAAGCAAAGAGTTACTCCACGAAAAAAAATACCAATATAGTAAAAGCATATGTTTCTTCTAATTGAGTATCGAGCTCGATGTCCCAGCAATTGAGTTCAATGGAAGCTCAATTTTCTAGTACCCAAGCATAAAAGAAACTCGATCTCACAATACGGCACATATCCGAGCATAAAAAGTCCAGCCTTACATTGCAACATGTATCCTAAAGAAGCCCGACCTTTAAACTTCAGCATTTCCAGTACTAAGAGTATAAAAGCAATACAACAGCCGACACCCAAACACAAAGGGAACTCAACGTGGAAAAACCGTATATGAATTATGTAAAAAAGTTAAAGCAAACCCCACTTTATGACATAAATAAGCATGAATAAGCTTGACCTACACAGCCAATCTATACTAAATAAGCTCAAACTTAATGACTAATCCGCACTAAATGAAATTGGCCTCAAGGTCAATCCACCTCTAAACACGATTGAATGACCCATCCATCTATAGGCTACACAAGTAGGCTCAAGGTCTAATATGATACACTAAACTAAACTCCCAAGACCTTAGGGGTGGTTATGTTCCTAGTTGGCCTAATAGGCATAATAAAGAAAATAACCCAATAAGGCCTTTTAAGCCTTTGTATTATAGAGCAGCCAAAACATATATCTATTTGGACCATATTTACATATTATTACTAAATCTCGGTAGTTTAGTATATTGGTTACAATAGTGCAAAAACGCTGTTTAACGTCACTATGTAGACGTCGGTTTCCTGATAACCCGACGTATATGAGTGGACGGTGGCATTATCGTACATAGCTTGGTAAACTAGACGTCGGTTTTAAGTTAAGGCGACGTCTATGATATTGTAGACGTCCCCACTGCCGCACACCAGACGACTAATGGCCTGAGGTAGGTGAGAAGACAATCTAGTGACGTCAGTGTTAACGGGGGCCGACGTCTACTAGGGCTGCAATTAATGCTCTTCACCTAATTCTCAGGCGCTTAGACGTCACGTAGTCAAAAGGCAATGTCTAAGGCCTGTCTGGAAGGCAGGAAGACAAAAAATTCTTCAATTTAGACGTCGGTGTTTTGGGGAAGCGACGTCTATGTGCTTGTAATTTATTATGTTCACCAAACTCGAGGCCCTTAGACGTCGGCTAGAAGGGCACCGACGTCTACTTTATTATAGACGTCGGCGCCCCATCACAACTGTCGTGAACATCCCTAACAGGAAATCAAACGTCAATCGGTTCAGCTTCCTAGACGTCGGATCCCCTCGAAACCGACGTCTAATGGGTATTCAAAAAGTCACTTTAAATGTTAACTTGGACGTCACATTAGTGAGATCACCGACGTCTATGTGACTATAGACGTTGGTTTCTGGAGCAACCGACGCCCAATTTCATTTTAAATAAACCACAAACTCTTCGCGACATTCAGTTTCTGATATCGTCTTCCTCTTCTCCTTTTTCTCTTGCGGCACCTCTTTTTTTTCTCGCTTACGGCACCTCTTCTTTTTGTCTCTTGCGGCATTCTATTGTTGTTTCTGATATCTTTATTGTCTTCCTCCTCTCCTTTTTCTCTCTTGCAGCATCCCAGGTGCATGGTTTTTTTTTTATGCGTACCTTTTAAACTTTGTTTAGTCTTTATCGATTATCTTCTGGTTCAACTAATTAAAATTTGCTTTCTTTGTGTTGTCTTTTAGTGCAGTTTTGTTCCTTTCTTGGGGTAACGTAGTAACACATTCTCCATTTGCTAGCTGCCTCCAAGAAAAAGCGGCGTCTTGTGAATTTCTTTTGGACGTTTCAACCCAAAAACGACCCTGAGTCGTTGCCTAGTTATTGTTTCACCGTGATTTTTCCCTCTTGCAGATGAAAATGGAACTAAGCAACAACCCAGGTTCGGTTTTGGGTTGAAAGGACTCATAAGAAATTCAAAAGACGCAAGCTTTTTTTGTGGGGAAACTAGCAAAAGGAGATTGTGCTACTAGGCTATCCAAAGACGGGAACAAAACTACACTAAAACACAACCACTAGATTAAACGTCGGTTAATGTATACACCGACGTCTATAGTACCTTTTAGACGTCAGTCTGTGTCATTTTCAAAGTCTTTAGTGCCTCGAAGAGGTCAGTTATTGGTCAGACCGACGTCTATATAATGTCTTTAGACATCCATTTAGTCCTACTCCTCCGACGTTTTGTGACGTCGAACATGGCAGTGACTGACGTCACGATAGACGTCGGTTGTACTCATTTCCAACGTCCCGTTTGACGTCACCGGAAATGATGTCGGTTGTTTTGCAGACGTTAAAAGTCCAAAAAGAACCGACGTTAATCAACATTTTTCCACTAATGTTATTATTTATCATTTTGTTACTATTTATTATACTGTTATTATATTCTCCAAGTAACTATTATAATAAGAACATAGGCCCACGATCCATGCTAATCCTATAAATACAACTAGTATTCCGGAAAGAATACTCACTCTCACCTTATTCTAAAATATCTTAATTCTCTTACTGATTTAAGTGTGGAAGAGTCTTTTGTAAGTGTATCTCCCTCTTCTTTTTCAATAGTAAAGAGGTCCTTTTCATATAAAAGAAACAATCAAATTATCGATAAGATCTCACCACATATCCACAAGTCCAAACTCAAAATCTCGATAAGAATATATGAATATTATAACTCTTAAAATTTTATGTAAATTTACAAATGTTTTAAATATCCATAAAAATATACATGTTATTCACAAGAAAACAAATGTATTCTACTTCTTATAAAAATATATATTTCTTCTCAAAAAATTAAAATTATCAAAGAGTTTTAAGAAATAGAACAAACCTCAATGGGTTTCAATAAAAAACTAATTTAATCTACTTTTGACAACTAAAATTTATTTCAAGATTGTATAAAATATATATTATTTTAATATAGAAAAATAACATTCATTCTAGAGACACGAGTGAGTTATGTGAATTGCTTTAACACAAGTCATTAATGATCACATATAATCAAAATTCTACCTACTGAAAAAACTTCTAGGAACCAAAAAAAAATGTTAACTTTACGTAACTAATACACATCGAAATGGTTCATTTATTGATAGATGTCCAACAGTATGAACTGTATTGAAGAAATTATGCCAGAAAACAAATGTGGGTGGTGAGCCATGTGCCCTAGCTTCTAGATCGAACAAAACAATGCAAAATACTACATAGTAAAAGGAGAAAAGAGGTGAGAGAAGAAGAAACCCAAAAGAGAAAAAGAGAAAGTGAAAGGCACTGTCTAGAAATGTGGTCCAGTTCCAACATCCTTATCCATTCGTTGTAGCTTCTTTTAGGACAATATTCCCATATTTTTCCAGTTAGTGGCTTCCCCATGTCCTTAGAACTTGTCTTATGTGTAATTCAGTGAAAGAAGCAAACACCTTTCTTCAAGGTAAGAGCCCACTTTTACCTATCTCACAAATGTCTTTGACCAGTTTTCAATTATTTTTTTTTACATAAAAGATAAGATCTTTTAATAAAATGATCTAATTTAAATTAGTTATGCATGAGTTATTTATATTGAATGTTTTCAAAATAATGTCATTCATTAAAACTGATTTCATTTCCTCAAGCAATTGTCTTTTTGTAGTTTGACATTGCTCAAAGCATGTTTTTTTCGACTGTATTTGTAAATCTAACTACAAATAATTAATATATTACATAAAAGATAAATTAAATTAAAAAATTGAATATATTTTAATAATTTATATTAATTAAAAATTTCATAATTTGTGTATTTGAATATGAAATACTACATCATTTCGTAATAAATATTATAAATTTTAAAGTGAAGTATATTTTATCTTTAATTATTGTTGTAAATAAGAGAAAACACAAATAACATAACTTTTTGAGACATATATTTATTGTTTTTAACAGCTTATATGTAGTGTATTGTGTCAGTCTTTCATGATACAATAAAAACTTTTTAAATTTTTAAGATCTTAGAACTAACAAAGAGCAAATAACTAAACACGAGATAATAAAAGTAAGAAAAGAAAAAAAAAAAGAGAATGAGAGAACAAGAGAGAAGAATAAAAGTGTGAAAGTGTGCTTTTTTTTCTTCTAAGAAGTATTGGATACTATTTATAGGCATTTCGAGGCATATGGTTACAAGTTTGCAACAACATCCTTCACATATCGTAGAGAAGCATATGCATGACTTGTGGAAGAGTAACCAGACAAACATTGTTTTCGATCCTTGTGGTTGAATTTTACTTGATTGAAGATCGAGATTTGCGACAAAAAATCTCGAAGCTGAAGCAAAGGGAACTATTGTTCTAAGGTTCCTGTAAATAAGGAAGGAAGTAGAACTATCTTTTGTATGGTATGGAAGATAAGTGGAATAGTTAAAGTTTATAGCACACTATCTTGTGTAATAGCGGCAACACTTAAATTATTGATATTAATATTCTTATTAGATCAATATATTAGACAAATAAACAATTAATAAATTAATAATAAAATAAATAAAATGTTGATAATTGATTGAAAGATAAGAAAACTGTTTATGAGTAAAAAATTGAAATTTAAGATAAGTTCGTTTTGGTTGAATATATACCAGTTTAGAATCATAAAATAATTTATAAATAGAAAGCTAAATCACAAAAATAAATAAATTTAATAAAGTTAATATATTTATTTCACAGTCAAGTGTGATTAAAATTTGACTTAAATATCGAATTGTTTTAGAATTCAAGAATAAAAAGCAAGAAAGGCAAGAGTGAAACAGGTACTCAATTATATAGATAAACAAGTATAATAAATCATCATAAATTTCGGCCAAACTCTAGAATATCATTTAGAAAAGAAGAAAAACATAGAAACATGTGGCAGGTAAATATTCAAACATTCAAGGGATGTTTGATTCGATTTATTTTAAACAAAAATTACTTTAACAAAAAAAAAATTACAATTATCTCTAAAAGTTTATGTAGCAAACTACGTGGGAATCGGTTGTTGTGTCCAGTCATGGTTGATTAAAAAAAAGAGAAAAACATGAAGTAAGTGTTTAGAAACTTTTGACGTGATTCTATGTTCCAAAGAAGAACGTGGTCTGATAGACACGACAAGCTGTCCCTTGCGTGGACCCATTTCTTTCGCCGTTTTGAGGGGACCAATGCCTCTCTTCCCTTTTCAACTTTCTTCTTTTTATCATTATGCAATTATTCACTTTATTTCCCATTTAAAATAACAATAATAAATCATCTTATTTATATTCTAGTACCTTCAATTATAAGGACAGGTTGTACTTTTTGGGCAATAAAAAATTCCTTCAATAATCAAAATCTGGGATGGGATTAATTTTTTTCGTGTTCTGAGATTGAGGAATAGATCGTTGTATAGAACACAAATATTTTTTATAAGTTAATTTTGTTTAATTAAATTAAATTTAAAATTTACTTCTTAAAACTATATTACAATTATTTAAAATTTATTTTAACAACATTTATTATTGGTTAGACATATTATATTATTTGTTATAAAATTACTATTAAATTATTAATTATATTTAGTTTAATACTCAAAATTTATATGCTTAATACAAAAAGGAGAGCGTGTTAAAATTTTTATATCTACTAAAACTAATACATATTTACAATATATAAAAAAATATGCAAATTTTATTTTTTATAAGATTAAATTAAATTTAATTTTTTTTAAGTGTTTTGATAAATGTATTTGTGTTAAGAAATTAAGAGTTTAGTCATACACTTCAAATCATTGACTTGTAGCAATTCTTTGGTGGGTATTAGATATATTTGGCTTAGTTTCATGACAATGCACTGAATGAATGTTTCAACTATGTTTAGCATTTATATGTAGAATCTAGAGCGAATACTACTTTCAGATTCTTATAATAGGGTTATTAGATGTTGTGTTAAATAGGGTTCTTAGAAGTGATTTTGTTTGACCTTTTTGTTAAAATTTATTTAAATTAATCATTAAAGTTAAATGCAAGTTAATATAATTTAGTTATGATTTCTTATAATTAAGTTTAGTTTTTATATAAAAAATGTTCACAATTTTATAATAATCAAACCAATCGGTTGATTTCTTATACTATAAATGCAATTTAAATCGATTTTTAATGTTTTTGATATTATAAAATTGTTTAACATTTTTTATATAAAAAGTAGTAATATTAACAAATAAAAATAAACTTTATGAATTTTTATTTTGTACAATTATCATATTTATAATTTCAAATTTATTCTAATTTATAAATACACTACATAATTTCTGTGATTAAAAATTATGATACAAATTTATTATCACGTTTCAATAATTATAATTATAATGCAATTAAACTCTGAAATAATTTTTAATAGAACATTCATTTGTATATTTTTAATTACTAATTAACTCTAAACATTTAATAATATATTTTAATAGAATAAGTGATTTACTTCGATATTTTATTTTTAATCAAAATTTTAAAATCAAACTAATTAGTTAATATAAAGAAAAAATCAAATAAAATTCACTCCGATAATTTGCTATTTGTAAATAACTTATGTGAAAAAATCATGCATAGCATATGTATCTATCTTAACATCTTACTTGTTTATGCATAATGATATCATAGAAGGGTAATAGATAAAATTGATATTATGTATTAATACTCTTATCTAATTTGATTTTGCAAGTAGGGGAAACGACAACGGTTGTTTTCCCCCTTTGGTAGCGGTTCCCGAACCGCGGCATATTCAGCCGCGGTAAAAAGTCTGGGACTTTATGCCGTGGTTGTAACCGCGGTAAAAAAGATGGGGAATAGACCGCGGTTCCTAACACAACCGCGGCCTAAACCGCGTCCTATGCAGTTCATGGCTTCATAGTTATACCCAAAATCACGCAAGTCACGTACTCTGTTCTGAACTTGTGGCTGGTGCTGCTAGGTCACCCAAGCAACCTTCTCTTGCCTTCCCCAAACCGAACCACACTGTTGTTTCAGCATCTGCTCCGGTCTCACCTGCGGGTACCGAGCCTACACAAGGGAAAACAAATGTAAACACCCAATTCCAACATGCAACTTCTTTTACGCATTTTTACAAACACCTTAAACGCGTTTCTAAATAACTCACCTTTGGACCGCCGTGGTTCATGAAAAACGCATTCTCCGCGACTACTGGCGGAGAAACACCCCCAAAAACTCCCCCGTTCTGAAACTCAAACTTCGAAGAGACTTCGTTGTTAATCCTCAACCTCGCAACTTGCCCTGTTGGCGAAGGAACACGAGAAGACCCGTTGGGACTCCCGTAGCCGGAACCACCACTCCGACCAGACCAGCTTCCGATTCCACTAAGTATAGACTGAGGCGAGCCAGCCAAACCCCGAGCCATCAGTTTCTGGCTCTGCAAAAAAAAACTCAGAGAAACAACGTAAGTTTACCCGAAAAGAAAAAACAAGCAAACAAAACAAAAGGATCCGTCATGGTCATCATTACCTCAGTCTTCTCAGTGTTGCAAATTGGAACAGTGAGCAGTTGTTCCTTCCTGGTGTCATGAAGCGATGCATGAGCGAGGCGGCGAGTCAAGCCGGCGAAGAAGTCCTCCTCGTCGCTACTCTCGGTCCCAGTGGAACCAGACTCAACCGGTTCGAGCCCAGGCGAGTGAAACTCGTAGGGAAACTCGGAGGGGAAGGGAAACGCGGTGTCAAAGTCAGCTTCATCCATGGGTGAAAGTGAAAGAGTGAAGAAGGAAAGAGGTTTGAGAGAAGAAAAAGTAAATAAAAGTGGTATGAAGACGTTACGAGTTACGAGGGTAATGAAGGGGAACGAGGAAGCTGAAGTTGCTGGTGGAGGAAGATTTAATAATAACACAGTTGTGTGTGCAGAGTGGGACCCACAGTGCGAATGAAAATAAAAAAAAATGGCAGGGGTATATGCCGCGGTTCTTCAGAGAACCGCGGCATATTCCCCTGTTATTTAATTTTTTTTCAAACGTGGCGTCAAAGATGATGGTTGACTGGGGTATATGCCGCGGTTAAGTGGGGAACCGCGACATATAAGTTAGATTTATTTACAAAACTGCCACTGCGCACCATTATGCTACGGTTTCTGGTGAACCGTGGCATAATGTGCGCTGTATAAACCCAATTTTTTACTAGTGATAATTCAAATATACAATGTAACATTTTATTTAATAATAAAAAAATATTAAATAATGACACTTAGTTAATAAACCATAGAAAATACACAAAGTATAATAAATTAATACATTTACCTCCCGAGTATAACCATAAAACATATTATATATAAGGAAACTACTAGATCTAGAGTTATTCCAAGACAAAACATGTCAAAAGAAAAATTAAGCTAAGACGATCATATAAAAGGCTCTTCCACAGCATCAACATCGACATATTCTTCTGTTTCACACCATAAGGTGATTGTTGCAAGAGAAAACAAACACAACAGTGAACAAAAACACAAAACAAGATAACTTAACTGAAAAAAGTTATAGATAACATATCATGTCAAAATTCATTTAATGTTCACACTTCATATAATTGCAACGATCAATTAGTTCACACATACAATTAAAACGTCTATACTCAACTTATCTCAATAAGTGTACTTAAGTCAAAATTGTGAAGTCATGCACTTGTAGTGGTATACATTTCTCTACCGAGTTATCATACACAAGGTTAATCCTTGTCAAAGTCATAAGAACCCTGGACTCATCCTTATGACAGGACCTCCTACCACTTACATCACCTATTCGTTCTCCCCTGCATGACTATGAATGGTTAGTAGAGTTCAAGATAACTTCATAAAATAAAACAATCTTCACCTCAAGGCACATCTTAGTGAACACATGTTTAATGAGATTTTCTCCTTGAAAATGCCCTACAATTCTTCCATCCATACCTTTGTTTCACTTTTCAAACTAAATACAACATTAACATCACAATTGATATCATAAAATCAAAAAAAATAACCCATAACAATTTATAACACTACCACATATCAACATATTCCATTTAGATTTCAGCTTACTACAATACACCATAATCTTGATTCACAACTTCCATGCAATATTCATTTTTCAATCATAATTTCACGACAAAACTACTAAAGATAGCTTTGAAACAACATACATACCTCCAAGCTCACATGATGCTCTATCTATATATAGAAACATCACAAACATGGTCAAGCCATACCATTATGGTTAATGATTGTACTATACAGGATTTATCGACCAGGCCTGAAGAGCGACGATTGGGTAAGAAAGTAATGTTAGTAGAGTCGATGGATTGATCAGGCGAATGCACTGGTCGGTTACGCAAGTACGCTGGAAACCATTAATGGGCAATTAATGTGAGTAATTGCCATATTATACACATATATATGACATTTATGAATGACTAGGAGTATATACTGCCTGAGATATACTAAATATATGATATTAATGAATAATTAACGAGTTATATTGCATAAAAATATACTGCATTGATGGATAGTTAATGGGCTTGACAGCTACAAAGCCTACAAATACAAAGTGTCAAAGATCAGGTAAGATCATCTTATGCCAGAATTATATTGAGACCTTCTTGAGAAACATACTTGACTTGAACGTCGGAGTATCTTCTATAGATCAACAACCCATCAAAGTGGATTGCGTTCTTGGAGAAGATTGAAGATCAAAAGAGAGCAAAGCAAGGAAGGACAACCGACCCTCGGACTAAAGTCACATAAGTTTAGGCCAGTCCGGGCTTAAGAAAAATAGGATCGAGCCACATTAAAGTCAAACCAGGTTAAGCCAAACTCTAATTAGGTTGAGTCAAGCCAAATTTAAGTTAATTTGGATCAGGATAACGGAAACTCATGTTAGGCTAAGGCATGCCTAGTCCAAGTTAGAATGGGTATGATCATGCCAACTCAGGTCTAACATGGTCAGGTTAGCCTAGACTAAGCTCAAATAAGACTAGGTCAGGTAGTGTTCAACTCAAGTTGAGTCTAATCAAGTCAAGCCACTTTGAACTGTTTTTTGTTGGCTTAGTCCATTGGATGTCAATTCAAATCTAAATTTAAATTTAATTAGGAAAAAGTATTCAAAATGAATTTAATATAATTTAAACTAGATTGGAAAAATCATATTTAAATTGATTTAGTTAAAATTGGTTTAAATTTTAAATCCCATTTATTTTATTGAATCTGTATTGGATGTTGATAGGATTTTTAAAAGATCAACTCACATGTGAAGATTCATACAATTCCTCTTCTCATATTTATCTAAAGATTTATATCCAAGTTTAAATAATTAATCTATTCAAACTTAATTCAATTCTACAGATTGCATTAAACTAGAAATACAAATAAAATAAAAAAATTATTCAACATAATTTGTATTCAATTATCATAAAATAGACTTATAGGATTTCTAAAATTAAAACTGCAAATTAATTTCACAAAATGCAAATCCAACATGAAGAACAAACTTAGATAGTTAAATTTATCTAAAAGTTCAGATTTTTTTTTTTTTGTGTATTGAATTTCAAGAATTGTTTCTTCGTAGTTGAAAAAAATAATGAACTCAAAAGAGAGAAGATGAATGAATTTTTTCTTTCATTAAAGGTCATTTAGTCTATATATAAGCTTTATAACCCGTTTCACACCCTACTCTAATTTTGAGTTGTAATTATGTTCACAAATTCAATTATAAAAGTTCAACTGAAACTAAGACATTCAAATTCATATAGATTTAAACAATTATATAAAAAACTTATCTTAACTTCTAACCATTCTAAAATATGTTAGTAGGACCAAGAGAAGGACTGTACTTTTGGTCATTCAAAAAAATTTTAAAAAGATTGATGTTTTAACCTTCCATTTAAATATTAATTTTTCTAATAAGTTTTTAAGCGAGTTATTTTAATTTTTTATTCAATTTAATATGTGAGAAAATCAAGACTATTTTAATATTATTATTTTACAAAAGTAATATATTTATTATTGTTATTATTACTTGCGAAACTAAAAAAATAAGGAAACACATAAAGAGTAACATAAGAAGTCATGATCCATATTGCATATTTATATATTTTTCCCACTTGATTAAGAGAATAAAGTTTGAAATCTAAAACTCCCAAATCTTTCAAGATTTTGTAATCTATTTGGCACATAAAACCGCTAAAATATCCATTAACAGTAGTTCTTTCCTCTTATTCCTGTCTCTTTCACCATATCTTCTTAGTACCATATAGGGTGTAGACTATTTTCATATTCTATTTTAAATTATTATTATTATTATTATTGTTTGCATATTTTTCTGTCTTTTTCTCATCATTCCTTCTTATTTCTACTTTCTAAAACTACTTAAATTTTAAAAATTATAAAACAAAAAATATAAGGAAACATAACTTTTGAGTTATTAATTTTTGTTTAGACATTTATTTTCTAAATAAATTTTTCTGTACGTAAAATGGATATTTCCTCCATCCCAAATTAACTATAATTCTAGTTTCTTGTAATTCAAACTAACCACTGTTTCCGGTTTTCAATAATTATTATAATTTTTCTTTAAATAAACTATACTTATTAAAAAATGAAAATATTATAAAAGAATTTATATTTATTATTATTGTTGTTGTAATTTATATAAATATACCTTACTCGCCCGATATTTAAGACACAAAAATTATATAGAAATTAAATTGCATGCAAACTATTGGGATTTCACGAGAGAGGTTTATAGTCAAGAAGTTCATTAATTGTTTCTCTTCTAAAATTCTATAAATTGATATGTTTTCATTAAAAACATACTAAATATTTAAAATGAACAAAGTTTATCTCGCTTGATTTAATATGGAAATATTCGTATTTAATGATTTCAAAGTCTTACCTAAGTACTTCAATTTTAAATATAATAAATAAAAATACAAAATATTAATATGTCACGAATTAATGAAAATATGTTATAAAAGTAATTAAATAATGTCATAACGTGATTTGAAAATTAGGAGAGAGAAAATATATATATTATTAGTGGATAGAGATTCGGAACTGCATTATCTTTTTGAAGCTATGACCCTGCTCTGCTATCTCCTCTGTCCTTCACCTTCTCTCCAATAGTTACCGACCCCATTAATGGCAGCAACGCCACTTCAAACATCAAAATAAATGCCTTTCTCAGTCACCAGAGTATCACATTTTCAACTACCTCACTTGTCCCATTTCAACATACGTTCACTATTCATTGAAGCCGCAATTTGTGCTCTTCCATTGTTACACTTACCAAGATCCTGTTTCCCCTGTTCTGCTCTGTTACCCTCTGCATTCAACCACCTACCAATAAATGGGTTTTTCTTTGTTTCTCCTGACAGGTGCAGGTGCAAGTGCTCCATGGTTTAAAGTTAAAGTTTTTACTAATAAAGTCCGTGAACAATGTCCAAATTTTCTCTTTTTTCTTGTGGGTTCTCTTCAATTGTAAACTTCAATTGTAAAGTTAGGTTGTTGATGCTGTGATTGAAACCGTTCACAGAGTTTTGATAAAAAGGGTGTGTGAATGTGATTTCGGTGACTCTGTTTGAAAGTTTTTGGAGTTCTGGGGCTATAATTGTCACTGTCATGGTTGAGTTTGTCTATGATATCTTCAAATTTCTGCGATAAAAAGTTATGGTTTTTAGGGTCTCTGGCATTGCAACTGTGGTCGCATGGGCTGTGTTTGTCTGTGGTTTCTTTTAATTTCAAGAACTGTGTGGCGAAACTGTAACCGCAAGTGCAATTTAGAATCTTCGTTGTTGAACAGAAATTTCTTCAGGGTGGTCTACTTTTGACTTCTTTGAGGTTTGAAGGATCTGTTTTGGGTCTTTGGGCATTCATCAAATCTGATGCGTTATGTTCCAAGGTGGTACAATGAGACAGTTTTGCTACCTTTATCTTGTTCTTTCATGGTTCTTTTTCATCCCAAACACTTATGAGTTACAAGCTGCTCAGACACAAGCATTGTTGCAGTTAAGAGTTCATCTTGAGTATCCCTCTTCTTTACAGATATGGGAATATTACCAGGGGGACCTTTGTATGCTCTCTCCATCTGCAAACCTGAGCATTAAATGTGAAGATGATGAGGTAACTGAGCTTAAAATTACGGGTGAAAAATCTTTGAAGCCACCACGGTTCAATGGATATGCAGTTCCTAATCACACTCTATCCATGAATTTCTCCATTGATTCCTTTTTCATCACTTTGACAGAGTTGACCACCTTAAGGGTTCTTAGCTTGGTGTCCTTGGGGATTTGGGGGCCACTTCCTGATAAGATTCACCATTTCACTTTGCTTCAAGTTTTGGACTTGAGTTTCAATTTCTTATTTGGAGCCATTCCACCAAAAATATCCACAACGGTAACGCTTCACACGCTGACCCTTGATGACAATTATTTTAACACCACTATGCCCGATTCCTTTGATTCTCTGTCCAATCTGAATATCTTGAGTATGAAGAGCAATGGCTTAAAGGGTTCATTCCCCTCCTCACTGGGAAAAATTAAGACACTTGAAGTTATTTCCTTGTCCCACAATGAGTTGTCTGGTGACCTGCCTGGTCTCAGTTCTCTCACTGGCCTACATGTTCTGGATTTGAGAGAAAACCATTTAGAATCTGAACTACCATTGTTGCCAAAATCTGTGGTCACTGTGCTGCTTAGCAATAACTCATTTTCAGGAGAGATACCTAAGCAGTTTCAAGAACTGGATCAGCTTCAACATCTTGATCTTTCTTTAAATTTTCTCAGTAAGACACCCCCATCTGCCTTGTTTTCTCTGCCAGAAATAAGTTATTTGAATCTGGCAAGCAATGTGCTAAGTGGGACCCTCCCAGACAAACTTAACTGTGGTAGCAAACTTGGGTTTGTGGACATTTCTCGTAACAAGTTAAGTGGTGGACTTCCTTCTTGCTTGGCGAATACATCTGACAGTAGAGTTGTTAGATATGCTGGAAACTGTCTATCTGTTGACTCTCAGAACCAGCACAGAGGGTCTTATTGCAAAGAATCCACCTCTGGATGGAAAAGCTTCAAGACATGGGAAGTAGCTGTAGTAATGACCATCATTGTTGTACTTGTTCTTGTGCTTTTGTTTTCTAGTGTTTTCTTATGGAAAAAGTACCATTCCAGAAAGACAACTGGGCAAGATAACTCCTCAATAGCAGTTCCATCAGAGATCCTTGCAAATGCCAGTAAGTATATAGGTTTCTTTGGCCATAGTGATGTGTTGTTGACTCTTAATTTTAAATTGGAATTTTTCATGATTATTGTTGTTTTCAGGATTTATTTCTCAAACAGTGAAGCTAGGGACACAAACTATTCCAACCTGTCGGCAATTTTCAATAGAGGAATTGAAGGAAGCCACAAAAAACTTTGATTTGTCAACTTATATTGGTCAAGGCTCCATGGGGAAGGTACACTTCAACCACTTAAAGTGTTACTGAAAAATTGTATAGCTTCTTATTCTTTTGGTTTTAAGGGAGGGGGTATATACACCTGAGGTGTGTTCTACAGTTCTACCAAATCATCTTAAGGAGACAAATTTCTTGAGTTTTCAGGAAGGTTGCAATTTCTGAAATCCTAGTTAAGATTACACTATTTGCATGTTCTTTGGCCTTTACACCTTGTTAAGAGGTCAAGTGATTTAAAATGTATATGTGTAAAAATAAAAACACTTTGTGATACTTATTTTGTGTGCTCACTGTAATGCATCTTTAAGTCTTCTGCCATATTACAGATGTACAAAGGTAAACTGGAGAATGGATCCTATGTGGCAATACGGTCTTTGGCTCTGTCAAAGAAATGCTCAATTCAAACTCTCAGAGCTAAATTGGATTTACTCTCAAAACTTCATCATCCAAATTTGGTTAGCCTTTTGGGTCATTGTATTGATGGTGGAGGACAAGATGATTCCAATTCCCATAAACTTCATCTTGTGTATGAGTATGTGCCAAATGGGAATTATCATGCCCATCTCTCAGGTTAGCATGGAAAAATGATAGCATGCATATTATAGAGTCAAGTTTCACCATGGCTTCATGAATATCTATAGTACTACTACTGACCAATATTCTATTGAGACTAGACAATTTAACTATTTCTTATGTGATGATTGTGTCTTCTCAATCCTTCATAACCTTTTCATTTTTCTTACTGTAATCAGTATGCTATAACTTGAAAAAGTTGTATTTGACATCACATCTTTCTGCTTGAAGGCTTCAATCCACTGATCTTCCTTCGTTCAAACATGCAGAATTTTCTGTAGGGAAGGCACTTAAGTGGTCTGATAGATTGGCAATTTTGATTGGAGTTGCAAAGGCAGTGCATTTCTTACATACTGGTGTTATACCTGGCTGCTTTAGTAACCTACTGAAGACAAAAAATGTCTTGCTTGATGAATATCGTATTCCGAAACTAAGTGACTATGGTATGTCCATCATCACAGAAGAAATTGAAAAGTTTGAGGTATGTTCCTGGCAATCCAATGTTTCATTTTTACCATTGTTTGACATAATTATGATTGATCCTCAATTCACTTGTTGCCTCTTTTGTGTTGTACAGGCAAAGGGCGAGAAATCAAAGCCATGGTATGATACCAAAACTCAGTTTAGTTAACATAAACACCAAAACATATTACTAGTTCAAATAAAATCATGTTAGACATCACTGTAAATTTTGACATGAGCTGACATCCAAGAAAAAATTATTTCCATATTATCATGAAAACCATGATTAGTTTTCACTCAAAACATGATTTCTTTACATATTAGGATATTCTGTTTGGTTCCTTGAAGCCACTTCACTTCTCAATGCAACTACTTCTCCTAATTTTTTGTGTAGTAATCACTTTTGATATTTTCTTGCCCTTGGATTGTGAAGGGTATGAAAGATGGAATACCCAAAGTTTGATGTCCTTTGTTATGCATAAATGTATTTTTGGAATGAAAGACGGAATTACAAAGAAATTGTTCTTCTTTTTTCTATTGTAGCCTAAGGACAAAAGCAGATGATGATGTTTATAATTTTGGATTCATCCTGTTCGAATCACTTGTTGGACCCATAGCATGCGACAGAGGTGAAACATTTTTCCTAAATGAAAAGGTTAGTGCTTTTTTAAACATTTGCCTTTTCCTTCTTGATGAATATAACTACTACTTCAATGAATGTAATCATATTTAGGTACTGATTATTTTTTTCTTAATTAACTTAAAATGTTATTATTTTTTTGGTTAACATATTATACCAGTATACCTGTAAAACCAAGCTTTGATACCATATTAAAAATGAACTTTAAACTTAATTTAACTTTCACAAATTTCACAAATCTGGTTTGTAAGGTGAGGTTTGCACTCACTTATATAGTATAAAATAACCTTATTTTTAATTAACGTGAGACTTCCAACAAAAATTAATAAAAATAAAATAAAAAGAAATCTGAAACAACAAATTTATCTTGATTGGTGTAAATTGATATTTAAACCTTTTTACTCATTATTATAAAAAGATTAATTTTATTAATGCAAAGATCTTATGTGATAATTGGTGTGAATGACAGGCATCGTTTGGGAGTCAAGATGGTAGAAGAAAGATTGTGGATCCTATAGTGTTGACGACTTGCTCTCAAGAGTCTTTATCAATTGCAATATCAATAACAACCAAATGCATTTCTCCAGAATCTTCATTTCGTCCCTCTTTTGAGGATGTCTTATGGAACTTACAGTATGCAGCTCAAGTCCAAGCCACAGCAGATTCAGACCACAAATCAGATTAATTCTACGTCACATCATTTTTTTAGGTCAAAGTGTGTAGTGGAGGAGACTCAACTACACCTTCAACTTTTCAAAATCTAGATTTTTTATTAACTTTTTTTTATACTGTCCTCGGCTCATTAATGTTGATACTTTAAAACAGTATTTCATTAGTGTATTTTGAAAGTACAGCAGAGAAACAGTACAAAAGAATTTTAATAAAAAATCTAAATTCTTTCTTCTTTTAACAATGTTCATGAAGAAATCAATGATCTATAAGTAAAAAAACACAATGCAAATATAAAGATATAATTGTAAACATGCTCACTCCATTTCTTTTTTGTGTTTCTTGTAGATTATAGGACTTAATTAGAATTCATAAACCGTTTAAAAAAGAGTGGATTAGCCCTATAGAGCAAATCGTGAACTTGATTAATGTTGATAGGATGAATGTTCTTAGAAGATATTTGGTGGAAATTGTAGTTTGTAACCATGGATTGTGGAAGGTAAAGTTCAAAGTGTTACAGTTGATATAGTAGAGTTTGGTGTTATAAGTTGTAAATTTAATTTCGTATTACAGAAAAAATATTGTTCATTTTGAAGTTTAAATTTTTTTATCATGTATTATCTTTTAAAGTTATTTAAAAAAATAAAGAAAAAAATTGAACATTAAAATTGTCATTGACCTCAATTTCTCAATGTAATATTATTAGATGTATTGAAACATAATCCACAAATAAGAGAGAAAATTGTTTGAAATTTTTTATAGGATTAAAACACATTACGTGTTATGTAAAAAGTGACAAGGACAAAAGAATACAAGATTTTTCCGATCTTGGATTGAGTTTAAATCTTATTTTGGTTTGATCCTTCTCATATGTTCTCTCGTGTCTAGTAAGGATTTTGGATCTTTTGACTTTTGGAGCATAGAGTTGGTAGTTATAATTATATTTCATTTTGGATTCAACTAACTTTACTTCATAATTTTCTTACTCAATGTTTTATCTATTTCAGAATGAGTATTTTGAAATGTATTTTATATGTTAAAAAAAAATTCCAAAATACGTGAAAGGTGAAAAGAGAAATTGTGGATGCACTGAGAAACATTCTTCCATTTTAGTTTTCTCCTTTTAATTCTAATTTTGTTTTCTTTAGGTTTTGGACACTCATGTTCATCATAGATATTCCTATCTTGCAAGTTTATATGGAGTAATTAGGCATTTTTTCTGCATTCCGTATATTTCATCTTTTTTATTAATCTTTTTTTTTTCTTTATCTCATTCCAACCCCACGCATTTTCTCCATGTCTTTCCACCGAAATACATAATTTAAATTTTAAATTATATAATCCAAAATATAAAATTTATATTTTAAAATTATTTTAAATTACAATTTAAAATATATTTTTTATTTTATATTTTAAATTTATTTTTTAGTTATACATTTTAAAACTATTTTATTATATTTTGTTTTTTGAGTATGGTTCAATATCAATTGTCTAATCTTCTATATGTTATCTTTGGTCCAAGTTCTACTTGGTGAGAGATCTTTTGTGTGTCCAAATCGTTCGAATAGTATCTATAGAAGATATTTCAATGTCAAAGTTAGATCAATTTAGACAAATAATAATGAATGTGCTACTAACCCTATTTCATTCCAAATTATGACAATTGTGAGAAAATGTAACATTTTGAAATTTGTGCTTGCTGGAATGCGAAACGTTAGACCTTTATGGATCGTTGGATGCGAGTAGATATGTCGGCCAAGGATGAAAAACAGGTGAGGCTTATGCCACTATAAATAAGGGTGAGCCTAATCCGTCATTTTTTATCTTTTTCACAATCTGCTCTTCCCTGAGCTAAATACTTTTAAGTTAGAGGTAATAATATCTATGTTTATCTTTCTTCGTTTGAGGAGTCTTCTGATGGGGTGACAAGAGGTATGTGGATGATGTGTCATCTTCATTGGTGTCATTGTCAATGTCTTCACCCATCTAGTGATCAACCAAGTGAAGCTTGAACTCGGTTGGCAACACCAGTGTTCATACAAAGACTAAAGCGACTCCTTTTAAAAGTATTGAAGAGGATCCAGTTGCCAAGATGGAATTCGATGTTTCTAACGAGGGGGACGAGTTAAATCTCTCAGCGTGTGAGTATGTAACTCACTTTCGTTGGGGACAACAGTTTTATTATCTTGAGTTGGATTTTTATTACTGTTTCTTAATTTTATTATTGATTTTGTTGTAATCATAGGACTTCTTTGAGACTTGAGTTTTTAAGATTTGAGACAAAGAGAGGTTTACATAATAAAAAAAAGGAGCTCGATGCCTTGCTTTCAGACGAATAATTGACAAATGTTTTGTTTCTTGTGTCAGGGAACAAGATTGACATCCATATACTGTATCAGGAAACAAAATTGACATCCATATACTACATTAGAAGAAGAACTACATTAGCATTTAGGTTTGATACAACTCTAGTGATGTTAGGTGTCACAATTTGTTTATGTAGAAATCCTCTCTTGTTGAGGGATATTTTCTGTGAAACACTTGATTTTGTTGTAGGGGCTATTTTATGATTTTAAGGAGTTGTAGGGGCAATGTATGATTTTAAGGAACACAATAATAAATATGGTGATGCTTTCTTCCATATTTTTTCCAACAAATTTCTCTTGTCTCTCTATCTTTTGATATGATCATGTTATGAAGTTAGAGAGAAATTTTGCAAAAATAATAAAAATATGTTTTACAAGGTTAAAGCACACGTGTGACCGTTTGCATAGGCCTTGTGCTAAAAGTATTTTTTCCTTCTTTTTACAAAAATAATACAAATATCTTTGAAAAGGTTAAAGCACACGTGCAACTGTTCGCGTAGGCCTTGTGCTAAAAGCCTTTTTCCCTTCTTTTCCAAAAATAATAAAAATATGTTTTAAAGGTTTAAAGTACACGTGTGACCGTTTGCGTAGGCCTTGTGCTGAAAACCTTTCCCCTGTTTTATATAAAAAACACCAAAAAATATAAAATCTTCAAAAACTAAAAACCCCTTCAAACAAACAATCTTTCACAAAGAACTACGTAACCCTAATTTCTCATTTTGAGAATACGTAGGAACAAGGTCAATCCTTGTCGGGCACCAAAATAAAAAAAATATATTTTGTCTCTTTAGAGTTTTCCCTTTTAGGGGAAATTAAACATTTTGTAAACTACATCACATTCGCGTATTTAATTAAAGGTACTGCCTTAGGGCAGGCATTGTAGGGTGCTAATACCTTCCCTACACGTAACCGACTCCCAAACCCAGAATCTGGTTTTTGTGGACCTTGCCTTATCATTTTATGGTTTTTCCATAGTTTTCCAAAATAAACTATGGTGGCGACTCCAAACTCTTTTTCAAACCTAGTTTCTTTTTTTGGATCGTCGTCCCGTCACGATTTCCGGTTGCGACAACTCCCAACGACTATTGCTTGCTCTTCACTCTAGAGGCGACGCACTCGTAGGTGAGGTGGAATCCACGCTCGGGAGGGGGGGAGGAGGGGGCAGAGCTTAGAGTAGGCAATGCCATTGCTGCTCCACCGGCTACGCCCTTATCGCACCGTCATTACGCTCTCACTGCCATAAGAATCCGAGAACTAGAGTTGAAAGCATAGTAGGAGAAGATGAGGTAGCGGAAGACGCACAAAGATCTACAAACTCTAGGTTTCGGTGTTGAAGAAGAAAAGGAACGAGCAAACCCTAGATCCGAAGGATTGTTCGGTGAGGGTTAGAGATCGGGGTTGTATGGTGGTTTAATCGGTGAAATGGTTCGATTAAACGGTGGAAAAGACTGGAAATAGATTTAACTGGTGAAAATGGCTAGAACCTGATTTCAATCGGTGAGAATGAAGGAAAGGTAAAATGATGGATCTGACTTACGATGAAGGTTCTGTGATGGTGGATCTGTGAAGCTGAGGACAACGAAGTTATGGCTGGTGCGGGTGCAGCGCGAGAGAACTTCGGAGACTCGCGTACAGAGGAAAGGAGAAGAGGCATTTGGGGAATAGTTTCCTCTTTCTCTACCCAAAGGCTACCTTATTAGAAAGGCTTATATGCCTTAGTCCATCCGCCAACCGAGGTAGTATCTATGCCCTGTGAGGTTTATGCCTTGATTCACCCTGACAACCGAGTCAGTATTCTCTTTAGACATCGGTTGCTTAACAATTGAGGCATATATTGTTTTAGAAATTACAAGACTACCACTGCGTTTTGATACGATTCGATTCGAGAAAAACCGAAGCGTAATATGCGAGTTAAAAATGAAAATTTTTACTAGTGATTATAGAAAAGAAATGCAAAATTTATTGTACTTATTCTCATTAAATAACATATTTTAATTCCTAAAATGCTAATGCCTATATAGGGATGAGAGCAACTGTAAAATGATATTTATAAATGAAGAATACAAATCGTTTCGATTTATGGGGTCGACGTTAATCCTTCTTCTACAAATAGTATGCAAACTCCAAGCTTAGGTCATGGTGTAATCTTCAAGTCTTTTTCATCGTTTAGTCCGATCAGGTCCTACCTTCAGAAAGTACTTTGATGCTAGAAAGTACTCTGATGCTAAAGTCAATGTTTGTCTGAATACCTTAACAACAAATGTGTAGAAAAAATAACCAACTACCTGAATATCAAACCTGTATTTATAGACTTTTGGAATGGACTTTTAATTAGTGCAAAATTATGGCCCATACACTAATGACCTAACTTAGTGGTTAACATAATTATTCTTATATGCTGATCTTGTTGTGGTTCAACCGATTGGTTTGCCAATCGTTTTGTTAGATTGGAAGCTATGTTGACCACTCGGTCCATGAATGAGCAGACGACCATACAATACACAAGTTAAAAAAGTAAACTATGTGCAGGGTTGAAAATCACTTATTAGGGTCTAGTGTTAACAACAAAACATGGAAACACTTTCAATCAAAAGTTGGACGTAATTTGATGTATATATAGTGCTATATGGAGTGTTTAATTGAATTTAAAATAAACATCATGAATGATTTATTGTATACATTTTCAATGAACACTTGCAAAATTGAAAATTGATTTTAACAACTTTGAAAACCAACTCACAATGGCAATATAACAAGTATTGAATTCAAGCTTTATGTGATATAGATAAAATGGTTCAAGTATGTTATGCATAGAATATAAAATCACAATGAAAACTTAGAAATTGATAGTAACAAGTAATAATACTAGAGTGAGGAATGGAGAATTTATGCAACCTACTGATATGCAATTATGCAAATGTTATGAACAAATTTTATGTCGTATGAAATGACCCTAAATGCCTCTAATTGGTATAAAGAATGAGTATAAGCATGAGACATGTGTTTTGTTCATTGAAAAAAAGTGATTGTTAGAAAAAAAATGATATGTTTTGCAATGTTGTCAAAATATAATAAATATTGGGTATTATTAATAATTGTTATTTAACATAAAAATAGAGAAAATGTCTTGTTAGACATGAACTCTTCAAATGTTTTGCATACTTGCTAACTGGAATGTAATGATTTATTTTGGGTTGCAAACTTTCTTAATTATATAATTAAAGTATGATATGAAGTAGTGTATGTGTTGATATAAGAACTCAGTTTTAGAAGTTATCCTAACACTTCAATAACTATCCAATTTCAAGTAAAGAATCATGAGTTATGTGGTGAAAAGTAGTAGGAGGTCCTAGTCTATGGTTTGTTTCCTTTTGAGCATAGGTTGTAGACGGATTAATCTTATGCGATAGTTTGGGTGGGCAAGCTGTTTCACCATGACCTGCCATAGTATGATATTAATACATGTATCCGGATGGTCAAGTCTAAAGTTTATTTATGTGTTTAGGTTTCGTTTGATGTGAGGGTGAAATTGTTATATTCTAACTGATTTGTTTGTATGATCAATTTTTTGATAAGTTGGCTTATCCTTTTGTTTTGTTTATATGTTGCTTGTCTATATTTTAAAATGATCACTTGATTGGTGTGAGCAGAAGGTAAAGTTTCTATGGAGCCGGTGCAGAGTGAAGTGAGTCTTGATGTGCATATGTTTTAGTTTTTGTTATTAGTTTCTTTTGAAAAACTTGTAGTTCAGGTGAACATATTCTTATAATTATATTTTAGATAACTATAATGAAAATATTTAAACCTTGTTAACTATTTTGTAATGCTTCATAATAGTGTTTAAAAGTATTAAAAATAAGATGTATTGTAATTTTTTTTTATTATTTTACTTACAAACATATAAAACGATTAACGTCTACTCATCTCCTTTTAAAATTATGCTACACTATTAATCTATTTAATATAGATTGAGACAAAGAAAGAGAATGAAAGAAGGTGGGAGTAAAGTATTTAAATGTAAACAATATTTTTAATAAAATTTTAATATCTTTTGATATGTTTTTTTTCATACTTCACTATCTTAAGTGAAGTATTATATTGACTAAAATATTATTAAAATATATTAATACATTAAGATAAATTATAGAATACTTCAAAAAAATTTAATTAATAGAATTTCAAAATATTTTAATTAGTATAATTATCTAACATGAAACGCACAATAAATTTTTGTTTTATTTTTATTACTATACTTAAAATATATTTTTAATAATATAATTTATAATAATGAAATTAAAATTCTGAGTTTTTCTCTAAAAAATAATGATTTAATTACTAATTTAATGTAAAAGAAAATATTTCATGTTTAAATAATTCAACAAAAATTAAACAATACTAAAATGGAAGATAATAAGAATTAAATCAATTTTAAAAATTAATTTATTAAAGTTAAAAATTAAATAATTATTTTAAAATTAAATAATTAGAAATAAATATTAAAGATGATATCGTATTAAGTGGTTATATTTAGCGAATGTGTTAATTAATATAAAAGAAAGTTATTAGTAATTTTGTTTCAAACTAAATTCTGATTATTACAAAACAATTGCAATGGTAAATGTTGAGACATTAGTTTCGGAAAAAAACACGAGTAAGAAGTATATAATGTAAGTTGTTTTTAAAATTTGATTTTATATTTGTACATTTTTTTTTTGAAATTGTTATTAATCAATGTACACCTTAATAGGTTTTGGGTAAAATTCAATTTGAAAGGCTCCGGACATGAACAATTTACATGATGAACTCACAAAAAAAAATAAAATAAAACACTTTTTAATGGTATTGGATGTTTGTGACAATGTTCCATTTTCATTCGCATTGCATGTTGATTAATTGTAATTTTTTGTCTGTTGGCTTCTACTCTACTTTAGATTTGATCTATTTTTATTCGTATTTTAATTCTCAATACATGTTGTTTAATAGTAATTTTGCGTGTTGACTTTTTTTTTTTAATTTTCATTTTTAGTTTTTGATTTTGCTTTTATTCTTAGTTATATTTAACATAATTAATATATAGTTAAATATGATTAATATGTATAGTTAAGTAAAAAAAAAGGAAAGAAAAGATATGAAGTGTTTCGTCTTTTATAAGAAAAAAAAAAAAACAAAACGAATAAAGCTTTTGGGAGTTGGCAGGCAAGGACGAGGCGTAGCAGAGGCGGTTTGGGCATGATTTTGTTATGATGTGCAATAAAACAAAAGAAAAAGCACGGGTTGACTAGGGGGATTCATTTTTTAGCGAGAAGATTAACTCTCACTGAAGGAGAGGACGGAATAGCTCTCTTCAAACATCTCGTTGGAGCCGGAAAGGGGAAGGAAGAAGCTAGCCAGCCAGGGAAAAGGAAGAGATCCATTGGAGCCGCAAGGTTGACATTTGCAATCGAATCTTCAAGAGGTAAGTAATGCCTCCTTCCACTCCATGTTTTAGTTTAACATATTATTGTTACATTGCTGCTATAACTGTTGTTGAATATTTTCCCGTTCTCCATCACTATCCCCACTATCCGTGCTCTGTTAATGGACAAAAACAGAGCGTGTAGATTATATAGTCTGGATCGCCCTCACCCTGCACTGCGCAAAGCCACAAAAATAAAACCAATTACCAAAGAACAAAAATCAATTTCCAGCCTCATACACAAGCTTGTATCCTATCTGCGCTGAACCAAAATGAAGACGCGCCCCTGCACCGTCCACCATACCTTCAACCACTCAATACCAAGCTCCATTTTCATTCAATCCATAAAGAAGCACAAAGAGCCATTTTCGTTCATCACTAATCCACAAATTCATCTCCATTCTTCTTCGTAAACCCCTGCATAGTAACCAGTGTGTCATCTTCATTCCCCAACTCATGCATTACACCATCATCCAAACCTGCAAATCGTCCAAGGCCATCAGAAGGCAAACGGCGGCACTGATTAGTGGAGGTGACGCGATTAGGGTATCATTATGACTCTCCGCGGGTACGTGGAACTGGCAGCGTCTTCACAACGGTTTGCTCGAGACGATTGGAGGAGATTTTGTCGCTATCGGTGGCTTAAGCGAACAAAACCAATTGCGGCACGGTGGTGATGCGAAAAGACGAACCCGCGAGATGTAGGAGCACTTTGGTGGTGGCGCGTGATGCGTTGATAGAGGCAGCTTGAAGGTTGACGGTGGTGGCTTCAGGGGACGACTGCAAGCGATTTGAGAGTGGCGGTCTAGGTGGTGCTTGCGATGAGGGTAGACGACGCAGTTTTAGGGCTTGGGTGCGTTTCTGTGGCGGCTGTTCATGACGGCGGTGGCGGAGAAACGGTGGCAGGCGGCGTTCAAAGGTAAAAAAGCCCCAACCTTAAGCCAGTGCGAGAGGGAGAAGGGGAGAGAACGTCGTGGCCTGACGCTGTGGTTCCAGCGGCGTTTGATTTCGCCGGCAACGCCGTTGACGAGGTAGAGGGGGCGGCGCGGTGGCCGGCCGGGTGGTGGTGGTGTGACTCGTGGTTGCCGGCAGAGCAGGGGTCTCTAGGTCCGCTGGAGAGACTCTAGGTCTCTTCAATTCGTGTTAGGCAAAATGAGGGGAAGAGTTGAGAACCCCTAAAGGGTTTCTTGAGTTGGACAGGTTCCAATCCTTCCGGGCCTACGTTTTGGGCTGTATTTCAAGAAACGAAATAGGCAAGGAATTTTTGCCTTCATCTACGCACACTTGCACCCCCCTTCTCTTTGGGCTCAAGCCCATTCTGTCTAAGAAAAAAAAAACCTTTTCCTCCTTGCAACCCTCCGTCTTATTTGCACACCCCCTTTCCACTTGGGCTTTGGCCCAATCTGGTTATAAGAACTAAAATTGGTTTGTAGCCCCTGTTTTATATTCATATCACCTTTCCACTTGGGCTTTGGCTCATCCTTTTATAAGAATTAAGTTAGTTTGAACACTCCTCTTTTTGTCTAAGCACCACCACACCTTTTATTTATTATTTTGTTTTCTTTTTTATTTTTTTATTATTCTTTTTATTTTATCATTTAAATTTTATTTTATTTTATTTCTACCTTTTATTTTATTTAGTCATTTATCTATTTATTTTATATTATTTACTTTTTTAATAAGTATTAAAAATAACAAAAATAATTAAAAAAAAGAGTTTAAGCACAAGTGTGACCATTCGTGTTATTCTTGTGCGAAATCTTTTCTTCTTCCTTCAACAAATAAATAAAAAAATATTCTTAAAAGGTAGTTGTTTTTTAAAATAAAAAATAAAATAAAAGGTAATAATTTTTATTTTTTTTATTTTAAATTAAATTTTAAAATTATTAAAATAACCTTGATTTAAAGTTCGTTTTTTTTTAACAAGGACTTTTTTATAACCTAAAACTTGGTACACTCTACTAAAATGGGCCAACTAAAAAAGTTGTTACGTAAATTAGCAAACTCCACTTATATATATATATATATATATATATATATATATATATATATATATATATATATTAAATTTAAATATTTAAAATGTCATTAATGAAATAGGAAGAAAAATATTGTTGATAGTCTTTTTTATTTTGATGCAAATTATAGTAAAATATTTTAGATAAAAATTTTATTTTGTGTGATTAATGTATTATAAAAACTAATAAAGCTTATTTGTAAAAATAAACTATAAATAGATATCAACAACTCATTGTCTTTATACTTCTCATTCTCCATAAATATTCACTCATTCTCCACAAAAGATTCATTTATAATGAAAAAAAATTCTTGTTGTTTTCATTGTGTTTTTCTTGTTTCATGGTTCTAGTAGAGTATTTGACTATTGGGTCATGGCAGAAACTTGGCCAGCAAGATTATATTACATCAATTACTGCATCATAAAAAAAACAACGGTCACAATACATGGCCTGTGCCGTCAAACATTTTCAGCTCACATCCATGTGATTGTACTGCATCTAATCTTTTAAATGTTTTTGAGTAAATTTTTCATTTAAATTATGAATATAGTATAATTTTGATATGGTATTGGAAATATTACACTAATTATTATTTATTTTATTATTAGATTACAACAATAGAAAATCAGCTGAAAAGAAATTTGCCAAATTATTTTGGACATGACTCTGAGTTTTGGACTTATCAATGGAAAAATCATGGGAAGTGTTCTAATAAGAATTCCTTTTATTTCTTCGAGTTCACATTAGATATTTACAGAAGAAGTAATCTTATAGCAATACTTCAAAATGGAGGTATCTCATCTAATCATATGAAGATACCTCTATTTTAAGTATTACTATAACATTATTTCTTCTGTAAATATCTAATGTGAGCTCGGAGGAATGAAAGGAGTTTATATTAGAACACGTCCCATGATTTTTCCATTGATAAGTCCAAAACTCAGAGAGTCATGTCTAAAATAATTTGGTCAGTCTCTTTTCAGCTGATTTTTTATTGTTGTTATCTGATAATAAAATAAATTACAATTAGTGTAATCTTTCCAATACCATATCAAAATTATATTATATTCATAAATTTAAATGAAAAATTTTACTCAGAAATATTTAAAAGATTAGATGAATTACAATCACGTGGATGTGAGCCGAATATGTATGACTACCACAGACCATGTATTGTGAACCTTGTTTTTATTATGCTGCAGTAATTGATAGAACTTAATACTGTTGGCCAAGTTTCTGCCATGGTCCAATAATCAAATGTTGTATTAGAACCATAAAACAAGAAAAACACAATAAAAACATAAAGAAATTATTTCATCATCAATGAATATTTTATGGAGAATGCGTGAATATTTTATGGAGAATGGGTAATATGAGAAGAATGAGTGAGTAGTTAATGTTTATTTATAATTTATTTACATTTTAAAAGCTACTTCAATAAAGTTGGCAAATAAACTTTATTCGTTTTTGTAATACATTAGTCACACAAAATCAAATTTTTATCTAAAATATTTTACTATAATTTGCATTAAAATAAAAAAGACAATCAACAATATTTTTCGCCGTCTTTAATTAGTGACTTTTTTAATTATATATATATATATATATATATATATATATATATATATATATATATATATAATGTTAAAAAAGTCACTAATGATACACGGAGAAAAATAATCTTGATAAATATTTTAATTTAAAATTTGATATTGTGTGATTAGTGTATTACAAAATCTAATAAAGCTTATTTGTCAACTTTGTTGAATTAGTTTTTACAACATAAATAAATTATAAATAGACATCAACAAGTCACTCATTCTCCTTATACTATTATCCATAAAATATTCACCCATTCTCCATAAAATATTCATTCATAATGAAAAAATTTCTTCTTGTTTTCATTTTGTTTTTCTTGTTTCATGGTTCTAGTAGAGCATTTGACTATTGGGTCATGGTAGAAACTTAGCCAGTAGGATTATGTTCCATCAATTACTACATCACAACAAAAACAATGTTCCCAATACATGGCGTGTCGCCGTCAAACGTTTTCGACTCACATCCACGTGACTGTAATTCATCTAATCCTTTAAATATTTCTGAGTAAGGTTTTCTTTTAAATTATGAATATAGTATAATTTTGATATGGTATTGGAAAGATTCCACTAATTGTTATTTATTTTATTATTAGATTACAACAATAGAAAGTCAACTGAAAAAAGACTAACCAAATTATTTTAGAGATGACTCTGAGTTTTGGACTTATCAATGGAAAAATAATAGAACATGTTCTAATATGAACTCCTTTGATTTCTTCGAGCTTGCATTAGATATTTACAGAAGAAGTAATCTTATAGCATTACTTCAAAATGGATGTATCTCACCTAATCATATGAAGTGTGAGATACCTAGTAATCATATAATTAGGTGAGATACCTTCATTTTGTAGTATTGCTATAAGATTACTTCTTCTGTAAATATCTAATGTGAGCTCGAAGAAATAAAAGGAATTCATATTAGAACACGTCCCATGATTTTTCCATTAATAAGTCCAAAACTCAGAGTCATCTCCAAAATAATTTGGTCAATCTCTTTTCAGCTGATTTTCTATTGTTGTTATATAATAATAAAATAAATAACAATTAGTGTAATCATTCCAATACCATATCAAAATTATACTATATTCATAAATTTAAATGAAAAATTTATTGAAAAATATTTAAAGGATTAGATGAATCACAATCACGTGGATGTGAGCAAAAACTGTTTGACGGCCACAAGCCATGTATTGTGAATGTTGTTTTTGTTGTGATGCAGTAATTGATGGAACATAATCTTGTTGGCCAAGTTTTTGCGATGATCCAATAGTCAAATGTTCTATATAAGAATGAAACAAGAAAAACACAATGAAAATAAAAAGAAATTTTTTCATTATGAATTAATATTTTATGGAGAAAGAGTGAATACTTTATGGAGAATGGGGAGTATGAGAAGGATGAGTGAGTCGTTGATGTCTATTTATAGTTTATTTTTGTTTTAAAAGCTAATTCAACGAAGTTGTCAAATAAGCTTTATTACTTTTTGTAATACATTAATCACACAAAATCAAAATTTAAATTAAAATATTTTACTATAATTTGCGTCAATAAAAAAAAGACTATCAACAATATTTTTCTCCCTGTTTCATTAGTGACTTTTTTAATATTTAAATTTAATATTATATACATGTATACATACATACACACACACATACACACACACACACATATATATATATATATATATATATATATATATATATATTTGTTGAAAGGAAAAATATATCATTAGAAGAATTAGTTAGAACGCTTATGAATGAATCTAATGTGCCAAAATATTTTTGGGCTGATGCAGTTAGTACTACTTGTTATGTGTTGAACAGGATGCTTAGTAGGCCAATTCTGAAATTAACTCCTTATGAACTACTAAATGGTAGAAAACGAAATGTATCTCACTTGAAAATATTTGGATGCAAATGCTTTGTATTGAATAATGGTAAAGATAATCTTGGTAAATTTGATGCAAAATCTGAATAAGCAATTTTCCTAGGATACTCTTTAACTAACAAAGCATATAGAGTATTCAATAGAAGAACCTTGATAATTGAAGAATCAATGCATGTTGTCTTTGATGAGATTGTGGACCTTAAGGTAAATCCTCTTGAGTCAAATAAACCTATTGCAGGTGATGAAGACTATTTGAGGGAAGCTCTTGAAGAGATGTATCTAAACTAGAAATATCCTCCAGAACTTCAAGAAACACCTCAAGCTGTTGATCCTAAAAGTTATCAACAGCCAAGAGGACTCTGCTTAGACAACATCATTAAAGATATTTCAAAAGGAGTAACTACTAAACATAATCTTAATAATTTTTGTCTAACTGTAGCTTTTGTGTCTCAGATAGAACCCAAGAACATAAAGGAAGCTCTTCAAGATGATAAGTGGTGCGTTGCTATGCAAGAAGAGCTAAACCAATTTGAAAGGAATGAAGTCTGGGAACTTATTCCGAAGCAAGATGATTATCAAGTCATAGGAACAAAATGGGTATTTAGGAACAAACTTGATGAGGATGTAAACATCACAAAGAACAAAGCAAGGCTAGTTACAAAGGGCTACTGTCAAGAGGAAGGTATAGATTATGATGAAACATATGCACCAGTGGCCAGGTTAGAAGTAATTAGATTATTACTTGCATATGCATCTTTGATGAAATTTAAATTGTATCAAATGGATGTGAAAAGTGCGTTTTTGAATGGTTTTATAAAAGAAGAAGTATAGTTAGTCAACCTCCTGGTTTTGAGGATTTCAAATATCCTGATCATGTTTATAAGTTGAAAAAGGCTTTGTATGGTCTTAAACAGGCACCTAGGTCTTGGTATGAAAGACTTAGTACCTTTCTAATTGATAATGAATTTTCTAGAGGTAAGGTTGATTCAACCTTATTTATAAAGAAAGTAGGAAAACACATATTGATTGTGCAAGTTTATGTAGATGATATTATATTTAGGTCAACTGATGACTCTTTGTGTGAAGAATTTGCAAAAATAATGCAAGGAGAGTTTGAGATGTCTATGATGGGTGAGCTGAATTTCTTTTTAGGACTACATATAAGGCAAATGAATGGAGGTACTTTTATCTCTCAAACAAAATATTGTAGGGAAATTCTTAAGAAATTTGGTATGGATACTTGCAAAGAAGCTAGTACACCTATGGCGACTTCATGCTATTTAGATAAGGATGAATCTGGAAAAGGAGTAAATGAAACTATGTTTAGAGGTATGATAGGATCTTTGTTGTACCTAACTGCTAGTAGATCAGATATTATGCAAAGTGTATGTGTGTGTGCTAGGTACCAAGCCAATCCTAGAGAATCTCATTTGACTACTGTCAAGAGAATCTTAAAATACCTTAAAGGAACTATTTCTTTTGGACTTTGGTATCCCTCTGATGCTTCACCTAGTTTAATAGGTTATCTTGATGCAGATTATGGTGGTTGTAAAATTGATAGGAATAGTACTAGTGGAACCTGTCATTTTCTGGGTTGTTCTTTGGTGTCCTGGCACTCAAAGAAACAAGCGTGTGTAGCTTTGTCTACCACTGAAGCTGAATATATTGCTGCTGGCAATTGTTGTGCCCAAATTCTATGGATGAAACAGCAACTGGAAGACTTTGATATCTTCCTTAATAATATTCCATTAAAATGTGATAATACTAGTGCTATAAATCTGACTAAGAACCCCATAATGCATTCAAGAACTAAGCATATTGAGATTAGAAATCATTTCTTAAGTGACCATATTCAAAAGGGGGATTGTCAAATTGAATATGTTGATACATTACATCAATTAGCTGATATTTTCACCAAGGCATTACCTAAGGATAGATTTTATGAGCTTAGAAGAGAGCTAGGAGTGTTAGTTACGTCTTAGGATCAAAATTTATGATTTTTCTTGAATTTTCACAAGTTTAGCGATTTTAATCGATTATCACAAGGTAATAATCAATTATTTTTGGCCTTCAGGTATATCTCAATCTTCAATAATCGATTCTCTCCTAAGCATAATCGATTATTCAACGTCAAAACTCAAAATCTGGAAATTATGAGCAGATAACCGATTATCATCAGGCATAATCGATTATCATGCAATTTCTGGGCAGTGATTCTTAAGCAGATAATCGATTATCTCGAGCCATAATCGATTATCACGCTAACAGTTTCAAAAATAGAGCCCTTGGAGCGTCCCATAACGACTATAAGCGGCCATAAACGGCTAGTTTTTCCATTTTTTCTTATAAATAGCCCCCTAGAATTGATTATTAGTCACTCTTTTGCACCCAGAAACTGCTGAAATCAAATCTAGAGCTAAAATCGTCTCCATTTCTCTTCACTTTCTCAAAGTCTCACTCCCTTAAACTTCCTCCATGGCTGATTCAAGAAGACATCGCCGCAGAGCTGCTGGAGCATCTTCTTCCTCTCAATCACGTCTTGCAACCATAGATGGATGGATTTCAGATGCAGAAAAACATGTGGATTTTGTGAATTCATGGCGAGAAAGGAGAATCATGGCGATAAAATTTATTCGTCTTGATTTTTATCGCTTCTATGGATTTCAATTTCCAGATCTCTTTGCTGGTCAAGGTCTCACACACTTGGTGGAACAAAAAGGTTGTATTTATCCTGATCTCATAAGAGTTTTCTACTTCAACTTGAGATATCGTGATGGGATCATATCCACTAAAGTAAAGGGAGTCCGAATAATTTTGGATGGTGATGTGTGGACAAATGTCGCCCAACTTACCATCTAGGATGATGCTGTGAAGGTACATCTTGGAATTTCTGACTTCAACCGACTGATGGTCTTTCAATCCTTCTTGCGCCATCCTGAACAGCAGACCAACCGAAGGCAGCTGCTTGTTGTTGACTTCAAAGTTGAAGAGAGGATGATCCACTACTTAATCGTATGGCTTTTGTGTCCTAGAGCAACTAATCATGCTCAATGCTCGGAGCAGGATCTGCTTCTTTTGTATGGGATCCTAAATCACTTACACATTGATTGGCCTACTCTCATTTCTGACACAATGGTAAAAGCTAAGAAATCTCATTCTTATCATTTTTCTTATGCTCTTCTCATTTCTAGAATTTTAGAATATAAAGGAGTGAATGTTGAAGGCGAACATGTTCAAACAATTCAAGCCATTGGATCTGAGATTGGTGACACCACTTTTAGGCAAATAGGATTTGTCACTCGAGGAAATGCCATTATTCATAAAGATGATGCTCATTCAGATGATGATGAAGAACATGACATGGATACACACATGGCTGACCCAGTAAGTGCTGCTACCCCTTTTGATTCTGGACCATCCAACATACCCTCCTCATCCTCAACTTCTATGGAAGAACACTTTGCAAGATTATCTAAACAATTAGAGGATATGAGTCTAGCACAGAGAACACACTTTGAAGAGATTTATGAGTGACAGTAATCTATTGATGAATACATGGTTGATCAATTTCTTGATCTTGATGTTCGCCTAACTAACATCGAGAATCATCTCAACATTCAACCTCTAGAGAGATCCCCTAGTCCTGAATTTTAGAAATAGGCCTCTAAGTTGATTGTTTGTTGTGTTATTTTCTCTATGTTTTACTTATCTCTTTTGTGATGCTCTTTATGAAGTTAATGTAATCATTCTCTTATGAATAAAATGATCTTTTATGTTTCTTTTATGCATACATTGTAAAATTAAGGGGGAGATCATATTATGGGGGTGATCTTTACATTAATCTTTTTCTTATGATAAAAAAGGGGGAGAAATATATTTAGGGGGAGAAGTATAATATAAATTGATATAGGTATTGCTAACTTTGTTGTTGTCTGTTAGCTTGTATGTTTTGCAGGTAAGCCAAAGTTGCTTTTAAAAATTCAATTTTTTTATCATCATCAAAAAGGGGGAGATTGTTACCAATAAGGAGTATTGGTAAATCTTGAAGAAAATTGTTTTGATGATGTTGCAAGAAGTTTTACTTGAAGAGGATATTATAATTATTTAAAAGCAATTTGTAGAAATTAAATGTAGTAGGAAAGTCTTAAAAACTTTGTAAAACTTGTATTTTTACTGAAATAATTGATTATGGAGAAGTAATAATCGATTATCACAAGTCCTTCAGGAATAATCAATTATCATTTCATATAATCGATTATCACATTTTTGAAAAACCTGTAACGGACTTGAATAATCGATTATCACTTACAATAATCGATTATTTTTGTCAGTTGGAACCTGACCTTTGATATTCAGAGCAGATGGCTATATATTTAGGTTCTGAGAAATTCAAAAGTAACGTTGCTGAACAGAGAGAGTTTTTGGAGAATACTGTTTGTTAGAGGAAGTTCTCAAAAGCTATTGTTCAGGTTCCCTTGCTTGGTCTCGTGAATACGAGAAGCCCGCGTATCGTGTGTCGATAGTCAGGGCGGTTCTCTTCGAGTTAGCAAGGTGTTCTGCCTGGTCTCGTGAATAGGAGAAGCACGCGTATCGTTTGTCGATTGTCGGAGCGGTTCTCTTCGAGTTGGCAGAGTGTTCATCTTCTTGTTCGTTCGTCGAAGAAAGGTTTACTTTATCAGTTTTATTCACTATATTTGTAATCTGTGAAACTCATTTTTAGTGGAACTGTTAATCACTGTTTATAGTGATTAACGACTGGACGTAGATTCTTTTGAATCGAACCAGTATAAAAATTACTTGTGTGATTTTTGTATTCCTTACACGGTTTACTTTTTACGCATATCAACTGTTCGATAAATTGTCTCTTAGAAAATTTATTTTATAAACTGACCATTTTAATACAAACACGTTTTCCGCTTACTCAAGCTTTTGTTCCGCTACATTATACTCTATCTGGTACCGATTCCAACAATAATAATAACAATAATATTTAAATGAACATAAAAATACTTTAGGATTGTCACCATGTTGGATATTTTAAGTGAATAATATGAATTAAGCAATTTTAATCAATGTTTTATACAAAGTCATGCACTTTTCTAGTTTTTCTAATTTGTTTTATGAACACAATGTTCTTATAAAATCTTTTTAAGCTAGCATACAATGTTTTCACATTGCTTTCTTTATATGTTTTGACACCTAAAATTGTGCTTTGAAAGAATGAATGTTTTGAATTAGACTTAGGCTTGCATCACAGTTTTCTTTATTTAATTTAAGACAGTATAATCCTGGCTAATTATAAAATCATAAATTAATAAATAATATTAAAACCGGCCCAAAATATGTGACATAGGCCCAAAGGCCTCTTAACCCATGACGCAAAAGAAACACTTCCTCGAGAAGCTTCGTGGCATCAGATGTTAGGTGAGATTGAGGAGTGTGAGTCATGTGCGAGAAGCAGAACTCGAGAGCTTTCCATTGAGGCACGCCGACAGAGCAAGGAAGAGAACAACCACCGGAACAGAGCGGAACGAAACGAGAAGAGAAGAAAAGCACCTGAATAGAGGTAAGAGAAAACGAAACTCAAAACTATTTCATTATTCTTTTGTATTTGTTCTTACAACTTGAAAATATCGGAAGTCCCTTTTATATATAGGGTTCCGGTGAGGGGGATCTCAAATAATCCCTAACAGAAACAATAATATTTGTAAAACAGAAAAACCCTAAACAATAAAGGTTGCTCTTAGGAGCGACAATCCCCTCAAGCTGGATGGTGGATGTTCACTAATTCAAGCTTGGGGATGATAGATTTGAAACATGTGCGATGATTGAACTTGGTGAAGACATCGACGAACTGTTCCTCCGATCGAATGGGCAAAAGGTGTAAGCTTGGATCTTTTCGCATACCACATGGCAGTCCAGCTCTATGTGTTTAGTGCGTTCATGGAAGCTCTGGTTGTTGGCGATATTTCACTCGGAGTTATTGTCGCCATAGAGAACAACACCTGCGTCGGGTTGAACCTGGAGATCTTGGAAAATATAATGAAGCCACTGCATCTCACACACGGTAGCAGCTAAGGCGCGATACTCTGCTTCTGTGGATGACCTAGAAACAATGCTTTGTTTCTTTGACCTCCATGAAATAAGAGATGTTCCTAGAAAAACACAGTACCCAGTAGTGGACCTTCGTGTATTAGGACAAGTGGCCCAGTCGGAGTCACTGAAACCCTTTATTTGAATGCTTGAATCAGCTGGAAAGAAAAGTCCTTCAGAGGGACTTGACTTGATATACCTGAGAACATGCTGCAAAACTTGATAGTGAAAGTTAGTGGGCTCTTGCATAAACTGACTTAAGACATTAATAGTAAAGCATAAATTTGGTCTACTATTAGTGAGATAGAAGAGCTTCCCTATTAATCTGCAGTAGACGCTGGGATAATCCATATAGTTCTCTGTTTTGTACAAGAAATTTTTATTTCTTAGAAAAGGTGTAGAACTAGGTTTGCTTCCCAACATTCCAGTTTCTTCTAGAATATCCAGGGCATACTTCCTTTGATAAAGATGTATCCCTTTCTTAGATCTAGCAACTTCAAAACCTAGAAAATATTTGAGTTCTCCAAGATCTTTTATTTGAAATTGGTGGTGTAGGAGAGCCTTTAAATGAGTGATCTCACTCATGGAATTCCCTGCTAATACAATGTCATCAACATATACAAGTAAAGCAGTAAAATTGGTGGAAGTCTTCTTAACAAATAAGGAGTGGTCAGATTTGGACTGGACATAATCTGCTGATATAAGGAAACTGGACAGTTTCTCAAACCACTGTCTGCTGGCTTGTTTTAGGTCGTATAGGGATTTAGTGAGCTTACAAACCTGCCCTTTAGTATCAATGTCTCAACCAGGTGGAGGATCCATGTAAACATCTTCTTTTAGGTCTCCATGTAGGAAAGCGTTATCAACATCAAGTTGATGTAAAAACCATTTCTTTGAGGCAGCAAGAGCGAGTAGGAACCTGACAGTGGTGAGTTTAGCAATAGGAGAAAATGTGTCCAAAAAGTTTATACCCTCTTGTTGGGTATACCCTTTGGCAACCAATCGGGCCTTATACCTCTCCACAGTACCATCAGCTTTGTCCGTTGTTGTCGCCCTTTTTGTACCATGGAGGATATCCATGTTTTGAATAACATTCGTCAATAGTATGATTCATTTTATGACAAGAAGAACCTAGCAACTTCAAAACCTAGAAAATATTTGAGTTCTCCAAGATCTTTTATTTGAAATTAGTGGTGTAGGAGAGCCTTTAAATGAGTGATCTCACTCATGGAATTCCCTGCTAATACAATGTCATCAACATATACAAGTAAAGCAGTAAAATTGGTGGAAGTTTTCTTAACAAATAAGGAGTGGTCAGATTTGGACTGGACATAATCTGCTGATATAAGGAAACTGGACAGTTTCTCAAACCACTGTCTGCTGGCTTGTTTTAGGTCGTATAGGGATTTAGTGAGCTTACAAACCTGCCCTTTAGTATCAATGTCTAAACCAGGTGGAGGATCCATGTAAACATCTTCTTTTAGGTCTCCATGTAGGAAAGCGTTATCAACATCAAGTTGATGTAAAAACCATTTCTTTGAGGCAGCAAGAGCGAGTAGGAACCTGACAGTGGTGAGTTTAGCAACAGGAGAAAATGTGTCCAAAAAGTTTATACCCTCTTGTTGGGTATACCCTTTGGCAACCAATCGGGCCTTATACCTCTCCACAGTACCATCAGCTTTGTCCGTTGTTGTCGCCCTTTTTGTACCATGGAGGATATCCATGTTTTAAATAACATTCGTCAATAGTATGATTCATTTTATGACAAGAAGAACATTGTTTTCCTTGATTCAGATTTCTTCCTTTCCCCCTTCCTTGGCCGCGACTAGGAAAGCCACGCCCATGGCCTTTCCAATTTTGATCACTCTTCCAGTTGCTTTCTCTGTCAATATTGTTGGCAAGAATCTTGATTTCAGTTTGACCAGTATGCCCAGAATCATGTTTCTCTTGCCTTTCTTGTTGTATGATGAGGGAAAAGACGCGATTAATATTTGGTAGGGGCTCCATCAATAGAATTTGTGTCCTAACAGTGTTATAACAGTCGTTTAGGCCTTTTAGGAAACATATTACATGTTCCATTTCCCTGTATTTGTGGGTAGCTTTAGATAGATCACAGCTGCAAGGAATTTTGCAGCTACAACGTGGAATGGGTCTTAGAAATTCCAACTCCTTCCACAGTATTTTCAAATCAGTGAAATACTGATTCACGCTTCTTTCTCCTTGCTTGATGGAATGTATTTCTTGCAGCAAATCTGAGAATTTAAAATGATCTCCTTTTGAAAATCTCTCTTTTAACTCTTACCATAATTCTTGAGCGTCTTCAACATAAACAACGCATTCTGATATTTGAACCGAGAGAGTCTTGATAATCCAAGACAACACCATCATGTTATTTCTTTCCCAAGGATCATAAAGAGGATCCTCTCTTTATGGTTTCTTGATCTCTCCATCTATAAACTTTAGTTTGTTCTTGGATAGTAATGCCCTTCTCATACTTCTGCTCCAAGAAGTATAATTTGATTCATACGGAATCTATGAGATAAGCGAAATACCTGGGTTTTCTCCCGGGTGGAGGTAATAAGGATTGGAAGGGTTGTTGGCTTGATCCATAGATGCAGTGACAAAAGTAGCAAACAATAAAAGAACACCAAGAAAACATTAACCAAGAATGCAGCGGAAACAGAGGAAAAACAGGTTATGGACCTGCTCTGATGCCATATTAAAACTGGCCCAAAATATGGGACATAGGCCCAAAGGCCTCTTAACCCAAGACGCAAAAGAAACACTTCCTCGAGAAGCTTTGTGGCGTCAGATGTTAGGTGAGATTGAGGAGTGTGAGTCGTGTGCAAGAAGTAGAACTCGAGAGCTTTCCATGGAGGCACGCCGGCAAAGCAAGGAAGAGAACGACCACCGGAACGGAGCGGAGCGAAACGAGAAGAGAAGAAAAGCACCCGAACAGAGGTAAGAGAAAACGAAACTCAAAACTATTTCATTATTCTTGTGTATATGTTCTTACAACTTGAAAATACCGGAAGTCCCTTTTATATATAAGGTTCCAGTGGAAGGATCTCAAATAATCCCTAACAAAAAGAATAATAGCTGTAAAACAAAAAAACCTAAACAATAAAGGTTGCTCTTAGGAGCGACGAACATAAAGACATGAACTTCAATAAATAATTTTAGAAAAAAACTAAAAATAATAAATTATATTATCGTGACAAATTATTGTTTGACTCATAACATTAAATGTTATTCATTTGTGACAAACTTAATAAGATTTCGTTTAAAAAGTAAGAATTAATATTTAATTAGATTAATTTAACAAGATAATAATTTTTAGATTAATTTTTCATATAAATTATAATTAATTAAACTATTTAATTTTACATTTTTTTACTGATTCTTTTTTATTTAAAAAATACTTAATTAGATTAAATTAACATAGCATCATTTTTAAATTGATATTTAGGATAAATTATAATTATCTTTTTTATAGTTCGATGCTGCTTAAAGACAAATAAGTTTTTGCTTAAGCTTGGAAAGAGATCAAATTATTTTTAGATTTAATAAAAGATTGAATTAGCGACAATTTTCTTTTTTAAATTGAATAAAAAAATTCACCAGACCAAATTAGTCACCGAATTAGATCCACTGCACCCATTGTAATCCCGACATTATGCGAGGAGAGATAATCGGACAATTGGTTGTTTCTTTGAATACTATGATACAACTCCAAATCCAAAAAAAAAACATTTTCAATTTCAGTTTTTCTATCATTCACATCCACAACATAGTCACTATTAACATATGCAATGAGTTTCACTTCCTCCATTCTTGTAAAAAAAAATTTAATTCAACAGTTCCTTGTATGTACCTTAGTACCCTCTTTACCAGTTGTAAATGGAGTTAAGTGGGATTCTCCTAAACAAGAATAGTTAACATAGGATGTTTATAAATTTTCATTACAGCTATCCAAAATATAACCATAACTTACTTTATAAACTAGATGCTCTAATCTAAGAATATGTACACCTCAATTACGAGTTTTTCAAAAGAAACTAATAGGAACAAAAACTAAAACATACACATGTCAGGACTCACACTACCCAGTACAAGCTCCACATAACCTTTTTTTCTACTCATAGCAATCAGGTGATCATTTCGAAAGACAAACAAGGAACATACAAACAAAACAAAAGAGTAAGTTAACTTATCAAAGAATCAATCACACAAATCAAATCAATTAGAATATAAAAATTTCACCTTCATATCAAATAAAACCTAAACACATAAATAAATACTAGACTTAACCATCTGGATACATGTATTGATATCATACTATGACAGGTCATGCTCCTGTAGTGATGAAACAGTTTGTCCACCTAAACTACCACATAAGATTAGTTTGTCATCAAATTTAAAAATAAAATCAATTCTTCCAAAATAGTTACATTATTTTAAAACAAAATTAATTTTGAATATCTAAAAAAATTAATCTAACTCTTAAAAGCATAAAAAAGAAATTGAACAAGTTGAATGGTGAAAGTAGTGGTGACTAAAGAAGATTTTTAATTTGCACTTATTTGCTGCGATTATATGTTTCTTTCAACAATAATTAATAAAATATTGAACGGGATTTAATTGTTGAAGTATATTGTATGTTTTATTTATTTTATTAATATGTTAAATCCATAAAAACCTATTATTGTATCAAATTGATTCACATTTAATATCGGAAGATAAATTTTCTTGTATAGTTACATTATTTAAAAACAAAACTAAATTAATTTTCTTGTATAGTCACATTTAGTTAAATTTCTATTTATATTATTGAATGTTTAACATTAAAATAATTCTGTCCCATTAATTTAGTATATCCATGAATTTTAATACTCCAATTTCTAAGTTTTCACATGAAATACAATACTTGACAATAAATGAAATATAAATAATAATTATAAATGTACTATATGAAATATACCAATTAGAGTTAATGGATAGTTAGCTGGTATATTAACAAATATTATTGGGTTTGATCGCCTAAAAATATATTGCATCAATGGTTAATCAATGTGTTTGACTCTCACAAGTCCTATAAATATAGGATTGACGTCCTTCAGGTAAAATTAACTTTGATCTATCTAATAAAATAATGACCTCTTTATGAAACATAAATGACTTGAGTATCTAAGTGTCTTTTGCAAGTCAATAACCTTTCAAAGTAAATTGCTATCTCAAAAATTATTAGACTATCGAAAGAGAGCAAAACAAAAAAAAACGACCGACCTTTGAGTAATTTCAACCGAAACAGTAAATAATAATTTTTTATTGATAGATGGAGTGAATTTTTTTATATTGACTGTATTAACGAATATGAAAACTTAATCATGAAAACTAAGTAATACTTTCGCGTGCCTCAATCCTATAATTTTCCTTCATTTCAGCAAAACCTTCAATATTATACGAAAACTATAAATGAATAACTTCAATTTTTCTAATTTCTTTTCTGATATGTTAATAAATATTTAATAATTATAAAATGCGAAAGAAATTAGGTAACTATAAAATTTATCCAGTTTCCTAGAGTTTTTGAAAGTTGTGCTCTTTGCTCATTGAACATTAATTTGCGTAGAAACCACGCATCGAGTTGCGTGTTGGTGTGGCGTATTCTTCACGCGCCTTCATCTATATTTGTTTTTCCATTGGTAGAGTAACCAATACCTGTATGATGTGTAACATCTATGTCATGCAACCATAACACTTACAATGTATATGATTTTTGTGATATTTACATCCTAACTACTAATAATTATAAGTTGGATGGTATAAACTAAAAAAATTAAAATAAGTTCTATATTCTTATTTCATTTATAAGAAAATCACACTTTTTAAATATAAATAAAATTTAACTATTTTTGAGAAACAATTAAGTAAAAATAAAAATAATAAACTAAAATTTAAAAATTACAAAAAAAAAAAACTCAAATTTGTAAGTGCTGTTAAATAAATTTAAGTAAATGTTAGATGAGAAACAGCCTAGAAATGACAGAATTAAAACAAAGAATCATAAAAGGTATAAAGTATATTAAAATGAGAAATATTAAATTACAAGGAACTATAATACAATTTATTGAAAAAGTAAATTCTTTATGCTATTCTTTTACTATTAATTAAAATTTATCAAAAATCTCAAGTTATTTTGAATCCTTAATCTTTTCATCAAGTTTATGTTTATTTTTAGGTATAGATATTCAAAATATTACTTAGGAGTATATTCTTTATTAACATATCTTATGCTTTTAATTAGTTACGCTGTGAAAACTGTGGCAATACATTAATGATTAGTATATAAACATTCTGGTGTAGTCCACATTAACTCAAACCAACGTTTGATGAGAAAGTGGCTTGATTCTGGTGAGGCATCACCGTCAAGGAGCATGGTGATTTCAGTAGTTTACACCAAACAATCCCTCTCATGACCCTATGAATTACATATTCTTTTCAGGAAAATGATAGATTAGTAATATTTTTTTTATAATATTTTAACATTATCTACCAATTCAAAATTATTTTATAATTAACAATAATAACCATAAATATCAATACAAAGCAATGGATACGATGGCATATAAATAATGTTAACTTAGCATTATAAAAGAAGTATCCTTCTTGTTAACTTAGCAATCCAAACTTTTACCTCTTTTTTAAATCACTTTAACATGCAAATTCTATCATTTGCTTGGATGCTGCAATATTTTATATATATATATATATATATGTTCCAGTGAGTTAGTGTGCTTCACAAGCAGCAACTAAAAGTGAACCAGAAACAACAGTGTCAGAACAAAATAGAAACATTAGAAAAAACAACTACATTCGTATATCTCATGGTCTCAGAAATATGGTCACCCCATTTCAGTTTTCTTGCAGCTTTCTGATTCTTTCATTGTCTCTACCAACCACTGTTTTTCGAGGTAAATAAGGTCTACATTACACCACTGGGTCTTCTTTAATGCATTTCTTTTATCTGTAAAAGATTTAATGACTTTAATGTTGTGTATTTAACTTGTAACTGGATTCAGTGGTCCACATTATTAATTTTGTTCTTGGCTTTAGCTCTTCCCCATTGGTATCCTTTTGGTTTTCTGGGTGATTCGCTGTAGCAGTTTGTAAATTTGATCCTGCATATTGAAGTGCACACTTCAGAGGGTGTTCTGTGTTGCATTGAAGTTTATGTCTTATGAATTTATTATGATTTCTCAAACTGGATTTTCTTGAGAGGGTTTGTGATTAAAGGTTCTTCTGGTGAGGATTCATGACCGTATGGTTCTAGCCATGGCAGTAAAGAACAGTAGACGTGTCGCAGTTCAAATGGATCCCCCATTCTATTGCAGCTGGTTATTCTTTATATTTTTTTAAAAATTTTATCTGTAAAATTTTAATGATTTTTATGTCGTCATATTGTGTATTTAAGACTTGTAACTGGATTCAGTGGTCCACATTATTAGTTTTCTTCTTGGTTTTAGGTTCTTTCCATTTTCTACACCATATTTCTATGATTCTTGTAAGTGATCACTTAAGAACTTCTCTGCATGTGTTTATTAATTAAATTCATACTTCATAAGCTGTTCTTGTTGCATTATAACTATGTGCAGTTTGTGAAATCGTTTTGAGTTCTCAAGCTGGATTTGCTTCAGAGTGCTGGTGATTGTTGTACTCATTAAACCTTAGAAGCTATGGTTCTAGGCACGAGAGGAAAGAACAGAAGAGGTGTCACAGTTCAAATTGATTTCCTCATTCACATTCAGGAGATTAAACCTTGGCCCCCATCACAATCTCTAAGATCCCTGCGATCCGTGTTGATAGAGTGGAAAAATGGTGAATGTGCATCAGGTTCTACTACTCTTGTTGCACCCTCTCTTGGTTCAGTTATAGGTGAAGGAAGAATCGAATTCAACAAGTCATTTAGGCTACATGTGACTTTGTTGAGGGATATGTCTGCTAGAAGTGGTGATACTGATGTGTTCCAAAAGAATTGTTTGGAGTTCAACTTGTATGAGCCACGAAGAGATAGGACTATTAAGGGTCAGTTGTTGGGAACTGCAGTCATAGACTTGGCAGAATATGGGACACTCACAGAGTCCTTTAGCACTAGTGTTCCAATGAACTGCAAGAGGAGTTACAGGAACACAGAACAGCCACTTCTGTTCCTTAAAATTCAGCCTCTTGATATGAAGCGTGCTAGTTCCTCATCCAAGGACAATATTGGTGGTGACTCAGTGTCAACACTCATGAATGAAGAATATGCTGAAGAAGCTGAAATTGCCTCTTTTACTGATGATGATGTCTCCTCACATTCGTCTGCAGCTGCAGTTTCTCCTTCCCTTAACTCCAGAGGGTTTACCCCGCTGAAATTAGGAAAGGTAATTGTTCTTGATTTCTTTTAATAGTGTTATAAATTTAATATAAAATTATTATTGTAATGTAATAATCATATTTTTCATCGGTAGCGTGATAAATTACTGTGGTTTTGTTGTTTGTCATGTATGAATATATGAAGAAATTCCTCTTAAAGCAATATAGTAATTTCAATTGAATTGCAGAATGAACCAATTAGCAACACTGGTGTGAAAACCATGGAACATCCCGTGGCCTCGGAAACAAGGCTTGAAAACATGAATATGATGCAGAAAGATACACACAAGAAGCTTGAGAGGAGTTCTTACATGTCATCATTGGATGTATCTTCTATCAGGAGTCTAGAAAATGGTCATGCTTCTAACTCTGCTATTCACAATTCATTGTCAGTTAAAAAGTTTGCCGCTTCACCAAGTGCCAATACTTCTTCATCATCTTCAATTTTTGAGGATTTGGACATAAATTCTAGGAACAACACAAGAAGCAGTGGCCATGAAACTTTGGATCAGAGTTTTGAAGAAAAGCTTGCTAACTACAGAAATATAGTTGCAGATGTCCGAAGAAACACAAACGGAAGTACTTTTGGCATTTATTCAAAACAAACATCATCTCAAGATAGAGCTAAATTCACTGGCAAAAGTCCTGGCTTTGAAAACTGTGATGAAACTGAATATGGTGATGAATATTTAATGAAGGAGAGTGGAGGTGATAAAATTTGCCTTGGTTCTGTTGAGGACATAAGTGGAAATGAAAAATATGATTTGGATAGGCAAAACTGCATAGAGGATGAAAAATTTGAAGCACAAGATGCCAAGGATCAAGCCTCAATGGATAGCAATACATATTCTTTTGGAGGGTCAAATATTGCTATGCAGGAAAATAATCTCAGAAGTGAAAGACTAAAGATCATCAAGTCTGCGAGGATACCAGCAGACTCGACTAGGAGTACTGGTTCTCCTGGTAGCAATCATCATGCTGAATTACATGAAAATGGCATTCTTGGACATTCACAAAACAGTGGAGGGAACAGAAGCAATGAAAGAAGAAATTCTAAGATTCAAACAAAGGAAGCAAGAAATGGTACTTTAGATGGAAAAGTTGAGCAGTTGGAGAAGAAGATAAAGATGCTTGAGGGAGAGTTAAGAGAAGCTGCTGCAGTTGAGTCTGCTTTATATTCAGTAGTTTCTGAGCATGGAAACTCCACAAGTAAAGTTCACGCCCCAGCACGGCGCCTTTCCAGGCTCTATCTTCATGCTTGTAAAGAAAATGTTCAAGGAAGAAGGGCTGGAGCAGCTCAAAGTTCTGTTTCAGGATTAATACTTGTTGCAAAGGCATGTGGAAATGATGTCCCGAGGTACATTTGAGCCATATTCTTACAGCATTCTATTATATGACTTTTCCAAATATCCTATCACTGAGAACTAACATTGTGTTAGATGTTCATCAGTCCTAAGAATCACAAGCTGCACCTTCATCAAATGTTGTAATAATATCTTTTATAAAACAAAATTGATTGTCGTTAGTTTGTTAATTCAGAAACTAGTTGAGTCACAGATAATAGTTTGCTTTTACCGGACATGTGATACAGTGCTACAAAAATGCCTTCTAAGATGAGAATGAACTAAAACTAAACTTTATTTTAAAATAATGAAGCAGAAATCCTGCACAAAACTCTTAATTTAAAGGGGTTAGATTAGTAATGTTTAGAGTTTGTTCAAGTGATGTTCTGATGAATTTTGTTGCCTTTGATGGAAACTGTAGTTTCCCATGAACTGTGCCTGCTGTTTTACCTTTTCTTGCATAATTACAGGTTGACCTTTTGGCTGTCTAATGCTATAGCTTTGAGAACAATTATAAGCCGAACTGTCAAAGATCCTTCAAATCCTGCAGGAGCTGGTAGGAGAAGGAAAAGTGATGAGGAGGGGTATGGTAAGCTAAAAGCTTCCCTAAGGGTGAAGGGGTTATCCCCCAGAAAAGATGAAAATGCAGCATTGGGATATGGAGGTTTTGGTAACTGGGATGATCCCCAGGTACTCCTATTAGCACTGGAAAAGGTGGAAGCATGGATCTTTTCTCGCATTATAGAATCTATCTGGTGGCAGGTAATGCCTTGATCTTATCCTCCCCTTGAACAACCCTACAAATGATATCTATTTGCTGATGATTAAATGTCACAAAATTCCATTGTAGTCTAACATGAATCCTTCTCTGTCTATGCCCAGATTTTGATTCCACATATGCAGCACACAAAGTTCAACAGCAAAGAAGTGGTTTCAGACTCAAGAAAAAGCTACAGACGGACTTCTAGCTCATGTGATCAAGAGCAGGGTAACTTGTCTCTATATATTTGGAAGAATGCTTTTAGGGAAGCCTGTGAAAGGATCTGTCCTATTCGAGCTGGAGGGCATGAATGTGGCTGTTTGCCTATGCTTTCTAGATTGGTTAGTCTAATTTAATAGTTTCCCAATCTTTGTTTTGAAACAATTCCAAGTTTCCATCATATTGCATTTTGCACTTTGTTTACATCTTTTATATGGTTTGGCTGGAATTTGTAAGGTTTAGGCTTTGAAAGTTGTGATTGTACAGCAATCTAAAAACAAGTGCAGGATATACAATAAGTGAAAAACATGTTTAAACTAAAGGTCCAAAATATGCTGAGGATAAAAGACTTGTTTTCAATTTTGTTCTGTCATGGCTCCTAATAGATGAAGATTTTATTTATATTTTTTTCAGACATTATTATCATCAGTTCATGCTTGAAAATTTAACTATGACAGAGCTGGGTAATATTTGTACTAAAAACTATGGCAGTTATAAGGTGTTGGGAAATACATCACCTGTCTCAATTCTTGAGATGCTAAATGTACTTCTGTTGAACAATTTCCCTTAATGTCGACTGATATATCTGCATAATGTATTAATTCATATTACTATCTTCAGTTCTTAGAGAAGAACATGACATCAGAATGCTTTTCTGGTACTTAAATCTAGATAATGGAGCAATGTGTTGCGAGATTAGATGTGGCTATGTTCAATGCTATTCTTCGCGAATCTTCTGATGAAATACCAACTGATCCTGTATCTGATGCTGTTAGTGATCCCAAGGTTCTCCCCATTCCACCTGGGAAAATAAGCTTTGGAGCCGGTGCACAGCTAAAAACTGTGGTAACTTCTTAATGTGTATCTGTTTGTATCTTTGCTTGCATGTGTTTCTATAAATGTATAAACCAACTTTAGTCTATGAAAAAGTTCATCTAGTTTTTTCTTCTCATTTTTCTCTTCTATAACTCTGTTCATGAAAGTGTTTGTTCCTTAATTTGTCCAACCAAGTTGCTTCTTTTCTTATAAATGTTTTTGACATAAATGCAGCTTTTAAATGAGGCCATGAACTTGGCTTTTTATTTCTGGAATTACATGAATAGCTGTTGAATTATAGGGTGAATCTACATTTTGAATACAATTTCTTACTGTCAGATTGGGACCTGGTCAAGATGGTTGACTGACCTATTTGGAATGGATGATGATAATGATGATAATGATGACTCAATTGAAGATAAAGCTGAAACTGATAACAATGAACAAAAACAAAATGCATCCTTAAAGTCCTTCAGTCTTCTCAATGCTCTAAGTGACCTTCTGATGCTTCCTAAGGATATGCTGTTAAATGCATCCATCAGGAATGAGGTTGATTTGGCAATGAAACTGAACTTTTCTTCATGCAGTTAATTGCTACAATGCTGTTATGTTTCACTATTCATGCTGAAAGGATTCTTGTTTGTTAAGGTATGCCCTATGCTCAATGCAACACTTGTCAAGAAGATTCTGCACAATTTTGTCCCAGATGAGCTTTGTCCTGATCCTGTTCCCTCTAATGTCTTTGAGGCTCTGGACTCAGAGGTTAGATATCCAAATTTGCACTTCAATTCTTTTTGCCTTATTATAGAGGATCTTCTCTTTAATATGTTATAAAGATACAAGGATTGAACATGTATAAAAGACAATTAGAGGATTGTCTTTTATTTAGTTTTCTGCTTCTATAATTTATTTTTCTAATTATAAAGAACATAGTCTATGTATTGATTTTACCTTGCCATATAATTACAAATTGATATATATGATAAATTTACCGTCTATTATATCAGTACTCTTGTAAGACTGAACTAAATAGGTTAATTTATATATTGAAGTTTAGCTTTCTTTTCTAACTTGGCACAGAGTGAGATGGAAGATGGAAAAGAGTCTGTGAACAACTTTCCATGCATTGCAGGTCCCATTGTATATTCAGCTCCAACACCATCTTCCATTGCAAGCATTGTGGGGGAGATGGGAAGCAAATATCATCTAAGAAGAAACAGATCATCAATTGTTAGGAAGTCACACACAAGTGATGATGAGTTGGAAGAATTGAAGTCTCCATTGTCTTCAATATTCTTGAGTGCTTCCTCATCCTCAAAACTTTCAACAAAATCCACCTTCAAGTTCAAACAAGTTAGCAACCAATCTCCTCTCAGATATGAACTCCTTAGGGAAGTGTGGATCAACAGTGAGTAAGTAGTCTTCTTCAAGAAACATTTCTCACTCTTTCAAAAGTGACCTTGTACTTGCTTTTGTAATTAGAATTGCAATTTTATCTTAATAATAACAAGTTTGCTTTACATTTTATGTTGGTAAGGATTATGTCACATCACAATTTTAATTGAAAAATTGTAAAGACTTATATCTTAGTTTTAAAGTTTTAAGATAATTTTGTAACCGAAACTTTAAAGTGAATTGAATTTCGAGACATTTCTTTAAAAAAAAAAAAAGCTAATATCACTCAACTTTAATGTCGGATTTAGGAATTTGGTTTTTCATTTTTACTTGAAGATCAAGACTTTTCAAAGAATGGGAAAACAATATTTAAAATTGGATTTTCTTCATATATTTATATGACTTGGTGTATTTTAAGGTATTGAAGGATACACATGACAACTTTCTAATTTCTATTATCATATGATATTTCAATAATTGATGGTTAACCGTGAGATGTCTAGTTTATAAGGTATTAGGTTTGCACATTATACAATTACATCTTTTTGTTAGACTTAAACAATATGGTAGGATTTTAAGTGATTTAATTAAGATAGTCTAGTATACTTAATAATAGGCTAACTTTCATTAATCAATATTAGTTTTCAATTAAACCTTGCAAGATATTATGTAATTTTTATCATAATAAACAATACTAAGTGTTACATGTAATTAAATATATAGGTTTTGATTCATGAGGAGTTTTAGGAGAAGTTTTTTTCATGTGCAATACTATGTTGTTTACGGTAAGCATAAAAGATTTCATGATACTCACCACCATTATGATACACTTTGGCTTCTTGTTTGATTGTTTCTCAACCAAAACATACAATTTTTTGAACTTTTCAAGTACTTAATCATTTTCTGAAGTGAATAGACTAATATCTTCTTAGAACAATCATCAATAAAAGTAATAAAGAAAAGTGCATCATTGAATGACTTTACCATTAACGGGCCATAAACATCATAATGCACTAATTATAACATCTTTATTAGCATAAAGCTGAAGAGAAAAAGTTTTGATGATGTCTCAAAATCAAGTCTCAAGTACTTTTATTGCAAGAAGATCTTCATGAAGACTTGTTCTGTATTAAAGCTTTTATAATTTAGTAGATTTATGTATAGGTTGTGGTTTATCTTTGATTCTATGTATTTTTGTCTTAGGTTGCGTTAAAAGTCGTTTTGAATAAAAAAACCTCATTTTACACTCAAGATAATTGATTATCAACTTACAATAATTGATTATCAGTACATTTATGACTTGCCATAATTGATTATCACGAGCAATTATGAGAATTTTAAGCAAGTTTTGTACTGTTGCGCATTTATTAAATGCATAATCGATTACCATAAGTGGATAATCGATTATCACAAGTTAATTAGCTGACAACAGATTTTTGGAAGTATCATTGAGTGAGATCTATATAAATTATATAGGAACTCTCATTCTAAAGTATGAAATACATTGCATTCGAAATTTTTATCTGTTGTGTGTTGTGATAAGTGTTCTAAGATTTGTGTAACCCTTGTGTTTTGGCTTTGAGAACTTGGTGTTGCATAGAGTGAAAACTTTCATGGGAGTTGTGATTGAGTGTTGTTGTTGTTGTTGAGTTAAAGCCTATCATCCTTTGTGAAGATTCAAAGGAGGTGTTCATCCTTTGTGAAGCATTCGGAGGAGGTGTTCATCCCTTGTGGGTTTCAAGGGAAGTGAGTTTCATCTCTTGGGGTAACAAGATGGGTGTTTTAACCTTAAACTGATTTATTTTCTGTGATTGTAATAGTTTGTTGGTTTGTGATAGTGAAGCGTTAATTCTCGTTTGAGATTAACAACTAGATGTAGGATCTGTGTCATTCGAACAAGTATAAAAATCATCTGTGCAAGTTTCTCTCTTCCTTACTCTTTTATTTATTTAATTTGGTATTAAGGAATTAAATTTATACGAGAAAATTATTAAAGGTATTATTTGCGATAAGAAACCAATTCACCCCTCTTGGTTTGTTATGCACGCTAACCGTTCCACTGCACCGCTCTAACAATCTCTAACTTCTTTAAGGTCAGATGCTTCTTGAAGGATATCCTGATTGCTTGCCAACCATGCAATGAGAACATCTCTCCAATTCTGCAATTTTTAACCCTTGAAGAACATCCTTTTTAGCTAAACAATTCAACCCTTTTTTATGACTAAGCTTTTGGTGCAACAAATATGCCTTTATCTATGGCATTCATAGTGTCTTTAGCAACCAAATCTTTTATCTAATACAATTTAGCTTATTTTTCTCCTCTAGCCATAACCAAGTTTCCTTTTGTGAGTTTCCACTTTCAAAAACCAAAGTGATTATCATAACCACCATCATCAAGCATTTACACAAAAATTAAGTTAAAACAGACATCAGAAACATGTTTAACTCCTTTAAGCAACAACTGCATTCTCATGTTGTTTTGCAAGCAAACATCACCAACACTAATCACTTTAGAGACGCCATCATTACCCATCTTCAACATTTCAAAATCACCAAAAGTGAGATGTGAAGAACTCCTTCCTTAGTGTAACATGCAATGTAGCACTAGTATTAGTAATCCATATCCTCTTATCAAATACAAGATTAACTGCTCAAATTCTCAAAGAAGAATAAGATCACCACCTATAGTAGTATTGACAATGTCATCATCATGATCATTCTCTTTCTGCTTGGCCTTTTTGTCTTTGCTATATTCTAAATGTGCTCAGTTTTATTACAATAATGACACTTTATATTCTTGTATATCTTGACTTGGACTTGCTCTTTCTCTTCTCTTTACCACCTTTTGGTTCCTTTTTCTAATTTCTCTCCCTAATTTATATGACAATCAACTTAGACTAAGATAAAGAACCATGTTCCTTCCTTCTCATCTCTTCATTAAGAGCACCACTCTTTGCCATAATGAAACAATGTCATTTAATATTGAGTTTGTAATTGTAACTCGAAATATCTCCAAGAATTTGGTAGAGTGTTCAGTGGTTATAGTTCCAAGACATCATCAAAGTTTATACTCATCAAAGTTCTAAGAGATGACCATTACTCATAGTTTTGACTTTCTGCTAGGTATGTAGGCTTTATGATAGAGTTAGAAGCTATGTTGGTTTCTTTGTAAAGTAATTGTGCTATGTATAGAGACAGACAAAAGGCATGTATGAAACTTTCCTTGAATATGCTCATGTCTCTAAACATTCTTCTGATTTTGAGTAGACTTTTGAATAAAGTTGATAATCTGCATAGAGAAAGAGAGCACAACACAAAGAAAGAGAGCACAACACAACAGACAAAAAATACTTGATCGTACATGCATTCAAACAATTAGACGACCTTGGCATTTGATGTGTTAAACGACTTAAGTGTTTTGGCATGATGCTTGATATAATTGTTTCATGCTTGTCTGTTTTGAGTAACTTGTAAAGACATTTATTTTTACTTGTGTTCAAACTCTTTGTCTGTTTGTTCAGACGCTATGGTGATTGGTTGCTTTGTTAGAAGCTCTATAACATTTAGTGATTTTCGAGTTTTCGCATGAGATGTAGTTGTGATATCAGATATTCATATATCATTTGATAGAGTTTAACGCGTTATACTAATATAGTAGACAATTCATTTCATTTAGACGCTTATTGGCTCAACATTATTTGGATATTAAATCTTGAGCTTCAACGTAAAGTTTAACATTTACTTAAATGTTTCCATTATATCATAGAATGCTTATCAACCATGTTTGTTAGACAATATTGACTTTAAAGTGTTATATTTATAAAAACATTGTCAATTATTATTTCGTTCAACACTTTAGATAGACAATTATATTGATAAACACTTTATTCAGTTTTATTCTTTGGCAAATACAATTCGTTAAAGAATATTTCATTAAGTATTGTATATTAAACTTCAAAATATGAGTTGTTAAACAATGTTGTTTTTTTAGACAATCTTGTCTTAAAAAATATTAATAAAATATGTTTTTATACTTTTTTTTTCTTAAATATAATTTTATAATTAATCTAATAGATAAATACGTGTAAAAAAATTGAGATCTTTACATTTTGGTAAACTATAACCAGTATTTTACTTGTTCATCCTTAAGCCATAAACGAGTCTTATATACTTTTAGTCATAATTTGATATTAATTAAATTACTTAATATTTTTAACTAAGAAGATAATAATTATAATATATATATATATATATATATATATATATATATATATATATATTTTGGATTGAGAATTTTCGCAAAACACTCATTCACACTTTATTCCCAAGTTTGCTTAGATATTTCCAAATGTTCTTAGTCAAAATTATCCCTTGTTAAGGTTCCAAAGTGTTCAGATGTACTTGTCAAAGACCATCCATCCAGATGTTTAGAGGTTTTTACTCCGGAAAACCATCCATCCAGTTTTCCATTTCCACAACCGTGCATTGAAATCTAAACCAAATTTGAAACGCGTAGCGCGTTTTAAAGAATGAATAAAAAAAAAGAAAATTAAAACAATATTAAAGAACTGCCAACAAAAGGGTACCCCTAAAGATGTAGGTACACACATACATGATGGCATATGTTGATTGCTCATAAACAAACTAGAGAAAGCATTTTACAACATCATAACCCTAAATTCATCAAAAGTAAGCACCCCATCTCCATTTAGGTCAAATCTAGCTATCATAGTTTCACACTCATCTATGCTCTTGCACTCTCCTAATCTACCAAGCATTCTCTTCAAACTCTTCGGTGTGATGCAATCACACCCTTCCATTTCATACATCTTAAAAGCCTCTTTTAGGTCTTTCACTTTCTCTTCTTCTTCTCCTTCCTCCACAAACCTCACAAAATCATCCAACCCCACCAACCCATCCTTGTCCGAGTCCAAAACCTCCACCAAGGCCTCCGCCTCCGCCCAAGACACCTTCCCGCCGATCGCCTCCACGCACTGCCGCAACTCCCACGCCGATATTCTCCCGTCTCCGTTCTCATCAAAGTGGTTAAAAACACGCACATACTGACTCACCTTCTCCATCATATACGTAACCGAAAAAGCTACCCTTCAAATTCTGATTCTCAACTCTCCTTACTCTAAAGCTTTGATGTTATAGATGAACGAAATCAAATTCTTAGAAGCTCCAAAAGCAAATGAACTTGAGATGGAAAGTAATACCTTGATCAAATGCTACAAAAGACTTAGGATAAAACCTTGTGTATAGATGAGGAGGAAATTGAAAAATGGTATTGATGAGGGATTTGAAATGGGAGAGAGTATATATATATATATATATATATATACACATGATGTAGAAGAGAAGAGAAAGAGAAATGGTAGTTTGAAGCGAGAGTTGACCTAATAACTTGTATGACCCGTTAAGAGCGCAGCACCGTCGTGTATGGACCTGTTATGCATGGAAACTGTCAAAAATTCCACAACAGTTGACATTCAAACAACGTTTTAAAACAGTAAAGACAAGACAACAAATGGGAAACAAATCTCACTCAGAATATTTAATAGTAACAACGCACTCCAATCTTCCGGAAAAGACCCCACTCCGGTAGAAATTTCTAGAACTCAAAAGCTGACCACACAACACCGTTGACCACATTTGGACCAGAAAATACAGTTCACATGCCAAATTATTCTTCTTTTTTTAGTTATTCCACCCTTTTTTTTATTTTTTATGTTAATGAGAAAAGGTATAAACACATGTGTTAATTGATTTATATAAGTGTTAGGAAATTTTATCTAACTGCAACATGGTTTTCAGATGAGGGCTGTATAAACAGATGATCAGAAAAATAATATTTTCTGCAAATATAACATTCAATACGTGTTTACCCAAATTTATGTGTTAAATTTTGAAAACATTCATTTAATATTATTCTTTTCTTTCTTAAAAAAAATTTAAAATTTTATATTTTTATTATTATTTTATCTTTATGTTTTGTATCAAATGAATATAAAAATATATTTTGATGTTACTATTTTGAAAATGAGTATTCGGAGTTTTGTTTCTAGAAATTTCTAGAGTATAGAAGTTTTTCCCGTCCCGAAGTTTCTGCTACCAAAAAGAGAAGAGGGGCTCCATCGATGTTTATAGAACGTTCAAATATAATATTTATTGTTTTCTTTTATGTTATTCTTGTTATTTTAAGCGGAACCTAATTAATAAATTTGTTTAAACTAAATAATATTTGGTAATAAGTCTATATAACAGTTGATAGTGCTTTTTTTAAGACATTGGATATAGCATTTCATTAATCTCCTTAAATACTACAAGTTACATGAAAAATAAAATGTATGATTGTACGTTTAATAGACAAAATTAAGTGTGTGATTGATCATTTGACTATACACTTAGCACTTAACAACCATAAATAAGTTATATATATATTCGAGGTCAGTCTTTTGAAAAAAAAAATATTATTTCAGAAAATATATTAAATTTATACATTGTTATAAACAAAATTTAAAAAAAAAACTGCAAAAACATACAAATTTTAATTTTAATTTATATAGATTAAATATATTATATTTTTAGATATCTAATATAAATATCTTATCTTAATTTTTTATTTTTTAATTAGTTTATTATTATTATTATTTATTTTTTAAACTTAGTCTATATTTATTTTATTATAAATAAAATATTCTACATGTATATTAAAAAGTTTCATACATAATTTTTATGCATAATTTTTATTATATTAAACAATAAAGAAACCTTTTTTTTTGTAGAAATGCTTTTCCAAAGGTTATAAGAAAAATAAAAAAATTTCCTCCCAATCATACAAAATGGGATAAAATTCCGTAAATATTAAGTTCAAAAAAGTAAAAACCATCAGTAAAACTAATAATATAAATTTTCTCATACACTAATTAGATTACTTTAATAAAATCTTTTATTTTTATGTATTGCTACAAAATCTTCTATTTAGTTATAATGCATTAAATTTACTAAATCATAAATGTATTCTCATCACATTTGAACTATGTTAAATTCATCTTTCTAAAATAGCTTTATTATACACGTATTTTCCTTTCACTTAATTGATTAATTATGTTTCTAATATTAAACTAATTTTTTCATACCTCACTTTGCACTGATGAATACAATTTAGAAACACGCTAATTTGACTATATTTCATATAATTATGACCATATAAATTACAAAAATAAATAATCTCATTAAAATATAAATTAATATTAAAACTTTAAAATTATTATTTGATTGAATAAGGCACAAAGATAAAGTTTATTACAAATTTTGTTTTTCTAATATCCACTTCTTTTTCATATTTTTCCATTTTAACTCAAAACCATGACTAATCTCTCTTGCAATTTTGTGAATTTCACTTTTTGGAGGATACTCCAATGGATAAGAGAACACATTCCTCATGTCATATGCAAAGTCATCAACTGTTGAATACTCCAACCTTTTTAGCTTTTGCTCAATATCCCGCAAACTTATTATCTTTTTGTTTTGCTCATTCTTCTTTAAAACCCATGCATCTCTTCCCACCATTAAACGCTTCATCATCATCCAACACTACATCTTTTTGCAACTGCCCATTCTCATTGCATTTTCTACCTCTTTTCTTCTGGTTTTTCTGCACCATTTCCTTGTTGTTTCCCTTGTCACAATCATCGTCCATAATTTTTCCATTACTTTCACAAGAATTTGATTCACTTTTCACATCAACCCATATGGCTTCTGCATAATATCCCTTTTTATTCTTCACTTTGCACAGTCCTTCACGATTCCTAAGACGTGAAGTATAAATTTTTATGATGAGTTTTTTTCGAGATTGTTGTGTTTCTTCCATGAAGAGAATCAATATGGAAAACAAACAAAGAATGTATGATGAGAACTCCAAATGTTGAAAACTATTAGTGAACACAAATATAACTATCCTTTGGGTTATTATATAGAGATTTAGAGATATGAATATATTTACAAAATCATATTAACTACTTGTATTATATATTAAAATCTACTTAATTATTAATGATAATAAATTAAACCTTTTATCATTCATCATATCTAATCAAATATAATTTTAGTACATATTTTAATATTTAGTTAAGTCACATTCAAATAATTATGTTATCTAAATGACTATAAATTAACTATATCCTATTTATATAATCACCTTATTTTTATCTTAATCATATCGAATTAGTTATATTATCTAACTAAATATAACTTAAAAAATAGATTAAGATATGATCTTTTCCATAAATATTTTTAATAGTTAAACAATATTTAAAGTATTATTTCATCTAATAAAATCAAATTTAAGAAGATATCGTCAAAATTACATTTAACCTGTATCTCATAAATTTTATTATATTATTTTTATTTTATTGATGTGTTTTGTAAATAAAATTTTGTATATTTTTATAAGTTTACACATGTATAAAACTTTTGTTAGTTTCCACAAATAATTTTCTTATTTAAATGAGTATAAATTAATTATATTTTATTTACATAAATATTTTATCTAAATGGATATAAATTAACTATATCTTATTTAATAATTATTTTATCTAAATGTTATATCTTACTTAAATAATTACCTTATCAATATAGTAACCTATCTAATTCGTTATATCAACTAACTAATGTAAAATAAATTAAGTAATTATTTTTTCCAACGATTTTTTATAATAAAGTCATATTAAAAGTATTATTTCATGTAATATATTCTATTTTATTAAGATATTGTGATAATTTTATTTAATCTTTGTCTTAGGAATTTTAGTTAATTATTTTTAATTTATTCACGTGTTTAAAATAATAAATTTATTCCTTCATTAACATGTTTTAGTTTTTTTTTTCTTGACAAAACATTGTTCTCATTTGTTTTGGGTAATCAACAATTATTGACGCTTAGTTATTTCAGTAGTTTATAATTTGTTCATTTAAAACTTTATTAAAAATTCTAATGTATTTTATTTTTTAAAACTTTATTAAAAATTATAATGCCGTTAAGAAAATGAGAAGAGAAAAAAATATGTTAATATTATTTTAAAAAATTCATAACTTAAATATATCTACATAATATACTGATTATCTTATTAAAAAGGATAGATGAAAAACTCATTTTATAAATTAAATAAACCGATATTAAATTAAAATAATCTAACAATAATACTTTTAATTATAATACATGTACTAATTAGATTATCATATTAAAAACTTTACATTAAATAAAGTAAAAGTCAATCTACAAATTATATGAACGAATATTAAATTAAAATAATATAAAAAATAATATTTTTAATTATAATATACAAAAAATAACTTTTTAACCTTTTAAATTCTATCTTATTTTTATTTATTGGTATTTTGAAATTCATTTAAATATAATTAGTTTATGATACTTACATATAAGCGAAAAAAAAAATTATAATATAAAAATGTAATATATAGAGGACATAGATTAAAAAATTATTAAAATAAATAAATAAATAAATAAACATATATATATATAATATTTCTTAATTAAAATTAATAATATTAATTTTCTGATATTCAAAACTTTTACATGACTTTTATAAAGGATTTTATTTTTATGTAATTTTTTAAAAAAATTATTCAGTTATAATTTATTAAATTAACTAAATGATATAAACATTCTTATTACATTTAAACAATGTTATATGCATCATTTTTAGCATAATTTTTATTATATTAAACAATAAATAAACCTCTTTTTTTTTCTTGTAGAAATGATTTTGGAATGTTTATAAAAGGAAGAAAAAAAAGATTCCAACCAATCATACAAAATGGACAAAATTCCGTGAATATTAAGTTCAACAAAAGTAAAAACCAACCGTAAAACTAATAATAAAAATTTTCTCAGATATTAATGAATTTTTTTGATGACTTTTGATAAAAATATTTTAGTTTTTTATGTATTGTTACAAATTCTTTTATTTAGTTATAATGCATTAAGTTCATTAGATCATAAATGTATTCTCATCACATTTGAACAATGTTAAATTCATCTTTTTAAAATAATTTTAACATGTCTATAAAAATTCACTAAACACGTATTTTCAGTTAGTTATTTAATAATGTTTCCAACATTAAACTAATTTTCTGATATTTAATTTCGCACTAGTGTATATAATTTACAAACATAGTATTTGACTACATACCATATCACAGTGAACTTATAAATGACAAAAATAAATAATCTCATTAAAATATAAATTAAAATTAAAACTTTAAAATCGTTATTTGATTGAATAAGGTACAAAGATAAAGTTTATTATAAATTTTGTTTTTCTAATATCCACTTCTTTTTCATATTTTTCCACTTTAACTCAAAACTATGACTAATCTCTCTTGCAATTTTGTAAATTTCACTTTTTGGAGGATACCCTAATGGATAAGAGAACACCTTCCTCATGTCATATGCAAAGTCATCAACTATTGAATACTCCAACCTTTTTAGCTTTTGCTCAATATCTCGCAAACTCATTATCTTTTTGTTTTGCTCATTCTTCTTTAAAACTCATGCATCTCTTCCCACCATCAAACGCTTCATCATCGTCCAACACTGCATCTTTTTGCAACTGTCCATTGTCATTGCATTTTCTATCTTTTGTTTTCTTTCTCTTTTCTTCTTGTCTTTCTGCATCATTTCCTTGTTGTTTCCCTTGTCACAATCATCGTACATAATTTTTCCATTACTTTCGCAAGAATTTGATTCACTTTTCACATCAACCCATATGGCTTCTGCATAATATCCCTTTTTATTCTTCAATTCGCACACTCCTTCGCGATTTCTAAGACGTGAAGTATAAATTTTTATGATGAGTTTTTTTCGAGATTGTTGTGTTTCTTCCATGAAGAGAATCAATATGGAAAACAATAAAAAATGAATGATGAGAACTCTAAATGTTGAAAACTATTAGTGAGCACATATACAACTATCCTTTGGGTTATTATATAGAGATTTAGAGATATGAATATATTTACAAAATAAGATTAACTACTTATATTATATATTAAAATCTACTTAATTAATAATGATAATAAATTAAACCTTTTATCTTTCATCATATCTAATCAATATAACTTTACTAGATATTGTAATATTTAGTTAAATCACATTCAAATAATTATGTTATCTAAATGACTATAAATTAACTATATCCTATTTATATAATTATCTTATTTTTATCTTAATCATATCTAATTAGTTATATTATCTAACTAAATATAACTTAAAAAATAGATTAAGATATGATCTTTCCCATAAATTTTTTTAATAGTTAAAGAATATTTAAAGTATTATTTCATCTAATAAAATCTTATTTAATAAGACATCGTCATAATTACAATTTTTTATCTCATAAATTTTATTATATTACTTTTAATTTATTGATGTGTTTTGTAAATAAAATTTTGTATATTTTTATAAGTTTACACAAGTATAAAACTTTTGTTAGTTTTCACAAATAATTTTCTAATTTAAATGAGTATAAATTAATTATATTTTATTTAAATAATTATTTTATCTAAATGGATATAAATTAACTATATCTTATTTAATAATTATTTTATCTAAATGTTATATCTTACTTAAATAATTACCTTATCAATATAGTAACCTATCTAATTAGTTATATCAACTAACTAATGTAAAATAGATTAAGTAATTATTTTTTCCAACGATTTTTTTATAATAAAGTCATATTAAAAGTATTATTTCATGTAATAAATTCTATTTTATTAAGATATTGTGATAATTTTATTTAATCTTTGTCTTATGAATTTTAGTTAATTATTTTTAATTTATTCACGTGTTTAAAATAGTAAATTTATTCCTTCATTATGATGTTTTAGTTTTTTTTTCTTTGACAAAACATTGTTCTCATTTGCTTTAGGTAATCAACACTTATTGACGCTTAGTTATTTTAGTAGTTTATAATTTGTTCATTTAAAACTTTATTAAAAATTCTAATGTATTTTATTTTTTTAAAATTTTATTAAAAATTATAATGCCGTTAATAAAATGAGAAGAGAAAAAAGTATGTTAATATTTTTTTAAAATATTCATAACTTAAATATATCTACATAATATAATGATTATCGTATTAAAAACGATAGATGAAAAGCTCATTTTATAAATTAAATAAACGAATGTTAAAATAAAATAATCTGAAAATAATACTTTTAATTATAATACATGTACGTAATTAGATTATCATATTAAAAACTTTACATTAAATCATGTAAAAGCATTCTACAAATTATATGAACAAATATTAAATTAAAATAATATTTTTAATTATAATAGACTAAAATAACTTTATAACTTTTTAAATTCTATCTTATTTTTATTTAATGTTATTTTGAAATTCATTTAAATATAATTAGTATATGATACTTACATTTAAGTGAAAAAAAATTATAATCTAAAAAAGTGATATATAGAGGATAGATGAAAAAGATTATTTAAATAAATAAATAAATATATATATATATATATATATATATATATATATATATATAATATTTTTTAACTAAAATTATTAATATTAATTTTCCGATATTCATAATTTCTAAGACATTATTGCACTTTTACATGATTTTGATAAAGGTTTTTATTTTTATGTATTGTTAAAAAAACAAAATTCAGTTATAATGTATTAAATTAACTAAACGATACATACATTCTTATTACATTTAAAGAATGTTATATGCATAATTTTTATTCATAATTTTTATTATATTAAACAATAAATAAATCTCTACTTTTTTTCTCTTTTCTTTCACTATTTCTACACTATTTCCTTGTTTCTCTTGTCATAATTATCGTATTTAATCTTTTTATTACTTTCACAAGATTTCGATAGACTATTTATATCAATCCATATTGCTTCTGCATAATATTCCTTTTTATTGTTTAATTATTGTCATATCATCTAATTAAATATAAAATAAAAAATAAATTAAGTTATTATCTTTCCCATCAATCTTCTTTAATAATTAAATCATACTAAAAATATTATTTCATCCAGTAAAATCTAATTTAAGAAGATATCATGATAATTACATTTAACCATCATCTTATGAATTTTATTCAATTATTTTAATTTATTTTAGTGTTTTGTAAAACAAATTTTTTTATATTTCTATAATTTTACACAAGAATAATACTTTTATTAGTTTTCACAAATAATTTTCTTATTTAAAATGATATAAATTAACTATATCTTATTTAAATACTTATTTTATCTAAATGGATATCAATTAACTATATCTTACTTAAATAATTATCTTATAAATGTAATAAGCTATCTAATTAGTTATATCATCTAACTAATGTGAAATAGATTAAGTAATTATCCACTACAAAAATTTAGATTTTTATCGAGGTTATTTTTTTTTCTATTTTTGGCAGATTTAACTCCCAAAAAATTACGTTACCCGCGGTTAGGAAAACTTCTGGAAAAAGCTGCATCACTAAGTAATTATCGACAATTTTTTGAGAAACCACCGAAATTAGTGGGGTTTTGGAATAATCGTCGGAATTAGCAAGGGTTTTGCTAGAACCGCCGAAATTAGCGAGGGTTTTACTAGAATCACCAAAATTAGTGGGGATTTTGCTGAAACCGCCAGAATTAGCAGTGGTTTTGCTGAAATCTCAAGAATTAACGGGCTTTTGCTAAAACCGTCAGAATGTGAAATGAATTTAGCTATTATTACCGGTGATGGTTGAAACATGGAAAACTGTGAAGGAAATGGACCCTGATGATTTTGCAACAAAAGTGTCATCATTGCCTTCATTTCATTGACTTGTGATGTCAATGAAGATACTGGTAGAAATAAAGAGCCTTGTTTCTCAACACCAAGAGGAACGGCGGGGGGAGGGGGGGGGGGTGTTGAATTGGTGATTTATAAAAATGAACAATTTTCAAATCTTTTTGCAAAGTTAGAATGATCTTGAACTGCATTTTCATTGCCTCTGCATGTAGCTCCTGAAATGCATCCAGCCATGAGACACATACTTGCCTCTTCTTCATTGACCTTAATTGGCTCGTTCTCAAAGTTGTTGTTGTTGCTTTCAAAGCATACCGATCCAACCATGAGACACATATTTGTCTCTTCTTCTATACTATTCTCATCATCATTGGAAGAGTCCTCATCACTATTTTCCCAAGCAATGTAGACTTTCTTCTGCTTATTTCTTCTTCTGTCTTGAGTGTACTTCACGTCATCCTTTTGCTTGATCTTCAAGTATGGACAATCAGGCTTGATGTGTCCTTCCTTTCCACACTCGTCGTAAGTGACAGTTGCAGCTTTTGCATTTTTTTCCTCCTCTAGAGTTTCTTGCAAAGTCAGACACAACATTTCTATTTTTCATGAATCTTGTAAATTTCTTTACCATCATACTCATGAACTCTTTCTCTGAAATGTCTGCATCATAATCTGCATATGATTCATTCCTCCTTGAGGCTTTCTTATTGGTTGCTTTGAGGGCTATTGAATGTTTATGTTCAGTTTCCTCCTCTTCTTTCAGTTTTCCCAGCTCCAATTCATGTTCGTTAAGCTTATCAAAAAGTGTAGCCATATTCATAGTTGTTAGATCTCTTGATTCAGATATAGCTGTTACCTTTGGCTGTCAGCTTCTGTTTAGACTTTTCGACATCTTTATATTGATTTTCTCCTTTTCAAAGACTTTGCCGAGAGCAATCAAATGATTGACAATGTGAGTGAATCTTTTCTGCAACGTCCATATTCTTGAACATCTCATATTCTTGAATTAGGGCGTTCTTTCTGGCTCTTTTTACTTCATTTGTTCCTTCATGAGTCACTTCTAGTACCTCCCATATTTCCTTAGTACTATTGCATGTTGAAACCTTGAAAAACTCATCAATAGTAAGAGTAGAAGATGTAACATTTCTAACTTTAATATCATACTATGCTATCTATTTTCCTCTTGATTCCACTCAGAAAAGTTTTTCAAAACAGGTATTCCATCAACTACTTTAGTGGGTTCAAAAGGACCATTTAGAACAACATCCCATACACCTTTATCTACTGACTCAAGAAAGATTCTTATTCTAATTTTCCAAAAAGAATAATTTTCACCAGCAAATAGAGGTGGTCTGTTTGTATATGCACCTTCGCCAAAGGTTTGAGAAACAGAAGCCATCAAGATCAATTAATCGATTTCACAAAAAAGGTAATCTATTATTTTTCAAGTAATTTTTGAAAAACCAGCTCTGGTGCCAATTGTTAGAAATAAAGAGCCTTGTTCCTCAACACCAAGAGGGGGGTGAATTGGTGATTTATAAAAATAACGCTTTTTAAATCTTTTTGCAAAGTTAGAATGATCTTTAAACTTTCTTGCAATGTAAGTAAAGTGCTCATGCAATTAAATATAAAGAGATACAAAAAATAGATTTATACTGGTTCGGCCTTAATGCCTACATCTAGTTTCCCTTCTAATCAACCTTAGATTAAAGGATCTTTCAATATAATGATTTGAGTTTTACACCAAAGGTTTTACAGAGCTCTCTCAAATGTAAACACCTTTCCCACACAATAATCAAATATAAGAAAGAAAACACCTGCACACACAAAACCACATGTTCTTGCTGCAATACCCCTTTGAGAAACACCTCTCAAAGTTCAAGAGCTCCTCACTCTTCTTCTTGTCACGCACAAACAGGGAAATAGCACAATCAGCGATTGTAGAATACTTTTTTTATCAATGCAGATACACCAAATAAGATCAACTAGTCACGTTCTCAAAGTTCCTCTCAAGAATCCTTCAAGTTTCTTCAAATTCTTTACTTTTTTGTTCTTAGAGTGTTTATGTAATCTGTAAAACTTTCTCAGATCAAAGATGTTAGATATGAAAATGTACAAAATGATCAAAAGTCAAAGAATCACAAGTAATGCGTCAATTTATAGTTTTCATCATATCAGACGCAAAATAATCGATTACGTTAGTAATGTAATTGGTTACATTAAAACCAAATGTAGCAGAATTACAACTAACACATCTCTTAATTGAATGCACAATTAATGTAATCGATTTTCATTTAATGCTAGTCAAACATATTTAAAAATATGATCGTTATAGCTGTTATGACTATGTTGAAAACTGTTTTCAAAAGATAACAGACTTAATTTATTACATAACATGTGTAATCGATTAAGCTAAGCACTTAACCAAATTTTGAAAACTTTTTCTCTTTAAAAACTCATCACAACACATTTGAAAATGATATATGCAAAGACACGGGTTTTAATCGATTTAACACTTAATGTAATCGATTCAAACTTGTTGTTTTGCCACAGTTCAAAACATAAGTTGTCTGATGAACTTAATTGATTACAACAATACTGTAATTGATTATGTCATGCATATTTGCTTTTGTGCTTGTGGTTTTCATCACACAGAAACATACAATATGCATACAAAGATATAAACACATCATAATCATACAACAGTATGTCAACATATGCATTAATCAGTAATAAGCATTTATATGTCCACATATGTATTTCATCACACAAAACCATATTTTTGTTGTGTCATGACAACATCTATGCGTTGTTACTATCAATGTGTTGTCATAAACAAAAACAAACACATCAGGGATTGGGTTCAACACTCACATTTCTCCCCCTATCATCAGATACCTATAACAAAACAAATTATCTAAAAAGTAAGAAAAATAATACCTAACAAATTAATCATAAAATTAAAAAACCAATTAAATATTGATAAAATATTTATTAACCTGATTTTGAAATTCAACATTAGAAGGAGAAGATGTTGATGATCCACTATGAGAACGAGCATTGATTCTAAAGACTTTAGATGAGCAAGTTAATATCAAACATTTTAGATCCTAGTTAATAGGAAATAAGAAATGACAGTTTAGAGTAGTTTATCTCTGAATCTATATTTTCAATTTAATCAACGTGATGCACACTATTCTTAAAAATTCAATATAATTACACACACCTTACTATTATACACAATATGCAAAACATAAAAACAAATGAAACTTCTTGATACTAGAAATCTACCTCACCAAATTTAAGTATGAAAACCCATTCAACGAATAAAAGATGCTGTAGGAATATGTTACCTTTCTGGAATTGATTTCTAAAACAAGAAAGTGCAAGAGGAAAGTTTCTCCTAAAGACATTACAGATGTAACTTGCTTCAAGAATTCTTACTCTTTTAATTGATTATGAATTCAGAAAATTTAATTATATGCCAGTCAAAATATATTTGTGATTGTCATCATCTCAAGATAATTTATTAAATTATTCTTTTGAAATATTTATAAAAATACAAGTGTTATAAAGATAATATGTTCTAAGAAAGCATCATTACACTAACACTGGTACTAGGTCTCAAATTTTCTCAAATTAACCATTACAATTTTTCTTAAATTGCCACCTAGGTCTTCAATGAGTAGTTCCATAAACCATGTCCAAGTTTCCTTGTTCTCGACCTCTACGATGACATATGCGAGTGACAACATTTGATCGTTTGACTACACTAACTACAACAAAGTAACTCCACCAGTCATGGTCAAAATACATAGTATCACTTTCCTCTTCATACTTTAGGCACCCTTCGCTCACGAACTTCTCCCCATGGTGAATAACCTCTATATCATCCTCTATCACAGACAACACAATCAACAATATTCTACACCTATAAATAATCCTAAATCGACAAAAAAACGTCATTTATTAAAATGATTATCAATTGATAATGACAGAACAAAGGAACTTTAACTATGGGGGACATGGGGGACCACAAGCGCAATATGCAAACAACACATTTTTGGACAACCCCAACCCATGGCCAAATAGCAACAAAAAGCACTGAATATTAAATTCATATCTATCTATAGTACAAATACTAACCTTCCACGAAATTTCATTACAACCACTTAACATACACGTTGAAGGACTTCACGATTCACATCAAACCTCCAGACACCAACGCTTACTCCAATCACGAAGCTCCAAAGCCCTAATTAAAAAAATATCGTCTCTACTAAGGACTTCGTGCAAGGTTACGAAACACTGTGCTTTAGATTTTTAATCTGACTTTGTAATCGAAATTTCAATTTCAATGAACCCTCAATCCCATTTCAGAAATCCCTATTATTAAAATCTAAAATGTTGTCTAATTTCATGTACAAAGGTATAAGAATGCCACATAATATAAGAAGTGGTTTAACCATATTTAAACAAACGCACAATCCCTCCTCTTCTGAAGTCAAGAGAGAAGGAAAGGAAAGCAGCAATTAATTGTCAAGTGTTGCTCCCAATGCCACCACTTTTGCTCCCTCTACCTCTCCAACTCTCTATAAATTTTTTTAATTACAAAATTAACATTTTTTATTTTTTAATTTTATTTATTTACTCTTCTAAAACCTTACTCCCTCCACCACCACATATTGCTTTTTTATAACATCCGTTGATCGACATTCGTTCAACCAGAATAAATCATTGGGACTTAAAGTCCTCATCAATTATTACATGCGTTATTACTCTCTCATGCACAGTGGACAATATTACTCAGTCCCTTCATTACATCAGTTATTACTTTGTGTATCCTTCAGTGAAATTTCGCATAAGGTTGCATCTGATACATAAACTTCAGGCAATTCTTTATAATCTAATTCTTTCATATATATTATCTATCCTTCTAGGAAAGGAAAACATGCGTTTAGTTATTGGAAACGCCGTTAAGCTTAATCAGTGCTGGAATAAGGATTTCGGCATGTTATCATAGTATCCAAAGAAATCATAGAGGTATAGAGGTGTAGAAAGAAAACCCCACATTTTTTTTTATTTGGATCAAAGGTGACCCATATATAGAAGTGGAAAGTGAAAATATAGCACACTCCCTAGTCTATGAGCAACATCCTTAAATATTTTTTTTATTTCTATAACTTGTCCATATTAATATTAGTATTAAAAAAAAATATTTTACATCCAACGTTTAATGAAATTTCCAAATTGTTCACAAATAACTACCCAATCAAATGTGACGCTTTTTAAATTAACATGTTAATATAATTTATTTAAAAACAATTTTCTAAAAAAAATAACATATTTATTAACTATTGAAAAGAAAGAAAAAAAAATACTAAAAGAATTTTGAAGATATCAATTCAAATATAGAAGTTCATTAAAATTGGGAATATCAATAAATTTGATATTTTAAGTTAACCTAAAATTATCGAGACAAAGAGCAGTTACATTAATTATTACATAACATATAATCATGGTTTACTTTTTTCCTTTCTTTTTTCACAAATTAAACATCTCAATTAAGATTGGTAGCGAAACATGATTGATCTAAATTATATACTAATTCTTTATAAAGAAGTTGTTAGAAGATGTTATTAACATGTTTTCTGGCCTCTATAGTGTCACTTTGTCTTTTCATAATGAAATTACTTTTTTTTTAATTAAGTTTCATTTTAAACTTTACAGATAGAAAAAATGTGGATCCAAATTCCACACAAAAATTCTCTGAAGAGATATTATTCACTCAAAAAATAATTGAATATTGAGTGGCAATAAAATAGTTTATCTAAATAAAATATATCCAGAAAAAAAAATGTTTGATGAGAATTTGAAGTAAATGCCAAGAAAACACCAACACTCTAACATGCTTGCCGACCATTTCTATGTTCTTCCAAATTGCCAATATTTGCTAATATGTCTTTTTCTTTATACGTGTCAATTATGGTTGCCAATCAATCAACACACTCTATAAAAAAATCAACTTTTAAAAATCTTTGAACTGTTCAACTTCTTCCAAAAGTGGTTTTCTTTCATTATATAACGTTTGATCTCCATTTGTATATGAAAAATATGCCTAAGGTTTGGATTTAGAACTTTATAATTTGAAACATTTAAATATAATTGAATTTACTCACGGAGTATTGATGAATTTTGATTTACATACAAATAATCACTAATAAACTCTCTATCAGTAAGTAATTACCGAAGATAAAGCTTTTACGAATATTTTATTAACAAATATTTTATTTTCAATAAGTTATCAATAATTTTGATTTATTTATATATTTTAATAATTACTTATTGTTTGTTAATAAATCTATTTATTTAGTGTATTAATTTAACCATTTTAATTCTTAAATATTTAAAAAAAGTTACATAAATATGTGGTTAAGTTTTATAGAATTATTGTGATATTAGAATATCTTGTAGAACAATTATTGTGGTATCAGGCTATACTATTACATTTTAATTTTAATTTTTTATATTTGTAGAAAATAAATTAGTTTTTTCCATACTTTCAAAAACAAACTTTAGAGCATCTCACGTTTCAGAACCAAAATGATGATTTATTGGTAAGATATAAGGAAGAAGACATGTAGGATGTCAATAGAGGATAGAGGGACTGACTTTAACTATATTTATCTCTATCTATGAAATAAAATCTAAATCCATTTTGTCATTATTGTTGTTTGTATAAAGTTAAGTTTGTGCATTATTAATATTCTTGGATAATAGGTGTATTTATATATATATATATATATATATATATAGTATATCTATATAATTGAAATCTTATAATAATTATAACATCTATTTATTTATTTTTTGCCGATGTTGAGAAGAAAAATATTTCAAATATTTAAGTAAACTTTATGGATGTTAAATGAGTAGAATAGTGAAATAAAAAATAAAAAATTATGTAAGAAGAAAAAGTTATATACAAATATTAAACATTATATTAGTACAAAAATATACGTCAGTTATTTTTGTTGGCTTTTTACTTTAAATTTGAAGTTGACATTATATCAGGAGATGTTAAATTGACGTCGAGTCTAAAAAATTCGATGTTAATAAAATTGACGTCGAATTTTGTCAATATTCAATATTAAACAATTTTTTGTTTTTTCTAATTAATTATGATCTTTTTTAAAAACAGAAAAATAACAAATTTTAGTTTTTGATATTTTATAAAACATAAATTACAAATGTGTAATATATTATCAACAACAAATACAAATAATAAATAACAAACAAAACAAAATTCAATTAAACAACAAAAATAAATTCAACCAAATAACAATAACAAATCTAACCAAATAATAGAAAAACAACTAATAAAAATTTATTAGACATTTAAGACGGGGGAATAAATGGTGGCGTAGGGTAAACGTGTGCTCGCTGCTACATTGAAGAGAATGAATTGAAAGTAACAGTGAAAGAGACAAATGGCTAACCTTTGTTTGATGAAGATGAATGGTACATTAATTGTAGCAGCGAGAAGTTCGTGTCTATGATTCTCAGATACACTGTTTACTCTACACGGCACACGCCACACGCCACTTATAATGCAGCTTATCACCGACCTACTTAATGCATTCAGGCCACACATGATCTATCTCAACCATAATTCATTATAACAAAACTTGCTACTACCAAGTGCCCACGCACATTTTCTAATTTAGAACCTATATATTCATAAATATAAGAATGGATATAATACCATTCTGAAAATATTTATATATACTTTTAGAATTTTGCATTATTCACTTTTAGAATTCTTGAAAATAAAATTTACAAAAATGGGTTCTGAAATAAGATGTTAGTCTTTTTTTCTCACTCTATTATTGTGACAAATAAGGTGATAGTCAATTGTCTTTTGTGATTAATGAGTCTAATGCAAAATAAAACACGATTTGATAGTTTATTTTAATTTTTTTATTTATTTTTATAACTGTTATTATCAAACTTAACGTAATATGCAAAGTTTTTTTTAATCATGAAGTCATATTATTCTATACTTATTTTCTAATTTTTTTTTTATCATATGAGGTATATGTAGAAGATCTTTTAATGTTCAAGTTAGTATTTAATCAAAGATTATGATCAAATTTGGATTAATATAAAAAAATTAGGTCAAATTACAATTAAAAGAATATTTATAGTCTTACTTCGTTGATTATGGACCCAAATTTGAATGGGTCACAATTTTGGATGCATTGGCTCAGAGGTTTAATGAGCATCTTACCTGTGAGAAACTGGACACTAGTGCAATAAAGGAAAATTATAGTGGTTATTTTCGTCTATACGCAGCGGTTCCTAAACCGAGCCATATATAGACGAGGCAAAAAGTCTACCACTTTTTATCTCTGTTCTTAACCAAGACAAAAAGGTGTGACTTTTTTGTCTCGGTTCATCGCATCCGAAACAGTAGAGGGATGTCATTTTTTTATTTTTTTTGTCGGAGTTTTCGCCTCGGTTGTTGGATAACCGAGGCAATAGATGGGGGTTTTCTACCTCAAATTGTGCTGGAACCGAGACAGTAAAGGTGTTTTTTTGTCAGCCTTTCTGCTTTGGTTGTGGTTAGAACCGAAGCCACAAGGGTCTTTCTGCCTCGGTTTTGGTCACAATTGAGGCATATTCTACTGTTTTTTTAAGAAAATGTTTGTTTCTGCAACATTCCCAACTACAAAAACACACCTGCATATATTCTATTTTATAGAACAATCCAAAAGCATATACTTTCAACAAAAAATATTAAAACATAAATCAATTCAATTTACATAGAATTATAATCATGAATTAACTTAGAAGCATAAATCAAACCAATGTACAAAGTTAACCAATCATAAATATGCTAATGTACAACTTATTATATACTAACATCTACATACTATTATAGAGTTCAATTACATATTTTGCAAAACATATAATTACATACGTTTGTTCAAAAAAATTTGAAAATAATAAATAATTTTTATATTGAATCTCAAACGAAAAACTAAGGTTAACTCATAAGAACAATATATATTTAAGAAAATAAATAATTACATATGCAATATATTCCAGCAAAACAATATTTTCAATCAAACAATATATTGAAGCAAATAAATAATTATATGTTCATATTAAAAGAAAATTTTTAAAAATAGAAATTTGGGAGTGCGAAAGCCGATAAACAATACAAAATGCGCGTTTTAGAATCTATAAAACCTCACCACAAAACTACAATATCTAGACAAAAACAAACAACACATTAATTAGTTTCATTATTCCCAACCTTAAAGTTTATTTTATCAACAAATCAACCAATTTAATACAAACAATTCAAATTTCCATTCTCCAAATTTATATATCTCTAATTAAATCCCCTCATTTAATTTAATCACCACCTTTCTATCATCATTGTATATTGAAAATCATTTTTTCTTTTTTTATCTGCAATGCAAAAATTTTTAAGTTTAGCATATTCAAATGCATTGTTTGCCACTTCCACAACACGTAAACTACTTCACCAACTCTTTTTATCTATTAGTAATTTTGGCTAAGGCTATGCTTGGATTATAATAGCATATCAAATAACATTCATTACATTCACATAATACAATGTAATAAAATCAAATTGTTAGTGTTTAAATGTTTTCTAATATACAAGGTATGTATGAATATGATCCGTTGTGTACCACTATGCAGTTTTAATACTTTATATCAAATCAAAGAATAAAGAATGGAGGCAGTAAAGAACTTGGGAGCGTGGCGGCACAAACGGCTGGCGGCGATAACGAACCTCGCATGACATAAAATGGAGGCATCAACGAGTGAAATGGAGGCACCAAAGCGCAACAGAAATGGAGCAATGAAGATGGCGAAATCGAACTACCAAAGTGCAAGAGCAATGGAGACAGAGGCAGCAGTGAGAAAAAATGGAGCCACCAGCAAAAGACTTTGGACCAACAACGAGAGAAATAGAGGCACCAATGCGTGAAAGAAATGGAGCAACGAGGATGGCGACCATAAACTACCAAAGCGCGAGCAATGGAGGCCATGAACAAAACCTTGTGCGAGACCAATGGAGGAAGAAGAGTTCTTGCACGACAATAATGGAGGAAGAAGAGTTCTTGCGCGAGGAAGAAGAACAATGAACAGTAGGTTAAATTTTTTAACGCTTTGGGAAGTTATAGAAAGCTATACTACCTCGTTTCTTCACTTAACCCAGGCAATAAACCCATATATGTCTCGGTTTTTCACTTAATCAATGCCTATACGCCTCAGAAAAAAAATAAAAGTAGAATATGTAATTACATTTTTCAAATTATATTTAACTTATACACCTCGATTCGTGGTTAAACCAAGGCATAAACACCTTTTCACACCGGTTCTGAATGAACCGAAGTCATAGAGGTTGAAAAAAAAGAATTGGAACATTCAAAAATTAGACTTGTCAGTGCTGGATAGGACATACTGCTTCGGTTCATTAGAGAACTGAGGCAGTAGATCAGGATCGAAAAGGCGTCAGGCAAAAAATCTGTTCTATAGAGGGACATGTGGAATTTTTTAGGGTGTTAGGCATCAATTGACATTTTAACCGAGGTAATATAGTGTATATGCCTTAGTTCTCCTTGACCGAGGCGGATAAGTTCGACTAAACTACAAAAATGTCACCGCGTTTTGATAGGCTTCGGTTTCTCCTAAATCAAAGCCTATTATGCGAGTTTAAATGCAGTTTTTTTTACTAGTAGGACCTGTTTTTAATTAAGTTATCTAACACGAAAATGTCCCTAACAGGCACAAGGAGTACTGATAGACGACACCCTGACCTAATGAGCAACGTTGTTATCAAAATAGATGTAACTTTTAGCATAGATAACATACTACTCGATATCCAATATTCAGTGTTTGGCTAGATAATCCATACATAAGTATCCAATAGTCATCTTATTGACTACAAACTATCCAATAATAAGTACCTAAAGCGATATGATGTTGTTGTCTTAAATAACTCAATCAAAAACTATAGTTAGTAGAATGTAGAGGTCTTCGGCCATACATAATATAATAATTTTTGATTACATGTTTATTTTCTTTTAGTCATAAAATTGGAGAAAAACAAAAATCATATTTTATGTGAATTGGAGTTATGATTCTGCAAAATGACGATTTCTTTTAAAATTGAAATTGATTTGATGAAGAGGGATATGGAGTTTTGTTTTGAAATAGTATTTTGATTCTTTCAAGGAAAAAATAATATTTTTTATTTTTTTACTAATTCTTCCATTTTTTGAAGTACTACATAATTGTGGTTAATTGAAAGACTTAAATATATTTAACTATTGAAAAAATTATATATCTAATTGTTGGTGTATGATTTACATTTGAGTTAATTATACCGATACATGCAAGACATTTTGTAATTACACTTATGTCTTTCTTTTTATCATAACAATTTTTTATTTTCTTTTTAAGGAAATGCATGTGTATGGCAAAGGTGGTATATGTTGTGTAAAATTTTAAAAACTTCGGAATAATGAGTAATGTAAAACTAGGTAAAATGAACATTTTTAAAACCATGAAATGTAAAATTTAAAAAGAAATACTGGAGTATCAATATAGTTAAAAAAAAAACAGTTATATTAGTATAATTTACTCATTTCAATCATTGAAGGTGGTAAGTGGTATTTGTAACACCTTCAAAATTATATTATTAATTATACTATATATCCATTAAAGGATTTGTGTAAATATTTAAAATGCAACCTAATCTTATAAAAAATATATAAACAAAAATATTTACAAAAAAAAGGTAAAAATAAAAGTATTTACTCTTATCCTAATGTTTCGTTTACATTATATATGTTTATGCACATAGTATAATTATTATAAAAAAATTACGATTTAGTTACTGACTATTAGATATAACTTCAAATTCATAAATAAATGAATATTTATGATTGTACTCCGTTGGTAATGACAATAAGTTGATAATTTATATAATGATTATTACATATGAATATAAAATTGTGGATAAATTTCACATTACATATATAAGAAAATGATCTAGGATTAATATTTGTATTTAAAAATATATATTTAAGTATTTACATAGACATATTACATAAGGATTTATAAATAAATTTTATCTATGAATATAATATATAATTACTTATTTCACTTTTTTTCTCTATTGTAATTTTAGTGAGTTTTTTATTTTGACTTTCTATATTCACTCTTAACTTAGTTGTGTTTTCATTTTAACTTTGATTTTTCACTCTCGCACTCAACAATAATGTATCTCTTAATCGTTATCTCATATTCCATTATGTTAAAGACATTGTCTAATTCTATTTGCTTGCAACACCTGTTAGTGGTTCTGACCTATTAAGGATCATTGTTAGTGAAGTGTGTTCTTAATAAGGAGACCCCTACTCAACTTGCACTGTAATTGAGGAGTACAAATTTATGTCTTCATTTAAACTTTAATCTTGATTTCTTAATTGGATTTTGTGTTTATAATGTTGTTTTAATTAGGATTTATTCTAAGATAGCTAAATGAGTTTAGGATATAAAAATATATTGAAAATAATTTTTCAGTTAGATAAATGTTCTTTTGATATTATGAGGTGTTTTAATGCAATTTAAGTAAAGTTTAAGCTCATGGATGAACTAAATTATAAGAAATCAAGCCAAGTATTGCATGAAGAAGACAAAAAAAAGTATGAAAAAGTGCAGAAGAGGTAAACATAATTTGGCTAAATCAAGAAAAGAGGGAACAAGCAAGAGAAAATGGATCTTGTGATATGTTGACGACATTTTTCTTGCTACTAATAATATTATAAGTTTCTCTCTAGCAACTTTGAAATGAAAGATATGAATGAGACATCTTGTGTGATAGGAATAGAAATATTTCGTGATAAATCACAAGGATTGTTAAGTTTGTCTCAAAAAGGCTATATTAACAAAGTGTTAGAGAGATTCAGAATGGAAAAATGCTCTCCTGGAGTAGTTCTAATTCAGAAAGGGGATAAGTTTAGTCAAATGCAATGTCCCAAGAATGATTTGGAATGAAAGGCCATGGAGTCCGTTCCTTATGCATCAGTGGTTGGGAGTTTTATGTATGCTCAAACTTGTACTCAATCAGATATCAATTTAACTTTTGGAATGTCAGGTCGATATCAAAGTAATCCCATAATGGATTACTGGAAAAGATACAAAGAAAGTTTTTAGGTACTTACAAGGTACCAAAGACTACATGCTCTCCTATAGAAGGTTAGATCATCTTGAAGTGATTGGCTACTCGGATTCAAACTATGTTGGATGTGTGGAATCAAGAAAATCCACATTTAGGTATGTTTATTTATTGGCTAAAGGAGCAATTTCTAGGAAAAGTGTAAAACAATCAATTATTGCTACTTACACCATAGAGGCTGAATTCATGGCATGCTTTGAGGCCACTATTCATGCATTGTTGTTGCAGAATTTTGTATCGAAGCTTAGTATTATTGACAGTATTGTTAGGCTGATAAGGATTTATTGTGATAATTTTGCAACCATCTTCTTCTCTAAAAATGACAAGTACTCAAAGGGTGTTAAACACATGGGTTTGAAGTACTTGTTAGTCAAAGAAGAAGTGCAAAAATATAGAGTGTTGATTTGATGATATCAGATTTATTAACTAAAAGACTATTGCCCAAAACTTTTATTGGCCATGTTGAAAGTATGAGCATTATGGATAAGCAACATTAACAAGATGATGTTATCAATCTATATGGAAATGTATAGTTATATGCTTGTATTGTCACGACACTTGTGAATTCATTAAAGTTATGTTTCTCTTTATTCTGTTGCTATCCACATTAAATTATATACATGTACTATTGATTGTGGGAACATGTTATGTTTCTTTTAGAGACATAAAAGTTATAAAATTGATTAAAGTTATGTTGAGTTGGTATGGTTATGTGTTACATGAAAGGAATCTTGTCGTTCATGACTTTTGTCTGCCATGATCTGATCATTTCAATTCATATAAGGATTTCATTCAATTGAAATTATAGAAATTGCTTATAGGAGTTTAAGGAAATTTTAACTAGTGAATATTTGGATAGTACAGAATAACGCCCTGAACTAAGACATTCATAGGCCAAACTTGAAACTATTTGATACTTACTCAACATCATAAAGCTTAGGTAATGAGTATATATCTCTTTTGTGGGCTGATAAATGATTAATATTCTCGAGAGAAAAATGATTATGATTGTACTAATTTTTTATGAGAAATACTCAACTACGTAATCACATCCCTAAGCAACTTTTGATGTTCATAGTGAATCATCAGAAGTGAAATATGAATCCATATGTATGATAAAATGAGATTGAGTATTGTGGTTGTAGGTCCAATTCTTTAGTGTCTGTATTGTTTGTTGAGTTTATTAAAATTTATATATAAGGCTTATAAAGACCTTACTCCCTGTATAAGGAAAAAGAAAATATACTCAATATGAATTGTTCGAAAAATTATTGAAAGATCTTTTGAAAATTGACTCAAGGATAATATATATTAGGGTTAAATATGTTTTTAGTCCCTATACTTTGGGACGATTTTGGTTTTAGTCCATTTTCAAACTAAGGTACAATTTAGTCCTTCAACTTTAGAAAGCTCTAGTTTTAGTCCTTTTTACCAAATTTTTTTAACTTTATTTGTTGTTTTAAAGGCGATTCTCAGTTAACATTGAAGGAAAAATGTGTCAAACAATGTAAACAATCCAAATGCTATAATGAAACGTGCTTGAAACAACAAATAAAGTTAAAAAAATTTGATAAAAAGAAATAAAACTAGAGTTTTCTAAAGTTGAAAGAATAATTGTATCTTAATTTAAAAATGGACTAAAACCAAAATCGCTCCAAAATATAGGAACTAAAAACATATTTAACCCTATATATTAATACCTTTAAAAGATACTAAATATAGTCTCTTGTATAATTTTTAATAGTACAAAATATATGTTTTTGTAATATTTTATAAACAATTATAAATATATAAAATATTAACATATATACAGTTACGTTATTATTGATGTTCTCTCAAGGAAAAATTTATTATAAAAAAAATTATATCAAATAATAATAATAATTTATATAATAATGGTGACGTTACACTTATCTTTAAAGCAATTTTTGAAACCTTCATTATGTGATAAAATAAGCTACTTTTCTCAAGTGATTTTACAAAAAATATTAAAAAAACATATAAGAATGACTCAGTGGTAAAAGTGAAATGAAGGATACCAGGATTCAATTCCCCTTACTAACAATTTAAAGTTGGAATGGTGTTATCACTGTTTATCATTAGTAAAAATCAAGATATCTTTTACTTTGAAACTCATATGATAAAAATAAACATTTTTATTATAAATAATTATTTATTGTTTAAATAATTCTTTTAGTATAAGTATTTTTTTAATTTAAAAAAATACTTACTTAAACAATAAAATTAGAAAAAAAAATGAAAAATCGTTTATGAATCACAATCCAGAACACAATCTTCAAATAAGTTTTCGACAAATTTTTTCATTTGCATGAATCAATTATCTGATAAATTTTTTCTATTATTCCTCCACCTTTCATAATAGAAAGTTTTCTTACAGTGAGGTAAATGCCTTAAATATTTGTTTAATTCTTCAATTTGACATGATTTTTTTTCTTTAGTGTTTTAATTTTATTTTTTTAAAAAAATTATTCACAAAAAGGCAATATTGATATTTTGTGGTCCACCTGTTGGTATTATTGCTTGCGTGACAAACAGATGACATGCCAACATTTATGAGTTGTGAATTAAATGTGCATTTTCTCAGTTACTAAACCAATTTCTATAGAATAAAGAAAAAAAATATTATTTTCCTTTCTCTCTTATACCTAAACAATTTCATTGTTGAGAGAAAACAAACCTATAATATAATATATATTCGCGTTAACATTAGGATTTATCATAAGAATTTACAAAAAAATAATAAAAAATATGATAAATGTTTCCAACACTATTTTTTTATATTACTTTTTATTACAAAAAGATATCTGTGCTAAAATTGAACGAGTGTAAATATATTTAAATTTAAAATGTAAATTAAGCTAACATCTCTCCTCAGCAGAAGACCAACATTGCATGAATTAATTATTCCTCGGAAAATGCACTCGATGTTTTTCTACTATTTCACACTTACATATGATATACCCTTTTAAATATATTTCTCTTTATTTACTAAAATTTAGTAAAACTTATAAAAAATTCAAATTCTATATTTTTTAACAAATATCACTTAATATTTCATACTCTTGAAAAAAATTCCATAAATAATATAATATAAAAAAAGTAGTATTTCTTCTATCTGAAATATCAAAGTTAATAGTTATTTATGAACAGTTAACAGCTATATTAACAGGTATTAATGAGTTTAATTGTCTATATAAATATAGTCTTAATGGTTAATCTATCATTGATGTGCAGGTAAAACAGTGACATCTTTATGAAACATATCTCACTTAAAGGTCAGAGTATCTTTTGCACATTAACCACCTAAGAGTAAATTGAATTTTTGAAAAACAAAGAAGGACGATCAATTCTGGAATCTGTTCAACCGAAACAATTACCAATGTCTTATATAATATTCCTTCATCATATTTATCATTCTAAATGTGATTTGCCCCCTCTGGACCATGAAAACTGGACGAATTTCCAAGTGTTAAATGGAGACAGAAGATCTGGAATTAAGTCAGAAAATTCTAATTAGAGCGTTAATTAATCTTTAATCCTTGAATGTTCGCATAAAACAAATTACGCGTAACTCAGATGGAGAATATATTATGCTGGCATTTCGTATATATAATTTGTATTCAACCGCAATAATGAACTTTCTATGTAAGAGAGAGAATGGGAAATTTTTATGATCAACGCGTGTGAAAAAAATAATGTAACAAATACTCGTTTTTAACGCTGAAATTTTGGGTCATTTGGTCAACGTATTGCTATGGATGCCCCAAAAAAAAGGTTGTTCATTCTAACCTATAGCTACCTCTATCTGACAAATTTTAGCTGCCTCTATTTTGACAAATGTATAACACGCCTACTTCATTCTATTTACAGTTTTTAAAAACAATTATGAATTTTTTTGAAAATACATCTACCAAAACTTCTTAAATTCTAGGAGGTTGCTCAACCACAATCACTATGCACTACATTATCCCTTTAATCAATAATATATTATAATCGTTCATCCACTTTTTTTTAATAAATATTTATTTGATTTTTCTTTTTATTAGTTAAATATAATTTTAGTTTATGAAGTTTTATATAAAATTAGAATTCGTTTATATCTAACAATTTGATATGTTTTAGTCTCTAAATTTTAAAAATAAATAATATAATCTTTTTTAATTCAACTATATATTATGGTTATTATTTTTGTTAGAAATCCCACATCGACCAGAGATAAAGTCAATTCATAGTATTTAAATGGATGCAAACTTTACCTTACAAACTAGTTTTGTGGGATTGACTTAGATTTAAAGTCCACTTCTGATAATTTTGGACAAGTATATTAATATTATGTATGCTTTTGAATTATATGTTTTATTTTATTAATTTTATAATATTTTATTAAGTAGTTTTCTACTATTAAATAATGTTAAATGGTATAAATAACTCAAATAAAATTTAACATAATTTGATTAAAAAAATCATATTAATTATTTTTAAATTTTGATAACCAAAATGTATCAAATTTTCAACATAAACTAATTCCAAGCATCAAACTTCAAATAATAAAAAAGATATTTAACTCTAAAAACATAATAAACTCACCTAAGTATAAATATTATGACTCTCTAAAAATTTGTTTTCTATCCCTAGTATGGTAAACTTTACTAATGTTACAATTCGGACCACTATTGTCATGATCCTTCCTTAAAAAATATATTTGAATTGAGAAAGTGATTGAAGTCAATAATAATCATATATTAACACAATCTTTTACTAATTAATTCATATAATTGAATAAAAACACTTAATTCAAATTATAGTGGATGCAATATAAAGTTTCAAGTATTGCATACACATGAAGAAATGAAACTACATTTAGCCACATTTCCAAAACTTTTTACAGACACATGGTAAGTGAAATTCAAAGTCTTAAGTTTCAAAGTAACAAAAGTACAAGTTGTGTTTGGTCATTTGAGATATATATCGACTAATACATTTGTGTGTTATAAAAATGTATGTACATAAATCATTCTTCACAAGATTAGTGTCCATCTCTAGTTCTACCTTGATATTTTTTTGTGGCTATACATGCATGAGATATTTTTTTCACTCTTTCATTTGTTGTTTGTATTTTATTTCTTCGAGGGGAAAGTTTTAATAGGTGAATATATTTTTGATGAAAAAAGAAGTTGTAAGTAACGAAAAGAGATTATTTACTTGTTTTGATTTTGTTTTGAATAATTTTATTTTAGAATTTTATTATGATTATTAAGAACTTGTGAAGGTTTTTTAGCACAAAATAATATTTTATTTACAAACACTATTTCTTTATTTAAGTGACTTTTATTTAGGCAAGTCATATATGTCAATTTTTTTATCCTCTATTTCCAACTTTATTAATATATATTAATAAAAAAATTCTCTATAGAAGAATGTCACATTTATGCTGTGTATACTTCAGGGTAATCTACTGTTTACGCAGTTTTGGAAGCGATGAATAGAAGGGGATTTCGGATTTGCGCAGAAAGGTTGTAGCTGAATTGCGGGATGGACACTTTTTTAATCACTTGCTGAGGAGTGGAGATTTGGAGGGATTCAAACCAAAAAGTCGCATGTACCCCTCGATAAATATATAATTACACTTTTTTAATATTTTTTTTAATCTCCTATACATTTTAATTTTAAAAAACTGAAAACAAAAAATAATATAATGTATAACACATTAAAAATATATAAAATAGTGTAAATAAATAAATAAATAATCCTAATTTTGCATAGACATGATAATAAAATACTTGTTTTTTAAACTATTTTATTTTTATTATACTATATTATAAAATAAATTCATTTTACTAAATTATAATTTAATAACTTTTTAAAAATTAATTTTAATAATTATTTTTAATTTTTACTTTTAAAAAATATTTTTACAATTAAATATAACATCAACAAAATCATTTTATATTACTTTAATATTTAGGGGTATTTTGGTAATCTTCAATTTTTACCTATTAAACAAATTTTTGAAAATTATCACATCAATCAAATCCTACACTAATTCTCACAAATTTTACCTCTAAATCCACTCTCAATTACCTTCAAATCCACTCAAGTAAACACAAAAAAAATCACCCTCAAATCCATTCAATCACTCTCCCCCAAATCATCTCCTCCAGTCACCCCCAAGTGAACACACCCTTAGTAAGATCAAAACATATTGATTCATTCAACTAGTGTGCTTTTTCTTGTCATGTTTTTGCGTTTATTTTGAATTGTATGTTGAGTGTTTTGTGGTTTTTGTTTTATATATGCTTGTTAGATTTGTTTTATGTTTTGAATTGTGTATCTAAACTTGTAGATTGTTATTTAGTAATAAAGTCAAATGACTTCATCAAACATACATGTCTCGTTAATTAAATTCCTTTAATTGTTTTTTTTCTGTCTACTGCAATGCATTTCTTCATGATACATGCTCGACTAAGTACTCATCTATAGAAAACAAATCAATGAAACCAATCACACATAATATCTATATCTATATATATATATATATATATATATATATATAGTTATATATATATAGTTATCAAAATGGGTTGTAACCCGTGAGCCAATCTGGCTCACCACAAGTTTGAGCCAGGTTAGGTTTGAAAAAAATGTAATTTTTTTTATACGGACTAGTTTTCAATTCGTCTTACTAATACTCATTCCGTCTATTGCTCTACCTTCCTCCAACAGATTGAATTGCATCCTTTATTCCTATTCCTTCCGGCAAAACTAGCTGCTGACTCAACCTATATATATATATATATATATATATATATATATATATATATATATATATATAACATAAATAAATGAAAAATAATATATTTTCTTCTATTTTGAGAAATTAAAGTATATGTCTGTAAATAATTGAAATATTATGTGTTGGAGATATCCAAAAATTGCAGATATTTTAGTAGCCATCCCTAACATATAATGTGCGGGTAAAGAAAAAAATCATATCCACATCAAATAAGTAACTATTTAGAAATCCATTAAATGCGAAAACATTATTTTTGTATATAGTTTCACATTTAAGATAAAATGAAGTGGTTTTTAATTAATTAAATCCCATTTATTTATATAATTATATATAATATGATATATATATATATATATATATATATATATATATATATGAAAAGAATAGACTGAAACACTTTATAATTATTAAAATAGAAAAATATATTACGATGCCTACTTTTTACATATAACAATTAGAAAAAATGAAGGGAAAGAAGAAAAGTGCGTTGAAACTAATCTTTAACTATTAATAAGAACTATTATCTTTAAATTTACTTGTAGTTTACAAAATTTATTACCAATTTTATCTAAATTCTATCTTTATGCATCTATTTTATTTTATTCTTTAAGTTTTTTAATTTTTTAAAACACAATTAACTTTCTAAGTGAAAACATTACTTGTAATACAATTATTTATTTATAATTAATCTTTATAAACATATTTCTATAAATTTAATAATATTTCTTTCTATTTAAAAAATTTGTATGGTGTTTTGTCATAAAAAGGAAAATATCTCAAAGATATTTCTATAATAATAATGGAATTTTTATAATATTTTAATATTATTTATGTATTATTACGTTATTAGTTTAAAATTATTGTATAATTAATAAAAATAATCATAACTTTTGTTTTTTTACTCTTAACGGTTTCTCGTATTCATAACTCAGGATACCATGATTGTGGAAAAAATATTAAATCTATTTAGAAAAAGGAAAAGAAACTGCTAATCTTTATATGGTAAAATCCTAAAAAGCAGTCACTGAGAGAAGATGTAATAAGAGAGTCATCTTTCTCCAACTCCAACAAACCATTCATTTTCTCATGGGACCCATCTCTCAAAATCCACATCCATTACATCATGCACATCCCTTACCATAACACTCTTGGTAGGATCACATAATACAACAAAATGTTGTTCACATAACTTCACTTTCAAGGCCAATCCTCTTTAACTTCCATTTTTCTCACAAACACAACTTTTCCCTACCCTTTAAGTATAACACCAAAAACCCACACATTTTCACACCCTTTGCACATACTTCTTCTCTTTCTATCTCTCAAGCAAGTGCAGAGCATTAACTCTGCTTTCCTGTCACCTAGTGACCGTGATGACCATAAAGTTTTTGTCTTTTTAGTCATGGGTTCGTGTTCTTCGCTCCCCAGAAAGGCTAACGCAGACATGAAGCTCAAACTCTCGTTGGGTTCCAAATCTGAGAACCTTGTGATTCCTCCATCACCCATTATGGGACAGCCCCTAAATGGGGATTTTAAGTGGTCAACGACCACCTTCACGGACCATGGTAAGCTCGTTTCTTTTTTCTTTTTGTTTCTGCAGATGTTGTGTTCATAGGTTGCTCTTCTCTGTTTTTGTGTCCAAGATTTTAAATCCGTTATTCTTGATGTTGTGGGGCGGATTGCCCGTAAAGGTGACACAATTGTGGCTACAGTGATTTTGAAAACCTTGATGTTGTGGTCAAAATTGCAGATGAAGACTTTTCTTAACTTTCTCGTGACTTCTGTTACTATTAATACGTGAATGTTCCTGGGTATTTCGTTGAATGTGTGATCCTAAGATTATTAATCTCTTAGTATATGTTTGAAAATAAGTTTTTTTTTCCCTTTTAAATTTCTTTTGACAAAGGTATCTGATCTTTTTCAGTGTTGATGCTTGATTTTATTGAAGCAGGATTCTCTTTTATTCTTCTGCCTTTCGTTTTGGTGATCTGTTTTGCATCTTGTGATTTTTGGTCCAATTGATTTATAAATTTAATTTAATTTTTGTTGTACTTACTATGATTTGGTCATGATACCCAAGTGGGAAATTATTGGATCCTCTTTAGGCGGTTGCATTCTCCAATTGGAGGAAGGCACGTGTTATAAATGGTCCCATCCATCTGTGATGTCTCTCACTGGTTTCATGATTTGTATTGTGCATATGTGAATATGACAGGAGAGTTCCAATTAAAAAAGTATGAAGATTTTTTTTCTTCATGTTTCAGAAATACTGTATATTCAATGTGTATACATTATTGTTTATGTGTTACGATGAATATAGAAAAATGCTGATTTATTTGATGAGCCGTTCTTACACCATAAGCTAATTGGGATAAATCATCATTGTTTTCTTGTTTGTTTTTTATTGAGATATCCTTGGATAGTATTCATTCTTCTCCTTCAATGTCTATACTGCATGAGAAATCTGACCAATATTTTTGGTGTACATGAATTTTCTGTTAGTTTACCTATTGAACATGATTTCTCCTTTTGCTAAACAATACTTTATCTTGCCAGATTCAATCTGGGCTTAGGATTAAGCTTACATTTCAAACATCATTTGAAAACAAGAACAGTATATTTGTAAACAGGTTTTAGAATTTCGTGCACCATGCTTATTCCAGGGACACTGCTGGTTGAATTTATCACATCTTGATATTTTATTTGTTCCTTCTTGTTGATTTAATTTCATACAAAGATACTTTTAACTGTATCGGCTATTGTTTTATGGTGATGCTTATTGCAAGTGAGAGTGGTCACTGTCTTTGAATCTTCCAGAATTTTAACTCTAATTTTCTTACAGTAAAAAAGAGATTAACCCTAAAGTATTGGGTGTCCAAGAATTGTTAATCTGTCTTTTCTGATAAACTTTACACTCTGCTGCTTCTGTTGATATGATTTATGTGCGTGATTGTTCCTGACATGTTGCTCTAAAATGATTGGTTCAAGTGCTTGCTTGTACAGTAATCAATGAGGTGTTTAGGAATATGAGTTTGTTTCATTTGTTGAAATACTTTCTCATAGGTTTCATATCCATGTTTGCAATTCACAAGCCACTATTTTCCTGAACAGGCAGCAAAGAGGAAGCATTTTTTGATTCCAAGCCCTGGTTAGACTCAGACTGTGAAGATGATTTCTATAGTGTCAATGGTGGTAAGGATTCCCTGTAACACTCTTTCCTTTGGTGTCCTTTTCTGGCTGAATTGGTTTACTTGGTCATTTTGTTATGTGTATACACTTGTGAAAACAATGTCATATCTAACTGTTATATATAAGGTGTTTCATAACTCCTTTAAAAGTCATACATGGTTGATAAAACTGCATCAAAATTAATGTCATCATAATATATCATGGTGAACAGCACACTGTCATGATTTATAGCATGACATTTAGTTTGTCATGGACAATTCATTAAGGAAGATGTTGGAAGTCTCACATCAACTAGAGATAAGACCAATTCATAGTATATAAGTGGATGCAAACCTCACCTTACAAGTCAGTTTTGTAAGATCGAGTTAAACTTAAAATCTATTTCTAACATGGTATCAAAGTCATCGTTAAAGACTATCTTAACTATTGGTTTTGTGGGATTTAAAGTCCACTTCTAACGGATGAACTTATTACTCATGACAAATTTTGGATATGTTGTTTTACCATTTTCTTTGTAGTTTTTCTTTCACTTGATATTCATTACTCTCTCCAACCACCTTCAGCTCTATAGTCTATTTCATTTTATGCAGACTTCACACCATCTAGAGGGACCACACCAGTTCACCACACTTTTGGGACCCCTTCTAGGAGTAGAATTCCTGGTTCTATTTCTGTTGCTGAACCATCCCCAGAGAAGAAAAAGAAACTGTTGGAACTGTTTCGTGAAAGTGTGAAAGATGAGAAAGTTGATGATTGCCATGGACACAAAGCAGTGAAACAAACCACACAACATGTTATGGCTAAATCTGCAAATTGCACTCCTTTTATATCAGGGGCTAATTCTACTTGTAGTAGTGAAAGAAGCATGAGTGAGGATCGTGCTTCCATTAGAGAGAAACCAGTTAAGTCTTTGCCGTGGTGCATTCCGAGCTTGTCCTCATGCAAAAGCTTTAGGGAGAGAAGTAGGAAGACAAGTCCTGCAATAGAAGTAAATGGAAAACATTGAGTTGCCCTGCAATCTGATCAACCAAACTTTCTCTTATGTGTTTAATTTATACTCACTATGTTAATGTAAAACAATTGTACAACAATATTCAATAAAATTTTGTCATCTTATCTCCATTTTTTGTTCCTTAATGTATGATAATATGATAAGGTTTTACTGTATGTTTGTGCTGAAAGTGCATGGAAGTTGAGCTCTTCTTTGATATCCCAGAAGTCACTTTAAGAAAAATTAGGTTGAGTAACAAATATTTGTCATTGAAATCTATAAATATGTTACTATTAATGTGACAATAACTAAATTGTCACTACTAGTTTTGTCATTATTTATATTTGTGATAATATCTTTTAATATCACTAAAATTAAACTATATTATGACAAAAATAATTGTTACTGATAATTTTTTTATAATAATGACAAAAGCACATTATCACTAAAATTTAACTATGTTGGGACAAAAATAGTTGTCACTAATAATTGTGTATACAAAAATATATGGTCACACGTATATAAGACAATAGTGAAAAATCAGTAGTCACTGATTATTATATAATAACTATATCAATTAATTATTTTGAAATCTCACTATAAATTATTAATTATTTTTTATAATTCCATTAGAAATTATGTTGATACCTAATTGACACATAATAAATAGATAAATTATTAAAAAAATGTTAAAATAAATATCAATAAAAATAAATGAGCATCAAATATAAATATAAATATTAAAATACAAAATATCCATTACATTTTAAAGGACAAAAACACACACATTATAAATATCTACCAATGAATCCAAATATCATATATATTAATCATTATAACTTTAAATCATTTTCAACTTAACTTTGAACCAATTGTTTCTCCGAATTCTTTTTTGCCCTTATCTATCGACTGTATTTTGTGAATGATTTGGCTCAATTCTAACACACAAAAAATGTTTTATGTTAAGACTTTGACAAGTATACCAAATTGTATCAAGTAATAATAAATGGTAAGATCAATTATCGTTTTCTAAGAGACTCACGACACTAAATGTTTATGTAATTACTCAACTAATTAAGACTGAAAAGAACATTTTGTTGATTTAAAATGCAAATGCAATAAAAGTAAATATGAATGCAATTTTGATCAATTGGGGCAAAACACAAGAATGAGTGGATGTTGTTGAAAATACAAGATGAGTATGTTGTTGAGGTTTAGATTTCACCTAATCACTTTCATGCATATAAGAATTCATCTTCTTCATTCAATTGTTAATGTTACTTTCTAAATTACTTAAAACCCGATCCCTCGACGAAGAAAGCCTATCCTTAATTATTAGACCACAATCCTTTGCATCCCTAATAATTAATTCTGCATTACGATTAGAAACTTAAGACAAACAAACCTCTTATCCATCCTTAGACAATATTGCTTTTGGGAGAAATTCTCCAGATCTAGGTTTCTAGGTAGTTCCCAATAACAAAGAAAACAAAAAATCATGTTATGAATGATCAAAACATAACACGTAATGAGCATAGGAGAAAATCTCTAACAATTGATGAAAGAAGCATATATAAATTCAGAACAAATTCAAATAGATGAGAGTTATAAGGTTACATCTTCCTCAACAACAAATAAGGTTTAGTTCTCCATTGTCATGGAGAAACTAGGTGTACAATGGAATAAAAGAGATAGAAAAACCCTAGAAAATGAAGAGGAGAGCTCCCGCATCTAATTCTGCCTCTAGAGGGTCGAAAAATGTGAATTTGCGTCTCTACTGCCAAAAGATACCAATCCTAAGACGAGCTAATCCTTAAATAGATAAAAAATAAAGTCCAAGCCCATTAACGCTGGTGCTCAGCGCCCCTACTTAAGGAAATCCAGCATGCTTGTGAGAGGAGTGGCGCTCAGCGCCCCTTAGAGGGCGCCCAAGCGTGGTGCGGTACTTGAAACTGGCGCTTAGTGCTCCAGAAAGGGCGCCCAGGTGTTGGTGCGAGCTTCTAACGTTGAGGGCCCCAGAAAAGGACAACCAGGTGTCCTGCGGCCTTCTGTAACCTTTTCTTCTGGTGCTTTTTCTATCCCTTCTGGATTCTAACTCATTGACACTTTAACTCCTCTTCCAAATCATTCCAGTAACCTACAAAATCAAGGAAATTCAGTAATAAAATCATCAAGTATAATCTCAACTCTCTTTAATCACAAAATAAACTAAAAACTAGAGTTCAAATAAGTTTTTAAGTAAAAAATGATCAATTTAATATCAAAATTATATTAAAGATAACGGTAATTTCAACCGTTATCACTTTATCCATAGAAATAAGTTCTTTTTTAATTTCTCCTTGTAGCTCATCCACATTCTTCGAATTGTCCTATAAAATGTTGAAATAGAATAATTAATATTATGAACATGTCTACAACGCAAAACATAATAGTCAAAAACAAATCAATTTTAACCAACTATAAACTCACCTACGTGATGTATCGATGATGACATTGAATGGTGAAAAGAGGAAAAAATGATGGGTGGATTCTTCAGGAGAATTAGAAGTTGAGAAAGATATCACACAGTCATGATTACTGGATAGCCTAGATGGATTCAAGCATGATGTCATTCATTTATTCAGTTATTCCATGAGAGAAAAGCGAAACTAAGAAATAAACATTTTATACCTTTTTTTTTTTAATTTTAAAATTTCTTCTATAAACTTAAATTATAATACTCACAAATTGATGTTGCAAATATTTGGTTTTGTTACGTGATGTTATATATTGTGGAACATCATGGCTATAAAGACAATAATTTAGAACAGGTTAGCAATAGTATAATAATTAATTTTCCTTCCATAAATATAATTCAAGGCTATAAATTTTACTATAGAATAGAAATTCCAATATTGTTAAATGGATTCATGTGATTTGATGAGGATGACAGCAAATTGTGGAATATTTTTCAATAAAATTTACGAAAAAATTGAAAATATTTAGGAGTGGAAATGTAAAAATGTCTACACTATCTAGATTGAATCAGATAAAATTTAAAATTTGAAGAATTTTGTAGGCTCATTGATCGGGGCTTAACAGAAGGACTTTTTAAGTTTTCAAAATTTGATTGGAAGCTAATGCAGTGAGGTGTGGAATATATTGAATGTACAAACTAATATTTGTATGAAAGAAATAAAATTGCATATTAACTATTGAAAGGAATAACATATCTCAAATAAGTGATTATTTATCTTTTCGTGTCACTTATTTGTATTCCACCGTATTTTAGGTGTGTGACTCCCTTTTCTTTACACACTTCATTTTTCTACTAGTGTTACTCTCCAAGAGAGTTGATTTTTTTTATTTGATTTTTGAATTGATTAATATTTGTTATTTATAAATTATATATAACTTAGATTAGTTGAACATGTTGGTATGGAGTTTGGGAGTATTCGACTCTCGAAAAATATTATTTATTTTTTTTTATTACTTCTTTGGACAATATTTATGCATTGATAGAAAATTAATTTCGATCATGTACCTACATAACATAAATATGAATAGGAGTTGGATTAGTTTACTATGTATAAGTAAAGGTTACTAGAGAGGAGTAGAAAAGTTTATATAGTTTAATCAACGTAATGTTGGTAGCTTACAAAACTAAAATGTGGTGAATAAAGTTAAAATTTTGAAAAAGTTAAATTACTGATAGTCTTTTTAAAAACTGTCGTAAAAGTCTCAAAAATCATAACGGTTTGACATAGAAGTATCATGGAATTAAAAACTAATGATGATTTGGTTACTTATCTGTTGTGATATAGCGGAGGGTTAAGAAGGTTTACCTTTTCACTTCCTATGCATGTACAATTTTTTTTCTCATCTTATCACCATCCCACTGCACCACCATTCTGTCTTCATTGCAAGTTTACTTCACATTGTTCTTGCTTTCCACAATTTTGTTTCATCTCTCAATCACTTCTTCAACTATCGTTCTTTCTCATTCTTCTGCCCTTATCATTTCATTGTTCATTTTGAACCAGCGAAGTGGCCACCTCGCTCGCCATTCCTCTTTGAACCACTAAGGTGCCGTCGTTGTCTCCTCTACTCTCTTTGGTTCAGCCTAGTTCCACCATAGTATTCTAGGCGTGTCACTCCCTTTTCTTTACACTTTTCATTTATCTCTTAGTGCTACTCTCCATTCCAAGAAAGTTTTTTTTATTTGATTTTTGAATTAAATTAATATTTGTTATTTATAAGTTATATATAATTTAGATTTGTTGAACATGTTGGTATGAAGTTTAGGTGTATCCGACCCTCGAAAAATAATATTTATTGTTCTTTATCCTGCACTATTTCTTTGGGCAATTCTTATGCATTGATAGAAAATTAATTTCGATCAAGTACCTACATAATATAGATATGGATTGAAGTTGGATTAGTTTACCATGTATAAGTAAAGGTTACTAGAGAGGGGTAGAAGAGTTTACATAGTTTGATCAATGTAATGTTGGTAGCCTAGAAAATAGGGTAAGGATGAGGTGCCTTTGCATGAATTGTTTGAATGAGAGAAGATTGGATATTGCTGACATTAGATAATATCTTTTGTGCGATGACTTTATAATGAATTATACAACATGGACTTAGCATGGTGAATTGTTAGGCATTCCAAGTGTGTCTAAAACACATGAATTTGTTGATTGGACAATGGAAGATAAATTAACAGACCTATGATGTTGGAGTACAATCCTTTATTGAAGCATTTGATGCAAATATCTCTACCGATGTAGAGATTTTTTTATATCTTGGTTCAACTAACTTCACATGATTAAAACAATGTTAAGGTTGATGAATTTTGAAGGCTTTGAATTGTTGGACTGGTAAAAGCTTGATAAAATGACTTCAGTTATTGGAGGAAATGCTTCTTGAAAGTAATACACCACCTGGTTGAAATTATGAGGCAAAAAAAATACTTTGTCTGAAGGGTATGAAATATAAAAAGATTCATTCATATCATAATGATTGTATTTTCACTAGTACAGTAAGGAAAAACGACAACTGTTATTTTTGCTTATAGACAACGGTTCTACAATGAGACATATACAAACGATGTAAAAAGGAATAGACTTTTTCCCTCCGTCATGAACCAAGGCAAAAGGGAGTAGGATTATGCCTCGGTTTTTAGATAACCGATACAGTAACATGTTTTGTATTTTTATTTTTCAGACTTTAGGCTTCGGTTCGTACTGAACCAAAGCGGTAAGTGGAACAATATTAGTCAGAACTACCAACACCAACAATCCTTACACGCCCACCTCCATTCGCGCCCTCCTTAACATCACTCACGCAACCATAGAAAAAAAAAAGAATCACATTACTCGTGTAACCATAGAAGAAAAAGGAATCAGATACAAACCAGAACCCTCAATTCAAGAGACAAATCCCAAATTACAAAATTGAATCACAGGAATACGAGAACCCCAAATACTACAATCGTGAAAGTCATCCTCTTCACTTTGAAAAATTACATCTTGGATTTTAGCATAAGTCAAATCACCTAATAGATCATAAGTGAAATTAAATTGACACCTCTATATTTTATCATATATCTCTATATGTATTCTAATTTGCATGAAAAATATTTTAATTTGTATGTAACAAGTACGAAAATCAAACTCGGGTTCATTTAGTATCACTTTCTCTTATGGTGTCAAGACTAGGAAGTTATAAGCAAATTAAGGCCTCTTTATGGTAAAACACGATTGTACTTACCTACCAACCATTTTCAGCAGGAATATATTCATACTTGAAATACTAGCAAAGCGCAATGAACCCACTTCTACATGCCTTTTTCACCGCAATTTCTCACTATTCATTCCAAACTTCAAACATTAAGAAAGCTAAAAAGCATCAAGTACGTACTATATCTCCTTGTTTACCCCAAGAATAATATACACTACCATAGCGTCAAAGTAATTTCAATTTTTTTTCTCTCTTTTTGCATTTTAAATTCTACACACTCCCTAGTAACCATAATTTTGATAAGTCAATTTGTACATTCCTTAATTTTTGAATTTATAATTACTTTAGAAATACACGTGAATCTGATAATGGATATGAGAAAATTGAAAACATATATGATGAAATTTTTGGATTTAAAGCATTATTATATAGATTTGATTAAGTTTCAATGGAATCTTTCCGTAAACCTTCCGGAAACACACGTGAAATTCAAGTTCAGTGATTCTTACACTCATATTTTCTGACTATTTAAACTGCAATAACAATGAAGTGAGTTCATGAACCCTAAACTTCACTTGTCAACACCCAGAAATACCAACCAAACATTAGCATTATTGCACAACATGAGTGAGACAGCATACCTCAGAAATAACTTTACTAAACTAGAAAAGGCAAAGGAAACACCACAAAATACAGTCCCAAAGATACAAAAGGTAGCAAGTTATCTCCGAGATCGAGAGCACTCGAAGAAGCATTACTTACCCAGGTTAGTTTCAATCGGTCCAATCGATCATGGTAAACGGAAGCTGAAGCTGGGAGAAAAATACAAGCTTATGTGGACAGCAAAGTACCTTGAACGCACCAAACAAGATGGTCCAACTCTGTACCAAAAGATTGCATCAAATATCAAACAATTGAAAGAACAGTTTGCTGAGGATGTCATTAGAGACTTCGATGGTGATGATGAAAAGCTGTCGTGGACGCTATTTGTGGATGGTTGCTCTCTGCTACAAATCTTGGAGAAGGCAAACCTCGATGATCGAAAAGAAATGAATCTTAAGGTTGACCAACTTGTTCTTGTGTGCCAGGATGTGCTTTTGTTAGAGAATCAGCTTCCCTATGAAGTGCTTAAACTCTTGTCAGGCCACCAGAATGATGACACGCTGGTAAACAGCATGAACAAGTTTCTTGAGTTCCATCATTTGTCACCAGCAGCAAAAGATCAATGCATGAGCAAGTATAATAACAAGGAAGGAGACAGGTATATATTGTATTTCGTATCTTGTGAAAGGTGTAAATAAATACTTTAGTTCTACACACGATATATATATGTAACAATTAGTTGATATATCACCAAAATTCAGCCATTATGCTTATACACTCTGAACATGGTTTATTTTTTAGAGCATTGGATGAAGATGGGTATGCAAGCGTTTACGTAAATGAAGAGACCCTTGATGAACGCAAGGACTTACCTTTTCATCTTCTGGATAAGTTTCACAGACGTGTGGTAGGTGACTCCCGACATCAAAATCAGGACTTAACCATGATGAACCCAAAAAGGTGCTTCGACACGACAACATACAGGAACATAAAGGAGCTGAGAGAAGCAGGTATTAAACTTAGGTTAGGAAAATCACGCAGGCTGAGAGACATCGTCTTCTCTTATCGCTGGAATTTTCTGTGGGCCGAACTGATACTTCCTGAGATCACAGTTGACGACACAACAGCTACAACTTTTCACAACCTGATAGCATATGAGATGTGTCCAGATTTTGAGAACAACTTCGAGATTAGTTCCTTTGTGGCATTCATGGACTCGCTTATTGACCATCATGAGGATGTGAAGGAGCTGAGATTAGCAAAGGTTCTGCACAATTCGCTTGGGAGTGATGAGGAAGTGTCACAGCTCTTCAACACCATAAGCGCCGACTTGGTGCCCAACTGTGCGATCTATTCAGGTGTTAGACGACAAATTGAAAACCATTATAAGAAGAAATACAGGGCTTGGATTGCTCTTGGTTATCATACTTATTTTAGTAACCCTTGGGCATTCATTGGTTTTCTTGCTGCCATTTTTGCCCTAGTTCTCACTTTCATCCAAGCTTGGTTTGCCATTCATCCTAAATGCAGCTGAAATTTCTTTTATAGAAGTCTCTAATTGATTAGAGATAACATCAAACTATAATATATACAAATTATAAGTGAGATACAAATCTCACCTTCCATATTATATTTTGGAATTGAGTTAGACTTAAACCCACTTTCTAATCATTCTTACTTTCATCCAAGCTTCCTTTGCTATTCACCGAAAATGCTGAAATTTCTTTCTTACTTTTCAATCTCTCCCACAACATTTCATTATGCGTTTTGCTACTCTTTTCTAATCAAAATTAAGGATTTCTAGACTCACAATAAAATTCTGTTTCTGATTAATGTATCAATCTTATATTGTATTTTCTATTTTTGACATGTCATTATGAAATAACTTTTTTTTTTTTGTTAAAACTGCTGCAAAGTGTATATTTGAGGATGACTATAGAAAAAAAGCTCCACAATGTCATGATAATTATAGGAATATGAAGTAAAATATGTAATGAAAAAAGTCCTAATAATGCATGAACTGTAGAAGAGTAGAAAATAAAATATTGATAACTAGTAACAATCATTCATAAAAATGTAACATCCCCGAAATTTGTTTTTTTACATGTGTTAAAACATATAAATTATTTATAAACTCCTTAAGTGAATATGTATATAATACGTTAATTTTATACAAACTGAATATTTAAAAGTGAAACAAAAAGTATGTAAAGGATATAAATTTTCAATTTGAAATTAAATCAAAATAGAATAAAAAGTAGTTTCTATATCGAGTCTAGTTATGACTTATATAGAAAGTAATTTTTTTTTATTTATAAACATACAAAGATGAAAATTTTAGGATTTTGAAAGCATAAAGCATCATGCATCCAAGTTTTCTTATTTTTAAATATTAAAATTAAAGTCTTTTCATTTTTACACTAATACACAAAACACATTTATAATCACCTTATATGTTTTGATTTCACCAAACCTAAAACCTTTAAAAATGTGATTGTATTTTTGAAATTATGGAAGAATTTTAGGCCTTAGTTCTTTACAAAACAAAAGACTAAAGTCAGAAGTCAAAATCATGCCTTCGGTTGCCCTAAAATCGAAGCCTATGCCACAAATTTCTAAAATGCAATTTTTATTTTTATATTTGTTTTCTTGAAAAGGAGAATAGTCTTAAATTCTTTTTACTACCAAAACTTATTCCTAAATAGACTTTAGTTGCCACAAAACTGAAGCTAAAAATGTCATAAATTTCCAAAATGTCATTTTTTTTTAAATAGAAAAATAGACTTTGGTCCTGTTAATAGTTAAAGCCAATTAGGCTTTGGATATTAATACAACCAAAGTCTATTTTCTTTTTAGAGTTAAAATTTCAATAAAGTTACTTTCCTTGCTATTTGAACTCGTCTTTGTAAAACTCACCATCTCCTTTATTTTCATTCTCTACTACCCAAAACCATCTTCACATCTTCTCCTCCATTTTCAATCTCTTCTTTCGAAAGCGAATGACATCTCCCTATTCATCTTCTTCGTTTCCCTCTTTTCATTTCGTTCTTCCATTTTGTTCATCCTCACTCATTCGAAAGTGAATGTCATGTCTCTCCCTACAAACACAAAGCACTTTAAAGTTTTCATACCACTCACTATTCGAATGTGAAGCCCCCATAAACAAGGTAATACTACATTTCATTCTTGAACTATTGGGTATGCGAAGAACTATTTTTTTTGTTAATCCACTTTGGTTCTTTATTGAACAGGAACCATTCTTGCATTGCACAGAAGAACCATTACTACACTTATGAACGCAAAGTACCCACCATTGTCAAACATCCTTCGCTATTGAAGCACGCAAAGCCTAATCCTCCATTTTTTCTGTTTTCCATTATGGTTTTATGCTTCAGAACTGAAGTTTAATACGAAAGTTTAGGCTTGGGTTCATAACCAAAGTAAAAAATTACCCTTTTTTATCTTGTCTGGATAACCTTCGGTTTTTGACTTGAAGTACAATCTCTAAAATAAATGGTGTTGAAACCATTTCCTACACTTGTGTTAGATCTGCAGGATGAGAAAAGAAAAAACAAGGGTAGTTTACGAAGCTTGGGTTCAAGTGGTGGAGAAAAGAAAGAGCAAAGAGGTTCTCTTCTCCGTCAACATTTGTTTTTCATGCTTAAGCATGCTTTTCAACTTTTTTATGTTTTACCCTTTTTCTGTCTTTATAAAGAAAACTTTTTTTCTCTTTATGTAATTTTTCACATTCTTAGATGTGAATAATATATGACAACTCATTAATAAATACATGGTTTACTAAAACATTATTAAATGGTGTAAAACATTGGATGCTTCATATTCAAAAGTTGTTTGTAAATTATAAGGTTTAGTGAACTTTCTTTAGATTATACATTTTTCTTGATAAACATTGTTTGAACAAAATATATTTTAAGCTTTTAGAGAGATGCTTCTTTTCGTAAGACGTTGTTTGTAAAATATTGTCCATTTATACGATATATGTTTGAAAGTGTTATTCTAAAATTCATTAGATGATTCAAATTTATAAACGTTTCCTTTCATTACACATCTTTATAAAACTTTGTCTTTTAGTCAATATAATCTCGAAAATGTTATTACAAGCTTCTTTATGTCTAAAAGAAATATTCCAAAATATAATTCTTATAGAAGCTTTTTCTTTTAAAACAACATTTCTTTTTGAATGCGATATTTTGTTTAATACTGTTTTAAACTTCAAAACATGAGTTGCTAGACTGTTGATTTTTTTTAATAAGTGTATAAAGTGAGATGAATTCATTGGTGGTGTAATTCCTGGAAAGGAAGAACCTATATAAGGGAAAGGGGATAGAGCGGGCTTAAGAAGATCTCATATGCAAGCGACTCTTGAAAAGAAAATATGCTAGAGTAATTTCAACAACAATTCTCTACGTCATTCAAAAGTAATTTACAAAGACGAGGAGCACTGAGTTTACAAGAGATTGAGCCTCAAATCTTCGTGTAACTAAGATCTTAATCATCAGTTTTGATGCACGAATCTTTTGACAAGTGGCTTACGTTTAATACCCTTTAAACACATGGAAAAGGTGTTCCCGAAGTCCCTACATGTAGGACGCTTAGTGGCATTAAGTTGCATATCATCACACTAAGCAGTTCCTTTTGGATCTTCTAAATTATTTGATTCTTCTTAGATCAGCTGCAACATGATGAGATATGTTATGTTAGGTCTCATCAACTTAAATAAAATTGTATGCATATATTACGGTTTTAAACCATACAAGCAAGAAATAGATGTATAAATTGAAAAATCATAGATATTATTTTTTATTTAATTTTCTTGGTATATAAAATGTATATATTGAACTAATTACGGTTATATTAAAGTACGCATGGATAATAAATGTTTATTGTAAACATCTTTGTAGTAAATATGTTCTAATTTTTAACACAAAATTTGATCATAAAGCAAATTATTTTTCTTTAAAAAATACCACTCTTTGTGTTTACAAAAGTATGTTGTGACCAATATATATATATATATATATATATATATATATATATAATATAACAGTAATAAGATATGATATCTGTACTAAAAACTATAATTGTAAATCCACTAAATATATATTTTTTAACTTGATTTGTACATAAGGACTTAAGAAAATTATAAACACACTTTTATATTCTCAATTTGACAAATTATTAGTTTTTAATTGAATAATCTAACATACATAACTAAAGATATGTATGCTAAACTTTCATGTCATACGATCTCATTAAACAACAATAAATATGACAAAATCAAATATACAATTTATAATTGGGTTTAGAGGGGCAATCTTATATTAAATGATCTAATTTTTCCGTGTTTAAAGTCTATAAGAAACAATTTCTTATATTAAATGAAAAATTGAAAACATCAAATATTATTTTAAACGAAATTAAAATTGAATCTGGAACTTAATTACAACTCATACCATATTTAATAATCATAGTGAGTAAAGTCTAAGAATCTGTAACTATAAGCATGGAATATAACAATTAAGATAATACTCAATTTTAGTTTTTGTCATCCATTAACATAATCCATTAGCATTTGAAATAATATACGCCTTACATCTCTTCACTAAAAGCTTTTAAATAAACTCATAATCTAAATACTGAAAACACAAAAATCGGTGTTTTAAATTTACTTGTAAAAATAATAGAACTGGTAAATTTTAATAGAGATTAAAGGGACGTACTTTGAAAAAAAAAACATCTAACATTATATTCAATTACACTTTTATCCATTGAAAATTAAAATTCATATGGGTCATAATTAGACTCCACTGTATCTATTTAACATAGAGCTGCCAAAATGGGTCACAACCTGCGGGCCAACACGGTCCGTCACGGGTTCGGAGCGGGTTAGGTTTGAAAAAATTATATTTTTTTTATGCGGGTCAGATTTAAATCTGGCTCATTTAAACCTGGTTCATGCGGGTTGAACCTGTGGTGGGCCGGGTTGGCCCACCAACCCGCTTACCTAATTTTATTTTATTAAAATTTAATTTTAATTTTATAAAAAATTATTTATTATTTTTTTTTGCTTGAAAAAATTATTTAAGTTTCATATTTTCAAAATTAATTAAAAATAGTGAAATTTGGGAGTGAAATTTGTTTAGATTTGAATTATAGAAAGTTTGTAATTTTTTTATTTAAAAAAAATTGTAATTAAGTGGGTCAGTGAGCCAATCCATTTACCCACTAACCCGTGGTGGATTGAGCCGAATTTTTCTGACTCGCTAATAAATGAGCCGGGTTGGATTGACTCACTAAATGACCAACCTGTGGTGGGCCGGGTCGGGTCAAGCCGGGTTACCCGTTTTGACAACTCTAATTTAACATTTGATTAAATTTCTACTCAAACTAATCCTTTTATACTTTCCTTTTTTGTCAAAATCCAATAACACTATATTTTAACAAAACAACCTGTATTATTAAAAATATAATCTATTCAACATTCTTATTGTCTAATTTAAATTATATAAAAAAAATAATATTCAAAATATTTAATAAACGATATTGTTTTAGAAATATCTAAATTATAAATCCTTAATGAAAAACGCGATTCTAGTTACCTACCAACCATTATCAGCAGGAATCTATTCATACTTGAAATACTAGCAAAGCACAATGAATCCACTTCTACATGCCTTTTCAAAGCAATTTCTCACTATCCATTCCAAACTTGAAACATTCACAAAGCTAAAAGCATAAAGTACTATGTCTCCTTCTTCACCCCAAGAATCATATCCACAAAAGCATCAAGTACTATCTATATGTATATATGATTTTAATTTAGATTCACACAACAACAATTCAATATTTATCATATTATTTAGAATTTTTATAAACTTTTCAACATGTATATGTATAATGTATGATATCTTATTACTTTTAAAATAAATTTATCAGCATATTAAAATAAGTAACGTATTTAATACATGAATGGTCTCCGTGTATCATATGATTCGTTTACTCGTAAATTTTTGACTATTTAAACTGCAATAAGATGAACTAGTACTGTTTTCATGAACAACTTCACTTGTCTAGAACACTCACAAATATACCCTAAAAACCAATCCTTGAAAATATAGCATTATTGCACAACATGAGTGAGACACCATACCTCAACCAGAACTTTCATGAACTAAAAAAGGCAAAGGAGACACCACAAAACACAGTTCCAAAGATACAAAAGGTAGCACATTATCTCCGAGATCGAAAGCATTCGAAGAAGCATTACTCCCCCAGGTTGATTTCTATTGGTCCAATCCATCATGGAGAACCGAACCTGAAACTGGGGGAGAAATACAAGCTTATGTGGGCAGCAAAGTACCTTGAAAGCACCCAGCAAGATGCTGAAACTCTGTATCAAAAGTTTGCAATACACGTCAACCAATTGAAAGAACGGTATGCTGAGGATGTTATCAGAGACTTCCGTGGTGATGATGAAAAGTTATCGTGGATGCTATTTGTGGACGGATGTTCTCTGCTACAAATCCTGGACAAGGGAAACCTCAATCATCCCGAAGACTTGAATGTTAAGGTTGACCAACTGGTTCTTGTGTGGCAGGATGTGCTTTTGTTAGAGAACCAGCTTCCCTATCAAGTGCTTAAACTCTTGTCAGGCCACCAGAATGATGACACACTGGTAAACAGCATGAAAAAGTTTCTTAAGTGCCATCATTTGTCACCAAAGCAAAGAGAAAAAGTCCATGGCACGACCAGGTATAAATACCAACTTTCAGTCTCAAGTCCCTCGTAGTTTGTATTTCAAACACTGTATCTTGTTTTTCAGAGTATCGGATGAAGATGGGGACCAAAGTGTTTATGTTAGGAATGAAGACTCCCTTTGTCAAGAACATACAATAGACATAAGAAAGGCGTCACCTTTTCATCTTCTCGATCAGCTTCGCCGGCACATCGTCGGTGACGCTCAAAAGGAACCCCAACATCAGAAAGGTGACGCAGAAAACAGGGAAAGGGACAAGAAAAAAGATGATGATTTGGACATGACAACATACAGGAACATAGAGGAGCTGAAAGCAGCAGGGATTAAACTTAAGGTACAAAAGTCAAAGAAGCTGAAAGACATCTCCTTCTGTTATCGCTGGATGTGGTTGCGTGCTGAACTGACACTGCCAGAGATCACAGTTGATGACACAACAGCTCCTACTTTTCATAACCTGATAGCGTATGAGATGTGTCCAGATTTTCAGAACAACTTCGAGATTAGTTCGTTTGTGGCTTTCATGGACTCGCTGATCGACCACCCTGAGGATGTGAAGGAGCTGAGATCAGCGAAGGTTCTGTGCAATGAACTTGGGAGTGATGAGGAAGTGGCAAAGCTCTTCAACACCATAAGCGCTGACTTGGTGCCTAACAGTGAGAGCTATTTAGGTGTTAGACGGAAAATTGAAAAGCATTACAGGAAGAGATACAGGGCTTGGCTTGCTCTTGGTTATCATACATATTTCAGCAACCCTTGGTCAATCATTGCATTCTTTGCTGCACTTCTTGCTCTAGTTCTCACTTTCATCCAAGCTTGGTTTGCCATTCACCCTGTTTGTTGAAATTTCTTTCTTACTTTTCAATTTCTTTCACAATTAAGAGTTTCACTTTCTAAGAGGCTCACTCACATTGAAGTTCTGTTTCTCATTAATGTATTCCAAGAAGTTTATATAAGAATTTATCAATCCTATATTGTATTCTCTGTTTTTAACATGTCATTAATTTTGCATTTGTATTTAAACCGGTGCAAAGTGTATATTTAAGTATGATTATTGTTTCGGGTACGAGACCGAGTCACTTCAAACACCCTGCATAGTTTTTTTTTAAATGTTGTCCGGTAACTAAGTCAAGTCTTCGTTCTTATTCTACCATTTGGAGAGGAGTACCAACCAAAGGTTCTCCAATACTAAAATCAGTAAATCCGATACTAATGTCAATAAATTGTATTGTTTGTATGCGAATTCAGTGTAATGGTAATAAATGTACAGTAAATGCGATCATCTACCTCTTACCTTTAATATATATTTATAATTTTTGACATAGTGAAACCTTAATCTAAGCTAAATCTCAGCCAAATATTTCTAATTACCATTTACCTCAATCCTTGTAAGAAAATCTATTTATCGACTAAGGTTGAACGTCTCTGTTCCTAACTGTTTGGCCTTGCCTATTGATTTTGTCACATTCATTCGCTACTTAGTTGTTTTCTATCTTTTATGGTCGTCCGACTGGTTTGATATGGAGTATTACGTATGATCGTCCGGGCCATACGGTACAACTATAAAAAAGAAAGCTCCAAAAATGTCATGATAAGTATAGGATGTTGTATAAGGGTTTAATAGTATTTTTTGTTCATTTATTTGTATTTAACGTTTTATTAATGTTTATATTTGACTAAATGTGATTTATATTTAAAAAAAGAAAATCAATGTGGTCTTTTCCTTTCTATCAATGTTAATATTATTCCTCTAATTTTGCTCCTGAAATTGGATTGAAAAAGTGTAAATGGGTGACTGTATTAGATGTAAACTCGTTATCTTTTAAATCACGTATATCCACCCTAATCTAGCATAAGAGTTTTCTTTTAAACTATAGGGAGTATCTTAAATAAAAATATAAACAAAATTACTCTCCAATCAATAATAATAATCATAAACACCATTGTGGAGTAATTTTGGATCAATCACATATTGACACGTAGATGATGTTCAAATGTTGTCAAAAAAATGTTGTCTAAGTATCATTATCTTATTCATATAGGGATAAAAATGTTATTAAACCTTGTATAAATATATAAAAGTAAAGTATGTAATAAAAAGAGTCCTAGAATAAGGGAAATACTGGAAGAGTAAAAACTATATGAAATTAATAATAATCATTCATAAAATCTAACACTCCAAAATTTGAAGTTATAAGCATGTTAAAACATATAAACGATGTTAATTTTATATAATTTAAACATTTATAATTGAAACAAATGGATGTTATATAAATTGTCGATTTTCAATTAAAACAAAAGAACGTAAATAAATGAATTTTAGGGAGAATTGTAGGCTTCCTTTTAACTAAGATACATGCAAAATCATCAAATTATATACCAAGATGATAGTAGGATCATAATAACAAATACACTGCAAGAAAAGTGGATTTTAGTTGTATAAAAATAGAAAAGGCCCAAAAACAGACTCTATTAGAGTGAGTGAAGCCCACTCTAAAATGACACTAAATTAATTAAAAGTAAAACATACAATGGGTGAGGCTGACGGTAAATGTGTAGATAAATAAGAATTAAATATATTAATTGTAAAGTGAGTCAAATTTAAGAACACATGTTTTTCTTTTGTAAGTTGTATATTCTCAGGTTGTTTGAGGATTCTTCACAAATCATCTAATGAATATTAATGTACGTATATTCATGATTGAAACAACTTAGATTGATTTACACTAGCAAAGTTATTATATATATATTAATGATGATTATATTGGTGTTCTTAGTACAAAACAAGCTTTTTAAGACTTAAAATTTAAGTTGGTTAGTCAACAAGAGACTTAAATTATAGACTTAGATTTGGTATAGATATATTGTTATCTAACAGATTTAAAATTGAAGTATGTTGTTAAACAATATACTTAAAGCCCGATATATTTTTCCATAAAAGAAATGGTCATTAATAATCCACATTCCCATGAACTAAACTGTCTATTATCTAAGTTGACTGTTTTGACAGTATATGAAAATTAGTTTAAGTCAAGTTTTACCTTTTTATAATGCTAGTGTGGAAAATGCATATGTAGAAATTGGAACAAGCTTAAAATAATGTTTGGAAATGAAAGATGCAATATAACTAAGTAATTCAAATGTAGAATCTAAATTTACATTTTAAAATCAAGCTTAAAGGATATAAGTGTGACAACAATTATGGTATGGATTGTGAATGTAGAATTTTACGCACTAAAATTATCTAACAATAATGTTGATGATGTAAGGACTGCAATATGCAATATGGAATGAATGCAGAGCTATCAAGTCTAAATGATGTATGAGAATGTAATATGAATGCAAGAACGCAAAGAGTGCAAATTAATTCTATATGCATAATTCTAAATCACTATTTAAAACTTCAATTAAAGAACTAATGTAACCGAGAAAGAATTATGAAGTGAATTGTTGAAGTAACCAACAAAAAGCATAGAAAACGTAAAGTAAAATAATTACAATTAATGTGTACCGTATGACCCGACGGTCCTCACATGTAAGGAGGAGCAGGCAACCTAGTATGATAAATATCCAATTCCAAACAAAATAAATATGAAAGTTATCTGTCCATGCATGAGTGGAGTTGGAGGAGCGATCTCAACAACAAACATTTCTTAAGGGATATCAAGAATCAAGATTAATGGTAAGTACCAATTAGTGTAATAGGCTGAGATTGAACCGTGATTAAGATTTCATTAATCTTAGACTCATCTAAAAAGTTATAAATAAATGTCAAAAGTAAAAGGTAAGTGATCACACTTAAGATTTTGCTCTAACCTTTGTACGAATTATTTATTAACTTAAGAAACGGAGTACCTTTCCCGATCGATTTAGAGCAAGGACAAAGGAAAAGTTGGACAAAAATGGATATAATCACCCGAGCGGTTCAAGAGTGGGAGTGTGAAGGCGTGTTTGTTTGTTTGACCCTACGTTCGAAACACAATGTAAAATGGAGAAAAGTATTAACTAAGATTGATGATCTTAGTTTAATTGATAAATCTAACTTTACCTTTTCTCAAGAAGACATCTTGTTATAAGGTTCATCTTAAAATCCTTGCAATCCAAATTAGATCTTAATTATGCAAAGATTTAAAACTTCTATTCAACCAATCAAAACCAAAAGATAATTCTGAACCAAAAGAAAGATAACACATGTAGAGAAATTGTCTGGAAATGTAAATTAAAAACAAAAGAATTTGTGCTGAAATTATAAAGTCCAGTGCAAGAATTAAATGGGCAAACTTGAAAATAATAACTTGCTTCAGAAAAATAAGGAAATTAAAGGATGGAACGTAACATCAATAATAAGCAATGACAGAATTGAATCATAACTATACAAAAACATAAAAAGCAATACAAAGAATCAAAAGGATAAAATACAACTCAAGAGGCAGGGAATTTAAAGAAACGCATAAATTAAATATTCAATCAGTAAAAACATTAAAGATTGCAAAATTAAAAAAGGGAAAATAAGAATTGTATATATTAACTTCAAAAAAGAAATACACAGAAAGTTTAGAAAACCCTCAAGGTCACTTTGTACTCTCAAAATCTCCAAAAATTAACCTATATGCACAGCAGATCCAAGCTACCTTACTTTGCAAAAAAAATTGAATGAACTTGCTACACATAACTTCTTCTTTTTCCTAATTGATAAGTAAAAAATAAGAATATTCTCGTATTTTCATATTAACTCCTTTACTATAAACAGGTTCTAAATTAGGGGTTTTAATGTTTATCTTTAATTTTTAACAAAAAAAACATTGTTTTGTATACAATTAATTTTGTTTTTCATTATTTTCAATTATTAGTGTAGCAGACGACAAAACTTTAAAATATGGAAATATTTTTATAATTAAAATAAAAATAAAACATCTTTAATGTTTAGACCTATCAGTTCCTAAACTTTTAAACTGAATTTTGGGAAGAAGATTCACATTCTAAAAATAATGTATCTATTTTTTATTTATTTAATCTATTATTATTTTTGGTCATTTTAAATATGTAAGATGGCAACTTAGTTTAAAAGTCAAGCTTTATCATCTTTTACCAACCCTAGAATGCTTGGTGGTTAATCCAATGGCTGAAACAGAAGATTATACTTCACAAACAATGCACCTTTGTTTTACCCTTTAATCAAAGAGATGACAAAGCTATCTTCACCCACCCATTAGATTGAAATATATTTTTTTTATTTTTACCAACTATATAATTATTCTTAGTCTTAAAGTTTTCATACAATACCTTTAAAATAAAATTCTAAAACCATGTCCCTTAATTGTTTAAAAAAACTAATTAAGTCGTATGAAAATGGAAACATGTCATCAATCTTATGAATTCATAATTTAAGTTTCTTTTCTATATTTAATGGTTAAAAGTCTTATAACATTTATAATTTAAGTTGCTTTTTTCTACCCTTTTTAGTTTTTTTATTTTTACAATAATAATATCTAGATAATATATACATCACTAATATTAACTTATATTTTTTAAGTTGAGAAAATAAATCCAGATAATTAAAAACTAAGATTAAATGTGTAAAATTCAAGGATTAAAAGGAATGAAATTGTGGAAAAATGTAGAGAACAAAATTACAATTTTGTGAAATATAAGAACTAAAACTATAAAACTAATCCTATATTTTAATAAAAAATAAAAACCATTGGGGTACTGAGATCTGAGTATAAATAAGAATGAACCATAGCAATGTTTGAAGAAAACCATTTTAGTCTGGAGAAAGTGGTAGTAAGAGAAGTCTGAAAAAGAAGAAAGAAGCTATAACAATGGGGCTCAAGAACACACTTTTCTTGGCACTGTTTGCAGCCATGGTTGCAAAGGAGGTCCTTGCAGCACAGCATGTTGTTGGTGGAAGCCAAGGTTGGGATCAATCTACAGACTTTAAGTCATGGACTTCAGGCCAAACATTCAAGGTTGGAGATAAACTTGGTATGTTTCTTTTGCATTATACTAGGGTTAAGATAATTATAATTATAATAATAATAATAATAATAATTTATTTTTAAAACCTAGTTTAAAAAGTTATAATGTCTTATTGAAAAATTATTTTTTGACACATCTAAATTTTTTACATTTATTTGACACTATTCTTATCTATTTTTTATTTTCTTCTTTCTTAAAAAACTACAAACATTTACACTTTTATTATCATTTTACTCTTATATTCTGTGTCAAATGAGCGTAAAAGTGTGTTACAGTATCGTTACTCAGGTCTTATTATTTAATTTGTTGTGCAGTTTTCAAGTATAGTTCTTTGCATAGTGTGGTTGAACTAGGTAATGAGAGTGCCTACAAGAGTTGTGATATCAGCAATCCAATCCAATCCTTGAGTACTGGGAATGATGTTGTGAAATTGGAGAAACCAGGTACGAGGTACTTCACTTGTGGTACCTTGGGACACTGTAGTCAAGGGATGAAGCTCAAAATTACCATACTTAAAGGGAATGCTAATGCTCCTTCTCCAGCATCATCATCACCATCTTCATCACCATCATCATCTTCCTCCTCCTCATCATCTTTTTCTCCTGCTGTTACTACTGATGTGTCTTCCGGCTCACAATGCTTCACCTCTTTTATGTTCATTCTTGCATTATCTCTCACGGTTATGGTTTCCTTGTTTTAATTGATAAAATAAGTATGACACTTGTGATATGATGTCATGGAAATTTTAATTTGGAAAATGATACTTTTATAATATTTTTTTTATAACATTTTAACACCATTTACGTTTCATTGTGTGATTGGTTCATAGTGATATTTATGATTATTATTATTGATTGTGAAATAATTTTATACCAATCATAAAATGATAAGTAAATAATGTTAAAATGTTATAAAAAAATACTATCAAAGTATCATTATCCTTTTAATTCACATCCTTGTATTCACCTAATTTGATCAAAATCAGTACAACATGAAAGGACATGCCTTGTATGTAGTATTAAAAGTACACTATATATATAAATAAGATTTTTCCTTGTGCCTTATAATCACTTTTCTTAATATTGTATAATGTAAATGATTTCTTTTCATAAGGGAAATATGCTACTATCCACAAGATCTATGTTTATGTTTAAGGAGTTAGAAGAAAAAGAACGTTTAAAGGAGAAGATTCTATTACTTTATAGAATATTAGAAATTTCTTTTTTCTTTTTAATCTTGTAAAAGTTGTACAGGTGTAAATATTTCTTTTTTAATAGGATTTTTGTAAAAATAAAAGTGTCACAATCGAAATTGTAACGAAATGGAAAATCCAAAAAGGATTTTCAAAAACAGAGTTTGGTTTGCGAAAACTATAGTAAAACCATGCAAATAAAGCGTGCTCTGCGAAATCGAATTTTGGATTTAAAGTTAGTTACACGTAGAAAATGTGTTAATACTCAACAACGTTTCTCATAAGATAATACTTTTAATTAAATTTTTTAAAATGATGTCATTCATTCTAAATATATATTTTTCCAAAAATAAAAATAAAAGAATCGACAAAAGAAACAAAAGTATTTTTTCACATGTTTTCATTCACAATATAAAATCAGAAATAATGTAGATAATAAAAAATTATTTAAGTGTGGTTTGATATTTTTAATTTTTGAATTTTTTTTTATATATTTTATACTTTTGAATTATTTTATAAGGGTGTCAAACACCATACACATAAAAAAAAAACTATTTTTCATTTTTATATTTTCATGTTTTTATTATTTGTAATAAAAATGTTGTATGTGAAAAAAAGAAGTAGAAAAAGTGAGGTGTAATTATGAAAAGCTTAAAAAAGTGTTTAAAAAAATGAAATAAAGACCCAAAACATAAAGCAAATGTTAAAAAATTAAAAATAGAGGTGTAATTAGAAACAAGGGAAAAATGCAACGCCAATTATTGGGGTGCAACATATATAAGTAAAAATTCTTTATCCCGAAAATGATCACAAGTTTTCTTTAAATAATTTTTATGCCTCCAAAGGTATTATTCACCAAACATATTGTTCTTACAAACCTATAAAATGATAGAGTTAAACGTAAGCACCAATACATTTTTAATGTTGCTCGTTCCCTTATATTTCGATATGAAATCCTGATTTTTTTTTTCCTATGCCATTAATTAAACATGTTGTTTTCTCATTCCCTCACTAGTCACAAAAAATAAAACACATCTTTTTTAATTATTATTTAATAAAAATTGTGATTTTTCCATTATCAAGGTTTTTGGATCTCTTTGCTATGGTTCCACCTATCATCCTTGCAAAAACATTGTGCTTTTTTGGAATTAGATTCAAAAGAATTTTTCTTGTTTAGAAACGTCATTTTTCATGAGACCGTATTCCCTTTTAAAAGGATCCAATGCTCACCAAGTTCACCCACGACTACCAAATATCATCCCTCACACCGTGCCTTACACAACCCCACATCGTTCAACTCCTATTCCTCAACCATCCAATCGTCTTTGAGACTTTTTTTCACAACATCTTTAGTTTTTCATCAAACCAACCATCCATAAAATGTGAATATCCCATTCAAAAGCTAATTTCTTATTCTCAATAACTTTTTTTAACCAAAAATTCCTCATATACCTTTTCTTTTATACTTACAAAGAAGTTATTCAAAACCCTATGTAAGATAGAGACAATGAAGGTTGAATTGATGCTTTCATTACAAGAAAAAGTGTTATTATATATTGTCAGAATTCGTAAGTAAGATTTAAAATTCGTAGATAAAACAGTGTTACCTACGGACAAAAATTCATAGATAAAATGATTGTAGGTAACATTATCTACGAATAAATTTGTAGGTAATTAGATATAGATAAATCCGCAAGTAATCACATATGAATAAATCTATAAATAATTACATACAGATAAATCTATATGTAATTATATATGAATAAATCTTTAGATAATTACATACAGATAAATTCGTAGATAATTATATACGAATTTATCCGTATGCAATTACCTACGAATAAATTCGTATGTAATTATCGATAAATAAATTCGTATATAATTAATTACCTATTTTCTAATACAAAAATATTATTTATTTATATAATATCATAAAATTTAGAGATTAAAAAATATTTAAGTAACTAATTTAATATAAATTATTCTTTTATAACATTAGTATCTTTAGTACTTGAAATCAAATTAGAATCAGAAAAAACAAGAAACTAGACAATGTTCCAACAACTTGCTTAAACACTTGAATTCAAATTTGTTATTGAAATTAGACTTGAGACATTCGTGTGGCTCCTCCTAATGTTAAACCTATAAAACAAAAAAAAATGGGTTTATAAGATTAAGTGTCAATCTAATGATAATATTAAGCACTATAAGGCATGATTCGTTGCCATGACTACATTCGTATTGCCATGATTCTAACTTCAATTAACCAACGACATATGCAACAACTACATATTAATGATGCCTTTTTGAATGGTGACTTAACAAAATACATTTACATGACTATGCCAATTAACATTCATGGTTATTCTAGTTCACATTATCGCAACCTTTGCAAATCACTCTATTGGCTCAAACAACATAGTTGTTGTTGGTATGAGAAAATTTCTCTTCTTCATTTGTCTTGTGGGTCTAAACAAGTCCAAACAGATCGATCGTGGCCTCTTTATCAAAAGCACTAGAACTGACTTCACGGTTACGTTAATGAAATCATAATGGTTGAAAAATGTTTGCATGAAATTGATACTATTAAATTATAATGTATTTCTCACTCTGGCTTTATAAAAATTATAGTGCACTTGTATCTGATCCATTCTCTTATCGACGTTTGATTTGTCATTTGTTATATCTTACAAGCATGCGTCTTGACATCACTTTTGTTGTCCAACAACTAAGCCAATTTATGGCTAACTGCTATGATCATGTCCAAGAAAGAGGACGATCTTTTTTTAATTTGAATCCTTAAGAGGCATAACAAAGATGTGGACACCACAATCTAGCAGATTGATAAGTCAAGTGAAGATTCGCCACAAAGATGTTAATATTTTCATAAGAATCAGAGTTCTAATCCATGAACCAAGAGAATACTCTCTCAAAACTACAAATGCATATATTATGACTCAAAAGTGTCTGCATTTGTTTTTGGTACCTCTATATATAGGTACATAAGTTTAATAAAACCTATAAACCCTAAAATAAAGCCCAAAGTCCAAAACACATAAAAATGACAAAAAATGAAAATTACAGAGACAGACTTTTTGCTTAGCGAGGCTCGTTCGGCCAATAATTTTAACATTCTATAAAATTATAATAAAATTACAAATTATTTAATTTCCTAAATTATTCTTCAATTGTATTCATGATATTTTTGTTCTTTAAATTTCCTCATTCACGGAACATTATAAGATTCAAGTATACGTGTTTAGATATTGGACCTTGTCATATATCATTTGAATTGAAAATGTTCTTCCTCAAGTTCTTCTCATACATGTTTCAGGAGATAGTCCTCTATCATTGACCCAACTTAAATTCACTTCTAGGTTGTCCCACCAAAGGTCTAATGTTTAGTCGTGTTTCTCCGGTCTGTGTTTTGGGTTTTAGCAATGTAGAATTGGCTACATGCATTAACTCGAAAGATGAGTATGGAGCACTCACCTCAACTACATGTGAGTTCCAATGTGATATGATATTCATGGGTCTTTTTAATATTCTTTGTAATTGTTATCCTTTAATTAAATATAGGAGATAATGGTTCATATAATAGGAATTAAATGCAATATACCCTTTTAATACACACACACACACACACGCACATACACACACGCACACACACACACACACACACACGCACACACACACCCATGCACCCACACACGCACGCACCCACACGCACGCACCCACACGCGCACACACACGCGCGCACACACACATGTATATATATATATATATATATATATATATATATGAATTTGATTAAGAACCTTAATTTTGATCTTATAAACATAACTTGTGGAAATCAACCGCATGACTTATCACTCACCTCATCTTTCTTGAATGTGGCACTAATATCCTTCCCCAAACTGAATATCAAAACAATCCTCCTTGATTTCTCATCAGTCAGTATTAGAGCTTCGACCCTTGATATTTAGTGAGTATTATACACACAAATATTTATGTATGTATGTATGTATGTATGTATTTTCAGACTTGTGGTAGGTACTAGTGCTAAAAGTGTCCTTCAACTCAATGTCTATCACAAATTATTAGTTGATGAGTTTGTTTTAGAGATGGAGAGAAAATTAAAAGAGAATTTTGTGGAGAATAAGAGGAAAGAAAAAAGAGAGCAAATGAATAGAGATAAAGAAAAAATATTTAATGAATACAAAATAAGGTATGTGAAATTATGATTAAATAGAGAGGTGGAGAAAAAGAAAAAGAAAGAAATTAAAAAAAAAGTTGAGAGAGAACAAAATTAAAGAAAAAGAATTGAGAGAAATATAACTTAGAAGAGTTGAGAGAAAAAGAAAAGAAAAAATATAAAAGAAAGGAAAAAAAAGAGAAATAAACAAGAAAGAAGAGACGAGCAAGGAGTGAAAATATAATAATAAAGATTATAATTTTTTTATGCATTTATTATTTTATTGTCCATTCAACAATTTTAAGAAGAGGTTTTAGTGAGAAGTTGCAATAACTTATTATTTGGTCTCAAAGTGTGTGCATGAATTCTAGTCCCGAATTGAAAAAGTAATAAAATAATTACTTTTTATCTTGGTATTATGTTTATATAGGAAGAAGTGTACTTATGACATTTTTAAGGTTAAAGAATGAGTGAATGATATGATTTTTATGGTATTTAAATTTTTTTTTGTAATTGTTATCTTTCAATTAAATATAGGAATTAATGATTCATATGATAGGAATTAAATGCAAATAGTAGTGGATATAAAAAGTAGGATAAAGATACTTAGACAACATTTTTTAACAACATTTGAACATCATCATACGTGTCATTGTGTGATTGGTCCATGATAGTGTCATTATAACTTTTGAACCAATCACACAATGACACGTATGATGATGTTCAAATGTTGTCAAAAAAGTGTTGTCTATATATCATTACCCTAAAAAGTATTAATTGAAAATTAATGTTAAATTTGTAGGGTTTTGCCTAATTCATCATACACTTTGTAATATGAGATATATATGAATTTGATATAAATTGAGTTTTCTTTTTATGAGAGTTTTGTGGAGTCATGCATTTTAAGAACCATAATTTTGATCTTAATAGGGTAACTGGTGGTGATCAACTCTATGACTTATCATTTACATTCTCATATTTTTTGAGTGCGACGTCAATGTCTTTCTAAAAACTTAATATCAGAATAGTTCTTCCTGATTTAGAATGTTATCGATTCACTTACCCAAACTGAATATTGAATGTGACATCAATATTCTTCATAAAGTGAAGTTTTACCCTTGTGCTTTAATTTTACTCTCTTGCTTTAAGAGTGTTTCTCATTATTCCATTTGAGAATTCTTAATCTTACAAGGAAATTAAGAAGGTTATACTTGAAAAGGTTGATACTCATGATACTTAGAGAAATTGATACGTGTTATACATGTAGAGGTTGGTATTTGGGATGTCTAGATAGACTAGAACTATGTTGTGATCAAATTAGATTATTTGATCAGTGAATCTGTTAAATATGCTTCTTAAGAGATTGGACATAGCCTTTGTGTTGATGGTGAATCAATATAATTTTTGTATCTGTTTTTTATTCCTTTACATTTATATTTTATTGTTTTATGTGTGTAAAAATATTTAAATTATGTATAGACTCATCTCACCTCTTAAAGTCTCATTGCACTAATAGATAATTCATCATTTGAAATTAGAAATCTAAATTTCTAATATTCAAGAGACAAGTTCTCAATTCTTCTTTCTTGTCTAGTATTTAGTCTAGTTTTTAAAAAATTTTAGTGTTTTGTTTTCTTTCTTTCCCTGTGTATGTTATATTTATTTCTTTTACATAATTGATTTAATTCATTTGTTTCATTTTCTTGAATTAATTTTATGTTGTTTATGATTGTATAACACATTTTTCTCTTGACATTTTTTGCTTGTGTGATTCTGTCATGTTTAGTTTAGCTAGATGTTTTTCAATCTTCTAAACTTTTTAGGGTCATGTTTACTTCACTCACATGTTGCTAATTTCATCAGAAGTATTTCCAATTTTTCTTTTGCAAACTTTGAAATCGAAAACATGAAAATTGAAATTATATCGACTTGTTCTTCCTTATTTGAGTTTCTAATTTGTTATTAGATGATTAATAAGTTTTAGAATTATTTTCCTTCTTGAATAGACTACAAGTCACAAACTATATGGATAATTTTGTTGCCTTTTAGTTGAATCAATTTCTTAAAACTTGTAGAGACATTTGCTTGTTGAATTTTAGAATTTAACTAAAAATTAGAGTTTCTTCTTGAATTGAATTTGAGAAAAATCAAGGCACATTCTCACAAAACAAAACAAAGAAAAGAAAATTAAGAAAGAAAAAAAGAAGAAAGCAACTCTAATTGTCATAATCCTTCTTCGCTTGAAGTTGTGCATTTCTAATTGAGCATTTCTTGATTGAATGATGTGGTACTTTTAGAAAATTGAGTTTATACTTTTTTAAGAATTAATTGTCGAGTTGTTGATGAATGTTCACGGGAGATTTACGTGCAAAATATTATTTGAGGGTTAAATAAGTACGAATTATAAAATAATAGAATATATAAATATAAAAGTGAATAAAAAGTAATGAAGATTCTCTATAAAATTAATATGTATTTATATGTTTTTGAATATATTAATGTCTCAATTACATACATAAAATCTCCCGAATTGAGAAATAGATCATTTGATGGATGAAGAGTTTCAATTTGAGTAATTTATTCTGACATTGTATCTTCACAATTATCATTTTTGGTTGAAGCTTTGTGACTTTTGACAAGTTTTAAGGTCAGAAACATGCTGGAGTTTTACAAACAATATGCCAATAAAAACTCGGAAACAAAGCCAATAAATATAAAATATTAAGGGAGAATAGAAAGGTTAAAAAGAATATATAAATGCATCTATTTGTAGATTTTAAAGTAGTAATAATAGTTATAAAATAAAGTTCTATGAAAGATAAATATATTTTTCCAAAATAAAAATATTTATAGGGTTAAACATGTTTTTAGTCCCTGTATTTTGAGGCGATTTTGGTTTTAGTTCCTCTTTCAAACTATAGTACAATTTAGTCCTTCAACTTTAGAAAACTTTGGTTTTAGTCCTTTTTTAACAAATTTTTTTAACTTTATTTTTTGTTTCAAGCACGTTTCATTATAGCATTTGGATTGTTTACACTGTTTGACACATTTTTGCTTCAATGTTAACTGAGAATTGCCCTTGAAACAAAAATAAAGTTAAAAAAATTTGGTAAAAAAGACTAAAACCAGAGTTTTCTAAAGTTGAAAGACTAAATTATACCATAGTTTGAAAGAGGAACTAAAACCAAAATCGCCCCAAAGTATAGGGACTAAAAACATATTTAACCCATATTTATATAATAAAGCTATAAAATTGAAAAATTACTTCAAAAAGCAAAAAAAGACTAATATTATCTTTAATCTCACTCTAATACTATATTATAAACTGATTTTTAACTTTAACTTAATTTTATAAAATTATTTTAAGACTTTATTTATATTTATATTATAAATTGAACTTATTTTTATTCAATGAGAAAGAGAAAAAATATTATTGATATTATCGTTATTTAACCAGGGAAGACGACCTGTGAGGAAAAAAAAATGGAAAATTGAATATGGTTTACATCAATGTTGTATCTTCTTCTCCATGCATGACCCAAATAATGCAAAACTGAGGAAAAGCTTCATGCTGAATAGAGATAATGTCCCAATAAAGCTGCTTGTCCATTCATTCATATTTGACAACAAAAGCTTCACTTCCTCTTTGGTTTTGACAATTGAGGAAACACTGTCAGAATGTTGTGTGCCAGAAGATCCTGCCTCGTCAAGATCCCAATCACAGGAGACACCTTTGAGGACAACAAATTTAAGGTTAATCTGAGATTATCTTTAAGGTTATAAACGTTTTATTCTGTTTAAAATGAAGTATAAACTTTTGTGAAAGACAAGGAACAAGTTTAACACAATTCCATTTTAGAGACAAAAAAGAGGATTTGTTTTGATGGTTTAAACACTAACATTGTCATATTTCATCTTGAAATGCTTTCAAAGTGAAGGACAAAATCAAATTTAATGCTAGAATGGAAGTAATGTTGTGCTTAATAAACTCACCCCAGATGCTTGATACTTTGGCACAACGAGCATATGACGAAGTCCTACTTGTCTGAAGAGAACCATAGCTTTTGCTACTGACATGCTCTCTAGCACTGTGAAGGGAGTTGTGTTGGTGAGAGGGTGTAGATCAACAAACATCTCCATTTCTTCTTTAGTCACAGCCACATCTTCAATGTTTCCTTCTCTCTCAGCCAGCTCTACCCATGTAAATTTCTCTCTCACTTCCCATTCCTCAGTTCTCCTTTTCTCCTTCAAGAACCACTTCTTCTTTAGCACCTGAATAAGGTGTGCTCTTAGAATGATTCCATGAAGTTCTGTAGCCTCACTTGTGACTCCTGTTGCTGGCACCACTCCACAGTCCATGACAGGAAAACCATTATGTGTGGTGTCTCTCAAGGCATCGACTATATTGGCTACCTTTTCTACTCCTCTGAAGCTGATCACTGCTGGCTTCACATCAACAAGTTCTCCCACAGTGAGGTTTCTCATCCATGGCTCAGGGTTTGCATCCATGAAAGGGAGGCCTTTCAAGTGCAGGATGATCTCATAGATGCTGGGGTTGAAGCTGTCTCCAACAGTTTTAGCTATGAGGAGAACAATCATGGTTATTGGTAGTAGGAGAAGGTTGTTGGTTAGTTCAAGGAAGATCACACAAAGGGACACAGTCATTCTCATGGATCCAGCCATAAGTGAGGCTGCACCAAGGACTGCAAACAGCCCTTGATCAATGTTTGTATAAGGTCTCATGAGGATTCCAAGAAGTCTGCCATAACCTGAACCCATGAGAATGATTGGTAGGAAGAGCCCTGATGGCACAGCAATCCCAAAGGTGATTAGTCCTAGTATGCAATAGAGTCCAAAGAATATTACGATGGAGAAAGGTTGGTACTCAAAAGGAGTGTTAGTTGAGAATATGTTTCTAACAGCATCATCATTGGTGGTCAGAAGCAGAGTTGCAAGATCATTGTAGTGGCCATTTGGGCAGTTGAATTGTTTGAAGTTTCCAGAACGTCCGTTTGTAGGACACATTTCTGAAAGGGAAGGATCACAAGGGGTGCATTTTGCTAGGAATGGGAGACAATATTGGCATATTGATGTGAAGAGTGCAACTGAAAGACTGAGAAGGAGCTTGTACATTTTTCCTTTCCTGCAAAAATCAAAAGTAGTTGACTCACTACTACTTAACAGTCATACAGTCTGAAATAGCAAACTTGGATTCTGCTAGTTGGAAATTTCATCTTCAAACCAATTCAAATTTTATTCCTTTTGATCCAAGCCTGATCAATTTACAACTCTTTGTTTTTGTTATAATGGAGGTGCTTTCAATTCAGACTAATGAATTATGAGATGCTAACAACACATTCCAAACTTTTCCTTAAACATGATATCTATTACTGATTAAACTTTCTTAGATATCATAAAAAGAAGTCCATTCATACTGCTAAAAATATTGTCAAATATTGTGCTGCTAGCTTTTCTCATCAATAATTGGTAGATTACTTAACGTTCTAAGTTTTCTTTACACTTTATCTCACTAACAAGCCATGAACTCAAGATTTATAAGGAGAGGAGATTAAGGAGACTAATCTCACTGTAACTCAAACCATCAAACTACTGCTCAGTTACAGCATTGTTAATTTTATTTACTGCTAATTTAGATTGTTTTGGATTATATAGTGTACTATTTTACAGAAACAAGATGACAGATTGAGATTATAGATAAAATTGCTTACTGATTGATGAGATTGTAGAGACGGAGGACTTTATGTAGAAGGTAGTTGTAAAGGCTTCCCAATACCCCACCAAGGACTCCAATGATAACAACAGGGATAACATCGATTACATTGTAACTCACAGTGACATCACTCACATCAAACATGATGAGCCCCCCTTCACCGAAAAGGCCACATTTTCCTTTGTGGCAAAGTTCAATGGTGGCCCTAAGCACAACCACAACAACAGCTGTGCTGAAAAAAGTTCTCCAGAGGAGAGCACTTCTCCACCATGTTGCCACCTCCTCAAGAGCAAAGAGAACTCCGCCCACTGGTGCCCTGAAAGCTGCACAGACCCCTGAAGAAGCACCACAGGTGATGAGATCCCTACGGTCACGATCATTGTTGAAATACCTCAACCACCGCCACTTGATCCTGTAATTGTCAGGGCCACCTTGACCAAGTAATGAAGCAATGCAGCTACCAATGTGTACCAAGGGCCCCTCTTTTCCTAAATCTAGGCCTGCAGATACAGCTCCAATGCTTCCAATTATCTACACCAGCAAATATATTGGTTACACTTTCTCAGTGTATTGGTTTTGTAATGAAAGTTTTTATGTGAAAAGTTCTAAACTATTTGCAACTCTGTATTATATCTGTGCAATTGAGATCATATGGTGTCATGTTCTTCTATCAATAATGATTCATTTTTTTGTCGGATGAGACATACTAACTGGATTTGTCATATATTGTAAAGACACTACTATATTATTCACCCAACATTATTATTACTCTGCCATTCATCTCAGACAATTCCAAGTGTTAATGTTTGAAATCCATAATGTTCTGCTATTATAAGAAACAATTCAAGGATTCAGTGGTGCCATCAAGGAAAAAATTAAATTGTACTTATCTCTTTGTTTTTCAGATTTCATTAGATACTCCTCATTTTGGGACCTATAGACAATTCCTTGCTTGTTTTAACTTCTTGTAAATTACACAGACCTCCTTGATTGGTTGAAAAATATTACATCAAGAATATCCCTATAAAGTTGTTGTAAATGTAGAAAAAATGGGAGTATTATGTCCAATCCAAAAAAAAATCTCAAGTGTCTGTAATCTTTTTTCCCATCCCTTAAAACAATTGTACTACTTTTGAGATCACACTACAGTAAAAGAATGCTAATCTTTGAAAAATTAACGATGACAGAAATCAAGTAGCGACAATTTATCATCATTGCGTTTTCTTTTATTTTTGTTCCCTCATGAGCCTATTTCCTGACCCTCCAAAAACAACTGTCAAAACAAGGAAGCCTTGTACATAAATTTTCACATTCTTCTTTCATGTGATGAGTTAATCAGAAGTAAAATGGTTGAGGAAATGAAGCATTCCACATATCAAAGTTTACCTTAACAAACAATGTTGTGGCACCATACATGTTGGGAGTATCAACCCCATTAAGATAAGCTTTGATTTCTGGTATTCCAGGTCCAGCAGCTGTGGGTGCAAAACACACACAGAGAATAGAAGCAACAAATGTCAAAATGAAATTAGCTCCAGTGAAATATAGGAACCCTGTCAAGTACCTGCACCATATATCAGATATTCATATTCATTCATAGTTTGCAACAAGTTCATATAACAAAAATCTCTCTCACAGTTCCTTGATGCAAACCTTTGTTAAGAAAATGATCAAAATAGGCTTTAGGGTAAAAGAACAATTTTATCAACACTTGAAGAACATGTAAGGTTTATCTTTCCTGTTATTTTGTTTGGATTGAAACTATAAAACCTGAAGCTGGATTTCTTGCAAACATTTTTCCCTCACAGAAAAGGAAAGAATTTCTGGGATTACCAGACAGAATATAAGGTGGAGCAGATTGATCTTACCTTTCCTTTTGGATAAATTTGACAACAGCAAGAAGCTTGTACCCTGCAATGTTCTCTATAGCAAGATTGATCAAAGTGGCTATGACACCAGTGAGAAGTCCAACAAGGAATGCAAGAGCCCATTTCCAGAATATGTACTGCAACACTTGAGTTCTTGATCTGCTCCTCCAATCTTGTTTGAACAGATCATTCTCATTGATCCTGCACAGAGGGAGCCTCTTCAAAATGAGTAAACTTTCTGGTGGGAAGACACAAAGTGACATTTACACATGAAAATTGAGCATGATAGTGTCTTGTTCTGGTTTCTTACTCATAGTCCAAGCTTTCTATGTAGGAAACTTTTGCTCCAACAAGAGCAAGTGGATTGGAAGACAATGTCCTGTTCCTCTTGAGCAGAGGCTCATTCAGTGGATTGCTTTCTGGATCTCTTTCTTCAACCTCTTCCACCATGGTGTCATTCATTGATGTGCTTTCTTTGTTCAGACCAGATTCCTTACTCATTGCAACAACTCACCAAATAGTTGAGGTACAGATACTGATCAATATCTGGAACTGACACCCTTACCAAAAGAAGTTTTGGATTGGAACAAAGTGCATCAACATACCTATATATGGAAAAGCAATTCAAAGCACTGGTCATTTCCGTTTAAATTATGACATATGTTAAGCAAGATTGACAAAGTAAAACTTGTGGACCCATCATTAGACGAGGTTCTTGTTGTTATTGCTGTGGTTAGTATTTATGATTATCTTTCGGCTTTTTAATACAAAAAAAAAAATGCCAAACTTAGGTAGAAATTTCACATGATATATCTTTTGATTGAGGAGGGTAACATCACATACTTTTACTTTCATTTAACATAAAATATAAGTATAAAATGGTTATAAAAGTGTAAAAGTTTATATTTTTTAAAAAATAAGAGATTAAAAAGTAAAAAAAGATGGTATAAAATAAATGTAAAAAAATTAGCTGTGTCAAAAGAATAACTTTTCTTCCTTTTTTTATGATGATTAAGCTAAAGACCTTACAAGGAAAACTTGCAGATTTAACTTTAATAACTGTAGGAGTAATCGTTACTACATGGGTACAAATAAATTGTTCTTAAATCTTTGGAATGGAAATCATGGCTGTTATCTTTTCTGTGTTTTTTCAATGTCTATTTTAAGTCTTTGTCTCACCAATAATTCATTGTGCGATGAGAACACGACATATTTTTACAATATCATTTTCTATTTATTTCGAACCACTTGCCATGAGTTAAGGCCACATGCTAGGCATGCATTTAAGGTATGATTGAGGCTAATATTTAGCTACCTAAACAAATTTCCACAAGTTACTTTACTTGGAACACAAACTTTAACAACTTTATGAAAAATATATATAATAAAATAAGTTAAATTCATTTTTTAACATGAATTAGTAAAGTTTATTTAATCAAATCGATTATGTATCGTATGGCTCGACTGACCACATTGACACCTCACTACCTAGTAGGCCAGACGGTCCAGATAAGCACGACATAACGAAAGTAGTTGAATGCAATAAAATCAGCGAAGTAATGTCGAACGATCAAGGACAGTAATCAGATTTCCATACAAAAAGTAAGTTAGTTAGTGATTAGAGGTATTGAGCTGAGATTATGCCTTTTGCTAATCTCAAACTCATATAGAAAACTATAAATAAAAGGTAGGTGTTGACATTTACTGCATATTTATTACCCTTGTGTTAAATTACCGTAGAGACAATATACTAAATTTATCATCGACAAACTTTTAACACGTACATCTCTTGATAGTGGAATAAAGACGAGGTCTTGAGATAACTACCAGACAAAATTATACAAATATTTAAAATGACTCGATCCCGCACTCGAAAAGTATAATAAAGTTAATTATTATACTCTAATTATCATGACTTAAAATTAATTATTATTTACTCTAATATTGTATTTTGTCAAAAAAAAATTGGAGGTTTTTTTTTTAATGTTGAATAGGCCCCGAAATTATGTTTGTACTAAGACCAAAACTCACCATCTCGATTAGACCAAACATAAATAACAGATGATAAATTCTGAATCTAAATTTGTTAATAGTACAGTCAATAAATGTTATATTCCAAAATAGTATTATTCATATTTGATAAAAGAACATTCACAAGAAATCAAAAGTTTATTTAACCTAAATTAAAATTAAAAATAATAATTTTGATTTGATGAAATTTAGTTTTTTTTTTTTTTTGAAAAATTTTAGTGTAGAAGCTCCTCCGTACAACTCATGACAGTGACACAAGGTTTGAAAATGTTCCAAAAAAACTATTCTGAAAACCTACTTCGTAATTGTTAATTAAGTTACCATGTTTTGTAAGTAAAGACTCAAAGTTTATGGCTCATTATACATATATTCGCTGTCAAAAAAATCATTAGATTCGTCAAATATTTCTGATCATTACTATTAATACTTAAATAGTTACATGCTGTATTATACTATGTATAAATAAAATAAATCTATTTTCGGAGTAATCAAATTTCATAATCATGTGAAAGATTTTCACTCCATTGAAATTAAATATAAATAATTTGTTGTAAGAATTTTTGGGAAACTTCTACGACAGCCCACATGTCTGAAAGAAACTTTTTATGTAATGATATAATTTGGCTGGAATCATCTTTTTTGCGACAAGTCAGCGAAATTATCATCATGTGAGGCACGTGTTACATTCTTTTAGATAGTAGGTTTAGTTGATGTTATGTTTTTCAATTTTGATTAACATATAAAGCTCTTTTCACATCTCACGTGACTTTTGTGCGGTTTTCTTATTGTATCTCCATTTTTTTTTTCGCACTTCCAAATTTTATATTATGATGTCAAATATTTTCCTTTTTAATATATATAAAATGTTAAGTTAATTAGCTAAGTAGTAATTATTATTTATTAAATGTATTTATTACACGAAATTGTATATTGAGACCTTACAACTCCTGATTCGAAGTAATAGTGTTTTCTCTCTTCTTAAATTTTATTATTCTTTGAACCACATTCAACTTCTTCTATTTCTTTTATTTCCGTTTTGAATGATGTCGTTTGAAACTTAGTTCATTTTTCATTCATTTTCGTTTGAAACAAGTACATGTATTTTATTGGTTATACTTTTGTTTTAAAATGGAAATTTAACTTATTTTTATTATATTTTTCATGTAGCATTTTAAAATATGGTCTGTAAAAGTACTTACCAAACTTTGAAAGTCAGAATAATTTAAGTAATAATCGAATTTTGAAATATGATTTAGAGAAGCATCTGATTTTGAAATTTGTTTTAGAGAAACACTTGATTTCAAAAATGAAATGTGTGAGGAAAATTACACAAATAATTTTACAACGGATTAGATTTTTTTCACACATGATGAGTTAATTCAATGAATTCGAGGGATTGTTTTTTATCTTGGTTTTGTTGTTGTTATTATAAGATCTAATAAAGCTAATGATCAACTAGAGAGAATGATAAGTGTATTGGTAAGATGTGAAAGGATTAAAAAGTATAATAAATACAAATACGATGTTCAACCTAACTTATCTGATATAAGAAAATGTGATTGTTCTTTTAAATTAAGAGACAAAACAATTTCTAATAAAGAGAGTATAAGGTTAACTTTTTTAGCTTGTATTCTTATCAAGTGATGATGAAATAATTTCACTTGGGCTATGGAAAGGCTAAGAGAATTATTTATGACATTTAAGAGTGACCCACAAGTCATTGTTAGGAACAAAGACTTAGCTTTAAAATGAATGTCATTGACATTGTATTCCTTGAATGTTATCATCTCCGTTGTTTCCACATTTAGAAAAATGTACAATATGATCAACATAACTCATAAGCAAAGAAGTTTCGGTTAGACCTATAGGATATTCAACCACTTTTGAGGAACAAAATCGTCGTGTTGCTCAATAACATCCTTCTACCGTTCAATAACTCCTAAACATCAAGACCAATTAACGTTGTAGCTTTTTCAACTTCACCGAATTTTAATATTGGTTAAAAAGTGTACTAGATTTTGAAATTCTATATACTCCTTAACCAAGTTTTGAAATTTAGTATACTCCTTATCCTGATTTTGAAATCTAATATTCAACCTTGATACCTTTTAATGGGATTTTGAAATTTAATATTCAATTGTAAATTTCTGAATCCGTAACCTTGCAAATTTGTTTCCTACGTTCAACTACGATTTTGACAAATTCACCAAAAAAAGAATACAAATTTCTATTGTCACTAATATATAGTAAATGTAATGCATGCTTTTGGTTTTTTTGTTGTAGGTAGTACAACCTTCTTCAACGTGTATGATGCAGTGTGGGGGGGGGGAGTGGTAGAGGGATGTGTGTTGCCTAATGTGTAAGGAGTGAGAGAGAGTGAAGAGTGCATTGCTAAGATTAGGAAAATAAAGTGCGAGAAAAAGTGAATGGATAGATAAATATAAGAAGAAAGAAATATTTTTTTTACCCTAATAAAAAAGTTTAGGATCAGTCAAGGGATTTAGAAAAAATTGATGGAATAAAAACCCCTTTTTGTTTAGAATTGTCAAATTGGCCATGTTACTTGTCATTTATTATAAAATAGTTTTCGTCTACCATCAAATATCTTCTTTTCAACTAATCAAATTAAAAATATTAAACAAGTTCTCATGTTTTTTCTTCCTTTTACTTTTTACAATATTTCTTTTCTATATTTCTCTTTTATGCAATTATTTATTTTCTATATTTCTTCTTTCTTCTATCTCTCTACTTTTATACCAATATAAAGTTTTAGATGGGATGGGTTATATCGAAATGAAAAAAATGCTATTAGTAAATTCTATAATTTTATATTTCGAAACTTAACTATTATTTTTTTTTCATGAAATATTTCTGTTAATTTGTTTTTCATATTTTACAATCAATTCTTATTACTTTTTACACATTTCCACCACTCTCGGGTTTTTAAATTTGTACATATTTTATTATCATATTATTAGAAAGAAATGTATTATTTTTGCCAAAGTTAGAGATAAAACCACGTCATGTTATAAAGACACATCAACACTTATTACACATATACAAAAAGTGAAAATTAAAAAAAATAATAATAACGCAATAAATAAGAAAACAATTTAAGTGACAAAAATTGTAAAATAATTACACACAAAACATATATTTAAACATTTTATTACTTATTACAATTTATTGATAATTATTATATTTGTAGCTTTCACATATTCTATTCAATAAATATATATTTTTCTTTTATTTTGATAAATTTACTAATAAAATGTGCATTTGAAAGTACATGTGTTAAAAGTAAGTGATGGTATGGTTTCTTTTATCATTTGTGAGAGTAATTAGTGTAGAGAGACGAATACATGACAAATAAAAAGAGACAAATTTACCACAACATGTTACATGAACCAACTAATTTAATTTAATTTTATTTAATTTTATTTATTTTAGTGTGTGTGATGTGTGTGTATATATATATTATAATTGGGTGGCAGAAAAGGTTGAGGAAGAAAAAGTCAAAAAAAGCTAAGGAAGTAGGAGAACGTAGTGGGTAAGGATAAAGAAAAGTAGAGAGAGAGAAAACGTGAGAAGGTAGATAAGAGCAGAAAGAAAAAGATGGCTAATGAAAATAGATGCTAATTCCTTTTGTGTGTTTATCCTTTCTTGGACAAATGAAAGAAAAATTGTTATTTATTCAATTTTGGAAATGAATATATTCTCTTTGTAATATCCGTGTGATTTGTCCCATTCATTTTTAAGAATGTTGAAAACAACAAATTGTTTTTCTCTATAATGGATGCTCAAATTCAAATTATTTCTTGTTAGACGTGATTATAAGATTTCGATTCCCCGTAGAAATTATACGTTCGCTTTTATGATGTTACTCTCATGATAATTATAGAATAATTGATGGAAGTTTATTTGCTGAAAAATTTTAATACTTAAATTAGTATATTTATAAAATAATAATAATAATAATAATAAGTAATAATAATAATTATTATTATTACAGTAAAAATTTTGTTAGCTATATTAGCAATTTGAGTTGTTTTTATTTTGAATTTGGGTTCGATATTTTTGATAATTAGATTGAATTTCTCGTTCTAGGAACATGAAAGTGGGAGTGTATGCAAGTTTTTTCAATTTTGGAAGCCCGTTAAATATTTCATTTTCCCAAACACAGCCCATGAATCACCTTTGGTGAAAGACACATCACTTTAAATTTCCCTATTTACAGGTCTTATGTCTCCTTCATTTGTATTTACTTTCGTTTCAAATCTTAATCTCAATCATTATTTTCTTTCTTGTTCGATCGTATTTTTGTCTTCTTTGTTCAAATTTTCTTTTTTAATTTTTTTTCTCACTTTGTAGTAAAGGATTTTATACAAATTATTTTGGAAATTATATTTTAGTTATTTAACATAAACATATTTAAGTTATGTAAAAAATATAAGACTTTAGGTTTCGGTTAACTGAAGTTTATTATTTACTTTATCATTCTAATTTTTTTTAATTGAAGTTTATTCTTAATTTTTTATAAAAAAATAATTATTGTTTTAATTTCTTTCCATCCTTATTTTTTCAACATTTTTCACTTCTGAATCATCGTAAAACCATCATGTTTTCTACCAATAAATAAAGTCACTATCGTGTTCTCATCTTCACTTTAAATAAAAGACATTATGAAATATTTGTATTAGGGAGAAAGTATTATGAAATAGAAAAAAGAAGTGTATGATGAGATAACAAACCTCTTACCACTTTCAAAATACGAAGGAAAGAGAGGCTCGTAGTGGCGACGAAGAGACACAGTGCATATGGGCAACGACGAAGGGAGGAGAATGGAGGAGTGGTAGCAAAAGTGGCGATGTGGGTCACATTTGATGACGAGGAAGGGAGGAGAGTGGCTCTTATAGTGTTTTCTAAAACTTTTCACAAAAAGTGTCTAATGAGTTTTCAAAAGATTATAAAATATGGGTATTCTTCAGACGATGACGTAGAAAACTTACTAAAAGCTTTTAAGGAAGCAAAACAATAGAGCACAACTTTTATACGGGTTCACTCTGTCTGAGCTACGTCTTGTTTTCCCTTAAGAACTTTTATGTGGTTCCATTAATCTTATCAGATATTACAATGAGTCTAACCGACTCTTGATTACAAGTATTGTTACCAGTGTTGGGCCCTTAGTCAATCCTAACTAGTCTTAGTATTATAAACCAGTTCTAGTTTCCCTAGTCTAAGTATTATAAACCACTCTTGGTTTACCTAGTCAATCCTGACTAATCCGAGTATTATAAACTACCTGGTTTCCCTAGTCAATCATGATTAGTCCAAGTTTACTCATTCCTTGTTGTTGAGTATTATGACCACTCCTGGGATCCAAGTATTATCAACCACTCCTTGCTCTCTAGTATAACAGGACAAATACACGAGTAATATGAGTGTTTTTAATACAAACACACTTGGTTTTTTTTATTACAAATACAAATTGAATAAACACTCATAGTGAGGATTAAGAAGATACAAAATCAATTTGTGAACTCATGAGATTTCTTCTCTTAAATTGAAGAGCATTAGGCGATATAAGCTCATGAAATTCTTTTTCTCTTTTCTTCTCTTCTTTTTTCTTTTATGCTTTTACTCTTCCTTTCATTCTGAAAGCTTACAAATTGTGTGATCTTGAAAGGATAATGGGTTGGAAGGTTGGAAAAGGATTATGACATATATTGGAAGAATCTTAAAGCTAAGAATCATGTAGAATTTGTTGAAGCTATCTCAAGATAGGGTATGGTGTATAAAGTTGACAATTGGTTCTTTAGGTGGGTTTGATCATGAAATGTTTCGGGGAGACAATACTAAGGTTTTATGGTGGTGATTTGGCAGGGTTTATAGGTGAATGTTGGCTTTGGTTAGGATATGGCTATGTTGTTCTTCAAAGAAAGGAAAAGGAAGAACAAAAATAAAAAAAAGCAAAGGAAACAAGAAAGGAATGAATCACTTACAAAAGGGTACGACTTGTTCGTGAAGTTAAAGAAATGATGGTTAATTTGATCTCTTCAAGTTCTCGCACTTTGGATAAGTTAAACAGCACCATCAAGAGAACACAAGGGAGAGAGTATCCAACTTAATATCAAGAAAAGACTAGAAATTCTCTAGTTAAAGAGGAAAAACCCATATTTCACAAACTCAAAGACTTGTGTAATAAATGTTATTGAAATTGATTTGCAATGCTCAATTAAGCTCCTTTATATAAGCATTTATATGTGAATTAACTAAGACCTTTTGTTCCTTTTTTTCATGTTTTGAATGTAGAATATTAATGACTATGAATGCCCTTAGTAAACTCTACCTAACAATTGAACTTTATTGAAAGTCTTCCAAATTTTTTGTCAATGTCTTTTTAGTGCCCTAATCATTAATTAATTCATGTACTTATATCAACTAAAGCATGGGTTCCAAGTTGGCTAAGAGAACATGAGACTTCCTTCTTAGGATAAGATGATTATAAATGCAGAATGTGCTTGGAGATATTATGTCTCAACATCATCTTACGATATAAAAAACATCTTGGACTTATAACATATATGTCTAACACACCTTGAGATTCATTTGGTCTTGAAATTTTTAGTCTAACACACCTTAAGATATTGTTTATTTCTTTCATTATAATTTATTAAGTGCCTTTTCTAATACCTTCATCAAACCATATAGACCGTTGCATTTTATATGTTGTTTCACACTAACAAGCTTGATATTATTTGTTATCATCAAAATCATGGTAACTTTGGATATGATAGTTAAATATAGAATTGTGTCTAGTAATGAGTGAATTATCTATGCTTTATAAAACTCTTTATGGAACTTTAACTTGAAAATGACTAAAGTTAAGATGAAAAGGTCAACTCACATATTCAATAATTAAACAACTCCTTTTAACATAGTTTTGTGAATATTCAAATTCAAGTTTTAACAATTGGCCAATTTAATTATTCAATTAAATCAGTTATACAAATCAAATTAAAGTATCATTTAATATACTTTGTATCTAATTATCAAGTCAAGATTTCTAAAATCAAAATTACAATTTATAATCAAAGAGAAAAATAAACTCAAAGTGTTCAATGATTAGAAAAAAAACTTAATTCGAATTATTTGATCTTGATTTTGTGAATTGATCTTTAAAGATTAATTCTCTTTTGACGAAGAACAGAAAATGCCGATAAGAAAAGAAGAAGAATAAAAGAAGTTCGAGAGAAAATATTGATAATGAGATGAATAGACAAATTCTAAAACTAAACTCAAGCTATGTACAAGAGTTTAGAACACATTTATGTCATATATAGGCTATGAAATTTGAAGTAAACATGATTATAAGAGCATTATAATTAGATTCATAAGCCCAATTACAAATGTTTAAGTTAAACCAAACAAAAATGAATCTCCAAGGGTTATTTAAAAAAATTCAGCGTATCTCAACTTCTAAAAGTCATAAAAGAAAAAAAAAATAGTAAAGAACTTCAAATCGTACAAATCATGTTAATTTTTAAGCCTGGAAATATAGAATCCAATGTAACTAAAAGAGGCCAAATATCTACATCAATAGTTATGGCCACAATACTGATAAAAGTAAGATGAGTCAAAAATACAAAAAGTAAATAAATATGTACATTGAATCTAATTTATTTCTCTTAATAAGAAACGAGTTAAAAATGAAGATAAAGCATATAAAAAGTACTTTCAATATACAATAAAACTACAAATATATATAAAAAAATGTTTTTGACTAGATGAATTTTGAAAAAACAATTTATTTGAATGTGGACTCATGATATATAAATTATAATTATGACATTCGAATGTTTACTTCTAAAATATTCTTTATCGTTCTATTCATCACAAGCATAAAATGATAATAATATGAAAGTAAAAAAAAAAATCATTAAGAAATTTTTTAATAAATAATATATTTATAGACCTTTAGGCCTCTACAAATAAGATTAATTTTTTTTTTTCATTTCTTAGTTTGTACTATATTCAATTGATGAGGTGACTTAGCTATATTTATTCTTAAATTCGGTTTCAATTGATAGTTTACACTGTAATTCTATTATAAGAAAGTCAAAGTTGTCAAGGCGTGTTTATTTTAAAAAATAATGGAAGTTACCAAATTTCAAAATGTTTTTGTTATAAAACGACCTATATGTTGAATGCAGTTCAATATTATCAAATTTATAACGATCTCTGAAATTAATTTACTATTAATAATTCTATATAACTTGTAAACGAAGAGTTTTAATATCCAATGCTAATTGTTTATTATTTAATGAACTACTAAAATATTTTGACTGTTTAACCTATACTCAACTACCTTAAATACTTTCACACAAATATTTTCTCAATGGAAATTAAGAGAAAGAATATATATATATATATATATATATATATATATATATATATATATATATATATATATATATATAGTGTTTGTTAATACGCGTACGCCTGTTTGTCAGTTGGTACGTTTTAACAATGTGTACCGGGTTTTAGTAGACAAAAATATCCTTATATAATGGATTTTAAGTTTTAAGGTCAAGGGTATTTTAATAATTTTCATTCTCAAACTAAAAATTTTTTTTTTTGTCATCTCTGTAGTTCCAATTGAAAAAAAAATCAGAAAGTTAAACAATTTCTTACAAAAAAATGATTTTATAATGAGTTTTCAGTTTATAATTTTTGTCTTATATAATTTTATCTAATTTTCACGCATAATGACATATGAAGGAATTCTCGTCTGGAAAAAATCAGAAACACTTGTTATTAAACAATTTCTTACAAGAAATTATTTTATAATGAGTTTTCATTTTATAATTTTTGTCTTATATAATTTTATCTAATTTCCACAAGCATAATAACATCAAAGGAATTGGTAATTAGTCTGGAAAAAATCAGAAACACTCATTGTTAAACAATTTACAAAAAATTATTTTATAATGAGTTTTCATTTTATAATTTTTGTCTTATCTAATTTTATCTAATTTTCACAAGCATAATGACATCAAAGGAATTGGTAATTGGTCTGGAAAAAAACAGAAACATTCATTGTTAAACAATTTACAAAAAATGATTTTATAATGAGTTTTCATTTTATAATTTATGTCTTATCTAATTTTATCTAATTTTCACAAGCATAATGACATCAGAAGGAATTGGTCATTGGCCTGAAAGTTTTTTAAGAGATGATGATTCAACATCTACATATGATGAAATTAGAGATGTTAGTGAAGATGATGAAATTGAAGAGATCTTGAATATTTCTGATTTTTTTTTTTCAGTTGGATCTACCATAGGATGATAAAGAAAATGAAATTTAATAATAATAAGAAGGGAAAATATATAACACATCCTCCAAATGAACGAACAGAGCAAGAACAACAAATTACGATGTCGCGGGTTGTTGTGTGTGGCTGAGGGAGAGTATGGAGACGAGAGAGAAACAAATTGGATAAGTAAGGAAGGTGGATTAGGGTTAGACAAGGGTTTTTGATTATTATTTTTTTTAATGGGGGCAACAGTATGGATGACAGAGATAATGTTGGAGTGAGAGAGATGAAAAGCAACAGTATCGATGACAGAGATAATGTTGGAGTGAGAGAGATGAAAGAGAAAGAGTTGAGAGAACCGAGGGAGTTGAGTATGTTGTAATAATGATTAGATTATTGCAAAAGAAAAAGTTGGATTGCAACGTTCAAAATTTTAATTGCCAATAACGTTCAAATTAATTTTCTTAAGTGCTCCAACGGTAAAATAGTTAATGGTTTTTAATTTTCTTTATTGATTTTATTCTCTTCTAAGCTCTATAAATAGAGAGCTCTTCCCCCATTCCAAAACACACCTTGAGTCATTTTCATTCTCCTCTCTTCTTATTTTCATTTTCTTTTCATCCTGGGTATAAACTCTATCAGAGTTTCTTGTTTCTTGCTAGTTCTGTGATCCTCGAATACATTTCGGGAAGTTCCTGTTGTATCCTGGGGGACTTGCACAATACATCGCGGATAAGTCCTTAAGGACAGTGATCTACACGCCTCAGGAGATTGCAATTCGAGATTTTGGTCGGTATTTTCTAACAATCTTAAAGACTTATATTTCAATCTCGTTACTATCAAAAGTAAAAGGTACGTAAAGCTTATTTTAATAATTATGTATTTATTTTATTGATAGTAATTTTGAATGTTTTTGAATAATTAATTGGAACGTGTGATTATTTGGAGAAGTATGAAATTATGGTTGTTCTCATTAGGTTTATTCTCATTAATATATAATCAGATGTAAATATTTGAATGATAATTTAAAAGAAAGTGAATAAAAGCTAGTATAAAAGAATAAATTAGGAATTATGGTTTTCTTTGAATTATAATTAATAATTTATGAGAAATTGAAGTTTCTTATTTATGAACGGTTAAGGAGGATGATAATGTAAATTAATTAGGAATTTAAAATCTGTTAATGTTAGTTTCTGTAAATTATAATTTTTAATACCTCCCGAATTTTTAATTGGATGATTCAATTAAATCTACCTAATCTTATTTATTTCTTAATTGATAATTTAACTATGAATGTTTTGTTAGATATTTGTGTTTTGTTTGAATGATTGGTGATATATTTTAATATTATCTATAATCAACGAGAATTTGTTTGACGGTCATTAGATATTGATTATTTCTATGTCTACATGAAATTAATTTTATTTTTATGAGATGTGAATTTTTAAAGAGAAAAATAATTTAAATGAATAGGTAAATATGGTGGTTGTAACCTAAAATGTTATATTAGGCAATCAATTATGCTTAAAGTATTCTCAAGGAAAAAAAGAAACTAAAACTGTAGCATTAAAGCCAATTAATTCTGATTAATTGTTTTGAAAAAAAAATGAGATTCTCTTATACATGCTTTGGTGTAGAATAGATTTGGTGAAATATATGGGAATACCTGTTATTATGTTACAATCTGAGAAAAATGATATATGAATTATGACATGATAGATATTTGTATTAGGAATCCTTTCAATATTGTAATTGCCGTGAACTTTTCTTGATAGGTTGAATGTTGTTTTGCATACTTTAGTGGTTTTACTCAAATTGTTTAGTCTATGCAATGTTACTTTCATTCTTCCTTTTGTTTTATGTGATAATTATGTACACGGATTAAAATATTGTTTTAAAAAGGCAAAGAATTTTTTTTTATTTGATATACTCGTTCCCTGTTTTGTACCAACAAAAAAAAAATAAATAAAAAAAAAATATTGTGAACGCTATACTTGTTAAGCGTGTAAGAGGGATATATAGCCGTGATTTATGTGTGAAGTGTGTTGAGGAAATAATTACGGGTAGTATTGTTGGAATTGTTGTTTGGGCTATAATTTGAGGCATAACTATTTTAATGATCATCTCAATTATATTTTGCCATTAAGTGATGTTAGCTTTGCCTTCAACATATTGGTTTAGTTTAGTTTAGGTGTAGTTTAGTTTATTACAATATTGGAAGGGAAGTCAGACCTAGTTTTGAGGGGTCATTTTCTTCTTCCTCGGTCTCACGCAAGGAGACTTTCTCCTTCCTCTCATATTTCTCAATTTTTTCTTTGTGAGCATGATCAATGAGAGTGCCTAGTTGGAGGCGAGAGGTCAGCAATGGCAATAGGCGTGTCCAATTGGTGTCCGTGGTGGGTCACAACAGCGTCTCTTCGTGACGGTAGGTATGATTGCGACAATGTCGAGATCGTGGAAGCATGCTCCTTCAGAGCAAACCGTGATGAGGGGTCGTACCTTTCCTTACGGTGGTGAGAGTTCATGGAGACCACCGGCTACGTGTTCTGAAGACTTTGGATTGCTACAGGTTAAACCTATTGGGTCTAGAGATCCCATAGAATCTATTCAGATTATATAATTTTAGACCTTAGAATCATAAGGAAGGGAGATAGTATATTACTATCCCAAGAAAAATACGTTGAGAAACTTCTTAAGAAGTTTGGGTTTTATGACTTAAAACCAGTGAGTACCCCTTATGATGCTAATTCTACATTAATGAAAAATAAAGGAGGATCGTGATCTCAGCCGTAGTGTGCCCAGATAATTGGGAACTTACTGCACTTGATGAGGTTTTTAGACCAGATATTGTTTATGCAGTAGGTAGACTGAGTAGGTATACCCATATAGTGGATTTCCCATTATACTTAGGTACAATGATGCACTAGTGGTTATGTATTCACACTTGGGGGTGGTGCGATTACATGAAGATCAACCAGACAAACAATTATTGTAAGATCAACAATGAAATCTGAGATTGTTGCTCTCGAGATGGTTGATAGTGAGGCTGCCTGGTTGAAAAACTACTTAGCAAACATTCCACTAGGAATGAAAACAACCCCATCAGTATCAATACATTGTGACTGCCAATCGGCAATAGCTATAGCTAAAAGCATGAATTACAATGGATTGAGACACCAATTTGGTGAAGCAGCTGCTAAAGAGTGGAACTATTTCCATTGATTATGTGAAGTCAGAATGGAATCCAGCGGATCCTCTGAGAAAAACCCCTGGGAAGACAAATGATATTAGAAACATCGAGGGGAATGAGACTTAAGCCACTTTGAAACAAACAAGTGATGGTAACCCAACCTTTGTGATTGGAGATCTCATGAATAAGGTTCATATGGGTAAAAACAAGTTACTTGTTAGTTCTGATAGCACTAATTTGATTTTAAATCAAATATGTCCCTTCCTATGGTGTGTGTGAAAGTGCTAGAGACTGCATTATTGAGAGGTTAAACTTTGTCATTAAAATTCTATGTGGGAATTTTATCTAAACAAAGTTTTTAATGATTTTCATATCCCTTATGGGTGGTGTATGATTTGCAGCATACATCTGATGAAATCACCTATATGAGTGTCGAGTGGGGCCGCTTGCATGAGATCTTGGCATGATCTCTAGAGCACTCATGAATACCGGGCACGCGCATGGCCTATTTAGCGCAACACAGCGATAACAACAAGAATTGTGGGGGTGTATTGTGATTGATAAACCTCTACCACACGTCAAGTGTCTTTGGTTCATATAGTTTGCTATACCAACTACACTGTGTGTTAAGTTTATTGATCTAAGACTGGTTCATATAGCTTGCTATACTAGCTCTGATGCATTACATCCTATGAGACCCAGATAAAAGTTTTTTCTTTTCTCTCAACTTTCTTTTGCAATAAGTGGGGGATTGTTGTAATAATGATTAGATTATTGCAAAAGAAAAAGTTGGATTGCAACGTTCAAAATTTTAATTGCCAATAACGTTCAAATTAATTTTCTTAAGTGCTCCAACGGTAAAATAGTTAATGGTTTTTAATTTTCTTTATTGATTTTATTCTCTTCTAAGCTCTATAAATAGAGAGCTCTTCCCCCATTCCAAAACACACCTTGAGTCATTTTCATTCTCCTCTCTTCTTATTTTCATTTTCTTTTCATCCTGGGTATAAACTCTATCAGAGTTTCTTGTTTCTTGCTAGTTCTGTGATCCTCGAATACATTTCGGGAAGTTCCTGTTGTATCCTGGGGGACTTGCGCAATACATCGCGGATAAGTCCTTAAGGACAGTGATCTACACGCCTCAGGAAGTTGCGGTTCGAGATTTTGTAAGCAATTTTTACTACAGAGTAAGGGTTTGGGGTTTTTTTTAGTTTGGAGAATGAAAATTATTTAAATATCCTTGACCTTAAAACTTAGAATCCATGATAAATGAGGGTATTTTTGTCTACTATAATCCAGTACACATTGTTAAAACATACCAAACTGAAAAACAGCCGTACGCGTGTTAACAAACCCTTATATATATAATTTATTATTATTTGTTATCATCAAAATCATGATAGCTTTGGATAGGATAGTGTTAAATATAGAATTGTGTCTGATAATGAGTGAATTATCTATGCTTTATAAAACTCTTTATGAAACTTTAACTTGAAAATGACTAATGTTAAGATGAAAAGATCAATTCACATATTCAAGAATCAAACAACTCCTTTTAGCATAGTTTTGTGAATATTCAAATTTAAGTTTGAACAATTGACCAATTTAATTATTCAATTAAATCAGTTATACGAATCAAATCAAAGTATCATTTAATATAATTTGTATCTAATTATCAAATCAAGATTTCTAAAACCAAAATTACAATTTATAATATCAAAGAGAAAAACAAACTCAAATTGTTCAATGATTGGAACAAAAACTTAATTCGAATTATTTGATTTTGTGAATTGGTCTTTAAAGATTAATTCTCTTTTGACGAAGAACAGAAAATGCCGATGAGAAAAGAAGAGGAGCAGTAAAAAAAAAGTTGAGAGAAAATATTGAAAATGAGATGAATAGACAATTTGTAAAACTAAAAACTCAAGCTATGTACAAGAGTTTAGAACACATTTATGTGATATATAGGCTATGAAATTTGAAGTAAGCATGATTCTAAGAGCATTATAATTAGGTTCATAAGCCCAATTACAAATGTTTAAGTAAAACCAAACAAAAATGAATCTCCAAGGGTTATTTAAAAAAATTCAGCGTATCTCAACTTCTAAAAGTCATAAAAGAAAAAAAAAATAGTAAAGAACTTTAAATCGTGCAAATCATATGTTAATTTTGAAGCCTGGAAATATAGAATCCAAAAAGAGGCCAAATATCTCTACATCAATAGTTATGGCCAGAATAGTGATAAAGGTAAGATGAGTCAAAAATACAAAAAGTAAATAAATATGTACATTGAATCTAATTTATTTCTCTTAATAAGAAATGAGTTAAAAATGAAGATAAAGCATATAAAAAGTACTTTCAATATACAATAAAACTACAAATATATATAAAAAAATGTTTTTGACTAGATGAATTTTGGAAAAAAAAATTATTAGAATGTAGACTCATGATATATAAATTATAATTATGACATTTGAATGTTTACTTCTCAAATATTCTTTATCGTTCTATTCATCACAAGCATAAAATGATAATAATATGAAAGTAAAAAAAAAAATCATTAAGAATTTTTTTAATAAATAATATATTGATAGACCTTTAGGCCTCTACAAATAAGATTAATTTTTTTTTTCATTTCTTAGTTTGTACTATATTCAATTGATGAGGTGACTTAGCTTTATTTATTCTTAAATTCGGTTTCAATTGATAGTTTACATTCTATTATAAGAAGGTGAAAGTTGTCAAGATGTTTATTTTAAAAAATAATGGAAGTTACCAAATTTCAAAATGTTTTGTTATAAAACGACCTATATGTTGAATGCAGTTCAATATTATCAAATTTATAACTTAACCTAAGATCTCTGAAATTAAATTACTATTAATAATTCTATATAACTTGTAAACGAAGAGTTTTAATATCCAATGCTAATTGTTTATTATTTAATGAACTACTAACTCAAAATATTTTGACTGTTTAACCGATACTCAGATACCTTAACACTTCCACACAAATATTTTCTCAATGGGAATTACATCAAAGAAAGTATATATATATAAATCATCTTCAGGCAAGGTAATATGTTGATGATGATGATTTATTTAACTTTCATTTGACAATAATTATTTTTAAAATATAAAATGAACCAACAAATTATATTTTAAAACAAATTGAATTAAATACACTTTCAATCAGATATAGAACATCATACAATCAGCATCATGGTTGCAGAATCGTTTTGTAATATAAACAAAGGATTTATTTATGATTGGTTCTTTCGTTCCATAAAAGTGATAACCAACTCCATTTCCATTTTGATTCATTCACCTTATAATATTGATATATGCATTAATTATGCTATCTGTAAGACAGTGCTGGGCCATATAAAAATAACTAAGAGGAGACATGTGTAAGGTGAACAGTGTTGCTGAGATGGAAGAAATGTTAAGATCAAGGATGCAAAACTATGTTGGCTCTTCACTTCTTCAAAGGCTGTTTTGTTTGGATATATCTGACATAAATTACAAATACTTTATTCAATCAAACAAAATCCAAAACCATAGACTTTGCCACCTCAAACAATAACCACAAATAGCGACAACTCAAGTTTTGTCGTTGTGGTGTTGGATCATGTGTTGCGTTTTGGAGTTATCATGAATTGTGCCATGAATTCAGGCTTTTGGTGCTTGGTTCAGATCTAAGGTACAAAATTCAGACAATTAAGTCCTATCTGGCTAAGACTTGTTCGCACCAAAACATTTGAACCACACTGGTCTATCATGGAGGAGGTTCATCGGGGAGATACAAATACCAATGAGATATGAACCTAACCATATAAAGGATTGACACCGCTCTCTACCTAAAACCTTAAGGCAATGGGTTAACGGGTCTTTCATCTTTATATAGTGCTCTACTTTCTCATTTCTATCCAATGTGGGACTTGGACTCGCACTTGCATTCCCAACACTATTATGAACAGTTCTGGGAATTTTCAAGTGTATTATTAACAAGAGAATTGTTAGCACTACGCCGCCAATAAATTAACAACTAGGTTATCTCTTTAATCATGCTGGTATTGGCTTGCAAATTATAGTTTATTTTATGGATGATCTAGTGGTTTGATAGCCCTTTTACTAGAATTTTCTGTTGTTTGATAGTCCTTTTACTAGTAAATTAGTCTGAAGATTCATCCACTAAAATTTTAATAAGATTTCTGAATCATTAAGCATAGTGTCTTAGTTTCTATTGAGACTATTGGCACTAGTACTATTTGGAGAAGCAGTTTAAGTTATGGAAACTATCCAACACCAAACCCATGGCTGTTAAAATGATAGAAAAGGATGAATATTCAATCGTCAATACTCTTCTATGTTGAATAAAACACTAAGAAATTTTTTTAGTCTTGTAGAATTGTATAGGTTTCTAATTTCTTTGTAATTTTTAAGATTTTTTAAAGTTATAACTGGGTTAGTGTTAGATCTTAATTGGGCCTCTAATTGAGTCTTGCATCTATAACATAAGAAGAGCATAGAAGAAGAACTTGAAGCATTGACGTTATACTGTTGATTGAGACCTCACTAAGAGATAAGCTTCACGTTTTAATTTCTGTTCATAGTGAATTTTTTTCGTGGATGTGGATTGAAATTATATGAAAATAGGGAAAAGCATAAGAATGGATAGTTGAATTATCATTGTAGAACTTTTTGACACTTTTAGCAAATATTTGACCTAATTTCCTAATTTGAGCTCAAATTAGGTCTAAAAGTTAAAAACATGTAAACTTAAAACAAGGAAAGATCAAATACATAGGGTTCTCTTTACCATTTTCAGAAAATCTACCTTAACTTCTAAAAATTGAAAAAAGTAACACTGGAATCCAAATCTAGCAAGTCATATATGTCCATTATGAAGTCTTAGAAGTGTAAAACTTAATGCTACTAGAATTAGCTAAAAGTGATATCTACAAAGAAAGTTATGGTCGAAATAACGAATTAAGGTCAAATTAGTTAAAAATATAAAATCAAAGAAATCATATGTATAATAAACCTAATTTATTACTAATGCAAGAAAATGAACTAAAATTTTAAATAAAGCAAATGACAAGTGCAATCACTTTATTAAAAAACTATAAATGTATGTATGAAATGTGTTCTATAAGCTTGTCAAAATAATACTTACTTGAAACAGAAATAGCATGAAAAAAATAATATTTAAACGGGATCAGCTAAGAGTTTTAAAAAACTGAAAGAATACTCATATTGAATTAAGAGTGGCTTTGAAAGAATATTTTTTTTTAATCAAAAGTGATTTGGGAAAGATTAATTGTGTTAAGGGCAGATAGGTTCAGACGCTTACATATCACTTACACTCAAATAACACAAAACTTTTTAAACTTTTATTTCAAAAATGATCTTTTGTTTTTAATTTCCGTTTAAAATGGTGAACCTATGCGTGTTATATGAATGTAAATCAAGATGTGCGTGTCAAACAATCTTTTTTCTTGTGTTAACTTTGTAGTGTAAGTTTGTTTAATGAAACTTAACTTGTTGGTCAAGAACTAAACATAATTTATATGCTCATAGGAACCAATGTAAAAATGTTGAGTATCTTTTCATTTGTTATACGTTGCAATTGCTTAACTAACTAAAGAAATAATGGAAAAACTTAAAAATTAAACTTAGCAAAATCATTTTATACACTATTTAAGTTCATCTTCGTGTTATCTAATATTGTTTGCATACGATACAAGCAAAAATTATGAAAATTTTAAAACATAATTCAATCATCCTTTTTTTTGTGTTATTTTCTTATTTTCACAAGAGTTATTATTTTTTTTTTAAGAATTTGAAATGTTTTACTATAAAATATATATTTTGAGTAAGAAATTGTGAAAGAAATTAAATGATTGAGTAAGAAATTGTGAAAGAAATTAAAAATATAATTTGAGCAAATAAGTTCTTAAATTTAGACAGGGAATTTCAAATTCCATCTAAAAGGTAAAAATTTGAAATCATTTCGCTTTCTCAAATTTATGTTTTACTTTTTAAAGTTTCTTCTTATATCAATCAAATTTATGTTTTGTTTTTTATAGTTTCTTCTTTTATCAATTTTAGCCAGAGTGTCATGAACATAATAAGATTGAGATCTTATATCAATTTTAGACAGAGTGTCATGAACTTAAATAAGACTGGAACATTGTCAATATGACTATATTTTAATTGATATCGACTATAGTATTTTTATTGATGTTAATAGGAGTTTTTTTTTTTTGCAATTTAAGTTGTTAGATTTTTATTTTATTGTACACTATTAATCCTTGCTCAATATTAATTAAAGTTTTTCTCAACATCTCAGGAAGACTTTTCTTTTATAAATGTAAATTAGATTTTTTTTTTCAATAAACGTCACTTGAGATTTTTTTGTTGTTGTCGATGTCTCCAATATTTTTATTTATTTTTATCATAAACAGGAATGTTATTTTGTCAATAATTTTCTTAGATTTCTTTTCTAGTGTTTACCAATGTTAATTAGGAAAAATTATCATCAGACGTCGATAAAACAAATTGGCAAAAAAACCCCTCAAGTGTCAACATCATGAAATAACCTTGATTAGTATCAACCTATATAACTGTACTCAAATAAAATATTTACAAAATAAAATAATTTAAAATAAAATTAATTTAAATTAATGTATTTGAGTGTTTTAGAAATTATATATACACAAGGTTAAGTCATATAATAGAAATACATCCATGCGCGTAATGAACTTTAGAAAAGGTTTTTCTAATATTTTGAGTAAAATGTTATTCTTTAGAAAAGGCTTAATATTTTTCTTAAAAAGTTATTACCAGCAACTTCGTAATTTTTAAAACTATTTTTTGTCTTCCCAGGTTGCCGAACAGTGAACCAAAAACAGAACTAAATAAGGATGCACAACACAAGCAAGTTACATAATATTAAATTCGACGCCATAGAAAATCCACCCAAGAGCACATTCTACTTAACAAAACTTACATGCAGTGAAATCAAAGAAAGCTACAGTACTTCGGGGATGAAAGCATTAATACAGAGTATCTCCATCAGGTAGATCCCAGTTATCCTCATCTTCTCTCTTGGTTGCTGGGACATCCTGTTTTTTCTGTACAGCAGTTTTTGACATGGGGCGCCTGAAAATGTTGTCAGCCAGAAAAAGTATCAAAATTAAACTAATATTTGCTAATATATACCTAACCACACAAAAAAATAAAAAATTGTGAGACATGTTAAATTATATTAATAATTAACATTGGTTCATGTAATGTAAGGTATAACTTTAATGTAAAGATTCTAATGTGATGATTATTAGAATATTAAAGTATTAAAGTTATTGGGATTATTTTAGAGTTATTAAAATTAATCCCTCTCTTCTCACTTTAAAAAGGGCATTTTGGTATTTTTATTAAGATTAATTAAAATACCATAAAAGAGGAAGGAAAGTTTCTCTGTCAAAGTTAGGTTAATTAAAATACCATAAAATTAACACAAGCATAACAGTAAAAGTGATTTACTGTGAGAACATGAGAACAAGAACCGCAACATAACATTGCTTCCAAAATGGAATTCCGCACTGCAACAATAAAGTTGCTTCCAAAATGAAATTTCACAATTCAATCAAAACGTGCAATACCTTTAATGCACCAATAAATAGCTTTAATAATTGTTTTAATGGTGTTTTTCATTTGTATAAACTTTCGTACTATTATGGTTCTGGTACATTAATGGATGATTTATATCGTTTAAATCTTGATGTTGATTTTTCTGAATCCCTGTTTAATGTTGAACATGTTGTTGATAGAAATTCTAGTGCAGGAAATGAATGTTCTGCTTTCTTATGGCATAAAAGATTGGGTCACATATCCAAAGAAAGGATGTTGAGGTTAGTGAAAAATGAAATTTTACCTCAATTGGATTTTGGTGACTGGGATGTATGTATTGATTGTATTAAGGGTAAACAAACAAAACACATATCAAAGAATCCTGCCACAAGAAGCAGTCAACTTCTTGAGTTGATACACACTGATATTTGTGGTCCTTTTGACACTAAATCTTGGAATGGTGAAAAATATTTTATCTCCTTTATTGATGATTTCTCACGTTATTGTTATATATATCTATTGCATGAAAAATCTCAATCAGTGAATGCCCTTGAGGTGTTCATAAATGAGGTGGAAAGACAATTAGATAGAAAAGTAAAAGTGGTGAGATCTGATAGAGGTGGTGAATATTATGGTAAAACTGATGAAAGTGGACAATGTCCAGGTCCATTTGCAAAGTATCTTGAAAGTCGAGGTATATGTGCACAGTATACAATGCCCGGTACACCACAACAAAATGGTGTAGCAGAAAGGCGGAATCGTACTCTTATGGATATGGTTAGGAGTATGTTAAGTCATAGTAATATCCCTTTATCTTTGTGGATGTATTCATTAAAGACTGCTGTATATCTGGTTAACAGGGTTCCTAGTAAAGCAGTTTCTAAAACTCCTTATGAACTATGGACCGGAAGGAAACCCAGTTTAAGACATCTTCATGTTTGGGGATGTCCAGCAGAAGTAAGGTTATATAATCCACATGAAAAGAAGCTCGATGCAAGAACCATTAGTGGTTACTTCATCGGTTATCCTGAAAAGTCAAAGGGATATAGATTTTATTGCCCTAACCATAGTACGAGAATAGTTGAGTCTGGAAATGCTCGGTTCATTGAAAATGGTCAATTTAGTGGGAGTGAGGAATCACGAATAGTGGATATACAAGAGCATATTGATAGTGCTTCTACTTCTAATGTCTCTTCTGAAGTTGTTATCCCTCTTGTTGTATCACAGTCACACAACAAGCAGATACAACAAGTTAATGTTCCAATCCCACATAATGAACATATAAATGTTGAGCCAGGTGACAATGAGCAAGTCACAAATGAGGAACTCATAAATGAGCAATTAATAGAGGAACCACAAGAAGCAGCATTAAGAAGGTCTGTAAGGCAGAAAAGACCTGTTATTTCGAATGATTATGTGGTTTACTCTGTCGAACATGAATGTGACTTAAGCATTGATGAGGATCCAGTCTCTTTTAGACAAGCCATGGAAAGTAACAATTCAGAGAATTGGTTGAATGCTATGAAAGAAGAATTGAAATCAATGGACGACAATAAAGTATGGGATCTAGTTGAATTGCCTAAAGGTTCAAAAAGAGTCGGTTGTAAATGGGTCTTTAAGACTAAACATGACTCAAAAGGCAATATTGAAAGGTATAAAGCTAGATTAGTCGCCAAAGGTTTCACTCAAAAGGATGGCATTGACTACAAAGAGACCTTCTCTCCTGTTTCTAAGAAGGACTCTTTGAGAATTGTTTTGGCTTTGGTGGCTCATTATGATTTAGAGCTTCACCAAATGGATGTAAAGACCGCCTTTCTGAATGGTGACTTAGAAGAGGAAGTTTATATGGACCAACCAGAAGGTTTCACAATATCAGGAAAAGAAAGTTTGGTGTGTAAATTAAAGAAATCAATATATGGACTAAAACAACCTTCCCGACAATGGTATTTAAAATTTAATGATACCATAACTTCGTATGGTTTTGTAGAGAACACCGTTGATCGGTGTATATACATAAAGGTCAGTGGGAGTAAGTTTGTTATTTTAGTCCTATATGTTGATGATATTCTTCTTGCTGCTAATGATATTGGTATGTTACATGATGTAAAGAAGTTTCTCTCTAACAACTTTGAAATGAAAGATATGAATGAGGCATCTTATGTGATAGGAATAGAAATATTCTGTGATAGATCACAAGGATTGTTAAGTTTGTCTCAAAAAGGCTATATTAACAAAGTGTTAGAGAGATTCAGAATGGAAAAATGTTCTCCTGGAATAGTTCCAATTCAAAAAGGGGACAAATTCAGTCAAATGCAATATCCCAAGAATGATTTGGAACGAAAGGCCATGGAGTCCATTCCTTATGCGTCAGTGGTTGGAAGTTTGATGTATGCTCAAACCTGTACACGGCCAGATATCAGTTTTGCTGTTGGAATGTTAGGCCGATATCAAAGTAATCCCGGAATGGATCACTGGAAAGCTGCAAAGAAAGTTCTTAGGTACTTACAAGGTACCAAAGAATACATGCTCACTTACAGAAAGTCAGATCATCTTGAAGTGATTGGCTACTCGGATTCAGACTATGCTGGATGTGTGGATTCAAGAAAATCCACATTTGGGTATGTCTATCTTTTGGCTGGAGGAGCAATTTCTTGGAAAAGTGCAAAACAATCAGTCATTGCTACTTCCACCATGGAGGCTGAATTTGTGGCATGCTTTGAGGCCACGGTTCATGCTTTGTGGTTGCGGAACTTTGTATCGAGGCTTGGCATTATTGACAGTATTGCTAGACCGATAAGGATTTATTGTGATAATTCCGCGGCCGTCTTCTTCTCTAAAAATGACAAGTACTCAAAGGGTGCTAAACACATGGATTTGAAGTACTTGTCGGTCAAAGAAGAAGTGCAGAAACATAGGGTGTTGATTGAGCATATTGGTACGGATTTGATGATAGCAGATCCATTAACTAAAGGACTACCGCCCAAAACCTTTATTGGCCATGTTGAAAGTATGGGCATTATAGATAAGTCAATATTAACATGATGATGTTATCTATCTGTATGGTTATGTATAGTTATATGCTTGTACTGTCATGACACTTGTGAATTCAATTAAAGTTATGTTTCTTTTATTCTATTGTTATCCACATTAAGTTATATACATGTATTATTGATTGTGGTGACATGATAGATCTCTTTTAGAGATATGAAAGTTATAAGATTGATTAAAGTTATGTTGATTTGTTTTGATTATGTGATACATGGAAGGAATCTTGTCGATCATGACTTTTGCCCGCCATGATCCGATCATTTCAATTCATATAAGGATGATGACTTGATAATTCTAATGGATGGTGCGCACTTAAGGTTTATTTTAGATCTTCAAGTCATCACATGAACCAAGTGGGAGAATGTTAAATTATATTAATAATTAACATTGGTTCATGTAATGTAAGGTATAACTTTAATGTAAAGATTCTAATGTGATGATTATTAGAATATTAAAGTATTAAAGTTATTGGGATTATTTTAGAGTTATTAAAATTAATCCATCTCTTCTCACTTTAAAAAGGGCATTTTGGTATTTTTATTAAGGTTAATTAAAATACCATAAAAGAGGAAAAAGTTATACGATAGAGTTACGTTTTCTGAAAAGTGGAAAAGAGACTCAGAAAAGACAATATAGAAAGCGTAACTTTGACAGAGAAACTTTCCTTGCAACTTCTATATCATCAAGAAGGCATTAAAGAGAAGTAAGAGGAGAGAGAACAATTGACAGGAAGAAACAGGAAGAATTATACAATGGATCCAGGTTAGTTCTCTGTTACTGTGAATGTGGGAATTGTGAGTATCATGTAAATTCAAGATCCTGTGTGTTGTTTTTCATTTAATTGAAAATCAAAGATTTGCTTACAAGTGGTATCAGAGCCAAGTTCTGAATTTTATGATACTCCATGAATGGTCTTTTTCCCAATTTTAAAACCCTAATTTTTGAATTGTAAAATTTAGGGATTTTTAATTTTTCAAATGTTTGATCAGTTCATTGAATGAAAGAATATTAAATTTCCTGGAATGGGAATTCTTCAGTTTGGAAGTCGCGAGTCTTTCAATTTTTTTTTTCGCATTATTCTGAATTTGATTCACTCGTGAGTTTTCTTTTGGATTTATATGCGGCTTGCAGGAGTTAAATTCTTTCATACGGGTTTTTAGTTTGGTTAATGTTGGGATTTTAGTTTTCCCATTAAAGCAACTATTATTCCAGCCACAATTAAATGAAAAACAACACACAGGATCTTGAATTTACATGATACTCACAATTCCCACATTCACAGTAACAGAGAACTAACCTGGATCCATTGTATAATTCTTCCTGTTTCTTCCTGTCAATTGTTCTCTCTCCTCTTACTTCTCTTTAATGCCTTCTTGATGATATAGAAGTTGCAAGGAAAGTTTCTCTGTCAAAGTTACGCTTTCTATATTGTCTTTTCTGAGTCTCTTTTCCACTTTTCAGTAACTCTATCGTATAACTTTTTCCTCTTTTATGATATTTTAATTAACCTTAATAAAAATACCAAAATGCCCTTTTTAAAGTGAGAAGAGAGGGATTAATTTTAATAACTCTAAAATAATCCCAATAACTTTAATACTTTAATATTCTAATAATCATCACATTAGAATCTTTACATTAAAATTATACCTTACATTACATGAACCAATGTTAATTATTAATATAATTTAACAAGACATCCAGTAGCCATTCCATTCTAGAGGCGAGCAAATAGCAAATAAGCAAAAGAAATTTACACCATTCAACCAACCGCAGACAACATTGGACAGTAAAAAGCTCCATAACATTGAAAGGGAACAAGCATCATTCTCTCAATGGTGTATGAATGGACGTGACACTTGAGGAAAAGAAAGAGGGCTGTCTAGTGCATTAGACTATCATCTCAAGTGGTACATAAGAAAGATAAATGAATAACCTGTGTGAAGAAGTACACTATTTTCTAGACTTAATTTCATAGGTCACACGGCTGATAATTCTTATGTTGTACACACCTTTTATAACTTTATTGTATAGTGATATACTTTCGAAATGCTTTATTTCTGTTTTTAGCTCATTTCCACTTTTTAAAAGCTGGGACAAATTTGCTGAAAAATTGTAAACAAAACCTGGATTAGGTCTTTCTTAGTATTGGGTGACCTTTTGTAGTTGGGATTAAGAGCTTAATTAGAGCTCAGATTAGGCCCACTTTAGCTTCAGATTTCAGAGGCCATATAAGACCTCTAATGTGCTAAAAGCTACACAGAGAAATCAATTGCAAAGTTTAAGAGTTTTTAGTTTTTTTCTTTTCTCTCCTCTTTCTTTAGGTTTTTTACAATTATCTGATGATCAACTCACAGAATCAAGATCAAATCAACATCAAAAGATTTTCAGTTTGTTTTGTTTTGTTCTTGAATTTCAAGTTGATTTGTTTATATTTTTTGCAATTACTTTAATGTTCTTGCAATTTAATTTTCTTGTTCTTTAATGTTCTTGCCCTTTTATTCATTGCACTTTAGTTTTCTGCACTTTAATAATTTCAGTTTCTTAGGTTATGCTCTGTGTTGCAAAAATTAGATAAACTAAGTTTTGTTTCAAATCACCATCAATCGCCCTCAGGCAGAAACCTCCCTATTATTAACATTTGCGGAGCCTTTTATGGGGTGAATTTTGTGGCAAATCCTTTCAAGGTCTATTCCCTCTCTTCCAAGACATATGACATAACTCGAATAACTCATGCACAGACTAATTTGGAGAAATCAAATTTTATTTTTGTGTTTCTAATCTACCAAGCACTTCTTGCATAAAATTGCAGCAATGACATGAAAAAAAGGAAGGGACTACCTTTTGCGGTTACGTTTGGCAGCCTCACGCGACTTGCGTTTTTTCTCTTCCTGTTTGTTCTCGAAGTACCTCCTCCGCCTACACTCCTGAATGACGCCGGCCTTCAACACCTCTCTGCGGAACCTGTTGAGGAGGCGCTCCTCGGGCTCGTCCTCCGCCACCACCACCTGCACGTTGTACGGTGACTGGAAGAAGAGCGTGTTCGTGTACGCCATGGAGGGGCATATCACAGAGGACAATTCAGAGCAAGAAGAAGAAGAAGAAGAAGTAGAAGAAGAAGAAGAAGGGTCATATTGCGCAATTAGGGGTTGTGAGGGTTTGTGAGTGGAAGAAGAAGTGGTGGGGTTGAATTGGATCGGCGGCGGCGTAGAGGGTGGCGGAGGTTTTGTGGGTAAGAAGAAAGAGAGGAAGTTGTTGATGGTGGATGAGGCAGCCATGGGTGATGTGAAGTGATGTGGATAATGATCACTGAAACAAAGTTTATCTGTTAGCGATATCACCGTTTGGAGGAAGGAGAACGCTTTTTCCTACAACTGGATTTCTTTTTGCACCCATTTTTCCTCCCGCACCCCGTAGGAGTATGTTAAAAGACAAAATTAATCTTGCACATCTCTAACTGTATTTCTTCTCTCTACTCTCCCTATCTTCCACCAGCAAATGTAAAGGTGCGAAATTTATGTTTATGTTTTCATTTTATCTAATTTTTATTAATATATTTCAAATTATGTAATTCAATATTTATTAAAATAATTTTTTAAACAAAATTGATATTGGAATTATTCAATCGAAAAAAAAATTGGAGATGTCTTCTAATGGTGTTCTTGCACTAGAAGAAGTAGTGTTCATGTCAAACATATGCAATGTCCTTCCAAGCTTTCCGGTTAGGCCTTACTACAACAAAGAATAACTTAGGAATTTTAAAATAATCTTCACATTATTGTTAACTCTTGGGCTAGATTGCTTAAAGAGGAGGACCGTATAGAATGCCCAAAGTGTATATATATATATATATATATATATATATATATATATATATATATATATATATATATTTGGTAATTGTATCTAGGCAATTGCTTTCTGCACCATCTTGCTTTCTACATGAACTGTTGTAAGTTTGAAACTATGAAAATTACTAAATTACTAAGTTTAGTGGTGGTGATTAATGGTGGTCTTCTAGGAAGTGACAGCGTTGGAGACTTTTAGATTATACAAAACTAAAGTATTTATTTATTTATTTATTTTCATTTTCACACATTTCAAATTGTGCATTTTAAATATAAATTTTGTATTTCAGAAAATTTGCATTTTGGAATATTATCTAAAATATAAAAGTTTATATTCTAAATTGTACATTGTATTATTGAGATAAAAAATTTAGTTTTTTAAAACTTTACAAACATTTTATTTCTTTTTTATAAGGCGATGCATGGTTGAATTTAAAGATGAAATCTCAATATTAGACCATAATTTTTAATAAAGTAGATAAATTATTAGATATATAAGGATTTGAAATAATCCAAATGAATTAGTTGGAGGAAATTATGTTACACCTTTTACAATAGATTGAGTATATATATATATATATATATATATATATATATATATATATATATATATATATATATATATATATATATATATATGTTTCATTGATTTTTTGTACATTTAATGTAATTATGTTGTGATATATTTGTATAAGTATTCGGTACATATGATGACTTACTTACTTCAGTAGGTGTATAGGGTGACATTTGAACTTGATTTTATGATTTTGATATTGAGGTTTGATAAAGCTAATGAACAATAGAAAAGAAAGATATATGTCTTGTTCAGGTGTTAAAAGGGTGATAAATATAAAAAATACAAACATGATATAGAGACAATTATAATTGGTAAAAAAAAAATGTGATTATGCTTTTGGGTTGAGGTAAACCTATTTGAAATGGAGAAGATTGGGTATTGGTAGCATAAAGCTAAAGAGAAGAAATTTTGATGATATCTCAAAGTCAAGTCTCAAGTGCTTATTTCTTTTAACCAAGTTTTTTACCGTTGTGCATTCATTAAATGCATAATCAATTACCATAAGTGGAAAATTGATTATCACAATTAATTAGTTGACAACGGATTTTTGGAGGTATCTTTGAGTGAGATCTCTATAAATTAGATTGGGACTCTCATTCTAAAATACACGAAATATAGTGTATTTTTCTATATTCTTATCTGCAGTGTGCGGTGATAAGTGTTCTGGGGTTTGCTGAACCCCTGTGCTGTGGCTTTGAGAACTTGGCGTGTTAGCATAGAGTGAGAACTTTCACAGGTGGTGTGATTGAGTGCTGTTGCTGTTGGCATAGAACGAGAAATTTCACAGGGAGTGTGATTGAGTGTTGTTGTTGTTGGCATAGAGCGAGAACTTTCACAGGGAGTGTGATTGAGTGTTGTTGATGTTGCTGAGTTGAAAGCCTATCATCCTTCGTGAAGTATTCGGAGGAGGTGTTCATCCTTTGTGAAGATTCAGAGGAGGTGTTCATCCCTTGTGGGTTACAAGGGAAGTGAGTTTCATCTCTTGGGGTAACAAGAGAGGTGTTCTAACCTTAAACTGTTTTATTTTCTTTGTGATTGTAATAGTTTGTTGGTTTGTGCTAGTGAAGCGTTAATTCTCAGTTGAGATTAACAACTGGATGTAGGATCTCTATGATCTGAACCAGTATAAAAATTACCTGTGCAATTTTCTCTCTTCCTTACTCTTTTAATTTATTTAAATTGTTTCAAGGAAATTATTTTTATTGAGAAAATTATTAAAAGAACGATTTGCGATAAGAAACCAATTCACCCCCTCTTGGTTTGTTGAACGCGTTAACCATTCCGCTGCACCGCTCTGACAGGTATTAAAGGCAATATGTGATAGTCATAGTCAAGAATTGACTAAGACATTAATTAGTCATTCATATGTTGCTAATGGGCATTCCATGGTTGTTGACATGACAAAAATTCTAGTGAAGTCGAAAAATATATTACTTACTTTAAAACAGAACAATAAGAACAATGTCACAACAATAAAGTAATTGTTCAATGAAAGATATGCATACAAGATATTATTAAGAGGGTCTAAAACTAAAATGCAACATGTTGCTTGAGCATGACAAGTATAATTAATAAAGTAGGTGTAATGAGTTTCCACAAATTATAAGCGACACTTTTGGAAACATCACGATTCATTTAAATTGTTCAATGCATTTAGCTTTGTATTGTTGATGGACAACAATTACAAAACCAACAAAGATAAGTTGCATTGCTTGAGAGAAGATATGTGATGTCAACAAGATTAACTTTCTTTATAGGTTTTGTGATGTTAGGAAGTGAATGAGAAACCAAGTTTATTTGGGTTCTAGAAAGACTTAGAGGGTTGTTTTCTAAATTAGATGTGTTCTCTAAAATTATTGTTATAAAGACAAAGACTTTAATCACTATTGTCTTTTCTGGAGTTTTTGAACTATTTGTGTCAATTCCACGTTAATAAGAACGTTAAAGCAAAGTGTAAAATTTTAGTTGATTTTGTGGAGGCATGAAAACTTATTACAAATGCATGGAGAAATCTAATAGATTGTGCAATTGTTATTCATTTGCTAGGTGTCTAAAACATTTTGAAGTTGTTTGCATACCATGACCACTATTTTTTGAATATGTGAATAATGTATAGATCATTCTACACAGGGAAATTTTGTTAAGCCATGGGCATACAAGGTTATGTATTTGGAGAATATAATGTAAAATATGCATTTTTTTACATGTTAATTAGTTCTTCTAACATATATGTAAAAGTTCTTAGTTCTACTTAATTGTCTGTTTCGTTATATGCAGGGTTGAGTGTGCATTCTAGAACTTAAACATTGTCATAAGACTCCAACATAATGTAACATTTTCATTTAAATATGTTTTAATGAACATTGATGAAAAGTTTGATTGGGTTATACATGTAAGTTTTGACAATGAACATTGTGATTGCATCTTGAGATGTAGCCAGGATTTGTCACTTAGTGGAATTCTTGTTGGGTAGACCAGATTGAGGGTTTCTAATATGTTGTTGTCTTATGATTTGTCATTTGAGTTGTCTATTCAATAGAAATTTGATGTCATTTTAAATCATTTAAAAAAATTGACATTATAGGTAAAATGACAATTAGGCATAAGTAATATGAAACCTAAATATGACATCAATATGTGTACTAGTGATATTGTAAAAAAAAAATGGTTCCCAAGACACTCAATCAACTTGATTTGCAAAGTCTACCATGAGCACCAAGGCATTTGGCGCTAGACTCCAAGTGTAGGGTGTTGAGCACCGCTCTATTTTGGGTTTTGGAAAATCTTGGTAAAATTTTGATTTTCGTTTCGTTAACCATTTGATCAAGTTGAAGTTTTGACAACTGGTACTAAACATATCAATCTTCACTTTGACTATTGAGAGCTTTGATTAGAGGTTTGTGGTTATAATTTTTTTTATATGATTATTAGTAATGTTGTATTTGAATGTTATGCTAATGCAATAGAAAATAAATAACGAATTATTAACATTTCAATTAAAATAAATAATAAGTGATTTTATGCTATGTGAAGAGTTTAGGTTGAGTTAAAATTGCATATGTATGACATGGTGTGATTATTTAAGATCATATGAGAATGTGATGTATGAACTATGTGTGAATTGTGTTTGTACTTTGAAGTAGTTGTATTTTTACTTTGGTTTTATATGAATAATGTGGAATGAGAGGGTAGTGATTCCTAGAGTGGAAATATTAGAATTTGGATTATATGTGGATTGTATTAATGTCAAAGTTTGAAGTGAGACTATCGTGACTCATATAAGTATTGGACATGTAGAGGAAGATATATACTTAGGATGAAATTTGAAGAAGGTTGTCATGAGTAGATTTGACATTGAGGGTTAAATCTAAAAATGAGATGATTTACCTTGTTATGCTCCATGGTGTGAGATGTGGCCATGGGATGATGAAGACCCTTGAAAAGTGAGGGTGACTATAACAGGTAAGAGGGTCCCAGATTCTAATCAATACAATAAGTCATTCAGAGGTCATGTGTGGTGAGTATAAAAGTGTCACAAATGCCTTTATGATTGTAATATTTCTTCATTTGTATTATGAAGTTGATGTGTGAATATAATCATATATATATATATATATATATATATATATATATTTTATTATGACTATAATATAGAACTATTAGTGTAATCTTAATTAACCGTAACTTATTCTTGTTTATTTTTGTGTCTGTTGTGATTTTATTCACCTACAATAATTGTATATTATATGTAAACAACGAATATTATAAGTGAGAGATATCAATAATGAAATACCCTACAAGGTATAGAGAATAAAAAAGTAATTATGTTAGTTTTTGTATTACATAAAATTTCTCAACTTTTGTTTAAATATTATGATTTAGAAAATTTTCATGAAACATGCTTACGTAGTTTTTATGCTTAATATACCAATAATTAGTAAATAAATTCTATTAATACGGAGTGTTGTAAAGGCAACTTGAATGTTATCAGATTTTTGGAATTAGATTCCGTCCAAATTAATATAACATCCTGAAATAAAATTAGAACAAACTTAACTAAATTCCAAAAATTAAATTAAAATAAAGATACTTAAGAATATGTAACCAAAATAAAGGTTATATAATAATTTTGGTCTCGTGATATTTGATTTTAAAACATTATCATTTTCTTTTAAAAAGAGAATGGATATATGAGAAACATTAGATAGATTTGTTTAACTAAAAACAATTAATAATGTAAATATTGCATTGAAAACTATAATAGTGAAATTATATATATATATATATATATATATATATATATATATATATATATATATATTTTCTTTCTTTTTTCAAGTTGTAATAGCATGATACTGAGTTTTTGATTGTGTAATTTATTAAAAAAAAATGAGAAGTTTGTTGTCCACTACTTTTTAAATAAACGCTGAATTTATTTTCATTATGTTTAAAATTTTTTACATTGTATTTTAAGTTAATGTATCGACTAACAATTACAATTACTCATGGATTTGTACTTGAAAATTACCTACATATGATAATTGATCGATAAAAATATCACTATAAAAATCATACAAATTATGACAGTTTCATTATGACAGTCATTTAAAATTTTAATATTTTATACTATAATAAAATATTTTTTGAACTGCCATAATTTATATGTAAAATATGTCAGTTTTAGCTACCATTTTATTAATCTTTAAATACATTTCAATACTGAATTTTTCTCTCGTCTAATGTAACTCTCATTGGCTATCCTTGCCCTCCCTCCCTCAAATTCTTTCAGTCTCACATTTCTTCCCATCTCAAAATGCATTTCCCCACACTATACTAATCAAACACATACTAACATCTAGTATAGCATAGTATAGAATAGTATAGTATAGAATAGTATAGTATAGTATAGCATAGCAGTAAAGTATAATATGACTAACATCCAATATACGATCTATATATAACAATATATTATATATTTTGTTTTATACTTATTTCTTTACATATTATTTTATCATTTTATATTTTTATTAATAGAGAATTTTATTTATAAAAAGAACTACCGTATTAAAAATTTACAACTATTCTTATTATATATTATGAAAATTAACAAAATATAATTTTTCATGAACATGTTTTTATTTATAATTTCAGTATAAATTTAATAACCATTTCTTCATTTTAATAATTAATATAATAATTAATTTTAATTGCATATATTTTTATTGTTGTAAAAAAAAAGAGAACATAGAGTCGTCTATGCTCTTTATTTTTAGTAGTAGTTACAAGCGCAAACTCAAACAAATTAGTAATTTGAAAAAATATAAAAAGTAAATCAAATTATTAAAAAGGGTGAGAATTAAACCGAGATATATTTAATAAAAAATAGAAATGTCGAATTGAAAAGCTACATTAAACTTGAAAAAAGAAGGTAAGATCTTATACTTATTTTATCTCTCTAATGTTTTGTTTTCTAAAACAAGAGCAGTATTACCTTAGTTTCTCTCTAAATATTCACACAAAATTGCACACTAAGAACAAGGTTTTCTCCTTCTTTCTCTTCTTCTTCTATGTTAAATAGGTGAGTATTATCTACTTGTCTTTTCACTTTCCTTTGCAGTTAGATTGTATTTTGCTTTTGTTTTGTTTGTGTTCTTCATATATCTACAACTTTCCATTGGGATTGATTTCTTTATGTGTGCATTTTCATGATTTAAATACTGACCTCAACCTAGTTCTGATCTCTCTGAGAAGAAAAAAAAATGGCAAAAGTCAGAATCTTTCTGATGGGGCTACTTATGCTCTTGCGTTGTTGTGTTGCCACAAATGAGGCAAAGTACTTGAAATATAAAGATCCAAAACAACCTCTGAATGTTCGAATCAAGGATCTGATGAACAAAATGACTTTAGAGGAGAAAATTGGTCAGATGACACAAATTGAACGTAAAATTGCTTCTGCAGAAATCATGAAGAACTATTATATTGGTAAGCTCAATTTTTTGAATGAAAAACAAGCATATATATATATATATATTTCGATATATTCATTTAGTGGTTTTCTTATCTGGTTTGTGTTTTTGGTAGGGAGTGTGCTAAGTGGGGGAAGCAGTGTTCCAAAGCCACAAGCTTCTGTAGAGGATTGGATAAAAATGGTGAATGATTTTCAAAAAGGTTCTTTATCAACTAGATTGGGAATTCCTATGATATATGGAATCGATGCTGTTCATGGCAATAATAATGTATATAATGCAACAATTTTTCCTCACAATGTTGGATTAGGTGCTACCTGGTAAACTATCTCTATCTTATGCATTCATACTTTTTGTCAAATTCAAAGTTCTTTCTTTGCATCTGGGTAAGTGTAAAAATATCTATAGGTTAGTAAAAGCAGCTCTTAATTAAAATGAAGACTTTTTTTTTACGTGTTTTTTAATCTATTTTTTAAATGTTGCTTATTTTATGCTTTTAGCTTGTTATATATATATATATATATATATATATATATATATATATATATATATATATATATATATATATATATATATTTTAAAAAAAGTAATTATTTTAAAATTTAACATACTAGGCTCTATCATTGGTTTAATTTTGGTCTTTTAGAGAGTTTTCAATTTAAATTAATAAATTTGGAAGTACAATTACTTTTAGGACAATGATATTTTAACACCATTTTTTTGACACTATTTTGACACTGCACACGTGTCAAGATGTGATTGGACGATTTCAAATTCAAAAAGTTGAGGCAGGGGTATATTTGGAAGAGAAAAACCAAAGTTTATTTTTTAATTTGAAATCGTCCAACCACATTTTGACACGTGTGCAGTGTCAAAATGGTGTCAAAAAAATGATGTTAAAATTTTATTTTCCTTACTTTTAATATGTTTTAAAATTCGATATTAGAGACTGAAACCAATAAAATGTTGGCGGCCTCTTACTTTATGATTTTTTTTAGCTTTGTAGTTTTTAATGAATCTATATGCTTACTAGGAATTACAGCATTCATACTCACTTTAAGATGGTTAACGACAACTTAATTTAATTCCTAAAAATTTTATAATTTTTGTAAATCTTATATTATAATTATATCACATGTTAACACTTAAAATATTTTTTCTATTTCTTTTATCCAACGCATACTCTTTTTATCCAAATTTTTTCTAAGTATTGAGACACATTTCTTTCAAAGCAAAACTTTCACCCGTACAATAGTTGTCTACTTTTTATACTTTTTTTGTTATAAATTTTGGAAGCAAATAAATTATCTTACTATAAAAGTGTGAGAGAGAATAATTACTAGTGTTATTCAAAATTTATAATACTATAGTTATGTATCTTGATGAAGTTTATTTATGAACAAACAGGGATCCTAAACTAGTGAGGAGAATTGGAGCAGCAACTGCTCTGGAAGTTAGAGCTACTGGAATTCAATATGCCTTTGCACCTTGCATAGCGGTAATAAAGAACATTCTATTGAATAATTTTATCATCAACATCTAATGATAATATTCATTTGGCCTCAATTATAACCTTATCTTAATATGATATGAGGTATAGGTTTGTAGAGATCCCAGGTGGGGAAGATGTTATGAAAGTTATAGTGAAGACCACCAAGTAGTTCAAGCTATGACTGAGATAATTCCAGGTCTGCAAGGTGAAATCCCAGCAAACTCTCAAAAGGGTGTTCCATATGTTGCTGGAAAGTAAGAAATTCATATTTCCCTTTGTTTCATATATTTGTTTCTCTCTTTGATAAGCTTTTCTAGGTGTTGGTGTTAACATATTGGCATTTGTTTGAATAGACGGAAAGTTATAGCCTGTGCAAAGCATTATGTTGGGGATGGAGGAACCATTAAGGGAATCAATGAGAACAATACAGTGATAAGCAGACATGGATTGCTTAGCATTCACATGCCAGCCTATTATAATGCAATCATCAAGGGTGTTTCCACTGTCATGGTCTCTTATTCAAGCTGGAATGGAGAAAAGATGCATGCCAATCGTAATCTAATCACAGACTTTCTCAAAAACTCATTACGCTTTAGGGTAACACTCAACTTCTCAAGGCTTCATTTAATTCAAAATAGCAAATTGACATAGTAAACGAGTCCTAAATTTTGTTGGTTTTTTCTAGGGTTTTGTCATATCAGATTGGAAGGGGATTGATAAGATCACTACACCTCCTCATGCTAACTACACATATTCCATTTATGCTGCAATCACTGCTGGAATTGACATGGTAAAATATGAGTTTAAAGTACAAACTTGAATGGTTTTTCCATTTACCTTGTATCATCTTCTAAGACTTGCTTTGGTAATGTTATAGGTAATGGTTCCCTTTAACTACACAGAATTCATAGATGGCTTAACCTTATTGGTGAAAAGTAATGCCATACCAATGAGCCGAATTAATGATGCAGTAAGGAGAATTTTAAGGGTAAAGTTTGTTGCAGGCCTTTTTGAGAATCCGTTGGCTGATTATAACCTAGTTCACCATCTTGGGAAGAAGGTTTGTTAGTAGTGAAACATTTGTATATTGTTTACCCACCAACTATTTTTTTGCATGTTGATAAAATCGATTTGACAATGTACCTTGACAGAAACATAGAAGATTGGCTCGAGAAGCTGTGAGGAAATCCTTGGTTTTACTGAAGAATGGTGAAAACCCTAAACAACCAGTTCTCCCTCTTCCTAAAAGGTCTTCAAAGGTACTAGTTGCTGGAAGCCATGCTGATAATCTAGGATATCAATGTGGTGGTTGGACCATCGAATGGCAAGGAGTTACTGGAAATAATGTCACCACAGGTATATTATAGATTCTTTCACAACTTCTTACCCTTTTGTGTAGTTTAATAAGCTCAATATTGAAGAGGTTGTGTTATTTACAGGTACAACAATCCTCAGTGCTATCAAAAACACGGTTGATAAAGATACTGAGGTAGTGTACAAGGAGAATCCTGATTTGGACTATGTGAAGTCTAATAATTTTTCATATGCCATTGTGGTAGTTGGAGAGAAACCATATGCTGAAACAAAAGGTGATAGCTTGAATTTGACAATCTCTGCACCTGGGCCAGAAACCATAAAAAATGTGTGTGGAGGAGTGAAATGTGTTACTGTGATAATCTCTGGTCGTCCAGTGGTTATAGAACCATATGTTGAGAAAATTGATGCTCTGGTTGCCGCTTGGCTTCCTGGTACTGAGGGAAATGGTGTGACTGACGTTTTGTTTGGTGACTATGGTTTTAGAGGAAAGCTTCCAAGGACATGGTTCAAAAATGTTGATCAGTTACCAATGAATGTTGGAGATAGTCATTATGACCCTCTTTTCCCTTTTGGGTTTGGCCTTAAAACCAAACCCCACAAATACAGTTAGGAATTCAAAATTACACATCTTGTAATTTTACTACATTTAAGATTATATGCTTAGTGCAAAAAAAAAAAACTTAAATATGCTAAAATTGTTATTATTATTATTATTATTATTATTATTATGTTTTTAATTTGAAAAAGTATATTCTTTATCATTCAACTTATTTTAGTGCAATTTTTTTATTATATTTAGGTTGTTGTATTGTAGTCCACATATTATTATATTCAACTTTTTTTAAAAGGAAAAAAGTTACCCTCACAATTATTATTATTATATAACTTTAAAATTGAGAAGTTAAAATCTAAAATTTTAATTCAAAATTTCAAATTTAATACTAAAAAAAATTTAAAACTAGGTAAGGATTTAATAGAAAAATAATTTTAATACATAAAATTTAGTTTAATTAGTAGTTTGATATCTATATTTGAGTTTATGATTCACTTTTCTTCCTATATTTTTGTTTTCATTTAAGTTTCAATATTGATTAATTAGAGTGAATTTGGTTATCTTCTACCTTGAAATACCAATTTAACACAAGTAACCAAATTAACTATATTTAAAAAATATTAAGACTCAATGTTGAGTCAAAAAAATTATAGGAGCTGTCTTACCAAAAAAAAAAGCATGGATCCTTTGAGATGACAAAGAAATGTTGATTATGGAACGTACAAGAAGAAGATCCATTTGCCAAAGATTCTTTAACTCTCAAGTTAGTAAATGCATAAAATATATGAATATAAAAGTGAGTATGAGAGAAATTGAGTGAATATTCGAAAGTGTAGGAAAACACTAAAAAGGGGGGAGGAGGGGTTGTTTGAATACGACTTTCAAAAATCTTTTGTAAAACAACGCTCTTCTGCTAACACCAAGGTCAAACGATCAGATGTAGGCATTAGGTGCTTGTGATTTTAATAAAGCGTTTTAAGAAAACATTTCAAATAAAGAAAATGATAACACACATGTTTTTATATTGGTTCGCTCATCCTAAGCTACGTCTAGTCTCCCTCAAGAACTCTTGAGAGGTTCCACTAATCTTATCCAAGATTACAACTGAGTTTAACCTACTCTTAGTTGCAAGTATTATCACCACTCCTGATTGCAAGAATTACTACCACTCCTAGTCCCCTAATCAATCCTGATTAGTACGAGTATTCTAAACCATTCTCGGTTCCCTTAGTCAATTATACTAGTCCAAGTTTAACAACTCTTGGTATCCAAGTATTTTAACCACTCTTGGTATCCATAATCAATCCTGACTAGTTTGAGTTTACCCATTCTTGGTTGTCAAGTGTTATAATCACTCCTGGTTTACAACCGAGTATTGTCAGCCACTCTTGGTTCCCTAGTCAATCGTAACTAGAACGTTTAGCTCAATACAATGATTTGATGCAAACAACTTCAGTGTAGTCTGTGCACATGCGTCATTACCCAATCATCTTCTTCATTATGACCACATTAGCTAGCCAAGTTGTGTACGTCACTTCTCTTACAAATCCCGCCTCCTTCAACCTGTGGGCCATTTTTTTGTGTGAGTGGGTGTGCCTTCTTGAAGAGCGCCAGCTTGTGTGACATGACGGATGGGTGAATCCCCGGCATGTCCGCTGTTGTCCATGCGAAGAGATCCTAATTTTTCTTCAGAGCCTCAATCAATGCCTATTCGACAACCTCATCGAGCTCATTTGTTATCATGGTCGTTTGCGTGTCGTCACTCCCCATTACGACAAGCTTTACCTTGCCCTAAGGCTCCATATGATCCTTCATGTTTGTGCATGGGTTTAAGTCTGTCATCGTAACCTTAGACCGTCACGCCTTCAGGGGGGGGACATAGGGGTGTACCTTTAGTCCTGCTTTGTAGCACTCCCGCGCGGTCTTTTGATCGACATGGACAGTTGATGAGTAATATTTATGCCCACATTTATGCTTTAAAATTTAAAATTTTGATAAGATTCTAGTGCTTAAATGATTGATTTAAAGTGAATATGTGACGATTGGATTTATTAGATTTGGGAAATAAAGAGACGTAAAAAGTAATTTTTATCGCATAAATTATTCTTGGATGTTATAATGTTTGTTGATGTAGCTGAAATTAGAGTTTAATTTGATTGGAAGCATGGAAATAAGTGGCCTAAAATCAGAATTTTGAAAATGGAATTAATTTATTCAAGAAAATGGGTAAATGCATCCCTATTTTTACAATCATACACCTCTCCTTTATATAAAGATTGTTTCTCCCTACACCTCACCTGTTTCATCCTGCACCTCTCAGTTGACAGATATGCCCTTCGTTTAATAAAATTTGAAAAAAAAGTAATGATGGTGTAATGATTTTTCAACCATCAACAACCCTTAATTCTCTACTATTGTACTATAACCTCCTCTATGCACCCCATCTCAGTTCTCCTCTAATAACTCTGTACTATAAGTTTGTGCATGCACCCATCTCATTTCCCCACTGTTTCATCTCTTCCTTCCTTGTTTCATTTAGTTTTACTTGTAAGAGGTTATATTGTAAAGGCTATATTTGATTTTTCCGGTGATGACTTGGGTAATTTAATTATGTAGATTAGAGAAGTTGGCTTATTATGAAATTTAATCTCTTTCACTTTCTCTCTGTGTTGCCATAACCTAATTGAAACAATCCCTCTTCCCTCTTCCTAATTTCCCCTCACCAATATGTGGAAGTATCCAAAGACAACATCCTAAAAACGCACTTTTTTTTCGCATTTCCAACTACGACAACCGTAGAACCGCACTTCTAGATGCGACATACACTAAATCGCACTTCTAACTGCAACACACACTAAACCACACTTCTAATTGCGGCACAGACTAAACTGCACTTCCTCCTGCGCATTGATCTTCAACTTCGTCCTTGCCACAGACTTTTGTCCTCACCACATATCCATCCTCCATTCACAATATAATCCGATAAATGCATCTTAATCACACAGCACACTGGAACGACAAAAGGTTCTATGAGAATGAAGGGTATAGGAGAAAAGCGAAAGAAGGGGTGGAAGAAAAAAGGGGTGCAGTTTTGGTATGAGATGCGGTTAAAGCTTCTTCCTTCTGGCAGGGGCACTCTTGTAAAAGAGGGAGGTGCAGAACGAGATCCTAAGGTGCATGGAGAATTACTCTTATATAAAAGGCCAAACAGTAAGCCCAACAATAACCTTTACTTCTACACTCCTAGAATTCCCCTACATACACCCCCTCCTTAATCAGATTAAGCCATGTGGCAAACCTAGCACACAAAGATAAACCCACTAGATGCTACCACGTCATGGATCCTCTATACACCCAATTCTACATCCAGTCTTCCTTCAACAACCTTAGTTGAAGGGAACCACTATAATGATAAAATTTATACAAGCAAGAATACAAAGACTCCTCTCTCAGTGCACTCTCATTTTCCTAAACTCAACATCCCTTATAGCAAACAAGAGGTGAACATCCTAACACTCTCAACCCAAAAGCAATCCCAACTTTCTGTCACCTTAGAGCAATTCCAACTCTAAGAACACCTTGAGAGCAATCCCAACTCTCAGTGAGATCAATCACAGTTCTCTCCCCCTAGCGTAACCGCACAGGAACTCAATCCACTGATTGAAAATGATCAACTTGATCTTCATAATAAGCAGTTCAATAGTGCAGATATGATCAACAACCTTTAAGCACACTTCTTGATAAAATCTTGATGTATAAACCTAAATTTGATCCTTGATTCTTCAAGATGGTTCTTGGACGCTCTTGTAATCAAAACTCAATCAAAATGTTAGTTATGAAATTAAATGCTCAAATATTAGTTTGAAACAGTGTGCAAGATAGTTATTTATAGGATTTTTGAAATCCTAACACATTTTAATCGATTATGTTTTTCCTTCTGGTTTAGCAGATTTTGACAAAATTTCAAATTCGACTTTTAAAAAATTATATGGCACATGTAATTGATTAAACAATTCTTAACAACAAAAAATAAATGCAATATGACTGTTATAATTGTATTGACTTAAAGGAAATTGAATTTATCATTTGAAAATGACTTAACCGATTATACAACTTATGTAATCGGTTATGTCCTACACTTAAGCAAATTTTCAATTTCAATATTCATTCAAATCAGATTTTCACTCTTTTGAAAACATGTCTTAGCTAACTTTCTCACTTAATTTATTATACACATTGTATAATAGATTATGTTAGAATAGTTTACCTCCAATGAAGCATACAAGATTTTTGAAACAACTTAACAGATTAAACAGATTGTTTAACAAATTAAATTATACTAGAAATACATTTTCAATCTATTTAAACATGTAAACCTTTTTTCAATCATTAATACAAGTATCAAGCACACACATCAATAATATCAAACATTTGTTATGCCATTTTGTGCAAGGTAACTATAAAATAGATCCTTAATGTCCATCAACAAAATGTCCATCATACAATGTTCATCAACATGTATATCATCAAAACAAGATATTCAAAGGACCAACAATCTCCCCCTTTTTTATGATGACCAACAAGAAACTTGTTTTCTAGTTATTCTCCCCCTTTGAGCATTAGAAAAAATTAGCAGAACAAATAACATGGAATAAGTGCTAAAGAAACATCAAAAGAAATAATTCCTTACAGATCATTGAAGAATGTGATGTAGCACTTGACAATGTGTGAGCAGTATATTATTGATGACAGAATGTGTATCAAAGCTCAAGATATCAATTCAAGCAGTATATAAGAGTAATTAACATGTAATAGAGAAATTAATGCTTGATTTTATCATGAAAACAATTTTGATATCAATTTTATGTTGTAGTATTCATGTATCATGTGCAATGTATATGTAACAGAGAATATTATGCACTAAGAATTAGATACTATGCAACAGAAAATATGATTCCAGTTTAATCAAAGTAGTATCATGGTTCACAGATATGCATATAAAAAGAATGATGATTTTCAAATCAAATTTTGAGCTCTATGCATCCTATGATGTGAAACTTGTGCTAAACATGTGTATTAGAACAATTGAAACTTGGTTAGCATTTCAGAAATCAGTTGAAAGTAAGTAAAAACATCTAGAACAAGTGTTTCATGCTTTAACAGATTACATTAAAAAATCTGACAAATTATGTAATCGATTATGTAATATGTTTAATCTGTTAAAATTCCCAGACTTTGTTTTTAACAGAGTATATGATCTTATTGATCGAGGTCGTACTCAAATCAAATTTAATATTCAAATAAATGCAGTATAAACTAGAAAATGACTCCTAGGTCGTGTCTCAAGGACCAAATATTGGTTCAGTCATTAGATCAAACACTTGATGGGGGTCTTGTGAAGAGATTTTTGAATAGAAATGAACTAAATTGAACACGAATGCAAACACAGATTTAAAAACGGTTGATCACTACCTCAATTACATTGCTTCCAATCACAGATTAACCAACAACACACTACTTTAACCCTTAATCCAACACAAGCTAACCAACTAAGCGAAGATTAATCATGTTTTCATAAAAGCGAATTAAGCAAACGCTATGCACAAATTCAATCAATTCTGCACCATACAGTCCAATCGACTAAGCGAAGATTAAATACCAATTAGGAAACTAAGTGTATACCCAATCGCAAATGCAAAACAGGTTCAATATTGAGCCAAATTAGAGCAGCAAAATGACAATTTACAGTCTACAAATCTCAACCAAACAATGCAATTTCACTAATGACCAACCAAGCACACTTAAGCTATCATCAGGACGAAATTCAAACAGGAAACAAAACTAAAATTGAGAGCATAGCAACAACAAAAACGTAACAACAAGCACCAAAAACACAACTGAGTCTAAAACGCAAACGTAATTAAAATTGCAAAACATAAATGCAATTGGAAAACGAAAATGGGCATCAAAGAAAGAGGGCAAAACGAAAGTGAAAATGAAATTGAAAGTAAGAAACGAAATTCAAATTACAATTGAAAATGAAATTGGTTCAATAAAGAGAAGAGAAAATGAAATTGAACCTAAACCCCCACAAGGGGGGTGGAAAATGCCCAAAGCTCCTGACCTAAGAAGAGAAAACGAAAATAAGTGAGAGAGGGCTTTTCCAAATCTGATTTAGGTATTTAAAAACCCAAAAAGATGAAATTGTCCTTAATATGGACTTTTCCTACATGTTGACCAAAAATGGGTCTAAAGTCATAATGTTTGACCCATTTACATTATAAACGAATTTAAAAGAAAATTAAAATATAACGTTGACGTGTTCATGCTCTTCTTGTCCCGAAATACGACTTCAAAATTGTCTTGCAAATAATAACTGGAATAATTAAAACCTGCAATCAGAAACACAACCTAGTTCGTGAGTTCATCTTCTTCGCGAGTCGAACTTGCAAGAATGAACCTGTAATTTCTTCGAGCCATGAACTTGCAATTTTGTGTAACAAGGAAAGCCATTATTAGAACACGAACACCATAGCGCTACCATGTGTCGTTGCAAATGAAAAGGGTGAAACCTTATTTGCGTTAGAAATCACGAAGAGAGAAATGGCACAAAAGCAAGTTTTCCCCAATTCAAAAACCCTAATTTTTGGGTGAGAAATGGATTTTCACAACCCAGGCACCCACATAGCAAAAGAAAAATTTCAATCTACAACGAAACCCTAATGTTGTAGATCGATAACTACTTTGATTGAATGATCCCTAATTTTGAACGAAAACCAAAAACCCCTCAAACCCTAATTTTGTATAATCCCCAATTTAGTATAACACCTTTTCTTTAATTAAGTTTTATTTTTTTAAAACTTAAAATAATGCCACCAGGTAAAACATATTATACCACGTAATGCGACTTCAATATGCCACGTGGTTAACATTTGCAAACTATGCATGCCATGTGACTCAAATGTTAACGTCGTTCACTCAAATTAACGGCAAAGGTGCAATTGAGTCAATTTTACACAAATAGGGACCTAATTAAAATAAAAAATAATATAATGACCTATTTGAGACATTTCTACATAAATAGGGACCTCAAAAATGATTAAACCTATATATTATTACAATATCTATTACTATGTGATGCACTTGGCTAACTTGAACGTCAAAATGTCTTCTGTAGACATATTATTTCTCGATCTTGAAAAAACATGGACCTAAAACATCTCAACTTGAAATACACCTACCATCCAAATCTTAAATCATTTTGATTTGAAGAGGAAGAAGTCTTCTCTAGAAGAAGTTTGAAGAATCTTCTCAAAATTATTTCAATTATGTAAGAACAAACAAAAACAAATTTGTACAATACCAACAAAATTTCACTAGTGCAATTAGGAAAAAACGACAACGACTACTTTTGCCCATAGGCAGCGGTTCCTGAACCGAGGCATATACAGTAGGCTTTTTGCCTTGGTTCAGAATCAAGGCAAAAAGACCTAGGAATTTTCCTAGGTTCACAAGTAACCGAAGCAGTAGGATTTTTCCTTTTTTTTATTTTTTTTCAAAGGACTTTTCGCCTCGGTTCCTTCTGAACCGAGGCAATAAAGTGTTTTTTATTTTTATTTTTTGCTTTCTAATGACCATAGTCGTAGGTTTGGCGACGCAGTTAGGAAACCCAACCTTCATCATTAATCTCGCACAACCATGGCAACCATTGATGACACCGTTAACACCCCTCTCAACAACAAGGTTGTGAGCTAGTACTCCATGTTTCTCGCGTCTCTTGCCGTCGATGCCATTTTATCTATCGTTGATGCGTTCATGCCGCGAAGCTAGACATGGCATATTTCTTATTCACGAAGGATGTTCTCATGGGCAAAGAGAGACCCCCCAAATTTAGGAAACCCTAAATTGATATTCTAGAAGAAGAGGAGGATTGCACGTGAATTGAAACCTGTAGAACAGAGAAACCCAAAAAACCCCCAAATCTACTACCTTGCCTACGTCGCTGGCGAGTATTGCCATCAGCGTCACAACTCCTGACTGAAATCGCCGCTAAGGATATTGCTAAAGGTGGTCGCGTGAATGAAGCATCTCGCTTGTGCGGGCGCTGATAATGCCGGAGTCCCTCGCTAGTGACCTCAAAGATGGTGTTGCGGTAGTAGGAAACTCGTTGCCCAATCTCGCCGGAGAGAATCACCATTCCTCGATCTCCTATACTCGGAGCCGCCGCACCGCGTTTCATCGTCATTTCCTCCTTCACGCCCTGCCAGTAAGTCGACGTCTTTGAAAACGACGACTAGTGGGTAGGCGAGATCTCCATGGCCACCGCCGGGGTCAGTAGGAGCGCCATCATCGTAAACACCAAAACCCCAAGGCACGACCTTCACCACACCAAATGTCATCGGACAACGCCTCACCATCATGTAACTGCTAAAGTCAGAAACTTTTATTTAAATAAACCAATCTACAATGAAGAATGGGAACCTTGACTTTTTTGGTGTCAACGCCGAGGACGGAGCCTCCGCCGTGGAAGGGTCCCAAGCTCTGCAGTTCCACCCACACCCATCTCCCCCAATGCTTCTAACGTGCTTCGGGTCCCTAGGAGGTAGAAGGTCAAGAATGAAAAAGCAATTTTTCAGGGTGTTAGACATCATTTGAAATTTTAACCAATGTCATATGGTGTATATGTCTCGAGTCCTTAGTGAACCGAGGCAGTAGATTAGGCTGTCAGGCCAAAAGTCAAATTTGTAGAAATTTTTCAGAATGTTAAGTATCGGTTGAAATTTGAACCGAGGTCATATGGTATATATGTTTCAATTCCCCTTAAATCGAGATAGAAAAGTTTGACTAAACTATGAAAATATCACTACACTCTGATAGGTTTCGATTGCTCTAAACCAAAGTATATTACGTGAGTTTAAATCATCTTCTTCTACTCGTGGTTATTTATCATACTATTGAATAAAGTTAAATATTATTTGTTATGATAAAAATATATGAAGTGAACATACAATATCGAGACTTTATTTGACAATTAAAATTAAATTATCCAAAGTAAATTATTAAAAGGAGAATGTTCCTACCAATCAAAATTTTCAAGTCGGTGAGACTCTCCCAGTGTAACGGTCATAGTTCTGGAAATGCAGTTCTAAATAAAGTTTGAACTGGATAACTTGAAAAGAAATATTTTTTTTAAAAAAATGAACTATAAAAATATTTAAGTATTCCCTTTATAAATTTAGTTCATTGAACTTTTCGTTTCTCTATTTTTATCATTACATATTTCACTTTTATTTCAGTTTTAATTAATGTATTGATTTTTATTTAAAGTTAAAGGTCTTTGATTACTTTTAGTTTTCATTTAATTTTCGCGAATGCAGAATATTTCTTTTTGTTTTAATATATTAAAAACCCTTTTAATTTATTAAGATGGGTTAATATGGAACTTTTAGTGCTTTTAACAATTAAAAAGTTAATTTACTTTATTAATAACAGCATATATTATTGTTCTCAAAACTCTACCAATACACTTAACACATTAAATTTCATTTTAATAGGTTAAAATGATTTTATTCTAATCTATTTCTTTTGAATTTTAATTTGTTTTAATCACCAAAAGAAGTCCTTTATTGGTATTGTGTTTTACTAAATTAAAATCCCAAATTCAATGATTTTCTGTTCAAATGGGTCGAATGTACAAAAGTTTTTGACCGATTCCTGATTACTTACTAATTTTGGAAAAATTCTATTTTAAAGTGACCAGTCTAATTAGTAAGTTAATTCCATTGCAGTTAAAACGGTTGGACTAGTTAAGCTTTTGAAATCATAACTCGGGTATCAAAGTTTATTTTCTTCCTAATAATAAAATTTATTATATTTTTAAAGTCTTACTAAATATGTTTCTCCATTCATGATTACATTTTTCCTTATCTAATATTGCAAAGTCACTTAACATTTTAAAAGATATATTTAATTATTTAATGTAAAACAAACAGAAATACATAGTTATTTGAGCTGTGCTTTAAATAATATTTTAAAACTTTCTCAAAAACATGAATAGAGATGTCCCTAATTTAGTATGTTGTATAATAATAAATAGCAATCATTCATGAGATCAAAATGAATAAAATAAATTCATAATGAAAAAACAAAACAAAAAAAATAACATTATTAAAATATTTTTAGAAAATATCACTTTGTAGGAAGAACGAGGCAACACGAACGACGGCGTTTTGATGGAAAGGTAGAAGGGAAGGCATACATACTCATTCAGTGACTAAACTTTGAGGTTTGACCTCCAAAAATTGGGCCATTTTCCTAACCCTAGCCAGGCTTCAGCGCAATCATCGTCCACCTTCCAGAAAAGAACCACTCCCAAATTTTCTCACTCTTTCCCATTTCTCTAATTTAGCCCACTCTCTCCTCAAATTCCAGATCCTTCCAATCCATCCCTCTCTCCCACCGAAGCCCCATGTGCCGAAGCTAATCTCGTGTTCTTCTAATCACCTGGAGTTACGCGGATCCTTCCAAAGCCAGATCGAGGTAAACCCTAGTCGATTCAGTGGTTTTTCATTTGCGGTTTTTTGTAATTTTCCGGGGCAATGCAAATTCGTAGTTGGTGGCGACTCACGCGAGTTTTGAATTTGGACGCTTGATTTTGTTGGTTATTTTCCCACTTGGTTCACTGGTTAAGATCGAGAGCTAAAAGATAGGATCTTTTCGTTTTGGTATTGAGGTTTTGTTTTTGTTTTTTGTTTTGCCCATTTCTGGTTGACTAGTGGATTAGGTTTGGACAGTGATGTCTGTGAACAATAATAACCCTTCTAAGGGCATTGGGGCGTCTTCCTCATCCTTTGGCAATGCTGGAATACCCTCCAATTCTATACCTACAAACCATGGTTTTTCACAGTCCCAAGGACAAGGGCAGATTCCCGTTGGTTTCCAAGGGCAGTTTCCACTTTCCCAGGCTCATGCTATTGTCCAAGCTCAGTCCAAGGCCCAGGCCCAGGCTCAGGCTCATGCCCAAGCAGCAGCTGCTGCCCATGCTCAAATCCAGGCTCATTTGCAAGCACAGGGGTTGACTCTTAATCAGAACCAAGGTGGTGGTTTGGGGAGTTTGGGGCTGTCGTCGGCTATTTCCACACCGGGTAATGCTAGTGGGAAACGTATCCCTCTAAAACCCCCAATTCGGCCAGTGGGATTTTCCCCTCCTAACAGCTTCTCCCCTTTGAGACCGATGGAGCTCACACCTGCTTCGCGGAGGAAGAAGCAGAAGCTTCCCGAGAAACAGCTGCAAGATAAAGTGGCAGCTATACTACCCGAGTCTGCACTGTACACACAGCTTCTAGAGTTTGAGTCTCGTGTTGATGCAGCACTTGCTAGAAAGAAGGCTGACATCCAGGAAGCGCTCAAAAACCCACCCTGTATTCAGAAAACTCTTCGCATCTATGTATTTAACACTTTTGCTAATCAAATTCGCACAATTCCAAAGAAGCCGAGTGCAGAGCCTCCAACCTGGACGCTGAAAATAGTTGGAAGGATATTGGAAGATGGAGTAGACCCTGATCAGCCAGGAGTGGTTCAGAAGTCCACTCCTTTGTATCCGAAGTTTTCAGCTTTCTTCAAAAGAGTAACCATTTCTTTAGATCAGAGACTATATCCAGATAATCACATTATTATGTGGGAGAATGCTCGATCTCCTGCTCCACATGAAGGTTTTGAAGTAAAGAGGAAAGGGGATAAAGAGTTTACAGTGAATATACGTCTGGAAATGAATTATGTGCCAGAGAAGTTTAAGCTTTCACCTGCTTTGACAGAGGTTCTTGGTATTGAGGTTGATACCCGCCCAAGGATTGTTGCAGCGATCTGGCACTATGTAAAGGCCAGGAAGTTGCAAAACCCTAATGACCCTTCTTTCTTTCACTGTGATCAGCCTCTTCAGAAAGTATTTGGAGAAGAAAAGATGAAGTTTACAATGGTTTCACAGAAAATATCTTCACATTTATTCCCTCCACAGCCTATACTTTTGGAACACAAGATCAAGCTATCGGGAAACAGTCCAGTTGGGACTGCTTGTTATGATGTGATGGTTGATGTTCCTTTCCCAATTCAGAGGGAGTTGTCTGCTTTATTGGCTAATGTGGAAAAGAGCAAAGAGATTGAGACATGTGATGAAGCAATATGTGGAATCATTAGAAAAATTCATGAGCACAGAAGGAGACGGTCATTCTTTCTTGGTTTCAGTCAATCGCCAGTAGAATTTATTAATGCATTGATTGAATCTCAAAGTAGGGATCTGAAACTTGTTTCCGGAGAACCTAGTCGCAATGCAGAAAAAGAGCGTCGATCAGATTTCTTCAACCAACCATGGTGAGCTTTTAACATTTATCTTATTTTTTGTTCATCATTATACTGTCAACATTGCTACCATTGATGTAATGAGAATAATTTAAAATCTAGCTTTATAGTTTAGAGATTAATAGTTTACTTGGATATGTTGCCTTTGTTTAGAGTGATGTATGATATTCTTTGGATTCTATTTTACTTGATTGATGCACATTCACCAATTCATATCCACGGGAGGATTTCATTTCAGAATTCAGATGTGACTAAAAGTGCATAGCATGTTTTTCCTTTGAGCAAATCATATTGACACCCCTGAGGCTTCTAAAGATTGCACTTAAAGCCCTTCCTTCCTTTTATGTCCATAGCACTTTTAAGTCTCAATAGTTGCGTAGTGTTTGTGCCAATTTAACAGTAGACTTGATCAGTGTTTATGTGCTTTTTCTTCGATGTTATATATAAATGCACGTCAGTTACAATCATTGTAAAATGTGATCTTGTTTGACAACATGAACAGGGTTGAAGATGCTGTTATTCGATATCTGAATCGCAAACCAGCTGTGGGAAGTGATGCTCCAGGAAGCACATGACACCGGGAGTTCGAGGGCCTCATACTCAGTTATTCATCCCTTTTGGCGATGTATTTGAAGATATATACTACGAGAATTTCTGAAGTAGCTAGTTTTCCGACTTCCATGCTGTATTAGTGGCGGGAAGGAATGCTGCTCCATGGTAATTAATATATACAATATGTTGTTGTATGGGTAGTATGAGCACAACTAGTTGCAGTGCTGATGATTGTTTGTTAGGATAAGTGGTACCACAGTTTCACGTCTAGTTGTAGTCAACTGTGGTGAATTCTTTGGTAACCTCACAGTTCATTTCTCCGCGCAAGATGCTTGTCGTTATGGAAAATTGTATTAGGAAGGATTTGATTGGTGTACAGTATCTTCAGTTGTCATGCGACAACACGAGAAAGAACAAATGTTGCACCCCATGGCTCCTATTTCATCCATCTATAGGTTCTGTTCACATCGATTTTTGGACTGTGTTACTTGCTCAGTATGAATGTTAGTGTTAGTGGTACATAAATAATTCTGTAACAGTAAAATTTGGTTTCTGTTCTTCTTTTACTTTAACTTAACTTCACACAAAGCAACACTATGTAACAGGCATAACCATGGCGTACGCTTTACAAATAATGGTTATTGGATTAGTTGATAATTTATAATGATTATACATGAAAATTATACTCAATAATCTCATTTATTCTAGTATAATTTGCTGAACATAGTTTCATTTTAGTTATCAAAGCAACATAAGGTTCTAACTGTGAAATTGTTCAGGTCATCTCCACTACAGTTGTTCGTTGCCTAACTGTAGCCTAACATAATTTGTTTGATGCTTAACATAACTGTTGTCTAACATAAGTTATCACTGGAGCAAATAATATGACGTGGCTTATACAAACACCGTTGTTTATGTGGGCAAATATTGTTGAAGAAAAATTATGATTCTTTGAATAAGCAAAACACTTTTAAGTAATGTACTATATGGACTGATCGGACCATACTTACAGTTCGGAAGAACCTGCAGCAATAACCGAACGGTTAATGTAGAGTATATCATCCTCTTAGTGAAAAAAAAAACATTTTTAGATAATATTAGGTTTCATTAGATCATGATTGGATCAACAATAATCAAAAGTCCGTATAAATACAGAAGTAAAGTAAAGAGGTGATTGTAATTATTATAATTGATCGGTAATCTAAAACTAATTTAAATGTCAAAGGATAAATAACAAAATTAAAATTTTAACATTTCTTGATAGTTGATGCATGTTATAGTCCATTATATTTGAGTACTTCACATATTATATTTCACTTGTTAAAATAGTTATAACTAATATTTTTCAATCACATTATATTTCACTTGTTAAAATAGTTACAATTAATATTTTTTTATCTAAAAAGTTATTGGTTTTTTAAAAAATTGAATCCTTTTAATCAATAGTTGAGATGTTGATTTTTTTCAATTTTTTCAAACTATAAAAAAATACAAGATTGAAGAAAAAAAAGGAAAAAAAACATTATTTTTTCTTGGTTTGATTCAACTTGAACATACGACCTTTTTTTTCTTCCAAGCAACTTGAGTTTAGAAGATTTTCACTATAATAAAAGAGTTTATAGAATTACAAGTACACCTTAATAATCCTAAATAATAAGACATCAAGAACTTGATACACTTATTAAGAACCAAAACTCTAGATGCAATACTTCATACAATTACATCAAGATTATCACTTGCAACATGAATACAATTCAAGAAATGGAAAAATGCACAAAGTAAATGAATGAGTATACCTAGAGTGGTAACGTTACGAATCAATCCTATATCCAAACAAGAATATCAATCAAATTCATCTTGATAGCTTTTTGGTGAATTTCAGAAAACCTAGTAATTTCTCTCTTCAAGAACTTAATAATGTTTTTCTTACTCTATCAACTCTTAGGTATGAAAATTTGTGTATTGAAATGAGAATAAAGTTTGTTTTTAAAGAAAAAACAACATATTGATGTTTTTTTATGATGGCTAACCTGCATTTAAGATCAAATACCTTGAAACATAAAGACAAATGCATTTCTAATTATATCAATTGATGGTAGGAATGGATTGTTCACAACAGTAGGATAGACCATAACTATTAAACCACAACATTAAAGTAAATTGTTCAGCAAAGCATGACATATTGTTTAGTAAACCATAACAGAACAAACATGAACAAAGTAAACAAAAGATTAAGTGAACAAAAGGTGTAACAACAAAGCAGGAAGTCTAAGGTTCTAAGCAATCAAAGTAGTTTAAGATGTAACAAAAGATAAAACAAAGAGACAGAGCATTTCGTCTTCTTCAAATGCCTTAGTATCTTCTTCTTATAGCTCATCTTCCTCATCAGCATCAACATATAAATCCTCATTGCCACTACCAATATTGTGCTCTTTGAGTTGTTTCTGGATGCTTGCATTTTCCTTATATAAGGCATCAAATCGGTTTATATAAGTTAAATGGTTGGAGAAAAGCATGGTCAGCTACTTCAGCATACAGTTTCCAAAATCATTCTTTGGTCTCACAATAGGTGAAAGGTGCGACTTATCAACAATCACTGGATCAACATCTTCTCCTTTGTCAACCTGAGGCTCACCTTTGAATGACCATCCATTTTTTTTTCTTAGGCCTATGTGATGAAGTGCAAACTTTTCAATCTTATTTGTGTTATTGTAACCCATGGATACTTCATCATTTAGATTCACATGGTAAAATTCAAATACTATAGGGAGAAAGACAACATAAGGTAATCCATCCATAGGTACTATAAGAAAAGATATGGCTTGTTTCTCTTACCAAGAAGGGGGGGGGTGAAATGGTATACAATAAAAATAGTTTCTTTTTTAATATTTCTGGAAAATTGAGATGATCTTTAAATGCGCACAACACAATTATGAATAATAAAACAGTAGAGAGATAGAGAAAGAAAAAAAAACACGATCTTTTTATCTTGGTTCAACCTCAATGCATACATTCAGTCTCTTTCAATCAACCTGAGATTGAAAGACTTTCTACTATAAAGATTTTAGTTTATACAACAAGGATTTACAACGACCAAACTGTCGAAATGTAAAATACCTCTCTAACTAAATCAATCTAATATAGCAAATACAACATGCAGAAGAACAATCCTCTTAACTGCAGCAACCCTTTGAGACCCTTCTTAAAGTACCAAGAACCTCATGTTCTTCTTCTTGGCCAGCGCATAGGGAAACAACAATCCTCTTGATTGTAAAACAAAAACCTGATTATAACAGAAAACACCTGAGTAGTGTAGATTTTGATCAGACAGTGAGCGCTTCAACTTTGTTCTTCAAGAATCCTTTAAGTGTGTAACTTTCTATGAATCTTGATTCTTGGAGCAATTTCGTGCACCTGTAAAATCTCTCTAAACCTCTTTGATATCAAATATGAAAGTTCTTAAATGATCAAAGTGATGAAAGTTCTTAATACAGAGCACAATGCATCATTATATAGTTTTTCTCATATCAGATGCATTTTAATCGATTATGTAAGTAATGTAATAGTTACACTATTTAACAATCGTAAAATAATTACATTTAAAACAGTTCTAATTGATTACACATTTAATGTAATCGATTGTCATTTAATGCTAGTTAAAACATTTGAAAATATGACCGTTATTTTTGTTATGACTTAGCTCTAAAATAGTTTTCAAAGTATAACAGACTTAATTGATTACATATACAGTGTAATTGATTAAGGTATACACTTAGAAAAATTTTGAAAACATTTTCACCTCAAAACTCATCACAGCACATTTCAAAAGATGTTTGCAAAGACACGAGTTTTAATCGATTATGTACTTAATGTAATCAGTTAAAACTTGTTGTTTTGCCACAGTTTTAAACATAAGCTATCTAATGAACTTAATTTATTACAACATCACTGTAATCAATTATTTCATATAGAGTTGCTTTGTGCTTGTGGTTTTATCACATGAAAACATGAGTATGCATACAAAAGATATAAACACAATTATGATCACATTAATTATGCAGACCAATCAACATATCATCATATGTATCAATCATAAATGATGGAGATTGCTTTGAGGATGGTTCTTCAACATAAGATGCTCTTCCAATTGGGTTGATGAAGCTTCTTCAAAGGATGGACTCCATATGACCAATGATAGTAGCGGAAGCAAATAGAGATGAAGAGATGAAGATGTTAGTGTTGAATAATGGTCTTGGTAGATGCCCTTCTAGGAGGTTAGGCCAACCATGAAGGAGAAGGTATGAAGAGGTCTAGAAGAAGACATTTCATAGGTGAGAACTCAAGAAGAGAATTCTTGCAATTTTGGCAAAAATGACTTTATATTCAATCAAGTTCTAAATATTAGAAAAGGGTGCCTCTCCTTTTATAGGTGAAGGAGAAGGCTAGAGTACATGGAGTATTTTGGAGCCTCTCCATCATTTAATGAGGAGCCTCGTTATTAAATGAGTAGCCTAAGAATTAAACGAGGAGCCTAAACATTAAATGTGAGGAGCCTTATGCTTTGTAGCTAACTTAGTCAAAGCATTTAATGCAAAGTCTCCATGCAACTAATTCCTTCAAAAAACCATTTTAACCCATTTCTAACCCATGTTGAACTCTTAAAGCCACCAAACCTTCTAAACAAATCTAAACAAAGTGTCTTGGCCAAATACAAGGCATAAAAATGAGCTATATTACATATTTACAAAAAGTGGTTTTAGATAAAGAAGAAGACCAAAATGTGATCCTCCACAAGAGTAGGATCCTTGAAGCTTCATCTTCTTCTTTCATCTTCTTTGACCACGACTCTTTATGAGAGGTCCAATGTCTTCTAAGGATTAAGGGAAAGAACAAGCTTGAAAGTCCGTCTTCTTTCAATCTCCTAGCCTTAGCTTAAGTTGATGCTTCCTTCATGGATCTCCATTTAGTTCTCAAAACGGATTCCATCAATAAAGAAACATAAAGAACATTTATGTGTTGTCATGATAACATATATGTGTTGTCATCATCAATGTGTTTTCATCATCAAAACAAAACACACAAGGGATTAGGTTTAGCACTTATATTGCTCCCCCTATCAACAATCTCTTCCTTTTTTGATGATGCACAACCATGATGTATAATACAACCATGATGTACAATCCACAACCAGAAATTGTTCAAACAGTAATTTTCAGACACATAGTTACAGATATTTCATCTATTAATTCTGCATTAATAATATTAACTATCTCTCTTATTAATTCAGCATTACAGTATCATCAATTATCTCTCTCCCTTTGGGCATTAGCAAAAAAGGTATTAGTACACAATGTATATTTGAGGCAAGAGATAGTATATCAAGCAGAGATACATCAAAATGTATATGTACATAATAATGAAAACAAATGATGTTCCCCTTGTCAATAATCAATAGCTCTAATTGTTTCAATTTCTCCCCTTATCATTTTGTAGAAGAGTTGACAGTAATGGATTTAATCACAGTACAAGTTTCAGATACACTTTCAAGCATATATCAGATGTAATCAAACATGTATAAGATATAATCAAGCATATATCAGAGTAAAACAATTAACGATTGAATGCCAATGTATTTAAGTGTGTGCAACATTAACAACACACATGTTCATTCACAGCGGATATAAAATGATGAGTATTAGAATGTATGAACACATATATCATCCGAATGAGTGGTTTAAAATAAATGATTTAATCAGTAAGAAAGTTCAAACCACATTCACGCAATTTAATCGATTTCACTGCTTTTATAGTTGATTAAATTCTGCAGAACAACTCATATTCCATTTCAGATCAGTGCAAATTTCTGTAAACACCTTTTGTTTGGTCACAAACCTGCAAGTCACATTTTTCTCAATCTTTGTTGAGTGTTAGTACAGGTTAAAGTATAAATGTGAAATAACATAATCATCAAATTAAGTATTATTATGCAAAGAGAATATGTATGACAGTGAATAGAATAATTTGCATACATACAACAGATATAATCATTTAATGTTATTTTATACAGTTTTGGTCCAGTATTCCCAATTCATTCCTTATAGTATAAAATCTTTCTTTATTCAGATGCTTTGTAAAAATATCAGCCCATTGATGTAAGGTATCCACATATTTAATTTGGATTTCTCCTTTCAAAATGTGATCTCGTATAAAATGGTGCCTTATTTCAATGTGCTTGGTTTTGGAATGAAGTACATGATTTTTTTGTTAAGTTTATGGTACTTGTGTTGTCACATTTCAAAGGTATATGATTTAAAAGAATATCATAGTCTTCTAGTTGGCTTTTAATCCAAAGAGACTGAGCACAACAGCTTCCTGCTGCAATGTACTCGGCTTATGTGGTTAACAGTGCCACACAGGCCTGTTTCTTTGAATGCCAAGACATTAGAGAACAACCTAGAAGATGACATATGTCATTAGTGCTTTTCCTATCTAATTTACAACCACCAAAGTCAAAATCACTATAACCTTCTCGGAAAATATTTGAACCATTAGGTACCATAGTCCAAGACTGTTTGTTCCCTTTAGGTATTTTAAAATTTGTTTTACAGCAGTGGGGTGTGATTGTTTTGGATTAGATTGAAACCTAGCACATAGGCAAACATTATGCATTATGTCAGGATGACTGGCAATTATAGTAAGGAACCAATCATACCTTTGTATAGGTTTTGATCAACCGATTTACCTTTTTCATCCAGGTCAAGGTAGCAATTTGTTGCCATTGGTGTAGCAGCTTCTTTGCATTCACTCATTTTAAACTTCTTCAGCAAATCAATGCAGTATTTTGATTGGTGTATGTCAGGCCAATCCTCAACAAAACACCCTATGAGCTGTGGAAGGACAAAACACCAAATATTTCTTATTTTCATCTATTTGGTTGTCAATGTTTTATTCTAAATACCAAGGATAGCTTAGGCAAATTTGATTCTCATAGTGATGAAGGAATCATGCTTGGTTACTCAAAAACTTTAGGGTATATAACTTTAGAACCTTGAAGGTTGAAAAAGCCATTCATGTAAAATTTAACCATGAGCCTGAAAAAAGTAAGTCAGAGTTAGAATACTCCTTTTCCAAATTGCAGGTAAATGATTGCATACCCAAGGAAGGAAATGCATTAGAATATCCCAACCATGAAGTCGAGAATCAACTTGAAGAGCCATTCAACGATACTAGTGAAGAAAGAAGGGAACCAAAAACCTTACATCGTCTGATCACGAAGGATCATCCCTCAGAGAAAATTATTGGAAGTCTCAATGAACGTGTAAGGACAAGATCATATCACAATTCGCCAACCACAACTCTTATCTCTTAGATTGAGCCATCAACATCAATCATGCTCTTGAAGTCAATTCTTGGATTGAAGCAATGAAAGAAGACCTCAATCAATTCAAGAAAAACTAAGTATGGGAACTCGTTGAGTTGTCCAAAGGAAAGCATGTAGTCGGAGCTAAATGGGTCTACCGTAACAAGTTAGATGAACATGAAAATATCATCATAAACAAAGCTAGACTAGATGTAAAAGGCTATTCTCAATAAGAAGGAATTGACTACACAGAAACATATGCTCTTGTAGAAAGGTTAGAAGCCATTCACATACTTTTATCATTCGTGGCGTTCAACAAAATCAAGCTTTATCAGATGGACATGAAGAGTGGATTCTTAAACAGCGACATTAAGGAAGAAGAGAACGTAGAAAAGGCCTCAGGGTTTGAGTGCAAAATTAATCCCACACAAGTCTTCAGAATTAACAAAACCTTATATGGATTAAAACAAGCTCCCAAAGCTTGGTATGAAATGTTAAGTCTCTTCCTTATAAGGAATGGTTTCACAAGAGGTCAAGTACACACCACGCTCTTTAGGAAGAATGCCAATCAAAGCTTCATAGTGATTCAGATATATGTTGATGACGTTATCTTCAGTGCTATTGATGAAAAGTTATGCCAAGACTTCTAAAAAAGGATGCAAGAAGAATTCGAGATGAGTATGATTGGCGAGCTAAAATTCTTTCTTGGACTACAAATCAAGCAAGAAGACGACACAATTTATATACATAAAACTATGTATATAAAGGAACATCTCAAAATGTTTAAAATGGATGACGCCAAGAAGATGAAGACTTCCATGCATCCAACAACTAAACTAAGGCTAAATGAAAGCTCAACAAAAGTGGACAACACCCTCTATCATCAAATAATAGGTTCACTTTTGTATCTTACAGTGTCTAAACTTGACATTATGTTCAACATTTGTCTTTGTGCAAGATTTCAATCAGATCCCAGAGAAACTCATCTTAATGTTGTTAAATGCATATTTCGTTATCTAAAAGAAACAACATCTCTTGGTTTATGCTACAAAAGAAGAGAGAGTTTTGATCTTGAAGGATATTGTGATGTTGATTTTACTAGAGACAAAGTTGAGCGAAAAAGCACAAGTCGAGGCTGCCACTTCATTGGAGAAAATCTAGTATCATGGCTAAGTAAGAAGCAAAACATAATTGTACTATCAAGTGCTGAAGCTGAATATGTGTCAACTGCACATTGCTGCTCTCAACTATTATGGATCAAGAATCAACTAGAAGACTACAATCACATTCAAGGTACGATTCTTATCTTCTGTGATAATAATGCTACAACTAGTTTGTTTAAAAATCCAAGATTGCATTCACGCGTTAAGCATATTGAGGTCAAGTATCACTTCATACGTGATCTTGTTAACAATGGTACTGTTGACTTACAATATGTAAACACAGAAGATTAGCTTGTTGACATCTTCACTAAACCATTAGTTGAAGATAGACTTAACCCTCTATTAACCCTTATTGGTATAAGAAACGTTGAGTGAATTTTTTTATTCAAATATGTTAAGTGTGTTCGTATAGGAGTCTAGAGAGTCAATAGTATAGGACACATAGTCCAAAAGACGTCATTATGTTGCATCGTCTAAGACAAATCGTCTATAAGACAAACTACATTCATGCATTAGGTGTGTCTATGTACTCAGCCCATCTCTAGAAGTTGCCTAGGATTTCTTAAGCCTAACCCTCTCTCTTATTAGCCAAATCTTCTGTGTGTCGATTAAGCCACCCTCCTCTCTGTCCAAGCCAAATCTCTCTATCTCTTCCTCGAAACCCTACATAAGTCAATTACTTCGGCAACCTCATCTCATTTCACGGAATGACCCCCAATCCAAACAAAGTGAACGCCATCACTAATTATCCTACCTCACACTCATACACGAAATTACACAGTTTCCTCGGTCTCATCGGATTCTATCAGAAGTGTATTCGTCACTATACTACACTGGCCACTCCTCTCACGAAATTATTACATGATCATAAGTTTACATGGCCCTTAACAACCCAACAAGATTTTACAACACTTAAAATACATAAGTCAAAATTACCTGCACTATATCTTTCCAATGTCAAAGACCTCAATAGATGAGAGATCCATTTAAGACAAGTCAAAATAAATATTTTTAGTTATGCTAACTAAGGCTTTGAAAGCCTAATAATAAAACCATAGCTTTATAGTTCATGGGCTCTCTTGGCCCAATTACAATCCAATTTAGGGTTGTTACTATATGAATGAAAAAAAAAGCATTTTTACCTAGTCCATTCTCTTTCCTTCTCTTACGTCATAGTAATAGTTGTAGTCGTAACCTAACAGGATGTAAAGTTTATAAGAAAATCAACGAAGGTATTCACAAAAGGTCAATCTATTGAGAAATTTTCATATCATTAGTGATTAGTGAATTAGGTTGTGAGTGTACATATTGTATATCCTTTATTAAGTGAAGTGGTAACCTGTGAGTTGAACAATACACTCCTGATGTGAGGATATTTTCTGATTATTCATTGTAATTAAGAATTTTTTTATCTCATGGGGAGATTAAGAAGAATACATTGAGAGGTTGATACTCAGTGTAGCTTGGAGAGGTTTTTACTCGTATACCTGGAGATATTGATACTTGGTGTAGCCAGGAGAGGTTTGTACTCGTGTACTTTGAGAGCTTTGTACTCGTGTACCTGAATAGGTTGAAACTCATGTAACTTGGAAAGGGTGATACTCGTTATAAGTCAAAGATGTTGGTTAATGGAATTTCTTAAGAGACTAGACAGCATCATGGTGGACATAAACCAATAAAAATCCCTTATTTTTGCATTTTCTTTATCCCTACTCTTTTGTTTTAAATAGATAATTTGTTTGTAATTGTCCATTGTGTGCATAGTTTTTGAATTGGTTTTGAAGCTCTAAGCTCTATTCATTCCCCACCCCTTTCCCTCCCTCTTCCCGCCTTTTAGGGCCATATTATACAAACAAATATCTTGGAGTCAGGTCTAAATATATTGATATATGAGTATTTCAAATTGAATAGATATACAATAAGTTGTGACTATAATTAAAAATTAAAAGTTAGAAATAGAAAAATGGAAACCAAATGCCAGATAAACATTAGAAGCCTAAATAAAGTAGGAAGATACACAACGTAAAATATTAAAATGTGTAAACCAAAATAAAATGTCTTCTTTATTGTTATAAATTATGTGTCTCTTGGATTAAGTTTCTTAAGAGATATACTTATACAAGAATCTAAAGGCTTTAATGTGATAACTTAATAACTTATTTTAAGCTAGTGTTTGCGTTCCTTGATTTTTCTTGATCTTACTAGATTTTTTTAGTCTTGATATTCTTGGATGGTATATAAAACACTCTAATGTTCAATTTAATTTTTGTCTCGATCAGGATTGTAATAGATGCTTGTAAAGATTTCAATTAAATTACTTGAAATCTCTATTTATATTATCCATAATGAGTTTTTACCTTTTTGTTAGACCTAATTGGAGTCCAATCACTTCATAATCATCATTATGTAAGTTAATCAAAATTACCAATGTGATTAAGGTGTTTGTCCATCTCATCGACAATGATTATCAGCTTTGATCGATACTTTTTTATGGACGAATGTGTAATTACTCTAGATGTTTGAGTTGTTCTTAGATCCATAGATTGATAGTACTATGTCATACCATCCACTAGTTTCCGAACCGAAATATGTGACAAGTGTTTGAACGAGGGGTCTTATAAAGAAAATTCATTCTTTGAACTTAAGCTTTCGGTCATCGCAACTTTTATATATATATATATATATATATATATATATATATATATATATATATATATATATATATATATATATTTTTATTGTGAGAAGAACTACAAAATATTTATTATGATAGATGTTTCAGTATTCGGAGTCCGAATTATATCCTTTCAGAATTTACTTTAGACTTTTATGCGGGGTCTCTTGTGAATCTTTCCAATCTTGTACTTCAAGGTTCACTCGATCCAATTCGAGCGGGAGAGTATAATGTAAAAGATATTTCAACACTCAAGTTAGTTATCAATTATTCTTTGGTTAATACAATTCAGTCTTAAAAGCGCAATAAATTTTATTTCTACCTCATTACTTTACATTTATATTTATAAACTTCGAACCTTGATTAACGCAGGCCAATCATGATTTAATTGTGAACCAATGTCCAGTAATTAGATTTTTCTTCTTTTAATTAAGCCGATTGTCTGTTGTAGTTACCGAACAGCACATGGTCTACCGTTCAGTTATAGTTATGATATGGACCGGATGTTTCATATGGTACAATAGAATTACATAAATATCTTATATTATTAAAATTATTAAAAATCATATAAAAACTAAAATTATTTAAGTATTTAATTAAAAATGTGTTTTTAATTTTCAAAATTTCAGAATATTGTAGTTCATCAAATTTAAAAACATTTTAATCCCAAAATTTGAAAGAAAATAATTATAGGGCACCATTTCCAAGTATAAAATACAAAATCATGTGAGATTTTATATTTTGGTTTTCAAAACAAAAAGGAGACTGACTGTTCACCATTATGAAATTTTATTGAGAAATATTTTTCCACTTATTTTACATGTTCAGCTCTGTAAAAAGCTTTTGTTGGAGACTTCAAATATTAACCTTTTTGCGAGCCCTACTAACAGATTCTGTAAGCCATAAGTTGTTAAATGTTATATATCCAAACACCACTTTTACACGGAAGTAGAACTTGTACGAGTAGAGAAGAGACTTTAGCCAGTATCCAAACCCTTTCTGTAAAGCTACAAGTTATACAAGACTTTAGCCAGTATCAAAGAAGTAAGCATTCTAGCTCAAATTCCAACACAAAAAATTAGGTCCACAAGGAAAAAATGCCTATAACATCCCTAATGTAATGTCTATATCTAGTTCGACGGCCGCTGCACAGGTTTGATTTTGTTCAAAACTTTTACCCCATCCCATTAGATATAACATCAACATCAGCATTTTCGTTCCTTCATTTTCGTTCCTTCAGCAAAATAAAACAAAGTCAACTTCATCGGTACGACCACCTCCAATCTTCATCTTCATCATTGTCATCATCATTACAAACACCTTCATACTCATCAAAATCCTCATCATATGGATCAGCATCATCTTTGGAAAAACCATGATGTTCTGTATCCTCGTTTGAAGATTCGTTACTAGCATCGCCATTTACACCTTCTGATTCACTCTCGGAATCTTCAACCTCTTCTTCATCCTCTTCAGAAATCTCATCCGGATAATCATTCAATGGATTGTTTTCAGCTATAACCAACAAAAGTAATGAAATGTTTAGCCGTATGTGATTACGCTTTGAAGGGTGTAATGAGGTGAAAAGGTAGGTAGACTAGCGAATACCATTTGAGTCATCAGATTCATAATCTGAATCATCTGGGCCATCATAATAGTCCTCCTCCTCCTCAACTTGAACACTGAGCCAAAATAAACAACAGTGTAAGAAGCAAGACAAAAAGAAACCCATTTGAACATAATGACAAAACACTCACAGTGGATAAGAAGCTAAAGTATCTTCTGGGTTTATATCCATCTCATCCGTCACAGTGTATAGGTCATACACATAATTCTCTGGAGTACGTCATACAAGACAATGTACCACGACCAATTAAATTGAAACCATATAAACAAGAAAAACGGTCAGCAAATACTGCATACAAAGCAACTACCTGAAGTGGAGACAATGATAAAATGCCACAAAATAACTAAGACATTTTTTTTCTATAATCAACAAGAATAAGAAAAATGTGTTTGCTTTCACTCATCTGTCATTTATTTAAAAAAAATAAGTGCGCATTGGGCAAAAAGTAGCAGAATTAGTAATATTTTAATAGTGTATTTAGCAACTAAATAAAATAACCACCTCCTTTGGAATGACCACTCAAATGAGCAATCAAATCGGCTTCAACCTCTTCAGCCGCATTAGGAATAAATTCTCTCAGTAAAGGAAGGTAACTAGACAGAAGTCTTTGATCCTCCAATGAGATTTCTCTGCATTAATCACATGAAACGTTTTTTATGATAGTTGTCCAAATATATGAAAACAAAAATTATGATGAAACAGTTTTGTTAAATTGTAGCCAAGCAGTACGGCAAAGCATGGCAAAAATTCAATAAGACAGCGTGCAAGTAAAAGCGACAGCATGATTACGTTTCTGTTTGGACTGAAGTACAATGGGAGAGTTCAATCTAAAATACTAAACCATTAGGTGGGCGAGTCTCCAGGGTTTAATACTGCATCAAATAGCTCATCCTACTTAATGTGGGACTCCTAACATTGTCACTCCATTGAAGGACCGACATCCATATTACCTTCACATAATCAATATATAGAGAAAGAACAAACTCTAGATTTATTATAATCAGGTTTTATGTTCAAATTTAATCAAGAAAATTTGGAAGCTAAATAAAAAATAATTTAAAACTTATGTCACTTAGCTAGCTATTTAACTTGTGTGTATTGATTTGTATATGTTTCTTTATGTTAAATTCTTCTTAGAGTTATGTTTTATTATTGATCATGAATCTTACAATTCCCAGGTCGTAATATGGACATTCCTATTCTCAATTCGTCTCATTATAATTTTATTGTAGCTGACATGTTTCCGTTATAGGCCAATTTTCCGTCTGACATAATTTTATGGCAGATATTTTGCTTGCTACAATTAACAACATTCTGATGGAAATACTTACTGCGGTTGCACTTCCTTCTTTTTCTCTTCATTGTCAACACGAACAATGTCATAGAAGTTGCATATTTCTTGTAATTCTTTATCATGTGTTGTCCCTGTCCCTTTGTTTCCCTTCCTGCTTTTCCATATTTGTTCAAAGCGAGCATCTTTTGCCAAAGACTGAAAGAGAATAAAATGAGACAATTATTCCACAAGGTAACCTGCTACAGAAAGCTTGATAATTTTACACCTAAGCCATATACTTTTGACAAATTATAGAGTTGAAATCTGTGAACTCCAAACAAAAATCTTTTGCCACGTTCAAAAGCAAACATGTACCTAGCTCACTGTGCTCCAAACAACTTTTTCAAACAAAATTTAAACTATTAAAAGACATCTTATGCATGGAAATCCACTCAAAATCTCAAACAAGATTCTTAGCTTAATAAAATTCCAACAGGTCAGTTGGTGATACAGGACGCCAACAAGTAAACCAAGCTGGGTATAAAAGCTAAAGCAACAAGTAAACCCAATGTCGTTTAACCAGAAAATATCTTAGTATGAGAATTTTCTGATACAAATTTTAGTTTACATCGTTTTAGGTTTTATGAAAAAGACAATAATGACAAGTTTGGAAAATTAAAGAATTAAAAATGATAGTCATGAAAAATTTGTGCTTTACATTAGAAGCATAAAATATAAAATATTTAAATTAGTTAGTATTTCTATGTACCACATTAATAAATATAAGTACTATTTATAATTTTGTTCATCACTTTCAATTATTTATTTCAGCCACAACTATAAAAATGATAAAAGATAGTATAAATATCATGAATGCTAAAGAGTATTAGAGGAGGGGACAATTTATTTTTTTAAACAGAGCCCGTGTGATTTTCATTTTCTAGGGAGGGTGGGCACTGCCCCTGAGACCTAACATGAGGTCCATCCCTGGTTCAACATCAGTGCGAGGAGAGATTATAATAAAAGAGAAACTTTAAAAATATGAAAGGGAAGGGACATACAGCAAAGACAGGATTTCAGAGATAGAAGAGGGGAATTTAATTTGTAAAGATACCATTATTAATAAATTTTCATGTCTATCATCTTCCTACGCAAGAATTTATTGGGATAGGAAATAGCGTTGCTGTTCCATTACATGATAACAAAAAAGAAACTGACTCTTCTTTAATATAGGTACTAATTTAGTAATGGAACAGCCACATCTAACCATGGATAATATATAACATAGAATATCACCACAAAGCAATGACCAGATTTTGAATCTGCGCCAGCTGTAAGAAACTTCCCAACATTACCTAAGAGTTCTTGCCTAGTTGAGCTAATGATTGTGGAAGAATTCCAGGAATGTTGTTATTGCAACTACATTGAACAGTATCACAGGACTTTCGGGTGATAGGAGATTTCCTTGTACACGAAATAGTTAGAATTATTTGAATAAAAAGGAAAATCATGTACTTTATTCACAAGCAGGAGAATCAATTACACAATTATCCCAAATCATATGCAAGTGAGCTTAAAAGTTTAGCTTCTCTAATCTTATCATCTCAGACACTAAGTTATTTTATGGATAATGATTTTATTGGTACAAAGCATTCAACATTAACAAATTCCCATCAGAAAACCAGAATGACCACTTATAATGGAATAACCCCTTCCAACCACATTATATTCATCCATAAGGTTTAAACTCTAAAATTTGCTTAAGAAAGTAACCAATGTACTTTTTATTAGGAAATAACTACATTGATAAAATTTCAAACAACCACACATAAAATTAATTTCAATTGATTTGAACAAGACTTAGAATAACATAGATCTGAACATGAAAGACACTCAAAATATATTAAGAAACTTTTTCCTATACATCCAAGTTCTTTAATTTAAGTTCAACGTAATATGAATGAAATTAAATTTTTCAGAAAAAAATGACAAAAGGAACAGAAAAAAAAAAAAAAAAAAAAAAAAAAAAAAAAAAGAAACAGTTCTTAAAACAATCATACCATCATGCAAAATTTAGGAAAGGGGATTGTCAGATGAAAGTAGTACAGAAGGATATGAGAAGAAATTATGCAAGGCATAGCATTATGAATGTCCAAAGATACGCACATCCATAAATATGAACAAATATCAGACATGTAACAAACCTCCTTTTCTTGTTTAGCTTTAACCAATAGCTGATCTTGCTTCTGCATACATTAAAAGTAGGAAAAAATGAAAGACAAAAGTATGATAAAATAATGTGAAGTTATCAAAAGTTCAGTTAGTCTGAGCAGTTATTTGATGACTTAAATAATGTGAGTTTGTCATTCTGCACAGGCAGACGAGAGATGGAAGAAGAAAAGACTTACATTATTCCTCTTGAAGAAGTTCTTTCTTTCCTCAAATTTCGACTTCAAAATAGAAGCACAACTGGAACCAGGATCCTAAAGAAACAGTCAATTGATAAGGGCCATCCAGTTTATCAATAATGATTCAAATTTGTCACCTATAAACAAGACCTACTCAATAGAATGAAATATATCCAGTTTCTCAATGATGATTAAAAATTATCACCCCTATTGATCATACCAACTCAGCACACTGAGATAAAAGATGTTCGAAATCAAGAAAAAAGTGAACGATGTTGCTTCATGATGTTACTCTATCATAAGGAGAAAGAATCAACAACACCATCTAGGAGGGCAACATACCACAAAGGATTGCACAATATCAAAGGTGACCTCAGAGCTGCTTATTGTCTCCACATGTTGAACAAAAACCTTCTTGCTATGAAATTCCACTTTAGTAGAGAAAAATCATATCAGGATTGAGCTATAAACTCTAAACAGCATTAAATTCTAAAAATTCCAGCCATTTCCTAGCACTTCATTTTGTCAATAATCATCTCAACTCAAGAAAGACTTGTTCATATTTAGCTTCATTTGAGTCATTCGGCATCCTTAATTAGGTAGCATCACTATCATGGCAACTTTGTTTTTTTAAACACAAAAATAGATATTATAAGCAAAAGAAATCCACATTACAAGAAAAAAAAATTATAATGAAATAAATTAAGTTTGTAACACTTAATAGAGGAAGGAAAATATATATACATTATAGCTGGGGATTGCATGCTCGATAAGAAGAATGAGTAAGAATCAGCTTGGAGAATACATTTGTAACAGCATGTCCACCAGAAAGGATGAACTAAATCGATACCAATGGCCACAGTTAGTTTGTTATGCTAATCCAAGGATTATTGGTCCTATAGGGGTAGAGCATGCAAATAGCTTGGAGATTTTGTGGGTTTCATTCATAACTAAAGAAAATTAAACAGGGTTTAGGCATTGCTTGTAATTATGGTTATAGAAAGTTGTGTGTGAGCCTGATTTCTTAGACCCGTTTGATTAATGCAGGCACACACAAATTGCACAGTTCATCATTATAAGACTTGTTTCCATTATTTTCTGCTCTTCCAAAAAACAATGCTAACTGGATAACTTCGCACATCTAAATATTATTAGTCAGTGGGAGACCTACATTCAACTGAGGGTGCACAGTTCCACACCCTCAATTTTTCAAATATACTATTAAATATATTAAATTTTCAGTTCTTGAACCACTTAAGTTTAGTTATTAACCTCACCATCAAGTGACAGAATCACATTGATATAAGAATGGGTAAATCCATATGTTATATATAGGGAAATAGCCTAGTTATCAGAATCTTACTATTCACAATTAGAATATCACAATTCAATACATTTTGGCAATCTACCATCTCATATCTCAATATGAATCTTAAAATGACTTTATATCTTTCTGTACATGAACGAACCCTTATAATTTTTATCATCGATAAGATTTGACAATTCATGATGTTTTACTCTTTCACCAATTCTTATGAAAACCAAAAGTCATGTGAGCACATTTTAAATTAAGAGGAATTTAACACTTAAGAACTTATCCTATTTGATTACTCCACCTTTCTTTATCACTCACTCAATATGTGTACTTTATTAAGCTATTTAATAGTTTTTTCTTTTTCATTCTTTTAAATGTTTTATCCATTTCTTGTTTATATTGATTACACTGAACATTATATATCACATATTTGAACCAATTTTCACCTTTGTTAAAAAGAAAAAACTCGGCTATTTATGATTCAAATCTCTATAACCTTGGTAATAACACTTGTTATTCTTTAAATAAATTGCTCCTCCTTATCCAGAGAATTGGGTTCACCATTGTTATCAGTTATCACGTTATGAAATATCATGCACTATCCATAAGTTCATCAAATGCGCTAATACAGTGATTAAATTCTAAGGAGACAAGCATAGCAAATCCTATTCATAATACTCACAAAGTTGCATAGATATAGATACTTGCAGGAAAAATATGAAGAGACTTAACCGCACATAAAGTAAATAATCTATAAGACAAACTTAACCAAGAGCAACATACCCTTTTGAGCAGAACCAGAGATTGTTAAATTTCCAAGATCCAAGAGAGAACGTTTCAAGGGTCTCTCATTAATTTCCAACCCTACATTGAATTGACAAAACCACATACAAAACTTTAAGCACGAAATGGCCCAAATAAAACCCAGAAAAAAAAAAACAAAAAGAGGAAGAAAGTTTACAGAAAGCATCAAGTGGGAACTGAGAGGGCTTCCGTTTGACCCTAACCACCACAGGTTTCGGTAGTGAAGGCGCAGCCGAAGAGCTTTCCGCCATATTATCAGACTTCTCCAGCCTGTTCAATTTCAGGGTTAAGCTGCTAAACCTGAAATAAATTATGAACCACACTGAACAAAACCGAATTTAAAAACAGCTCAAGACAAATATTTTTTTCTAGAGTTGATTCCAAATACCACAATTGCTATTAAATATATGTAACTTTGTCAGATTTAAAAAGTTGTTTCATTTAGCACTACATATACCACAATACAGACTTGTAATATACACACAACTATCCATCACAATAGTTTTCACTCAACACCATACCAAGCATTTCACATTTAAAATAGATATATTACATAAACAACTTAACGAAATGCAGAACGAATTATTGAACACTTACAATATCAAATTCACGGTTTTTCATACAATCAGGAGCTGTGGAAAGATTCTGTTTGGAGAATGACACCTCTTCCAATGAAGTGTTCAAATTGCACGCAGATTCTCTAATTTCTGCTTCATACTATTAAAGTTGTTATGTTACTGGATTTTTCTCTAGCTAAATTGACAAAGAAAATTGAGACATAACTTGAACTTCCTCAATCTCTGGCTACGTACCAAAAAGATACGAAAATGCAAATATTGACGAAGAATCTAATAAAAAAATGCAACGCTTCAATCCATTGCATGCATTGCAAAAATCATGCTCAAATCATTCATTTCAATGTAACAACAACCCACACAATAGCATTTTACATATTAATAAAGTCATCACACCAAGATACAAGTAATAATCTCACTTTTTGACAACGAACTTAGGCAACCAAGCTGAGGGCATCTAGATGAAAAGTATAAAATAGAACTTATAGAGACTCCTGTTTTGTTGGTGACGCTTGAAATGTCATTTTAAGAAACAGCTTACCTGATGTGCTATATTGTGTACCACTTTACTTTTTAATCTTATGGATACAAAGAAAGTGAGAAGGAGTAAAGTCCCATGGTATTCACACTAAAATGACACCTGTGTTAAAGTTGTATTCTTTTCCTTTTATAATTACCAAAGACGAAGATATTTCTTCGACTACAATTAAAATATAATGAAAAGGTACTTTGTTTCACTTGTTAAAAAACTTCACTTATTTCGTTTTGACCCTTTTTTTCGCAGTAATGATATTATAATGATCACAGACAAAGAATTTGAGATCAAAGATAATCAAATAAAATATTTATCCCATAAAAGTTTTAATACTTCAGTTGCAAAAAGCCATATAAAACTAACCTTGAAGATTTATTATGTGTTAAGTCTAGGGGTGGACAAAAATCTTTTTTCCCCATTCTGATCCACTTTTGCACTGTTTTGATCTGTTTAGAATTCATTTCATTAAATCTGTTTTCTATCTCTGATCTCTGTTTTGTAATTTTTTTAGAACAGATTTTTGTTTTACTTATATAGATTTTAAAAATTGGAAAATCTGAATTTTCAATCCAAAACATATTCAGATCAAAATAATCTGAAACTAATAGGATAAATCATGTTTTCTGACAAGAACACTTATCAATCATATCCACATACCTAGGTAACTTTATAAAGAATCCATATATCATGAAACAACTAAATTGGGATGCAATACTTGTACGAGTTGAAGTTAAAATTTTAATGTTCATAAAGGAAATTATATCATACTTCAGAAAATTCACTGGAAACTTCTTCAATTAACATATTTGCAAGCCCAGCATAAATATAATACTTTATCATACAAGAAAAGAAAGATGAACCACCAAAGATAGATACAGTTTGTGAAGGAGCAGTTGGGAAAATACAATTAATTTGCAACATAAATTACAAGAAAACAAATGGTGACTAATTGAGTACCAGGAGCCTCTTTGGATGAGCTTGTTTATAAGATCTTTTTAAAAGAGAAATATAAGAAGAACCTTTATCATAAACTAAAATTAATTTATGCATTTTACTTTGCAGAACCTTTATATAGTTCCTCTAACTTCTTATTTTTAACTCATGCATAAACTAAATTTGGAACTTGTCAAGTAGCTATACAAACAAGTTAAAGTAAAAAAAACTTAAGACTATTTATATGCCAAGAGCATAGGATTAAGCATAAAATGAACAAATAAAATTGTCCTTGGATGATGAAAAGGAAAATAAAAAACTGGAATCAAAAGGACTCCTGCTAAAATGATTAAACTAAAAGTCAGAAAACATTGTTAGCTGGACACAAATGACTACTAAATCATTGTTCCCCGACAATGGAGCCATTTCATTGAGCCTGTAGTCACATATAACTTTATTCCAAAATCAAATTTCCCTTTTAATGTAGTATGGGGGAAACCTAAGTGTCAATCCTAAGAACTCTGATTTTAGTAGCTAGTTTGTGAGAGCTTAACCGTTGAGATTGTCACAAAATTGGGGATATTTACGATATGGAACTGTAAAACAATATGGATACAACAACTATTAGTCTAAAGAACGGGATGGATATGATGCATGAGACAAAAAAATAGTGTAGAGAGTATATAAAACTAATGTAACAGAATGCATGACATTATGTATGAGAAAGATGAAAATCTAACATGAAACTAATCTAGAGTGATTAGGAATGACCAATGAACGAATATAATGTCACGAATGGTGTATAGAAACATGTTGTAAAAGTTAGAATGAATAAAAACTACATGGAAATGTGAAACAGTTAACTCTAGTGCCTTATGTACTCCAGCAGCACCCTCAACTACATAAACCACCCTATCATCCTGAAGAACAAAAGTTGTGAGGTCTTCTTCAGAAGGGAAAAGACGATGCACATGGTTAGCAACTAGAGAATGTCAAACAGCCCACCAACGGACAACAATGCAAAGATTGGAAAAGAGCTTCAAATTGTCAGTAAACTATATTTGAAAGTATAAACCTGAACATTGTAATAGAAATTATTTCCTCCATAATTCGTTCATACCACTCCAGAACATTACCACATAGTATTATTTCTTTAATTAGAACTCTGTTATTTCTATTAAGATGGGATTTATACACACATGTTTAAATGATAAACACTCCTTCTTTAATGTCCTAATTAAGCTATTTACCCAAACAGGCACTCATTTTATTAAAAAAATATGAAAAACAAATGATAACTGGCAATTTACAGATTGAATAATGCATTATCCACAAGTAGAAAAATCCAAAATTCTCTAACCTAGAAACTGTAATCATTTAATAAATGAATAATACATCTTACATTTCGCATTTCATTTGTCACGTTCCACAAATTACTACTATAGTATTTTAAAACCTTTGACTAACATTTTGGTTTCAGATAACAACAGAATGCAAACAATTGCCTAAGACAAAGCAAAATGTTTAAAAGAGTACCTTGAAACCCAAGGAAGGTTCAATAGAGACGGTGCAATCTCGACCGTTGAACCAACTTCTTGTCTTCTTCGGAAGGGCTTGAACTACGCTGCGAAGGAGGGTTTTAAGAGAAGGGTTGGAGTGGCTGAGGGTTTGAGTTTTCTTTGAGGAGAGAAGGGGAAGGGAAACGATGAGAGGCGAAGATAGGGCAGGGACGGACCGCAGCAACACCGTCGTCTCCGCTGCCGCGGCGAGTGGCGATATTTGTCTGATAACAAAGTGAATGGTCTGTTCTGTGGTGAGTGAGAACGAAAAACAAGAATTTTGCAGTGAATGAAACTTCAAGCCAAAAGGAAAAGATTCAATCTTCTTCTTTGAGGGTTCAATTGAGGGTTGAATGGAGATTAAAGTTCAATGGAGAGTGTCACTGAATTATTTTGGTACGAGAGTGTGATTTTGGTATAAGAGATAGGAAATAAAATATAAAAGGGAATTGACATATAAATACAAGAAAAATGTTTTTTTTACAACTTTTTTTTTTATAACTTTTTTATAAAAAATAGTAATTTGTGGTTGGTAAGTTTGAAATATACTAACACATCTAAAAAGTTGTTAATATATTATAATTAATACAATATAAAGTTTGTATTTAAAAACTAAAAAAAAAAAAACATGTTGTATATGTGTAAAAACATACTTTATGGTTTAAATGAAAAAAAGAGGAACAACTTAGTTAGCAGAAACGTGAATGACTAATATAGCAATATCAGTAAAAAGGTAAAAATAAATAAAAAAAGGAATAGTTTTTTATGTAAAAGTTACGTTTTGAGTTTCACTCTTATAATCTCGTTTGAGTTGTGGTTTTGTTTCTGCTTTTTAATTAAATAAAGATTTTGAATATACAAATAGAAAGTTCCAGAAAATTTTATTCAAGGATCTTTGTCTGAAAAGGAAAATGGAAATTAATAAGCATTCACGTGGAGAAGGTCCCAATGCAATTACAAACTATCAAATTGATTTTTCTTTTAATTTTGAATTTAATTTTTCTTAGTTGTTGTCGTTTGAATTTTGAATTTAAATTTAAAAAAAAAAACTAAAAAATACAAGCCAACCCACCAATCCAGCCGACGTGGGATGGGTTCCATTCTCCAACCTGTTTTTAAATAATAGACTAATTCGATCTCAGTAATGAACCAAACTTCGACTGATAAACATGTTATTTCAACATAAGGTGAACAACTTTTATAAACTAATCTATAATTATATTATGACTTTGCTATGAATATCATTAACTTTTTATTAGAGAGCATAAAATATAATTAATTAAATATGAATTCTTTTAGATAATATAAATTAAGATAAGTAACTTGAAGTGGATAAATCCGCAAGGACAAGAAATAAAGATGTATTTGAGCAGTATATATCCACGTGTAAGCACATTCGTAATTGAGTTCAGGGTGGTAGCCACGTGTATGCAAACCCTTAATCGGTTGAGTTGACGTAAGCAACAGGCAGAGTGATAAGAGAGTAATAAAACACTTTTCTCTCTGCGCTCTTTCTGCAACATCGATCAAAATGAACAAGAAGAAGAACTCGGAGAACCCACCAAAGCCATTGGCATGCGGTCGTAAAGAGGTGAAAGGCGTAGTTGATGATGATGAGCCAGAAAGAGAAACAGTTGTGAGAAGGAACGAAGAGATGAATGAGAAAGAGGGAAGCAAACCAAAAGGAATGCCTCATCAGCAAGTTCCACAGCCTGAAGATTTCTCCGCAGAAGCCCTTGACAAAGAGCTTCCACCCACTCAAGCCTAGTAACCCTATATAGGTAAAAGAAGGTTAAGATTAAGCTCAATATTCTTATAAGAAGCTATAGCATTATTATGTACTTTGAAGCAGGGTTTGTTTTTCAATATTCAATTTCTTGTTTTTCAAGTGATTTGTTATTGTATCTGCAAACTAAGCTGTATATATAACGAGAATAAATGAAGAGTGCGATTAGGTTAATAATTTAATCTGTTGGGAAATTCGAAGCAAGTGGACATGTTTTTAGTAATGAAGTCTAACATTTCAAACAACAAACATTTATTCAACAAATATATATATATATATATATATATATATATATATATGCACAAATTAATTTTCTATATTTAATTATTCAAATTTATACAAATTTATGTAATTCTTAAAAGTTGTATATCTGTCATAAATTCCTGAAAATTTTAATAAAATAATATAAAATCACGATCAATCCAATTTTTTTTTTCAGGTCATCAAATATTTTTTTCCAAATATTTCTTTTGAAGGGTTAGTTCTTTATAACTTAATAGAAAAGAAATCGCTAACCTCTTTAATCAATTATAGAAATATACTTCACTCCTCGTTATCTAGATCCCATTTTCTGAGTTTGTGAATGTGAATCCGGTAGAGTTAAGGATTGTAAGACTTAAAAAAAAAAAGATGCATTACAAATTGTAATTACATACTGCTAAGATCTATATGTAAGTTCAAAGATCAATATATAGAATAATATATAAAATAGTATTATATGGATAAAAATCTATATATAAAATAATTGTAGATAATGCTACATAAAGAAGAAAGAAGAATGCTTTATATATATATATATATATATATATATATATAGACATAGACATAGATATGTATATAAATAAGTATCTATATCTATATATATATAAAAGATTACAATACATGGACATATTATATTGTTTACATGATTGTCAATTATATAAATAAGTTCTAAACAATATTATAAATAAGTTTTAGATTGTAATAGAGTCATATAAACAAGTTCTAAACATGACTAATACTACGATAATATTTTTATTTTGTGATTGATTTTGTAGGTGGGTTTCTAATTAAACATTATTGTATGTATGATTTTGTTGTTTATTATTTTGCGGTTAAAAAAGTTGTAGCACAGTTGTGATTGTAGGAGGCGGAATGTATTACATGATGACGTTAATAAAACTTTGAAATTGAAAACTTGTCTGTTGAAGTTGTTGATCATGGCTTGCTAATTGCGTTTAGAGTTGAAAAAAGTTCTCTATATTCTGTTACTAACTAGAAGATGCATGTGTTGTCGTATGTAACTGTCAAAACAATCATCTTGAGAACCAACATTTTTTATGTTGTATATGTGTCTCTTGTACCTTCCACCTACAACTTCTGACCAATATCACTTCTTATTTTCCTCCTCCTCTATAGGGTTTAGGGGACTAGATGCTGAGACATCAACATATGTAATCTTAAATATTACTTGAGAAAACCTTGTTTGAAAATCTTCCTGTTAAATGAATAAATGTTTGCGTTAAATAAACCTAAGATTTAAAACGTAATACAAAATACAATATAGAATGTCATAGAGTTAGTAGAAACTAACATGTGTCCCTTTGTAGTAAATGTTATTCTTATATCTATCTTTAATTAGGTTCTATCATTCAAAGCTTAAAATTGGTGAAACAAAGCTCTCTTATTCAACTAGAATAGCTAACAATATGGCAACCCTAAACAATTTCGAGTGTGATGCACTATAATCTTGTTAATATCTAGCTTTAAGATGGATAACAAAAGAGACCATTCCAACATACTCCTTGACAGGAAATCAAAACCATGTTTTTCTAAATAACATGAAACCAAAATCATGTTTTTCTAAATAAAACCTAGGTTTAACACATCATTATCCATTATTTTATTAGAAAAACAACAATCAAGTAGACTAAGGATGCTAAGAATTAAAAATATATTTTCAAACCCAAAATGCAAACAGCTAAACATACCTTAATATGTCTCTGAATGTACAGTAAACGTCCACCAAAGTTTTCCAGAGATAACATGCAAACCAAATCACACACCATTTTGTGCACACCATAACAAACAACAAAGGGTTTAGGATTTTCAGATATTACAAACTAAGGTAGCTAGGAAAGAACAAACATTACTTTCCAAAAAGAATGACCAATTGACCAAAGAACAACGAACATTGAGAGATGGCTAGAAAACCAAACTTCTTCTTTGTTAACTACCACAACATTAAACGACTACAAACTGAACGAATGAAGTTAGGGCTTAAAGGAAGAAAATTAGGGACTCACCACAGACTCACTGAGACTGAACGGTGGCTATAATGACCTCAGAGTGCGAGAGTACGAGTCTTAAGGTTCGATTACCACAAATGAAGGGTTCCACTAAGGGAGAACGTGGGTACGAAAGAGGGAGAAAGGGGAACGAGTAGGAGACAACAATTCGAAGCAGGGAGTACTAGGGTTCGAGGCAAGAAGATGATGGTTCGAGACAGGGAGAGGGAAGGATTGAGTGAGCGAGAATGAAGATTGTTGTAGGAAAAAGATTGGTCAAGTTTCTCAACCAAGAAAGGGGTGAATTGGTTTTGTTTTTTAAATATTGTTCTTTTAAAACTCTTTTTAAAATCTTTGAACCTTTCTTGGAATGCAAGCAAATAAAGAAAGTAAGGAAATGTAAAGGAGAAAGGACAGAAAGATCAACACCATAGTTTATACTAGTTCGGCCTTAACTACCTACATCCAGTCTTCTTTCAATCAACCTGAGATCGAAAGGATACCATTATATAGATTGAGTTCTACAACAAGAAATACAGAGACAATCTCTCAATGTAATATCTTCTCTAACTCCAAATCGACTATAGTAAACACACAGAAAGAACAATCTTCTTTATGCAACCCCTTAGAGAATCCCCTTTCTAAGTCATAAGAACCTTACAAGTTCTTCTTCCTGGCCAACAACAATAGGGAAAACACCAATCACAAACGATTGCAAATGAAACTGATCTTCCAAAAGAACACCTCGCAGTGCAGATTAATCAGACTTTGAAAACACAACAACTCTTCAAGAATCCTTGAATTAATTTCTTTCCAAATGAAATGTGTCTTGATTCTTGGAGAACAGACGCTCCTACAATTAAGAACTTAACAAACTTTATCATATATGAAAGTTATTATTCAAAAAGTTGTTTAATGTAAAGAGCTATGCGTCTATTTATAGATATGACAATACTGACACAATTTAATCGAGTATGTTATTGATGTAATCGATTAAGCAATTAATACTCCTACAACAGAATTACATTTAACACCTTTAAGAGATTAAGCAATGCATGTAATCGATTATGTAATTAATGCAAGTCATAGCATTTAAAAATATGACCGTTAAGATAGTTATCACTTATTAAGAAAACAATTTTCAATTAATGCGCATTTTAACTAATTAAGAAAAGAGTGTATTAGGTTAAGTACAATACTTAAACACGTTTGAAAATTCTTTCAATCAAAACTCATCAATGCACTCAGTAATAAGTATAAGCAAATGCACAAGTTTTAATCGATTAAACATATAATGTAATCGGTTAAAACTTGCAGTTTTACCACTGTTAAGCAAATATTGATATCTGATGAATCTAACCGATTATATAAACACTATAATCGATTAATTCATACATATATGCAATGTGCAAAGAGTTTTATCAAGAAATATGCATTTCACATATCGAGTCCTTCTACCTCTTAGGAATTCTCCTTAGTTTTATTTTCATTTTTTTATTTATTATTTATTTCAAAATCCGTATGTAAAATTTGTATATAAGTGGGTCCACTTACATACGAATTTTACATACAGATCTATCCTTGGGAAAGTTTCCACCAAAAGGTGCCACCATTACATATAGATTTTACATACAAAAAATTCGTATGTAAATTTATTTCTCATTACATATAGAAAAATTCGTATGTAACTCACTTTTCAATATACGTATGTAAAATTTGTATGTAATAGACTTGTTACATACAGATCCTGATTAGGATCTGTATGTAACAATCCATATGCAAATGACATTTTTCTTGTAGTGGTTGTCGTGGCTATAATGAATTAAAATAATGAAAGATAAGTACAACATAGTTGGTTGGAACTCCTTGTTATGGGTTGATGATTATGTGTTTGATTTTTGTTGTGAGCATAATTCACGTTTATTACATAATACATGTTTATTATTTTTATTATTTATTTTGTAAGTTTGATGTGTATTAATATTTAAAATAATTGTTGTGCATGTGTTTGATAAATTTAATTAAAATTTGGAAAAGTGAAATTAAAATGTTAAATATAGTAGTTTAAAAAAATTAATTAAAATAAAAATATAAAAATAAAATATATTATATGGGACTTATCAAAATCAATTAGAATAATGATATTAAAATAGAATATATTATTTAGAGACCTATCCTAATTAATTAAGATAAAGATAATTTTATTTTAGTAATTCGAAAATAATGGGCTTTTGTAAAATTTTATAAAATAAAACTAATAGGAATAAATATGCCCTTTTATTTATAGTATGATAAGGTATAAACCCTAACCATAAAGAAAAAGAAAAAGAAAATTTAAGTATGTTGTGTAAGTGAGGTTTGATTAAGTAAAGGCTTGAGGGAGCTCAAGAAGGGGTGGACAAATAGAACTGAACTGTACTGTATTAGTAAAATCTGTATCGAACTAAAAACTAATTTGTCTAAACTGAACTGAATTGTAAAACAGTTCAGACAAACTGAACTAAACTGTTTTTTGTTTTATCAAATTGGATCGAATTGAGCTATACTAAATTGTACTAAACTACAATATAAATTGAACTGAACTATTAACTATACTAATTTTAAACTGAATTCTACTAGTTTTTAAATTGAATAGTATAACAATACATGTTCTTTTTAATTGAAATTTATTTTATTTTATTTATAAGTGTCCTGCAAATTAGTTTTTTAATTATTTGATATTATTATTTTCTATTTTATTTATATTTCTTACTAGTGTATGGAAATTATTTTATGTTTTATTTATTTATTTTATTTTATTTTCTTTTTTATTTTTTATTTATATTTATGTCGTCATGAATATTATTTTACTTTTATATTAATTTTTTTAATTTTTAATTTATATTTTTTTGTTTTATATGTGTATATAATTTATTTTATCTTTTTATCTACTTATTTTATTTTAAAATAATTTTTTATTTATATTTATTTTGTTGCCTCATAAAATTTTGTATTAATCAATTATTTATTATTTATATTTTATTATGTAAAAATTAAACTAATATTTATTTATTAATTATTATAATATAATAAAAGATAATACTAGAAAAGTTACTCTTAATAAACGTTTGTTAATTTTTTTTGTCATTTGATATTTCTATAATATTAATTATTTTTGCTATATTACTATCTTTTTATGATATTTCATCATATAGTCATTTAATAAAATTTAACGTTAAAAAATATATTTTAGTTTTAGTCTGTAAAATACTATCATTTAAAAATAATAATATTGATATTTATTTTAAAGTAAGTTGATTTTTAAAATAAATAATTATTTTAGTGTGTGCGCTTACACACATTTTAATATTATTAAAAGTTTTTTTTAACACATTTTTACATATTTAATAATATGTTAAAGAATATAATATATTTAAAGTATTATTTTTTTTATATAGTTTTTTTGTCTTTTATGATTTCTATTACTTAATCATTTAATAAAATTAAATTTAAAAAATATATATTTTACTTTTATTACTTAAAATAATATTATTTAAAAAGTAATATATGTTTATTGATAAAAAAAATATAAAAATTTGTGATAAAAAAATTTTGTCTTAAAAAATTATTTATTAATTTTTTTATATGAAAGATTTCTTTTATTAATATTTTATTATTAAATAACGTTTTTTTGGCAAGACGAAGTAGTTGAACAAGAACTAGAGAAGATGAAAGAGTAGAGACAGTTCTCATAGTTAACTAAACCGAAAATGTAAGTTCAGTTTTTAAAAACTGAACCATAAAATAGTATACTGAACTTTTAGTGAAATATAGTACAGTTAATTATAGTATACTACAGATCAGTTATTTTTGCTCACTCCTATTCAAGGGTGTTGTAGAAGGGATTTATTTATTCCATAAAAAGGCTTAGTGAGAAATCAATGTAAGGAGAGTTATTCTTCTAGGTGTATTTTACGTTAATTGTATTGATGATATGAAACTCATGCAGTTTCTTTATCCAGAATTGTTTTTGTGTTGTGCGTGATTGCTATATTTTGTTCCGACTGTTCCTCTCCAGGGAACCATGGTGTGCATGTTGCGATGATTTGATGATTAAATATTTTCTTCCTTATTAATTGTTATTGGCAGAGCCCTTTATGTGAGAACTTATATCCCTTTATACATTTCTCCCCTCTTTCTATGTTTTTTTATGACCCTATTATTTCTGCGTTCCTTTTATATATATATATATATATATTATGATAGGGTGTGTATTATGTACACATATTGTAATATTATGTTAATCTTATTTTTATTGTGAATTAATTGATAATGAACAAAATACGGAAAGAAATGATCTTAGTTGCAATATATTTTAAAAAAATCAAGTCAAATAATATCTAAGATATTGATTATAATTATCGTCAGAAATTTTGTCAATTTTTAGCACCATATCTTTCTCTTTTAAAAAGAAGGTGAAGCAACAAATTATAATATAATACCAAGATATTATTTCTAATTATCATTAGGAATATTGCTTATTATTGTTGGCATAATATTGATTCAAATTATTATCATATTAAAAATATACCTTTATCTAGAAACCAATATTTCGAAAATATTTTCCAGTGATGTGTCTTGTGAGGAGTATGAAGAGCAAAGAGGTGTTGAAGATATGCATAAAACTCTTGGGCTAAATTAAAGTTTGAAAATGATATATTTTTTATATTATTTTTTTATTTACTTACCCAGACGAAATTGGGTATTGACAACTATTCCTCTTTATTTAGATTTTGCTAGATAACACGAGCGTTAGACTTTTTATACTATCATAGTAAAAAATAAAAATAAATAAAGATAAAGACACTAATTTCGTTTAGGTTTAAAGAGAAGGAAAAAGATTGATTCAACCATTACCTAGTAGAGCGTCTTGTGGTTTTTCAATATGATGAAAGGGTGTAGCAACCCTACGAATTTCGCTAATGAGGTGTGTAAACCTCGTGGAGGGTGTATTAACCCTATGTATTTTGCTAAAGATGTGTGTGAACCTCTTGGAGGGTGTATCAATCGTATGGATTTCGCTGAAGGGGTGTATGGATTTCGCTAAAGGGGTGTGTGAACCTCGTGGAGGGTGTATCAACCCAATGGATTTCGTTGAAGAGGTGTGTGAACCTTGTGGAGGGTGTATCAACCCTATGGATTTCGCTGAAGTGGTGTGTGAACCTCGTGGAGGGTGTATCAACCTTGTGAATTTCGCTGAAGAGGTGTGTGAACCTCGTGGAGGGCATATCAACCCTATGGATTTCGCTAAAGAGGTGTATGAACCTTGTGGAGGGTGTTGTGGATGTTGAAAATTCCGAGCACTTCAGTAATGTATATAATTTTTAATTGATATTCATATAACTCTGGTGTTTCTTCTTTGAGTGCATGGTGTGTCATGGTGATGTGTGCATGATGCATGAACGTATGGGGGGAATTCGTGTGAGACCCTTATTCACTATTTCTTTTCATGTTTTAAAATTTTTGAATTTTTTTTCAATGATGTACTTTTTGAATTGATTTCCATCGAATTCATGATGCTACTACCTATGTACGTATCATGAATTCCTATTGGACGTTGGCGATGCCTAGTGTGTTATGCTCTTCTTCTCTTTTTTTCGAACCCCTATGATGATGCATGCATTGAATTCAATGTTATTCTTTAGTAAGACATGTCTTACTGTTAAAGTCAACTTGTTAGAACAGACATGTTTTTTTAGTACTTCATCAAAAATAGGTTGTACAAACTTTTTGGCACAACTTTTGATAAAGAGAACATTCCGCGAATGTGTTATTTGTCTCTAACGTCCACTTCTAATTTGTATATGATAAAGTAGGTGGATATGGATGTAAGCAAATATGTTCTTTTTCTTATCAACTTTGTTGTTTGTAAACGTTGTGCATTTAAGTCATTTAATGTGTGTTCAGAGCAACTATAAGCATTTCAAAATTTCATTTCTCAAGTAGCATTTGATTGTTTAAGCATTCTAGTAGAGATACCTAGCAATTCATAAGTGTTTTATTGTTGGATGAAAACTTCGTTTAGCATAAGGTATCTTTTAGCCTATGCAAGACTTTTCCTAACAATGCTTGTTTAGTAAAACTCGTTTGATTTAAGAGCCCATTTAGTGAGATATCTTTCAACATATGTTTTTGGAACAATATTTGTACCTTTTAGTACATTTACCAAAAACATCATTTTATATATCATGGTGAGAGCTCTTAGCAAGACTTTGTGTATACTACCTATGTGATCTAGCTTCTACACCTCCACTTCAACAACAAAGTCAAATGCCCTCACCATAGAATCCACTTTAAAATTCCACATATCCACATCAACCTTGGTTTAAGTTGTCACACATGTGAAAAAGTTACACCTCATTTACTCATGACTCACATAGATATTACGTCGTTAACAATTTAAACACCGTCATAAAAAATGACTAAATTGACAAAAAATTAGGACCATTTTGAACACTAAAAAAAGTTGAGAAACATTTTAAATAAAACTGACAAAACTAGAGACCAAGAAACATATTAAACATTATATTTATGTGCTCAATTAAAATATCAAGATGTTGGACTTTTGCTCTAATAGTTTGATTATTAACATTACATGCAATAAATATCTTAAAAAGTCCTAAGATTAGCACAATGTTAGGACGTCATTATTTAGAATGTAGTGAAACCAAACTATGTAATGAAAGAGTAAAATCTAAAGTATGAATAAAACTATGGATAAATATTGTTAAGCTCTTTTTAAGGAAATGAAATGTCCATCAATAGGAGAACCAAATGAGTAAGATTTGGCCATTTATCACTGTACATAAATGTAACTACAATTAGACCTGCTCGGATGTAAGCATGACAAGTTTTCTAAAATCATGTTATTTACAGATAAAATGATCAAATTAAAATTAATTGTTTAAATATATGATAAAAACAGCTCTTGAAATTTTCTAGCAAATATTACGTTATTTTGAAGTTTTGACTTAGTATTGGTATTTTTGTGGAGTGTTTTGATAAATCAAATAATTTCAAAACTTAAACTCTTCAATTTAAGATGAAATAACGTGCAGATAAAGAGTCAATGAATTCTAACTTTAACTAACTAAACTAAAATTGAGACAAAACAGATCAAAGAAAGTCAAAAGTCAACCATTTATAATAGAGACCAAATTTATCAGCAGTTAGAAGCAAAAAAATTGGTAACTTCAAAATCATTTGCGATTTACCATCGTTACTGTACTTTAACCTAAGTGTGTCTTTTTCACCTTAGAGGAGTCATCCCACAATACTTGCCATAATTTTGGCTCAAGTTAATATATCATTCTTAGTAGGTTATAAATGTGAAAATAATTCTTTTACGGGTGTCTAATATTTCTTTTCTGGAAAGAAATTGTTTCTTCAATATTTCTTTTTGAATTTAACTCTTCCTCTCTGGAAACTTCATCACATTCTGAACCAAATTCATGTTTGGCAATAATTTCTGCTGCACATTTATGTGTTTGCTAACATATTTACATAACTTTCTAACAAAATATCCACACGTATTTTTTTCAAAGAACTAGCCTACGCAAACTTACGTATAATGAATAACTGGAAAGTTGCTAGTTTTATATCAGCATGCAAATACCAATACACACTGATATATAGAATTTGAAAAGTCAAATTCTCATAGAATCAACACCACGATTTCATGTCATTGGAAAACGTTGAATAATTGGGTACATAAAAACACATTTCAATATAAAGAAAAACCAACCTCTTCACTAACCAATCAACTAATGTCAAGTGTTACTACGCAAGGTAGACATTTTACCACACTTTTAACATTTCCTTGCATCACCTTAAAACCAGAGAGGCATTATGGAAATCCCAAATATCCATAAATGAAAAAAACTAGCTAAATACTCTAGGCTCTGTTAAAGTAGTAGTAATATAATACTAGCACCAGTAAGGGGAATGAATTACTGCAAAACTTGTACCGAAATGCGACTGTTTTGGCAAAAGGTTCCATTTTTTGCGATGAATGCATTCATTGCTTGAGTCCTTGAATGGAAACGCACTGTGGCCAATTTAATAGGTTCTGCAGCCCACTCTTCTCCTCGCCTGAAAGTAAGAAAAGAATTACCATTTTGAGAATATAATCCAAGCAGCCGTTTGTTTCAAGGCATCGAGAAAGTGAACTTGAGAATATGATATTCTCATGTTTGAGACAAGTTTTGTAAACACATTCTCAGGAATGGTTCTTGCAAAGGAATATAAATTACACTTTTGTGTTACTCCTTATTCCATTACATAAGTATTTTGTATTCCCATTAGAATAGAAGTTACTTTCTACAACAATTACCTACCTCACTTCATCCCTTTTTGTTCAATTAAATAAACTCTATTTCTTTTATAAACTACTAGGATTTTTTGGGAATAATGTTCCCGAGAATGTGGTTCCGGAGGAGAGGAGGGTTGGGAACAAAGATACAATTTATTAAAGTACAAAATTGAGAGAGATCCTTAGATAAAGTGAGACCTGCCAACATTTGTGATTTCAGTAAATTTCAATAAATGAGTGTGTTTTCAGAATGTTAGTGTATTCCAACCATTTCTTTCTAAGAATACATGAGAGGGTTTAAACACTAATTTAGTCCTTATCAATGCAGAACTGTTCACCTTGAGACCCTAAAACTAAAACGGTCGCATCTGATCCATTAGCTTACGAAAAATGTGTCAAGTGTGATCACCTCAGAAGTTTTTCTCTTTTGGGTCTCCTTTGAAAATGGGGATTACACATGATACATTTCCATTAAGGTGACTAAAAGCAATTGTAGAGAAGAAAATAAGAAATGCACTAAACGTCTCCATAAACTAAAATTGATTTATGCATTTAGAAGAAGTTCTCTCGTTAGTTTCTCAAAAATAAGATTTTTAACTAAAGCGTAAAGTAGTAATTAGTAGAAGTTTTCTCACTTATTTTAATTTTATCTTCTCCTATACGTATGAAGAAGTTTAGACACACATTCTTAACCAAACTAAAAACTGCCCTATTTACAATGACTAAAAACAGGTTTAACTCTAAAATAAAATATAAAATTTGAAGTATATTTGATGTTTACCTCAAAAACAAGTTGATGGAGTTGGAATCATATTCACAACCAGACAGGGCTCGCACTACATCGTCAAAATTAGCAGTTCGAGGCATTCCTTGAATCAAAATCTTAAAAAAAAGAAATTAGACACTGTTAGGTAAATGTGCTATTTCCATAGTAATGTTTGCATGAAACAAAAATTATAACACTTCAACTAGTAGCCTTCAGTTTAAATGTTATTCTAAATATAAGTTCAGTCTCAGCCAGCATATCACACAACAGTGGTAAATGGAAGTACAACACTAAATACCAAATCTTGATGGAATTCGCACCACAATCTTGGTACTTCTTCCATACCGAGAATTCAAGCGATCATAATGCTTTCAATAAGTCATGCATAAATAAACTGAATAAATTTGATGTCGTAACTTGTTGTAAATAAAGGATTATTAGTAATTAAAAGAAAAATATATTTAGAATCTTCTTATTCATTTACTTGAACACTGCCTTGTTCTCATACAACAATGCCTATGTGGGATCCCTTATGCATATATGAGAATGTGAATCACAATATTCTAGTAATCAATGTTATGTGACGGTTATGCATAAATTGACTCATAACTCACAATGGATAAGAAAGATCAGCTCTTATCATTGTGATATAAATGAGTTTTCCCACCAACCTCCTATATCTCTCTAGGTTTGAGAAAATTTCATAGTGGTTTCTCATTAACATTAGAGTTGAGTCCATAGGACTATCAATGGGCCTACAATTTGCTAAGTTTGTATCCTGCAAAATACCAAGAGCATATTTTCTTTGTGAAATGATAACACCTCTTTACTGTGTCACTTCAATAATAAAAAATATTTTAGTTAGTCCAAATCTTTGGTATTAAAGAGGCACAATAAATGTTGTTTTAATTAAGCAATTCTAGTGATATCTATCCATGTAATAACAATAGCATCAACAAAGAGCATAAGATAAACACACTTCCCATGATAAGTATGACAGTAAACACTAAATGATTTGCCTCACTCCGTTCCAATCCAAAAATCAACAAAATCAAACTAAATTTACCCAACCAAGCTCAAAGTGATTGCTTCAGGCCATAGAGCCCAATGTAATTTCCAAACTAAACCAGATTGCTGATAAACTTGCATGCTTCAGTGCAATTCAAAGATATAATCATTGGTATAATGATATTTTGGATTTTCTTAGATATGATTTATCAAGAAATAGTTGTTCTCAACCTTATTATAGATTTGGTTCTTGAGTAGGTTTTGGTATAGTCCCCCTACTATTTTGTATTTCTTTCCTTTTTTTATACTTTTTTGGTAAGCTGCAAATAATTGATATAACATAGGATGCCAACATGGATGGGATCATGACTATAACAACACCCTAAACTTTCAAAATCTTAAGGGAAGAAATTTTTTGTTTGAGACGGTTCAAGCTTCAGATTTTTAGACATTCATGAATAATTTTTATTCTCATGTTGTTCCTCATACAACAGAATTACATTTCTCGGATCCTTTTCCATTATCCTTGGTACTTTAATTTCAAGGAATTCTTGAAAATGTGCTCAATTAACATTCCTTAATTATAGAAGTCAACAAAATGAACAAATGTTCTAAATTTAACAAAGAATAAAGACGTAGTCTTACATAAAAGATTAAAACTTTTAAGAATTTACCTCCAATTTGGAGTGATTTACTCAACTTAAAAATCGAACAATAAGAGAACCTTATGGTTATGGGAAAAAACTGTCTTACATCATGCTCTCTATTTTACTCAATCAAAATTTTCAAAACACAACATCTAACAATTTCAGCATTTGGGCAGTTTAAATATATTACAAAAATCAAAAAATAATTAGTATTCAAAAAACAAGATAAGCAAAGATAGGTAAGAATCTGTACTGACAGTTTTTCCATCATATGGCTTTACTATGTCCCATTGGGATCGATCAGCCTGATATTAGAGAAAGGAAAAAATATCAAACAGTTTCCAATTATAAACAAATATAAAAAAAATTGATTTTAGAAAAAGACATGTGAGCAGAGCAGCATACCCTATCCAATTTGTAGAGGCGACCCTTCTTTACAATCACCCTTATAGCATTGTCATAGGAATCACGAGAAGGGAATTGCACTAACCTGATTATACCCAAAACGTTTAAATGATAATTTCAAGTATTGAATCTAAGATGAGGCCCATTTAGAAAACACAATGATAATCCACTTCATGATGTTAGCTATGCTAGATGATTACGGAGAGTCATGAGGATGAACCGAGGTAATAATGAAATGCTAATTGTAGCAATTGAGGAAGAAAAAGATAAGTAAATTGGTTAGAATAAAAAGGGAAGAAGGAAGAAATAGGTAGGCAATAATTGGATAAGGATTGCAAAGGAAGGCTGGCACACAATAAAAAAAACTACTCTTTATCCATTCACTTTTCCTGTATTCTGATTTTACCTCAGCAATTGTGATTATTTCTACTTGTCTTTAATGAAATACATGGGTTCATATAACAAGACGAGTATGACAAAATCTAGCACTCCATATTTTGGAACGACACCTTAATTACAGTTCAAAGTGGTGTTTTTTACGGTGTTTAGTTTCAGTGACTAAAAATATGACTTAACTAGAACTATATATATATATATATATATATTGGACAATCCTCTCCTGACAAGTTGGTTGTTTTATAGGATTTTAGGACTTGAAAGTCCAAATTCTGAGAGCACGACATGTTACAAACAAGTATATAATTAAATTGAACTTTCTCTTTTGTTTTCGGAAACATCATTCAGAGTATAAGAAAAAGAAAAGAAAATGCAATTCCATGTGATAAGCATGAAAATGCACTAATTATATTTCTATGACAAAAATAACTTTCACAATACCCCAAAAGCAAGACAAAAGATGGAATACATTACGTTGAAACTGGTATAAGGCTACGGTTGTAATCAAATTTAACATCCTCCAGAGTCAAATTACAACCTTCAAGGAAGTTGATGATATCTGTTTTCAGTGCATGTTTACGGATACCAAGCAGCCTACCATATGTCACTCCTAAAGAAAGAAAGAGAAAGGAAAACAGTCATTACCTAGGATGGAAATTATTTAAAATAAAAGAACTGTAAAGTGTTGAAAGGTATTATTTAAATAACATGGCTAGCAGTGAATTGGTTAGAAACCTAACATCTTATTTTCAAAATCCAAACGTATACAAAAATATAGTCACTAGCATCAATGATATATAATGTATGTCAAATTTCTATAATCTCATGCATTTATTATTTTCACATTGTCAAATCCGAAAACTATTTGGCTTTTGAATGTTAGAACACATGAATAGACATGAGGATTGAGCAAAAACTTAAAACAATGACAATAATGATGATGAGGACATGGAGAAGGAAGATTTTTCCTAGCATCCCAATTAATTGAAAAATATACAGTAACCTATTTGAAATTAACAATTAGAGAGAAAGGGATGCACTCCTCCTTTCTCACTCTTATCTCCTCTCCCCCTTGTAAAGCTTACCATGGGCCTCATGTAAGACACAAATAAACTTTAAAGAAGTATATATACAATAATTAGAAGGTTACAAGATAATCTAACATGGCGTTCCTCATTTGAATAAATCACTATTACTTAGAAATGAATGATAAGCCCACCTTTTTCTTTCCTTACAAATTTTCTTTCTAATAAACAATCTCTAATTTGATAATTTTATAAAACAAAAGAACTAAATTAATATATTAACATACTTAATATATTAATCTTTGGTTTATTGTTACAAATATTGCACAAGTCTCTTAATTTAAAGTAAATTATCACCCTTTCTACTCCTACAAATAGTTACAATACAACAACATCAATAATGAGATGGTAGCAAATGGTAAGCACAATGACAAAGATGGAAGTGATAATCCCAATAATAACAATGATGAAAGTATAATAAAGAAATGATGGTGACAACTGTGAGGTTTTTCTGAGGGAAGACGTTGGAAGATTCATCACCAATGAGTCGTGAATAAGGTCATATATGAGACAAAGACACCACTTCTGACACAAAACATTAAGGCAATAGGTTTATGGGTTCTTCTATTTATATACTAGTCATCATCTTACTCATTTTGATTCAATGTGAGACTTGAAGTCACCTTGAATTCCTAACAACATCGATAAGAGTGACTGATAGCAATAATGGTGAGAGTAATGTCTGTTATGACAACAAGGGTGACATTGATGATGACAGATTTAGTGACACTAATGCTAGTAGTGACCATGTAGTGCTAGTGATACTTGCTATGATAGAAATAATTATCCTATACAACAAAACCAAACAACTCATTAGAACAGCTATTATTTTATAGTTTAATTATCCGATTATATCATATGCTCGCCACCGAGCGAGTCCTAAAAGTAACAGCAGCAACAAGGTTTTAGATATTAGTCGGCAACTGTGACCACAATTTTGGCCACAATGTCAAGGTTTTTGGAGTCTCTGACATTTTTGTGGCTGCATCAGCCACTTTTGTCCGCATTTTCCTGTAATGTCAAGGAATTTATAACCTCGAGCTGCGGTAGAACAGTTTTTTCGTAAAAGCTAAAGCAAAGTCTAAGAGCGATAGAAATGGGAGAATAAGTGCATAAATAGGGTGGTACCAGAATGATCAACGTCGAAGAATGGAAGAGGGGTAGTTGAATTCAGAGGTGGCTGTTCTGCTTCAGTGGAGAAACACCTCACGGGGAGGCCAAAACTTCTCTGAACAAATGCACAAACACTTGAACTGCAATTGGATCTCAATGCAGCCCTAACAATACAAGTCATCTTTCACAACACACCTGCCATTTCCAAACCATATAATGAAAAGTTAAAAACAACAATGATAGGGTCGTAGCCACCACCCAATTCATTTTTGCATATGAAGCATAAGTTAACAAGTCTTTTGCAAATGAAAATGCAATTGAAGGAACTGTGAAAACAAAACGAAAATGGGTACGTGAAAAGATTATACTTTTGCGAAAGTACCTGTTTCGATTTTGATACCTTGATCACCAGGAAGAAGATTGGGGAAGCAGTGCAGCGAGAAGGAGAACACACAAACACAAGCTCAGGGCAGTGGATTTTGTTTCGGGTGCCACGTTGGCCCATTACTGTTCTCAAAAGGCCCACCTACTTTGAACGAGCAAATCAATTGAGCCCAAGAAAGCAAATGTGCGAATTACGAAATTTTCATAATTATAATGTGAATGTTATAATTACATAATACTAATTTCGACAAAGATAAGAGAGAATTATTAAGAATGAGATTTTATGATAAATTTCACCTAAGGAAAAAGAGTATTTGTAATATTTCTTCGTTGTAAAATATATATTCTGTAGGTGTAATATGTACTAATTAACAATCATTTTTGAAGTTTTAATTTGGAAGTTTTAGTTCAAGTGATTCTTGTACTCTTTTATACTAATTTCTTGTAATACTCCAATTTCAAATAAGTTTTCTAAATCAAATGTAAATTTATCGATGACATGTTTTTATTTTAATTCAATATATTTATGATGTATTTTTCTTGTAAAGTATTTATCTTTTGGGAGAGCTTAAAAAATTATTATAGTGTTGTGATGGTTTTTATAAAAAATAAAATATAACTCTGCAATATTTTAATTTTAATAGGTTAAGTTATATAAAGTTTTTTAATAAAGAAATTTTTTATATATATATAAAAACCACTTATTCTCTAAAAACTCTTTTTTCTATATTTTTATCTTTTTTCTTCATTTTTTCTTTCAATCTTCATCTTATTAAAGATAAAAAATTGTAGATTGATCTCCACAACGAGTTTTACATTTCTAGTTGATTGAATAGTCTGATGAAATAAGTTTTCATTTTTCCGTCTTTTAGGTATTTTCTTATTTTACGTTGCATGTGGAGTTTAGAATCGTGTATGTGATTTAAGGTTACTCTTAGTGAATCTTTGTTGCTTTATAATAATGAAGTTATGTTTATAATTTTAATAATGGCTTTGATTGGTTTTTAAGAGATCTTGTGTATGTAGAGCTTTAGAGAGCAATTGTGTAAATAAGGGGCTTTCTTTGTCTCAAGTGAGAGAAGTTGATTTAACTACTTTATGATTTTTTGTAATTCACTGCCCTATGTGTTGGTTGATTTTAGGACGAATTGTAATTTGCATGATTGAGTTGGTATGTTAATTTAGGGTAATTGAACTTTGGGGATTAATGAATGCTAAAATGGAGGTTTAGGTGAGAATTGAAATTCTATGTTGTATAATTCGGAATGTTTGCTTATCATGGCTAGAATTGTTCATTTTAATATTGTCCTTGGTGTTTTTTGTGAATGGTTTGAAACATGTGAGAAAGTTTTAGGTTGTGTTGGGCATTGTCAAACCGCAAAATTTGAGTTTATACGTTATGTAGACTCCTTGGACGAGCAAACAACTAGTTGTGTGAGTGCCAACATTTATTTTGGTTGAGAGATTTTCTTGTTGGTAAGCAATCCTCCTACTGGGAAAGTTGGATTTTCCTACTTTTAGTCATCTTGGGAAATTTTCGTTAACCGTCATATCGAGTTGAAAAGTTAGTCTCTTATGATTGTTCTATTTTAGGTTTCTCTTTTATGAAAAATATTTCTACTTGATGGGTTCGTAGATTGCTATATATTGTTGTGGTCTTGGGTTGATCTTGATGTAAAAGTATATATATTTGTGAATGGTGGATGTGTGTGACATGGAATGTAAAACATGCTAATGTGAGGAAATACTTGGATGTATATAATATATGCTATGGATAATGTATGAAGTTATTTGAAAATAATGTGGTCATTATTCAAATACAATGAATACTTGCGAGAATGAAGGTTTTATGGATATGTAACTTGATGATGAGGTTATGAACATAGTGAATTAAATAATTCCATGAGGTGTTATTTAGGTATGAAGTAAGTTATATGTGGATTTAACATTGTGTTTGAATTGTATGGTCATATAATTCCTAAGAAGAAATGGTATGACATGTAAGTCAGTGTTATGCATTTATTAGGAACATTCTTTGGAAGTTATCTTTATACTCTACTAGACTCATAAACTCATATAGAGGAATGAGTCTAGGTGATTAAGAGGGAATAAGGTTCTTATAGTTGGTTTTGAGGTCGTGAATCTCTTTTCTATTAGAATATAACTTACTTTGTCATGAGAAAAGAGGACCAATTACCATTACTAGAATTGTAATATTGAGGAAGTTCATTTTACATAACAAAACAATCTTTCTAAAGTTCGAGTGGATGCATAAATCCAGATAATTGAGTCTAGGTCATATTTGTGTGAATGAATGAGAATATATAGTTGTATGATATATAAAGTGAATACTTGATAGTTATGATTTAGATATTTATTTAATAAATGTATATGAATGTCTAAGGTATCATTATTATCCTATTTTGTTTGTTGGTTGTTCGTGTCTCTTTTGTAATGATCTCTTTTATGGTGTGAGCATACAAGATTTCAGGTGGTGATGGTACTAGCCAGTAGGCTAAGAGATGTTTTTGGAGTTCTATGAAGGAATGTATATAATTATATGATGTAATGTATGTTTCACAGCCTAGTTTGATATTTGAAGGTTTTTAGTAACTTGTGTATTTTAAATAAATCTTAAAAAATGGTAACAGGACTATACTACACTTTATTGTATGATTTTGCATACATTTCTTTGATCCATATGATAGGTTTGCTTAATACTAGGAACTCAAGAAAGTAGAAATAGTCTATTTTCTTAGGTTGTTACATCTTTAAAAACATATAAATATGGAAAAATAAATCAATACAAATTTGTTAAATATGTACAAAAGTATATAACATGATTTTATATTTGTTAGATATATTATGTTTGATGTTAATTAGGAAAACGTAAACTTTTGACATTGGTAGATATTATTGATATTGTTTTTTAACAATATTTTCTATTTACCATATTTATGTTTGGTTGTCATATATACTTGTATCATTCTTCATTATAAATATGTTACTGTACGTGTTTTCGACACAAGAAAGATTAATCTTATACCTGGTTTTACTATATTCAATACAGTATCAAAGCCAGGTTTAAAACTTATCCTAGCAAAATTAATTGTTCATGGGGTTTATTGTTCCACCTATTATCGGACCGCTATCGGATCACTCATTAACGTTAAGTGTCATGCTCGAGACATAAGTGAGTGTTAGAAGTTTCACATAAACTAAAGATAAGATCAATTTATGATATATATATATATGTGTGTGTGTGTGTGTGTGTGTGTGTGTGTGTGTGTGTGTAAGTACAAATCTTACTTTACAAATTGGTTTTATAGAGTCAAATTAGACTTAAAGTTCACTTCTTAACAGTATTAAAATATAGATGAACTGGTATATTAGTATTACATGTTTTTATGTTCATCTATCTTAATAAAGTTTATAATTAATTATAGGCTTAATCCCTCCCTTGGTCCTCGTATTTGTATGCAAATCTTAGTTCGGTCCTCAAGTTTTGAACTGTCTCAATTAGGTCATAATTTTTGTAAAAATGCACACATTTTACCCTAACCCTTAAGTTGTCTCAAATGGCGTTAATTGATGCTGAGATGTATTTTTTATTTTAGTCTTAATCCCTCTCTTGGTCCTTATGTTTGTGTGAAAATCTCAGTTCGGTCCTCAAGTTTTGAACTGTCTCAATTGGGTCATAATTTTTGAACTGTCGACAATAATGACATTTTTTAGTTTGAGAGGGAGAAAACATGTGAGTCGGGGGGTTTGACGGTGGAGGAATGAGTGAAATGTGATCAGTGATTGGAAGGAAAAAGAAATACCATAGCCACGTGGATTTAATGATTTTAAAACATAAAAAAAAAATTACAGCTCAGTTCAAAGTTAACGCTTTCTCAATACACTTAACAGTTGGGGTAAAATGTTGTAAAATGTTTGCATTTCATAAGGACTTGAGGAAAAACTTGAGGACCAAACTGAGATTTTCATACAAACATAAGGACCAAGGGAGAGATTAAGCCTAAAATAAAAAATACATCTCAGCATCAATTAACGCCGTCTGAGACCAGTTAACAGTTGGGGTAAAATGTGTGCATTTTTACAAAAATTATGACCCAATTGAGGCAGTTCAAAACTTGAGGACCAAACTGAGATTTGCACACTAATATGAGGATCAATGGAGGGAAGCCTTAATTATATATTATAATTTGGTTTTCTCTTTAATTAATATAAAATCTCTAATAATTTATGAATTTATTCCTTTCTAATTACTTTAACTTCTATCCTTTTGTTCTTAATTGTTCAAGAATTAGTTAAATGATTGTTATTGTTTTAAGTGTTGAAGTTCATATGTTTTTGAACCATGAAACATCTTCTACACAAGTTTGTTTATCCAAGTTTTAATTGTAAAATCTGTTAGTGAATGTTGGATTGTTCTCTCAACAATGGTTTATATGTTGTTGTACTAAATTAATTATTTTGAATTGTGGTATTTTAAGAATTATGTAAAATTGATTATTTTGTCTCTTTCTATTGTTTAGGTCAATATTTAAATATAAATTTATTTTATTTTTTGTGACTTTGTAAATTTATTTTTTGTGATTTTATTTAAATATAAATTTATTTTTTAGTGAGCCACCTTGTTTAATTCATCAACCCGTAGTGGGTCGGGTTGGGTTCAAATTTTTTTGACTCATTAATAAATGAATTGGGTTGGGTTGACTCACTTAGTGACCAACCTGTGGTGGGTCGAGTCGGGTCGGGCCGGGTGACCCGTTTTGACAGTACTAATGTATTGGGTGAATTTAAAACTTTTTAAAGTAAATTTAGTTGTTTAGATGAAAAAATTAAAATTTAGAAATTTTTAGAAAATATTTTAAATAAATTTTTATTCCTCCTCCCTCTTCTTCTTTCAACCTTTCAAGCTCAATCTCGTGTTCTCTTAATTTACCAAACAGAACCGCACATGGTTGGAAGATTTTGTAAATCTGTCATGGCAGTGACTTTTGGCTGTCATATCCTATTCAAAGATTTTAGAGTTTTAATATTTAACTCTTTAATGTCAAAATTCTTACCTAAACCAAATACTTGATTGACGATGATGTAAAACGATTTTACGCATCGTGGATTGTTTTCTAGTGTTTCATTCGGAATATCTCATATTTTTTGACTAAAGAGTTCTTTCGAGCACACTTAACTTTATTTGTGCCTTCATGAGTTACTTTTAAAATTTCCCACATTTCATAAGCACTTCTACAAACAAAAATCCTGTAAAACTCAACAAGGGCTAAAGTAGACGAAATAATATTTCTGGCCCTAACATCACATTGAGCCCTCTTTTTCTCAACAATAGTCCTCTTTTTCTCATCAATATTCCATTGGGCACATGACTTAGGTTCTCGCACGGTATTAACAATAATAGTAAGAACAAAAGAACCATTTTCAATACCATCCCAAATACCAATATCAACAGACTCTAAAAATATTTGCATTCTTATTTTCCAAAAAGCATAATTGTCCAAACATAAAAGGAATTGAATAACTATGATAGGTTCAAGGGGAAGGTTTATATTAGAAGAAATAAAAACTGACAGACAATTATAACTGTCTAAGGGGTAGTTTTGTTGTTTCAGACTTTTATAAAGTCTGCAGGGGCAGTTTATTTTAGCAGTTTTATCTGGAAGTCTAGGGAAGTGGAGAGTCTGGTTCTCTCAAATAACCAGAAGTTGTATGCTGTTTCATGTTTCTCTGTATTGTTGGAAATTCAGTGTGTGTTGGAATAAATATATACAGTTTTAAGTTGTTCTGTATAAGTCTATAATACCTATCATTTGGTATCTAGAGCCTCTTTCCTGGTGAAGTGGGGGCATACTGCAGGTTATGGTCAACACAAGAATGGAGGCAAAATGGGATGGGTTGGAGAAGCTTGTCCACGAACAAGCAAACGAGAATAACCGTCGCTTACAACGATTAGAAGAGATGTTTCAAGGCCTGATAGGGGTGGTTGAACGCCTGACCTCCTCTACTAAGCATCAAGAGGCCCAAGATTCTGTTGCTATGGATGTCCATGAGGATAATGAAGGAGTAAGTTCTGTTGGAATTTCTACCACATGGAGGAAGTTGGACATCCCTGTGTTTGCAAGGGATGACGCTTATGGGTGGACCAATAGATTAGAGCGGTATTTCCGTTTGAAAGGGGTTGGTGAGGAGGAACGAATGAAGGCTGTTATGGTGGCTTTGGAGGGCAAAGCTTTGAATTGGTTTCAATGGTGGGAAACCTGCCATCCGCATTCCACATGGGAAGCTTTCAAAGATGCAGTGATTACAAGATTTCAGCCCACAATGTTGCAGAACCCATTTGAAATTTTGCTTGGCTTGCGTCAAACTGGACCAATAGGGGAATATATTGAGCAATTTGAACAATATGCTGGGTTCATGAAGGGAATTCAACAAGATTACTTAGTGGGCATTTTCTTGAATGGATTGAGGGATGAGATAAAGCCAGAGGTTAAATTATATGATTCGCAGACTCTTACGGAGTTGATGATGAAGGCACAGATGGTTGAGTACAAGCTTTTGATTACTACCAAAGGGGGGTATTTATCGGGCACTCGTTCCATTCCTTCGTTTCGCCCATGGCCTTCCACTCGGACTTATTCTAAGGATGGGGGAAGTTCTACAACTTATTCTAAGGTTGGGGGCAGTTCCGGAGTTTTTCCTAATTCTGTTACTAGTGTTGGAGAAAGTAGTGCTTCTGTTTCTCCTAGCACTACTTCTACTCCAGTTTCTCAACGAAGAGGACCCCCATTTAAGAAGCTTACTCAGGAAGAGTTTCACGACAAGTTGCGTAAAGGTTTATGTTTCCGTTGTGATGAGAAATTTGGCCCAAATCACATCTGCCGGAATAAACAGTTTCACATGTTGCTTATCTCTAAAGAAGAATTACCACCGTGGGGAGAGGGGCTGGAAACTCTATCTGTATCAGCAGAACTGCCAGAAACAGATGGCCCCAATTTACAATTATCACAATGCACTATGGCTGGGCTAACAACCCAAAGGTCTTGGAAGTTGGGGGGAACCCTTGGCTGTGAAAAAGTGGTGGTTTTGATTGATTGTGGTGCGTCCCACAATTTTATTTCACATAACTTAATTGTCAGGTGTGGCTTGCCAATACAGCCAACTAATCCTTATCTGGTAGAAGTTGGAGATGGGCATAAAGTGCGTTGTCAAGGCAAGTGTCAAGGATTAATTTTGGAAGTTCAGGGAGTACAGATTCAACAGGATTTTTTTGTGTTTTCTTTATGTGGGGCTGATGTGGTGTTAGGGTTGGAATGGTTGGCCACTCTAGGAGAAGTCAGAGCTGATTTTGGTAATCTCAAATTATCGATAGGCAAAGGTCCACTAGAACATGTTTTACAAGGTGATCCTACCTTGTCAAAGTCTGAATCTAATATAAAGACATTATGGTATGATTTCAAGCAGCAAGCAGATTGTTATGTTCTCAAATGGACTGAAATTAAGGAACCAGGGGCTGATCCTGTTCCCCCTGCCATTTTGGATGTTCTTTCTGCCCATCAAGATGTTTTTAAGGATTTAGAAGGGCTACCACCCCCACGTTCATTTGATCATTCGATTCATTTGCAGCCTAATGCTTCTATTCCTAATTTACGGCCTTACAAATATTCTCACCAGTAGAAAAATGAAATTGAGAAATTGGTTCAGGAAATGTTGCATGGGGGAATTATTCGTCCAAGTGTAAGCCCTTATTCTAGTCCAATCATCTTAGTTAAGAAGAAGGATGGAGGATGGCGTTTTTGTGTGGATTACAGGGCTCTAAATAAGGTCACCATTCCTAATAAATTTCCTATTCCGGTTATTGAAGAATTGTTGGATGAATTGGCTGGCGCTACCATGTTTTCCAAACTGGATTTAAAATCAGGTTATCACCAAATTCGGATGCGACCCCAAGATATTGAGAAAACAGCGTTTCGCACTCATGAAGGCCACTATGAATTTTTGGTGATGCCTTTTGGTCTGACCAATGCTCCTGCTACCTTCCAGGCCTTAATGAATAACATTCTCCAGCCCTTTTTAAGGAAGTTTGTACTAGTTTTTTTTTATGATATCTTGGTTTACAGTTCCACGTTAGATGCCCATGTTCAACATTTGGCCAAAGTTTTAACTATTTTGCATCAAAATGCATTACAACTCAACCAGAAGAAATGTGTTTTTGGGTAGCACCAGTTAGAATATTTGGGTCACATAATATCTCAACAGGGTGTAGCAGCAGATCCTAAGAAGGTTGAGGCAATGCATAACTGGCCTTTACCCAAGACTCCCAAGGCATTACGTGGCTTTTTGGGCCTTACGGGATATTATAGACGTTTTGTTCAAGGGTATGGAAAAATTGCTCAGCCTTTGACACAATTATTATCCAAGGATGGGTTTCATTGGACGGAGGAGGCTAGGACGACTTTTGAGAGTTGAAGAAGGTCATTGCCCAATTACCTGTTTTAGCGGTTCCAGATTTTTCCAAATCTTTTACTCTTGAGACAGATGCTTCTGGGAAAGGTTTGGGTGCTGTCTTACTACAAGCAGGGCGGCCTTTGGCTTTTTGGAGTCAAGTTTTATCATCTCGGGCTCAAAATAAGTCTGTTTATGAGCAGGAACTCATGGCTTTGGTGCAGGCTGTTCGGAAATGGAAACATTATCTCATGGGAAGTCATTTTATCATTCTCACATATTAGAGAAGTCTGAAGTTTCTCACAGATCAGAGATTATTGACTGAAGAACAGTTCAAATGGGCCTCCAAACTAATTGGTTTTGACTTTGAGATTCGTTTCCGCCCTGGTAAAGACAATACTGTGGCTGACACTCTCTCCCACAAGTCTTATTTTATGCCTATTTCGGTTTTACAACCCACCCAATGGGACTCTTGGGAGGAGGAATCCCAAACAGATGCAGGTATGGTTTCTTTGATACAAGATTTGATGATCGATCCTAAATCTCATGTGGGATATGAATTACGCAAGGGACGTTTATTTTATAAAGGCAAATTAGTGCTACCTAGAGGGTCTTCCAGCATACCTACCATTTTTAAGGACATGCATGAGTCCCCAACCGGTGGTCATAGTGGTTATTTCCGCACTTTTAAACGCATTGCTGGGGTTATTTATTGGAAGGGTATGAAAAAAGATATTAAAGAGTGGGTCAAACAATGTGCAGTTTGTCAAAGGAATAAGGCTGAAACTTTGGCTCCAGCAGGCTTATTACAGCCTCTACCCATTCCCACTCAAGTCTGGTCTGACATCTCTATGGATTTCATTGGGGGGCTGCCTAAAGTTCAAGGGAAAGACACAATTTTCGTAGTGGTGGATAGACTCACGAAATATGCTCACTTTTTGGCACTTGCTCACCCCTTTACAACAGCAGAAGTGGCACAATTGTTCATTAAAGAAATAGTAAGACTTCATGGGTTTCCCTCTACCATTGTCTCCGATAGAGACAAAATTTTTTTAAGCAATTTTTGGAAGGAATTGTTTAAACAGGTTGGTCTAAAACTCAGGTTCAGCACTGCATATCATCCCCAATCCGATGGTCAAACAGAAGTGGTTAATCGCTGCCTCGAGACTTATTTACGTTGCATGACTGGTACACATCCTAGGAAGTGGCCTCAGTGGTTATCTTGGGCAGAATTCTGGTTTAATACTAACTACAGTATTTCTACTAAGATGTCCCCCTTTAAGGCCCTTTATGGTCGTGATCCCCCTTTGCTGCTCAAAGGTTCTACTATTCCATCAAAAGTGCAAAGTGTGAATCAATTACAACAAGAACGGGATGAGATCTTGAGGGAGTTGAAGGAAAACTTATGCAAAGCCCAAGACCAGAATAAGGTGCAGGCTAATAAACATCGGAGGGCGGTAGAGTTCCAAGTGGGTGATTGGGTGTATCTTAAGTTGCAACCATATCAGCTAAAATCACTGGCTAATAGACCTAATGAGAAGCTTCGCCCCAGATTTTACGGTCCTTATCTAGTCCAAGAACGCATAGGACCTGTAGCTTATAAGCTGGACCTCCCTGCCCACAGCAGAATTCACCCATTTTTTCATGTCTCCCTCCTCAAGCGCGCTGTTCAGCCAACCACCCCCGTTCAACCTCTTCCTTCTGCACTTACAGAAGATTTGATGTTAGAGGTCTATCCGGAGGAGCTGCTTGATGTGCGCACATCTTCAACAGGGGATTTGGAGGTTTTACTCAAATGGCAACATCTCCCATCTATTGAAAACAGTTGGGAATCAGCCACAACCATCAATACAGAGTTTCCTGCTTTTCAACTTGAGGACAAGGTGAAACTTCATGGAGGGGGTATTGATAGGTTCAAGGGGAAGGTTTATATTAGAAGAAATAAAAACTGACAGACAATTATAACTGTCTAAGGGGTAGTTTTGTTGTTTCAGACTTTTATAAAGTATGCAGGGGCAGTTTATTTTAGTAGTTTTATCTGGAAGTCTAGGGAAGTGGAGAGTCTGGTTCTCTCAAATAACCAGAAGTTGTATGCTTTTTCATGTTTCTCTGTATTGTTGGAAATTCAGTGTGTGTTGGAATAAATATATACAGTTTTAAGTTGTTCTGTATAAGTCTATAATACCTATCATAAAGCAAACTCTGATACCAACTGTTAGAGCGGTGTAGTGAAATAGTTAACATGTTTAGAAAAAAATCAAGATGACAAGGTGAATTGATTTCTTGTACTTTAAAATACTTTTTCTTCTCTCTTTATAATATTTACTTAACAAATAATATCAACAACAATAAAAAATGTAAGGAAATAGAGATATGCACAAGGAATTTTATACTAGTTCAAATCACAAGGATCTTATGTCTAGTTGTTAATCCCAGACAGAGATTAACTATATCCACTATCACAAAACCAATAAACTATTACAATCACACTGAAAGACAAGTATAAGGGTTTAGAAACATCTCTCTTGCTACCGAAAGAGATGATACTCACTTTCCCTAAAAACCACAAGGGATGAACACCTCCTCCGAATGCTTTACGAAGGATGAACACTTTCTTTGAATCTTCACAAAGGATGTTAGGTTTCACTCAGCAACAACAACAACATTCGATCATACTTCCAGTAAAAGTTCTCGCTCTATCCCAACACCAAGTTCTCAAAGTCACAACATAAGGGTTACACATACCTTAGATCAAACTTCACTCAATTGAACAAGTGTAGTTGTATGTGTTAGAATGATAGTCTAAAACATTTTCATAAAGACCTCACTCAAGGACTTCTCCAAAAATCCATTGTCAGTTATTTAACACATAATAATCGATTATCCCATTAAGTAATCGATTATGCATTTAATAATGCACAACTATAAAAAATATGCCTAAAAACTTTAATGGCTAGTCTTGATAATCGATTATGGTAAGTCATAATCGATTATGGATAATCGATTATCATTAGTTGGTAATCGATTATTCTAGAGATAAAATGAGATTTTTGCTATTTTGAAAAACCTCTTTGTGATAATCGTTTATCTTAAGTGTTAATCTACTATTGTAGAGTTTTTCTAATTACAGAGCGAATTTTAAAACATATAATAGTTTAATATGCATTAATAGTTTGAGCTGCCAAATTTTTGCTGATCTTAACATCAGAGTACCTTCTACAGATAACCTCCAAGCATAATGGGCAAACAATAAGGACGAACGATAACGTAACGACAAACATTTGAACTACTAGCAATTCACACAATAGTCAACCGTTGATCTCGACCCTACACCCGAAATATAAACCTTTCCTAAAACATGTCTCCTACTGTTATTGCCTTTGCCTCTACCAAAGTTCTTTCTATTATCAGTGGTTATAATAAACACTATGGTTTCTTCATCAAAACTTGGGTTATCTTGCCTTTCACAGTGAATTATCATAGAAAAAGCTTAGTTTAGAGAAGGTAAAGGATCCATCAACAATATCTTAAGATTTGGCTATACTAAAATAGTCATTGAAACCATTTAGGAACTAAATAATTCTATCTTCATGTCCGTAATTTCTTACCTTGTGACTTGATTGAACATGACAAGTGCAAGTAAGAATCGGCCTACAACATTCAAACTCCTTCCACAACCTTTTAAGCTCAGTGAAAAATTCAGTTTCACCCAAAGGTTATTGCTTGAAATTATAGATTTTCTATTGAAACTCGGAAACACAAATCAAATCTCCTTGTGAGAATCATTCTTTTAAATCATACCAGATAACATTTTTCATGAAAACAACACTCTCCTATTGATGGGGAGATGGAATTCGTTATTCATGAGTGCAATAAATTGTTACATCTTTCCCAAGCAAAATGGTGTGAATATGTGTATGTGGTACCAGGAGAGTTTTGTCAACAAATATGTGTTTGATATTAGCAATCAAAGCTTGACACACCATTCTAAACCTAATTTTTCTCACTAGAAAGAACTTCATTCGGCTCCCAGTCATGAATCGGAATTTGGGCCATTTAACTTGCATAGCAGATCTCCCAAAGAAAGGGGAGCGACATACTATAAGAAGAAATCTGGAAAGACGTTTAGTGAAAGAAGTATGTGTATTCTCATTCAAGTTTTGAATACGAAGTGTTTTTTGTATACAAAAGAAAAGAATCGTGACAAAACAGATGTCTGTTTTCCATAAACGTGTAACAAATTTCTTTATGTGCTAGGTGTGACATGATAGAGGATCTTTCTTCTTTAACAACAACGTGGTAGAGGATCATGAATTGCTTATTCGGTGGTGGTGGTGGATGAATCATGTAATCTACGTTGCTGCTATTTTACGACTTTAATTTTTGTTACTTTTATATTTGTTTGTTAGTTAGACTACTTTTTACTGCTCTAATAACTGCTTCAAAAACACATTCTATTATTCAAAGTTCAGAATGATAATTTACTAGGATAACAATAAATCAAATGCGTAGATGTGACACAATTTAAGGTGTGGGGAAAATGATAAAATGAGTGAAAAGTAAATGCATAATGATGATCTCAAATTATTTCCTTGAAGAGGAGCAGCAGATATTCCATGAAAAACTCTGCGAAACTAGAGTACAGCGATTAGTTATATATAACACCTTTCCCATAGCTTATTTGTATAAAAAGACTACACAGCTTTTCGCGATACCTTGGTGCCTTGTTTCAGTGTATTGAGTGCTCAAAGGTAAGTGCAAAAAGAGGAGATATTTGTAAGTTCCAAACGTGTGGTGCTACTTTTACATGTTTGAGTGACTCGCTTGGACTTTTACCCGGTGCCATGAAGTGTTTAAAATCCCTCTCAGGTTCCAGATGTCTTCAACCTTTTCAGGCTGGACATTAGCAGAAGAATCTACCTGCAAATTAGACAAAAGGTGAGGTGTCAAAAAATATCTCCGATTAAATTAGAGGGATGATCCCTCTGAACCATAATGAAAACGGTGTGAACATATTAGAAGAGTGGTTATTCAACTTCCTGAGCAGTTAGTTGTTAGCCAAGTAGTTAAGTCAATTACACAACTGACCATGTTAATTATTATAGTCAACTAAGGCATTAATATATAGGTAGTTATACAGCTGTCACTATACTATCACAACTACACTGATCCTTTAAATTCTTCCGTGTAACCTATGTTCTTTCAAGTAATAAAATGTTTATCCCGTTTAACATAGCATCTAGAGCTTGAAGGTCCTAAAGGGTTAAACATAGCATCTAGAGCTTGAAGGTCCTAAAGGGTTAAACCTACTCCTTCTACTTTGCTTACCTCCTCTCTTCTAACTCAACACATTCTCACGCCTAATCTCTGGAAAACTATGAAATGTTTTCTTCTACGGTACTAGCAGGTAGAATCTATCAGCAATGTGTATTGCCTCCAACATTTAACTCCAAATATAAATAAGGGGAATTAACCCAATACGTATTGCCTCCATATTTTCTTCATTATTCTCCATTATAAATATAGCACCCTATGTGTATTTTCTACATTAGGGGAATTAATCCTATACCTAGTTTTCACTACTTTAACATGATATCAGAGCCATATTTTTGAACCTATCCTAACAAGATTAGTTGTTTGTTGGATATATCATGCCACCTACTATCGGGCTGCTATCGATTACCCATTAGTGTCTAATTCCATGCTCGAGAAGTATATGCCTCAACATGAAGGGGTGTGTTGAAGATCACATCAAATAGAAATAAGATAAGTTTAAAATATATAAGTGGCTGTAAACCTCACGTTACAAGCCGATTTTGTAGGATTGAGTTAGGCTTAAAGTCAATTTCTTAACATGATCATTTTAGGATTCACTGGATCAAAAAAAGGATATAAATGTTTCTCTCCCTCTCTTAACCATTATTTTATTTCAGTTGATGTCACATTCAACAAGTCTTCTTTTTACTTTAAGTCTCCTTCTTCTCCATGCTTGTCTCGACCTCTACTACAGTTAATATTCCTATTATATACAATGCTCCTTTTATATTTAGTCCACCTCCACCAACCCTTCATGTGTATAGTTGACGACAACATTCTCATCATCCACCAGATGACTCACTTCTAGTGCCTAATCTTCCATCTCCTCCGACTCTGACAATTGAGTCTGAACTTCCAATTGCCCCTCATAAAGGTATATGCTATACTGTAATCCATCTCTTCATTACACTCCTTTGAGTTATATCATAGATTATCTCCATCTCTTTATACCAACATTTCATTTATTTCTATTATGTCAATTCCAAAATATCTAGGTGATGCTTAGCTCATCATGGATGGCGCTAGGCCATGCTTGATGAAATTAATGCTCTTTAGAATAAAGGAACAAGAGAGCTCATCCAATTACTGTATGGGAAATCCATTAGTGGTTGTAGGTGGGTCTTTGTTATCAAAGTTGGTCCTAATGGTACTATTGATCATCTCAAAGCTCATCTTGCTGCCAAAAGTTACACTCAAATTTTTGTTTGGATTATAGTGATACTTTTTCTCCCGTGACAGAGATGACTTTTGTTCACTTATTTAAAGTCATGATTGTTCTTCAACAATGATTTCTTCAACAACCGAATATCAAAAATGTTTTTCTTAATGATGATTTGTAGGAAAAAAATTATATGGAACAACCTCCAAGTTTTGTTCCTCGGGGAAGTCTTCTGAATTGGTATGTTATCTCCTCAAATCTTTATATGACTTGAAATAGTCTCCTAGGGCTTGATTTGAAAATTTTAACAATGTTCAATAGTTTGGTCTCACTCAGATAGGCAGATCATTCAGTTTTTTACCGTCACTTAATAGTATATGTTGATAATATTGTTCTTACAGATAGTGGTCACCATGACATCTCTCAAATGAAACAATACATTTATCACCACTTTCAAACTAAAGATCTTGACAAACTCAAATATTTCTTGGAAATTGAGGTAGCACAATCCAACAACAATATTGTCATATCTCAAAAGAAGTATGCATTAAATATTTTGGAGAAAATTGTGGATTGATGAACTAAAAATATGTTGACACACTCATGGATCCCAATACCAAACTCCTGCCTAATCTAGGGAGCCTCTTTCATATCCTAAGAAGCATAAAAGATTAGTTGGAAAATCAAACTATCTTACTGTTATTGGTCTTGACATTTCCTTTGCAATTAGTGTGGTGAGTCAGTTTCTCATTCCTCATTTGAAGATCATTGGAAGGTCGTCACTCATATATAAAAGTACATTAAAGGATTTCCAGGAAAAGGTTTGTTAAAAATGGTCATAATAAAAATGCTAAAGTTGTCTATTATTCAGAAATTGACCGAGCATGATCTCCTTCTGATAGAAGATCTACTTTTGGATACTATATTTCCATTGGCATTAACTTGATTTTTGAAAGAGCAAGAAACAAAGTGTTATGGCAAGATCTAGTGCTGAAGCCAGAATATAGAATTATGCCTTGGCTACTTGCAAACTTGTTTGGTTTAAACAATTACTTAAAGAATTGCAATTTGGAGATGTCACTCAAACGACATTTGTATGTGACAATCAAGTTGCTCTTCATATTAGCTCTAATCTTGTCTTTCATGAAAGGACTTAAGCAAATTGAGATTGACTATAATTTTATTCAAGAAAAGATTGTATTTGAAGATATCAAGATTAAGTTTGTTAACACAAATGATCAATTAGCATATATTTTCACTAAGTCTTTAAGGGGGGCTAGAATTGATTATATTTGTAATAAGTGTGGTACATACAATTTATATACACTAACTTAAGAGAGTGTTAGATATTGTTAGTTACAATAATATGGCTTTAGCTCATATTTTCTTCATTATTCTTCACTATAAATATATCTAGTTTAACAGGGTTAATCACTATTTTCTACTCAAGGAAAATTAACCTATACCTAGTTTTCACTACTTTAACAGGGTTAATCACTAACCCCAACAATAGATGACTTTAATCACTTATAATTTGAATCGAATGACCATTATCCTACCATTATGGTTGTACATGATACCTCTATAAAAGTTAACAAATGTACAGACTCATTAGCTACACTAGAAAAGATAATAGCATCACAACAATGGGATGACATACCGCTTTCGCAATAATCTCAGTGCTATGACAAATATCAACTGTGACTTCAAAGAATACCCATGCCCATTTGTCACTGCTGGCATGGTCTGATATATAGGGAACACCACTTTTCTGATATCTTGAAGCTTCCATCCATGTTTTGCCTCCATCAATAGACACATCTACTCTCTCAATGCCTCTGCCACCTCCTGAGGCTGCATAACCACTAATTTTTACCTGCACACGATGTGCAAGAATTGAGATTTCAGTCAATTACGACAAGGACAGAAAATGTACAAAAAAAATAGCTAAAACTCATGAAATGAAAGATATGCCAAAATTTGAGTTTAGATGGATGGATAAGTTAGTATTGAAAATTCATTTGGGCAAAGAAAGGATGTGTACGTGTTTTTAATTTCAGGGAACTTCAAATAAAAATATAATTTGAATTTACTTTAGAGAAAAAAAAAATCTCAGTACAAGAATCGATTAGGGAACATGAACAATATGTTTTGAAGCAAAAAGTAAAATACAGTGATGATAATTGAACACTAGAAAATTCTAGTCGAAGTTCCAAAGGTGCATGCCATGTTTAATGAGATCAAGATAAAGAAAAAACAAAGCAAATTTATATGTTGTGGAACTTCATAGCTACTAATAAAAACACATTCATGTAACTTATAAAAAAAAGAAGCAAAGGAGAATTAATGCTTCCCACGTTTTCATGCATGAATACCCATTATAGGCCTGTTTGGATGAGTTTCTGAGTAAACTCTACTAGAGAAGAAATCAAAGAAAAAAACAGAATTTGATTTGGCAATAAGCTAAAATTAGAGAAGCCGAGAGTGAGCTTCTACAAATTAGCTTATGAATAAGCCAATTTCAAATTTTCTCTCCTAAAAGGAACTTGTGGAGAAGCCCATCCAAACAGGTATAAACTTGATTAAATAAACTAACCTTCCCAGGCTTTATTGTGCTCACATCTTCTAGAGAACATATAACACACTGCCACAAAAAAAAAATAAGTATTAGCTTTTGTTAGGAAACCAAGAAACAGAAATCCTAATACACAACACCTACTCTGCTACAAAAAGAGTAAAACATAAAATGTTTGTATTCCTTCACAAGTAGCAACACACACCTGGGTAAGCAAATTACACCACTCCTCCACACTCAGCCGCCCTCACAAAGGGAGCTCTGTCTTTTTCACACTAGAAAAGCCCAGTATATCAATGTAATAACATGATCTGAAAAATACTCCACTATAACAAAGGACATAATTTCTAGACCAAAACACATACTAACTATCCGGTTACAACTAATTACAATTTTAACCTCTTTTTACTTTTTCTTCTATGATAGACAAGCGAAGGTCGTCCCCACTTGTTTTGGGTCCTGTCACCATTTCAATACTTTCAAAGAGGTTTGGTAACACAAACATACACTTACTCTGCTTGGTTCAGCATGGCCTGATTACTCAACATGTAACAAATTATATGTACATGTTAGGTTTCTTGATAAAAGAAACCTGGTTATCAGTACTCACATAAAAAACAAAGTAACATGCATCCAAAACACTGGAAATAGTCTGATTATTTGACTGTAGCCACACAGAGCAACCTGTACAATTATTTCCAGGGACAAAGTTCCCTCCTACACAGGATAGCATTAATCCTGTCTCTCTGTTCTCTCAAAATTCCAAAACTGCCTAAACCAGACCACCCCCACTATATATAGACTTTCACTGAAAGTCTCTCCCCTCTCCAAACCTCCTAACAACAACCTGTTCTTTAACAACTTTCCTCCTAACATATATATTCATAATCCTATCAGTACAACACATGGTTTAAGAAATACTAAGAGGATGTTTTACTTAAAAAAGGAAAGCAAAAACAGTAAAATAATCAAAATACCTGAACTGGGAAATCCATTTGGGGTCTGCGGGTGGACCAATCAATATTATCCCAATTAACTGATGGTGGAAACATTTTGTAGTCCTTTTGCATGAAAAAACCCTGATACATGATAATGTAAAGTTATAGGGGATTTTGAACGGGAATTTTTTGGTACATCGTTACAACTCTACACAATATATTTAGACCTGGCATTCTTCTGCAATGATATTGATCTCTTCCAGCCATTTAACAGACCGGGCTCCAATGACACCAGGTACAACCACACGTAATGGATACCCATGATCTCTGTTAAGAGGCTAATGAAAGGGATATTAAACTGAGCTGAAAACGCTAACTAAAATAATGATAACATAATATACATTACCAACCAAAGCCAAAAGAAAAATCCAGATGAAAGTATAATGTATAATTGCGTTACAAAGGAAAGATACATTAAAAATATTTATCATTCAATGTCTATGATGAATTGTACTCATGCATACCCCTTAGATGTTCTTCTCGTTACCTAGAAGGAAGCAATTGTGTTCTACTGTGAATTTATTGGATACATGTGAAGAAGTAGCAAAAATGAAAAAAAGGAAAATCAATAAATATTATAAAAAAAAGATACTTGATTTCTGTCATATGTATGACAGGGCAAAACCCACACTAGTGCCTGACGTACTTGTTGGCAAAAATAGGTGTTCTCTTGGAATAAAATAATACATTTCATACCATATCATATTATTCAAAATGTTAATGAGTCTCCTATATGTTGTTTCCTCTTTTTCCACCAAGAACACAGATTTGATGAGGGCCTCCATTTCATATCTAACATAATTATTGTTATAATTTTAGAAAAAAGGAGTTGATCACACACACAATAAAAGCATTCTAATATTCATGTTCTTTTCATAGGTTATGACTCTCTAAGCCTCTTTCCTATTAGGTGGGTTGGGCTACCTAGATCCAACACCGCAATGATAATGTTCAACTGCTAATCACATCTATAGTCATTAGGCAAATCATTGACTACTTAATCCTTCTTAATGGCTTTGCCTATAGTTATTCTTGACCTTCTAGCTTTACGTGATAGGGCTACACTCCATTGGATATCCTTAGTAGGGTTTAAATCTTCTCCACACATGCATAAACTACCTATAGTAAAATGACTTTTTTCGCGTTCCAACTCTTAAGGTAGAAATTTTCAAGTATCAACACGCGGAAGAGGAGTTTGTGGTATTACAATAGGATGGGGCAGTAGAGGACATCCTCAATGCACATATTGTAAAAAAGTGGGTCATACCCAAGATAACTACTACTTTCTCCATAGCTTTCCTAACAAGATAGCCAGTGTCTAAATATGAGGTTGCTGGACTAAAGTTTTTTTATGAGAAATATAAGGAATATCTGAGGTTGAAATCCAACAACCGAGCACAATCATCCACAAATCCTAGTTTGTCAACAACTTTCATTTCACAACCAGAGGAAGTCAAAGTTTATAGATAATTGACTCAAGTTCTTTTGATCATATTTATGGCAATACATACTGCTATATGTTTTCTTTCCTATCTTTTCCTAAAATTCCTCATCTCATAACATTATCCAATGACTCTAAAGTTATTTTCTAAAGGAATTTGTTCTCCTTGTTCCTACATATGCCTTCAATCTTATTTCAAGTCAATTAACCAGTTCATTGATTTGTTCAATAACCTTTGCTGCTAGGTTACCTGCTCCTGTTTTTATCCCCTTTCATCAATGTTTATGTTGGATACAATACTACCAGCAACAGTCACAATTCTTTTTCAACATATTATCGACAAGTACCAGTCAATGATTTTCCTATGAATATTGTTTACTACCAACTTTTTTCCAACAAGTACAGTTTACAGTTGATGTTTTCTAAGTCAGTACAGTTTACTATCAACGTTTTTTCAGTGAATCAACATTTTTCAAGAGAATACTATTTACCATTGATGTTTCTCCGCCAAAAAAATGGATCACAAAACTCAGATAGCCTCTCATGATTCTCTTCAGCCTTGAACTTTATAGCTCGCATGACAATTTTGAGGCTTACAACCTGTCTCTAGTGGTATAACCTTAGCCTCCATCTCCTTTAATGGCATTTGCTAGTTTTGTCACTAAGGACCACTCCTTCCTCTCTCTAATGCAGTTGAGTAGACCAAATTGTTACAAACCAAAAAACAAGGAAATGAAAATGTAAATCAAGGAAGGATTTGTATTATTTGCAAACAAAAAGAAAAAAATAGAAGAAATGTGTTAGAGATATTATATTTAGTTTATATTTATCTCTTATCTTTAGTTAGTTTGTTTATATCTCTTATTTAGTTTGTTTATATTTTTTATTTGTATTTTGAGCTTAGCCCATATTTCTTCTATTATAAATAAAGGACCCTATGTGTATATTCAACACAAGGGAGATTTCCCCTCATCTCTTTCACTATTTCATATGGTATCTAGAGCTTAGGTTCCGATCCAGCCTCTTCCACGGTCGCAGTCTCTGCAGCCTCCGCATCTCTCGCCGGAGTCCCGCCGGAGTCTCGCCGGAGCCGTCGCCGGAATCGTCGCCGGAGTTCCAGAATTGACCGGCGACCACTCCATCCGAATCGCCTCCTCGCCCTCTTTCTGGATCTGTGGTAGTTGCGTCAATCGGAGCACGTTGAATTTTCTAGGGTTTCTCCCTTTCCATGGCTTCTTCCTCTTCTACAACCACCTCTGCTAGTGCCTCATCTTCTTCTGCTGGTGTCTCATCAATATACACCAATTATGTGAATGTACACTTGTCCATTGACAAGTTAGATGGCACGAATTATGCAACATGGGCATCCGATATCAAACTTTGGTTGAAGAGTCAAGGGTATGTAGATCACCTTACTAAAAATGTGACTAGTGCTACTTTGGTAGAGGACACTTCCCGCTGGATGAAAATTGATGCCCAGCTATGCATCGTCATAAAGTCCACCATTCACTCTTCTTTGAAACAAATGTTTCGATCATATGAAACATGTTCAGAAGTATGGGCACAAGCAAAGTTATTATACACGAATGACACCCAATGTCTTTATGGTGTTTGTCAGGATCTATTTACAGTTATTGGTCCGCGCAATCCTGGTCCCATGACAAAATATTTGGGTAAAGTTCATGCCCTCCTTCATGATTTTAATGAGCTATTACCTCCTGCTTCCACTCCTGCTGAAGAACTGGAACAACGATCAAAGTTCTTCATGTTGTTGGCATTATACGGACTCTCTGATGATTCCTCCCATGTCCGTGATCAGATTTTGGGTTCTCCAGTCATACCCAACTTTACTTCTACTTGTTCTGCTCTTTTGCGTATTCCGAGCAAACCAGTCATTGAGACATCTCCTCATAGTGATGATTCCTCTGTTATGGCTACCCAACGTGATGATAAAAGTCGGTCTCGCAAGCCAGGTAAAGGACGACCAAAATGTGACCATTGTGGCAAGCCAGGCCACAGAATTGATAGATGTTATGCGCTTCATGGACGTCCTCCTCGATCTGTAGCAATGGCTAATTCTGATCCACCTCCTCGGCCTGCAGACCATCCTACTTCATCTAATACTGTAGATAACCCTGCAGTCTTCAACGAATTTCTCAGATGGTATGAGGATCGTCAGCAATCTAGTTCCACTACATCTGCATCTGTTGCCCGCACAGGTACACCTTTTGTTGGTCTGACTCACTCCCTTGGATCTTGGGTCCTTGACTCAGGCGCCACCGATCATATAACTGGTAACAAGTCCTTGTTTTCTTCCTTGTCATGTCCGGATAATTTACCCTCGGTAACAATGGCTGATGGGTCTAGAGTCTCGTCTCATGGTATTGGTACTGTTCATATTTTTCCGTCCATATCCATTGATCATGTACTCTATGTCCCTGGGTCTCCTTTCAATTTATTGTCTGTCAGCCGTCTAACTCATTCCCTTAATTGTGTTATTTCATTTACTAAAGATTCTGTTTGTTTGCAGGACCGGAGTTCGAAACACATGATTGGCACAGGATGTGAATCTCATGGCCTATATCTTCTCCGCCCTTCTGCACATGTTGGCGTCATCATGGAGTCACCATCCCTTCTTCATGCTCAATTAGGTCATCCCAGCCTTGCCAAACTGCAGCAGCTTGTTCCGAGTTTGTCAAAGTTATCCAACTTGTCGTGTGAGTCTTGTCAGTTAGGAAAGCATACTCGTAGTTCCTTTCCTCGTAGTGTTTCACAACGAGCGACGTCCCCTTTTTCATTAGTTCATTCTGATATTTGGGGACCAAGTCGTGTTAAGTCCACTTTAGGATTTCAGTATTTTGTTACTTTTATTGATGATTACTCCAGATGTACTTGGTTGTTTTTAATGAAGAATCGTTCTGAGTTGTTCTCTATTTTTCAATCATTTTTTAATGAAATAAAAACACAGTTTGGGGTTTCTATTTGAACTTTACGAAGTGATAATGGCCGTGAATACCTTTCTCAACAGTTCAACATTTTATGGCTTCTCATGGCATTCTTCACCAGACCTCCTGTGCTTATACTCCTCAACAAAATGGGGTGGCTGAGCGCAAGAATAGACACCTCATTGAAACAACTCGTACACTTCTAATTCATGGCCAAGTACCCTCGCGTTTTTGGGGTGATGCAGTTCTCACTGCATGTTATCTCATTAACCGCATGCCGTCTTCTGTCCTAGATAACAAAATCCCTCACTCTGTCTTATTTCCTCAAGACCCTTTACATCCATTACCTCTTAAAGTTTTCGGGTCTACATGTTTTGTTCATGATTTTAGTCCTGGTCTTGATTACTTATCTCCTAGATCTCACAAATGTGTCTTCTTAGGATTTCCACGGTCACAAAAGGGCTATAAGTGTTTTTCTCCTTCTCTCAATCGTCATTTTATCTCTGCTGATGCCACTTTTGATGAATCTTCGTTTTATTTTTCACAACTATCTTCTAGTTATGTACCTCCACCTACCACTGTTGATATTCCTATTGTCTGTGATCCTTTAGACTCTCATTCCCCACAGGATCGTCGTTCCACTCCACCCCTCCAGGTTTATAGTCGCCGCAATCGTCTCCCTCATGACTCACCTCCTGTGCCGCCTCCTGTGTCTCCTCCGGCTCCAGCAAATGAGTCTGACCTGCCTATTGCCCTCCGTAAAGGTATACGCTCTACTCGTAACCCTTCCCCTCATTATACTGTTCTTAGTTACCACAGGTTATCTCCATCTTTTTACACATGTCTCTCATCCATTTCTTCTGTGTCAATTCCCAAGTCTGTGGGTGATGCCTTAAGTCATCCTGGTTGGCGTCAAGCCATGCTGGATGAATTAAGTGCTTTACAGAAAAGTGGAACTTGGGAGCTTGTCCAATTACCATCTGGAAAGTCTGTTGTTGGTTGCAGGTGGGTGTATGCTATCAAAGTTGGCCCTGATGGTACAATTGATCGTTTGAAGGCTCGACTGGTTGCCAAAGGCTACACACAGATTTTTGGTTTGGATTATGGTGATACTTTTTCTCCAGTGGCGAAAATGACTTCGGTTCGCCTATTCATTGCCATGGCTGCCCTTCGACAATGGCCTCTTTATCAACTTGATGTCAAAAATGCTTTCCTTAATGGTGATTTGCATGAAGAAATTTATATGGAGCAACCGCCCGGCTTTGTTGCTCAGGGGGAGTCATCTGGATTGGTATGTCGTCTTCGCAAATCCCTATATGGCCTAAAACAGTCTCCTCGGGCCTGGTTTGGTAAATTCAGTGGTGTTGTTCAACAATTTGGTATGACTCGCAGTGAAGAGGATCATTCAGTGTTCTATCGCCACTCAAGTGCTGGATGTATCTACTTAATAGTGTATGTTGATGACATTGTTCTCACAGGAAGCGACTACCTTGGCATCTCTCAGATGAAACAACACATTTGTCACCATTTTCAAACCAAAGATCTTGGCAAACTCCGATACTTTTTGGGTATTGAAGTAGCACAATCCAATGATGGTATTGTCATATCTCAGAGGAAGTATGCGTTAGACATCTTGGAGGAAACAGGGTTAATGAACTGTAAGTCTGTTGAGACACCTATGGATCCTAACATCAAGCTCCTACCAAATCAGGGGGAGCCTTTCTCAGATCCTGAACGTTACAGAAGATTAGTTGGTAAATTAAACTATCTTACTGTTACGCGTCCTGACATTTCCTTTGCAGTTAGTGTGGTGAGTCAATTTCTTAACTCCCTATGTGAAGACCATTGGGATGCAGTTGTTCGCATACTGAAGTATATTAAAAGATCACCTGGAAAAGGTTTGCTATATGGTCCTAACAACGATACAAAAATCGTTTGTTATTCAGATGCTGATTGGGCTGGTTCCCCTTCTGATAGGAGGTCTACTTCTGGATATTGTGTCTCTATTGGTGGCAACCTGATATCTTGGAAAAGTAAGAAGCAAAGTGTTGTGGCTAGGTCCAGCGCAGAAGCAGAATATAGAGCTATGGCATCAGCTACTTGTGAGCTTGTATGGCTTAAACAATTACTCAGTGAATTGAAATTTGGAGATATCATTCACATGACACTTATATGTGATAATCAAGCTGCTCTTCATATTAGCGCTAACCCTGTCTTCCATGAGAGAACCAAGCACATTGAAGTTGATTGCCATTTTATTAGAGAAAAAAATCATATATGGAGATATCAGGACTGAGTTCGTTAACTCAAGCAACCAGTTGGCAGACATATTCACTAAGTCCTTGCGAGGACCTAGAATTGACTATCTTTGTAACAAGCTTGGAACATATGATTTGTATGCTCCAGCTTGAGGGGGAGTGTTAGAGATATTATATTTAGTTTATATTTATCTCTTATCTTTAGTTAGTTTGTTTATATCTCCTATTTAGTTTGTTTATCCAGTACCACAGAGCTAGGCTCCTACAAAGAGGTTACTACCCTTTGGCCTTATCAAAGTTCATGATATCCAAGATGACCTTTCTGTTCATTCCTTATACCCCAGTTGAATATAGTGAAAACTCCCTTTACAAATAGGGTCTTTTATTTATAATAAAAGAAATATGGGCTAAACCCAAAATACAAATAAGAAATATAAACAAACTAACTAAAGATAATATCTCTAAGCCCAAAATACAAATAAGAAATATAAACAAACTAACTAAAGATAACAAATAAATATAAACTAAATATAATATCTCTAACACTCTCCTTCAAGCTGGAGCATACAAATTGTATGGACCAAGCTTAATGGGGGTAATGGGGCCTGTAGTGGCTGAAAGCAACAAAACTGCAGGGATTGCCATCTCTGACTGGTGGAGCCTGCAATGGCGGGAAACATACTCTCCCTCACGGCGAACGGCGGAGATGATGACGCATCAATGACAAACCGTGAAAGTGGAAGATCATAATGAGCTCTTATTCATCAAAGCACCCAAAAACAAATCTGACATATTTGACAAAGGGTTGGTGAAATTGTTTCAACACATAATTTTGGTGTTGAAATTCCTTAGTGTTAATCATCGACTGTCCTTGGAGACCTTTCAGAATAGAGAAGAAGATAGCGGAAGCAATAAAGGTAAGACTAGGTGTTGAACGGTGGCCGGAGACGATGTCCAGAAAGACAAAAACTAGGAATTGCCCATTGAAGTATAAAGACACAGGTTGAAAAAGAGACTTTTAGGGGGCCCGACGGCAACAAAGACAGAGTAGACAAGGATCAGAAAACCTGGCTCTAATACCAAGTTGAATATAGTGAAAACTTCCTTTTGTGTTGAATACAGACATAGGATCTTCTATTTATAATAGAAGAAATATGGGCTAAACCCAAAATACAAATAAGAAATATAAACATACTAACTAAAGATAAGAGATAAATATAAAAATATAAACAAACTAACTAAAGATAAGAGATAAATATAAACTAAATATTAATATCTCTAACAACCCCCAATGCCCCACTTAGACATTTGGCAACTCTATTACACTAGCTACTTCGTCACTTTACACTTCTCACTCTGTTCTCTCCTAACATACACCCTTAAAACCTTTGGTCCTTCCCTCTACATATACGCTTATACTCACGATCCTATCAATTTTGCTATGAACCTATTTGCAGAATTATTGATGGGAGGTTGAGTAACCGACTTAGCAAGCCTTTGCATGCAGCTTCCCATTAGGTTTATACAAAGAGAAGAAAGTGCTTGCATAAAAAGAAGATAATGGCGTAGTTTATGCTATGTATAAATTGAAATTGAAAAGCAAAAAAATTAGAAAAATTGTTGAATTGAAAACTAAAGGAGGCCATGTTAACAGAGAGAATGTTGAGGATGAGCAATCTCAGGGTGAATGTGAAGGTGATGTTGGAGGAAGTTCAATTAATACATATCTAGATGCATTTGAAATTATAGCAAGGACGAGCCAAGTCATCATAAGACACAAGTCTTTTCTTTAACACACAAGTCCTAATCATAACAAACAAGATAGTTTTTGTTGAAAAGTAATGTTCTTTATTGTTAGTAATGTCTATATAAGGGAGAGTAGTTCAAAATACCAAAGGTCAGGAAGCTCCTAAAAAACATAATAGAAAGTTCCCCTGCATAAACATTAATAATAATAAAGAACATTACATCTCAACAGTTTTCACTTCTCTAATATAAGCTACCTAGTGTGAAATGGGTATTACACGACGTAAACAAAAAATTATACTAAATGAAGCACAAGTTGTTGGCAAAACACAATAAGACTTTGAAGAATAAATTGCTAGATCAAACGAGCTCAAAATAGTCCCATAAAAGTTTGCACAAGAATGGACCCATATGCTTAAAGTGCTAGACATACAAAAGAATAAATGAGTCAAGCATAGAGGCCTGAAGGCCAAATGATCCCATCAAGAACACAATCAAATTGTCAATTGATGTTTTGCTCTAATACAAGATAACAATATAGAAGACATGATGTACCTCATTGAACCATCTATCTTGGAAGAATCTCTAGAAGAATGGAGGCACTAGACGATGTTCAAGAACATATGCATCTAGCAAAAGTAGATATATGCTACATTAGACATCACCTAGCAAGGATACACAAGTTTGTAAAGCGTGAAGCAACCAGTGACCTCACAAGTCAAGTAGAATAGACACACATCATGGATGTTGTACTACACAAATCTTTACAATGTCACATTGCCTAATCTCTATGGGTTGACTATGAACACTTCTTAAGGAAAATTCTAACATAAAGTACCATTCATCAATGAGCAAAAGCTTCATTTAGTATTGTAAGTGGTACAAAGACATCACATTGATAAAGAGAGTAGTACACTCATCTCATCTCATCATACTACACAGTAGAGGATGTCAACAGAAAGTCATGAAAAGCTTTGAGTCATGATGCTTCAAGCATGCAAAACTACATCAACCCTCTCTTTGGATGCCTATATAAGGAAGCACTAACATGCAGAAGAGACTAAGTTTCCAAGACATGACTAATGAGCCTTCTTTGCATGAGTAAAGTGTTGAAAAGTCTCCAAATAGCTTAAGTTGTAGTTTGTCTTCTAGGCAACTTAAGCAAAGAGAGATCTATATTCTAAATCCTAAACCTCTACGAAGCTATCTCTAGAAGCAAGGAGCATATAATTTCATATGCACTAGTTTGAGTGTAAACCTTGTAATCAAACTACTTATTGTAGTATAGTCAAAAGAGACTTTGTGTACTAAACTTGGAGAGGTTTTGTCTACTTGTGCTTAAGCTCAAGGGGAGTTTAAGTGATAGTATGGAGAGGCTTGGTTTTATGTACTTAGATTAGAGAGGCATTGTGTTGTGTACTTGAATAATCAAGTGTGGCTTTATGTACTCATAAGCCAGAAGTGGCAATAATGATACTTGTAATTTGATTTGATGAGTGAAACCCTTTTTCATTGGCATTGAAGAATTGCCCGTAGTCTGGGTTGGAGTGACCAATATAAGATTTTGTTATTGTTAATCTTTCTATTATCACACATTACACTACTTATTAGTTATCCCTTTCAAAAGGCTTCTGAATGTATTTTGTAAAACCATCAAACGATCCCGCACAAAGTCTAATAGGCTACTTGTCAATGGTTTTACAACAGTGTTTTAATAGACTTGATATGAATACAAAAGAATAAAGAATAAGTTAGAGATTTATTCCCCTCTCTTAAGTTCTCATACTTATAATGACATTAGAAGTTCAAATACAATGAATGAGAGGAATGGAAAAGAATAAGAAAGGTCATATCTAGAAACTAGGTATAGCACAAAGCACATGGCAATTTTTCAATAAAGTCTATATAAGATTATCTATTCTAACAAATAGATCTATTCAAAGCCTTCCCTTCTAGAGTTTACTTGTCTTTTATTTGATATTCTTAATAGAGATTCGGATGCCAATGTTAATGGTGCACATTTTTTCATATGACAAAGAGCTTGATGGCGATGAAGATGATGGAGATGGTGATGATGCTGACAAAAAAATGGACATGGTGATGATGATCTTGGGATTATGTTATTAGAGGATTAGACATGGACTTTTGAAGACATTTGTCTTTATTTAGTTATTGAAAAGTTATCATGTCAACTTGTGTTTTATTTGTGTCGTATGAACTTGTGTTTTATTTGATGCTATTTAAACTTATAGTAGCAATGTGTTACTGGACTTAATTATTTCCTTACCGAGGTTTATTATTTTACTTCATCATGGGATTGACATGTTGATTTATTATAATATTTATAGGCATTTAATATTTGCTTTTATATGTAGTCAACTCTTACAAATTGGGAGAGCTCTTACAAGTTTACGTTTACGTAAACTCTAAGGTTTGAGAACCTTATATATAATGAATTAGGTGAAAGAAAGGAGAAATCGTGTGTCTCAATGACCAAAACTTACAAAAAACAGAAAAAGGAAACCATTCATGTAATAAACATGCACTATATTCGTTCAATATCTCACAAACAAATTAAACAATGAAAGTGTGGCATGAACAGAGAACCCTTTTATATTTGTTTCTTCTACAAAATAATGAAATCTCATGATAAAAAAATCTTGAAAACTTCTGTGCTGCAAGAAGATAGCATAGTCAAAGCTACTTACTTCACCATTCATTTCATAAGCTAGCAGAACATCTGCTTCGGGATTTGTGGCCTGACTAAGTGGTATTGAAGCCTTGTATGGGCCTCCATTTTCCTCCTATCAGTTTTTTGTAATTTTATTGAAAAAAATCAATAAAACAATTCAACTGGGTAGTATAAATAATCAAAATGAAGTCAAAATATCTGGAGTAAACATACGAGCCGTAAACATCACCTTGCACTTATCAACGCTTACAAACTCGACATGTCTTCCACCAAATTGAGTTACACTAGTCAACTTTGGAATTCCAACGAGTTCTAGAACATCAGACAATTTGGCACCACCCCATGTAGCTGAGAAAAGAAAATATAATATGTTTTAGTTTGTATTTATTATGACAGAGCTTTAGTTTGTAGCTAAGTACTCAAGAGCCATCCAAGTTGCTTTGGAAATTAATTAATCAAGAGTTCAATGTGTTTTTTTTGTTTCCACCTTTATAAAAGTTTTATGAGCGTTGAACCAGAGGCTAGACATTATAGCTTTCACATAAAGGGTTCAATTTGACATGAGTTTTTATGTGCCTATTGAATGGTAATCCAAACAATCACTCAGTTCTAAGCCAGGTAATTTACAATTAGGTCTACCCTCCCCTTCCATTGCAGGCTTTAGATTTCCTTTGTGACCCCCACCCAACAAAAAAAAAGCTCATTCAATCCTTTATCATGTCAATTTTCATCACATTATTCCAAGAAAGCTGACAATACTAACCATTTCCAATAGCAGAAACATCCCAGCCAACTCCCCTCACTGTTTTGGTCTTGCTCATAGCAGTCCTTCTATTACCTGCACACTGAGATAAATCATTTGCAGGATGTAACTATCTTATCAATAGCACAAGATCCATGGCTCCAATTCAATCCATGTTCTGCAAAAGAGCACACACCTGTAATGTGGCGGTGACATTATACTTTGGGAGCATCCTGTAATCAAATAACATGGTCACTTCATTGTAAACACGACAAATATTAAAAAACCAGAATTATTTTCCCAGAACAGGTTCGTGTTGTCCATAACTCTTAGATAAATGAAATGTCACTATCATTGTGACTTGTCCAATATTTACTGAGTATATAATCAAATAATTCTTGAAAGCAAGGTTATTCAATACCGACTGCCCAAACTATTTTTTGAATTGTGAATCATAAATGATATCAAACCATAAAACTTAGCCACAGCAAAAAAATGTAGATTGAAATATATCATAAAAATAATGTCTAGTAACATAGTAACATTTAAAACCAGAAATTGATAATATACAAGGTTTGTGAAATAAAACATCAAGTCATTACTAAGGGCATGAACTCCATTCCTGAAGACTGATAACAGAACAATGGAACAGCCGAATGTAGTGCATGGAATGAATGTGACACTATAAAACGTATAAGAAAAATGAAAATATAGTATTTGAATAATCAAATAGGGTGCGTGCAACACGACTACTTCCTCTCCTTTTCTTTTAACAATTTAAGCTAGTCTAACTTTTCAACCTTTTTATACAAAACAGCCGGTGAACAGAAGTAAAAAATAACAAAAATTTCAAATTGATGAATTTTATGATTCCTGTTGGTGAGATGGACTCACATTAGTCTTGAAAGATAAAAATTACAACCGTGGCCTCTGTATATGCATTTTAGCCATCAAAAAGACTTTATAAGAGGTCCACAACCACACTTACGGCCACAATGTCAATTTTTGAAGTTTTAGTGACCACAACACAACCATAATTAAGGGTGCATCGGCTGCATTTGTTCCTAATTTCCCGGTGCAAGGAATGCAACAAGACCACAATTGTGGCTGCATCAACCGCATTTGTTTGTAAGTTCCCAAACTATAAGGTATACAACCAAACCACAACCGAGACTCTAATTCAAAACCATGATCATCAATCAAAATCCTTATGCATAGTTCACAACATGCAAGAACCAATTCGACCAACTCTGTAAAACCATGTAATTAATTTGATATGTTAAAAATCATTCTCCGTCAAATCATGCCATGGAAAATCCTAGCTGAATCACGATATTTAATGCACGAGTTTTAACATTAACTATACCAAACACACACTAACCATATATCTTTCATCATGAGCTGTTTGGGACGCTCCAGCAAACCGGACACGAACACGGAGTATCTGCTCCTCAAAACCAAATACGTCACAAAGCAAGATAAACTAAAACCTACATAGTTATGGCACAGCGATGGAGGAACCTGTTTATGTCCTCAACGATGGGTATCGGACCGTGATTCCTCTTGTAAAAGAAATCGGAAGAGGTGACGTAGGAGGCAACCAAGGCAGAACGCGGTGGCTCCGCATTGAATGGCGTCTGAAACGGAAAAAGGAAAAACGCGGTGGCGATTTGTGAGTAGCGTTTGGAAAAATTGGGGAACACAGTGAGAGAAAGGGATAGTAAATTGACTTGCCTTGGCGTTGATAAGAAGAGAAGGATGCCGCGGAGGCTCCTGGGAATAATCAGAGGGTGCTGTGAGACCTGGCATTTTCGCTGAAATGGAAAAACAGAGAGATGAAAGCGAGTGGAGCAGTGCAGTGCGTTGTGATAATGCGTCTTAATCGAGAATGTTTGAGGTTATTATATACGTGCCATTGGAGGAGTGATAGTTACAATGTTTCACCTTGGTATTAAAGGAATAGATGAAATTAATGGTTAAAAACAAGGAAAATATATTTTTAATAATTGTTTTTACAAATTTTTATAATTAATTATGTAGAAATTAGTTATTGATCGTTTCAAATACATGAATCAATCAAATAAAACAATAACACATAATTTATAGTAAAAAAATTGTAAAAAAAAAGTATTAACATAACATGATTCTAAAAACAAATGATAAATTGATTTTTTTTCTACTTTTATTTAATCTTTTTACAATTTCTCTTATTTTACTTTTTATTGGATTTTTTTTTTCATATTTAGTATTTCATGCTAAAATATATGGGAATCGAAAAATATAATAATAAATAATTAAATTATTGAATGTTAAAGAGTCGAAGTAAAAATAGGATGGTAAAGTTATTTCCGTTAGGTTCGTCCAAGATCAAAATTATCAACTAGTTTTGTTGGTGTAACGTATAATGATTGGTGACCAACATATATATGAATAAAATCTTAAACAAATTATATAAATGTTATAATAATTATTTTATTTTAATATTTTTTTATTTTTTATCATAAATATTTATCATTAACAATAAAATTGAAATACATTAAGTAAACTAAAATTCATATAAAATAAATTATTATATAAATAAATAAATAAGTATACCAATTAATCAATATTAAATACAATTAAGTGAATTGACTTAGAATTAAAACAGAATAAAGAAATAACAGTTAAAAAAAAAGTTTTATCAAAGTATTAAAATATGATAAAACAAATTATAGATTATGCATGTCAACCAATCTATCATTAATCTGAGGAAAAAAAATTGATTTAATTACACATTTTATCTCCAATTTTCCGAAACATAAAGACAAGACTGTCACATCTTCAAGTCCCAAAGCTGGAAACTGATTAGTGTAATAAATTTTAATTAATTATAAAAAATTATTAAACTTTCCTTAAGTGCTTGTCGTGTTTTCCACGGATTTATTGAACACGTCTAATGCACTACTGGAATATTTGTAATCTGTGGGCACTTCTGTCTCAGAGTGCATTCCAACCTTCTCTCCTATTTTTTTTATTATTTTAAGGATTTTATAATTACAACAAGGATTTTTTTTAACAAATTACCAAAATAAACCTAATGGGAGAGGTTGGAATTTTAAAATGAATAGACATGTTCACAATACATGTTAGAATTTAATGACGGAGAAGTAGAATTTAGACCTTTAAAACTCATTTATTTTGTTAGAAATTATATTTTAATAATTATTAAGATATAAACTTATGTTAAATAATATTAAAATTTTAAATTAAATTAAATTATTATTAAATTTTAAATCTAAAAATAAAATTTAAAAAATTTATAAAAAAACATTTTAAAATCTATAAATTTCAAAATCTGTAATAAAGCTTTGAGACATAGCAAATTTGAAAGGTTGAGAAACTTGATTGGAGTTAGGAGCTTAAGAGTTTGGATTAAGGGGAAGTGTTGTGTATAATCCAAAGATACTGTTATTCTACATGAATAAGTTTTTGTTAGTTTTCTGTTACTTGTAGAAAGCCTTTATATGCAACACATCTTTAATGAGAATCAATCTCAATTCTCTCATTCACAGTGTACTAGTTGTCTCTTCTCTAAACTTTCTCTGTATAATTGTTTACTGTTTCATTCCCGCAAATTCTCCTCTGCACCAATACTAACAAAATGGATATTGAGATGGGTCTTGACATCAAACGGAAAATCAGGGGAGGGTATTATGCGAACGGAAAAATACGAAATTTCTTTTTACGCTTTTCCTATTCTTTTTTCATTCGCAGTTTGTCTCTCTTATCACTCTCGTTCTCTCATCTCTCTCGTCTTTCTGTGGAACCCTAAAGCCTTGGCCCATCTTCATCTCCATCATTCCTCTTGGTCGATCTCCCACCTCTATTATACTCTTTGTTTGTGGTGCGACCTAGCACCTCGTTGTGCTACATTGAAGTCGTCTTGGACGTCCCTATCCACCCTTGGTATTGTGCCTTCTCACTGACGTGTTATTTTGTGGTTTTCGTGTATTGCGCGAACCCTAACCATCTTCTCGAGCATTGGCGTTTTCGTGTCGGGCGAACCCTAACCTTCGTGTCCACCATTTTTCCATTGTGCTCTTTGCCGCGAGCTACCCATGATTAAAGTTTTATCCAAGGTTGTAGCATATTGGGAGTGGATCATGGACAACGAGAACATTAGAAAAATGAAAGCGTCAACGGAATATGGATTGTTACAAGATTAGTTTCATTTGTAGAGATTTTGTTTGTATTTATACGAAGATGGATTTCTGCTTTGTAACAAACAATGATATTTATGTACAAATTGTTATTGTAATAAGATGATAGCTTTCATCATGATTACTTAATGTGCAAGTTCATTTTATTTACGTTGTTTATATTTTGATGACAAAGTAACGCGCAATAGTAATAAGTTTTTTTACATGAATCCAATGGTTTACAATTTATTTTGGTGTTTAGGTGTGAGTATATTGTCGGAAGTCATGTTTTAGAATTCCATCATGGAGGAAAGAAACAATGTTTGTGAGATTACCAACTTAGGTGAAGTCCTGAAACTTGTGGATTCCAAAAACACACTAATAATCAATTACAATTGGCTCGTAAACGATTACACATGAAAAATCTTGGTTTTGTACAAAAATTTGTACTGTATGAGCCAATTGTAGTAACCTAGGTGACCATGGTCAATATTTATAACTTTTTGACACAAATCCAATGGTTTTCACTTGATTTAGGTGTTTAAGTGTGAGTAGAGGTTGGGAAGTAATGTTTGGGCACTCCATCATGGGGGAAAGAACAATGTTTGTGATATTACCAACTTAGGTGAAACCTGAAGGTTGTGCACTAGAAAAACACACGAGTAATCAATTACAACCGGTTCATAAATGATTACACGAGTAAATTATGGGTTGATAGTAATTTGAAAGATCTTTGAGTCTAGATTCCAACAAAACAAGAATCATCTCATTTAGAGTTCGGTCGAGAAAGTTATGAGCAAAACAACCAGCAAAGGTCAAAGTTGGGAGGAATATATAAAGCGTTAACTTTAAGGAATAAACTGTACCTACTCAGATGTCCAAAAACTACAAATTAATAGTCATTTGAAAGCTTTTTTAGTCTAGTTTCTAATAAAAAAAGAATCACATCATTTGGTGGTCGGTGGGAAAAGTTATCATTAAAATAGCCAGCAAAGATCAAAGTTGACAACATGTTAGCTTGGACATCCAACATTGGGTCTTTCCTCCACCAAAGACTGCCCAAAACCTAGTTTTCATACTCTGCTCACACTTAAACACTAAAACGAAGTCTCATCCGATCAAGAAATATGAAAAAATTATGTAAAATTTCTTTGACTACTTATGTGCCCACAGTTGACTCCTGCACCACAACTTTTTGTACAAAACCAGATTTTTGTTCGTGTAATCGTTTACAATGCTCTTGCAATCGATTAAAATGGCCAAAAAGCCCCAAACTTGATTACCAATGCATATTTGAAAGGTCTTTGAGTCTATATTCCAACAAAACAAGAATCAACTCATTTGGAGTTCGGCCGAGAAAGTTATGAGCAAAAGAACCAGCAAAGATCAGAGTTGGCAGGAATATATAAAGCGTTAACTTTAAGGAATAAACTGCACCTACTCGGATGTCCAAAAATTTCAAATTAGAAGTCATGGGAAATCTTTTTGAGTCTAGTTTCTAAAAAAAAGAATCACATCATTTCGAGGTCGGTGGGAAAAGTTATCATTAAAATAGCCAACAAAGGTCAAAGTTGACACCATGTTAACTTGGTCATGACACCAACATTGGATCTTTCCTCTCCCATGGGTTGCCCAAACCTTAGTTTTCAGGCTCTACTCACACTTAAACACTAAAAAGAAGTCTCATCCATTCAAGAAATATGAAAAAATTATGTAAAATTTCTTTGGCTACTTATGTGCCCACAACTAGCTCCTGCAGCACAAGTTTTTGTACAAAACTAGATTTTTGTTCCTGTAATCGTTTGTAGTGTTCTTCTAATCAATTACAATGGCCAAAAAGCAATAAACTTGATTACCAATGCATAATTTGAAAGGTCTTTGAGTCTAAATTCTAACAAAACAAGAACCAACTCATTTGGATTTCGGTGGAAGAAAGTTATGGGCAAAACAACTAGCAAATGTCAGAGTTGGCAGGAATATATGAAGCGTTAAGTTTAAGGAATAAACAACACCTACTCAGGTGTCCAAAAAATTACAAATTAGTAGTCATATGAATCCTTTTTTAGTCTAGTTTCTAATAAAAAAAAGAATCACGTCATTTGGAGGTCGATGGGAAAAGTTATCATTAAAATAGCCACCAAAGGTCAAAGTTGACACCATGTTAACTTAATCATGACACCAACATTGGATCTTTCCTCCAAGATGGGTTGCCCAAACCTTAGTTTTCAGACTTTACTCACACTTAAAGACTAAAAAGAAGTCTCATCCTGATGGCAAAATAAAAAAGTGCTCTAGCTAGGACAAGCCAAATCTAGAAGCAAATCAAACCATAAGTTCATGGATGAAGATTGCGGAATTTGGTGGTAGTGAAAGATGTTGATAGCTCATGGTTTTGATGAGTTTGAATGGTGATGGAAGGTGTGTTTGGTGGTTCTCTAAGAGAGGTTGGGCCAACTCTTGGAGGAAGGTGGCTAGAGGAGGCCACTTGGATTGTTCTAGCCTAGGGTGACCTTAAAAGAGTAGTATGGCACAAAAATGGCAGCATAACTTTACTCTAAATCAAAGGTGTTGGTTGGTACCAGACAGAGTGTATAACGCAGCGGAATAAAACTTTAAGAAGCGGAAAGCGTGTTCGGTCACAAGTCAAGTCGTTTTAGAAAATTGATTTTCTTAGAGAACTTTTATCAAACGGTTGGAGTGCTAAAAGTTTAAATAGTGTAGAGAAGAGAAAAATCACACAGATGATTTTTATACTGGTTCGAATCAAAAGATTCTACGTCCAGTTGTTAATCACTATAAAGAGTGATTAACCTTTTTCACTAAAAATATAGTTGTATAGATTACAAGATAATGAAATGAGTAAGGGATAGAAAACACCTTCCTTCGACAAACGAACCGAAAGAGCTTCCTTCAACACACGAACTGGAAGCAACCACTCTGCCAACTCGAAGAGAATTGCTCCGACTTTCGACACACGAAACGCGAGCTTCTCCTATTCACAAGACCATGCAGAGCACCTTGCCAACTCGAAGAGAACCGCTCTGACTATCGACACACGAAACACGAGCTTCTCCTATTCACGAGACAAGGCAAGGGAACTGAACTAGCTTTTGAGAACTTCCTCAGACAAACTGTATTCTACAAAAGCTCTCTGTTCAAAACGTTACTTCTAAAGTTCTCAGAAGTCTAATATATAGCCAGCTACTCAGAATATCAAAGGTCAAGTCCCAACTACCACTAATAATCGATTATTGTAAGTGATAATCGATTATTCAAGTCCGTCACAGGTTTTTTTAAAAAAATGATAATCGATTATGTAAGGTGATAATCGATTATTCCTGAAAGACTTATGATAATCAATTATTGCTTCACATAATCGATTATTTCAAAACATTTTCTAAAATAATACAAGTTTTACAAAATTTAAAGACATTTCTACTACATTTAAATTCTACAAAGTGCTTTTAAATAATTCTAATAACTTCTTCAAGTAAAACTTCTTGCAGCATCATCAAAACAATTTTCTCCAAGATTTACCAATACTCCTTATTGGTAACAAAAGGTGATTACATGATGGAGAACACCTCAATTTATAGGCTAAGGTGTCTCAAAATGGGCTGAAACTTTAACCTAAAAGAGCCACCTTGGTTGTCTTGGAGAGCAAATCCTCTCCAATAAGAGAGAGACAAGTGGCAAAAATCCTCTCAAATGAGAGAGTGACATGTGGCCACTACCTATGGAAAAACTCTCCATTCCTAGAGTGACACATGGCCACTAACTAGGAGGAAAACTCTCCAATGGGAAGCCTACACATCTCTAAGACGAAATCTTGCTCCCTTGTCCTCCAAGCTTAGCTAAAATGTTGACCCCTTGGTCAACACACCCATTTTAGACATCCAAGCATAGTCAACTTTGGGCTTTGACCCTTTGTTGACTTGTTTGGTCAAAATCTTATTCTACTTGGCCCAAAATACAAGGCCCAATTGAAATCCTATACTCTATGCCCACAATACAAAGCCCAAATAAAATCTAGACTACTTGGGCCATTATACAAAGCCCAAATAAAATCTAGACTACTTGGCCCAAAATACAAGGACCAAAATTATTCTAACTCTACTAAACCTTCATGATGACTTTAGATGACCTAAGAGAAAGAGTATAGGTCCATCTTCCATAGATGTCTCTAACTCTTCATGAATGTGCTAGGTCATGGCAAGGGGTATGCCATCACATCCATTCAAGAAATATATTACGTAAAATTTCTTTGGCAACTTTTGTGCCCATATTTGGCTCCTACAACACAAGTTTTTGTACAAAACCAGATTTTTGTTCTTGTAATCATTTACAGTGTTCTTGTAATCAATTATATTGTCCAAAAAGCCCTAAACTTGATTACCAATGCATAATTTAAAAGGTCTTTGAGTCTAGATTCCAATAAAACAAGAATCAACTCGTTTGGAGTTCGGTGGAGAAATTTATGGGCAAAACAATCAGCAAAGGTCAGAGTTGGCAGGAATATATAAAGTGTTAACTTGAAGGAATAAACTGTACCTACTGAGATGTCCAAAAATTACAAATTAGTACTCATCAAAATTGTTTCTTATATCTTTCATGGGGTTCCCAAACATGATTACCCACACTAAAATCACACTAAAACAACTAAATCACACAAAAATCATTGGATTTAAGGCACAAATTGAAAAATGTTGACTATGGTCCCCTAGGTAACCAGAACTGGCTCCTGCAGTACAACTTTCTGTACAAATACCAATTTTTGTTCGTGTAATTGTTTACCAACGACTGGTAAACAATTACAAGATGGGTTTTTGGTGCACAATGTGACACCTAGGCACTGACGAGGGTTGGGAGTGATCGCCGGTGCAAGAGGCATGGTGCAGGGGGCACAGACAAGGAGCGACTCCTGGCAGGCTTCCAGTGGAAGGGGCACATGGACGAATTAAGCATACACCGGAATGAGAGGGATCTGGAGACTGTATAGGTATGGGACTATACAGTTGAAGGATAGGTTAAAGGAATTGATTTGGCTACTCATATCACCAAAATGCATTTGCTTTTCGGTAGCCTAACCCATAAGAATTCCATGGTTAAGCGTGCTTAGCCTGGAATAATTCTGGGATGGGTGACCTTCCGGGAAGTTTTCCCGGAAAGTGTGCGAGTGATGACAAAGCACACTGGAAAACTTCCTAGACTTCAAGTAACTTGTGGAAATCATCAAAATTGTTTGTTATCTCCAACATGGGGTGCCCAAAAATGATTACACACACTAAAATCACACTTAAAGAGCTATATCACACAAAAACCATTGGATTTAAGGCAAATTGAAAAATTTTGACTATTTTTCCCCTGGGTAACCACAACTGGTTCCTACAGTACAACTTTCTGTACAAATCTCAATTTTTGTTCGTGTAATCGTTTACCAAGGACTGATAAACGATTACAAGATGGGTTTTTGGTGCACAACTTCCTAGACTTCAAGTAACTTGTGGAAATCATCAAAATTGTTTGTTATCTCTAACATGGGGTGCCCAAAAATGATCACACACACTAAAATCACACTTAAACAACTATATCACACAAAAACCATTGGATTTAACACAAAAATTGAAAAATCTTGACTACGGTCCCCTGGGTAACCACAACTGGTTCCTGCAGTACAACTTTCTGTATAAATCCCAATTTTTGTTCGTATAAACATTTACCAAGGACTTGTAAATTATTACAAGCGGGATTTTCTGGCTAGATCCTTCACCATTTGTGCTCAAATCATCATGTCACAAGCATTGTTTCATTTGTCCATTAAATACATCAATAGTAAATCAAAGTGGCCAATTTTATTCATCAACAATCCAAACAAAAGGTCATTTCACAATGACAATGACAAGGGCAATTCAATTAACAATTTATAACACTGAACAAAATATATTCCAAATTACAAACATTTGATCATCTATGTACAATTTTGTATTACATACTCTTAAGGAATCTATAAAAATATCACTCATTTTTAATTCTAAGCTATCTAGTGTAGGAGTCCTAAAGGCTCTGCTCCTGTAACGTCTTTGTGACCCCATCCTGACATACGTCTTCAATGGAGGTGGATTGGTGGACATGCCTCCCGGGGTATCAAATCCATTATTCATGCACGGTTCTGCACGTGGCACACTCTGTCCACCATCCTTTGGTGTTCTTCTTCTAGCTTTCTCTCCGGCCAACTCTGTCTCCAACACAACAACCCTCCTTTTTAAGTTCTGCAATTAGATTTTCTTGCTCGTCTAAAGTCCGCATAAAACTCTATCTGCGTTTTCTTTTTCTTAACTTCTTTGTTGTTCGTTGGTCATCTTTCATTTTAGGTCTTCGTTGGTCATCCTTTTCATCCTTCTTATCCTTCATTGTACCGAAATCAACATCATGATGAACCTGAAATTGAACAATTGTTATCATACTATCAAGTCATATATCATAACATACAACAGTCAAACAATAAACCACGTACCACGCCTGTCTCCATAACTCCTTTCACGAAGTTGTCTCCCAAATGTATATTCATCCAATGCAATATTCTAGGAAATTTCTCTATTGGACCTTGGGGAGGAATGAAATTCTTACAAAACCATACCTAAAAATAAATTTCATCTTAAAATTTGGTCAAAAATACAATGCAACCCACAACACAAATTCACATGTTAAATTAATTCATATAAATTACCTGCAACATGTAAATGCAACCATTGACATAAACGTTCCTTGTACTTTTTTCTTTCCTCAAAGCATCTGAAACTTTGTACAAACTGTAACATCCCAAAAATTATATCCAATTTTTCAAATGAATTAACATTATAATATGATAGAACAGTTTAATAATAAAAATAAAGTTATAAGTTTACAGACATCCAAAATTGACCATAAATTTAAAACTTTACTTACAAGGGATGTATTTCAAAACAGGTGAGTCAACTAAGAATAATCCTAAGCACTAGGCGGTTGCACCTTCTTCATTCTCCAGTGTTTGCTCCAAGGGCACATCATCAGCTACTGCTCACATCCAAAGGATTGGATGATCATCGCAAGGCGGAAGGCAAGCACATACAACACACACAATGCAAGGGTGAGCTAGATCTCAAACAAACATACAAATCACGGCAAATTAATCTAGCATTACTGAGAACATCCATTTATATACAAGCATGCAAGGACCATAAACAATACAGGCTATGACCAAATGTATTTTATTGATACCGATGACCGACCACGTGATTTAACCATCCGGACTAGTATGAAATGTTGAGTTCGAGGGGTTTGTGCACTTATTGTGGCCCTACTGCTTTGCAAAGCCATTGCCGAGGGGTTTCACCCGACCACACACAAGTGTAAGCCCTTTACAGCGGTATAGACCTACAGTGAAAGCGCCTATCCTAGGACCTCCAACTATTCTCACCACATGACTCATCACTCTCTACTTGAGCTTGGATGATCATTAGAATGTCAGGATAAACCCCATCCTGAACTCTGGCCCTTCATACGGTCAATCACAATAACTAAAGGGCACCGCCATGTAACATCCCTTGAGGATCATGGAATTATGTCCATCAACCATACTTTCACTTTAGAACTTAACTCAAGACGTGAGCAAGTGAATACCATAATGTTATCACATTGAAATCCATATAAAAACCATTCAATTACATCCAACATAATATCATACATTCAACACAAATTTCATATTCGTTGAGTATTTTACAAAAATAAAATCAGCAGAATATAATCTGTTTAATAAGGATTAGTTAAAAACACATCGAGTAGACTTCCAGGAAAGAGAGGTGCGTCACAATGGACAACTTAAGAACCTGGTTTTTCCTTAGCCAAAATGTTCCTCAACTTGTTCTTAACAAATTTCTTATTCACAGATTCAAAACAACAACATATAACATTATCACAAAAATTCAAATAGTTATACAACAAGCACATAGGTTTTTCATTAATAGTAATTGCACACAAGTTTTAAATACATAAATAGTAAAAAAAATATTTTATAATTTTAAAAAAACTTAAAAAGGTTAGCTCCCCTTACTTCCTCTATTTTGATTAAAAAGTGACCCTAAGATCTTTGATTCCCTTCCAAACAATACCACAACAGATTTCCACACCAAAACAGTTCCAACATGCATAATTCATCATTCAAAAACATCCCAAACAGTTCATAATCATCAATCATCAATTCACACAACATACACATTTCCATACATGCATTTCAAGTCAATATAACCGATTTCATGCTTCCAACAACATACAACTTCAAAATTATCATACATTCAAGGCATACTACTAAAATGAAAAGAAGAACTAGCTCCCCTTACCTCTTTTCCAGACTTAGTTTCCTACTCCGAAGTTGTTCTCCCGAAAACCTTCCAGAACCTCTGCTCTTCTAAAACTTTCTTCTAAATTCTTTCCTTCTCTCACTTTCTCTCTTTCTCTCTTACTTCTTGTGTGGAATCATGCTTCCCACCTTGGCTATTTATAGTAAAAAAATTTACAATTTACTAATTTTTTAATATTATTTTAATATTATCTTATTAAATTAACATCTTAATCTCAACCACCACTTACCAACCTTTCCTTAATACTTAACCTTTCCTTAATACTTAAGAATTTTTATTCTTTCAGAATATTTGATTTATTTATTTATTTCGTTTTTACTATTCACTTTTTACTATTTACTTTTTACTATTCACTGTTCACAAAACCTTCTAAAATAATTTCTCAAAATTTTAAATCCCCCATTCTGAAATTATTATAATTTTCTATCATAAATTTAAAATTTTCTAACCTTAATTATATTTTCTATTAATTATTATTACTAATAATAATGCTAAAATTTACTACTATTTATAGATATTTTTCATGGGTCTTACATTCTCCCCAACAACAAAAATTTTCGTCCTCGAAAATTAGAATTACTAGAGAACAAATAGGTGAATACGACTCCCTCATATCCTCCTAACTTTAGATAATCTTAGCTAGACTGATGTTCATCTCTCTAGGTTGCTTAGTATGGCATTTGGCTAACTTTATTGTGCTTCAGTGCTTCCATTAGCCTCATCTAATCTCTGATAGTTCTTGAAAATAGCTTTTACAACCTTCATTAGCCTTACTTCAAACCAACCTTTGACTAATACTCTATTACTTACTCTTGAGTCTTCTAAGAACCATCAACTATTAGCTTGATCATCACAACTTTTGATTAACCACCAAGTGCTATATTCTTGGTCACCCGTAACCACATCCATTCTGAGAGCTTCACATTGCTTTACTGATCTCCACGCTTGAGTAGCATAGTTTCCAACTGGTTTCAGAGCCTAGCCTCTCCCAGTACGGTGTGGTTCGAGGACGAACCAAGCGGAAGCTGGTGGACATGTGACACCCGGGCACTGACGAGGGTGGGGAGTGATCGCCGGTGCAAGAGGCAGGGTGCAGGGGGCACAGACAAGGAGCGGCTCCTGGCAGGCTTCCAGTGGAAAGGGCACATGGACGAATCGAACATACACTGGAATGAGAGGGATCTGGAGACTGTATAGGTATGGGACTATACAGTTGAAGGATAGCTTAAAGGAATTTATTTGGCTACTCATATCACCAAAATGCATTTGCTTTTCGGTAGCCTAACCCATAAGAACTTCATGGTTAAGCGTGCTTAGCTTGGAGTAATTCTGGGATGGGTGACCTTCCGGGAAGTTTTCCCGGAAAGTGTGCGAGTGATGACAAAACACACTGGAAAGTCTCGTGGTGATACACAAACTACGTACCAAATAACGATACACTAAACTACCCCAATAAAAATTAGCCAAACCACTTAAATCATCAACAATTTGAAACAAAATTGGAAACACTCTTCCGCTATGTTGTGGAAATAATATCTCATATATTCGAACCAATATGTACAAGCTACAAAAATGAGAACAAGGTATTTTTTTCTTATGTTTTCTCATCAAACATTTGTATACCAAATTCAAATCTCTTATTCCTTTGCCTATGTATTTCACAAATGTACTTCTTCTCATTTCTTCCTTTAAGTTAATATTTTTACCATATGAACTCAACCCCAAACCTAAACAAAATTCCTTCTCATTCATAGACACCAGCTTACCTCCAATTAAAAAAACACTACTGCAATCCACCCACTTAACCAATAACTCACTCAAGATATTTCTACCTACTATAACTTTACCACTCAAATCTAAGAACCACCGAAAAGGAGTCTCCAAAATCAGTGACCGATGCTCCTTTGTCAAACATTCATTCAAAGTAGAAATATACTTTGTTGAAAATGAGTGACGAACCATCAATTGCATCAACGACAAAAAATAACATAAACATAAAAGCCCTAAAACAAAAACAACACAAAATATAACACAACAACTAAAACCCAAAATCCAAACAAAAGCGGAGGAAGAACCCTTTTACCTTGCTGGTCGAAGAACCATGGTTACCGGAACTTGCCATTTCGCACAATAAACTCAACAAAGACGACAATGTTGCTCAAAACGAACACATGCAACGAAGAGCGATAGCGAGAGCGAGAGGGAGAACGAAAGCCAGAGTTTTGAAACAGGAGAGAAAAGGTTCATTTTTAATGAAACAAGACAAGGGCAATTTTTGGAATCACGGATTTCAAAAATCTCCCTCAAACCTGACGTCAGATTTTAATTAAAAAAAATTAAAAAACAACCAATAGAATTGTTACACGTGGCGTTGTTAAAATAGTGTCAAACTTTTGTTGTGAAAATATCAGGACCCTTTTATAAGAACGTGACAACAACTTCCTGTTTGGCGAAGGTAGTAAATATAAAGTAAATTTGTTTCCTAATGACACATAGGGTTTTTCTTTCAAGATTTTTCCTCCAACCTAATGTGATTATGATTAAGAAATAATCTATTAGAGATGGAGAAAATAACCTACAAAAGAAACAAGAATAAAAACAAAGTATGGCAAAACAAATAAAAAATATTATTATAAAAAGACTCAAAGAAATGAAAAAAAAAATAGAGACAAAAATAAAATATAAGTCTTTTGAAAGTTATTGAATAGAATAAAAGAATTAAAAAATATTGCATAAACATTAGTCTTATAGAATACTATAAGAGAATTAAAAAAATATATAAACATTATTAGACTTATGTTAGAGGTCCACCAATCTTCTTCGGTTTTCTACTCTGAACAGTTTGCCACTGAATTTACTGCTTCAACATTAGGGTTAGCTCTTTCCTTCTTAGCAGCTTAAAAAAAGTCAATGCACCTCATTTGAACCAACACTTTAGCTGAATTTAACATAGATAAAAGGAATTAATCCCCAATAATTGAATTCAAGCAACGCATATGGGAAATTGCAGCAAGTAATTTCAATTACTGCATCAATTTCACACATTGTGAATAACAACATTGTTGTCACAATAGACAGTTGCATATGGTGCTGTATTGAATTAGTTAACAAGTTTCTCAATAATCAAGTAAGTTCAACATATGTTAAAGCTAAGCATTCATATTCAACTTCAACTTCAATTGACAACTTGATGGCAACCATTTTGTCTTTTAGCCTTTCATGAAACTAAATAATTGCCCAAGAAAATACAAAAACCTGTTGTAGATCTCCTACTGTTAATGATGAGGCCTAATCAATATCAATATGGGCATGAAGTTTGGTGTCAGACTTGGCTTTGAATAGAATACCTTGACTTTAGTATCTTAGAAGAATGTGTGTAGTAACCATGTGTTCAAAATATGAATTAGAGACGAACTAGTTCAATTTGTGAATAATGTAATATCATGTCTTGAAATGCTTAAGTACAAGAACCTCTCAATAAATCTTCTGTAATTCCTTGAACTAACAAGAGGTATCCCAAATTTAAGACAAGATTGTTTAAGAAAACCTTGTTTTAAAGTTGAACCTAACATTTAAACGAAATAATTTTAAATCATCCATGATAACTGTTAAATACTTTAAACGTTACCTTTAAAGATGACTAATCAATATGAGAACGTTTGATATCACAAGACATCTAATGTATACATAAAAAGCGCTAAATGTTGTAGAGCTCCTAACAGAACGTCTAATTGCCATAACATATGAATAAAAAGACAAAGCATCTGAACACAAGTTTTACTCAAACTAAACATCTTTACAAAGTTACTCATAACAAACTAGCATTAAACATACCAAGCATCACACTAAAACTCTTAAGTCATCTAACGCATCAAATTGCTAGGTCGTTTAATGGTTTGAATGCATGTGCGTTTAAGTACTTTTTATTTGTTGTGTTGTGCTCTTTTTCTATACAAATTATCAACTTTATTCAAAACTTGCTTAGAATCAGAAGAAAATTTAGAGATATAAGGATATTTAAAGAATGTTTCATACATGCCTTTTGCATGTCTCATCCATACATAACACAGTTGTTCTATAAGGAAGCAACATAACTTTTGACTCTATCATAAGGGCTACATACCTAGAAGAATATCAAAGCTCTGAATAACGGATCTTTTTCAAAGATGCCTATATAAAGAGAACTGTTGAAGAAAAGAAAGAGAAAACTTTTTCTATCAATATCAATATATGCTCATTGTCTTTCTCTAAGCTAATTTCTTTGAAACTCATCTGTGAAAAGATCTTTTACAACTTTTCAGAAGTTCGTTATATTATTACATATCCTCTCTACGAGAGTTGTCTTTTTGTCTTTTAAGAAACTAAAAACACTTGGTGTGTTGTATTCATAAGCGAATTCAAACACTTGTATTGTTTAACTTAGTGGAGTTAAAATTCTAGACAAGTTGTCTAGTGTAGATACCAAGAGTGGTTAAACTTGTTCTAGTCAAGTTGACTAGGGTTAGAACCATAAGTGGTTGATAATACTTGTATACTAGGAGTGGTTTGTACTCGTTGTAATCTTTGTAAAATATTAGTGGAACCTCTTAACAGGTTGTTAAGGGAGAACTAGGCGAAACCCAAATTGAGTGAACCGGTATAAAACTAAAGTGTCATTTTTTGAGTAGTTGAATCCTTGAGAGGTTAAAGTGGTCCTGAATTTTTTCCAACCAACTCTTAAAAGCTTGTTTAAGGTCATACATATATTTATGTAATTTGCAAACTAAAGAAGCAATAAATGTGGGAGAGAAATTATGATTGTAGCCCTAAGGAATACGCATAAATATTTCTTCAATAAGATTACCATTGAGTAAGGAATTATTGACATCTAGTTGACCTAGATACGAATGATGAGAAACAACTAGATATCAAAGAAGCCACATAGTAGTAATCTTGGCCACAAGTGAAACAGTTTCTTGGAAATTATAAATATTGTTGAGTGAAACCAATGATTACTAACCTAGCCTTGTGTTTGGAAAAAGTTCCACCAAAATTTTGTTTTAATTTTAATAGCCATTTGTAACTAATAGGCCTTTTACTAGTGGGAAGATAAGTAATGGACCATGTGTTGTTCACCTCCATAGCTGCAAGTTTATCTTTGTTGATAGGGGGAGATAAACCTACCTTTTTATATCTTTGTTTTTAATGATGAACAATAGAATGGTTTAATGGTTTCTTATACAACAAATGGCATAACAAATGTTTTATATTGATCATGTTTGTGCTTGATATGTGAATCCATTATTGATGAATGAATCATGCTTAAAACAGATTGGTAATCTCATTTCTAGTTGAAATAATCGATTAAACATGATATGTAATTTGTTAGATTTAACCAGATCACTTAGTAAGCTAACAAGGTCAAACTGCTCTATAGCAATCGATTATACAAGGTATATAACCGATTAAAACATAGAGCAAACCATAATCTGTTAAGGATAGAAATTGGATAGACAATATGCTTAAGTGTTGGAATAATCGATTACATAAGGTTCCTAATTGATTAAATCAGAAAACATGGTCTAATCTTCTTCATACATATCCTAATTTGTTATAACTGTCAAATGAATCAAGAATAGACTTAAGTGTTTAGATAATTGATTACATGCATAGAATAATCTGTTAAAACCGAGAGCAAAGCATAACATATTACATAAATATCTTAATCGATTATATTGCGATAGGATTTTAAAATCCTATATATATGTGACTCGAAACCTGTTTCAATAAGTTATCATTTTCAAATACTAACATTCTCATTGAGTTTTGATTGCAAATGCTTTCAAGAAGCATTCTTGGAGAATCTACACTACATTGGTTGATTACCCATCAAGATTCATTCAAGACTTTGTGCTAAAGTGGTTCTGATTCAATCTACACTAGAGGAATGTGTCTTAGAGATCAGGTTCTTCATAAACAATTTGTGTATTGTGTGCCTGTGATGGTTTACCAAGGGTTGAGAGCTGTGATTTTTATCAGTTGTTGTAAGAGGTTGAGGTTGTTCATCTCTTGTATTGCTATGTTAATTTTAATTGGTGAGAGGAGTGCATTTCAGATGACTCTGATGATGAAGTAAAATTTTCAAACCTAAAGTTAATTAGAAACGCATACTATGAATTGTTATCATATTCATCCAAATTATCTCTTGTACATATAGAAACTTATGTAATCAACTTATAGAACTCCTCACACAAAGAAATAACTTAAAACAAGAAGTAGATGCATCTAAGGATAATATGAAGACATTACAACAACAGGTTAACAATCTTAGGATAGAGTTGAGTGTCTTTGAAAAAGATAAAGAAGAAACTAGGTTACAAAATAAAAGTCCTTTAGAAAATGTAACAGTAGCCAAAAATGTAAAACACATGGAATTCCTTAGGCATGAAAACGATACCCTCACCAAAATACTAAGTAGAAATCTTAAGGGAAATGCTAGAATAGATAATCTATTGAGAGAAAGTAGGCCTCCATCAAACAAACAAGGTATAGGTTATAGAAACCCAAACATAAAGCACAAAAATAAAACTAATCATACTAGGTCTGTCAAGGAAAATAAAAATACATCGACTTCTAAGAAGAAGGAAATGTATGTGTCTAAGAAGTCAGGACCCAACTGGTGATGGGTACCTAAGAGTCACATAATTCCTCTTGTAGATATGTCTGGTAACCGAAAGAAAAGCCCTGTCATGGTACCTAGACAGTGGCTTCACATCACATGATGGGAGAAAAGTGTATGTTCCTAAACCTAAGGGACAAGAAAGGAGGATTGATCACATTTGGAGGAAACCAAAAAGGAAAAATCATAGGAATTGGAAAGATAGGTACAAGCCTTTCCCCCTCCATTAAACATAATCTGCTTAACATAAGTCAATTGTGTGATAGTGGATATAATGTTATTTTTGAAAAAGGCCAATATAGGATATTAGATAATAATAACTCCTTAGTATTTATAGCTAATAGACAAGGTAACTTGTATAAACTAAATCTAGATGAACTGCAATCTCAAAGTGTCTCATGTCTAGTATATATGAAAGATGAGGCGGCAACATAGCATAATAATTGTGGACACAGAAGCATGAGATTAATCTCAAATTTGTAACGCCGTGATCTCGTTAGAGGACTGGCAGAAGTGTCATTCAACGATACAATCTTTTGTAGTGCTTGCATGAAGGGAAAAACAGGCCAAAGAATATTTTTAAGAGTAAAAACATGGTTTCAACTAAACGACCTCTTGAGCTGCTTCAAATAGATTGTTTAGACCTACAAGAATTGAGTCTATGAGTGGTAAACACAATGGATTGATAGTTGTAGATGATTTTTCTAGAAGGACCTGGGTTCTGTTTAAAACTCATAAGGATGAGCCTTTTAATGATCTTTGCAAACTCTATAAGAGGATAAAGACAGAAAAGGATTTAAAAATTATGTCAATCCAAAGTGACCTTGGAGGAGAATTTGAAAATGATCTTTTCGAAAACTTTTGCAAAAACTCTGGCATCAAACATAATTTTTCAACTCCAAAAACTCCACAACATAATGGAATTGTTGAGAGGGAAAATAAATCTTTACAAGAAATGACCAGAACTATGTTAAATGCTTCCAACACTCCTAAACACTTATGGGCATAAGCAGTTAACATTGCCTGCTACATTCAGAATAGAGTTTACATCAAGTCAATCTTCAATAAAACACCTTATGAATTATGGAAGGACAAAAGGTCAAATATTTCTTATTTTCATCCTTTTGGTTGTCAATGTTTTATTCTGAACACCAAGGATAACTTAGGAAATTTTGATTCTCGTAGTGATGAACGAATCATGCTTGGCTACTTAGAAACATCAAGGGCGTTTAGAGTCTACAACTTTAAAACCTTGAAAGTTGAAGAAGTCATTCATGTGAAATTTAACCATAAGCCTTACCTAAATAAGTCAAAGCTAGATGACTCATTCTCTAAAATGCAAGTAAACGATAATTTGTCCAAGGAGGTAAATGCATAAGAGAACCCCAACGAAGAAAACGAGAGTCAACGTGAAGAGCCATTCAACTATACTAGTAAAGAAAGACAAAAAACAAACCGCCTACATCTTCTGATCATCAAGGACCATCCTTCAAAGAAAATCATTAGAAATCCGAAAGAGCAAGTAAGAACAAGATCGTATCACAAGCCCACTACCTCTACTCTCATCTCTCAAATTGAGCCACTAAATGTCAATCAGGCTCTGGAAGATAACTCTTGGATTGAAGCTATGAAAGAAGAACTTGATCAATTCAAGAAAAATGAAGTATGGGAACTTGTTGAGTTACCCCATGGAAAGCATGTAGTCGAAGCTAAATAGGTCTATCGCAACAAGCTTGATGAGGAAGGAAATGTCATCAGAAATAAAGCAAGATTAGTTGCAAAAGGTTATTCTCAACAAGAAGGAATCAATTATACATAAACATATGCTTCTGTAGAAAGGTTGGAAGTCATTTGCATTCTTTTATCATTTGTTGTATTCAACAAAATCAAGTTATATCAAATAGACGTCAACAAGTGGAAAATCAGCATATAACATCACGTGTGTATCTTCACTTTGATTACAAGTGATTTAACAAGAAAAAGAGAATAAATGATTTATTTAAAATAAAACATATTATATCTATTGTACTCTTAAAATGTATAGTCTATGAGAGTTTGTAGATTGGTTGTGTTCATAAAAATGCTATTGATTTAATATTTTTACAAAATGGTGTATTAGACAATAGAAACAATTATGGGTATTAAAAGTGTATCTCTTTTATGAACGAACACACACATATATACAAAAGTTATTTCAATAAAAAGTATTTAACAATTCTTTACTACCGACAAATTTTCTAAATACAGTATAAGCTTTCCAGTGGTATTTTAGCTTGTTTTAATAATAATAAAAAAAAACAATGCATCAATGTCACATTATTGTAGAAACAAACTTATAAGTTTTAAATGTAAGTAGGATGGAAAAGCAAAGAAGAAAAGAACATTATACAGATATTAAAAAACCATTCTTTTATAAAGATTATAAAACACATTTTAACTTTTAATAAATAACAAATAATAAAGTTTTGCATCTCACCGTACAATTGATTAATTTATGAAGCTAGGGTTTATAAGTTGGGTTGTGGGCATGGCATAGAGTAGTAATAAAGGACAATTGGATAAGGATGGAGCTGGAGGAAAGCCCGCAGATAGGCCCATTTCAACAAAAAAAATATTGTAACACAATAATGAGATTCAGGAATTAAAGGCAGTGAGTGACCCACAAAAACAAAAATATTTGAGCCAAAAGTTATAATTTTTTATATATTGAATAAAAAATTATACAGTGACCTAAAACAGAAGGTATACCCTGATGGGTAGCGACCAGACTGAGGGTATCCCATGCAAGGGTGCTAAACTCCTACCTACCAACCCATCCATTACTCGCAAATAGGGAACACCTACCTCTTGGCTACCCTCTTTATTTCTCATTAGGTATGCAGGGATGAAAAAAATAAAAAATCTGGCACATGGGAGATTGTTGATACATGCACATATTTATTATTGGTGGGTTATGTATATTTTAATATATATTTACAAATGGATTGAATGCACTATTATATTATTTTTTGTAATTTTATTTAAATTTTATTTTAATAATTTATAAAAATTTATTTTTTTAAATATTTGTGAGTATATAAGAGTATCACGAATATCTGCGAGTTTTAAAATACATGTAGGTATCTTGACTCGGATTACGGGTAAACACTATCCATATCCTACTCAACATGTTACCATTATTAAAGGTATGGATAAAATTCATATTTTCTTATTTTAGGTATGATTTAATTCAGTCTTAAGTATTTTATAAATTTAATATCTTTAACTATTATTTATTAATTTTTTTATATTTTATAGATATTTAAAATTTTATATTTTTGAATTGAATTTCCATCGTATATATTTTTTAAAATTTGACGACATTGTTTGGTTCTCATGCTTTTCAAATATTAAAAATTATGAAATTTTATGATTAATATAAAATTACTTGTCTTTTGCATTATTTGTAATTTGTAATGTTATTTTACTTTCATTATAAAATTTCACATTTCTTAATAACATAATGATGATAATGATGAGATAAGATAATAGTCATGCCACTTAATTAATGAAAAAAAAATTTAAAAACAATAATCCAATTGAAATATATAAAAAATTTGAGTGTCAATAAAAAAATTATTTCAAATTAATTGAAATTTCTAGAGATTTAAAATTTAATTAAGTCTTTTGTTATTGGTTGTGTTACTTTTTAAATTAAAATTGAAGTTTTATATTTTTGTGTGGTAAGAAAAAGAAAAAATATGTGAAAGACATAAAAGTAGGTGAATTGATTAATAAAGTTTTTATTGGAAAGAATGTTGGTTTATTTTATATATCAAATGGGAAGGAGTCTTATTTCGAGTTTTATAAAAAGACTGAAAATAAGCTTTTATTTGAAAATAATATTTCGACAGTCAAACGAGCTTTTGATGAATAATATAAAAAATAATTGAATATATTGAATGATTAATTTTTTTTATAATATTGAGATGTATTTATACGGATTTCTTATAATACAAGTAACTAAAGAAATAGATTAAATTTTCAAGAAGTACTGAAATATTAACTTTCTATTTTAGTTTCTTATTTCAAAATTGTTAATTATGAATAAGCAAGAACTATTCCATTATTTTGATATACTTAAATAATCAGTATAATTATCAATTTGAGTGTATAGGAGGTAGGTAAGTCAAGTGAGAAGGACTTTTTTTTTTATTATTTACAAAATAAACATAAATAAAATATAATGATAGAACATGTGTAATGAACTTTATTTAGCAAAATTATGGTCATTATCGTCGTATTTCGCATTTCCGTTATATTTTATACATATTTTATTATCAATTTTTATTTAATGTTTTTCTAATTCAATCATATTTGTGTTAAACTAAACACATTTTTACTTTATTTTTTAAAGTTTTCTAGTCTTCCTCACATATTTACTTTCATTTATTATTTTTATTACGAAATAATGATAGAAAAATTTAGTATACGACAAAACTTCAATTATGATTGAGTAACACCAATAAACAAGTAGCAAAATGTATCAACTTTATGTTATGTTTTTTTATCGTATCGTACAACAAGCACACAGCCACTGACAGTTGTTCATGTATCTTACTAAATTATTTATATGGTTATTTAACCAATTAACCAAATAATGTAAGTGATTAATATATTTTATAAAGATTGTTCTCACCTCATTTAGTTGAAATAATATTTCTAAGCTTATATGTGATGATTGAAATATTGTTTATTTTAGAGATTTTAGATCTTTTTAATGTTATAGTTTGAAGAAGAATTTTAAAATATTAAAAGAAAAATACGTTTTTAAATTATTATTGATCTTAATTTTTAAACGATATTAGATTATCGAGTATATTAGAATAACTTTTCACTCTATTTTTCGAGAATTTATTTTTGAAATATTTTTTCCATTTATTTGGAGATCAGAGTTTGTCTTTAAAATCTTGTTTTGTTCGGACAGACAGTATCTATATTCTGACCTTAAATCTGTCAAGAAATTCCTTAAAACATTCGCTACATCTGAAATATTGTTTAAAGCTGAAATTTTTATTTTAAAATTGATAAAAATATTAAACTATCATTAATTTGATTATTTCATTGCAATTATCAGTTTAAATTTTGTTTATAACAAGTTGTGTTTTAACATAAATTTTGAGATTTCAATAATTTTTATTTCTTATTTTTATTTTTAATAAATCATTCCATATAATGACATATAACTCTTGAAAATTTAAAGTATCATAGTTGATATTCATATCTAACATAAAATTTATATATATATATACACATAAAATCAAACTAGACAGGTGTCCTTAACTTATATTTAGAGCAATAATTTGCATCTAATATGGAGAAGACACGATTGAGTGTCTCCTTTTACTTTTCATATATTAAAATTTAAAATTTTCTCATCTTCACCAAACTGCTGGTACTTAATCATGTTGGTTTTATCTGAAAGTTTTAGGAATCTATATTATTAATGGAGTTAATGACAATGCACAAGTAGTATATTACGATTTTTCATATGTATCACATGTTCCAACAAGAGGAAATATGTTTCTCTTTCTACACACATTATATATGTTCCAACTTTCATGGTCAATGTTTAATAATATTATTATGAATTTATGATGCTCCTTAATTTGTGTTAATGGTGTCCTACGTTTATCATTTGCCTCGTTGCTTCAAAATTGAAGACATAATTATACCAACGTTATTTCTCCAACCTAGAAAGCAAGGTGACTATAATTGTCGTAAGAACAAGTCCGAATCCAAAATTTTCATATTCATTTCATTAAAAAAGAAATTAACAAACTTGTTTATAAAATAAAATTGTCATAAATTTGAAACTATATAACTTAGCTATAAGAATTGATTGGAAAATTTGTGATCAATTTGAGGGATAATACTTAATTATACCACATACAAAACAATATACTTTATTAAATTTCTTACGGTTAGGATGATGGTATTAACTCTTAATTAACGATAGTCAAGTTAAATCTAAAAAACAAAAAAGTTAAATTAATTATCATGCTGTGTAATTTTCTGAAATATATGATTAGCTTTTAATTAAATAAATGTTTTTTTAATAGATAAACTGCTCTTATATAAATAGTTCTCAGAAATAATTTAAATATGAATTATTATATGTTAATGATTTTTTTTAACAACTTTTTGACAATAGATTATGTGTTACTGTTTTGTTGATCTATATATTTGAAACGGACTAATCACAAGCTACCATATAGACGGTGGTAAAAGAATTATAAAAAAAGTTTTTAAAAAAATATTTTTCTTAAAATATATACTTTTTTTAATTTTTTAATTGTGTTTCAACTATAATTCATATTCTAATAATCATATGTCACTTCAAAATTGAGATTGAAAAAATAATTTAAAACAATTTCTTTTTTAAATAAATTCTAAACTTCAAGCAACTTGAATTTGATAATTATGAATTTTTAACTCAAGGGATTGAGTTTAGAATTTTTAGCATAATCAAAAGATGGTGTTTGTCCATTTGCTAATATTTAATTTGGTACTTGTAGCCATGTTCTTTTATATAAGGAACTTTCCTAACCCTAATCCATACCATCTCACCAAACCTTCTCTTCATCTTTTAACTACACTCTTCCTCCTCTCAATCCACTAACATGGAAAAGAAAGCCCTCAAGCTTTTGCTTTCTCTTTTGTTTCTTTCCTATGTTCTGTATGTTGCTGCTGTTCCTGCAACAAGTAAGTGTCATTCAGTTCCATCTTCTAGGGTTTTGATGCATCTTTATACAGTTTATTTATAGTTTACATAATATGTTTGAATATGTGCTTTTAGGATTTTCCATGACCAAGAAAGTGGATGCATTATTGCTTGAACATCACACTAAGGTGATATATATCTTCCTCTTTATACTTCATATGATTGGAAAACTGAAAATTAATGTTTATTTGCATGACAACAACAATCTCATGTAATATGAATAGAGCCACAAAATAATAGGGGAGAATTTATTTGCATTCCTAAAATTTGACAGATGTTCACAGCATGTAAATTACCACAAACCCTAGGGGAGAAAGGCATGAATACTAAAACGTGTGAATCAAAAATCACCCAAAACCCTATCAAACTCTTGTAACCAAACAGTAACAAATGAATACAGTTCCAACTATATATCATTTCACAAACATGACAGAAAAACATGTATTAGAGGATGTTGATACAGCTTCTCAGCATGAATATGGAAATTCTACCTTGTTAATACGAGTGTTAAGCATCACTGATATTGTTTTCGTGACTAATGATCACAAAATTAGTTAAATTGTATGAAACTGTGTTTCTGATAAGAAAGTTTTCTCAGTACAGTAAATACTTCTAAGATTTCAAATTTGTTACTTTTAGTAGTCAACAAGATTAAAGAAATTATTGTTTGCCTACTGCTAAATGACCTTTTTTTTTTAAAAAAAAAAAAAACTAAGTTGTTCTTACTAAAAGAATCAAGATAAGGTGATATCATTGTAACCCTTCTATTTTTCTGATCTAATCTTTGATGTAAATATTTATTCTTAATTTCTTATTGCATATGTTATGAATCTTAATGAGAGACAACAAAGAAAAATATCCTCAAAGGGAACTCTGGCATAATCATTTACTCTTTATTGATTAATGTTTGAAATTGTACGGGACTGAAAAAGATTTTCAAAGGTTTCATACTCGTTTTATGTGATATTAGTTAAGAATCTACTAAAATGGGAAACAAATTAAGTAATCCAAAGTACTAATTTTATGTTATGTGTTGAAAGTCCCACATCGACAAGAGATAAGGTCAATTCATAGTATATAAGTGGATACAACCTTAAAAATCAATTTTGTGGGGTCGAGTAATATGATATTAGAGATATCGTTATATTTATTTTTTGTTCGACATATTATTTCACCCGTTATCTGGTCGCTATCGGACTATCCATTAAAATCTATTCCTAATTTGTAGAGTTGAGTTAGACTTAAAGTTCACTTCTAACAATTTGTATAATCCTCTTCAAATAAATACCTAGTTCATAGCCATATAATTTTTCATCATTCATGAAGATTCCAAGGTTTTATATATTTATTGCAGGAGAATGTAGTTGTGAACATAAGGAACCAGAAGGAGTTGTTTGAGACGAAGGAAGAAGTTGAAGAGAAAAGAATGATTATGGATATTACTGATTACTCTCCAACTGGGCCAAATCATTCCCATACCCCAAAATCCCCTGGAAAACCTGGGAATTAAGGGCTTCTATATGTGCATAAGCTAAATTACAATGTTTTTTGGATTGTCATATATTGGATTTGCACATGTGTAAGCGTGGTTTTTTAATCTATCCTTGTTAAGTCACTCTACATTTAAATGCTTTTGTTTTTTACTCGAGGCTTGTATAGTTTTGTGATGTAAGATAAAGTGTTGTATTTATATTGTGTGGCAAAGTCGAGCTTTTGCTGGTTGATCAGAACTGTTTGTAACCTTCATTTCCATAGTGATATGTGAATTAAGTTTTGGTTTGCTTTTTATATATCTACTTGTGTATCTATCATGCTAATTTAAAAAAAAAAATGTTAAATGACCTTCTTCTATCTAAATCCACGCACATCTACATCGTTCTCACAGATCTTCTAGTAGATGTTAAACGTTATACCAATGTTCAAAGGATTCAAGAAATGCGTTGAAGTTAGCTTGACGAAATCGTGATGTTTGATGACATCGAGATTGAAACCGTGAGAAAAAGTTCCAAAATCTTGAAATCAATTATATAATTATCTAAATTCATATATTACCTAAAATATATTTTAATGAATTTATTTTAAATCTAAATTTAGGGTTTTAAGTTCAATCTATTTAATTAATTGAATTTGAATTGGATAGTTTTTTAGATTTAATTATTCATATTATTCCTATTTTTTTGGAGATTTTTCTCAAATAGGTCTCTCACTTATTTTTTGTTTCATTTGGATCCTTATTTTTAAAAAATTGTAGCAATTAGGTTTTTGTCATTAGTTCCGTGCTAACATCGTTAGAGAGATGTCATGTATCAGCTCGTATTTTAAAATAAAAAATTATTTTTATTTTCATTTTTTTAAATTTTTATGAAAAATATAAAAAATTAGGACTAAATTGAGACAAAATAAATTTACAGAGACCAAATTGTGACAAAATAAGAATATAGGGACCAAATTGAGATAATTATAATCACATGTGCCCTGACAGTGACACATGGCATTGTCAGTGACACATGGTATTGTTAGTGTCACGTCACATTGTCGTTGTCACGGGGTACAATGTCAGCATGACACATGGCAAAAAAGTTAAAAATTAAAATTAAAAGAAAGGCTTAAACCCTCTATTGGTCCTAATATTTGTGTGAAAATCTCAGTTTGGTCCTCCAGTTTTGAACTGTCTCAATTGGGTCATAATTTTTGTAAAAATGCACACATTTTACCCTCTCCATTAAATGTTCTCGGACAGCGTTAAACCAATGTTGACGTGTTAATGTTGATATGCATTGCTTAATTACGTGGAAATTTTATTTAAATTAAAAATCATGAGATGGCAAAATTGAAGCTCTCAAACTTCCAAAGCCCTTCACAGGAACATCAATCATTTCTCCTTCCTCTTCCCAACAGATTCCAGCATCGCCATTAACATGCTCCTCCACCTCGAAGCCAAGTCCCACGTCGTCTTCTCCTCCAACCCTAACCTCCGCAACGTCTCTCGCATCCTCTCCTCCCTCTCATCCCTAATCGATAAACTCCACAAACACTAACCTCCCTCGCATCCTCTCGTTGACCCGCTGCAGGAATCGTCGTTCGTTGATTAAATTCATTCGAAGCCCCCTAGTTGATGAGATTTTGTGCAGTAGTGAGATCCCTAAAATCACAAGGTTTTTGCGTTCAAGGGAAGTGATTGAAAATTCTTAGCATACTTACAAAGAGATAGGTGTAGTGAGTGTGAGTGTGATTTGGCGTTTGGGAATTGTGTTTCGAGGTTTGCGATTCAAGTGGAAGTGGGCGAGGGGTTAAACCATGTTATAATTTAAGTGTTCATCATGTTAGTGGCCACTGTGCTCATCATCACGTGCTGCAATGTCAAGATTGAACACAAGCTTTTTTGGATGCATGGAACTTGTTTGCTGCCCAAAATGCTTATGTTTCCACATTTGCATAGTGTGAAATGATAAAGGTTAAACTTCTTCAGGAATTCATTGATGAAGAAGAATTTTAACTTGTTTTCTTAGATCTTTATCTTCAATATAATTGAGAGTAAAACTTGAATCTTTGTTTATTTATGGTTTCCAGTGTATGATGATTACTATTTCCATTTTTGTTGTTACGAGTTCATCTTGAATCCTATAATTGCATGCTACATCAACTCTTTGGGTTTTCATTATATTCAAGCATTGATCTGGTCTATTATGGTTTTGTAAGATACAAGAACAATGACAAAACATAAAGACGATAAACAAGAAATAAGAGAGAATAGAAACTTGAAAAGAATTTTTATTATCTGAAAGAATATGATACTGTTAAGTCCATGGCAAGTGTACCAGATCGTTATCAAGTAATATATAAACGGTAAGTCCGAGTATTGTCTCCCAAAGGACTCTTAGGCCTTAACTTTCATGTAAATTGATCTTATAAGACTTGAAAAGAATTGATTTTGAATGTTTAATGCAAAGAACGAAAATAAACATGCAAATGCAAGTGATTTAATTGGCAAAGAAAATATATGAATGAATGGAGTTGTTGGGGTTTATAATTTCATCTTATCCACTCTCTTATATCTACTTTTCTTATTAAATTCGCTTAATTATCTAATTGTCATGCAAATTTTCTTTGTCTACCCTAAACCCGATCTCTCAGCGAAAAAAACCTATTACTAACTACTAGTTTACTATCTCTAGTCTCCCTAAGTAATTGGCAAGGCATTTATCACAGAAGCAAAATACAATTGGTCGTCCTACCCCTATCTCTAGGCAGTATTGCTTAATCAAGGAATTTCCTATCAGTTCATGACTTCCTCGTACGTCTCCGTATCGACAAAGGCAAATATCTTTTACCGAATGAGTTAAACGATAAAAGCATTAAGCATAGATAAGAAACCCAACAATTGATAATATAAGCATATGAAACATATGAATAAAACAAGAATTTCAATATAAGAGAGTTTCAAAAAATTACATTGTTCCCCAACAGCAAAGGGTTTAGTTCACCATGGACATGGTGAAACTAGATGGAATTAATGGAAAAGATGAAAGAATACACCCTAGATTGGATAAATTGGAGCCTAAGCATCCAAGAAATCGTCTCCAAGGAGTGTAGAAGTGCTCTGGACGTCTCTGCTTGCCAAAAGAATATTCTGAAGATCGCACTGGAACTATTTATAACGCATAAAAGTAACAGAATTTAAGCCCAAGCCCAGCACTGCACCACTCAACGCCTAATTTGACCGCTCAGCGGTTTCCCTCTAATCGTAGGATCGCTCAACGGTTTGCCTCTAATCGCCTGGACGCTCAGCGGCACCGCTTGAACGAGAGACAGTGGTTGCTCCCTCGAGTATGGCGCTTAGCGTTGGAAAATAGCGCTGAGCGGTGCCTTTGACTCTTCTTTTCTTCCTTTTTCTCCTTTTTTCTTGAGTCTAGGTCCTTCCTACTTCACTTCCATCTTCAATTCGCATCAAAACCCTGCAAAACAAGCATAATATCTCTAAAAACAACTTTTGACTCTCATATGATTCAATTAAGTGTTTTTACTTGATTCTAAACCCATAAAGAGTGTGTTTTGATATCAAATTTAAGTATAAAAATAACGATTTTTAGACCGTTATCATATACACAAGTTTTGGATGAAAGCTTATTTATACTGAGAGCAACAAGAACACAGGTTAACAGAATTGTGTAAATCAGAAAAGACAGAAAAACTGAAACTGCAATCAAGCGTTATCAATGTGCGTTAAGTCCTTTGAATGGATTTCTGCACAATTCAAATTTTCAGTTTTTTGAGACAGTATCCAAACATGCTCAATGATAACCAAATAAAAATCACCTGACTCCTATAAAAATGGACTAGACTACATACATTCATTATTGTTTTTTCACCAGCAAGAAATAAATGATGGTGGTAGTATTAACCTTACCATAATGAGTGTTGATTTGTGATCCTGTTTTGTAACACTTTTTTTCTAGAATGAATATTTATCAAAAGCATGGCTAAGATTATAGGCTAAATGCTCACTTCTACTCTAGACTCGCTCTAGTTGAACTTATAATCCTTGATTCTAAACCTTACCAGTTTCTGAACTTCTGGTTTTCAAATGTAGATATTGACATACCTTCTTATGTCATCATCATCATCGACTGCCACTAGAGCTTATGACTGGATATCCAATTGGGTCGAGGACAAGTTCCCCTACCTGGAAAATGCATTTGTGGCTTTGTCTTTGGTTGCTTTTGTTGCCTTTGCCTTGGCCTCTCTTGTCTCAGGTTCTATCATTGTAAGATTCAGATAACATATACATATACAGTGTGTGAGGTGTGCAGACTGTATCTGCTCCACTAGATTAAGTTTTATCCTTTCCTGGATGGAAGTTGTCCTATTATATTCGACAAGGAGACTCACTTTGTACAGAAAGGAAAATTCTCTTTGATTTTGTTAATTTTGTTTGTATGGATACTGGTAGATCAGCTTGTGGAACTGGCATCTATATGTTGGTGGTTTTTCTCACCTTTTAGTAATTTACAGGCACCACGGGTGCTGTAAGAAAAGTAAGCGTGTGATATTTTGATTAAATTAATTCACTATATTTATAAGTTTTAGAATAACTTTTCATTAAAATCGTTTTGCAGAGGGGCATTTTACAGAGGAGAAAATGCTTATAGGGAAGAGGGGAAAAGTTTGAAGTCAGACAGGCATTTAGGCAAATATCAATTATTATTTATGCTTAATAATATCCTAGGGTTAGGGTTTGATTTGGTTTTGTTCCGTTCTTGCATTTTGGGGCTGATGAAGAGATGTCTGAACAACGTCTTGGTGGCTGGTGAAGGCAGCAGCGATATCGTTTACAGGGTAAAGACATTCATCGACATCATCGGGGATGGATATGTAGAAGGCGAGGAAGGTGACAATTAGATCAAAGAGGACAACGAGCTTAGGGAACTGCGCCGGAGGTAACGACCGTACTGGAGGGAGTTGAAGAACGGGAGAGTGTAAGCGGCGATGAAGATGAGACACTCCGTTGGCGGAGGAGAAGAGGAGTGGAAGAGGTGAAAGGTGATAAGTTCTTAGAGCAAAGAAGAACCACCGTTGCCACGTGGATTTGATCATTTAAAACACATCACCCATTTAATTTAATCACAATGCCACGTCATTAAAAAAAATTACAGCTAAGCTAAATTTAACACCGTCTGAGAACATTTAATGGAGAGGGTAAAATGTGTGCATTTTTACAAAAATTACGACCGAATTGAGACAGTTCAAAACTTGAGGACCAAACTGAGATTTTCACACAAATATTAGGACCAAAGGAGGGTTTAAGCCTAAAAGAAATAAAAATAATAATTAAAAAATTAAAAAAAAACATAAGTTGACACGTAGCACCCTCTTTAACGATATTAGTATGGAACTAATGGCAAGGAACTAATTGCTTAAATTTTTCAAAAATAGGGATCCAATTGAGACAGAAAAAAGTAAAGGACCTAATTGAGAAAATTCACAGAAAATAAGGACTATATGAATGATTAAACATTCTTTTTACTTTTGAAAATCCAAAATCAAAGCATTATGGCCAATTCAAATTATAAATTTTTAAGTAAGTCATCTATGTAATGGATCTGGTTGGACATAATTCATGGTCCGTGTCAGACTAATTAAGGCAACAAAGTCCACAGTTAAGTTCATGCCAAAGTGAATTAAAGATCTCATGTTAGTAGTTTGAGTCAAGTTTAGGTCAATCAGACTTAGGATGGAGTCGATTTAAGCCCATATGAGGTATAATTAAGTTGGATCTAGGTAGGACTGACATGAGTGAGCCAAGGTGGGCTAAGTCAAAGCCCATGTTGAGCAGAGACAAGTCAAGTCAAAACTACATTAATTAATCAAGTCAGATTAGGTTCATATCAAGCTATGTTGGGTTCATCACTTATCGAGCCAAATCAAATTGATATAGCCTGGCCCAGGCCATATCTGATTAGTCAAGTTAGAATGGTTAAGATAGTGAGATTCATAAAATTTAAAATCTTATATGTTTTCATTCAATTGAAATTATAGAAATTGCTTACAATCTTGACCCCTCAAGGTAAGAATCCATTAAAACAATATAACATGGCATCGTTCATGAGGTACACATTGTTCATTAATTTCATTACATTTATTGCATGTCATATGTCTCACTAACACGAGCATTATAGTGGTTCATTGGTACACCTCTCCGTTTTTCTCGATTTCCAAAGGTGGGAGTATGCAATTCAGACGCAACATCCTATAACCTAGGTAGAGGTGTGGAACAAAGGATATTCTAAGGACACATTGATCCGTGTAAGAACAAATAATAAGATGAAATTAAATAGGCTTAATAAGTAATACGGTCCTTATATTTATGCCTCATTTTGGTTCTTATATATTTTTTTATTCAATTGAATCCCAATTTTTGTTGCATAAAATTAATGTGATTTATTCCATTAAATTGGCGTTAACGTCGTTTGAAAGTGAGTACACGCCACTCCAATAAAAGACTTAATTAGTAATTTAGATCCTATATTTTGTTGGGAATCCAAGTGAGTCTAAGTTCCACATTGGATAGAAGTGAAAAAATAGAGCATTATATAAAGATGAAAGACCCATTAACCCATTGTCTTAAGGTTTTGGATAGAAAGTCGTGTCAATCCTTTATGGAATTAGATTCAGATGTTATTAGTGTTTGTGTAACTCACAGCTGGGTTTATGTGACCATCTTTACTCACCTATTAATGATGTTAAGAGTTTTGGAGAAAGAATCACATTGTCTATATTTAAAAAAAAAAATAGAAGGACTCAATTAAGAAAAAGAATATAAAAATCACATTGACTTATATCTAAATAAAAAAACTAAATTATTAATAATAATTTTTCAAAATGCATTAATAATAATTTAATGAGAAAGATCACATTCACTCTATCTAATAAGAAATTAAGACTCAATTAAGTAATTAAAGTATAACATAGGAATCAAAACTAATAAAAATCAAAATTTAGAAATCAAATTATTAATTAAACTAATTTAATAAAATAAATAAGTTATGAAACAGAAAAACAATAAAATTTAATTTATTTTTTTAGTTGAAGAGACATTGATGAAGATACGTTTTTTTCTATGGTTATACTATTGATAGATATCATTCATCTATCATGTTGTTGGATAATTTTTGTTGGGAGATTTAGTTAACCATTTTTAGTGAGATTTTTTCTCAATGGTTTTTTTTTTCTTTCATTTACGGAACTCCAATTTGAGATCAGTTAAGAGGATAATGAACTATTAATATAATTTGAAATTATTCTATTTTTAAAATATGATTTATTATAAGATTTAATTACTTAATCCTTAGCAACACAAATTTTATAATAAAAGAAAAAATATTAAAATTAACGCTGTCAAAACGGGTCATCCGATCCAACTTACCACGGGTTGGTCACTTAGTGAGTCAATCCAGCTAATTTATTAGCGAATCAGAAAAATCTGAATCTGGGTCGACCCAACACAGGTTGGTGGGTTAAACGGATTGACTCACTAACTCACCTAATTATAATTTTTTTTTAGATAAAAAAACTTACAAACTTTTTGTAATTTAAATCTAAACAAATTTCATTCCCAAAATGATGTTAAATTCAAGACCATCAAAAGAATAAAGAAAAAGGACGATATGAAGCCATATGGTATTTTTTAGGGTTTCATAAAATAATAAATTAATAAATTAAAATTTGGTGGGTTGGTGAACCAACCAAACTCATATATTCAACCAGGATAAGCCGAGTTTAAATGAATCAGATTGAAAATTGATTTGCATAAAAAAAATTAATTTTTTTCAACTCAATTGAATTCAAACTCGTGATAAATCAAATTGACCCATTGTTACCTATTTTCACATCTTTAATTAAAATTAAAATGATGTATATAAAGATTGAAATGTGATGTTTTGAAATATAAACAGTAACATTAAAATGAGAATTGTAATTATGAAATCCAAACATGTAATCAGATTTTGATATGATATGATTATGATAGTGACAAAGGAAGGATTAGGTAACAACTTTTGAAAACCAAATATTGGGGTACACTCCCCCTTACCCGAAATACGAAGCAAGAAGAGGCTTGGTTACTGAAGAATAATGTGACAGAATCACGGAACCTTAATTTGCAAGTTGGGATACAAATAAAGACCATAAAACGTCGTACAAAAGACACTTGCCTCGTGAGAATGAAACAACAACGTCAACACCAACACTTACCGAATGACCGATCCACACCCAAAGTGCCACTAGGGAAGGAACTTGTTCTTCAAAAGTTCGTAACAGTGACCCATTTGGCTCGATTTCTCCGTTTAAAACTCACCTAATTTCAAGAAATTGAACAAGATTAACTATCCATTACACATATAAGTCATTAAAAATTTATATTAAATTAAGACTTGAAACATAGTTAATATTTTCAAAAGATCTATATAGAAAACTGAATTTTGAAAATTCAATAAAAAATAATGATATATAAATAAATTTAAATAAAATATAATATATTATTAGGTACGATAAGTTTCAAACAATGTCTAAAAAATTTAAATTTATATCAATCCAAATAAAATTAAAAAAATAAATATTAAATATATTCAACATAATAGAAATTTTATACTAATATATATATATATATATATATATATATATATATATATATATATTTGATAAATTAGAAATTAATAAATATAAGTATAAAAAAATATTTATATCCGTTATCTTTATAATATTCATTTCCTATTCATATGAATACAAAATTTATTGACATTCCTAATGAAATTCCTCAAGATATATTTTAAAATTATAAAAATCACGTTACTTTATAAAAAGTAATAGAAAAATAAATTCTTTTAATTTTTAATATTAAAAATAAAATATTAATATTTATCAGATTAAAATTAATATTTATTTTGTGTTATTAATAATATATATTTTAAGAAACTAAGAAAATAAAAAATAAAGAATTATGATAAAGTTTGAAAAACATTTAAATAATAAAAATTTGAAAAAGAAAAGGATAATTGTATAATTAAAGAATAAAATAGGCATTTGTTAGAAAAGAATAAGAGGCAATTGAAGGCGGCGTAAGAAGAGAATAGGCTGAATGAGGTGTCGTTGAAGTCTGCATCACCTTTTTGCCCTTTTTCCATTGTGGGTCCCACTTTTCTGTCTAACGTCATCTCATCTCCGTCCTTAGCCACTACATCTCTTGGCTCTTATTCACCTCTCTGCTCACCCATCTGCCACATGTCACCACCCTAGTTTTTCACTACTTAAATAATTTCTCATAAATCATTTTATCGTTATCTTTTCAAAATTAACACTGTTTATTTTAATTTACCCTCACTTTTCAAAAATTTTCTTCAATATTTTGATTCTATAAAATATAAAATAATTTGAAGAAAAAAAATATTTAATTATTTTAAGTAATTAGTTAATTTAATATATAAACATTAAAATTTTATTAATAATAAAATTAGTAGACTTAATGTTATTGTAAAACTACAAGTTTATTTATTTTACTACAAGTAAAATATACAAGTAGTTCTTATATTGAAATATTTAATATTTTTTTTTGAGGATAATAATATTTAGACAATATTTTTTTGACAACATTTGAATATTGATTATGTGTCAATCTATGATCGGTCAAAAATTACTCCATAATAATGTTTATGATCATTATTATTGATTGTGGAGTAACTTTTAACCAATCATAAATTGACACGTAATCAATATTCAAATATTGTAAAAAAATGTTTGTCTAAATATCATTTTCCTATTTTTAATATGTTTAAAAATATTAAAACTAATTAGTATATTGAACCTTCCATGAGAATAATAAAGTAAGACAGATTGGACATTAATCATATTAAAAATAAATCGAAAATTAGAAAGTGATAAGAAGAGGGGTTTCATATTCTATTCTGTACGGTCCAATGTTCTCATTTGTTTTTTTTTTTTTTCTGAAGAGTATGAAATTGCAAAGGTACATAAGAACAAATCTATCAAAGGATTTGATAATATCACTTCTCTAAACATACTTGTTTATTTATTTTTTCTTACATTTAATCTTTTCACATGGTTTAAAAATTAAAATATATTTTTGTAATTGTTTAAAATGTTTTCTTAAGAATGAAATTGTAACTGAATTGCAATCTTAAGAATGAAAACGAATTACTGAAAATTAACACAGATTTTAAAATTAAGCTAAAAGGTATTACTTGTAAATAATTATTATAGAAATCAACGAACGTATATGTATAAACGAGAGAATAAATTAAACAATCACTCACTTTTTTTTTCTTTAGTGTGTAGTTATATTTAAACGGATGTTTTCAATTTTATTTAATTAAATAATTTCTGGATTAAGTGACATAAAAAAAACTTATCATTTTTATATTATATTTAATTTTAGTTTTTTTTTTTTTAATTTGAAGCACATTTATTTTATTTAAACCATTTTCATTATTTTTTCAATTACTCCATGTTGATTATTAGTAAGTTTATCAAATATTTAATATATTTTTCTTTTTATTATATCCTTAATTGTACAATTTTTTAAGATTCCTTTAAATGATGTATTAAATCGTTTTTAGAACATTCATCCAATAATTTTTAATTTTTTTAATATTTTGATTAATTAATTATTTTGATCCTATAGAATATTATTTAGATAATTTTTTTTATATAATTCTATATGTTATAATTTATTCTGATAAGAACAACTTTACTATCACAATTATATAAATATTTTTCCTTTACTATAATATAATATAAAAAATTATTATCATAAATATTTTGTTATAAGCATTCCACATATGTGTCGAACAATTAAAGATCTATCTTTAAATTAAAATTGTCATAGTATAAAAAAGAGATTTAATTAAAATTTAAAGAAAATGAGTAAATTTATATAACTATAACATTTTTTTAATATTTGCCATTATAAAAAATAGATTATGTTTAAATATTTAATATTTTGATAATATTATGATTTCTTTTCTGTAATTTTTTTAATAGAAATGATTTAATTTATATTTAGAACATGAAAAATAGATATAAATATAAAAATATAAATGAAAATGTCCGTTAAAAATATGAAAATATGAATGAATATATCCGTTATTTAGCGGAGACGACGAGATAAAAATTATATACATACTAAATTTTAGAATTAGAATGAATTTTTAGTGCTAAAATGGGATGGAAAAATAAAACTATACCCTCATGCCCATCCTTATTCTTAACATAAATTAATTGAGTAAGTATTTAATACTCTTTAATTATCACGTGCTTATGAAAAAATTAATATTTTAATATGTTATTGTTGTTTGATGAATAACATAGTTGAAACAAAAATAAAATTGATGATTGACGTTGTAATTATTTTATCATATATTAAAATTGAAATGAATGAGAAAAAGAAAGAAAAAGTATATTTAAGAGAAAGTGATTTTTATAAGAAGAAATATAAAGAGCAAAAGGGAAAAAGAAGAAAGTTTAAAAGGGACGGTATTGTGTCGCTGATGCCTCATGTTGTTGGTGCTTTTTGCAGGGTTACTTTTTCTCTGGGAGGGTTTTGTAGCTTTTTTAGTGCAAAGTTTCACCCTTGAAAAGTTCCCTGGAAACAAAAGCTGCTTTTTTTACCATCTCATTTTCTCTCTCTTTCTCTTTCTTTCTCTGTTCTATCTATATCTATGTATCTTGGAGCTGCTCAGAAGCTTCACAAAACCATTCAACAACAGTACCATTAATTAATACAGAAGGGGACATGTCTAATAAGGATCCGGGTATTAGGCTCTTTGGCAGGAAGATTCCGTTGCCGGAATCTCAGATTCCGGCCAGTTCTCAGATGGGATATCAGATTCAGGCCAACTCTGCAACCATGGTACTTACTCATAAAGGATGCCCAAAAGCCATTTTTCTTGGACTCATATACTATTTTATTTTATGGGGTTTTCATTAAAAAAAAATACCATTCCTTTTTCTATGCCATAACTGGTTACTAGAATTATGTTCTAGCTTTAGAATAGTGTGAAATATAAAGAGTATTTATTCCTAAGAAATTTCCCTTTTAACATTTTGAGAATGTGTATCTGATGCACGTTCAGATTCATGGGAGCAAAGGCTGGTCTCAAAATCCTTCATTTTTAGTAAACTTTTGGTTGACAATTTGTCCTCATGTTTTCTCGTTTCTACAGGAGTTTGGTGAATTATGACCAAGGTTGGTGAACTTGTCTTGTGTGAGTAATTGAGTTTTTAAAGAAAAATATGCCCAACATTTGGTTTTTGGTGTCATGAGAGTGTAGTTTTGTTTCAGATTTCAAATAGGTTCTGCTACATATCTATGGTGGTTTTCTGTTCTTTTAAAGCAGGTCATACTGCTGAAAGAAATATAACGTTAACTTGTTTCATCTTTATTGGAGCAATGCCGCTGATTATCTATGAATCAATTCCTTTCCATCTTTAGACAAAAATGTTGATATATGCGATGTTCTTTGGATTAATGTGGCTTCATTGTACTAGAATCTTTCATTTAGTTACTTATTCATTTTTCCTTATCAGCACTTCTGCAGTTTGCATGAAAAAAAAAAAAAAAACTGTTTCCCTTTTGAAGAACAAAAGTTCGCAACAATCAAGTCCAAAAGTTTCTAGGTGCTCTTTGTGGTCATTTTTCAGTAAATTTATGCAGTTGTTGATGTTTATAAGTTACCAGTTCTAGTATGATTCATTTTCATGAATATGACAGTTTGGTGGGAGAGATAAACTGAAGTTGAGACAGATTAGAAACAGAAGATGAACATGGTTTAATGTATGAACCAATATGCTATTCCTTGAGAAACTGCTATTTGCTATCACTGAGAAATTGCTGAATTCCAATTGTTCTTCTTGTGTGGTATTTTATATTTTTCATAGGAAATAAACATTGATTTTGCTTCTCGTATATTCTTAGTTTTCCCACAACATTGTTCTACTTAACTTGTCATTGATTAAAGCTTAAATTTCAGAATGCTTACAATGGCTTAAAGAAAAAAGAAGTTGAGATGCCCTGTACTGAAAACTCTGAGCAACCAGAGAATTATTCTGATTCAACGGATAGAAAACAAGAGACACTACATAATGATCGGCAGGAAAATGAGTCAAAAGGAAATTCCAAAACAGTGGAAAATAATACCGAGAGTAGCAGTACAGATCAAGATAAAATCTTCAAGAAACCAGACAAGATTCTGCATTGTCCTCGATGCAACAGTTTAGACACCAAATTCTGTTATTTCAATAACTACAATGTGAATCAACCTCGGCATTTCTGCAAGAACTGCCAAAGGTATTGGACTGCAGGTGGAACCATGAGAAATGTTCCAGTGGGTGCGGGGAGACGAAAGAACAAGCAGCTAGCTTCTCAATACCGGCACATTATTGTATCTTGTGACGGAATTCCAACTACAAGTGACTCTTCTTGTCACCAACTTGCCACAACACTTCAATCTGCTGCTGTTTTCAGGTCTTCAACAGATAATGGTACTGTATTGAAATTTTGTCCGGATGCCCCTCCTCTTTGTGAATCCATGGAATCAATGCTTAATCTTAAAGAACAAAATCGAAGTGCTGATGAAAATACCGTCAATTATGCAGAAAAAGGGGAGGAGGAAGTATCCTTATGTGGATCATCATCTATGACCAATGCTTGCACTCCAAGAAACAAATCAACTGAACCAACTGCATCAAAACCTATGCAGTGTTATCCTGTTCCTCCGTGGATATTCCCTTGGAATCCAGATTGGAACAATGTTGCTTCCACTGCATCAGTTCACCCCTCTTCACTACAAATGCGTAACCCTTATAACAGTGCCGACCCTGCTTCAATGCAGTGGTGTCCTACACCGATCATGGCAGTTCCAACAATCTGCCCACCAAGCTTTCCCTTGCAATTTGTTCCTGGATCATACTGGAGTGGACCACCTGTGTATGGTGGTGGAACAGGAGCTGCTTCAATGGGTTTCAATGCCTGCCTTTCACCTACTTCCTCTACCAGTAATAGCTGCTGCTCAGGCAACGGCTCCCCAACACTTGGCAAACACACAAGAGACAACCTTTCAACAGATGAAGAAAAATCAGACATGTGTGTCTTGGTTCCAACGACCCTTAGAATTGATGATCCAAATGGGGCCTCAAAATTGGTCTCATCAGGAACCAACCTTGAATCTGTACCAGAAGGTACTATTTCAAAAAGGGCAAAGCCTAGAGAAGGCAAAGACCGTGTCTTGGGTGTGTCTCAAATCTTGGAAGCTAACCCTGCAGCTATTTCTCGTGCTCATGCATTTCAAGAGGGCATGTGATGAGTTTCTAGCCTCCACTTCCCCTTCATAATCTTGTGCATATTCCTTGGTTCACAAGCATAAAATTTGTTTTGCAGGTAGCATTTTTAGTTTGTGCAGTCCACTTTGTAACTACATTCTGTTGTTTTAAATCTATTTTTGAATTATAATCTCTGAAATTGTTCATTCTTGGAGATGCTAGCTAGTGCAGCAATAATACAGTGATCCCTGCATCACTCACCATTTAAGGTAGTGTAAATGGCAAGTTTTGTGATTGTGTCTGTAACAAATTCTTAGGTTTCTTGTTCCTTATTCTCTAACCAAGAATCTTTAGTTTCTCTAAAAATAATGCTACACCAAATCACTTAAAACATGGAACTATAATTATACATTCACACACACACACACACATATATATATATATATATATATATATATTACACTTATGTGTATATTAGGGATGAGAACAGGTTGGGTTGAACACGAATAGTGTTTACTCGCAATCTGACCTGACAAAAAAAATTCACCAACTATCCGATTCGTTACTCGTACAAATATTCGCTTAAAAAATATTCGTTGGTATTTTAAAATCGGCATATAATCCGTAGATACACGTAAATATTTAAAAAATTATATTTTTATAAATTATTAAAATAAAATTTAAATAAAATTATAAAAATATATAAAATATAATATAAATTAAATAAAATATAAATTAAAATTTAATTTTTATTAAATTTAACCTAATAAAATATAAATTATTTTAGTTAAATTTAATTTAATAAAATATAAATTAATTTTTTTGCGAATAGCAAATATAAACTCTGTCATCTATAATTCGCAGATAGGAAATATCCACCAAGTATCCGTCCTAGATTTTGTCTATAATTCGTAGATAGTAAATATCCACCAAGTATCCGTCCTAGATTTTGTTTATAATTCGCAGATAGGAAATATCCACCAAGTATCCGTCCTAGATTTTGTCTATAGATATATGCGGGTGTGAAGTTTTTTTGTAATCCTAACATATATGTATGTGGATCTACATTTATTTATATATATATATATATATATATATATTTTGGCCATGAATAATCTTGTGTTAGAGTTATCATAATCAGTACACGTGGCATCACTTATTTCTTTTTGTATAGACAAAGTAATGGTTTTGGATGACACGGAAGAGTTTGTTTCTGAATTTGATTCGATTCCCGATTTGGGAAAATGGCAGCTCTAAGAGAAAAGTTGTGGGGCCAAAAGAAGAAAACTAAGAAGGTTAAAATAGTATTTAACACATTTTTTGAATAACATTATCTAAAAGCCTATAAGTACAACGAAGGGGTAAAAATCTTTCATAAATTTACATGATATAATTTGCTTTTCACACTCTTACATGAAAATAAAATATTTTATTAAATTACAATTTTTGAGTCCTTATTTTATTTCAAATTTTAGTGATTTTCTATACATTTGATTCAATTCTTTGTTTTTGTATTATCTAAAAATAATTTAATTTACTAAAATATAAAAATAATAAAAATAAGATTTTATAAAAATTAAGGATAGGAAAAGAAAAATTAAAGAAAGATTTGCAAATAATTAATTATATTCCTCCGAAGTTTGGAAATTCATCATCTATATTAATAGGTTGTAAATAAAAGTTGATCGTTGAAAAAGTGTTAGTTGGTTGTTAAAATATGTTAAGTTTTGTAAGTGTATATGGTAAAATTATCATTATAGTAGCTCATAAATATATAATTATAGAAATATGCAAGTTGATTTTCAACTTTTGTAGTTTTTTTATTTAGCAATCAATCATTTTAATTATATATTTTACTTTCAAATATTATATTTGTGGTGCTATTATTTTACTAATATTTTTTATCTAATTTAAAATAAAGTGAAAATATTATAGTTTTAAGTAGACATCTTATTTTCATATTGTGAATTGATATAATAGTTAAAATATAGTGCAATATTAAAAAAAAAAAACTACCGTATGATAATTTCCATATATTTCAAATTTAAAGTTGAAACAGTAAAATAATAGATCTTATGTAAAACAGTATCATGAAGAATATAATAGTAACATAAATAATGTAACAAAATTATTAAAAGAAACTAATTGTTGTATATGATTAATATCTTATGAGAAAAAAACTCCTTATATAGACAATATTAAAAGGAAAATTTAAGAATTAGTTTAAAAATAAAAGGAAAACAAGTAAATATAAAAGTCAGAACCTAAAAATTAATGTATAAAAATATTTCAATTAACGTATAAAGAACTACAAGTTACTGACAAAAATTTAGTGAGGTCAAACAAGTTTCTCATTCGATTTTGAAAATTCACATTTTTAGTTCAAACCAAAATAGATCCTTATTATTAACTTTGACTAGTATAAAATAATTATTAATTTATATGTTAAAAAATAGAGTAAATAATTAATTTCAGAGTCTATTTTATTGGCTTTTCATAGATGAATAGGTTTTTATCACTTGTGAAATGTATAATAATAATAATAATAATAATAATAATAATAATAATAATAATAAATAAATAAATAAATAAATAATATAATCAGTGCACATATATTGGAAGTCATATAGAAAATATTCATGTGATTTATTGGAAGTCTTATATTATCTAAAAATAAGATTGATTCAATATATATATATATATATATATATATATATATATATATATTAAGGTAAAAAATTATTAGAAATTTCATATAGATTACAAATAAAATCAATTTAAACTTTTGTTAAAATTTAATATAATAGTGTTAAAAGGAATCGATATAAAATTTATTTTATTTCTCTGCCACTATTTTGCTTATTCATTATTTGGAACTAACTTTGAAATGTATTTTTAATTTGTAAAAAGTTGAAAGCATTTTTTTATATGATCCCATCAATCTATTTCATTATTTGTTCACTATCATATTTTGAATCTAATGTTTTCGTCATTTCTAAAAGGAGACAAAAGATAATAACACTTTTACACGAGTTTTAGAAAAATATCAAGAACACAATTCAACTGTCTTATATTTTCTTTTTTACACATATACAATTAATTACAGTATATAAAATTAAAAATAAGAATGCATAATTCTTCATAATTTCAAGAATTTAAGCTTGAATTTATGTGAACGAAAATCTAGTAACACATTTAGATGCATCTCTATGATAAATTTTATGCGACGGAAGGGAAAAATATTTACTCACGAATAAGCCATTTGTATTTTTGTTTTTCTTCACATTTTTCTCATAAACGTTCTCATTGAAAATTGTGTCAAAACATGATCTGACTTCAATACAAACACTTATTTTCATTGGATAATGATATTTAGACAACATTTTTTTGACAACATTTGAACATTGATTACGTGTCAATTTGTAATTGGTCAAAAATCATAAACATTCTTATAAAGTAATTTTTGACCAATCACATATTGACACGTAATCAATTTCAAATGTTGTCAAAAAAATGTTGTCTAAATATCATTATCCTATTTTCATTAAATTAAGTTTAGCCAAGTCACTTTTCTATTGCAACAATTACCTATATAATATTTGAGTATTTTCTTTTTACTTTATTACCTAACCAATTATAAATGTTTACTTATATGTTTTCACATAAGTAAGTATAAGTTAAGATGAAGTGATATAATAAATTTAATAAATAAATCTTGTTAGTATAGATTTTAAATGAGTTTGATATATTTTTTTAAATAAATCTTGTTAACTTAATTTTATATGTATTTTAAATTCGAGTATACTTTACAAAGACGAGTTTTATAAACTTTTTTAATTTTCTCTTTATCAACTAGTTTTTTTTTTCTTTTTTCGATACTCATCCTCAATAGATGGATGATGATGTGTCTGCAAAAGACATTTCGACAGCCAAATTAATAGAGTAGATGAGATAGTAAATAATGTTGTAGAACATAATTTAAGTTAATTACATCGATGGATGTATTATTCATCAGATAATTATAGACTTGTAGACCCTTATTTATATGGACTTGGGTGGACTATGATCCATTTATTTCATGGATCAGTTGTCTGATTCAAAATATTCGTTAGATGGACTTGTGATTGAATAGAAACTGACTGACATGTAATTGGATAACATCAAACTGTGTACTGTATATTACATAATTTATTTATAAAATAAAATTTATATTACTTATATATACTATAATTTAATTTTATTTTTAATTGATATCAGATTTTCATAAAATACAAGACTAATATATAATGTATAATGTATAAGTGAATATTATCTTTATTACAAATGAATTAAACTTTATTTTCTTATATTTTCTAAGTGAGGAAAGTTGTTATTGATAACGCTTTGAAGTGCACTTCTTACAAGGCTAGTGAGACACTCTTTTTCTATGGCGTGTGCGTTTGCTTTATCACTTTCTCCCCTTTTTTACTTTGATGCAATTGATCTTATGACTTGGGCGAGTTTAGTATCTATGATAAAGCCATGACTGGAGGCGTTGCTTTTTACAATGGAAAGACCCCATTATCAACCATTTACTTGTGAATATCAGCTTTTATGACTCATCTTATGTCAAAAGAGTGGTTCCAATAATGCATCCATAAAAAAACCCATTCTTTTCACTCCCTTTAAGACCCACAATAATTCTTTTTAAACCCATAATATATTTTATATTAATGTTATAAAGAGTTTGTCATTCATGTACGATGTTCTTATTCGGCTATAATGTCTACATAGTATTGTCATCAAGCTTTAGTTTGATGATGACCCCCACTTAGGAACACGAATGTTCTAAGTTTTTTCTACATAAAATAAGAATGTATCTAAGTTAGATGATACATGTCCCATCATACAAGGGTGAGACTTACTAATAAAGAAATAAACGATACCATGATATATTTTTACATACACAAGATATAAAAATAAAATGATAATAAAAATATAAAATTTTGTATTTTTTAAAAAATAAAATAACTAAAAATAATATCAAATTAATGTAAAAAATTTAAATGTGGCAAATAATATTTTTCTTACCAAAGCACACAATATATAAAAATATTTTTCTGAAATAAAACGAGTCTTTCGAAAATATTTCCAAATTTAGGAATACTTTCCAAAATATGTAATCTAGAATATAAATTTTAGATTTAATATTTCAAAATATATTTTCTAATCCTAAAATATTTTCAAGATCACCTAATTTGAAATGCATTTTTTTATACTTTTCCAAGTAAGAATTTCTTAAGAAATTTTTTGAAATGTCTTTCTAAACAGTTAATCTAAAAAATATTTGAGAAAAAGAGTTACAAGGTATTTTTTTTTTTGTTTTTAATTTTAATGTGGCGTAGTTTGAGTGTTAATTTTATGAGGGTGCAGAAAGGAAAAAAGGATGTAGGAAGAGGAACCCCCAAAATTTGAGCCATAAGCCTCCGTCGGGGGTGTTGCTCTTTCCACCTCTCCAAATGGGTTTTGCACCTCTTCACTATTTTAATTTATTTCAAAAATATTTTACACTTTTCCACTATTTTCTTTTATTCCAAAAATACTCTACACCTTTCAACTATCCTTAACAATCTTTCTCTTTCTCTCTCTACATTAATGGAGCATTTACTTGGCTCATTAATGGAGCATTTTTACTTGGCTCATTAATGGAACATTTACATGACTCAAATTTGAACTTGTGATATATTTTCTTAAATAAGTTTGATTCAATCTTATTTTCGTTGTTGCATATATTTTTTTCTTTTCAAATTACTTAATAAATGGTAAAATTCTGTTCTAAATTTTTAGAAAAATATTTATATATATGTGTGTTTTTTTACATATAATATCTATAATTTTTAACATTATATTATGTTTTAACTCACCGATATGTTTGACTCAAATAACTTGAATAAAATATTTAATTTATTTGATAAATAATATAAAAATATTATTAAATACTTAAAATATATAAAAAACAGTTATTTGTTAAAGATTTAGAATTTATTTAGTTCTTTCGTCATTATAAACTTAGTATATAATAATAATATATCATTATTTACTATTAATATTATTATGTTTATTATTTTGTATTTGCATATAACTTTTAATTTTATAAAATGGAAATGGTAGAAGTACTAGTATTGAACTTTTCTCTGAATTTCATATTTTGTAATATATCACAAATTCAAATCGGAACCATGTGAATGCTCTATTAATGTAGAGAGAGAAAGGAAAAGATTGTTAAAGATAGTGGGAAGGTGTAGGATATTTTTGGAATAAAAGAAAACAGTGGAGATGTATAGAATGTTTTTGAAATAAATAAAAATAGTGGAGAGGTGGAGGAGCACTTGGGGAGGTGGAGGGAGCAACACCCATCAGATAATATGGGCGGCACTGCATTGGGCCACATATTCTGATTCGGCCCATTGTAGTACTTCTTTCTTCTTCAGTGATACAATTGTATTGAATTGAGCTTGTAAAAGAATAATCTTTTTATATTATTATTTTAATTGATTCGATTTTCAACCTCATATTCATAGCAAAGATCTAAACATATAGAATTCTAATAATGAAAAAGCAATGAAAATACCTTGCTTTAACTTTTCTAATTAGAAAAATAGTTCTACAGCTTGATAGTGTAAAAACAGTTACATTAATATTCTTTTATAAATGTCATATTTCGTTTAGTATATGATAGTATTAGCACATTCATTTTTTATTAAAAAATTTCATAAAATGACATATATAATAAATTTATTTTATTTAATATTATCTTTACTTAGTCAGTGTAAAAGAATATACATTTGCATAACAGAAATCTATTTGCCTTTTCTGTTTTAATTTTTTTTAATACATATAAAACGAATCAGACAACATTTTCATGTTTCAACATGTACAATCATTCAATTAACAATTATACGGCGTTGCTCCCTGCACCTCCCCATATGTTCCCTGCACCTCCCCATTTCTTCATTTATCTTTCGCTCTATTTTTCTATTCCTATTTTATTCTTTTAATAAAAATTTGTTTTATATTAAAATTTTATAATTCTTACCTACTCAATTACATAACTTATTATTGATTCTCTTTAAATCTTTTACGTGTTTTCATTCTTACTCTTTAGTGGTGGAATTATTTCTCAATTACATAACCTATTATTGATTCTCTTTAAATCTTTTACGTGTTTTCATTACTCTTTAGTGCTGGAATTATTTCTCTTTTCTTTAACGTGAAAGATTGGTGGAAAGAATTGTTGTCCAATACAATAACTCAATCATATATGCAATTGAAGGTAGAAGTTCAATCATTTATGAGCTTTGAAGGCAGTGGTGCACTCTGCAAACGTGAATAAACCTTAATCCTAATAATGTCGAAACCTCTCTTAAACGGATATGAGCATCCGGTGAATGGTTATCAACATCTGTTTCAGGGCCAAACGGATATTAACATCCGTTTAGGCCAGGACGTCTTCCTCCTCATACGCACAGAAACCAAACACAGCAGCAACAACATACATTTACAGGCGGAAGAAAAAAAATCTAGGGTTACTTAATTACCAACCATCACTTTCCTACCCACACTCACACTCATATGCACACAACATATATTCATAGAGAGGAAGAATCAATCAATACCAAACTAATCAATAAATGACATTAAAAAATGGAATGAGAAAAGGGGAGGGAAAAGTGTTTTCGTCCTCGGCACCGGCGGTGGTGTCGTTGGGGAGGTTTAGCATTTGAAAAGAAAACCCTCGAAGGGAGAGGAGTGAGACTGGCGCTGGTGGCGCCGACGAGGAAGCGAACTTCGGCGAGGGCGGCGGTGGCTATCTTTGTCGACGGTGGTTTCATTCGTGGTGGTGAAGGCTTGTCTCAGTTCGAGCCACGACCTCTCTCTCGTGCGGGGACAATTCCTATTGATGATGGGCGTCGTCAGTGACGCCTTGGGTCGAATGGCGACTGCTCTGGCGGCGGATCGCATCGCCGGCGCGACCCTGGTTCGTGGTCCGAGAAGTGGCGATTGAGGTACGGCGCGAGTGGAAGGCGAGTTCTCCTCTCGCACACGTGAAAGGGCAGGGAAGACAAGGTGGCGTTGCGGCCAGCGACAACCCTGGTTGCACTTGGGGTCACCGGCGACGTCATGGACCAGGCGGAGGGCACCCTTGCGGTGGCCGTTTTAGCAGAGGTGGAGGCAGCTGGAGCGTGAGTGCTTGAGCGAAGGAAGAGGGTGCTTCTGGGTTTGATTCGATCTGAAAAAGAGTCTAGGGTTTCCAGAATAGGAGACTTGATTCTCTGGGATAAGCAGTGTTGAAATGAAGATAAGATGAGCAGATTCCTAATTTTTGATAAGGTTAAAAAAGTAAAAAATAAAGTAAAGAAAAGGTTATTTTGGTAATATAAAGAATATAAAAAAAATGGGGAGGTGGAGGGAGCAACGCACAATTATAATGTATTGATTATGTTAAACTATGCAATTAGTTTCCCTTATCTTAAAGATGGATCAAACAACTTAAGAATCCTTATAACACCCTTAGACGCACATGAAATTCTATCTGCTTTTATGAACAACTCAAACACGATTAGGACACACTATTAGGACCATTGATAGTAAAGACTAACAATAAAACCTCAAACATTACATTGAACCAAAATGGATCACATATAGAGAAAAAAATTAAAAGACTAAGAAAATGGACGAAAAAACTTATTTAATCAATTATTTTAAATATTTAATCTATTATTCTTTTTAAAATTTAAAAATAAAAATACAATAGTTTTTGTTTTAATCTATGATGATAAATATTTTCTATTTTAATCTATCGTACATGTTAATAAATTAAATTTGTTTTGTAGTTATTATAAAAAAAAGTTAATTAAATATACAAAATTTTAAAACATTAAAAACAATTAAATATGTCCTCTAGTTTAATCATTTAACTAAATTGATAATTAATTATTCTATTTTGATAGCTCTCATAAATAGGTTAATCAATTTCTTAAAAGCTTAATCAATCATTAAACTCAACCTTTTTCTCATATTTTTAACTTTACAAAAATAATTTTCTTTAATTTATTTTAATATAAACTGTTTACTGTAAAGCCCACTCTTGCATGATCTCCTTTTCGAACTCTCTGAACCTCATTTCTCTTCCACTTTCCATCTTATCTTCTTTCCCAATTTCAATCTCCTTCCATCCTCACAAATTCACCACTGAATTTCTAATTAGGTGCTGCAACAACAATCTCAACCTAGCTGGTCTTATCTGTAGCCAAGCAATTTCTCCAAATCGAAACCGGTAAGTGGAATTCCTCTCTGTTGTTCATAATGAAACTGTGATTGTGCAAGGAATCTGTTGCATGCAACTCTCCTGATGTTTTCCCCAAAATCATTGATCAAAATACAGCCCTAAAAATCTATTTTCTTTTCCAATTGACAACCTGTAGGCGTTTCTAGTCTATTCTGAGCCATAAGCAAGCTACCGTAGTTTGGACTTGAGCCCCGTCACTGTTTAGGTAAGGGGAGCTAGTTCTGTGTGTTGTTTTCCGATTGATTGTAGAAATAGATTATCATTTTGTGAAATTTGAATGCATGCGTGTGAAGAAACTGTTTCTGGATGTGAATGATGAAAATGAGCTTGTAATATGAAACTGTTACACTGTAGGATGGGTGTTGTGAAATTGATTTCTGATGAATGATTGAGTATTAGCTTTGGTATGATAGATGAAGTACTGAATTAGGGATTAATTGATGAGTATATGAATTCATAGGAAAAATCTAAGTAAATTAGGCACTTTAGGCTAAACTATATGAACTAAAGTAGTCATATTTTGATTCTGTGATTATACACTGTATTGACCAGTTTAGGATCTTTAGTTAAGTCATTTATGACTTATAGGAAGTGCCCAATTGGTCTAAATTAACTTGGAATTGGTAAAATCAGAATTGGACCCTTAGGTTCATGAAATTGAAATTTTAAGAGGTAAATCCATGCATACCAGCTAGAGAATTGTGTTAGGATAGATTAGAAACATCTAGGCAAGTCTAAAACATCATAGAGGTCGAGTTAGGATCATCCAAAGTTCATAATTTGGGCTAGAAAGAATTTTGGGTGTCTGAGTTCCTAAAATCTGCAGAAATTCGCTCTGCAGGTTATGCAGAGTCGCACAACGCGCTCTGCGAATGACTATTGGCAGACAAAATTCGCACAGCGCACCACAGGGTGTGCGCTCAGCGAATTTTCTACGACATGTGTATTTTTTATGTTTTTGACGTTTTGGGAGCCCGGACGTCCGTTTTGGACGTTCTTTAGGTCGTTCTGAGGGTTTTTTACCCTTCTGGAGCCATTGGTGAGAGTCTCCAAGCTGTTTGAATTTCTTAAGTATAGGTAATTATAGATGATAAAGAAATTGGTATTAATAAATGATATTTCTGTGAAGATATGTAACGTATGAGTTATATATGTTTATTTTGCTTCAGAATGAGATTGTATGATTAATTAGATGAGGTTGGTGAAGTGAAACAAGATTGGTGATATGGATTATGTACTTTGAGAATTATTCTAAGATCTCTAGGTGAGATCACTTTAGTGTATGAATGAATATTGAGGCTCCTTCAAGGGAGGTTATCCCTAATACTCTGACGGTCTTTCATTCTCAAATAGAGAGGATCGACGCGGGTGGTGAAAGTAGTGAGAAGTCCTAGGATAGACGCTTTCACTGGAGGTCTATTCCGTGGTAACGGACTAGCCTTGTGTGTGGTCGGGTGAAACCCCTCGGCAATGGCTTTGCAAAGCAGTAGAGTCCACCACAAGTGCACAACCTGCCCAAGATCAATATTCATTCCTAGTCTGGACGAGTCTAGGTCAATTAGGATTTATCTATGCTTGTTTTGTTATTGCTTGTATGTTCTGTTTCTTGAAAATGCATTGAACATGTTTATGTTTTTAATACTAGCTCACCCTTGCAATGTATGTTTGTGTGTTTTGTATGTTCCTGGTTTTCTTTCTTGCGATGATCATCCAACCTTGGATGTGAGCAGAGGCAGTAGATGATACTTCTCTTGAGCAAGCACTAGACAGTGGAGAACCAGCCCCCAGTACTTAGCTTTCCTTTAAATTTCCACTTAGTTTCTTTTTTTTTTGTTCCATTTTGAAAGACTTTATATGTAATTGTAAAGCTTTTAAATTTCTCTGATTTTGGATGACTGTATAACTAAACACTCATCTAGTACATCTAACTGCTTTCCATTATCATGGTTGCTTGTATTCTATACTTATATATGTTTGGTATATAATTTGGGATGTTACCTTTACTAATTAAAATCATTGTAAAGAGCTCAAATAAAAGACTGAACATAACATAAGGAGATTTAAAAAGTCTAAAAAGAAAAATAGCTGAAATTTTAAAAACTCTGGAAAAACAAACACCAGGGACATGAATCATCATCCCCACATCATCATCAAAGTATAACAAAACTCTTACAATTCTTCATTAACCTAAAATGTTGATTGAAGCTTGCAAAAAAGTTTCAGCTGAGCACCGTTTTCTGTCACAAAATCAACTAACCAACTACGTCATCTTTGATGCGCCAATTCTTCGCAAATGTTCTGTTCCTCTAATTTCAATTGCTACGAATTCCTATTCCAAAAATAATACAGATCTGACACCTTCAATCACTCGTGCTTGCACCAGCTCAGTGTTGTCACTGTTTTAATTCTTCTATTCAAATGGGTTCTATTTGCTAATTTGATGCACTGTACCAATTGCTTTCATCAAATCAACGACAGTGCTTATTCTTCCATGTTTCGATATAATTCATATATCTGATATAAAGTATTTAAAGTTGTTTATTTCATTTTTTAAGTTGTATTGTTCTCTCTTCTATGAAGGAAGGGTTAATGCAAAAAAACATTCAGATAATGATCTAATAATTTTGTAATAAATATTAATTATTATAATTTCTCTTTTCTACCATTAAATCTGACTCATTTACGGTCAATCAATGACATTTATTTTTATTAACATTTTATTAACAGTTATTATTGTCTAAATTAATTATCAGTTGATAACTCTTCTAGACCGATAAATTCTTACCGGATGATCGACTGCTCGGTCCTTTGCTTTGCTAGCTGGATGGTCCGAACTGTTCGCTATGAGTCCATAGGAACATTCCATAATTCCTCCACTATTTGAACATATCAACCAAATTGTAGTGTGCTTCAATCAATGCTTAACATTTTCTGTTGCATCAATAAATAAGGCAGCAAACAAAATTTTGAATAAAAAACGCTTAGAAATTAATCGAACAGCTTTGGTGCACTATACTGTACGTGAATCAATTTCAGCTCAGACGAGATGCACAGAACACGAACAGAACCGTCAAAACGGAAAATCATATCGCAACACTGTTTCAATCAATTTTTACACACAAACTGGATTCAAGTTTCAGTGAATTGGAATTGCTTACGCAAGCTTCAACCGCTGACTCAGTTATTCTTTCAATTGCACTGGTCACCGGAATAGTTCCGACCAATCATGTTTGCACCAACTCGTATAATTTGCACCGATTAATGGCAGTGACACGCCACGCTTGCTCACCGGTTATTGATTTCGTCGGAAAATTGAAACGCAACAGTTTCTTGCTTTTCAGAGTCAGTTACACCGCAGCAGTTGCATCGTCACCGATGAAGCACCTGCTTCCAGAGACGCTGAAAAAAAAGTCCGCCGAGATTGCATTGGACAACAATCAGTTCTTTATTTCGACGATCTTTAGCACATATGCTTCACTCGAAATCAAATGCCTCACGATGAATTGCACTGTGTGCTGGCTTCAATAAACTCATTTTGAACTTCTCAAATCACACGAAATCAAATACGTACTCGTATCGGTTGGAATCACCAATTCAGTCACATAATCAAGAATCAGACCGAGAATCAATAGCGCAACAAAAACACGAATGGAGTGGTAAAAAGAAAATGCACATTTCTAATCGCTCCACCACAGACTTTGTGATACGTTTTGGGAGCTGGAAAAGAGAAGGAACTAACAAAAGATAAGATAAAATTCAATTTTTTTTCTCCTTTATAATTACATAGATTTGGTCTTATAAAGATTAAAATTATTTGAGAAGAACAACTGTCTCTTCTAACAAAAATTATTCTAGTGCAACCACTTTGATAGCTAATATCTAGATGTAGTTTTTAAGCCATGTGAGTTTTTTTTTTTTTTTTCTGATGGACCTTGCTGATTTGGGCTTGCTATCAATTTGCATTGAGTAATTTTTTTTTTTGGAGAGGTTAACCAAAATTAAGAAACTAACAATGGAAATGTTGGATATAAGCTCTTATTATCAAAATATAAAATACTAACATTATGCCATGATTGTTTTTGGCAAATTTCAGTAACCAATTGACAAAATAAAAAATGTCCAAAAAATTAGTTATGCAAAAACTTTGACCTACCTACAATAAAGAAAAATAAATAAGTTGAAGAAGATATGTTCCTTAGAAAATTAAAATATAAAGACAAAAAAGTCTTAAAAAAACTAATCTTACTTTATAAAATGATTCAAATTCCAAAGTATTAAAGTGTCAAGTAATGGTTTATATAATATGAATATTGTATTCATGGTTCATAATACTATGATTCATTCAACAAGTCTCTTGTATTGTATATGATCGAGTACTTCTCAATCACATTAGTATAGGATTTGTCTTTAGATGATACATGTCGGACTAAGTTGATGTATAGTCAGTCCATCTCTATTCGACAATACAACATCAACACTTAATTATCATGGCCTATGGTTAGCTACGATAATTCAAAGGCCAACAAGTATTTAGGCCAATGGATCCAAGCTGATCCAAGTAAAAGCTCATAAATGATAAGTATAAATAACACATGTTACGAGGTATATTAATTACATTTCATTAATCATTGAATTTATTGTTTACTAACACAATAGGCTAACTAACGTTGAAGTATCTTTTGCAGGCATAATCCATACCCATCTTAAAGAGAACGAGCACTCGGGAGGAATATTAGTACTTTGAAGATCAAAGGTTGAAAGCGTTTGAAGAGTTTGTGGAAGTTTTTGCAGGGTACACACTTGGCTCTTTAGGAACAATTAGCACTCATCGCGGGGTTAACTTCTATTATGTGAACAAAGCATTTATGGTGTCGATAAGAAGTAGGATAGTTAGAGAAAGAGAGGTTGGAACCTCTTAGTTGAAGATGCAACAATAATTCTCCAAATTTAAGAAAATAAGTGTTGAGGAGATGGACGCCCTAAGGTAGGAGAATGCAAGACTAAAAAGGAGGATTGAGGCTAAAGGAATGATTGTTAAGAAAAAGGAGAAAGAAACACTTGATAACATAATGTCAATGCAGAAAACTCTGCCTCGCACCACTCCATGGGAATGAAGAAGAAAATGAGTACAATCATACTCCAAAGACACACAACTCCTCAATAGTAGGAGGGGGTCATCGACATCCCTTCAAAGGCGGTATCACTGATAACCCACTTCACCTTCAACTTTGAAACCATTGATATCACTTAACCTTTACATTGAATCCATTTGAAATCATATACATATAACCTTTCATAATTTACATTTCATACAAACATATATAACATTGATTATACTTCAAATGACCATAAACAATCCAACAAGTCATCATAAATAACATGAAACTATTCCATATACATTAATACACAAGAATAGTCCAAGAAGAACCACTAAACAACACAAAACCTCTTAAACTCATACTTAGGTAAGAAAAACAACTTTGAAACCCTCACCAACAGCTTCGGAAGGGTCCAAAACCCCTAAAATGACCAAAAGAATGTCCAAAACAGACGTCTATAACCTTGAAAACCTCCAAAAACTGGTGTAGTGGCGCTTAAGGGCTTCCAAGGACGCTCGAGAGGGCGCCCAAACACCAGCCCCACTAGAATTGTTCTATTGATCAAAAGGGTTCTCCAAACATTAGAATTGATGAGAAACATATTTATAAGTAGAAGTAAACATCCATTTGATCATTACACTCAAGATTAGTTGCATCAAACCGTTTTTGACACTTTAAAGCACCTAAACTCATATTTATACCTTATACACCAAATTTTTGTAACCTAACCACTTGAGTTAGTCCTAATAGACCCATTAACAAATTACAAACCATCAATTATAGGCCAAAACTTGTAATTTAAAATCTCACTAGTTAAAACCCTTAAAATTGAACATAAAACCATACAAAACTCAACATTTCAACTACTAATTCATTTTACCTCAAATTGCTCTTAACTAAGATAGAGAAGTTTCAAATGACTCAATGGCAGTACTAAACTAGCTATTTTCTCATTCCAATACCTATGTCTCAAACTCACCTCTCAAAACCTCTATTTTTTACCTTAGAACTCAAGAATTGGTTAATCTTCACTCCGACCAATTTGAATTCGATATCAAGCTTCAATATACTTCATTATACACAATCATAACAACAAAATCATTACAACCACACCATACCAAACATTCAACCATCACATAGTTATTAATCATCATTTAAAGGAATTAATACTAACCAAAATATCTAGATTGCGATCAAATCAAATTATATACATGAAAGGACTAAATTTACACATCAATCATAATAGAAATACAAACACTAACTTCCCTTACCTAAAACTCTTCTCCTTCACGGCAACAACCAAGATCGCGAGACGCAGGAAGGAAACCCTTTTCGAAACCCTAAACGCCAAATCACCATAAATCAGAAAGAGGAAATGAACCTAAAATTTGAACTCTAAAACGATCATGAAGAACGTTGTGTTAGGGTCACCGAAAACTCACCATGAAAAAGTCGTAAAGAGAACGTTGTTGCTGCCGTACCCACTAACAGAAACCGTCTTTCCACAGGGAGGAATGAGTTTCCTCCTGCTACTCTTTTTCTCTCACACTAGGGCTTTGCAAAGAAAAAAAAAAGAAGGAAAAGGGGAGAGTGGTGAGGGAAGAAGAAGAGAGAAGAGAGGGGTAACGATAAAAGAAGAAGAAAAGGGATTTCTAAGAAAGCCCAGGTTCTTACATTCTCCTCAACAACAACAAAAAAAATTCATCCTCGAAAATTCTCTCATCAGATGAAAAGAAAAACTTACTTTCCTCACTTCATCTATCATAAAACCTAACCTGATCAAGATACTAATTCTAAACAACTTTACTGACATGAAAACCTTATCTTTGTACTAAAATACTCTAATATTCAATAATATAGATTGGTCTAGCCATTATTCTCAAAACAAATATAAATCCTTAAGGGTGTGTTCACTTGGGGGTGATTGGGGGAGATGATTTGGGGGAGGGTGATTGAGTGGATTTGAGGGGGATTTTTTGTGTGTTTACTTGAGTGAATTTGAAGGTAATTGAGAGTAGATTTGGAGTTAAAGTTTGTGAGAATTAGTGTAGGATTTGATTGATGTGACAATTTTAAAAAATTTGTTTAATTGGTAGAAATTGATGATTACCAAAATGTCCCTAGATATTAAAGTAATATAAAATGATATTTATTAATGTTATATTTAATTATAAAAATGTTTATAAAGAGTAAAATGTTAATATTAATTATTAAAAATTATTTTAATATTATAAAAAAATTATTTTAATAAAATGAATTTATTTTTAATTATAATATTTTTGTAATATTATTTATTATCAAGTTGAAATTAAATATTTTTAAAAACAAAAAAAAATTAATCACAGACCACCAGGCAGCTTTTCTAACTTCTCTCTTCATCCAAATCCAAAACCTCTCTTTCTCCCTCTCTCTGCCTTCTCACTTCTCTCACTTCACCACCACCAAACCACGCTACCAAACTCTTTGTCCACCTTGCTTTCAAACTCTGTCTTCCCACTATTCCTCATCCCCTCTCACTACTGGCTTCCTCACCGACGATGTCCTCCACTGTCTCAACTCCCTCGAATCCTTCCTCTGTTGCCGCTACCTCCCCTCCGACTCCATCTTTGTCCGCCTCATGCGCCCCTACGAGACCCGTTCGTCCGCCTCACCGACTCACCTCATGCAACGACTTTCTTTTTTGGTTAAAACCATTTAAGCGTTCCTATTTTCGTAAGGTATTACCAATTGAGTCCTTATAAGTGCTAATTTCAAAAAAATTAGTCCCTGCCGTTAAAAATCGTTAACGGTGTTAAAATGGTGCAGAGGTGGGTAGATGACGTGGTTAAAATTCTCCTTTTCAGGTGTTAAAATTGTGCAGAGGTGTTTAAATTTTTCCCATTCTCCTCTGCACAGTTTTAACACCTCTGCACAATTTTAACACCTCAAAAGGAGAATTTTAACCATGTCATCTACTCACCTCTGCACAATTTTAACAATGTTAACGATTTTTAACGGTAGGGGCTAATTTGTTTGAAATTAGCACTTATAAGAACTCAATTGAGAAGGTTTAAAAGAAGAGGACCAAATTGAGAATATCTTACGAAAATAGAGACGCTTAAATGATTTTAAACTTTTTTTTATGATATTATGATATTTAGAAAAGGTAAAGATGAGATTTCCTTTCAATTCACCGCAAATCATCTCATATATGCGAGTGATTGTATCTCGCAAATCCACTGCGTTCCATCTTCCGCAAATAATTGCAAATCGTTTAAAGTGAACACCTTCAAGCGAACACAATATAAACGTTGGTTTTTAATAACCTTTCTTTTGACATTACCAATTATATATAATAAAAATTTGTTTTCGATTTATTATTGTACGTGTTAGTGTTATTGTGATGTGATATGTGATGATTGTACTTTGATAAAAATGAACATTTGGTATTTTAGATATTTTTCTAAGTTTAGGTTGTAATTTATATTAAAAAAGCAAATCAATGAATGTGTAATATAGTTGATGATTAAATCTACCCATATTAAAAAAAACCAAATAAAAAATATTCAAAATAATGAGACCAAATAGAAACAATCTTTATAACAGTAAAGTAAAAAACTGTGTTAAAAATATAGGTTAAATATATTTTTTAGTCCTCATATTTGTACCCAATTCTCAATTGGGTCCTCATGTTTTTTTTGTCTCAATTACATCCTAATATTTGTTAATTTGAGGCAATAAAGCCCTCTCCGTTAAATGGCCACTGACGCCGTTTGCATTGTGCTGATCTGTAACAGACATTTATTGTTTAATTTAAGTGATTTCATTACGTGGAATTTTTATTTAAAACAAATTCATTTAAGTGACCGAATTCTACATTCTCAATTCAGTTCACTTCACAAAACAATTTTTGGAATTCGAAACTCAACTCACTCACTGCAAACCTAAACCCACACACAGACCACCACTGGATTCAATCCAGCGTTTGGAAAGAGAGTAACTTGCAGGGCAAAAAGAGTAGTTTGTTCGTGGGATATGTTCAAGGGAGGTACAAAAGGGTGAGTTTTTATAGCTTCAGTGAAATTTGTGCCTGCAAGATGGTTGAAATCGGCGTCAGATTCGGCTACACTGAGTGAAAGAGTATCACCTTGGTTGTAAACTATGAGGGATTTGATGGAGTGAGTGGGTCAAGTGAGGTGTCCAGCAAGAGGAAAAAAGTGGCCAAGTGCAAGAGAGATAGAGCGTTTGAGTTTGGGAAGAAGGGTATAAAAAAACATCAGTTGGATGATGAAGCTTTTAAGCCCTTGTGACATTGATTCAATATTGCAGTTTTAGCAACTTCTCATATTTTTCCAATTTTTTTCTCTGCTATTCATATCAGGATTCATTTTCAATTCGATAAAATATTATCTCTCGACTTTTAACATTTTCTCATTTAAGCTACGCTATGTTGAAATGCCAATTATTTTTAATAAATTTCATTCTCGGCTTTTAATTTAGATTTTCACTGACCCCAATTGTGCATTTCTTTGCTTGAGAAATATTTTGTGGTGCTAGTAATTTGGGGTTTATTTTTGTTGTGTGTGTTTAATTGGTCGTTTTGTCTTCTGGGGCACATTTTGTTTTTGTAAAGTTTTGAGTTTTGAAGGTTTAAGGTGTTTACTTGGACAATTTTCAGTTTATGTTATCTGGGTTTGAGTTGATTTGTTCAAATAGTGAATTTATCTGTAACTCGTTTTTTTTTTTTTTTTGGGTTTTGCAGTTTGTGTTTAAGGTCTTTTTGTTTGATGTTTTGATGACAACAAATCAAGATGGAATGAGTTGCCATGGAACCTTAGTATTTTTTCAGCTTACTGGACCGCTTTTAATAGTTAAACTGAAGTTGGAACAGAAAGGGAGGAGGTTCATGGTGATGTTCAAGTTGGTAGAGAAATGGAGGAGACTGAGGGTGAGGTGAGGGTGAGGTACATGTTAATGGTGATTTAACTAAAAACACTTTATACAAATATAATACAAATATACGTGTTACTTAAATGAAATTTTTTTAAATAAAAATTCCACGTAATGAAATCACTTAAATTAAACAATAAATGTCAGTTACAGATCATCACGCAAACAGCGTCAGTGGCCATTTAATGGAGAGAGCTTTATTGCCGCAAATTAACAAATATTAAGATGCAATTGAAAAAAAAAAAACATGAGAACCCAATTGAGAATTGAGTACAAATATGAGGACTAAAACATATATTTAACCAAAAATATAAGATAAATAGTCACTTGAAAATCACAATAGTGATTGATATATTTGGTTTTAGCATAAAAAAAATTACCATCTTCCTACAAAATTTATAATTTTATTTAAGCTGGATTAATAAAATAATTAAACACGTGTTTGTTTTTAATAATAGGACTAAAACTTTTACATAAAAAATTAGATTTCTTTTATTATATGAAAAATGAAATTTATCAATATTTATTACATTTAAACCAATATTTACCTCAGATAAAAACCGATTCGAGTTTTAACCCTTACACTCGTCTCGTTTATTACAATCACATCGCGCTGAGAAATGTTTGGGGTGCAGAAACAGAGCCACTGTATTTGCATAGCGTCACCACTCATAAATTATTGCACCACCCCTTTGGAATGTTTCCCTTTTTCTATTACTTCTCTTCTTTTTCCTTTTTACATAAAATTTTATTATTTTCCTTCTTTACTGCGACTCGTGTTTCGATGCATATCATCACATGCACTTGCTTGCCAAAATCCTAGCTACCTTGTCATGCATGTGTGCTCTTCTTTTACCATTATCACCATTGCAACCTTTGAGATTGGTAAATTTTATTATTCATATCTAAGCAAGTGGTACATAGAAAAGAACCCAGTGGCTTGCGTTAATCCAATGGAATCAAACACACCCTAGCAGTGAGATCAATGATGCATTCCCAGGTTATGATGCATATAGGACAAAAACTTATGGGGTCCAAAAAATAATAAACCTATGGGGTGGTGCTGCTGCTGCTGAGTTATCTTATCAACAAGGACAAAAAGTTTCTGAGAAACATGCACATTATTTTTTCTTATTTGGTAAAATCTACGTTACATGTTCAAATACACTCTTCCCCACCAACTTCTAACTTTCCTTGTTTATACATTCTTAAATGCTATTCATTCTTGTATTAGTGAATGTACATGATTCGTATAAGAGGGTTTTAAAATCACTGGTTTGGTTTTCCTACATAAAACATTGTTTATGCTAAGGATAATAGCATGAAGAGTTCCTGTCTTGTTGAATGTTCTCCAAATAATCCATCAGTGTAGGGATGAGTTACCTCGAAATTAAACTCCTATTTATAGAGTTCATAAGAATCTGACCAATTAATTTTTCTCTTAATAATCATTAATACCTGTCTTAACTAGCCGTTAGTAGTTATTACTATATTTATTGTATTTTAACTATATTCAACGGTTATCGAAACCAAGCAACAGAAAGACTTTTTCCTGCATGTTAACTGTTCGATTTCTTAGAGTCGTATGATATCATACCCAATTGATCGACTATGAGTCCATAGTAACAAACATGTTCACCCTATTTTAATAATGTGGAAGACTTGTTAGAAATTTGAATGTTGAACATGATGGTGAGATTGGTGAACCTATACCTAATTAAATATCATTAGTAAAACTTAGTCCTGTTGATCTCTTATTTTTCATTTGTTGGTATTAGTTCAATTTTAGATAGACTGAGTGATGCTTTGGTATAAAAATATATGAATTTAAATTATAATATTATATTTTTATTAGCCTGATGTATGATAACATAGATTTGAATTTGTAATTATAAAGTTGGATAACCTATGTAGTTTTTTCTTAACCAACTATAAATCAATGGGTAATGCAAACGTGTTTCAACTTTTTAAGTACGCTGAGATAATATTATTAAAATCAATAATCAAATATTGTTCATTTTGAAAAGGTTTCTTACAATGTTTCAACGTCATCATTAACTCCATTAGGTTAATATTATTAGAATTTATTATTTCAGTTGAAATATTGTCTATTTTAAAGTTTAAAGTTTCATTAATAAACACTTCAGAAATTTGGAAAAGAAGATATATCCAAATTATCTTTAACCTCGAATTATAAATGATATAAAACTATTAGTATACTACAATAAAATAATATTAATAACGCCTGATGATGATTTAAAGTGTCCATTGAAAATAAAAGAAAAATATAAATAATAAATTTTCAAAAAATATAATACAGCAAAAACAAAAATAGGAAAAAAAAAAAATGAGTGTCCTATAGAGTCTTCAAACAAAGTTGATCGATTTCAATAAATACAATTATAACATTGTAATAAGTTTGTCTTCAACAATCCTCAAATTCCTTAAAATGAATTTTTTTAGAGAAAGTAGCTTATTAGAACAAAACTATATATATATATATATATATATATATATATATATATATATATATATATATATATATATATATTATATTATATTATATTATATTATATTATATACTGTGGAATGCAATCAAAGTCCTCAGAGCTAACATGAAAATTGATGCTGTGATTGATTTATGAACAACAAAATTTGTTTGTCTCCTTATAATTTCTGATGAAACGAATTTGAATAAATAGTGAGATTCCAACCCATTATCTTTATTGAAAAATTCTTGGCATAAATATAATTGGTTCGAACATGTGTTATCGCCATGACAATGCCACGAGTTTGGATACCTAATTTTTTTTTTAATATTTAAATACTTGCAATTTCATTTCAATAATTTATTTCTTTAATTAATATTGCAAGAAATAATGTTATGACGTATGCGTCAATCCGTGTCACTTTTACTAAAGTTATATAGTACACGTAACCATTCAAAATATTAAAAACAATTGCTTTTGTACGAATACAAAGTTTTACGTGTAGCAACCTTATAATTAAACACCTTATATGTTGACATGTTTATTTTCGATGCAAGTTTAATTTAATACAGTTGTGATCGTTTTTTTTTTTAATTTCCTAAATAAGTCTTTTCCTCCATTGAAAATTTTGATTATCATATATCTGTTTTTATACCACTCCAAATATCTTACCAATGAAACTACTTTATGTGTATATAAATTCATATTCTTGACTTTGTTTGTATGACTTTGTTGTATCCAGTAAAAAATTTTCATATCAAGTTTATTTTTTTAATATTAAATGAAAGTTTTTGACACTTCACATTACTATAGTTTTGGAATAGAAAATAAAGGTTCATTAAATATGATAAAAGGGCTTCTCATAACTCAAAGGATATATATAGTGAAGGTGTTTTTTTTTTCTCTTTTTCTGTTTTCTTTCACATTTATAAATTTCAATAAAATGAAATAACTCAGTTAAAATTTCTAATTTATTCAATTTCCAAGTGTAAAAATTAGCATGTTCTTAACACCTAAATTAAGTTAAGAAAACTCAAAAAAGGATGATTCAACCTTTTCAAACATGGTGACTACCATTTTTTCCTCAAAAAGAAGATGACGATTGTCATTAATACTAAGTCACGCATTTTCACTTTGACTACGGGTTTTTAGGAATTGTTCGTTACCTTTTTCTATGACAATAGTATTTTAATCTTAAAAATATGTCTTCAAAAATGGAATTAACGGCTATGTTATTAGATAAATAAACAAAAATTATTTCGTTTAGTAGTCGTGTAATTATTAGTTAACTAGCTCAGGAATTATTATGTTTACTTACGTCCTTCTCACTTTCATTTTCAAGTACTAATTATTAAAAAAAAAATAAACTAATAAATAAATGTATTTGACATTTTTATTTAGTCCTATGATACAATTCTATTATCTAATTCATTAAATCTAAGAAACAAACCATTTTTGTTTCTTTCTTCTCCCTCGGGGCACGTAGAATGTAAGAAATGCTAATGCTTATTATCCTTAATTCTCAAAATAATTATAAGCTCAACAACCTATGAGAATCAAAATGATATTATAATTAGAGACATCCAAAAATCTTAAGCTAAAGTGCTCAACATATTTTTTTTAATGAACTCAAAACTATAAGAGAATAAATTTATCTTGAATATATAATTTTCATAAATAAATAAAGCTTATTGGTACATTACTTTAGTTTGCTAAATGATTGAAGAATATCATCGTCATTTCACACTTAATGATTATTTTTCATTGATTTCTCTAAGAAAAGATTTATGTCTTTTGATACTTTTAATTTTTTTACATTCATTTGAAATTATCATTTTCTACTTTTTATTCTCTACTTTTTTTAGAAAATATAAAATTTTATATTTTTATGACTATTTTATTATTATACTCTCTGTTAAATATATGTAAAAGTGTATCGTGATACGATGATAACCGCAAAGAACTTAGAAGATTAGAGAGTTCCAAATATAAAAAAAGGAAAATGAAGATGTATTATGATTTTGATACCGAATGAGATGAGAAGCATGTAGGCATGGAAGGCATATCTAGAATATGGAGGAATTTAATGGTAAGGGTAAAGTAAAGGGGAAAAGCAAGAAGATGAAGGGCAGAGAAGTAATTTAACTGTTGAACATTCTCCACCTCTTTATATAAACCTTCCAAACTCCAAAATCACTGTTTCTGTATTCCATGTACTTTATACATATCTCTTTATATTATTTTACCTAGGTTTCATCATCAGCTTCACAGACATTTTCTTTTCTTTATTTCTTGTGCATTGGAATGGAAGATCATCAGGGGCAAGAGCAGCAGCAGCAACAACAGCAAAAGCAGCAACAACAACAGCAACCCAATAGTCCAAACCAGCAAGCCTCCGAGAGAACCGAACCCGTGAGGTCAAGATGGACTCCCAAGCCAGAACAAATCCTTATTCTCGAGTCCATCTTCAACAGTGGCATGGTTAACCCACCAAAAGATGAAACCGTCAGAATAAGGAAGCTGCTTGAGAAATTTGGAACCGTTGGTGATGCCAACGTCTTCTACTGGTTCCAAAACCGCCGCTCTCGCTCCCGCCGCCGCCAACGCCAGATTCAGGCCACCCTTAACCAGGGTGGCGGTGCAAGTACCAATCCATTTCAACACCACCATCAAAACAACCCTGCTCTTGTTGCAAACATGCCTTTTGGTAGTGGTAGTGCCACTTCCTCTTTCCTTAACCCGTCTTATATACCACCTCGTTCTTCTTCTTCTTCTTCCTCCTGTGGTGCTGCTGCTGCTGAAGAAAGCTTCGATGATTTCTTCCCACCGTCTACTCAAATGGGTTTTCCTGGAATTGATCATCATGCTTCGGCTGCATCATCTTCATCAGTTTTGTACCCTCTTGAAGCTTCCAATTTGAACTATCACTCTGGTAATGATCATTAGCACCTTTCAGTGCCTGTGTTGTTCATTCTCCTCCGATTGATTTCTTTCATTTTTTTTATTAGATCAGGTGAAAATGCATTAAGAGAAATTAAAAGGGTCTTTATCCAAACGTGTGATTTTTAGTTTATGTTGGGTTTGTACTGTCTTTTTGAGTTGAGGATAAAAAAATAAACAAAAGTTCGTTTTTTTATTTTCTCTTCTTTCGTTAATTTGTGCAAAGTTTTCTCCGCATAAATCCTCAACAGAGACGTCCTGTGACGACAAAGCCACTTTAGGCAAAAAAAAAAAAAAAATGGGTGCTAGATTCTAAAGCTTTTATTCAAGTGTTTTATTAGTTTATTGCATTTTGCGTATGTAAAAAGCTCTTTTTTTTTTCCCTGATTAGGTTTTGTGAGGGGACCATTGAAGAAAGTGGTCATCTTTTTCATGATTTGACAGTTCCTTCGATTGAATTGCATGAAAATTGTACGTCCCGGAAAATGATGAGGTCGCTTTCGTGTTGCAGTTTTTGTTCCTCCCTTTTTCTTTCTTCCTCCCTTTTCCCCTGGGTTTCTTTCCAAACCCTAGACATTTCAATCTGCCATCCTCAAACTTGGTTAAATCAATGATGTTCTTCACGTTCTTTATTACACGACATACCTTTCATTAAGTTTTCTGTTGCTAAAGAAACATCATGGCTAATGTTTGAGTAACGTTCAGTTTTTTTTTTTTATTGTCTCACTATTCCTTATGTTATTAATTAATTTCTTTAATATGTTACATTATGCATACAGTAATTCATACAACAGTACATTTTTTTTTTATATATCTATGTAGCTACTGTATCGTTGTTCACTACAGCTCTTGTTTTTCTTTCTTTCTTTCTCTTAACTGCACAAAGTAATTATCAATTTTTAGCATTTATATTTTGTTTTAGGAATTGGCACAAAGTAATATTTTGTTTGATGACTTTCGGGATATAGGATTTGGGGGAATTTCAGGACTGATCACAGTGTTCATCAATGGGGTTCCAACAGAAGTTCCAAGGGGGCCAATGGACATCAAAACAGCTTTTGGTGAAGATGTAATGTTAGTTCATTCATCTGGAATTTCAGTTCCCACGAATGAGTTTGGTTTCTTGATGCAGGGCTTGCAGCATGGTGAAAGCTACTTTGTGGTTAGAACTGTTATTTAACATATCTCCAACTTGGCTATTCTTTCTCTCCACAACTATAATCATATGTCTTGTGATTAAGATTGTTGAATTTTGGTTACAGGTTTCAAAGCAAACACAAGTATGAACAGATGAAGTTAATTGCATGGCATCAATGGAAGCTTCTGTTAGATGTTTCTGCTATAAATTGTCTTCCTTGTTTGGTTTTTTTCTTTTTCTTTTTACCATTTCCGTAATCCTTTATATGTTAGAGATCTACTATGTGATTAGAGAAGTCCATATGTATATCTACTTGACAATTATATATACTTTATTTTCCTGGATTTAGAGCAAACAGAAATTCTATATATTGTTGAAAAAACAAGCTTTGTGATGTATGTTCTGTATATTGTTCGTCCAGTTCTTTAGAGCGCATTGATGACTAATATAAGTGAATTTTTAAAAACTAAAAATATTGTTTCAGTTAGTGAAATGGACTCGCTCAAGACAATTTTTTATATTTCTTTTAACTCTTTACAATAAAATTCACACTATTTTTTTTCTATAACATAAACTCCTTTAGAAATTGAGTGAATGATAAGAATAAAACCGATATTGATATTTCTTATAGAATTAATGTTTAATAATGGTATATAGGTTTTCTCAATTCGATTAGAATAAAATTATTCTTCACTTATATACTATATAAATTTTAGTTATAAGGTCATTAGTGACAAAATTGTGAATCTTATAATTGTTCAAGTAGTTAAAGATACAACCAATTTATAATATATAAATAGATACAAATCTCACTTTATAAATCGATTTTATGAGATTAAATTAGACTTAAAATCTATTTTTTAAAATATATCAACTCTTACACAGAATTTGTCATGAAATGGAAGTCTCTTAAGGATAAAAACTTGTGAGAGAAACAATCAATCAGAAATAAAGAATTAAACCGAAAAATTTCCACAAAATGAATGAAAAAAAATAATATTCTCTTTTCTTCAAGCATCAAGTGAACATTGTCTTAAGCTTAAGCGATAATATGTATGGGTCCGTAATTTTATTTTTAAAATGGTATCTCCAAATGACCTAACACACATTAAAGTGAGAGGATGATTAAGCATTCATGATTTCTCTTAGGCAATGTGATTCAAAGCGGAAAATATGAAGCGAGTAAACTTTATAAGATTTCATCTTGTTTTGTTTAATTTTAATTTATGGGATGGATTACAGAAGTTATCAAATTTAGAATCTTGTTTTCCTATTGTTCGTTTAAGGTAAATTAATTTTTAATTTTTAATAAAGTATGATCGATTTAAAATTATGTAAGAATAATTCGCTATCTATTTGTGGATTTTTATTTGATTTAGAAAAATATATTAATACAGGTTTATAGAAAATATTAATTAGTATGTTAATAAATTTTTATGTAATATTTAACTTTAGAATGTGATGTTGATTTATTGTTAGTTTGAATATATTACATGTATTATGTAATATTTCAAAGACAACGAAAAAGAAATATATCCTTAGTTTATACAAATAATGCTTTATAAAAGAGAATGATCAACAGATGAAGAGGAGCATATGAATCCCTTTGAAAATCCTGGAATTTTCACAAAACAATGATGAAAGATAAAAATAAAGTCCTAATTCGTCTAGTATAACCTTAGAAGTGTCGACTATGATATCAACATTGAAGAGAAGAAAAGTCATCCAAATTTGTGAATGGGCCTTTAGATTATATACATTTCGTGAGACTGTGGATTTTAAACCTAACTCACTCTCACAAAATCGGCTTATAAGGTGAGGTTTATACCATACTTATATATTATAAATTGATCTTATCTATGGTCGATGTGGAACTTCCAACCGTTTATATTGAAAATTCAAGCAAACTTGATTGAGTTGATTTGATAATTTTAATCATATGGATGTTTGATATGTTGGGTGATAATCTTGTAGTTAATCTTGTGTTGAGCTATAACTCTAAGATTAATTATATTATGTTGATGAGTATGTAATGATACTATATTTCATGTGATAAAAATGTTTTTAAAAGATTTTAGTTGATTGAAGTATATTTTAACCTCTTGAAATGTTTATAGCATGATTGGAAATACAAGCTTAAACATTTCAATATATTAAAACCTTTTATTAAGTTAAAATAAAATATTGTTGTGTTTGTTGAAAATCAAATCTATTTGTTTCAAGTGATTGATTGCGAATCAATAAATAAAAACCACTAACAAATCATTTTAAGTTATTTCAATATATTGAATTGAATATAAATCGATTGGAATTTTTTTAGTAACTCATTTTAAACTATTAAAACATATTTCAACTTGTTGATTTTATCAGTTCAACAAAATTGGTTTCTATCTTTTGACATCTATAAGAGAATTTGAAATAGTCTTCTTAGGTATGTTTTTTTATACACATTTATTGGAAAACTAAAATATCTTTCTATTAGCTCCCATTCAAATATTTTTTAGATTCAAGTTTTCTATTTCATATTTTTTTTAATCGCCTAACATTACTTTTTATAGGGAATTGATCTTGAAAGGTTTTCTTCAATGACTACAAAATATATAACTAAAGATGTTTCTATCATGGTTCTATAAAGAATCAAACAAGTTTATGAAATTATGTTTAATGACAATTGACTATCATATATTTAAATACGTTTGAATTGTTTCCTTAATCATAATAGAGGCAATAATGCTTGGAAAAATCAAATCAAATCAAATCTTTTTTTTTATCAAGTGTCTAATCCAATAAAGATGAAAATATTGATGTTCACTCAAATATCAAACATGGATCAAGGATTACCAAATGCAAAGCTTCAATAGTCATTTTTCAGAATCTATATAATAAGTTCATGTCAAAGATGAAAAACATATCAGGTGAAATATTCAAATATATTGAATCTTTTGAAATCATAGTGTTTGTTGTAGGTGAGTGATAGACTTTGTATTTCCTCATTCTGTGAATTTTAATCCATGATATTTAACTATATATTGTTTGAGAGTATTTTTATTTTTTTTATATTTATTAATTTTAGAGGAAAATTAAAAAGGTTTAAACCACGAGTAGGAGTGGTTTGTATATATGTTTGTAAGTTGGTTTATGTTGTTAAAAAAAATCGTAAACAATCTCATGTTTTTAATCAAATAACATTAAAATGGGTTAAAAGATCAAAAAGAAAATATCATGTTTTTAATCAAATAACATTAAAATGGGTTAAAAGATCAAAAAGCAATATAGGATAAAAAAAAGTATAACCAAAACCTCCTAAAAGAAAAAACTAGAACTTGAACCCAATTTTAGAAAACATAGGAAAACACTTAGGTCCTAGGAATTAGAGAAACATATAGGTAGAATAACCAGACACTTCACTAGACGGTGTTTTGTCTAAAAGTGTCTAAGAGAGAACTGAGCTAAACACTCATCGCTTAAGATATTTGAACTAGGTATTTAACTTTTAAGTCAAGACAAAGATTTCGACTAAAACTAAGACTTAACTAAAAGATATAAAAAAAAAGCTAAACGTTATCTGCCTATAAGGTACACATACAAAAATGCGTTTACCTACACTCAGATGATACCACGAGCGAAACAGACACGTCATCTTATGATGACATATCTATCACAACGACTACTACGAAAAGAAAAAAGAGAAACTAGAAGCATTAAGGCTACGAACTACAAACTCTATCTAACGGACAAAAATTCATCAAACCTATAAATAGAAGATCTCTTACAAAGAAAATCAAAAGAATAGAATAAAGGATATCAAGTGCGCAAAGCTTACAATGCCATATCCATCCTACAGAAAAGAAGAGAGAAAAAAAGCTCAAAGAAAATATTATATCTGAGCTGAAGAAAAGAAAATAGAAGAGAAAAGAGAAAGAGATACTCTCAAGTTTAAGCGTCAAATCTCTTACTTTTGTAAGATCCTAGAGAGAAAAACCTACGAGTTTTCAAATTGTATTGTATTGTAGTCATACCCTCTCGTGGAGAGATTTAGTCTAAACTACTTGTAAGCTATCTTTGATTGCAATTTTGTAGAAAATTAAAATACTTACAATTGAATTCTTTTTGAGTTGAGGAATCTAGGTGCGATAGTCTAGTATCAGGAGTGGTGTGAATACTCAAGGAAATCGCAACGTGATGTTGAGTAGTGGTGCGAATACCAAAGAAAATCTCGACGAGGTAGCTGAGTACTAGGATTAGTGCTAATATTCATTTGTAATCTTTTGTTATTCTCTCTTCTTTGCTGAACGATCCTCTTAGAAAACCTGCGGTTGAGCTTTACATTTGAAAATACAAGAACATCCGAGCTAAACAAATCTTTATTTCTAAAGAAAGTTCTTACAAACGCTGCAGTAGAAATTATTCTGATTAGTACATTGATTCTTACAAAGCCTATATTTCAAGACAAGCGTCTAAGCCTTAAAAGAAAACTTCACGCTCTTGACTACGTGCTATATCAGAAGGGTTACAGAAACATTTTCTAAAAACACTATTCAACCCCCCCCCCCCTTCTAGTGTTTTTCAAGTACTTTAGACATTATCGATTTCTAATATTTTGTTTAATAGTAGAACCTCTTAAGTAGTTTACTTAATATAAAATAAGACATGGACGATAAGTTAAATAAACTTGTATAAAAATTTGTTGTGTTAGTTTTCCATTTACTACTAGACTCCTACAAAAAGAGTTTAGGCTATAGTCAACCCTTGTTCTATAGACAGTTGTGCCAACAAAAAATTACCAGTTATGAAGATAAAATTAAAATGAAGCAAACTAAAACAAGAAAATTAAAATTATTAAAAAGAAAATTAACAATGATTTTTATAAAAAATTTTGCAGACAAATGTTTTTTGTGACCAACATTTTCTATGGATAAATCTATTATTAATGCTTTGGTAAAACAATTCAATTTTAGAAATCACAATTCTCTCTAAATGTTTCACTCCTATGGTGGTGCAGCTCTCGACTTATGAGATTATTCAAATTCCATTTGTTATGTTTTATCAATTTGTAAAGACAACTCTTACATGTAAAGGAAGCATGGTACCATATCTAAGAGCAATAAAAGCCAAGAAATGAAACTAGCAAAGGTTATATGGAAAGAATGAAATCCAAGAGAAGAATTATGAAGCAAAACTTCAAAGGATTTCAAGAAACACAAATAAGAAATTAAAGAAGTTTTTATAGCTAGTTTATACAAAAGAAGTTCCTTAGAGAGGATCTAGATTTTATAACAAAACCAAATATTGTTGGATCAAACATCCACTAAGAGAAAAATAATAATTGATAGTTAGGACACAAATCTTTCCACTTTGCCTAATACCATTTGATTGTGACTTGACTTTCTTAGCATACACATGAGACAATTGATGTATTGTATAACAATCTCTCATTAAACAATTATCCCACTAGAAATCAAACTCTTTGATTATGACTTGACCTATCTGACCTATGTCATAAGGATAATTATTCAACCTTCAATAATCACTTGAATAATTGTTCAGCTAGTAATCAAACTAATGATATTGGTTCTAATACCAATTATTGGATCATTAATCAAAAGTTATAGTTGATAGTTAAGGTGCAACTCTTTCTACTTAAAAATATAGTAGTTTCAAGACCAAGCAATTCACGTAGCTTATTCAATGTGACAATTAATGCATCCTACAACAAAAATTACTCAAAATGGGTGCATATTGTGAAAATGGCTGCATGTTGTATTACAGGGCTGATAACCCACTAACAGAATGCAAGTGTTTTCATCGTCCTAGGTATTTACCTCGTAAGGATAGAACTAGACAACACCAAAGTGTGTCAATTAAAAGAGTGTTCCACTTGTCAATCATCCTAAGATTACAACGACAATATTCCTTTTTGAAAACTATTTCACAATTGAAATGACATTATGAGAATATAAGATATGATGGTTGTTGCAACATCCATTTGATGAAAAAGTGTGGAAACACTTTGATAATGTGTATCCAATTTTTTCTACTAACCCATGACATGTAAAGCTTAGTTTATGTTTAGATGGTTTCACTCCTTACATTCATCCCTTTAATCTAATTGGCCTTTATTTGTTACTATTTATAATCTACCACCTGATATGTGTATGACTAAACATTTCTTATTTTTAACACGTGTCATACCCAATCTAACAAACCTAAGCAAAAATATATGTGTATTTACAATTGCTTATTGATGATCTCAAAGGACTATGGAATGAAGGTGTCATGACATATGGTATTTCCACAAAAAGACAACTTTGAAATGTAAGCTTGTTTTATGTGGATAATTAAAGATTTTTCTATTTATTCCATGTTGTCTAGATGGGGAACAAAAGGGAAATTACCATGTCCCCATTGTATGGTCAACACAAAAGCTTTCACATTAAGGCATGGGGGTAAAACTGCTTGGTTAAATTTTCATAGGAGATTTTTTCCAAGAGATCATCCTTTATGAAAAGTCAACGAAGATTTATGAACAACAAAGTTGAGTTGGATTGTCCACCTTGTTGAATGGAGATCATGTATAACAATTTGTTCATGGCTTTCCAGATCACATTAGAACACAATTTTAGGGTCCATTCCATACAATGTTAGGCCTAGAATGAGTTTCTTAACTATTGGGACAATCATAAGTTTAAAGGAAAATACTTTCAGAATAAAATAAGAAAATCTTCATCATGAGGTGGAACACTACACTCTACTGATGAGGATGTGACCAAGAGTAAGGGAAATAATTCACTTGAAGGACTAAGAAGACCTATTTCAAAGGTCAGAGCAAGGAAAGAAAAGGAATCTCTTCAATAAGTGTGTCCATATTAATTGAATAGAAGCCCAAATTTCAAGGAGAAAAGGCCTAAGATAGTGAATTGCATTATGGTCTAAATGGAGGAGAACTAAAGCACCATTTTGCTATTGTTTTATTTTATAAGTTATTAGTTTGTTTTTTAAAATTAGCCCAATCCTTGTAAAATTGGTTTACATTTGGGTCAATCAATTAGTGGGTGTTGCTCTCTCCACCTCCTCAAATGCTCCCTCCACCTTCACACTCTCTTTTTTTTTATTCCAAAAACACCTTATCTTGATTTTTTTTTTAAATCCTAATTCTCCCTACACCCCCTCACCTCCCTCTCCTTACACAGAAACCCTAATTTTATCCCTATCAACCTTGTTGCCGCTGTCACCAAGGGTGTCTGTGTGAATGAGAGCGAGACCAACTTGAAATTTCTCCTTCTCTTCGAAGGTAGGGAATGGATTATCCCTCTCTTTTTGCTTTTCTTTTTTCTTCCCTTCATCTCAAAATCTACTCATGGAAATAATTTCTAACTGGAGGTTGTTTTTTTTTTCCTGTTTCACTTAGTGTTATTGTCCTTTGAAAAGTAATAGATGATATTTAAATTTTAGTCTTTTTTTTTTTGTTTAGATGCATGGTCAAACCGATTTGGTTAAATTTGTTTTCTTAAGGTGAGGTATGGAAGGGTTATGGAATTCCTTGCTTAACCAAAGTTGCTTAAAACCCTTTGGTTTCACTCCAAGACTTGGTTATACTTTCACAGTGGTTACAACTAGAATTAGGACTTTAAATCGAAAACCTAAATCTTGCACCCTGAGAATTTATTGCACACAATTGGGTAGAGACACTGGCGCTAGTTCTGAATGGGTTAGAGTTGATGCACTGGATAATGGTGGTGATGGAGAGGAATCTAATGTGGAGTGGGAATCTGAGTTTCTTGGGGAAGTTGATCCATTGGGTTACCGGGCTCCCATAAGAAAAGGGAAAAAGTGCAGAGGTCCAAGTTGCTTGAAGAAACTGATGAAAAGGATTGGTGTGTGAAGGCAAGAAAGAAACTGATGAAACAGATATCGACATTCATTTCTCCTTCAACGGATGTCAATATCCGTTTACGGATGTTGATAACCGTTATATTTTACATTCGTTCAAAAAATATTGAAGGGCAAAAGAGTAATGAGGAGGTGCAGGGAGCAGTTTGTGGAGGTACAGGGAGTAACTCCCTCAATTAGTGGGTTTTAGTTTGATTTTATTTTCAAGTTGTAATAAGGGTCAAATTTTGAAACTTAGTCATCAACCCTTATAAACTTAACTATTTTCATCAAATGCAGAAGTTAGGTTTTTATACAGAGAAATTAAGGTTTTATCCTTTCTTTCTTAGGGAGAGTGATTCTCCTAAGTTCTTGAGTGATTCAAGAACCAAAGACTATATCAAAGGGCTTTCCATCCTTTGTGTGTTGCCTCCCATGGAAAGAGTGATTCTTTTCTTCCGTTTATCTTTTTCACTTCACTTTTCTTTCTTTTCACGAATTATAGAAACTAGCTTATGTCCAGTTTATCTCTTAGTCATACCTTTTGTTTTACATGTCCAAATCGAGTGTTTCTTGAGTCAAATTTGAATTTTAGAACGTGAGCTTTACCACATTTTGGAAACACTCCAATTGGACTTATAGAGCTTGAGATATCAACATGACTAAAGACTCTAAGCATTTTTCACCAATTTTTCCAAGTATTTTACAATGTTCTAACCCTAAAAGTCATAAATTAGTCCTTGTGCAAACAAAGTTCACAGTATTTACAGATCATAAATCCTTACATCATTGAAATTTATGTATTCATAAATATAATCATACTAATTGTATAACATATGTTAGGAGCGAAAGCATGATTGTCCTATGGATCCAAATGAGTTATTTCTTGTTTTTCATAAGAAGGATGCTTCTTAGGTACGTACATTGAACATGAAATCTATGCATGTTATTATTAAGACAAGATTGCCTAAAGAGAATAGATTGTCTAGCATCTTAGAGTTTTGAATTTTAACAAACAAACAATAAACAAAATATTGTTTAGAAATATGTAGCGCCTGAACATTATGCACATTAAAACATTCTTACTAAATGCTTATAATACAGAGTATGACGTGTCAAGAATAAAATATCAAACAACATTTGATAAAAAACGCGTCTAGTGAAACAAGCTATAAACACTATATCTTATCACTTGTCACTACGTGAGAAATCTTAGACTTGCACTAAACGTTTATTATACGAAACATGCTTCAACATTATTTCAATGTATAGATCATTAAATTCATGTACGCACTTACCTTGTCTGCTATGCTTTTTCCTCTTTATTTGTGCGGATATTGACAACACCAAGAAGTACTCAAAAGCACTACACTAGGATCAGAAAGACATTATGAAAGAGGTAGACATTCTTGGAATATTTCCAAATGTTTTATGTCTTACCATACCTGTACAAGGTCTAACTATGAAAGCAATGTTGCTCTTCCTAAGGGGTAGAAAAGTATATAACTTTGTACGAGAAGCCACCTAATTTCAACAAAGTCAATTATATATGAGTAACAATTATCTCTTAAAGAAAGCTATAAAAGGAGGACTCGAACAAAAGAATACAATAACTTTTGCTATCATTGTATCATTACACTGTTATTCTCTCATAAGCTTACATCATCTAAGTTTGTTGATAGAACAAAAGAAAGAACTTCACAAGTTCTCATATTTCTTTGTATTATATTTATCCTCTCACTAAGAGTTATTAGAATTTGTACTTGTAAAACAACACTGGTGGTGGTTGAGAATTCTAAAGAAAATTAAAACAATTATATTGTTTAGCCCAAGAGAGTTAAACTTACTAGACAGTTCTCTACGGTTGATACTAGGAGTGGTTAGAATACTTGGATACCAAGAGTGGTTAGAATACTTGGATACTAGGAGTGGTTAAACTCAGACTAGTCAGGATTGACTAGAGGGACTAGGAGTGGTTAAACTCAGACTAGTCAGGATTGACTAGAGGGACTGGGAGTGGTTAAAATATTCGATGTATACCATAAGTGGTTTGTACTCTGTTATAATCTTGCATAAGATTAGTGGAACTTCTAAAGAGTTCTTGAGAGAAAGTAGACATAGCTCAGGATTAAGTGAACTAGTATAAAATTTCCTTGTATTATTGCTTTCTTTGTTTAAAACGTTTTTCTAAACGCTTGCCTTAAAACACAAATGTCTAAAACCTATTACAGACCGTCTAACCCCTGCAATAGTTACTAAGTGTTAATTTGCGAAAAGATTTATAAACATTATTCAACCCCTCCTCCCTTTCTAGTGTTTCCCTATGATTTCAATTATGCATTTCATTACATAACTTAATTTTAATTTCCTATACAGTTTTATCATTTTTCAAATATTATAATTGAATAGGAAACATATCAACAACAATTGTTGGATAATGAATCAGATAGTTATGCAAAATCTACAACAACAATTTAATGCTAGGAAGATGTCAAAGGGAAAACTAGAGAAATATTTATGGCACTAGAGACTTAGTTGGTACCAACATTCATCATGGTGTGACATCCCTCACTCAACCTTCAACATTATCCTACACAATTCTTCCATCACAGGAATATCATGAGGTAGATAGGCTTTGAGAAGAAGTATACAAGCCACCACAAGAGCTATTGTTGTAAATCATAGAGCAGATGTTGATGAGAGAATTGTTGCAGTTGAGATAGTTGCAGTAATTGATGAGAGAGTTGCTATAGTCGATGAGAGAGTTGGTACAAATAAGAAATATATTATGATGGAAGAAGAAATAAAGTTGATAACACGATAATTATCCTTAGTGTTGGAAAGAAAAACTACAGACAATTCAATTGATACCAATCAACGTTATGATCAAGACTTGAGTGATTAACCTTTCCACTAAACATGAATTTCATAAGGTAAACAACATTTTCATTACAAATATTAAAATTCACTATGGTCATAATTTGAAGTACTTCTTGTTTGATTGTAACTATATTATAAGTGTTTTTAATTTAATCAAATACTTGTAAGTATATTTATTGTTGTATTGAATTTTAATATTTGACCTATGTTATATCTTTGTCTTTGTTTAATTTTTATATAGTCTTTTTTTTTCAACTTGTGTTGCTCAATTATATTTAACTTACTCTGTTTTAGTTTCAAATTTTATTTGTAAGATTAACATTGTTTTGAAATATTGTTTACATTTTATGTCGACTAACCAAAGTCTCTCCAAATATTTTAAAATATATTTTTTATTAGGGTTAGCTAATCCTTACTCACTTAATATTTTAAAATATTTTTTCTTTTACCATTGTAACTTTAAATATTTTAAAATATGTTTTCCTATACAGCATTGGCTAACCAACACAATCTCTATAGTTATTTTTTCTTTTACATTCTCGTTGATTTAACCTATCTTACATGCGACTCAAACAGTTGGCCAATGTTTAAAAATTAGTTTTCTGATTTTTTTTTTCGAGTTTTCTTTGGATTGAAGCTACTCTTCCATGAGCATCAATTTTGGTCTCCTTGCGACCGACTTTGTTCCCTTTATTATTATACTGTCAGAACTCAGTGCACTGCAAGCATTTATTGAAAAGCAATCTTGTTTAACTTCATCTATTCTAGAATCAAGAAAAAGGTATTTTAGTGATTCAGTAAAAAATAAAAATAAAAAAACAAATCTTTGGGGTATTTGAATGTCAGTTTGGTTAGATTCTTTATTTAAACACTCATTCCAACAAAAAATAATAATCTTCACTATTTTTCACTATAAATTTCAAAACTCATTTTTTTAAAAAAGTTATTAAACGTTTTACAATGAAAAAATTACAAAGAGGTAAATGTTGTGATATTTTTGCCGCAAACTTGTTTGTCATGCTGTGATATATATATATATATATATATATATATATATATATATATATATATATATATATATATATATATATATATATATATTTCAAGTAAAATACAATCAAACCTTAAAATAACTTGAGAAACTTGTATATTTATTAATTAGTAACTAACTCTAAAAATAAAATATACGAAGTTAGTTCAATTTAGTTCAAATATTTTAATTTCAAATTTGAACCAAATTATTTGATTAAAGAAAAGAAAAATAAAAACTATAAAAAAATTAATTTTGATTAATGTATAATCTATTTATACAATGTTGATATGAACATATATCACTACAATTATACTTATTAGCGACATAAGTGTAAATAAAAAAGTTGTTAATGAAATTATGAACATAAATAACACTATCAACAAAGTGTGGTTCCTTGTCAAGTATAGTACTATAACATCTTTTTTATCCCAATGAAGATTTATTGTATTATAAATATTGGTTAAATGTATTTACTTTATAAAAAAGAATAAATTCCTAAATATTAACCTGATAAAAATTATAATAATTATAATTAATTCCTAAATATAGACATATAACATTTTTCTTTTATATTGGAACTAAATAAAAAAACACAAACATAATTGCACTATTGTCGTAACTCTCATTCCTGTTTTGCATATTTTGTATAAATATATATTCCAAGATAGATGATCACCTAAAAACAAGTAGTATAACTTGATAGAATGATAATAAATGTATCATAATACTTTAAATTTCAAATCTTTACATGTAGATATACTATATTACTTCTTTTTTTCTTTATAAATATAAACCCTCAAATTTGTTCAATTTTTATGGATAATTTTTTTCGATAAAAAATACATAATTTTAATTAATTTTTATGTATTGAAGATTAACTTTATTTTTTAAAAATAAAATATAAAAGAAATTGATTAAAAAATAAATAAAATGAAGTAAAATTACATATATTTTTTTATTGAAAAAAGTTATTAAATCCGTTCCTAATTTATATATAGGTTATGAAGTAGGTGATTGGATATGTAAATTGGTTAATGAAGAGAAGAAAGTTTGTTATTATCTATGAAACACTAACAGCAAATCCAAGATTTGGATGAAAGTGCATGGGCAGTACGTGGATTCCTGAGTGAAACTGAAAGGAAAAGAGATAACAAAACCCAAAGAATAACTGTGATGTCTGGTCCCCACACCGACCAAAATAACCAATGTAAATCAGACGGATGTTTGTAACAAAGTTATTGGATTCTTTTGGAGATTATAACAGTATCAGAACATTAGGCAGCACACTAATTTATAAATACCATGTGAAATGCATTAGGTCTTTTGGCTGGCATGTCAAATAATTTATACATTTGCATCCCCATGTTGGATTCTGTGTTCTACACTAAATATTTTGAGGAAATTATTTTAAGGTGCATCAGGATTATAGATTTTGTTGACTAGGAAACAGGTTGAGATTTCCGACATGCATGTATGATTTTATGTTTAATGGAGCTCATGATTAATTTCAAGGTCTAAGTCTGAGCTTGCTACAACTTTACTCTGAAATCCAGCTGGGAATACTTTCTTTATTCTGTGTGAACTGTGAATCTTGCAGATTTGGTCGCTTCACCTACCTTTCTTTTGTTTTCCAAGAATTATATGCTTTTCTCTTTCTCATTAACTTGTGCAAGATTTTTTAGAAATCAAAAATCATGTGTTAAAGCACATCTACAAAAAATCAGAGAGAACATATTATGATGGGACAAGACCACAACTCATGATAAAATGTGGAACAAAGAAATCCAACAAACCAAAATTTTGGAGGTCTGTGTTTGTTTCTATGACCTAAGAAAGAATGAAGCAAGTCCTATTTGTTTGTCTTTTTGTATGTATTAAAACATGAAGCATTTAAGAGCGTGGAAGAAGATAGTCTCTTGATATAAACAAAATTTCACATTAGATAAAATAAAAAATGATATAAATTTATATATATATATATATATATATATATATATATATATATTTATATAAATTATATATTAAAATTAATTTTAGTTTATATATTATTTTAATCCCTTAAAATTATTGATCAAAACCACTATTGACTACAAGTCTGACCTTGTAAAAATTATCCTCTAAAATACCAAAAAGTATGGAAAATCATACTTTTACATAGATAAATACATTTTCTCCTTATCCTTCACAATCCCACCAAGACAAAATCTCTTTGTTTCTAAGTAAGCCTATTTTTATTTTTTTTTTCTACTTTAGCAAAGATATTTGCATTATGAGTTGATTCTACACATATAAAAATTGGAAAACCTTTAAGGAAGTTACTATGATAGTCTCTAAAAATACCATCCTTATGGAGATATCCATGACCAACAGTATTGGTATTAAATTTAATATAACAGTTAGAAGAAAATATTAATAATCTTAGGAGTAGAAGGGATAAATAGGATTGAAAAAAATATATAAATGCAAAATTGATGAAGGCAACCTCACCAAAATATATTATAAATATTTCCCTTAAAGCAGCTTCAGTCTTAATATGGAAAATGAGTGATAAAATCTGATAGAGTTCTTTATTTTCCAAATACAGAAGGAATGAAAAGATAATTAACCATTTATGGTAAACAGGATAACATGTTATTTTTGAAACACATTTCCTAAATTAAGCCACCAAAGAGCAACAGAACAAAAGAATATGATCAGATTTTCCTCGTACTTATTAATGTGCAACCAATATTTTTGAAAATATCATCTCTATGAGCTTATTGTGTAGCAATATTCTCCAAGAAAAAATTAGAATTGAAAGTAGAGAAAGGAATTATGAAGATTTTAAGTCAAAGGAAGGGAACATGCAACAAAGCTTGTTTTGATGAAAATACATCATTATTTATTAGTGGTATTCCAAATACGATAACATAGAAGGGTATACAAATGTACTAATGTGATAAATGAAACATATTCTTATAATAAAGGTAACCTTTGTAAGATGGAAGAAGGAATATTAAGAAAATTCTCTTGCACAAAATTATTCATTGAATTTGTAATTTTATTACAAATATAGTAAAGCCAGAGTTTCAAATAGATGAATACACAAGTGGTAAAATAATTTATGCATAATTAAGTTGCTATAGCAAATTCTTTCTAAAAATAAAACAAAAAAGTTTAACCTTCTTGTTTCGTCTTAGATCACCACCAATCAAGGATTGCAACAATGACTTGATGAAGATAGATAGATATCAATAGATTATTTTAAGTCTAAAATGCTCTAATCAACATGCTTGTACAAGTAAATTTGAGTTTCAAGATAAGGATACGATAATCATTCACAAACTTTGAGCTTACATATAGCTTTATCAGTTGTATTTTTCACTTTATGCAGTTATCCTCTTACCTTTTAAATTATTCTCACTTCAATAGTTTCTCTAATACTTTGTTTTGAAGTCATAATTTCAAGGAAAAAGATGGAGACAAAGTACCTAAGTAATTTGTGCACTCATGGTAACCGTGGTTTTTGTACTTGTTTGTAGTAATTTGTTGTTTGGTGTAATTTTGTACTAAGTTTTTTTGAAGTATAAGTAGAAGTAGACTATATGTTTGGATGACTTAATATGAATATTTTGTGTTGTTTTTCTTTTCTTGTTCATTAGATGGTTTAATTTATCATTTGGAAGAGTTAAGGAACTTTATTTAATTTATTTAATTTAATTTATCTTAATAATCCAAGTATGAATCTAAATTTTACATTAAATAGAAATGAAAAAGTCGAGTAACATATAAGAACGAAAATTCATTAATCTATTGTCTTAGTTTTTTTTATAGAGAATAGGGTAATCTCTTATTTTATTGAATTTCAATCTTATAGATATTTAGTACTACGAAAATTCATTGATAAATTTTATTAATTGATAGTTTATATATCCTATTTAGCTTTCTTGTAACCCTGTTAAACAACCTTCTAAGAGAGACATTTTGTACTAAAAAATACCATTAGTGTTTTAGTAAGAAAAAGAATAGTTTATCTCAAGTAAAGAAAAATGAATAGCAAGGAGTAATATTGCTTGAGAGAGTTTGAAGTAGAATGGAAGAATGCTTGTAGTCATTTTAATCACCAGAGCTATTTTAGAATTTGTCAAGAAGAACTACATGTAATCAATTTAATATATATTTATTAATTAATTGTTTAAATTAATTAATATTTTTGTAATTGATATTTTTTTATTTGTTTTGTTTTTTTTTCTTATTTATTTTAATTATTATTTTTATTTCACTTTACCGAAATATTTCCTAAAATCTACTTGATTTGTTATTTCATTATTCATACTTTATCTAAATAATACTTAAGATGTTTTTTATATGAATTTAATCACACAGTAAAGGCGCAATACTTTCTAACTCTTATTTGTAAAGTAAAAATAAAATAAGTAATATAGTTATTTAAAAAATAGGGCTGTTATACTTGACATCTTTATATTTAAGCTTTCGAATATTCTGTGATTATTAACTTGAGGTTTTATTTTGTCCTTACTATTTGATTCATCTCTATAACTTATCATACTAAATGAAACTTAACATAGTATTTTATTATGTGTCAAACAATGCAAATGCACTTATGATCTTTTCAATGTCTATCAGATCATGCTTCGTGTTTCAAGGATTAGGTTTTTTTTAAGTACTTACCAAAACATTCAAAGTATTTTTTTTCCATATTAATTTTAATTTTTTACCATTCAATTATAAGCTTTCACTCACTTTTTATTTATTTTCCATTAATCCAAATAATCCTACTTCCTTTTTTCTTTTTTTCCTTGCCATCCCCACCGAAATCCAAATACAACCTTAGTGTGTGTATATATATATATATATATATATATATATATATATATATATATATATATATATATATATATATATATATATATATATGTGTGTGTGTGTGTGTGTGTAGAGTTAAAACTCAAAATATAAAAGCTATATAATGTAATTATTTTAAACATTGAGATTGGATTGTACTTTGTAAGAATACAAATCTCTCTTACATATAATTATGTTTCAACCTTGCAAGTTTCACAAAATTGTCCAATTCCTTAATCTTGTCCTCATAATAAAAAACAATTATAGTCGAATATATTTTTAATTCCTAAATATCAAAATGAAATTGGATTTTGTTCCTTTTAAAAACTTTCTACAAATTTTATTTTCACATTTTATAAATGAATGTATAATGTCTTCAATCGCTAATGACGTTAAACAGTTTATAGTATGATAATTTAGAGATTGTACGTATGGGACAAAAAGGTCACAAAAGTATAAAACATCTCCAGATTATTATAATTTTGTCATTTTCATTCCATCTCTAATCACGTCACATCATAAAATGTTAGTTTAAATATGTTTTTGTCTCTAAACTTTGGAACGATTTTGGTTTTAGTCCATTTTTAAATTAAGATACAATTTATTCTTTCAATTTTAGAAAACTTTGATTTTAGTCATTTTTATCAAATTTTTTTAACTTTATTTATTGTTTCAAGTACGTTTCATTATAGCATTTTGATTGTTTATACTGTTTGACACATTTTGCTTCAATGTTAATTAAGAAACGCATTTGAAACAACAAATAAAGTTTAAAAAATTTGGTAAAAATGACTAAAACCAGAGTTTTCTAAAGTTGAAGGACTAAATTGTACCTTAGTTTAAAAGTAGACTAAAACCAAAATCATCCCAAAATATAGGAACTAAAAATATATTTAACCCTGGAATATTTGAAGTATTGTCAAGAACGTCACACGTTTCTTTAGAATGTATGAGAAAGAATATAATGCAAATTTATGATAAAAGGAAATCCAATTTCGTTTTAAAGCTTAAGAACCAAAAGTTTTCTTTTTAGACTCTCTCTGTGATCTAGTCTTTTATATAGTTGTTCTTCTTAATAGAAATACTTGTTTAATTTTATGCGATCTTGAGTATATAAAATATTAGTATAGTTATTTTTCTAGTTAACTATAATAATATTTTAATATTTTGTATGTTTCTTATATATCAGCTATGATATATGAGAATTCTTAATATGTTTTATTTAGTAATTTAATCTATCAAATGAGATGTTGCATGGTTTAGTTTTAAATTTAATTATTATTTTTTTACCATTTTATATGTGTAATGAAAAAAGTAATATTATTATATATTCTTTGATAATGATTTTTGTATTTTTTAAAACTAAAAAAACAAAAATATAAGTAATAAAAAAATGAAAGAAAATAAAAATGTGTTAAAAAGTTAAAAAAAAATACTGATAACTAAATATTATTAAAAGATACATAAAGATCAATATTATAAATTTTATAAAATATATCTTTCATTATAAGACAAATAAATTAAATAATTTCCAATGTCTTTAAGCGCAAATATTGACATACACGACAATAACTTCTAATATCGTTTTTCTAATATAATGTGTATTTAAATATAAATAAATAAATTATACTCAACTAGAATTAAAAAAATTTACTATAATTTAATGAATTAAAGCATAAAGTAAATTTCACTTCAAATTATATATATTCATATAATATTTAAGTAGAATCTAAAAGTTAATATCTGAATCAAGATTCAAGATATTATTATGGGCACATCCATATCCCCACAACATGGTTTGGTTTAGATGTTTGGGCTTTTTGTTGATATCTACAAACATGACCATTTTATCAAACAAATTTAAGAAATACAAAAATATTACATAATTGAATATTTTAACTATAATAAAACTATTTATAATTAAAAAATTTGATTTTATCTTTAGTTATAACAAGTTACATAATTTTCATTATAAATTATAATAAAGTGAAATTAATTTAATTAATCATCTGTTAATTGATCCAAAGCATAGAAGAAGCAACATTAACATTGATTGTAAGTGCAACTAAACATAATCAAACATCAGATGGCAAAGGAAAAAAACTAAATCAGTGACATTATATTGCTCACAAACATACAAATCATTCAAAACCACTTAGACTTTGTCGAAATTGCAAAATGACAAAGTTCAACAAAAAATATAATCTTGTTGATGTCCACTAATGAGTCCAAATTCAACTGTTCCATAATAATTATACTTCTTATATTCATAATAATAAGAGGCATAAGCCCTACACTCATAACTCAAAAGTATCTCTATTATTTCTTAATTTTCCTCAAATTGTTTTTTCTTATTGTTTTCTATGCTCATTTCACATTTATTGAACAAAATGTACAGATAAAATGAAGAAAAAACCTCCTACAACATATTCATTTCTCTGCATTCTCTGCATTTTTCACTTCAGCTCTTTGTTTTATGAGTGAAGATTTTTCTTCATTCCATCAGAATATTTTCTTTATGCAGCTCCTACTCCAAGAAAGTCAATGAATATGATTTTGTTGGCCTTGTTATTACCCATGTTTTCATTTTCCCCAGAAATTGAGAGATTGGTAGTGTTGTTGGTGGCAACTGACTCAGATACTGAAACTTCTGATGAGTTTGACTCTGAATAATTAGATTGATCCACACCCATTAGCCTTTCCATCTGTCCAACCTGAAATGAATCCCTCCAACCACTAAAATACATCCCAAAACTCGCTTCTCTCAGTGCTTTTCTGCTTTCTCCAGATAAACCTGCACCCACATAAATTAACCATGTTATACTAAAGAAGAATAAGAAAATCATTGAATTCATGGCTAAACTTATACAGTGCTCTCAATATTTTTCAAGTTAAAATCTTCCATGGTTTGTAATGTTTACATGGAAGAGCAAATCATACCCATTAGAGAACCACCAAAAGTTTGGAGATTCTGAACATGACAATGGTTTTGGAAAGGCAGAGGAGTTGGTTTGGCTAAAGAGGGAGTGAAGGAGAGGTTAGTTCCTGTTGAGGCAGATTCATCAATGATGGTGCTTGAAATGGTTGATTCACTGCCTTTATTCACTGGCAAGATCAAATCCAAATCCTTTGGTGGAAGGATCTGAAATGTGGGTTTTCTCCTTCTGAAGACACATGACTTTTCCCTTTGCCTCCTAGCCATGATCACATGCCAATGATTCTTCACTGCATTATCAGTCCTACCAGGGAAGAGTCTAGAAATCATGGCCCATTTGTTACCATACACTTTGTGAGCATTCAAGAGTCTCTCTTCTTCTTCCTCACTGAAAGCCTTTCTGTTAATTCTAGGATCTAGCTGATTAAACCACCTCAATCTGCAACTTTTTCCTGATTCAGCACAAAAAAACTGTTACCACAAAACATACCAGTTCACTTAAAAGTAAAACTGTCATTTACCTGATCTTCCAGGAAGATGTTCTGCTATGGAGTTCCAATTTTGAGGTCCCAATTGTGCAACAAGCTCTTTAAGTTTGGCATCTTCAACTGGCCTCCAATGTCCTCTTGCACAAAGCTTAGTCTGTCTAAGTTTCTCTGCCAATGAAGAACCCTTAGCTTCAAGTTCTTCACCAGGTCTCAAAGACAAGTCCTTTTTCTGAATCCCAAAAGATTCTTCTTCTTTCTCCTGGTGTTGGATCAGTGAGGAGTTCAAATTCTTAAAGGGCATCTCAGAACATTCAGTTTCTGTTCCTCCAACATGACCCAAGAACCCCAAAGTGTTTGAACAATGGAGAGCAAGAACAGGAACAGAAGCTAAAGGAAAAACATTCATTTCAGCACTGAATCCACTACCACCATTCCTCAAGTGTAGTGAGTTACTCATTGAAACTGAATATGCAGAAAAGCAAAAATGTTAGATGGGTGAGAAAAAAAAAAAAAGCTATAAAAGAAGATATTCATTCATGGCCACTGTGAATTCCCTCTCCTGAGGCAGCCATTGATGAGTCACAGAAGAGAGAGTGAAAGAAGAGACAAATGGTGTTCAGAATGAAGACACAGGAACCAGAATAAAAGGACAAGGTTTTAAAGAAGAGTTCAAGCAAATTATAAATTATTATTATTATTATTTTTTTTTTTCCATTGATGAAAGTTCAGCTTTTTTTCTTCTCTCTTATGTGGAAAAATGAGATTAGTGGGTCCACTGTTTTCAGTTTCCCTCTCGCTTTTTAAGGAAATAAAAAAACATTAAACAAAATGTGAGTAAGTGTGTGTGCATGTAATACAAGAACCGCTCGTGTGGGTTGTCAGATTCACTCAGCTTTGCACGTGTTTTTCCTTCTCCAGCTTTTCTTCTCGGGCTCTGGGAAAAAACAAAAGATACGCGAGATTATTTGCCAATATTACTTTTAAAATCTCACTTAAATATTCTATACTTTTAGTTTTTAATTAATCAAAATACTTTTTTTTTTATAAATCTAACTGACGTGAGTCAGAATTAAAAAATGCATTTTCAAATTAAAATAGATTATTTTTTTTAAATACAAAATTTTGAATTTTACGGAGATTAAATTTATTTTAATATATTTAAAATAATAATAACAAAAACACCTTCTCGTGTGTGTCCTGTCTCGTATTTATTAACTAATATATCTCGTTGTTATTAACTAAGAGCCTATTTCTTTTGTCGCTTGATGTTTTAAAGTTTTCTAAGAATGAGTAGAATAATTTATTAATTATTTAATACATAGTGGATTTATTTAATTTTAATGCATTTAACACCTTTAATTTCATCGTGTCATTTGTAAGTCATTAAAATAAAACTAGAAAAAAAAAATACCTAATTGGATATAACATTAATTTGTATTTGTTTTACCTATTTTAAATCGTTAAGTTTTGTATTAATCAGCTCTTTGAAATAAGCAAATAAGGTTTTCTAATGCATTTCATAAACTATTAACTATTTAAAAATTATTTAATATAACTTACTCCATCATTAAATTACTCAAAATAATATCATGGCTTCATCTTATAGGATTTTACATATTTCATATAAATGTTACCTGTTATAAAAAGATAATTATATATATATATATATATATATAAAATAGATTTCAATTTGAAATACATCTGTTTCTTTTATTTAAGAAAATTTTAAAAGCTTATGTTATAATTAAAAATTACACAAATATTTTTATGGTCAGTTATTTACTTATATAATTACATAAAATTGTTCTTATTTATTCATTTTATCATTATTTGAAATAAATACTATAAATATTCTTTACACAATGTTTGGTTTTTATTAGTATTATAAATAAAGAAAAATAGTTGAAATTGTAAGTCAAAGTTTCACAATAAATAAAAATGAACAAATTGAATAACAAATAAAGAAGAAATCCAGAAACTCATTTTAATAAAATCTTGGGTTAAAAATGACCTCAAATCTCTATATAGGTTTTGACCATATTTTATTAGTGTTGATTCTTTCGAGCGAATCCTTTCTTAAAATATCTATAAGTGGTATCTGAGTCAAAGATTCGTCTCAATGATTAGTTAAAATAAGTTCTTGTATGATAAGTCTTTCTTGATGGAGGTTTAGACAAACATTTTCCATTTTATGAACATTAGTAAAAAAATATAAATAATTATCGTCACTATTATATTATTAGTGATACTCTAAAGTGAAACATATAAGTATTAAATTTTTATCATTAAAAGGAGTTTATAATTTCTATTTAAGAAGAGCACATGTTGTGTGCAACTTTGATTGGAGAAGTATTATCTAAAAGATCTCTCCAACTGTGGAGATTGTGTGAAAAATACTTAGTCACATAAGAAATTTGACGAGTAAACTTTAATATAAAATTTTACTTTCAAATTTTGGTTTTGTTGGAAATTAATAAATTAATTAAATATATTAAATAGTAATGCAAATTTTGAAATTATACTTTAAATAGTAATGGAAATTAATTATTTTGGTTTTGTTTAATTATTTAATTTTAGATTTACCCTTATTTACATTATCGGTGAGGAATGTAATGATCGTATATAAATATTGTAGAGGATAATATTATATAGAAGATGAAGAAGAATATAGTATACAATTTGGAAAATATATTATAAAAATTTGTGCTAGTTTTTGTAATACAAATTTGATCTTGGATTGATTTAAATAATTGTAAAGAACATATTTTAGGTGGTGTTTCATTATTATAAGTAGTGAGACATTGGATGAAGCCAAATCATCTCATGCAATGAAAGGGTTAGGTCACTAAGAAATTTAAATTACGATCCGTTCATTCCATATCACACATTTAGGATCATGTTTATAGTTATTTATAAATCACATTTAGGATAATGTGTATAGTTGCTTAGAAACCACACACACACAATCTTGCTTGAACTGCTAAGCGAAATCTTTCTATTCATAGTTTCAAGAAGTGCTTTACATGCACTCTTACATGTACTCCTCCCCTAATTTGGATTTTCTATTCATCTATCTTTAGTTTTTCCTCTGTTTTCTTTGTTCCTATCTAGCTTATTATTTCTCTCCCCCTTATTTGATAAAAATCAAAAAGGGTGGTTTAACATTACTCTCTCCATAGATTTGTATTAAGTATGAAGGCATTTTCAGTAGATAAAAAATGAGATCTTAATTTTGTTTCAACCCTTTTTATTTTCTTCTAAAGGTAAGCTTCCCTTTTCTTCTAACCCCCTTGAATTTTCTACCTTCTAATGTAAAAAAAGGAAGGAATGACTGATTACTTATGTGGTTTATGATTTGTCATGCGCATTAGATTATTAGATGATCAGGTAGGTCCTATTTCTTTTCTCATTTCCTTTGTATTTAGTGTTCTATCATGGCATTAAGTCGTTTATTAAAGTTGAAGTATTTGATGAATGATTTATGACTTCCAAACATATTTCGTAGTCATCACTAGTGGAAAAAAAAGATTTTATGACGGACTATTATGATAGGTGAAATCCACTTGTCATAATACATTGATCGGTGACAATTTTGTAATAAAACTAAGATATATTATGATGTATTTTAAGAAACCTATCATAATAGATTTAGCAGTGGCATTTTCGTAATAAAAGTTACGTGTATTATGATAGGTAAAAGTCATCTATCATAATAAGTTGAGCGCGGTGGAAAAATGAAAATTATGGTGAAAAAATATTATGATAGATATTAAAACACCTATCATAATAGATGTCAACCCCTTTTTCATTTCATTGCCAAAGTTCATTCTTGTCCACACACCTTATTTTCACAAGCTTCGTCACCATCTTCTTCTCTCTCAATCACACAAAATATGAACTAACAATTAAGTTAATAGTTTTCTATGATTTAAGAAAAAATATTTTGTTTTGTTTTTTGTTTTTTTCTATCTCACTGAGAAACACAAAGCCGAGGAAATAAAGAGAAAGAGAAAAGGTACAACCACGAAACTGAGAGACCATATCTAATTACGCCAACTTCGAAACATTGTGTTCCACTCTCCAAACCCTATCCCTTTCCCCGACATTCCTCTGATCGCCATTGACGCCGTCCACCCTAACCGCCCAAACCCAAAGAAATCAATCGATTTTATCGTCTCAGAAGAGCGAATCGATAAGAGAAGAAGAAAACAAGAAGGGGTGATCTCAGACGAGGGAACGAAACGATTTTTTGTCATGCGGATCTGGAGCGTCAGATCGAGCAGTTAATGGAATGCAAGCCTTTGACAGAGTTGGAGGTTAAAACGTTGTGCTATCAAGCTCCAACTGATAATCATATCTACAGCCTGACAAATTCTCTGTGCAGGGGTTTTGGCATCGGTTGTTCTCAAAACCGAGGCGAAAAACCCTTTGCCCCACTGACCTTCCCCTTAAGCACTCCGACATTTGAAGTGACAACTTTTCGGAGTGAGGTCTATGGCCTCGGTTCCTCTCAGAACCGAGGAGATAGACCTGCTGTCAGCTATAACGATCAAATTTCCTGACTTTGAAAAATAATTAAAATATATTTTTTATAGGTTTTGACACCATTTTTCTAAGAACCAAGGCAATAAACCTCTTATGCTTCGGTTTGGCGCTTAACTGAGGTAATATGGTTAATTAAAATTTCAAAAATGCCATTTAAATTTAATTTTGATTTTTTTTGTGGACTTTAGGCTTTGGTTCTTTGAAGAATTGAGGTAGTATATACCCTACTGCTTCGGTTCTCTGTAGAACCAAGGTAGTATCCCTTGTCCAAGTTAAAAATTTCGCGAAAACGCGAACAGTTCCTTCTTCTCCAGCAATTTCACTCTGCAACTTCTTCTTCCTTACGCCCCCGCGAGCTTTTTCCCTTCTTCCTTACGCCACTGTTGCATCGCCATCATCACCGTAGAAGGATTTCCTTCCTCATTTTTCATCACCTAAGTTTGTATCCGATCAAATTTGGCTTTGGTCGTCGGAGTTTTTTTGTTTTTTTTTTCAGTTACTTCAATCCATGCATTAGATGTTTATATTTATGCGTTATTAACAAAGGAAAGAGGAACTTATCATTATGAGGATCTTTGAGTTGTTTGGTTTTCTTGTAGTTATAGATCCCTTTGTCCCTTTTCTTGTTGTTTTCCTTGATATTCCTGGTTCTCTCGTCTTCTGTTGTGATCAAGATCTTTTCCTCACCTTTTTTAAGAACTAACCCCTAAGGTTAACTTTGATAACAATTGAGGTTACATGAAAACACTAGAAGGGGAGTTGAACAATGTTTTGAAATTCTTTTCGCAACATAGCATCTAATAAATAAATGAGAATTAGTAGTGACAGACATTTTAGATGCTAGATTTCTTTGGAATTGTTTAGAAGAATTTCACAACATGCATTATATATAGCTTTTAAATTCTAGTGATAGAAGTGTGGATTTTGAAAAGAATATTTTATGTACCTAAGATTCTAGTCACTCCTAGAAACTGAGTATTCTAGCCACTCTTGGCATCTGAGTATTCTAACCACTCTTAGTATCCCTAGACATTTGCTATCTACTTGATACATTGTCTAGGATAGTAGCACCCACTCCTTGTTGCAAGTGTTTTAATTCTCTCCAGAACATACAACAAATCCACTACGGGATATTACAAGGTACAAATGTTTAACTCTCAATGAAAAGATATGATTATATTTACAATCTGTCACTTTTAAAGTTACAAACTTAGTTGATTGTAACGACATAAAGATTTAGGTCCTAATATATTTTGGTGGAATAGAGCTATTGAGTGCTAATTGAAAAAAAAATCTAAGTTTACTCAATATAAGCGCATAATCTCTGAACTATTAGGATTGTTTAGTTATAATAATAATATATTACAGAAGAAGCTAAATGACTAATCTTAGAAAAAAAAACTTTTTTGAGATTGAGAATATATATATATATATATATATATATATATATATATATATATTATATACGATTTATTATAATTGTGCTAGCTTATTTTGTTGTCTTTTCTCCATGGTATATAGTATGTAGTATGTTATATGTGAATAAATAATATTGCATGTAGAAGAGTTTGTATAACAATAAAATTCCTCATCGTCTTCTTAAAGAGAGTTTAAAGAGAGTAGAAACATATAATTTTTACATTATATAAATTCTTCTAGTTAATAAAATATTAATTATCCTTTAAAAAGTTTGGTTTATTTTTTAATGAAGAATTGATAAATACATTTTATATATTTACTGATCATTTAAAAAACTGATATAAGTTTCACATTTCTAACATCCCAATAAATATATATAACAAAAGCTATATTTTATTCTAGGAGTTACCATAACAATAATAGAGAACAGTGAAAGGATAAGCACAAAGGTAGAAATGGAATATGAAATAACATAGAGAATTAAAAACTATACAAGAAGATGCAAGTCTGATTACAATTCACAGAACTAGACCGAACGGTCTTGGTACAGTTCATGACCAAACGATATTACAAAAGAGGTATCTAGACCGAACGGTTTTACAAAATACTTAACCGAACGGTTATCTATACTAATTGAAAAGTAAAATCTAATCTAAGGACCCGACGGTCCTACACAACTCTCTGGCATGACTTCCAGGGGTTGCTTCGTCTGCAGGGCTTCTTCCAAAGTGTCTTCTTGAGCACCCTCTGCTCACACCCAAAAGGATGATCATTGCAGTGAAGAGAACAAACCGAACGGTCAAATACCGAACGATAACATAGGCAAGACAAAAGCAGATAAGGGTAAGCTTATGTAAATTCAATTAATCATTTTCATGCATTTTTAAAACATACACATAAATCACATACATCAATGTCTCAACCATAATCATCAGTAAAGTAAATACATATAAGAATCCGAACGGAAACATCATCACATCTACTTTCTCTAGCTCTCTGCACCCGGGTGGACCTGGCTGGGATACACTCAACAGACCGCCACTCGAGGTTAGTCCAGTGGAACCACCTCGGTATAGAAATACCCTGAGGCTAAAGGACCTCCTGTCATTCCCACGCATGAGTTACCCTTCTCTACCTGAGAAAGCGTAATCACAGAATATCAGGATAGAGTTAGAACCTGAGCCTTAGCCACGGTCATACTTTATCAACCATCATCAATCATGAGACATTCCTCCTTGGAATTCTCTTATATAAAAACAAAATCAAATTGGACGGTAACTCGATAAAATTGTAACATTGAAAACAAAATAGACTAAGTCAAGGAGAACTAGACGGAAGAATCAATGTAAACTCAACAATGAAAACAAAGAGGACTTGACCAATAAAAACTGGATGGAAAGGTCAATAGAAATTCAACAATGGAAGCAAAGCCGAACTAGTACATAAAAATCAGACAGTTAGAAAGAAACCGAACGGAAAGTCAATGAAAACTCAACAGTGAAAGTCAACGGACTTACTCAAGGAAAACGGACTTAGTCAACGGACGTTTTAAATAAAAGAGTTCTCTTCAATAAAGCGAGTGTTAGTATAAGACCGGACACTCCGTGAGGAATCAAGTGTCAGTGTAAGACCGGACACTTTTCAAATAAATAATATTATTATAAACCGGACGTTTTTAAGAATTCAAATACTGGTATAAGATCTAGTACTAGTCAAATAAATAATCATCAGTATAAACCGAACGCTCAGTGTAGGACCGAACGTTCCGAATGGTTAATATGAGGCCAAATACTCAGTCTATGACCAAGTAATTATATGTCGGACGTTCCGTGTAAGACGGACGTTCAGTGTAAGACCGAACAGTCCGAACGACTAACTAATAGCATATTTTAAGTTCAACATAAAGAGACCGGATCAAATGTTTTAAGGGGAAACCGAACGGTCCTAATGACCTTTCGATTACAGATTCAGAATTCACTAAGTTTTATATACTTACACTAAGTTTCTAACCAACATCAAACAATTCATGTAGCAACATACAACATTTCATCAAACATACATTAAATCATGCATCCGATCATACAGAAAATCATAATCAAATCTTATAAGCTTCCCTTACCTCTATTCCAGCTAACTTCTAAGGTTCTACTTCTATAATTTCCTTCCAAAAGTCCAAAGTGCTCCAACAGAAATTCCGAACGGTGCAATTGAAAGGTCTTGACGCTGGGAAGAAATATTCTGAAAGGGCAAGGTGACCAGAGATGGAGAAATGGTCAGAATCTTAGAGATAAGTTTGGGGTTTCTAGAGAGAAGGTGGAGAGTATGATGGTTTCTGGAACTTGAGTCTGAGGAAGAAGAAAGGTTGCATGCAGAAAGTGGCAAAATCTGAAAATCTGACCTTAAATATGGCCTCCAATCTGGACGGTCGGTCCATCCTCCATCTGCCACATGGCTTCCACTACCATGAACTCTCCATTATCTTTACAGCCGCACGGTTTCCGAGATTGGAGAATTAAATGAACTACAGATCCTGTCTGCCACTCATCCTAAAAAGCTGAAAGGGTGACAGGTGGACAGCACTAAAAGAGAATATTAAAATGGGGTGTTACAACATTCATTTTATTCAACGAGTTAATTATATATACTCATGATATATTTTATTATAAAGTTAAGTTGACTGAGCTTCGGCCCAATTTTTTGAAATCTTGATTTAGTTAGGTTGGGAATTAAATTGAATGATCCAATCATAATAACCAATCCAATACTCACATTTTAAAAATAGTGATTTATTTTAAGAGGAAATATTATTTTTCAAGTTTTCTTAATAACCATATAATTTTAATTTTAATTTTAAAAAACTTATATTTTTAAAAAATTGAATAATAAATATTTTATATTATATACAAAAATAAATTTTTATCTTTTAATTAAACAAGTCTTGTCTCATACAGGTTATGGACCTTTTGCTAATAACACGGTAAGAGTTCAGTAATTTTTTAATATTTTATTATTTTTCATGTATGTTCTCCCCTCTTTTAATATTTTTGTTATTTATTAATTTTTCTATGAAAAGCTAGTTAAAAGGTTCAAAATATCTAACTAAAATAGAAACTTAAATAATTTTTAATTTATCCCATTAGTCTTCACTTATTTGATAGATTATTGTACATATTATATAAATTTATGTATGTGTTTTATTAATTTAAATAATGTGTTTCCGCATCTTTTAATTTAAATAATACAGTTTTTTAAACAAGTGCAATTCTGGAAAGAATGATTTCAAAATTAAAAAAATATATTTATAAGTTCTTTTAGGTGGAGAAAGTTATAATTAAAGGGACAATTATATTGTTACGTATATTATTAAATACAACTATTATTTGTATTTAATAAAGATATAACTTTTTAATTAGAAATTTAACAATTTATTAAAAATATTATTTTATTAAAAGATAAAATTGTAAAATAAAACTTTTTGAAAGATAATTATTATCGTAGGTGAAATGAAAAACTCTAAAGTTCTCTATTTTTTTTAATACTCACAACTATAAACTATATTAAATTATATTCTACTTTTAATATTTTCTTTTTCTGCTAAAAAAAGATTGGGAATTCAAAGACAATCAAATTTAAATAGATATAGAATTCAAAAGTGTAACATTCCAATAATATATAACAAAAACTATATTTTATTCTAAGAGTTATCATGAACCATATTAAAGAACAGTGGAAAAGAACGAGCAAAGGAAGACAACGAAAGATGTCATATAACATAGAAATTTAAAAGTTCAAAAGTATACAAGTCTGAAACCAAATGATAAAGACTAGAACGAACGGTTTTACAAAATAAAGAAACCGAGCGTCATCTGCTAATAAGCGAAAGATAAAAATCTAGACTAAGGACCGGACGGTCCAGCATAGCTCTCCGGTAGCACTTCCAGGGGTTGCTCGACTTGCAAGGCTTCTTCCAACGTTTCATCTTGAGTTCCCTCTGCTCACACCCAAAAAGGACGATCATTGCAGTGAAGAGGACAACCGTACGATCGGATACCGAACGGCAACATAGACAAGACAAAGGCACACAAGGGTAAGCTTATAAAACTTAAATGAAATCATTTAACATCAATATCACAATCATAAATTATAAGTCAAATCTTTTCATTAAAAATCCGAACGATAACATCATCAAACTTAATTACTCTAAACCGTGTTCGAACGGTATGACCATGTATGTTCGCCGCTCTCTGCACCCGGGTGGACCTGGCTGGGATACACTCAACAGACCGCCACCCGAGGTTAGTCTAGTGGAACCACCTCGGTATAGAAATACCCTGAGGCTAAAGGACCTCATGCCATTCCCACGCATGAGTTACCCTCCTCTAGTTGAGAAGGCGTAATCACGGAATATCAGGATAGAGTCAGAACCTGAGCCTTTTGCCACGGTCATACTATACCAACCAAAATCAATCATGAGACATTCCTCCTTGGAATTCTCTTATACAAACAACAAACCGAACGAACTAACGCCGAGGATGAACTTGTTTATCAAAGACTACTTTAGTGATTGACCCAAAGGTCGAATACTGAGGAGAACCGAGTACTATTCAAAACCAAGTAAAACTAGCAAATGATTTTATGAAGAAGACCGAACGCACAACAATCAAATGAAATTTTAATGAGATCGAGTACTATACAATTCAGATCGATCGTTTTTGAGACCGAACGTAAATAACTAAAAGAATTCTCTTCAATAAAGTGAGTGTCAGTACAAGACCGAACACTCCATGAGGAATCAAGTATCAGTGTAAGACCGAACACTTTTCAGATAGATAATATTATTATAAAACGGAAGTTTTAAAAATTCAAGTACGGGTATAAGACTTAATATTTCTCAAATAAGAAATCCCTTTTACAAGTCGAACGCTCAGTGGAAGACCGTACGTTCCGAATGGTTAATATGAGACTAAACACTCAGTCTATGACCAAGTAATTCCAGAACGGACGTTCCGAATGACAAAGGTAATTAATTATGAAAACGAGTACTCAGTTTATGACCGAGTACTTTCAATAAACATTATTAATATCAAACGTCCACGTGTGAACGAACGCTACTATAATAAACATAGTTAACATGAGACTAGGTAATCAGTCTATGACCGAATACGTTAAAGCCGAACACTCAGTATAAGACCGAGCGTTCTGTAATGGATAGATTATTACGACTGAATAAGCAAGTCATTTAAGTTTCGATATAAGGTACAAGAACGATCGTTTTAGGGGAAAACCGAACGGTCCTAATGACCTTCGGTCTCAGATTCACATTTTCTCTAAGTTTCATACTTATCATACAATTCATACTACAACATACCATATTCCATTCATGAGAAATCAAACAACATACTTTAGATATCAAACATGCATTAAATCAAACACACATTCAATAAATACAGAAAATCAAAATTAAACTTTATAAGCTTCCCTTACCTCTATTCCAGCTAAGTTTCTAAAGTTCTATGCTATGGTTGTCCAAACGTCCCAAAGTGCTCCGCTTGGGAAACCGATCGGTGCAAGTGAAAGAGCTTGACACCAGGAGTGTTTAATCTGAAAGGAGCAAGGTGATCGGAACAGTAAACGGTTTAGAATTTTAGAGAGAAGGTAGGGGGATTTTAGAGAGAAGGAGGAGAATTTGAGATTTTTCAGAAAGTTGAGTTTGAGGAAGAAGAAGATTGCATGCAGAAAAGGTGGCAAGGGTTTGGAAATCCTACCTTAAATATGGCCTCCAAACCGGACGGTCGTCCATTTGCCATCTGCCACATGACTTCCACTAAAACGTCCGGTCCACTCCCAGCGCGCCACCTGACTACCACTTTCAGGGGTTTAACTGCTCTGCTGCTGCACGGATCACGAAGGAAGGGAATTAAAAGCTTGGCAGAGTTGGTCTCCCACTCTACCGGACGGCTGACACGTGTACCCCACTAAAGAGGGGTATTAAATGGGGTGTGACATTCCCCCCAACAAATAAAAATTTTTGACCTCGAAAATTAAAACTTACAAGAGAATAGGTGGGGGTAGGACTCCTTCATGACTTCTTCTCGTTCCCAGGTTGCATCGCCCGTTCGGTCATCCCAGATGACCTTGACGAGAGTTGTAGGTTTACCGGACGATCGTTTGGTCATGAATTGTTCAATTCTGACCGGTTGTAATTCGACCGAATAGTCTCCTTTGGGTTGAATGTTGTCAGTTTCGAGCACATGAGAAGGATCAGCAATATACTTTCGGAGTTGAGAGACATGAAAAACAGGGGGAAGGTTGGACAAAGGAGGAGGCAAGGCTAACTCGTAAGCGACCGGACCAATGCGCCTCAGGATTTGGTACGGACCAAGGAATCTGGGAGATAACTTCTTTGGTCGAACGACTCTTCCAACTCCGGCCGTACGGTTCAACTTGAGGAATACATGGTCTCCTGCAGCGAATTCCAAAGGCTTCCTCCTTTTGTCGGCATACGACTTCTGTCGGCTTTGAGACGCTTTAAGCCTTTCCTGAATCAACTTCACCTTCTCCGTTGTCTGTTGGATGATCTCGGGTCCAGTTAATACTGCTTCACCTTCTTGGAACCAGCAAAGGGGCGTTCGGCATTTTCTTCCATAGAGGGCTTCATACGGTGCCATCCCAATGCTTGAGTGGAAGCTGTTGTTGTAAGTGAACTCAGCTAACGGTAAGACTTCATCCCAAACTCCTAAATGATCTAGAACACTGGTTCTCAATAAGTCTTCAAGGGTTTGGATGGTTCTCTCGGATTGGCCGTCCGTTTGCGGATGGTAGGCAGAACTCATCTTAAGCTTGCTTCCCATTTCCTGTTGAAGCGCTTGCCAAAACCGAGAGGTGAATCTGGGGTCTCGGTCTGACACTATACCGGACGGTACTCCATGCAGTCGGATGACTTCTTTGATGTATAGCTGAGCCAGCTTGGACATTGGCATCTTCAAGTTGATAGGAAGAAAATGTGCGCTCTTAGTTAGTCTATCAATTATTACCCAAATATCATCATGGTTTCTGACCGTACGGGGCAGGTGAGTCACGAAATCCATGGCGATGCTGTCCCACTTCCACTCTGGTACTTCTAGTGGCTGTAAAAGACCGCTCGGTTTCTGGTATTCTATCTTAGCCCTTTGACAGGTTAAACAGGACTCCACAAACCGAGCTACATCATGCTTCATTCCTGGCCACCAGAAACACATTCGAAGGTCCTTGTACATCTTAGTCATACCTGGGTGTATACTAAGACGGCTTTGGTGAGCTTCTTCCAGAACCAATCTTCTCAATTCTTCATCATTGGGAACACAAGTCCTTCCATTATATCTTAAAAGACCATTTGTTCCAGAGCTGAAGTCCTTGTGTGGTGGTACACCGTACGGTTTACTGATCTTCTGCAACTCTTCATCAAAAGCTTGCCTTTCCCTGATCCGATCAATGATATTACTTGACAGCTTCATATAACAACAACGAATACCGTTCGGTTCTAGCTCACACTGGAGCCTTAGATCTCTAAAACTTTCAACTAGTTTCATCTCTTGGACCATCATGCTTGCCATATGGACGGTCTTTCTGCTCAAAGCGTCAGCCACTACGTTCGCTTTTCCAGGATGGTATTGTAGTTCAAAATCATAATCCTTTAAGAATTCCATCCATCTCCTTTGCCTCATATTCAGTTCCTTCTGGTCGAATAGATATTTGAGGCTCTTATGGTCACTGAACACTTGAAACCGAGCTCCAAAGAGATAATGCCTCCATATTTTAAGGGCAAATACCACGGCTGCCAGCTCTAGGTCATGTGTTGGGTAGTTCCTCTCATGTACCTTCAATTGCCGAGAGGCATATGCCACTACTTTCCCGTCTTGCATCAACACACAACCTAACCCATATAGGAAGCATCACAAAACACTTCGAACGGTCGGCTGACGTCCGGTATCACTAGCACTGGAGCGCTCGTTAGCTTCTGCTTCAACTCCTGGAAGCTTGACTCACACCGGTCGGTCCAGACGAACGGTTGATCTTTCCTGGTCAACTGAGTCAACGGCGCTACTATCTTAGAGAATCCTTCAATAAACCGTCTATAGTAGCCGGCCAACCCAACGAAACTCCTCACGTCCGTAACCGAACGAGGTGTCTCCCATTCCAAAATCGCTCGTACTTTGGCTGGATCCACTGCAATCCCGCCGGCTGAAATAACATGTCCAAGAAACTGCACTTGTTCCATCCAGAACTTACACTTGGACAATTTAGCGTACAGTTGCTTCTCCCTTAGCACACCAAGAACTATCCTCAAATGATCTTCATGTTCTTCTCGGCTCTTGGAGTAGATGAGAATATCGTCAATAAACACCACTACGAACTTGTCCAAGAACGGCCTGAAGATACAGTTCATGTAATCCATGAATATAGCAGGAGCGTTGGTGACACCGAACGACATTACCACATACTCGTAATGACCGTATCGAGACCTAAAGGCAGTCTTCGGAATGTCTCCTTCTTTCACCAAAATTTGATGATATCCGGATCTTAAATCAATCTTAGAGAACACAGTGGCACCGGACAGTTGATCCAACAAGTCATCTATTCTTGGCAGTGGGTACTTGTTCTTAATGGTCAACTTGTTCAACTGTCGGTAGTCAATGCAAAGTCGATAACTGCCGTCTTTCTTCTTGACCAACAGAACGGGCGCTCCCCAAGGTGAGGCACTTGGCCGAATGAATTTCTTCTCCAACAATTCTTCAATCTGCTTCTTAAGCTCGGCCAATTCAACTGGTGCCATTCTGTAAGGAGCTATAGATATCGGTCCTGCTCCAGATATCAAATCGATGGAGAACTCTACTTCTCTTGGAGGAGGTAAGCCTGACACTTCTTCCGGAAAAACGTCCAGGAAGTCTTCAATAACCGCGCGGTCTCCTGACGAACGGTCTCCTTCACTTACGTCCTCATGCGTCAGTATTAAGAAACACATGGCTCCTTCTATGAGATCCTCTCGGATTTGACCGAGCGTCAAAGACAACTTCTCTTCTTCTCTTGGGAAAATTAACTTCTTCTTCCCGCAATCAATGAGAATATGATTGGTAGTCAACCAATCCATCCCTAAAATTACTTCTAGGCCTTGGAGAGGTAAACAGATAAGATTTACCTTAAACTTGTACCCTTCTACCTCAATAGGACATCTAATGCATACAGTAGACGTCCTAATCTCACCAGCTGTTGGGGTTGACACCACCAAATCAAGCTGCATCTCACTCTTGGCTAGACCCAACTTTTCAACACATGCCTTCGAGATGAAGGAATGTGTTGCCCCCGAATCATATAACACAGCAAGGAACGCCATACAGCAAGCAAGTACTGATGATAAGGTTACCTGAACTTGCTGCCTCCACTCCCGTCAAAGCATATACTCGGCCTGTTGCTTGGGCTCTTCCATTACCTCTCTGGCCAATCCTGCCTGCAACTGGAGGTCTCATGACTGCTCGGCCTCCCATGTTGCATTCGGTATCAAGATGGCCGTTTCGTCCACACTTAGAACAATGCTTGTATCCTATTAGCTGAGGGCAGGACGAACGATAGTGAGGTCCTCCACAGTTAAAGCAAGTAATCGATCCCTGCTCTCTCGACCGGTCGGTTGAAACTGGAGCTTGTGAGGAAAGACCAGAACCGGACGGTATAGGTCGAGAATAGGGTGACCTCCTTACAACTTGGCCGGTCCGAGCTGGAACAGATACTCTACCGATAGGCTGCTGCTGCTTTTTCTGTCGTTCTGCTTCTGCCATGTTCCTTTCCAGCACTTTGGCTCTTTCCACAAGTGTCGGGAAAGACGTAATACACAGGCTGGAGATCATCACCTTTAAGTCCGGCTTCAATCCATTCTCATACTTCCTGCACTGCCACTCCTCATTGATTCCCATGGTGTAGAACCGAACGAGATGTTTGAACCGGTCGGTATATTCAGACACCGACATTCCTCCCTGAACCAACTGAAGGAATTCCACCTCCTTGGCAAACCGAACGCTGTTGGGAAAATACTCTCCATAGAATTTCTCTTTAAAGAATTCCCAAGTGATAGGGGCTCGCTGTTCTTCCAATAGCGTCTTCATCGCACTCCACCAGTGATTTGCCTCGCCGGTTAGTTGATACTCAGTATACAACAATCTATTTTCACTTGGGCATCTCTTGGCATTATAAATCTTTTCCATGTCCCTTAACCAACGATCGGCTTCATGAGCACTACATTTTCCATCAAACTTGGCCGGACGGTGTTGGAGAAAACTCTCCAAACTCCATTCCGCCGGATTGGGTACGGCAGAAACGGACGGTCCACCAGTCTGTATCCCGGTCCTCAGTAACTCCATTAATTGCCTTTGGGTTGACTCTGCAGCTACCCTGGCCGCTTCCGAATTCTGCAATGCAAGCGCGTTTTGTTGAATCAAATTGGCATTTTGCTGTTGAAGCGCTGCTAGAACCGATTCCAGCAAGTTATTGCTACTTCCGGACTCATCCCGATCGGCTTGTTGTGGGGGTGGTCTTGGAGCCATCTTCTATTTTCAACAGAAAGAAAGATCCATGAGTTTTCAATAAGAAGTTAGAAAATCTAACTGATCATGTGAGTACACAGCACAAGCAAAGCATACTCATAACCTACATGCATTCTATGGAAGAAACTGCTCTGATACCATTAATGTAACATCCCAATAATATATAACAAAAGCTATATTTTATTCTAGGAGTTATCATGAACAATATTAAAGAACAGTGGAAAAGAACGAGCAAAGGAAGACAACGAAAGATGCCATATAACATAGAAATTTAAAAGTTCAAAAGTATACAAGTCTGAAACCAAGTGATAAAGACTAGAACGAACGGTTTTACAAAATAAAGAAACCGAACGTCATCTGCTAATAAGCGAAAGATAAAAATCTAGACTAAGGACCGAACGGTCCAACATAGCTCTCCAGTAGCACTTCCAGGGGTTGCTCGACTTGCAAGGCTTTTTCCAACGTTTCGTCTTGAGTTCCCTCTGCTCACACCCAAAAAGGACGATCATTGCAGTGAAGAGGACAACCGTACGATCGGATATCGAACGGCAACATAGACAAGACAAAGGCACACAAGGGTAAGCTTATAAAACTTAAATGAAATCATTTAACATCAATATCACAATCATAAATTATAAGTCAAATCTTTTCATTAAAAATCCGAACGATAACATCATCAAACTTAATTACTTTAAACCGTGTTCGAACGGTATGACCATGTATGTTCGCCGCTCTCTGCACCCGGGTGGACCTGGCTGGGATACACTCAACAGACCGCCACCCGAGGTTAGTCCAGTGGAACCACCTCGGTATAGAAATACCCTGAGGCTAAAGGACCTCATGCCATTCCCACGCATGAGTTACCCTCCTCTAGTTGAGAAGGCGTAATCACGGAATATCAGGATAGAGTCAGAACCTGAGCCTTTTGCCACGGTCATACTATACCAACCAAAATCAATCATGAGACATTCCTCCTTGGAATTCTCTTATACAAACAACAAACCGAACGAACTAACGCCGAGGATGAACTTGTTTATCAAAGACTACTTTAGTGATTGACCCAAAGGTCGAATACTGAGGAGAACCGAGTACTATTCAAAACCAAGTAAAACTAGCAAATGATTTTATGAAGAAGACCGAACGCACAACAATCAAATGAAATTTTAATGAGATCGAGTACTATACAATTCAGATCGATCGTTTTTGAGACCGAACGTAAATAACTAAAAGAATTCTCTTCAATAAAGTGAGTGTCAGTACAAGACCGAACACTCCATGAGGAATCAAGTATCAGTGTAAGACCGAACACTTTTCAGATAGATAATATTATTATAAAACGGAAGTTTTAAAAATTCAAGTACGGGTATAAGACTTAATATTTCTCAAATAAGAAATCCCTTTTACAAGTCGAACGCTCAGTGGAAGACCGTACGTTCCGAATGGTTAATATGAGACTAAACACTCAGTCTATGACCAAGTAATTCCAGAACGGACGTTCCGAATGACAAAGGTAATTAATTATGAAAACGAGTACTCAGTTTATGACCGAGTACTTTCAATAAACATTATTAATATCAAACGTCCACGTGTGAACGAACGCTACTATAATAAACATAGTTAACATGAGACTAGGTAATCAGTCTATGACCGAATACGTTAAAGCCGAACACTCAGTATAAGACCGAGCGTTCTGTAATGGATAGATTATTACGACTGAATAAGCAAGTCATTTAAGTTTCGATATAAGGTACAAGAACGATCGTTTTAGGGGAAAACCGAACGGTCCTAATGACCTTCGGTCTCAGATTCACATTTTCTCTAAGTTTCATACTTATCATACAATTCATACTACAACATACCATATTCCATTCATGAGAAATCAAACAACATACTTTAGATATCAAACATGCATTAAATCAAACACACATTCAAAACATACAGAAAATCAAAATTAAACTTTATAAGCTTCCCTTACCTCTATTCCAGCTAAGCTTCTAAAGTTCTATGCTATGGTTGTCCAAACGTCCCAAAGTGCTCCGCTTGGGAAACCGATCGGTGCAAGTGAAAGAGCTTGACACCAGGAGTGTTTAATCTGAAAGGAGCAAGGTGATCGGAACAGTAAACGGTTTAGAATTTTAGAGAGAAGGTAGGGGGATTTTAGAGAGAAGGAGGAGAATTTGAGATTTTTCAGAAAGTTGAGTTTGAGGAAGAAGAAGATTGCATGCAGAAAAGGTGGCAAGGGTTTGGAAATCCTACCTTAAATATGGCCTCCAAACCGGACGGTCGTCCATTTGCCATCTGCCACATGGCTTCCACTAAAACTTCCGGTCCACTCCCAGCGCGCCACCTGACTACCACTTTCAGGGGTTTAACTGCTCTGCTGCTGCACGGATCACGAAGGAAGGGAATTAAAAGCTTGGCAGAGTTGGTCTCCCACTCTACCGGACGGCTGACACGTGTACCCCACTAAAGAGGGGTATTAAATGGGGTGTGACAAAAAGTGTAATAACATAATACTAACACAAATCAATCCACAATAAAAAAAATTATAATTTTATAAAGATTATTCATATTTAAACAATTAGCCAATTCAATTAATTAATCATTTCCATCTATATGAATTAAATCTCAATTTCATTTAACATAATTTGTATTCAACTATCAAATCAATATTATGTGGATTTCTAATCTTAGAAACGTAAATTGAAATAAAAAAAAACTAAAATTGGGAAGGAGAAGAACAAATTCAAATCCACAATCCAAGAAAAATTCAATTCATGTTGTTATATTGAACTCGTGAATTGATCATGAAAGATTAATAACAAAAATGCAACAAAAAGAATAATAGAGTAATATGAAAAGACAAAAACATATTGAAAATAAGGAAAACTAAAACCTTAAAAGGTTTGGAAATGATTTTTGTCTATTGTTTGGAGCATAATTTGACCTACCTAAACTATAATTTTGAAAAATATGAAGAAATTATAGACCTCATTTGTTCTCTAATAAAGTTTAGAAAACCAATTACAAAAAAGTCATATCTACAAGGTTTCATTTACAAATTTTTCTACTTTTAAAAATTGTAAAAAGAAAATAAAAAACAAACGAGTCCAAATCCAATAATTTGATTTTTTTTTGTTTTAATAAAGGTTATTTTAGAATGCCATGAGTTTGACACTCTTGTTGGTTGAGATATTAATATAATAGTTAGAATATGTATCTTCAAGCATATAGTTTTTTAAATTGAATTTTGAATATGGTTTAGGACGAGTCAAATAAGTCTCTTACATCTTTTCATGTATTAGTTTATGAGTTTAAATTGAATCCAAATGTATATTGAGTTTTAATTTGTTTGAATGCAAATGTTTATTGCACTAATCATTTTGAACTTGTTTCAACATTGTATTTGTTAACCTAGTTTTGTGAGAAAATTTTGAAAATAAATTTGGTTACATTGCATGAAATTGATTTTATGATTTCACTGAAACAAAGGATTATGAGTCAAGTGAAATAGGGCATAAACTCAACCTTTTTTTAGTCCTATTTTCATTCAAGCAATAAAAATTTCACTCAAACAAAAATAAAGTTCAAACTCAATCATTACTCGACTAAAGTTTTGCTAAAATGAAGAAATTTCCACTTAATTAAGGTAATTTTTGCTCAAATTAATTGTTTTGTCTCTCTAATATATTTAACTTGAATGTTAAATATAAAACTTAAATAGAATATTAACTTCCACATTTAATTAAATTATGGTCTCGTTTAAAAGACGTATGAAAATGATTATTGAGAATGATAAGAATATATGAATTTGGTATCAAAAGTTTGAGATGATATGTAAAACCATTGTTTATGTTGTTTATCAAGTAAAAAAAATTGTATGTTATAACATATATCCCCTTGCCTCACTAGGCAAGCCAACTACTCGATAAACAAGTGCTAAAATTGATTATGGTAGAGAGGTGGATGAGTCTTTCTCAATGGGCAAGCTAACCTTTCATTGGGAAAGTTGGGTTTCCTTACTTTCAGTCATCTTTAGAAAATGTGGATTCCAACTTCATTAACTGTATGATCGAGTTGAAATTTTTCCAACTAGTCCTAAACGTATGAATCTTCATTGGACTGTTGGGATCTTTGATTTGAGGTTTATAGTTAGAAAATTCATTCGCTCATGATTGCACTATTTTAGGTTTCTCTTTTGGGAAGAACATTACTATTTTGATGTGTTAGTTGGTTGTTAGGTACTTATTGTGGTCTTGGTATGATCTTGGAATAAAATAGTGTATATTGTGAATGATATATATGTGTAATATGAAAGTTAAAACATGCCAATGTGAGGAAATAATTTTACATATATGTATATATGTTGTGGATAGTGTATGAGGATCTTGTGGATATGTCATATGAATGTGAAGGAATTGTTGGGAAAAATTGTTTTATGGAATGGTACTACTATTATGAGTCCAAAAGTGTAGGAATGGAATGGAAAGATGAAAATTATTGAAGTGTTTGTTGCATGTGGGTTGTGCTTCTAATGAAGAAGTGCATATCCTTGTTAATTTAATGTTATGCAATTGACTACGGATACATGTTGGTTACAACTTATCATATACTTTACTAAGCTTACAAACTCATACAGAGTATTATAGTCTAGGTGGTGAGACTTGAAGGAGGTTTCATGTTAGGAATTGGGGTGGGACCCCTTTATTGGAAAATCCATAGGTTAACTTACTCTAGTCATGAAGGGTTAAGACCGTGCAATTTGGTATGATTGGTCTTTTATTTTGTTTCACTATAACATGATAAGTGAAAAATTTTTTGTATCCAATCAAAGCATAAATCCGGATATTGGGCCTAAAATTAGTATATCATATATGAAGCTTGTTTGTTCTAGAATATAATTAATGCATGGTTTTTGTGTAATTAGTAATATATGTTAAGACAAAATCGTCTATAAGGCTAATATGTCTAAATACTCTCATGTGTTTTGAAGCTTAACAAAACAACATTAAACGAAATAAGAATATAAGGATGTCATCACTAAAATATCAAGATAGAAAAAACTTAAATAATAAGCTTAAAAATCTAAATACTTAGTAACATAGGAAAGCCTAAAAAAACACTTAGGTCTAAACGAGACACTATACTAAATGATTCCTAAAGTTAAAGCGTGTATGAGAGTTGTGTTCAAAGTGAAAGCTATAATGTTCTAAAAGGAAATCAAACTCTTAAAAGATTTGAGAGAATGTTTTTGGTAAAAGCCTTCAAAAGTCTCTATCAATATTCCAAAAACTTATAGAGGACAAACTTGTTAAACTCTCTGGCTGAAGAAAGCAGTACACTAAAGCGTTTACAACGATCTAGACGATATTCCCAACTCATTTCCCAGCTTTCATTCATTCAACTTTTAGTCTTTATCTTATTCTTCTTTCTTCTTTTTCTTCACTTTTTTTTCTTTTTCTTTTTCTCAATGCTCCCTTATAACACGATCTTCGCCAAACTTAAACCATTCTCCTATTCCAAAAATTAATGCTCTACTCAACTCAAGGTTTTGAGGTCAAGGATTTTTTCATTGAGCTTAAGATTCTATGAATGAGAAAGTTTTCCTTTTTAGGTTCAAAGGGTTAGCATTGGCTTATTTGGCTTAAAATGTAGAAGAGGAAGAAGAAAAGATGGCCTTGATCATTTGTAACAAGCAAGTGAATAATTCAAAAGGAGAAACTCAGGCAAAATCAACTATGATCCAGAGTGATAACACTTAACAAGACAATTTGGGGCACAACATCTCACAAGTTTGCTCGGGGTTCCAAAACTTGTTAAAACAATGCCATGCATATTGACCACAAGAAAAATGAAACATATATCAAAACAAAAGAGAGCAACCACAATCTATGCTTACCAAGCTCAACCAACATCATCTTAATCAAATTTTGAAAGAAAATCAAATAGATAAAGAGTAAGCATAAGATATTTCATTCCATTCAAGCTTTAAAAATGATGCAATCAAGCCACCTAACCATTTGTAGAAGAATTGTCTAACTAGGCAAGTTCAAAGCTTAGAAAACATTGAAACTAAGACTAGAATTTAAAAATTGAGAAAATAAAGCATGAAGCTAAAAACACCAAGGTTGTCCAAAAAAAAAGTCATTCAAAAGGTTGACACTCGGCAGCTTCAGCGCCCATGGAACACTAGTTTCGCTTCTTTTTAAGGCATTTTTCTCCTTACAACACCTGTTGCTCGACCTCCCCTATCAATTGGGGCTTGGCCCCAAAGCCCTGCTCTTGAGCATCAAGATCTTTAGTCAATGGGGTACTCAGCTCAAACGTGACTCCCATGTTGGCCAATGGTAGTTTTGAAACTTTTAATTGAGGAAACCTTGCAACTAAAGTAAGTTCAAAGCAAAAATATCCTCCCATGGTTACCAATTAGAGAGAAAGGTAAAAAAAACATAAAAGAAGTATCTACAAGAATGTAGAACAAAAAGAAACACAAAATAGGACACAAAAGTAGAACAACAAAAAGAAACTAAGAATTTATTTATTTATTTTTAATGGAAAATCATCCAGCGAGAGGTCCTTGGTGACCCAACGAGTGCAAAAACAGAAAACTTCAGTAGTTGGGTGAGAAAATGAGGGCCTGACGAGTTTATTGCAGGGTCTTGCTTGTTGGGCTATAATTAGCTGTGTTGGGCGAGTCTGCATAATTTTTGGGGTTATTTTTCTAGAAAAATCAGACTTGCTTGAGGAGCTACTTACTCTCTCTCTCTTTCTCTCTCTCTCTCTCTCTCTCTCTCTCTCTCTCTCTCTCTCTCTCTCTCTCTCTCTCTCTCTCTCTCTCTCTCTCTCTCTCTCTCTCTCTCTCTCTCTCTCTCTCTCTCTCTCTCTCTCTCTCTCTCTGGGTGAGCATAATGCTCAAAAAACACCTAAAACATTCATAAACACCAAAAAGAAACCAAGCAAGACATAAAACACTAAAACACAACACTAAAGCACATGCACTCAAATTCAAAACAAGCAATAAATAATTTAAAATACATACAAACCACAAATGCAACACCACCAACTTATGCAATCCATCAATGCATAACAAAGCACAAACAAATATAATACAAGTCACTAACGCACAAACAAACACAACACCCACACCATAACAAAGAAAAAGGTTAAGAAAATTGGGTTGCCTCCCAAGAAGAGCTTGTTTAATGTCATTAGCTTGACGGATGAGACGTTGAGGCGCAATTGTTGCAGTTGGTGTGCTTCTTCTCACTAACACTTCTTGATCCACTTTCTAGTCACCAAATCAACTTTCCTAGTATACGAAGTCTCAATTTTGGCCCTTCCACTAACTTTGATGTCTTCAAACACTTAACACCTATTTTTGATCAACTAAGGCTAGCCTGGTGTGAGTTCATTGCTTCCCATGAAGCAGTGGTGGTGACTAGGCTTTTTCATTTACTTCTTCCTCTTTGTTAACTCTTTCAACAAAGCACTTGGACCAATCTCAAAGGAGGGAGAATATTGAGCAACTTGTTGTACTAAAGCTTGTTGTCTCCTTTTGTCACTATAATTCCTTAATCTTAGGGTCTACAAAGGATGATTTTGAGGCTGCAGTCCTCCTTGTGTGAGCGTTACCCTACATATACTTAGAGGCAACTAAGATAAAGCCACAACTCAGCCCAAATCAAAGAATACCTATTTACAAGAATATAGCAGAGAATGTACAAAAGAATAAAGTCTATATAGGTTAGAAACTGCACAATAGTCTAATATTGACCACGAGTTCCCGACAATGACGCCGAAAACTTGTTAACTATTTGGCAAGCGTACCAAATTGTTCAAGTAATAAAACGTATTAGGAGATACCAGGATTGCTTAGGGATACCAGGAGTGGTGTACTCAGTTGTAATCTTGTTGAAGATTGTAGTGGAATCTTCTAAGGATAGATGAGACTAGACGTAGCTTAGTGGAAGTGAACTAATATAAAAATATTTGCGCATTTACTGTTTTATTTTCTATCAACGCTTCTCTTATAAAAACATGCAGTTACATTTTCGTTTTAAGAGTTTCCTATATTAAATGAGTATTCATTAAAGAGAAAGTTACATCAAATATTGCAGTGAATATTAGTACTTAAAAATAATTTGTCATTTAATACTAATCGTAAAGTTGAGCGTTTAACAGCTTACATAAAAAATTTTATATTCGACGAAAATGTTATATAAGAAAGGTTGCGAAAAAAACTTCTATTAATACTATTTAAATCTTTTATGTAAGTAAATAATTTCTCTACTTATGCTATTTTTATTTTCGTATTTTTCTTTCCTTTTTCTTTTCTCTTTAACTTTATTAAATCAACAGTGCCCTTAGAAAAAGGTCTAACCTAGATATCGCAAATGATATATATGTCAAATACACTCAATGGGTGAATTACTAAGAAACTTATACATTGTTCGATTTGGATGATAAAAGAAGAAGGATATAGCTAAAAGTAAGATTATGCATATATGATGTTAAAGAAAAAAAGAAGCTAAAAATTGTAATTACTATCCATTATTTTTATTTTCTATTTTCTTAAACTAAAGATATATTTTTAATTTATTTATAGTAAAGACCAAACGAAACAGGAGAGGAAGCAAAAAGAAATTGTCGTGAACAGCTTCAATAACTGTATTATAGTATATGCTGTGTTCTTTTTGACAGAAAATTGATTTTTGTGGAATAGAAAAAGAAAAGGTGTGATGAAGCAGAGTTTACGTGAGACGTAGAAAATCTGTCCGACAGTGATTAAAAATAGAAGCGACAGGTTGAGTGGGGAAGCTGAGCAGAATGGTGATAAAGGTTGGCAGGTTAGGGTGGTGACTTAACATTATAAAATATAGTCTTCCTAATATTGATCTGTTGATAGGGTTGGAGCTGTTTTATGACCAATTTGGTATTTCTGTTGGTCTATGTCAAATCTTAGTTTTTCATAATGCCACCTACATCCGCAACGTTTCATAATGTCAAAATAATAACTTTTTCTTTATACCTTTTTCTTTTTTATTTTATGGTTTAATTACTATGTTCATTTATATTTTTTGGTTTTTATTCATTTTAACTTTTATATTTATTTTTATTGAGTTTCTATTTATTTATTTATTCAATTGAATTTTATTATTAAAAGATGAAATATAATCATTTTTATTAAATTGATGATAACTTCGTTTGAAATTTGATATATATAAAGATCTTATACTTTGTTGTTTTTGTTTTCTCTTTCCATTTTCATCCGTTTGTCACCATCTTTCTCAGTCTCTCTTTACCTATCCACCTCTTTCTCCCCTTCCACTGTATTCATTCACCTCCAATTTACAAGTATTGAAACATAGTTGTTAAATTCAATTGTTTTGAAAGATCTTGTTCATTTGAGTAGATTTAACGAAAAGTAATTAGATAGATTTGAGAAAATTTAAAAATAATTTTTTATTATTTATTTGAATGAATTTGGAGGTAATCGAAAGTGGATTTGGAAGGTGGTCGAAGATGAAGAAAATTAAAGGAAGGTTGAGAAAGGTGGAGGAAAGTAATGGAAAGTTGACGAAAATAAAGGAAGAAACTACAGGAATTTTAAGATATGACTTTGATTTTGATACTAGACACTTTTTAAACAATATTAATGTTAATGTTAATAGAAGTATTAATGTCAATTTAATAGAAGAGACCAAATTGAGTCTTTTAAAAATTACTCCGTAATTAATAATAATAATCATAAACATTATTGTCGAGTAATTTTTGACCAATCACAGATTGACACGTAATCAATGTTCAAATGTTGTCAAAAAAAATGTTGTCTAAATATCATTATCCATACTTTATTCTCTCTTTTTTTCATATGATTATTTGGTGGGATAAGATTAAAGATATAATAACATTCAAAATAGTTAAATAAAGAATTAAATATATTTTTTTATCTCCAAATTATTATAAGTAGTGTTTTATTCCTAAACTAAATTATAAAATATTTAATCTCTATATTTTATGAAGGTTAATGTAAATTATAACAATGAACATATGGAAAGTTTTCTGTCTAAGAATCAGAGTTTTCCAATAAACTAATTTATAATCTCCACGTATCATTTATTAGGAAGAATGTTTTACATAACTTTCATAAAATAGAAAAAGGAAATACTTTATTATATACTTTAGGAACTAAATATAATTATATACTAATTTGGGAACAAAAATATATTTAATTCTAAAATAAAATTAGGTTTAATTACTAACTTTTTTTTCATATTTTGGTGTTTGTGATTCAGTTTGGTTGTTTGAATTAATTGAATTTTTATCTTTTTAGTCCATTGAACAAAAGGGATAATGATATTTAGACAACATTTTTTTAACAACATTTGAACTTTGATTACGTGTCAATCTGTGATTGGTCAAAAATTACTCGACAATAATGTTTATGATTATTATTATTAATTACGGAGTAATTTTTGACCAATAACAAATTGACACATAATCAATGTTCAAATGTTGTCAAAAAAATGTTGTCTAAATATCATTATCCATAAAGTATAGAATAAATATCATCTTACTCTGGTTGAAAACCTAATCAGTTAGAAATGATCCTTAAAATATTATAGTATTAGGATAAAAAATAAAAGATAAATTATAATATTAGGATAAAAACTCTATTTAACGGTTATGATTATAAGATAACAATAAAAAAAAATTAGTTATTAGAGGTGAACCTATTAAACAAAAGTTTAACCTAATTTATGATTTGGTTGGAATTCTAAACTAAACGAATTGATTACCGGAAGAACTTCCTAAATCCGCGAGTACACAAGAGTTATTTATATCTTTGAAGAAAAGTTTGAAAGATGGAAGTGCTGAATTTACTCCAACATTGAGATCCAAGTGTAATGTTTATATATTTTAAACAACTTTTTGACAATAGGACATGTGTCACTACTTTATTAATATATTTAAATTTATTTTAAAAAACATATTTGAAACGGTCAATTGTCTGAATTGTGGGATATAATTGAGAAATAGGAATCTATGTTGTAAAAAGATTTCCTACGATCCTTTCTAGTATAGAATGAGTCAATCATCCACTTTGGTATCTTATTGAACAAAAATGGTGATATCGTTCCTTCATTGATAAAAAATTTCGATTTTTGGGAAGTATAATTGGTCATCCAATAATAAGGGTTTCTTTTTTTTCAAATGAAGATTTGAAACTTATTGATTCTCATAACTGATTACATACCTTTCAATTCATAGATGTGGATCTCGGACCTATGAATGAGATATCCCCAAAACTCAAATAAAAAAAAGAAGTGAGTTAGACAAAAAGAGAAAACACTTGGACAAAAAAAAGTAACTTGGACAAAAATAAACAAAGTGACTTAGACAAATTTTTTTGTCGATAACCCCATAAAAATCACAATTCACCAAGAATTTTAAAAAAAAGTTATTGAAAAAGAATTGTTAAAAAAAAATTTCCTAATAAGAAACGTAGTCTTCAAATTTACCTCTCAACTTTTTCTCAGTAGGAGACAAATCAGAGTTAAATTAGCAGAGAAATATACGGTTGAAATGAAGGTGTCTAGGGTCCAAATACAATGTTTTGGAAGAACTTTGGCCTAAAATTTTACCTTCTTTTATTTTGTTTGTTGTGCTGTGTTCACTCACTTTTTTGTGTGTGGCCAAATTAGTGTTAGGACTAAAGTCAATAATGACAGCGAGTGATCAAGTGTGACTAAAAAAAGAACAAACTTTGAAATTAGAATAATAGATACGATTGCAAGACCTACTTTTTCTTCCTTTTCTGTGCGAATTGCAGTGACAATTATTGCTATGAACAAAGATAATTGACAATTACGTTAGTAACTTTGAAAGCTAGGATTTTCATTGATGTTCGCCTATGAAAGGAAAGGTAGAAAAGTGAAGAAGAATATGAAGAAAAGGGTAGTCAATGACGTTTGAATTTGCAGTGTTAATTCAGAAAAGACAGAAGACTGTTTTAGGTGAAACAATTCAATTATTTTTCCAAAAGGACAAATATTTGCCAAACCCAAACGCGATTTGATTTTGTCATGAACGTGATAATGAAGAGTGAATTAAGGAATTTGGAAATGTGCACGCTTAATTAGTTGTGCCAGATTTCATGTTCTAATTAAAGTGGTCGCACAGAACAAGAATATCAGCCTTATATGGATTTGAAATAATTATCAAAATTAAGCGAAACAATCAATTTGCTATAAAAGAGTTAAATGAGATCACCTTAAATCAAGTGTAAGAAGAAGAAAAATAATTAGGAGTATCTGAAAGAAAATAGTAGTTCTAGAATAAGGATTTCAATAGAATACAGGTTAGTAAACACTTTGAGAAACTTTACTATTGGACTCATCTTATAGTTTTTAACAATCAAGATTACAAATAAAAAAGATTGTTTTGTGTGGTTGGATTAACCTTGTGTTTTGTTTCTGTTGTGAATTATTATACACTCTTTTTGTTAGTACAAACAAAGTCACACATCAAATAAAACAAGAGATGAATATGAGTTTATATATATATATATATATATATATATATATATATATATATATATATATATATATATATATATATATATATATATATATATATATATATATATATACGTCCAAGGGCCTGACAAGTAGGCGATAAGACAGTCTTTTCTGCCCCATTGACGTCGGTTGTGAGGGGGGCAAACGTCTATCTGGTTGCAATTAATGCTCTTCACCTGATTCTCAGGCGCTTAGACGTCACGTAATAAATAACCGACATCGATAATGTTATAGACGTCTGTGCTCCCTTAACTAGACGTCAATGGGCCTGACAGGAAGGTGAGAAGACAGTCAATTTCTGCCATATAGACGTCTGGTTTCTAGGAGACCGACGTCTATGTGGTTGTAATTAATGCTACTCACCAAACTCGCAGGCACTTCGACATCCAGGGGGCCGACGTCTAAAATGTTATAGACGTCACGTAATAAATAACCAACATCTATAATGTTATAGACGTCTGTGCTCCCTTAACTAGACGTCAATGGGCCTGACAGGAAGGTGAGAAGACAGTCAATTTCTACCATATAGACGTCTGGTTTCTGGGGGACCGACGTCTATGCGGTTGTAATTAATGCTACTCACCAAACTCGTAGGCACTTCGACGTCCAGTAGTAGGGGACCGACGTCTAAAATGTTATAGACGTCGGTGCCCTAGGACAACCGTCGTCTATTTCCCTGACTGGAATTGAAAAGTCATTCCGATCAGTGCCGTAGACGTCGGCGCCCTTTGTGTCCGACGTCTAAGGTGCCTGCAAAAGGCAGATTAAAATTTATCTTGAACGTCACATTAGTGAGCTAACCGACGTCTAGCTGATTATAGACGTCGGTTTTTGTTGTAATCGACGCCTAAATTCATGTTAAATAAACCACAGACTCGCAGTACGCAAACATCATCGTCTTCCTCCTCTTCTTTTTCTCTCTTGCGACATTGCATTCCAGGTGCGTCTTTTTTTATTTAAACCGTTTAAACTTTGTTTCAGTCCGATAATATTAGTCTTTCATCGATTATCTTCTGATTCAACTGATTAAAATGTGTTTTCCTTGTGTTGTGTTTTAGTACAATTTTGTTCCTCTCTTGGGGTAATGTAGTGCCACATTTTTCCTTTGCTAGCTGTCTCCCAGAAAAAGCGGCATCTTTTGAATTTCTTATGGCGTTTCGACCAAAAAACGACCCTGGGTCGTTGCCTAGTTATCGTTTCACCATAATTTTTTCCTCTTGCGGTTGAAAATGGAACTAGGCAAGAACCCATGTTGGGTTTTGGGTTGAAATGTCATAAGAAATTCAAAAGACGCAAGCTTTTTTTTGGGAGAAACTAGCAAAGACAGAGTGTGCTACTAGGCTATCCAAAGACAGGAACAAAACTGCACTAAAACACAACGACTATATTAGACGTCGGTTAATGCCTACACCGACATCTATAATAACCTTAGACGTCGGTTAGTACCATGATCGAAGTCTATACAGTGCTACCAGACATCGGTTGGTGCCTACACCGACGTCTATATAGTGCCTTTAGTCGTCGGTGTAGGCCTTAGCCGACATCTATAGATGTCAGAGATGGCACTAACTGACGTCTATATATACGTCAGTTATATGGAAATTCGACGTCTCATTAACGTCACCCGTAATGATGTCTCTTGTGAAAAAGACGTTAAAAGCCCAAAAATAACAGACATCTAAAGCCCTTTCTGCCCTAGTTATATATATATATATATATATATATATATATATATATATATATATATATATATATATATATATATATATATATATATATATATAAATATAAAAGGCCTTTTGGAGTGGTATCAAAAACAAATTCGTGAAGACTTGATCTAAAGTGGAAAATATCTTACCATATCTTCATGTGTGATTAAGAGTTTGATTAGATTTATATCTTGGTGGAATATTTAAAAGTAAAATATATTTTAAAGTGTATTCAAGAGTTATTTTTTGGAACTTTGTTGTGTTGTATTAGTAATTCTTACTCTGATAACTTGTAGGAATATTTGAAATTAATGGATTTAAGTTATTTTAAAGTTGAATAATTAAAGCTGTATGTAGATCTTTTGGGATAAGAATGAGTATAATTTTTTTTTTGTAATATTTCTCTTTTGTTATCTTCTTTATCTTATTGTTTATTAATCTTGATTTCCAAATTAATGACATTTTGTTTTTAAAATTGAAAAGAACTTAAAGAAAGGTAAATTTTTTTAAAAAGTCTTTAAAACCAACTTACAACCTCTCCATTTAGTTAAGTAATTTATTTATTTTTTCAACAAGGCAAACTTACAAGTTAGGTCAAGTTTTTTTCTCTTAAACTACAAGAGGACCTATCAACAAATTATTACAATACACAAACTACTTTTAGTTACAAACAAATGCACAAATCACTTATAGTTATAACTTCTTAGCATCTTTCAATATTAATAACATGCATAAAAAAATATTTTCAATGCTAAAAGAGAGAATATTTTCAATTCATTAAAAGTAGAGATGATAAAAATATCCGTACTTATATAAAATTTGTAATAAATATTTATTAATAATGGATCCAAGTATTAAATTATATATTTATTAATAGGATTGATACATATAATAATATTTAACTCATGACTACTCACTACTCCCTAATAATTGTTTGTGGATTTTATTTTAGTATATATTTTTTTAAAAAAATTAAGTGGTCAAATAAAATTATTAGTGAAGTAAATATTAATAGTTGAAGAATTATTTATAATTTGAGTTCATGTATTTCTATTTTTTATTATTTAAACTTATAAAGTTCAAGTTATTTTTAAAGATTAATGTTTTAAAATTTATATTTTGATGTAACTCTTTTAAATTTCCTTTTGAAAAGAACCGAATTTATTTTGCACTAATATTATATTGAGTTATTTGATTTGAATTAAACATAACATTTATTTTTTAAAAATCTATGCTTATATATTGAAGATTTTCTTTAAAATATTTTTATTTAAAATTAAAAAAATAAAATATAAAAAAAATTATGATATTATAATTACTTACGATTATGAAATTTTACAAATATTTTTTCACAATTAAGAGATGTGTAATAGAAGAATTATATCAAGTGATCATATAGTATTAAGTGTTTTTAGAGGTAAAATTCATTATAATTCTTTTCAAAGAAATAATTCCACCTAGAGATGACAAGATGTCAAGTCAAATAATAGTGAAAAAATAGTAGATTATATAATTGTATATTTTTCTTCATCATCTTAATTCCTTTGTATAGTCTACTTTAAATTATTATAGGAATCTTCTATGTTTTTCTTTAAAAACTCTTGATTAGTAATTGGATATAGAAAATCTTTATATTTGATTAGTAACTTGATATAAACAATCTTTAGACTTGTCATCATTTTGCTTTGTACTTTGATTAATAATTTCAAAAAAAAAAATTTGCCTATATCACATTTAATCATTGTTAATTTGATATGTAGAATACTGTTTTAATAATAGATTTATTTCTTGATTGTTTGTAATGTAAAATCTTTCTACTTAAGAGTTTTAAATTTCATATTTGTTAAAAATGATGTTCTTGATATATAAAAAGCATTTATTGTACCACTTCATCATGAATATAATTCAAAATGACATAAAAAATATATTAGACTATCTATATAGGTTGATGAAACCATTGTCTAAAGATCCTCAACTAACAAAAAAACACTCCTTAGATTGATCAAATAATAAATGCATGATTATACAAGTAAGTTATCTTAAAAAATTCATTGCATGATTATCTTAAAAAGTTCATAACATCTAGATGGGCTATAGGACATATAGGTCAATAGGACATAAATTCCGAAATTATAAACAACAATTTTACTTAAAACAAAAATAAGCCGAATTAGATAAATTCTAATTAAGGAATGAATTTAACCACAAATAAAGTCCAGTAAACTTATGAGTAAAGTTACTAAGTATATAATTAAAAATATGTTAATTATATTTTGGCTTAATATCTCCGTTGGTCCTCGTATTTGTGTGAAAATTTCAGTTCGGTCCTCAAGTTTTGAATTGTCTCAATTGGGTCATAATTTTTGTAAAAATGCACAAATTTTACCCCACCGTTAACTTATCTCAAACGGCGTTAAATTTAGCTGACGTGGTATGCTGACGTGTTGGCTTAATCCCTTTTTGGTCCTCGTATTTGTATGAAAATCTCAGTTCGGTCCTCAAGTTTTGAACTGTATCAATTGGGTCATAATTTTAGTAAAAATGCACACATTTTACCCCAATCGTTAACTGATCTCAAACGACGTTAAGTTTAGCTGACATGGTATGCTGACGTGTTGGCAAATATTTTAGGTCTCAATATTTTAAAACGTCTCAATTTAGTTCCTATTTTTGCAAATTTGATTCAATTAAGGACTTGCCGTTAAGTTTGAAGGAAGGTGTTAAAATTGGGTGTGCGTGCCATCCAGGGTTCGCTGAGGTGGCACTGTGTTCTGAGATGAGTTGGCTTTAATATATTTTTTAATAAAATTTCATTGCAAATATTTAAAATGTGGTAATAAAATGCAACGTTTTATTAATTCAACTCTGCAAAATGAAAACGTGCGTTTTAATTGTAGAAGTTTTGAGAAGAAAGTTAATTTTGTCTTTGTGCGAAATTGGGGATTTTGGGAAAATAGGGTTTGTAGCGAGCAAAGAAATTGAGTGTTTGCTGCAAAATTTGCTATACGTGGTGATCAAGTACGGATCGTAAAGATTTTGGTTCAATTTGTCGGTTTGAAATCGGTGAAATTAGGAAGGTTGAGGCGGTGGATCACGTGGTCAGCAGTGGGCGAAAGTTCGAGGTCAGGCGTTGAGGTTAATAAAGTGTGGTTTCGTTTTTGAGTGGAATGTGGTCCCTCAATATTAAATTGTGTTGCATAGCATAGTATATCTTGTTTCGTTTTTGAGTGCAATGTGGTCCCCTGGTTGGCATATTAAAGTGTTGTTGTATTGTCTTTTTCACTGGGTTGTGGTTTGCATGTTACTAAATGTTGTTGTCCTCGCTTTTTTTATTGCTTTTTAGGTTAAATATAACTTAATTTTGTACGACATGGAGGGCAATTTCGAAGTTGTTATCCACCACGGTGGAAAGTTTATAAAAGAAGGGAAACTTACGTATGAGGGAGAGAGTATAACTTATTCCTTTGACCCTGACATGTGGAGTTATTTCATTGTAGTGAGTGTAGTCAAAGGTCTAGGTTATGATGGGTTTAAGCAGTTGTGGTATTGCGTAGGTGGTGGTTCTGTGTTAGAGAATAGGTTGGAGGCTTTGTTGGATGACAAAAGAGCCATGCATATGATAACCTTAGCTAGGCTTAATGGTCAGGTGCATCTTTTTGTTGAGCACATAGTTTCTAAACCTGAGGTGATACATATGTTAGAATATGTTAATGAGAATACAGGTGCGAGTGAAAAGTCAATGTGAGGTGTGTAACACCCCAAACAATTTCAAGGGTATTACGAGTAGTAAAATTTGAATTTAATATTTGATCTCCATAATCAAAACATTATTTTAATTTAACAAACATGCAGTTTCAAACTTACAAACTTTAATAGCACATTCTTCACCATAAGTTCAAAATTAAACTTACAAGTTTTTACACAACATAATTTTATGATACAATTTATTTTTTTGACAAAAAGCCCTTGAAAGATTTTCCCATCAAGTCCCTCATCATCTCTAAGCCTTTTCCACTGCATCTGCAATATTATCTGCTCACGTATAACACAAGTTATACGATCATAGCACAAACAAATAAGAGTAAGCTAACCATTAACATAAAATCATTAAACTTACTCTTAAAATATATAATTCAATTATATTTTACTACCAATCTCTATGCACTATTATTCTTAAACAATTATTTCACTTAATATACTTTTTCCCATCTTTCTTCAAAATCACTAATCTCATTTCCATAAACCTTATCAGTTATATCTTGCTTATTTTCGAAGCCTCATTGTCAGACCACTCTCTGCCTACTTCCTTAAGTCTTATCAGTATACTATATTCATATTCTGAAGCCTTATGGTCAGACCGCTCTCTGTCTGCTTCTATGAAACTTACAAGTACTTTGCTTATGTCAAAGCCTTATGGTCAGACTACTCTCTGTCTACTTTCATAAGCCTTCTGAGTCACTCTACTTAACTCCACTACTTCTGATAGTAAATCCTTAAATTTCATTTCGTAATTACTAACCCCTTATATTTACTCAATTCTTTACAAAAGATCAACCAATCACTTCATCCCATTCATATTCAATTAATAAATCATGAAGTGATAATAATCCATCATCATTACACAATCATGTTAGTACTTAAGAATTTATACTGTATCAGATATACCTACAAAATAGATTATCATATTCTAATTTAACTTACTTAGAACGATTATATTCTCAACATAATTTTTACTAATTGAAATTTATGGATCAACAATCTATTTGCAAGTCTTAGAGGTCGAGATATAGTAATATGTTTCACGAATCATCTATCAAAATTTCAACTTTATCTAACGGTAACGAAGTGGAGGTTTAGATTGTTCCGGAATAAGTCAGAGATAGAAATAAAGTGATGATCGTCCTACCAAAAATTACAATATTACTTCCTATAAATAAAATCCTCAAATTACAATCATGACGTCTAAAGTTAATTACTATGTCTTATGAACCATATATTGGATTTCTAGATTGATCTATCCTTATATTAAGTGGCAATTTAGAATTTTTACTAAAATAACTTCAAAAATGGAAAATACATATGCAACAATCATAGATTTCATATCAATTGAGTATATTACAAAATAATTTAGTAGTACATAATCTGCTTAATAAGGATTAAGTTAAAAATTCGTCGAGTAGACTTCTAGGAAAAAGAGGTGCGTCACAATGGACAACTTAAGTACCAAGTCTTTCCTAGCCAAAGTGTTCCTCAACTAGTTTTTAACAAATTTCTTATTCACAGATTCAAAATAACAACATATAATATTAACATAGAAATTCAAATAGTTATACAACAAACACATATGTTTTCCATTAACAGTATTCACACAGAATTTCAAGACATGAATAGTGATTTAATAATAGTAAATCATAATATAAAAGCTTAGAAAGGTTAGCTTCCCTTACCTCTATTTCAGACTCAATTCCTTGCTCTGAATTTGTTCTCCCTCCAGAACCTCTACTCTTCTAAAATTTTCTTCCTAACTCTTTCTTCTCAAGATTTCTCACTTGATTCTTCCTCTCTTTGTGAAGAATAAACTCCCCTCCCATGACTATTTATAGTCCCAAAATTTTACTATTCAAATTATTTTTTTAATATTATTTATTATTTTAATATTATTTTATTAATATTTTAATTACCACTTGCAAATCTTATCCTTCCTCAATCATGCAACTCAAATATTCTTATCCTCTCATTATTTTTATTTTTTATTGTTTTTTGTTTTTACTATTCATTTTTTTTTACTATTCACTTTTTACTATTCATCATTTTTTTTAACAAAACCTTCTAAAATAGGTTCTCAAAATTTTAAAGTCGTCCTTTTGAAATTATTAAAATTTTTTAAACTTAATTATATTTTCTATTCATTAAAATTATTATAATAATGCTAAAATTTACTTTAGCATTTATACATAAAATTTTTCTATTTATTTCTAAAAATCTAGCATCTTAATTACAACTATTTTCAAGGATCTTACAAGGTGCCTGCCAATAAAGGTGAGAGAGGTCATGATGTTGTTGAAGATGAGATTCAGTGTGAAGGGAAAGTTACTGATGATGTTAATGATGAAGGTAATGATGTTGTTGAAGATGAGATTCAGCTGTACTTTGTATGCCAACTTTTAATTATTAATGAATTTGGAGTGTTAACTATAATTCTATTTTGGTTTGATCATGAACACACTGTGTCTGTCCAGATTTCTTGATTTCAATGCTTGAGACAAGTTTAATTGATGAATCTATATGTGTTTCAAGTGATAGAAATCTATTTTCAACACTACATTTCAAAAAGAGTGCTTCAGTTGCTAAATCTGATCCAACTGTTATGTGTTTTTCTGCATTTCAAGCAACTGAAACAGTGATTTGGTGAGTTTACATGTTTTTGTGCCTCTTCTCTGTTTGAACAATTTTATTTGGACATTTTAAACTTGTTCCAAGTGTCTATATTGCCATACACCAGTCCAGCCAATAAATCACAGTTTCACTTCCATTTTAGATTGAATTTTGCAACTGCACCTGTCATATTTTGCTGCAGCCAATTTCTTTGCTGCCTAAGTGTTTGTACACTTCCATTTTGTTGATATAAAGTTGATTGAAGTATCATTTGAGCCTTGTATCCACTGACACTGATTTCACCCACGAGAATACCAATTTTGCTGACCACTGGCACTGATTTCTTATGAAGTGCTTAACTTCCCTTTGGACACCTGACATATTGTAGTCTAATTATCTATTGAAGTTGATTGTTTGTCTAATTATCCATTAGTGGAGTTGAAATGTGGTGATTAATCTGTTAATATCTGGTTTCGTATAAGCAGGGTACTTGTATGTGCTTAACAGTTAAAGTTGTGCCAAAACTGAAATGTGCCAAAACTGATATGTGGCAAAACTGATATGCTATTGTCATGTTCAAAATTTTTTGATAAAAGATTTCTCGACATGATAAGGAAGTTGCAATTTTTGTTATTCTTACCTTCTATTTTGCTTTAGGTGATATAGTTAGGATATATCACACCATATGGGAATGATGTTAACTGATACCCTGTAGTTTCTACCATGTTCTGTTTGTTTCGATAAATTTTTCATGAAATAATTACTTATCCAATGAATCAAGGTACAACAGCAAATTATCCCATTCTTTGCCAAAACTCTCATCTTCATTAAAATGAAATCAATGTACAACACAGCTACAACAAATTATCCCATTCTTATCATCATAGAAACTAAAACTATGTTCATTGCACATAACACACCAACCAAAATTAACAACAGCTTCATCCACTTTTCAACACTAAACACACACTTCTCTAACTTAACTAAAATTTTCCTACTACAATCCAACTCTTCAACCATACTTTGTTTCATTCCTTCACTCTTCAAGCACGCATCCATTTCCTGTTCCGCAACATCATTGCACCATTTGAAGAAGTTGCAACCCCCATCTTCAATACCAATTTGCAAAAACACAAACGTGCTCTCATAAACACTTCCACATAAGAAATAGTTGAAATGGATATACCTTATACTTCGAGCATCCCCAAAATTTCTTCCCACGATTCTTGATAGTTTTAGCAGTTCTCAAGGAACATCTCTCTCCACAGTGGCAAATGGGTGAACAAAGATTAGGATTCTCCTTCCGCCATACATTGCAGCTTGATGAACAAGAAGAATGGTCCTTCGACATCGTCTTCCAACAATTTCGTGTTCAACACCAAACTGCACAAGAACAATTTAGGGTTTTAAATCGTCTTCAACATCGTTGCACAAAAACAACCTCCATAAGCTCCACCAACACCAACCTCGCTCTCCTCAGGCACACCTATTCTCCTCTTCGAACTTAGGGTTTGAAATCCCTTCTAAGTTTCTAATTTCCCCCAAAATCCCCAATTTCGCAATTTCCCTTTATTCTGCAATGTTCCACACTCAAAATGAACGTTTTGGTTTTGGCACATAATAGTTATTTAAACGTTGCGTTTTGTCATCATCAATTATTTCCAAACAAATTTAATTATAAAATATCAGAAAACCAACTCATCTCAAAACACAGTGCCACCACCTCAGCGAACCCGGGATGCCACGCACACCCAATTTTAACGCCGTCCATCAAACTTAACGGCAAGTCCTTAATTGAATCAAATTTGCAAAAATAGGGACTAAATTGAGACGTTTTAAAATATTGGGACTTAATTGAGAAAACCCTATAAAAATAGAGACAATCTAAATTATTAAACCTTAATATAATAAGCCTTTTGCATGTATAGTTTTCATAGAACTTATATAAACATGTTGTCTTTCAGAATCATAGTAGATTGCTTAATAAAAATATCCTAAAAAAAATTAAATATTAATTTTTTATCCGATCTTTATTTTAATAAAATACTATAAAGGTATAACGAGAAGGCCATAGAATGTGTATGAAGTGTGTGGAAAGAAAATAAAAAACAGAATGCTGTACAATAGAGGTTACCAAACTTTTGGCCAAACATCACTTGAGTTTGGTTTTGTCTACGTACTGATAACATTTCTAGTGGTCGTTATGTCTGATAGTGAAAAGACAATAATGTATCGTGTGCGCAATAATAAAGGGTCCCCAAAATTAGGAGTTATACTAAACAAAATCAATTGTGCTACTTTTTTTAGTGGTACTCTTTTGGGTAGTTAGAGAAGAATTTTAACCCTGATAGAGAGGTTATACTAGTAGGAAATTCAATCTCGAGTACGAATTAAGTTAGAGAAAATAGAAATATAATTAAAAATATCAAGGTTAAATATGTTTTGAAATTTTAAATAAATTAGATTTTTATTATTATTTTAAACTTTAATATATTTTGGTTTTCAGATTTTAAAAATTACTGATATAGTCTTTTTAATTTAGCGAAACAAATTTTCTATTATGTGTTAAATGGTGTTTTAAATTGACATTTGATTTGAAACGTATGAAATGGTGTAAATAACTCAAATGCTGATCTAAAATATTATTTAACACTTGAAAAAAAAGTTAACTTCGTTGGGTTAAGAAGGAATGAATTATGTACCGTATGACTGTACGACCAGCAGCCACAGATCGGACAATCAATTTTCATTGGGATGCATGAACAAGTCACCATTAGGACCGGACGGTCAGTCAAACCGATCGGTCAATAGTCAAGACAATTAACCTTAATGTTAAATAACTTAGAGGTAAAGTGTGATTACCAACTATTAAGATGTGTTAATAATAAAAAAAAACCCACTTCAAAATCTATAAATATAGATTTGAGGTAAGGAAGTAGGTGATCTGCATTTATTTTACCAGTAATATTTGAACTACCAATGTAGAACGAACTTTTTTATCTTTTGCAAAGCTCTGAACAACTTGGACGAAAAGGACTTGGACTTAAAGACAACTTTTAGATCCTTGGACAACACAGTAGATGTTAGTTCTTTGACCTCGAACCTACATCCAAAACAAATTCCAATTTTATGTCCACGAGACTAAAAATATATTTAACAAAAATATTAAAATTTATAATAAAAAAATAGTTTTTCCAAACTTACAAGAATATGTCAAGAACAATAACAATATAAAATGAGATCAATATAATAATTAAAAAAAAAGAACACCAATATTATTCATGTAAGGAAACCTTCTCAATGTAAGAAATAAAAATTTATGGACACAAGTGAGTTAATCAAATTCCACTAAAATTAACTATGGGTATAAGAAAGTTAAATAAAAAACACAAACAAATATTTACAACCAACTAATATGAGGAATAATGCTCTTATAAATACGAAAAACGAACAAAAAGAAATCTAAAACGAACAAAAAGAAATCTAAAACAGAACAATATTTAAGACTGACCTTTTTAACTACGACTTCCAACTAACAATCTCAATTGCAGAAGGAAAAACTATATATCACAAATCTACTGCTAAAATATTTATTGTAATTAAACAAAAATCATAATTTTACTAAAATGACCCGGTAAATATATTAACAATTTTTTTCTCTTTTATTTCTCTCTAAAAGACTACAAAACTTATACTTTTACCGAAAAAAAATTATCTTCATTAAAGTTAAGTAAGATAAAATAATCTTAATTAATTTAGACTTTTTAGAAACAAAGTTGGAAGTCCTCTCCCGTCAAACCAAACTATAACGATATCAAAGTGATTAAAATTTTATATTAGTCAAATTCTTTAAAATTATTGTTATTTTTATTAAATCACTTGTAATATATATAATATCGTGTTAAATACATTTACTCATAATACATGTTAAAAATTTCACATTAACTAATAATATATAAATAAAATACAATTCTTAGTTTACAAATCGAGATAGGCATGAGCAAATAGAAAAGCAAGGTGGTCAAATAAAGAGGCAATAGAGTTTTCCACAAATCCCCTTTTATTGTCAATAAAGGCTGCTCCATGTTTCATTTTCTTGTAACATGACGACAATATTCAACGACTCTGAAAAGGTGTTACTAACACTCACATTGATCACTGTCTAGTAATTTGTGTCCCTAAAATATAATTATATAATGAAAGACAATTTTACATTTATTTGACCCATAATATTTAAGATAAAATGGTTATAAAAATATAAATTTTTGTATTTTTTTAAAGAAAATAAAATATAAGAAAAGATAATATCAAATGAATATAAAATTTTTAAGTATGTTAAAGAACATTTTTTGTCTCTAAAATACATCTTTTTTCTTAAGTTTTAGGATAATGATATTTTAACAACAGTCTAACATCATTTGCATGTTATTATGTGATTAGTTTAAAATTGTTTCACAATTAATAATTATTATCATAAAACTAATATAGACTAATCACATAATGACACGAAAATAATATTAAAATATTATCAAAAAAAGGTTGTTAAAGTATCATTATTTTAATAAGTTCCATAGCCTCTTACTAAACTACCTTTCGTTTTGTTGGGGTGGGGCAGTGGATCTGTGCTTGATTTTCTTCCAATGTGTTAGTTAATTTACCATAAAAGACAGTTGGTGGTTTGCCAAATATCTTTGATCAAACAAGAGATCACGATCATGGAAAACGACATCAGTAATTTAGTTACAGTACTACTGTTCGGACATATATAGAACCTATTTTAATAAGCTTCTCTTTTAATAAATTAAATTTAATTATGTATAAATTACAAATAAAAGATATATGAACAATTACATGAAATTGTTTCTGCACTTTAATTTCTACATAAACTTGTTACGTATAAACACTGATTTTTCTTTTTTAAAAGTTCTTACAAATAAATTAAGCTAAACTTGCGCGTAGCTTTGCGCTATTTCTCTTTTTGTAGTAATAACATGTATATAATTATTTCACGACTTTTAAGACAAATAAATTAACAAAAGGGTTTCGTTATGTCTATTGTAGTTATCTTTTAATGGATGGCATCTGTATTTAGAAAAAAAAAACTTATATACGTCACTCATAGAAAACTTCCACAAAAGTAAATTTTTTATTATTTCTTTGACATTTTTCTCTATAAAATTATTACCTTGAAAGGTTTGATTTACTTAGGTTAGTAATTCAATCATGTTTGAAATATCTTTTCTTTAACGTCATAAGAAAAAAAGACGTCAAATTAACATCATAAGAAAAAAAGGTGTTGGTTGACGTCAAAAAACATGGAATTTACCCGTTCTTCAACACTCAGTTTCATGCCTTGGCCGCTAAAAGAAAGTTTCTTGGTGGTCTCTAAAATGCCAAATGGTGTTTGATGTTATAAAAGGATTAATTCTGACGTCCTTCTCGCTAAGCTATGCCTTGCTCACTCAGCACTTAGCGAAGGTTTCTCTCTGGAATTGGCATTGCAAGCTTTGTTACATCTGAAAATGGACTTTTCGACATCAATTGACATCAAAAGGTGTACTTTTCCATATCTCTTCTATGTTTTTTTAATAAAAGATTTGTTTTTATAGTTATACCAAACCTGAAAAGCATAACACCAGTTTTGTCATTTCATATATCTAGAATTCATTTTGAAATTTGTTTGATCTAAATAAAACTATAAACTAAAGCTATCACAATTAAAACTAAAAACTAAAGCTATCAAAAAACAAAGTATTGAAACTAAACTAGAGTATCTCCTAACTCCATTGTTCCAAAAGATATGTTGTCCATTCCTACCTATCTTCATCATTGTGGCCTCTGTTATTGGTGATGGATTGTTGAACCGCTGTAAAAACAAAACAACTTTACCATATTTGCATTCTAATGTTCAAGTAGAATGTGATTTGTAAAATATGAAAAATATATTATTACATCTGTCCAATCATCTCTATTTCTTGCTCGAATGATGGTCTTGATCCAAGACATGACATAGTACCCACATGTCCATGAATCTAACTGCTTGTTATACTGAACATGACAAAGAAAATAGTCAAATATGAAGGTCTAAATTTCACATACGAAATTTAATAAGTTAAAGATCAATGAAACCCAACCTTTGGATACAATTTGTTGTGCTCTGGGCCTATCCACAACTTTAATTAAATTTTAAATGTTTGAAACATAGATTAATATATTAATGCCATAATGAATTGATATGAAAGAATGTAGCACTTACATTTTTAATATGGATTTCAAGTCAAGTTTCATCTTCAAGTGAAGGGAACAAAACCATACAATTGTGCATTGTCTTTGTGTGATCACCATCAGTTGCCAATGGCCCCAATCATGAATCACAAATAGTTAGTCGATTAATTAAACCTTCGTAAAATTGTACAATGAGTAACACATACCTATCAATGTATAGCGTGATGTACATCTCTCTTTTGGATTCAGCCATCCATGTTTGCATATATGATTGCTTGAATTCAACTGTCTTTCCAAAAGATTGAATGGTCTAAGGTTCAAAAAAATCCATAAATGGATGCCTAACCTTGGCCCACAATGATAGTGTCCATGTACTTATAACAATAAAGTTAAGTATATATATTAAAAATAACAATTTGAATATTTAAAAAAGGAAGACAATGAAAAATCTTACATGTACCATAATTGTAGGATTGAAATGTTTAACATCCTTTCTCTACCAATATGGAATATTAAAAAATATTGATCATTTCTTCCAAATGTTTTTTTCAATTGTTTTCTTTTGATGTTTTTCATCTAGTTGTATACTTTTTCTCCATTGTGAGGTCTCGACACAACATCATCTTCAGGACTTCTATTCAATGTTTTTTTCAATCTACGGTTAGGGTGATTTTGAGAAAGGAATCTTTAATATCTTATATACACAGTTTTCTGGTCATGCTTCAATTGAAGATAACTAGTGTTTTCTTCACAAATGAGATATGCAAAATGAACTTTAAACCTTAAACCCTAAACTCTAAACTTTAACATTGTAACCACTCAAGTTTCCATATGTTGGGAAATCATTTATGGTGCAAAACAACATTACACGCAAACAAAAAGTCTCTTCAGAATATAAATCGAAGACCTCGACACCCTCTTCCCACAACCTTTTAAAATAATCAATTAACAATTTCAGATACACATCAGTTTCATTTCCAAGTTGTTTAAGACCCGATATCATCATAGACAACATCATATATTTTGTCTTCAAGCGCAACAAAGGAGATAAGTTGTAAATCATCAACAACATTAACCATGAACTATGTTTGCTACTTTGGTTTCAATAAGGATTCATACCATCGATAGCAAGTGCAAGTCTTAAGTTTCTTGGCTCTACACCAAATTCTGGAAATGTTTCATCAATCTTCTTTTATTATGGGGAATCAGCTAGGTGTCGAGGAAGATTATCACACTTTTTTCCATCAACATGTCATTTAAGGTTCTTTGCATCTTATTTAATGGAAAACAATCGTTTCAACCTAGGTATTATAGGCAAGTATCACATCACCTTAGCAGGTGGACCATCATTGTCTTCATCACCATTATTTCCATAAACTTTCTTCTTAAACCGTGATAAACTACACGTCGGGCATAACTTTAGTAAAACATACTAATCTCTATATAATACACAAACATTGGGGCATGCATGTATCTTTTGGTATCCCAAACCTATTGGACATAGAATTTTCTTCACCTCGTAATTACGGATAGGTAATGTGTTATTTTTTGGAAGCATGTCCTTCAGCAACTCCAACAATTATGTGAAACTTTTATCGGTCCATCTATTCCTTGCTTTTAAACTTAAAAATTTCAAAGTTGCCAATAATTGTGTAAAGTTGGTGCATCCTGTATACAACTCTTCCTTTGAATCGTTCTTAAGAGAATCATATAAATGAGCTCTTCCAAAATTTACTTCACCAACATCACGTACCATGTCCTCTAAATGATCACTCATCCATTCCTCCACATAATTTGCTCCTCTTGACGTTGTAGGCTTATGTGGTACTTCTCCATGCCAAGTCCAAATTGTATAACTCCTCATTATACCACAAGTGAATAAATGATCGCGCATGTTGTCCAAGTCTTGACATATTTGATTAAGACAATGAACACAAGGACAAAAATATGTCTCACCCATAAGGTTTGCATGTTCCTGAACATATAGTAAGAACTCAAAAACTTCCTTTTCAAAATCTTGACTGATACCATGTTCATTCATCCAACTTCGATCCATGTATTTTTTAAAAAGTATAAAAAAATAAAATGTCAAATATCACATTAAAAAGATTATATAACTTACAAGAAACACACAAATATCAATGACAAATACAAGAAACAACATTTAAAATACAATAAGGAAACTAAAAATCATGTATCAAATAATATATCGCTTCGTTGCAATGTGTATCAAAACCAAAAAATAACCTTGATAAGAGGGAAATGCTGGCAGTAATAGAGAGTTGAAAACTTCCCGGCATTATTGTTCGCTCTGGTGCACCTTCAATGGAGCACGAAAACATGAAATTAATCCATAAACACAAACAAAATTGTAACCTCCACATGCGAAAACTCATACATTTATGGTAAATAACCTAAAACTGACCTCTATTCTTCCTTGCACTCATGAACGAAACAGTTGGTTCACTTGGGGTTGATGGAGTTTCAACTCGCGTAAAGGACAACAATACTAAACGAAAAAAATTATATAAAACGGTCAAAACTAACGAAATATCCTAACAAAGGCAAGAGAAACACTTTCCTAAGAGGTAAGTGACAAAATACTAACCTTTCTTCTTCCTCGCACTCGTCTTCAAAAACACAGGTTGAAGTAGAAATGAAAGTGTGAAGAAACAGTGTGTGTGGGTTATGTTTTACAAATTTTTATAAGACATATGACGTCGGAAAAATAGTAATTATGACATCTTATATGTCTTTGACGTCTGAATATAGGGTATTATATGTCTTAAAGTACTAAATTTTACACTTGTCCGCCAAACATTTTAATGAATTTTAGACTGCATTGTATTGTAATTACATCCTCTCTACGAGAGTAATGGTCTGAATGACTTGTAAGCAATCTTCGATTGAAATTCTGAAGAGAATTAAAACACTTGTCAAACTCAATTGAGTTAAAGAAAATCTAGACAAGGTTGTTTAGTATCAGGAGTGGTGTGAATACTCCTCCAAGAATAAGGTAACAGGAGGTTATTTGTTGACTGTGGAGACTAAGAGTGGTGAGAATACTCATCCAAGTCTAGGGCAAAAGGTGGTTACTCGCTGACTGTTGAAACCAAGAGTGGTGCGAATACTCAGTGTAATCTTGCGGAGATTATAGTAGAACCCTCTGCGGAGGAGACTAGACGTAGCTCAGTTAGAGTTAACCAATATAAAATATATGTGCAATTACTTCCTCTCTTGCCTAAACGCTTCTCTTACAAAACCTGTAGTTTAGTTTTTATTTATGAATGCAGGAGCATTCCAAGCTAAACGATTACTATTAAATAAAGGAAGTTCTTATAAACTCTATAATGTATGTATAAAAAGATAGCCCAAGTGTCTTTACCAAGAGGGGGGGTGAATTGGTTTCCCTTTATAAAAATATGTTCTTTAAAAATCCTTTCAAAATCTTTTGAGATTTCTTGGAATACAATCAATAAAGAGTGAAAAATAATGTAAAAGTGTAGGGAAAGAGAGACTCACACTGTTGTTTAAACTGGTTCGACCAACCTACCTACGTCCAGTCTTCTTTAAATCAACCTTAGATTGAAAGGATTTCACTATATTAATTTAGTTCTTACAAGTAAGACATACAGAGAATAATCCTCTCAATGTACTCTCTTTCCTAACTCCAAATCAACTATAGCAACCCAAAAAGATCACATACTTTCTATCACCCTTAGAGATACCCCACTCTAAGTCAAAGAACTATATCAAGTCCTCTTCCTGGCTGCACCAACAGGGAACACAATCAATCCTTGATTGTAAGTGAATCTGATATCCAGAAAATACACCTCAATGTGCAGATATGATCAGCCTATGACAACACTTCAATTCTTCAAGAATCTTTGAGAATTTTTTCCAAATGTAGCAATCTTGATTCTTGGAGAGTTTCAGGACGCTCCTGCAATTAAAACCTCAACAAAATAGTCAAATATTAATGATGATGATAGTATCTTGCAAAAGGAAGAAAAGTGGTAGCAAAGAACGACCATTATAACGCCCCAAAAATTATGGACACCACGAATTTACAAAAACCGAATATTTAAAAACTTTCTTATAGCATGAAAAGATATTTTTCAAAAACCTCAATATTTAAACATGCGGAAAACAAATTGAATTACATTTATTCCAAAAGCAAGATTCTAATTACATTATTCAAAAATAATTTTAATAATCAATGAATAGAAATAACTTAAAATTACATCAATCAAAAGAAATTTTAAAGAAAATCCAAATATGTCCTCGTCATCTCACGTATCTATCATGCTTCTAGATCATGTGTAACATCATCTGCTCACATATAACACATTATACGATTATCGTCGATAATGTCCATCACAAACACAAACAGGTATGGGGTAAGCTACCATTAAAAATATCATAAGAATAACAAGATATAAATACACTAATTATATCAAACATAAACAACCACCTCATACATAAAAGTAGTAAGAATAAGATTCCTAATCCTCTAACATAAACGATTCAATCATGTTGGATTTCTTGATCCTTGATCATCGATCTTTCATTCTCGATCCTTGATCCTCAACCCTTAATGTTATCACTAACATCTCACACATAGACTCTCGGTACATTCACTCATTAGCACCTATGCTAACTATCATACTATCACCATTATAGTAACACCACTATTAATCATAACATAAGTAGGAGAATATTCCACACCATGATCATCATCATAGATATATCACCATCATGACCATCTCAATCATGAACAACATCATTAGCATAGAAAATCATGAACTTTATCATAACAAGACTCACTCAAACTCATGTACCCTACCTCACCCACCTATAGCCTTCTTTATAGGCCCACATGTAACCTTCCCTACAGGCTTGCTTGAGTCATCCCTCCTCTGGCTTTGTACCTGTTCCCCTATCACACAACTACCAAGGAGATTTAGCAATTGAAAACCATTCTCTTTTCTACAACTATTTACCAAAGAGAATATCACTATTACTCCCTTTTCAACAACCAATGCCAAAGAAAGTACTCTCTTTTCAACAACCAATGCCAAAGGCAGTCTCTAAACGCAGATAGTCTCAGGATTTACAAGATACAATAAGTAGATTAATCTTCCATGTCTCATGCTTATTAAGTAGTCACACACCCTTGTCCACTCCATCACTCATTCATGCTCCATTACCATACACAAGTCAAACCTGACCCTAAACACATCAACTATTCCCAATCCTTACTCAAAATCACGTTCTGCAATTCATCCGCTTGTCCTTCATCCATTCTTCCTAAAAATGTGCTTTTCCAATAAAAATACATTGGGATAATCTATTATTACTTTATGATAATCGTTTATTCGAAACAGCTATAGTACCCAATTTTTAGTAATACAACATAAGAAAGGATAATCAGTTATCATCCCAACTAATCGATTATTCTAGCGATCAAACTCAAAAACGACGTGCAAATAATCGATTATCACTTAAGATAATCGATTATTACCAAACCTAAACTCATTTTGGACAAACATCAAGTATTCTAAACAATTAAACATCATCCCCAAACCACGAGGAAACATAACTTAACACATCATACTTGCATTCAAGCTTCACATACCCTTGTAAACAAACTCAAATATATATATTATATCATTTGAATCACCCAAAACTAATCATTATGCATATTACCACCCAAACAAATCCAACATACTACATATGATCATCATACCACTCTTTACAACTTATATTTGCATGGTAAAACCCCCCAAACAACATACTTTTAACCCCTCTTGACATCAATACATACTATTATGACAAAACCCAACAAAACCATATATACATATTCATATGGAAAACCCAACACAACCATGGTATAAACCCTATCACCATGCAAAACATATTCTCACACGTACACAATTATCAAAACAAGCATTACCTCTCAAGATAATCAAGAACATATCATATTCATCATATAATCAAATAAGAAAACAAAGATAAGTTTCCTCGTACCCCTCAAGAAAATTAAGAATATACTCACACTCATCATATAATAAAACAAAGGTAAATTTCCCTATACCTTAGTCAATACTAAAACTTTATTTATACTCAAATATCTTCTCTAATTTAGTTGCACCCTCACGTTTACTCTCTCTCTCTTCTTCTCACCTTTAGGTTTTAAGTTTCTTTTTTATTTTCGTAAAGACTCTATAAAGTAAAGTTACAAATGTGTAAACAATATCAATATTAATTACGTATAATTAAATAATAATATGAACATTATTTATCTTAAAAATATCTATAAATGTTCTCAGTAATAAGATTATATATATATATATATATATATATATATAAAGTAGTAAAGGATAATATTTTCATGAAATAATTTTTTTCTCTCTTAATTAGGTTAAACTTTTTCCAGATTTTCTGTATTCTTTCTCCATTAAAAGTATTTCTGTTCTAATTTGCTGGAAACAAAGATGCAATTTTTATATATGTATTTTCTCCATAATTAAGACTAACATTAGGGACGATTTTTTGTTGCTAAAATTCATTGCATGTATACATATAATTCTAAATTTAATTCAAAAAATAATTACAATATATAATATCTATATTGTACCTAATATTCTCTTGTCTAAGAAAGCAGATGCAAGTCTCTTTCAAAAGCCCCATGCCCCACCTAATATTCTCTTGTCTAACATTTTTAGCTGACTCCTATTTTGTTGCATGCATGCATAAAACCTTTTTGTTTTTGACCTTTCGGACACCACAAACAATATAAAACATTCGAAGTGTTTTTTTTTTCTTTAAGGAAAAACAAAATAAGATAATGATTGATGGTATACCGTTAGCCAACAAAACCAGCACTGTTAAGTACCTAACCTGACATTACTTGACATCATCTTATAGAAACATTACAATTTTTTAAAAATATTTTGGATCTAAAACCTTTTAAAAATATTAGAATCTAACTTATAAACAATGAAATGTAACATCACGCTAAATAATGAACCTTGCATGCTTTCTAACTTTAAAATAAATGTTTACTTTTTTAATTTTTTTAATAAAATAAAATTTGTACTTATATTATTTAAAATAAACATTGACAACTCTTTAAGGTTTTAATAAATTATATTTACAATAAATAATCCTTTATGTAGTTTGAGAAATGCTAAAAAAATCAAAATATAAAGAATAACAGGATTACAAATACAACATTTTTAATATTTTAGTATTATATATAATAATATTGTGTTATTGGTTTGTAAACAAAATCAACGTAATTCATCACACCAAGAGAAAACAATTAATAACTCTTGAAAAAATTTCAAAAGAATAACAATTTAACTTTTGAACAATCAAAAGGTAACAATATGGCATTAAGTCAACAACACAGTCATGATAAGACGTGTGCATTGCAAAAGTAATCACAAGAGGAATTTTAAGATCAATACACAATCTTTAAAACTCTTTGACAAAACTAAGATAGTATTTATTTTCATCATTATTTGTGAAAACAAAGTTACTATGGTTTTCCAAATTATTTTTATCATCATTGTTATTCTTCCTGTAAAAATAAATATCATAGAGATTGAAAAACATAACACTTGGAAAACAAAATCAGAAATAAAAAAAAATAAAGAAGCTCAAAACAAATCAATCCAAAGATTCAAACTAAACAACCTTTGGTCACCTTCTTGTTTTGTTTGTTGGCGTTTTGTTTGATTCCACAAATAGCCAAGTCCTTTCTTCTATGTTGATCTTTGTCATTGGATTTTACTCTTACTTTGTCACTTTTGACATTATATAGGCCATGTTCAAAGATAATTGTATTCAGTTATTTGAGAAAATGACCCACATGACAACAAATAACTCAAATTCATAAAATTGCATGGCCAGACATAGTGTTGAGTGCTTGTAATTGACATATAAATATAGTGAATTTTGGTAATTTTAAGGATGAATAACTAAGACTATATGTATGTTTTGTTTTGATCTAAACTAGTATAAATCTTTATGTAATGTATCACATTCTTTCTTAATCCTTGCATATTGTTTTTCCTATTTTAGGTTTTATATGTAATCTTTATCAATCTTGATTTCTCAATTAATTGCATTTACTTTCTAATTATACTTGTTTTCAAAAGAATTTAAGAATGGGTTAGTCCTTTCAAGAAAGTTTTTAAAACAAATTCATCTTTCCTTTTAGTTTAGTTTAGTCTCAAATTTTTTTTTCAATAGATGGCCTTGGAGATGGATTTTGAAAATTACTCAAAACAAAGATTTTAAAAATATTTCTTATGGCTATGCAAAATCAAACTTTTCTTAAGGTGATGCAATAAATAGACTTCACTCTTTTGTGTTAAAATGGTCTATTTTTGAAAAGTAAGAATGCAAATCATTTTGAATTTGATAAGAACATATTGGATGTTGTATTGGAAGGTCCATATATTCATATGCATATGGTTAGAAATATGTAGGTAGAGAAAGAATTCTCTTAATGAAAATAGAAAAGCTCAATGGAAAAAAATTTCATTATGTCAACTTTCACTTTGCACCATTAGGAAAATATTTCTTCAAGAACGCTAGCATGAAACTCTCCAAATCCATCATCTTATATCTACCCTCAATCACTTGTTGTGCTCCCATTCATAAAAACACTACTAAACTGAACATAAGGTTTCCCTTAAAATTTTCACAATCTTTTTTATCCAATGGTCAACTTGGTTAAGGGTAGCATTACTACTGGACTTTGGCAGGTTATGTCTCATTTATGAACTCAATTATTCCTCTTTACTCCTAAGGATGAATGGAAGAAGGCATTAATGTAGCTATCCCAATTGTATATCATTGTTGTCTAAATGCTTGGTATTTATGCATCACTTGTTGTTGGGTTCCTGGGGCGTTTCGAGAAAACCCTAGAACCAGAGAATAATAAAAGAGAGAGAGCGGAGCGAGAGAATGAATACTGAATATTATTGAATGAAAAGTTGTAATTGAAAGAGCGGGGTTGGTTACTATTTATAACCAACGTAAACACGCAACAGGCAAAGCCCGCAAACAAAACAAGCCCAAAGTAAACAACCAGACCGACCGGACTGACCGGTCCACAGACAAAGGAAGCCAAGTCTAAATAACAATTCTCCACCTAGACTTGCTTCAAAACCAAAAAACAAAAGTAAAACACGGACACGGCCGGTCAAACAATTAGTGACCGACCGGTAGACACCCAATCCTGGACAACAGTAAGAGAAACCTCTCCTTAGCGAGCGGCTTTGTTAACATATCTGCAGGATTCTCTTCGGATGCAATTTTGCAGATTTGAACGTCACCGGATTCAACAATGCTTCTGACAAAGTGCAGCTTGACGTCAATATGCTTGGTTCTGGAATGATAAATCTGATGATTGGCCAGATGAATAGCACTCTGGCTGTCGCAATGAACACATACAGACTTCTGATCAAAACCAAGTTCCCGAACCAAACCTTTCAACCACAGTGCCTCCTTAACTCCTTCAGCAAGAGCATAGTACTCAGCTTCCGTAGTTGACAAAGCCACAACCGACTGTAGTGTAGACCTCCAGCTAACAGCAGTCCCAAACAGTGTAAACACATATCCCGACCGGGATTTCCTAGTGTCCATGCATCCGGCAAAGTCGGAATCAACAAAACCTTCAATATAACCTCCACCTTGAAAGTTATTCTGGAAAGACAATCCAGTACCGAGAGACCCCCGTATATATCTGAGCATCCACTTCAACGCTTCCCAGTGTGTTGGTCCAGGATTAACCATGAACTGACTGAGAACACTAACACCGTGCGCCACGTCCGGTCTTGTGCAGACCATGCCGTACATAATGCTCCCAATCCCATTTGAAAATGGAACAGATTCCATCTTCTTTCTTTCTTCCTCGGTCTTTGGGCATTGCTCCTTGGTAAGTTTCAAGTGTTGACCGACCGGCGTGCTGGCCATTTTAGATTCAGCCATCCGATACCTTGAAATTACCTTATGCAAATAGCATTCCTGAGACAGAAAAAGGTTACCGCCCGGTCTATCCCTTTTAATGTCTATGCCCAAAATCCGCCTTGCTTCCCCTAGCTCTTTCATTTCGAAAGCATCCGCCAACCTTGCTTTCGTCTCACCGATCATGCCCCTGTCACTGCTAGCAATTAGGATATCATCCACATAAAGCAGGAGATATAACATTTCACCGCCATGATTCAGAGTGTAAACACAGTCATCATAATTGCACCGCTTGAAGTTCAGCTTTATCAGAAAGTCATCAAATTTCCTGTACCACTGCCTTGGGCTTTGCTTCAAGCCATAAAGTGACTTCTGCAACAGACACACCCTATCATCCACAGCGAAACCGTCCGGTTGCTTCATATAGATGGTTTCCTCCAAATCGCCGTGCAGAAAAGCTGTCCGAACGTCCAACTGTTCAAGATGCAAATTGCAATGCGCAACTATTGCCATCAGAACTCTGACCGAACAATGCTTAACCACTGGAGCAAAGATCTCATGATAGTCTACGCCTTCAATCTGAGTAAAGCCTTTGGCAACAAGCCTAGCTTTGTACCTCGCTTTCTCACCGCCCGGTGTAGCTTCCTTTTTCTTGAAAATCCATTTCGAACCTATGACCTTCTTACCCTTCGGCAGATCCACCAATCTCCAGGTGCTATTCTTTTTCAAAGCCTCCAACTCTTCTTCCATAGCACCCTGCCAAAGATGCCGGTCGCTGCTGTCAAGAGCCTCCTTATAACTTCTCGGTTCATCCGATCGGTTAAGATCTTCAGCAGCATTCAGGGCGTAGCAGATTAGATCCGCCTCTCCAAACCGTTTGGTTGGCTTGGAGATCCTTCTTTCTCTGTCACGAACAAGCTGATAGTTTCTCAAATCAACACCAGCAGCTTTTCCATGACTTCCCTCGCCAGACATACCATCTGTATCATCACCAAGGTCTGTTCGAAATTCATCCGATCGGTTCTCCTCTATCGTCCGACCGTTTTCAACTTGCCCTTCACCCGTTTGGTTTTCCTCAGTCCCACCGGGCGTGCCAGCTCCATTAGTAGTATGCTCCACCTCCACGAGAATCTTCTTCTCACTTCCAGAGTTTTCAGGGTGCATCGCCATCCTTGTTTCATCAAAAATGACATCCCTACTAATGATTAGTTTTGAAGGTGAATCTAACCTCCATAACCTGTATCCCTTAACTCCGTCGGCGTATCCAAGAAAGATACATCTCGCCGCCCGGGAATCCAGCTTATCACCCCTGACATGAGCAAACGCCAAAGAACCAAACACTCTCAAGTGTGAATAATCAGTCGGTCGTCCACTCCACACTTCCATTGGCGTTTTAAAATTGAGAGCTGAAGATGGACTCCTGTTAATCAGATAGACGGCCGTATTGGCAGCCTCTCCCCAGAAAGCCTTTGACAATCCTGATCCCAGCAACATGCACCGGACCCTCTCCAGAATGGTTCTATTCATCCGTTCGGCCAATCCATTCTGTTGAGGAGTTCCAACGACCGTTCTGTGCCTCCTGATCCCTTTCTCTTTGCAAAAACCATTAAACTCCTCTGAAACGAACTCCAGCCCATTATCGGTTCTTAGGCATTTCAGCCTACACCCCAATTGGTTCTCAATCTGTGTGTGCCACTCTTTGAACTTCTGAAACGTTTCAGACTTATTTTTTAGAACGTAAATCCACACTCTCCTTGAGAAATCATCAATTATACTTAAGAAATACGCTCCTCCACCATGAGTTAAGGTTCTTGCCGGTCCCCATAAGTCAGCATGGACATATTCAAAGGGGCGTTCGGTTGAGTGTTTCCCTTTTCCGAACGGTATCCTGTGTGATTTCCCTAAGACACAATGGTCACAGAAATCCAGCTTCTGCAGTTTGTCTCCCAGAAGTAAGTCTTGCTTTTCCAATTCTTCAAGACCCTTCTCACTGATGTGTCCCATCCTCAAGTGCCATAACCGGGCGGTATTCTCGGTCCCACTTGCTACTGAGACATGACCAATGACAGTAGATCCCTCCAGAATGTACAAGCCGTTCCTCCTTCTGCCTTTGGCAACCACAGAATCTCCAGAACAAACCCTCATTACTCCATCTTCAACTTTAGTGGTGTAACCTCCAAGATCAAATGCACTAATAGAAATCAAATTTCTCTTTAGTTCGGGCACATACCTAACAGCCTGCAACACCATCTCACGATTGTCAAACATCTTCAGCCTCACCGACCCCACACCTTGCACTCGGCAAGCTTTGTTATTTCCGAGCAATACATTACCATGCTCTTTCTGATCAAGATTCTCAAAAAACTCCTTCACCGGGCACATGTGATAGGAGCAGCCGGAATCCATGACCCAGCTCCTTTGAGGATCTTCAGACGAAGCCACCAGCACTCCAGCCGACTCATATCCCTCAGACGCCTCTGCCACATCAGCGGTTTCTTGTGGCCGACCGGTCTTTCCTTTCTCCGGGCAGAACTTCTTGATATGACCCATCTTCTGGCACTTGAAGCAACGCACCTGCTTCGTACCGTCCGGATTCAGCTTCTTCTCTTTTCCAGACTGCTTCTTCCCTTTCCCTTTCACCGAGATCAATCCGGACGCTCCTTCCTCGGTTGTCTTCGAATCTTGGAGTTTTTGGAACTCCTTGGTTCGAATTGACGTCAGAACCTCCTCTAACGTGATCACTTGATCTTTCCCGTAGAGTAACGCATCCCTGAAATGCTCGAAGGTTTTTGGAAGCGCATTCAACAGGATGACAGCTTTATCTTCATCCTCCAACTTCACTTCAATATTCTCCAGATCATCAACTATCTTGCTGAATTCTGCAATCTGCTCCTCTATCGTTCTTGATTCTGACATCTTGAACGAAAAGAGTTGCTGCTTCAGGCACAACCTATGAGCCAACGATCTCGTCATGTACAGAGACTCTAGTTTTGCCCAGATTTCAGCGGCAGTCTTCTCCTTCGCAACCTCCCTCAGTACCTTATCACCAAGGCACAAGATGATTGCACTCCTTGCCTTATCTCCCATCTTCTTCTTCTCTTCTTGAGTCATGGTACCACTCATCCTCGACTCACCCTTCAACGCTTCATCACATCCCTGCTGTATCAAGATTGCCTCCATCTTGATCTTCCACAGCCCGAAGTCATTAGCGCCGTTGAACTTTTCTACGTCGAACTTGGTTGCCATCGCTCCTTGGGAATTCTTGAATCCTTGCCCCACGGTGGGCGCCAATTGTTGGGTTCCTGGGGCGTTTCGAGAAAACCCTAGAACCAGAGAATAATAAAAGAGAGAGAGCGGAGCGAGAGAATGAATACTGAATATTATTGAATGAAAAGTTGTAATTGAAAGAGCGGGGTTGGTTACTATTTATAACCAACGTAAACACGCAACAGGCAAAGCCCGCAAACAAAACAAGCCCAAAACAAAACAAGCCCAAAGTAAACAACCAGACCGACCGGACTGACCGGTCCACAGACAAAGGAAGCCAAGTCTAAATAACACTTGTCATGTTTTATTGTTGAATAACACTAGCCGTCATCTCAATAGCCTTGGCTATCGAGCTCATATTAAGAGATGATTAGGGTGGAGTATGAGGCTTAAGAGACATAAGGAAAAGTTTTAGAAACTATCAAAAAATCATAAGAAAAAACCTGAATTTACTAGCATAAAATGCGCACAAGTGAAATATTCGAACCCCATTTCCCTAAAATCACCTAAGATACGACTTGTTTTGATACCAAAATGTACATGCCATTGAAAGTTACATTACTACTAATCAAGCTACGCTAAATAAACATTTAAATAATGTTTACATTATTCTTTATACTTTTTGAAGATAAACTTCCCTTTTCATTGGGAATCATATAATATTTACACAACTTTCAAGAAAAGAATATAAACATTTATATTCTATTTTATCTCCTCATCCTATCTTTTTTTAAGATTTCTTTCTTGTAACATCATCTACTCATATGTAACACATAATCATCATAGTTGATAAATAATATACAAACACCCAAGACAAGGTAAGCTAGAGTTTTAAAAATAAATATACATGTACATATTAAACATACATATATTACAATTACATCTCATTTATATACTTTAATGATTACAATTTCAATTCATTTATTTAATAAAACATCATAATACATCTCATTTTTATACATATTATTTCATAATACCATTAACATTAATTACTAAAGACATTTGACTCTACTTCCAAAAGATACATATGTTGAATTAGAGTAAAAAATATGTATCTTTCACATTACCTTTACTAAATTGTCACTAGAATAAAGCTATATAACATGGACATATTTCCACTCATGTGAAAAGGTAGATCTATATTACCTATTGGACAGTTCTTTTCACACCAAAGACTAGGTCATAGTTTTTTTTTACTCTTAACATATGATATTTTCCTCTATGTAATTTTAATATTAGTAGAATTAGGATATCTTCTTCACAAATTCCCAATTCAATGCACAACCTAAAATTCTCAACTTAGTATTTCCTTCCTTGAAATAATTATATTTACTATGCATCATATGAAACTCGTCACATAAATACATAAAATCAACATTTTAGTACAAGTATAATTATGATAGACCATATGAGCTCTAAAAAAGGGTTGGATAAAGCCTATAAACTCTTTTTTATGCACAACACTAAATTATATCTTCTAACTCACCAAGAATATCTACACAGAGAATTTTATACTAGTTCACCAAAAACTCATGGGATACATCATATTCTTTTTTAAGCATACAACTTAAAAGATCTCATCGATCAACAAAGGGAAATACAATGAGTATATAAAACCTCTTGAGGTTACACCTCATTTATCTCCTCTAATATTAACAATTCTCAAAGAAAAGAAAAAGAACTATCACCGAGAACATAGTTAAAGATAACTAAGAAAAGCTTCACACTAAGTTTCTTTGTTTATGGACAAGAGGAGGTGAATCCATAACCCTTCCCACTCCTCTTTCCAAACCTACTAAATCAACTTTATAACTTCCAAGCATTAATGAATTTAGTATAAACTGTACATATTTTTGTTAGAAAATTTTCAATTTTCAAGTTATACTCAGTTTTTTTTTTAAGAAAATAAAGAGAGTGTATCTGTACATAAATCAATATATATGCATATATATATATATATATATATATATATATATATATATATATATATAAAATATTTTTATAAGCAAAAAATAAATTTTCATGATAAATGTAACATCCCAATAAATCTATAACAAAAGCTATAATTTATTTAAGGAGTTAAGATGAATAATAATAAAGAACAGTGGAGGAAGAACAAATGAAGAGAAGAGAACGAGAGATATATCATACAAAATTTGAAACTGTACAAAAATATAGATGTCTGATACAATTTACAAAACTAGACCGAACGGTCTTGGTACAGTTCATGACTGAACGGTATTACAAAAGGGATATCTAGACCGAACGATTCTTACAAAAGACTAAATCAAACGGTTATCTACACTAAGCGAAAAGTAAAATCTAACTAAGGACAGGACGGTCCTGCACGGCTCTCCGGCATAGTGTCTATAGGTTGCTCGGCCTGCAGGGCATCCTTCAAGGTATCTTTGCGGTCACCCTCTGCTCACACCCAAAAGGATGATCATTGCAGTGAAGAGAACAACCGAACGGTTAAGACCGAACGACACATGGACAAGACAGGAAAATAAGGGTAAGCTTATGTAAATTTAATTAGTCATTTTCATATACTTTTAAAACATTTCAATAATCCACATTCATCACGACTTCAAACATTGTTATAAAAATCTAAGTGTATCAATCAAAAACTGAACGGTAATCAACTTAACCAATCTCTACTGACTCTGTCCGGACGGTATGAACCATGTAGCTCGCTGCTCTCTGCACTCAAGTACCTTTTGGAATTGTAAATCTTTTCCATATCTCGTAGTCAACGATCGGCTTCATCTGCACTGCACTTCCCGTCAAACTTGGCCGGACGGTGTTGAAGGAAACTTTCTAAGGTTCATTCGGCCTGAGTGTTTGCTGCCGAACCGGACGGTCCACCAATCGACATGCCACCTCTCATCATCTCCATCATTTGATGCTGGTTGTTCTCGGCCGACACCCGAGCGGCTTCTAAACTTTGCAGAGCGATCGTGTTCTGCTGCGTCAAGTTGGCGTTTTGTTGTTGGAGGGAGGTTATGACTTGCTCCAACAAATTGGTGTTGCTAGATGAATCCTGATCGGCAGGTTGAGGGGGACGTCTTGGAGCCATCTTTTGTTTTCAACAAGAAGAAAGGTCCATGAGTTTACAATAAGAGATTAGAAAATCTAACCGAACATGTGAGTACACAGCACAAGCAATGCATACTCATAACCTACAAGCATTCTAAGGAATAAAACTGCTCTGATACCATTAATGTAACATCCCAATAAATCCATAACAAAAGCTATAATTTATTTAAGGAGTTAACATGAATAATAATAAAGAACAATGGAGGAAGGACAAGTGAAGAGAAGAGAACGAGAGATATATCATACAAAATTTGAAACTGTACAAAAATATAGATGTCTAATACAATTTGCAAAACTAGACCGAACGGTCTTGGTACAATTCATGACCGAACGGTATTACAAAAGGGGTATCTAGACCGAAAGGTTCTTACAAAAGACTAAACCGAACGGTTATCTACACTAACCGAAAAGTAAACTCTAACTAAGGACCGGACGGTCCTGCGCGGCTCTCCAGCATAGTGTCTATAGGTTGCTCGGCCTGCAGGGCATCCTCCAAGGTATCTTCGCGGTCACCCTCTGCTCACACCCAAAAGGATGATCATTGCAGTGAAGAGAACAACCGAACGGTTAAGACCGAACGACACATGGGCAAGACAGGAAAATAAGGGTAAGCTTATGTAAATTTAATTAGTCATTTTCATATACTTTTAAAACATTTCAATAATCCACATTCATCACGACTTCAAACATTGTTATAAAAATCTAAGTATATCAATCAAAAACCGAACGGTAATATCAACTTAATCAATCTCTACTGACTCTGTCCGGACGGTATGAACCATGTAGCTCGCCGCTCTCTGCACCCGGGTGGACCTGGCTGGGATACACTCAACAGATCGCCACCCGAGGTTAGTCCAGTGGAACCACCTCGATATAGAAATATCCTGAGGCTAAAGGACCTCCTGCCATTCCCACACATGAGTTATCCTTCTCTACTTGAGAAGGCGTAATCACGGAATATCAAGATAGAGCAGAACCTGAGTCTGGCCACGGTCATACTTTACCAAATCAATTCCAAATCATGAGATATTCCTCCCTGGAATTCGATTAAAATCACAATGAATTCATTCTCATTTTATACCATCAACAATCTTATAAACAATATTGTAACAATTAACCGAACAGTGATAAGGAGACCAAATATCAAAGGAATTCAACAAGTGACCGAACGGTCGAAAACAGAATGAGAGACTGAATATAACAAGGGGTTTTAACAGGTGACCGAACGGTCTGGCAGAGAAGAAAACCGAGCGCTATTGGAAACCAAGGAATATAAGTAATTCATGAGAAAGAACAAACGGTCATCAATTAGTTAACCTTTTAAGAAATACCGAACACTTTACAACTTGGGCCAAATGCCTTAGAATAGATATGAGTTCTCTTCAATAAAGCGAGTGTCAGTACAAGACCGAACACTCTGTGAGGAAATTAAGTGTCCGTATAAGACAGAGCACATTTCAAACAATAATATTATAAACTGAGTATTTAAAAGATTAGGTGTTGGTATAAGACCGAACACTAAATTAGTCGAAGGCTAGTATATGACCGAGCACTTCTCAAGGCCAAGCACTCTTCAAGACCGAGCATTCAACTATGAATACTATATGTGTAAGACCAAACGTTATTCTTAGAAAAGGCAATTAATACATAACCGAGTACTCAATTTATGACCGAGTACGTTAAGGACCAAACACTCAGTATAAGACCGAACGCTCGTAAATGTGTAAATCATTTCTGACTGACTAACTGAGTAAGATATTTAAGTTTCAATACAATAGTACAAGACAGATCAGTCTTCAACTGACTCCTACAAATGGAATACAATATAGACCGATCGTTTTAGGGGAAACTGAACGGTCCTAATGACCCTTCGATTACAGATTCAGAATTTTCACTAAGTTACATAACCTTATGGAATAATTCATACTAAAAATCAAACATGCATTTCTCAACAGCCAGATCATACAATCAACAATCATATACTCATACAATCATGCATATAAAAATCTTCATAATTAAATTTATAAGTTTCCCTTACCTCTAACTCCAGCTAGTTCCTCTAAGTCTTCAAGTAGTCACTCCTAAGGCTTCAAGAGTCCAAAGTGCTCCAAACCAGATTCTGATCGGTTCAATTGGAAGGTCTTGACGCCGGGAAGATTTAATCTAAAAGGGGTGAGGTGATCGGAGAAAGAGAAATTGTTAGAAATCTAGAGAGAAATTGGAGATTCTAGAGAGAAGGAGGAGAAATGGTGGTTCTGGAGGTTGAAGACTAAGTGGTTGCATGTAGAGGTGACACCAGTTTTTAAAATTTGACTTTAAATATGTCCTCCATTAAAACCGCTCGGTCCACTCACAGCATGCCACTTGTCTTCCACTACCTGGAAGTTCCCATTCCCTCTGCTGTCTCACAGTTTCCGAAGGCAGGGAAATAAATTAAGCTTTCGTTCCCTTTGCTGCCACTCAATTTTCGATGTTAGGGAATTAAATGGACTGACAACTTTGTCTCCCACTATCCTAGGAAAGTCCTAATGGTGTCACAGTGTATCCCACTAAGAAGGAGAATTAATGGGATGTGACAATAAAACTAACATATTTACAGCAAATATTAGAGTTAATTAAAAAAACCCTACAACTAAGCATCCATCATATTAGATCGGGAGATCCAACCTTATAATCCAGTGTAATTCAAATTTAATATTTTAGAAGTCATATCTTACCATTTATTTTATTGGATTAATTTGATTTCGGTGGTTTTGATTACGAGTTTATTCAGTCAGATTTTTTGAATTGCACATTTATATTAAATTGATTTTTTTAATGATTTTTTTTATTTTGAATAAATGATAATAATAGACTATGATAAAAAAAAATAAATGATTTTTTATGATTATATATAACTTACTATTAAATTTTATAAATTGAATACTAATTTAATTCCTATTTTTTAGGATTAAAGTTGGTCTAAAATTGGAAGGAAAATTTTTATTTTTTAAACCAAGTCTAATATATTTTCTAGTAAAAATCAAACATAAATATAATAATTGTATTATAATATTATAGTTAGAGTTGGTTTAAAAATGATTTAAAAAATATTTAATAGAAATATGAATGTTAATAGAAATATTACAATAACATTTATATAAAAATTAAATTTGATCGCAATAGAATGAGGACGAAATTGTTCCATTTTAAAATAAAGTGGAACTAAATTGAATTGAAATAATAAATATAGGAACTGAATTGAATATAAGACATTAACTACATTAATAAATAGTATTGACATAAACATATGACACTGACATGTAACACTTTACTAACACATTATACCATACTAACTTGAAGAAAAATTAAAAAAAAATTAAAAAATTTAAAATATCACGAACTGACATGTGACATACTCTATTCACTATGTTGTTAATTACTTAAAGAACATTACAATAAAAGACTAAATTGACAAAAATTAAGACTTTACTAAAAAAATCGACTACATTGAACAAGCTCAATAAAAATAGAAAATGAATTAATATGTAAGCTAAATTTTAAAATAATAATATTATATTAAAAATAAAATTTTAAATTTTAAATATATTTACAAATTTATAAATATTAAAGAGTTAAATATTTTTTTGTTCTTGAATTTTGATGTAAAATTAGAAGTTAAAATTAGAAGTTGTCTCTTCTCTAAACTTTAGTATCCAAAATTTAAAAAGAAATTAATATAAAATACATTTCCTAGCTAACATTGAAACGAGAATCTAATTGGATTAAAAATACTATATTCAATCATTTTTTAAATTTAGAGACCAAAATATGTCAAAATTTAAATATAGATTAGTCCCACTTACGTATCAATGTTCAATATATTTAACTCAATATTAAAATATAAATTTGGATTGAATCAGGTATCCATAAAATTTTAATTCACTATCCGAACCCGATTATAATTATTCATTACCATTTTACTTAATTTTATTTATCCAACATTATCTAATTATCCATTTCAACCCCACCATATGTTCAAATTTCTTTCAGTTTGATTAGATACAAATATTTTTCTCACTCTATAAAAGCCAACAATGTTATTTTAAGCAATTTAATGATTAATTAGATAATATTAAATAATTTTTATTTAGTATATTTTATTAAAATCATTAATAAATATCATTTACAATTCTAGAGAACTAGTTGATACAAAAAAAATTAAGTAGTGACAAAAGTTATAAGTACAAATTAATTTGATATCTAATTAGGCATTTTTTTTCGAGCTTTATTTTAATAACTTAGAAATGATACAAAGAAAATTAGAGCGTCAAATGTATTAAGATTTAAAAACATTCACTATCTATTAAATAATAAATAAGTTATTCTTCTCAATCTCGGGAAAATATTAAAATTGTACAAAAACAATAAAAATTAAACTGGACAAATAAAGAAATAAGAATAAAATGAGTAAAAGAACAGACAAGAAAGAGAGTGTTTTATGGATTATTAGTGTTTTATATATTGTTTAATAATTTAATTATTCAGTTAATCTCAATCAAAATTTACAGTTTTTATATTTAAAATTTATCTATTATAATGTCTATATATATTTTTAATTAAATTGTAGAAATGAAGAAACTCTCTCTCTCTCTCTCTCTATATATATATATATATAAAGTTAAAGAAAGTTCTTAATTAAAATAAATTTGTTTAACTATATAGGAAAGACCATACTTTAAAATTTAAAATATTTTATAATGATTAAAAATATGCAATTTTTAAACTGAAATTGTAAAAACTTAATATAGTTTTAGTATTTACAAATTTTTTTAATATGAAATTTTTTTCAAAACAAAAGATTGAACTGTTTAAACAGTTTCATATATTTTAAAGTTTAACAAATAATATAAAACGAAATGAATATACAAGACAATGTTATAACTAGAATATCATAATAACTAAAATATAGGTGATGAAAGAAAATACTTTAAGAAAACCAAATAACTTAGAAAAAGTCTTAGAAAAATGTCTAGGCATAAGCAGGACGAACTTCTAAGCGATTCTCAAGTTAAAACGTCAATAAAAGTATTGCTAAATTCAAATGTTATATTGTACCATACATTAATCAGTCAATTCTCAATATGATTAAGCAGGTAAAAGTTTCAAGACAATGTTTTGGGAAAACACGTTGAAAGTCTCAAATGATGTTCCACTTGTGATAGAAAACACTTGTTAAACGCATGTGCTAAATAGAACAGAGAAAATTTTAAAGCGTTTACATAGGCTAGACGGTACCATGTAAATGATCCGCTTCATCCAACGGTGAAGTTCTCAATCAACTACTTGGTATCTTAGTGTGAAGCTTAAATGATAAAATCCTACCTGAATGATAGAAAACACAAAAAACACTTTGTTGTTCTAAGCAGACATTAAATGACATTAAATGTTCAATGTTTAAAAACAATAGAAGTGATAAGAGAAAAGACATATATGTTGCATGGATATATATTCTACTTTATATAGATTACCTATTACACGCATCCACCTACTTCATCCTATATAAATCAGAAGTGGACGTTAGGAACAAAGAAGACTTTCACAGAATGTTCTCCCCATTAGAAGTCGTGCCAGATAAATAGTACTACCTACTTTTGTGATAGTACTGAAAAAACAATTATGCTCTGACAAGTTGATTTTAACCAACGAATGCTTCATACAACAAGATTAAGAAGACTCAAGGATCAAGGAGAAAGTATTGTTTAATGGATATCTTTTGAGAAGCCTTTAAATAGAAGATGATTCAAAGAAAGAATAAAGAGAATAACATAGAGAAAGAAAGAGATAAGTGAACAACGTTGAGAAAAGCTCAAAAAAGCACACAAACTCAAAAGAGAATATTTGAGAAGAGAAAAAGCTTAAGATTAGAAATACTCTCAAGTTTCATTGATATATAAAACTGTTGTAATAAGAGAGAAAAGATAAAATACTCAGTTAGTTTATTAGATTGAATTATATTGAACACATATATTCTCTACGAGAGTTATAGTCTAAGGACTTGTAACCAATCTTTTGATTGTAAATTCTTAAGAGAATTAAAACACTTTACATTTAACTTTGAGGAGTTAAAAGGTAGTTAGACAAATATGTCTAGTGGAAACCAGGAGTGGGTGAAACTCAAATAAACAAGCGTATTTGGAGGATGCCGGGAGTGTCTCAGGATACCGGGAGTGTCCAAAGATACTAGGAGTTGTGAAGAATACTACACAATCAGAAGTGAGTGAAACTCAACTAGTCAAAGTAATAGTGGTTACTTGAAGTGAGTAAGGATACTAGGAGTGGTGAGAATACTCAAGTATAATCTTATTGAAGATTATAATGGAACCTTCTCTAAGTGTTATAAGAGACTAAACGTAATTCGATGGAGCGAACTAGTATAAAAAAGACTGTTTCTCTTACAAAATTATGCGAAACCTTTTTATCCTGGTCGAAAGTGTTATATCATATCTATTACGAAAAAGTTTCCATTCAACCACCCTTTTAACGTTTTTTTTTATTTCAATTTTACTTTTATTAAAAACCGAATTGCTCATTTAGTTTTTTATTTTCTAAAATGAAATTATTCTAATTCATTAGTAATACTTTTTCTAATTTCTAATAAAAATATCGATTTACGAATAATATTTATAATAATGTTTGATAATAAATTTTAAATTTCAATCATTATTATTATTTTAAATTTTACCATTATTTAATTAAAATTTCGTGTGCTTATCTAATTTGCTTAAATAAATAATTTTCTACTTATTTTAATATGAGAATGCTATCTACTTCTTGAATCAGCTATTATTTTTAAAATTCTTATATACGTTTATTTTAAATTTAATCAACCCGAACTAAAATAGTTTCATTTTGGAAACCTAAAGAAAAAATTTGCTAATAAATTCTTAACTTAAATCCACCTCTTATCCTTTTTTTTTAAGAAGGTACAATTTTAGTCTGTTGACATTTTGTTTAAATTAAACAACTTCGATTTATGAACAGTATAAATAATGTCAATATTAATTACTTATAATTAAACAATAATATAAGCATTATTTATTTCAAAAATATCGATAAATGTTGTCATTAATAAGATTATATATATATATATATATATGAAAAAATTTCCTTTATCCATTTTTCTTTTTTATTTTTATCTTTCAAGTTATTATTTTATTTAAATATAATTAATTTTCTAAATTTAACCGTTTTATAAAATTTAACTATTCTTCTAAATTAGATAAATAAAAATAATTTATAAAATAAATAAAAAATATCTACAATTAAATTATAAAAATTATTTATATTTATTTTTTAATTATAATTTCATTACTTTTTTTTATCATAGAACGTTGCAGTCAAATTCTATACTTATTAGACCATTTTACACACGTCTAAGATTACTTAATTTTGGCAACTTAAAAAGCTAAATATATTATTAGCATTTTTGTAAAACTCAAAATTACTCATTAATAAAAATTTAAACAAAAATAAACCAAAAATATTCAAATAAATTCTTACAAAGTAATAAAGAACTCCACCTGTTTTGTTGGAAAAGAAAAAAAAAAAAAAACCGTGCAACCAGGATGACACTGACACCACAGAACTGATATCAAATTGCATGCACACACTCACTCATGTTTATTTAATGTTTTCTTTCTCTTAGAATGAGTGAGAAACTGAAACAGTGGCCCCACTACTCTCATTCTCACATAAAACAGCAAAAGAAACATTGAACTTTTAAACAATGAAAAATCAAAAAAGTAAAACAGAAAAATCTCATTTTTAATTTGCTTGAATTTTTCTTTAAAACCTTGTCCTTTTTCTTCTGTTCCTGTGTCTTCCTTCTGACCACCATTTTTTCCTCTCTCTCTCCCATTTGATATTTTTGTGCTCTATCCTTAGATTCTTTTCTCACCCAACAAACTTTTAATGCTTTTCTTCACTCAGAATTGTGAAAGCTAGACCCTTTCAGCTTTTCTGCATCTTCAGTTTCAATGGGTGCTGAAATGAATGTTTTTCCTTCACCTCCTGTTACCCTTACTGGTCTCCAGTGTTTCAACATTTTAGGGGTGATGGGTCATGTTGGAGGCATGAAATCTGAAACTTCTGATATACCTTTTCAGATTTTGAACCCCAACTGCGTGGAGGAAGAAGAATCTTCTGGGGTTGAAGCTACGGGCTTGTCTTTGAAACCTGGTGAAGAGCTTGAAGCTAATAGTTATTCTGCTAAAGGGAAAATCAGACACACTAAGCTTTGTGCAAGAGGACATTGGAGGTCAGCTGAAGATGCCAAACTTAAAGAGTTTGTTGCACAATTTGGACCTCAAAATTGGAACTCAATGGCAGAACATCTTCCAGGAAGATCAGGTAAATGACAGTTTTGCTTTTTAGTAAACTAGTATGTTTTGTGATAACAGATTTTTTGTGCTGAATCAGGAAAAAGTTGCAGATTGAGGTGGTTTAATCAGCTAGATCCTAGAATTAACAGAAAGGCTTTCAGTGAGGAAGAAGAAGAGAGACTCTTGAATGCTCACAAAGTGTATGGTAACAAATGGGCCATGATTTCTAGACTCTTCCCTGGTAGGACTGATAATGCAGTGAAGAATCATTGGCATGTGATCATGGCTAGGAGGCAAAGGGAAAAGTCATGTGTCTTCAGAAGGAGAAAACCCACATTTCAGATCCTTCCACCAAAGGATTATGATTTGATCTTGCCAGTGAATAAAGGCAGTGAATCAACCATTTCAAGCACCATCATTGATGAATCTGCCTCAACAGGAACTAACCTCTCCTTCACTTCCTCTTCAGCAAAATCAACTCCTCTGGCTTTTCTAAAACATTGTCCTGTTCAGAATCTCCAAACCTTTGGTGGTGCTCTAATGGGTATGATTTGCTCTTCCATGTAAATATTACAAACCATGAAAGATTTTAACTTTTACATTACAACAATTTGTATCGCAAAATGTTTGTTCTGTATGACTCTAATTGAAAGGTCATTCACATATACTATTAAAATATAGGGACCACCTTATAACTCTCTGTAGGAATTCAAGTGTCTGTCATTTTCTTCTTTACTGTTACATGTTTAACATTTGTTTCTGTGGGGTTGCAGGTTTATCTGGAGAAAGCAGGACATCAGCCAGAGATGTGAGTTTCAACAAACATTTTGGTACTGGGAAAGGTTCATCTGAGACTGGGCACATGGGAAGCGTAATGGGTGTGGACCAATCTCATTACTCAGATTCAAACTCCTCAGAAGTTTCAGAATCAATTGCCACACACAAGACTACCAATTTATCAATGTACGGGGAAAGTGATAACAGGAGCAACATGTTATTCATTGATTTTCTTGGAGTAGGAACTATATAAAGAACATGTTTGATTAGAATGAATGAATAATCTTCACTCAAAAAGACATGGATCCTAACAGAGGAAGAGGGAAGACGACTTTGAAATAGTGGGCAATTGTGGTTGTGATGATGAAGAGAAATGGATCTGCCTTCATTCACGTGTGCAATTAGTTCTATTTATGGCCAAAGGTTAATTGCATAAATGTGAATTGAGCAGAGAAAATAAATATGAAAAAACAAAACAAAAACTGAGGAAGAAAAGAGACAACAGATAGAGAGTTTTGAGTTATGCATGTTATTTTAAGAATATAAAAAGTATGATAATTTTGAAACTCTTAAGTTTGGACCGATCTTAGGACATAAGCAGGCTGTGTTTTTTTGTGTTGTACTTTGTCATTTCAAGCAAAGCCGTAGTACTTGACTTAGGTGTTATCTTTGAATGACTCAACGACCGGTTTTGAATGATTGATTTCTTATGGGCCATATTGTGTAACTCCTTTGCTACTTACCATGTTTTAAATGCACTTACAATTTATGGTATTCTTGCTTTTTCCATTCTCCATAATCAATTAATATACTAGATGACATTAAGTGCATTACTTGCGAGTTATATTTTTGTAAGGTTTTTTACTAGAACTTCAATTTTAGCTTCACATTAATTCTGTGTACTTAGAGTATTGTGTCTGAGTGTTTTGTTAATTCTTTATTAAATTAACACTTCATCTACATGTGAAATGGTGATAAAAGTTTGCAGAAAGGAATAAGTTTAAAAATTACATAAATAAAGATGAGTATCTGTACACTTGTTTCAATATTTATGGTCTTAAACTTTCATATTAGAATTTCTTTAGCTTTTAAATACCAAGCTAAATGTAAAATATTGCTAAGAGAAATATAATAATTTAATCATAAACTTTTTTTGAATTTATAAATGGTAGTTTGATTGAAAGTATCTTTTTTTGCAATGAGTGGAATATATGTAAGGACATAATATTTAAATTAGTAAAATTGAAATACATTGAATAAACTAAAGGGAGAGTTGAATAGTATTTTACAAATTTTTGTAGATAGTATTTAATATTATTTTACATGGGCTAGATGATCTACAATAGTAGTTAAACACTTATGTTTAAAGAAAACGTTGAATGGAAAACTTGTTTAGACACAAGAACAGTAAAACATACTTTGATTTTATACTAGTTCGCTACATCTAGTTCTTCTTTAAAAAACCTTTAAGGGGTTCCATTAAAAACGAGTTTAACTACTCCTGGTTTATAAACTAACCAAACTGATTAGACGAGTTTCACCACTCCTAATATCAATACTAGACAAGCTATGTAGAACTTTTAATTTCACTGAGTTAAACTTTACAAGTGTTTGAATTCACTTTTGAATCTAAAATAACAAAGTGTTTTTGAAATCTTACAAGATAGAAAATAACTCTTGTAGAAAGGATATAAAATCAACACAATGAACTTTTGAAAACTTGTAAAAAATATATTTTCAAAGAAGATTCTTAAGAGCTTAAAGAAAGAAAGTACAAAATGTATAGAAATACTTGATAGCAAAATTTCTTCTCTTCTCTTCATGTAAACCCCTTTATATAGACTTCTTCGAAAAAGATCTATTACTTAGAGCTTTTGACATTACCTCTAGGGATGTAGCCTTTAAGGTAGAATAAGAAGCTATGTTGTGTCTTGTTAGAGCAATTGTGCTAAGCATATTAAAAGAGCAAGCATAAAGCATGTATGAGACATTCCTTGAATATGCTCTTATCTCTTAACATTGATTTGATTCTAAACAAGCTTTTTGATAAAGTTAATAATTTTCACATAAAAAGATAGCACAACACAACATACGAAAGAGTATTTGTACATACATGCATTGAAGCGTTAGACTACCTAAGCGTTTAGGCATGACACAAGTACTATCGTTTAACGCTTGTCTGTTTTGAGTAACTTTTAAAGCGTTTAGGATATCTAGCATTTAGCGAGGTTATATGTATCCTAGACGATCTAACTTTCTTTTAGATGCTTTCGCGATTAGATGCTCTATTATGAACTACATATTGTTTAGTGCTTATCAGACATATGTTAGACACTTTTAGTTATTAGACGCTCTAGTATTGTTTAGGCACTTAAAGAATAACGTTTAACGCTTCTAACATATTTTCCTAGACGACTTAAGCACTATTTCATTTTAGATGTTATATTAAACATAAAAACAAGGTTTGGTTAGAGAATCTTGTCTTAACAATCTCCCACTTTTTTATGTTTAACAAATACACTTGCTAACACAAAATAGGTATCAGAGATGTTAAAAGCATTGATATTCCAATCATGATAGAATTGGTTCAAAGCATATTGTCGATAGGGGGAGTAATGTGATAGTTGAACTCAATCCATGTTATGTTGTTTTTTATGATGACAACACTTTAATAGCAACAACACATGAATGTTGTAATGTCACAACAAAAAAGTGTTTCTATGTTGTGTTATACATATGTGAATTTGTACATGCTTACTATGATAAATGGATATACTGTGACAAATGCATATGTTAGACATATTGTGTGATTTATGCATACTATAGTGTTTATGATGTGATTATATTTGTGTATGCACATTGTATGTTTATGTGTATTGAAAACCACAAGCATAAAAGCATATTTGCATGACATAATCGATTACAGTGTTGTAGTAATCAATTAAGGTCATCAGACAACTTATGTTTTGAATTGAGGCCAAAAAACTAGTTTAAATCGATTACATTAGTTGTTGAATCGATTAAAACTCCTGTGTTTGCATATATCTTTTTCAAATGTGTTGTGATGAGATTTAGGAAGAAAAAGTTTTCAAAATATGTTTAAGTGTTAATCTTAATCGATTACATGTGTTGTGTATTCAATTAAGTCTATTAAGCTTTGAAAACTAATTTCATGCTTGTCATAACTACTATAACGGTCATATTTTTAAATATGTTTGACCAACCTTTAATGCAAATCGATTACATTAATTGTAATTCAATTAAGATCTGAGTTAGTTGTAGTACTGTTACAACAATTTTATGTAACCGATTACACTACTAACCTAATCGATTACTAAGACAATAACTATAAATTGACGCATTGTTTGTGTTTCTGTAAGAACTTTTGATAATTCTAACACTTTTATACTTGATTGTTTTGATATTAGAAAGTTTACAGATTACTCAATAGGCTCCAAGAATCAAGAACGCAAAGAGTTTGAAGAATCTTGAGGAAATCTTGTGAAACATCTTTGTGGATTACATTTGGCCAATCACATTAGCATGACTGAAGGTGCAACTGCTTTTGATTAGGAGAGAAGATTTGCAATCTTTAACTTGTTGTTTCCCTAAACGTGCGTGTCAGGAAGAAGAGTGGTGTGCTCTTGACTTTGAGAGGGGATTCTCAAAGGGTTTCTGCAACAAGACCGTGGGGTGCTGTGTTTGCAAGTGTTGTTGCTTCTATATTTGATTGTTTAAGTGGGAAATGTGTTTACTTTGTGAGGGTGTATTCAAAGTAAAACCTTTGGTGTAATTCTTCAATCATTATAGTGAAATATCCTTCAATCAATGGTTGATTGGAAGGGTGACTGGATGTAGGCATTGAGGGCGAACCAGGATAAAAATTGTGTTTGATTTTCTCTCCTTTATCTCTTTACATTAGCACTTACTGTTTCATTGCACATATATTTGCTTACTGCACAAGAAAGATTTCAAGAACATTATACTTTGCGAAAAAGATTTAAAAAGTGCAAGTTTTTATAAAACACCAATTCACCCCTCTCTTGTTGTTGAGAAACAAGCTTCATTATTTCTAACACATATAAAGCTAACTTCAATTCTATCATGCTAGTTGTTTAGCTATAATTTTCTAAAGGTTTTTTTAAGAGAGTATATTAGAGAAAAAAACATATTTAAATTCCATTTCATGAAATAAGATCATATGGTAAAGAAATCATTTTATCATTTTATCAAACCAATATAATGAGAAAAGGAGGTAATTTGAAATATATATTTGCATGACATCAGAGCACGAAAAACAATTCATAGTAGTGTATGATATAACAAAGTATGTGCAATTTATAGATATCAGAGTAAGTATTGCAAATGTAATGTATCAGAGTCAATATCATAAATAATATGCATCAGAGGTAATATGATTGAAGAATGACTTCCATAAGTCATAATTCAATATATGCAAAGTATAAGAGAATTTATAATATTACAACATATCATATTAGAGCATATTATTGTTGAATAAAACATAATGCGTGTTATAAAAAATTGAAACAAATCAACACACATGAATAATGATGAAAGAAAAAAAAAATTCTCTCCCTTTAACTAATTGAAATCACCCTGACTTATTTACCCAAAAAACTTCAACATTTTTTTCTCCCTCTTATTTGATAAACATCAAAAGGTTAAAAAAGAGACATCCCTACTCGGTGGGAGGTGGTGGCAATGTTGGCTGTTAAGGTTGAGTTGGTGGAGGTGGTGGAGGTGGAGATTGAGGTTGTGGTTAAGGTGGTTATTGAGAAAATAGCTTGGTGGTAAGGGCATGAAGAGTGGTGATGATGGTGTTGAACTTCAACTATTGTTCCTCTTTGAATGTTGCAAGTTCTGGAGATTGTCATGCAGATTTTTGAGCAAGTATTTCGTGAACATGTTGAAGTATGATTGTTGAGGCAAGGTCAGGGTAACAAAGTAACTATAGGTTGAGGGTTGTGGATAACAAGTTTAATGGATTTTGGAGGGGTATAACTTTATGGTTTGGTAGAACTTGGTGATTGGGTGAGGCTTGGTGGGAGGGCTTGGTGGTTGTCCTGGTTTGAACCCATTTAGTTGTCCAACATTGGATTTACTTCTTCATCACAAGCATCTTCAGCGATGACAACATCCGTTGGATCAATGACTTTTGGATGAATTGAGCTTCGTTTTCTTCGCTGGCTTGTTGAAGTGTGAAGATGGCATGGAAGAGTTGTATTTCACATACAACGTCGTCTAAATTAGAGGGGTTTTGAAGTACATGTTTCCTGTTAAGATGATCATTGAGGGGCACTACTTACCAGAGATTGATTCCCTAAACGTTTCCCATAACCCACAGGTCCCAGGATCGAAACCTGGCTCTGATACCATAAATGTGACATCCCAATATATATAACAATAATAATCATATAATAAAGATGTCATCATCCAAAATAAAGAGAACAACTAGAGTATAACGTGCGATTAATTAGAGGATTACAGTCATCCAGAATGACCTAGTTTAAAACTTTAATCATAGTAAAGTATCTCAAAATAATCTAATAGGTATCTCAAAATAACATAAGTTAAATAAGTGAAATCCTAAAGAGAGCTAAGCAGCAGCATCAGCGTTCTCCAGCACTTGCTCCAAGGGAACCTCCTCAACAACATCTGCTCCCATCCAAGTGGATGATCATCGCAAGAGAAAGCATACCAAGCAACATACAACACAAAAGTAAGGGTGAGCTAGATAAACAAACAACATACATATAGTACAGTCAATCAATGTCATCATGCTTAATTACATATAAAAAGAACAAGCAAGACATATCATTCAAAACATGCATCAAATACTCAACGCGACTCATCCGGATTTTGTATAATTGTCTAGCTATTGGTCGTCTCTGCACTTGCATAGTTCAGCTGGCCCATCCCCAACACTATGCAAAGTAAATCCCCCAATCTGTCTATGTCTAAACTCTAAGACTATAGACGAGGACCTCCCTCTACTCTCACCACTCACACTGTTCTTCTCTATTTGAGTATGAACAATGCTTTGAGTGTAGGGATAGACATACCATTTCAAAGCTCCCAACATTATACAGACAACAACAACATCTCTACAATCACATCCACTCATCTCACCCTGAGATGTTTAATTTATACTCAATTTCATCATTCTAATTCACATTCATATTCTTTCAAGCCACACAATTCCAATATATAACATACATGTACAGTAGCTAAAAGTTTAATTCCATACTAAAGTTAATAATTTTAATACCTATATATCATAATATAATATTAAATATACTTAATCCTATTAAGTTTCTATACGAAAAAGGAAATATAATAATATATATATATATATATATATATATATATATATATACATATGTATATATACATATGTATATGTATATATACATATACATATGTATATGTATATATATACATATATGTATATATACATATGTATATATGTATATATATATATATATATGGATATATTAGAAAAATGGCGTTGGAATCATCAAAATGAATAATTCTGCTTGGTTCCAACGCAAGGGGAATAATCCCTTCTCCAAACTTGTCGATAGAATGATGGCTTGAGCTTGCGTGGCCTGGTCTCGATGTGTCTCGTTGAATGGCCTAGAGGGATCTACGACCCATTTCTTTTTAGGATTAGCCATCACAAGTCTTGTAGGGGTTGGACAAGTGTTTGTGATATGCTCTACTCTCTCCATCTTCAATGGCCTCATGTTAATTGGAGGGATCTAGGTGTTATATTGTTGGGCACCAAGAAAAAATTACCTTCATGTTGAGACATTGACACACTTATCGTTGAAGGGGTGGAAATGTAGATAGGTTAGGATGGCAGTCTTTGGGTAAAGGTTCTTAGGGTTTGTAGGCAACATTGTGTGAGAGGTTATAAAGAGGATAAATGAATGATTTGTTGGGTTTGGGTTTGTGGTCAGCAGAGTAATGACATCTAATGTCAATGGTTGGTTTTGGTTTGGTGAGGGGTGGTTGTGAAGTTGAGGTTGGTTCAGTGGTTTCAGCTTTTGGTTGTTTAGGGGGTGATGGAGTGGTTGTGGTTTCTTTTGAAGGAGAGGGTTGTTTTAGTGAAGGTTTAGGAGGAGGAGAAAAGTCTCTAGGAGGAGAATTTATAAGAGATGACTATACAATGGATTGACTAGAGGCATAATGTATAGGGAGTTCTTAAGCAAGTAGTGCTTGGTCAAGATGGGCTTAGACAAGCTATGTATAGATGATAAGGGTAGCGGCTGCAACAACAAAAACAACTTGTTCTTCGTCAAAGCTTACATGAGTAGTAGGTAAAATGTTGCTCGACGGTGCTTCTTTATACTCTGGTCTAAAGAAGTGTTGGATGACAAGTTTCTTCTTTGTTGGGGTTTTTCAACAATAGTAAGCTTTAGTTTCTTAGTAGGGAGTTGTTCAATGACAACTTGTTTAGACTTACGAGTGCGAGCGAAAACAAGTCCATCATAAGAGTTGTCAGACTCTCCAGGATGATCAACTTTAGACCTCTTTCTTCTTTTGGCCTTCTTTTATGCATCAGCCTTTCGGTGAAAGCGTTCAGTTCCTTGAGAAGGAGGATGAGCATTAGGAAAATCTTCTTCTTCAAGAGACGTTGTAGAAGGTTGTTGGGTGATAGACGCTTCAGCCTTGTCAATGATTATTTTTCCTTCTATGTACCTCATCCTCTTGCAGGCGACGATTTCAAATCTAAACTTTAAAACTGTATAAGTAAAGCTCTTCATGGTTCAAGTCTCCTTGAAATCTAACTTATGTGAGGAGTTGCTAGTTATGAGCTCCTTTCTCTCTACAAACTATCAATGTTGAATGAGGTGAGGGTCTTCAACCTCTTTAGTAGCAGTTGTCAAATCATTCGCATCCCATGATGGCGCCGATGGAGGCGTTGTTGACGCGAACCTTCTTGCCAATGACCTTAGAGAATGGGACAATCTTGCTGACTTCAACATTTGTCCCAAACTACCTCACCAACTCTAGCAAAATTAGAGTATCCCATTCAAAGTAGTTTTAGATACCGCATCGGTAAAGGTTGGTGAGAACATCAAAACTGTAGGCCCAAAGCTCTTTAAGGTCAATTTATAGATCAATAAACCCTACATTCAATTGTTAATCCCTAAAATGAGAGATCAACGATTCACTATCACAAAACTTATAAAACTTACAATCACACAAATATAAGTTTAAAGGTTTAGAAAACACCTCTCTTAAAGCCACAAGAGATGAGACTCACTTCTCCTTAACAGGATGAACACTTCCTCTAACTCTTGACGAAGGATAAACACTTCCTTTGAATTTTCGCAAAGGATGACAGGCTTCACTCAGGAACAACAATATCACTTGATCACAATCCTAGTGAAATTTCTCGCGCTGCCCACACCAAGTTTCCAAAGCCTCTATAGAGAGTTTCACAATATCTTTAGCTTCTCACTTTAAATATATTCTAATTAGGTGTTATGTGTTAGAATGAGGATTAAAACATCTTTATAAAGACCTCACTCATGGACACCTCCAAAAATTTGTGTTCAGCATTTTCTCGCGTGATAATCAATTATCCAATTAAAGTAATAGATTATGCATTTAATGAATTTACAACGGTAAAAAACATGCTCAAAAACTCCAACGAGTAGTTGTGATAATCGATTATAGTGTCATAATCGATTATCATTCTTTGGTAATCAATTATTCCAAAGCCAAGTTGATTTTTTAGCAAACTTAAAAACATCTTTGTAATAATTGATTATCTTAAATAGTTAGTAGATTATTACAGAGTATTTTGACTCCAAAGAGAATTTTAATCATAAATTACATGGAATCGAACAAAACATTAAGTCTTATACATAAACTACTTATTATAAAAGTTTTAACACATAAAACAAGTCTTCATGAAGGTCTTATTGCAAAGTAAGCACTTGAGACTAGATATTGGGCATCATCAAAACTTCTATGCTTCATGATTTTGCTAACAATTGGCTTGTCAAAGGTTGAGTTTATTAGAGTAAATCGCTTTGAGGGAACACGAACTTCTTCCAAGGAGATCTCTACAGTGTCTTGGTTGGCCATGTGGGAAAATGTAAGAGATTTTCTTGCAGAAGATGAAGAGTTTATAGGGTTTTCTGAGAGATAGTTTGAATGCTTGGAGAGAAAGCAACTCTATGGTAGGGTGCACATAGGTTATGACGGTAACCAAAATAGGATAAAGGAGCTTTATTAAGAGTGTAACCGTTAGAATTTTTGCAACATCAACTCCTAATTTAATTCAAAGTTGTATGATTAGATGAGTTGCAAAATATTTCAAACTCACTTTATCTAGATGGTCTCCTTATTGGGCCAACTGATGGGCTCAATTCTAGATGTTGCTTATGCATGCAATATGAGGTGTTGTTAGACAATATGTCGTCAACGATACAATTGAATATGAGGTCATTAGACAATATGTCTCAAACGATAGGTCCTAGACGATATGCCTTAGACAATACATGTCATTGTCGAATTTAAACTTATTCATTCAACGAGCTCATGTCAAAAGGATTCTTAGACGAATAAACTTCTCTTCGACTAAGGGTTTTGTGAAAATATCAACAAACTGGTCTTCTATGTTTATATATTGTAAATCCACAGAACCCTTTTTCACATGATCTTGAATAAAATGATGTTTAATTTCTATATGTTTAACATGAGAATGCAAGATAGGATTCTTAGATAAGTTAATTGCAGTTTTATTGTCACGAAAGATAGGAATCTTACTCTCGACGACGTCATAGTCTTCAAGTAGATTCTTTATCCAAAGGAGTTGAGAGCAACAAATCGCTGTTGAGATGTATCCAATTGCAACTAGAAGGGTATTGTCCCTTACTTCTTGCTCATCCAAGATACAAGGTTGTCTCAAATGAAGTGGTATCCTTCACTGATGCTCTTCTTCTGAATCCTATCTCCAACATAGTTAGCATCATAGTAGCCTTGCAACCTAAAATTTTCTCATCTTTTGAAGCAAAGACCAAGATTAGTAGTTTTGCTAAGATAGCGAAAAATTCATTTAACAATAGCTAGATGAGTTTCCCTAGAGTCTAATTGAAATCTAGCATATAGACAGGCGTTAAATATTTTTTTAGCCCCAAACATTGTAAGGTATAGAAGTGAACCTATCATTCAAAGATAGATAATGTTTTCCACTTTTGTTGAGCTCTCGTTTATCCCCAAGTTTGTTGTTGGATGCATAGGAGTCTTCATCTCCTTAACTTCATTAAGCTTGAACAATAAATTAGATCCTACAATTCTTAAATGTGTATTTAATGGTCATCCACTTAACAAAAAAGGTACAAACGTTATCATCCTATGTAAGAGTTTTTGTGTCTATATATCATCATGGATGTCAGCTTTCTATGAAATAAAATTCTTTTTCATTAGCCTTACGCTTTAAGGGAAGAAAAAAAAAGGAGAAGCTCTTTTTTTTGTCATTACTATATTAATCTTTGTAGAGTGCTCAAGATCCAAGTAATGATGTTGCCATAAATGGGATTAAACCAACCTATATCGAGGAAGAAAAAGGCATAAGAAAAAGGCATATTATTTGGCAAAATATAACATTAAGACAACCTACTTTGACTTCAAAGCAAGAAGATGTATCTGACATGGATGTGAGATTCTTGAAAGTAGTAGTGAGGAGGTAGTAAGTGTTAATGAGAATTTACCAATTGCATTGAGAAGGGGAAAATATTATGTGTTAAATATCTTATTTCAATATACACACACACATTAACAATATTTCTAATAGATATCAAGGTTTTATTGTTGCCATTGATGCCATAAAAATTCATACCTAAGTTTAAGAAGCCATGGGAAGTGAACATTAAACACAAGCTATAAGACATGAGATGAATGTAGTAGAAAGAAACTCAACATGAAAGATGGTTGACAAACAAAGAAAAAAAATACAATAGGGTGCATATGGATATTTGTAATGAGGTATTAGGTAAATGAATCAATAGAAAATTATAAACTTAGATTGGCTATAAAGGAGTATACCCAGATTTACATAATTGCTTATAAGAATATTTTTTTTCTCCTATATGAAATATGAATAGTTTTAGTTGTTCTTACTTTATTAACTCATTTTGGATGGGAATTGCATTAATTGGATGTGAAAATGTCTCTCTTCATAGACATTTATTCCTCTCGAGTTTGAAACTCATGGGGAAGGAATAAGATATCATGCTTAAAAAGGCCTTATATGGTCTTAAACAATCTCCAAGATTATGGTTTGGGAGATTTACAAAAGCAATGGTTTCTATATGATATAAGAAAAGGCTAGGAGATGATACCTTATTTGTAAACACGATATGGAGAAATGGAGAAATTTGTTTCAAAGGAAAAATTGGAAACCTAATTTAATGAAAGACATGAAAATTTAAGTATTTCCTTGGAATAGAGGTTTCTTATTAAAAAAATCATCTCCAAACTAAAAATGTCTTTGATCATTTTAAAGAAACAAGTAAGCTAGGATGTAAAATCTTAAAAGTTCATATTGACTAGAATCATAGATTTGGAAGTGACGAAAGCTCCCTTATAGAGGAAAAAACAATCATATACTAGTAGAAAAACTTGTTTATTTATTGTACATGATTATTTATGCAATTAATGTGGTAAGTCAATTTATGCATGATCCAAGAGAAAGACACATGTAAGCAGCTAAAAAAAAAATCTTTAATACTTGAAGTTAAGCCTAATAAGGGGGTTATTCTTTAGGAAAAGAGACACATTGGCCTAGAGTGTGTGTGTGTGTGTGTGTGTGTGTGTCTATATATATATATAGAAAATCTACATTTGGGTATTGTATGTTTCTAAAATAAAGTGGTGAAGCAAAAACTATGATGGAGTATCATGTTCTAGTGTAGAAGCTTAATTTTGAGTCTTACTCAAAGTGTATGTGAAGGACTATGGATGAAGATCATAATTGATGACCATAAAACTAATGTCTATATTCTTATGCAATTTTATTGTGATAACAAGTCAACCATGAACATTGCCCCAAACATACTGAAATTAACAAACACTTCATTAAAAATAACTTTGACAGAGGCCTAGTGTACAACTCTGTTCCTTTAAGATTTCAAGTGGAAAACACTTCATCAATCTGCCATGAGCATTGGCCCAAAAGGCACTTCATCAAAATAAGCTTGATAGATGTCTACTAGTTACAATTCATGTTACCATAAGATTTCAAATGGCAAACATTTTCACTAAAAGACTTTCTTAAGGCACATCACATCATCTTGTTTGCAAGTTAAGAATGACTGTATTTATTTACCAACATGAAGGAGAGTGTCTTAAATAACATATTATTAGGATAAAATATATTCTCAATATCTCCATAGTAATTAGGAAAAAATATCTTTAAATTCTTCCTATTTATTTCAAAATTTCTTTTGTTTCTCCTTTTTTTTTCTAAAGGTTTTGATTTTTACAAATGGAGATTATAAGAATGTAATTTGTGTTATTGTTAAGGAAAACTTTGATACCCATGATTTTGATTAAATGTTGAAAATAAGTAAAACACTTCCTCTATGAGAGAATAGTTTTAGTTTTATAACAAACCATGTAAGACACAATGTTTTGTTTGTTAGACAATGTGACACTATGTAGTTTTATTTTACATATGATAAAGCATGAATATACTCAAATTATATGTACACAGTTTTAAGCTAGCCTTGTATTATGTGAATATGTTTATTCTATGTTGTAAGGAATGTATGTTGCTTTTGTCTACCAAGATGATATGCATTTAAGATTAGTCTACATCAAAATCCTTTGGGTTCTTGAACAACTCCTTGACAATAGCATTGTCAATTTGGATTTGTTTCATACATTTGTATACTATAGATAAATTCAAGTAATGACACACTATTCAAGAAGAGATAAGTACATCTAGATACTTTGATATAACCTAAAGAAGAAGAATTTAATTTTGTATGTAGTGAATTTAACATCATTTACAATCAAGTCATTAGTCGCAAGAACAACATCCAAAAGAGATGGAGTTGCTCAATGGTCACAAAAAGATTACAACAACTATTTTATTCAGAGTTTATGTAAAGTCATTCAAGAAGAAGAAGAAAGAGAAAAATTAAATTGCATAATTAAGTACCAAAAAGCTGTCAAATTATTTCTACACCACATTAGCTTTGTAAGAACATTTATTCTGTTTATATAGCAAACTAGTAGTGGGTTTAACTAAAAGACCCTACCCTCTTTATTGAGTGTAAACTGTGATATGCTGATCACAAGGACATTTTATTGGTCATAAACCAAAAATGGCTTATTATTTAAATAATACTCATGTGAAACCAAAAGTTGTTTGTTGAAGGAATATTTGTTTAAATCAAAAGTGACTTATTGAAAGAATACTCACTTAATAACAGTGACTTGTTAAAAAAAAAATACTTAGTTAAACTAAAAGTGGCTTGTTAAAAAAATATTTGGCTAAGTCATATATAACTTGTTGAAAGAACACTTGGACTAAAGGTAGGAGTGACTGGCTGTGAAAAAAATATTTAAATAAGTTAGTTAAAAGAAGTCACCTAAACAATATTCAAGAGTTAAAATGATTATGAATTCAAAGAATACTATTTGTTTGTACAGTGAGACTCTGTTAATTGACTGAGAACTAGATACAGTAATGAATTAATATAAAAATATATTGCATATCATTTTTATTATCTACGTAAGAAAAGTGATTGTGATAATAAGTTTTCAAAATATTCTACCCAAAAAAGTTAAGTTATAAAATATAAGATAAAAAGTCATTAAATGATTGAAACTATCTTTTAAGTATTTTTCATTAAAGGATATTTACGAAAAGTTTTAAAAGGTAATTAAAACATAATTCAGTTCTTCATTATTATATATATTTTTAGCATGATAATATTAATAAAATAATTTTTTTATTTTCCAAATGTGAATCAAACGTATTGATAATTTCTTAAGAAAATCGGACAAATCTAAACTAAATTTACATATTGTAATAAGTTTTTCTAACCTCATGTTTTATGTTATATAATTTTAGGATTTAAGGTTGCTAAGAGCATTTTATCTTTATAGAAATGTTCAACCAGTAGTCAAATAGTGTAAAAAAATATTTTTCGGATAAACGTAAATTAGAAGAAGGCGTACAAGAGAAATGAGTTAATTACCTCCTAACAAATCTGAGATTATTCATACTTGCTAGTCTTACCATTTTTCTCTTTTAACATGATTAAAATAAATATTTTAATTAATCAAAATTTAATAATATTCCTCTAATAATGAGGTTTTCTAGATCTCAAAGAGTGTTATAATAAAACCTCTAAAACAATCTAATATTAATAAAAAAAAACTTATTTATCTTAAATTTGGAGGCAAAGAAATAGTAATTTATTTCATCTTATCTTATCTAAATATGTGTGTATAATATTTACTATACAATTTTCTTATAATGATTACACGTACAATCTTTAAGCACGGATCCTCTCTGATGATACTCTCTCCAAAAGCTCCTTTGTTAATGGTGAATTGGCCCATGTTTTCGTCTTGTAATTATCTTTCTCTCTTTGCAAAAAAACAAACCAGGTGAGAGTTGAAACAACCTAAGCTGGAAAAATGCTGAAACGAACAGTTCAAAGGTTGGAAGGATGCATATCAGCATCAAGAAGAAACGGTGATGTTCATATGAAATGGAAGAAACACTTATTTGGCAATTGGGTGAGAAGCATGAGCAGCAAGTCCCAAAGTAGTGACAACAGGTCAACCTCGTACAGTGTTCCAAAGGAGAGAGTGGAGTGCGTAGTGATAGGAGCTGGTGTTGTTGGCATAGCAGTGGCAAGAGCTCTAGCACTCAAGGGCAGGGAAGTGTTGGTCGTAGAATCAGCCCCCACCTTTGGAACCGGGACCAGTTCCCGAAGCAGTGAAGTTATTCATGCTGGAATCTATTACCCTGCCAATTCTTTCAAGGTGGGTATTTCCCTTGTGATCAAAGTTGTAATTTTTATCTACCCACAAAATATATTTGCCATTTCTATGCTGTGGTTCCATTTCGTTAAAATTGCTGACAAATGCGGTCGATATAGCCAGAATTGTGGCCACACAAACCCCAGAAATCTTGACGGAGGGTCTGAAATCTGTGTTATGTGTTACTTGGTGAAAAGAGAATATTGGGTATTGGAGACTCAAATGGTTAGTCATTCATTGACCTAGAAGGCTTGATCATTTGAGTTGATCAATTGGGAGGCAATGGATTAAGAGATGACATTTTTGCATTTGAACTTCTATTGAATGCATTAGTTGAACATTTCGACATTTGGGTAAAAGTAAAAACATATGATGAATCATTATGCTCTAGTTTTACTGAATAAAATTGATGTTATATGGTAGTAGCAGCAAACATGATTTACATTCTGACCTCACTTTTATTATCAAAAAGTGAACTGGTTTGCAGTGCGTTGGTTACCTTGGTTTAGGCCATCATAGCTATTCTTTTTGCCATACGAAGTGAAAACAATGTTTATAATGCTAAAATGTATCGTTACATTCATGTAATATACTGGTGATTTTTTGTTTGCTGACTCATTTTCCTGGAAACTAACCAAAATAAGACTACAGCTTTTCCCCTTTGTGTAGACCATAATTCAGTCTGTTTTTTGCAGGCAACTTTTTGTGTAAGGGGAAGAGATATGTTATATGAGTATTGCTCCCAGCATGATATTCCACATAAACAAATTGGTAAGCTTATAGTGGCTACTAGATCTTCTGAGATTCCAAAGCTATGTGATATTTTAAATCGTGGGATTCAAAATGGGGTTGATGGTTTGAAGATGGTGGATGGTGTTGATGCCATGAAAATAGAGCCTGAATTGCAATGCATGAAAGCAATACTATCACCTGTCACTGGGATTGTTGATTCTCATTCATTAATGCTTTCTTTAGTGGTATGCATTTCTAGCTTCTTTTACCATGCTGTAGAGATGGATTAAGACATCCAAACTCATTGTGAATCTATCTACTTTACAATCAGTTCTTGATAATTACGCGTTGCCTTTATTTTGAGTTAGAATGATATATTTACAGGAATATGAATCCTCATGTTCGTCCAGGGGGAAGCTGAAAATCACGGAGCAACCTTCACGTACAATTCAACCGTCATTGGTGGCCATGTCGAAGGGAATGATATTTGTGTTCATGTGACAGAAACTGACCGTCTTAAAGAATGGAAAGGAACATCAATTTTGCATCCAGAACTACTACTAAGTTCTAAACTCATTGTGAACTCTACTGGCCTAAGTGCCCCTGCCCTTGCAAAAAGATTTCGTGGCCTAAAAAGTGGAGTTGTTCCTCCTTCTTACTATGCACGGGGTTGCTACTTTACATTATCTAATACTAAAGTCTCTCCTTTTAGACATTTGATATATCCTATACCAGAGGATGGTGGCATTGGAGTGCATGTTACTATAGACTTGAATGGTCAGGTCAAGTTTGGCCCAAATGTTGAATGGATTGACAGTGTTGATGATATCTCAAGCTTTCAGAATAAGTATTTCCTGTCATTTTCATGCTTTTATTTATGTTTTAGTATCTGTGCACGTCCTACTTCGTATAGCAACATCTGCTTGTGTCTGAAATAGTTCAATTCCATGATCTATAATTATTATTTCTAAGTAGTGCTTTGTTAAACATGCTCACCTGGAGCATTTTTCACCCTACCATTATTGCGATTACATTCTAAGTACTTGAACACTCTACTGCATGCTTTAGGTAACGAACAAATCATGGTCATGAGATAATTTTTTTTTTTTTGTTTTTTGTTTCTGTTAGCTAGTTACAAGCATAATGAAATCATGTAGTTTCTAACAGGGGAAGATAGATTCTGCACTCTACTTAGAATAGGCATTATCTGTTAATTCTGATGCTATTGATGGAACTACATCTTGGATTTATTCTGCATTTACTGCTTTGTGTCTGTATCTAGATCATGTCTATTCTTTTTGGATGCCCCATTGTATTGTCTGCTTTCATTTATTTCTTTATCCTTTAGATTTATCCTAAATTTTAAGTTAATATATTTAACTGCATATGATCTTAAGCTAAAGATATAAACAGCTAACTTAATACTAGATGAGAATTTGCTGCTGTAAAAGTTTTGTTCATATTCTTCCTTTTCTTTCATGGTGTGTTTTCCATGTATGCCTTTGATAAAAGAAATGTGTAAATAGTTCACAAATTGACTTAAGTAACAATAAATCCTAGGTTTGATTATTCGGTGAATCCAAATCGTGCTGAACGATTTTATCCAGAGATAAGAAAATACTACCCAAATCTGAAGGACGGTTCTCTGGAACCTGGATATTCAGGGATCAGACCTAAACTTTCGGGACCCTCACAGCTACCTGCTGATTTTGTTATACAGGTTTTTTCCTCACACTCTCTTATTGTTAGTCAAAATTTATGTTGACAATTTCCCATACTTGATTAGAGGCAGTATTGTTCATGATGTTAAATTCAAATGCTGCATTACATCCATAATATTTATGTAGCAGTTCTCTTATTTTGACTGAATGGTCTATGCCACCGTATGTTACTCATTTTAGATGCTAAACTTCATTTGCTACCTTTTTATCATAAATGAAAAGTATTGGCATTGGTGTCCTACAACTATGTTTTATACATAATATAATTTGTTTATCTTTTTATGTCATGTGCTAGTACACATGCCATAGATTTTGTTTATCTTTCCATGATTATCTTGCATTCTGATAGGTTCACCGGGAAGGTTTATACTAGAAGGAAAGTTGAAATTTAGTTACTGTATGACAGATAGTTTTAACGGTCTGTAGTTAGTTGCATCTGACTTCTATATAGTCAGAATGGACAGTTTAGTAGTTATCATCTTTGTTTGTAATTTGTAAAGGGTAATGTGGGAGAGTCGGGTTCTCTCTAATAACCGAAAAGTTGTATGTTGTTTGGGTCCTTTCTCCAGAGGAAAACTCTGATATTATAATATGTTTTACAGTTTAATCAAGTATCATTTGTGTAGGACTGTAATACGTATCATTGGTATTCAGAACCTCTTTTTCGGTCCCGTTTTTGCATAGGGGAGGGTATGGTTAACACGAGAATGGAGGCCAGGTGGGAATGGTTAGAAAAGTTTGTCCAGGAATAGGAAAATGAGAATAATCGTCGTTTTCAACGGTTGGAGGATATGATTCAAGGATTAACTGGGGTGGTTGAACGACTAGCTTCTTTGGATAGGCCTCATGAAGACCAGGATTTTGTTGTGCGGGCTGGCCTTGAGGACGATAGGGTGGTTGAGGGAAATTCCTTTCCATATTCGGCCAAATGGCGGAAGTTAGACTTTCCAATCTTTGCTGGGGATGAAGCATATGGGTGGACAAATAGGTTGGAACGTTATTTTCGTCTCAAGGAAGTTTTTGCCGAGGACCACATGTAGGCAGTTTTAGTGGCCTTGAAGGGGAAGGCCTTGAATTGGTATCAATATTGGGAAACTTGTAATCCCCATCCTACTTGGGCATCCTTTAAGGATGCCGTTGTGAGGAGATCCAGCCCTCCATGTTGCAGAATCCTTTGCAGGACCAGCCCTCCATGTTGCAGAATCCTTTGCAGGACCAATTGGGGAATATATTGAGCAATTTGAACACTATGTGGGGTTTCTGAAAAGAATTCCACAAGATTATTTGGTGGGAATTTTCCTCAATGGATTGATGGAGGACATAAAGGCAGAGGTTAAACTCTATGACCCCCCAGACTCTTATGGAGTTGATGATGAAGGCCCAGATGGTTGAGCACAAGCTCTTGGTTACCTCCAAAGGAGGGTCTTTCTCGGGCACTCGCTCCACTTTTTCTTTCCGCTCTTTTCCTTCCACTAGGACTTTCTCTAAGGAAAGGGGAAGTTCTAGAATTTATTCTAAATTCGGGGGAAATTCAGGGAATTTTCCTCCTTCTGTTCATAGTGTTGGAGAAAGCAGTGCTTATGTTTCTCCTGTCATTAATTCTGCTCTAGTTTCTCAGAGGAGGGGCACCTTAAAAGAAACTTTCTCAGGAAGAGCTTCAGGACAAGTTGTGTAAAGGTTTATGTTTTTGTTGTGACGAGAAGTTTAGCCCAAATCACAGTTGTCGAAATAAACAGCTTCACATGCTGCTTATTTCTGAGGAAGAGATACCCGAAGGGGACGAGGGGCTGTCAACTCCTATTGTATCTGATGAATAGCCATACACTGAGGGTTATAATTTACAGTTATCCAATGCACTATGGCTGAGCTAACTACTAAGCATTCTTGGAAGTTGTGGGGGACAATTGGTTGCGAAAAAGTGGTGGTTTTGATTGATTGTGGTGCTTCCCACAATTTCATTTCCCAGGATTTAATTATCAGATGTGGGCTGCAAATCCAACAACTCTTCCTTATATGGTGGAAGTTGGGGATGATCATAAGGTGCACTGCCAAGGAAAGTGTCATAAATTGGTTTTGGAAGTTCAAGGAGTCGAAATTGAGTAGGAATGTTTTGTGTTTTCTTTATGTGGGGTTGATCTGGTGTTAGGGCTGGAATGGTTAGCCACTCTTGGGGAAGTCAGGGCTGATTTTGGTAATCTTAAACTGTCAATAGGCAAAGGCCCAGTGGAACGTGTTTTACAAGGTATTCCTACCCTTGGCTCATCCTTTCACAACCGAAGAAGTTGCCCATTTATTCATCAAAGATAATGTGAAGCTTCATGGTTTTCCCTCTACTATTGTATCTGACCAAGACAACATTTTTCTCAGTAGTTTTTGGCGTGAATTATTCAAGTAGACTGGCACTACACTCAAATTTAGCACCGCCTACCATTCTCAATCAAATGGCCAAATTGAAGTGGTGAATCGTTGTCTAGAGACATATTTGCGTTGTATGACAGGGTCACATCCTAGGAAATGGCCTAAATGATTACCATGGGCTGAATTTTGGTTCAATACTAATTATAATGTTTCTACCCATCTGTCTCCTTTTAAGGCTCTCTATGGTCGTGACCCTCCTATATTGCTAAAGGGGTCTACAAGAGATGACATTCTACAAGAATTAAAAGCAAATCTGTGTAAAGCACAAGACTAAAACCACATACAAGCCAACAAATGTCGCCAGGATGTGGATTTCCAGGTTGGAGACTGGGTTTACCTCAAGTTACAACCTTATCGTTGGCATTTCTTGGCTAGACACCCTAACGAGAAGCTTGGCCCCAGATTTTGTGGTCCTTATGAAGTGGAACAATAGGGATTGTTGCCTACAAATTGATTCTTCCTCCGCACAGTTGTATTCATCTCGTTTTTCATGTCTCTACTTAAACGAGCAGTGCAACCACCAACCACTGTTCAACCTCTTCTTTCTGCTTTGACTGAAGATCTTATGTTAGAAGTCCAGCTAGAATCAGTGCTAGATATTCGTACTTCTTCTTCTGGTGCCTTGGAAGTTTTGATTTAATGGCAGAATCTTCCATCCATTGAAAACAGCTGGGAGGATGCTACTGTTCTTGCTAAGGAGTTCCCTACTTTTCCCCATGAGGACAAGGTAAAACTTCATGGAGGGGTATTGATAGGTTCACAGGGAAGATTTACACTAGAAAGGAAAACTATAATTTAGTTACTGTATGACAACAGTTTTACCTGTCTGTAGTTAGTTGCATCTGACTTTTATAAAGTCAGAATGGACAGTTTAACAGTTATCATCTTTGTTTGTAATTTGTAAAGGGTAATGTGAGAGAGTCTGGTTCTCTCTAATAACCAAGTTTGAGTCATTTCTCTAGAGGAAAACTCACTGATATTATAATACGTTTTGCAGTTTAATCAAGTATCATTTGTGTAGGACTGTAATACCTATCACATTCACACCAAACATTTTTCTCTTAATGATTCTTGTTTTGGAAACTACAAGGTCTGATTACGTGGTTAAATATGTTTTGGCTAAAACTACTAGTTTGTTGATCTTTATTGCAAATAGATAGATGATAAGGATTGGTGTTCTAGATCTATTTTTTTCCTTCAGGTAACTTCACAGGAATGGATTTGAATAAAAATAGCATTGTAGTGTTCCACGAGGCAACATGGTATAATGATGACTTTTGATCAGGGGAAGAAAAATACGTGACATTATTGACTGTAAATGCACAAGCTAACTAAGGATGTCACATTTTTCATTCATGAAAAATACTTCAGGTCACTCACATAACATCCGTAATATACTCTGCTAGATAAACTTACTTTACTAGTATTTTTCAAATAAGATCGAAGGAAGCAATTATATTTTGTAATTTGAAAATCATGGTCATCTTTTGGGTACCTGCCTAACCATTTCGTGTTCAATGAATGAATATTTGATATATGACATTATTATTCTTCATTTTAATTTCAACCCAAACTACTAATTCTTCGAAGGTTCACTGTGAATGGAGAGAGTAGTTTTAGTTTCTACATTTTAATTAAACAATGGCTTCTTTGTTCCATCTGTTTTTTCATTTATGCAGGGAGAGGAAATTCATGGAGTACCTGGTCTTATTAATCTTTTCGGAATAGAGTCACCTGGTCTAACTTCAAGCATGGCTATTGCAGAATTTATCTGTACAAGATTCGTGGGATGATTCAGGCATAAAGCGAGAAACATGAAGATAATTGACAACACTGAAAACCAAATTGTTGTCATACTTTCCTGTTTTCTTTAGCCTACTTTTATGAGTTTTAATAAAATATTTTTGCAGCTGATAAACTTTATCAAAAGGGCATTTAGTCTGCAGTTATATGCTAAATTGAGTATACCTTAATTATATAACTGCATAATTACCACAAATAGATCACAAATTAAAGTATATTTATAGTACAACTTAAATTGTAAGTCAAACTTGTCAAAATGTACTTAAGAAGAGGAAAACATTGGTAGAATAGAATAGAACAATATGAAGAAAACTGAGTGCATCACAACCAACTATCCGGAAAAATTGGTCGTCCAACTTTGTCTAACTCATAGAATAATTGTGATAGCATGAAAAAGAATTGAGAATTCATTGCAATGAAGATATCAAAAGATGGCTGAACTAGTTCTGCGAAGCTGTTGTTTAGGCTCAGGTGGTGGTACAGATGGCAATGCCTTCTCAATCTCCTGCAACAAGAAAAATCATTAGCCATCCCTATTTGAATAAACTTCTCAACCAGGTAAATCCTGAACAAACAAGAACAGTCTAAAACAATCTTTAATGGCTTTATAAACTTTTCAAGAGTACTTATTCAAGAAAGTAAGATGAAATGAACTAAACCTTTTCCATGAATTCAAATCAAGCTATATTTCAAATGCTATCACAATTATACTGTTTACTCTTGACTCTTTGAGTGGGATAAAGTTGGGTGGCTAAGTCCTCCAGATAGTTGGTTGTAATGCAATCAATTTTCTTCATCTTGTTCTATTTTATTCTACCAATGTTTTCCTCTTCTTAAGTACATTTTGATAAGTTTGACTTACAATTTAAGCTGCACTATAAATATACTTTAGTTTGTGATCTATTTGTGGTAATTATGCAATTATACAATCAAGGTGTACTCAGATATAGCATATATCTGCAAGACTAAAAGACCTTTTGATCAGCTGCAAAAATATTTTATTAAAACTCTTTTAAAAGTAAAATCATCCTATTGTAATGACACAGCCATTCCAAATGTTCAAGTTATGAGGGAAAGGCAAGTGAGTTATGTCCTGCTTCAAGCTCTAAGATCCTGAAGAAGGTTCTAGGTTATAACAAGTTATAGATATTTATCCTGAACTGCTGTAAGTTTTCAATAAGATGTAAGTATAACCATAATATGTGCATTGTGTTTAAAACTGTAGAACACTTCAGTTTTTATTGAGGGAAAAAATGTTGTGAGCAAATCCATCCTCCAGAAGATTGGGATAGGAGTTACTTCCCAGTGTTTTACATTTTTGGGGTCTTTTTATTGAAGTTTTCCCTTAAGATTCCTTTTTGTGAAGTCGTAAAGAAGAAATTGAACACAATAGCTTGGAATAGTTTCAAAAAGAACAAAAGGGTTGAAGCCAAAATAGAGACCTAAAACTAAGGACAAAATCATATGAAGGTTCTGTCACAAATTCAATGATGTTTTTGTTAGGATAAACTTAAATTTTGATAGGGATAGGTAGTTTTCATTTTTCATTTATTTAGGAGAGTATTATTTTATTTTATTGATATAAGATAGAGATAGATTAAGTAGATTTTATTGAGTCTGATGATATTTTATTGTCAGTTTTTATTACTTGTATTTGGCCCAAGGTCCTATTTGCACATATTTAAAAGGGTGTCAAGGTTCAATGAAAAGTAATCCCGATGAATTGAAGAGTCAAATTATTTGTATAGGTCATGTTTGTTTTTTTAACAAAGTGGTATCAGGTTATGCTCTGAGTAACGAGAAAAAAAAAAAGATAGAGGGGAGAGTCAAACACCGTGAGAAAAAAGTGAGTGCTTGAGTTTTTTTTGTGAGAGAGATGACAAAGGTAATCAATGGAATGACTATGCCACAATTGTCAGAAAAGACCAATTACGACAATTGGTCTTTGTAGATGAAGGTTCTTCTTGGATCCCAAGATGTATGGGATATAGTGGAGGATGGGTATAATGAACCCGCAAATGATAAGCATCAAACAGTGACGTCTGCACTGAAAAAGATACGAGTGAAAGACGGATCGGCATTGTACTTTCTGTATAATGCAATGGATGAATCGGGATTTGAGAAAATAGTTAATGCAAAGTCAGTAAAAGAAGCATGGAAAATTTTACAGGTGGCATACAAAGAAGATACATGTGTGAAGCAAGTTCAAGTACAAGCCCTCGGAAGAGAGTTTGAACATATGGAGATGGATGAAAAGGAAGGAGTTGCCGAGTTTATAGCTCAAGTGCAGAAGATGGCCAATCAACTCGAAATGAACGAAGAAGAGGTGCCTCCTAACTAGGTTGCGGAAAAGATCTTGAGAAATCTGACAGATGATTTTGAAAGTATCGCGATCACTATTGTAGAGACAAAAGATTTGTCAACTATCATTGTGGAGGAGTTAGCTGGGTCATGAAAGGCCCACGAATTAAGGAAGAAGAAGAAAAAGAGGGAACCCGATGATCAAGCACTACAAGCAAAGTTTGATTCGAACGGAACTCAAAATACTCAGAGCGGAGGTCCTAGAGGCAGAGGACGAGAAGGTCGAGGATGAGGACGAGGTGGACGTGATCGAGGCAATGAAGAGCAAACCGGTCAACAGAATTAGCATGATCGAGGACAAGGGAAAGGCCGAAGAGATCGGTCAGAAGTAGAGTGTTTTAAGTGTCGCAAGCATGGCCACTATGCAAATGAATGTAGATCAATGAAGTGTTACAACTATGGTAAGCTCGGCCACCTTGCTAAATTTTGTCGAGCTAAGAAGAAAAGTGAGAGAAACCTTCTCATAGAAAATGAAGAGGTGGAGAATTCGAATATGGACCATGCTTGAAAGTTATGGATGAAGAGATTCAGTGGTTAGAGAGACTTCTAGATGAATCTAATGAGATTATGAATAAATAGAGGGTTGAGCTTGAGAAGCTGAAGAAGGTGGCTCTTGAAAAGGAAGAGAAAACATCAAGTGTTCATGAACCAGATGAAGAGGAAGATGAAGATGTTGAGAAGAACCCGATGAAAATGTCGGCCAAGATTGTTAAGAAATCGCCTAAGGTCAGAAACGAGTTGGTCAAAGTTATTGAGAATTTGGACATAACAAAGTCAGACAAAGATTAAAGAGGTCAACCTAGATAAAAGATAGGAGGGCTAGAAGAAAAAAGAAGAACTCGAATATGATTGAAAGAAGCAAGCTTGATGCAAACTTGATGCATGCACATGGAAAGCTAAATAAAAGATAGAAAAATTTAAGTTTGTAAGGGAGTTTTGTTAGGATAAACTTAAATTTGATAGAGATAAAATAAGGATAGGTAGTTTTAATTTTCCATTTATTTAGAAGAGTATTATTTTATTTTATTAATATAAGATAGAGATAGATTAAGTAGATTTTATTTTGAATCTATTGATATTTTATTGTTTATTATTTGTATTTGACCTAAGATCCTATTTGTACTTATTTAAAAGGGTGTCAAGGTTCAATGAAAAGTAATCCCAGGGAATTGAAGAATCAAATTATTTGTGAGTCATGTATGTTTGTTTTTTAACCGTTTTAACCAATGATCATTATCAACTTCAACATTTGAAACCATCAACCTGCTTCATGTAAGCAAAGGAAGATATAAACCCCAAAGGCTGATGCATTCCAAATATTACAGCTTGTCTATTCTACCAGTGAGATTCTAACACTCATAAAAATCCAATCACTCTGTCTCAATAAAATGGCAAACATTAAAATTTCATAATCAGTGCAATGTTTGATTAGAACTAAGCATTCAACGAAAGTGCAACACACATGCAGTTAATATGTCCCAGAAACAAGCACGTACAAACACGAAATACTTTTGTTTCCATCTTCCCTTGTCAGCCACGATCACAAAAGACAGACACAGTAACAAATTAAATATGCACTAGGCCAATCAATGGAGTTTACTGCAACTTATTAATTGTCAACCAACTTCTATTAGGATACATTATGGTTGTAAGGAAAGAGAAAATTTCACGTTATCCTCACAAAGTTTTGTAGTTTACTTTTTTTTGTCAACATTCTCTGATGTAAAACAAGCGAAAATGTAGATCCAAATGCAATTTAAATACTAAAGAATCATAATAGCAACAAAGACCACTCTATCATAGAAGTTCAGCTGAAGTGGCCAAACTTTAAAAATTAAAGAAAAAAAATGACATACCCATATGCTTAAAACTTTTAAAGTTTGGCCATTTCGACAACTTTTGTTTAAAGTTACACTGATATGGTGAAAATACCAGCACTCACTTTTTATTGCCATAAATCAGTTGCCTAATCCAAGAAGATATCACACAACCACAAGCTTTAGCCAGATGAAAGTTTTTATAACAAGCATTTCATCCATACAGTTTCCTGCTAAGATGGGCAGGCCGCAGGCCATGAAGAGATGTGACAAATAAATATTTCATCAAACAAGAAAAAGATAAAAAGGGCAAAACAAAGGTAAGAATTACAAACATACATTCAGTCTTCTAAGCCTTTCATTCTCCTCTTCTAACTGCTTAACTTTAATCTCCAGTTCTTGTGTGTATGCCTGTGCATGAGCATAGATGACACCTTGTATCAAATTAGAAGAAAAAAAAAACAGATTTCAAAGAATAAAATCACACAAACACACAAATGCAATGTAACCTGTCTTCTTGCCCGAGATCTAGCAGCAGATTCTCTGTTTTTAATCATTCTCTTGTGCCTCCTCTCCACAGTTTTCTCTACCACATCACCAGAGGCAAGCCTTTTTCGACAGGGAGTTTGTGTATCAGATAAAGCTCCTATTACAGAAGCTGGCTCAGAGTATGATGCATCAAGAACAAAAGGCTGCTGAATGGCATGGCCAGCCACATAACCCCCAACCATATTCTGATGTTGCACTGAAGAATGCTGGTATTGCATCCAATGACCATGCTGTGAGGAATCTCCATTTGAATCAGCAAACACTCCAGCTTTCACCAAGAAGTCCTCCAGAGTCATCTCACCAAGTGTAGGCTTTCTTTTCTGGGTTTTCTCATCCTTCTTCAGTTGCATATCTCTCCACACCTCATCAACAGTTTTCCTGCTAAGATCCCTTGACAAAGTTAGACTGCCCTGAGGATTCAGAGAGGAATCTGAAGCAGCTTGGCCATCCTGCATGTCAGCACTCCACACACTCTTCAGCAACTCATCAAGATTCATGCAGCCAAGTGGCTTCCCCAAATTCCCAATCTGGTTATGCACCTCATCTAGGGTCAGATTGTACAAGGATCCTTGCCTAACCAAAGGGGTAGTAGTGTTTGCCTCTTGAACTGCCCCACCTTGAGATCCCATTTTCTTAACCCCAACACAACCCTACAATTCTATACCATGCATATCCTAAGCTCACCAGAAAGCATTTCAATATCAGGTTATTATTCCCCCTCCCCCCAGAAAGAAAACTAGGAAAAAAAACCAATTCTGATTCCAAAAGGCGGTTTCTTTAAGCTATGGATATTTGATAACAAGCACCCACAAAGACAAAGCAAGCAAATGTGAAGTGGTGGGTGAAAATTGGTCCTGAAGAAAATGAAAAAGACAAGCCAGATCAGATTTCAAGGGAATCAATGTTATAAATGGTCCGCACACCAACATAGGATGGCACTTGAGAGCAAAAGATAAAAGCCATCAACTAATCATCATGCATGTTATTTCCATCATCATCATCGTCACCACTGTGCATTAAAGAAATAAAAGGCCAAACTTGATCCTGCAAAATCTCAGCACAAATGAAACCTCTTATGGTGATAAAAAATTAACACTTCCTGCTGAAACAACATTGCTCATTCCAATGTCAGAAGAAAAGGGTTATTGAGTTTTCTTGTCTTCCTTCAAATAATAAAGATAAACTCATTAGCGAGTAAAAAAATTTGGAATTTCAAATAATATAGTTCTAGTTCTGACTTTCTGAGCTATGAACAAAACCAAAAATTAAGAGGGTCACATTACTTTCACTAACTAATATTTCACCTACTTGTACAGTCTTACATATACGATGGCCAAATTTGAAATCTCCAAAATCTACAAAAATGGGCATTTCAAATTTTTCATTGGGAGTGGGAACTCCAGTGCACACCAAGCAAGGTAGAAGAAATATTTTAAAAACAATAGTAATTAGTATCATTGTTAAATGGAAGAAGCACTGCCTTTTTCTCTCTCATCAGTCTTTTTCTTTCTTTTTACTTGTACAAAATATATTAATTAAATGATAAAGATGAGTGGGTAAATGGTGATGACTCAATCTATTCGTTCAGACTATTTTTTTAATGTTTATTTTTATCACCTTAATTTTTAAATTAAAATTAAAAATTGGTTTTAATATTTATGAAAAGGTGTTATTTATTTTAAAATTCTCAAAAAAAAATATTGTTGTATTTTTACTCTAGGTAACAATATTTGTATTTCTTGTATTTCAAATCCTTCATATAATCATAACGAAATAAAATTATTAGGATTATCAAATAAAACCGTAAAATTGTGTAAATCATCTTTATTTTTACATACATTATATGTTCACTTTTTTATATGAATATATTAAATTTAAATAAAATCTAAATCTAACTAAACTTTAATACAATTAAAATTTTATTGTTATATATACCAATTAAATAAATTTAAGTAACATTCATCTTCTTCTTTTGTCTTCATTTAACCTAATTAAAAGTTAATATAATTAAAGTTTTATCTTATTAGTATTGTCAATCTCAACATCTCTCTATTAAAATTTTACCTTATTATTGATATTGAATTCACTTTTTTAGACGCACAACACTAATTTTTTTTTGTGAATGGCTTTTAATGAAAATAAAATTAACACCTAACTAAAATTTGAAGGAGTTTTTCTATTACACACTTTAACTTGAATAAATTTTAATTAAAATAAAATTCAAACTGATAAAGAAGATTTTAACTAAAATAAAATTCAAATATAATTAAAAATAACGAATTTTTTATACATAATTTATTTTCTATAAACTTAAGTTTGATAAAGTATTAACGAAGGAAATAGTTTTATTTTAATAATTTGTCATTTTTATTATAAAAAGTAAAATTTATAATTCGTGTCCAACTATTACAATTTATGAGCACCTTACAATATTAACCATAATCTCAATTTTGATTAATGTAACATTATTAAATCATTTTAGATAAATTTAATAATGTCGTGTTATATTTAATATTGATATCTCTAAAACAAAACAAAAAAATCCAAATAGAATACTATTTATCTATTTTTAAATAAGCTTTAAGATTAAAAGTAGTAATTTTATTCTAACATCTCACTTTAGCTATGAATTATTTCAATTTAGGTATTTAAGCAATCACATAATATAATATATTTATAAATCTACTTGAAAACTTAAAATACATTTATTAGAAGATATAAACTTTTTCATAATCTATACAATACAAAATTATATACTTATGTAATAACTATATTCTAATCAACAATTAGGAGTCTCATTGTTTTTCAATCCTTTTACTTACACTATCTTTAGTTCACATATAACATACAATCATAATCACTGTAGGTAGAAAACTCAACAACCAAACAAAAAAGAAAGAATAAGCTAATAATAACATTGACCCACAAATCCAAAATTTTACAATATAAAATTTGTTAACACTTAAATAGTTATACATTCTTACCAGCAAACAACACATTATAAAAGACTCATAGATAAAATAACTCTAGACTTAATTATGGATTTATGCATTGAGTAATTTGTCTTGAAATAGTGAAATAAAATGTGAGGATCGACCCTGATTTACCTGGTCTCAATCATGCATGATATGGTAAATTCACTTAAAGCCTCTCCAAAAAAAGGGTCTTTGACTCCATATCCTGCTATAGAATCCTTCCTCAACTCACACTATCTAAACCCAATCCTTTATATGAGTCAGCAAGTCTAACAAAGTTAAGATGAATTCACAATGTGGATTACCTATTAAAGGCATAAAATTATAATAACTATTATGGCATTCTTCCTTAGGAACACCATTGTTAGAGATATTATATTTAGTTTATATTTATCTCTTATCTTTAGTTAGTTTGTTTATATTTCTTATTTGTATTTTGGGCTTAGCCCATATTTCTTCTATTATAAATAAAGGACCCTATGTGTATATTCAACACAAGGGAGATTTCCCCTCATCTCTTTCATTATTTCATATGGTATCTAGAGCTTAGGTTCTGATCCAGCCTCTTCCACGGTCGCAGCCTCCGCAGCCGCCGCCGCTGCCTCTGCCGTCGTCGGAGACTCGCCGGAGCCTCGCCGAAGCCTCGCCTGAACCTCGTCGGAACCTCACCAGAGTCGTCGCCAGAGTTCCAGATACGACCGGTGACCACTCCATCCGAATCACCTCCTCGCCCTCTTTCTGGATTTTTAGGATTTCTCCCTCTCCATGGCTTCTTCCTCGTCTACAACCACCTCTACTAGTGCCTCATCTTCTTCTGGTGGTGCCTCATCAATATACACCAATTATGTGAATGTACACTTGTGCATTGACAAGTTAGATGGCACAAATTATGCAACATGGGCATCTGATATCAAACTTTGGTTGAAGAGTCAAGGGTATGTAGATCACCTTACTACAAATGTGACTAGTGTTACCACAGAGGACACTTCCTACTGGATGAAAATTGATGCCCAGTTATGCATCGTCATAAAGTCCACCATTCACTCTTATATGAAACAAATGTTTCGATCATATGAAACATGTTCAAAAGTATGGGCACAAGCGAAGTTATTATACACGAATGACACCCAGCGTCTTTATGGTGTTTGTCAGGATCTATTCACTGTTATTGGTCCACGCAATCATGGTCCCATGGCAGAATATTTGGGTAAAGTTCATGCCCTCCTTCATGATTTTAATGAACTATTACCTCCTCCTTCGGATGTACTTGGTTGTTTTTAATGAAGAATCGTTCTGAGTTGTTTTCTATTTTCCAATCATTTTTTAATGAAGTAAAAACACAGTTTGGGGTTTCTATTCGAACTTTACGCAGTGATAATGGCCGTGAATATCTTTCTCAACAGTTTAAACATTTTATGGCTTCTCATGGCATTCTTCACCAGACCTCCTGTGCTTATACTCCTCAACAAAATGGGGTGGCTGAGCGCAAGAATAGACACCTCATTGAAACAACTCGTACACTTCTAATTCATGGCCAAGTACGCTCTTGTTTTTGGGGTGATGCAGTTCTCACTGCATGTTCTATCACTAACCACATGCTGTCTTTTGTCCTAGATGACAAAATCCCTCACTCTGTCTTATTTCCTAAAGACACTTTACATCCATTACCTCTTAAAGTTTTCGGGTCTACATGTTTTGTTCATGATTTTAGTCCTGGTCTTGATAAGTTATCTCCTAGATCTCACAAATGTGTCTTCTTAGGATTTCCACGGTCACAAAAGGGCTATAAGTGTTTTTCTCCTTCTCTTAATCGTCATTTTATCTCTGCTGATGTCACTTATGATGAATCTTTGTTTCATTTTTCACAACTATCTTCTAGTTCTGTACCTCCACCTACCATTGTTGATATTCCTATTATCTGTGATCCTTTAGACTCTCATTCCCCACAGGATCGTCCTTCAACTCCACCCTTTCAGGTTTATAGTCGCCGCAATCGTCTCCCTCATGACTCACCTCCTGTGCCATCTCCTATGTCTCCTCCGGCTCCAGCAAATGAGTCTAACCTGCCTATTGCACTCCGTAAAGGTATACGCTCTACTCGTAATCCTTCCCCCCATTATACTGTTCTTAGTTACAACAGGTTATCTCCATCTTTTTACACATGTCTCTCATCCATTTCTTATGTGTCAATTCCCAAGTCTGTGGGTGATGCCTTAACTCATCCTGGTTGGCGTCAAGCCATGCTGGATGAATTAAGTGCTTTACAGAAACGTGGAACTTGGGAGCTTGTCCAATTACCATCTTGAAAGTCTGTTTGTTGGTTGTAGGTGGGTGTATGCTATCAAAGTTGGCCCTGATGGTACAATGGATCATTTGAAGGCTCGACTGGTTGCCAAAGGCTACACACAGATTTTTGGTTTGGATTATGGTGATACCTTTTCTCCAGTGGCGAAAATGACTTTGGTTCGCCTATTCATTGCCATGGTCGCCCTTCGACAATGGCCTCTTTATCAACTTGATGTCAAAAATGCTTTCCTTAATGGTGATTTGCATGAAGAAATTTATATGGAGCAACCGCCCAGCTTTGTTGCTCAGGGGGAGTCATCTGGATTGGTAGGTCGTCTTCGCAAATCCCTATATAGCCTAAAACAGTCTCCTCGGGCTTGGTTTGGTAAATTCAGTGGTGTTGTTCAACAATTTGGTATGACTCGGAGTGAAGCGGATCATCCAGTGTTTTATCGCCACTCAAGTGCTGGATGTATCTACTTAATAATGTATGTCGATGACATTGTTCTCACAGGAAGCGACTACATTGGCATCTCTCAGATGAAACAACACATTTGTCACCATTTTCAAACCAAAGATCTTGGCAAACTCCGATACTTTTTGGGTATTGAAGTAGCACAATCCAATGATTGTATTGTCATATCTCAGAGGAAGTATGCGTTAGACATCTTGGAGGAAACAGGGTTGATGAACTATAAGTCTGTTGAGACACCTATGGATCCTAACATCAAGCTCCTACCAAATCAGGGGGAGCCTTTCTCAGATCCTGAACGTTACAGAAGATTAGTTGGTAAATTAAACTATCTTACTGTTACGCGTCCTGACATTTCATTCGCAGTTAGTGTGGTGAGTCAATTCCTTAACTCCCCATGTGAAGACCATTGGGATGCAGTTGTTCGCATACTGAAGTATATTAAAAGATCACCTGGAAAAGGTTTGCTATATGGTCCTAACAACGATACAAAAATTGTTTGTTATTCAAATGTTGATTGGGCTGGTTCCCCTTCTGATAAGAGGTCTACTTCTGATATTGTGTCTCTATTGGTGGCAACCTGGTATCTTGGAAAAGTAAGAAGCAAAGTGTTGTGGCTAGGTCCAGCGTAGAAGCAGAATATAGAGTTATGGCATCAGCTACTTGTGAGCTTGTATGGCTTAAACAATTACTTAGTGAATTGAAATTTGGAGATATCACTCACATGACACTTATATGTGATAATCAAGCTGCTCTTCATATTAGTGTTAACCTTGTCTTCCATGAGAGAACCAAGCACATTGAAGTTGATTGCCATTTTATTAGAGAAAAAATCATATCTGGATATATCAAGACTGAGTTCATTAACTCAAGCAACCAGTTGATAGACATATTCACTAAGTCCTTGCGAGGACCTAGAATTGACTATCTCTGTAACAAGCTTGGAACATATGATTTGTATGCTCCAGCTTGAGGGGGAGTGTTAGAGATATTATATTTAGTTTATATTTATCTCTTATCTTTAGTTAGTTTGTTTATATTTCTTATTTGTATTTTGGGCTTAGCCCATATTTCTTCTATTATAAATAAAGGACCCTATGTGTATATTCAACACAAGGGAGATTTCCCCTCATCTCTTTCATTATTTCATAACCATAATCATACAATATACACAACACATCCATCCAAAATCATTTCCATTAGTCTCTTTTCATTTCATTAAACCATAACTGTATATACTAGAATAATTTCTCAAAAGATTTTCCACTTTTCAAACCCATATTAAATACAACATTTCAGCAGACTCGCTCAATGAACTCACTGGCTACCTCTAAAAAAGCACTTGCTTAGAGAATAAATTACTAGCATTATACATTTCTGCCAAACTCAAATTTAACACTCACTTAATGAGCGTTTGGCTTGTCATTGAGTCCGCATAAAGCCAAAAACGTCCTAGGTGTACCAGATCAATCACTTGATTAATCTAGGTACTCTTACATGTTTCTTAGTTCAAAAATATCATTGTTACCAATTCAAGGTGTCCTAAATAAACCAAATTAACCAAAATGATACATCATAGGTGGAACAACAACCAAAAATTATATGCACACCCTACTTATAGATCAAATCAACCAAGAATTCAAAGGTTCATACACACTTATAAATATATAATTTGAATCCAACCAACCTCAGAGACCAATCATCATACAACATCAATAATCTTACACATCATTTAGTTGACTCCAAAATACAATCATATAAATTCATACATAGATGAACATATACAACATAATTTCAATCCTTGTATAATCAAACTTAAATACAATTTAGTCATACCATTTCTACACAGTCACTTCAACCCATCAACCAAATCAAACAAATTTAAGATCTACCCTATCACATATTTCAAATTATATATATAAATTTTCTACTATAAAATAAAAATATAGACACATATTTCAAATTATTGTACTACACAACAAAAATTCAATATTTTAATTATATATATAAATTTTGTACTATACCACCAAAATTCAATATTTCAAGCACATTCCAAAAATATTTTGTACTATAAATTTTGTATATTATATTTTAAAAAAGATTATATTAAAATTTTGGAATGATTAAAATGTTACATTCAAATATTTCTTTTTCATATATTTTAAATAGTTACAATAAATTTCAAATGAAGCTCAAACATATTAATTTCCAATTTTAAAGAAAAAAATGAAGATATTAAATTCTCAAAACTATCATTTTAAAACTTTAGGATTAAAAATATATCAATTTTAAATATTTTGTTTTTTTATAAGAAAAAATAGCACTATACAGTTTTAATGAATTTAAGGTTTCAAATAATATTGTATGATTTTCTTGAAATGAAAAATAATAAAAAATAAAAATAATCTGGCTGGCTTGAATGAAAAACACCTCAAAAATGAAGGTATTGGATTATATTTCATTAATAAAAAATGAAGTTACAAAACATGATTAAAAACTTATCTAATGCAGGACTATCAAAATTCAGAGTTGCCTAGTTGAAGCTTAGCCAAGTATTATATATTACTCAGTTTTCATTTGATTATGTTAATGCAATAAGTACGGTATTGCTCTGATTTGCATTTGCATGATGCAAGACTCTGCAATACATCTATTATATCTTTTTAGTCTTTGCTTTCTATTTGCTTTATTATGTAAGAAAATATGTAAGGACTAGGCAATGATATTTACAATAACCAATGAAAGTTTATGATGATGTTATCAATTTATTATGCATACATATAAATGTAATTAAATAACTATCTTTCTTGTATTAAATAACCATCTTTCTTAAGGTAAGGTGGTCTTTTTTAATTGATTTATTAGAATGTTGTTCTTTTATTTTCTAATTTGTTATTCGCTTTGGAGAGTTTTATTAACTACTATATCCATCATATTCACATCATAAAAAATTACACTCAGACTGTATACTATTTATTTAATAAAAGTTTAGTGTTCAAACACATTTTAGACGGAAGCTATCACATACTATAAAACCGACTTTACGGTTCAAAGTTATATAGTTATTAAATTCTAAACAAGAAATAAATCAAAAGGTAATATCATATTTAGTTAATCAAAGTATTTAACAACTATAGTTAAAAAATTATGTAAACATCCACCCTTATAATTTGCCAAATTTCAATACAACATCAATATATTACATATGCTAAATTATATACTAAAAAAACGTAACAAGGAACATAGAGTAGTAAATGGACACATAATTTTGGATTCCTAATTAGCTTTGTGGGGTTTGGTTTCAATGCCAAATCCAAATGGGAAAAGAGGGTCATAATGAGTATCTCCAACATTCATTGGCAACTGATCAACACTTTTGAACCATGTCCTTGGAAGCTTTCCTCTAAAACCATAGTCACCAAACAAAACGTCAGTCACACCATTTCCCTCAGTACCAGGAAGCCAAGCGGCAACCAGAGCATCAATTTTCTCAACATATGGTTCTATAACCACTGGACGACCAGAGATTATCACAGTAACACATTTCACTCCTCCACACACATTTTTTATGGTTTCTGGCCCAGGTGCAGAGATTGTCAAATTCAAACTATCACCATTTGTTTCAGCATATGGTTGCTCTCCAACTACCACAATGGCATATGAAAAATTATTAGACTTCACATAGTCCACATCAGGATTCTCCTTGTACACTACCTCAGTATCTTTATCAACCGTGTTTTTGATACCACTGAGGATTGTTGTACCTATAATAACACAACCTCTTCAATATTGAGCTTTTATTAAACTACACAAAAGGGTAAGAAGTTGTGAAAGAATCTATAATATACCTTTGGTGACATTGTTTCCAGTAACTCCTTGCCATTCGATGGTCCATCCACCACACTGATATCCTAGATTATCAGCATGGCTTCCAGCAACCAATATCTTTGAAGCCCTTTTAGGGAGAGGGAGAAGAGGTTGGTTAGGATTTTCACCATTCTTCAATAGAACCAAGGATTTCCTCACAGCTTCCCGAGCCAATTCTCTATGTTCCTGTCAAGGTACATTGTCAAAACGATTTTATCAACATGCAAAAATTAAAAAAATATAGTTGATACATAATCAATATACACTTGTTTCACTACTAACAAACCTTCTTTCCAAGATTGTGAACTAGGTTATGATCAGCCAACGGGTTCTCAAAAAGACCCATAACAAACTTTACTCTCAAAATTCTCCTTACTGCATCATCAATTCGGCTCATTGGTATGGCATTACTTTCCACCAATGAGGTTAGGCCATCTATGAATTCTGTGTAGTTAAGGGGAACCATTACCTGCAACAAAACTTGAGCAAGTATTAGAATATGATAAAAAGTAATGGGAAAAATCATTTAAGTTTGTACTTTAAACTCATAGTTTACCATGTCAACTCCAGCAGTGATTGCAGCGTAAATGGAATATGTGTAGTTAGCATGAGTAGGGGTAGTGATCTTATCGATTCCCTTCCAATCTGATATGACAAAACCCTAAAAAAATCCAACAAAATTTAGGACTTGTTTACTATGTCAATTTGCTATTTTGAATTAAATGAAACCCTCAGAAGTTGAGTGTTACCCTAAAGCGTAATGAGTTCTTAAGAAAGTCTGTGATTAGATTACGATTGGCATGCATCTTTTCTCCATTCCAGCTTGAATAAGAGACCATGACAGTGGAAACACCCTTGATGATTGCATTATAATAGGCTGGCATGTGAATGCTAAGCAATCCATGTTTGCTTATAACTGTGTTGTTCTCATTGATTCCCTTAATGGTTCCTCCATCCCCAACATAATGCTTTGCGGAGGCTATAACTTTTCGCCTATGCAAAGAAATGCAATATGTTAACACCAACACCAAGAACATAGATCAAAGATAGAAACAAAAGATATGAAACAAAGGGAATAATGAAGTTCTTACTTTCCAGCAACATATGGAAAACCCTTTTGAGAGTTTGCTGGGATTTCACCTTGCAGACCTGGAATTATCTCAGTCATAGCTTGAACTACTTTGTGATCTTCACTATAACTTTCATAACATCTTCCCCACCTGGGATCTCTACAAACCTATACATCAAATCATATTAAGATAAGGTTATAACTGAGACCAAATGAATATTATAATAAAATTATTCAATAGAATGTTCTTTATTACCGCTATGCAAGGTGCAAAGGCATATTGAATTCCAGTAGCTCTAACTTCCAGAGCAGTTGCTGCTCCAATTCTCCTCACTAGTTTAGGATCCCTAGTGGTTGAAAGAAACATAATTTTAAAAAGTAATTTATTTAAGAAGCTAAAAGCATAAAAAAGCAATAAAAGTATTAGAAAACATTGTGAGGGAAATGCACATATATATAATGATAGTGATAATTTACCTGGTAGCACCTAGCCCAACATTGTGTGGGAAAATTGTTGCGTTATATACATTATTATTGCCATGAACAGCATCGATTCCGTATATCATAGGAATCCCCAATCTAGTTGATAAAGAACCCTTTTGTAAATCATTCACCATGTTCATCCAATCCTTTGCAGAAGCTTGTGGCTTTGGAACACTACCACCCCCACTCAGCACACTCCCTACCAAAAACACAAACCATATAAGAAAACAATTAAATGAATATATCAAAATATATATCTGTTTGTTTTTCATTCAAAAAGTTGAGCTTACCAATATAATAGTTTTTCATGATTTCTGCAGAAGCAACTTTACGTTCAATCTGTGTCATCTGACCAATTTTCTCCTCTAAAGTCATTCTGTCCATCAGATCCTTGATTCGAACATTCAGAGGCTGTTTCGGGTCTTTATATTTCAAGTACTTTGCCTCACTTGTTGCTACCCAACAATGCAAGAGCATAAGTCCCACCACAAAGATACTCACTTTCGCCATTTTCTTCTTCTCAGTTCCCAAAGGAATTACTCACTCACCTATGTAATAGAAAAGAGAAAGAGGGTTGTATGAATATATATAGAAAGAAACTAAGATAACTATTACTGTTTTGTAACTTCTTCAGCTAACATTAGAAAACAAAACATGATACAGATAAAATAACATATAAGATGTTACCTTTTGGTTTATAAATAAGATATTTTGTATTTTTTATCTATAAATAAGATAATACAGTGTTCTTTTCTAAATTTCACTTTTCATTCGTTAATTGTTTCCACTTATAACTTTATATGAACTGGATAAAACCTTTTTCTAGTTTAAGTGTAGTTTTTCAACGGGACAATTTTATCTTTTATTAAATTACTTTTACCATGTCATAGAATAGATAACTCTATATTACCTAAAAATAAAATTAGTTTTAGGATATTACCTAAAAATTATAAGATATTAACAAACAAGACAATTTCAAATTAAAAACCTAGTAATAACAATAAAAGCCAATTTAAATCTTTTAAATGATGACATCTTTATATGATTCCATAGAACATTATGATATAAAAAAAATGAAAATGATAGGATGTATAATTACTTCTTTAAATACACACACGAAATAACTACTTTATTAACAAAATAATCATATATTTATATAATAAAAAGTACGTATTCTTCACTAAAATTCGGTTTATATAATAATTTATAAAACTATAATTATTTTACTAAAATAAAAGTATAATTGTATTCAAATTATATTAAAATAATTACAATGATGATTTTTTTAGAGAGAACCTACAAAATACCTTAATAGCAGTGGTGATTTTTATAAAAAATAAACAAAAAATCATACAATATTTGAAATATAAGGTTTACACCATATAAAGATTTTTAGTAACTTAAATTCATTTTTATAAAACAATTAAATCTTTAAATATTTTCTTAGGATTCATTTACATCTTCTCATTTAATTTTTTACTCCAATCTTCGTCAAATTAAAGATTAGAGGACGTAGTGTAAGGAGCTTTACATACATTGATGGATGCCAATGTAGCATGGCCACTTTGGAACTTAGATGATCTTAAATCAGTGTCTTTTTAGAAAACGCATTTAAATCTTTTAAATCCTAATATCTTTATAGAATTCCATAAAAAAATATGATCCAAAAAAATAAAAATATAAAATCTGTGATTACTTCTTTAAGTGACCAAATATTTTCTATAACTTAGTATAATCATGTTTTTTTATTGTTTTGTTTTATAATTTGTTGATCATTATATCCATAAATGGGCACACCACAAAAAAAATTCTAGAAGAGAAAAATCTTAACAATATAAAAAAATTTGTATGGTTTCTATCATTTCTTTGAGCATCAGTATGTACTTTGCTCAAAATATTGTTTGTTGTATATTCTGAAGGGAATTAAAATATTTTTTTGTTAACTTGGTTGAGTTAAAAAGTCTAGATGTGTTGTTTAGGGTTGAGATCAGAAGTTATTAGAATACTTATAAATCAAAAGTGGTTAAACTCGAACTAGTCGTGTTGACTAGGTGAACTAAGAGTGGTGAGAAACCCAGACTAAACCTGAAAAGGTAAAACTCATGTAATCTTTTTGAAGATTAATGGAATCTCTTATGTTCTTAAGGGAAAATTGGAAGTAGATCAAGTTGAGTGAACCGGTATAAAATGTGTGTTTTACTCTTTTGTTATTTGAACGGTTTTCCATTTACACACTTCATAAAAATTAGTGTCTAAACATCCTGTACAATTTAGGTATATCATTTGCAATCCATTAATTAAACACTACTTTACGAAAGAATTTAAAAACACTATTTACCCCTCTCTAGTGTTTCCCTGTGATTTTAATTTCGGTTAGAAGTGTAATTCTAGTTATAACCTAACTTCAAAAAAATGTTATCATATCAATTTTGATTGAATTATTAGTCCAAATTTACATCATCAAAAATATATTTTGTAATACTAATTGTTGATTTTGGAGTGAATACCTTTTTCCATTGGTAAAGTTATGTTAAGGTAAAAATAGCCAACATCTTGATTTTCCAGTTATCAAACAAATTCCCATAAAAAACTAGAAGTGACCCTGTATTCCTCCAAACCCTGTCATATTGCATTGTTTCTTAATGAAATCTTTGAAGCTTCTTGGACCTCCTTTTCACCTCTAAGGATTTTTCACTTCCAAACAACATTTCTTGCTAGATATACACACTTCTTCCAAACTTTGATCATACCCACACGCCATACGCATCTTTTTTCCGTTAAGCTCGATACCATCTAAGGTTCAAGAGGAGAGAGTTGAGAAATTAAGAACAGAGAAGAGAAAGGAGATCGAAAGTAAAAGAATAACAGAGAAAGCATTTACATTCAGGTCAAATGCAAAATTTTTCGATTAACTTGATTTATATGTGTAGATATACATTTATATGTATGAAATACATCTGAATCTATTTTGATTGGACAATTCTAACCTTTTGGATTTTAAAATTAAAAATTAAGGTTTTTAAATAAATAAATAAGATAGATATATAGATAAATAAATTGAATATATAGAAAAAAAATTATAAAAAAAATACATGATTATATGTTCATTCTATTACCATATGAAATATAATAGTCATTGTTCTATTATTACTTTAAGAATAAATGTGAGATAATGAATTTTTTTTTTTTTTACTATTGTCATCTATAGTGACGATAATGATAATGAACATGATTTTATATCGAAAAGAAAAAACTTACAAACAAACTTAGTTATTTTTAGTTTTTATAAATTCAATTCTGGATGTATTTTGAATAAATTTTGATTTGACAACTATAAAATATATAAGAGGACCATTCCAACACACACATCTATTAAGGTCATTCGATCAGACAATGGAGGGAAATATTTTAAGGCTGGATTAATAGAGTTCATGAACTCTAAAGGCATCTTGCATCAAACTACATGTCCTTATTCACCATAACAAAATGGAGTGGTTGAGAGGAAAAATAAACATATATTAGAGGTGACAAGATCACTTTTGATAGATGGTAATGTCCCATCTCATTTATGGGGTGAGGTTGTGAGCTATGCAGTTTATTTAATTAATTGAAGCCCTTCTAGTGTGCTTAACTTTCGAAGGCCTTATGATGTGTTGTCTGATCATTGTATCCTTCCTCCCATAGTTTATTTACCACCTCATATTTTGGGTGTTATATATGTTCACTTACACCCACATCAACGTACAAAGCTTGAAGAACGAGCGATCAAATGTGTTTTTGTTGGGTATGGATAAACTCAAAAAGGTTATCGTACTTACCATCCACCATCAAAGAAATTTTATATTTCTATGGATATGACATTTAATGAGCATGATTTTTTTTTATGTTGATTCTCCACTTCAGGGAGGCAATGAAAGTGAAGTGTATAATCATGATGTTAGTATGTTTGATAACTCAGACACAAAATTATATTGTGAAGATAAACTATTGTGTGAGGATCATTCTGCAGGAAGTGAGCCAATCCTAAATATGAACACTTCTTTTCTGGATAATACAGTGTCTTCTGATCATAACCAATTGGCTCAATCTTTTCCACAGGTTCAGCTTGACTCTTCAGAGGTACCTTCTGATCCTATCTTTGATAATACTAATTTAGATGAAATTGATCATGAAATTGATTCTTGTCTGCGTGAGACCACCAGCACACCAAACACTGAGTCTACTATTGTTCAATATATTCTTCCACCTCGTTCTAACCGTGGTCAACCTCTAGCTAAATATGAATCAGACCTAGTAAATATGTGTCATCTCATAGGTTATCCCAGTCATATGCATCATTTGTACACTAGTGGAAAAACATTGTTTAATGTCACCCCAATGACGTCGGTTACCAACATATATGAGTGCACGGTGGCATTAGCGTAAATAAGTTGGTAACCTAGACGTCGGTTTCAAGGGGACGCGACATCTATTATATAATACACGTCCGCTCTGTCCTAAACCGACGTCCAATGTAATGAGGTAGGCGAGAAGACAGACTTTTCCTACGCCATTGACGTCGCTTGTGATGGGGGTCCGACGTGTACTAAGGTGCAATTAATGCTCGTCACCTGATTCCCAGGCGTTTAGACGTCGAGTGGTCAATCACCGACGTCTATAGCCTGTCTAGAAGGTGGGAAGACAGAAATTTCTGCAAAATAGACGTCGCTTTTCGGGGACCGTGATGTCTATAGGCCTGTAATTAATTATGTTCACCAAAATCCGAGGCACGTCGACGTCCGGTAGCAGAGCACGGACGTCTATAGTATTATAGACGTCGGCGCCCCTTCACAACTGTCGTCTACTTCCCTGACAGGAAATGAAGCGTCAATCGGTTCAGCGCACTAGACGTCGGCAACCCTGGACACCGACGTCTAATGGCATTCAAAAAGTCACTTTAAATGTTATCTTGGACGTCGAATTAGTTAGATAACTGACGTCTAGGTGACTATAGACGTCGGGTCCTGGTGGAACCGATGCCCCATTTCATTTTAAATAAACCATAGACCCTTCGCGACATTGCAGTTTCTGATATCATCGCGTCTTCCTCCTCTCCTTTTTCTCTCTTGCGGCTCCTCTCCTTTTTCTCTCTTGCGGCATTGCATCCCAGGTGCGTGTTTTTTTATGGTTACTGTTTAAACTTTGTTTAGTTTCTCAACGATTATCTTCTGGTTCAACTGATAAAATTTGTTTTCTTGTTTTGTGTTTTAGTGCAGTTTTGTTCCTCTCTTGGGGTAACGCAGTACCACATTCTTCCTTTGCTAGCTGTCTCCCAGACAAAGCGGCGTCTTTTGGATTTCTCGTGGCGTTTCGACCCAAAAATGACCATGGGTTGTCGTTGCCTAGTTATCGTTTCACAGTAATTTTTCCCTCTTGGGGTTGAAAATGGAACTAAGAAAAGACCCAGGTTTGGTTTTTGGTTGAAATGTCATGAGAAATTCAAAAGACGCAAGCTTTTTTTCAGGGGAAACTAGCAAAGAAAGAGTGTGCTACTACGCTATCCAAAGACGGGAACAAAACTGCACTAAAAACAACGGCTGTATTAGACGTTTGTTAATGCACACACCGACGTCTATAGTGACATGAGACGTCGGTTAGTGACATGTTTGAAGTCTTTATGTGCTCTTAGACGTTGGTTAATGCGCAGTCTGGCGTCTACATAATGGCTTTAGACATCGGGGTTAGGCCTATACCGACGTTTACTGACATCGGTCCTGGCACTAACTGACGTCAGTATAGACGTCTGTTATGTGGATGTCCGACATCCCATTGACATCACCGGAAATGACGTCGGCTGTGAAGGAGACGTTAAAAGCCCAAAATAACCGATGTTAAACAGCGTTTTTCCACTAGTGGTATCTCAATTATCTTCAATTTCTATTCCTAGTAATATACAGGAAGCTTTGGCAGATCCTAGATGGACCGAAGCAATGGTTGAGGAGATGACAGCTTTAGAAAGGTTTAATATCTCGGTTGGTCCTTATTTTCGCCCTGAATCTCAATTACGTCCCTTTCTTTTTCGAAATCTCAATTGGATCCTTATTTTTGTAAAATTGAAGCAATTAAAGGTCTACCGTTAAATTAGACAAACGGTCGTTTCATTAATCTGACGTGGCATTAAAATTGAATTTTGTATTAAAAATTTGGATTGCACATGTGTAAATTCATATTTAAAAGACAAAATGGGAAAAATCTAAAAATTTAAGTGCAGCCCTTGTATTGAATTCAATTTTCCATTGGTTCCATATCTTCCACCAAGCGAGATACCAACTCAAAATTACAACAAATTGTATTCAGTTCATACTTGCTTCACTGCTAAAAAAACCAAGAATTCCCATCATTAAATTTTCAAAAAAAGAAAATGAAAGATAAAGATTCAAAAGAAAACCAAGAAGAGCCAATTGGGGTTTAACTGAACGCAGACATTCGCGGAATGTCATTCTCTGGAAGTGATTTTGCAATAACCTCATCCTCTAAAATCCCTTCAAAAAGTGAAATGTCATTCTCTGGAAAGCTCAAAGTTGCAATCACAACCCTTCTATTACTTCCACATGAAAATGAAATTTCAGCCATACTTCTTACGAGGGCCCTTACTTTAACACCTTCAGTGAGTGAAGAAAAATTATAAGATGGAACAGACAGACTTTTAAATGATGCACCCAGACCCTTCTGTGGCAGGCGTGGTACATCTTTCAACTCATCACTGAAGAAAATTATGTGTTTAACTACAAATGCTTGTATAGCTGCCAAAACGCCACATGGACCACCTTCATGTTGCACTAGGCCCATTGATGTTACAGGATCAGAGCTAAACCATATTCTCCGGTTGCTCCACTGTGCAAGAATCCCTTTAGAGACTTCATTTCCAAACACCATAGAAAACAATTGATTTGCTTCTTCCACTGAAAGTTCCTTACTCAAATTCACACTCTTCAAACGCAACTCCTTTCTCCTCCCCAATTCACCACTTTTCTTCCCCGGTAGCAATGATGATGGCAAAACTTTCACCGTCGCTATCCGCTTCTCCGCCGCCGCCGCCATGAGCTCCCTCCGCCGGATCTTAGACTCTGACGAATCTTTCGACGACTCTGAAACCGCCCCGGCGGCGGCATCCTGCGGCTTGCTGCGCTTCGTCTCCGGCGTCGCGCTGCATGCTCATTCGAATCGCCATTTGCAAATTTTCAAAAAAAGAAAATGACATGAGAAAGATTCAAAAGAAAACCAAGAAGAGTCGCCAAACCTTGATGCAGATGATGTTGGGTTCATCATTGAGAAGGGGTTTTAGGGTTCTGAAGAAGAAAAGGGGTTTCTTCCTCTTCGCGTTTCCAATGGAAGAAGAAAAGGGATTTGTCCTTTTTATCCTTGAATACGTCTGAATTCAACTTTGCTTAATTCATTTTTAATATAAAAATCAATAAAAAATCATTTTAATGCCACGTCAAATTAATCAATATACTGACCATACCATGTAGGTTAAAATGAAACGGTCGTTTGTCTAATTTAACGGTAGGCCTTTAATTGCTTCAATTTTACAAAAATAAGGATCCAATTGAGATTTCGATAAAGAAAAGGACGTAATTGAGATTCAGGGCGAAAATAGGGACCTACCAAGATATTAAACCCTTTAGAAAAAAACAACACTTGGGATCTTGTGTCCTTACCAAGAGGGAAGAAAACTATGGGCTGCAAATGGGTCTTTATAATTAAGCATAAAACTGATGGAACTATTGAGAGGTATAAAGCACGACTTGTGGCTAAAGGTCCCACTCAGTCTTATGGTGTAGATTACCAAGAGACGTTCGCACCGGTAGCCAAGCTCAATACTGTGAGAATACTTTTGTCGTTAGCTACAAACCAAGATTGGCCTCTTCTACAATTTGATGTGAAAAATGTTTTCGTACATGGAGAAATTTCAGAAGAAATTTATATGGATTCTCCACCGGGCATGATAGATTCAACTAGAATGAAGGTTTGCAAATTAAAGAAGGCTCTATATGGATTAAAACAATCCCCAAGAGCATGGTTTGGAAGGTTTACCAAGTCTATGAAGGCTTTTGGCTATAGAGCAAGTAACTCTATCACACCTTATTTTTTAAGAAAGGAAAAGGAAAAATTACAGCTTTGATTATATATGTAGATGACATAATTGTTATAGGAAATGACCAAGATGAGATTTCTAGTTTACAACAATACTTTTGCATCTAAATTCGAGATGAAACAACTTGAAAACCTCAAATATTTTTTGGGTATTGAAGTAGCTAGATAAAAACATGGTATTTTTCTATGCCAAAGAAAATATACTATTAATTTACTATCGAAAATTGTGCTGCTTAGGAGTAAACCAGCTGATACACCAATTGAACAAATCATAAACTCTTTCAATGCTCAAATTCAGCAAGCATAGACAGAGGAAGATACCAAAGGCTGGTAGGAAAATTAATTTATTTGTGTCATACACATCCAAATATCACCTATGTAGTGAATGTTGTTAGTCAATTTATGCATGACCCACGAAAGCTACATATGGATGTTGTTGAGAGGATTTTGAGATATTTGAAGTCCGCTCCTGGTAAAGGAATTTTGTTCTAAAATCATGGAAACTTAAAGGTAGAAGGGTACACTGATGCAGATTGGGCAGGTTCAAAAGATGATAGAAGATCTACCTCTGGATACTTTACTTTTGCAAGAGGGAATCTTGTAACCTGGAGGAGTAAAAAACAGCCTGTAGTAGCAAGATCTAGTGCTGAAGCATAACTCAGAGGCATGGCACTAGGTGTATGCGAACTTTTGTGGATTAAAAATGTGCTATCAGATTTGGAATTTAAATCAAATGAAGCTATGAGTTTGTACTGCGACAATACTTCGGCTATAACAATTGCTCATAATCCTGTGCAACATGATAGAACAAAGCATGTGGAGATTGATAGACATTTCATCAAAGAGAAGATTGAAGCTAGAATAATTTCATTTCCTTTTGTAAGATCAAAGTTGCAGTTAGTTGATGTTCTCACCACAGGAGTGTCAAGAGATTATTTAATTAGTCTCTATTCAAGTTGAGAATGTGTGATATCCATGCACCAACTTGAGTGGGGGTGTTAAGATATGCCAAATATTTTATTAAGGGATATTAGACAATCAAATATTGTGTTAGTTATATTTAAATATTATTATAATTTGTGCAGATTTGTGCACCTATCATTCCTTTAATAGATGAAGGATTATAAGATCCTTGTATGTATATATATGATACTTTATTCCTTGAAACAATACATCAAAATTATTTTTTAAACCTTTTATTAATTAGTTTGAACGAGATGTATTCAAACCTTAGGGGCTAACATATACCAAAGGAGCGAAAAATGAACTTTATTTGGTTCAAGTTTCCTCTAATTTATGTTAATTCAATAAGTATGTTATTGCTCTAATTTGCATTTGCATGATGCAAGATTCTGCAATACATCTATTATATCTTTTTAGTCTTTTCTTTCTATTTGCTTTATTGTGTATGAAAATATGGATATGTATGGATTAGGAAATGATATTTACAATAACCCATGAAAGTTTATGATGATGTTATCAATTTATATTGCATATTAATGTAATTAAATAACCATCTTTCTTATACTAAATAACCATCTTTCTTAACGTAACTTGGTCTTTTTTTAATTATTTATCAGAATGTTTGTAACATCCCAATAAATATATAACAAAATATATATAATTTATTGTAGAAGTTAACATAAATAATAATAATAAAGAACAGTGGAGAGGAACAAGTAAAAGAAGAGGAACACATAATATTATATAAAGGTTGAAACTGTACGAAGTAAAGAAGTCCGAATTACATTTACAGCTTCAGACTGAACGGTCTTGGTACAGTACATGACCGAAAGGCATTACAAAAGGGATTCCTAGACCGAATGGTTTTACAAAATACTTAACCGAATCGATCTGTCTATTCTAATTAAAATAAGGAACCTAATCTAAGGACTGGACGGTCCTACACAGCTCTCTGGCAATACGTCCAGGGGTTGCTCCGCTTGCAAGGCTTCCTCCAAAGTGTCTTCTTGACCACCCTCTGCTCACACCCAAAAGGATGATCATTGTAGTGAAGAGAACAGACCGAACAGTCAAATACCGAACGACAACATGATCAAGATAAAACAAATAAGGGTAAGCTTATATAAATTCAATTAATCATTTTCATGCATTCTTAAAATATACCCACAAATCTCATACATAACCATTCCAACCATGAATCATCAGTAAAGTGTATTAACACAAAAATCAACGTATTCACTTTCTTTAGACTCTGTCCGGACGGTATGACTATGTATGCTCGCCGCTCTTTGCACCCGGGTGGACCTGGCTGGGATACACTCAACAGACCGCCACCCGAGGTTAGTCCAGTGGAACCACCTCGGTATAGAAATACCCTGAGGCTAAAGGACCTCCTGCCATTCTCACGCATGAATTACCCTTCTCTACTTGAGAAGGCGTAATCACGGAATATCAGGATAGAGTCAGAACCTGAGCCTTAACTATGGTCATACTATACCAACCATCATCAATCAGGAAACATTCCTCCTTGGAAGTCTCTTATAAAAACAATCAAAACCGGACGGTAACTTAACGGACTTATAACATTAAAATGAAAATAGACTAAGTTAAGGAGAACCGAATGAAAGAATAAAGGGTTAACTCAACAAAGAAAGCAAAGAGTACTTGCCCCAATGATCACTGGACTGAAAAAGTTACTAGAAGTTTAACAATGAAGTAAAGAGGACTTAGTAAATAACAACTGGAAGAAAAGATCAATATAACTCAACAATGGAAGCAAAATTAGACTAGTTAATGAAAACCGAACGGTTAGAAGTAACCGAACGGAAAGTCAATAGGAACTCAACAATAAGAATCAACAAGCTAAATCAAGGAATGACGAACTTAGTCAACGGATTTAGTCAACAGACGTTTTAAACAAGGAGTTCTCTTCAATAATACGAGTGTCAGTATGAGACCGGACACTCCTTGAGGAATCGAGTGTCAGTGTGAGACCGAACACTTTCCAAATAACTAATATGATAAGCCGGACGTTTTAGGAACTCAAGTACTGGTATAAGACCTAGTACTTTTAGCAAACAACATCAATATAAACCGAACGTTCAGTTTATGACTGAACATTCTTAAATAATTAATATCAGACCGAACACTCAGTCTATGACCAAGTACTTCTATGCTAAACATAAGGGTAAGACTGGACGTTAGTGTAAGACTGGTCGTCAGCATAAGACTGGGCGTCAGTATAAGACTGGACGGCCTTTAATAGATAAATCCTAGCGAATTGATCAAGCAAGACATTTTAAGTTAAATTTCAAGGGACCGGATCAAAGGTTTGCAGGGAAACCGAACGGTCCTAATGACCATTCGATTACAAATTCAGTTTTCACTAAGTTTCATACATTTTTCTAAGTTTCTAACCAAGATACATAATTTAACAACAACATACACATTTCATCATACCATATAGTTCAACAAACATACATCAAATCATATTTTCAACCATACAAGAAATCAAAATTAAATTTTTATAAGCTTCCCTTACCTTAAATCCAAGCTAAGCTTCTAAGTCTTGGGCAGCAACTACTTCTAAGGCTTTCAAAGTCTAAAGTGCTCCAAACCAAATTCTGATTGGTGCAATTGGAAGGTCTTGACGCCAGGACGATTTAATCTAAAAGGGGTGAGGTGGTCGGAGGAAGGGAAAGTGTTAGAAATCTAGAGAGAAGTTGGAAGTTCTAGAGAGAAGGGGGGGAAAATGGGGTTTCTGGAACTTGGGTTCTGAGGAAGAAGAAAGGTTGCATGCAGAAAGGTGGCAATGTTTGTAAATCCTACCCTAAATACAGCCTCCAATCCGGACGGTCGGTCCATCCTCCTGCTGCCACATGGATTCCATTATCAGAAGCTCTTCATTCTTCTTGCAGCCGCACGGTTCCCGAGACTGGGAAATTAAATGCACAGAAAAATCTTGTCTGCCACTCAACCTAAGGAGCTGAAATGGTGACAGGTGGACGACACTGAGAAGTGTAAAATTAATGGGGTGTTACAATGTTGTTCTTTTATTTTCTACCATTATAAGTATTTATATAACTACTTTATTAACAAAATAATCATATATATATATATACATATATATATATATATATATATATATATATATATATATACACATATATATATATATATATATATATATATATATATATATATAATAAAAGTATGTATTCTTCACTAAAACTCGGTTTATATAATAATTTATAAAACTATAATTATTTTACTAAAATAAAAGTATAATTGTATTCAAATTATATGATAATAATTTCAATGATAATTTTTTTAGAAAACTTACAAAATACTTAACAGCAGTGGTGATTTTTATAAAAAAAATCATATTATATTTTAATAATAAAAGGTTTACACTATATAAAGATTTCTAATAACTTAAATTCATTTTTATAAAACCACCGTTAAACCTTTCTTAGATTCATTTACATCTTCTCTTTTAATTTTTTTACTCCAATCTTCATCTTATTGAAGATTAGAAGACGCAGTATCGATTCTCGTAAGGAAATTTACATGTCAATCCTCCTCCAAACAAGTTAAGTGTTTGTTTTTTTCTCTTTTTGATATTTTATCTCTTGGGTTGTATGTGAGCCTAGATCACGCATATGAATCAAGGTTCTTTTTGGTAAATCTTTACCATGAAATATGTTTGGAGCTCTCTAATCAGATATGTAAAAATTGATTTAGGATTTGACATGAGAATGGAATTTGTTAATCGTATTATATTAGCTTGGGTAAATGGTTTTATTATGTAATGTTTTCTATAGGTCTCTATTTTTATTTAAAATCTCAAATATTGGTGACACCTTGGTGGTCGACCACTAGGTTTTTATTTTTCTATCTTAATATTTTTATTCTAATTGATTCTGATAAATCTATACATAATATATTTTAGTTTAGTGTTTTCTAATAATGTACAACAAGAATCAAATACGTGATCACTAACTCATAAGAATGAGTTTTAACCATTAATGTTATAGTTCATTACGACAATACTTATCCTTCATTATTTTATTTCATGATACCCACATCCATCGTCTTTTCAAATAGTTATTTTTCTTGAGTTTAACAAGTCCACCACAAGAACCACAAGATCCATCACAAGACCAGGCTCAACCATAGGCTTCAACACAGGCTCCCCGCCACAGGTTCCACAATAGGATCTAAAATAAGCTCCACAACAAGTTGTACAACAACTTCCACAGGCTTTAATACCTAACCTAAAAAGCTTTTATTCCTATCTAGGCACCAACTACCTAAGGACGATAGAGTTGTTGTATTTTTGTGTCAATTATTTTTTCCACGCTAGAAATTACATTGGTATTTGTTGTAACTGTCTAGAATTAGATAGATCATGATCAATCATTTTATAACTTGAATAAAAAGGAGGAAATTTCTTACACTCCACATCGGCAATAACGCAAATCCTCGCTTTTTCACCAAATTTTGATTAAGCAAATCAAATAACAAATCAACATCGACCAAGACACATGTAAAGAAACATCGAGACTTATTCTTAATGTAATCATCTAATGATAAGGGTGTGTCAATGTCATATGCAATTGAGAAAATCTTCTTTGACTATCAATATTCCAAAAAAAGATCATGTATGGGGATCCAGCATTGGATTTTCGTGAGCATCATAGAAGTCGAAACAAAATCTTTAATTGAAGAAAAACATAAAAAATTCCAAGAGACAATTTCAAACTCCAACCACCAGAACTCTTCTTATATCCTTGAACAAAGAAAAAAATATGATCTTCAATAAATTCTTAAAAATTTTGTTATAAATTTCACATACTTTAGAATTAATAACCAAAAATCTATAAGTAATGTTATGCAAAGAATAACTAATTAAAACATAATTAACTATTTTAATCCCTATTTTTCTTTTCTTAATAATTAAGAGCTATAATAAATATTATAAATATGGTTATATTTCTTCCATAACTCATGAGGAGTTTTTTCACCATCTTTATAAGAATTTCAATTTCAATTCAGAATATGACAACCAAAATATAAACTTTTCACCCCATATATTATAGGCTTAACTTAAATATGTTCATGAGATACATGGTATAATATTATCTCTTATTTTTGCAAAAAAATAAAAATAAAAGAATAATGAAGAATAAAGTACTTTTTTTAAGAATGTTAGAGAATAAATAAATAAATAATAATAACAAGATACATATATGGATAAAACAAGATTTATCAACAAAAAGAAAACTTATAACAAATAATAACAAAACAGGATAAAACTGTAAATGAAAAAAATATTACAGAGTCCAAGTTGAGGCATCAAGAGTACTGTCCTAAGGGAGAAAACATCCTTACTACATAGGACAAATAGAATAATATATGCACTCCTTTCCCAATATACAACAACGCATCATATTTTAAAAGATGATATACAACAAAGACCAAAAAATCTTTTACATGAATTGACATATTTTAAACTTATATGAATTTATGTTATATTTATAATATACTATATGCCAAGCCATTATATATCACAATAATCCTAGCAGAATAGTTGTATTAAAAAGTACAGAATTTTGCAAATGAAAACAGGGGAGAGAAGAGGCATAGAATAGAAAGGTAAAAAGATGACATTAATTGAAAACTACCAACAAAGATAAATGAAGTTAAAATGCATTATTAATCTCTCTTGCTAAACTAAAAAGATAGAAACTTTTGGCTCCTCCAAAATCATCTCACCCATCATCTCCAACATTTTGTCATACTTTCTTAGTTGTTCAGCTCTTGCAATCGAACTCGAATCATCTTCGAAAGTGTCAAACGTTGCAATAGAAGCTTGCGTTTCAATTTTGGTTCGTAATAGAAAAGACAAAATAAGTACAAGAGAAGCCATGGATGGAAAAGGAAACCTAACCTTCAATTTAGCCCACCAGCATAAGAGATTATAGTGCAGCAATTTTGGTGTGGAATTGATGACAAATTTAGGAGCGAAGACTCTTTTTGTACATACTTTTCTTTCTACTTTTCATTAATACAAGAGAAATTTTGGTCATGGTGCCACCCAAGTAGTTAGGGTTGTTGGGAACAACATTATTTCATAAATAAGGAAAGAACAATATCCACATAAATAATTTTCCCTATATCTACCATCTTATTATTATTATTATTGTTGTTAGGGTGATAAAGTGAGTTTTATCCTATGGTTTATTTTTCAAAATAAAAAGAATTTAAAAGATTAATTTTTATATATTATAGGATTAAATAATGTTTTGGTTTTTATTTTCATATAATTTGTTTAATGTGATTTTTTTTCTTGTTCATAAGGTTTTAATTTTTGTAAACAAAATCTTTTTAGTAACGATGTCTAAATAGTTAAACGTGTGTGAACAATTATCATCTGTAAATTTGAGTTTTTTGTTTTGTTTTTTTAATATATTTTTTTTTATTTTTTTTTAGTTTAAAAATAATTATTCATGTGTTAAGTCAAAAACTAACCATGTGGTAATGTTTATGTCAAGAGACGGAGTTCGTTATTTCATACTCATCCTAAAGAAAAAATTTATCTTCATCATTATACCCGAACTCAACATCTATGAATTTTTGCTTTATCTTTATCCTCATCAGGTCACGAGTATAAACGCATACCAATGTATACTCGTATATGTTTTTTTATTATTTCAATATCAATTGATTAATTTTTATAAAAAAATTAATCTTGCAACTCAAACATAATATTATCAAATATACAATATTTAAAAGAAATATTTTGGTTTTATCAATATTAAATATTTAGAACTAAAGTATAACTGTACACATTTCAAATTAGAGTATAATATTAATTTTTCATGAGAACCAAAATATTTATTAAATTTGCAAACATCAATGAAACAAAATTGATCAAATTTAAAAATATTTTTAAAAAATTACAAAAAGAAAAGAGATATTAACAATTAAAAATATTGTAAATGTCTCTTTACTTCTATTCTTTAAATTATAATGAAATCTCTTTTCTTTTTACATTAATAAAAATTATAATACTTCACTTGAATGAAATCACACAAAGAACAAATATTAAACTAATAATATTTGAAATTTAACATAGATATTTCATCTTATTAACTTCAATATATTGAACATATGTTGAATGGTGATAAACAATATTCATGAAAATGATACTAAATTATCATATTATTATGGATGAAAATTTTTAATACAATTGTAGTGACAAGATTACACTTGTGATAATGAGTTAAAAATTAAAATAAAAATACATATAAAAAATATCAAAGCATTATTTTGTATGATAAAAATAAACACAAATAAAAATATTAAAAATAAGTAAAGGTAATCAAATGTATGTTTTAGAAACATTTTGATAACCATTAAATGAAATCTCACAAAGAAAAATAAATGTATAATTAAATATGTGATATGATAAAAATACCTTAGAGATCTAATAAAACTTTTCAAATATATAATAAACTAGTTGAACCGTTGAAAAATAATAAAAATTATTTTAGAAAAATAAAAATATTTTTTCTAATGAAACAAAAATTAAGAATAAGAGAATAGAAAAGATAAAAAAATTTATATTACCTAGTAAATGAAGGATTTATGTTTTTGAACACTTAAATTAAACTGAGAGTTAAACATTTTCAAGTAAAAAAACTAAAAAGTACATAAAAATATTAAAAAAGAGTATAAATATTCAAATATTAAACATAAAAGATATTTGTTTTACAAACATTATGTAAAGATAATTGTACTAAGATTTTGATGAGAGAGAAAGTATATGGAAATGTGAATTAATTTCATGATAAGTGAAACAATTAAAATAGAAAAAAATAATTAACGAAAAGAAAACAGAAAAAATTATAAAATTAAAAACTAAGAATAATATATATATATATATATATATATAATAAATTATGATTATTTTAATACTCTTTTTACTCACTATGTATACCCAAAAAAGTAAGTTCTCCTCTCACGAATCACTTTCACAGTATTTGCTCTCATTCACTTCACTAAAATTATTCAAGGAACAGGTAAAACACCCTTCCTTTTTTACTTCTCTTTTCTCTACATTTTTGTTTTCTCACTTCTCTTTCTTTTTTTTTTTCTTTCAAAAACCTTCTAATGACAAAAATAGGAGTTTGCAAATTTGTTTTTTGTTGTGGGAGATTTGAAGACATAGAATGATTATTTTTCCTGTTTTGACATGCTTGTATCAGAGTTTGTTCATTTTATTTAAACAATTTGAGTATACATTATTTGAACAAGCTGCTTTTGATATCTTTGAATTTGGGAAATTATGTTACAAATTAAATTATTAATTTTTTGTTCATGTTGTTGAGTACTGGTTCTTTTTGATATATTTGAATTTGGATTATATTGTACTTTTTATTATTATTTTGAATTGTCTTTAACATAAGTTTTTGAAAGTGAAATTTGTTTAAATTTAGATTACAAATAGTTTGTATTTTTTTATTTAAAAAATGTAATTAAATGAGCTAGTGAGCCAACCTGTTTACCCACCAAACCGTAGCGGGTCAGGTCGGGTTCAAGTTTTTCTGGCTCGCTAATAAATAAGTCGGATTGGGTTGGCTCACTAAGTGACCAACCCGTGGTGAGCCGAGTTACCCGTTTTCACAGCTCTACATATATATGTATATACATATCCTCATACTCAAATGAAAAAATTGGATTTCACTCGTTGCAATTAATACTCAATCAATTCGAGAATTTCCCAACAAAACGAAGATGAATACGTCAAAACAAAGATGAATATAGAGAAAACCAACATGAACAGTGCAAACACACTAAATTAATCAATTTTATTACCATTACCCTTAATTATTATTATATAAATTTAATTATTAATTAATTCATTTTATTTCTAATAATAAATTATAATATATGATCCACTAATACTTTAATTTAGATTACGTATATATATCCAACATGTATTCGTGTCTGATACTTAAAAAGATACTTTACCAATACTTATCTATATAGTATTTAATTTATAAACTAGTAGTATTTTTATCATAACAATAGTTTATAGTTTTTTTTATTTTTATAAATTTTAATACATATAATTTTAATTTGAATTCATACAATAACCATCATATATATTTACCATTCTTTTTAATATTATTGTATCTACTATTTTCAAAATAAATATATCAAAATATTATATACGTGTTATATCCAATATACATGTTATATACATTCGGTTTTCAAATTCATCTTCCTTTAATATATTATTTGGAAAATAAAATTCTAAAGTATTTCATCCCCTATATTTTACTAGGAAAATAAACTTTGTTCTTCGTTTTACTTGACAAGTCCGAATATGCAATCTACCTCCCATTACCTATATATATATATATATATATATATATATATATATATATATATATATGATAATGATATTTTACAATATTTTTTTTAACTATATTTTAATAAAATCTACATGTTATTCTGTGATTGGTCTAAAATTATTCACAGTTAATAATAATAATTATAAACACTAACATAAACCAATCACAAAATAACACATAAATGATATTAAAATATTGTCAAAAAAATGTTGTGAAATATCATTATCTATTTATATGTTCCCACTTGTCATAGAACATGTAAGTGTGTGTGTTAATAAGTTTTCTCTCTTAAAAAGGACAAATGAATTTGCTTCTTTAAAATTTAAAATTGATAGTTTTAGTGATTGTGTAAGGGCCTGAAATAAATAAGGCTATTGGGTCCTATGTTAAGGCAGTTAGGCCCATAGACTAAGGGTACCTTAGCCTTAGAAGGGACTTTTCAGAAATCCAAGTTCATTACACGATTTTCCTTTCTCTCTCTAAAAAAAAACAAAAACCTTTTTTCCCTAAAAGGTTCTCTGCCTTCTCTCTAGAATTCCCACTCACTGAACCATGCAATCCTTAAATTGAAGGTACTCCTACGTTCGCAACATGAAGGACTTCCTCTTTCACCGATTATTTTCTCCGTTTCATTCCGGTAAGAAATTTTCCTATTTCCTCCACTGATTTTGGCACTTAGAGTTTGGGGGTTCTACTGATTTCAAGCAGTTAGAACTGTTCTTTTCTAATTCCTGTTAGGTTCTAACTCTAAGAACTATTTCTACCGCTGAAATGGTGGTTATAGGTGTTGTCGTGTTCGGTCTGTGTAAGGCTCTGTTAGGCATCTCCAATTAGCTGTGTTTGAGGAAAAACCAGGTAAGGGGAGCTAATTGTTTTGTTTGAATATATTTTATAAAATATATGCATGTTGATTTCTTAAACTCATGTGTTGATTTGAACTGATATTTATCTGTTTGGTATGAACTGGAGTTTGAAAATGATGAATTTATTGACTGTGAAATTGTGCTTAAATATTGTGCGTTTAAATATTTGACTGGTATATGTGGATTGAATATATAAGTTGTCTCTGTTAGAATTGATTTAGAATTGATTTGCTGAAATTGGTCTTTGATTTGGAGTGGGTGTGTGTGTGTGAGACCTAATGAGGAGAAAGGGAGAGTTGCTTGGGAGCTACGTGTTGGGTGTGTGTGATCATGAATGAAGAAAATGAAAGAAAAATTGGTTGCAGTGACGGGATTGAGGTGCAATTCTTAAATAAAGAAAATAGAATAGAAAGAAGATGTAGTACCAAAAAAAAAGAGAAAAAGGGAGCAAAGTGTGTGTAGTGCATGTGGAGTTGGGTAATAGAAATATAAGAGTGACACATATATAATTATATATTTATATATATAATATATTATATTTAGGATTACGTATATTATATAATATTATGTTAAGTGTTATATATATTATATATAATATTATGTTAGGTGTTACGTGTGTATATATATATATATATATATATATATATATATATATATATATATATAATATTATATTTAATATATTATACTATGTTTTTTTTTATTTGAAAAAAAAGAATAATGAACTATTGAATGAGTATTATTTGTTTTTTTTCCCTCAGCATTCTAGGGATTAGTTTTGTGTAGGGTAGTTTGGAATTGAAGGGAAAAGGTGAGTAGATAAGTTTGAGTGGGACCCACCATTATGATGATGAGGAAAGCAAGTGTTACTGTGTAGATGAATAAAACTCTTATGTGTTAATTTTGGTTGGCCGCTATAGTTTAGAAAGTTAGTTATTGTGGTTGGTAATTAAATTAAGGATAACATACTTCTTATATTGAACTTATATTACTTAAAGGTATGTATAGATTCATGTGTTCTATGAGTTGATGTGGGCTGTTTGGGTTGCTTGGTTCTTGGTATTGATTAACTTAGATTCAATTGTGGAGATGTTATTTTTATAACTTGTGATTGATGAGTAATGCATATTGTTGAGATTATGTATATGTTAATTGTGATATAAAGTATATGATTACAAAGTGATGAAAGTACGATCTAAGTAGTAAACCAAGTTCCATAAGTTCAAGATCTCTTGGTGAGATCTTTAGTGTTTTAAAATGGAAGTAGAGGCTCAGCCTTGGGAGTCATTCTAACGCTTCAATGGTCAATCAAACTCACTTAGAGAGGTTGAACCATGTGGTAAGAAGTAGCAGGAGGTCCTTAGTCTTGGGGGCTCCCAGTATGCCTCAAGGCGCGGAACGGACTAACCTCGTGAGTGTGGCAGGGTGGGGAACCCAAGTTTCATAAGTCACCACGGGTGCAAGACTCGCCATAGCCCCACTATCATTTTAAAGTCCGGACGAGTCAAGTCTAGAATATAACATGCTTTAGGTGGTGTGCTTTGCTGTTTTGATTTTACTTGTTCCTTGTATGCGATATATTAATATGATGTATGCTTTTATATAATTTGCTCACCCTTGCTTGCTTGTGTTTGTATCATGTTGTATGTGTTTTCTTTTGCGATGATCATCCACTTGGATGGGAGCAGATGGCGAGGAGGATACTCTGGAAACATCTCTTGATAGGGAAGACAGTGTTGCTGCCTAGTTCTCTAGGCTTTAATTCTCTTGTCCTAGGATAATTTGAATAAACTTTATTATGGTCTAAGTTTTTAAATTCTCTGTAATTTCTAGGGAGAAACTCTAGTACTCTAGTTTTCAATTTCATACTATTCTAAGGATGACTGTAATCCTAATTACTCTTGACTGCTTTCCTATATTATGCATGATGACATCTTGATTATGTATGTCTTTCTATATAATTGGGATGTCACATTTATGGTATCAGAGGAGTTTGTTCCTAGGATAACCTACGAGTTGCAGGTTTGTCGTGTCTTTCCTGTGGAAAGTTTAGTCTAAATGGTATGTTTTACCATTTATTCTAAGTTTAGAAGAAAAAAAATTGTATTTAACTGGAAGTTTTGAGAACAGAAAAATGTCTTGATAAGAGTAATGAGGGTGCACACTCATGACTCTTATCAGAGATGATTTTCCTTTCTTAATTCTGAAGGTTTGGGGTAAGAAAGAGTTTGGGTTATCCTATGTATATGAAATGGTATGATGCTTTGGTATGCAATTGTGGTTGGAGCCTGTTTCTGGGTCCTTATGTATTAGATTGATGGAGAGGGGTGGAGGTAGTGATTCTTCTAGTATGATTAGTGTCTGTGTTGGGGTTAATTTAAGAGGATGCTAACTTAGTTTCAATTCCGTTTAACTAAAATATATATTTGTTGCTTGGTTATTTTATCACTGCATTACCATGTTTTTCTTCTATGAGATACTGGAATTCACTTCCTATTGATTGAATGTTAGGTTCTTGGTTGTTGACGTGAAATTATTGTATGAACTTGTTGTGGTTAGGTATCTTGTTTGATCACGTGAATATGTTGTTGTAATTATGTTTGATGAAGTACCTGCAGTGTGTGTTTATATTTTAAATACTATTCTTAGTTTCTTATATTATTAACATATAAAGAAATTATCTTTTAAAAATTTTCTTATATTATTAACACTTCATATTTGTATTTAATTTTTAAGTGTATTTTACGATTAAAAAAAAATTAAAATAGTTATTAATTTTATTTTCTTAAAACATACGTACACCTTCTTCTCGTTAACTCTAATATAAAATTGTTATCAAATTAAGCACTCAATATTTTTTTTCTTTACATCTTAACTTTTCATAATTTAAAATATAATGTTTTATTTCTATAATATAATTATTATTTAAAATTTAGAGTTTACAATTATAAAACTATATCTTAATCTTCTCATTCTACGTGAACCTAATGCTAAGTTTTGTATCTTATATTGTCTTTTAGCATAAGACTTGCAGACATGTCCCTGTTTGTTATAAAATAAAATACTTGTTTATTTTCCTTGCTTGCCTTTAAGTATGTGTGTTGATTGACTTTAAGTAATGTACTGTGAAGTGTTTGTTCACTAAAATAATAATAAAAAAAAATTAATAATGAAATTAAAAAAGAAAAAAACAGTGTACTATCAATGATATCAAGTTTTTATTTTAGCCATAAAAAAAAGTGTTGTTATTCGGTTGCAGAACTTAACTCATAGTCCAGTTTTTTTTTATTTTTCTTTCAAATAAAGCAAGATAGTGAATGGGTGGGAGGGGGACTCAACGCCCCCTTTGAACCAAGCTCACAGGATTTCGCCATTGTGCTTTGTCTGTAATTCTTGTCTCAAGGGTGAGGTTTTAAAGTTTTTTAGCAACTATTTTAATGTTTTTGGTTTTAGCTCTGCTAACTTTCCTTTACCACTGCTAACTTTCTGTGACCTCCTTTTGTCCTTTAATGCAGTTCTTCATGATGACATGTTAGAGGTTTATTTTCAAAAAAAAAAAAAGTTCTATCTTTATCCATTTTTTTTCCACTCACTCACTTCAATTTGAAGGTTTGTTTGATGCTTCTTTTTTTTTTACCCGTTTATTAATCTTTTCATTCATACATACTCTCATAACTTCTCTCCTGTTAGATCCTTTACACTCTCTTTTGCAGTAAACTCTATCGCTGTCTTTGTTCCTCCATTTTTTTAAAACCAAGATTTTTTTCATTTTCATTTTCAGTTTTTCTTTCTCACTGTCTCTGGTATATTGAAACAACATTTGGTTTCACTTGGTTGTTACAGGTTGGACATGTTTGCTTTTAAATAAATGAGCATTTTTGTGTCTTTGATGGTAGAAAAGTATACATTGTCAGTGGGGAAAATTTGGTAATTGGATCTGTCACTGGTATAAACTAAATGATACTTTTCTTCCTAGAGTTATAGCTTCTTAGGTTGAATTCACGTCTTTAATCAGAATTTTGTCCTTGCTTGCAAATTGCATGTATGCACTTGTGGAATTTCGAAATTGTTTGAGAGCTGGTTTGATGCATTTCTAAAAATTTTGAAAAACTGTTTCTTTTTTTTTGTCTGTTGTAGACTATACAAGGAAATGTCATTTGATTCATTTAACTGAACTTACTGATTGGAAAGGGCTTGGTTGTTGAGGTTTGTGAGTTTTGTCTAAGACACTTTGAATTTACAATTCTCGGAAACAAGTCAGATCTCTAAGATTTGAGCTCTAGAGGTCTTAGAGGAACTTAGAACTAAGAGAGCAGACAAACACGTTAGTGATCACTGTTCTTCATCTGTTTTTTATTAATTCTTATTTTATATATTTTTTCTTTTTAGCATTATTTGTGAGATGACTTGGAAAAGAGAATAATTTTATTATTTTCATTCATGGTAATTACATTCTCCTTACCTTTATTTGTAGCAATCTAATCTTCTAAAAAAATTAAGGAAATAAGGAAACAAAATAATTTAAAAGATCATATATATGTTTTTTCTAATTAAGAAGGTTCTATAAATATTTTATCTAATTGAGAAGATTTTATAAATATTTCCTCTAATTACAACAAGATGTTAACATGATTGAGTTTATACTTGTTATGTGTCTTTTTAGAAAATAAAGCAAATATCAAGTTCCACAAAATGTCTTTAAAATTTAATTTCTTGATAACAATAATTACCTGATATATTATTTCTCTCCAATTTGAAAATAGATTCTTCTTTAATATTGTTATAATAATAATAAAAAAATTAATTACAAAATACAGATCAGAAATAGAAAAAAAAAGGTTTAATGAAATGAATTCTAAACAGATCAAAACAGTGCAAAAGTGGATCAGAATTGGGAAAAGGGATTTTTGTCCACCCCTAGACTTAACACATAATAAATCTTCAAGGTTAGTTTTATATGGCTTTTGCAACTGAAGTATCAGAATGTTTAGGGAGTACTAGATATTTAGCTATCTGGTTATGCAAATAAGCTTGATTTATCATGCACATAAAAGCTGAAAAGGAATTTAACTCATGCAAATGTATGCTAACTGATGCTAGTATCATATCTTCAAACCCTTGAAACATTTTTGCTTACGCTGATTCACTTGTGTGTTCCATATTCTTTGAACAAAACTGAATTTTCCCTCATTGATTTATATAGTTTTTCAATGTTGTCTTTTCTAATATGATGGTAGGGTTCCTCCAAATTAGGATAGACGGTTCATAATTCATTTTCCTTTTCTTTTCTAATTAATATACTTCCCTAAGTTATATAAATCACAATTTGAATAGTGTTGCTTACATTTTCTTTAATTTTTTTTTCAATGATGTTTTCACAGTATTTTCTCTCTTCTTCCATATGTGCATTTCACACACCACTCTCTGCGATTAATTAAAACAATTCTCAACCATCTCAAACTACTTAGCTTCTAATATTTTCAAACTACACTGATCCATATCTTTAATGGACTTTTTAAAATGATTTTGTACTAATTGAAAATAGCCATTATAACTTAAATTATTCATTATAAATCCAAAGATAATACATATAATAAAATAATTATCATATGAATTTTAATCATAATATGATTTACATATTGTAAATTTTAATATATTAAAGAAAACATTTATTTGTTTAGGACACTTGTTCTATCATTATTGAAGTTACCAATCCTCTCTCTGTTCTAGTTTTTTTGAGTATAGCTAAATTTCCTATTTCTAAGTTTACCTCCTTATTTTTATGCGCTTTTGCTATCATTTGTATTTGGTCTATATTAAATTCCCCCAAACTAAGGGTTCCTTATCTTCTTTTAATATGTATGCACATATAGACCCCATCCTTTGTGCAAGCTTATATTTATAGCTCTTCCTTGCCACTTTGGGAATTCTTTTCTTAGTTTTCCTCTCAAGCTTGTTTTTAGAGGCAATCATAGCCCAAATTCATAAAAGTTCTTGTACTTTGTAATACAAAGTACTACATCATATTTATATTGAAGTGTTTGTTTAAGGTATTTAAAAAAAAATTCCATTAATAAAATAACCACTTATTATCATAGTAGTGTTACGCTTTTCAACAATCAAGCAGTACTTTAATTTTCGAGGATGAAAATTTTTTTATGTGTGGGAGAATGTAAGGGCCTGAAATAAATAAGGCTATTGGGTCTTATGTTAAGGCAGTTAGGCCCATAGACTAAGGGTACCTTAGCCTTAAAAGGGACTTTTCAGAAATCCAAGTTCATTACACAATTTTCCTTTCTCTCTCTAAAAAAAACAAAAACCCTTCTTCCCTAAAAGGTTATCTGTCTTCTCTCTAGAATTCTCACTCACTGAACCATGCAATCCTTAAATTGAAGGTATTCCTGCGTTCGCAACATGAAGGGCTTCCTCTTTCACCGATTATTTTCTCCGTTTCATTCCGGTAAGAAATTTTCCTATTTCCTTCACTGATTTTGGCACTTAGAGTTTGGGGGTTCTACTGATTTCAAGCAGTTAGAACTGTCCTTTTCTAATTCCTGTTAGGTTCTAACTCTAAGAACTATTTCTACCGCTGGAATGGTGGTTATAGGTGTTGTCGTGTTCGGTCTGTGTAAGGCTCTGTTAAGCATCTCCAATTAGCTGTGTTTGAGGAAAAACCAGGTAAGGGGAGCTAATTGTTTTGTTTGAATATATTTTATAAAATATATGCATGTTGATTTCTTAAACTGATGTGTTGATTTAAACTAATATTTATCTGTTTGGTATGAACTGAAGTTTGAAAATGATTAATTTATTGACTCTGAAATTGTGCTTAAATATTGTGCGTTTAAATATTTGACTGGTATATGTGGATTGAATATATAAATTGTCTCTGTTGCAATTGATTTGTTGAAATTGGTCTTTAATTTGGGATGGGTGTGTGTGCGTGAGACCTAATGAGGAGAGCAAGGGAGAGTTGCTTTGGAGCTACGTGTTGGGTGTGTGTGATCATGAATGAAGAAAATGAAAGAAAAATTGGTTGCAGTGACGGGATTGAGGTGCAATTCTTAAATAAAGAAAATAGAATAGAAAGAGGATGTAGTACAAAAAAAAAAAGAGAAAGGGAGCAAAGTGTGTGTAGTGCATGTGGAGTTGCGTAATAAAAATATACGAGTGACACATATATAATTATATATCTATATATATAATATATTATATTTAGGATTACGTATATTATATAATATTATGTTAAGTGTTATATATATTATATATAATATTATGTTAGGTGTTACGTGTATATATATATATATATATATATATATATATATATATATATATATATATATATATATATAATATTATATTTAATATATAATATTATATTTAATATATTATACTATGTTTTTTTTTATTTGAAAAAAAAAAGAATAATGAACTATTGAATGAGTATTATTTGTTTTTTTTACGTCAGCATTCTAGGGATTAGTTTTGTGTAGGGTAGTTTGGAATTGAAGGAAAAATGTGAGTAGATAAGTTTGAGTGGGACCCACAATTATGATAATGAGAAAAGCAAGTGTTACTGTGTAGATGAATAAAACTCTTATGTGTTAATTTTGGTTGGCCGTTATAGTTTAGAAAGTTTGTTATTGTGGTTGGTAATTAAATTAAGGATAACATACTTCTTATATTGAACTTATATTACTTAAAGGTACGTATAGATTCATGTGTTCTATGAGTTGATGTGGGTTGTTTGGTTCTTGGTATTGATTAACTTAGATTCAATTGTGGAGATGTTATTTTTATAACTTGTGATTGATGAGTAATGCATATTGTTGAGATTATGTATATGTTGATTGTGATATAAAGTATATGATTACAAAGTGATGAAAGTACGATCTAAGTAGTAAACCAAGTTCCATAAGTTCAAGATCTCTTGGTGAGATCTTTAGTGTTTTAAAATGAAAGCAGGGGCTCAGCCTTGGGAGTCATTCTGACGCTTCACTGGTCAATCAAACTCACTTAGAGAGGTTGAACCATGTGGTGAGAAGTAGCAGGAGGTCCTTAGTCTTGGAGGCTCCCAGTATGCCTCAAGGCGCGAAACGGACTAACCTCGTGAGTGTGGCAGAGTGGGGAACCCAAGTTTCATAAGTCACCACGGGTGCAAGACTCGTCATAGCCCCACTATCATTTTAAAGTCCGGACGAGTCAAGTCTAGAATATAACATGCTTTAGGTGGTGTGTTTTGCTGTTTTGATTTTACTTGTTCCTTGTATGCGATATATTAATATGATGTATGCTTTTATATAATTAGTTCACCCTTGCTTGCTTGTGTTTGTATCATGTTGTATGTGTTTTCTTTTGCGATGATCATCCACTTGGATGGGAGCAAATGGCGAGGAGATACTCTGGAAACATCTCTTGATGGGGAAGATAGTGTTGTTGTCTAGTTCTCTAGGCTTTAATTCTCTTGTCCTAGGATATTTTGAAGAAACTTTATTATGTTCTAAGTTTTTAAATTCTCTGTAATTTTTAGGGAGAAATTCTAGTACTCTAGTTTTCAATTCCATACTATTCTAAGGATAACTGTAATCCTAATTACTCTTAACTGCTTTCCTATATTATGCATGATGACATCTTGTCTTTCTATATAATTTGAATGTCACATATTTGTAATTGTAAAAATATTTAAAAGCTTAGTTACGATAAATTTCAGAATATTCAAATTAATTTCCTACTAAACTTTTATAGTGAATTGAGTTTCTAAAATTTTAAAACTTATCAATTGAGTTAATATCATTATATGTTTCATTTAATTATGTGACGTGGCACTTAAATTCCACTGACACCTTTTTTAAATATCGTCATATAATATTTTTCACGATAAGGAGATCTTTCTCATGAATTTACCGTATTTAACGAAAAATGTTTTTAAATTAATTAAAGTTATAAAATTAAAAAATAAAACAGATACAAAGTATAATAATATAAAATATATAACTGTAAAACTATGAAATATAAAATTATACAATTATAAATTATAAAATTGAATTAGAAAGATGTAAATTTACAAATTTAACAAATTATAAAAACATAAACCCATTTCAAACCCTGCAAGAATATATTCAACCCCATGTAAGAATATAACTCTTAGAAATGATACGATATTAATCAAATTAAAAAACCATAAACCCATTTCAAACCCATTGGAAGAAGAACCAATAATAGTGAAAGTATGAAGAACAATAAATTAGATTTGCAGTAAATTAATGAAACTGAATGGAAAATAAGAAGGTTTAATAGCTTATTTTGTTTGAATAATGTTAATTCAATCTCCCGTTTTAAAAGTGTTTAAAATGTGTCTTTACTTATTAAATATAATTAGAGCTGTCAAAATGGGTCACAACCTGCGAGTCAAACCGGTCCACTATGGATTCAACCCGCATGAGTCGGGTTTTAATGAGCATGGTTGGGTTTGAAAATTTTTTTTATGCGGGTCAAATTTCAACCTGACTCATTTAAACCTGGCTCATGTGAGTTGAACCCGTGGTGGGCCAAGTTGGCCCACTAACCCACCTACTTAATTTTATTTTATTAAAATTTAATTTTAATTTTATAAAAAGATATTTATTATTTTTTTTGCTTGAAAAAATTATTTAACTATCCTATTTCCAAAATTAATTAAACAACCATGTTGGAAGTGAAATTTGGGAGTGAAATTTGTTTAGATTTGAATTATAGAAAGTTTGTAATTTTTTTATTTTAAAAAAATTGTAATTAAGTGAGCCAGTGAGTCAACCCGTTTACCCACCAACCCGTGGTGGGTTGGGCGGGGTTCAAATATTTCTGACTCGCTAATAAATGAGTCGGGTTGGGTTGGCTCATGAAGTGACCAACCCGTGGTGGACCGGACCGGGTCGGGCCAGGTTACCCATTTTGACAGCTCTAAATATAACCAAACGGAATTAATGGGGTGATGATCTGACAATAGTTAGTGGTAACGTGTCATTATTTAGTTGTGTGTGCGCTGACGTGTTACTTAATTACGGGTTGAGGTGGATATTAACAAATTGGGTGTTTGAAATAGGGGAAAAATTAAGTTCAGGCCCAACAAGCCCACTGATTCTCCAGAGTGGAACCAGGTATTTCAACTTGGTTACAACAAGACTGACGCTAACAACGCCACCTTGGAGATTTCCCTCTGGGATTCCTCGACAGAAAATTTTTTGGGCGGTGTTTGCTTCAACCTTTCCGATGTTCTAGTGAGGGATCCTCCCGACAGTCCCTTAGCGTTGCAATGATACCGTCTTGAAGGAGGAATTGCCGATCAGAATCCTGGCAGAGTTTCTAGCGACATTCATATCTTTGTTTACATTGGCACGTAATCCGACGACGCATTCCCAGAAAGCGTGGATCTCATATGTACCGCATGTTGCACATACTCGATCCAAGGTTTACCAATCGCCAAAGCTCCGGTACCTTCGCGTGACGGTAGTGGAAGCACAAGACCTTAATATTGTGTCGAATCTGCCTCCACTGATAGCGCCAGAAGTGAGGGTGAAGGTGCAACTAGGATTCCAATCACAGCGAACAAGACGAGGATCAATGAACCATAAAAGCTTATCCTTCCACTAGAACGAGGTCCTTCTCTTCGTGGTCGGGGAGCCTCTAGAAGATTTTGTCATCCTTCTGATAAAAGATCGCATTAGCAAGGAAGTGGCTCTCCTAGGCCACATCCATTGAGCAACGAATCAACGAGCGCCATGTGGTAGCGATATGGTTCCCCTTAGAAGGTGGGCCCTACTGTGGACGAGTCTTCCTACGTCTCTGCTTGGAGGGCAGGTATCACGTTCTGGACAAAGTGGTGCACGTGCGCAACAATTTCCGTCCCACAGCGAAGCAATTATGGAAACCGTCGGTGGGTATTTGATATGTTGTCGTTGAAGCTATCAAATTAATACTACTTTTCAAGGCAACTTCGGTATTGCCAAGTCAGTAGTCAAGAAAGTAGATAGGGTCAAAGCAACCCTAAGTCGTCTCCCAATGAATACAGAATTGCTTTTCAATATTTGAATCTTATGAATGCTATGCAATGCTTAAGAATGAAAGTGAGAAACTATGCTAATGGAATTAATCTTTGAAGAATGTTTGAAAAGCAAAGAGGACACTTAGAAACAATTATGATGAAATTGGCTAATTCCACTGATTTTCCAAGATAGATTCATCATCAGTTAACCACAAATTATTTTTCAATTGATTATTGTTCGGGTTTCAAATTAATTGAAGTACATTCTCAATTAATTTGAGGGCGACCTTACAATTAATCAAAGTATATTCTCAATCAAATGCAAGACCTTTCTAGATTATTCACAATGAATTTAACCAAAGTACATTCTCAATCAAATTCTATTGTTTTTAATCATGTCTATTCTTAAATCTCCTAACCAAATTAAAAGTTAATCAATCAAAGTAAATTCTCAATTAATTATAGTTGAAATTATTATCATCAATCAAAGTACATTATCAATTGATAGCAAAAACCCGTTTAATCATATGAAAGTTCCTAAATTTAATCAAAGTAGATTCTCCATCAAACCTAGAAACCCTTGAACTCATATCATTAATATGCATGTAGATCAAACACCTTATGATACAAAAATCATTGCTTTTAATATGATTGAGAGATGAAAGACATAGAAATAGAGCAACTCAAATCAATAATCAAAAGAAAAAATTGCATTAATTCAACTTAACCTCAGAATCCACAATGAAATTACAGTGGAATAACCCTAGAAACTTAGCCCTCCATGAATGGAGCGAAACACATGATGAAATAAAAGTGAAAGGAGTGGTGGATGCTTGCTTCCAGTGGAGGAGTTTGAGAACGAATGGGTTATGCCTTCCCTGAGTCTCTTTATATAGGCTTGATTGAGCTTGGACTTTGAATCTTATGTTGATAAGATCTTTTATCTTATATCTAATATCTTTCCTAGATTCAAAAAGATTTGGCAAATATTATCTTTTGATATTTATTGATATAGTTAAATAAGGTAATTTATTTAACAATATCAAATAAAATATCTTAAGATATATTTTTTCCAAATTATCTTTTAAAATAAAATTGCCCAAAATTATATTTCAACCCTTTTTATTTTATTCAAATTGCACAGAAGTTTGGAAATTTCCTCTAATTGCACTTTTACCTTTTCTTTCTTTTCAGAATTGCAATTCAAACTTTAATTCCAGCTGCATCAATAAACATTAGACTATCCAAAATAATTTATGCAACTAAAATCACATTTTAAGCCTCTTTAATTCTCAAACTCGATAAAGCCAATCATCACAAATCTTATTTTAAATTAATCATTTAAGCACAATAATTTCATCAAAAATTTGAATTTTAAAACATAAATGTGGGAATAAATATGCACTCATCACACCCCCACACTTATCTTTTTGCACTCCTAGGCAAAATTGACTAATTTCAAGACTTTGTTTTGGGTCATTTTATTCCATATTTGCATATGGATCAAAAGAATGAACAACATTGGACATGGATCAATCATCTAGAGATCACTTTGTCATGGACATGCAAATGAAATCACTTTATTATTCACACATGAGTTGACCTTTGAATTCCCAAGAAAATCAAATATGAAAGATAACACTTAAGTCAAAATGTATCTATTTCTCTCCAATTCTCTTGAGTGTCTTTGACTTGTGTTTACGCTCAAAATACTCATGTAAGTAGACACCCTTGATATTTAGCAAGACTCTAACATTCACATACTTTAGAAAACATGCAATTATTGATCATGAGGGCTTTTTAAAGGTTATATTGAGGCCAAGGAAAATGTAGGATTTTTTTTTGGAACTTTTGAGTTTTTGAAATTGATAAAGAAAGAATAATGACACTTGATTTCAAAAACAACTTTATTATTTGTTGCTCTTTTAAGGGAGATTTTTTTTTCTTTCTCATTTTTTTCTTTTCTTTTTCCTTTTTTTTCCTTTTCAAAACTCTGACTTTTCATCTTCCTTTTTGCTAATCTTATTATTTTGTGGGTGAGGTACTCAACCACACACTTATTCACCACTTACTTATAACACAATCCATTACTTATTCTTCTTTCCTAAGGTAAGGAACATATGATTTTTCTGCTTTTCTCATTTGACAATGACTGAAAACAAGAAAAATAATTTTCAGGCTCAAAGGATTTTCCAATAGATTAATGTTAGGAATGGTTTATTCTGCCAAGTAGCTAAAACAAGAAATGTCTCAATCATGTCAAATCATGCATATTAATCTCAATTGCAAAACAAAGAATCAAGCTAAATATTAGAATATCATCAAAACATATGGGCAAAATCACTCAAGAAAAATAGGTATAGCATAAGGTGGTCTATCCTTAATATTAGGCCGAAAACTCACATGATTCAAATTCCTTTCACAAAAGATTTAATCAAGGTATTTTCAAGTCAACTCAATCAGCAAATCATAGAAACAAACCACTCATATCAACATGACTCTTTTTTCTTTTTCTCTTGAATTCATGATCATCTCAATTACTGATTCAATCTGGATGTACACCAATTGTTATCTGGTTAAAGTTGAATAGTTAATTTTAATTTAGTACTAAATAAAAAATAACCATCTTTCTTAGTTCCAATGTAATTACATCTATTCTAAATACGTTGGAAAATATTAATATCTACGTTTACACATTAAAAAAATAATACTAAAAATAAATATTAAAAATATATGGTATAAATAAATTGAGTATTTTGAATCTACGTACACTGCACTTCTAATCTTATTATCTATATATGATAAACTTAATTAATTATGTAATTTTATTTTTCAAAGCTAAAGTCAAACACAAATTACAACCATGTCATAAAAGACCACAAACATTAAAGCCTTCCATACAAAGTACTAAGAATTAGACCGGTTTGGATTTTCTCTTCGGCACCAAAAAAAGAACCCTTTTCGGATTCAGCCCAAAACTCATTGGATTTGGGGTTTCCCCACCATCGTTTCTTGCATGAGTGGCAAAGATAACAATAAAAGGGACAGAATCAGTGTCTTGTCCTCTCATTTCTCTAGTTCCAGCCCCATGGCTTCCGAGAAGGAAGCTGCTCTTGCTGCCACTCCCTCTGATGCTGATGCTCCAACCATGTATGCTTTAAAGTTTCCATCTTTACTACTCCACACCTTCTCTCCTTACTTGGTTTTTCTCCTCAAAAGTATTTCAATTCTCCATCTTTCGTGGGTATCTCTTTGTTTCATGTAATTCCTTCCCATCTATCTGTTTGATCTTTTGAGTTTGCACAAACCCTAAAAGGGTTGCGTTTTTATGTTCTCAACAATTTGTTTTGGGAACAAAGGTATTAGGTATGTCCTTATTGGTGCTGCTTTGAAGTGAAGATGTATGCTTGATTGATGGGATAGCCCATTTTCTTTTGAATCTTATTTTTTCCTTAGTTTTGCTGGTTTGCTTTTGATGAAATTTGTTCCGTGTTTTTACATGGCTATGGTGGATTTGTGCAGTCACTTATGTTTATTTGCAAGAGCCAGAGGGTTCTACCTCTTAGTGCTGGAAGTTGGAAAAGGATTGGACAATTCATCTCAGTTTCTTGAGAATTTTATGAATACCTATCATTAATTTTGTATTATTTGGTGCGCAGATTTGACAAGATCATCAATAAGGAGATTCCTTCTACTGTGGTTTACGAGGATGATAAGGTAATGTAATGATGCCCGATGTGTTTTGTTCTATGCTAATATGTTTGTTGGTAAGCGTACGAGAAATCTTAAACATTCAGTTCATGGTGAAAACAGTACAATCTACATTTATGTTGAACATTTAAGCTTCACTGTTTTTGTTTTTTAACTTTTTCATTTTCAATTTCTTTGCCGTTTAGTGCCAAGATATATTGTTCTTGAACACATAAAACTGGTTGTTGGACATTTTGATTATGTTAGGACTATCACATTAAGTAGTACCTGCGAAAATAGACTTCCAGATTTTTTCTAATTTCATCTTTTATGACATTTCAAATATATTTCATTTTTCTAATCTATATTTTAGCCTCTCTCAGTTAGGTATCAGTGAAGGTTTACAATAACTATTAATGGTCCTATTATTTTCCCCCTTTTTCACAGGTGCTTGCCTTCAGGGACATAACTCCTCAAGCTCCTACACATATTCTTATCATTCCTAAAGTGAAAGATGGGTTAAGTGGTCTATCCAAGGTACTTATTAGTGGCACTTTCTGTTTGCATAGCTTTATTTTGGTGTCTCAAACTCCTGGAAAATCAATTGCACCCACGTATGGTTATGCTTGCTGTATTTACATATTTAAGAAAGAACATAAACTATTTTCCTCTTTATATTCACTTTAGAAAGTAATAATATAACTTAGCCCGATATTTACTAGTATTTGAAAGCAAGTGATGAATTATATATTCCTTCAGAACGCTTAGCCTCTATTACCCTGTGGTAAAAAAGATACTGTTTTCAACTATAAAGTGGTAGTGTTGGCAACTACATGTATTTGATTAGAACCTTTCGTTGTGGAACTATGGATATATCAAAACTTAGCTAACAACTAATTATAGTTATGGCTACTTTTGTAATCATTCTTTCAGAATGTTGATGCTGATACTAAATCTGTGTGTGGCTGATGCTGCTTCTATAGCTAGATAAAGTTTAGTGTGTTTCTACTTTTAGCTGCTTTGCTCTGAAGCAGGTTCATGGTGGTTAGCTCCTACCAAATTGTCGTAAATTAATCCTGTTTGGATTAATATTTTATGATGAGAATATGACAATTTGCATGCTACCTAATCCTATTTGTTTGGTCATCACTTTTTCTAAATGGTGGCTTATGTTTGCAAATACTGTGCATGAAGGTTAGCTAAAATGGTTTGATTACCTGAAACAATTGATGGAAGAAAATTAGATTGGAAGATAGTTTGATTAAATATGGTAGAGGGAAACCTAGAAGCATGGTTGGAAGATAGTAGATTAGAGTCATGGAAAGAAGTTTTTTTTTTCTATTCTTTTTTTTCTTTGGGAAAGAAGAAATTGTGCAAACAGTTTTTGATTTATTTACATCCATGGAAATCGGAGATGATGAAATCTCTTTGAATAATTTATTACAAATCACATTCAGGCATAACTCGTCAGTTAACAACACTAATTTTCTTGAACCAATTTACCACTTTTGTAGTGTCTCCACTTCCTGCAAAGTTGAGATATTAGTTTGAAATCATGTTCTGTTAAGATTCTTTACACTCTTGCAAATATATCTCTTGACAAGAGCAAAAGAAAAAGAACTATATACTACACATCTGCAATGCTACATTCATAGTTTTCTTTCTCACCAACACTTGGAGAGGCTTCAACCTTTTTTCTTCTTTCTGAGTAATCAAACTTAGTGACTGAAACTTTGGTATCAATTATGCTTGTTCATGTTCTTGTTGAAATTTTGCAGGCAGAGGAAAGACACATCGATATTCTTGGCCGTCTTCTTTACACCGCCAAGCTGGTTGCAAAGCAGGAAGGTCTGGATGACGGCTTCAGGATTGTGATCAACGACGGGCCAAAGGGATGTAAGTTTTGTTCTTCAGGCCAAATCCTGAGCTTTGATAAATCATCTTTCATTGAGTTTTTTATTCTAAAAGTGATTCTTCTATGGTATATTGAGTTGTGCATTTACTTTTGACAGGCCAATCAGTTTACCACATTCATGTGCACCTCCTTGGAGGGAGACAGATGAACTGGCCTCCAGGCTAAAGTGTTGGAAAGGATTAGAGATGAGAGTAGTAATAATGTGGTTGTGCTGTCTTTTGGTAATGGTTTTAAGACAACTAATAAATTGCAACATGTGCTGTACTTGAAGTGACAAGTGATTAAGGTTGCCAGTGTTTCATGCATTTAAACTCTGGTGGTAAATGTTCAGCAATGCCAATAATTATAGAGCAACATTTCATTATTTTGTTTTCAAATTAAATATCAATACAAGCCTAATAAATGACTCATGACTTACATGACATTATTTACATTTCCCACCTCATACGACTATTTCAGTTTCAATTATGTTTTTATTTCATTTTGTCTACTTTAACTTTCTAATGAATGAATTTCAATTCTTTTTATGGAAATATTTAGATAATTGTACATTTATGTGTTTTTTGTCATTAAATATTATTTTATAGTTTTTAAAAATAAGTTTTTCAAATACTATTGATTAAATTTATTATTTTACGAATTTAATAAATAATTTTTTAAATATTTTAAAATTCTCTACATTTAACTTTTTTATCATAAAACATTGTTTCTTTAATTTGTTTTCCATAAATAATTATTTGAAATCTTTTAGTTTTCTTTATCATACATTATTTTAATTGTAATACACTTTTAATAATTTTTAAGAGTTCATTTGTACTTAAAACTAAAATTTAAATTTATTATTAACAATAATTTTTTTATTAAATTAATAAATAATAGTTAACTACAAACTCTTTCCATTGATACTAATTGAATTATAAAATAATTATTTGTAATATAAAAATAATAAAACTATTAATTCCTTTTAATAATTTAAGTTATTAAATTTTAATAACATTAATATTTTATATTAAAATTAATTTCATATTTACATTAAGGGTTAAATATGTTTTTAGTCCATCATCTATTGGCCGTTTTTTGTTTTAGTCTCTCTTTCAAAATAAGGTACAATTTAGTTCTCATTCTTTTGGAAACTTTGGTTTTAGTCTTCCAAAACTAACGCCGTTAAAAATGTGCTGATGTGTCTAACGTCTCTGTCCACGTGTGTTAACTGTTGTGCTTTGTAACGTTTGCCATGTGTTCTTACATTTTAAATGCAAAGTTAATCCAACATTGATAAAGTTTGGTTTATTAGGTTCATTGCAAAGTGTTTTCTGAAGGCTTTGAGCAAAGACGAAGTCGAAAGAAGGTTGAGGCTTGGATATCACCTTGTTGGGCATTGGTGGAGTTGGGCACGCAAGTCCATTTTCCTCTTTGTTTTGGTGTGAATAGATGGATGAATTTGGGGATATATGGTTTTGTTGAAGGGTTTTGGTTTCGAACTTGAGTTTCTTTCTTAATCACTTTTGAAGGGAAATGAAAGGTGATAGAGGAGGTTGCACACCAAGGAGCATAGGTTCTGGAATGTCCCAAACATGTGGATCCTCTAACTTAGCTTCAAAAAACTGTGGTTGTAGGGAAAGATTGTTGTTGTTGAAGGCAACTACATTGAAGAACAAAGGGAGACTATTTTATATATGTAGAAATTGGGCAGTAAGTGAGAATAAAAGCTTTATTTATTGTGTTGAAGATTGTATTCGTCATTTGTAATTTTGTTTTTGTAGAGTAATTCAAGCTGTAACTTCTTTGAATGGGTTGATGAAGGAGATTTTAAAATTGAAGGAAGCTTACAAAGGAAGAGTGAAGAAGTTGAAGTGTGTATTGAAAATATTGTGTTGGATCTAAGGATGAAGAAGGACAAGTTGAAGAAGAAATTAAAGCAAGAGAGAAAAAATTTCAAAATGATGTTGGTGTTTTTTGTATTGTCATGGGCATTAACAACTATGTTTTGTATTCTGTTTGTGTTGAAGATAAATTGTAATTAGATAGGTAATGTTGTGTTGTGGATGTACTTTCTAGTTTTAAATTGAATAAAATGTGCAAGTTCAGTTCAATTGTGCCTTGATGTATTCAATTTTTAAGTGTTGTCATTATGTTTGTTGTCATTGTGGACTTTAAAACCACTTTCCTGTAAGCTGAAAAATTGAAATTGGACATTTAATTGCTTGCTGGAAAATTTCTGCATGAGTATTTAGACTCCAAATCACACTTAAAAGTGAAATCAGCAAGGACAACTCAAATGAACATGTTACTGCATTGTTGAAGCATAACTTTCACTTTCAATTGGCCTTTTCCTGTTTTTTATCCCACTGCTATCATGATGCAGATTTTGGTCTTTCAAACCAGCCACTTTGAGTCCAATTAACAGCATAGATGGAGTACACTTTTCAAAGTTTAAATGAATTCTACGAATAGATGACATTATGAACTTAGCGATGAGTTCAAAAACTTGAAAACAAAGAAGAAACAAAGAGTTGTATTAACCATAAAATCTGAGAAGAAACACGCATCTCAAACTATAGCATAATATAAAGCAATTCAGATAAGTGGTCCCAAAGCAGACAGCAGAACTGTGAAAGTATAAGTTTAACTTCCAGCTTATGCCAATTCGAAACCAGCTTTTACAATGCAGACTGTTTTGCTTAAATTTGATTTGTGCTCTTGTTTCTAATCAAATAAACCAAGCTTTTACTACCAATTTAAGATGTAATGTGATGCAATAAACACAACAAGCACAAAATCACCAAATTGTGCAACTTATCAGAAAAAATGTTCAAAATTTGGGGGTTTAAATGTCAATTTTGCATAAACGAGTTTGGAATCTTGATGTGATGATTTGAGCAACTTTGTTTTACCAAATGTGACATGTACTAACTACCAGCAGAGGCTAAAAGCTTCCAGATGAAAATATTATTGTATGAGTTACTCTTTAACACCAAAAGTGGTGGTTTGGAATGGCAAATTTGCAGAAATCAATTTAGACACTCAAAATTATGATTGGAGCAAGTTTGTTTTACCAATCATGACTTGTTCCAGCAGCCAGTAGAGGCTAAAAACATGTAAATCAAAATTTGACCATATCAGTTGCTCTTAATCACTAAAATGTTTCCAACTCATCCACCATCTAAACCAGTTACAAATAGTTAATGTTTCTATAGAATTGGTTCTACCATATTGGTTCTACCGTATAGGTTCTAGCAGCACCTAAACAATGTGGTTGTGATAAGCATAAATAAAAGCACTCATACGAGTGTCAGGTACGAAATAAATGCACTGGATCTACCAATTTTACAGCACCGAATGGTTATTTCAATTTTAATACTGCACCGAATGGTAAAGCAAAGTCTGTGACAACAACTTCCAGCACCGAATACAGCACAATAATGGTAAATAGGTTGTTTGAATTAAAGGCCATTGGAATTAAATATAATACGCCAATCTAAAAATACTACAACATAGTGGTTCAATAAACAACTGCAAAAGTGGTCCACATTAATTAATAAACAAGTCGTACAAATAGTGATCCCAACATACTTTAAAGGGTTACAGTCACTACTGCATGTGCAATTGAATAAGCATGTGAAACTACAAGACAAAAAAGTGGTCCAGCCAGTCTACTTTAAATAAGGGTTACAACCACTACTTTAAATATATAGTTTCTCCACTACAAGTTGTGTGAAATTACATCCTTAAATACATATTATTTCCTCTACTCACTTACAACTTGCTTGAGACCCTAGAATTTGTCCAGCCAGTCTTGAGGATGCTCTTGTTCCCCCTTCACGCATAGTTGCAGATCCTCTAGCTTTTGATGTTGATGCAGCCCCAGCCCCTGTATCTCTAGTTGATCCCCTTCCAGCTTGTGATGTTGAGGATGATGTCCCCCCTTGCAACTAATGCAGATACCTCCTTTTCAACTGATGAAGATGCCTCCCTTCCTACAGATGCTCCCCTTCCTGCAGATGCAGCCCTTCTTGATGCAGATCCGGGTGTTGATGCAGAAGCACCCCTTTTGTCCTATGAAAGGAGTAAGATAGTTAGATAACACATAATTGTAAATAAATGAACTTGTAAATAACATTACCAAGAAGATTTACCTTGCTTTTCTGGATCTTTTTACATGTCCTTACATTGTGTCCATATGCATTGCAACTGCTACATCTTATAGCAATATTGCTCTTTGACAATTTTCCATGGCTGACATATTCATCAGCTTCTCGTCTTCTTAATTTGTTTGGCCTCCCAGGAGGTGTTTTGTAAATGGGAGGTAGTAGTTGTGGAGAGTCAGATGTAGGCCAAAGTTGTTGTCCATTGATAGGACTTATAATTGGTGCATAACAAGTACTATATGCATCTTTCTTATAGTAAGGATGAACATAATGTTCTGGGTTTTCTGATTTGTAATGAATGGCAGCAACAACATGTCTACATGGTATTCCTACCAAATCCCATAAGTAACAAGTACATGTGTGATTACTTAAATCAACAACAAACTTGTCCATGGTAAAGCCATGAGTTACTTCAAATTGTGAACCCCCTGCCCAAACAGGAAGCCAATTCCCACTCTTTTCAACCTCCCTATCCAATCTTTTCCTCGGTTTAGGCATAACATCACCAGGATATGAGTCAACTTTTTCTCTAAGGCTTGCAAACCTACTCATTGTGTATGATCTAATCCATTCCATCATTGTAATTATAGGTTTGTCCCTTGCTAATAAAATAGTACTATCAAATGACTCTGACAAGTTATTGATCAACACATCACACCTAGGATAAGCACTAAAAGCATGCTTACACCAACTTTTAGTTGGTATACCCATTAACCAATTAAAGGCATCAACATTCAGATTTTTTAACTCACCCATTTTTTTCTCCCATTCCTTATAGTATGTTGCCTTCGCAGCCCCAATCATGAGGTCTCTAATGAGCAAGCCTCCCCCAAATTTTTTCTTTTAATTGTTGTATAAATGGCGTAAACACAGCCTGTGTTCCACTCCATTCAAGATATCATCAAAAACTGACATTAATTCCTGCAAGCATAATACACCAATAAGTATTACATAATCAAAATAAATTTCTAACTAAACTAAAAATTATAATGTACCTTTTGCTGATTCGAAATAAAGATCCACCTTTGACAATCTATGCCTCCAATATAATTAAGCAATTGTGTCAAAAACCACATCCATATGTCTTTGCATTCTGTTTCTACCACAACAAAAGGTAGTAGGAAATAATGGTCATTAGGGTCTCTTCCTACTGCAACTAACAACTGACCTCCATAACTTGTCTTCAAGTAACAACCATTTACCCCAATGAATGGTTTGCAACTACCTAAAAACCCCTCCTTACAGCCCTCCAAACACATGTAAAATGACCCAAACCTTGGTGGCAAGGTGGGTTGGGGTTGATTGACCTTAATCTTGAAGGTCTCAGCCTTGACCCTTAATAACTCAGCCACATAGTCATAGAGATGAGCATATTGTCGTTCTCCATCACCCACTAAACAATCCATTGCAATTTTCTTAGCTCTTCCAGCCTTCAAATGAGTTATTCCAACACTATATGACTTTTTTATTTCATCTATGATTTGAATCACTATCATGCCTGCAACATTCACAAATCTGTCAACCAAAACCTGTGCAATCCATTCTACACTTGCACTTTTGCTACCAAATCCCCTTTCACACTTGTGCCCAACTAGAGTTTTGACTCTAAAGGTTTGGCTACTTCCTACCTTGCTAGCCATAATAAGAAAACCACACCCCTTCTTACAAACTGCCTTTACTCTCTTCAAATCATTCTTGACAAACTTCTCTTCTTTTCTATTCAAAACGCTATGCTCTAGTAGGGCACTCTTAAAATCCTTCAAAGACTTAAACTCCATTCCCAATCTAAAATTGAATCCCCTAGTCATATCTTCTGCTTTATACTTTGGAAAGTGCCTTTTGTTCTCCCTCACATCCTCATCACTATTTACATTTGAGGACAAGTCATCTGTATCATAATCTTCATTTATCTCATGCTGTTCAACCTCTTCGTTAATGACAAATGCCCCCTCACTATCTTCAAATCTGCTCTTAACACTTTTATTTTTCTTTTTCATTTTCTTCCACCTATTCAAAACTGGATTAATATTTCTTCTCTCTTCCTCCACCATCACATTGTCCATCCCAAACCCATCATCATGATTTGCCATTCTCTCCTCTTCACTGTCATCAACATTTTCCACCCCTTTGCCCTCAAGAACATTGCCCTCTTCATCTTGCTCTTCATCTTGCTCTTCCTCTTGCTCTTCCACCATTTCTCCCTCAACATTCCCCTCTTCCTCTTCGTCATCCAGTAGCAAGTCTTGTACTTCAACATTTCCCTCCACCCCACCAATATCTTATTCATCCATAACAACCTCTTCCTTCATCTCCTCTACTCTTATTTCCTTTGCCTCCTGACCAAACGTAAGAAAACTAATTTCCTCTGCCTGACTGGGTTGGCCATGTTGAACATAGATTTCAATTTCCTCCTTATTTGCCTCTACATAGTTAGACAACAAAATGGCTTCTCTGTCATCTGTCAGTGGTCTGAGGTTGTTCATTGCCTTTTCTTTCGAACCCTTCCACCAAAGCTTGAACTCTCCATCATACTTGAATTCTCTAACAAATCCAACCGCTTCAAAGTATGACCACATGTCGGGATCGATTCCCCTAATAATGTGTATCTCTCCTCCCACATATTCTAGACCCTTGTTCTTCATGAACTTCCCCATATGATACAAACACGTCAAAAACCATTTTTCCTACATGGTCAAATGAGAACTTCCCACATTAGACTGACAATGCACAACAAAATGCACATTACACACACAATTGCTTTTCTTGTTCAACGGATCACAGAGAAAACAAATTAAACTAAAACTAAAAAATTACCTTGCTCAATGAACCATGGAGAATCGCATTTCTTCTTCAACGAACCACCTCAACAAACCACAAAGAAATCCCATTCTTTCACGAACCAAATGCAAAGAACGAACACATGAACCACGAAAATGCACGTGCAAATGAACCACGAACCAAACGCAAAGAAAGAACAACAACACCAACACAAACCCTAACTGATTTTGAGTACCAATTTCATTCCAAATTAAAGAGGAAGCATTTTCATCCCCAGATCACTTAACACATGTTAGCAAAAAAGCAATCACACGTGGTAGAGACGTTAGACACATCAACACAACTTTAACGACAATAGTTTTGGAGGACTAAAACCAAAGTTTCCAAAAGAATGAGGACTAAATTGTACCTTATTTTGAAAGAGGGACTAAAACAAAAAACGGCCAATAGTTGAGGGACTAAAAACATATTTAACCCTTACATTAATTATCAATATTAATTTTATTATTTATACTAATAAAAACATATACAGCTACTCATTCGTGTGTGTATATATATATATATATATATATATATATATATATATATATATATATAAATAGTTATAAAATAGATAATGTTTATAACTTTATAATTACTATTTTTTATTATAAATAATTACTTGAGTTTAAAAAACAACTAAAAAAATATAAAGGTAAAAATAATAAATTGAGATATATTAATGACAGTAAAATCAATAATAAATTATTTCCGCCACAAAATTGATATACATTGTTATCAAGAGATGTTAACAAAATGTTAAAATGGTTACTAACTGTTTCGGTGTGAGGTTGAACTACACAAACCCTTCACAATTTCTCCTTAGCGACCGTTCGTTCTCTCCACTATCTTCTTGATGACCGTCCGTTCCTTCTACTGTTCGCCTGGGAGGGTACCTGCTAAAGGCACTCCGATGCTTAAGTCAGTTCAGAGATCCGTTCGGTAATTCAAACTCAGAATTGAATGCACAATAAATGAACCTGTTTACCCGATGCCTTTGACCTCTATTTATAGTGTTGGTTATGGGCTTGGTGTTAGAGTGGCCTTAATCAAGGCCCAATCTCGGCCCAATAACCTTAATTATGTGCTTAACTTTATTAAACTGGTGCTACAATACCTCTATGTTCCGTGCGTTCGTGCCGATCGTCTCCCTCTACCTGCGATGGCTGACCGTTATGTTTGTTCCAGTCTTTCGTAAACCAGCCTATGTCCTTGTTAACCGGCCGCCTATCCCGTTCGGTTACCTCTAGTACACTAACTATTATTCATAATAATTATAGATTACAACATTTTTAATTATACTAAAACATTTAATTAAATTTTAATATCATTAATTATAATCTTTCATATTTTAGATATTTTAGTTAATTTTATATTAACAAATTTTTAATTTTTATTAATACTTATATTTTTGTTTTAATATTACTCATAAATATAATAAATCAATTATGATATTTGAAAAATTTATAGGTTATTTTTTAAAATTGTTGAAAATACACTTTAGATCTTAATTATAAATATGGTTGCTGTTAATTGTGTTAAATAGATTAATTATTAATAATTACTTTTAATAAAATAAATTAAAAATAGTGTAAACATTGTTTTGAATGTGAAAAAGGTTTGGAAGAAAAAACCTGCAAGGAAATCGTAGCCCGAGAATCTACAAGAGGAATTATTTTTATTAGATTTATTGAAAAAAAAAAGCATAAAAATACAAGACTGAAAATTCATGATTTGGAATATCATCAAACCCTAACCTGAAGTTCCAGCAACGGTTGGGATACGCTAATTAGACATAGACAATGGCGAGGAAGCGAAAACAGCCACCTCGTCCCGCCAAATCGGCAGAGCGCGCTTTCAAACAGCCCCAGTTGAATCTAGAATCAGAGTATAAAGATGATGAACAATACGAAGAAGAAGAAGAAAGCCAAGAAATTGAAGAAGAATTAGCACCAAGCAATGAAACTTCGAAGCCCCCCTCCACTTCTTCATCCTCTCCTAGCGACGACGAGGAGCCAATCCAGAACCTTCTAGAATCCCTCGGCAAGAATGATATCGCCAAATTTCTCATCGAGGCCGCCTCCAAGCACCGCGACGTGGCGGACCGGATACGCCGCACCGCCGACGCCGACCCCGCGCACCGCAAGATCTTCGTGCACGGCCTCGGTTGGGACACTACCGTCGACACCCTCACTTCGGCGTTCTCCCCCTATGGCGACATCGAGGACTGCAAGGCCGTCGTGGACAAGGCCACTGGCAAGTCCAAGGGCTATGGCTTCGTACTCTTTAAGACCCGTCGCGCTGCGCGCAATGCCCTCCGCGAGCCGCAGAAAAGGATCGGCAACCGCATTGCCGCATGCCAGCTGGCTTCCGTGGGACCAGTCCAGTCGTCGCCGGCAACGATTTCGACGGCGCCGGGAGCTTCGGATTTCTCGCAGAGGAAGATCTACGTGAGCAATGTGAGTGCGGAATTGGACCCGCAGAGGCTTCTGTCGTTTTTTGCGCAGTTTGGGGAGATTGAGGAAGGACCTTTAGGGCTTGATAAGGTAACTGGGAAACCGAAAGGGTTCTGTTTATTTGTTTATAAGGGTGTGGAGGGTGCAAAGCGGGCGTTGGAGGTGCCGCACAAGAAGTTTGAGGGGCATATTTTGCACTGCCAGAAAGCAATTGATGGTCAGAAGCAACAGCGAGTGGGGGTGGTGCAAGGTAGTTCTCAGAATGGTGGGTATGTTGGTATGGGGGCAGTGCCGATGCCGGGGCACTTGATGGCTCCGGCGGGGCCAGCGGTAGGAGGAGGCGTTGCAGGGACGGCGGTGCAACCAGTTAATCCGGCAGTTGGGCAGGCACTGACGGCATTGCTGGCATCTCGGAATGCCGGGTTGCAATTGAGTGGGTTCTTGGGTATTGGGTCACCGGGGACGAACACTGGCGGTTATGTTGGACAAGGGAGTGTGAATCCCGGGGCTGTTGCTGTTGGTGGGTATGGGAATCAGGTAGCGTTGCCAAGTTCATATGCAAGCCAGCAGCAGGTGGGGATAGGTGGATCTGGAAGAGTGCAGCAGCCTCATGGTGTGGGACAGTATGGTGGCGTTGTGCCTTACATGGGTCACTAGGTGTGCTTTCAGGTATTCTTTGATCATAAATTATCGCCATAATCATTATGAGAACCGCACTCAGGTTTAACGAAATTTTTATATTCACTTGCCTCCTCCCATTTCAACCCTATACATCCCCCCTCAATTTTTGTAAATGCTTATATAGCAAGCGATCTGGTGTTCCTGTAGCTAACCCGTTTAATAGTTAATACTGTGTATATTCCAACCATTAATATAAATCTCTCATTTCTTATGCATTTATAAATCGAGGAAGGTCAAAATGATGTCAACAAGAAGGAATTAGATTATTGTTGTTATTTTATTACTATACTATTATCATTCATGCTTGTTGTCGTCGTCGTTGTTATTATTATTATTATATTATTATTATTATTATTATTATTATATTATCATCATCATTATTATTATTATTATTATTATTATATTATTATTATTATTATGCATTTGCTTGGTTACTTTACTAGTATGCTGATTAACAAAAGGAAATAGATATGGAAGATCCGTGAAGTAGGTGTAAGTATGCTAATTTTATTGACTAACGTATAGGGTACTAGCTCTGTTTCGGGTATGATGCATTCATATTCTTTTCCTGATTTTTTTTCATTGGTTTGTTTTTTCTATCTACAGCACTGTTTATCTAGCTTTCACAAAGTTGTTGTAAAGGATTTTGGTTTGTAATTTTCTGCTCTCATCTTGGAGATTTTAGTGACAATTTTGTGGGTGCTATTTGTTAAATTGGGCATGTTGGTTGTTTTACATGAAACTATTTTTCTCTTCCTGCATTTGGAATAAATTCTCTTGCATTTTTGATTTCTTGTGGTTTAACTGTTCAAGTTTGGATAATATGATGCAAAGGGTTCTGCAAATATGATGGTGATAATATGGTAAGTGTACATTAATTGCACAGGATGCTGGAATGGGGATTCAAATTTTATAATTTAAAATTTAATTTGTTAATGTTTGCTGAGGACCATTGTTTGAGTTTATACTTTTTCTTATAACTTATGATGTGTTTAGAGTTTAAGTTTAAAGACTAGTCTGACTTTCTTTGTGTAGGTTTTATGATTCTGTGCATGGTAAGGAAGGTCAAAAACATTTTAATTTATCCTATACTCTGTTTAAGATGCGCATGTTTAAAGGAACACAATGTTTGTTCTCCATGCATACTTGCTCTCACTGTATTTAGAGAGGATAATATAATAATGTCAGACAATTAGGATTGAAAGTCTCATGTGTTTGAATTATTAGGGTTGAGGTGACACCGGCATAAAATACATCTTATCCTTCTCAAATTCTCAATTCCTTTTTGATCCTTTCTCATCTTTAATCCTCTCCATTGTTGAGTTATTGGGTTTAGTTTACTATTGCATAGAAAAGCATGATAATTTTAGACACACAAACCAGACTTATGTTATAGTTGCATGAAGCAGAATGGACCAAAGTGGGAGAAATTCAAGGAATGACCTAGTTTCTGTTGTGGTTGTACGGACCTAAGGCCAGTGGGGCAGCTGATGTACATGTGTCACACCTTTGCAAGAAAATCTCACTTTTTAGTTGTACGGATGGACTTCCACCACCTCATTGAGCACAACAAATGGAGCTGTGAAATTGGAAAGTTAGATAAACATAATTTGTTAAATGAAAAAGAAGGAACCAAAGGGTCGCAACTAAATTCACTCGATTTAATTATTCAATTGTTGAATTTACATTGTTTGAAATGAGTTCCACAATGTTGCTGACATTGTAGAGCCTATATTTGGCTAATCCATTTCAGTTTTTTGCAATAGATGTTTCTCACACTCTTCATAACATATGATTTTGTTTTGTAAGACTTGTAATGATCGTTTTCTACCTAAAATTTATTATATTGAGCATTATCGCCTGTATGATGTATTTCAAGCTATTTTCATTGTGTTTATAAATCTTATGATTCAGTATGATACAATTTATAATTCACCATTTAAAATTATCTTGAAATTCACAATTTAAAATTATCTTGAAAATCACAATTTGTCTGGCATTTACAGACTTTTTGGTCAAATGTCAAATCATTTTGTAGCTTGATCTTTAACTTTTTTATTACTCCAATCAATTTTGCGAAAAAAAATTAATTTGTAGGGGTGACCTTTCATTTTTTTCCCACTTTGAAATTATTTTTCATGCTTTTTTATTCATTTTTGCAGATTCTACTTAAGCATCAATCTTTTATTACTCGCCTGGTGATTCTTCTGAAGTTTAGGGAGCTGATGCAATTGCAATTGGCGTCCTTATAATGAAATATTACTTCAAAGATCAGAATATTTTAATTACCAAATGAAGTTCTGTTTTCACAGCGTACTTATTTTTATATTTACTTCCATTATAAAATATTGTAGTATTTCACTTTTAGTTCAAAATTTCCATGAAGAACTGTTTTAGTACAATGAGTTTTACTTTATATCTGTATTATGAGAAATCCATGTTAAAGCCAAGTATGTTTTTGAAATTTACGTTTGTGTGAAGCATTGAGTTTCTACTTGGTATTCAATATTTTCTTTGTAGTGTTGATAGGTTTAGTGGCCAGGTTTATGTGAGAAGAAATAGAGGAGGCACATAGTTATAACTTCCTAGTAGGTGGTTATAACCTCCTGCAGTTGTGTTGTGTAATTTATCTTTTATATTATCTTTATGTTAGATGTTGGTAGACAGTTTTTTAGGAGGTTGTAAAAGGGAAAAATTAGGGAGAGACAGATCCTCTCGAAAGACCTGGAGCAATGTATGTTGAAGTTCTTTTGTGTTTATCACTTGGGTATATCAGTTGTGGTTTTCTAATTAAGTTATGTTGAATAATATATTTATCCATCTATCTAGTGAATTCTGTATACCTATCAAATTGGTATCAAGAGCCTATTTCTTGGTACTGTGAGGGCGTGTGGGGAGTATGGTGAATACAAGAATGGAATCTAGATTAGATATTGTGGACAAAATGTTGCAGAAATTAATCCAAGATAAGGACAGACAAGAAAATCAGTCTCATGAGCGCTTTCAGCGTTTGGAGGACATGATTCGAGATTTAACTGCCGTGGTTGAATCGATGTCTTGTAGTGCTACAAAGGGCGAAACTGCTTCAGTGATGAATGTTGGTCACGGGTCACATTGGGAAGAAGAGACAAGTCATCATTTGTCTTCCTCCAAATGGAGGAAACTGGACATTCCAGTTTTTGCGGGGGAGGAGGCGTATGGGTGGACTAACCGTCTTGAGCGTTATTTTCGATTGAAGGAAGTCAGTGAGGAGGAACGCATGCAGGCGGTCAGAGTTGCTTTGGAAGGAAGGGCCTTAAATTGGTTTCAGTGGTGGGAAACTTGCAATCCAAATCCTACGTGGGAAGCATTCAAGGTGGCAATTGTCCGCCGTTTCCAACCCACGATGCTTCAGAATCCTTTTGAACTTTTGATTGGCTTGCGCCAATCAGGGTTGGTGGAGGAGTACATAGAGCAATTTGAACAATATGCTGGGTTTTTGAAAGGAATTCCTCAAGATTATTTAGTTGGCATTTTTCTGAATGGGTTGAAAGAGGAAATCAAGGCTGAAGTTAAGTTGTATGAACCCAACAATCTTCTAGAGTTAATGATGAAGGCTCAAATGGTGGAGGAAAAGGTTCGAATTATCTCCAAAGGTGGCCCTTCCCATGTTCTACGTAATAACAATGTCACCAAACCTATTTCAATGACTCGAAGTTATTCAAAGGACGAGGGCAGTTCATTAGGCTTTACTAATTCCAACAGTGGTCGGGGGGAAAGCAGTGCTTCAGCAGGAACATTTCGTAGTGTCAATCAGTCCAATCGAGCGCCTTTTCGAAAATTGTCGCAGGAGGAAATACAGGATAAGGTTAAGAAGGGATTATGTTTCAGGTGTGATGAGAAGTTTGGTCCTAATCATATTTGTCGAAATAAACAATTGCACATGTTGCTTATGTCTGAGGAAGAATTATCTGGACTAGATACCCTTCAACCTCCTCTTTGGTCTACAGGAGGTTTTGAAGTTGTTGCAGTGTCATCATTTAAAACTTAATCATAAGAAGTGTATATTTGGCCAACTACAACTGGAGTATTTGGGTCACATTGTTTCCAAGGATGGTGTGGCTACAGATCCAACTAATGTGGAAGCTATGACCAATTGGCCAGTTCCAAAAAATGCCAAGGCTTTGAGGGGATTTTTGGGGTTAATCGGATATTATAGAAGATTTGTCAAAGGGTTTGGTCAAATTGCCAAACCTCTCACACAATTATTAACTAAGGAGGGATTTTGCTGGACGCATGAGGCCCAACAAGCATTTGGTGCATTAAAGAGTGCTGTTTCTAAATTGCCAATATTGGCTGTTCCAGATTTTTCCAAATCTTTCACCTTGGAAACAAATGCTTCTAGCAAAGGATTGGGGGCTGTTTTATTGCAAGAGGGTCGGCCTTTAGCCTTTTGGAGTCAGACCTTGTCTGACAGGGGTCAACAAAAATCTGTGTATGAGAGGGAATTGATGACTATAGTACAAGCAGTTCAGAAATGGAAACACTATCTCATGGGTAGTCATTTTGTTATCATTACAGACCAAAAGAGCCTGAAATTTCTCACAGACCAGCGCTTACTAACAGAACAACAATTTAAATGGGCTTTCAAGCTGATTGGCTATGATTTTGAGATACGTTTCCGCCCTGGCAAGGAGAATTCCGTGGCAGATGCTTTGTCCAGGAGACAATATTTTATGGCTATGTCTTTGTTTCAAACGGATGAATGGGAGACTTGGGAAACTGAAGTCCAACATGATCCTAAGTTGGTTTTCCAAGAATTATTGCTAAATCCAAAAGCTCATGAGGGGTATGAGTTGAAGAAAGGAAGGTTGTTCTACCATGGGACATTGGTGTTACCTAGGACCTTTTCTCGCATTCCTAGTATCATCAAGGAGTTGCATGAGTCTCCTATAGGAGGCCACAGTGGGTACTTTAGAACTTTTAAAAGGGTAGCAGGGGTACTGTACTGGGAGGGGATGAAGCGAGATATCAAAGAGTTTGTGATGCAGTGTGCAGTCTGCCAATGCAATAAAACAGAGACATTGGCTCCCGCAGTTCTGTTACAACCACTACCCATTCCTACTCAGGTCTGGTCAGATATTTCTATGGATTTTATTGGGGGTCTACCTAAGGTACAGGGCAAAGATACTATCTTGGTTGTGGTAGATCGACTTACCAAATATGCCCACTTTTTGGCACTTGCTCATCCTTTTACAGCAGTTCAAGTGGCTGACTTATTCATCAAAGAAGTGGTAAAACTCCATGGGTTCCCTTCCACAATAGTTTCTGACTGTGAGAAGCTTTTCCTAAGCACTTTTTGGCGTGAATTATTTAGACAAGCTGGAAGCAAATTGAAATTTAGCACAACCTACCATCCCCAATCAGACGGCCAAACATAGGTTGTTAATCGTTGTTTGGAGACTTATCTAAGGTGTATGACAGGGTCTCAACCCAGAAAATGGCCACAGTGGTTGCCCTGGGCTGAATTTTGGTTTAATACCAATTATAGTGCCTCTACAAAAATGACTCCTTTCAAAGCTCTCTATGGTCATGACCCTACGCTAATTTACAAGGGCAACACTATTCCATCTAAAGTTCAAAGTATAAATCAACTCCAACAGGAACGTGATGTGCTACTGCAGGAGTTACGGGCAAATCTATGCAGAGCACAACAGCAGAATCGGGTTCAAGCTAATAAGCACAGGAGGGTTTTGGAGTTTCAACTTGGTGATTGGGTTTATCTTAAATTACAGCCTTATAGATTAAAGTCCTTGGCCAGACGACCAAATGAAAAATTAAGTCCAAGGTTTTATGGCCCCTACAAAGTGTTGGAACGTATAGGGATGGTTGCTTAAAGTTAGAACTGCCTGCCCACTCCAGAATCCATCCAGTCTTCCATGTATCTCTCCTCAAGCGCGCAGTCCAACCAACAACTCCTATTCAGGCCCTCCCATCTACCCTGACAGAGGAATTAATTCTCGATGTTTCTCCCCAAACTGTTTTGGATACCCGATTCAATAAGAATGGTGAATTGGAGGTTTTAATCCAGTGGCAACATCTCCCCTCTTTTGAAAATAGTTGGGAATCAGTAGCTACCGTCAGCAAGGAGTTTCCTACTTTTCACCTTGAGGACAAGGTGAAACTTCATGGAGGGGGTATTGATAGGTTTAGTGGCCAGGTTTATGTGAGAGGAAATAGAGGAGGCAAGTAGTTATAACTTCCTGGTAGGTGGTTATAACCTCCTGCAGTTGTGTTGTGTAATTTATCTTTTATATTATCTTTATGTTAGATGTTGGTAGACAGTTTTTTAGGAGGTTGTAAAAGGGAAAAATTAGGGAGAGAAAGGTCCTCTCGAAAGACCTGGAGCAATGTATGTTGAAGTTCTTTTGTGTTTATCACTTGGGTATATCAGTTGTGGTTTTCTAATTAAGTTCTGTTGAATAATATATTTATCCATCTATCTAGTGAATTCTGTATACCTATCAAGTGTTTTATATGGTTCTTCTACAGTGTATTTCTTTTTTTATATATTTTTTATTTTTAATTTTCAAGTATATTCTATTTTGGTTATTTTTTCACCCAGTATTATTGAAATGAAATCTGGGTAATGTGCTAAGTATTTTGGTTAAGTATACCTTGAAAAAATTGCTTAGAAACCAACAAATAATTGACTTACTGACTTTCGTTAAAAAGTAGGGATACAAAACGAAATTTTCCCTGAATATGAGAGATTTGGTTTTCTGCCCTGTAAGAATCTAATCCTTATATGATACGATAATTTCCCTCTTAATCTCCCCACTTTAATCATAGGCAATATGCCTAATTTTTTACCACATCAGTTCACCTACTTGACATAGTTAACCTACGTCTAATGGGGGTATCTATAGTCTCTTCCAAAGCCAAAAGTTTCACATTGTCCTCAAGACAATCTGTGGTTGCTGAAATGAAGTTCCATCTATTTTCTCAATCAATTGAAGCATGATATTCAAGCCAATTACACCAGTCAGCCAAAAAAATAGCTACCATTTCTTGCAATGCCCCATGGTTAGAATCTTGATTCTAACACAAATGTTGTAGTGTCTTTCCTGTGGCTTCTCTATTGCTCTCCTTTTTGGGCTCATTTGGTTGTAAGGATATGATATGATAAGGATATCATATCATATGATACTTGTTGCAACAATAGCATATGATTTTCTTATCTTGTTGGTGCAATGTGTTAGAATAATTACATCTATATATCATCCTTAAGCCTAGGTAAGGTGTACTATGTTAGACAATCTATTAGCCATATAAATAGTATACCCAGTTCTGCACCTAGTTGTCTAGTACAATACCTTAGTCTTGAATGAGCTTTTCATTATAGATAGAAGATTAAGAGAGGCGTCTCTTTGCTGGCCACCACAGTTTTGCCGGTGACCACTGTATATGGAGTGCGTCTAAGAGCGTCGACCAACCCTGCCGATGTCGGAAGCTAATTCTCATCCCCGCACTGCCATGTGCTCAACCTAAGTCTGCCTTTGCCAAGTGTGTGATGTTCACATCCTGCCGTCCACTCGCTGGAACTCCGAGGCATTGCTGTCGCTAGTCTTGCCAAACCTTGCTTTCTCTGATTTGGCCTTCAAAGCTTTGTTCCAACATGGTTCAAAGTCACCCGTGTGGAAGTCACCCTAGGGCTTTCATTTTTCCATGCTGTTTTTGCGACTTCTCGCTGGTTCCTTGTTGTTTTCGTCTCCTTAGTGATAGGTTCCTTATTCCAAACAATAAACCCCTCCCACTAAAGTTCAAAGTGTAAATCAACTCCAACAGGAACGTGATGTGCTACTGCAGGAGTTACGGGCAAATCTATGCAGAGCACAACAGCAGAATCGGGTTCAAGCTAATAAGCACAGGAGGGTTTTGGAGTTTCAACTTGGTGATTGGGTTTATCTTAAATTACAGCCTTATAGATTAAAGTCCTTGGCCAGACGACCAAATGAAAAATTAAGTCCAAGGTTTTATGGCCCCTACAAAGTGTTGGAACGTATAGGGATGGTTGCTTAAAGTTAGAACTGCCTGCCCACTCCAGAATCCATCCAGTCTTCCATGTATCTCTCCTCAAGCGCGCAGTCCAACCAACAACTCCTATTCAGGCCCTCCCATCTACCCTGACAGAGGAATTAATTCTCGATGTTTCTCCCCAAACTGTTTTGGATACCCGATTCAATAAGAATGGTGAATTGGAGGTTTTAATCCAGTGGCAACATCTCCCCTCTTTTGAAAATAGTTGGGAATCAGTAGCTACCGTCAGCAAGGAGTTTCCTACTTTTCACCTTGAGGACAAGGTGAAACTTCATGGAGGGGGTATTGATAGGTTTAGTGGCCAGGTTTATGTGAGAGGAAATAGAGGAGGCAAGTAGTTATAACTTCCTGGTAGGTGGTTATAACCTCCTGCAGTTGTGTTGTGTAATTTATCTTTTATATTATCTTTATGTTAGATGTTGGTAGACAGTTTTTTAGGAGGTTGTAAAAGGGAAAAATTAGGGAGAGACAGGTCCTCTCGAAAGACCTGGAGCAATGTATGTTGAAGTTCTTTTGTGTTTATCACTTGGGTATATCAGTTGTGGTTTTCTAATTAAGTTCTGTTGAATAATATATTTATCCATCTATCTAGTGAATTCTGTATACCTATCAAGTGTTTTATATGGTCTAGGGCTTTCATTTTTCCATGCTGTTTTTGCGACTTCTCGCTGGTTCCTTGTTGTTTTCGTCTCCTTAGTGATAGGTTCCTTATTCCAAACAATAAACCCCTCCCACTGAAGAGTAGATTCTTCTTCATAGCGTTCTTCACGAGGAGGGTGGTTGTGCCCATGATCAACACTTCTAGGTCACTTATTGCTACTTACTGCCTATCTGATATCCAACAAGTATGCTGGTTGAACCTGAAGAGGTTGCTGACAATCTTCTTTAGGAATGATACATGAAAACTGGGAGAGTTGGTAAAAGCCAGCAAGCTTACAGGCCACCTGACCTATTATTTCTAGAACTTGAAGAGGGCCATGGAAACGTAACTGAGCTTTTGGTTGGGTTTTTGCGCTAGAGAGTGTATCTTATAGGGCAGCAATTTGCTAATTCGAGTTTCGGCACTCTGCATAATTAATTTCGAAAATCTTCCTCTGCATTATCTATCTATACTACTACAGTTGCAATTTAACTCCTTATTGGCCCGTGTAACTGTGTGACTAACTGACATGTGAGTCAGTTGGGTCTGTTATCTTCCTATTTCTTCTAGAATGCACTTTGGTAACAAGCGCACCTTATTCTTACTATCAAGCAAACAGGAGGTTATTTGTTTGTGCTCTCTTCCGTACAGTTTTCCCATAGCCATGGTAATTTAAAATCACCTTTTGATAATATCAAAGTCATCTTGGGGTCCTTGCCAGCCACTGGAGAGATTGTCTTCTTTGCTTAAATTACGTGATTTTGCGTTTGATGCTGTTGGTGTGCTGGATTTAGTTGGTCTTGTACTCTCTTTTTGTTTCATACTCTCTTGTTCTCCCTAGACACCTGTTAGTTGCCTGTGCTGATGCAAATTCTGGTTGTGTAAGTGAATGTATAAGACCTTTGGCTGTCATTTTCTAACTGGGTCATATTTCTTGTCGAAGCAGTTTAGGATTAAAAATTTCTGAAGACAATATAAGGCTAGAAGAAGAGCATTGTACAGTGCTTTCATCATTGTTGATTAAATTGGTTGTTCCCCATTCCTCCCCCCTCCCAAAAGGACACATTAGTCAACTGATTGTGAAACCACCTTGATCTGTGTATATTGATAGATGGGGCATACCTTCGTCATTTTAAAATTTGCTTCAGTTAGCTGTGACATGTTCGCAGATGCATTATTGATTTATTGACTTTCTTTCTGAATGTGTTGCATTCTTCCAGAGCTTGCATGCATTTGCATGTTGTCTGTGGTACAAGTTTAAACATGTATGTTTCTTCATACAAATTCTTTATCTGAAGTAGAAGACAAAGGTGGTCAGTATTTGTGATAACGGACTCGGTTTATAATTGTCCTCAAATATAGAGGTACTGAAATGAATTAGAACGTTAAGTTGTAGTTTATGATGTATAATATAATTATGTATTTACATATAGTAGTTTAAAAAAGTGAGTGCATCGGCAATGTTGTGCTTGACAACCTATTTACTAGAGAATTTTTCTTTTTAAAATTGTTATCTGGCAGTGAAGTTTAGAGTAAAATTGTATTTTGAAATTGACTTAAAAATAGACGTGTTGTGTTGTATGGTAGAGGCATAGAAAATACACCATCCACGTAAGTACTGTTACTTTGATTCTCTGTCTGTGTGTAGAACTTGTGATTCCATTGCATTATAGATGCCGATACGTTGAAGTGATAGATTCTTATCAGTTGGATTTTGGAGTATTTCTTTCCTTTGATTGAACTCTTTTGTGGGTCATTTTTCTGTTGTTAATCTTTTGATGCTGCCATATTTTGTCAATTAGTTATATTTTTGATGTATGTAGCTATGCTTGATATGTCATTTAGAAAGCTGGTATTTAACAAAATTACCTACGCCCCTGTTGCTTTTGAATCTTATTTTTGTGTAAATTGCTTTGATCCCCCCTTTCTATTTTGTGCCTTCATAAACTACACCCTCCATTCTTTTTACAGGCATGCAAGTGTCGTTAAGTTTAATATTTTCAATTGAATTTCTATTAAATGTTTTTAGTATGTTAAGTATTCAAAATTCATATTTATATATTTTTCAATTAAGTCTGTAGTTTATGTTAATTGGGCCCTATGCTTTTATCATGTCTATTAAAAAAGTGAGATTTTATAATTAATATAAAATGATATTATGGTTAATATAAAATAATTAGTGATTTTTATTCTTGTTGAATAATAAGTGATTGTTATCATCATTTACATTAATGGGTGATGAAGGTCTTCCATGTAGGTAATAATGTGAAACTTATGAGAAACATAATGACTTCGTTATTTAATACATTTTCAATAAAAATGATAAAAGTCATTTATTACTTTATATCAGTTTATATTAATGAAAATTTTTATATTTTTTCAACATGCAGAAACAAATAAAATGAGGAAACGAAAATTAAATGAAAGGAACTTAATTGAAAATATAAAAATGTTAAGTATTTAGTAGGAAAAAAAATAGAGATTCAATTGGAAATATTTAAGTGTATTGAGACTAAAAGATAGTTATGAATTTTTTATTTTTATATATTTGTATTCTTGAGTCTAGTTTTACATGATTAGTTTAGCCGTTTGTCAATTTTCATTTGGTATGTTTCATGTCAAATTATATGAAAAAAATCCAATATCAAGCATACCGCCAACAGGTTCGTGTTGACATTTTGATTTTCTTTAAATAATTTTGGAAGATAAAATATTGCAAACTCCTCAAATAAACAGTTTAGTTCGGTTTTATGTATATTTTAAAACTAATAAATCAAGTTTTCTGTAGATTTTTGAAATAGAAGGTCTGAAATGTTATCCTGGAATTATCCTCTAAAATATCTAATCTGAAATGTATAAAAAAAAACAAATATTATGGAATTGTAAATTTGAATGCATGCACCTGGAATTAACCATATTGACAAAGTCCTTCTTAAGAATGCCATTCTTGAATCTTTTGATGAAATTTTATGTAATGTGTTCAATGCAATATAACATAATTTTAACTTTAAAATATTTTTAATTAAAGTCGTATTATTTGACACGATTTCTTTATAATTAAGTTATGTCATTTTATCATATATATTCAAATATGGTAATTTTGACAATTTAGAAAAAAAAAAAATTACACCAAAGGTGTTTCTAGTTTATGAATAAACAACTAAAATTGTTATCTTTTTACTGTAATTAAAGTATTACAAATCTAATAAAAGCTATTAAATGAAATTTTTATTATGACTCTTATATATAACTCTTAACTTGGAAGAAAAATATATACTTAATATATATATATATATATATATATATATATATATATATATATATATATATATATATATATATATATATTACATGCTGATAATAAATTAGCGTAATATCTTAAACTTTGTGGTTTCTGAAGTTTATTTTTGTATCTACTTTAGGTTATTTTCTTTGAACTTTTTAATATAAAATATTTGTTATTTGAAAAAAACCTTAATATTTTGAACATTATATTTATAATTTAAAATGCAATATTTAGTTTATATGATAACATTATATTTTTTTATAAAAACAATTATATAGTAAAATAAAATGAAGCACATATAAAAATTAATTTTGTCGATGTCATTATTAAAATTATAAATTTAACATCCACATATATATATATATATATATATATATATATATATATATATATATATATATATATATATATATATATATATATATATATATATATATATATATGAAATGTATGTAACACATGTCATCGAGTAGTCTTCTTCTCTTTTTCTCTATAGTTTATTCTTTTATTACATGTAAAATCAGACTTTATATCTTAATAGTTTTTTTTTTTTTTTAAAGAGGTCCATATTTATAAATAACCATTATTAATTTGCGAATATAAGGTACATATTACTGTTTTAAATATGATGTCCAATAAAACTATATTTCTACATTAAATATTAAAATATATTGTAATTATAATATCAAACATATTGATTATAAATTATAATAAAATAAAAATATATCTTTCCCAAATGCCCAAATATTGATAATTAAGGATTACAAATTATTCAGCCTGGATAGAAAAGAAAACCCTCTTCTCTTAAACCTCTCACTTCCAGCGACAGCAAAAGAGATTCTCTGCGAGAGGCAGCAGAATAAGCTGCTACTCCGTGAACTTCCTTTATCCAATTTTTGTTCTTCTTTCAGTAATTGAAGCAAAGAATGGCGAAGAGGAAGGAGCGGATTCAGAATCCGGAACCGTTTGATCCGTATGGCGCCGACCATGCGAAGACGAAGAAGCGTTCGAAAGCGCCGAAGCAGTACCAGCAGGAAGAGAAACTCATTGCTTCCAAAATCAGCTCGAAGATCATGAAAGAGGCTCTGCTGCAGCAAAAGGAGGAAGATGAGGCGGCGAATGACAAAGCCGCCACTTTCTTCGAAGAGATTCCCAAGGCGGAGGAAGCAGACGGAGACGATATCGATGAATTTGCCGGCTTCTCTGAAACGCAGAGCCAATTCGCCGGATATGAAGTGAGTTGACTCTCTCACCTTTACTCTCTCCTTCATGACTTTTTGTTTCATTGAACTGCCAAAAAAACTATGAATGCTCTTTCCTTTTTCTAATCCTTGGTTAACCATTGGCTTTGCCAAATGACTTTCACTTTATATTTTTCAGGCACTATAGGTCCTGTCCTGAATAAGAATTTTCAGAACCATAGCTAACACTATACTTATTTCAGTCCCATTGGAACAAACTTTTCCTTATGGACATCCCATAGAGAAAACCATGAAACAAAAATGGAATTTACTTCACCATTTAATTCTAGTTGTCTATGAATTACTTTATAGAAGCTCATTTTAACTTATTAAATAAACTCATTTTTTGTCTTTTTATTTTCTTCACTTATCCGAACATTGTAGATTATGGAAGATTTTTCAAGTAGGGTAATATGGGGTTTATTTTTTTGGTTGTTCATAGATGTGAACCGGTACCTTTAGAGTCTATTTGTAAATCTGATTTTTATAGAAGAAAAGAAAGGTTAAAATCATTTAGGCGTCCCTATTTTCGTAAGGTATTCCCAATTTGGTCTCCTTCTTTTAAACCTTTCCAATTGAGTCCTTATAAGTGCTAATTTCAAACAAATTAGCCCCTTCTGTTAAAAATTGTTAACGGTGTTAAAATTGTGCAGAGGTGAGTAGATGACGTAGGTAAAATTGTCCTTTTGAGGTGCTAAAATTGTGCAAAGGTGTTAAAATTGTGCAGAGGAGAATGGGAAAAATTTGAACACTTTGCACAATTTTAACACTTCTGCACAATTTTAACGCCTCAAAAGGAGAATTTTAACAACGTCATCTACCCACCTCTGCACAATTTTAACACTGTTAACTATCTTTAACGTCAAGGGCTAATTTGTTTGAAATTAGCACTTATAAGGACTCAATTGGGAAGGTTTAAAAAAAGGGGACCAAATTGGGAATACCTTACGAAAATAAGGACGCCTAAATGGTTTTAACCGAAAAGAAATAAGGTGACAATTTGTAACTGTGTAATTGAAGAGGAGGTTCAGAAATGTTTGGCTGGACTTAATGTATGAATTAGGGTTTAGAATTAGGCTTAGATCTTGAGACGTAGAGAGTAAAAGCTATTAGCAATTTTTGTTTTCTATTAGTGAACAGTTTTGGATCGAGTAAAGTTTTTTCATTTCAATTATTTTTCCTCATTATTGTGATATGGGTGATTTTTTGTTAATATGTGATATTTTTTGAAATTCAGGAGGAAATTAATGAGGAGGATGAGAAACTAATGGAAGCATTTTTATCAAAAGATGCTGGTCAGCAGAAAACACTGGCAGACCTCATTGTCCAAAGAATAAAAGAAAAGGATTCTTCTGTTGCTTCAGGCAATACTGGACTGAATTTTATTTTGCTCATGCTTTCTTTCATTTTGATTTTGGTGTTGAGTGTTTTTAGCATGTTTTCTCTGTCTGCTTGGAGGTGAGGTATTATTCTCACTCTTGAACATGTAATGTTTTTGTCTGCAGAAATGCGACCTGTCCCAAAATTGGATAAATCCATAATTGACATATACAAGGGGTATGTATAGCTTCCTATTCAGTTCTATTATCAATATGTAAATTGGATTAATAATTTCTTCTCTGTCAGGTTATTTAGCTGGTTAAATGTAGTTTCTAGCTCTTGTCCTCAACTTAACTGCTGTTTGCCTTCTTCCCTATTCGTAGGGTTGGGACCCATCTCAGCAAATATACAATAGGCAAAATACCCAAGGCATTTAAACACATCCCCTCTATGCAACTTTGGGAGGAGATCCTGTATATAACTGAACCTGAGAATTGGTCTCCAAATGCTCTTTACCAAGCCACTAGGATTTTTGCTTCTAATTTTGGTGCAAAAAAGGCAGAACGCTTCTACAAGCTTGTGTTGCTTCCAAGAGTGAGAGAAGATATACGGAAGAATAAACGGTTGCATTTTGCCTTATACCAAACTCTGAAAAAGGCATTGTACAAACCTGCTGCATTCTTTAAGGGAATACTGTTTCCTCTATGTGAGGTATTTGCTAGTGTCTATGCTGGTTTTGATATTTCAAATTAATCATTGGTGGATATTTTCTCAAGTTGTATTTGTGGATTTCTGTTAATTCTTAAACTATTGTACATACTTTTTCATCAAATGACATATTACATATCCTTTGATGATGTGACCAACATTTGAAGTTCTTTGTCATAATTACTGGAAGAAAGAGGGGGAAATTAACCATGAATTCTGTGTGGAAAATAGAAAATACAGAATAGCATGATTATGGTGTATTGTGAATGATATATAAGTTCTATCACGGTAACTTGACAGATAGAAAGCGCCTCTCAGAATCTTTATATTATAGTTTGCACATATGTTGAGAATTTGCTTATTTCCATTTGTGTTGTTGTTTTGACAAATTACCTAGGAAGTTATTTAAAAATTAGTGAAAGTATTAGCTCTGGTATTTGTAAGTAAATTCATTCACCTTCTCTCAAATTAAATGATTTCTTTTAATTATTTATTTATTTATGCTTTCTTTGGCGATTTTAATAATTTGAATTTATTCACTGAAATGAAATCAAATCTTTTTAATTCCAGTTTAACCCAACCAAGTATAGTCTCAACAAAAGCTTTGTTGCAATGTTTGACAATTTTCTTCATGTACAGTCACGCACATGCACTCTCAGGGAAGCAGTCATTGTTGGAAGCATTATAGAAAAGGTTTCTGTTCCTCCACTTCATTCAAGGTATGTTAACTTTGTCTAATTGAAACTTGGGTGTATAACGTATTATTCGAAGTTCACTGAGATCTGTACCATAGTGGTTGGGAGTCACTTTCTTGGACAATAGTTTATGGGACATAGCCTTTAGTATTTTGGAGAGATGATGTAGGGATGGATTTCTCTTAGCTGTGTAAAGATTTTAGCATTTCTCCTTGTTATTATTATCCAATAAAATAGCTTAGGTGTTTACTTGGTTTTCCAGGCCTTTCTCTCTTAAGCACTACTAATATAACAGAAGGATTTTAAACATATCTCCTTGGTACCATTACCCGATAAAAACTAAAGTGTTTTTGTTGACTGGTGGCACAATCTAGGATTTAAAACCACGGTTCATGTTAAAGATTTATGAGATTTAAAGAATTTTAGAAAAACTGGAAAATTGTTTTATTTATATTCTGAATCTCTAATCTAAGAAATCAGGTTTGTGTTGCAAGCTGTTACAGTTATGTTACAACTGTTACAGCTGTAGCTAACTCTGCTGAGCTGGCAGTCTACCTTAGTGTATGAAGCATTTTGACATAACGAAACTAATACATTCTGTATGTATGCTATCTCATGTTGAAACTGAAAGTATGAGTTTGAATTATTTGAGTCATATGCAATGTCTACCTTAGTGTATGAGGCATTTTGACATAATGAAACTAATACATGCTGTATGTATGCTATCTCATGTTGAAACTGAAAGTATGAGTTTGAATTATTTGAGTCATATGCAATGTCTGATGTATCCAAATACTTGGATGTATATGCAGTGTTGCTCTATTGAAGCTTTCTGGAATGGAGTATTGCGGCACCACAAGGTATTTAATACTGCATTTTTTTTAATAAAGTATAATTATGAAAATACAGTTTATGAAATTTCTTATGAGTTGAGTTTATATTTTACAGCACTAGTGAACCATTAGTCATTTTGATGAAACTTCCTTTAATTTGTTTCCCTTCAATGTTTAATACACACTTACCCTTACAATATTTGCAGCTACTTCATAAAGCTTCTTCTGGAGAAAAAATATGCTTTGCCATATCGTGTTGTTGATGCAGTTGTTGCTCATTTTATGAGATTTTTGAATGAAACCAGGATAATGCCTGTCATATGGCACCAGTCACTTCTTGCTTTTGTGCAGAGGTCAGTGATTAACCTTTTACTTTTATTTTTAATGCTGCTCTAATATGATTTTTAGAAAGTGGTTTTAGGGATAACTCAAGCATACAAAACTGATTTGTAAGATGATATTTGTATTCATTTATATATTATAGATTGGTCATATTTCCGGTGAATGTGATATTTTCAACACACCTTCATATGTTAGGGACATAATAATTTGAGCGCAAGATTATATATTTATGGGTGGTTCGATAGGGTGGAACGCTATAGGTTCAACAAACTTTTTCAGGATAGATTTTGATATCATATTAGGAATTGAATTCAGGCTTAATTTAACCTTACAAAACTAGTTTTTAAAGCGAGGTTTGCATCTGTTTATGTAGTATAGTTAGATTATGTTTCTAGTCAACCTCCACAATAATTTTGATAGAGCAGTAACTAATAAAAAGTCAACGTTGAAGTTGTATGTGTTGAATTAACAAAGGATAGAGGAAAGGAAATGGATATGGAGAATAAGGATTTCTATAGAAGGGTCCTCTTCCTTAGCAGAGTACTCAATAGCATGCGATAGTACAGTTGCTGAGCAGGGCGACCACCAGCAGTAATTGTGGGTTGTGTTGTAACCATAGTGATGCCTTTCGTGGCTAGACTGGTCTACAATCATGCCAGTTTGGTGTGACTCCATGTAACCCAAGGGGCTGGAGAAGATGTCCCAAAATGGTGTTGATTTGAATTTCAGATCTGTTTTTCACTAAAGTAGGGGAATTTGCTATATAACCTCTCAGCCAAGATTTGATTTTTCTTTAAGGATAAAACTGAAAATAACCTCTCCCAGCCCATGTTACATATTATCCGTTTCTTTTTTTTAGACAGAGAACCTTAAACTTAACCCTTTTTTTTTTCACTTTTGCAAATACTTGGCCCACTCTAACTCCAAAACCTCTCATCTTTCTCTCAACTTTGGGCAAACACTGCAATGGTGTTCCCAGTGGTGGCTCTACATGTTTTCTGTTCAAATACTTAATACTTAATTTCTTACAAACACAAGAAATATCCGTTATCCTCCCTAAATCATCCAAGACAAACAAACTGTTAGAGCAGAGAAAGTGAATTCTGGTATAATTCCTATATCATCAATGAATAATACTTACAATTAGCGTAACATGAAATACAGTAATGGTTAATTTTCTTGACCCCTTTTTAATTTTAAGTTGATTTTGTATGATATTTCAGGTATAAGAATGAGTTGCAAAAGGAAGATAAGGATGGATTAAGGGATCTACTGGAAAAGCAGAAGCATAAATTGGTGAGAGCATCAAATCTAATGGGTTGCTTCTCTTCTGTTTCAAATTGCTGGCTGCGATTGATTTTGTTTCCTCCTACTGCAGGTTACACCAGAAATCCATAGAGAGCTAGAACACAGCCGCAACCGAGGTGAAAAGGAGGAAGACCTTATGTCAATTTATATCCTTTACATTTTCCACCTTCTTACCCATACTTGTCTTTCTTAAGGTTGATACATGACATGGTATCTATAGTAACTCACGTATGATCTAGGAGGGCTTCATGATGAAGTCTGAGTTGCATGTTAGCTTCAGTGTATTGACGTGGCTAGAAACAAGAAATTCAGATAATATAACTAATTAATACGAAGAAGCTTTAAATGCAATTTTGCTATAATAAATTCAGGTCCCCCTGCTGATTGTTAATATCTTAAATTTGTGTCAACTATTCAGCCCTGTAAACATTCAAGGCATTTAATTCAGCAGAAATTCAGGAAGAAATATGCTGATACTATAGTAATTGACATGACATGACAGCCGAAATACCTAACTGACAGAAGATTGTGTCTTTTTTTTTTTGTTAAATTTCTGAACTACACTAATTTATGAGCAAGAAATTGTTGATTGGTTACAGCAACTGGCATTCATCTTGTAGCATGTCTAATTCTAACTTGGAACTAGCTCAATTATGATTTTGATAAATATTGCGGTTGCATTCTCTTTCCTTGACAACCAATACCCAGTCCAGTATTTGTGATAAACAAGACTATTGAAGAGGATAGATTTGACATTCCAGATGTACCAATGGAGGAGGATTAATTTATTGTGGTATGGTTCTGATCTTGCCATTAGATTTTATCTTTTTATTAGCAATATTTTTCATGCATTTCCTGTTACACTTTCATTTATTTATGGATTACTTTGTTACGTTGTAAAGTTGACAGCGATGGACTGTTGGGTGATTGTTGAATAAATCTAAATGCCCAATTCAAATTGGTAGCATAGTTATCAAAGCAAGCTATAGTTCTGTAGCAATGTAGAGCCACCCTGAGCCTTCAGGTTTTCTCCGCTGAGTGTTTTCTGCTAGAAGCAATAGCAGTAAAAATTGGTTCCATGGGGGGACTATAAAGCCCTTTTCTGTCCCTAAGTGATAGTTATTCATCCAAAATTTTGGGGATTATTTCATAGTTTCTCCCTTTTTTGTTTTGATATAGTATACAACTCTTTTGGGCACGCTAAATGATACCTTGTTCTCGTGTATATGTTGCAAACCATCAGCCGACCCTGAGTTACGACTTTCAATTATTAATGTCTTTTAAATTTAGGTAATTTTTTTATTATAATATATATGTGTGTGTGTATTGTTAGAGATATGATTTATTATGTTAAATATATGGTTTGGTTGCGTTAAATAAGGAATTATGGTATAGTTTGATAGAGAAATATCTTATGTATTATTTTCCATTATTAGATATTATTTTTATTTCTTATTGTTATATCTCTTCATTATAAATAAGAATAATCATGTGTGTTCCCCACAACACATAATTATGATAGATATCCAAGGAAGTTTGACCTTCACATTAAGTAGAAATATAGAAAGTTAAACGACATAAGGTTTTTGGGTTGAAGGTGATATGATAATATCTTGCATGGTTGGTCTCATAGTTGTGTTTTCCCAATCAGCTGTTTATTCTGAACTGCTAATTCAACAGCAACAGAGAAAGATCTCCAGTCAATTGCAAGCTAAATGTCAATTTTGTCTTACACTTCCTATCGTATCTAAGCTTGGAATACAAAAGTTTTAACTTATAATTTTTTAATTTTGATATTTTGTAATAGGTGGCTGTCACTTCAATATGTGCCGTGCTTGGTTTTGATGCGCTATTGTGGTATTGCATGTCTTTCGATCTTGATGTGGTAGCTTTTATATATTGCAGGGTTTTTCATAGCGCTTCACTTGAGTGAGAATTTTCAATAGAGATGCCCTCATTAAGCTTCCCGAGGGTGCAGTTTTGGTGTCAGCAATCTTGTACTCTAATGCATGAGATTTGTTGTATTTGTTTTGGTGCCATTTTTGTTTACTTTGTGATTTTTCGACATGCAATCTCATTTATTCTTTTTCTGATGTAATCTTATCGAAAATACAATTAAACTTGCTTGAATGTTTTCTGGTATTTCATATGTGGCATATAGGGTTTGTTTTGTTCCGCAAATAATATTTTTTAGTAGTAATTGTGTTATGTGAATTACAGGCAAACATATATTTACTTAAATGGGTTGTTTTAAAATTTGCAAAATCCAAAATTGATGACCTCGAATAGTTAATTGATCTGAAAACGAACTATTTTAATTTCTGTGCTAAACTATATTTTAGTTCAATTTTTAAATGTTGAACTATTATTAAAAGAACAATTTAGTAGATTGTTTAAACTATCAGAGTAGTTTTCACGTTAGAAATTGTTTCACTTTTAAGACTGCGTTTCATTATATTATTAAAATGATAATATTTGATAGAACAAAAGACTAGATCCTACCAAGTTATAGAGAATGAGGAATAAATAATCGAAATACTCTTATGTACAAATGGGTGAACTGGACTACCGAAAATATATGCTTATGTGATGTAAGATTATATATTAAATGTCACCTAGGACAAGAATATATGAAAATTTATGCTCGAGTAAGATTATAAGAGATATATACTATTTATTGTCTCCTGGAAAATAATGTTATATAAAATGGATGAAATAAATGTATTAAAAAGATGTATAAAATACGTTTTTAAGTAATTTAATTAAAGGAATTTACTTATAATAGTCCTTCGAATTTCAAAATGTTACATTCTCAATCTTAAAGTCTTTTATGATTTTTTTTATCACGAAAAGTGTGTATCTGTCTTTTTAGTTTCTGATATTACACGAACCTTGATTTATAAATAGAGGTCTTTATAATTTTTAAAATAAATTTTCACTTAACTTATAAATAGAGGTCTTTACAATTCTTAAAACAAATTTTCACTTAAAAGTACTAGAGCTATGTGTTTAAGGGAAACTTGTGATTGTAAAAAGGGAGCTTGTGAACTTGGTGTTTTTAGGAGGAAGTTCTCTTTCTTAGTGTGTCTAAGTGGTAGAGTATACCTACAAACCAGAATCAAGTTGTTCATACTTTTATACGTTAAAATGAAGTGTTTTTTTTTTAATCTTTTATATGTTAGGAGAGGTGGTTTCTAATCTCAATCCTTATTTCTCTATTGTAAATTGTTACTTATTTTAGTGGAAAGGTTAACCACTCTTTTGGAGAGATTAACAAATGAATGTATGATCTTTTGATTCAAACCAGTATAAAAATTCTCTGAGTACTTTTCTTTATCTCTACATCTCCTTACTTTCAATTGTTCGAAGAAATTTCTAAAAGAGAACAAAATTTTTAATAGAACCAATTAACCCCTCCCTTCTTGGTTGTGCCTATTACACGCTCTTAAAACGTTCCGCTGCGTGATATTAATTGCAACAAACCCTACCACTCGCAACGTCATATACTTCTAGCTCCTCAAACTTAAGACTCTCATCAACAGTAGGTAATGTTAGCACTCACTCTTCAATTTATATACAACACTAAACTCAAATTTTATCCCTAATTAGCTAACTCCAAACAAATCTGACAAAGGAAAGAGATGATTTGATGAACACAAATTATGACAACTTCGACATCATTTTGGACGAGTTCGACAAGTTACCTGACCAAGGTTGGTAGTTGTACTAGTTCCTTTATTTTGTTCTAGTCCTTGTTCTTGTATTATTAATTCCTACACAGGACATGTAGTTTAACCTTTTACTGATTGGTATGGTTGGATGGATTTTTGGCAGTTGAGAAGCCCAAAGAGTAGGTTTCAGATGCAGAGGCATTATTGGATTTGAAGCTCAATCAGTTAGGATTTGTTAGGACTTTGGCAAATGAGGATGTCACCCCTTCACCATTTGTTTCCTTTTTTCTCATATGTTATGGCAGATGCAGAAAGGAACATTTCACCTTCTATACCAATTCTATCTTTAACTTGTATAAAAAGTGATACTTTCTATACTAATTCTAGAACTGGTGCAAAAGGTCAATATTTTCTATATCTTCTGCTTCATATCGATTATAGAATAGATATAAAAAAACCTTTTTTTTGCATTATTGACATACTGAATTTTCAAGAACCTACTTTAGAAAGCAATTGTTGGATCAAACACTTACCACTAGACCAAGGGTAAAATTCCTTATATCTAAGAGCATAACAACTAAAACTCCACAATTTGACTGTCACATGGCCCTTTAGCTCGGTCCATGGCAGGCAATTGATTCTACTTACAAATATGATTGGATTTGAAGAATAAAGTCAAGCTTCACGAGATTTTTTTTTGATGATGATGCTTAAAGATTTGGATGCTGAAGATGTTAAGACAAAATCGTCTATGTATCTAAACACTCTCATATCAGAGGATACCTGCTTAGGGATACCAAGAGTGGTGAATATACTCAGTTGTAATCTTGTTGAAGACTATAGTAGAATCCTGTATGGATAGAAGAGACTGGACGTAGCTCAGTTGAAGTGAACGTATAAAAATATTTGTGCATTTAATGTTTATTTATGTCTAAATGCTTCCCTTATAAAACTTACAATTGCATTTTATTTTTATATATAAGAACTTCCCATACTAAACGATTGTTCTTTAAGGAAGGAAGTTCTTTCAAACACTATAGTGAAATATTCTGAATAACACGTAAAAAGAGGTTATTGTTTATAATCATTTCCAGAATCAATCGTTTAACAACTACTTGAAAAATCTTGTGCTCAACGAAAGTACTATACTAGGAGGGTTGCAATTTTTGTTTTCATTAACACTATTCAACTCCCTCTTCTAGTGTTTTTCAGGCACTTCAGAAGATGTATTAAGGGTTATAACTCTTATTACATGTGTTTAAGACACTTACACACAAGGTACTTACAACAATTTTATTTTAGGACATAATCAATCTTAAAATTAATTAAGAAAATATGATGTCAATTGATTTTAGAAAATAATTAATTAACTTATTCAATAATCAATAAAAATAAATAATGAGCTAATATAATCACTTAACAAGAATAATAACTGATTAAATCAAAGAGTATTGAAATTGTTTTCAAAATTCACAAAGAATAATCAATTACTAGCTTAAATTAATTAATTAATTATGTCTAAATCAATTATTGACTTGTGTTTTCAAAACTTTACAAATAGAGTATTTGACTCATGTTCTTTATTTGATAATCTAACCAAAAACCATCATCTAAACATCTTACAAATTATATATTTCCTTTACAAACCATCAAACGCTATTTTGTGAAAGGTTTTCAAAAATACTATTCATTTTTTCCTCTAATGTTTTCCTGTGTTTTCAGTTGGTATCAGAGCTTTCCTCTATGGTCCATTCAGTTTTCCTATATGTTTTTTGGATGAAATAGGCCAGACATGTGCAGTTGGAATGAAGTCTTATTCGTAATGTAGGTGATTCGTACGCGGTCATTGACATGTTTCATATTGGACAGTAGGCAAGATACTAGTCTCCAACTACCAGGATGGGCTTGGAGTACCATAAAGAGCACTCCCAATACTTGATCACGTGAAGTTGAAGACTTGAAGGAAGATCTAATGCAAGAAAGAATGGATTTGTAAAATCATATTCCAATACAATTTTAATACTATAATCACTCCTTTGATAACTTAAAACGATTTTTAGATTAACGTGACAACACTCCTTCTCTCCACTATCACTTTTTACATAAAAAGTGTCTCATATAAGATCAAATTGATCATAACATTGTTATTTCTGCCAAATCGCGATGGATACAACATTTGTTTACTATATCAACCGAGTATACTTGCTGGTAGATTGTTGGCCTTGTAATAACCACGCAAGCATTTATCTCCAGGAAGATCAACTCAATGTGGAGAAGGAAGAATGACATGCAATTGAAGGCAGACACCCTGGATCAACTTCAAGAAATGATCAACGAAAGGAAACTCTTCTTCTATGGTATGACTGTAAGAAACTAGGTCACTTCAAATACAAGCATCATGAGCTTGAGAAGACAAAGAGAAAACCTGGATTTTCCAAACAAGGAAAGAAAAAGGCATTGACGGGTAACTGTGAGGATCTAGACTTCTCAAAATCTGATATAGAAGATGAGGAATCCAATCCTTGTCTCATGGTAGACAATGACAAGTGCTCCTAAGGTGACTCTAAGAATGAGGTAGATTTCACTGACCTACACAATGTTATTGAAGCTTATCATGAGTTTTTATCAAATTCTTCAAAAGTTTCAAAAGCTTTTCAATATACAAGGAAAAAAAATAAAAAAATATTTCAAAAGAAAATGAAGTTTTAAAAAGTAAACTAACATCATTTAATGATAGTGTTAAGAGTTTACAAAAAGAAATTAACAACTTGGAAGGATAGTTAAGCATTTTAAAAAAGAGAAAATGAAAAACTCATTTAAAAAAATTAAAAGCTTATAAAGAATACAACCATTACTGGAGACACTAAATGTATTGAAATCCTTAAAAATGGAAATGACACCCTTCATAAGTTGTTAATTAGCACGTTTGAAGGAAATGAATGTTTAGAGCTTCTAGTTAAGGGATGTAAGCATCCGTCTGACAAACGCGATTTAGGCTTTAATGCTAACAAAACTCATAATACACTCGAAGTCAAAATTGATTATTTTAATAAACCTAAAGAGAAAATCTATAACAATGCACCAACCTTTGAAAAGAGAAAAATGAATAAGACTAACAAATCAAGACCTAGAGCAATATTGGTACCTAAAAACTAAATCATCTCTCTTGCAGATTTGCTTGATGACCATAAGGAGACCCTAGTCATGGAATCTAGATAGTGGATGCTCACGACATATGACAGGTCAAAGGTCTATGTTCCAAGACCTCAAGAGCAAGAAAGGTGGAACAATCTCATTCGAAGGAAATCAACAAGGCAAAATAATAGCCATTGGAAAGATAGGTATAAACACATCCCTTGCTGAGCATAAGTCAATTATGTGATAGTGGATACAATGTTATCTTTGAAAAAGGATAATGTAAAGTCTTAAATAATCAAGGTCTATTAATATTTACTACAAACAAATAAGGCAACTTGTACAAGATAAATCTAGATGAACTACATACTCAAAGCATCTCATGCCTGGTGTCAATAAAAGATAATGCAATCTCATGGCATAACAAATGTGGACATGCATGAATGAGATTAATCTCAAAATCACAACACCATGACCTCGTGAGAGGATTGCCCAAAGTATCATTCAAAGGTACCATCTTTTGTAATGCTTGCATGAGAGGTAAACAGGTCAAAAAATCTTGTAAAAGTAAAAACACCATTTCTACAAAAAATACCTCTTGAGTTATTGCATATAGATTTATTTGGACCTACAAGGACAACATCTATGAGTGGTAAGCACTATGGACTAGTTGTACTAGATGATTTTTCTAAATGGACATGGGTTTTATTCTTAGTTCATAAGGATGAGGCATTTAAAGCTTTCTATAAAATCTGTAAAAGAATTGAAAATGAAAATGATTGTAAGATTATTTCAATCAAAAGTGATCATGGAGGAGAATTTGAAAATGAACTATTTCAAATTTTTTGTGTAAACTCTAGTATCAAACATAACTTTTCAACTCTAAGGACACCGCAACAAAATGGAGTCATTGGGAGAAAGAACAAATCTTTATAGGAAATGGCCAGATCCATGTTAAACGGTTTTATCTCTGCTAAACACTTATGTGCTGAAGTAATCAATATGGCTTGCTACATTCATAATAAAGTTTATATCAGACCCATCTTATGCAAAATGTCACATGAATTATAGAAAAATAGAAAACCCAAAATATCTTAGTTCCATCCTTTTGGCCGTAAATGTTCCATACTAAATACCAAAGATAATTTATGAAAATTTGATTCCAAAAGTGATGAAGGGATTATGGTTGGATATTCTTAAACTTCGAAGGCATTTATAGTTTACAACTCTAGATTGTCTAAAGTGGAAGAAGTCATCCATGTAAAATTCAAACCTTGAGTCTGACCATAAAATGTTAGAGCTAGACGGAGAATTTTCAAAATTACAAAAAGATGATACAACATCCAAATATTTCAACACTTCATTTGTACTTGAACCGTCTAGAAATCCAAGTGAGGCCAAAGCGTTTGAACTTGAAGATGAGGAAACAAAAGAGAAGAGAGAGCCTAGTGGAACAGAATCGTCTAATGAAAAAGAACTATCCAAAGGATAAAGTGATTGGTGACATTAAGAAAAATGTTAGGACCAAGTTTTTCTACAGAAAAAGCCAAACTGCTCTCATTTTCCAAGTGGAACCATCTAAAGTGAACGAAGCTCTAAAATATGACTTTTGGGTAAAAGCCATGCAAGAGGAGCTGGATCAATTTCAAAAGAATGATGTGTGGACGCTCGTGAAGTCACAACAAGGCAAGAACATAATTGGAGCAAAATGGGTGTTATGCAAAAAGCTACACGAAGATAAGGTGGTAATAGGGAACAAGGCAAGGCTTATAAGAAAAGATTACTCTCAATAGGAAGGTATTGATTACACTAAAACTCATGCACCTATTGCAAGGTTATAAGTAATTAGAATTCTATTATCCTTTGTAAAGTTTAGTAAAATTAAACATTAGCAAATGGATGTAAAAAGTGCATTTTTAAATGGTGAAATCAAAGAAAAAGTGTATGTAGAACAACCTCCTTGTTTTGAATGTTCAATCAATCCCAAACATGTTTTCAAACTTAGCAAAACTTTATATAGATTGAAACAATCTCCTAGAGCTTAGTATGAATGTCTGAGCTCCATCATCATCCAAAATAATTTTACAAGAGAAAAGGTAGACAACACATTGCTTTACAAACATTTCAACTCAACTTCATTATTGTTCAAATTTATGTTGATGATATTATTTTTGGTTCTACTCAGGAAGATCTTTACAAGAAATCTTCTAAGATGATGTAGGATGAATTTAAAATGAGCATGATGGGTGAACTAAAGTTTTTTCTGAGATTACAAATCAAGCAAGAAGCATACAATATTTGCATTCACTAGACAAAGTATGTTAAAGAGCTACCTAAAAAGTTCAAGTTAGAAGAAGCAAATGAGATGAAGACTCTAATGCATCCAACAACTAGCTTGGGGCTAGACGAGGACTTTGGAAAAGTGGACAACACCATCTATCGATAAATGATAGGTTCACTTCTTTATCTTACGTTTAGGCTTGACATTATGTTCATTGTATGTCTGTGTGCTAGATTTCAATCAGATCCTAGAGAAACTCACTTAACTACTGTTAAAAGCATCTTTCGCTATCTCATTTGAACATCTTATCTTGGTCTTTGTTTTAAAGGAAGGGAATCATATAGATTGCAGGGATATTGTGATGAAGATTACGTTTGAGACAAATTTGGAAGAAAAAGTACAAGTGGAGGATGTCACTTCATAGGAGGAATCCTAGTCTCTTAGAAAGAAGCAAGGGATAATAGCTTTTTCCACAACAGAAGCAGAATACATACCAACAACCAGTTGTTGCTCTCAACTCCTTTGGATTAAGAATCTTTTGTGATAACAATGCTACTATTTGTTTATCTAAAAATCCTAGTCTACATTCGAGAGCTAAACATATTGAAATATAACATCACTTCATTCATGATTATATCCAAAAAGAATTTATTGATTTACAATATAGAAAAACTAAAATCAGCTTGCTAATATTTTTACAAAAACCTTTAGTTGAAGAAAGATTTAAATATTTGAAAAATATTTTGGGCATGAAACATGTTGAATAAATGTTATACTTCAATGAATTTAGTGAAAAACATCAAAAGACATATTATCTAGAGATGTCATATTCAAGTGTATGGTGAAAAGACACCTCGTCTAAAGACACCTCATACTTGCATGCATATTGTGTTTAGTTCTGAGCACAACTAGAAGATCATTTTGAGGATCATCTCGGTTGAAGAAAGATCTCTAATCTCTGTCACCTTATCCAAACATACAAAATTCATTAATTGTGATTTGATAGCAATTATGACTTTTCGATCACTATTTTCCAAAAATCATTATTACACTCAATAGCTGCCCTTTTCTCTCTATAAAACCAAAGCTCGTGCCTCAAATCTTTCATATCCATTTTTCAAAACTCTTAGATTTTCCAGAATCTCTCAAGTTTCGTGATCTTCTTCTCTCTCACATTCAAAGCATTCTTTCTCAAAAACCCTATATTTTTCAACACTCTCAGAAAAACCTTGTAACAATCCTTTTTAATGTCTAACAAACCACCAAACAACATCTCTATAAATGATGTTTTCATCATAAGAAAGGCCATCTATACTGACCCCATTGAACACAAGTCACCAGAACACTCTCTTGAGCACTAGATCCACGTTAACGTTTCTTCCAGCCAAAGGAACGTGATGATGAAGAAAATGGTGTATGAAGGAACTATTGAACACTAGACTTGTTCACCCTCATATGAAAAATTATTTAAAGGGAGCAAGGGACTATGCCACATCAAACTCTTTCCATCACCTTTCTTTTTGAGTCGTCTGCTTCCCCCATTCCTCACTTGACCTCTTCGTCCTCTAACTTTTCTTCTCCTCGTCATACCCTCACCCTCCCCTTTCGAAGCCTTCCCTTTCCCCAACCTACCCTAAACCCTTTCTCTCTTAGCCTCTCATTTCACCTAACCAATCCTTTCCTTAAAGCCCTCCTTTTCTCTAATCCCTTTTTCCCCTAGCCATGATCTCCACCATCCAATCTTTCTTCATTTGTGCCATGATGCTTTCTCTCCGCTCCCTTTTCGATGTTTATCAGACAGAAGAAAAAAAATGCTAAGCCATATAGATATTACATTCATGGGAGGAAATGTAATAATAGATTATTGCATTGAAATTTCTTGTATATTAAAAGATTGAAATACAAAATACATGTTATGTGTGAATTGTCTACTCTAATATATGCCTAAGATATGATATTTGTGTTCTGATAAATGTATGAATATCTATTTTGAATATCTATGTTTATTTCAACTCTGATACATATAAGTGTTTATACATGCTCTGATAAGTTTTTATTCATACTCTGATACAAATAACCTTTGCTCTGATACACAATGCTACAAATCACATAAGCTTTGATACTTGAAGAAGATAATCGAATAATACATCTGTTTGCTCTGATATATATACATTCCCTCTTATATATACATAATATGCATTGTGCTTTGATATAATCGTCTGATATTTATGTTTTATGCTCTTATATAAATTGTGACATATATATGCCTTGAAGATAGTAAAAAGGAAAATTGTTGTTCTTGAAAAATTCATATTTCCTATAATACCTTTTACAAAATATTTTTGGTACTTTGATACATTGTTTTAAAGATCATTTCAAGACTATTTCGTTTAGCATATGTATTTATTAAGCATAAAAAAGGGTGAGATTGTTAAGACAATATCTTCTAGAGAATAGACTATCTAAGAAACTCAAATTTTGAAATTTCACAAAAAGCATTAAACAAAATATTGTTGTGTATGAAAAGTTGTTTAAAAGAAATAACGTCCAAGAATGAAATATTTTGTAATTCAAGCTTATGAACAATTTTTTCTAGACTAAATTGTCTAATAAACTAAAAACAAAAACAACGTCTAAGAAAAGAAAGTATATCTCTCTTTGAAATCATCTAATAGACTATATGAGCTAGCGTCTTATGAAATATAAATTCTATCTCTTGTATAACACTGAAGCTAAAAGAAATATTTTTTTTATATATATACAAGTGTTGTCTCAAGCAAATCGTCTTATAGAATACATCGTCTAATGAATGACCACTAAACGCTATAGCCTTTAAAGAAGTATCTAATGTTTTTACCGTCTAATGATTATACATGTATGTTTTATCAAACGATGCATTTATGAATGACATGACAAATGCTAACATGTCTTGAACACACAATACAATATAACTCTTATCAATGTTCAAAACATTTAATGCATGTACAATAAAGTGTTTCAATGTTTCTATACTTTGTTCTTGATATCTGTGTAGATCACTAAAGTAGAAAGATATGATCATAATCGTTGCACTCAAGAAAAAGACATTGTGAGAGAAGAATAACATTCTTGGAATGTTTCCCTTGTAGCCTTCTACTATATCACATCATATAAACTTAGGTTGCTTAAGGCTATGATAAAGCTCTGACCCTTGCAAAGTAAGTCTGAATTCCCACCTAAAGGCTACCCTACTCTATTGAAGTCAACTTCCTTGTCTAACAGTCATATTTCAAGAAAAGCTATATATAAATGAAAACTTGAAGAAAAAATAAGAATGATAGCACGAGAAAGATAATATAAGGATAAAAAAATAGTGAACTTAAGCTTGTTGTGCTCATATATTTTCTGAAGAAATATTTCTTTGTAGAGTAAAGTCTTAGCAAATCATAGAACTCTTTGTAATGCCTATATTCTCTCTTTGAGAGTTGTCATCTGAACCTTTGTTCTAAAACACTGTTTGTATTGTAAATTCTAAATATAATTAAAACACTTGTCTAGACGTGTTATGTAAGATTAAGACCAGAAATAGTTACAATACTTGAAACTAAAAGTAGGTAGAATAATTGTTGTAAACCAAGAGTGGTTAAACTCAGACTAGTCGTGTTAACTAGGTGGACTAGAAGTGGTAAGAATACTGTTGCTAACCTGAAGAGGTGAAACTCGTGTAATATTTGAAAAATATTAGTAGAACCCCTTAAAAATTCTTAAAGAAGAATTAGACATAATTCAAGTTGAGTGAACAAGTTTAAAATATGTGGTTTACTATTTTGCTTTTAAAACGTTTTCCATTTACTTGTATTATAAGAATCGGCATCCAAACATCTTACCAATTATATATTTTTTCACAAACCATTAGACACTGCATTGTGAAAAGTTTTAAAAAATATTATTCACCTCCCCTTTTGTATTTTCCTATGTTTTCATATTTTATTTTAAATTCTAAATGTTATATATTTGATGAGGCAATTTAAATTTTGTGAGTAGATAAAATATTTCGATTCTCATCAAATTTTAAAAACTATTTAAATATTAAATAATTGTTAAAAATTAAATAATATCAATATTAATATATTTTTTATCTGATTATGATTTATGTTCTTTTACCGTCAATGCTTTTTAAGATTTTTTATTTATTTTATATTTACAAAAATTTTGCTTCATTTACATTAAAGAAATATTTTAACTTTGCATACTAAACTTTGTTTATTGTAAAAAAGTTTTAGAAATAATGAAGCATTTATGTCAAAATTAAATTGGTCGATTGAATACCATGTCAAATTGAGTCTACATGAAAGAATCCAAACTCCAAATTACAAAGATCAAAATGTGAATCTGATAATGTGAAAAATTTTAAATTCTTATTCGTTTTAAATAAAAAATTAAAATTCTTTAATTTTAAATAATCTAATTACTCTAATAAAATTATAAAATTTTAAATTCTTCAAAATTCTTTATCCAAACAACATATTTTATCATAAAATATTTCAATTTATATAACAATAACTATTCTCTTAACACAAGATTACGGACTACTATAATTTTTTATAGCTGCAGTCAAATTGATTCACTATTAAATGAAAAGATTAATGAAAAAAAAAAACCTTAGATTTTTCTGGCTAACACAGCAACTCTCTTTTTTATTTTTTTGTTTCCTTTGATCATCAAACTCAGACAACTTCATTAGTTGTGATTATAAGAGTAGAGGCAGTTATACATAAAGATTCACATGATAGCACAGGGTGCATGAACATTGTCATCACTGAAGAGAAAGACTGTTTCATCCTGAACAGTGGAATATGCTTGATCAGGAAAGTAGCCATAAACACTCTCATTGTAACCATGTCTGTAGTAGTTATAGGTTGAAGAAAAAGTTGACTCATCCAAGTATTGAGAGGCATAAGGATAGTATTCACTGTCATAAGGGAATGGCCAATATTCTGCTTTTCTTCCTGTTCTTCTTACAATCCTTAAAACCTTCCCTTTCTCCACATACCCTCTTACTGTCACCTTCTGCTCATCCATGTTTATGTCCAAGCTATCAACTCCTGCATGCCAACCCTACAATTTACTAACTTATTACAATCATTAATAAAAAGTTTTTTAATGGTTGAGCTCTTGCCATTCAATTTGGAAATTGCCCTTCTAATTCTTCCTTCACATCCTTCGCAATCCATATGCACCTTGAGTTCAACTATCTGCAACAAAATAAGCTCAAAGTGACACTAAACTAAAAAATAACGGTATCATAACATACTTTTACATTCATTTAACACGTAATATATAAAGTAAAATAGTTATAAAAGTGTAAATTTTTGTATTTTTTTCAAGAAAGAAAAGAGTAAAATATAAATAAGGATAATATGAAATGAATAAATAAAAAATTTAGATTTGTAAAAAAAATCATTTTTCTAAACAAAATACAAGAATTCTTTTGTTTTAGGAGTATTCATGCAATATAGCACTGACAAAAAACCAAAAAGGGTACTTACTGACAAAACATTAGGAAGTTTCTTTTTCCGAGGTCTCCACCCAAACATGTTATACATGTTGTGAGGAGTAAGGTTGCTTCTCCATTTATATATAACAAGTTTTCAAGAAAGAAGGCATTTAGATAAGCACATGCAATTATATCATATGCTTCGTATTATTAATTGGAAGTAATTTTAAGCTCTGATTTGTAAAGTGAGAATCTATAAACGTATGATTCAATATTTTTTTTTATCTTAAAATTATTATAAAAAAAAGTTATGTTTCGTGTTAAAATTAAATTATAAAGCAATTTGTTTCTGAACATCACGAAAGTCGCGTAAAAAAATAATCTAAACAAATGACAGGCACAAGTTATATTTATAGTTTAGTATGAAAATTTATATTTATCATATGGAAATCATTCTGTTGGTTGGAAAGTATGTTTTACATTATTTTTATTAAAGTTCATAGATTAAATAATTTATAATTTAGTTTAGAAATTAAATACAATTTTTTATAATAGATTAGAAATGAAAACTTATTTAATTTTAAAATTTAAATCAATTTTATCTAATTAATATATAATTTTTAACACACACCTCTCACATCAAAATATTTATATCTTGGAGATGAAGTAATAAATAAAACAAATCTCACTTGTTAAGATATCATGTTAAAAAGTAAATTCAAATCTAACTTATTTTCACTAAAAGAGACTTAAGATAAGGATGTATAATTGAGAATCCAAGTATGACTTCAAATTTCATATTGGATGAGAAAATAAAACATTATTATATAAAGATGAAAAACTAATTAATCTGTTTTTGGTAGAGAGTGGTATGGTATCAATCCCTTGTATAATTGAACTTATATCTCATTAGTATTTGTATCTCTCCAATAAACATCCTTCTCAATAGACCCAACATGAATCTCATTTATAAATTTTTCTTATAATGAATTTGAGATTTTCAACCATTAATGAAGAAGACATTAAGATTTAGGAATGTCATGAAGAGGAATATAATTGAAGTGATAAGTGGAGGAATCTATGCTTATTTTTATTCTCTCTATTGTCCGGTAGAAATGTGTTTCAATTGGATACAAATCACCTGTCCTTTTTTTCGTGTCTTATTTTGTTTATCTTAAAAATATACTGCTTCGTTAAAAATCCTAAATATTTCTTTTTAGATTTTTTTTTCAAAGAATTTGTGTTAGATAAAGCAAAGAAAGTACAATTTTTGTTGGGTATCGATCTTATTTGCAATATGAACAATGATACTCAATGGCCTAACACACTATTCTAGATCGGTGGTAGTAAATATTTTACATTGATTCCTTAATATATATTGAAAAATGCTAACGGATTTATTACATTAAATATACACTTTTGTTACTTATTTACTTAATATAGAATACATGTACATATTACACCGATTAATATCAAACGTACTACTGAGTATGTTTTCTTCACTTATGAACATAATTAATATGAAAATGAACATTCTAAGTAATCTATGATCGATCGTAATAGATATAGAATAATTTTTTATAATGTATGATTTAAATTTGTTTTTGGAGCACTTCCAACCTGTAAAATAAAAAGTTAGACCTAGGTAGTAAGATATGGTTTAACTTTTGAAACAATCATAAACCAACGAACATAAATATATACTATAGTTCTATATTATTGTATAAACTTTTGAAAATAATTTAAATTGTCTAATACCAATTTAAGTGAACAAATTCTAAAAATATTATAGGCTCATCTGATCCTAACTTCTAAAAATTTGATGAGTTAGTATTTCTCTATATACCAAAAACTTAAAATGAATTACGAGTATAATGTAAAAGTACGTGTTAAAGTAACAAAAAAAAAAAATTCTCAAGACAATGATACTTTGATACCAGAAAAATTTTCATCTCCATTTGACACACTATTCTTTATTACTTTTTCTTTTTTTAAAAAAAATATATAAAAAATTATTTTTGTTAAAACTATTTTTCACTTATAAAATATTATCAAATGGTAATTATCCCGTCAAATAATCTTTTTCCTTTTTCTTATCAAGTAGAACTAATAATTTTGGTAGATTCAAAATAATATGCTCAAAGTTTATATATTTAATTATTGTCACTACAACAAAAATAAAAAAAAATTAAATCATTAACATCAGGCTTTATAATTAGTAAAAAAATATTATTTTTTTTGTGTTTCCATCTTCAAATCATATGTATCTTTCCTTTTATCATTTTTTTAAAAATAAATATACTATTTTATTCTTCATGAGTATATATATTTAAAAAAATTCAAAATTAAAAAATAAACTATTATAATCTAATTAAATATTGAGTGATGTAATTACTAAAAAGAAAATATATGATAATTAAGTCAAACTTAAAAATGAATTATGAAAAAACACATAATAGTTAGTTTTTTTTTTCTTTTATATTCATAAAAAAAATTACTATATAGAAGATTAATTATGTAAAAAAATAAAAAACAAATATTTTAGTATCAAATGAGACAAAAAAAAAATATTATCTTGTTTTTCTTCATAATGCAACCGATAATAGAAATAAAAAATTTGTGTTAACGTTTTTTTACTCTAAAGTTAAATATCGATCAGAGCTTTATATAATAATTCAATAATTAATTTATGATGATATACTGAAAATATAAATTACTTACGCATCTAATTAACAGTGAATTGTTGTATGCAATTAAAATGGTAAAATAGTAGTGTAATTAAAGATCAATTGTTAGAATATGTGATTAGTATAATTCAATAAGTCTAATTTTTCGATTTCCCAAAACTTGGTATCATCTTAGCATTGATTTCCAAGTACATTAAATGAAAGTGGATATATTCTAAATTAAGATGAGATTTGATTTTTAGAAATTAGTGGAGAAAAGTAAAATACATTCTAAAGTACCCAGTGAACCATTCAATTAATACCATATTAATTATAATATTAAACCATAAATGGGAAACAAAAATTCATTTATGAATTATAACTTCAATATAATATTACAACTCGTAATCCCTAACACTACACTACAAATAGGTTAAACGATAAAGAATGTGAATTTCTTATAAAAACTCGAAAAGATATATTTTATTTGTTAGTATAAACCAAATACCATAATAGAGATATATTTGACAAATAATTACATTCATAATGTTTAAGGAGATGGACTTGGAAGTGAGTGTCTTGTTCACTTCCGCTCATTAGCAATTGAATATAAACTATGATTTGTGAGATATATGTTAGAAATAACCGTATGTGCATAAATAATTGAATATATATATATATATATATATATATATATATATATATATATATATATATATAAATAATAAGAGTTGGCTCGCACATAAATAATATTTACCTTCTATTTGACAGAATAATTTATTTGTTATTTGTCGGATATTTATTTAAAAATTATATGTAAATATTTTAAAATTTACAAATATTTAGAGATATTCACAAATACTTTTTAAAGTTATTTTATAAATTTTTTAAATAAAATTACAAAAAATAATATAAAATAAAATTAAAATTAAAATAAATATAAAATTCTCATTTAATTCTTATATTAATGGATAATAATAACACTAATGAAATATAAAACTTTTAAAATATTTCTATTGAAAAATAAATCATCAAAATAAGTGGTAAGATGCAAATAATAATCACAACAATATTTAATATTTATGTAGTCACTAAATTTTATATATATATATATATATATATATATATATATATATATATATATATATATATATGAACAAAATTTAATAAAAATTAAAAATTATTCATCCAATCAATAACACGGTCTTTAAAATTGTACCTATTCATTTTTTTAATTACAAAGTAAATTTTCATACTTTATTTTTATTTAATATGAACATTTATTTTTAAATTAATATATTGAAACACTTTTTAATATCAATAACATCTTTATTTTTAATTAATTTGATCTATTTATTTTTTATTTAAAAACTATTCATCAACATCTTCTTTTAAATCATATTGACACATTTAATAGGGAACCCGTTTATTAGTGCATCTGTTCATGTATTGGCGTGTTTACTAAAGCTTTTTTAAAGGTATGTAGATTTCACAAAGCTTTTTTATAAACCGCTTATGCTTTAGCCACCCTTGTCATATGCTCATTTTATTTATTGTTTTTTGTTAAACTTCAAACATATGAGAATGTTTAGACAATTCAATCTTATAGATGATCTTTAACAATTTATGTAAAAACACTAGATTCAATCTCAAATCTCTACGTTGAAGCGGGTGGAAAATTAATATCAATCTCACAATTGCCCTTTTTCCATTGTCTCTTAATCTCTACAAAAGAACACAGAACCTCCTCAAATCATTGCTTCCTATTCTCTTTGAATAGTAATTATATGCAAAAGAACACAATGTTAATGAAGAAACATGTGGTGTGACACTTTAGTTGAGTCATCATTACAAAGAAAAAAATTGCATTTATTAATAGAAAAAATTCGTGGGTAATAAAAAAATTCATCAGTAAAGTAAAATTAATGACAACTTATCAATGACATGAAATTTATTGGTAAAATGCATGTTGTTTAATTTTATTGTTGATGTCACTAATGCTGCATTCGCTGCATCCATGTTCCTCACCATTGTCATTGTTGCATTTACTACCTTTAGATCATCCTTTTTCTTTTCTTTCTTCATTGTTGCTACTATTACTGTCGTCGTCACTTCCTATTTCTCCTCTTCCTCTTCCTTCTTCTCTTCTTCATCTTTCTCCTCCTCCTCCTTCTTCTTCTATTATTCTTCTTCTTATTCTCATATGTCCAATTAATTTATAACAACTATTTTGTTAGATTTAGTGAAAAACTTGTGAATTTCATACATTTAGTTATTGAAAAAATTTGTTAATAAAAATATTTGTCAATAATAAATTTTTTTAATTACTTAATAGATTATAGGGTTAAATATATTTTTAGTCCCTATATTTTGAGACAATTTTGCTTTTAGTCCATTTTCAAACTAAGGTACAATTTAGTCCTTCAACTTTAGAAAACTCTGGTTTTAGTCATTTTTACCAAATTTTTTTAACTTTATTTGCGATTTCAAACGCGTTTCTCAATTAACATTGAAGCAAAAATGTGTCAAACAGTGTAAACAATCCCAATACTATAATGAAACGTGCTTAAAACAACAAATAAAGTTAAAAAAATTTGGTAAAAATGACTAAAACCAAAGTTTTCTAAAGTTGAAGGACTAAATTGTATCTTAATTTGAAAATGGACTAAAACCAAAATCACCCCAAAGTATAGGGACTAAAAACATATTTAACCGTAGATTTATCAACAGATCTATTATGACATATACTTATAATTAAAATCCTAAAACCTATTAATTGAATCTTATAGTAAATCTTATTCTACAAACAAGTTTTTTTTTTCTATAAATGATATCCGTCAATAAGTAGTTTATTTTATTGATTAGTGTAAATGTTAAGCCACAAATTAATGTAGTTGAAACAATGAACATTAAGAACATAATTACTTTAATTTTAATATAGAAAGTATTATTCTTCGTCTATTGGTCGATTTTACAAAATTCTTTGAAAAATACTATACTTTTGTCTTCTCACTTTATTCTACATGGATGATTAAATAATTAATATTAAAAGCTGTAATAAAATATTATTTTTAGTAATTGATGATTATAAAATTGTATATGTACTAAGGAAGTATATGAATAAATATTGATTTGAAATCATGGTGTTAATTTCTTGATAAACGTACAACTTCTACAAGGGAACTTATTCCATCCACATGGGTTGCAAATTCCATTTTTTCCCCTCCTTTTCATGATGTTGAAACATCATATATGCAAAAAATCTCATAAAGAGGAATTTGACACCTTAGACTGTTGGGGAAAAGTTTGAGATACTTTTCATTCATTCTCAACTATATTTTCCCTTTTTAAGTGTGAAAATTGTTCATCCTCCATTAAACAACTATTCACAGTGTCATTAGCATCTGAAAACATCTTTTAATAACAAAGTCAAAAAAGTCAAATTGTATCATATTAAACCTAAGCACTATAGCAGCATATATTCTTGAATTTAATTTACGAATATTGCTACATCAAAAATGAAAAATTCATAAATATATGAATCTATATAATATTAACAAGGAAACAAATGAATTTTGATTAAATTTCATACAGTCTCCATATACTGTTATAATAATTTGTACGTATTTTATTTGATGAGCTTTGTTTTTGTTAGAAGTCTTACATTAATTAGAGAAAAGACAAAATTATAATATATAAGTGAGATACAAATCTCATCTTACAAGTCGGTTTTGTGATATTGAATTAAGCTTAAAATTCATTTTCTAACTTCAACTTGAGAGTAATTTGACATAATAATTTGTTCAAGAAAGATCATAATATCTGGAAAAGTATAATTTAAGAAAATATAATTATTGAAAAAAATCTCAAGATAAAAAAAAATACTTTTAATAAAAAAAAAGTTTGAGAAATAAATAAAGAGATTTATACTTTTATGAAGAAATGAAAGAAAGTGGGAAATATTATTTTGAAATAAAAATGAAAAAGGTTTTCTAGTGTTGTTGGAGTATAAGTTCTTTCTTTCTTTTCCTACTTAGCTATTTATTCTTCTTAGTTGAGGGGACATTAAAGTTGAGACGAAGTTATGTACGTTTAATGTTGGAAACACAGCAAAGCAACTCAATGTGTAGCTTTCACAAATCTGAACTTACAACCACTGCATTGGCATATGCTTGATATATTAAGCTGTTGTCTCTCCACCTTTACTTTCATCCCCTTTCCTACAACACTCTCCAATTAAATCAGATTTCGGTCAATTAGCTCTTCAACAATGATCTTCATGTCCCCTCCACACCTTACGAATATTCCTCACATATATACATTGCACCTGTGTTTTTATCCACTAACTTAAGTCTCTAATATTAATTTAAGATCAATAATTATGTTTATGTTTTTAACAAATTAATAACATATTAGAGCAAGATTAAAAGAAGGGTTCGGCATGATGTTCGAAATTCCACCAATTATAGATAAAGTAAAGTTTAAATTATATAAACTGAGTCAAATCTATTTTGTAAGTGGGTTTTATAAAATTGAATTAAGTGTAAAAGTATAATTTTTAAGAAATATTAGTAACACATATAATATAATATTAATAGTGTGTTTTCTCTTGGATTGGTTTTGGGTTTGTGGGTTAAATCTTTGAGACGTGTTTAAGCAACATACATAATAAATGTTTATAATGTATTTTGGATAAGTCATTTTAAGAGGGTAATATATTTTTTTTATAGAATTTGAAATGTTTTATAATAATATATGTTGTTTGGACAAGTAATTTTCAAAGAAATTTAAATTATAGAATTTTATTATCGTAATTGTATTACTTAAAATTAAAGAATTTTAAATTTCACAAAAAAAAAAATTAAGAATTTGAAATTCTTCATATTTTCAAATTTATATTTTGGTCTTCATAATTTAGGTTAACATAAGTTTAAGTCGACTTTAGCTTAATTTAAACTTGGATAAACTAAGTTTGACTTTATGTGGTATTGATCCACGTTGGACGTGGTCTTGACCCGATGTCAATATCCAACACAGGCTCCACTTGACTTGGTTAAATTTGACCAAATTTGTCTTGGTCCCACCTTGGTCCAACTCGACTTGACTTGAACTTGATTTGACATAGGCCCAGCCTAACTCGATTTATCGTGATCTTTCTCCGATTCGACTTAACTTGGATCCAACTTAATTTGGCTCGACTAATCTGGTCTAACTTTACTCAACCTAGATTGGTGTCAACTTGGCTTGACTAACCTAAGTAAGCTCAGCTTAACCTGATATAGGATTGACCCAATTTTGTCATGGTTTCGACCCAACACAAGCTTAACTCGACTTAGCTAAATTTGATCTAATTTTTTATTAGTCACACTTAAGCCCAACTTGACCTGACATGGACTTAACTGAACTAGATTTAACATGGGCCTAGCCTAAATTGATTGAACGTGATATTGTCTTGACTTAACTCGACTTGGATATAAGTTAACTCAGCTTGAGTTGGCTCTACTCGAGTTGACTTGCCTGATCCAATCCAACTTGTCTCAACGAAGCCTAATCCAACTCGACATGACTTGAGCTTAACATGACATGATCTTAATCATGATAAGCTCAACCTAGTTTTGATATGACCAGACCTACTTGGGCCTAGACTGACTCGATTAAATATGGGTCGATCTATACTTTGACGAACATGGATCCACTCCCAAATTGGGTTGGGTTGACTAAGCTCAACTTAGGTCTGGCTGACTTGGCTCATGTCAACTTGCTCGTGTTAAGACAAAATCGTTTACATGTCCAAACGCTCTCATATTTGGAAGTTTAATCAAATAACATTAAATGAGATAAGAATATGAAAATACCTAAGCCCAACGAATTGGATAGATATAGAAATACAAATGCTAGAAAAAATATTTCTAAATCAACCATCAACATAGAAAAGCCTCAGGGAAAAACACGTAGGAAAAAAAATAGGATAAAAGCTTCCAAACACAATGCTAAATAACCCACAAGTCAATGCGTTGAAAGAGAGTTATGCTAAACGCATAAGCTATTTGTACCCAAGGCTATTCTATTAAACTCTCAAGAAGCAAAAAGGTGTCAAGACAATATCTCTGACCAAACCCTCTATAAAGCCTTAAAAGATTAAAAACATACAAAGAAAGAAACATGTTAAACGCTCAAGCTCTAAAGGAAATATTCCAAACAGCATTGACATAAGCCTAGACGATACCATAAGCTAAAATCTTTACGTTGTCCAACGATGAAGTCTAACTCAATGCTTGGTATCTTAGAAAAAGCTTTATTGGTAAACGCTACCTCAATAGTAGAAAATTTAAAAAGTAATTTTTTGTTCTGAACAAGCATTTAATGTCATTAAATGCTTAACGTTCAAAAACAACAAAAGTAATAAGAGATAAGACATATTTGTTGCATGCATAATCTACTGCATCATATGTAGATAGCCTACTACACGCATCCACTACTTTATTTGAAATTTATCAGAAGTGGACGTTTGAGACAAAAAAGACATTCAGAAAATGTTCTCTTCATAAGAAGAAGTGTCTGAAAGAAAGTACAACATACTTCAAGCAAAGTACTGAAAAAATATGTCTGCTCTGACAAGTTGACTTTAACCAACGACTGCTTCACATGAAAGAAAGGGAATACACAAGATTCAAGGCCAAGAGCTCAATCTAATGGATATCTTTTCAAAGAGCCTTTAAATAGAAGATCACTCAAATGAAGAATCAAGAGGATAACACAAGAGAAAAAGCTTACAACGAAAATATTCATCCTAGGAAAAACGTTTAGAAGATAAGCATAGAAAGCTCAAGAAAAAGAAAATATTTAAGCAAAGAAAAATAAGAATAGTCAAGCAAACACTCTTGAGCTTCATTGTAATATTTTCTTACTATTATAAGAAGAGAGAAAAAGAGAAAAAGGAGGAACACCTAGCGAATTTCTAGACTGTATTGTATTATACACATATCGTCTCTACGAGAGTAATAGTCTAAACGACTTGTAAGCAATCGTCTGAAGAGAATTAAAACTCTTGTTATTGAAACTTTTAGGAGTTAAATAAATCTAGGCAGCATAGATACCAGGATTGTCTAGTATCAAGAGTAGTGCGAATACTCAACTAGTCTAGGGTAACAAAACGTTATTTGCTGACTAGGGATACTAGGAGTGGTGAGAATACTCACTTGTTGAAGATTATAATGGAACCCTCTGTAGGTAGAGGATACTGAAGGTAGCTTAGTTGGAGTGACCAGTATAAAAATATCTGTGCATTTATTATTTACCACTACCTAAATTCTTCTCTTATAAAGCCTATAGTTGCACTTTAGTTTTACAAAGCAAGAATCTTCCCATATCAAACGATTTTCTTTAACAAAGGAAGTTCTTATAAACTACACACACACACACACACGTTGTGAATAGCACGTGAAAAGAAGTTATCGTTTATAATCACTTGCAAAGTCGAGTGTTCAATAACTATTTGATAAATCTCATACTTGACAAAAATGCTATATCAGAAGAGTTGTGAAAAGATATTTCCATTAACATTATTCAACCCCCTTCCCCTTATAGTGTTTTTCAGGTACTTTAGCTCAAGCTGACTTAACTTGACATAGGCTTCGGTAGACTTCACTCGACAAAGCTTCACTTGGTCTTGATTGAGCTAGATGCAACCTAATCTTTATCTGACTAGGAATGACCTATGCTTAGCCTAACATAGCTGAATGTGGGTTGGTCCCAATTCAAATGAACATGGACTTGCCTTAACTCGATTAAATATGGTATTACTACAACTTATAGCTCAACTTAGACCAGGATAGGCTTGGATCGACCTAGACCCAAAGTGACTCAACTACTTGGGTACAGACCGACTCAGCTTGGGCCTAAATCGACTTGAATTGATCTTGATTTGGGATAACTTAATTTGATTTGAGCCTAAATTCCAAGTGTGTGGTGGGTGACAATGGAAGAAAATATGTGGGTTTGTCTTGTTGGAATGGCACGATGAAGTGGTTCAATATGGGGTTTTCTTATGGATGAAGATGGTTGACGTTGTGGTTAGGGTTTTGTTTTGTATGTTGTTCAGATGCAGGTCAGTTCACGATGACTCAGACTTTGAGCTACTAGTTGCTCGTGGTGTTGTTTGCGGTGGTGCGATGAACATGAGTTGCTCTAAGGTGGTTTCACGTTTTTGGTTGTGATGGTGCAATGTAACAATTTGCAAGTCAGGTGGTTGTGGAAGATGAAGGCATGATTTCAGATCTCTGGTGGCACAATGATGAACTTGCAGAGTGATATTGTGGGCACTAGTGTGGTAGCTGTCGCGAACAGTAGTGGTGTACAACTTGGGTGATGCGACGGAGGGTTTTGATGACTAGCGATTTATTGCATTTTCTTGGCTTTAGGTTTGTGGTGGAGATTTAGGGTTTTGCGGTGGTGGTGCTGCCAACGGATCGATCTGGTGCATCACAATAGAGCATCTAGGTTTTTGTTAGAGAAGATGAGGATGAACATATCGTGGTAGCCTTTCATTGGACAAATTAGTGTGTGGAGGATCTAGACACGTAGCATTTGATGAGTTCAACTTTATGTGTTAGGATTGATGCACACGTGGCATGACCTAGTTAAATATGATTTTGTGAGTGGTAAAATGGGTGAAAATGGACAAATAGGGAGGTGTAAGAATAAAAGCTAATTTTGTGGTCCATTGCTAAAAAAGTAGTGGATAAGTGAAAGCTAGGTGCATTTAGCTCCTTGTATATTTCTTTATAAATTTATAAATTTTGGCCTTATTCTGAAGCTTGAAACAATTTAGTTTAACATTTTTAGTGAACCAAATTTAACATCAATTGCATCAATAAATATTAGAATATCTAGAAATAATTCATACAACTAAAAATTCGTTTTTAAGACATTTTATTTCACAATCTTAATAAGTATGATTATTACAAATCTTATTTAAATCAATATTTTAAACACAAAATTTTTATTAAAATTTCAAAATTAAACATAAAATGAAGACATAAATATGTATTCATCACTTATCCAAACAAAACATTTAAAAAATGAAATAATTTACAATGAAATCAATTTAAATTCATTATATTTAAATGTCTTCCTATCAAAATACAATATTAATGCGTTTGGACAAGTTATTTCAAGAGATTAGTTTATTTATTTAATAGAATTTGAAATGTTTTATAAAAAAAATGATGTTTGGATAAGGAATTTTGAAATAAATTGAAATTCTAGAATTTCTTTGGAATAATTACTTAAAATTAAAGAATTTCAAATTTTACCAGAAAGAAATAAAAATTTGAAATTCTTCATATTCTAAAATTTAAATTTTGGTCTTTATAGTTCGGGTCATGTTGGATCAGATCAATCTACAGGAACCTAGGCTAAGATAAAATTTCTTGGACTTTACGTGGAATCGACTCAACTTAATCTGACATGGCTTCAACCAAATGTCACAACTAACAATCGCCCAACTCGATTTGGTCATATTTGATCCTTTGTCTTAGTCCCACTTAGATTCAATCCAAACCATTTTGGACTCAGCTGAACTTCACTTGACATGGGACTAGCCAAACACAGATAAACATGATTCCACCTCAACTTGGCTTGACTTGGACCCAAGTCCATTCGGCTCAACCTAGGCCAAGATTAACACACTCGACTAAGGCCTAGGTCAACTCAGCCCGACTTAGGGCAAGGTAACTCACTTTGATTGATTGGGATTGCTTAGCTCGACCTAGGTTGAGGCTTACTTAACTTGATTTGGGATAGACCTAACATGGTCTTTATCGAGTTAGGCCTAACATGGTCTTGATTACACTAAGACTTACCTAGTCTTGATCAAACTAGGACCTACCTTACTCTAGCCTAATTCGACTAAATGTGGGTCAACCCTTATTAGAATGAACGTTGATCTACCCTAAGTCAACTTAGGCCAACTTAACTCGACTTGGGCTTGGGCAAATTGGCTTGATTTAGATCGTTCGGGTCAACTCTACTCAACCCGGGTTTAGGTGGACTCAACTTGAGTCGGGTTGATAGATTAAGACTCATTTAGGACTAGCCCAACTTGGATGAAGGTGGGTTGACTTCCTCTTAGATAAACATGGGCTCACCCCGACTTGACTAAATGTGGCCTTGGCTAGAGCTGACTTAGCTTGGACTTACTATCAACTTAATTTGACATGGACTTAGATAATCTCAACTCAACTTGAGGCCGAATTGACTTCACTCGACATGGACTCGAACTAATTCAACTTAGGTCGACTTGCTTTGACTTTGATCTAGGTTGGCTTGAGCCAACCTTACATGTCTGAATTTTCTAAATTGAAATATTTCATCTGAAAAAATTTAAAATACACTAAATGTAAATATCCTTGTTCTAAAAAATATTTAAAAAATTAAAGTGAATAATTCAAATTCAATATATTTAATTGATTTATAAACAATGAGTTTCGTGTTGAAACATAAGGTTATGGGTCATTGGATACAAAATTCTAGGGTAATCATTATTTTAGGAAATATGAGAACTTTCATGAAAATTTTAAAGGAAATAGAAATTTTATAATTTTATTAGATTATTTGGATTCCTTAACCTCGTATTTGATATGAAACTTCACAATTTTTAATACATTCAAATATGTTGAATTTAAATTGATCTCATTTTAAATTGTTTTATTCTTCAAATATTTTGTTTAGATAGGACAATTCAAATTTAATCAATTTTAATTTTTTTTGTTTAAATAAAATATTTCAATTAATATAAAATTCAAAAAATTAATTGAGTATCAAATAATTGCTAAAAGTAAAAAAAAAAACTTAAAATCCTGTTTTTTATTCTAATTTTTGTTTCAATTATTAAATTTCATCCCTTATTTTTCTTTTGTTAATTAAATCTCTATTTAAACGATTTAATTAGGTTAATATTTTTGTTAGACTCACGTTAATGTCGTTTTGTAGATGTTATGTGTTAGTTTGTATTATTTTCAATTATGTTTATATATATATATATATATATATATATATATATATATATATATATATATATATATATATATATATATATATATATATATGTGTGTGTGTGTGTGTGTTTACATGCACTTTATTTCAATATTCATGTTTCTCTTAAAAGTTTATATATACAATACTATTATTTTTTATGTACTTTTGTATAAGTTTATTGAGTACTTTTATATTTACAAGAGCAAAATGATACAACAAACGAGTCAAAGTGTTTGATTTTAATGAAATCTCAACTAATGATTGCTTTAGTAAGTGTTGGGAAATGATAATCTTGGATGTGTGCTTTGTCTAGGACTACTACAAAATTTAGTGCATGATAAAGGTTATCAATTAAAAGAGGAAGTTATTAGTTTAAGGGAAAAATTAGTAAGTTTTCAAGAAAATGTAAAAATATTTAAAAGTGTTATGTTTGTATACATCCAAATGAAGAAAGAGAGTAATGTACTTTTAAGTGCTTTATATTTTGTGTGTATAATTTAATATGATATCACTTTAATTTCAGATGATAAAAGAGAGTGATCGGAAAATGCTAACATCACGAGGAGAATACTTGATATTATTTTTCATGGAATTTGACATATAAGTTGGGATATTTCAAGACTTGGTGAGCTTAATTTGACATACATATTATGATATTCTTGGATCCACTAGATTGATTTTACATATATATTATTATATTTCAATACCTAGTAAACTTATTTATTTATTATTGTTTTGTTAGAGACATTTTACTAAATAATACGTGGTAATTTATAATTTAACCAAAGGTTAAATATGTTTTTTTTTTCTCTATTATAAAAAAAAAATTGCAAATGGTCATAGCACAAAAATTTGATTCTGTTTGGTTATTTTATTTTCAAAAACATTGGTTTTAGTTCTTTATTTTTAAATTTTATTTTAAGCAGTAAACATCGTTTCACTTCAACATTTAAAGCAACACATGTCTATCACATGTTTAATATTTTTAATTAAGATTAAGTATGATTTTAGTTATTAAACTTTCACATGAAATTTGAATTTGTCTTATTCAAAATTTTGATCCTAAATTTTAAAATGAATAAATATAATTCTTTTAATCCGATTGTTAAATTTTTTTTTGACATATCAAATATGTTTTTCAACTTACATTGAAACAAAAAGATATCAAATAATGTAAATAATTCAAATACTAATATCAAATATATTTAATAAGTAAAAAAATAACGTAATTGGGTTAAATAAATTATATTTATTCATTCTTAAAATTTTGATATCAAAATATATCAAAATTTGGATAAGAGACAAATTTTAATTTTACCTTAAAGTTCATGAACTAAAATCATATTTAAGTAAATTAAAATGTTCTAAACATAATAATATCGGTGTTTCTTTAATTAAATTTTCATTAAAAAACAAAGATTAAACATCTTGCAGAGACGTGTCATCATAGATGTTAGCATTCCAGTTGGTGGAGGGATCAATCCTTTTAACTTAATATTTTGTCAAATTTGATGGTTTCTAGATTATTAAAAAAATCAAGCTAATATATATTACATCATAATAATCATTATTTTAAAATGATTATTTATTATTATATCAAGCAATTAGACTATTATATTTTTTCAATGACATAAAATTATTAATATTATAAAACAAATAATTAAAATATTGGTTATAAAATTAATGATAAATAATTAAGAGATGTTTTTAAATTATAAGTTTTTTAAAAGATATTTCAAATCAATTTTTACGATTTTAAACCTTCAATATTTTAAAAGATAATAAAATGTGATATATTTTATGGTGATTTTAAGTTATCAAAGTATGATACAAATATTATAAATAAGAATAGATTTTATAGCGATATTCAACTAGTAGTAATTTTTTTTAACAGTAGCGTTTAAAATGTTTTTGTCATAAACTGTTGATATATATAGTGTAAGTCATGGTGATTATTTTAATAATAAAAATTTGATTTGTAACAATTTTTTTTATTGTTAAAATTTTCAATTTCAACCTTTATAAATATAATTTTTTTAGTATATGTATTATGAAAAATAATTATCGAGATAAAATTTTATTTCAAATCATAATGACGTTGGGTTCAGATTTCGAAATTCTGTATATTAATAAAATGTTCGTTTTACGTTCCAAAATCTTAATAAAACTTAAATTTTTTACTACATTTTACAATTCGTCTAAATTGATTTTTTTTTTTGCTTATAAACATTTATAGCAGAAGAAAATAAAAAGTGAAATAAATTATTTTTTTATAAATTGAAATTAACTTATGTGTCAAAAATTTTGGAAAAATTGGATCAGACTTTATAAAGTTCAAATAAACAAGTTGATTTTAATGTATATAAAAGTTAATTTTTTATGTTTAAATCCACTTTTGGTATTTTTATGATGTACAGTCTCTGTAAAATTTAAATTGTATATTTATTTGTCAAATATGTTATTAATAGCTTAAATAAATGAATAGTTAACACTACTTTTTACTTATAAACATGCAGTATTTCTTATAATGAATTAGATGTCATATTAATATAGGACAACAATTGCTTAAATGCAAAAAATTAAACGACTAAATCTCCAATTAAAATTTTATAGAATTCAAAATTACATAATTATGAAACTACATGGACTAAAGGGAAGTGCATTAATAACATAACTGCTTAAGAAAAACTACATCGTGAAAATTCTTTGTTGTCTTTATTGGTTGTAGTTTGTTTAAGTACAATAGTCTAACATTATTACTAAGAAAGTTAAACGATATATAAATTTTTTTTTCATGAACTTTTTACAATGTTTTAATTAAAAGTAGTGATACTTTTTTATGTGTTTTTAATTCATATATAATTTATTGTTGAATATGTTATATTATAAATCAAAATTGATCAATAACGATAAATAATTAAACCATATTGTGTCATAAATTATTTTCAATTATATTAAAGCAGGATGTGAAAGTGTATTTGTATTACCATTAAAATGTAGATGAAATAATAATATTCTATCTTCCAACTCCAAAGTATATTAGGTTTTTTTTTTTTTTTTTTTAATTTTTTCTTATGGAAATGAAGAGGAACAAACTAGAATATATCGTAGGAGGTCATAGATGAAATTAAAATATTGCTTAAGACTTTACACAGTTAATATTTTATGACATATATGTCTTTAATTATAATTTTTTCTTAATTATATTACTATAATAAATTGACGAATAAATATAATGATCTTAACATTTTTTCTTAAATTGGTAACAAAATCTCTTCATATAAACATTGATTAGTGGTATATAAACATTTTCAGCAACAATGCATAAGCAATTGTAACATCAATACCAAATATTTTAAAATCTGTACAATTGACCTTACGTAACCAACCATGCAGAATATGTCACATACGTTAAAACAAACCGCACGGAGGATACAACAGAAGATGATGTAATTCTCGTATAAGAAAATTCATATGAATTGTCATACCAACTACGTCATAGAAGCTATTCGGTACACGCGAAACATTTATGCAATGCAAAAAACCACGGGCTTCAAAACAAGAAATGTCCAACTTCTCTGCTGCATTATGCTGGCAATGAACATCCTATTATCGTGGATAAGAACGCAATCCCTATATAACTGGATAACCACGAAGAAAGAAGAATCAAATAGACAAGTTCAACTAACCCTAACATATTATCAGTGCAAAAGGCATGCCAATTGTTTTTCTGGATTGAGATGAGAATAACTCTGGTTTAACTTTTTTATCTAGTCGAACATTTGTTTCTCTTTTTGTTCTGTATGACCGATCGATATCTGCAGAATATATTTCGATATTTAAATCAGAATTTTTCTCTAAAGATCTAAACTAATTTAATAATAAATAAAATGAGTTTGCCTTGAAACAAAAACAATAAATTTGAGTTGCATAGTATTGTTATAGGAATGAAAAGGGTAGTTTTTTGAGCTGAGAAGAGGCTCATTTTTCTTATATCTAAGCTTTGTGAATTTCTTGAGAGGATGATCTCCTACTTTTTACTCAAGACCGACGATAAGGGTGCAATTTTAGAGGACTCTCCATCACCGAAATTAGTAAGAAATAACTGCGTATTAAGTAAATAACTTGATATAAGAGCGTTAAGTATATACTTTCCTTTGATATTTGTATGTATTTATAGATTTTTTTTTACATTTTTTAATGGGTTTTTTCAATCAGGGTTCATGACTGAGAGATAATCTATATGTGTTTTAAGTCCAGTTTATATAAGAAATTAATATCATTTATAATTTTTTTTCCTATGAGATGTTTAAGTTTGTTATTTTTATATAATTTGGAATACAGACTCATGTTTGCATTATTCCCAACATTCTTAATAATAAAACTAAGTAACAAAATGTATAATCAATATAAATATTTAAATATAAACTTTTTTATTTTTAATCTAGTATTATGATTCTTTGAGTAAATTGATAATTAATAATAATGTTTAATTTTGATGTGCATAACAGTCAACATATATGTTAATTTAATCCTTTGCATATATAAGTGTCCACTAAGAATCCAAAAGAATAATATAAATAAGTATGTGGATAATTAATTCTTCATTTATAGATGAACAAGTTTAATATGTCGACTTATTAAAATTGATTTAATAAAGGTTGAGTATTTATAACTATTTTAGAGTTCGAACTTTTGCAATATTTATGATGATACTGATTTTTTTTAATAATAAATCTATGATTTTCTTTATAAAAATTATTTTATACTTTGAATTTACATATATATATATATATATATATATATATATATATATATATATATATATATATATATATATATATGGAAATGAACAAATTCATCCCCATATTAAAACATTTATTATTAGTTAATTCTCTCATATTTTAAAAATATCTTTAATTTTTAGAAGTTATCGTTTTGAAAGGTTTAGTATTAATTTTATTTAGTCTATTCTTATTAAGTTTTCTTGTAGTTTGAATTGATTCATTATCTTCTTTAATATTATAATCTTTCTTTTCATCAAGCATATTAGTCTATTTATAAGTTATTTTCAAATTTTCTACAAAACGAGCATCTTATTAGATGTCAAATAATTAGAAATTATTTCTGAACTACTATGAGTTAAATCTAGTTGTTGTAAAGCTTGCAAGCTATGTGAGTGACTTTCTCCAAAAAAGACATATCAGCCAAGGAATCAAATTTCACTAGCACACCGTCATCTAGATTCTTAACAAGAGGAGATCCATTCACAATACAAATATCATTACGATTAACAACCACTAGCTTAGGTTGTGACTCAGTAGCAGGTTATACCATTAAAAACTGAAGCACATACTCTACCATAAGCTCCACTTTAGGCTCCACTATAGACTAAAGAGCCCTTAATCTCATCTTGTGCATCAACCAACTTTGGACGATAATGTTGTTGTATTTTTGCATTAATTATTTTCTCTCCACCAGAAATAACATTTGCATTCGTTGTAATTGTCTTCAATTTAGATCAATCATGACAAACCATTTTACAATTTGAACAAAATAGAAGCAATTTCGTATCTTACAATGAGTTAAAGGGAAAAACCTTCCTTAAGAAGTTACTGAACAATTTGGTCAAGTTTGTTAGAGCAGTTCAGCGAAATGTTTGTTTGGAGAAAAATCAATGTGATGAATTGATTTCTTGTGCTCTAAAATAATTTTCCTTTTTTCTTTCTAACTTACTTAGCAAATAATTAAAACAATTATAAAGAGTAATGAAAGAGAGAAAATTGAACAAATAATTTTATACTGGTTCAGATCACAAGAATCCTACGTTCAGTTGTTAATCCCAAACAAAGATTAACTTCCACTATCACAAAACCAATAAATTGTTAGAATCATACTAAAAAACAAGTTTAAGATTTAGAAAATCATCTCTTCTTACTTGAAGACATGATACTCACTTCTCCTGAAGACCACATGGGATGAACACCTTCTCCAAATGTTTGACGAAGGATGAATATTTCTTTTGAATCTTCACAAAGGATGACAGACTTCACTTAGCAACAACAACAACACTGAATCACACTCTCAATGAAAGTTCTTGGTCTTGCCAACACCAAATTCTAAAAGTCAAAGCACAAGAGTTACACAAACCTTAGGTCACACTTTATTTCATTAAGAAACATTCAATTTTTTGTTGTGTTTTAGAATGAAAATCTAAAACATCTTTATAAAGACATCAGTCAAGGACACTTTCAAAATTATGTATTCAGCCTTTTCTCGCGTTATAATCGATTATCCACTTATGGTAATCAATTACTTATTTAATGAATGCACAATGGTAAAAAAACATGCTCAAAAACTCTAACGGCTAGCTGTGATAATCGCTTATGGTAAATGATAATCAATTATTGATAATCGATTATCAGTATTTGGTAATCGATTATTCCAGAGGCCAACATAGAGTTTTTAGTATTTTGAAAAACTTTTTTGTGATAATCGATTATCTTAAGTAGTTAATCGATTATTGAAGAGTATTTTGACTCCAAAGATAATTTTAAAGTATAAATTACATGGAATCAAACAAAACATTAAGTCCTATACATAAACTACTCATTATAAAAGCTTTAACACATAATACAAGTCTTCATAATTGAAAAGTGAGCACTTGCGACTTGATTTTGGTATCATAAAAACTTTTATGTTTCATCTTTTTACTAGCAATCTCCCCTTTTTTTTATGATGACCAAAAACTCATTTCGTTTAAAGCTTTATGTAACCTATAGTCATAATATGTAACTCATACACAACTTAAAGAAGAGAGGACATTAGTAGATAAGAGATAATATATTAAAGCATTTAAACATATTTCTTCCTCTTTTTTATCATTATAAAAAAAGAGCTATGTATGATTAATTATTTCTTCCCCTTAAAATAAGACTCCCCTGAATATAAGCCATAAACAAATAAATAACAAAACAAATTTTTATTATTTGGGAACAGAGGCATATTGCAAAACATAAAAAAATACAAAAAAAATAATTGTCAAATTTTTCTTTCTTGTTAACAACTTCCCCTTAATTTGACAATCCATACTTTACCAAGTTTTAGTGCACACACAAAATCTTCTTCCTTAATTTTGAAATAACCTACAAAACATAAAAATAATATTTTCGTAAAAACAAAATATTTATTTGGGTCATTTGAAGTTAGAGACATGTTATTTTATAATAGGAATCCATGCATATATTCCATTTGGAACACCATAATGTTTTATTCTACATTTATTTGATGTAAGAAAATTTTTCATACAATAGAAACAAGTAACAACATTTTGGTTCCTATAATAAGAAGTTCCTTCTTCTACCCAAACTCTACAAGTTCTTTTAGGAACATACATATTTTTAACAACCTTTTTCTTTTCTATAGAGATTTTACTACATTTTCCTTTGATTATTTATTGTAATTTCTTCAAATTTCTGCAAGATGTAGATTGGCCACTACTAACAAATTTCCCTTTTTCTAAATAGAAAATTTTATTTTTCAAATTTTTATTTTCTTTAAGCATATTTTCAAATTTTGATTTTAATTTTGTAAAATCAATTTTAATTTCTTGAGGAAGATCTAGCTTTTCTGATTCTAGCAATAATTCCTTATATGTATCATGCAATTCATCTTCATCAAGTTCTATATCATCATAATTATCAAAATCGCTAGAAGTACTTGCTTGGCTTCCAGCTATATCATCGTCCATTAAATAAATATTTGCTTGCTCATTAAAGTCGTTAATGCTTGGTGCGAAACTTGATGAAGAGCTTGAATTATACTCTTCCCACTCCTTTGTTTTGGAGAGCTTTCTTTCTTTATCGAGACAATTTGTTTTGATACGTCCTAATTCTCCACAACCGTAACGCCTAAAATTTGAGGAGGATCCTTGATGCTTCTTTTTGCGATCTTTGTATTTTCGTATGTTCTTCATGAACTTTGAGAGTATTTTTATCAATTGCTCTGAATCTTCGCAATCAGAATCATCATCATTTTTTAATCTTTTGCTATAGACAATCTCATATTTAAAAGCAATATTTTTTTTATTCCTCGATCCTCTTCTTCTGTCAACCTTTCAAGTTTAGTCTCGTGCTCTCTTAACTTATCAAAAAAGTCATCATAGACATGGTTGCAAGATTTTGTGACTCTATGATAGTTGTGACTTTTGGATGCCATGTCTTGTTCAAAGATTTTAGAATTTTAATATTTAACTCTTCAAATTCTTACCTAAATTGGATAAATGATTTATGATGTGTGTAAAACGACTCTGCACATCGTGGATTATTTCTCAGTGTTTCATCCGGAACATATCATATTCTTTTAGTAAGGCTATTCAAAAGGGATTTGATATAGAAAATACCATGAATAACAAGGAGACAATCAAGAAAATAAATGGTCAAGAAAGAAGGTTAGCACCAGAAAAGAAGGTTCAAAAAAAAGTTCTAGATTAAATATAAAAAACCAAAAAATAAGACTAGAGTAAAAGTGGTGCTTCTTGTCTTTAGCAAGTAATGAACAAATGATACCTAATGGACAAACTTTTAGCTTCGATTGAAAATTGAGAAGCCTATAAAATAACAACACATTCATGTAAATACCTCACAAAATCAACATGAGAGTGCACATCAATAAGTAGTGGTAGTAATACATGAGTATTCTTTTGCTTTTTCTTTTATACCTTTTTGTCTATTCTTTTGTCTTGATTTTTAAGCACATAAAAACACTACTACACAAACAAAAATTCAGATTTGAAAACTCTCTTGAATGTTCACAAGTTCAAATATACCAAATGGAAGAAAATCTTAATAGAACCAACATAGAACATGAACCTCAAAACAATGACATAAAGGAAACCTAACTCTAAGAACTTATTGATGATCTAAAAACAAGTATGAACTCAAATATGCAAAATTAAAGCACTCAAAGGCACATATATAGTTCAGTTTCAAAAAACACACTTGAACATATATTTTTGTGATTTTTGTAAAGTTTAACTAGGAAAAATTGACAAAAAAAGGAGTAAACATTACTTTAGACAATATAGAATGATTTGAAAATAAAAAATGACTCAAAATATATGGTATGACCAAAACATGATGAAAAAGGACTCAACAAAGTTAAAAGTACACAAACAATAGTCAAAACTACCAAAATAAAATTTGAAAAACGTTGATGACAACATTATGACAATTCTGACATTTGCTGATTATTTTGATCATAACTTTATCTACAAAACTCCAAATGATATGATTTTTTTTGTTGGAAATCAGACTCAAAGGGCTTTAATTTGACTATAAATACGTATTTTTTGACCTTTGAGCTAGATGCAGTTTAATTTTGAAAATCGTTAACATTAATTGTAGAATAAGGGAGGTTGATTTAAACCATTTTAAGATATATATAACAAGACAATAAGGAGATAACACAAGGACAACATGGAAATAAAATGATAGATAAAGACCCAAAAGACTTAGCTCTTGAAGAACCTAAGCTATTGAGACCAAATGATGACAATCTCCTAGCTAGGTTAGGCCAAAACTGGAAGGAAAACCATGGAGGTGGACGAAAGGATGATGGGCATGAAAGCTTTGATGGACAAGGGAGCTAAGCTCATGATTTTGTGATGTTATGGTGATAGTGGTTGTGTCTATTGATTCTAAGAGAGGTTGGGTCAACTCTTGGAGAAAGGTGGCTAGAGGAGACCACTTGGGTTGCTCTAGCTTAAGGTGACCTAATAAGAGTAGTATGACACAAAATTAGTAACATAACTTTATTCTAAATCAAAGGTAAATACTTAATAGGAGACACCTTTATTTGTAGGCTAAGAGTGTCTCATAAAAACCCTAAAAGCATGATCTCCCTCCCTTGCATTCATTGGCCAAAAAAGTGGTCCTCTAAGGAGTGGAAAAATGTCCACAAATCCTCTCCAATGAGGGAAGAACATGTGATCACTCATAAAGCACAATCCTCTCATTTCCTAGAGTGTCATGTGGCCATTACTAAAGCTAAATCTTCTTCAATGGAAGCATGACACATGACAATACTTTTCATATGGGTTGGATGTCTAACTTAAGGAAAAATCTTATACTAATTAGGTCTTAATACAAGCTTTAAACAAACCTACCTACTTGACTGAAATATATAACCTAAAGAAACCTACACTACTTGGCCAAAATACATGGCCTAAAGAAACTTATATTATTCTATGCTATGTTGTATGATGACTCCAAAGATAGTCCAAAAAGTAGAGTTTAAACTATCTTCATAGATGACTTCAATTTTTTTGTAAAAACTTGATCTTAGAGAATATCTCATTATTAGTTGTGTCTAAAATTAATATAACAAATAACTTTTACTACAAACTTATTTATTTCTAAAGTGAATATTATATGATGAGTCCAAAACTAATATAAAATTTGACCTTTCTATAATAATTCGAATAGAAAGTAAAAAAATTATACTATATTTATATTAGTTTCCAAACCAGCGTAAAAAAAACTTTTTTCTACCCATCATAAAAAAATCTTGGTTACACTAGTGTTTATTATGATAAATGGTAATAAAGTAAGAGATAGTAATGATTTGTAGAGTCTTGTCTTAAAAGATCCATCAATATCCATCTTCATTTATCTATTTACTATCCCCAGATATAAATTTTGTTTAAATTACAAATGGCACGCCCCGAAATTACTAGTAATAGTATATTAACAAAAAAGTGAATCATCACTAACAAACACAATGTCACTATTCAAATACCTAAATAGTGGTTAAACCACTTTTGTTTATATATATCCAAACCCGAGACGTGACCTTTCGTCACTTTTTTTCTCTCTTTTTTTCAAGTTTTTATCTTCATGTGGCCACCTGATGAAAGAGAAAGAAAGAGAAAAAGGAGAGAATAAGGTTTTTAACCTCAACTCATCTATATATTAACATTATAACTCGTAAAATAAATAAATTAGGTTAACTTTTAAATAAATCTATTTCTGAATATTCTGGTTAGTGATAATGTCAAAATGTCAGTAATTTAAATTTAACAGATTAACTGTTATTACTAAATTAATATATTTATTTAAAAAGAAAAAACACTGAAATGTTTTTCAAAATATCAATTATAAAATAGTAATTGTTTATATTGTTTCATATGACAGAATGAAGTTTTGTGTATGTATGTGAAGTGATGTGGTGAGAAATGCGATGGGAAAGAAGTGTGTTTATGGGTTAAAATCCGATGAATTGTTGAATCAATGAAAGTTGGATAGAAAGTGAGTGGGTCAGCATTAACCTTATATCTATCATACATTGCTTTCGTTGCCTGCCTCTGGACATTTCATGTATGTTTCTTGTTTAGGTGGTCTGGATTTTGCTTTTGCCCTCCACAACCATTTTGTCTATACATTCTTTTTCTATCAGATTTTACAACACTTCCTTCTTTCTCTTCATGCATATTTCAAACTACTTTTTATCCATCTCTACTCCTCATTCAATATATATAATATAATTTCATTTTCTTTTCTAAATAAACCTACCTTTTACCAAAAGTTTTACTTTCACAACACATAAGTATATTGCATTTACTTTTAGAAAAGAATATTGTAATAGCATTTATTTCAACAAACAAATATATTAATTTATATTGTGAAAAAATCTTAGACAATCATATAATATAATTGAAATTTATTTTGTGTGAGGATTTTCAAGAAGAGACATCAAGAAAATGCACTACGAAATTATAAGATTAACTTTGTGATAAAGATATGTAAGAATCGGAAAGATTGTAGGTTTAACTCTTCTCCTGAGACGAAACCATCATAATACTAACAACTAAGGTCTTGTTGATAAAAAAAATGCAACACCAATGACATGTGAAGAAGATCGTATAAAAAATCAAGACACTATTTTTAACTCAATTTTTTTTTATCAATTTCGATGTTTTTCAAGAGAATAGAGGATTCAATACAACAAAATGTAAATAAATCAATATAAGATACTATGATACCGCTTTGAATTCAAAATCTTAAAACAATATATTTATGGATTATTCTACTTATATAATTGTCTATTTTACTATTTCTTTTTATCTAATGTGCAATTTCTATAATTTTATATCATAAACTAAAATATGTAACATGATTAGTAGAAAATGTGCATATTACATGCATTATTTCTTTTTCTTGCTTTTTTTTATGTTGAATGTGATGTTAGGTGATGCAAAAATAGATTTCAATATAATGAAGACACTCAATATAAAATGTTCTTATAAAGCTTTTGGTTCATTTTTTTATAGTCATATTAAGCGAACAGTAATTCTTAATATTTGATTAAATGTACAAAATTTTAAATTTGTCCATTGTACACTTTGAAAAAAAAAATTATAGTTTACTAAAGCTTAAAGATCAAGTTTAACATCGAATTTTGTGACATTTCATTTCAATTCATTTAGTGTTGTTCGCATATATTTGATTGGGATGGATTAGTAAATAGATTATGAAAACAAAAATCCGAATCAGTGCATTTCACCTTTAATTACAAAAGTGAGATTACATTGCATAATTGATGATGATGAACTTTTGAATGTACATGATTATGAATAAATCCCATATTACTCTATACAATGAATGATGATATATATTGTCCAAAGTTATACAAAATGGACAGTGTGGAAAAATATAAAAAACATCAATTATGTTAAAAAAAAGAAGCTTTTGATAAAGAGAAGATCATTTATAAAAGATGATACATGATGTTAAATAAGAACTTCATATAAGAGATCGTATAAGACATCATATGTATAATTATTTAAAGTGTCATATGGAACAATTATTGTATAAAAATTAGACTACTTTTATGAGATTATTCGTGGTTCTAAAATTATTTATTTAAAAGAAATAAATAAATAAATAAATAGAAAAGGTTTCATAAAATTATTGGAATTGTTGAAGGATTTGTTTGTAAAAAGACACATGTGACCTAATCGTAAACTATGAAGTCAGGAAGATGTTGTGTCGATGTAAAAAGATACACATATGCATCATAGTTAAAAAAAAAACTTTATAAAAGTAGTGTTGAGGAAGAAATAAATGGTCCCTTATTTAGGTGTTATTGTACTTGTTAATAATATATAAACATAGAATGTAGATGATGAAAAAAACTTGGCCTGACATGCGAGAAGTAGAAATAAAAATATTAGTCTTTTAAAATTTCTTAACAATTAATTTATAACTAATTAATCCACAATAATTTATACAAAATTCTATTTAAATTTGTGTGGTCAATTTAGGATGTTGATATTACAAATGTTATGATGTCAAAATTTCATGAATTAATTGAGAAGATTTTGGGATAGATATTATAAGGGATTATGTCCAAAAGAAACCTTTTTTATGTCAAAAACTATACTGATAAAAGGTATTCATACATTTTGACATGGAATATGCAAAAAATTCATGAGCACACCTATGATAATCTCTATAGTTTTTTTTAGCTCAATTCTACTTAAATTAATGAGGAGAGGAATATGTATTCCTTATTCTAGTGTAGTGGAAAGTTGTTGGGTTTATCGAGGAGGAGGTTCATTAGGGAGATACAAACATCAATGAGATCTGAGCCTAATCATATAAGAAACCGACATCACTCTCTACCCAAAACCTTAAGGCAATGAGTCTTTAACCTTTATATAGTGCTTTACTTTTTCATTTCTATCTAATGTGAGACTTGGACTCACACTTGGATTCCCAACAATTAAGGTTTTAGGTAGAGAGTGGTGTCAATCCCTTATATGATTGGGCTCAGATCTCATTGGTGTTTGTATCTCCTTAGTAAATCTCCTCCTCGATAAATTCAATAAGTGGTATTAGAGCCAGGTTAGGCTTAAACGAGTACAATGGTCCCTATATCGAAAGTCTTCCTAGCAAAAGATTTCAGGTAAGCATGTCCCGTTAAGATGAACGATGGTACAAAAAGGAGTACTCAAATGCTTCTACTGGAGGGGAAGCGTAACAATGTGGAAGGGACTCACCCTTAAGAGAGAGATTGTTGGGAATCCAAGTGTGAGTCCAAGTCCCACATTGGATAGAAATGAGAAAGTAGAGCACCATATAAGGTTGAAGATCCATTAACCCATTTTCCTTAAGGTTTTGGGTAGAGAGATGTTAATCTATTATGTAGTTGGACTTAGATCTCATTGGTATTGTGTCTCTCCAGTGAACCTCCTCCTCGATCCTTCTCGATAGACCTAACAGAAGTTTGATACATGCATTTGTTTGCACTAGATCAAACTTTGCCCAAACAATTAGCTTGGTGAGAAGTGAGAAGATATGCGAGTAACCTATAAAGAAGGAGTATTCACAAATTATGATCATTTTATATTCATTCAAGGAAAGATTATCATATTATATGATAATTTGAGTATAATTTGTTTGATAAAAAATTATGTGAAATATGATGCATGTGATATATCACTTTCTTTATATAAAGTGAGGGATTGGAATAAGATTGATATCAAGGAAAATGAACAATATGTCTTCTTAAAACTTCTTTCTAGATGTAAATTCATATATTGTTTGAACTTATTAAAGGTCAAATATTTGATAGTAATTCAAAAAATTATAATTTAAATCAAAGGTGAAATTTTGTACATCTTGTTGTACTAAACTCTTTCTAGAATAATCCATTTGGTAGTTTTAAACATCGACCAATATAATCTTTTGATTAAAATGTCATTTGACTCAACATTTAGCCTTAGTCTGACGTATCAATATGTACATATTTCTTAGTTATCTACTTTTTTTTTTTTTAAATCTAACTAATTTATAACCATTTATTCATAAGAGACATGCACATACAATAAAACAGAGACACATTACACTATATGAAATAATTCTTATTATTAAATATTTGAGACAATTCATTCCTTTCAAACATTAAATTTACTATTTGTTCTTCATTTCAAATTGGTGTACTTAATTTATATATTTGACACATTCATTCATTATTCTTATGTTTGTTTGGTGAAACTATAATCACAACAATTAGCAATTTAGAATAAAATACTCATTCTATAAATTCACTTTTAACTTTGTACTATAATTAAAAAGTTAGAGTCCTAGAAAGTCAATTACAACCATATAACACTAAGAATATTTTCATTCGGCGCTTGAATTGTATTGAATGAAATTTAGTTATATTTTAACAAAAGAAACATAAATTAAAAAGAATAAATAAATAAATATACGGTTTAATTTGGTTTGAGTTAATTTTCAATTCTTAAACTTCCCACCAAATCAAAAGACGAAGTTTAAATACATATGCTAAATACATATTTTCTTAAATCAAACATAAAATTGTTTTAAACATATATGGAAATGAAATTGTACAACAATAAAATAACAATAACTCAATAAATTTTAATTTTAAATTAATTTAGATTAAAAATAAAATTAATTTATAATATATAAGGAAATACAAAACTTATTTTATAATTTAATTTTATGAAATTGATTTAGATTTAAAAACTATTTGCTAACAGTATTTGAAAATTTTCTCACATCCGTTCACACTTAGGTTCCTGTTCAACCGATCTATGAAACTACTTAGTCTCAGAACACCCCCACACAATCACATAAATATATACGAGGACAAGGAATTTCAGACTCTGTACTGCCAATGTTTGGTTTCTTGTTTATCTTTTCCATTCCCACATTTAACTAAAAAGAGTGGAAAAAAAAATGGAAAGAGCAATTCATACCAACCTGAATCCAAATTCACCAACCTCCAAACACAGAAATAGTGAATCTTTTTCCTCTCTTCATCATCTCTCATCTGATAAACCAAACAAATCTGAACCACACCATGCCATGAAGCCTAATGAAGTTAGAATCATTCACCATGATCCCACCTCAGAGCTCAGAAACAAGTACTTCAACCATGACAACTTCCAAAGAGTAACCATCAACAGCAACAGTAGAGTCTCTCCCCTGCTCAACATGGACACAGAACACAAACACAGTGTTCCAGAACAAGGTGACATCATCACAAACTCCACAAGGTCATTCTCTGATTCTGCTTCATCATCAGTTGTTGGTGGTAATGGTAACTGCAACATCAACATCATCAACAACTACAAAGCTCATTCATTCCATGTTGCAACTCCAACAACTCCATCACCTTCCTCATCCAAATCCACTCTAAACAACAAAGCAGGTTTGCTATTCCTCCACCCTCAAAAAAATCCAATCTCAGTTCTAAACCCTCCTCAAACCTCCTCCAATCTCACACAGAAACTCAGAACTTCTCTGTCAAAACCCATCTGGCTTTTGAGAAGAAAATGCCCCTGCAATGATAAAAAGTCAGTGCAAGTTAAAGCAAACACACAGAAAAACTCTGCAAAACCCAAAACCTCACCCCCACAACCTCAAACCCTCTCACCCAACCAAACCCACAGAGGTTCCTTGAATCACAAAGCATCACCACCAACATCACCATCATCCAACAAGGAGTTGAAATCTCAAAGGCTGTTCCAATTCCAACCTGCCATGAACAAATCCAGAAGGCCATCAAAGGAAGGCTTCACTTTCCCTTTGGCCATGGCAGCAAACTCCACAAAACCTCACCAGGTTCTTCTGAAAGTTGTTCATGAAGAAGAGGACACAACACCACGAGAGTCCTTGCATGTGTTCCAACCTCCAAGCCCCTCAAAGTCACATGCCATGATGGATGATGATGCGGCCAGTGATGCAAGTTCTGATCTTTTTGAGATTGAGAGTTTCTGCCCTCAAACCACTACAACACTCCCATGCCCCATTGTTACACCCTCTGTTGCACAGTGCCGTGAAACCACCGATCACGAGTTCTTCTTCGCCGCTGACGCCGGCAGCAGTTTGTGGCGGCGGCTTAGGGATACGGAGGTGTTGCCACCGTTTTAAGATCAAACAATGAAGTCAACCAATGAAGTACTTACTTGGCTGAAGAGTCAAATGAATACTTTTTTATTTTTTATGTCTCAATTCAGTAAGTGTGAATGTTAATTAGTCCCTTCTTTTCGTGCTTGTAAAAGTAAATTTTTTTTAATGTGTTTAAGGAAAATGTCGAGTCAAATTTGTGAATAAATTGAAAGCTTGTTACTAATGTGTTTGATGAAGTACTTATTTATCTGAATGACCAAAGTTAATTAATTAATTAGAATGAGGAGGTTCATAAAGCCAATAATTCCAATAAAAAAAAACTATGCAGAAATATGAAAATTAAATCCTAAATTAAACGTGTTGAAAAGTTTATAAGGAAAATAAAACGCTTTTTTGTTTTTTCATAAGTTTGCGTTTTTTTCATGAATTTTCTTCCGCCCAATTTGAATAATCTTATCTAGTGTTCTATTTTCCAGTTTTGGAACACAAAAAAAAATATGACAAGAAAAGAATCTTGAGATTTGATTTGAATAAGTTTTGGAATACATACAAGAATATTACAAGAAAAGAATCTGGGATCAAATTATAAGATTAAATTATTTTAATATTAAAAGTTTAAAGTATAAATAGAGTTTCATCATTTTAAATCATGTCATTTTTCTAAATTCTTTTCTTTAGAGTTTTCTCTCATTTTTCTTTGGAGTTTTTTACTATTTGTTATTTTGTTTGAAGATCAGAGACCACTACGGTGATCTTCGAAGTGAACTCTCCAATTCTATGAGACTCGTTTCTTTGATAGAGTAAGTTAGTTTTTTGTCACTTTCTTTGGTCTGATTAGTCTTCTTATGCATGTAGACTATATAGGATTGCATGTGGTATTTAAGTCTTCTTTAAGGTCTATATATATTAGTGGTTCTAATGGTGTGTCCTGATCGTGTTTGTGTGGTTCTTATGGGTAAATAGAGCTTTCTGTACTTCAAGGGGTGTTTATAAGGTTTTAGAGTTATTTGGTCAATTGTATTGTTTAAAAGTTATAAATGTTTTAAGAATTGTAAATTTCATGTTCGGTTGGTTTGAGAATATTTTATTTGTTAATATTGGTGTTTGAATTACAGAAAATATAGTCGTGTTAAATGTTTATGTGTTGTTTGCATTGATTGAATTGGTGTTGAATTGAGGAACTTAGGATTTGTTTGTTTGAGCAATTTGGTATGTACCTTGATATTGAAAGTTTTTTTTACCAAAGTATTGAGTAAGGAATACCGATTTTACAATTTGAACATGTTCCTTTATCCCCAAATCACGGTTTTAAGTTTATTGATATCTGATGTAACGTTGAGCGTTGGCAATCGATCGTGCAATCTTAAAAGCCTCTTTCGGCCTCACATCATTTGTCGACTTTTAAGTCCTTGACATCTCTGTTAGCCTACCTCCTTTGGTTTACACTTAGCTTAAAACTTTTGCCGACTTTAAGCTTGTCCATTCAATCTCTAACTCCTCTTAGCTTCCTTCAGTCGTTTGGCCTCCACCTCTTCTTAGTCTCCTTCGGTTTCAACCATTCAACCTCCTTTGACCTTAACTTATCTTCAAATTTTGTGGACTTTTCAGTCTTGACAAATCGAACCTGACCTTTTTTCCTTATTGTCTGCCAACTTTTGAGTCTTGACAACTTGGTCTCGTTCGGCCTCAACCTCTCAACCTCATTCGACTATTCAACCTCAATTAGTCAGCCTTAACTTGTCGGTCTCGACATCTTAGTCAACTTCAGTTTCGAAAACTCATCCTTGTCTTGTCGAGCTCACCCTCTCGACCTACTGAATTGATCAATAGGTTGATTAAGGAATAGTTCATCCAAGTGAACTCTTATTTCACCCTTTACGTGATCAGTCAAGGAATAATTCTCAAAAGAACTTTTATCAATGAAGCACCCAAATTATTAAGGAAGAGTTATGAAAAAAAACTTCTGCCAAATTGTTCACCTTAAAGATGGTTGAATGTCATATAATCAACATACAACAAAGTACATAATTACTGGTTAAGGACAAGTTCAAACTAAAGAACCCCTCCCGATCAAGTTACAACATTTGACTCACATAAGCGTCAAGTACTCAGCCTTTGACATACCAAACGGCCAAATCCAAACCCTTTTGGAAATTATTCAATGCTCGGACTAAAGGAACCTATGTACTGTATGTGTACGGACCACCATTGGTCGACCACTCTAAGTGGATCACTTTGATTGACTTATTTGGACCGACCTATCTGGGCCAACTACCATTGATCGACCATTCTAGGCCGACCACCTTTGATTAATCATTATGAGTTGATCACCTTTGACTTATCATCTTTTGACTAACCACTCGAGTAATTTGGATATGAATGAAAAGTTCCTTAGAAATGACAACATTTAAATTTAAAAATAATCAATTGAAAATCAGTCTCTTGCCGTGAGGACTTGTCCAACCCATCCCAAAACAGTAAAATTTATGGATAGAAAACTAAATATAATTTGTAGGGTAAAGAAAACCAATAAATATATATATATTCAATCTCTTTATATTACATATATTAAGTTAGAAAGAAAATTTTGAATAACAATAATTTAAACGATTTCATAAGTTATAAGGTGACATCAGTTGAACTTCATTTCAACATCATCAACCGATTACTTATTGATTATTATGTAAAATTAATTACAATCTAAATATCACTTTTCACATGATACTTTTAAAAAATGTCAAACAAAAAATTAAAAACTCAATTCAACTGTGTTCTATAAATAAGATAGAGAAAGAAGTGAAAAACAAATGAAAAATAACACAATAAATCTTACATTGAAAATCATTTACCAACTTCTGCTCTTTCATTAAACATGATATACTATTGTCGTCCTAATTCTTCTATTTGCTCTCTATCCATGAAAAAGTTGAGCAAAGAAATTGGCTTTACGGAAATGATTCTTTACTTTTCTTTGTTTCCGGAAGATGAGAATGCACCTATAAAATCACCAATGCTGAGCTTCCAAATTTTCCGATTCGCTTTTAATCCAAAGTCTTTGTCTCCTCTGTGGCTTTGTCTTGTACTTGTGAACAGTGGCAATGCATGATTGTGCCCATTCCATGTCAACAACAATTATTAGAAACTGATTTAGATTTTCCTCCACACCATGCTGAGCTATAATCCACTTCTCATTACGTCTCCATCATCATCGTGTCGAATGTGGATAACACCCAGCTTCAATGCTTGCTTTCGTAATCCCCGTGCCCAATGACCAGAACAAAGCTAAAGTATTCATTTCCTATGTTTATATAGCTGTATTATCACAGGATCTAGATGGATTTACATGTGCTACGTTGATAGCATCTAGACACATTTACGTGTGCTACACTCAGAGTCACTGTTCAATTCTTTATATTATTACCAAAAATTATTCATCCACACCAAAACATATGTATCAACGTTTAATATAACTGTTAAGTAGATTTTACACTAAAAAACATAAAATTATTGACGGCAGTAATTTCTCAAAAATAGTCAAATTCATTAGTGATGTTTGTTTTTTTTATCAACTTTCCATTTGTAATAATCCTGTCACTAACACTGATCATTGCTAATTTGCTAAAAGATATATTCGTCGGTAATTATCGAAAGATTTGTTCATCCACACCAAAAGATATACATCAACATCTAATATAACTATTAAGAAACTAGATTTTACATTAAAAAAACTAAAATTATCGGCAGTAATAATTTCTCAAAAACAATCAAAATTAATCAATAATATTTATTTTTCGATGAATTTTCTGTTCCTAATAATTTTGTCAGTAACAATTATCGACAGATACCGACCGTTGATAAATACCGAAAAATATACTTGTCAGTAATTATCGAAAGATTTATTCATTGATAATTACGAAAGGATTTGTTTGTCAATAGTTATTGTACAATATATTTTTTAGCAAGTCTGTTGGTAAGTGTCGTGGCAGATTGAAGTGCAATGTGATATTGGTTGTTTACCCCCACAATCGGACAATCACACTTGATCAATGAACAATATCCAGCCATATAATCTAAGTCCAATGAACATTATCCAACCAAACATGTTGATATACACAAATAGAGTATATGTTTATAAAACATAAATAATATGTATAAGTACATGTTCATAAACATAAACAACAAGCTAATAATCTAATAGTTATCTTCATGATCATGTTCATCGTTATGTTGTTGTTATTTTGTTGTTATTGCTGCTTTGAAGGTGGTTGGACTGATGTGAGCTAGGCTGGTGTGGTGGACAATAGAGCAATGCCTGGTGCACAGTAGAGCAATGCCTGGTCTAAATCACATCAACACTCCACTCTTCGTATCTAAAGCTTCGAACACTCTGCTCTTCGTAGTGTCTAAATCACATCAACACCACACATCTCTAATTTCTTGGCACTCCGAGCACTCCGAGAACACTCCCTCCGCGCGACTGTGGTTGCGGTTTAGGTTAGGGGTTATACGAAGGAGAGCTAGGTTAGGGGAAGACGAACGCCAGCGAACTGAAAGCACTGTTTCTACTTCTGTCTCCGCAGTTCGTCAAAATCTTCGAAGTCTGACAAAATAGGTTTTTTTACTTTGTTTTTTCCTAATTTGTCATGATTTTCTTCTATTAATTGTTTGCTATTTTTCTTCTCATTCTTTTGTCACTGTCTTACTGTGAAAAGTAATGTTATCATTTGTTGCTTTTTCATAATATTTCTTCTATTAATTGTTTGCTAATAATTTCTTTGTTAATTTATATTTTCCCCCATTGATTCATATAGGAAATATAAACAAAAGTATGGTTATCAGTAAGAGGAAGTGTTCAATGAATGATAATATCATTTGGCAGCTGCATTATTAGAGTTGCCTACATTGTTAGTGGCCTTATTTGGATTGTGGTTACACATGCTATATTATACCAGTTGTTTGTCTATTTTTTTTAGCTAAATGATGCAAACATATTGTGGTTACCAGTTGTTGATTCTTATTTGAATGACTCTTGTTTCTGATCCCTTATTGTTTTATTCAAAATTAGAAACTAATTGTCATGCCTGCAGTTGGAACCTAAGTCCAAGAAACAAAAGGAACATAACAAATATATGCTAAAAAGAATTGCACTACTAAATTCAAAGCATAAAAGTTGAGTTGGTAAAAAATGGAATAAAGATAGACCACTGTAGTGCAACAGTCATTACCATACTCAAACAACTTAAGTTTCCAACTAATGGAATAAAGATAGACCACTGTACTGATAATATTTAAGTTCTTTAATATTTGATAGCCTGGAGCATCTACATATGCAAAGATGTAATACTGCCAAAAAGTTTTCTGACATTGGTTGAATCCAGAAGCTCTTCTCCTTTAATTCACTGTTGGCTCTCTCTTGTTTATATTTGACCCAAAAGAATCATAAACTCTCCCTCCCCCAACCCTGGCCAGATAATGTTTGACTAATTTGTGAATGCAGCATACTTCTCTTACAGTCTATAACAAAGTCTGCATAGAAGTTTTTTTTTCTCACACGCTAGGCATATGGCACCTTAGAATCCCAACTAGGTTAGCACCCCAAAGCTCAGCAATCATATGCCATTACATGAGAATCCATAACAAAAACAAAGAAAAAAGAATACAAAAAACATGGGGTAACACACCAAAACCCATGCCAGAAGAAAATACACCCAAAGACAAAAACTAAGCTACCTCAACAAGAACTAACCCATAGAAACAAGGTAACACATAACACAAAAATGCTTAGCCAAACCTAAATTCAAGAAGGCCATATCTATTCCTAAAATAATCACAATTAATAATTTATTTCGTTTGTATGATCAATAATATAATAATGTATTTCATGTCAAATGTTTGATTTGGCTGTTTAATATTTGATAAATGAAATTTGAATTCCATTTATTTATTCTTTTATATTCTCTCAAAGGTCACAAATAATTTGAAAGTTATAGAAAGCAATAAAGGTTGTTTTGTCAATGTCTCCATAAGACCCAGGAAGTCAATCAGCTGGATACACATGCAGGTATACAAAAAGGAGTTGAATGAAAGACCACAACTAGTCTTTGCATCATGAGGCTTCTATTCACCGATTCCTCAACCATGGATATCAGGCAGTGTTATAAATCGGATAACCAAATATATACTGTCCAGAAATCTTACAGAAATATATAGGAGGGATTCTGGAAAAGCATGGCTAGCAATATGGATAAATAACAAAAAGAAAATATTAAATATGCATTCAGATAGGACACTGGTTAAGAATAATTAACAAACATTGAATTTTACAGAAATTCATAATTAGCTGTGATATTAAGTGAATTCTGACTTTCGATAATTATTATTGTCGTTTTGCTTTATTAATAGGACAAAAATGTTTATAAATGTTCTATGTTTGAAATTTATAATTTATTTGATATAATGTTAGTGATTAATTATATCAATAATTATTATGATTAAACATTGATAGTAATATTTTTTTATCCATCCTTTTCTCAGTTTTCTTTTTGTTCATTAAATTATCTTTTGATGCTTCAATTTTTTTTTCTTTTTTTAGTTGAAAGTTGCAGCCGCTGCACTTTGGTAGTTTGACTTAATTTTCTGCAAGATATTCTACAAAGTGCTCCATTTACCAAAGATTTTATTTTGAATATTAATGAAATGCATATCAAACATCAACAATTTACCAAAGATTGTTACTTGTTTCTGTCCCTTGCCTCAGTTTTCTCTAATATTTTTTTACTGGGTAGACTTCTATGAAGCTGCTGACGATTATTCTTTCCCTAAATTAAGCAAAAGCTGAGCTGTGGTCTAATATGATCCATTATTTACCAAAGATGTTCCCAGTAGCCACTCATGTAATGTCAAATCTAAAAAAGTCTTTATTCAGAAAGTAACTCATCCATGCCCAACTGCCTTTATTACTCCTAATTTGTTTGCTAATAATAAAAAGAAGACTAACAACTCTGCATTCATTTGGGCTATATAATATATGTTATGAACAGTGTTATACAATTTTAGTAGCTACGAAAACTTTTCTGGGTTATTGAACGTCTCAAATGTTTATTTATAAATCCTGTAAATATAATCAACAATTAAATCATGAAATTTTGGGCAGAGAGGAGACGAATTAAAACCAAATCCATGAATGATTACTGAACCAATCCTGTAGATATTTATTTTTATCTGTAAAGATTGATAATATTTGTGAATGCTGGTTCAGGAACGGGACAAAGACTAACTATTGAATGTTAAATTTCACAGATTAGAAGTTATGTTTTAGTACCCTTTCTGATGTGGTGTGGCTTTCAGCATAGTAAAGACTCTACAACTACGTAATTAGCAATTAGATTTAGCAGAAATATAGCACTGTAAATACGAATTGGAGAGAAAACAGAAACTGTAAAACAACGATATGTGAAAAAGGTTACAATCAGGAGTGCTAATTATTTCTTTTTTTGTGATTCAAATATTGTCTTCTAACTATTGTATAGGATAAAGAGAAGAAAATCCATTAATAACATTATAACAATGATAATTAAGAGAGGTAAGAAGGAGTAGTAGTAACTCTGGTTGTTCTGTACATAGGGTGAGTGACAATATCAGAATGATTGTTACTGGGATTAGTAGCAGTACTATCCAAATATGTGTTACTTGGAGAGACATTTTGATCATTATCATTAGCAGAATCAGAACATGTAAGGTTTGAAGCACCTTGAATACTATCAATGATTTGAGTTTCATCAGAATTATCAACATGATCAATAACAAGTATGACAGGATTAAAAAAATTATAAGTTTAAGCAGGGATATGATTATCTTTAAAAGGAAAATACATACCAATCTATGCCAAATATTGCAGTTAACATTATTACAAGAAGTGAAATTAACATTGGACAAAGTATGTTTAGGAAAATCAAAAACCAGTAGACCATGTCGATGCTTAGCAATGCCAATAGTCATGACAATGTTGATTCATTTTTATGTATATTTGTTAAAATATATAATTGACCTAGAAATAAGTTCTCTATCTAGTTGTACTCAACAATTGTCATCTACTTTTGTGTCTTAGGTAAAATATATAATTTGGGAAACACCATCCACCATGAGACTATTAAAAATGATATGTTGCGAGCGGTGATTGTAGATATTAAAGATTGTTTTGCTCGTGTTCCTGTGCCTAGTGAGGAGGTTCAAACGGTGGGACAAGCACCAGGGAATTTTGTCATTTGGCCATCCAGATAGTCAATTTTAGTAAGTATTGTTATTCATACTTACCTTAATTACTTATGTATTTCTTGTATTTTGATGCATATATTAGACTTATTTTGTGGTCAAATGTAGGACATTTCTAAGAAGACAAACATTGTTACACCTCCACAACCACAATTGTCTCCTCTACAACAACTTTAGAGGCGTAAGTTTTCCTTTCTATTTTGTTTCCTTCCTATATGATTATAATGATATAATGAATGTCTGTCTTTTGTACGTAGGTCTTTGGAAACTCATTCAAGGTTGCAGGGCATTCCATCAGTATCTAGGAAGAAGATGCAAATAGTGACACCTAATGTAAGAGAAGTTGACCTTCATTCTGTATTTTATGATTTTGCTATTTTTATGAGGAATTGGCTTGTTGGTTACCAAAATTGATCAAAGGTGGTACAGAAGCTATAGCTAGAGTATAATATAATCTTTTGTGTCCTTAGTTTGAATTAGTTTTGATTATTTTTGTTTAATTTTAGTGTCGACGTCAATTAGGCAGCTATGAGTGTGGGTATTACGTAATGAAGCACATGCACATTATTATTTGTACAAACATTACTGATTCATGGGATAAGGTATTAAAAAACTAACTTAATACTTATCTAACTGTTCATTACAAAATTGTTCTAATTTAATTATTTTATTTGTAGATCTTTGATGATTCATCTCCAATGGAAGCTCCAGACATTGAAGACATTAGAACTAAGTGGATTTCTTTTATTTTAAGTGTTAGTAAATTGTAGAAACTTGACTACAATGTAGTGTAGGTTGATGTTATTTGGATTTAATATGATTTACAAATTATGTATTAGACATTATTGAACAATTTAATGTTTGAAATGGATTTCACATTATGTTAGTTTAATTGAATATGTTCATTTCATGTTATATTGATTATAAATTGATTGATGAAATTATAATACAGGAATTAATTGAAAATTGAATAGATATGTCAAATGTAATGATGAATTTTTTTTTACAAAAGAGTTTTTATGATAGGTGAACAATGTATGTAATAAAAGCTTATTTCTGAAAAGTATATATTATGATAGGTGAACAATTACTTGTCATTAACATATTATGATAGGTGAAAAAATCTTCGTCATAAAATACTACATATTATGATAGGTAAATCTATGTGTGTTATAATAAATTCGCTATATTATGACTATAAGTGAAAATCTGTTATAATACACTGGACCTATTATGATAGGTAACAGAAAGTTCGTCATAATACAATTGACCTATTATGATGGACTTTTCTGTCCTTCATAAAATGCACAGACCTATTATGACACCCAGAACTATGACGCCAGGTCATCCGTCATAATAACTCAATTTTACCCGTCATAAAAAGCTATTTTTCTACTAGTGTGGGTTACAATGGACTATACTTGCATTGGCTAAGCGGACACAAACAAGAAAGGGTGTTGCTCTCTCTACCTCTCCATTTTCATCTTTCACTTTCCCAATTTTTTTTAACTTTTCTTTAAATACAAAAATATCTTTTTCTTTTTTTTTTTTGTTTAAACCCTTTTTTGGTCCCTAAGTTAAGTTTTGATGTTCAGTTTAGTCTCCGTTTTTAAAAATGTCAACCTTTAAACTGGTTCGGATCTTACCAATCCTACGTCCAGTCGCTTATCTCAAACACAAGATAAACCTTTCACTAAGCACAAAACAATTACAAATTACATTTACAAAGAAACAATTTGTAAAAGTTTAGAAACCACCTCTCTTGATGCCACAAGAGATAAACCTGCACCTCCTTTGAATCTTCACAAAGGATGAGACACCTCCTCTGAATACTTCACGAAGGATGAAACACCTCCTTCGAATACTTCACGAAGGATGATCCTCTTCCACACACCTCCTTAGACACACCAAGGACGAACCAGCTATTCCTCCGTCACCGTAGTATCAATGTACCAGCACCACAGACAAGAGTTTCCTTAGCTGAGCAAGAACACACACTTCTCAAAGAGTTCTGAGTGTTTTAGCACAAGGGAAGAGTTACTTTTGATGGTTAAAGAGAGTCTATTTATAGACTCAAGCAAAAACTCTTCCATTCTTCGAAACTGACCATTTAACGCATTTAATCGATTAATATTAGTGTTAATCGATTAAAATGAGTACAACGGCTAGTTTTTCAAATCTGAAACCTCCAACGGCTAGTATTAATCGATTATTTCCTATTTTAATCGATTAGCTAATTGATTAAAGCATGTATTAATCGATTATTTCTATACCAGTTGAGTTTTCAGCTTTTACTCGTTTTAATCGATTATTACTAGTTTTAATCGATTAAAACAATGTGATTTTGACTCAAAACACTAATTACAATGTATGAAAGTACATGGAATCAAAACCAATGAAAAACTAAGACCTAAACAATAAAACTACAATTATTACAAAAGCTTTTAATAACAAAAATAAGTCTTCAAAGGATCTTCATGAATCTTGATAAATCTTGACTTGATTTGGACATCATCAAAACTTCATCTTCATCATTTTGCTAACATAAGTCTCGCATATAATCGATAATCACTTACAATAATCGATTATCACTGGCAGTTGTAATGTGTCTTTTTAGTTTCTGACCTTGCACGAACCTTAGGCTATAAATAGTGTTTTCCACAGCTCTTAGAAAGTAACTTTTCATTTGAGAGTATTAGAGCTTTGTGCTTAAGGGAAACTCTCTGTGAGTGAAAAGGAAACTTTGCGATTATGAGAATACAGTGCAATCTGAGGAAGTTCTCAAGTGCTAGTTCTTGCTCTTGTCAAGTCTTGTGAACAGGAGAAGTTCGTGCTTTGTTTGTCAAAGGTCAGAGCGGTTCTCTTCAAGTTGGCTGAGTGTTTTTCTTTTCGGTTCGTTTGTCGAAGGAAGTTGCTTCCAGTTCGTTTGTTGAAGGAAGATTGTTTCGTTCATTTGTCGAATGAAAGGTGCTCTCGTTTCTTAATCTTTATTTGATATCTTGTAATCTGTACAAATATTATTTTGATGAAAAAGGTTAATCACTATTCATAGTGATTATCGATTGGACGTGAAATCTTTTGACTCGAACCAGGATAAAAATCATTTGTGTGATTTTTCTACTCCCTATACTTTTTACATTTTTTGCACATCAACTGTTTTAAATTATTAGACAAGTTGACATGTTTTAAACACGTAATGTGTCTACTGATCATTAACACTTAAAACATTTATTGAATGTACGAAAAAATACTTCTTTGCTTGTATGTTTTGTTCTCTTTATTTGTTCATATCATGACAGCACAAGACCTTGTTCAAATTCCTACGCAAGATAAATAAAGACGTTAAGATGTAAAAAGGCATTCCTGAAATATTTTCTCATAGCTAAAGCCTAAGTATTCTTTGGACTCAGTCACTCGTAACTAAAAACTTTGTTTACACAAAAAGGTGTAATTTAAGCAATCACATGTTGCTAACTAAAGGAGGGTAACGTTTTACGTTGGATACAAGATTGTAAACACTATTTTAAGTTGCTATAAAACATAATAGTGTTGTTGGTCATAAGCTAAAAGCTTAAGTATTGCTAAAGAATAAAAGAGCTTTCCTATGATTCTCATTGTAGAAGTTTCGCCACCCTTTCTTTGTGCAAGAGGTCTTCTATACATAGATGTTGAGAAAAAAAATAGTTGTTGCAAATTCTTTTAGTTGAGATTTGACAATGCTCTTCGTTTTTTTTCTATCATCTAACTATTTCTAAGCTTGAAGATACATTAAAAACTCTACATGCAATATTAAATATGTATATTCTTTTTGTGTAGCTCTCTAATACATGACCTAACATACTAAACCAAGATGAGGTAGTTTCTATCCAAACTCAAGTCAAGTGTAGGGTTAGACATAATTAATTGTCTTTGCAAGATTGATATTTCACTTTTTTAGAAAATTTGTTTACATGAAACATATTTAAGTGTGTTATTGAAGTGATCTTTGATATAAACACACCACTGTAAGATCCTCTTATAAGACATGAAAATACAAACATTATCTGTAAACATAAAATAAACATTTATAAGTATTCGATATGTACTATGAATACCTCATATTACATATCAACATTATTTGTCTTAGCATTTTACTTACAAAACAAAGCTATAACTACAAAATGCTAACAACTATATAGTCGTTTGAAACACTTTCATTTGTCAATTTGCTACTTATAAAATCATGTTTTTGTACTTTGATGTTAAAAGCATAATAAAATATATATATATATATATATATATATATATATATATATATATATATATATATATATATATATATATATATATATATAAGTTTTTATATTAATATAATTGTGAGTAAAACTTGTACGTAACACATAAGACTAGATTTTGAATATAATCATTTAAGAGCATTTGATTCTTTTAAGTAAGCATGTGAAGATTTTCTAATTTAAGCATGTACTCTTCTTTTTAGAAAATAATCGTGTATAACTAGAGAAATGCATAAATTGATTTAGATAAAAAAAATTTCAAGTTAAAGTTGAGCAACAATTAGAAGATTCACCTTTAATTTTTTAATTTTTTAATTTTTTTTTTCTTTGTTAGGAACCCGCTTAAAGAGTAGTACGTAGCATTAGTAAAAGTACATTATGAATGATGTAAGGATAATTCATAAAGAGAATTTCTAACTTTTCATCGCTTTAGATATATTATTACATAAAAAATGATAGACCTCTCTCCATGACAACTATGTACAAGGTTTTTTTTTTTTTTTCTCGATTAAGTGTATGATAGATCACACACTGTCATATAAGCTTTATCAATAATGTGTTACTCGCTTTAATAAACTTTAATGTTTTGGTAGATCTAAAACTCAATAAAAAATCTATCTTTTTTTTATTGTAAATACATGATTTAATTATATATGTATATATATATATATATATATATATATATATATATATATATATATTTCCATGGAGATGGAGAAGCTCTGTTATATAATTAACTTCTATATCCAAATTCTAAAATGTATATTATTTTATGTTATAAATCATACATTTCATTTCTTTCTCTAAATTCACAGTTTCGGAACTTTAAGAAATTATTACCTTTCTAAGTTTACACCTTCAAGTGAAAATATAAGGAGGTCAATATATTCAAATATAGAGAATAAGATAATAGTAATGTAATTCCTACTTGTTTCAGTCATTTGATAAAACATGTAAGTGACTTTCAAATATCAATTATAATAATTAATTTTAAATTGCAATAATTTGTCTTTATTAACTAATTTTTGTATATTAACTTTCTTTTTATTTAATTTAATTGTCATTGTTAAATATAATTTATTATGATTGATATTATAATAATTGATATTAAAATATCAATTATTATGACTGATATCAATGATTGATATTATAATAATTGATATTAAAATATCAGATTGATATTACAATAATTGATATTAAATTGGTGAAATTTATTTCCTTTAACTCTTTCAAACTGGGTTATCAATTTGTATATTTATACTATTGTAATCCAATGATCAAATCAATTCATTTCAAATACTGCCTATATGAAAAACCTACACTAGTGCAAAAACGCTATTTAACGTCACCCCTTAGACGTCGGTTAAGGGTAAGCACGACGTATATTGATGACCGGTGGCATTTTCGTAAATAAGTTGGCCATATAGACGTCAGTTAGAAGGTGCCCCGATGTTTATAATATTTTAGACGTTGGGGCACTTCCTAACTGACGTCTATATGTCTGACAGGTGGGTGAAAAGTCATTTATTTTAGTCATATAGACGTCAGTTAGGAGGGGCCCCAACGTCTATATGACGGAAATTATTGGTTATTCACTTACCTGTCATACATATAGACGTCAGTTGGGAGAGCACCGACTTCTAAAGCACTTTAGACGTCTGTTACTCTGGAAACCGACGTCTAAACCCTGAATCTAGAAATTTAAAAAGTCACTTTTTGACTCCATTTAGACGTCTGATCCCGCCACTCCGACTTCTAAAGCACTTTAGACGTCTGTTACTCTGGGAACCGACGTCTAAACCCTGAATCCAGAAATTTAAAAAGTCACTTTTTGACTCCATTTAGACATCTAATCCCGCCACTCCGACTTCTAAAGCACTTTAGATGTTTGTTACTTTGGGAACCGACGTCTAAACCCTGAATCCAGAAATTTAAAAAGTCACTTTTTGACTCCATTTAGACGTCTGATCCCGCCACTCCGACTTCTAAAGCACTTTAGACGTCTGTTACTCTGGGAACCGACGTCTAAACCCTGAATCCAGAAATTTAAAAAGTCACTTTTGGACTCCATTTAGACGTCTGATCCTACCACTCCGACTTCTAAAGCACTTTAGACGTCTGTTGTAAAGAGAACCGACGTCTAAATGTCTGCATTAAAACACTGCGAACGCGAGACAGTAGTTACGCGCACTCATTGTTCATCATCTTCCTCGCATTTTCTCTACACAGGCTACGTTTTTCAGGTTCGTTTTCTCACTTTTGCACCCTTTAAAATTAATTTTACTCCGATTACATTACTCTTTGATGAATTATTTTTCATTTGAATCGATTAAAATGTGTTTTCATTGAGTTTTTGTTCAGTTTTGTTCATGTCCTTAGGCAGCGTTCTTGGACGGCGATTTCTTGCGTTTTGCACTCCTCCAATTCCCTCAATTACATTATCAAAACCGTCCAATACAAAATAAGAACATACAATCCATTCTCTTCAACTAAAATATAAAGTTGTAAACTCGAATCACCATGACCTAGGAGCAACTCGAGAGGCCTCAAGCGGAGAAAGATCTTATCAAATACGGCGACATTTTAGACGTCTGATCTATGAGTCTGACGTCTATATAGACGTCTGACCTATATAGCCTGACGTCTATTGGGACGTCGGTTGTGTGCAAAATCGACGTCTATATAGACGTCTGTCATTACCTGACTGATGCAAAGTAACGTCACTGAATTAGACGTCGAGTTCGAAACTGACGTCAAAAACCCAAAATAACCGACTTTAATCAGCGTTTTTCCACTAGTGCTACTTCTTTTTACACTTAATATAAAAATTAAGAAGCTTTTTAAAAATAGTGATGATATGAGGTGTTATTATTATTATTATTATTATTATTGTTGTTGTTGTTGTTGTTGGTATTATTATTATTATTATTATTATTATTATTATTATTATTATTATTATAATAGTAGTAGTAGTAATAATAATAGTGAAATGAATATGTATGTGTCTATTATTTTATAATAAAAAATAAATTATAATTCAAAAGTAATTATTACAATAAAATTAATTAAAAATATTTCTAAAATGTATATTAAAATTATAAAAATCATATATATAAGAAATAATTATAAAAAAATTATTAATTTTTCTAATTATATATTGAAACACTTGTAAAGTTTCACTAAAATAAAAAATAAAATTGTAATAAAATGCATATAGAAATACTTATAAATATTTTAATTTTGATATGAAAGGTTATGCTTATAATTGTATACCAAAAGCATCGTTAATTTTTATGTATTTTGTAAAACTCCAAAAAATGGTATTTTTGAAGTGGTAATAGTTTAAAAATAGTGAGATTTGGTCATTTAATATTAAATGATTTATTTATAAATAATTTTGTTATAAACGAGTTTCAATATTTTAAAACGTATCATCTTCCTATAAATAACTTTTCTAGAGTTCTCTATCTTCTCTCTAAGAGTTCTAACTCCGAAGTCATATCTTTGACGATCAGGAAATACCTAAACGACCACGACAACAAGGTCTACATTTATACCCGATCAGTTTCTTCAATAGAACATGTAAGTTTTGACTCTTTTTTTTCTCTTTTCGTTCTTAACTGAGGTCATGCTTAATGATCTCTTGTCGCATGTGAATTGTAATGTCTTTCCTAGTTTCCTATTGATCAAAGGTCCTAAGGACTCTCTTTGATCTATGTTCGGTGTTTTGTAGGTGTTTCTAGAGTTCCTTGAGCTTTAAGAAAGAGTTTGATGTTTATAGAGCTTCGTTGCTCCGCTATAAGGTAAGGGAAGTTATATGTCTTATAACTTGATTGAGTATTAATTTGAGTAACTATGTTATGTTAGTTCAATTAGATGTTTGTGTTATTGTATTCTATGATCTATATTTGGTAAAATGAAATTGGATGCCTTTGTTGTCTAAAAGGATTTAATGAAGTTGTTTTGATGTTGGAAATTTAATTCAAAGTGTTTGGAGGGAAGAAGGATCAAATACTTGGGTGGTGAAGTTAAAAACGGAGGTTTTGAGAGGTGAGTTTGAGAAATAGGTGTTAGGGTGAAGAAACAATTTTTTCAGGGTTGTTATTTAGTCATTTGTAACTTGTTTGGGATAAGAATTAGCTTATATGTGTGTTAGAATGGAGAAGTAGTCATTTTGAAGTATTTGCAAAGTTGTTTAAGTGTATTTTGGGGTTTAAACTAGTTAGATTTTGAATTTTAAATTATGTGTCAAAATAGTCATTTTGGAAGGTATTGGTAAGTCATTTGTGACTCGTTAGAGTCCCTAAGTTGATAAAAAATGAGCTAAAACTTGTAGAACTAAATTTTGTTCTCTAAGGTGAGGTTTTAGTTGTTTTTAAGTTAAAATCTGGTTGTAAAACAGTTAAGAACTAGTTGAAGTTGGATGATACACATTTGTTTAGGTCCATTTTAGTTTAAAATACAATCTAGAAGTGTTAGAAGTTGGGGAAGATGCCTAGGATAGGTCATAAGTGGTTGAAGGGTGCAAATTCTACAGTTTTGGTGTTGTAGAATTATATAGTCTAGCTAAGCAAGTGTATTTGCTAAGCGAGTGTAGTCGTTGAGCGAGCCAAACTCACTATTTTTGTATTCGTAGAGCAAGTCATGATGGCTAAGCGAGCGGTTTGTGAGACACTTTTAGCCGAGTAGGCATACTTGGTGGCTGAGCAAAAATATCATATTTTAACTAAGTTTTTATATACTTCTTAAGGTGTATTTCAATGTATGTGATTATTTGAATGATTGGTTTATAATACTTACTGTGAAGTATGGATTGATTTATAATATGAATTGAAACAAGGGTATATGATTATGTATATTATATGATGATGATGAGTTTTGTGTTCTTTTCTCTTATTTTCTTAATGAAGGATAATTACATTGATACTTTAAGGTGTGATTGGTATATTATGTAATGTGAAAGTGAAGGGATAAATGTATATGGTTTCAAATGGATTCAATGTAAATGTGAAGTGATATCAATGGTTTCAAAGTTGTGAAAATGAGTTTGAAGGAGGAACTTCTTGGTGGGGGTTTCAAGTATTGATAGTATGAATTACCATATTTAAGTTGGGGTTTATCCTCACATTCTAATAATTGGCCATGCTCAAGTAGAGAGTGATGAGTCATGCCGTGAGAATAGTAGGATGTCTGATTTTGAGGGGCCTTTCTTCATTTGGCAAAAAGGCGTCTGAGGACTAACCTTGTGTGTGGTATGATGAAACTCATTAGCAATGGCTCTACAGAGCAGTAGAGGCCACTACAAGTGTAGGAACCTCTATAACTCGACATTCCATACAATATCCGTATAGTTAGTCTAGGTCTTTGCATGTTAAGATGTTTGGGTTGATGTATGTGATATAAATGATTTATGTATGCTATGTTATGAAGGTGATATAATTTGTCTTGTATCTAGCTTACCCTTGCTTTTGTGTTATTTGTTTTCATGTTGTTCTTCTCTTTTGCAATAATTACCTAAATGGTATGAGTTTAAGAAGAAGTCTTTACAGTTGCTCTGCTCCATCGAGAGGTGAGGGTGAAGAAAAAATGTAGTTAGATAGATCTACAGAAGTATATATCTTCTTTGTGGAGGTTTGTTTTACCTAGTTGTTCTTTTAGCATTTATGTTACGTTTCATTTTGATAGTTTTATACTATTAAAATGGGGTGTTACATATTTTCATATAATAAAAACTAAAAAGGTTGGTTTATAAATATAACTTACAAAGATAAACAAAAAAGTAAAAGGAGTAAATTAAAATCCATCTCCATTATTATTTATTATAAAATACTTTTAATATTATTTTTGTTTAATAATGAGAAAACATTGAATTCAAGATTCAAATCATACAATACACTTGTTAATCGTGGGATCTGAACCTTGTTCCCTCCAATTAAGAAATAAATTCACTCCTATATTGTTGTCAAAATAGGTTAAAACCCGTGAGCCAATCCGACCCACCATGGGTTCAAGCTGGGTTGGGTTGAAAAAAATGTGAAATTTTGATGCGAGTCAATTTTGACTTGGCTTACTAAGAATCCACTCACCTGGGTTAAACCCGTGGTGAGCCGGTTTGGCTCATCAACCCACCTTTTTTTTTATATTTTTCTTTAATGAAATGAGATGAATTAATTATCTAATGAAACCAAAAATATTGCAACTCAAGCCCTTATTCTGTTTATGCAAAATCCTTTTATATATCAATTGGTTCAGTTATTATTGTTTCAACTTGATCGATCAAAGTGACTTTTAATAAGAATCCTGATAGAAGAGAGTGGAAAAAATTTAACTGAACTAGTGGATTAACCCGTTTAACCCACTAACTCATGATGGGTCGAGCCGAATTCAAATTTTTTCGACTCGTTAATAAATGACTCAGGTTGAATTGACTCACTAATCTGTGATAAATCGGGTCAGATCAAGCCAAATGATCCATTTTAACAACATTATATTCCTAATAAATCCATTAAGGACAAATAAAGCAAAGCTTTAGAACTGTAATAAATAATCAAATAACTTATATTATTTTATTAATATTTTAATATGTCTTAAAAAATTTATGATTAAGAGTAAAACAAGTATGAATAAAGAAAAAAATATTTTTCTGTTATATGATGTTTTTTAATTTAAAAACTTGTTTTTACTTAATTTTTATTTTCTTAATTAGTGCTGTTCAACTCTGTACTATTGGTATTTTTGTTATTCAGCTGTGTAAAATAATACATTATGACTTGTCATAAAAACAGAAAAATAATATTGTTTATCATTTTGTGTCAAAATAAAATTAGTGGTAACATCCGACAAAATTTAAATTTAAAAAAACGTGACAAAGCAAAGTTTCTCTTACTTGTATTTTCCTGTTCCCTGGATCACCCATTTTATGTGAACCAAACAACTCACATAGGGTTTTTGGGTTCTTCGCCTTCTACCTTTCCCCAATTCAGGAACCCCAAAACCCTAGATCGAACGCTGCCACCACCGTTTGGCGGTGGAAAAAAATCCGTTCTCTGTTTCCGAAGTTTGAATATCCTCATTTTTTTTTCTCGCTGTGACTTCGATTGCAGTTTCTAGGGTTTATTTGTTTCTGATTTGGGGTTTGGTGATGGGGAGCAGAAAGGAAGAAGAGAAGAATGAGAAAATTATCAGAGGTCTCATGAAGCTTCCGCCGAATCGAAGATGTATCAACTGCAACAGCTTGGTAAGTTCAACTCCCGTGTTTGAATTTGATTTTCGTTTTTCTCTTTGCTTTAGTGAAATTGTGTTTTAGTTTCTTAAGTTTTGGGCTTTGGCTTTTATGATTAATTTGAAGCTGAACAAGTCTTAAACCTTTCAGTTGAAGTGGGAATGGTTGTTGAGAACTTAGAAGGATTGGACAAGTTACCAGAATGATGTTTATATGATGTTTTACTCTTGATTGCTAGAGAGTAGTTGAGAAAATAACTTGTTAACCATTTTTGTCATTGTTATGTGATGGTTTCTAGCTAATGCATCTCCCGTCACTTTTACAGGGACCACAATATGTATGTACAAGTTTTTGGACTTTCATTTGCATGACATGCAGTGGAATACAGTGAGTTCCTTTTCACTTTATTATCTTGTTTATATTTCTTCCTTTGATTTCCTTGTCAAGTCCTCAATGATTGAATGAGATTTTGATTCAGAAAAAAAAAAAAATAGAGGCTTGGTGTCAGGTTTAGGCTAATTTTTTATATGTACTTTTAAGTCACAACATGAATGTCATTGAATGTTAGATACTCTTGTGGTGGAGAATAATCATGAACATGCATTATTCTGCCAACTACACTAATTTCTTTCTGTTTTTTTAATAAAAAAGAAACTCTGTTCTGCAGTACTTCATAATAATTTGAGAAAATATTTAATTCCATAATGGTCTTCTTATAAATTTCTGCTTTACTTTTGAATATTTTAACATGAATTGATTGAATGTTAGATACTATTGTGGTAGAAAAATAATCATGAACATGCATTATTCCGCCAACTTCACTAATTTCTTTCTGTTTTTTAATAAAAAGAAACGGTGTTCTGCAGGACTTTATAATAATTTGAGAAAATATTTAATTCCATAATGGTCTTATAAATTTCTGCTTTACTTTTTGAACATTTTAACATGAGTTGAAATCATAGAAAAAGTGAAAGCCTTGTATGTTTAGTATATTAAACTATGTTCATATAATATGAGTTAATCTTATAATCAATATTAAGCTTTGTTTCTGTGTGCTTTATAATATAATCAATTTAGTATTCCTTTTAATGTTTTTCTTGGTGTCAAATTCATCTAGTTAGAAAGGGCATGTTTTTTATTGTTGTTGTAGTAATTCTACATATTGCATTATTCTCAAAATCACCTGATTATTTTAATGTCATGCAGTCGTGAGTTTACTCATCGTGTGAAGTCTGTCTCAATGGCAAAGTTCACTTCGCAAGAAGTCGATGCCCTTCAAATTGGGGGTAACCAGGTAAAAGGGTGAATTTTCTTCTTTTCGACTTTGAAATGTACCTATGTTTCATTGTTGAAATAAGATTTCACTGTGGCTCTTTGACTTAGCGTGCAAGGGAAATATACTTGAAAAATTGGGACTTCCAAAGGCAGCGGTTGCCAGATAACAGGTATAATTATTGCATGGTTTGCTGTTAAAGCTATTTAAGTAACCTTTGAGATACCTCTATTAATATGTTTTACTTATTGTGTATTATGATCTCATGCTTTTTGCAGCAATGTTGATAAAATAAGGGAGTTCATAAAGAGTGTATATGTGGATGGAAGATATGCTGCAGTGAAGTCTTCAGAAAAGCCCCCAAGAGATGCACAGGCAATATATACTTAAATACTGTTTTTTTTTCCTCGAGAGTAGCATTGCTTATTCTTCCCCTGCATTTCCAGAAATATTTTTGTGGTTTATGATAGTTTTTGGGCTTTCCTTGTTCTAAATATATAATAATAATAATTATAAATTATAATAATATTATTATTATAATTGTTCTATTCAATTCATTTTGCAGAAATAAAAAAATGAAGATGATCAATCACACTGATCTTTTTCTTACTATTATGCATATAATTATTTAATGAAACTTAGATTTGTCAATGTAATGAAGTATATGGTGCCTTAGAAATTACTAAGGTAAACAGCGTTACATAATTAATTGCATTAACTATCCTTGTAGTCCAAGTTAATTTAATCCTTTGGTTAATTGCTGAACATTTATATTTGCAATTAACTGTAGAGCCCTGGAATTCATGAAGATGAGGTTAGGCGTGCCAGTTCTTATCATTCATATTCTCAAAGTCCTCCATATGATTATCAGTATGAGGATCGGAAGTATGGAAAACAAGCAGCTGCACTCACCAGGAAGCCTGGTTCAGATAAAGCTCGATATGAAGGGAAAATATCTAGTATTATCTACAGTCCTGGCCGCTTCAGTGATCATGCATATGATGACAGATTTGCAAATGAAGGATCTGGTCCAAGAATTTCTGACTTTTCTGTTTTTAGTGGTGGTGAACAATTCAAATCTGATGTGCAGTCTCCCAATTCCTATAAAGATATTAAGATTAGCAGTCCATCCTATCAAAGGCGCTCTGGTTCCAGTTCGAGTGAAGATGTGTGGTACCAAGCAAGAAATGCATCTCTGGAAACTAATGTCAATGCCAAGAGAGATGGAAATGGATTTCGTCCTCCACAGGTATCAGACAATTGGAATATTCTGTTTCTATAAGAATAAAAAAAATATTTTGCTTGCAAGCTGTTTCTAGTTTATGATGAAAATTATTATCATGTAAAATTATGTATCTAAAGTTTTTTTAATTTTTATCTATGAAAAATAAAAATATTACTAGTGAAGCATTACATTTTGGGATTTGTGGAGATAATCAGATCAACATTTCAGGGCAGCAGATAACAAATCTGGTACAGAGAGAAAATTGAGTCCAAGTTTCTTATTAAGAATGGATTTTTTGATTGGTCAGCACCATTCAGAGATTTATTAAAATGTTGAGATATGGTGGTTTTCATTACCACCTCATGTTTAACTCGAAACATCCAAATATCACCTTTCTAAAATAACCATGAGCGTAGCATGAGTATTCTTCAAACCCAGGTTTTATATAGCACACACACACACAGCATTTTAGTTTAGCTGCAGTAGAAGACCAAATAGCTGGCTGCATTACTGAAACATCGTGGTGCTATAGAGGTGCAGTTCTGAACAGAGACGTTAGGGTTTTTTCTTGACTATTTTTGGGATTTTAATTTCAAAATTGAAATCTGTAGATCTAGTAATACTGAAAATAATAAACTAATATCAGGTTTGAATTTGGTAATATTGGGCAGTTTATCACTTTTGAGAACTGACGTATATTGTGTACTTTATATGAACTATAAACAAATTCAAAATAATAGTTATCCCACTGGATACTATCTTACTAAAGCATTTCTAGGCTGACCACTACACTCTGTTATCAGGGATTTAAAACATAGATTCAAACTCCTTGGTGAATAAGCATTCTCTGTTGATGATCGAGTTTATTGCACTTTCCAAGTCCTTGTTTTGTGGCCTTGTTTCTGTAGAAAGCTGATTGGGTGTTTTCTCTTTGCATGATATTAATTTGCACTCATACCTCAGATAACTGCATCAGAACAATCAGGAGACAACCAAATTTCATCCTTGAGATCTTATAATTCTGGCAGTTTAGTTGATTTTTTCTCTGAACCAGTTCAACCTTCAGAACCACTTCAGAATAAAGCATTTGGCATCCCACGACCACCTGGTCCTACAAGATCTGTTAGCATGGACCTCTCCAAGGCACCATTTGAATCGGCAGTGGCGGCATCTCAAGCTCCAACAGTGGATCTGTTTCAATCATCCTTTTCATCTGCAGTTCCATTTTTCAATGATAATCAACTTCCTCAAGCATCCCAACCTGCATCCATTGAATTTTTTGCGGATCTCTCTGAGAAGCCTTCCACTGTAAACTCAAATGAAAAGGCACTGGATTTATCTGTCCCTAAAAATGAAGGATGGGCAACTTTTGATATGCCTCAGAGCACCTCATCCACTGCACAAATGGAAATTCCAGCTACTGTACCCTTAAGTGCTAAATCTTTACAAGAAAGATTTGATCCGTTTTCCACTTCAAATGCAAACACACAATGGCCATCTTTTGAATTTTCAAGTGGCAGTATACATTCTTCACTTACATCTAATTTATGGGATGCTGGTGTGTGGAGTAGTGAAGAACAAGTTTCCGCTATATCAGCAAACACTCAAGTAAGTACAAGAGTGTTTGGTCAATGGCTGGTTTTGGATTCTTATGAAGGAAATTTGTTTCCCTTTCTTGGTTGTGGAGAAATTTCAGGATATTATAGAATAGATTGAAACTTATTTAAGGTTTTGTATGTTGTGTCTGTTCAGAAATGAATAATTTTATGGACACCCTTGCATTTGTTCCCGGTTGAATTGAAAGATCTCATGGAGTATATTAAAAACTTGTGTAAGGTTTCATGTGTTTTTTGTACTTTGTATAGCCATGGAATGCATTTGAAGATTCTGGTGGCCATCATCCTGTGGATGCCCTAAGTCAAGGATTAGAATTGCACAATTTTCCCTCAGCTGATAATCAAATTTTGGGATTAAGAGAGTCTGAGGTTGTTATACTTATCCTTAATTACCTTATGAGCTTGTAGAATTCACAAGCTCTCCTATTTTATTCACTCACCCACCTTTTCCTTTTTAAAAAATCAGGGGTCCAAAAGTGATGGCGTTAAAGGCATTGTCCCTGTTGATGCATTTGAAAATCATGACATCCCATCGCATGTCAATGATTCAGAATATCCACCATCTATGCTTCCTTCAATGGTGTGTTCTCTTAGGTTGATTGAAAATTTCTTATTTATAAAGTGATAGGTTTTAAATAATTTTGGTCTTTAATACTCTTTCTTCTTTCAGGGAGGCATTGAACCTATTGGAACGAAATGTAAATCAACTAATCCATTTGATTTTCCTCATGAATCTGATGTAGCTCACAACAATATGGTATGTCAAGAACAGTGAATAGCTAGCTGTTTGTCTGTTTAATATTTCTAGTATTACCTCATCAAACTGGTTCCTACATGATATTTCTGCAAACTTTTAACTCATTGGTGATAGTTCCTGGGATCTTTCTCTTCAAGGTTCCTAGCATGTGATTTTAACCCTTTCAATCTGGCATTATAACTTACAGCCTTTCTATCTGGTTCATTTTAATGTTCTGAATTAAAATTTCACAGCACAGCTCAAAAAATCTAAAGGGTTTTAGTGTATCCTTGTTGCATGGATTCCAATACTCTGGTATTACTGCCTATGGAAAAGATACCAATATGACAATTTGAATCATGAGATGTAGAAGACAGTGAGATTGTGACTTACCATCGCTCACCTATTATATCTAACATGTCTGGTATTTCATTACAGTTTCTTGATATGAGCTCTTTGCAAGATGCACTGCCAGATGCCCTGTTTCCAACCTCCTTCCATAGTGGTATAGCTGAATCTTGGCTTCCCCAAAACACGGTGACCCCTTTTATTTCCTCTTCTGGAGAAGGTAGTGCTTGAAAACATCTATGGAATATTGAAACATTATTTGTCCAATAAAATATTTTAGTCTTACATCCATTTCTTTACTGTCTTGAATTATCCAGTATGTTTTCTATATCACTCTAGTAAATGCAATTCAAATAATTGTTTCAATGCAATTTTCTTACTGTAATACTATTTTTCATGTGTTGATAATTTGATTTAGGTGGTTTGTCATTCATGGCTGTGCAATCACCAGGTTCTCAGATACAGTAAGTTGAATACAAGATCGTTTCCCCTCTGCTTTTCTTTTCTCATCGTCTTTATTTTTGTATAAGTTGGTTGCAAGCCATTGAAATTTATGGGTTTTTTCCTTTTGGATGTCATTCTTTCTACCAAGAGTGGAAACTTTTTGCATCTGTTTCTTAGCTGTAACTGTAGTCTAGTGATATCATTGGTGCACAATCAATTCATCAAAATATGACACTTACACTACGATACTCACAAGGGTATCAGGCAAGTAAATGGTACCTTGGTCTACAAGCTTATGCATTAAACACCCTTTTGTAGATACGATTGGCCATGCAGCAGTATATAGAATGAATTTCATATAAGATCTGAAAGGAAGAGGAAGTTGGCTGCTTGGTGGTCCACTGAATGAACATCTTTCATTGAGAACATGTCTTCAAAGATTACTTATATCCGAAGTTCCATCTTTAATAGATCTGTTGTGCATGTTTCATATATGGTTTTGATACAGTAGTATATTACAATGTTGTCTTTCTTCTAATGTTGTCAAGAGAAGTGGTCTATTGTGTGTATGTATTCATTGACTGAGTTCACATTTACAGGAACATCCAGACACCGGAACCAGTTGCTTCGTTTGGGGGAAATCCTTTTGCATAGGATTACGCCGTTGCTTTAATATAGAAATTTATTGGTAGCCAGTAGTTGGGCGTGGAATTATTCAATGCTTTGTGGGAGCAAAAGTGGAGTAGTGCCTTTCAATTTTAGTCCCAGGTATTATTCGGCCCTAATACAGCATTTGCAGTACTGGAATTGATTGACATTAGATTTCTTGACGTTTATTTGTGATCTGGCTGGGATTGAACTTCACCAATTTAGCGACGATTGAGGGTATTCCACCTTTGTTCATAATTATAATATAATTGTAAGTATATGAGAGCTTCAGATGGACAACACCCAGCCAATATATGTTTAATGTGGGGTTACGTTTGTTTTTTTTTTCTTGGTTTAATTATCTATTTTATTTATAGATGATCTATCATTTTTAAAATTATAATCACTTTCCCATTAACTTTGGAACGATTTCAAAATTGTAATATTGAATGTTTACAATTTTTTCAATGTTTTTAAATGTAATCTTTGAAATTTTATTGTGTTTATGAAAGAAAAGTTAATGCATAATTGAATTGAATATTTATTACATTGATCGGATAGGATTGAGTTTGTAATTAAATTTAATCAACCACTGACTGTTTTTACTGGGTCATCCATTACCTTCAGCTGTCTTTTTATGATATCAAAAAGGGGTCGTAAACACTACCCAATCCATCTAATTTTCTATATGAATTAAAACAACCTCTTGGGATAACTATTTTAGCAGGATAAGAGACATGATCCTATAACTAGATTCATGGAGTTTGAAGGTCGTGTAATCAATTGTCCGCCTATGTTTTAATGCTTAAAGTATATCTACTAGAACCGGAGGATGCTTGATATCTTGTGCTATAGATATATTTAGACACGGTAGAAGAGAAAGACAATCATATTCTACTAGATGAAAATGGTTGGAACTATGGTATATTTGATGAATCTAACATCTCTCTTGAAGGATTTGAAGATTGAATTTGTTCATGAAGACTTAAATACGATTTTAGCTTGTGTTGATTAGGATCCGTTTAAGTTTCTCTTTGGTGATTCGATCTTTTAATTGCAACTAGAAATGTTTTCAAAATTTATTAGAGTTTGTCTTGGTGATAGGACATGTTTTAATTGATTAAAAGATGTTTTAATGCGTTAAAAAAAATTATACGGGTATATATAATGATTGCGGAAGGCCTTTTAACCGATTAGATAATATGGTTGATTGATTAGAATCACTTTTAACCATGAATAGCTATGAGATTTTCATTTTAATTTTTTTAAAACGGATTTTGAACAAATTAAAATTTCTTAAGCTCTATAAAGACTTTGGATTATTTTTTTAATATGTTAAAATGACGAGCTAATCAATAAATATCACCAGTGAAATTAATATATTAAAATGAAATTTTAATCCATTAAAATAAACAGTTTAAAATCTAAGTAATTCTCTCATTTCAAAATCATTTTACATGAAATAAAAGCACAAGTTTTAGAAATCTTTTCTATTGAGAGAGTTCAAAATTGAGCTGAAAACTATTCTTGAAGCTTTCTCTTTGGTAAAATATGGGATCAATATCTCTTTGAAGAGAAAAATAGATCTTCACCTTGTTTATACTTTTTCATTGTGATTATCTTGTTTCAAGTGATTTTGTTTTCATTTTTTGTATTCATTTGAGTTCTTAAATTGTCTTTAGATAGGATTTCTAAATTTGGTGTAGTAATTGTGTTATTAGGTTTGAAAACCAATCTTGTAGGGTTCAAAATGTGATCTCTTTAGTTGTTTACCTTCGATGTATTGGTTGGGCGTTTGTAGAAATTCTTATTTTAGTTTGATATTAGTTGGTGTAGTTTAATGTAACTCTTTTATAGAAAGAACTCGTATAAAATCAATTGTTTACATCTTTTACTATCTCTTTAGCATTTTCATTCTTGATATTTTTTTTCATTAAATTAAAGTAATCATCCTGGTTTAATAGAGTTATCATTATGAGTTGTATAAAAATTTGATATAGTTAAATTTATGTCTCTTAAACTCAAGCCTTTATATAACCAAATTTAAATATGTTTTTTATCTTTCTAATGAAAATTGAAATTAGTCTTTTTTTTTTTTTTAACTTTGGTTTAATTTAGTTTCTTTATTTTAGAAATGTGTGGATTTAGTTCTTTTAACAAAATTTTATTAAGTTTATTTGATGTTTTAAATACATTTCATAATAGTATTTTAATTGTTTATATTGTTAATAATGAACAAAATTCTTCTAACTTTAATAATGAACAAAATTTTATTCATACTCATTCTATTATTTAAGCATATTATGAAGTTATTTCCGATACTTTCAAAATGTCTAGTGCTTTTAACTCTTTTAAAAATGTGTCTAAGGAACTTGAACTTTTAAAAACCAAGTCTTATTAAAAATCAAGATTTTTGTCTTATTAAATCTTGTGTTTGGAATTGTACCTAAGAGGAATTTTAAGATTTTTTAAAATTTAAAATGCTTGAAATGTAAATTATTTTTATTTAAAAGTATATTTTCAAAATGCTTTATTTCAATAAATTTATTTAAATTCAAATTTTGTAAATTTTAACTTTTGATTTAGATAAACTAATATGATTTTTACTATTTATATTTGGTTTGAATGTATGGAGAGATCAAATTATACAATCTGTGACTTTTATGAATTATTATAGCATTACTAATTTTAAATAAAAAATAAATGTTTTGATTCAATATTTAAGTTATAAATATTATTACAAATATTTATGTCAATTTCCATTTTATTTTTGGATTAGACAATAAATACATAAAAAAGAGTGGATAATTATATATCACATGTCAGTTTATCATCTTGTAAACAATGTTAACGCAAATATAACATAAATATTTGGAGTTAGAGATAAATAGAGAAAGCATTAAATTATTGTAACAAATATAATAATTTATTAGATAATAAATGTGTATAGGGGTAATTGTACTAACAGAACCCATAATCTTTTAATCATGTTAAAATTGATCTAAAAAAAAGAATCATATTGAATTTTTTAGAAAAATATAAGAACCACATCAAGTAAACAATTAATAAAAAAATTGAATTATTGAAACAAATATAAAAGCAAAAAATATTATTAAGCCTAAAATAAATAAAAAAACACATGCATACCTTATAATTCAATTTATAATATTGTAATGATTTATAAATATAAATTGAATTCAAGGTGCCTTGTAGTTGTACATTTGATAACTTCAAAATTTATATGTTATATTAAAAAAATAAGACTAAAAAACTATAACGTAAATAATAAACAACTGTCTAATTTAATTAAATATTGACAGTTTCTTGTCAAATTCTTCAAACATAACTATCTAATTTATTAATAGAGGTAATTGACTGTTAAAAGAAACTGATTTCTCAAACATAAGTTAACTTTTATCATTTAACTTTCAAAGTATAAACCATATTTACTTCTATAAAGATCATTACATACTCAGTACACATATAGAAGAAAAAAAAAAACCAAATTATAGCGAAAAGTGAATACAATGGTTGTTAGATTTGGTTGAATGAAGACTATACCAAATTAGAATGATTCCTAGGTTTTATTGATTACTAGGTACAACAAAGTGGTCCACTAATGAAGAACACATCTTTATACATCATTATTGTCTAGAAAGATGATATTTTGATACTCAGAAAATTTTATAAAAGTTAATTTTTTTTTAAAAGATCATATTATTTTAAAAAATGGGTTGCTAAGTAATCGGGGGAGAGTAAAAAAAAATCACTTCTTTATTGTGTGTACATGTCGAAGAAAGTTGTTAATGGAAGTGAAAAGAATACAAAGTTTAGCTCTGAAGCAGCTGAAGGAGATTCCAGCCCAGTTCATTCGTTCACCGAATGAAAGGCCAGAGAACAGCAAAGCAATAGAAGGTGTGACTGTGCCACTAATCTCATTATCTCAGCCACACAATGTTTTAGTGAAGGAATTAACCGAAGCTGCTTGCGAATGGGGATTCTTTCAAATAACCGACCACAATATATCAGAAACATTGATCAAAAGTTTGAAAGAGGTTGGTGAAGAGTTCTTTGGCCTCCCTGAAGAAGAGAAAGAGGCTTATGCAAACGATCCTTCGAATGGTAAGTTTGATGGGTATGGCACAAAAATGATAAAAAACCTTGAAGAAAAGGTGGAGTGGGTTGATTATTTTTTTCATCTAATGTCTCCTCCTTCAAAGGTGAACTATGTCATGTGGCCTAAACAGCCTTCTTCCTATAGGGAAGTGACAGAAAATTACAGGAAGGAGATGTTAAGGGTAACAGAGAAGGTTTTGGAGGTTCTGTCAGAAGGATTAGGGTTGGAGAAGAAGGGTTTGAAGAGTGAGTTGGGAGATGAAATGATGGAATTAGAAATGAAGATAAATATGTATCCAGCATGTCCACAGCCACATTTGGCTTTGGGTGTTGAGCCTCACACAGACATGAGTGCTCTTACCTTACTTCTCACTAACGAAGTTTCAGGTCTGCAAGTTTGGAAGGATGATAATTGGGTTGCAGTCCATTACTTGCAAGATGCACTCTTTCTTCTTATTGGTGATCAATTAGAGGTAAAATTAATTATTTATTATTTTTTTTTTGTTAAATATATTTTTAGTTTCTAGAATTTTTAATGTATTTTAGTTTTTAGATTTTTAAAAGAAATATATATATATATATATAATTTATTCTTTTTATTCATGTAAACATATCATATGAAAATTTTTCCCTAGTTTTTTTCTTATAACTTTTCTATTTTAATTAAAAAAATTACTATGGTTTTAAAATTTGTTGACTTATATGAATTTTTAAAAACAGTGTATTTTGAAAGTTAATAAAAATAATAATAGAGAATCTAGACACATTATTTTTGGAGTCATGGGAGAGTAAAAAATACAAATGATAAAATCAATGGAACTACTTTCGTGATAGAGAAAAAGTATTAATTTTAAAAAAAAATTATTACTAAACTTCACATATTTTAAAATTAATTTTTTAAAATTTTTTAGTGTTAACCTTTAATAATATATTACTTAGACTGACATTAATATGGTTCATTTTAACTTAATAGAATTCTTGTATATACCCACATTAAATACGAATTTTTGACTCCCCTAACATACTTTCTAATTTATTTCCTCAGGTAATATACTGTGTTTTATATTTATTGGTTTAGCATAATTTTGAATTTCGAAATTGTGTTATTGGAAAAAAAATCCATTCAAGACAAAAGTATTAATTAAAGTGTAACTGAATTAAATATAATAAATATAATGACAAATGTTTTGGTGATACTATAATGTTAATGAGTGCAAATTTTTGAGATGTCAAAAACTTAACATTTTATATGGGGTTTATCGTATGATCATTTATTTATTTATTTATATTTTTTCCATGTTTTCTTTAATTTCTATTTTATTTTTCATACTCATTCTTTTTTTTACATCTTTAAACCAGCGTGACATTTTTTTTATTCATTCATGTATATATTATTGTTTTTCAATTTTCTATTTTAGAGTATAATCAAGAAAATATTATTTAAATTAAAAAAATAAACGTATTTTTCATCTTCAAGTTATTTTTAAAAATTGTTTTATTTATTTAAATTTTGTGACAGGTGTTAAGTAACGGAAAATATAAGAGTGTTGAACATAGAAGCTTGGTGAATAAGGAACGAACGCGAATGTCATGGGCTGTGTTTGTTGTGCCTCCGCATGAGACACTGATAGGACCCATTCCTTCTCTCATAAATCATCAAAATCCACCCAAGTTTTCATCAAAAACCTTCGCTCAGTATCGCTATCGTAAGTTCAATAAGCTTCCCCAGTAACAATTCTAGAATGATATTTTTACAACATTTTAATATTATCAACGTGTTATGTGATAGTATAAAATTATTTCACAATCAATAATAATAATTATAAATATCAATATAAACAAATGACATATAAATAATATTAAAATATTATAAAAAAATTGTTATCAAAATATCATTCTAAAACCATCTATCAACAACCACTTATCAATCCAATTTATTTACAATATGCTTTTGAAGAAAAAAAAAGTGTTCTTATTGTACTGAATAATGATATTAATAATGATACGACAATATAATTTTATAATCATTTGATATATTATATAAAGGTAAAATGATTATAGAAAATAAATTTTTATATTTTTAAAAATAAAAATAAAAATAAATGTAAAAATTTATGTGTATTAAAGTATATTTTTTCTATTTTATTATCAATTTCTATGTATTAAATTTCTTTAGAAGTAAAATACGGTTATGTCGAATGTTATTTGATTAAGAGAATCAACTAATTTTACTTATAACTGTTATTTCATTATATTTATTTTTTTAAAAGTTTTCAATAGAAATTAGTAAAAAAACTATAAAAAAATTGAATTGAGTCTGTAAGTATCTTGAATATAAAGGATTTAGATAATTGCGTATAATTCGAAGATTTAAAATTTTAAGTTTGTCGATTTTGAAAAATTTGCAATTTTCTTTCAAAAAAATTGTTTAAATATCTACAATTTATTGGAAAAATTTTATATTGAGTATTTTCCGATGCGGATTATGTTATGTTTTTATTTTTGCTTTACAAACTTTGAACTTTTAGAATGCGTAGGATAATTCTTTATGACAATTTTAAAATAATTATTTTAGCAAGCTTTCGAATTTATATTTTTTTGGCTGCCTTCTTGATGTTACTTTTAATTTTGCTTAAAGTTCATTTCCTCACCACTTTTCAAATGCAAGACTTTCTTTTTATGCCTTTTAATTTGCTATGGCCAAATGTCTACTTTGCCAATTTATCGAATTCAAGACCACAATACTTACACTTTTTTTTTATATACTCAATCACACAATCTCAATTCACACAAGTTTATCCAAGAATTATCACTCAATTTCAAGATAGCAGAACTCTATGTAAGAAAACTTTAAAAAATGAATAAAAAAAAGAAGTAAGGAAATTCAAAGATTTGACAAGAAAATTAGTGACTTTTCGCTAATATGATTCAAACTAAAGATATAAAATAAAAATCAACTAAGTATAATGTTGTAGATCATACTAATTGCAAAAATAAAAATCAAATTTCTTTAAATGAAGAAATGATATGGGATTTCTATTGGATTTTCTTTATTGTGATACAATGGAAAATTTTAATTTAAATACGTTATGACCAATCTATGTAAGAGAACATTATTTGAATTCTTAACATTTTTTTTTCTAAAATGTAAGTTGAGTTTTATTTTAATGGACATACTTGTCTTCATTTATCTCAAGATATTTCCCTTGACTTTAGTTGCACTTAAGTAAATCATATAAAAAATAATGGTATTATATTTAATCCAAAACTTGAAGACTTAGTGTGTAGGGTCTTTTTTTTTTTCTTTTTATGTCACTCAACTTTTTCATTTTTACTTAGTGTGAGACTTTTAAATCATATTTATATTCTTAATAAGTTTTTGGTTAAATTTTCTTCGGATTCTAGTGTCATCTGACCTATATTTTGTTTAAGTCATGCAATGAAAATGGTTAAATAGGTTTAGTTTGAATTATAAGTCCAATCTTAACCTCTCAAGAGATGGTTGAATTATGCTTTTTAAAGATATTTTTGCACTTTTCGCAAATATCATTAGATACAGAGTATACATGTGATAATTTTATATACTAGACAATTAATTGTGATAGTTATATCTAATGAAGTGTATCACATGAAAAATTAAACTTTAACAAAAATAACTTTTGAAAATGGTTTTGAAGACAAAAAAAAATAGTTAACTAATTTTTAATCAATAGATTGATAAAAAAAGTTTATTTACTTGTTTTATAGAAAATTTTATTAAGCTTTTTTTTCTATGTCTCTCCTCCTATGTTAACATAGATAATAACATATATAATTAAAGATAGAAAAAGAGTATAAATAGTGTTTTTATACTAATTCGTTTCACTACATCTAATTCTAAATCAACAAAATTGAGTTTCATTAGATGAAAGCATTGATAATCTCAATTGGTGATGAGAGTGTTAAAACATAGATTTTTTTTTTCTTTTTATAAAATGGCAAAAAAAAGTCTTGACGTGATGAACTTTTTAATTTGTTTTCAATATAATTTAATTTAAGGTAAATTTTGTATGGTATTTTTAATATATATATATATATATATATATATTTTTTTTTTTGGTTTAAAATATGCATATATAATGTTGCTATTACGTATAGGTATAACAATCATTTTTTTCATATTATAGAATGTATATGTGAAGTGAGTGTATGATAAACATTTATTATTATATAAATCTTATATAGTAATTTGTTATAAAAGTGTGAATGGAGATATTGAAACAAAAATCTTATACGTTATACATAGCAAATGGATATTTTTTAAGTCAATATACATATTATGTGTAAGAATGTGAAAAAGGTTTTTTTGATATCGATTTCTAGTTTTATTTTTGTTATACTATTCATATATAAAGGTTCAAAGATTTTTTGGAGATGATATTTTATATTTAGTTTTATTTGATATTATATTATAATATATGACTTGTAGAGTTCATTAATTTAGGGTAGTACTTACAACGAGTTGAGGTTATTAAGTCCATTAAAAATTAATTATATATATGATCATTTGGTATGCACTAGCATACTATGAACTAATAATTATGTCTTGTTGATAATGCAATAACTCATACAATTCTCAAGAGTAATAACTTTTTTCTCTTGTTTGGTTATTGGAGAAGTCAATATTAGCATTATTTATGGTACTATAAATATATTTGAAGGCTTCAGAAGAACTATTATACTTCTACTAAGAAGTATAATACAAACTTATTAAGTTTAAAGGATATTCGTCTAAAATGAATATCATATCGAAACAAATAATGAAGGAGATATGAAATATTTTTATATCATTAGAATTGAGTTGAATAAAAAATGTTTACTAGAAAAATTATTAGCCTTTTCTTTTGGCTTGTACTACACATATATTAGTATAATTGAAGCCCATGTCATTGCAAGTTAAAAGCTTATGAATCAAAATGAATTTCTTGTTTGGCATGATCGGTTGGGTCATTATGTGGACACCCATTTACGAGTGAAAATTTCTTTAGTCCAATGATTTTTCATGTATTGCATGTTCACAAGGAAAGTTGATAATGTAGAAATGTGTAGGTCTTGTTTCCCAACCAAGAGGAGGGGTGTGAATTGGTTGTTATTAAAAAATATGTTCTTTTGGAAAACTTTGAAAATCTTTTGCACTTTCTTGAAACACAAGCAAATAAAGATTGTAATGCAATAAAAGGAATTAAAGGATAGAAAGACAAACACCAATATTTTTATACCAATTCGACATCAATGCCTACATCCAGTCCCTTTCAATAACCTGAGATTGAAAACCTCTTCACTATAAAGATTGAGTTATACAAAAAGCAATACAGAGACACCCTCTCAATGTATCTTTCTCTCTAACTCCAAATCTACTATAGTCAAATACACAAAAATAACAATCATCTTTTTGAAAAACACCCTTTGAGACTCCTCTCAAAGTATTTAGAACCTCACGTTCTCTTCCTGACCACCGACAATAGGGAACTCAATCCTCAAATTGCAAAATCAACAATATTGATCAGGTAAGAAACACCTCAGAGTGCAGATGATGATCAACCAATGAAAGCACACATAAAATCCTTTAAGAATCCTTAAGATCTTTCAAATTAGCGTTTATTTGATTCTTGGAGAATGAGCACACTGCAATTTCTTTCTCAACTCACTTTTGTCAGATATTAAATATCAAATGTTCAAAAGTTATTAATGCATAGCATTATGAGTCAATATATAGTTTTTCTCAAGTCTGATGCATATTAATTGATTACAAAATTAATGTAATCGGCTAAGCAATTTTCACTGCTATGCCAAAATTACATTAAAAAAAATTTAACAAATTATACAATTAATGTAATATATTGCACAATTAACATAAGTCAAAGAAATTCAAAATATGACCGTTATGTTAGTTAAGACTTATCATGAAAACAATTTTCAGTGTGCACAAAGTTTAACCGATTAAGAAAACTGTGTAATCAGTTAAGTATTACGCTTAAGCAATTTTGGAAACATTTTATTTGAAAACTCATTCCTACACTCACCAATCAGGTGTTAGCAAATGCACAAATTTTAATCGATTATACATATAATGTAATCGGTTAAAACTTGCAGTCTGCTACAATTAAACATTTATTGATATCTGATGAGTCTAATTGATTACATAAACACTGTAATCGATTACTTCATACATATATGCATTTTGCAAAGAGTTTTGTTATTCAAAACTATGATTATGCATACTACAAATATAAACTCATGTATAACCACAATATGTATGCAAACCAAACAATTTAGGCACAAATAAACATATTAAACAACAAAGCAATTCAGTCGTTGTGCAAGAAACTATTAAAACATTTATGTTGTTGTCATCATCAAAAACACACAAGGGTTTGAGTTTGAGTCTACTTTGTAGGGTTTAGGGCTTTTTCTCATTGCCTTAAGCCAAACTTGAGCTTGTACGATGTGAAAGAGTAGATGGCTTCAAGAGAAACATTCCTAAAATATTCTTCTTCTCTCACAACGTCTTTTTCTTGGGTGTAATGATTTTGATAATATTTTTTTTGCTTTATTGATCTGCATGAATATCAAGAAACAAAGTATATGAGCATCGAAGTACTTTTTCGTACATGCATTAAATGTTTTGAACGTTAAAAACCATTAGGCAACGTAACATGTTCATTAATAAATGCATCATTTGGTAAGACATTAAACACGCATAGTTATCAGATGATATAAACATGAGATGTTTCTTTAAAGGCTAAAGCGTTTAGTAGTCATTCATCAGACGTGTTTTTTTTAGAAAACTTTGCTTAATATAACATTGTATTGAATAAAAATTTCTTTTAATCTTAGTGTTATATAAGAGATAGAATTTTGTTTTCACAAGACGCTAGCTTGTTTTTCTCATATTCTCTAATAGATTATCTCAATGAGAGATACTTTCTTTCAGATGCTGTTTATGATTTTTTGATTCTTTTAAATAGTTTGGTCTAAAAAATGTTATTTATAAGCTTGGCTTCAAAAGTTGTTAAATATTTCTTCAATAGACGCTACTGCTTTAAGAAGCTTTCCATATAGTAATATTTCGTTTAATGCTTTTTGTTAAACTTCAAAACCTGGGTTGCTTAGACGATCTATTCTTTAGACGATTTTGTAATAAGATCTTGGAAATATAAAGTTTTGTTTAGGATTACAAATTGAGTATTTAAATAAAAACGGTTTTTTTACATTAAGAGGCTTATATAATTAAAGTACTTAAGAGGTTTTATATGGACAAGTCACGTCCTTTATGCACTCCAATGGTTGTGAGGCCATTAAATGTTGATAAAGGCTCTTTTAGACCTCAAGAAAAGGATGAAGAACTTCTTGGTCCAGAAGTACCATATCTTAGTGTTATCAGAGCACTAATGTTTCTTACCAATTATACTCGACCTGATATATCATTTGTTGTAAAGTTGTTAAGTAAGATATAATTTTTCACCTACAAGAAGACATTGAACTAGAGTAAAACATATACTTCATTACCTTAATAGTGTAGGTTATTTATTAGATCCTTACAATGGTTGATCACAAACAAAACATTTGTTCACTTTGTCAAATAAACCATAACAGCAACATCGTAAAATCATGCAGAATTTTAACATAAAGAGGTAAGTCGTGAATGTTTTTGGTTAAGGTTTACAATTCAACATGTGCGACATACTTATGGTATATCATCAGAAAAAATGGAATCAACAACTATATATGAAGACAATAATACATTGTTCAATTAAAAGGAGGTATAGAGATCCAAAAGATTCATTCATGTGAAAATTGGACAGATTTATTACAAAGTCTTTGTCAATGAGAACTTTTGAGCAATTGATTTGCAAGATTGAACTTTGTAGTCTTAATATGCAAGTTTACATTAGGGGAAGAAATAGAATATCTGATGAATAATATTATATTGAGGAATAAAGAATGATATTAAGGAATAAAGAATCATGTACTTTTTTTTCTTTCATTGGATTTTTATCTCAAAGGATTTTTCCTAGTAAGGTTGTAAAGTTACACATCTCTTATCAATGGACATGAAAGGGGAGTGTTATGAATTAATGGTTGTCCATTGATTTGCTACATTCACTCATATGATTGATTAATTTATTGTTACTCATATGATTGATGACTCTTTATAAGATTTAAATATTTATATTAACTATTTGATTTGTGTACTTTTTAATTACATTTTGTATCTATAAATAAGACTTTTTCTATTAGTAATATGACACAAAAATTAGCCTTCATTGTCTATTATACTCTCATTTTCTTCTTTCTCTTTCTCTTTATTATCAATTTAATTCTATAATTTTTTTTAGTTTTAAAATAAAAGTCAAACTAATTCTATAAAAGCATAAAATAATGTTATTTTACGTAAAAATAAATATAGTTTTAATAATTTACTTTTATTGTTGTTCCACTTTGTGTTATTATACTTAATATTACAAAATTAGACTACGTTGAGTTTGAGAATAAAATCTAACGTAATATATTCAATAGAAAATATATAAACAATTTTATTTATTAAGATGAGAATAAAATCTAACGTAATATATTCAATAGAAAATATATAAACAATTTTATTTATTAAGATGAGAATAAAATCTAACGTAATATATTCAATAGAAAATATATAAACAATTTTATTTATTAAGATCAGAATAAAATCTAACGTAATATACTGAATTGAAAAGATGTAAACAATTTTATTTTACACAAATTTATAAAGTGCCTAAAACATAATTAAGTAATTTTTTTTTAATTTTTTTTATCAAAGACATGTAAATAATGATAGTATAAAACAATAAACATAAAGTTTTAGTAATGAAAAAAATTCAATAACAATGATTTAATTGAAAAATATACAAGTTTTAACTTTTTTTTCAACGGGTCATTTTCTTCTATAGAGTAACCACTCTATTATATGGTATTTTGTGTTTTGTATACGTATGAATACATGAGTACTTGATGTAACAATTAGGAGATTCTAAGAACATTTTTTGTTCTGTAATCCTAAATATGAGTTTAGATAATTAATCTAAGACTCCCTCTGTATCTATAAAAGTGTTGGAAGGACAAAAAGGGGTTTAAAGACAATCTTGGCTGTGAGAGCTCAAATAGAGGTAAGGGAAGTTAGTTTTTATGTAAAGTGATGTATCCATTTACATGTATAGATTGATTTGATTATCGTTGTTCTGATTTGTTGCCTTTACGGTTTAAGAAGTCACTTATGATGAATATTTGATAAAAATGGGGATTTCAGGTTTGGAATTGTTTGACATATGTGTGTGTGTGTGCATGCGTACGTGTGTGTGCGCACACATGTGTGTATGTGTGAGTGTTTGTGTGTGCGTGTGTGGTGGGAGGTAAGGGTGTGTGTGTGTGTGTGGAATTGAGTATATTGATAAAAGTTATGTGAGGACATGGAGGTTTAATCCATTAGCCCATAATGGTACCTTTTTATCATGTTTTTAAGTCAATTACAAATATTTTAAAAGAGTGATCAATACCAAAAGTGGAATACTTTGAGTAAACTGTAAATTTCCTACATCTGATGTTTTCTAATGTGGCATTGAGTGACAAACAAGGAGTGTCGGACATTGGCTCGCGAACAAACTAGGTTAGGGAGTTCTAAGCATTAAGGCATTTGGCGTCACATTGTACCGTTGGCGCCAATTCATAGTGAGCTTCAAGGGTGTTTAATATTTGGCACTGTCTACATTATGAGTGGTCCTATTTTAGTGGGTTTCAATGGTCCTCAACAATGAACGTTAGGATAACATTGTTGGGTGCTCACTTGCAAGTGAACCCCTAGAACGGGTAGTGTTGGAATATTTTTATGTCGTGCTCTTTGTGGACTGTGTTTGATATAGTAATATTAAATATGTATAGATGGTAGATAATTGTGTGAAAAGATATTGGAGTTAGTTATTTCCAAGGAGGATATACTATCATGTGGTTTGTATTGGATGTATTAATGATAGGGACTGAACTGAAATTATCCCGACTCTGTTAACCTTTAGAATCAAATAGATAAAAAATGTTAAAGGTGAGAGTCGATGGAGGTTCTTGTTTCAACAAAAATTGAGCTTGATAAGCATAGGATTCACCCTATCATACTTTATGGACTGAGAAAAGCCCAAACATATTATAACTATAACTCTTATAAGCAAGAGTGACAAAATAATAAAATGTGTAAAATCTTAGGCGCTAGTCAACATATCAGTCCTTCGAAAGTTATGTCACTAATATATGTTAAATGATTCCCAAAAACTTAATAATATGAATATGAATGATAGATTGTTTGACATTTTCTATAAATAACCAAATTTATGAATTTATAAGATTGTTCTCCTTCTATTTAAAACTTTTAAGCTTAAAGTATTTATGTATTTTAACAAATGATATAGTTATCTCGTAGAGAAACTAAAATCTGTAGTTAAATTTTATATCGTCAAAACTTATATTTTAATGTATTGGTCTTGATCTCAACTGCTCTCCTTTTTGGAAGCAAGTGAAGGTGGTAAATGAAGTTATTGTCATTTTGGAACAGACATTACTATTTATCCTTGCTTTATTATTATTTTTTGCATGTAGCTCTGTATAAGCTTTTTTTCTTTGTGACTCCTTCCCTTTGTAAAGAGGTTCAAGAGTGTTCTGTATTTTGTAAATGAACTAAGTGGTATGCCAAAACAGGATCAATGCAATGTCAATGACAAGTTTTTCTATATTATAAAATCATTCAAGGTGTCCTTGTAACTAATATACCGAATGCCTGCCATTATGAAATTTTTCTCTTTTGATTTTATCGATTTTTCTAAATTTTGTGCTCAGGAGTGTTTTCTATTATTGCCCTCTTGCCCTTTCAGCTATTCTGTAGGCAAAAAATTCAGAAATAAATTGGATTGAAACTAAATTTAAATCTGTATTTTCTAAAGAGAGCTAGATTGAATTTTTATAGATTCTAATTCAAATAATTGGATAAGTCGAAATCCATATTTCTATAAGAAAATAGTTTTGATTTTTATGATTTGACTTGATGTTGATTTTAAAATTAGATATATCTTTTCAAATTTAATTGTACACGAAAAATAATTGAAAATTAAGGATAATCAATATGTTTACTAGAGGTGAAATTTAATTCAATATAATAATAGGTACACTCAGATAAAAAAATATAATTTATTTTATTAATATATATTAATTACGAATATAAAAATTATTTTAATGTGATCCTTTTAAAATGAAATTATAAATACTAGTAAAAGTTTGCTATAAGCTTCATAATCATATTATATTTCTTTAAGTTAATGCGGGAGTTTTGGAGTTTTCCTTTTCCTAATCTTAATAAGTGTATAATAGTGTATAATGTTTCTTTTCCTAGAAGGAACATACAAAAGATGTTAGGGTAAAACCTTATTAAATTATTTTTTTATTTAGAAAAAAAAAAAAAAAATATATATATATATATATATATATATATATATATATATATATATATAATAATAATAATAATTATTATTATTATTATTATTGATCTTCATGTTTTAATATTAGTCTTTTAAATAATATATCATTTTGTTCTTGTGCACCCAAGGTCAAGAAAGACTTGTATCAAACATTATATAGAAGTCTACAGAAAACATGTGCTAAATACGAAAAACTTACTTTTTAAAAAAATTATTAATTAATTCCATATTTATGAAATTTGGAAGATTTTAATAAATTTTCACTGTAAAAGTTATTCTTAGAACTGATTTTAAAAAAACTAAATTTTAAAGTTGATACTAGACTGATTTATAAACATCTAAATTATTCTCTTTGAAAATAAGGATTTAAATATAATTTCAATCCAATTATTTAGATTTGGATCTACAAAATTTCAAATTACTTGCTTAAAAGATTAATTTAGATTTAAATTGGATTTAATCCATACCCACCCGAACCTCTTCTTATTTACTCAACTCAACAATGTTAATTTGAAATTGTAAGGGCCCCTTAAATTATAAGTCATTGGGCCTCTGGAAAGGCCACATGCCCATCAGACCAAGGCACTATAGCTCTTGGGAGACTTAGCTAAAAGTCAGAAACTTCATTTTTTCCCATTTCCTTTCTCTCTCTAGAAACTCTAGAACCCTAACCCAAATTTTCCTCTGCCTTCTCTCTACAGTTTCAGAAGATTGAACCGTTCAATCTCTGAGTTCTTGCTACCAAATTGTTCCTGGTGCAGAGAGCTTCCATTCCAACCGAACATTTCCCCGTTCCGCACGGTAAGTAGATTTTCCCTCTTTCTCTTCTCTGTTCTTGCCCTAGAATTCATTTTTTTTATTCCATGAGTCTTGCGTAATTTTATTCTATCATTTTAAAATTTTTCCAGACTCCATCACCTATTTGGTGACTCGCAGTTTCTCACCTGTGCCCTAATTGTTGGAGCACTATAGGAGCGTGTGGAGTGAACTTACTGTTCACTATTTCCAGGTAAGGGGAGCTATTATATAAAATATGTAATTCTCTTTGTATTTATTCTTGATACACCTGGGTGTGAATTGGTATCTGATTTTGTGTATGGGAATGAATCTGTTTTATCTGTTATTTGCTTGTTGTATGTGACCGTGAAGTGCTCTGAAAAAGGTGTGCTTGTTGGAATTATTATGTCTTATACTGCTTTCGTTTGAGGCTCATTCATTGGTTTTAATGAGTCTAATCTGTTTTCTTGCCATTGTCATACTGATTGGTTGATTTAAATGAGTATGAGACTGAACTGGCTCTGTTTGATTAACTGGGCAATGAAATTTTGATATATTGAAGTTGTCTTGGATTACTGGAAATCCTGTTGCTCTATTATTTTGATGAAGGACTTGGGTTGTGTAGTATTTAGGTCTGTGAGTGGAAGTGAGATACTGATTTAAGGGAAGGGAGGTCTAGATAACAGTACAGTGATCATAGTACCTTAAGAGAGCCAAACTCAGAGTGCTTAGGATACCTTCTTTGTTGCTAGGATAGGGAACCTAAAAACCAGAGCTGGCACGTCCCTGATCATAGAACAGCCCTGGCCTGGTCCAGTACGTTGTGACTAGTCATACGTGTTGGTGACGAAGGTGAGTCCGCTGCGGTGGACATCTGTTCCCACTCCGTTGACCAATTGGGGTATGAGAAGGTGGGAGAGAGTAGAACCCTTAGGCAGAGGATCAGTAGCTTAATTTGATTTTATTTAGTTTGGGAAGAGGGAACTAGCATAGTGAATTTGTGTGCCTGGGGTATCGGGGGTGTTTGGGCTGTTTAGTTAACTTAGATTAGTGAAATGGAACCTGTGTAAGGCATAAAATTGAGCAAGAACACATTAAAAATGACAATTCTGACTTTAGTTTCCCTAAGCCTTAGGAATGTGGAAATTCTAGCTAAGAACACACCTAGATCAACTCATTTTTACCCTAGGAACAAATTTAAATGAACAAATTAGTTTAAATAGACATGTATCACGAGTTATGGATGCTAGAAGTTGGGCAAAGTAAGTAAAAATGCAATTGATATGGGTAGTAAGGAGGTACACAGATACTGTTTTAGGTTACTATGAGAAGAAATAAAATATAAAAATTGGATGTTTAAGGTCTAAAGTACAACATACTAGTTTAGATAACTTAAATAAATAAATATATATATATTAACGTTAAGTAATATATATATTATATTTAAATTACGTTTAGTTATATATATATTAACGTAAACTTTTTTCTTATAATATATATTATATTACGTTAGAATTATATATATTAACGTAAAGTTTTTACTTATAATATATATATTATATTACGTTTAGTATTATATATATTAACGTAAAGTTTTTACTTATAATATACATTATATTTATATTATATTATATTTTTAGAACCTATCAAAAGAATAAGGTGTAGGTGTAGCGTCTTTTATCTTTATGTCATTCATTATATTAAATTTGCGGTGATAAATTTATTTTAGCTTTTAATGATTATGTTATTATTATTTCATATATAATCTATGATTTTATCAATTATTGTTTGGAATTGTGAATTGTGGTTAAAAAGTATGTGAATTGGGAAGGAATAAAACATGATTTCTAGTGTTTTGATGGTGGTAAATGTAGGATCTCTCGGTGAGATCCTTAGTGTTTTAAAATGAAAGTAGGGGCTCAGCCTTGGGAGTCATTCTGACGCTTCAATGGTCAATCAAACTCACTTAGAGAGGTTGAACCATGTGGTGAGAAGTAGCAGGAGGTCCTTAGTCTTGGGGGCTCCCAATATGCCTCAAGGCGCGGAACGGACTAACCTCGTGAGTGTGGCAGGGTGGGGAATCCAAGTTTCATAAGTCACCACGGGTGCAAGACTCGCCATAGCCCGACTATCGTTTTAAAGTCCGGACGAGTCAAGTCTAGAAATTTGCATGCTTAGGTGATATTTCTGAATCTGTTTGAGATAAGTTGTTCTTGTATGTTGCATGTTTAATACAACTGTATGATTTTATATAATTAGCTCACCCTTGCCTTGTTTGTTGGTGTATGTTGTATGTATTTTTTTTGCAATAATCATTCATTTTTTAATGTGAGCAGAGGAGAATGAGGTCTCCCTAGAGAACGTCTTGGAAGGAAATGAAGATGCTGCTGCTTAGACTCTTTAGGATTTCCGGGCCTGTTGAGCCCTTTTGGAACACTTTTAAATTTATGTTATTTTGAGATAATCTAGCACTTTAAGTTTCAAAGTCTTACTCAATTTGTGGATGACTGTAATCCTCATACTTTAATTACTCTAACTGCTTTCTAGTACTGTATGTGGTGACGTCTTATTTTATATGCATGACGTATACAATGGGGATGTCACAAAAATCTATACAAAAACTCAAACAACTTTTTTATGTATATTTTTTAATTCTAATAGTTTATATATAAATTTATACAAAAATTTTTATTTATAGTTAATTCTATATTTTAAGAGTCTACTACGTCCACATTTTTTTAATGTTACTATTACTCTATTTGTTTCCGTATTTGAGTAATTTTTCTTGTCGATTTTACTTATCTCATAAATACGGAAGTAGTTGATGATGTCGTGGTTAATTACTAGGGATAAAAAAAGAAGAAGAAAAATGATAGAAACTCATCAACTCATGAACTCATGTACTTGATTTTATTCATTAAATAAAATATTAAATATCGTTTTGTTTTCCAAATTTATATTCAAAATTAAAAGTTGTTTATGTTTCAAATTTAATATATTTTTTATTTCTAAATTTTAAAAATTAATAAATATAGTTCTTCTATCCCAATTACATTAGTTTTATTTTGATGTAACAAATAGAATTGTTTACATTATTTTGATATGTTTTAATTGAAATGTCAGTTTAAAATATTATTAAACATGTTCAGAAAAAATTAATGTCATTAACTTAAATACACTATATTCGTTGATTTATAAAGTTTATAAACCAAAATATATCAAAATTGAAAGAAAAATAAATTTTAATTTTACATATAATTTCATGACTAAAAACATCCTTAACGTAAAAAATTTCCTTTCTTTTTTATTTTATATTATTAAATATGTAAAATTTAGGATTTTTTTTTTTCTTTTACTCTCAGTTGTAAATAGCAATTGTAAGTTGAAATTTGATTATATTTAGAGTAAAAAACTTTGTGAAATGCATGTTCTCTTAACACGAAAAGGAAACTAGGCATGGATGTCATATTTTTATTTGGCATTTAATATTTTAGGAGTAGCATGGTGGGTTGGAAGGCTTTCTAAAACAAACAAAAAATAGGTTTTTGTAAAACATTTCTTATTCTTATGAAAAATAATCCTATAGCATATTTCAATTCTATTCAAAAACACATTTTAGGAGTGTAAAATTGCATCCAAATTAACTCTTTCTTTTGAGAATTCTGAAAGAATTTTCATAAAAAAAAAAAACTAAAATGAATTTCATCTCTCGAAACCTTATAATTTCACATTTGAAAATGCACATTGAGAAGTAGAAGCACAATACATGAAAAACTTGTGTTAATTATTTTTATTACTCCATAATTATATTTGATTTTTTTCAATTTCTAAAGTAATCCACTTTCTTGTTTACACTTTCTAGTAGTATATTATTTGAATATGAGAACTTATTTTACTCATATTGTATTTCATTAAATGTATATAAGAGTTGGTGTAACTAGAGTCAATTTCAAATTCAAAATTACTCATATAGCTAGAAGTTTCAGGATCAATCATGAGACACAAGTTAACTCCTTCATTACCTTTATAATAACCACTAGATGAAGATGTATTATTATCATTCTATGCTACACAAGCTTTTTAATTATGATTTTCTTTTTTCTTTTTAAATCTCTCATTCTTTTTTGTGTTTGGACAATGAATCCTTGTGCGCCTTATTCACACAACCAAAACAAATGAAATTACGAAGATTATGATAATTTTTTTTTCTTTTAAGGAAGGATATTGATTATGTGAAGTTTTTGTTCTTATTCCTATTTTCAAAATATCTTTCGAACTTTTTAGTAAATGGGACAATTGAGTCACTTCCATCTTAAAGGTTTTCCCAAGTGATTCTTCTTACTATACAATTGTTTTTTAGTATTATTCCTTTCTTCCTTTTGTAATTAACTTTTGGTCAAAAATCTATTTAATTTTAGCTTTTGATATCTCATCTTGCAAACACAAAGATGAATGACTCATTGGGGCAATTACTTCTATTTGAATATTACAATAACACTTGGTTTCCAAGATCTATGAAGTATATTCTTTCTGAAAATCCTTACAAGTTCAATTACATGATTTATAATGCGGATGAACCTTTTCTTCACATCTAAAATAGTGTCACTTTATTGCAAATGAAAAATATCATTTTCTTGCACCAAAGTATATGTTCTTATTCTTTTAATATTTTTTTTTCTTTCATGAGTAACTTCCAAGACGTTCCATGTTTCTTGAAACTCCTATATTGACAAACACGAAAAAAATCATCAAGATTAAGTGTAGATAATGCTCTTAACCTTATTTAATATTGTGCCTTATGATTTTCAATATTAGTAAAATCAATCCAATAAGAATCATAAATCTTATCCACTAAAATATATAATTCATTAGAAATACCATCCCAAATGTCTTTATTGGATTAGATTCTTCATTTTCACTTTTCAAAATTGGTAATTAACCCTTCCCCCAAAAATATAGGCGTTGTGTTAATAGATACACCTTTAACAAAAAAAAAAAATTCTCTTAAATATTTTCTTGAAAATAGATTTGAAACTTGATAAATTTCTAGGGTGATGAAATAATTCTCTTTCTCAATAGTTAACATTCACCACAGAAAATTCAGTTTGAGTCCAATAATACAAGAAACTTATGTGTTTATGATCTTAAAAAGATAAAGAAGTATCTTTTAGATGGCGGATCATAGTGGGTGGAAAGAAAAAAAAAAGAGAGGAAAGAGAGTGTAAAGTGAGATTATTTAAATGAGTAGATTTAAGTAGAAGATTTGAAGTAGAAATGATTTATGTGACTTAAAAGGAAATTAAAAATAATTGTTATATAATAAATTACTAACACACTTTTGTTGTATTTTATAGAAAATAAATAAAAAATAAATTTGAATAATAAATAGTTATAAAGTGATTAGTTAATGTAATGCAAGAAAATATTCCAATTTATTTATTTATTTATTTATTTTAATTAATTATATATACTTAGTTTAATTTTATTATGAACGAGTGTGAAAAGAAATAGAAAATTATTAACTACGAAGTTGTAACACTCAAAAAAAATAGTATTTTAGAATTAGTAATAGTAGTGTAAAAATATTGAGACTCAATTATTTTAATATTAAATGATTTTAATATAAATAGTTTCATTATGAATGAGTTTCATGTTTTTAAAACACATCATCTTTCTAGAAACCACTTTTCTAGAGTTTTTTTGACTTCTCTCTAGGAGTTCCTTTGTTCATCTCTGATTGAATAATTAAGACCAATCAGTTTCTCCGCTGAGTAAGTTAAGTTTTGATCATTTTTCTCTGGTCCTTTTTTTATTTGTTGCATATGGACCCTACTCGGCTTGCATGTATCCTTTGAGTTTTCAGTTTAAGTTTTTGTTGATCATTGGTTTTAACGGTGTATCCTGATCATCTTTCTGTTGTTCGTAATAATAAAAGGTTTAAAGAATAATTCTGATGTACTATTTCAAGGAATAGAGTACCATATATATACATACAAGGATCCTATAATCCTTCATCTATGAAAGACATGTGCACAAATCTGCACAAATTATAATAATATCTAAAATATAACTAACATAATATTTGATTGCCTAATATCCTTTAATAGAATATTTGGCATATCTTAACACCCCAACTCAAGTTGGTGCATGGATACCACACATTCCCAACTTGAATAGAGACTCATCAAACAATCTTCTTGACACTCCTTTGGTGAGAACATCAGCCAACTGTAACTCTGATCTAAAAGGAAAGGAAATTTTTCCAGCTTCAATCTTCTCTTTGATGAAATGTCTATCAATCTCCACATGCTTTGTTCTATCATGTTGAACAGGATTATGAACAATTGCAATAGTTGAAGTATTGTCATAGTACAAACTCATAGCTTCATTTGGTTTAAATCCCAAATCTGATAGAACATTTTTAATCCACAAAAGTTCACATACACCTAGTGCCATGCCTCTGAATTCTGCTTCAACACTAGATCTTGCTACTACAGGTTGTTTTTTACTCTTCCAAGTTACAAGATTCCCTCCTACAAAAGTAAAGTATCCAGAGGTAGGTCTTCTATCATCTTTTGAACCTGCCCAATTTGCATCAGTGTACCCTTTTCCAGGAGCAGACTTCAAATATCTCAAAATTCTTTCAACAGCATCCATATGAAGCTTTCGTGGGTCATGCATAAATTGACTAACAACATTCACTGCATAGGTGATATCTGGACGTGTATGGCACAAATAAATTAATTTTCCTACCAGCCTTTGGTATCTTCCTCTGTCTATGCTTAATTTGAGCATTGAAAGAGTTTATGATTTTGTTCAATTGGTGTATCAGCTGGTTTACTCCCAAGCAGCCCAGTTTCTAATAGTAAATCAATAGTATATTTTCTTTGGCATAGAAAAATACCATGTTTTGATCTAGCTACTTCATTACCCAAAAAATATTTGAGGTTTCCAAGTTGTTTCATCTCAAATTCAGATGAAAGGTATTGTTGTAAACTAGAAATCACATCTTAGTCATTTCCTGTAACAATCACGTCATCTACATATATAATCAAAGTTGTAATCTTTCCTTTCACTCTCTTAAAAAATAAGGTGTGATAAGAGTTAGCTCTATAGCCAAAAGCCTTCATAGACTTGATAAACCTTCCAAAGCATGCTCTTGGGGATTGTTTTATCCATATAGAGCCTTCTTTAATTTGCAAACCTTCATTCCATTTGAATCTATCATGCCTGGTGGAGAATCAATATAAATTTCTTCTGAAATTTCTCCATGTAGGAAAGCATTTTTCACATCAAATATTAGAAGAGGCCAATCTTGGTTTACAGCAAGTGACAAAAGTATTCTCACAGTATTGAGCTTGGCTACCGGTGCGAACGTCTCTTGGTAATCTACACCATAAGATTGAGTGTAACCTTTAGCCACAAGTCGTGCTTTATACCTTTCAATAGTTCCATCAGCTTTATGCTTAATTGTAAAGACCCATTTGCAGCCCGCAATTTTCTTCCCTCTTGGTAAGGACGCAAGATCCCAAGTGTTTTTTTTTCTAAAGCCGTCATCTCCTCAACCATTGCTTCGGTCCATCTAGGATCTGCTAAAGCTTCCTGTACATTACTAGGAATAGAAATTGAAGATAATTGAGATACAAATGATGCATATGATTGAGATAACTTGTGAGATGACACATATTTACTAATGGGATATTTAACTTTGGCTTGGAGGTCTGGTTCATATTTAGCTGGAGGTTGCCCACGGTTAGAACGAGGTGGAAGATTATATTGAACAGTAGTAGACTCAGTGTTTGGTATGCTGGTGGTTTCAGGCAGACAAGAATCAATTTCATTTAAATTAGTATTATCAGAGATAGGATCAGAAGGTACCTCTGAAGAGTCAAGTTGAACCTGTGGAGAAGATTGAGCCAATTGGTTATGATCAGAAGACACTGTATTATCCAGAAAAGAAGTGTCCATATTTAGGATTGGCTCACTTACTGCAGGATGATCCTCACACGATAACATATCTTCATAATCAAACATACTAACATCATGATTATACACTTCACTTTCATTGCCTCCCTGAAGTGGAGAATCAACATAAAAAAATTCATGCTCATTAAATGTCACATCCATAGAAATATTAAATTTCTTTGATGGTGGATGGTAAGCACGATAACCTTTTTGAGTTGTTCCATACCCAACAAAAACACATTTGATCGCTCGTCCTTCGAGCTTTGTACGTTGATGTGGGTGTATGTGAACATATATAACACATCCAAAAATAGGAGGTGGTAAATAAACTATGGGAGGAAAGATACAATGATCAGACAACACATCATAAGGCCTTCGAAAGTTAAGCACACTAGAAGGGGTTCGATTAATTAAATAAACAACAGAGCTCACGGCCTCACCCCATAAATGAGATGGGACATTACCATCTATCAAAAGTGATCTTGTCACCTCTAATATATGTCTATTTTTCCTCTCAGCCACTCCATTTTGTTATGGTGAATAAGGACATGTAGTTTGATGCAAGATGCCTTTAGAGTTCATGAACTCTATTAATTCAGTCTTAAAATATTCCTCTCCATTGTCTGATCGAATAACCTTAATAGATGTGTTAAAGTGTGTAACAATCAGATGATAGAATGAACGAACCACATCACACACATCACTTTTATGTTTAAGCAAATATACCCAGGTTACCCAAGTACAATAATCAACAAAACTGATAAACCATTTTTTTCCATTATGTGTAGATTGCGGGGCAGGGCCCCAAACATCTATATGAACTAATGAAAAAGGAAAATTAGTTTTGTTATTGCTTAAAGGAAACACAACACGATGATTTTTTGCCAAAACACAAGTTTCACAAAAAAAATCAGAAATATTGCATTTATGAAATAGTGATGGAAATAATTTTTTTAAATAACCAAAAGAGGGATCTCCAACCTTTTATGCCACAACCAAATTTCTTTTTTGTTTTTATCTTGTATGTGATCATTCGCAAGACAAGTCAATCCTTTTTTATGGTTTTGTCGTGAGACATTTTCCAGATGATACAGTCCTTCACTCTCTCTACCACTGACAATCTTCTCCTTGGAATGGATGTTCTGAAAAAGACAATGGGTAAGGCAACACAAGAATGTGATTTGGTTAACTTGCTGACGGAGATAAGATTACAGTTTAATGTAGGAACAAATAAAACATCAGGAATCGATAAGGAGGATGAGAGGGATATAGTACTTATACCTTCAATAGGAGATGACACCCCATTGGCATTAATAATAACACTTTTAGAACAATTAGAGGAAAAACTAGTAAATATATGAGGATCACAAGTCATATGATCAGTAGCACCTGAATCAATTATCCAATCACTATCCTTAGTAACAACAGAAAGATTAAGAGCAGAGTTAGATAGACTTAAGTTGGTCACAAATCCGGCAGCAGTAGAAATATAACTCTTGGAAGCAGCGGAAGTTTCAGAATCATGTTTCTCCGATTGATTGTCATCAGAAGAAGCCATCAGAAATATTCAATGAAAAAATGCACTGATTCCTGAACTGTAGAGGATATCAGTGTTTGGCTCTTGATACCATAATAAAAGGTTTAAAAAATAATTCTGATGTATTATTTCAAGGAATAGAGTACCATATATATACATACAAGGATCCTATAATCCTTCATCTATTAAAGGAAAGACATGTGCACAAATCTGCACAAATTATAATAATATCTAAAATATAACTAACATAATATTTGATTGTCTAATATCCTTTAATAGAATATTTGGCATATCTTAACACGTAAGAGCATATAGAATTTCCTTTGTGTTCGAGCTGCTTTAGGTCTTTTAGGGCTGTTTGATCTTCTATCAGGTAAAGGGAGCTAGTGACTTTGTTTTGATTTTATTTTACATGGTATGTATGATTTATGATTAGTAGTAGATTATATTGACTTGGTTGGAAATAAGAATAATTGTTTTAGTATAAATTGTAATTGAACGATTGTAATTAGCTTTTGATGTTTGGTACTAAGAATGGTGTTTGTGGATTGTGATGATTATGCTTGGACTTGGATTTGGCTATGAATTTCTGTGGTTTTGAATGTTGGTGATGTCAACTTTGAGTGAAATGTTGAGAAAGAAGTATTAAGATGGTTTATAGGTAAATTTTGGTCTAATGTAAGAGAGTTCAACTTAGCTAAAATTAAGAAGAAGAAAAACTCAATCTGCAAATGAGTTATTTAATGTAGAAGAACGAAAACATACAAAAATATGTTTAAGAAATTTGAAATCCTATCAATGAAGTACATTTACTAAGAAAATATCATTGTACTGAAGGTCACATTGGTAAGATACTATGTAGTTTTCCTATAGAGGTCACAATTGACAATGTTGCATAAGTCTAAAAAGCTACATTGTCTATCTCTAAAAAAGCTTGTAGGAATCTTTAAAGTCCACATATTGGAGCTCTAACACTATCTTTATAACTAAAGGAGATAATTATTTGTTTTCAATGCACAAGGACAAAGAAGAAATACATTCTTAAATTAGCCTCAAAGGTCAAATAACCATTGATGGACTATTGTTTATCTTCAAGAAGATACAGAACATGTAGCGGGAAATCATAAGGAAGATATGTAAAAGAAATTGAGATGGCTAGCTTCTTCGTAATGCAGGTATTTTTTGTTCATATATCATTGCTTCAAAGAAATTTATAATTCTCATTTAAAACGAGGAGAATGTCGTTTTTAATTATAAATTTTCTTTTATGGGTCTGGTAATAAATCATAAGAAGTTAAAAACAATTTTTTGACTAGAAAAGTATATTCATTATATAATAAACTTAAACGTATTTAATGATTTTATGACCCAAAGAAAAAGTTGCATCACAAAAGTCTTAAAATTAATGTGGCAGTTCTGGTTGAATATTAAAATTTTACAATTTTGTTATTAAATATATTTTTAATTTTTAAAACAGAAAATTGAAATTTCGTATTTTTCTCAAATTTTAATCAAGTTAATTTGATTTTTAAACTTTAAAAATAAATATACATAATTATTTTAATCCAAATTTTTTTAATTTATCAAATAGTAGTGTTTCGTATTAATGTTTATGTTTCAACTCAGTTCAATAAAAACTATTTAATAGGTAAAAAAATAATTAACGATGTTGAATTGATAAAATCATATATATTTATTTTTAAAGTTTTAAAAACAGAAATATATTGTTCAATAATTTTCTTTAATTTTATTTTTATCAAGTGTGGTCCTAATATTTATTATAAAAAGTCAATGTAGTCTTTTATAATTAAGGTCCCCAGAAGATGATAACTTGAGAAAATAAATAGATACGTTTTCTTTCTTAGAAACACATTTTTAACAATGTTAATACTCAGAAAATCACATTGACTATTTCTAACAAATTGTATTTCTAATAAATTGCCAGAGAGCAGATTAAGAAACAAAATTAAAGAAAATATTAAATAATTGAGAAAATTATTGGAATGAAAAGAGATATTAAATTGAAAAATGATATTTTCAGACACATATTTTTTTACATTTACTTGACTCTACCTTTACTTTTTTACTTTTGTTAGATATATTACACTTATTGTATTAAATTATATTGAATGAAAATGATGACTGATGTTGGGAAAGTTGTTATGGTGGAGAGAGAGTCTACTTGGATAGCAATGACGAGTTCAGCTACTAAAGAAACTTCACATGGCACGCACATACAAGTACAACCTGCGTTACACATCACCATCAACTCAATGCATAGAAACTTCATTTGCTTTTGTCTGTTTGAACTTTATTTTCAAGCCTACCCTATACCAATAAGTGTGTCATGAGTCCACCCTATTCCATTTTTCTACCATGGAATGCACAAAAAATAAACTAAAAGTATGATTCCTGCCTTACCCTTCAAGTAATTCTTGTTTAAATACACTTCATTTCCTCACACAGATAGCAACATTCTTACAATGACAAACCACAGTTTTGAACATGATTGCAAGAGAATCCATGATTCTATGGGGGATTTGAGTCAGATGATTCCATCTCTGAGTAGTAGAACCCTCTTTGAAAAACAAAAGCTCAAAGAGACCTTCAAGGCAATGTATGGAGAGGAGTTGGTAAGTCATCTTCAAAGGTATGAAGATGAGTTTTGTGCTTCCTTGAACTGTTCTGCCTTGTCCTGGTGGATGCTTGACCCACATGACAGAGATGCTGTTGTGGTTAGAGAGTCTCTTCAACAAGATGAGACAGATTTCAAGGCTCTTGTGGAGATTTTCGTGTGCAGAAAATCAAGTCATGTTCTTCTCATCACACAGGCCTACCACAGAATGTTCAGGAGACAGTTGGACCAAGATATTATCAATTTGGATCCTCCACACCCATTTCAAAAGGTGAGATATTATCATAATCACTCGATTCATACATGGAAATCGTGTTACATACACTAAGTTTCATATTGATTAAAAATAAAGTTAAACATAAAGAAAAAGAGTCATATATTTCTAGTAAATTCTTTGTAAATTTAAAGAAATTGGTTTGGTTTTGTAGATTCTGGTGGCATTGGCTGCATCACACAAAGCTCACCAAGTGGATGTGAACCATCACATATCAAAGTGTGATGCAAGGAGGCTCTATGAAACTGGAGAGGGAAGCTTAGGAGCTGCAGATGAAGCTGTTGTATTAGAAATTTTAAGCAAGAGGAGCATTCCCCAACTTAAGCAAACATTTCTTAGCTATAAACACATTTATGGGCATGACTACACAAAGGTATCAACAAAAAGAATATGCTGCTATTCAATGTATTGCTGTAAAGGGTTTTGAAATTTACTGTCTTCAATGCACTGTGTTTCAGTCTATCAATAGAGGGAATTATGGCCAATTTGGTAATGCTCTAATGCTGGTTGTGAAATGCATTTGTAATCCAGCACACTATTTTGCAAAGGTATGCCTTTTCTTTGATTACTCATTTAGTTCCTTTTATTAAAATGGTATGTTAAAGGATTAGAAGATTTAAAAGGGTATGTTTAAGGATGAGTTTTTTTATGCTTTTTCCATTATGGAATGAACTAGAAATGGGATATAGGGTGGACTTCTTTTTCCTTGAGTTGTTGTTTCTGATCTTCATCAGTAAATTTAGTTATTAGGAAGAAAGTGATTATCTGAAAAGCTGGAACTTGGTTAATAATGACAGAAACTGTACAGAAGCATCAAAGGGGAAAGAAAAACATTTGCAAGAGCATTGGTAAGCAGAGCTGAGGTAGACATGGATGAGATCAGAAGGGTTTTCAAGGAAAAGTATGATAAGGAACTTGCTGATGTTATTTGTGAAGACCTTCCATCTGGGGACTACAGAGACTTTCTAGTTGCTTTGGCTACAAGGTCATGCTGCATATGATCTTCTATAATCTTTCACAATAGTATAAATCAGATCACCTTTTCTAGTTTCTTTTTATGGGGACATGAATTGAAAGAAACTGCTTTCTGTACATATATATTACCTTTTTATATATATGATATATGTTGTAATGATAGATAAGGTTTCGACTTAATTAACTTCACTAAGGTTTTATCGTACAAGATTAATTAAAAATATTAGGATAAAATTATTACCAAATAAATAAAAATATATTTGTACTATATAAATATAAATAAAAAAATATGTAATATAAAACAAATATATTGAATAAAATAACAAATTCTAAATAAGATCAAATAATTATTAAATAAAAAATAAATGATAATAAAAAATAAGAGTTAAGATGTGTGTAACATCACATATAATAATACACAACTGTTAAACAAAACAAACATAAAAGAATATACAACTAAAAATATTACTAAGATATACTAAAATCAGTAGTGCATATATACAAATCCCAAAAATGCTAGACATAAAACTGAATAGTATAGAAGAGTTTTTCAAAAGAGCTACTAAAACAAAAACTGCAACTATACCACAACACCAACATCTTTCTATGGAAATGTCTCCAAACCTACATTTTTCATTTGTTTATACCATTAAGATAATCATTGTAAAAGAAATAATACAAACAAAAAAATAGACCTACAAATAAGAGAGGATAAGCTAATAGATTCAAAGGTGCATTGAATGACAAATAACAAGATCATATTCATACTAAAGAATTCACATAATTATAAAGCACAAGTTACAAAAGATAAAGACTCTTCTAAACTCAATCATTTGGATGAAGTGATTAATGTCGAACAACTTGGAAGTCATGCATTTGTAATAGTTATTCTTCCACCTGACAAGATTAATCCTTTACTATCATAAGAACTACATTGTTCTTTAAACCATGATCTCCTGCTACTCTCAACTCCTAATTCATTCTCATTTATTTGAGTATGAATAATTAGTAGAGAGTATGAATAATTAGTAGAGTCTCAGGATAACCTTCATTCTACGTCCCTATTTTTAATGCATACTCTATAAAACACATATCAATAGGATTTCCTTCCTAGAATTCCCTATATGATTCATCCTTTCATGCTTCCTAGTATTTCACAAGCTCATATTATCCACAACATCCATCATATTCCAAAATAATCTCACAAGAAAGCTAAACTAGTTGATGTCGCCTAGTGCCACAAAATCCTACCCAACACCACCCGTCCAAAGGTGCCTCTAGAAGGCTCTCTCGCAATGCCAATCATAAATGGCACCCGACGCCACTTTCTCGCCTAGTTAACCCAAGGCCCGCCCAGTGAAGCCACCATTAGAGCTCCCAAGATATAAATCCTAGAAATATCGCTCAATAGTAGGAAATGGCACCCAACAACAAACCAAATTGAGCACCCGTGCACAAGTGGCACCCGATGGTCCTGATCAGTACTTAGCTACACCAAGTCAGTGAGCTCTCTAACTTTGGTTTCCTCCAACAAGGAAACCCCTCACCTTACAAAAACCAACTCAGAAAAACCATTGTCTTAATGACACTTAATGATATCAGTGGCGCCCAATGCCATATCAATGCACTAGAAATCCTTCTTTAGGTTTCATTTGTGTAATTTTACATTACCTGAGCTAGTTTAAAGTTCCAAACACTGCACGCAATTAGTCATTCTAAGCCTAACCAATATTGTATTACCCAAATCAAATCTCAGAGATACAATATTAATAATTATTAATTTGAAAACTTCATTCATACCTCAACTCAAATACACAAACATTATTTCACAGATTCAACATGAATTAAATACCAATACATCTAATTCAAGCATACACTCAAACTTAAATTAAAAATATGCACAAAATCAATCAAAAACACCTTTAAATTCACATGATGTTTTATTTATATATAGAAACATCACAAACATGATCAGATCATACCATTATGATCATTGATCAACAACGACTCATATAGAAGATCACATTCTCACATGCAACCAAGGAAAGGGTCACATGCAAGCCAAGATAGATTTTGTTAGGTATGTTATTTTTATCTTTTATCTTTAGTTAGTTTATTATTATTCTTTATTTGTATTTTGGACTTAGCTCATATTTCTTATATTATAAATAGAGCATTCTATGTGTACATTCAACACAAGGAAAATTAATCTCATATAAAGTTTACATCAGATTTCAAACAAAGGAAAAATGGCAAAAATCCAACTTACAAAGATTGATAAACTAATCAAACAAAAAGAAAAAGCTCACAAATAGGATCACCCCAACAGTCTTTGATATTCAAACAAATGTCTAAAAAGTTAAAAGACTTAAAAAAAAGTGAGAGAACTCTAGAAAATAATTTCTATAGAGATAAAATGCTGAAATTCATTTATAAATTTTTTATCTATACTAAATATTTTAATATTAAAATATTCAAGTATCATTATTTTAAATTTATTGTCAATTCTAAAATATCACTTCCTAGACTGCAAATATTAATTTTAATATAAAAATTATAAACCTAGAATAATACTCATCTATAAAGGAAAAAAATGGATTGTCATTTGGAATAGATATTGCCTATTATTTTATAGAAAATATAAATTTAATCTAGAGAATAGTTAAAGAGCCTCTCAGCCAAGCCAAATATTATCCAAAACGAACAATAGTGAGCTTCCCCAAATTTCCTCAGTAACAAACCAACTGATTAACTACATCTTCATTGTTGTGAAACTTAAGCACTTGACGTTCAAAGTGTTCAAATAATTTTTTTCTACTATAATATTCAAAAGGTGATAAAGCATTGAAAGGGATGAAACGGTATTAGGTAAGGGTTGAGAGAATTTTTGCCAAAGGGAAAAGGGGTTAATGAGTTTGGAGTTGGAAGGTTAAAAAGTTGAATAACCATTACTCCTTTCGATAAGTTAGTTTTGTTGTGGCATTTTAAAAAGTCGAAGGCCAAAACTCCATGTTTTTTTCATACTCTTTTAATCTCTCACTTTAATAAACTTAATAATTATATTCAATAAATTATATTAATATAATATTTATTACAAATATAATATTAATTATTAATATATATATATATATATATATATATATATATATATATATATTTTACTTAAAACTTATTTTATTGATATGTTATTTTTTTTATAAGAAGTTATCACAACTGGTATAAATGTAATGTAACATAATCTGAAATGCATTAATCAATAAATTAGGTTTTATCTCAAATAACTTTAATATTAATTTTTATAAAAAAAATACTTAAATCCAGAAGACATTACAAAGTTCATAAAATTAATAATAAAATGTTTATAATTATATATATATATATATATATATATATATATATATATATATATATATATATATATATATATATATATATATATCACTTTTAAAAATATTTATAATTATATCTATAAATAGATTAAAATTAATAATAAAATAAATCATTTTAATAATAATATTTCAATATTGTTAAAACATAAATATTTTAAATTTTTAACTACTTCCATTTTGTTAATAATGTAAATATAACTATTTCAATCAGGCAAATAATATGACTATGTTTTCTATATGTTCAAATTCAAAATCAAAATTAGAAAAAACGAAACAACTATTTAGAAGGAAGTGGTGAAAATATGGATGACCATGACCAGTACATGGCAAAATTTTATATGGAACGTGCTGCCAAACCTATATATATTTAAATTTGATATTTAAATTTTTAGCATGAATTTTTCATTTTTTAAATAATTCTAGTTTTAATTTCGATGAGCTAGTTTAATTTTTTATTATATTTATAATATTTATATATATATATATATATATATTAAAATCTAATGAAAAATATCATTTAAATTTTTTTAAAAAAAATTATTCATAAAAAAAAATATTTCTAAGAAAAAATACATAGAAGCACACGTGTTACCATGTCTTTCACATGTGTAAAAGAGGAAACATTTAAGATATTTATGAGTAGTCATTTTAATTTAATATTTTAAATTAAAAGTAGGTAATAATATTTGAAAGAGATAAAAGTTATAAATCGATGCTCAATGTGTAAAAGAAGATATATAATTTCTTGATCGAGAAAGTACACTCCCTAAAGCCATCTTATTCACCACTGGTGGTTCGTGTTTATAACGTAGAAGAAAAATTAATATGATTTTAGCTTATACAAATTAAAAAATTAATTAAATATATTTTTAATTCTTTAAATATTAAATTAAAATTTATGAATATCTCAAATATTAATATATTTTAAATTTTAAAAATAAATAAATATAGTCATTTTAATTTAATATTATTTTTTTTCTTAAATAACATTTCATACAGATATTTAAGATATTATTTACAAAATGATATAAACACACTCCCTAACAGAAAGCCAAAACTCGATGTTTTTAAATGGGGGACTGAAAACAAACTTTTTTTAAAAGATTAAAAATATGTTTGACCCTAGAAAAATTAAGTAATTAAGAGATATTGTTGAACTTGTTGTAGAAATGCTGGAGAATCACGAACAAATATTTCCTGAGGAGTGTAGAGTCACTGTCCTTAAGGACTTATTCGTGGTGTATTGCGCAAGTCCCTCAGGATACAACAGGAATTTCTCAGAAATTTCTGACGATCTCAGAACTAGCAAGGATCTCTAAAAAAGAGAAAGAATGAAACCCAGGATAATTTTAAGAGAATAAAAGGAGAGAGAGAATGAGAGAAAGAAAACGAAAGAATGAGAGAACTCATGATTTTGGAGTGGAGGAGGGACTCTATTTATAGAGTTTATGGATTAGGCCCATGATCCAAATATCCAAAATATCTTTTACAAAAATTAATATTTTAATTAATTAAAACGTTTCAGAACGTTGGCAATTCCGATGGTTGTGGAGAGAGTAAAGCAACGTTGGAAACAACATAAACATTGCAAGCCAAAATATTAACGTTGCACACCAGTAATTTGGAGTCATGCACGAAAAGTGACGTTGGCTGCGCGGAGCTTGCGGTCCAAGCTTGAACGTCTTCCACAATTGAAGGAGCAGATCTTTTGCAATTTATATTAAAATAATAACAATCCCCCACACATTGCAAAAGATAAGAAACAATGATTGAAAGAAAGAAAAGAAGAAAAGAAGAAAAAAAAATCCTGGGTTTAATAAGATGTAATGCATCAGAGCTGGTATAGCAAGCTATATGAACCAGTCCTAGATCAAGAAACTTAACACACAGTATAGTTGGTATAGCAAGCTATATGAACCAAAGATACTTGAGTGTGTTAGAGGTTTATTAATCACATTACACCCCCACAATCCTTGTTGTTATCGCTGTGATGCGCTTACTAGGCCATACGCGTGCCCGGTATTCATGAGTGCTCTAAAGATCATGCCAAGATCTCATACAAGCGTCCCCACTTGACACTCATATAGGTGATTTCGTAAAGTGTATGCTGCAAATCATACACCACCCATAAGGGATATGAAAATCATTAAAAACTTTGATTAAATACAAAGTTTAACCTCTCAATAATGCAGTCTCTAGCACTTTCACACACACACCATAGGAAAGGACATATTTGATTTAAAATCAAATTAGTGCTATCAGAACTAACAAGTGACTTGTTTTTACCCATATGAACCTTATTCATGGGATCTCCAATCACAAAGGTTGGATTACCATCACTTGTTTGTTTGCAAGTGGCTTAAGTCCCATTCCCCTCGATGTTTCTAAAATCATATTTCTTCCCAAGGGTTTTGTCAGAGGATCTGCTAGATTCCGTTCTGACTTCACATAGTCAATGGACATAATTTCACTCTTTAGCAGCTGCTTCACCAAATTGTGTCTCAATTGAATATGTCTATTCTTTCCATTGTAATTCTTGTTTTTAGCTATAGCTATTGCCGATTGGCAATCACAATGTATAGACACCGATGGGGTTGGTTTCATTCCTAGTGGAATGTTTGCTAAGAAGTTTTTCAACCACTTAGCCTCACTACCAGCCATCTCAAGAGCGACAAACTCAGATTCCATTGTTGATCTTGCAATAATTGTTTGTCTGGCTGATCTCCATGTAATCGCACCACCCCCAAGTGTGAATACATAACCACTAGTGGATTTTGTCTCATCTGAATCAGAGATCCCGTTAGCATCATTGTACCCTTCTAGGACAGCGAGAAATCCACTATATTCAATAGCATAATCCATTGAACCTCTTAAGTATCTCATAAGCCTGGAAAGTGCATCCCAATGTTCTTGATTTGGACATTGAGTGTACCTACTCAGTCTACCTACTACATAAGCAATATCAGGTCTACAAAAGCTCATCAAGTGCAGTAAGCTCCCAATTATCTGGGCATACTGAGGCTGAGATAACGATTCTCCTCTATTTTTCATTAGTTTAGAGTTAGCATCATAAGGGGTACTCACGGGTTTGAAATCATAATACCCAAACTTCTTAAGAAGTTTCTCAATGTATTGTTCTTGGGATAGTAAAATACTATCTCTCTTCCTTATGATTCTAACACCTAAAATTACATTGGCTTCACCCATGTCTTTCATTTCAAAATTTGATCCTAGAAACAGTTTAGTTCTAGCAACAATTTCATTGCATGTACCAAAAATTACTTTTTCTTAAAGATCCATTTACAACCAATGGGTTTTGCTCCTTTAGGCAAATATACTAAGGTCCAAGTATTATTTTTCTGAATTGATTCAATTTCAGTCTTAATGGCATTATCCCACTGTTTTGCATCAGGAGCACTAAAGGCTTCTACAAAGCTACTAGGATCATTATCAACTAGATAGGTATAGAAATCATTACCAAATGAATTTTCCTTTCTTTGTCTTTTACTCCTTCTTAATTCTTCACACAGGGTATCACTATCATTATTATTATCTATAGGTTGAGATATCTCATTAACCTTTAAAGGAAAAACATGTTCAAAAAACTCAGCATTTTTCGTCTCCATTATAGAATTTCTTTCAAGTATATCACTTTTAAGAACTAGAAACCTATAGGCAGCACTATGTTCAGCATAGCCTAAGAACATGCAATCAGAGGTTTTAGAACCTATTTTTCTTTTCTTAGGATCGGGTAACATCACCTTAGCTAGGCACCCCCACACTCTTAGATATTTAAGGTTAGGTTGATAGCCTCTCCAAAGCTCATAGGGAGTTTTACCAGTTTTCTTATGAGGTATTCTATTTTGTAAAAAACACACAGTAAGCAAGGCTTCTCCCCAAAGGTTATCAGGTGCACTAGAATTAATAAGCATAACATTCATCATCTCCTTAAGAGTTCTATTCTTTCTCTCAGCTACTCCATTAGACTCAGGTGAATATGGTGGGGTTACTTCATGGATGATTCCTTCTTTAACACAAAAGTCATTAAACAGTACATATTCACCACCTCTATCTGATCTAATCCTCTTAATTTTCTTATTTAATTGATTTTCTACTTCAGCTTTATAAGTTAAAAACACATCAAAGGCTTCATCTTTATGTTTGATTAAGTAAACTTTTGTGTATCTAAAATAATCATCTATAAAGGTCATAAAATAATTTTTACCTCCTCTAGACATGGTTTGTTTCATATCAGCTAGATCAGTATGAATTAACCCTAATAGTTCAGTTTGTCGTTCTACGGAAAAACATGTCTTCTTTGTTAATTTAGATTCTACACATATATCACATTTACTACTTTGTTTATCATGCATATTAATTAATCCTAGTCATTGTAATTTCATAACATAGGAAGAATTCAAATGTCCTAATCTAGCATGCCATAAATCATGAGTCAACAATATAAGCAGAAAAAGACGATTCATTAATATTTTCATAAATGTTAAGTACAAAGAGACCTTGATCACAATATCTTCCCCACAAAAACATTATTCTTTGTCATTACAATCTTGTCCGACTCGAATGACACTTTAACCCCCACTTTTCCCAATAGTGCCATAGAGATTAAATTAACTCTACTCAAGGCCAGAGTCTTTCCAGATGTGAGTTTGAGAAGAACTTTCCCTTTTCCCAGAACAGGAGTAGTCCTGGAGTCACCGAGGTAGACGCGTTCTTCTCCATCCCCTACACTAGTGTAAGAGGTAAAGGCACTTCTGTTTGCACAGATATGCCTGGTAGCACCAGAGTCTACCACCCACTTGCTCACATTGGTCATCAGATTTACTTGAGAAACGACCGCAGCAATAATGTCATCTCCTTCGACTATATTGGCCCTAGGAGGATTGTCGTTTCTTGCTCTGCGCCTACACTGCGGTGCATGATGGCCCGACTTCCCACATACGAAGCAATTTCCTTTCTTCTTAAAGGTGGGGTTAGATCCGTCTAGACAAGATTTTCGAAAATAATTTTTCTTATTGTGATCAGGTTTATGTTCGTACCTTTTTGGAACAGGTTTTTCTTCTATCACGTTTGCTTTTGCAAACAAAGCTTTGGCCTTTGCAGTAGCACATTCTTTCCTGCTGGTATCTTCAACGATTATGTGGGTGATCAGCTCTGAAAGTGACATTTGCTTGTGTCTATGTTTCAGTTGTTGCTTGTAATCAGTCCAGGAAGGCGGCAATTTCTCGATCAGAAGCTGTGAGAGAGATACATCTGGTAGAAGAACGTTCTCCGCTTTTATATCTTCAAGCAGCTTGTGGTACTCATTGATCTGCGACTTTATGTCCTTGTCTTCAACCATTTCCCAACGATAATAATTCCTAATGATGAACCTCTGTCTGACCACATCTTCAGCAGTGCATTTGAGAATCAACGAATCCCAAATGTCTTTCGCCTCCTTATAGGAACAGTATACATCGAACAAATCATTATAAAGTGCACTAAGTAAAGTATGGCGGCATACCTTATTTGCATGAACCCAATCTTCAACTTGTTTTGAATTTGGAGGGAGACTAGAGTCAAGTTTTGCAGATGAAAGAGCAAAGGCGACTCCGTACATGTCTAACAGGGTTGACACACGTTCTTGTCAGCGCCGAGAATTCTGACCAGAGAAGACTTCAATTTTTGATACATCTGGGAATGGTTTGACAAATATTTCCTGAGGCGTGGAGTCACTGTCCTTAAGGACTTATTCGCGGTGTATTGCACAGTCCCTCAGGATACAACAGGAACTTCTCATAAATTTCTGAGGATCTCAGAACTAACAAAGATCTCTTAAAAAGAGAAAGAATGAAACCCAAAATAATTTTAAGAGAATAAAAAGAGAGAGAGAGAATGAGAGAAAGAAAATGAGAAAATGAGAGAACGGATGATTTTGGAGTAGAGGAGGGACTCTATTTATAGAGTTTATGAATCAGGCCATGATCCAAATATCCAAAATATCTTTTACAAAAATTAATATTTTAATTAATTAAAACGTTTCAGAACGTTGGCAATTCCGATGGTTGTGGAGAGAGAAAAGCAACGTTGGAAACAACATAAACGTTGCAAGCCAAAATATTAACGTTGCACACCAACAACTTGGAGTCATGCACGAAAAGTGAAGTTGGCTGCGCGGAGCTTGCGGTCCAAGCTCGAACGTCTTCCACAATTGAAGGAGCAGATCTTTTGCAATTTATATTAAAATAATAACAGAACTAGTCCATGATAATAATCAACCTACATCTCTCAAAAAATTAAGAATTCAAATTTGTAATGGAGGATGTGAAGAAAACGAGAATTAGTCATTTACATTTGTGATAATTAAAGGAATATAACGGCTACGAATAAAAAAGGAATAAAAGCTATAGTTATCAACATATTCATAAATGTTCTTCTATGTAATCTGAGCAGAGAAATTCCTAGTTGTTGCTGACTGAATAATTAACTAATCTGCTTCACTTTCTATAAGTTAAAATCTCATCTGTCTTTTAGTCAATAGCTTATACGTTCCATATTTTATGTTTTAAAATTTACCGGGAGTCAAATCCTACACAAATACATTGTGAGAGACGAAAAATATGATGCAGGAGTTCCAACTATCTCACTGAGAATATGAGTAAGCAACCCACTTGTCATCGCTAATTGGCAACATAGTTCCACCATCTTCAATTTCCACGTTTGTCTTGCGCGAGTAAACAACAATCTTTTTTATGCACGAGGAGGTGGTGTCTACTGCAGTTGAAGACTTGTCACTTGTTTCAGAAACCATTTTGCTGCTGCCAGACAGAGAAGGTGAAGACTTATCATTTGACAAGGTAGAAACCTTGGTGTAGCCATTTGTATTTCCAGATGAAGTAGAGACATTCTTCACTGTAACAAAAACAGAATCTCAAGATGAAATTGCAGTATGATCTTTGCATTAGATTATCAGTTTGTCAATGCATTAGATTATCAATATTGAAAAGATATCTGTCTCGTATTGGAGAGACCAATGGCATTCAAAGTTGAAAGTTTAACAGTATTTATCGAAACAGGGTCCTGCCTAACACTTGGTCCCACTTCTTCAAGCCAAGATCAAACTTGCACCATATTGGAAAAACTTGGTCAGACCTATAGCTTCAATTGGTCTAAAACCACAAGACCAGGTTTACAGAAAACCAATGGATTTCATAGTGGTTTATGATGTATGGATTATCTTCCAAGTGGTAACAGCTTTATATGTGCATGTCATCTTCCAAAATTTATGTGGAGTTAGACTATCTTAAACTTGAGTGATTACCAAAGAATTCATAGAAGCCTTTTACACAGCCAGCTAATGGAGAATTGTATGCAGTTTTTGTTTTTCCAAACTATACATATCAGAATCTTATTTCTTTACTTTTGGAATCTAAGTATCTAAGTATAATGTCATCTGTGCTCTGGATTAGGTATTATACTTGACAGTAGATAATCTACAGACCTGATAAGAAATCCAGAAAATTGTTTCATAAGGGGGAATGAGGTAGAAATGACAAGGGCTTTAACGGCTTACATGTGTCTTTGCTATGTTCACTCGAGGTGACTAATCCAGGGCCCACAGATGAAGTTGGATTGGCATTGTGTTTAAGACCAGATACCACATTTGACTCAGAGTGGTCAGGCGAGAACTTGGGAACCTGTCCTTCATAATTTGAAAAGGGAAATGAAGAATTCTTATCTGACTTGCCTGAACAAAAACAAAGCAAGATAAAAATGCAAAATGAGAAACACTTCTAAGTAGATATAGGAGATACCATGCTCTTAAATCTTAATAACAGTCAAATTAAAAAATAACAGTAATAAAAGAAAATATTATCGTAATCCAAAAAGTATAACTAGTTTTATTATGACCCAATTTCCTAACTAAAAATGTGGTTGATAGCCCCTCAAACCATGTAACTAGTATCAAGACATGTGAAACGTAAAATAGATTTGAACATGATTTAACTTCCATAAATGCACAATTAACTACCATTAGTACAACATGATTTATCGTCAACCACTTTTCATCATTTTGGCCTCAAAATCACCACTCTAGATGATAAGCTTCCACAAATTTTATGATTCTAGACCGAATCATGTGATTCTATTCGCAATACATAGCACAAAAAAGATATGTTGAAAAACTATTTACATCGTCAACTTCATGATCTGTATCATATCATTCAACTAGTTCGAATCTAACTACCATGCTTTGAGAAACTCTCACCTTACAAGTTGATTTTATTGAATTGAGTTGGGTTATGGTTAAGTAGGTAACAGAGAACAAGAGCATGGCTGATGTTTAGAATAGAGAGACTAAAAAAAAGGTTCAGTCATAGAAACAATGTGAAAAACCAAGAAGATGAGTGCATCCAATTGAACCTAGGGCTTGTTGGAAGAACACGTCATAAGTGGCTGATTTGTCAATAGGTTTTGGTACCTCTAGAGCTCAATTGTTTGAAAGAATGAGTGTTTGTGTGAGGTTGCTAACAATTCATGAATACCCAAGAAAGCTGTCAGAAATACTGTTGGTTATCCATCTCTATCATTCATTCCCAATTTGCTAATAATAGATTGATATGTAACACCACTTAGCCCTTTTGTCAATACATATGCAAATTGATTTCCAAAGAGCATACAAATGGAGTATATATCATGTGCCATTGTCGAATTTCTCCTTTATGAAGTGTTTGCCTACTTCAACATGCTATTTCTATCATGTTGCACTTGATTTCTATCAAGTTGCAGTGGATTATGCACAATACTTATTGCTGACTTGTTATCATTATACAGTCTCATAGGCTTCTTCCAATCAATCCTCAGGTCTTCTAAAAATTGTCTCTAAACTCCTCCTTAGCATTTGACCTCACAACAACATTTTGTTTCTTGTTCCTCCAAATGACTAAATTTACTCCAAGAAAAGTGCAATATCTAGAGGTAGATCCCTTGTCGTCTATAGAACCTACCCAGTCAGCATTTGTGTTCGCTTCTAAGATCATCACATTCCCCCTTTGTAAATAGAAGTCCTTTTCCACAAGTTTCTTTCAAGTATTGTAGAATGTGATAAACAACACTAACACAAGTCTCCTTTGGAATATGCATGAACTGACTTACAATCCTTACAACATAGGCAATGGCGGGCTAGTGTGAGACAAGTAGATCAATAGATCAATTTCCAAATCAGCCTTCAACAAGATCGTCTATCCAAAAGTACACCAACTAATTCACCAAGTTTGTGATTCTGTTAATAGTTTGCATCCTAATTTACCAGTTTCAACTAATAAATCCAACACATTTTTGTTGGGAGATGAAAATACCATAGTGGGATGAGCCACTTCAATGCCCATGATATATTTCAATTTACCTAACTCCTTAAATTCAAATTTTGTTATCCAACAATTTTTTAAGACTTCCATTCCTGCGTGATCATTTTGAGTTACAACTACATAATCTACATACACAATTAGTGCTGAAACTCCCCTTGAAGATGAATTCTTAATAAAAAATGTATGGTCACCTTGGCTTTTCTTGTACCCCATGGTCTTCCTTACAGTAGGAGACCTGCCAAACCATGCTCTAGGAGACTATTTCAATCCATAGAATGCCTTCCTTAGTTTACACACCTTTCCCTCCTCATCTTTAAACCCATGTGGAACCTCCACGTAAATTTCTTCCTCAAGATTACCATGAAGAATGATATTTGTGACATCAAATTTCTACAAACTCAAGAGACAATAAAACTGTAACACTGTCGTTTTAGTAGATGAAAAAGTTTCAAGATAATCAATCCCATATGTTTGAGTCTATCTCTTAGCTACTAACCTTGATTGATACCTTTCTATTGTTCCATTGTAACGGGTGAAAAAAATGAAAGTCAAACAAATGATGAGCTCTTAGCTACTAACCTTGATGTGGGGGACAATTCTGTTATACCAGAAAATCACAGGTGATCCGCAAGGAAAAGGGAGTAGGAAAAGCAAGAGGCGTAAGAGAGAGAATCTATTTATAAAGGATTACGTGCTTTGAGAGGACTATGCGTGTGGTATGTTCTTCCTGACCAATTCTGTTATTTTCCTTCTTCTTACAGTTCTCTTTCTGAAATTCTTCTCCTTATGAATCAGGTTATGATCATTCTAAGATGACCTCCTGGGATGCTTCCACTGTTGGGCTAAATACCTATTATTATATTGTTCAATTTCATTTTGTTTCCTTATGAAATTCACATATCAGACCTCTGTCATTTTCTACGATATACTATGGTTGCAATAAATCCATCCATTCCAGCGTTTTAGTTCTTTTCTCTGTTTCTATTTGGACTTTGCCTTATATACGTGTTATTCCTGGGCTATTATTGGTTCACTGTTTCATCCATCTACCTTGTACTTAACAGTGAATACCCACCTGCATCCAACAAGATTTTTCCTTTAGGTAGATCCACCAGCTCCCAACGTTTGTTCTTTTCTAGAGCAACCATTTCAACCTTCATAGAATTTTTCCAATCCTTACTATATGTTTAGAGTTCTCTAAATATAGAGATTGATGTATTGTTTTAAATTAATAAATTAAATAAGAAAATTTTTTCTTTCATATTAATCCTTTCAAGTCTATCCAATGACTCATTCATAGTTTTTGGAATAGTGACAGTATTTAGATGACCACGAAAACTTTTGTGACTATTGGATAGTTTGTTATAAAACACAAAGTGTGACAATGGATACCTTGGCCTTTTAGTACATGCTCATGTACATTTCTTTGCTGCAATTGGAAGATCCTGAACATCAATGGTTGGCGTAATCTATTCTTCATTAATGTCAGGAATTTCATGTAAAGGTTTAGATTCATGGACTTGTGACTGAATAACAGACCATCTCCTTTGTGAGTATACTTGTAGTGGATGGATAACACTCTGAGTTTGTTCTCCAGTTATCTTTGGGCTTGACAGAAAAGAAGAATGAATAGATGGTGAAGTATAAGACTCAATAAATGGTGGGGTATTAATGGGACTTAATTATGGGAGAACGAGGTTTTCTTTTAAGAATGAACTATCCTTATCTTCAATGCATGAGATTCCCCCCACCCCACCTTCCTCTGAAGAGAAGGTTGAAAATATTGTGCATTTTCATCATAGGTGATATCAAGAGGAAGAATTTTGTTGGACGGTTGTAACATTTGTATCCCTTTTGGGTAGGAGAGTAACTAATAAATATGCACTTAATAGCTCAAGGATCAAGTTTCTCCCTATGATTAGAATGGACACAGCGAAAGGATACACAACCAAAGACCATACACAAACAAAGACTCAAGGTACAAGATGGTTTGTTGTCCTAAAGGTCCGAAAAAAATTTGGAGAGTAGTTGAATGGGATTGTTATCTTTTAGTGTTTTAGAGGGTACATGATTGACCAACTTGGTAGAAAAAAGAATCCTCTATGAATAATGTTAAAATCATTTATGACATGGTATCAACTCTCTAACATCCTTGGGAGATTGTTTAATCTCATGCACAGCCTGCATTGTTGCAAAATCATACACCTTACTTTCTTTGGCTGTATTCATCTGCGAAGCTGATAGGTATCCAGAATTACTAGAGAATTCCAAGAAAGATTCTTGGATGATTTATTAAAAAAATAGTACAGAACTGTCCTACTGGTACGTATCCGAGTAGGAGACGTAACGAAATCACCCTCTCACATACTCAAAACAAGCAAAAGAACAACGAATGAATGGAATTGAACAAAAGAATCTCTTTTATTGATAGTAATATCTGGATAAACAAAAGTAAACAATAATTGGGAGGATAACCTCCTTCAATTATTTGAGAGCATAACCTCCCTCACATGACGATAACTGTCAACAAAACTCAATAATCAAAACATAATCCTAACAATAGACTCTAGTTTTATTTATGTTAATTATTTCCCACCCATCTCTTACTAAATATTTTCCTAGAATATATTTGCATTTAATATAAATATCACTATATTTAATATAAATATCCCCCGTATATTATCCTCCTGGCATATATCCTTAATTATAAATATCTTATTGAATATTTCCCTAGAATATATATTTATTTACTCTAATTAACTTATACTGAATATTCTCTCCTAGTGTGGCTCCTTTTATTGTAATTAGCTCTTGCCCACCCTAACCGGCGTAGTTAGGATGGTGATTCTTCCCACCATTCGGTCTGGTCACTCCCCGCCTCCCACCGTTTGGCCTAGTCGCTCTCCGTTGTCCAATGTTCGACCTGGTCACTCCCCTTTTGTCCACCGTTTGGCCTAACAGTTCCCCTTTTGTCCATCGTTCGGCCTAACCTCTCCATGCCTTCCACCGTTCGGCCTTTATAGTCAATACCGTTCGGCCTCACTTCCCTCCTACCTTTCCTCTCCTTCTCATATACTTCCCAACCCTTATTATTACCTCCCACCTTATATCCTAACAATCTGTCTCTCCTGACTTTTCACTTTACAATAAAACTCCACAACTGCCTGTTCACCTTCTAATTAGACTATTTATAATAGTCTGTTACAGTTATGTAATTACAATTGTACTAACTTCCTTCTTTTGTAGACTGTATCAAACCTAACAGAAGCCTGCTTGCTGCAACACCACAATCCTTTCTTTCTTTCACTGAATTCCTTCTAGGCCAGCATTGCCATACTTCAAACCTCAAAAATGTTTGATAATTAGAAAACTCAACCACCATAGTGTTCCATACAGAGGAGATTTTAAAATTAAGGGGGTTGTTGGACACATTAGCAAAGCCTGTAGGTTCAAGTAATATGCCTTACTCCTACATACTCAATGCCTTAAATTCCTCTAAAGAAGGTGTCTAGGTAATTGATTCTGGACCACAGACCACATGACTCAATCATCTATTGGGTTTATACCTTATAGACCTTATCCAAGCAACAAAAAAATTGCACTTGCAGATGGACATTTCATTACAGTTGTTGGAAAAGGAGATATGATGATAAACCAGAATCTAATTCTGAAGGATGTTTTGCATATGCTCAAATTATCTGCCAATTTGATTTCTGTTCACAAGCTTATAATGAATTTACTCTGTTTCATGTTTATTACTCCGACAAGCTGCCAATTTCTGGATCAAGGAGCAGGGAAGGTGATTGGACTTGCTAAGGAAGATAGTGCGCTCTACCATCGAGAGGATGCATAATATCAAGAGTCAAATTCCTTTGTCTTTGATTTCAGAAACAACACTCTCCAATAAAGAAAAAGTGGGGTCATACAACCTTCGTTTAGGTCATCCATCATTCAGTACCTCAGAAATTATGTTTTCCAATTTATTTCAAAACGTTGACGTAAAAATATTTTACTAATCCAATGATCCTGTACAATAAATATAAAATATACTGTCAAAATATTATTCCTCCTAATTATGGAATGTAATTAAATATCCTAATTATGGAATGTAATTAAATATCCCACTTATGTAATTAAACCTGTACAAGGTAATATTATAACATAAATCAAGGGATTCTGAAAAAATTATCACCAGGTTCCTGTACATATAAATTTGATGTATGGCATAAATTAATATATTTTGCAGATTATTCCTAAACAAGAGACATATGTTAGAATGACAAACTACAGCACTAGTATTAAAAGAATACCTTTGTGTTCTTTCAAAGCCATATAAGCTACCTTGGCTGCACTCATCTCAGCTTGCTTCTTGGATTTAGCTTCTTGCCCAGTATAGAGCACCCCTTCTACCTCCACTTGTGACACAAATATTGGCATATGAGCTTCACCACTTTTATTTGTCCTATAAATGGGTAATCGGAATCCTTCCTTTTGAGCCAATTCTTGTAAAAGATTTTTGTATAATCCAGCATGACCCTGAATAAAGAAAGCATTTAAGAAGTTGACTATTATGGATTAAGTTATATAATTAGTTACAAGTGATTGAGACTAGCCTCTTCAACTCCGCCTGGTGATAATGACATTAAAGCAGCTTCAGCGGCTGCATGCTCAGCATCCTTCAATGTAGAATAGAATTTGTCACCTCCATATGTATGTCCATCAATAGTGACTTTGCACTTGAAACGTGAGGCATGAGGAGGACCCTCAAACTCGGAAGAATATGCTGGAAGGCCTAGATTTTTCTTTTGAACTAAGCTTTGCAGCTGGTTCTTGTACAAATGTAACATATCTATGACAAAATTTAACGTCAAAAAGTTACAAGTAATTCAATTAAAGTGTCATTTATCATTAATAAAATAATATATTTCCATGAGAGGACGTAACAAAAACATCAAATATGTTATTTGATACTACCAACTTTCTCCATACTTTTATTTCTCACTATGCCTAAGTTAATATGTGTAGCCAACCTAAACTAGTGGGATAAGGATGTTCAGTGTAGACAACCCATGTTCAATATGCATCAATACATGTCCAACTAAAAATAACACACGTGGTTTATAATATGAAAAAAAAAAACAACTGGACACTAGCGTTGCCCTATAATCCATGTCCAAATAATTTGGAAAACAAAATACAAAACCAAAGCCAGCCTTTTAGTTTCTAATACAACTACATTGCATAGTGTATGTTGGCTGCAACAATCACTGTTTTATACAGGATATTTAATACAGGCTCATGGTAATTAATGCGCACAATAGAGGAAATTGACTTTCTCCTAAATCAGATTTTATGTGCCCATAAACTGTTAATAAATATAGAACATGTTTGTTCCTGATTTTCAACACTACCCTTCAAATTGAAGCTGCTTCAAGCTTGTTACAACAAAATAATTCACTCCCCTTAGAAGGTGCAAACAAAATAAATTAATTTCAACCACACTAATTTTATTAACACGTGAGAAGGGTTTTTTCCATGCAATTAGAGTTGTCTTCTACTTATATACACTGGTTTGGCCTCATCATTGGTTGATATGGGACTAAACCACCACTCTTTAAGCAACTCCAAAAGTGGCCACAACTAACGAAGGCTATAGTGCAACTAAGGCAGCTTGTTAAAACTCCTCCACATGTCCAGGACTTCCAGCATTAAGTGTGGCAAATGCAGGTGGGTTCAACAATGGTTCTGTAAATGACCATGATCCCATGTTGAGGGAGAGAAAGAACAGCCAAAAGTAATGCTAAAATTATGTGTTTGAATATACCACAGATACACATTTATATAGGGTAGTTAGGTTCCCCTATATCAGAATGTACGCACCTATAAACGACTAATAAATACAGAATACATTTGTTCCTGATTTCAAGAGCTACAAATATTTTTTCTGTGAAACTGACAAGTAGTAAGAGGAAAAACTGCATCTGATTTTAAGATCACTAGAATCTACCCTGCACACCTCACACCAAAAGAACTCTCTCTCTCTAAGAAAAGAAAGAATTTTACAGTACTAAACTAGAACTAACTATAACACATAAGCATAATAACCAATAAATATCAATTTGATCAAACAAATAGAAGTTAAAGAGAAATCATATCACTTTTTTGATCTTCCACTGTTATTGTATCTCTAACAGCCGGTAGAGGGTTACTGATTTGAGATGTTTGATACACTTCTTCCAATTTCAGTTGCAGCAATCCATTTGTAAGATGTAAATCATCAACAACAGATCTGGGATCAGGTGCACCTGTTGGTCCAATGCAAAATAACATGAATCTTTGAAATCCTGAATGTAGTCTAACAGAAATCAAGAATTATGAATATAGTTCATACAGTTGTTTCTTTGGTAAGCTTGGTATTGGTAAGAATTATTCATCGCCAGAAACAATAACAAATGCCTGTTAAAGATTTTGAGCACAAATAGGTGTTCCCCTCCCAACAAGTTTTATTCCATACTAAAGTGGCATCACAAGAGTTCCATGCGTAGACTACTTAGTTAAGAGATTACCTATAATTTGGGTGTTTGGAAACTTGTTCACAAAGGATTTAAGATGTGGGCACATTAATTTTTAGCTTATAAAAATCATACTCATGTAAACACACCCAAAACATAAAAGATCACCGCATCCAAAACATAAGAAAATCACATCATCACATCCGAATAGTATGAAATCACATCTGAAACGTAAAACCAAACACACTATTAAAAAAAGTAGAATCAGTTTACGGTTCAAATATTCTTTTTCATGTAATATAAAAAATCTCATAACAAATTCCTCGACGACACAGCAGCCATTCATGACAGCATATCCACGAAGCTTCCTCCAAACCCCAACAAACAACCAAATCAACACACTAATTTTAACATATAAACATGACTAAGTGTTCATAAATTTATGCATTCTTTTGTCTCCGGTACTCATTCTAACGCTTTTTCTTTTCAAAAAAAAAAAAAGAGTAACATCCTAGTATTTTAACATTAGAAACAAAAGCTGAAACTGAAAACATTTTCGTGAGCACGACCAGGAAAGCTTTAATTTTGATTCAGTAACGAAAAACAGACTCGTGATAAAACTGTTCTAAATCATGTAATAGAAAGTAATATCTTGTAGTAAAAGCCTCTACAAATAACAGCCCCAATAGAAGTGAATGATAAACTCTGCACCTCAACTCCTTCCTCCACCAATACTCAACAACATTATTTTATTACTTAACAAGCAATTTTCGTCTTACCAGAAAAAAAATGACATACCCTGTCATGGAAATCACATTCAAGACAATCATCACCAAATGCAAAAAAATAAATAAATAAATAAATAAATAAAATAATAAATAAATAAATACACACGTGCTAGAAGCACAATAATAACACGTGAACAAAGGGGGGAAGGTACCAGAAGACGAGTTGCAAAACGAAGGCTGAGGGAAAGAAGAGAGAGCGGAAATAGAGAGAGAATGTTGGGGAAAAGAGGGAGACGGCGGCGACGGCGACGGCGACGGTGACGATGACGGCGGGGAGAAATGGAGGAAGGCGAGCATAGCGGCGTCGTTTTGGGCGCTTTTGGAGTTGCGCGTGGGGGCAGAGGTTTGGAAGGACAAGCCGTTAACGGTGACGGTGGAGGTGAAGCGAGGATCGTGATCGGGACCTTCTCTGGTGGTGTCGTAGGTGGGCAAGGGCCATGACCGTCGCTGGCACAGCTCTTGCACCTTCGTTTTGTACATTGCTCGCTCCGTTCGTTCCTCTTTCGCCTTCAACGTTCTTCACAAGTTTCCACCCATAGTATCACTGTAATGATACGAAACGGACCGAAACGGACCGGAACCCCTGTCGTTATAATTAGGACAATAAAACTGGACACGCTTTGCTTGCTGGATTTTTTTTTTTTTTTTCATTATTGAACCTTCGTTTTATAGAAAATTACATATATAAGATTTTGTCAATATTATTTAGGCAACTAGATATTCTGACATAGATTTCCAAGAATATTGTCGATGTTGACATTAAAAAATAGTGGAATTTTATTTTTTATTTTATAAATAGGAAAAAGTAGAATTTAAATAAATTAATTTGATTTTTAAATTTCTGCTGACCAAAAATAATAGATTTTAAATAATGAGATTAACAAAAATAGATTAAATAATAAAATAAAGATATTTCTAAGAAATAAATGTTAAGTGTGTTTCTGTAAATTGTTATTATTAATAATGTTTAATATAAATTATTATTGTTAGAATAAAGTTGAAGAGAAGAAGTTTGATGATATCTCTAAGTTAAGTCTCAAATGTTTTAGTGTAGGAAGATGAAGATTTGTTTATATTATTAAAGTTATGTGGTTTATCTTTGACTTTATGTTTTGTTTGGCTTATGGTGCGTTAAAAATCGTTTTTAAACAATTGTTTTGTACTCAAGATAATCGATTACTACTTATGATAATCGATTATCAATCATTGATTAGGACTTGCCATAATCGATTATGACTTACCATAATCGATTATCACAAACAATCATGAGAATTTTCAACTAAGTTTTTGACTGTTGTGCATTCAATGATGCATAATCAATTATCATATTAAGATAATTTATTATTACACCTTAAAAACCTTACAATGGATTTTTGGAGATATCCTTGAGTGAGATCTCTATAAATTGGATCAGGACTCTAATATACGAAAGATACAAGAAGTGTATTTTCAAAATTCTTTGTTGAACCCTTCTGCGTTGGCTTTGAGAACTTGACATGTTGGCATAAAGCGAAAACTTTCATAAGGAGTGTAATTGAGTGTTGTTGTCAGCGTTGGCTTTGAGAACTTGACATGTTGGCATAAAGCGAGAACTTTCATAAGGAGTGTGATTGAGTGTTGTTGTCATTGGCATAGAGCGAGAATTTTCACAGGGGAGTATGATTGAGTGTTGTTGTTGTTGCTGCTGAGTTGAAAGTTTGTCATCCTTCGTGAAGCATTTGAAGGAGGTGTTTATACTTTGTGAAGATTCAAAGTATGTGTCATCCCTTGTGAGTTACAGGGAAAGTGAGTTTCATCTCTTAGGGTAACAAGAGAGGTATTCTAACCTTAAACTGTTTTATTTTATTTGTGATTGTAACAGTTTGTTGGTTTATGATAATGGAATGTTAATTCTTGGTTGAGATTAACAAGTAGACGTAAGATCTCTGTTATTCGAACCAGTATAAAGATTATCTGTGCAATTTTATCTCTTCTTTACTCTTTCGATAAGAAACCAATTCATCTCTCTTAGTTTGTTGAACGTGTTAACCATTCTACTACACCGCTCTGATAATTATAAAAAACTTTAATAAAATACTTAAATAAAAGAAAAGATATATTACACTAAAATTATTTATCTTTAATATTTAAAAAAGACATTAGAAAGTATAACTTTGTTACAAATGGAAAATAGTAATTTAAAATATGATCAATTACAGTTGAACATTGATCAGCTAATGTATTTTTATTGATAAAAGTTGAAAATTATTATAATAAAATAAGAATGTAGTTGAGGAAATTTCCTTTAAATATGCATAGAAATATTGTTATATATTAATAAAATAAGAAATCTTCCTTTACCATCAACACATTGCTAGTGTCATAAAAATGAAATTAACAATAATATACAAATCGACATAATGTATGAGTAATAAACTCTTAACTTGAAAAAAGTGAAAAAAATAATAAATGAAACTTAAAATTTATATGACATTAGTAGTTTTGAAACAGAAATAATATAACAATTGAAAACATGATTAAATTGTACTGCATAACTATGATTGTAGTCTTGGTTATGATTAATCTTTCTAATAAGATGATCTCAACAAGGAAACTTACTTACTATGACAATCTTCTTTTTTCTACTAAAATGTATTTTCAAATTGAAACAGATACACACTGTTAAATTTACTACCAATAACAATAGTTATGTTAGTTAAAATATTAAAGTGAGTGAAAGAATTGAAGTTAAAGAAAGATATAGATGGTTTAAGATAGATACTACTTGAAAACTTTTACTGGTTTGAGATAGATACTAGAAAACTCTTACTGCCTTATATGCTTTTGGAGGAATTTTTGGTTCTCCACATAGGTGTACAAATTGAATGTCTTTTCATTTCATTAGATTGCTCTTTCCATTTCCAAATTTTCAAATAATGACATATTTGTTCTCGTGGTTAGGAAGAATCTTTCACCATCTTTTCTATTTTGTGAAAGTCTACATCCATTAAATATAATATGAAATTATAATATATTACAAATCAATTTTATAGAATAAGTTAGATTTTAAAAACAATTTAAATTTTAAAAAACATACTATTCATGATATTTAAATTTTGTTACAAATTTTTAAAATACAATTTAAAAATTTTGCCAAAAAATATAAAATTTAATATAATTTAAATTAAAAATGCATTAGGGGTATAAAACAAATAATATAATACTCACGTCAAATTTCTTTATAAATAAATATTAAAATATATATTATTTATTATTTATAAATACTAAATATTCACAGATTTTATCTACAATACTTATTACATTTATCATTCCATTATGAAAGTAACACAGGATAAAGAAAAGTAATTTAAATTTATTAATTTATTTTTTATTTAATATTTACTAAGTCATTTTTAATACAGTGGCTTGTAAATGTTAATTTTAAAAAAATTAAACGATGTTCTACGATAAAGTCTTCCATTAGAATATCTAAGGTGAATTTGCTTCTGCAACTTACATCTTTAAACAATTTTTTTTAACATTTTATCTTACAAAGGAAAACATTTTAAACATTAACATTAAAATTAATTGTAAAATTTATAAAAATAAATAGCAATTTTAATATTAATGTCAAATTTTTATGTAGAATATATAAATTTATCTCACATGTAATATGACGAAATTGGATTAAGAAGTTTATTTAAACAAGTAATAGACAGATAGAAAAGATAAGAAAGTTCGTTTTTTTTTTAATAATCTAATAGCATGTGATCACCACCATTAACTCTTTTCTATAATATGTCATTAACTCGATATCAATGTATTAAAAACTAAACAATACATTAAATATATTAATTTTAGTATTTAATATATTTTATTAAATGTTTTAAATTTTAATTAATTATGAAATTAATACTTTTTTGTGTTCTTAGTTAATTATGTAATTCATAACTTTGTTTTTGTCTTGGTTAGCATTTATAACCTGAATGATGTAAAAAATAATTTAAATTTTAAATAAGTGAAAAAGAGAACCACTTTCCTATTATCGTTTTTAGATTTTTTTTTTTAAGCTAGGTAATATAATGAAGGTACTTGAATGTGGTGAAGGTATGAGTTAAGGTTGTTGTTCTAACATATCTCGTAAAAAAAATTGAGGCAAATGGTTGTGGTTTATCATTTATAATTCATTTTGGTGAAGACGCCTTATACAAAGAAGTTGTACATGAATGTCATTAAGAATTTAGATGAAATTAACTAAAAGATGAATCAATTTGAAATGTGAGGAATGGTGTTCATTTTGATAATAATTCCTTTGATTTTGAAGCATTTATGGTACAAACATAAAAATAGATAAAATTGATTATGTATAACTTTATATTGGAAGTTTTACATCAATTTACACTATACAAATAGGTTCAAACCTCAATTTACAAATGAGTTTTATAAGGTTAAGTTAGACTTAAAGTCTATATCTTAGCATGATATCAAAACAATAAATTAAAGTTTACCTTAACAAAGTTTGTTGTCAGTTGAGTCTATTATTCCACATGCTATTGATTCATTGTCGAACTATTTATTAACGTTTAGTTTCACACTTGAGATATAAATCTTATCTTATAATTTAGTTTTATAAAGTTTACTCTTAATTTTTTATGTGTTTATTGTATGATCAAGATAATATTAATTAATGCTTATTTATTATTTTATCTATTACATGTTTTGGTATGATTAGAATATATATAGGCATTTTGATCCTATAATCGGGTGAATTTTTTTACCCTACCTCATGTGGAATGTAGCCAAACCTACACGAGACCAAATTTAAAGATATATTCTTGATAAAATGCATCAAAGGGCGATGAAGAAATGTCACCTTCAATGCTTCATGCGTTGGAAGCATCCAATATTTTACATAGTAAAAGGAAAATGTTTTGTTTGTGGATCTTTAAAGATTTGGAATTAAGGATTTTAAGGATTGCAGGATTAGTCTTACACTAAGGGTAAACATATAAATAAAATAAAATAAAGAACAAATCTTGTACATATAATTTTGATCCAGAAAATAGAATTATGTTATGAAATACATCAATAGCTTTCTGAGTTAGGTATTCATGACACTCGTATAAAATACGTGTGGACCTAATCATTGAGTAAAACAAGTTATTTAGAAATACAAAATTATTCTGAAAGAGTTGCCAACTTGTTATTATTAAGTCATCGCAACAAAATTCAATTTTCATTCTTCTTATATCTATTAACAATTATCTTCTTCTTTTTTATCCATTCTCATATTTAATTTTGTACAGCATAGCCATGCACATTGTAATGTTGGTTTTTAGTTTTAGAAAATTATCTTTAATAACTTTTTTTTCAATCATTTAGTGATTGGTCTGTTTCAAATATATTAATATATTGTAAAAATTTATTAAGAAAAAATGTTAAAAAAAATGGTTAAAATATGATAGTGCTTTAGTTTTGTCTCAATTTATTTATTTTGTACTTCAATCGAAACAATAAATCTTTAACAGGTTCTTTGTGGTTTAATGACTGGTCGGTTTATAAAATATTGGTAAATTGTTACTTTGTTTCTTGGATATGAGGTGGCCAATAGTGCATTACACAAAGGGAAAAATTGTATTAATGTATGAAGAAAAAAAAAATACAATATTGCAACTGCGTATCAACATAAACACAGAGGCAATGCCACAAGAATACAGAAAAGCAGGGAAGAGTGTACTAAGCCGCTAAATATTCAACACTCAGTTATTGCAAGAACCAAAAAAGCAAATGTTCTTTTGTGGGTGCATCCAGCAGAATCACGATGATTGCTGAAATTCTACTTTGGTGACACCATTCACTTAGCAAGCTGGTTACGGATGACTTTTGTGGCAGCAACCATGTTTGTGAGAGCTGGATTCACCTCGGCGTACTTACGAGTCTTGAGACCACAGTCAGGGTTGACCCACAAAATGTTTCGCTCAAGCACTGCAAGCATCTTGTTGATCCTATCAGCAATTTCTTCAGTTGGTGGTATTCTTGGAGAGTGAATGTCGTACACTCCAGGGCCAATTCCAGCTCCATACTTGACTCCTTCGCGGAACACTGACAAGAGCTTTTCATCAGAGCGAGAGTTCTCAATGGTGATCACATCAGCATCCATATCAATGATTGAATGGATGATATCATTGAAGTTAGAGTAGCACATGTGGGTGTGAATCTGTCAAATTGTCAAGAATACACACATTGTGTGCAAGTTCATTATTCTTTTGTGTAAACCCATATGAAAAGTAAATTCGTTCTAACCCATTGATTGTAGGCCAGAAGTACCTGAGTTGTATCCTTCACACCAACATTGGTGATTCTGAAACCATGAACTGCCCAGTCCAAGTAGTTAGCTTGCTCTGACTTTCTCAATGGTAAGCCCTCTCTCAAAGCAGCCTCATCGATTTGGATAACAGTAATACCAGCCTTTTCAAGATCTTCTACTTCGTCCTTGATAGCCAAAGCAATCTGGTAGGTGGTCTCAGACCTGTAGATAGTTTAATTAACACTATGTTAGAAATAACAACAGGGTTGGTTCTGATTGTGGTATTGTTCTTTTTCAATGGATCTTGAGTTTGTACCTAGGCTGATCATTTCGAACAAAGGACCAGTTGAGAATAGTGACAGGGCCAGTTAGCATTCCCTTCATCGGGCGTTTGGTCATGCTCTGAGCAGTGGACGACCAGAAGACGGTCATTGCCTTGGGGCGACTCACATCACCATAGATGATTGGTGGCTTCACACAACGAGATCCATAAGATTGCACCCACCCGTTAACGGTGAAGGCAAAGCCTGATAACTGCTCACCAAAGTACTCCACCATATCATTCCTCTGCAATTAAAGGCTAACCATTTGTCAAGATTATGTTGCTCTTCAAAATGAAAGAGGTGGATGAAGATCTATAAAAAATGTTTGAGTGTACTGGATCACTCTTATTTGCTATTTCAGATTGAATATTTAGTCATGTGAGGATGAAATCTGACCTCAGGCTCCCCGTGTACCAGGACATCAATATCAAGCTGCTCTTGGAGTTCAACAACTTTCCGGATTTCCTCTTTGATTGCATTAACATACTCCTCCTCGGAGATCCTGAAAGCAAGAAAAACAATTAGTCAGAAAAAAAAAAAAACACATGGAAAGGAAAACAAGCCAATCTATTGACTCTATGCATATCTTACTTGCCAGCCTTGTATTCCCGACGCACCTTCCTCAGTTCAACAGTCTGAGGGAAGGATCCGATGGTGGTAGTTGGGAGGATTGGAAGGTTGAGCTTCTTTTGTTGAGCATCCAATCTAGTGCTGACATTTGTGGCGCGGCGATGATCAGAACCCTTCAATGCAGCAGCCTGTGAAGAAAATAAAAGATGTCATGAATAACAAGAGAATAAATTTCATAACAAATCCTGCTCAACTGAATTGAGAAGTTGATCAGAAAACCACAGAAATTAGAACTCACAGCCTTCTGAACGGCCTCATTAGTCACTCTTGGAGAGGACTTTCTTGAAGCCTGAGCAGAAGCATTAGAAGAGAAAAAGGCCTGAAAATGAGAAGATAAAGAAAGTAATTCAGTGAACAATGTAGTCGAACAGAGGGAAAAATAATATGAATATGAATATATTTGCTGTCACTGCTGACTTGCGAACAAAATATTTGGCTAACTTCGTCATACATGCTATTGTTATTATGGGACTATCGTACTTTCCCTCAAATTTCTTAATTTTATGTCAGTGATAATGCTATGCTATTATAAAATAAAAGGAACGGAGTTTACCTCATCCTTTTGACCAGCCAATGCCTTAGCCAATGCATTTACTTCAACAATTTTTTGGGCCGCAAAAGCCAGCCATGATTTGATCTCATTATCCAACTTGGTCTCATTAACAAGATCAACAGCCGTGTGAAGAAGTGAGCAGGAGGTGGACACAACAAGTTTATCTGCATTATAGTTTAGTATATAAACGAATGAAGTGACTACGTCAACAGAAGAAGAAATCTCCCAATTTTTTTCATGAAGTGCAACAAGTACCTTTGCCCACAATGGCCTCAAGACTATTCAATGTATCGAGTGAAGTAGCAAGATTATTAGCCCAGATGTTTCTTCCATCAACAACTCCAGCAAACAAGTACTTTCCACTGGGAAACCCACCCTTGATTAGATCAAGGGTCTTAGTTCCACGGACTAAATCAAATCCGAATGCCGTGGCCACATTAAGAGATGTGAGAGTCTGGTATGCCTCGGCAGTAACGTCAGCGAAGTAGGTCTCAATGAGAACATTTAAGCCAGATAAAGCAGATTCAAGTTCTGCGTATGCTGTAGAAATTGCTTGCAACTTTCGAGAGTCAAGGTCCAAGACAAGGATAGGTTCATCAAATTGAATCCATGAAGCACCAGCTGCTTTAAGATCAGACACAACTTCCCTGAGATTTTAGTCATAAGCAAGATTTAGAATTAACACAAATATAAGCATGAAGCCCAAATTCTAAAACTGCACTGTACACAATTTAAATTCTTACTTATAGACAGCAAGGATTTTTGGGAGGAGAGAAAAAGTACAAAAGGATTTATCAACACCCTTGGCAGGTTTGGAGAGCGCCAAGTATGTTACAGGGCCGACGAGGACTGGAACTGTATCTACTCCAAGCTGGGAGAGAAAATAAACATTCAATGAAAATGTAGATATGAATAATAGCCACTCAAAAACATCATAATGACCCCCACACAGAACAACAAATATCACCAGAACTTTTCCTAATGAACAATACGCAATTTTTTATGCCAATGCTGCTCAACTTAACTGAGCTCTTTTTAGCTAACTCAAAGTTTGCAAATAAGCAGAGTGTGGCTACAGATGCATACCGCCTTGGCCTCCTTGTACTCATTCACGGCCTTGTGAGAAGCATAAGTAAAATTCATATCAGGTCCCAATTCAGGGACAATAAAGTGGCTGAATCAATGGTCACACAAATAAGATCAGTAAACAAATGATTACCATCTCTGCATCATAAATTACAATCAATACAACAAAAACCTGAGCCACCACTTACTAGTTGGTGTCAAACCACTTGGTCATCTCCATGGCCGGCACAGAGGCATTTCCTCTGGCCATGGAAAAGAAGGTATCAAACCCAATCTCGCCGCCAGTCCACCCATATCTGGCTGGAACGGCGCCAAGCATGGCAGTGGTATCGAGCACCTGATCATAGTATGAGAAAGTGTTGCTGGGGATGTACTTAATCCCAGCATCAGTCATTTGTTTCCAGATGGATGCTCTGAGATCAGAAGCCACCTTCTGCAAATCCTCTGCACTGCTCTTCCCGTCCCAGAATGACTCTAGAGCAAACTTGAGCTCTCTTTTGGGACCCATGCGAGGGTATCCAACAATATGGGATGCCATTGTTCTGCAATTGAATTGTTTGAGAAAAGATAAGAAATTGAGATATAGAGATTAGAATAAGAAATAGTAAAAGCATGGAAAATTACCGGTATGGAGAATGAGGAAAAAAGAATAGTAAGAGTAGTAGTGTTAGTAGTAGAGAGAAAAAAGGTTGTTGTTTCGAGGAAGTGAGAGTGGAAATTTAATAAGAAGAGTGAATGGGTGAAAGGGGAAAAGGTGAAGGTTGATGAACGAATGAGAGTGAGAGAAGGAGAGCTTGTGGTTATTGACCAGTTCTCTGTTCGTTTCTGGAGAAGAAGAGAAAGAAAGAAGGCGCGAATGAAATGGAGTGGCATGCGGAGTATTTATAGCCACTTTTGGATCCACCAACCGCTCCTACTCAGACATCATCATCAATTAACTTTAAGAGGTGATTTAGTCTTTGTTTTATTTTTGTTTATTTTCGTTCTTTTATTATTTTTAATTTTTTTTTTAAAAGTTTAATTTGATTATTTATGTGAAGTTAATGTTAACATTGTGTTTTGTCATGTATAAATTCTTCAAATTTTTAATTTTTTTAAATTTTTTAAAAAACATAAACACAGGTTATAATTGTGACTATTACCATAATGTGGCACGCAATTGTATTTTTTTTTTCAAATTAAAAGTTTTACGATTTGATACATGATATGTATGAAAATAGCATTAATATTAATTTTACAATAAAAAATAAATAAATAAAACATTTTTAAAAAATTAAAGACTAAATTAAACTTAAAAATAATAAGGAAATCAAAATAAACCAAACCAAACAACTTAAAAATTAAGTCTAAATATTACTACTTTCTGATTTAATCAACAATAACTTCAAGTGAATATATTTATTTTTTCAATTTTTCAATCATATGTTCTTTCGTCATAAAGTTGGTTTAATGTATTAATAAAGTTATAATAATACTAAATAATAATAATAATAATAATATTATTATTATTATTATTATTTAGTATACACCGTGAATAAACAAGGTGATCATATGTTAGTTTGCATTTAAAATAGTAAGATAAAATTAAAATAATTATAATATTAAAGAAAAAAAAGTTATTAAACTAATAAAAATAGACTAAGTGATACTTATTAATTTATATGTTTTTTTCTTATGGATTATTATGCTAAGAATTCAAAATGATTTGCAAGTCTCGACTAAAAATCAATAAAATAAATAATATATAAATATATTGTTTTAAAATTGTTTTAAAAGTGATGTTATAATTTTTTATATAAATTTATTCGCATGTTACATTTAGTATCAAATTTTTAGTACCTATACTAAAACATAAGTAAGTTAAATTTAAAATGTCATAAAAATATAAATATAATAATTTTGAATATTTATCATGTTAACAAAATTTGTAAACATGTAGAAAATTGATATTTTAGAAATGATATTAGTTTAAAAATACTAACATTTAATTATTTTAATATTAAAAAGTTTTAATATAAATAGTTTTATTATAAACGAGTTTTATTGTTGTAAAACACAACACTCTTATAGAAATCACTTTTTTAGAGTTCTTTGACTTCTCTAAGGGTTCTCACTTTCTATTCATCTGTTTGAATATCAAAGACTGTTTGAGTGATCATCATGGCAAGATCTTCAAGTTTAACGGATCAGTTTCTCAAATAAAGTAAGTCGGTTTTCTGCTTCTTTTTTTTGGTCTATTTCATTTTCATTGCATGCTATCCCTTTTTGTTTTGCTTGTGAAGTTTGAGTCTTCTATAAGACTCTCTTGTTGGTCAATGATTCTAACGATGTATTTTGATCGTGTTTCTATGGCTCGTAGGAGCATATAGGACTTCTTGTGCGTTTAGAGTTGTTTTAGGTCTTTTAAAGCGGTTTGATTTGTTAGGTAAGGGAAGCTAAATACCTTGTTTTAATTTTTAAGTACTTTGATAATATGAGTAGGTATGTTTGAGTTGAATTAAATGATTGAGCTTGCTAAATTTTTTTTGTATTAGTATGATTTTGTAAATTTAGTTTGAATATGGGTTGTCTGATACTTAAAGAACCTTACCATGATTGTTTGTTGAATGTGCTTGTTTTGGATGCTTGAATTGATGGATTTGATGTTGTAATTGGTTGGAAATTTCTGTTGGAACTTTATATAGTGAAAGTTAGAGTGATGAGTGATGATTGTTTTTTAGTCTAAAATAGGGGGTTTTAACAGGTGAAATTCTAGAGGAGTTGAGTTATGAGTAAACTTGATGTTTGGAGTCGTCTTTTGGGTCATTTAGGACTAGTCTAGCTTTTGAAATTGCTGCATTTTGGTCATTTGGTATGCTTACTATTTATTTGGGTGGTGTTTGATTTGATCAAACAAACTGAATTGCTAGTCAATTGAGCAAATTGGTATTTAATCTAAGGTTTAAACATGTTTTAGAATCTATCATAGTATTAAGAATACCAATTTGGTCTTCTGAATAGGTTTTTAGTTCATTCAGCTTAAGTTTTTGGGTTGTTTTCTTCTAGTATAACGTTGAGTGACCATTATGGGCATTGAGCATTGCGAAGTCAATGAGCTCTCTATTTTTTAGGCGTTGAGCGGTGATTTTGGACGTTGAGCGCCATTTCTCACTGCAAGTTTGGACCTCTCTTCTCCATATTTCACTAGGTGAAAGGTTATGCTTGTAGGGCGAGCATGCTTGTATGGACATTGGCGCTGAGCGGTAGGAAAGTGGCAGTGAGCACACCCTTGTTCATTCGTTGTTTCAAGTTTTCTGCGATGTTCTAGTTTGGTTATGTTTAAATTAAGTTGACTTATATCTTATGCTTGTATAATATTATTTTAATGATGCTTCATGGACTGAAATATGATTAGAAGTATGTTTGGCATTTATTGCATACCTGGTATGGTTGTTATGATGAATATGTTGTTGGTTATGTGTATAACATATGTGGTTGGCGTAATTTCATGGATCTCGTAGGGGATTTATGGTGGTGTTTTCAGTAGTGTGAGTATTGATGTGAGAGTCCAGATATTGGAGATTATCTTGATACTCTACAATTATTTCTCAAGTAGAGAATTATGGTTATGTGGTGAGAGAAGTAGAAGAACATGTCATAAGGGCGACCCTAGAGTTTTTGTGACCTTGACAAGGACTAACCTTGTGAGTGGTAGCTTGGCAAAGTGTCCAAGTGGATCGGGTATTATGACTACAAGATCCCTCGAGATTTCACATTAATACTAGTTATGACAATCAAATCTACAATGCATGGTTGTATGTGTTGAAATGAATTGAGATAACTTGTATATATGTTAATTGTTGTACATTAATTGTATAAATGATCATTTGGTACTTTAGTTTACCCTTTTGTCTTTGACTATTTGCGTGTGTTTATTTTCTCTTTGGTAATGACCGTCTTAATAGTGTGAGTGGAGGAGGATGTGTTTGGGGAACAGATGCTGAGAGGAGATGGAGTTGAGGCATAGAGATAAAAATTTTGTTTCTGATTCATCTATTTTTAAAATATTCTATTATACTTTTGATTCAATATAATATCTCATAGTAGTTCATGATTTTGTATATATATTTTGTTATTATAAATTATATTTAAATATTTATAATAACATCTTATATGTTCATTTAAATTAATTGTTTTGTATTATTGAATGGGTGACAAATATTATAGTTATTAATTAAATGCTATAAAAATTGAAATATTATAAAATTACTTTATTTGTCCATTAGCATATGTACGCTTTAGTTAAAAATGAAAAATAAATAAATATTTTTAAATGTAAAAGATTAAAAATGACATTTGGCCTCATAATTTTAGAAAATCTTTTAAAAGTAATTTTATTGAATGAACGAACTTCTTTTTTTCACGTGTATCATATTAGAATTGTGAAATTGTGTGAAGATACGAAACTTTCGTATAAGATTCGGTTGATGTCAGAATATAATGTGATCGCTTTATATAATATTTTCTCTACTTTAGAGAATCCAAATTTTATTAATAAGATGATATTACAAATTAAACAAAGAATGAACAACTATTTTTTATCTATATATTTTATATTTCTTTATTTTGTTGAAAATATGGATCTTTAATAAAATACAAGTCCTACCATATCTAAAAACAAAAGGTTTATTTTAAATGTAATTGAAACTTAAATAACTTTATTTTAATTAATAACATTATTAACCAAAGACAGTGTGCTAAAATAAATTATGTTAGTACCGTGTCCAAATAAAAAAGTTTGTATAACCTCCTCCATCCTAAAAAAAGTTATTTTTTATTTTAAATAATAATATTTTATTTTAAAAATCATATTTCAAAAAGTGCTCTTGAATAAAATTTACAGAATCGATTAATATGGTATTATTTGTATTGACAAATAATAGTAATAGACAAGTTAGGTGAATTTTAGTAATAGGAATTCATATTAATTATAATACTTTTTTTATTAATATGTTATAATTTAAAAGACTCTTATTTTAAAATGTAGATAAAATTGAGTTGCTTATTGTAGCCAAATTAATGTAACAATCAATATCATTGGTTGGTATACATTTTGGAGAGGTGGCCAACCATATCATGTTGACCGTTACCAACCCCACATCTTTATTGAAAGAATTACTTATAGCATGTAAATAGGGTCCTTTTCTTACCTACTTCTTTTAAAATTTCATATTTTTTATGATTATTCCAAAAATATTCTTATTCAAAGATAAAAAAAAAATAGAAATAATGTTTTTCAATTCACTTTGTTTTGTTTTTTTTTTATATTAAAATCACATGCATATTTCCTAAGAAGGTAAATTGAAAATGTGATTATTATAGGCATCAAAATTTTCATACAAGTTAACGCAGTTGCATATCAAAATTTTAAATCTGATATGGTTATATTAACTAAGACCACCCTATATTAATTGACCCAACGACTTATGGCAAATTTAAACTATTATGAATAGTTATTAAAATTAATACATAATAAACCATTTTAAAACTTATTAATTTTGAAAGCAACCCAATATAAAGAAAGATTTTTTATCTGAATATAAAAAAGTTATGATGTATGAATTTTTATTTATATAATATTATTAGTTAAACGTTCATTAAATTTGAAAATAGGAAAACGTAGATAGTTATTCATTTATGTATTTAAATGAATCACGATTCTTATTTTTTTTAAGAAACTGACTTAACGTTACCAAATCTATAATAATGTTTTAAAACCCATTTGTGCATTGTGATTTTTTATTTTTACATATCATTTTAAAAATTTATTGAAAAATTAGGACATTTTCAAAATAAATTTAAAAACACAAATGCTCGGTACTTTTAATAGAAATTTTATGAATTAATATTTGATAAAAGAGCTTTTAAAATAGGTTAAAATATGTTAATCAATCTAGTTTATCACGAATTTGAGTCGGTTTGGGTTAAATTTCTTTTATGAATTTTAGTATGGACTAAAAATGGATTTGGTCTACTGAAAACTTGGCTTATCCGAATTGAATCCGTAATGAGTCAGATTAACTTATCAACTTTGACATAAAAAAACCCACATCAAACTTAACTTAATTGTCTAGCCCATAACACAAACAATTTTTTATTTTGAAATTTTGGTGGAGAAAAACTCATGTCCATGACACTTCATTTACTCTCTATCTTTGTCTTTCATTAATCATTTTCTTTTCTTAAGATAGTAAGGTATAATATATATTTTATTTAGAGTTATGATTTAATTTTTTGGGATGAATGATGTCTAAAATGAAAAAAAAAAATTAAAATAGCTTTGGACTTTTTGGTTTAAGATTAAATAACAAAAAAATGCTAGATTGAAGAAACAAAAGTTGTAATTTTTTTAATTAAATGAGTTAACTCGTTTAACCCACAAACCTGTAGTAGGTTGAACTGAACTCATATTAGATGGAATTCAACTCGTCGTGTATTATTGGATTATGCGAGATAACCCGTTTTGATAACTTACGAATACTAGAAATGTACAACACATAATAAGACTAAAGTGACATTTAACATAAAATATATTTTAAGATTCTTAAGAAAATAATGTAAAAATTCAAAATATTTAGTTAATATGAAATATTTAATTTTTAAAAAAATAATTTTTTTCATAAAACTTGAATGCAATACATAATTTTTGTATTAAATCTTAAATAAAAAACAAAGGCAAATTTAATAACAATTCTCATATGAACAAAATATAAACACATTTAATTTCGAATTATAAAAAATAAATAAATAATGCAACATATATCAAACATAAAAAAATACATGAAGCATAAAATAAATACTTTAATATACACACAGATATTAAAAACATATATAAAAATATTTAAATTTTTATGAATCTAGAAGTGAGAAACTAGTTGAAACTGCACTGTCAAATGAATATGCGAGAGCGAAATTTGTATGAAGTGAGTAATTAAAACAAAAACATTGTCTATTATATACCAAAAAATAACAAAAACAAAATATCATGACTTTTACAATGAAAAGAAAAGGTAGAGAGAAAAGTGCTGGGTGATGGTAATGGTGATAAGGTGATTGAAGGAAGGGATTCGAGAGTAATGGAAAAAAAAAAAATGGGGAAATGGCACAATAGTAATGGCAACAGTAACAGTGCAGTGACAATGGAATAAAAAAAAAATGAAAGAATAAAAGGGAAATGGGAAATGGGGAATGTAGAATAAAAAAGGGTAGGGAAGAGAGAAGACAGAGAAGGGTGGCCGGAGTGTGGAGGAGGCAACGCCAACAATCATAAACAATAGTGAACAAAGTAGAAACAAAGTAGAAGATGTTCGAAAACGATGTTGCAGAAACGAGAGAACAATGATAACTTCGTAAAAATTTTATCTAAATTCATCTTAGATAGAATTTTGACTTCGGTTATTTATAAAACTGAAGTAATAATACCTTTATGGTTTCAATTTTAATAACACCAGTGACTATTTTCTTTTAAAATAAGATGACACTTTTCGTAAATATTTAGCAAAATTAAATATTGTGTTAGCAAAGGGAAGAATGATAATTGAAGCAAGAATTAATAGTTAAAAAAAATTGGGATTCCAAAGGTCTCTCAATGGTACGTGTGTGATATATCCCGACATAGGCAAAGAGTGGTATTGTTCATGGGAGCATCACCAATAACAACTAGTAAAAAAAGACTTATTACTATGTCCATTTAGTTCACCCGAAACCGAAGCATAATATGACGTGGTGATATTTTTAAAATTTTTATGACAATATAGGTTTCGGTTGTTTCAGAACCGAAGCAATATAGTCCCTTTGGTCTCGGTTGTCTGCAGAACCAAGGCCAAAATCCCTTGTAAAATGCTGACAATTTAATCAACTGTCTGATGGAAATCTTTGTGCAGGGTTTTTGGCCTCGGTTGTCTGTAGAACCGAGGCCATAACCCTTGATAGAAAACTGACAGTTGAAACGGTCAGATATTTTGCTGACATACGCAAGGGATTTGGCCTCGGTTCCCCTGAGAACCAATGCCATAGGTCCCTGCAAATTTTGACATTCCCCAAATCTACAGTCCTATCATCATAAAGATCAGGGAATATGACTCGGTTCCCCTGAGAACCAATGCCATAAGTCCCTGCAAATTCTGATATTTCCCAAATTAGTAATCTTACAATAAGGTGGAAGTCTGAAGGTTAGGGAATAGGCCTCGGTTCCTCTAGGAACCGATGCCATAGGTATTTTGCCTTGGTTTGGCGCTGAACCGAGGCAATAGAGTTGAAATTTTTTTTCAAAATTGTCATTTTCAATTTATTTCACATTTTTTACGACTTTAGGCCTCAGTTTGATGGAGAATCGAGACCATATCCCCCTTATTGTCTAAGTTTTATGATGAAACTAAGTAATAACCTTTCGTAGGTTAAAAAAATAAAACGCGAGTGAACAATTTCGTCTTCTTCGCAAAAACGAAACTATTTCTGCAACCAGCGACGATTGAGAGCACTATGCGTGCCTCTTTCTTATTTTCTTCCATTTTTCACCCTTTAAACTTGGTTTTGTTTGGTGTCGTGACCATCTTCAATGTTTAGGAAGCTTTTTAGCTGGTCAAAATTGTTCCAAACGTCTTTTTGATTTGGTTTTTTCAAGAGGCAAATTTTTTATGTTTTTATGTTTTTTTTTTTATTTTTTTTTTTTGCGTTTTGATGTTTGCTTTTATTTCTAAAACTACTATTTGTTTGTATATTTGTATAGGTTTGAATTTTGTAGAGTTGAATTTTCTACTATTTTGATCGAGGGTTGTCCATTGCTTTTGGCTTTTCACACTATCAGTTTCTTATACTAATGTTTAAAGTTTACTTTTTAATAGGATTTTATAATTTTGTATGATTGTATGATTTAATATGTGATTGAATGATCATATAACTTTGTATGAATGTATAATTTTGTATGATTTTAAAGTTTAATTGATTTTATTTTACAATGTTATTTTAAATTTGTTTATGTTGAATATGTGATTATTTCAATACTTTTTATTGTGAGATTGTATGGTTGAATTGAATTAACCTTAATTTGTCGTTAAATGATGAATACAAAAAAAAAATTGTATTGTAATTTTGTAGAAAAAGTCAGAAAATTTATGTATGGATCGTACGGGTCGAAATTGGATTACTTTACCACACATTAGTGCTAATTACGAGAGATGGGTAGATGAATTTATACAATTTGTGCAATGTAATGACGGTAGAAGTGATGATGAAGTGAAGTTTAGATGTCCTTGTGTGAACTGTTTGAATGAGAGAAAGTTGAACGCAACCCAAATTAGGGAACATCTTATTTGTGATGGTTTCCTACGATGCTATACAACATGGATATGACACGGTGAATAAATACACTTTCCGACTGTCTCCCAAACTGAAAATGTTATTGATTCCACCATGGAAGAAGATCAACCAGATGAAGACAAATTAGAGGACATGATCCGCGATGTTGGCGTAGAAAATTTTGCCAAAGCTCATTTGTATGAGACGATGTCGACTGACGTGGAAACAACTTTATATGTCGGTTCAACTAAGTTCACACGGTTGTCAACGGTGTTAAGGCTCATGAATTTGAAGGCGACCAATGGATGGACTGATAAGAGTTTCACATAATTGTTGACGTTATTGAATGAAATGCTGCCAGATGGAAATACAATACCCACACGTAATTATGATATGAAGAAAATTCTTTGTTCGATGGGTATGAAGTATAAAAGGATACATGTTTGTCCTAATGATTGCATTTTATATAGGAAAGAGTTTGAATTTTTGAAAAAGTGTCCAAAATGTGGGTTATTACGATACAAGTCAAAAAATAATAGTGAAGATAATGGTCAGATAGAAAAAAAAGGATCTGCTTTGAAAGTAGTTTGGTACTTTCCAATTGTGCCTAGACTTAAGCGCTTGTTTGCGAATTCAATAGATGCTAAAAACCTTAGATGACATGCAGATGAGAGAAAAATTGACGGGCTGCTTCGTCATCCAGCTAATTCAAAGCAATGGAAAAATATTAATCATCAATTCTCCCAATTTGGTTAAGAATGTAGAAATCTTAGGCTTGGTTTAGCCACTGATGGAATGAACTCATTTGGTAATCTAAGTACCAATTACAGTTGTTAGCCTGTTATATTGATAATATACAAGTTATCTCCTGCATTGTGCGTGAAGAGGAAGTACATGATGTTGTCTATGATGATATCTGGTCCAAAGCAACATGGTAATGACATATATGTTTATTTAAGCCCACTAGTTGAAGACTTGAAGTTGTTGTAGGTTGATGGGGTTGAAATATTTGATGCATTCGCTTCTGAAAATTTTGTGATGCGTGCAATGTTATTTTGCACCATTAATAACTTCCCAGCTTACGGTAATTTGTTAGGATACAGTATCAAGGGTCATAAAGCATGTCCTATATGTGAAGAAAACATTGCAACTCATTAATTAAAACACGGAAGGAAGACGATGTATCTGCATCATCGAGGATTTCTAAAATGTAATCATCCATATTGAAGGTTAAAAAAAACATTCAATGGATATCAAGAGAGGGACGAAGCACCAAATCCACTTACTGGCCTTTAAATTCTTGAAAAAGTTAATAAAATGCATAATGTATTTGGGAAAACATCCAATAAGTCATTTGTAATGACCCCTTGGAAGAAGAAATCAATATCCTTTGATCTTCCTGTTAGATGTTAGACATTGTATAGATGTGATGCATGTAGAGAAGAATGTGTGTGATAGCTTCATTAGTACACTACTCAACATTCAGGGAAAAACAAAATATAGAGTGAATGCTCGTTTGGATTTGGTTGACATGAAGATCCGAGAAGAGTTGACACCCAGGGAGATTGTTAAACGTACTTATTTGCCCCCTGCATGTTACACAATGTCCAGACAATAGAAGATAAGTTGTTGCCTTTGTTTAAAGAGTATCAAGATACCACAAGGATACTATTCAAATATGAAGAGTTTAGTGGCGACGCAGGACTTAAAGCTTGTTGGCATGAAGTCTCCCGATTGCCACGTCTTAATGCAACCATTGTTACTGGTGGCTATTCGTGGAGTTTTGCCAAAAAATGTTAGGCAGACTATAAACAGGTTGTGTTCATTTTTCTCGTCATTTTGTAGTAAAGCCATCAATCCTACAAAGTTAGATGAACTTCAAGGCAATATTGTTATCATCTTTTGTCAACTAGAGATGTTTTTCCCTCCATCTTTTTTTGACATCATGGTACATTTACTTGTTCATTTGGTTATAGAAATCAAGTTGTGCGGACCAGTATAGTTAAGATGGATGTATCCTATTGAACGTTATATGAAGATTTTGAAAGGGTACGTTAAAAATCCATATTGCCCGAAAGGTTCAATGATTGAAAGGTATATTGCTAAAGAAAGCATCGAGTTTTGTTCAGATTACATGACATCAACAAATCCAATAGGATTTCTTCACACATCATGGTAAAATAAATGTTCTACAAGTAAAAGCATCCGAGGTGTGAATGTGGTGACGAAAGATCGCAAAGAATTGTTGCAAGCACATCTTTATATATTGAACAACACATATGAGGTGATCCCTTCTTTGCAAGAACACAAAGCCATTGTGAAAAATAAAAATCCAAGACAATCAGAGAAATGACAGTTGATGGAGCATAACAGAACATTTATGTCTTGGTTCAAATCTGAAGTTGACAAAGAGCCACATTCTTCTCAAACTTTGTTGTGGCTTGCAAATGGTTTAAAGTTTGATGTCATATGTTGTATACATTATGAAATCAATAATTGCACATTCTATACGAAGACTTTGGATGATAAAAACACAATACAAAATAGTGGAGTCAGTCTAGAAGCTGAGTCGCTCATATTTTCCACATCAAAAGATCAAAATCCTTTACTTGGATCAATGAAATATTATGGTATAATAGAAGAGATATAGGAGGTTGAGTACACCAAGTTTTTTGTTCCATTGTTCAAATGTAAGTGGTTTGACAATAAGAATGGTATGAAAATACATGAATCGGGTATAACACTAGTTGATTTTCAAAATGTGGGTTATCGAGACGAACCGTTTATCATGGTACATCAAGCATCTCAGGTTTTTTATGTCAAAGATCCTGCGTCTAATCATTTGTGTGTCGCTCTTCAAGGCAAAATACAAATTGAAGTTAACGAAGACAATCTGATTAATATTCATATTGCTGACAACCATTCATTTAAAACAACAACAAATTTGGATGACCACCCTCTAGTTGACGATGTACATGCAATTCGGTCAGATCATAATGAGGGAATATACATATGACCAATCCATATCTTTATGTATATGAATTTCAAATTTGTGTATAAGTTTTTTTTATTAATATTACATAAGTCTTTATTAATATCTCATATGACTAGTATTACATGTTTTGTTAAATTATATGATATTACATAAGTCTTTTATTAATATTTCATGTTGTTATTTATTTTGACAGATATATGGCTGACCACCCACATTCATTAGGGGATGAGCCTCCCTCATCCAGACCTACTAGAGGAGCCACCAAGTTGAGACAACTGATGGTTAGAATAAATAATGGTGAAAGAACACCTGTGGATGTTAATGTGATCACTGGTGTGACATCTGGCCCAAATGCAGATGTCTTCTGATCATACCTTGGAGTACTAGCGCGTGATAAGACTAATATTCTTACTCCATATTTTGACCATGTGTCTAAGGTTGATCGGAATATTATATGGAACGACCTATTGGTAAGTTAATTAATATCATTTCAATTACAGTTTGTTTATATTGATAATTTTGTACTGACACAACTTTATTATGTTTATTACAGAGGACATTTGACATTCCAAATGTCGTAACACTTAGAAATAAGTGTTTATCATCTATTGCTGAAAAATTTCGTGGTTTTAAGACTAAGTTGACCTCGAGATATATATGGAGACAAAAAAAATGAGTGTCCATGTGCAAAATATAAAACCATTGATGAGAAGACTTGGAGCCTCTTTGTAGAGAGTCGGATATCAGAGGAATGACATGTTAGTATAGTTAATATTATTCAATTCCTCATTAACAAATTTATATCATATGAACTAATTCAATATATGTGACAGGTAACAAGAACCAAAGCACAAGGAATAAGTGCTCAAAATAAAACCCTCACCTATTATCTTGTGATGGGTATAGGAAGCTTGAGGAGAAAATCCTTAAGCAAAAGGCAGAAGGTAGGCCCTCATCTGAGGGTGGTAGCCCCTAACCTCCTTCTCCACCTTCTCAGCATGATAAGTGGAAGTTGGCTCATTTAAGGTCATCGAACACCTACTCTTCCGAGACTACACGAGAAATATCTGAAAGAATTATAAGTTATCACTATTCCTAAAATAATAATAGTTTCATTATACATACTACATTAAACTTTTTAAAGAATAATGATGTTTTTTTATGTTAGAGGACTCCTTGGTTGAGCAGAGCTCCCAAGGTCAATTCACTCCAGAGGGTCGTTGGGATATTCTTACCATTGCAATTGGATGACCTGAGAACCCTGGATGATTATGTGCTGCTGGTACTAGAGTGGGCATTAGAGATTATTTTGGGAGTTCTTCGCGTCAGACTTCATATACATACAGCGAAGAACAAGAACAAAGGTTGACACAATAGATCTCAAAAAAGCTTAGGGTGGAGCTTAGGGCATAATTGTATGATGAACTTACTACAGAAGTGACTGACAGAGTTATGCGCTAGTTCCATCAGCAATTTGAGAGTTATAGGATGCGCCCGTAGCCATCTCTTGTACAAGAACATGTTGTGCCTTCCACAGGTAAAATTAATAAACATTTTTGTTGAATAATTTATTATTTGTATAATATAACATTTACTTCGACAGGGAGAAGCGGGAAAGGAAGTTGTTCAGCACCAGTTGTCCTAGGGGATGACATGGATGATGCTAGTCCATTTCTGCTATATGTTTTAAATGATATCGCGACGATGCTGGTAGCTCATGGAACCGTGTTTCAGGCAACGACTGTTGTTCATGGTATGGAGCTATCAGAGGATGAGGTGAAGGTCTCAGTAGACGACATTATCATACCAGATGTCTCAGTTCCTCTGCCCATAGATGAGATTTTCACCGCGGCACAAACATTCCAGTCTTTTATCGTTTGGCCTAAACACTTGGTTGGTTCGGTTTCTGACCCCCCGGAATGGACTTCTACTTTACACTTCTCGATTTTAAAGTTTACACGTTATTGATGTCGAAACTTATCCTATTTTTCCATGTAACAACATACACATAGATAGGAGAAGATTCGTTTATTTAAGGACGATCCTCTTGGTGCATTGCAACAACTTTGTGACATCGTTGCAAATGAGCCTATGAAGGTTGAATATGATGCTAATATATTTGGGAGAGGCTTTGAGGTCCCAATATACCTGCATAGCCAACATGTCAGGGAGCTTGCGTTGGGAAGAGAAGAGTTGAATATTACATTAATTCAATTATGGATGATGTAAGTCTATGAGCAATTATTTATATAAAATTGATTTATATATCAAGTATACTTATATCAAAGGTAATTTTTGATTTCAGGTATATGTTTAGTGTAAGTAAAAACTTGGGGTACAATGCTGTCTATGGGTTCATTGATCTCCAAATCACTCACGAATCAAATAATTTTGATGACATCACAACATATCTCACCAGTAGCTTTGCAAGGAGGAAGGACATATATTTTATTTCTTATATATATGGGTAAGTGAAGTTTGTTAACTTTAAAGTTCCATATGTGATTTTAATATATAACAATTAAGTTATTATCAATTTCAGGAACCTTTGGCAACTACTTATTGTTTTCGTACCAGAGAGCTATGTTATGTGGTTCTTCTCATTGCACAAGTCTCCTCCCAAACATCTCAGACAAGCAGTTGATGGTAAGAACCTCCATGTTTGGACTTTCTTTCTTATACAAATGAATGCTAAATTCTTTTTTAATAGTTCTATTGCAGAACATATGGTGTTGGTTGGGAGATCAACTGCATGGGTTACTCTCAAGGTTTGACATATGCTAGTTTTATTTTAATGATTTTCACTAACTATTTACAACTGTGATGATATATTTAGTGTAACAGACAAAGTGGGTCATATGAGTGTAGATACTACGTAATGTATTGAATGACTCACATTATTTGTGCCCATATCACAACAGGTTGGGAAATGATAATATTTAGATTTAATGAATTTTGTTTTTTTCCATCATTTGGAATTTATATACACTAATTAATATCACGTGTCTTGTGTAGAGATTTAACACTCCTACTCCACTTCCTGAGAAGCCACTTACATGCCTAAGGAAGGCACTTGCAAAGCATTTAATTAGATTATTCAATAGTTCATAGTTATTAGGATTTAAAAAAATTAACACATGTTGATTTATAGTTATTAGACTTTGTACATTATGCTTTAAACATTATGTGATGTAAATATTGACTATTGTGTTGAATTTGTGTTGTTATTATACTGTTTGATATGCAGGTCTATTTTTGTTATAGTGGATATCACAAAAACAGACCTGTTATTAAAAAAAATTGCAGGAAAATAGACTTCGATTGTAGCTAAAACCGAGGTAAAAAGTCTGTCTATGGTCTCGGTTCAACAACAATCGATGCCATAGGGTGCACGAGAATGCTTTGACAACTATTCAAGTTAGAACCCTTGCCATAGGTCCACGTCATTACGTTCACCTAGATTCAATTAAAAAAGGTGGTTAAATTGGTTATTTACTTGGTTACATGTTACATAACAGTGGAGAGAGCTTATGATTTGAATAACAATGTTTATAAACCTTTCAATTTTATTTTTTTTAATATTTGAATGCTTACCACAACTTTTGGAAAAATGCTTCATTTATTCTTTACTTGGGTTGACACAAAAACTAGGTTAAATAAGATTAAAAAAAGAAGTTAAATACGTTATAAATTTAAATAAATTGTTATATGAATTTAGATAAGCACAAAGACTTTAATAATAATGTTTATAGACATTACCATAAAAAATTTATACAGTTATTTTGTATATTGTGGCATTTTTAATTATTATGTTTATGTATTTGGTAGGTTTGAAAAACGCCATAAATCTTACTGCTATAAAGTATAATTAGTATGATGGTTTAACAACCATCACTATTACATCATATAAAATGGTGTTTTAAAGCGATAAGCAATAGTTAAAACTATTTTTTTTTTATTGGAAAACAAAAGAATGAAGTAATTTAGAATCAATCCCAATTAATTAAAATTTTGGTAGTTAATATTAAAAACATTTTAGACTTTAATTTTGAAATCATTTATAAATTTTTATTCATAATAAAGATTATTTTATATATCAAACTTGTAGATCAAAAAATATTATTTAAATTATTAAATATAGTGATTAATTAGTTTTTATCTCTAAAATTGATTGTTATTTAATGATTTTTTTTGCTGAATATATTTTATGTCTTATTTCTAGATTCATAGAACGTCCAAAGTGTTAGTAACCAAGATTAGAAAAAAAATAAATCCATTGTCTTTAAGATAGGGTCAAAAGTTGTTTTAGGGTTTTCTCTAAAGCAATTAGTTGTCACTCTGTCATAAAAAAAACAATAGAAATTGTAGCATAACTAATTATCAAATTCCATACATATTAAAAAAAAAAAAACTCTCCAACTTTTGAAAAGTTGAGACAGATACTTGTAGTTAACAAGATACAAAATTCGAAATTTAAAACTAATATTAGAAACTAATGTGAGTTTACGAGAGAATTATGAGATTGTTATTCGGATATTTTCATATTTGTTATGATGGATATTATACGACAATAATTGGTATTTTTCCAGTTTTCTTTTTTTTTTTTATTTTTACAAAAGTAGGTAAATCTGAAAATAAATTTACATGAATTATTAAGATTGGTATGCGAGAGATGTAAGAACATGAAATTTTATTTTAAGCATAAATAGATTTTTAAAACGTATTTCAGATCATTCAGCATTTTACTTTATCTCTCTAAAAGTCAATCTTCTTCCTGATTTCTGTCTTCCCTCTTAAATCCTCTATCATTGAACTATTTGCTCAACAATCAGGAAGCGCATAAGGATTTTTGGTATTTAGAGCTCCAATTTTCACCGATTGATTTTTTTTTCCTCCACCGGTTAGTCGTTTTCCTTTTTTCTCGTATTTTCTTTAGCTCGGATCATGCAATAGGATCTGTTGCATGTAGTCCTGTGTCTTCCCTCAATCCTTACCTAAATTTAGGTTCTCAGAAACTGTTTCTATCATCAATTGATGAATTTCTAGGTATTTCCAAGTTTCTCACGGTTCAAGAGTCTAGTTGAATCATCCTTGAGCTTGGCTACCAATTAGAGGTAAGGGAAGCTGGTTATTTTCTGTCCTTTTGAATTAAAGTTGTATGAGATGAAGTGCTAATGAAATGCTTTATGTTGCATGAGTTAGACTTAATTGAAATTGTGATAGAATGCATGTAAATATTTGTGTTGGATTTTGATTATAGGTATATGAAACTTTGTGATTTTTGGCCTATTTGAGCATGTATTGTTGGATGAGTATGTAATTGTGTGGAATGGATGATTAGGAACTGATATTGATGAAATGCTACGATGATTTGAAGTGGTCAGGTGGATTGAATTCTTTCAAACTGTTTAATAGAAGATAGTCATGTGATGTATTGGGGTTTTAGGTCTTGTGAAGGGAACCAAGGTAGTTAGATTTAGAGTTTGGTGTTTCAGGAGGTTTTGGTCAGTTTATACATCTTAGATAAGTAAATTGGGACTTGATAGAAGTGTCAAAATGATTAAAAACAGCTTCTAATAGGTAAATTTAATTTGAGTCCTCAAGTTGATGAAATTGAAGAAATATAATGTAAACCAACGCATAATCATTAGATAATGATGTTAGGAAGTGTTTGAATTAGTTAAGCAAGTTCATTTCACCATATAGATCAAGTTAGGAACATTAGAAGTTCATAAAAGGGCCTAAAACGAAATTGGAGTGGTAGAGTTTTGCAAATCTGCAGAATTTGGATTCTGCAGATTTTGGAGACTCGCTGTGCGAGAGGATTCGCACAACGAGTCGCCTTGGCGAGGTGCTCTCTTTCAGGGCATTTACATAGCGCATGAGGTGCGCTCTGCGAATCAGTAATGAGGATTACCCTCTGTTTGGTGAGTCGCACTGCGAATGGAGTCGCTTTGCCTCTGGTATTGGGTTGGGAATTAACTAGATAATTAGAAAAGCGGGAGAGATGCGCTATGCGAGGTTTTGAGGCCTAGAGCCTCTGGGAGTAATTCACAATGCGAGATTTCTCGCTAAGCGAATGATTTAGGAGAGTTGGTCCCTATTTGAGGATTCGCATAGCGAGCAAGAGTCGCTATGCGAAAGTCCTCTGGTCTCGCCTTGCGATCACTATGCACTGGGAGATCAGATACGATTTAGCTCAACTCTTTTCCTTATTCTGTTATACTTGACTTACAATGTATGATAACTATACGAGTTTGTATGACTTTGTATATGCATTTGTATAACATTGAAATGGTACGATGATGATATAAAGAGAATGTAAATTGATATAAGTGATAAGGTTGAGAATCAAAGTAAGATATCTAGGTGAGATCATTTAGTATTTAGAATGAATGTAAGAGGCTTCCATATGGGGGGTTATCCCAACACTCTCATGGTCTTTCATCCTCACTTAGAGAAGATTGACACATGTGGTGAGAGTAGTGGGAGGTCCTAGTGTAGGCGCTTCTTGGAAGGCCTATTGCGCGGTAACGGACTAACATTGTGTGTGGTAGGGTGAAACCCATTGACAATGGCCTTGCAAGGCAGTAGAGGCCACCACAAGTGCACAACCCGCCCCAGATCGACATTCATTCTAAGTCCGGATGAGTCTAGTTGTATTATAACATGATAGGATGTTTCATTTGGTCACTTGTATGTATATGTCTTTTATTTGACTACCATATGATGACTTGCATGTTTTGAAACCTAGCTTACCTTTACTCTTGTGTGTGTTGTATGTGTTGTGCCTTTTTCTCTTTGTGATGATCATCCATTTAGATGTGAGTAGAGGGGGATGAGGCTTCATCGGAGCAGACTCTGGAGGAGACTGATGTTGCTGCCCCTAGTTCCTAGGACTCTTTCTAGTTTTAATTCAGATACATTCTATATTTTGAAATACTCTTAAGCTTGTAATTAAAGTTTAAATTCGGCCTATAATTTTGGATGATTGTTTATTTGATACTATCATCTGATAACTTTTAACAACTTTCCCATACTATAATAGTTGAATCGTATTATATTGTATGCTTAATATAATATTTGGGATGTCATAAGAGATGGGAAAAGGGCTCAAGACTTGCTAGAAAGGAAGAAGGCTCTCTCATAACTCTCTATTATTGTGTATTGTATCTTATTGTTTTTCTTTACAATAGAAAAAATAAATGCTAACTTTAAATAGACAATGGAAAATGGGGAAAACTTGAAAAAAATTCTAACTTTCTAACTGATTACTAAACTAGTAATCCTAACAAATCTAATAATTTTAACAACCTTAACTAACTCATCATGAATAGAAATTTTTTTTAAAAAAGTTATGAGAATAGACAAGTTATAGAGTCTCAAATGATTTCAAACGAAGAATTTGTAGATTTCTATACGACTTTTACTTTTGTGTCGATCAACATGCAGTCAATTTGGAAGTTGTTAGACCTTTCAACGACTTCTAGTTCATGAAAGTTATCTAAGAACAATTTGTAACCTTCTTGACCTTATACAATTGAACTATCATAAGTTTAGGTGAAATACATATGGTAATTGAACTGATCTCATGGAATCTGAAAAAAAGAGATGAAGATATGTGAAGAGCTCGGTAGAACATGTGGAGAACTCAACCAAACTCTTCGTATGCTCTAGTGAACTATCGATGTCCCCTTTCAGACTCTATATATGAAGTCAGAATGTGTGTTCCATTTGAATTTATGAACTAGATGTAAGAAAAGTAATAGATTCATAATGAAGGTTTAATAAATCTAAATATATCAAACAAGCACATTTGATCATATTCAGATTTACAAGAATAAAAGCGGAAGCAGAAAGATCAACTTCCAGCCATTGTCAGCCATTGTTGTATGCTTGCTTAACTTCTGGTTTCTGATCCCTTACTCTTAAAACACGATGGTGATGTAGATGAAGTAAAGAGTATGTTCAGTGATCTGATATGAAATTTTTTGTAGTCTGTATTATTCCAAAAATTATCACAGAATATTTAACGTTAAAAAAGAGATTGTAGTGGAAATTATGGGCACACCCACACGTTTTAAAAGGCTAACACTAGATTCCATGAGTTCAACTCGATTAGAAATTGTTCCTAGTTCACTTTAAATGTAACTGAATGTCTTTGGGGTTTGCGGACTTGACAACTACCAAATTAACCGCATTGACCGAAACAGAAATAAAACTCGTGTAAAATTTAAAATCATAATTAAAATCATGTAGAACTGTCTATTCTCGTGACTTTTTTTAAATTTTTCTATAATTTTCCTATTAGATTTGCCTACTTCTTTTAAAAAAAAAAATCTTCTTATCTGTTCGTGCAGTATTATTTACAGGGCTTTTCCTTATGGAATAAAAACATAGTATTTCCCAAGCAGTTTTTCTTTCATTTATCATTTCTCCTCCTGTTCATAATCAATAATACTACTAATGATATTTTGGCAACTATTTTTAACAATTTTTTAATAACAGGATACCTATCATTATTGGTGTATTTTAATTTTTGTTTTAAAAAATATTTAAAACATACCAATAAAAAACTACACGTATGCGTAAAAAAATTGTTAAATTTTTTTTTTTCATAATATTAATCATTTTAAAATTTAAGAAAGTAACATTTTGTCTTAAACTAACATTCCAGTGCCAAACTAAAATCATAGCCATGCAAAACCCAAACCCAGTCCCAAATGCTTCTCATTCAAACGAGCCAAAGCCGAAAATCGGTCTCAATTTCTTCTCATTCTAATGTACCAAATCACTAGTAAGCAAGCACCATTAATGAATCAGCATCTCTGTCATCAGAGCACAGCCAGAGCCAATGAACGACCAAAACCAGCACCATTTTTCAACCCTCTGATATTACCTCTATCACTACCCCTCCTCTTCTTAACAACACCCCCACCTTCCATTATCTTACTCCCAAAAGCAATTGCACCAAACGCAGAGACTCTATCAGAATTTTCCCTACTAGCCCCACCGTTAACAAGAACCCTCGTGATCCCCACGTAGTTCAACGACTCTGTTATCTGCAACGCGCTCACGCCCTTCCTAGTCCTCGCCTCAACGTCTGCACCTTTCTTCACCAAAAACTCCGTCACGTCTGCGTGCCCCGCCTCCGCCGCACAGTGCAGTGCCGTGTACCCTTCTTCGTCCTTCGCGTCCACCTCCACCCCTCTCTCCACCAGAACCTTCACCACGTCGATTCGCCCTTTGAACGAGGCCCGGTGCAGCGCGGTCCAACCGTTCTGGTCCCTCCCGTTAAGGTCCGCGCCGTTCTCCAGAAGCTTCTGGATGGTTCTCACTTCGCCTTTCTTTGCAGCCGTGCACAGCTTGTCGCCCAGACTCAGGGCGTCGAAGAGGTGCTCGTGGCCGTTCTCCACCGCGACGTCGTAGGCGGTTTTGCCTTGCGCGTTTCGAATGTTCTTGTTGGCATTGCCCTTTTGCAGCAGGAGCTTCACCATGCTCTCGTCTCCTGCTGCTGCTGCCGTGTGCAAAGGGGTGTCACCTGTGTTACACATAATTATCCTTAGAAATTATAATATAAAAGGTGAAGGGTTAAGTTTATAATCAATGATTAACATTAATTACCTTCTCTTGCGTTCTTAAGGTCAGTTCTGGCACCGTTGGCTAGAAGAAGTCTAACACAGTCTCTTCGACGCTCCTCAACTGCAACGTGCAGAGCAGTGTTGCCGTCTTTCGTGAGCGAGTCCACTTTGGCGCCTTTGAGCAAGAGCAGTCTCAGGACCTCCACGTGTCCTCCTCTGGCCGCGTGATGAATCGGCCCAAACACGGCCATTTCGGCTCGCTCCGTGTTGGCCCTGCGAGCCAGAAGAAGCTCCACGATCAATGTTTCGTTACACGATGCTGCAGCCTCAAGTGGGGTCAACCCAGAACGGTTTGTTGCCTCGGTATCGGCCTCGAACTCCAGAAGCAGTTGAACGAGGTCAGCTCTTCCCTGCGCGACCGCCAAGTGGAGCAATGTCTGGCCATGTGTGTCGGTGCTGTTCACAATTCTCCACGAAGGGTCGCTTCTCTCCAGAGCTTCCCTCACCTCATCGATTTCGCCGAGGGAGACCAACTGGGCCAGAATGTGTGACCCTAAAAACATGACCCTTATGCCGCTATCGATGAAGACTTGTTTTTTCTTAAACCAGTCGGAGGGAACAGCGTCGAACATGGAGGAGGGTTCTCTGATGGCGGCTCCTGGAACCAAGACGCTGTGTAGGAGGAAGGAGTCGTTGGAGTGAGGGAAGGAATGGGGGAGGGTGGTGGTGGAGGGTGTATGATAGGTGATTTCAACGGTGAGCGTGGCTAAGGGGGAGATAATACCTGAGTGGGGCTTAACTAGGTAACGAGTTTTGATGAGGGGTTGAAGCCTGAAGGCGACTGGCATTGTGTGCATGACGTTGTGTAAGGTGATTTTGCCTTGGCACTTTTGGCCTGGTTCTACTCTTATTAGGACTGTGTTTGAAGGCTCTAACTTTATGAGCCTATCCATGTTGTTTTCTTTGGGGTGGATTGGTGAGGAAGGAAAACCATAAGCATGAGGAATTAAATGAAAGTGAAGGTTTGGTGGTAGGTTTTTAATTTATTGGGAGAAAGTTGAGAGGAGGGGCCGGCTGAATTAGAGTATGCCAAGTGGTGGTGGAAAGAACAATGGGACTTGTTCTATTCGGTGTTTGAAACTCGCAAAATATATAGTTCTTGAACAAGGTAAAGGATCATAAATCAATACAGGTGTTCCTTCCCTTATTTTACATATAAGTTGGTACGGTTTAAACTCTATTATATAAACAATGTTATAGTATTTTTAATATGCTTAATAAGTTCTGCTTTTCATTTTTTTATTAAGTATATACATATTTATATTTTTTATTTGAATATCTATAGTTACATGTTATCATTAGGACAACACTTCTTTAACAATAATTTTTTTTGACAATAATTTGATAACGATACGTGTCACATTGTCATTATTATTTTTATTAAATTTTGTTTAAAGATTCATTTTGTCTTGGAGGGCGTTTTTGAAATAATCTTTAGAAACCTTATGGCGTTTTTTAATTTCTGAAACCCTGACCCTGCAAAACTCTCTCTCCTCCTTTTTAAAACTCTCTCTCCCCTTTCGCCAAGAGATCTTTCAAAACTCTCTCTCTGCCATTGAAGTTCCTTCCTTCGAAACTTTCTCTCCGCCATTAAAGCGGTTCTCCGTCCACCATTATTCGTTCATCGCTTGGGTCCACCGTTGTCTTTGGAGGAAGTCGTCTCTCTCTCTGCTCCATTGAAGTGCTTTCTGTGTGCCATTTCTCCAAAGCTTTCGTTATTTCACTAGCGTCGTTGTTCCTTCATCGCTTGGGTGCATTGTTCCTTCCTCTTTGGTTAGCGAGTGGTTTTGTTGACGTCATTTCTCCTAAGCTATTGCTTTTTCGTAGACTATTGTGGTTTCATTAATGTATTCTCACACTCCTGTGGTTTTTTGGTTTGACCGTGGTTTTTTCATTTGGAAGCACTGTGTATCACGCATTGGATGTGTTTACCCATTTCCTCATATTTTTGTGGTTTGACCGTGGTTTAGAAAGTGGTTTTTCTCCCAAGGTTTTGGGTTTCCGCACACGCTGTCGAGGCTGGAATCACCAATACTTGAATAGTTGAATTTGTATATTAAAATGTAATGAAATGTATTTAAATGTTTCTTTTGCCCTTGTTTATTTGTTATTATTTGATTGAAGTCATTAGTTCAGTTCAAACCGAAATGGAAGTATCTAATAGTAATGTAAGTAGAGTTTGAACATTTTTGTTGTCTTAAACATCTAATAGCATCTAATAGCAATGTAAGGTGTCAACGAATATTTTGCACCTAACCCCATTAAACTCGCTACTGATTAACATTTGTGCTCGAAAAGTCTTCACATGAGCCCTAGGGTCCTATGACCTTGTGAAGGGGTTGATCTTTAGGTCCATGTGATTGGCTAGAATAGGCTCATGCATCACCACCTTTGTGAAAGGCTAGAAAATTTGACCTCTGTTAAGGGGTTCACCTCGCCATTGAGATTTTGACTGAAAGTTTGTTGCAGCTATGTTATATTGTCTCTACCCACCATTTCAATTTTTTCACTACTTGCGTGATATGGCAAAGTTGTCCTGATGTTTCATCTGTCATTTTTTCTGAAAAGTTTGATAAAAAGTTCCTTTGATGATTGTCACATATAGGTTGTGAGGAAACCGTTTTACCGAACCTTGGTGACACCATAAGGTTCCTGCTTAAGCTAATGGAGTTGACAGAACACTAGAGATCAATTCTCTCTTTGTTATCCTTTTCTTAGTTAAATCAACATCTCTCACTCTTCATACAAGAATCATCTTTATTTATAAAAGCCAATTTCCTCTTATCACTTGCCAATCGAGTAGTTACACAGTCTACAAAGTTTTTGTACAAGAATAGACAAATCTGCTTAATATATTACGAGAATAGACAAATTTTAAGAAAATTACGAAAATATACAAGTCGTGCAGCCTTTACACAACTTCATATAAAGAAGTCGTGCTCTCCCTAAACGATTCAGGTCTGTCATATCTGAAAAGTTGAAAATGTTATGTCCCTACGACTTCAAGATTGAATTTGTCTAATCCCTTGTGACTTTAACCTTGAAGTCATTTACCTTTCATACAACTTCAACTTTAAACTCATTCACCCATACAACTTCAAGTTTACTTAATCATTCCATTAGAACAACTACTTTCACGTTACCTAACACCAATATAGAAAATGGTGTAAAAGTCATTTGATGTGTGAAGTGTCAAAACAGAATGTTTGTCCATAAATGTTCTAGTTGGTTAGGGATTTATTGTACTTTTATGATGTATTCTAACGGTTCACTAACAGTCTCACGACTAGGGATGACAATGGGTCAGGTCAGGCACAGATAGTGCCTACCCGCAACCCTACACGCTGGACAAAACTGTACCCGTTATCCGACCCGCTACCCGCTGGATATCTGCATAAAAGAAATCCGCGAATATTTTTCAATCCGCGGATACTCGTTGGATACTCTTTTTCAAGTTATGAATATTTTAAAAAATTTATTTTATAAGTTTTTAAATGAAATCCAAATTAAATTGCAAAAATAATACAAATAATATTTAAAACATATATCCAAATAAAATTAATGGATAAATAAATAAAAATTAAGACATAAATTTAAATTAATAGTAAAACATATATTCAAATATAAGTAATTTTAAAAATATTTGTTCTAAGAAGAAAAAAGGGGTTTAACGTTCAAAGAAGAGAGATGTTAATAAAAACTAGGTTTAATAGGTTTGGAGGTCCCTATATTTGGGGGTTTGTTTCAATTGGGTCCTTCAATTTTGGAAGTGATCAATTAGGTCCCTAATTTTGTCAATTTGATTCAATAAGACCATTTATGTTAAATGCAGATAACTTCATGAAGTCTTTAAACATGTGGCACGCAGACGCTTCCAGGTGGCACAGTTTCAAGTGCATAGGTGGATTAAATTTATTTCTCAACAGACCATCCATCATCTTCCTCTTCACGGTCACTGCAATATCGTTATCGAAAGTTGCAGCATGACCCTCTCCATTTTCGATCCTCTTTCTTTGCTAACAATTTCACCTCTTGAACAACATGAATCTCAACCATTCTTCAGATCTGGAAATTAGTTGTGTCGAATTCCATCGCCTCTCTAAAACGAAAGAAAGAGGAAACAAGATTCAAAAGTACAAAAGAAAATATAAGATCCCAAACTACACAAGTTTATCCTATCCACTCAAACAATGCACAAATTCAATTAATTCTACCACCAACAAATTAGAAACAAATTAACAATCCACCATGAGTTTCACTTTTGACAAAAATTTTGTACCTTGGAATCAGAGTGTAATTAGTCAAAGGGAAAGAAAATCATAGAAGTTCAAACTAAGAAAAAGCCTTCTTCTTCACTCTTTGACAAACTCCGCATCAGAAAGAGCAGAGTGATCGAACTAGCTAATGTCTTTATCCCCTTCGCCAAAAATAGTTGAAAGCCTTCTTCTTCTTTTTCACCTCAGAGATTATCCCCTTTGCCAAAAATCGCTACCAAGTGCCGCTGTGACAGTGCCAATCGCAAGCTTTTCCAACTGCCAGACCTGCAAATCCAAAAATATAGCAGAAACCCAAATTGAAAACCTAATCACACAACCATAGTTTCTCAGGTTTTCATAATAAAATGCCATTTCAAATTGGTAACAATAAACAACGCTTCATTCATATCTCTTCCATTCTTTGATTTAAACTCTTCTCCTTGAGATCTATCTATGGCGGGGTTTCTTCTCCCTTCTCAGGCGTGTCAACCTCACCGCCTACAATTTTACCCTTTTCGGTGGATGGTACTCAATTTCTCATTTCAACCAACATATTCCAGAAATTTCTCTTTTTTCGTTGCCAACCTCCTTGTTTCTGCATGTAACAGCTCAAGTTTGTCAATCTGCACAGGTTTTTGGTTGTGTTTACTGTTCTGAAGACGCTGAAGGAATTGGGCCATGAAAAATTATACATTGCTGCCGAAAAACCTTTGCTTTTTTTTCCCAAACTGCAGTTGTTCTTGAGGTATCTTGGTTAAGAATATAAGTTATTTTTGTTAACTCTGGAGACACCCTTCAATTGCGGCTTTAGGGTTTCTTAATTAGGCGAAGCAGGACGTTCAAGGGGCATGGGACACGACGAAGGACACCGCACACAAGATTAAGGAAACCTTGGTTGGGAAGGATGATGACGATAATGATGGTGTTCTGAACGATGATGTTGAGTTGAAGAGAGGAGTTGGGAAGAGTTATGGTGATGAAGACGATGAAGAAGGAAAAAAAAAAAGAGATGCCAGCAAATGTCGTCTAGTTAGCAAACCAGAATATGACACGTCATTAAAAATTGTATACTCAGCATGCCAATTCACAAGAAAGTTAACTCTGTCTATAGAATTTAACGGCAAGAGCTTTATTAAATCAATTTTATCAAAACAGAAACTTAATTGAACATTTTCAAAATATGGAAACTCAATTGATATGGATCCACGCAAATAGGGACTTCCGGATATATTAAACCTAAAAACTAAAACTTTAAAATAATGAATAAACCTGTATCATTTTACTTCAACGTTCAATGTAATGCATGGTATCTAGAATTATTTCATTTTTTAAACCATAGCAATATTGAAGACATTAAATAAGGATTTTTTGCCACTGTTATATCTTCTCAAAGGCATAAAGTTTGTAATATTTTATTACTTGAATTTGCCTATAAAAAACCATGATGTACTGAAACGTGAATCCGTGTATGGTTTAATTTTTATAACTTTAATAGCAAATTACATCCTCTAAAGAAAAACTATCATATCATACATAGATGTACTAAATTGTGAATCGGTGATGAAAGATCAGGGAATATAATTTTACTAATCTAGTTTTGTATTTTGAATTACATCATGAGTAGGCCGTTGAAAAAAAAATAAAAAAAATAAAAAAATTAAACCTAATTTAAATCCAAAATAAAAATGTAATTTCAATATTTTTAACATTTATCTGCAAATCAGATAATATAATATCCAGTATAATATCCATATCCTATCTGTTTATAAACAAATATTAAAATATTCACCTATCATTATAATGTAAATAATAAATATCACGGATAATTACTATTTGCTTACACGGATCCCAGTCTCCAAGTCACAAACAACGAAGAATCGAGTAGTCTTACATTATTAACGTTGTCCCAAAACAGATATACATGCCACTAATCCACGATTGAACTTCCATAAATACATATCTACATATATATTGGTCCGAAATTGAAAAAAAAAAAAAAATCAAGTACTAGTAGTAATCTCTATATATTTGGTAGAATTTTATTGAAAATGAGAGTATTGATATGCGTGTATAAATTGATTTCAAACGTATGCTTTAATACAAAAATAACAATAGCATAATAAATTTAAAATTGAATTTAATATTTTTAAAATTTGAAGATTAATACAACATATATCTGAATTTCAAATATCTTGAGCAAAAAGAATCTGAATTTCTAATATAAATATTAAAACGATGGTTTCCTTGATTAATCCAATAACATTAAAAAAAAGTGAAATTAAATCATAGTGGCATTTATGTTTCTTTTAATTTAATCCCGTTTTTAAATATATATCCTTCCCAAGGCTTTAAAATAAATCCTCTTATGATTTAAAATAATTATACACAGCATCACTGATAAAGAGAAAACATTAGAAATATAAAACAGAAAATGTAATTCAAAAAATGAGAAAATATTACTGTAAATAATATGTGTTACAAATTTTGGAAGAATTGAATAAAAGTAATGATGAAATTTAAAAGAGAAAACACAAAGATTAGATTGCCTTAACATATATTATATCTAATCACTGTCACTGCTGCTGCTACCGTCACCATGTTTTTCATGGCCATGGTCATGCTTCTTCTTGTCCTTCTTCTTTTTCTTATTGTCACCAGCCTTGTCATGTTCATCACCATGGAACTTGTCTTTCATCTTGTCCATAAACCCTTCTTTGTGTCCTTCTTGGTGCCCTTCTTTGTGCCCTTCTTTATTATGACCCTTGTTATGCTCATCAACATGAAACTTGTCTTTCATCTTGTCCATAAAACCCTCTTGCTTGTGCTCGCCTTTGTGTTCACTTTTGTGTTCATCATGGGGGTTTCCTTTGTGTTCCTCATCTTTTTTGTGCCCTCCAAAGCTCTCTTCAATCTTGTGCATGATTCCAGACATGCTTTCTTTCTCACTCTTTATTGCTTCGCTTTGTTTGTGATCTCAGACAATGAAAGAATGTGAAATAAGTGTATTTATAAGGCTGGAAAGGGAGGATAATGACACAAAATTATCTGGTTTTTGCTGGAATTTCGGGAGTGTTCGTGTTCGTGAGCGTCAACGCTGTGCTATTGATTAGAGAATTTTGGTTTCAAAAATAGTGTTGATCTTGTTTGTGGGGGAAAAACATCTGTGTTCGTTCTTTTCTGTGTGCGTGACACGTTTGTGTTTGTAGATGAAACTTGAGGAATTTGTGGTCAACTCATTGTGAGATGAGTGGAATTATTATATTACAATTTTGGTATTTTAATTTATTTTAAAATATTTATACTAAATTGTACTTTTAGTTTTCTTTTTTATATTAGAAAGTTTATTATGTTCATAAAGTATTGGTTATATGCATTATTTTTATATTTTAATCAATTAAATAATTTCTTTTATTTCAAATAAATATATTAAATCAAAAGTTGAATTGGATAAAAATAATTAAGTATTCGATCAAAATTGTAATTTTTTAACATATAGAGACTGTAATAACGAAAAATAAACAGTGACAAAAAAGTTTCAGAAATTAGAAAGAAGTAAATAATTAGAGAGAAGTAAATAATTTATTCCCATGTATAAGGAAACCTTTACCTCTAGTAAGAAGATTGAATATGAGTGTTTATATATGTTTAATATAATAAAAATTATAGATTAATATCCCTTATTAAATACAGATATGATATTTTATTTATAATAGAAAAAATATAAATTAATCATGCTCTTCTTTCCTTTGATTTCATGTTAATTAAATTCTCTTCTTTCCTTTGAATTCTTGAAAGTGTACATTCATAATCATTTGGTTATATATCTAATGGAAGTCTTTCTTAAATTTTCTTCACTTAAATATCATTAAGAAAAGCAGAGTCTATATCATCAGTAAACAACATATTGTGTAATGCTCTTAATTTTAACTTGTCTAATTATGGTAAAGGTTAAATATGTTTTTCGTCCCTTTAATTATCATACGATTTTGGTTATAGTCTCTACTCGAAACATCGATGGTTTTTAGTCCTCATTATTTTGAAACTTTTACTATTAGTCTTAAAATTGGATGACGTTAATTTTTTTTAGACGTGGCAAACGACGATGCCATGTTACTTTTCTCTTTCTCTTCCATGTTGCTTTTTTTTTTATTTCCACAAAGAAAGCACTGGCGTCTCTTCCGATTTCAACCCTCTCTGCCACCACCCTAACCGCCACCACCACCCTATCCCGAACCTAACTCCCAACCAAAACCTCCAAACCCAAACCTCAACAGTCCCCTATAAAAGACCCTCCCTCTGCAAATCCCCAACCCTCAACAGATTTCCAAAATCGCGCCGCGCCACCGCTCCCTTCGCCACCACCGCCACCTGGGTATCCTCCGTCGTCTCCCTCTGCTGCCGCGTATGCCTCTTCATCTTCTTCTCCCTCCCCTTCTTCTACTTCCTTGTCTCCCACCCTACAAACTCCTTCATCCTTGATTTCCTCGTCGTGTTCTTCTTCTCCGCCGCGCTCTTCTTCTCGTTCAGCCTCGCTCTGCCGCAAATGCCCTCCATCTGCTTCTTCCTCAAGCCCGAAGCCCGGCCTGTGCTGAAGCTACCCGTGTTCTGGGCCTACTTGGCCCAACCCGAGTTTCAGTTCTTCGTGGTTGTGTACCCGAACAACGACGTTTACGAGGGGGAGTTTAGAAGAGGGAAGTGTTGACTACTGTGAATCAAGTTGGAAGAAGAAAAAGTACTTATTACGCTGCTTCAAGTTATCAAGCAATTAGAAACCTTTGTTCAAAGCTTGAAAATGCCCAACTCAATATTCCTCATCTTTGAGTTGAGAGAAGCTGCTTACACAATCCACTCCCTCTAGTTCCTTTCACCAGGATTTGGTAATTTTTCATTCTTCTCAGCTAAATGGCCACACCCAGAAATATTTTGGGCTAAGGTCATCTTTTGAATCGTCAAAAGAACAGGGAGGCGAGAAATTGTGGGTACATGTTTGTAGAATCATGGCAGAGAAATTGACATGGCAATCATTCAATCTCATCAATAGAAAAAAGCAACGTGGAAGAGAAAGAAAAGGGACGTGACATCGCCGTTTGTCACATCTAAAGAAAAGTTAACACCGTCCAATTTTAAGGACTAATAGTAAGAGTTTCAAAATAACGAAGAGTAAAAACTATCGATATTTTGAGTAGGGACTAAAACCAAAATCGTGTGATAGTTAAGGAGGGAAAACATATTTAACCCTTATTGTCAAAACCATGATTGACGTGGTAGTAATTGTCGTGATATATTTTTAGGATGTTTTTATATTTGATGGGCTGTATTTATGCAACAGTTATGTGCTGCATTTATTAGGTTTATTTATGTATGATTGATCCCGTAATCATAGGGATCTGTTTCTTAGAATTAAAAGTCTGCATTTCCTAAAATATGCAGCTGACCCATGTATATTTATAGAGGTTAATAACCTCATAATGAGAATAAGAAAGAAATAATATTCCTTCTAAATTTGAGATGGTATCAGAGCCATGGTTAAAGCCTATCCTAGCGAGTTCTAAGTGGGCATTTCTCTTTCTATTTCACCCGTTGTCGGGCCAGTATTGGACCACCTAATTTCTACTATCACGCACGAGATGTCTATACCTCGGTGTGAAGGAGGTGTATTGGAAGTCCCACATCGACTAGAGATAAGGTCAAATTATAATATATAAGTGAGGTGCAAACCTCACCTTACAAGCCGGTTTTGTGGGGTTGAGTTAGGCCTAAAACCCACTTCTAATATGGTATCAGAGCTCCCGATCCCTGGGAGTCTCTAACCGTGCCGCTAAACTGCAGTCGCAGCCTTCATTGATGCGCGATCTATAACCTAAAATCGCAACCTTTATTGTTGCGCCCCGGAGCTAGCCTTCATTGCAGCGTAACTCCTTCCACCTTGATTTCTCCTTGTTATGGCTGAAGTAGTGAATCAGGAAACTGGGGACAGTACCCAAACCACTGGAGAAATGCAGAATATTCATTCCACTTATAGGTTAAATGGGAAGAACTATCTCAAATGGTCTCAAATCATTAAGACCATCTTGAAAGGTAATGGGAAGATCAGTCACCTGACTGGTGATGCACCAAATGAGACTGATCCCAAATTCAAATCATGGGATGAAGAAGACTCCATGATCATGGCGTGGCTATGGAATTCAATGGTCCTAGAAATCAGTGATACCTGTATGTTTCTGAAATCAGCAAAGGAGATTTGGGAGGCAGCTGAACAAACTTACTCTAAGGCCAAGGATGCTGCTCAAATTTATGATGTAAAAGTGAAGACTGTGGCTGCCAAACAGGGAAATAAATCAGTCACAGAATATGCCAATCAACTCAAGTCTCTATGGATGGAACTGGATCACTATCGAGTTATAAAAGCAAAATGCTCAGAAGACTCAACAATTCTAAAGGAGTATATTGAACAAGATAGGGTCTATGATTTTTTGGTAGGCCTAAACCCTGAATATGACCAAGTTCGAATCCAAATCCTAGGAAAAGAAAAAGTTCCAGGGCTTAATGAAGTGGTGGCCCTTATCCGGAGTGAAGAAAGTAGGAGAGGGCTGATGCTGGAAACCTCAACCACTGAAAATTCTGCAATGATAGTTGAAGGAGGAACAATCATGATTTCCAACCAGAGAAAAAATTGGGTTCCCAATATGGAGAAGAAACATGAGGAGGTTTGATGTACTCATTGTAATAAGCCACACCACACAAGGGAAAAGTGTTGGAAATTACATGGAAAACCCCCAAGCCGAGAATGGGGGCCAAAAAACCTAAGCCGAGAATGGGGCAAAAAGGAGGCGTATACAAAAAAGGAGGGCAAGGGCAAACATACATTGCTAATGGTCAAAGTGAAGAATCTGTAAAGTTGAATCATGAAGAGATAGAACGGGTAAGAGCAATTCTTAGTAAATTGGAGAAGCCCACCAGTACAGGCACGTGTACATTGACATACTCTGGTAAGTTTTTGTTTCTGTTTGGGCTCAATGTTTCAAATACACCATTTACACATTACTGGATATTAGACTATGGAGCCACTGACCATATGACCCCCTTACCCAAATACTTTTCCACGTATTCCCCATGTCCTAGCAACAAAAAAAAATTCTACCGCAGATGGAACCCTTATAACTGTAGCCGGACAAGGAGATGTCCAAATAAGCGCATCCATGACCTTAAAAAATGTCCTTCATGTCCCTAAACTATCCACCAACTTGATTTCCATACAAAAACTTACCAAAGATCTTTCATGTAATGTTGTCTTTTACAACAACGCTTGTATCTTGCAGGACAAGAACTCGGGGAGGACGATTGGACATGCTAGAGAATGGAATGACCTATACTACATGGAGAACCCTAATCTGCCTACCAAGAGTCTTATATCTACATCCATCATGACCAATAAAGAGAAAGCTCAACTTCATCATTACCAACTAGGACATCCGTCATTCCGTTTATAAAAGTGTTGTTTCCTTCCCTGTTTAAAAATTTAAATGTGGAGAGTCTCCATTGTGAGGTGTGTGAGTTTGCAAAACACAAGCATGTACCTTTTCCCATTAGCAATAAGATGAGTTCTCTCCCATTTTCTCTTGTTCACACTGATGTATGGGGTCCTGCCCATGTTCCTAATATCTCAGGTGCTAAATGGTTTTTAACATTCATTGATGATTGTACCCGGGTGACTTGGGTGTTTTTATTGAAACAAAAATCTGAAGTTAGCTCTGTTTATCCAATTTGTCTCAATGATTAAAAATCAATTTGGGGTCAGTATCAAAAGAATTAGGTCTGACAATGCCAAGGACTACTTTAACCTTGTACTAAACTCTTTTTGCCAAAGGGAAGGGATAATCCATGAGTCCTCATGTGTAAACACACCTCAACAGAATGAGATTGCAGAAAGGAAAAAATGGGCACCTATTAGATCAAACTAGAGCTCTACTTTTTCAAAACCATGTTCCTAAGAGATTTTGGGGGGAAGCCCTTCTTACTGCCACCTATCTAATTAACAGGCTACCCACTAAAATTTTAAACTCTAAAAGTCCCATGGAAGTTCTATCCTCGTTCTACCCACACTTAGACCCTACAAATAACCTTCAACCTAGAATATTTGGGTGTGTATCCTTTGTGCATATTCATAGTAATGAAAGGGGAAAGTTGGATCCTAGGGCTGTCAAGTGTGTCTTCTTAGGGTACTCTACCACACAAAAAGGGTACAAATGTTTTCAACCCCTCTCAAAAAGATTCTATGTGTCAAGAGATGTCACATTCAACGAACAAGAAAGCTACTTTAAACAGCCTCATCTTCAGGGGGAGAATGTAAGAAAGGAAAATGAGACTCTCATGTTCCCAAATATGATGTTTGGACCTGAAATTGGCCCAGAAATTGACCCTGAAACTGAGGGAAACATTGAGCATGATGAGCATGTTGCACCTGAACCAGTGAGACCTCCTGCACCTGCACCTGAACCAACAAAACAGCCTGCACCTACACCTACACCTAAACCAGCAAAACAACCTCCAGCACCTACACCTGAACCAGCAAAACAGCCTGCACCTGCACCTGATGGAGGCGGAAAGTTTGGGAAAAATCTGGTATATTCAAGGAAAGAAAAGGCCATTCCAGGATCTAGCAATGTCCAAGAATCCAACCCACCGTCACTGCATGAGGTAACACCTTCAAATCCTATAAATTTAAGTGATTCTAATGAGCTTTTGTCTGAAAATCTAGAAGTACAGGTGGACCAAACTCTGGACCTGCCCATTGCCCTTAGAAAGGGAACTAGAACATGCACCCAACAACCACTTTACCCACTATCAAATTTTTTATCCTTTGAAAAATTCTCTCCTACCCATAAAACTTTTCTCACTAACCTCAACTCCACACACACACCTTCCTCTGTATCTGAAGCATTGTCTGACAGGAAATGGAAACATGCCATGGATGTGGAAATGGATGCGTTAAACAAAAATAGAACCTGGAAACTTGTCACTCTACCTCCTGGAAAAAAACCAGTTGGATGTAAGTGGGTATATACAATAAAGTATAGGGCCGATGGGACCATTGAACGTCACAAGGCAAGGTTGGTAGCTAAAGGCTTCACTCAAACCTATGGAGTTGATTACTTGGAGACATTTGCCCCAGTTGCTAAGATGAACATGGTCAGAGTAATATTGTCATTGGCAGCTAATAATGATTGGGATCTGCAGCAATTTGATGTGAAGAATGCCTTTTTGCATGGAGATCTTGAAGAAGAAATATACATGGAATTGCCCCCTGGTTACAATGGTCGGGTTGCTGCTGGAACTGTTTGCAAACTAAGAAAGGCTCTATATGGGCTGAAACAATCTCCAAGAGCATGGTTTGGAAGATTTACCAAGGTCATGACAGGTCTGGGCTACAAACAGAGCCAAGGAGATCACACATTATTTATCAAACATTCAGTTTCAGGGGGAGTAACACTTTTATTAGTGTATGTAGATGATATTATAGTAAGTGGGGACGACAAGCGGGAACAACAAGTGTTAAGTGAGTGTCTTGCCACTGAATTTGAGATCAAGACGCTAGGGAGGCTTAAATATTTTTTGGGAATTGAAGCGGCTCATTCCAAGAAAGGGATCTTCATATCTCAACAGAAGTATATTACTGATATACTCAAAGAAACAGGGAAGACAGGTTGTAGACCAACAAGTACTCCAGTTGATCCAAATATAAAATTGGGAAGTATGGAGGAGGATATTGCGGTGGACAAGGAAATGTATCAAAGACTTGTGGGCAGACTTATTTACTTATCTCATACTAGACCAGACATTGCTTTTGCTGTAAGTCTAGTCAGCCAATTTATGCACCAACCAAAGGAAGCTCATCTACAAGCTGCCCTTAGGATTGTTCAGTACTTAAAAGGAACCTCCGGAAGAGGAATTTTGTTCAAGCGGAACAAGAGTGTAAGTCTTGAAGCATATACAAATGCGGACTATGCAGGGTCAATTGTAGATAAAAGGTCAACCACGGGATACTGCACCTTCCTCGGTGGAAACTTAGTCACTTGGAAGAGTAAAAAACAGAGTGTAGTGGCTAGATCAAGTGCTGAAGCAGAATTTCGTGCAATTGCTCACGGAATATGTGAAATTCTATGGTTGAAGATTATATTGGAAGACTTGAAGATAAAGTGTGACGAACCTATGAGGTTATATTGCGACAATAAATATGCAATTAGCATAGCTCAAAACCCGGTTCAACATGATAGGACTAAACATATTGAAGTTGATAGACACTTTATCAAGGAAAAACTTGACAGTGGCATGATTTGCACACCATATATGTCCACTCAAAACCAACTTGCAGACATCCTCACCAAAGGCCTGAACTGCAGTAAATTTGAAGGGATTATATCCAAGCTGGGAATGGAAAACACCTATTCACCAGCTTGAGGGGGAGTGTCAAAACCACGATTGACGTGGTAGTAATTGTCGTGATATATTTTTAGGATGTTTTTATATTTGATGGGCTGTATGTATGCAACAGTTATGTGCTGCATTTATTAGGTTTATTTATGTATGATTGATCCCGTAATCATAGGGATCTGTTTCTCATGGTTGTCAAACTCGCGAGTTAACTCGTTAACTCGGGCGAGTTTGTGTTTTCAGTTATGCTTACCGAGTTAACTCGATAGTAAACTCGGTTTCCGAGTAAACTCGTTAAACTCGATTGGAAACTCCGTAAACTCGTATAAAATCGCGATTTTGCGGCGATTTAACGAGTTTAAAAGAGGTAAAAACGAACAAGAAGATTTCATTGAGATTACTATTTAACGACTTGATTAAGGTCCTCTTCTTCGTTGTGCTTCACTCCACCACTGTCCGCATTCGTGGTCGCCGTTTGTGGTCTCGTCGTTGCGCTCCGGTGGCATGGTTCACACTCACTGTCGCAGTCGCCGCTCGTTGTGCGCCTCATTTGCATTCACCGTTCGCCTTGCTCGTGGTCGCGCACCTTGTTCGTCGTCGTGACTCGTGATCGTCAACGTTTTTGTTGCCGTAGTTCTTGTGTTCTTGTGTGGCGTCCCTCGGTGGTGGTGGTGAGTAAAATAACTTTCCTTTCAAAAAGCTGTGAAGTTGTTTGTGTTTTAAGACGAGATTTGTTTTTTGAATATCATAACTATTCATTCAAATGCCGGTGACTATAAAAAACTTTTCATTAAAGAGTGATGTGACAAGTCTCTGGAGTTGTGTTTTAAGTGGATTTTTTATTTTAATTTGTAAGTATTCATTCAAATGCCGTAGACTTGTTGTAAAAAAAATTTCATTAAAGTGATATGACTATTGCTTGCCACACCATTACACATTAATTTGATTAAAAAGATGACACACGTGATGTCTCTGTGTACTCTTTTATATATATATATATATATATATATATATATATATATATATATATATATATATATATATATATATATATATATATATATACTTTATTAATATTATGTATTGATTTTATAATAAAAATTTTGATTAAAGAGATGAGAGGTTACGTTATGTTTTTGTTTATTTTTATTATAATATATTTTTATTAATATTATATAAAATATGTCTTGATTTTATTATTTTAATATGTAAAAAAAAAATTAATATTAAATGAGTTTTTTTGTTATTGATTTTTTGCTGAAAAGGTTTAGAGCGTCATGTCTGGAAATACAACGGAAATTAATGCAACTACATCTTCATCCACTAAGAGTAGAAGTAAAAATGCTCTAGGAAATCGATCTGATATTGGATGGAAACATGGGTTTGATGTTAACGGTAATGGAAGAAAAGTGAAGTGTAACTATTGCTCAAAGATTGTGAGTGGAGGTATATTTAGATTTAAACGCCATCTTGCTGGAACAAGGGAGGATTCTGGGCCTTATGCTTCTGTTTCGGATGAAATAAAAAATTTGATGATAAAAATAGTTGCAGAAGCCAAGAATGCATCATCAAAGAAAAGAAAGATAAATATCGGTGAAGACGAGGAAGAAAATGAGAGTCTTGAAAAAGGACACAAGGTATTCGGTTTTAAAGGAAAACAAAAAGTTGCTACTACTAGCAAGGGGGGAGTCCAAGCAACTATAAATCAAATGATGAAAAAAGGATACAAAGAAGAAGTTGATGCTCAAGTGGCTGAATTCTTTTACACCAGTGCCATTCCTTTTAATGTAATTAAAAATACAGCATTTGCAAAGATGTGTGAAATGATTGGTAAGTATGGAGTTGGATACAAACCACCGTCTTATCATGACATTAGAGAAAAGTTGTTGAAACAAGCTGTGAATAAAACAAATGAAATGCTTGAGGATTATAAGGAGGAGTGGAAGAGAACTGGATGTACAATTATGTCTGATGGTTGGACAGATAGAAAACGATGTTCTATTTGCAACTTCTTGGTGAATAGTCGTAAAGGGACGATTTTTCTTTATTCACTTGTCACTTCAGACATATCAAAAACAGCTGATAAAGTTTTCAAAATGTTAGATGATGTTGTTGAGTTTGTTGGAGAAGAAAATGTTGTTCAAGTTGTCACTGATAATGCTGCAAATTTCAAGGCAGCTGGAGAATTGTTGATGCAAAAGAGGGAAAGATTGTATTGGACTCCATGTGCAGCACATTGCATTGATTTGATATTTGATGATTTTGAAAAAAAAATTAAAGGTCCATGAATTGACAATTAAGAAAGGAAAAAAGATTACCACTTACATTTACGGAAGATCAATGTTGATTTCCTTGTTGAAAAAGTTCACTAAAGGTAGAGACTTGATAAGACCGGGTGTGACTAGATTTGCCACAACTTATTTAACTCTTGCTTGTCTTCATGAATTGAAGGCATCATTGTTGACCATGTTTAGCTCTGAAGAGTGGAAGACAAGCAAGTTTGGAACTTCACAAAAGGGCAGAAAAGTAGAATATATGGTATTAGATAGCCGGTTCTGGAAGAATGTCTCCACATGCCTGAAAGCCGATGCCCCTCTTATGGTGGTCTTAAGATTAGTAGACTCAGATGTAAAACCCGCAATGGGTTTCATTTATGAAGAGATGGATTGTGCAAAAGAGAAGATTAAGTCTAACTTTAACAATATTAAAGTTTTACTTATTCAATGTTTAATTACTTATGTGTGAAATTATTTTTGATATAGCATAATTGATGTAGTTATGAAGAGGTTTGGAGAATAATTGATGCTCGATGGGATAATCAACTTCATAGGCCTTTGCATGCAGCTGCCTATTTTCTGAACCCCCATTTCGACTATGAACCTAACTTTAGATCTAATGATGGTGGAGAGGTGAAAGAAGGATTGTATTTTTGCATGAAAAGATTGATACCAGATATGACAGAAAGAAGAAAAATTAATTTACAAATTGTTGAATTTCATAATGCTAGAGGACTTTTTGGAATGGAAGATGCAAAGGAGTGTAGGAAAGAGTTAAATCCTGGGGAATGGTGGGACATGTTTGGTGATGGAACTCCGGAGTTGAAGAGATTTGCTATTCGAATTCTAAGCTTGACTTGTAGTTCTTCTGGATGTGAGCGTAATTGGAGCTCATTTGAAATGGTAATTTAAATTATTTTTGATTTATAAATTCCTTTATTATGTTTATATCTTCACTAATATATTTCATTTTAGGTTCATACAAAGAGAAGGAATCGTTTGCATCAAAAAAAAGATGAATGATTTAGTTTATGTGATGTATAACTCCAAGCTAAAAAGTAGACAAATTCGAAAAACTGTAGCTCTTCCATTTGATGACATTGGATCAGATGATGAATGGATGGCTAAAGAGGCAGATGATGTTGTTGAGATTGATCAAGTTGAAGGTGAAAATGTTCACTTAGATGAACCAAGAACAGATCCTGCTCTAGATGCTCTTGATCTTGATAACATAATATTTGGGAACAATGAGGATGCACAACATTCATCAGAGGAAGAGTTAGATGAGGATGATGATGGAGATGATGATGCCATTATTAGAGAATTAGAGGATTAGGCATACAGAATTTGACATTTCAATTTATGTTTTACATTATATTTTAATGAACAATATTTCTATAAACTTATGTATTTCAATTTATATAATTTTGTGATCTTATTTGAATTAGGATGTTAATTTATATTATTTTTTTTCATGCAAAGTAAACTCTTACAAATTTACAAGTGAGTTTACTGGGCTCTCACAAATTTATGTAAACTCTCGAGTTTAACAACCTTTTTCTTAGAATTAAAAGTCTGCATTTCCTAAAATATGCAGCTGACCCATGTATATTTATAGAGGTTAATAACCTCATAATGAGAATAAGAAAGAAATAATATTCCTTCTAAATTTGAGACTTATCGTAAATTCACCTATCGTCTTCTTTGACATTTTACATATAACTTCTACCTTTTAACACACTTAACATCTAACTTACATTTGCACCTAACATCTACTACACAATAGAATACCCCACTTTCAACTATTCACATAATGATTACACCTTTTAAAATAAATAATCCAAAAATTAACCGAAAAAGAGATTGCAAAATTAAAAAAAAAATACATAAAATATAGTTATTTCACAATTTTGAAAGTCCTTTCTAGAATGAGTGTTCCAAATTAGTGAGTAGTTTGGTTTTCTTGCATAATCTTCTTTAGAAAGATCACCCTAATAAGAATGAATTATACCATCCCAAGTACAATTTTTCCATTTTGATTATACAATTCGTAATTTTAAAAACTATCTCCTTATTACAATTATGAATTGCCCTACTATCCAAACACTACTCAATAGTTCTATTCAAGAGTTCTTTACCACCATTATAACAAATCCGACAACCATTAAGAGTAAAAAAAACTCAAAAGTAAAGCACAAGGACACTAATGGATGTTTTAGAGGTTGACTTAATTATAAAAACACCGGGCAAAATAGGTATTTTCAAAAATATTGGGGGTGTAGAAAGAGAATAGCGTGGGATGAAGGAAGAATCCTATTCTAAATGGAGAATAAGAAATTGGGTTTTAATCTTCAGCATCGCATCATGCTCTATGCAAAGAAAGTGTTTCAAATCTGTGATCCTAATTAATTTGCAAGATGCAAGATTACATTATGGTGCTAATCATGCTCATAAAATAAATATAAAAAAATTGTCATGAAAAGATAACTGGCACAAATTATAATATCGACATATTGTAAAATCATGATACTAAAAGTTGAATCCTTCTGTAGTATAGCAAAATAAAAGTGCATATAATAAATCTTATTTTAGATGACCTAGTTACATCCCTGCGAGGGGAAAATAGTTTCAGAAGACCAATCTCTACTCTGGCAATTGGAGACAGGTATCATTCTTCCATGCAAGTTCATGTTTTTTCGAAGTATCAAACATCCCAAAAGCTGCGGTTATACTGATGCAAAGATGGTAGTCCTTTTGCGTTGTCAGATTTTAGTAAACATGACAATGGACGAGGCATGAACCCTAAATATACATCATGTTCATAACTTATGCATAATGATATAAGCAAAATGATAGTGATATATGAGTTCATGGAAGGTCTTTTAATTTACAACAGCCTCGAATAAATGCTTAAAAGTATTTTTATCAACCAGTGCTGCCGGATAAATCGCCAGAAAATGCACTTCCATATGAAACTGATCCTGTTTGAGAAGCACTGCTGGCTCGAGCTTTCTGATACTGTCGTATCCTGAAAGCATCTCGAGGAAGGGGTTGACTTTGGACAGTAGTGGTATCATCATCCTCTTGCTCTAAACATTTTTACAAAAGCAAATATCAGCAGGAGGGAAACTTAACTTTGGAGTAAAAATATAAAGAAAGCTCTAACAGTACAAGTATACACACACATTAGAAAACTAGGGCAATGAAATTTACAACAACCAGCATTTAGGTATTCCACCACCTCGGTCTCACAAACCTCTCATTGTGGAAAACTTGGCAAGGGTCGGCAAAGAGTAATCTTCATTGCCATATTGTAACCATTTTGGCCACATTGAAGTAGGATGTCACACTAAAGCATGGAACAGTCGTAGACGACTAATGTTGCCCAACTTGCAAAAATCTTGCAAAAACTATTAACCACCAATGAATATCATGATTTCCTCCAGTTCTAAACATCTCGACATCTGCCTTGCCTAATCTTGATTCAGTTTAGGAATCTTGTAGCTTTTGTCCCTCAGTCTTTTTCCCTAGGACCCAAGATACTTGATACTAGTACCTTGAATCATATCACCCGTAACTAATCTTTTTCCTTAGTTATCATATTACAATTCCTTGCCTTTCGTTACTTGCAAATGGTTCTCAAGTTTAAGTTTGAGGCACCGGTTAAATCCCTCTGCTACTAGGGTGATGGAATTCTTACCTCCAATTACTTAATCAACTGCATGCTCTAATCTGTCCTCCAATTGCAACATGACTTCGTACTCTATTTTGTACCATCACACATGACCCCTCAATCTTGTGCATCTTTATTTATTCAATGGCACTTATTTTATCATGATCTTACTCCAGGTAAAGATAAACTTTTTATCAAGTTTCTCAAATGTATATTTCTTAGTTACTCGTGCCCAAAAAGGATATCAATAGTAACCAAGGAGTTGCTTCCCTTAGTTCCCAAAAAGACTATTATTGGTTTTCGCTAGGTGTATAGCACAAAGGTTGGATTGAATATTATTGATTGGTACAAAGCTTGCTTGGTGGCTAATGACTATATCTAGATCCTGGCCTTGATTACTTGGTGCATCTTGATACGTTCAAGGGAAATGTTTACATTAGGAGAAATAAAAGGGACAGACAGTTATAACTGTCTCTGAGTAGATTTTGTTGTCTCAAACTTTTATAAAGTCTATGTAGACGGTTGTTTTAGCAGTTCCAAAGCCCCTACCGAAGGCCATAGTGGTTATTTTGACACCTTTAAGCACATAGCTGGGGTCTTTTAATGGAAGGGAATGAAGAGGGACATTAAGGAATGGGTCGAACAGTGTGAGGTGTGTCAGAAGAACAAATTTGAAACCCCCGCTCCAGCAGACTTGTTACAGCCTTTACCTATTATTCCTACACAGGTCTGGTCTGACATTTCTATGGATTTCATTAATGGCCAACCTAAAGTCCAAGGGAAAGACAAATCTGGTGGTGGTAGATCAATTAACTAAATATTCCCATTTTCTCGCCCTGGCTCACCCTTTCACAGGAAGAGACGTAGCACATTTGTTCATCAGAGAAATTGTGAAGCTCCATGAGTTTCCCTCTACCATTGTATCCAACAGAGACAACCTTTTCCTTAGTAATTTTTGGACAGAGTTGGCTGACACAAAACTCAAATTCAGCACAGCCTACCATCCCCAATCAGATAGCCAAACAAAGGTAGTGAATGCTGCCTCGAAACCTATTTACGTTGCATGACAGGCTCACAACCTAGGAAATGGCCACAATGGTTACCTTGGGCAGAATTCTGGTTTAACATTAAATATAGTGCTTCTACACAAATGTCCCCTTTTAAATCTCTCTATGGCCATGACCTCCTATGTTGTTAAAGGGTACTACAATTCCATCCAAGGTACATAATGTGAATCAGTTACAATAGGAAAGGGATGATATGTTGCGGGAATTAAAGGCCAATTTATGCAAAGCTCAAGAGCAGAATCTACAGCAAACTAATAAACATCGGAGGGACGTGGAATTTCAAATTGGCAAGTGGGTATACCTTAAATTACAACCCTATTGTTGGCAATCCTTAGCTCACCGCCCAAACGAGAAACTCAGGCCCAGATTCTATGGTCCTTATGCTGTTCAAGAACACATAGGGGCTGTCGCCTATAAACCTGATCTCCCTACTCACAGTTGGATCCATCCGGTCTTCCATGTCTCCCTTCTCAAGAGAGTTGTGTAGCCTACCACTCCAGTACAACCTCTCCCATCTGCTTTGATTGACGATCTCATTTTAAAAGTCTATCCTGAGGCGTTGTTGGATGTTCTCACTTCTTCCACAGCGATTTAGAAGTTTTAATGAAATGGCTGCACCTTCCATCCATTGAAAACAGCTGGGAAGATGCTACTGCAATAAGGAGTTTCCTACTTTTCATCTTGAGGACAAGGTGAAACTTCATGGAGGGGATATTGATAGGTTCAAGAGAAATGTTTACATTAGGAGAAATAAAAGGGACAGATAGACGATTATAATTGTCTGTGCGGTAGATTTTGTTGTCTCAAACTGTCTGTGTAGGCAATTGTTTTAGCAGTTTTTTCATTGTTTTTGTAAATTCTAAAAAGAATAGAAGGAGTGGAGAGTCTCGTTCTCTTGAATAACCAGAAGTTGAATGCGTTTGGTTTCTCCACATTAGAGGAAACATGGTCTACTGTTGGAATAAAGATCTACAGTTTCTAAAGCTTATTTCGTTATAGGTCTAAATACCTATCACATCTATTGCTTGCAATGGTTTTCATCTATTGTTGACTACTTTACCAACTAGACATTAAGAATGCCTTCTCACATGGAGAATTGCAACAAGAGGTTTACATGGAACAACCTCCAAGTTTCACCATCTTTGACTAATCTCACCTTGTATATGGCTTTTGACACTTTCTATATGGACTCAAATAGTGTTAAGCATTCATAGTACATGTTCCAATATTAAGAGTAAGGTTATTCCATATTGCAGAGATGTACAAATAGTCCCACCGCATTGCTCAAATACACACAACTCTAAATAAGTATATTGCACACATATAAATTAAAATGAACAAACAAAAATGTATGTATAAGATCCTAAATAGATGATGCACATACTGTCTGACTCCTTCCTTTTCCCATATTGTCTATTACTTCCCGGTTTCAAAGACACACCACTTGGAACAGGGTGAGACTTGCTTGAACCAGAAAGTTCACTAGTAGCAGGAGCATAACCTCCTGGCAACTGTGATGGAATCCCCACTTTCCCAGTTTGCACTTGTGTTGAAATCCCTGTTTTTGCACTTTGTCCTGTTGGTAGATCACTCTGCAAGCAAATTGATAGCACAATATCCACATTTGGTGTTGGGCCTGGAAAATTTAAAACCATATTTTTCAACTGCATTCAAATACAAATAATAAGGAAACCAGGTAGTTGTGGTGGTAAGCCAAGAAAAATAGGTTCGTATATGATTTTTTTCCTTAACCAAACAATTAGCTTCCACCATTCTGTAATCCATCAAAACTATATTATTTTATGAACACCCTTCTGAAAAACCAAGAGAATTCATGGAACATTCATCAAAGCTTATCAAATAAAATCCAGCAGGAAAAACTTCAGTGGCAGTTTCAGTAGATAGCACTATGTATTGACAATCTAAGAATGAAATGATCCATGGTTGCAGAAACGCCAGAAATGCATTGCTTAAACTCTGTAATACAATATTCTTAGGGAAATAGACAATATGGATGAAAGAAGAAATAAATTAAAGAACCAAAGAAAAAAAATAGGAGCATTAACATAAACTACCTCTTCATATTGGCTAGTCAAGTAAAACTCACCCTAGTTGGCTTTTCACCAAATGATGAAAGATTGCATATAAAATTTCCGGAAATACAGACAGTAAAATGGATAAGAAATCACTTAAAAGAAATTTGTAAAGTACCTTCAACGGCTGGTAGATTTGCCAAAAATGCTACCAAGGCAGGTGGTGTAGCTTTCAGAATTTCATCAAATGCATTAGTTCCTGCACCTGCATCAGTCCAGGTGTGGTGTAGTAGCATATAGGAAAATTAACTAGCTACCTTTTACCGAATTGTTAAGTGAGGAAAATGAAATAATATTGAATTAAAAAAAAAAAAAAAAAAAAAAAAAAAAAAAAAAAAACAGGAAAGAATACTTTGAGGATTTGTCATTTCATTTCTTCATAGTCATATAGGACATATGTCATTTGACATTCTTAAGTCTGTGTTTCATTTACTTTCAAAAGAGATTGTTGTTCAAGTGTGATGCATGTTAGTTTCATCATGCCATATTCTCCTTTTAATATTCTCTTTATTTGCTTCATTATGATATGTGACCATGTCCAACAAATTCTAGCGCATCTAGTACTAAATGGTCTGTCTCTTTATTTTGTAAATTGGTATAAATACATACCATGTGGTCTGTGCCAGACAAACAACATTTAAATAACGCTTTCTATATCTCTATTCATATATAAATCAGCAGTATGTGTGGGTGGGATTAAACCCACATCATTCCTGTAATTTTATAAAATGTTTATTACTAAAAAGTAATCAAATTTTAAATAGGATGGGTTATGTACCAGGTGTATGCTTCGGATCATAGATCACCATCTTTGAAGTATCGGGATAAACGATCTTCGGTGATGTAGTTGAAATGTTTGTCATAGATGTCTTATCTGCACTAGCATTTCAGCATTCACCATATAGTAATATGTAAAAACTAAACGTTTGAATGAATATAATGTCAGTACCTATAAGAATCGTTCCATTAGCCAAAATACACTTCTCTACTTTCTTATTGATATTTTTGGTAAGCCACTGAAGAGATAGAGATGAAAATTAAATTACTGAATAGAACACAAAAACAGAACAATTCAAGAGAGGCAGGCTAATTTTGGCAAACTAGTAAAGGAAAATGGTATAGATTAGGGATTTGATGACGACTAATACAATCATCACATTAAAATCTAATTATTTGCAATCCATATTACACAAATTGCTACGACTGGGCAAGCCAATGAAGTTGTATCCTTGGATGAATTGTAACTCAATTGTGATTTCACATCCCAATACAAATTACAAAATTTAGCTTTTCATTAATTTTTCTTTAACCATTTCACATAAAAGAAATTGAAGAGTTATAGATGCATAAAATATGAAAATAAATTGGAGTATGACTAAATACTTAATATCCCGATGTTCTACTTTTATTCATTCGTCTAAGGTAAGAGGTTGACAATTTCACTCACTAACTCTGTATACACAACACGATTTCACTTTGTTTTCAGTTCTCTAAAACAGAAGCTTCACACAATCATTCATGCATGATTCAGTTTTGTAAGACATATAATAAGTTCTTTTGTCAATACCTAATTTATCATTATCATTACTCAACATCATTTATGTGATAACTGAGTTACCTTTCAATATTTTAACCCTACAATTAACAATTCAAGATTTTAAATATTGACTTAGTGATTCATGATTTGATGTCCTTGATGATCATGCCCATAGGGATAAAGTCCAACAGGTCGGTTCAATTCGAAAGGATCAAACCACTTTCATTAAAATGACTTAGTGATTCATTATTTGACTTACTAGATGATATGCAAATTGTTAATATAGAGATAGAGTCCAACAGGTTGGTTCGATTTGAAAGGATCAAAGCACTGTCATTAAAATGCGTAGGTTATCAATTTCCTTTGTTAACAATTTGCAATATCATAGACTAGTCCTGGTTTCATAATATTGGCATATCCCACATTGACCACCAATATGACCAAAATAATGTGTATAGGGTTAAACCCTCACCTCATGAGCTAGCTTTCGGAATTTTGCAATATGGCGAGAGAAGCCTAGTATCAGAACCCATTAAAAGCTAGTATCTTATAGAGAATATTCCCTTTAATTTTATTAAACTCATTAGGCATTTGAACACAAACATCCCTTATTCAAATGCTTTAGTTCAAAATTCGCATTTGTATCTCAATACTTAATACTTAATAATTCCACCAGACCATTTACTAAATAGGCACAACCAAAGGTAAAAAGGCACAGCCAGTGGCAAGTTCTAAATAAAACTTTATCAGCGATTCTTGATGCATTATTCTTCTGTGTAAAGGTTGAACTTCCACACAGTATATGGTAGGCCTAGGTATTGTCTACCCTTAAAGCTTAAAAGGTGTTTGAGTGATGAGCCATATTAGATATAAAACCATTTGAGCCTTCACCCAATGACTTAAGCCTATTGGAGAGTTAGTGCTTCACCACAAGCATACTATCTATCTCAAAATATACAATTGAGTTGTACCTCTTGCCGAGCTAAATGATCAAGATCATTAGAAGTGCACGGCCACAAATCCATGAAACTGTACCGTGATACAATGTCTTGCAGGGAACTCTCTAATGCTGTTCCATCTTCAGCTCCAGAAAGTGCTTCTTTCCTTCTTTGCTCAACCTACATAATTTGACAAGGATAAATCATAAATTACAGGCTGATTACAGCCCTTCGATGTTTAATCCATTCTAAGTCATAAGCAACAACAAAAGTACACTCATTAGAATTTTTTAGAAAAGGTACATATCATGGACATGATTTTAAAAGCATTTTCTTGCCACACTCAAGAACTTATTTCTAGAAATGTTATAGAACCAAAGTCTATATTGTTACACATTGGCAAAAAAATTGTTAGTCCAAGTCATACAGCATTGATTAGGAAAACATAAAAAAGAAAAAAAAAAAGCTACTAAATGGTCTCTGGCCCTTTGCTGCAGTCCCAATGCAACACCTAACAGTGGGATGTTTGACCAAAAGCCTGTTCGGTTAATGCCTGCTAATTGTCAATCTATTAATAAAGGTAACAAAGTTTAGGGCCTACAAGGTAGCAACAACTGGATAATCCTAATTGTTAGATGTAACGGGTTTAGGCCCACATTTTTATATTTTTCTATTTAAAAATACATAACCTATGTGCTCAATACACATTAGGGAATTATACTATGTTTCTCCTTCTTTTATTTCAACATGGTATTTAGAGTCATGTTTTTATTTCAACATGGCATTTAGAGTCATGTTCTCTCTTTGCCTATCCAATGAACCCACTCTTTGTCGATGTTAATTTTCTTTATTTCTCAGGAAAGTGTTTCTTTTATGACACTGTTTTTGTTTTCTTAACCATCAGTTCTCTCACCTCCTAGTCTGATCTCCCCACCGCACTGCAGTCATCTGTCACCATCATTGCCGCTGCAACTATTGCCTATGCCAATGCTAGCACTGGAGTTTGGACCGACGACACGATTCTGCTCACCCTAGACAGGTGACTGCTGCGCCACAAGAATCAAGGAGATTTGAGATTTCACATGTCTCCGTGCTCCATTCAACTACTCGCTGTAGCCCATTCCTGTCGCTCTTGGTGGTACATTTGGCAGCCACTCCAGCCCAACCACCGCCATCAGACTCTCCAGCAACTACTTTTGTTCTCTACAGACTACAGGTACTTACAACCTCTTTAATTGCTGCTATTTCATTTGAGCCTTTAGAACAAATTCCTCTCTTTAAGAAATTTCTCAAATGGTACGAGGATGTTAGACCTCTGGTTCGACTACTTTTGTTGCACACACAAATACATCTTTTGTTGGCTTCACTCATTCCAACTCTCTTGGTCCTTGCATTCTGGACTTAGATATCACTGATCACATTATTGATAATAAATCATTTATCTCTTCTCTATCCACTTCGGTTATTTGCCTTCCATTACCGTGGCCAATGGGTATGTGGTCTCTCCACATGTTGGTATTGTTCCCCTTCTTCCTTCTTTATCACTTGATAATGTTATTTATGTCCCTTGGTCTCCCTTTAACTTATTATCCCTTAGTCATCTCATGTGTTCCCTTGATTGTGTTACCTCCTTTACCAAAGTTTCTCTTTGTTTACCGGACCAGAGTTTGGGTCAATAATTAGCACAGGATGAGTCTCATGCTCTTTATCATATTCAAACATCTACATATGTTGGTTCGGTAATGGATTCTCCCTCTCTAATTCATGCACAGTTGGGTCATCCTAGGCTTGCCAAGATGCAACAGCTTGTTCCAAATTTGCTTTAAGTTATCAAGATGTCAATTTAGAAAACACAATCGCACTTCTTTCCCTGGAAGTGTCTCACAATGCTTTTTGTCTCCTTTTACCTTAACTCTAACATCTGTGAACCAAGTCATGTTCAGTTTAATTTAGGGTTTCAGTATTTTGTCACATTTATTGATAATTATTCAAGATGTACTTGATTGCCTTTGAAGAAGAGTCGTTCTGAGTTGTTTTCTAAATTTCAAAAATTTTACAATGAAATTAAAAATCAATTTAGCATTTCTATTTGAACTTTGTGAAGCGATAATGCCCGTGAGTATTTTTCACATTCTTTTCAAAATTTATGGCTTCTCATGACATTCTTCATCAAACCTCATGTGGCTTATACATCTTGTTAGAATGAAATCAGCTATTACAGATTTATAGGGAATTAGGCGTTTCCTAATCTAGGAAATTAGGATGATTAATTCCCAATTATTAGGTATATTTATTATAATTGATTTTGTATTGTGCTATAAATACATGTTGTGTGGTCTGCATTAGACACACAATTCATTCAGAACATATAATATTCTATATGGTATCTGAGTCGAGTTCTCTAAGTTTCTTCCACCACTGTCCTTGCCACCCGCCCCCGCTAGCAGCCGTAAAAATTGTTCCTAACACTTGTGTCTGAGTATCTCAGTTCTGCTCTCCTAATTGTAGTTCTCTGCATTGCCTTTCTCATTGTCGTCCACTTCCTCATCGTCTTGTAAGGTTAGGTTTGCTTGTACCCAATTATATATTGTTAATTAACTTTATCTCTAGTCGATGTGAGACTTCCAACACCCTTTGTAAAGGTATATGCTCTACCCGTAATTCATCTCCTCATTACACTGCTTTGAGTTATCATAAATTATTTCTATGAAATAGTGAAGAGATGAGGAGAAATCTCCCTTGTGTGTCTTTGCATACACATAGGGTAATGTATTTATAATAATAAGAATGTGGGCTAAGCCCAAATACAAATGAATATGCAAAAATAACATAATAAGCATAGGGTCGTGTTTCCCTAATTAACATAAACACAACTTAATATCTAACAATTTCCATCATTTTATAGTTACCTTTTTTTATATTTCTACTGTGTCAATTCAAAAATCTACAGGTGATGCCTTAGCCCATTTTGGTTGGTGTTACACCATGCTTGAAGAAATCAGTGCTCTTGAGAATAGTGGAACTTTGGAGCTCGTCCCATTATGGTTTGAGAGATATGTTGTTGGTTGTAAGTCGGTCTTTGCTATCAAAGTTGGTTCTGATGGTTGATCGTCTCAAGGCTCAACTTGTAGCCAAAGGTGTCACACAAATTTTTGGTTTGTATTATGTTAATACTTATTCTTCAGTGGCAACGATAGCTTTTGTTCGCTTATTTATAGCTATGGTTGCTCCTCAACAAAGACCTCTTTACCAATTGGATGTCAAAAATGCTTCTCTTAATGGATATTTGCAAGAAGAAATTCATATGGAGCAACCTCTAGGTTTTGTTGCTCATGGAGTCTTTTGGATTGGTATGTTGTCTCCGCAAATCTTTATATGCTTTGAAATAGTCTCGTATTGGTTGGTTTGGAAAATTTAGTAGTGATTTATATATATTTTAAAATTTTTTATACAAAGTAAACTCTTACCAATTTACAATTCAAGTTTACGATCTAAGTTTATGAAGCTTTCACGAGTTTACTAAGCTCTCGAGTTTGACAACCTTGGTTATATCTCAAAGGAAGTATGCATTGGATATTTTCGAGGAAACCAAGTCAATGAACTCAAAATCTTTTGACACACCCATAGATCCTAATACCAAACTCCTACCAAGGGGAGCCTGTCTCAAATCTTGAGAAGTACAAAATATTAGTTGGAAAATTGGATTATCTTATTGTTATTCATCCTAAAATTTCCTTTGAGGTCACTTTGGTGAATCAATTTCTTAATTTCCCATGTGTAGATCATTGGAACACAGTCATTTGATTAAAGGATCTCCTTGAAAAGGTTTGCTATATGGTCATTGTACTAATACTAAAGTTGTCAACCATTCAAATGTTGATTGTGCAAGATCTCCTTCTGATTGAATATCTACTTCTAAATATTGTGTTTCATTGGAGGTAACTTGATTTCTCAAAAGAGCAAGAAACGATTTGTTGTGGCAAGATCTAGTGCAGAAGCAAAATATAGAGCTATGACATCAGACACTTGTGTACTTGTTTGACTTAAACAATCACTTAAATAATTACAATTTGGAGATGTCACTCGAATGACACTCGTATGCGACAATGAAGTTGCTCTTCATATTAGCACTAACCCTGTTTTTCATGACAAGACCAAACACATTGAGATTGATTGTTATTTTATTCAAGAAACGATTTTATTTGAAGACATAGAGACTAAGTTTGCTAACTCAAGTGATTGGTTAGCAAAATAGTTTCATTAAATATTTATAGAGACTTAGAAATGATTATATTTGTAACAAGCTTAGTACATACGATTTATATGTACCAGTTGGAGAGGGAGTGTTAGATATAACAAGCTTAGGCCCATCCTTTTATATTTTTCTATTTATAAATGCATAACCCTACGTTGTTAATACACATTAGGGATTTATTCTATGTTTCTCTTTCTTCTATTTCAACACTAATCATGCACATGACACACTGAAGAAACAACTTATGATTGCATGGAGAATAGTGTATAATAACATATTTGAAGAGACCTTCAGCATGCTTGCAAGATCCCCATATGTTTGCTCAAACTGAGTGAACTTTTTCCAGACCTACAATAAGAATAATTACATATAAATGAAAAACCAGTAAACAACAATCTCTTGAATTCTTCTATTGAATGAGTACATATAAGAAAAATTAACATAGAACCAAACATGTGGAATAATATCAGAAAAAAATTATGCATTTCAATCTAAAAATGTACTTCACTATTCATTGGTTTTCTACTTAGCCCATCTTTGGGTTTAACCTCAGATTTTGTTTGAATCTTAAAAATATATCTTAACCGTGGATAATAAGATTAATTGGGTGATTCTATATCTATATGTTGAATATCTATATCGACTAAAGATAACACAAATATATAAGTGGATGAAAATACCATAATAACAAACCGATTTTGTAAGGTTGAGTTAAGCTCAAAGTTCACTTTCTAAGATTATGTTATTAGCCTAGAATAGGGTAACTAAATAATTTTTAATTGTGTCCTCGATATTTTTTAATTATGTTTTCTCCCTTGCAAATGCAATAGCTCTCTCTCTTCCTTAACATGGTATCCTATCCTATTTGTTGAAATATGAGTGCCAATATTGGACATTTACCATACAATAAATATAGATTGATTGAATAATAAATATACATTGATTGTAAGAAATCCCTAAAATTAAAGGATTTGGACCAGGAGTTTATTTTGTAGATTTGCTCCTGATTTAGTCTTTATTTAAGGACATTTATTTCCTTTTATCTAGATATTCATTTCCTTCATTTTAGGAGATTTATGTCCTTTAATTAGGATTTTGTTTTTCCATTAAATACCAATGTATTGTTTCCTTCTAAAATCAAGAAAAGTAATTCCACAATTTTTGCTTGTTGCCTACACATTTGTTCAGATACTACCAAAGCTCTAGGTTTTTCCTAGAGCTTTGGCCACTGTTTTTACCTTACGGCCATCACTGCCATTTTATCTTGAAGTTGAAGCAACCTTAACTGCTGCAATTCATCCTAACAGCCACTATTGTAGTTTTTCTCTTCTTTGTAAAATCAAGCATTAGACAGCCAGTTGCTGATTTGCATCTACGACGTCTAATCCAAAATCAACAAAAAGCAGATTCCAGATTTTCACAAAAAGACTAGTGAACTGGAAGGCATTAGAGCTTCATACATTTCTTAAATGGTCATAACTTGTGTGAACCTATCCAAGGGAAAGGGGTGCCTTTCTCATATCCTTGAAAAGGGTCCAAGGAGAATCCAACTTTTCCTTCATGGGATGAAAAAGATTCCATGATCATGACCAGGTTGTGGGATTCCATGGAGCCCAACATCAGTGACACATTATGTTTCTTAAAACAGTTATAGATATATGGATTTAATCAATCACATGTATTCTAAGGCAATGATGTTAAATAAAGAACCAAAGGGGTAATGTCAAAGATAAAATAGATTGTTAATTATTTAATTTAGAAGATTTATTTTATTTAAAAAAGATTATGATGAAAGATAAAATGGTTTACTTCAAAGCGTTATTTGAAGATTTTCTAACAAATAAAAAGGCTTAGTAATTATTTTAAAAGATTTATTTTACATAAATATTTTCTAAAAATTAAAAGGTTTAGTAATATTTTAAAGATTTATTTTATTTAAATGATTTTCTAAGAAATAAGATTTCTGTGAATAATATTTTAATTAAAAAAACTTGTTGGGAAGCTCATTTACTGTGAATAAAGGCAAACATCAAAAACTTGTTGGGAAGGCAAAAATCAAAAACTTTTTGGGAAGCTCATTTACTTAACTCACACTAGACTGAACATAGCCTATGATGTGGGTGACGATAGGGAGTTCATGCATGATCCAAAGACATTTAGTTATAAATAAAATCTTTCAATATTTGAAGACAAGTCTACGAAGGGGATTATTTACCATATTATGTGCATTTGGGCTTAGCCTAAATTTTCCTTAATTATTCTTCATTATAAATATATTACCCTATATGTATTTTCTACAAAAAGGGAATTACTCATATATCTATTTTCACTAACCTCAACAAGTGGCATATGACAAACCTGTCCTTTATTGTGATAATAAGTCAGCTATTAGAATTGCCCACAATCAAGTTCAGTATGAAAGGACCAAATACAGAGATAGACCGAAACTTTATAAAAGAGAAACTAGATAATGGCCATATCACTACTTCCTACATCCCATCTGGACTTCAGCTAGCAAATTTGTTTACAAAAGGTCTTTCCACTGAGCAAATTCATGATCTCACATGCAAGCTGGGAATAATAGATATCTATTCACCAGCTTGAGGAGGAATGTTTGTACAAAGGGTATTAAATGCATTACTAGAAGTTGGTAGAATATTAAATGTATTACTAGAAGCTAATTGAAGTTGTTAGAAGACCTAGAGATTTCTTTGTAATTATTACTTTAGGGTTAGAGTTCTCTAAATATAGACACTGATGCATTGTTTCAAATGAATCAATTTGAACAAAAATCTTCTTTCTTTAAAGTAAGGATAACCCTCTTAAAGAACTTCATAGAAAAGGATAGGGTATATGATTTTTTTGTTGGATTAAACCTTGAATTTGATTAGAATAAGGTTCAAATTCTTGGAAAAAGGAAAAATACCATTTCCATTGTTCATGCAGAAGAAAGTAGGAGAAATATCATGCTTGAGATCCAACTTATTGATGGGTCTGCTTTGGTTGCTAAACCACAATTACTACAAGGAGGAAAGAGAGAAAATATCAATACTTAAGGAAAGAAAACAAAGATAACATATGGTTCACTTATTGTAAGAAACCAAAACACATGAAGGAGAAATGTAGGAAGTTGCATGGCAAATCTCCAAGAAAGAAATGGTGAACCATGAAGGGATGCAAAAACCTCAAGCTCACATGGTCATACAATTGGAGAATGAAGAAAATTTAATAGCTAGAGGATTCAGTAATTAGGAGAGAAATAGACTTAAAGACCTACTGGGAACACTTGAGAAAGCCTCTAAATCGTGCTCTCTTAGTGTATCAGCAATGTCTCTTTTATGAGTCTCTCATATAGTGCCAACTCTTGCATTGTGGATTCAAGAGTTACAGATCATATGACATACTCGCCTCAACTCTTTCATTCTTATACCACCCCCCCCCCCCCCCCCCCCCCCATCTCCAAGCAATAGGAAGATTATTGTTGCCAATGGCTCTTTAGCTACAGTTGCAGGATATGGAGATACCTATTTACCCTCCAAAGTCTTAAAAATGTTCTGCATGTCAAAACTTTTGACAAGTCTTATCTCCACAAAAAAACACTAAACGTAGGAACTCAATGGCTTTGCAATATTTTGACCATCTTTGTGTGTTTTTCAGAAGAAGGACTGAGGGAGGAGGATTGGACTTGCCGTGGAAAGAAATGGACTCTACTACCTAGAACCATCTCAAGAATCCAAATCTGTCCAACCCATGTCTCTACTCAGCATATCAAATAAAGACACTCTTTGGTTGTAGCATTGTCGCATAGGACATCAATCAATTTCTGTTTTAAAAATTATGTTTCCCATTTATTTGAAAATCTAGATACCTCAAAACTGCATTGTGAGTCTTGTGAATTAGCCAAACACACTCGTGTGTCCTTTCCCATTGGCAATAATAGAAGTTCAAACCTTTCCAATTAATCCACAATGATATATGGGTACTATCTACTATACCTAATATTTCTGGAGCACATTGTTAGTAATCTGTGTTGATGATTGCACTAGAGTTACTTGGATCTATTTGCTTAAACAAAAATCTGACATGAGCACTGTTATTCCCATCTTCCATTCAATTATTCAAAATCAATTTGGGGCCCAGAAAAAAGAATTTAGGTCTGACAATGCTAGGGATTATTTCAACCAAACTATGTTTACTTATTTTCAGTCCAAAGGGATTAATTCATGCCATTTCATGTGTCTATACTCCCCAACAGAACAGAGGGGCAGAGAGGAAAAATAGGCACCTGTTTAACACTACCCAAGCACTTCTCTTTCAAGGAAAAGTTCCAAAAAGTTATTGCGGAGAATCTGTCCTCACTGCTGCATATTTGATAAATAGACTTCCCTCACATATACTAGAGAGCACAAGTCCTCTTGAAACGGTAAAATTTATTTCCCTCATTTAAGATCTCAAATGACCTCATTCCTAAAATATTTGGGTACTCAACTTTTGTACATATCCATAACCAAAATAGAAACAAACTTGATCTGTGGACTGTTAGATGTGTCTTTCTTGGATATTCAACTTGTATCCATCATATGCTGCATTCTTAGAAATATTATTAAAGGGAAAAGAAATACAAAAGTGTGGGAAACCAAAGAAAACCCACTAAGAGAAACAAAAGTGCAGAATATAGTGGTATGACATACATATCTATTTTAATATATTGTTCCCTAATGAGCTAAAATCTAGTATCATGTACCTGATTTAAGCAGAAATATAACCTACATGTTATTAACTAAGCTTCTAGTAAGGTTCCAACAAATCTTTTTTTCAAAGAACTAGAGAATAGGAAGCAAGGCCTACCTCAACTGACTCTTCTGGTGGAAGTGAACTTAACGCCCTCTCAAATAAAGCTCGTATATTTTGGTCATCATTCATTCGTATCAAGAAATCAGCATATCTGATATATAGTGAAAATAGTCAATATTCTTTTTGGTACGAATGGAATTATCGTTAATAAAAATGAGGATGTCACACCCGTATACAACTTAGATGGATAAAATGGAGGAAGGCATTGGAGTTATTTGGGTCACAAACTACTAAGGTTTACAGTACTGCTATACATCTAGTATAATATGATAGTAAAAAGTGGAATTAAAGAGATAAGATGAGAGTAGCAAAAATGAGAATAATAAGAAATGTGTTGCCACCCAAGAAAGGACAAGATACAAAATGATAATACACAGGATTGGTTACCACCAAATGAGGAAAAATAACAACAAATCAAGATAGGTAGTTTAGATGCATGAGAAGAAAGACACCTAAATTTAGTTTTAGCCAGCTGAAGAAATTGAAGAATCTGACATTTACATTTTCAAACCTAACACTAATACATTCCCTTACATTTCACTATCACATCTATTCAATCTACATGCCAACAACAATTTACATCTTTATATTTATCTTTATTCTATCTCATTGCCTTTTATCTCTCAATTTTATCTTTCACTTTTATAATTTATTTCTCTTTTACAAATTATTTTATTTTTATCTCTTATTGTTTATTTTATCTTTTTATCACTTATAGTTTATTCTATCTTAATTTCTATATTCATCTCTTGTGGTTTATTTCATCTTTATATCATCCATGGTTTATTCTATACTAATTTTTACTTTAATCCATTGCCTTTTATTATAAATTTATCTCTTTATCTTTTAGTATTTATTTTAATTTTAATTGAAATAAAAACAAATATTTATATTTCAAACTTAAATTAATCACCAAACATTCATTTACAGAAGTATTGTGCTTGACCATCGCAATTTTGTCACGCACTAATGGAATAAAGGTCAAAACATTGGTTAGAGGCTAGGGACACGTGGCAAAGAATCCACAACAATTAGTCACCAGGATAAGCAGAACGGGGTGTAGGAAGAGTGTTTATTTGTGTAGAATGAGAGCGGGTATGTGTGTGGCATTTTCATGGCTAATATCAACATACACTATTTTTAGCCAGTGTATATTACAACTATTTTGCCGAACTCGTCAGGTTATTTATCCAACATCATTGGTCAAGATTACATTTTTGGCCAACCTTTTAACCCTCGTCAGCCGAAAAGCTCTCCTACGTTGATCACAAAAATTCTATTCAAACATGGAAATTTCTCCAATTGATACAAACTAAAATCCTAAGCGACTTCGTACAAATAATAACAATAATGACCTTAAATGAAAATTGAAAAAATACCTAGAAATATTGACAACAGAAATAGTTGTTGAAAGTCCCACATCGACTAGAAATAAGACCAATTCCTAGTATATAAGTAGGTGCAAACCTCACCATACAAGTCGGTCTTGTGGGCTTGAGTTAGGCTTAAAAGCCAATTTCTTAACATGATACCAGAGCCATCGTTAAAAAAGTCTATTCTAGCAATATTTGTTGTTCGTTGGGCATATTGTTCTACCTACTATCGGGCCGTTATCGGACCACCCATTAATGTCTAGTCCCACGCTCGAAATAACAAAAGCATGAATTAAATCAATCGAAAAACAACACAAAACATTGGTCAAGAAAATTCTGACTAACAATGATCAAGAATTAGCGTTGGCCTACATCAACAAAAATGAATCCATCAACTCAAAAGTAAACCTTAACAACCAACGTGGGTCAATGTCGGCCAAAAAACAACCCTTACTAACTTCAACAACTCTGACGGATTTAGTGCCAAAATTAGTAGCAAAGCCTGAATTTTAATACATTGCTTAAGAGTGAAAATACGAGAAAAAGAGCTTAAGAGATTATCTCTCAACTAATCTTTTCTATTTATAGAAGAAAATTACGTCAAGAATATATAGGTAATTAGTGCCAACAAGTAAAGAGCTGATAGGTACAACATATAGAACTTTTCCAATACATTTACTAACTACCTATATTTAATATCTATCCTAACACTCCCCCTCAAGCTAGGACATTTCAATTGTATATACCAAGTTTGGAGTAAAGAAATTCAATCTGAGGACCCCTTAAGAGTTTTGTTAACACAACTACAAGTTAATTATTGGATTCAAAAAGCACAGTACAAATCTCCTCGGACAACAATATTTTTCCCAAATACAACGATACTGAAGTTTTGTGTTTAGTCCTCTCATGTAACACCGGATTGGAAGCAATGTGGAGAGCAGCTTGGTTATCACCATTAAAAAATTGACTTTAAACCTAAATCAACCTCACAAAATTAACTTGTAATGTAAGGTTTACGCTCACTTATAAATTGTAACTTGTCCTTATTTCTAGCCAATGTGGGATCTCCAACAATCACAATACATCTTCACTTATTGGATCTCACGAAATTTTAATTTTTGAAGATATCGTTAGACCCATACAAATTCACAAGTAAGAGACATCATTCACCTATATTCAGCTACACTAGATCAAACTACCACATTTTGTTTCTTGCTTTTCCGAGAAATAATGTTTCCTCTAATGACAATGAAATACCCTGTAATGGAACTTCTATCAATGAGATCTTGCCTACTCGGCATCATAGAGAGACGTTCACCTTGATTTTCCATTAATCTTTTATTTGGATTCATAGGACTATCTACTAGTCAACAATCATTCATGCTTATTTTCTCAAAGCACAATACTTTTCATTGTTTGAACCACTTCAATACTTAGAAAGTATTTGAGACTTCCAAGATTTTTGGTCTAAAAGCGATTACATAAACGTTCTTTTACTTGTGAGATTTTAGTATCATCACTTCCTAGAATAACTATGTCATCAACATACACATCTGAGTAAACACAATTTCCGGGCAAGGCATGACAATAAAAAACTAAATGATTTGTCTCACTACATCTCATCCCAAAAGTTTGAACAATATGATGGAACTGATATCTAAAACATACACTGAATATACTTCTTTATTGAACAAAGACTATTTTCGTGCCAATGTGATAGGGAAATTAGACACTAATGTGGCATTCCAAAATACCTCTCTCGGACCTTCGCAAAAGACCCAAAACAACGTACAAAAAATCCCCCCTCCAAGCCCCAAATAGACCTATATATGTCTAGAACTATATATGTTTGTTATAGTTATAAGAACTGATATTCAAAACATATATTGAATATACTTCTTTATTGAACAAAGAATACTTTCGTGCCAATGTGCTAGGGAAATTAGCCAAGAATACAATTGTAGGATTCCAACAGCCACCAATGTGCAATTCCAAGACACCTCTCTCTCAGCCCTTCCCAAAATACCCGAAACAACATTTCTCAAAATGCTCAATATACTCCTCTATTGTGCCATTTTGGGTTAATCCAATCAAGATTTCAAAAGGATTCTTCAACATGGTTGGTTGAAACCTTCGTACCACTGCCACCTTAAATGCCTCCCACATGGGATTCAAATTGCACGTCTCCCACCACTGAAACCAATTTAGTGCTTTTCCCTCTAGATCCACCATCACAGCCTACATTTTGTCATTGTGAGAGAAAACTCCTTCAATCTGAAATACCATTCCTTTGTCCACCCATAGGCTTCATCATCTGAAAAAATTGGAGAGTCCAGCTTTCTCCAACGCGACTAGCATGACACAAATTCGGTGACATCCTTATTGTTTTTTTATGTACGATCCTCCCTGGTGGAAGATTCATCCCAATTTTCCCCTCTACCAGACTGTTTTTACACAACCATCGCTAAGACAAGTAGCAACTCCTTCAAATTTTAGAAGCAATCATGACTTTCATTCTTAGCTCTATCACAATCTTACACCCATTCTTGGATTATCTTTTCTAACCCATCCAATCTTGCTTCCATTCTTGTATTCACCATACCTTGATTTCACCCCTTCATAGCACCAAGATCCGAACTCTAAATATTAGTTTACCATGATAAAACAATTTTTCCATCTTCCATTTATACCCTAAGGTGAGCCTTGGAATCTAACATTAGATCTTGTATTAAAGATGTTAGCTCGGAATCCTATTGCACTTCCTCTTTCAAAGTTTCCCACTCATCAGTTTGGAAATTGGATAGAGCCAAAAAAAATACCCTTTCCTGGACAATGCGTTTGCCACTGTATTTTCCCTTCCTGGTTTGTAGTGAATCTCAAAATCAAATCCAATTAACTTAGAGGCCTATTTAAATTGCTCCTTTTTAATAATCTTTGGTCATTGAGAAACCATAGACTTTTTTGGTCTATAACCACGATGAAATGGCTCCCCATGAAATAATGCTTCCACTTATGTATAGCATGGACCACAGCCATCAGTTCCCCGTCATAAACTGATTTATTTTAACCCCTATCTGACATAGCTTGGCTCCAAAAAGCTAACGGTTTGCCCTCCTATAACAAAACAGCTCCCAAACCTTTGCTAGATGACTCGATTTCAATGGTGAAAGGTTTGAAATTAAGACACAGCCCCTTTTAATTCCTCAAATGCTTGTTGAGCCTCTTCATTCCAATCAAACCTATCTTAGTTAATAATTGGGTCAAAGGTTTAGCAATCCTCCCATATCCTTGCACAAACCTTCAATAATACCCTATTAAACCCAAAAATCCTTTCAAGGCAGAGACATCCTTGGGAACAGGCCAACTCCTCATAGCCTCAACTTTTTTTGAAAATGATATGGCCCAAGTACTTCAAATTTGGCTGTCCAAAGCTTCATTTATTTCTATTCAACCACAAAACCTCTTCATATTTCTCATCACACACCAAACATAGGCCTTTCTTTATCTTATCATGCAACTCTGTCTCAGATAATTTTCTAAAAAGAACTCCTCTTGAACACTGACCTCCAGATGTACTCCCTGCAAAACTGGTTGTCTCCATATTTTTCCCTTTGCCTTCATTGACACTGGCAGAACCCACTGAACCCCCTATCTCTTTGGAAAAACTTCTGGTGACTGCATAAGGCTTGTAGCTAGCCGTAGTTCTAGCAAAAGATCCTCCTTTAAAATTAAAACAGATCTTATCTTCCACCATCTGGGCTTTAAGCTTCAGATCAACAAGCGTACTAGGTTCATATAATTTGACCTCTGCCTTAATTTCCTCCTTCAACCCATTCAAAAAGATTTCCACCAAGTATTCCTGTTCAAAGTTGAAAATCTAGATAAAGAGTAGTCACCATGTAGCACTGGACCAGTCACTAGAGTCCGTTGTTCTAAGTTTATAAGATAGGGAGGAAATGGTCCAAGTGAAGGAAGAAAAATTCGAATTATTCCAAGATGATGGAACAACTAAAGGCATAGGCAAGACCCATTGGACATAGTTAACATCTTGTGTGGAAGGAGAGGAAAGCAATTTCTTCAAAAAAACTAAAACTTGCACCATGTAATATCTTTTAGCATTAAGTTAATAAAATCAACACCCTTTTCCAGGATGACAATATCCTATAAAGACAAATTTGATAGCTCAGGCAGAAATTTTATGGAAACTTAAAGATACATGATGCAGAAAACACACAATCAAAGACTCGAGCAAAAATGTGAAACAAAGGTTCATGTGAAAACAAAGTGGAATATGGAACTTTATTGGCCAAAGAAGAAGAAGGCATTCTATTAATCAGATAACAAGCAGTAAAAATGCCATCAGCTAAGTGATCAACAGGTACAATGGCACCAAGTAGTAACATACAAACAATTTCAGCCAAGTGTCTATACTTTCTCTCTGATATACCATTTTGCTGAGGTGTATGAGGACAGATGGGCTATGGTAAAATGTCATTTGAGGTTAAAAGAGTGGAAAAAGCTGAAGAAAAGTATTCTTTGGCATTATCACTCCTTAAGACAGAGTAGCATCTTGATTCAATTCCTTTTGGAAAAAAGACTCATCAGAAGCACCTAACTCAATTATCCATGGACTTTGACATTCGAAAGATTGATATATGCAAGCTTTTGACAAAGGAGTGAACCTGGTTGTCAGAGTTAAAACTAAGATATTCTTGATAATATTCATTAGAAAATAATGTGGCTCAACCTTATTACATATATATATATATATATATATATATATATATATATATATATATATATATATATATATATATATATATAGAGAGAGAGAGAGAGAGAGAGATACACACATTGATTGGACATTTTCGGAAACAAGCAAAGTCTATTCTAGGAAACAAATCCTTAAGACTGCAGAATTGATATGCTAGTGATAAAACTAAGATACAACCAATGTACAAAATGAAAACTAATAGAAATAAAATCTAAAACTTCCTAAAATATCTTGAAATTACAGAAAAATTCACCAACAATCAGAATTACAACAATCTACACTCCACAGTCAATGCCAATTATAAGAGAACAAATAATGGTGAAGGAAGAGTATGACAGAGAGAAATGCAGAGAGGAGCCTCTCAACCAAAGTTAAGACTAGAGAAACAATGGCCAAAACAAGGAAGAAGAGGTCTCGCGAGCGTCTAGCAAGTGTTCCAGTGAGAAAGGGTGGCCATTGATAGACAGCAGCAAACGACAGATGCAGCAAAGGATAATGGTGGATGGAAATGAACACCAAAACTAGAAGAGTGGGATCAACTCATTCTGATTCCAACTTAAGACTGAAAATTTGAGAAAAATAACTTAAGAGATTGATTATCTCTCAACTGATTTTTGTTATTTATACAAGAACATTACATTAGGAATATCGAGGTAATTAATGTTAATAAGTAAACAGCTCATAGGTACAGTTTCCAGTACAACTACTACCTATATTTAATACCTATTCTAACACCACTAATTCACCTGGTAGATTAATTGGAGATGAATCCAATGCTGCCAGAGATAAAGAGTTGAGTCTACTTAAGATAGCAGAAAACCCAAAAGGAAGCAAAAAAATTACCCAGTTCCAAAGCAAAACCAAGGTTTTGACAAAAATAAAAACTTAATAAATACTAACAAGACACCCTTTCTTGAGGAAAGGGGTTTAGGTCATGCCTCCATCACAATTGGAAATCATTTGCATTTTGAAAGGTTGTCGCAGAGCTTTTCTCACCACCTTGGACATTAGCACTCAATAGTGGTAGAATATAAGTCACGAAGATATTTGCTCTCAAGGACTTGGGTATAATAACAACTTGTGTGGGATGCTCAATAGAGTATTTAAGTATTTGATACCCAACACATTGGAAATCATTTGCATTTTGAAAGGTTGTCGCAGGGCTTTTCTCACCACCTTGGACATTAGCACTCAATAGTGGTAGAATTTAAGTCGTGAAGATGTTAGCTCTCAAGGACTTGGGTATAATAACAACTTGTATGGGATGCTCAATAGAGTATTTAAGTATTTAATACCCTCCACCCTCCCTCCCCCCTCTCCTCCCACCCTCACCAACACCCCCTACACAACTAAGTCCCTACCACATTCTGACAACTTATTTGTTATGACCATTTGTGGGTGGGACTGTAGTAAAAAAAAAAGTATTTTGGAAGCATGCATACAAAAAAAAATGTTATTTGTTCCTTGACATGAAAAGGGTAAAGAATCAAGCAAATATAGGTGTGCAACCCCAAGGAAGCATAAGAGATATCAGAATTATGAGGCAGAACTTACTCGAGAATATAAACAGGTTCATGCATAAAGCGTTTTAGTCCAGCTTCAAAAACATTATGAGCCATCTGCATGGATAAACGGATAAAGCAATAATATTTATTGTTACTTATCAGAACAAACAAGAAATATTGAATTTCTCCAATTCTATTTTCATGATACAGCCCCTTATTTATGGACAAAATTAGTCTCAAAGAAGAAACTAAATATGCCACAATCAGGGAGAAAAATCAGGAACCAACAAATAGCCTATCACCAATGTCTTTTATCATAATTCAAATTTCATTAAGTCTCATCCTGGACAGACGTATTGCAAAATCAATTAGGAAACAATTGATATAAAATTAATGACAAACTTGCCCGTATCCATAAAGTATTTAGCAATTTATTAGCTAGAAGTAAAAACTTAAAATATATCTATGTTATTGCATTAAATCTCAATGGAAAGAATGAGCAAGAAAGGCAATCCTTGGACATTTTCCTTATTGTAAGATAATTACTTCATTTTTAGAGCCAATGACACTAACAAGAAAAGGCATTTTGTTAACTAAAATTAAGTATACTTACAACAGCTTGCACATCCATATATGTATATAAACATATTTAACTATTCCAAACACCAAAAACATTTCCAGGCACACATACAGCAGAATCATTAGTATAAAAAAAGATTGTATGCGAATAAATAATTGTACCACCTGTCTAAAATACATTGGTCGACAAAATTAAAAAGGGAATAGTACGAACCTTTGGATCCTTATCAAGACAAAATGCCATTGTAGCATAAGCAACATAAACGTGATAAGTACAGCTTGGGGATTTTCGTGCATCCAGAAAGTACTTCCTAGCAGCTTCAACACCTTCAGTCCTTCTAAGAAATCGCATGAACTGTAGCATGAAAAAGAGTTCAAATTTGCTGCAAGAAAATCTATTAAAGAAAACACTAAAAAGAACTGTACAAATCCCTTAACATTGTCAACTAAGGAAGCTAAAGCAGAGAGAAAAATACAAATTTATGTTTCTACACAAACGTGATTTCCATGGATGAATGTCTATTAAAGATAAACGTGTGTAGAAGTAGAATCCACCACCATAAAACGCAACAGAAAAAAAAAAAAAAAATCTGTAGACAACTGTAAATTCCTGCAATCTCAAGCAGCCCTACTTTATGACTTGTTCAATGATTTTCAAAACTTAATATCATAAGACAAATTGATTAACATATATATACATGTACGAAGCATCCAACACTACCATTGAGCCCTAAAAGCATTAGCAAACTACTTCACGTACTTGAATATGAGAAAGTGAGGTTGCATTGACACCGTCTCCCAAAAGGCTTTCATATATTTTCTTTGCAGCCTAACATAAAAAAAAGGAAATTAATTCAGTTAAATGATTAAAAACGAAGGAAAATAATAAACAAATAAATTTTACATTTACAAGAACAATACAAAAATGACTCAATCTTTTCAACAATGCATAACCTCCAATAATACTAAATGACATTATTCACTGTACGTTTTGCAACACATTTACAATACCTGAATTGCTCCACGAGACTCCTCAAGCTCTGCACAAGCATATCGCAGCATTTCTGAATCTGTTAACAAATGAAATGACAAGGCCTTTTTATGCATAATTAAAAGTCACACAGTACCCAAAAGAAACATATAAGCCTTAATCTTCCCATAGATCATATAAGTTAACACAAGAAGTGTTCAGCATGAAAGGATATCTATCTGGAAAAAAAAAAAGCATGTAGAAAGTATGGGCTAAGCCCATTTAATAATTATCAAAAATGGCATTAAATCTAACAACATCTAATAACGTTTAACACTACCCTTAAGCTAGTGCACATAGATTGTATATACAAACCTTGTTAAAAATATAATCAATTATAAGTCCCCATACAAACATAGTAAAAATATATGCTAAATAATCATTTGAATTAATAAACTCGGTCTTTATGCCTCCGATATAATCTTTTCTCAAAAAAAATGGCAATCAATATCAATGGATTTGATCCTTTGATGAAAAACGAGATTAGAACTAATATAAAAAACAATCTAATTGTCACATATAAGTGTTATTTGAGAGACATCACCAAATTGTAATTCCTCAAGTAATTATGTATGGCCATAGCTCTATATTCTTCTTCTGCCCTAGATATGGCAACAACATTTGTTTCTTACTCTTCCAAGACATCAAGCACTTTTGGAGACAAAATATTCAGAGGTCGATCTTCTATCAGAAGGAGATATTGCTCAATTAGCATTTTAAATAATAGACAACTTTACTATTGTTATTTAGCAAACATTCTCCAAGAGACCATTTAATGTATTTCAATATACAAATGACTACATTCTAATGATCTACACCGGAGGAATTAAGAAATACAATCACCACACTGCCAACAAATGAGTAATATTAAGATAGGCTTTGAGAGAGGAACCCCCTAATTAGGTAGGAGCTTGGTATTGAGAAATTGGACATTCAAACTCAGCTATAAGAGCTAAAGGGGATGGAGGAGTTGCAGTATTGTTAAACTCGACGATCGAATAAAGGGATTATATCTAATAATATCTAACACTATAGAAGACAAATTTCTTTATCATAATTGTATCATGGCTTAGAATTACTGTTAAAACAAATAAAAAATCAAGAATGTCATCAACACAAAATATAATATGCATTCATGTACATCAAAAAATTCAGCATAGCTAGAGAAAGAAAACAATACAAACCAGGGAGAGCCTTCAGAGCCCTTTGAAATACTTTGATTGCAGCATCTATGGAACCACCTTTTGCATGCCATGTAGCATAGTCATACCATATATCAGGATAATGGTACATATACATCAAACACTAGATAATAGCAATGTAGTTAGATATTTCATAAACAATGGAACAAATAAACACAAGATATTCCACATTAGCTTCTCCAAAATCTTATTTTTAACTCATTCATATTAATTTTAAGCAATGGAAAAAGCGGTTTCATTTTTCCTTCACATTTTTCTCTCTACAAGTGTCTGTTAAAAAGTTCATTAAAATAGGTCCGAGAACTTACTACATATAAATTTATTAAAATAAAATTGATGTCTTTTGACATGACACTCCTTAATGGTTTTCTTCACTAACTCAGCAAATCTTAGTATGAAGCCATTGCTATTTAAAACGATTAGAATAGGCTCAGAATAATTAAAAAGCTCTTTTGAATTGTACCTAAGGTTCTTTGAAGAAGTATGATGTAATGGGATAATCAAGCAATTACCACATTGCTTCCAATCATGGGTTGCATGAGAAGACCACACACAGAAATTGACTGTTTATTCAACATAAGTTATGGCTAAAGCAAATTTGACCTAAGTTAGTCCCATCCAATGATCAACTTGCAGACATTTAACAAAATCTTGAGACAATCTTGGATTAAATTTATTCATTCCAAGTTTGGCACCTTCCATCTTTATGTTCATATTAAGGGGGATTGTTAAAATAGGTTCAAAATAGACTTATTGAAAAGTTGCTTTTAATTGTACTTATATCTACCTAGGTCCTAGAGGTGCCGTTCCTTGGTTTCTACTCTTTTCTCACTTTCATGGTATATCAGATTAATATACAATTTCTATATAATACGGAACATACAAGAGACTTTGTACAAGATCTCTAAAATATATTTTCTCTTGTTATTTTTATCAAGTTAAACAAATTATGTGTTTCTCCACATTAATGATAAAATATAATATTAAAGGGATAAAGAATTAAAAACCAATAAATATATTTCTTAGTACCTGCTCATAAGTAAATATAATTCGTTTGTTGGAGGAGGCGGTATCTATTCTCTGTGGATTTCCTCTGAAATAAAATAATGATTAGGTTAGATAGAAAATACAAACTAAACATCATAACATATAACATGATAAGGATATAAAGACATAATGACCAAAGGCACTAGATCCGGGCTACCATAATTTCAAAATGATAAGTATAGCCAAAGATGATAACCCTGTAGACGCTCATAACTTTTAAATCCTATATGGAGTCTAAAGAATGGTTTTACATCTTTTATTTTATAACAAGTTCATTTAGAACTTTTGAACAATACAGTAGAACACAAACATGTAGTTAACATACAAGACCACTCTAGAAGCCCCACTTAACAAGCTAAGCTTTATGATCTTAAGCATGATATCAAAGCCTTTTCTAGTCTTTGGCATAATATTTGTCTCAACAGAAGTGCATCATGAACATTATAGTTAAAATCAATATTTAACTCATCAAATAGTAAGATCCTACGATTTTATACAATAACATCGCCAGGATTGTCAAACAAATTCGTAAAATCATGTGGATCAGTGTTTTTTCTAAATTATTCATTGCACTACATCTTCACCTTCTTGGATGAATGAACTCAATTTAAATAACACCTAAACCCAATCAAAAGTTAATGCAATTAAAACTTACCTTTTTCCTTGCAACTGCAACACCTATTCACTTTCTCTGGTGAATAAGGTTTCAAATAAAACATCCAAACTCACTTAAAAATTAAGGATGTTTTCAGTTGCACCCTTCACCTTCTTGATTGAATGGGTATCAATTAAATGGAACTCAATTAAGGTAATTTTAACTTCTAGGCATCTCTTCACGTAACTTGCATTGGTTACATGCACGTTCATCTCTTCACCCAAATCCAATTAAATGTAAGATTAAAAACTTCAAAACAAGTTTTCTATTATCGGTTATGTATATGAATACGTGTCTATATATATATATATATATATATATATATATATATATATATATATATATATATATATATATATATATATATATATATATATATATATATATATATATATATATATATATATATATCATGTTTACGTAGAAAGTAAAATCTACAATTAGTGTTATGATCCCATGAATTACGATTTTTGAACCTTTCACAATCCTAACCATAATTTCGATTTTAACTACCTTGGTCTTGAGTTCTCCTCTCTATAAATCTATAAGTTATTGTGTGAATTATTGTGGAGACAAATATCACTGATAGGCCAATACTCAACAATTTAAGCTTTTGGGAATTTGGACTGTGGCACATAATTCTCCAGACAGTTGATCAGCACACTTAAAAACAATACTCCTGCTGGAGCCCAACATGTTTTTAGGCCGAATAGTCCATGACAGGCATGAGGCACTTAACGCATGCAAAGTATATGTGTGTAAAAGGAAGAGTGGAAATCCTATGGTTGAGGTGGCATGAGTAATGGAGAGATTGTTATAAGGTTGAAGTGGGATGAGTGGTGCAGAGGTTGTTAAATGTGAGTGCTTTAATATTTAGACTCTTGAGGGAGAGGGGGATATTCATTGGTTAAAGGAGCTAGGCTATGGACAATTAGAGGTTCCTTCTCATGTAGTTTCTCTTTTATTGCAAATAATACATGATTCTCAGTTCTTTCATCTTTTTTTTATTCTACATTTGTAGCCATAACTCTATTCAGTAACATCTTTGAAAATCTGGTTTCTCGAGAGAACTGCTAGATGTTGACGTTTTCTCAATTCTTTCAACCCATTTAAGTTGTACTTGTACGATATGTCACCAATCATTTTCACTCATCTTCAAATAATTTTTTCTTTTGTGATTATCACCCTCTAAGTACAGAAAAGAGAGAACAGATCTCCTATGCCCTGCAACTGGGTTACTTCCCTAAACTATTGCCCTTGCACATTAGGGTTTTCTTTTCCTGCACCGCTGCCTCTGCAAACTAGGGTTTTCTTATCCTACACCACACCTTCCTTTTCGGATGCAAGCTGTGCCTCTGCCTTCTCCGCTATCTCTTTTTCGCACCAACTATGATGCAAAAAATGGCCCCATGGACTGCCATGAGAAACCTGCATCGCCACCGCTGTTGTGGTGGCAAACTGCAAAATTGACCCGATTTCTGCCATGGCACCACCACAATCGATTTTTGATTGCACTGCTTGGAGGAGAAAAAACAAAATGTAATAGCAAGATCAAGGGCTGAAGCAAAATTTCAAGCAATGGCCTAAGGAATTCGTAAATTTCTATGGTTATAGATTACATTGGAAGACCTACAAATAAAGTGGGGTGAATCAATGAGGTAAGGCATGACAGAACTAAACATATTGACATGGACAAACATTTTATCAAGGAAAAGCCACAAAGTAGCTTGATTTGCACCCACATGTATCTACTCAAAATCAACTTCCAAACATATTGGGACTGTCAAAACTGTGCTACTCATTTATTTCAGGAAGTTTTGTTATTATATCCTTGCTATAATTTTATTCTTTAGTACAAGTGTATCTTGCCATTAGTACTAGGATAATGAATTTAAAAGCAATCCCAAAATTATAGGGATTTGTTTCCTTAGAATTAGCTCTCTATTTCCTAATGTAACAAGCAAGCTCGTTTATTCATAGGTGCAATGGCCTCATTATTGAAATATAGAATAATTATACTATTCTTTTTAAATCTAACAAGGACTTTAATTTCTAAAAATAACCCCACCTGTCCTGTTTTGCTCTCTGAAGTTTTTGCATTGCCTATTTCAACCAACATTAAAGATAATAGCTCAGTCTTAAGTAGCTTCAAGTGTTACAATGTGAATCATACCAACTAGAAAAACATTAGGCCATCATTTCCAAAAAAAAAAAAAATAGAAAAAGATGTGACTAAGTTTTCTCTGCCATTTTATTCAGATATTTCGATATGTGACTGTGTCATACCTTTAGGTTTTAGATATTTTGTAACCTTTATTAATAAATTCTACCATTGCATTTGCATTTATTTAATGAAAAACATATCTAAACTTCTATCCACATCCATGTCCTTCTTTAATAAGATTAAGAACCATTTGGCAAAAATAATTGAAGTCTTTCGAACTGACAATGCTAAAAAATATTTCTTTTCTATTGAGCTTTCTTTCTTCTTATCCACATTGCGTATTTTACATCAATCCACTTGTCCTCGACCATCACAATAAAATAACATTGCTGAGAGAAAGAATAGACATCTTATGCAAATTGTACGCACTCTAGTCTAGAATGCAAATGCTTTTGTACATCATTGGGGAGAAACAATTCTCATTGCTTGTTCTTTAATTAAAGCATATTGGCGCAAAAGAAACCCTAGATAAATCCAATACATTGCCTCAATTGCTTCATCAGTTTGATCAAATATCAAGTAGCAAAGATCTAATAAAAATTTATCGGTGAAAACGTTCATGTAATACAATCCAATTACTGGAAAAGAAAAAAAAAAACATATGCTCCTTACTTTTCAAAAGATAAAAGCCTCTTCCATGCAATCCACTGCATTTCTTCCTGTCAGAAGTAATCATGATTTTAGATACGTAACAAGCATAAAATCATGTATGTAGCTTCACTTAACACTTTGTTTTAGGATAGCCAGTTCATGGCATGATCTGAAGACTTTCTAACCAAGTGGTCTAGATCTAAATCCTTAACACCCATGTTCTTTGAAATAAATTTTAATTTCAGCACGAGACAGGCCTATATATTGTCAATGATTGAAACTCAAAGGGCTCACTTATGTGAGAATGCAGGTTAGATATATAAAAGTGTAAAACCACCAATGTGGCTCTGTGTAACAGAAAGCTTTTTTATATAGTTTGCATTTTGGATAAAAGTTTTTATTATATATAGCATAGAGATTTTGAAAATTTTGTATCAACTTATCAATAACAACAACCCTTATAATAGAAGAAAAAGAAAATGAATTAAACTTCTCCAGAATTAAAACCAACTTATGCTCCTCAATGTATACCAACGTTAGATCACAACACATATGAAAAATTTGAGGTGCACAAGATAATTTTGCAAAAGTCTAGATCATTCTACACCATTTGCTCAATTTACTTTCTTCAATTGTAAGTTTGTTTTTATTGGTACGTTTATCAAAATTAACTATGTCTACAAAATATCACAAAACAAAGAAAAATTAACAAAATAAATTTGGTAATGTCATATGACATATAATTAAATTATAAACCCCTATATATAAATATAATGTCATCTCAAATGGATAATGTGGAAGAAGATAAGAGAGTTCATCTCATTAACATCAAGGGTAGAACTTAGTCTATGTAACCAGCAGCTTCCATAAGAATAAATATCAAAATTTACATCAAGTTGTGCTTTCACACACAGCCAACTACTGCAAACAGGACCATGAAATCAGTATCAGCATAAACAAAACATAAAAGAAACATCAAGTTGCAGTTTGATCAACATTTCCAAAGGAAAACCCCTCTTTCGTATACTTTCTCCTAGTAAGTGAGTTTATGCCTAACGCAACCTTACCAAACTGGCTTGTAAAGTGACAATTGCACCCTACTTATATATTAAAATCTGACCTTATTCCTAGTAGATATAGAATCTCTAGTGTGAGTTTAGATATTTGTGGGTGGTCTAAATGGAGCCCTCTCACACCAAGAAATGAACATCTCAAGTATGGAACTAGATATTTGTAGGTCGTCTAGTAGGATAAGCTCTGAATGGTTTTGATACCATTTTAGTAAGGGGGTTTATGACTATCTCAACCTCACCAAACCGACTTGTAAAGTGAAGATTATATTACATCTTATTATCTGACTTTATTCCTGGTCAATGTGGGATCTATAACCCTTTCATAACCCAAATTACAATTTTTAGAGATCCATAGTTGCATGCTTAAATAGGAGAAATTATCCTGTAACAATCATCACTGATAAGAAAAAAAAAAAGTTACCTTGTAGGATCCACTCGGTGGTACAGCAAGCATATTCCAATCAATTTCATCAACATACTTCTTCCTCTCCCGGTAAACTGCCCTAGCACTATTATATTTGGGTTGATATTCAGATATTAGTCCTTTAGCCTGCAGAACACCTTTATCATCAAATTGCATGCAACCAAGGAAGAAAAACTACAAACTAATGAATACAAATTAATAGAGAAAGCATTTTACCATAATCAATATCTTACCAACTGACGACTAACAGAATTTTCAAAGTTTTCATAGTCCTTCCAAAGTTGTTCAATGTGATGGGTTGGAGTAACAATAGCCTTCTGATAGACTTTCCTCACAGTAGTCATCCGGTGTGACTCTTCTTGACCATTTATAGCCTGGAAGAGATCACAGAATTTGACCGAAATTATGTAACATAATACCTAATTATGCTCCAAGAATTGCAGAAAACAGAAAAGGTTAACCAAACAAACCGGCAATGATTTTAGAAAGGCTATGTACTCCATCCACACAGGACCAGATGCTATGTCTGCTCCTGTTATCACATCATTAAGTGTGAAGGTATATGTATATATATAACGTATAGATACATTTATTCATACATAAATATAATAAACATTCTTCTCTTTCCCTCCTAATTTCCAAATAACATCAAACGAAAATAATGAATTTTGGCATTAATAGTGAGTTCCGGCAAAAAAAAAAGTGGTAGAAGGCTTTCAAACATAAAATATAAGTGAAATCTAAATCAGAAGCTAAAGCATTTACTAGGAAGCAATTATTTATAAAAGAAAAATGTTGGCCTCAACTAGACTAAAGAATTTAAAATTACTAGTGAATAGATCTACCAAATGGTTCATCAAATTACACAAGAAATTTGTGATTATAGTATGTTTATTAAGAAAAATATAAAATTACCAATAATTTCTTAAAATTCAAAATTTATGAAATTCCCCAATAGCCCCATGCCTGAATCAGACCAGTTAAACTTCAATCAATCTCTTAAGGTTTCTATTTTCTTTTACTTTGAACTCTGCAATAAATAGGATTTCAAACATGCACCAATCGGTAAAAAGACAAAAGCCACTAACATATTTATCAATGCATTATACATTCAAAAACAATAAAAAGCCTTAACTGATAAGGTGGAATATGAAACACGGATTTCTCGTTGCCAATAGGCTCTGACTTAAACGAATCAACTCCTATATTCAAGTCCCCATTCTAAAAAAAAGATAACCTTTTATGTACTATTCTTAACATGTAGTCATGTGTCTTCATTTTGAGAATTTATGGCACATGTCTTTTGAGTTCATATGTCAAATCAATATTTTTTACCCTTTAATAATCTATTCAATCAAGAAAGACTTGTAGTTTTCTTAATACTCAAACTTCTTTCAGTGAACATTAAAATGAATTATTTGCAAAAAATGAAACAAATAATATTTCACCAGTAAAACAAAATTTCATCAAATATTTTTAAAATTTATATTTCCAGAGTTTCTTGTATTTAAATAAGTATGCAATCTACTGATATTTTCCAGTTATCACAAAAGAACATGCCATTGGTTCAAGGTACATAAATGGTTTCATATGTAAAACTCCTCCTCACACAAAGCCCCTAGGGCTTGAATTGCACACAATAAAGAGCCCAACCCTACGTTGAAATCCACATACAAAATGAATGGAGGAAGCAAGTATCAAATTCTAGACCACACGACCATTGAAGCCTAATACAATTTCAAACAACAACTCTTTGACCTTGAAGCATGGGTAATGCATGAACTAACCCTATTGTCTGCTGAAATCCAAGTTTTATTTAGAAGAATAGGAGCAGCAAGGATTGACTCTAGATATTTGGTAATAGAACTCTAATATCAAGTTAGAAACCAATTACCTAACAACTTAAAATATTGGATAAAGACAGAGAAATGGTTTTATATCAAACAAGTTCCACCAAAAAGCATGTTTCCAGTAAAACAACTAAAAGAGATACACTTTTGTATTTGTGTCTCCTAATATCTTTTGTCTTTTCTATACCCATCCAATGGACCAATTTTAATATCCACTTCTCCAACAACTATGGGCCTCTAATCAATGTTCTTTTCACCAAAGTCTCTACTGGATGCTCCTCACATGACCAAATCATCATGCATGAGTTTCCCCATCTCCTAAATAGCTGATACTTCAATCCAACAAAACAACAAAGATAATTCGAACAGGAGAAAGGAAAAAAAACTTACCAACACAGTTAAGCATAAAATCAAAAGCTTTTCTTGTCTCTTCCTGACCCTCCATGCCCTTCTTGTCATTGACCTTTCTAATGAAACGAATGTAGCATCTCCTGTATACCAGAGGATAGATTGAAACAAAAACATTATTTGCATGTACCACAAGACCAGCAAAATAAGCAAGATGTTTCATCCATTCTCACAAAAAACGAACTATCTTATACAAATTTAACACCAAACATAATATAGGATAGAGAAGATGGGACAAATTCAGAACACATGCCGCAGAAATTGAGAATTTTTCAAGACCTTCTATGATTTACCTATTTCTGTGAGAATACTGCATTAGAAGAGCAGCTAGTCACTGTTGCTTAGGCAGTTAGTTGTTTGCAAAGTAGTTAAGTCAGTTACATATATGTTGTTAAGTCAGTTACTCAACTAACTACCACTATCACTATGACAATGTACTGATCCTATAAATACTTCAGTGTAACCTCTGATCTTTAAGAAATAAAATCAGATTACATTGCTTCCTGAAAACTCACTCTTACTTTGAACAATTTCTAACAGTTACATGTAAAATGTCCAATATTTTAAAGACCCTTGCAAGAATATCTATGAATAGCAACAAGACAGGTCCCCTCAAGTAAGCAAACCAATAAAACCTTACAAGATAGCCAACTGAAAATAAGTTTACAAATATTAGTTGATTGATACTCTTCCCAAAACCTATCTATCCCCAACCGCAGCTGAAAATCATCCAAAAGAGACAGTAAAAAGAAGTACATCAGCCAATGCCATAAACAAGATTAAGCAAACAATATACCATAGAGGAATCTGAAGACAATGCAACAAACACCGACTAAAAATCTGTTTTGTAGCATCATCATTATTTGTAGCCATATATGCCTCCACATATTGCCTCCAAAACTTGGCCTGAGCACAAACAATCATCAACAAAAATCAGCACAATAGCAGAAGAAGCGACATAATTTCAATCACAAAACACAACAAAAACCATAACTTGCTTCCAGTAACAACCACCGAAGCTATCAACAAGAACACTTACAGCAGTTGGAAACAATAGCAGAAGCTGCTCGTATATGGGTGTGGCCTCTGCAACAGGCAAATGCTGAACAGCACAGAAACAATATGAACCAGCTAAAGGGTATGCAAAAAATATGAACTCGGGAATTGGATCCGAACCTGAGCCTCATTTGCCAAGATTTCCGCGGTTTCAATGTTGTACTTGTCTGCGCCACTGGTTTTTTCCTATAAAATTAAAATTAGAATTAAATTTAAAAAAAAAGGTCAAATTTTTATGCTCATCAAAAACGTAGAAGGAAAGAATGAAGGTGTACCATGTTGGGGGTTAGAAAGAAAAGAAGTCAGTGACAGTCACGCTTTCATGTTGAAAAGAGTAGGAAAGGGGAAGAAGAAGAAGAAAGCGGGTATTTTTGCTTTTTGGAGAAGACGACGATTAATCGAAACTATTTACATGGGGATTGAAGGAATTTTGCCGTTTTTGTTTTGTGAGGTTTAATTAACAGTTAGGTTACTCAGACAACCTAATTAATTTAAGAAGTTACATAAAACTTAGGGATAAAAGGATAACTCTGTAATATTTTTCCTGCTATTATTTTGTTCGTAATTTATATTTTAAATTTTAATACTCTTAACCTTAAATAAAACTATCATTATATTGATATGATAATTAACATACACTCTTGCCCACTTCTATTATTATAAAAAATATATATATATTAAAATTTATTTTATTATTCATATATTTATTGTGTCAAGTCAACAAGTGTTTCAAAACTTTTTTTTTAATCACTTGAGATTGTTAATTTATTTTTTTATTTATTTTTTTATTATATGTATATAAAAGTTATTTTACTTTTTTATTTATTTATTTTATTTTTAAAATTAATTAATTCTAAAATGAAAATATATTTCGATTATATTTTGTTTTATTCTTAATTTTATTCTTTTATAATTTTTATTTATTTAATCATTTAATAAATAATTAAAAATAACTTATATTTGAAGTATTAATAAAATTAAATTTAAAAATATATTTCATTTTAATATCTTAAAATAATATTATTTAAAAAGATAATATATTTTTTAACTATACAAATTATTCACACATAGAAAAAAAAATTCTCTAATAAGTTATTTTACTCTTTTATCTATTTTGATTTTATTTTGATTTGTTTTTAAACGGATTTATCCCAAAAACATAAATATATTTAAGTTTTATCATATAATATTTAATAAACTATTATTTTAAACGTCATACAAATTTAGAAAATTGTGTTTTAATAAATAAAATGGTAAAATTTGATTATTTTAATATTTAAAATTTAAGTAAATAAAGTTTTTATAAATAAGTTTTATTATTTAAAAACACGTAATTTCTTGATAAAATTTTTCTTTAAAGTTTGCTTCTTTGTGTATGTTTTCATATTGTACATTTATATGTTTCAAGATAAAAAAATAGTTAAGATGATATTTGAGATGGACTCTCCACTTTTGTTCAATTAGTTTTTCCAATAAAATAAGTTAATTTTTTGTTATTTTCATAATTTGTATGTTCGTTTTGTGCATGTGGATCATCTTGGTTTACGTGTAGTGTTTGAGTCTTTTATAAGAACTTTCGTTGATATGTGATCTTAATAGTGTGTCATGATCGTGTTTATGTTATTCAAAGGGATGAGTAAAGCTTTTTGTGTGTCTACATGTGTTTATAAGATTCTTGAGCAGTTGGTATATCTTTCAGGTAAAGAAAGTTAATTCCATTATTTTTAACTGATTAATAACTTGCAATTGCTAATTATATGTTTGTATGATATTTGGTTTGTGTAATTTAGTTGTCTAATGAAATATGAGATGTGGAGTTGAGTTAAGATTTAATTTGGTTTACATGAATTGAATTTTGAAATTTGGTATGTTGTTTGGTTAAATGTTGTAATTGAGATTAATTGAATCATTGAGTAATGTACAATTTGATAGTTTGTATGTTTTTGCCATCAGTAGTTGTTGTTGGACTGATTTGTAGGGCTGAAATGGCATAAATCCATCAGTAGTTGTTGTTGGACTGATTTGTAGGGCTGAAATGGGATAAATCTACAAAATTATGTTTTGTATAATTATGCAGACTCAATGGGCGATAATATTTTCGTTATACAAAGTCGAAGTCAGAGAGTTACTAACTTGATAGTCATTGGGCAAGACTCTACTCGTTGGATGAGACCAAAGTAAAAAAGCTCACTGACTTGAAAATCATTGAGGATTTAAGTGTCTCTAGGTCATGTCTCTGGTGAAAACGACAACAATGTGGGGTAAGTTCTACTTTGTTGTCATTGTCGCAGTTTTCATTGTTGTCATCGTCACAACTGAGGATCTTACTGTGTCATCTTCGCTTTGCCCACTACTCATCTACTTGACCACCATGAACACCTCCTACAAGTTTTAGTCGTTTTACTATTTGGTGACCTCATTATCGTCCTTGTCGATACTTTTCTTGTGTGTGTTCGTTATTGCATTGGCCACTCCTTTTTGGCGAGCCTTCCCCTGCTTAGGTTCACGATCTTCATGGAACTCACAATATTGCCAACACCGATGAGGCTCATCTACTCCATTTCCCTTTGTGTTTCAATTTTTTCAATCTGTATGGTTTTGAGTTCTAATGTTTATTGTTTCAAGAGAGAATGATGGTGAATTAAATTTGGAGGGATATGGGATTTGGAGTTTTCTAATTTTGTTGTTGTAATTTTAATTGAATTTAATTTTTCTATTTTGATTAAGTGTTTTTATTTGAAACTGAATGGAGCCAATATTGAATGTTGGAGATGAAACCTAATTTTAATGGGAGGGAGAGCATTTATGGTTGAAAGTTTCGGGAAATCATTAAGTTTAATTGCGTAAATAATTTAATTTCTCCATTGTTCTTGTCAGAGCTGTCAAAATGGGTAACTCGGCCCGACCCGATCTGGTCCACCATGGGTTGGTGACTTAGTGAGTCAACCCAACCCGGCTCATTTATTTGTGAGCCAGAAAAAAACGAACTCGGCCTTACCCACCAATGGTTGGTGGGTAAACGGGTTGGCTCATTGGCTCACTTAATTATAATTTTTCTTAAATAAAAAAAAATTACAAACTTTCTATAATTCAAATTTAAACAAATTTTACTCCCAAATTTCACTCCCAACATTTTTAATAAATTTTGAAAATAGGGAACTTAAATAATTTTTTCAAGCAAAATAAATAAATAAATATCTTTTTATGAAATTAAAATTAAATTTTAATAAAATAAAATTAGGTAGGTGAAATCTGACTCGTGGTGGGCTGGGTTGCCCCACGAGTTGTGACCTATTTTGACAGCTCTAGTTCTTGTTTTTTGGTTTATTCATATTATGTTATTGTTGTGATATTGTTGGTGTAGTTAATTACATTATTAGATTTGTGTGTGAAATATCTTAGCTTTATATTCTATTATAAACTTATTGATAAGTGTTTAATGAGTTAGTTTTGATGTTAATTTGGCCCTTGTCTTGTTTTGATTATGTTAAAAATGAGTGTAATCACTCCAATTTTACTTGTTTTGTAGGTTTTGATGAACTTAGAGAGTCAAAGATGAAATATGAAGAAAACAAAGGAATTCTAACAAAAACACAACAAACTGACTTAAGCGTGGCTACAACATGGAATTTAAGGCTTGAGTCACACGAAGAAAACTCACCTTAGAAGGAAACCTCAAGTCTTGACCTAAGGTTAAAGCCATGAAGAATCATTCACCTAGAAGTAATCTTAAGAGGCTTCAACATAGAAACACAAAGCCTAAGCTATAGAGGAAACCTTACAATTGAAGCCATGAATGCCATTGTTGAAGCCACACTGTCATTGTTTATAAAAATAGAATTTCCTCTCTATTTTAGAGAACCTTTTTGGATACTTTTCACTAGACTTTCTAGATAGGTTTAGAGAGACTCTAGAGAGTCTTCTCATCTATTTCCTCTGTACTATAAAGAACATGGGATTAAGAGACAAAGTTCCTTCCTTCTATTAACTTCTTCCCATCCTTTATCAGAAAATAAATCTTCTAAGTATTGGAGTGAGATGTAAACCATTTTGAAACTCTCTTGTATTCGATACTATTTTATTTATGAATGCTTGTTTTTAAATACAAGTTTGTGAATTGGTTTATACTTGTTGAATGAATCAATTCCTTATTTTATTTCACTAGCTTAACATTGAGAGGAAACTAATCTTAAATTGTGGTCTAATCAATTCTTTTATAATTAACAATGGAATTTTGATCTTAATATAGGAGATCCCTTATTGAGGAACCATACTCAAGATTGGTGATCCTTATACGTGAAATAAACTAAAGTTATATATAAAGAGAACTCTTTATACTATACTTGATTACTTGCATTTCATATTTAATGATAAAATCGTTACAAGAGATACCATATTAACTTAGTTTAAATAAAATTAAAATCAAATTAATAACTTTCAAATTATCGAAGTTAAAGTTTAAATATTGGTAGGTTTGATACAAAAGTATATGGTGGAAAATAAACACGTCTATTTATTCCCACATAAGATGTGCCTTCCAAAATCCAAAGAACAAAAGAACATAAAACCCAAACAACCAAATCCAGTTAGGTGGCTTCATTTCCATTCTCACCTACCAACGCCTACTACTCTTCCTTTTCAGAAGCCATTTTGAGAGAAGTATTCAGAAATGGGTATGTACACGAGCGTGATGGAAGAGATAACGTTTTACACGGGGCTGTCTCCCGCCGCCTTTTTCACCGTTTTGGCTATGATGGTCGTCGTTTACAGAACCGTGAGCGCCATGTTTGTGTCCCCCGAAGACTACAACAAACCGCCCGTTGTTTCGGCCCGAACTCACCCCCAGTTCGAAGACCCCGAACCGCCTCGCCAACCAGTCCAGTTGGGTCAAGTAACGGACCGGGAATTGCGAGCCTACGATGGTTCCGACCCCAATAAACCGCTTTTGATGGCAATCAGGGGTCAGATCTTTGACGTGTCCACTGGCAGGTACAACTTTCGTTTTTGTGTGCTGCTGTTGCCTATGAGAAAGTCACTTGTTTTTTAATTATGTAAATTTTTTTTATGGATGTTTTTTAACTAACTTTCTCCATAATCATTCTTACAAATATATAAATGATTTTTTTTTTTTAATTTTAGATAAAATTAATTAGTTAAAAAATTAATTAAAAATTAGTTAAAACACACACACATTTAAAATGAATCGTCTCCTTGAGCGACGACCAACTCCGCCAGAATGAGGGCAAACCTCCAGTCGCCACGTGGCACCTTTCTCCAAAGTTGAATAACAGGTGCTTGGATTAGAGTAGCCTTTAAATTTGTAAAAGCTATTCCCAACTGTGTAGACCATGTCAAAGCTGACAATTTAAGGATATTTGTAAATGAAGAGGCAAGAGTGACATAACCTCAAATAAATATGGGGTAAAATCCATTTTGCCTTGATGAATAATATGGCCCAAGTAGGAAATTGATGATTGTCCAATCGAAAACTTAACAAAAAAATTGATTATCCTTGAGCAAATAAAGAATAACCAGTAGATGATCACAGATACACTGTAGATAAGGATGTCATTAAAAAATCGTGCACAGTCTGTTGGAGGTGAGGTCTGATTAGGTCATTCATGGTTGCCTGGAAGTTAGAGGGAGCTTTAGATAAATCGAAAGGCATCACTAAAAGTTATATTGACTGTCAAAAGTGTGAAAAGTGATTTTATGACAATCTTTAGGGGCAACATGATTTTGGTGATACGTTGGTCTAACTTAGTGAAAACACAAGCTGTAGTGAGTTCATCCAATAACTCCTGAATAGTAGGGATTGGAAAATGATTCTTAATGATGATAGCGTTTAGTGCTCTGTAATTCACACAAAATCTCAAATGTACCGTACTTTTTTTTATAAAAATAATTGGTGAAGAAAAAAAGGCCTGTGTTGGATCGAATAATTCCTTTATCAACATAATGTTGATGAGGGGGGTCATTGTTTGTTTTATGAGCATGAGGATAACAATACAATTTGATGTTCTAGGATTGTGGGGGCGGTTGGGGGTTGTATGGCGGGGGATGTAGAATTGAAAGATGTTTGTTGAAAAGTGAGTAAGTGGAGGTATGCAATGACATTTGTATGTGTAAGGTGTGGCAAAAGTGGTGAAAAGAGGTTGGACGAAGGGTAGTGTTGGTGTTACCACTAAGGGTGATGATGTGTTAGCTGCCATGAGGGGTGGAGAGATATGCTTTGGGGGGGGGGGGGGGGGGGGGGGGGGGGGGCGTCCCAAATAGCTAATCAATCCATTCCCAAAGCTACATCAACCGTCAATCGATAGTAGGTAAAAAGGAATAATGAAAGTTGAGATTGAATGGATACAAGGACTTCAGGAAAATTAGAATGAGCAATATATACGGTCACCATTGCTTATCATAACAAACAATGGTGTGGTGTGGTGGGGACAGTGCATAATTGAAGGTGGGAAGCTAAACGAGTTTGTAAAATATTGTGGTAAAATAGTGACAAGGAGGTATCCAATGTGGCCATGAAACTTGAATGCATGTGGCCAATAGGTGCTTGAGAAAGCTTGAAAAGAAAAATGAAAATGGATAGATCCATCTAAAACAGTAATAATGGAGTTTCTATACATGTGTGGTTAGGATTAAGGGGATCATAATCTCCTTATAAAAGTAGGAAACGCTTGGTAGTGCACTTATGACTTGGGTAAAACTTGTTATCACAGTTAAAACACAAACCTACACATCGTCTCTCTTGAAGTTAGGTTGAAGTCAAACATTTTGTAGGGGGATTGACAAGTTTAGGGTTCGGTAAAAGGTTAGAAGATGGTAGAGGGAGGATAGTTTGGCGCCTAGTGTATTTTGGTTTGGAGTCATGGAACTTGGATTCAAGTAACTTAGTCAAACCTAAGGCTTGGGCAATGGAAATGGGTTGGAGGACAACAAGCTCTCAACATATTTTTGGAATGAGTCTAGAAATAAAACAATTCAAAATCATGTCAGGGGTTAGCCCAATAACTATTGCAAAGTTTTTCAAAAGCTGGTTGGTATTCTGTTACCAAGCTATGTTGGCTGAATTTAGAGTTTTTCTTGATGATTGACATACGTGGTAGGGCCAAAGTGAAGCTCTAAGGCATGAGTGAAATAACCCCTATCTACAAGTTGGTAATTTTGATAGATCCATATACCAAATAATAACTTTCTTTTTTGCAATTTTATTCCGAATGGCAGTATGGAGACCATGTTTACAATCTGTAGTCCACCTAAGGGTGACACTTGTCTCTTATGCCAACATAAAGATTCCTGTTATAACATTCATAATTTTGGTTAAATATAGTTCATAAACTTCATAGGTTTAATGATCTTTCTAGTGGATCTCGTATAATGAGGTCCACTATTAAATAGACTCTACGCTCATGCTTGAATATTGTGTATTGATGGGTCATATGATTTAACTGTTATAATGGCTTGATAGATAGACTTTAAGCTTGCACTCGGGCCTGAAGGATCATATACCAATAGGCCATTATACGAATGTTATAATCGGCTTGATGGACCCTACGCCCGTGTTCGAGCGTAACGGGTTGTGTATCGATGAGTATGAGAGGTTTTATATCGATATACTCTGAGTGACAGACCGTGATTTTGGAGAACCAATTGCAATTGTAGAAAGGAAAGTCTCACAATAAATAAAGAAAATCAAACCTTGGAAAGTAGACAAAAAATATTGAATGATCTAGTTGAAGAGATCTCGCAAATCCTTGGCTAAAACAATTACATACACTACTACTGTAGAATACTTTTAAATAAATGATCGATTTGATCTTTAAAAGTGACTAATTTTCCTTGTTAGAGAATGAAATATTTTTGTGAAATTTTGAGATTATTTTTTTATTAAAATATGCTGTTAAGGATGTATTGTTAGTAGAGCAGAAAGTCTTTTGTCATTAGGCTACAAGATTAGGGATCAGTTTGAAACCTTTGCACATTCCGAGACCAGGATTATTATTTTTCATTTTTTAAAAGCCGATAACTACAACTTCCGTATTTCAAAATCAAATTGATCATTTACTTATTATTTTTACACAAACATCGTATCATATTTGTGAATAGAATGATGTGATAAAGTGGTCAAATATGATTGAATGTCTGTAAAAATATCTTACAGGGACGGTATATGAGTTAAACTCTTGAGTTTTTAGTAATAACTGAAGATGATACGCTACTTGTCATATGTCATCTTGTGATACATTTCACTCACCTCTTCACACATTTCGTGTGTGCTTATTCGGTATGAGTGATCATACTGACAAACTCTACTTGATTATGAACAAGCAGGAACTTTTATGGTCCCGGAGGACCTTATGCAATGTTTGCAGGAAAGGAGTGTAGTAGAGCCCTTGCACTTCTGTCTTTCAAACCTGAAGACATTAATGGGGACCTCGAAGGTTTAGGTGAGTCAGAGTTTACAATATTAGAGGACTGGGAATTTAAATTCATAGAAAAATATCCAAAGGTTGGCCTCCTCATTCCAGAACAAAGAGAACCAAAAAAAGAGGAACAAGTTCAAGACAGTTTGGAAAATTCCAATGAATACAAGGATGAGACAAAATAGAAACCGTTATATTGTATAGGTTGCTTGTAACCTAGGGATTTCTATAGGGCTTCTGAATCACTGATAGTTTCAAAGTACAGCTCGGTAAGTAGCACGAACACATTGCGATGCATATTTGTCCACTGGATAGTGGTCATTATTTCCACATAAACCTCTTGCAATGCATCAAATACGTGTTGCATTTGGCCATATTTACACATCTCCCAAGTTCATATATGTAAATGGATACCGAAAAAGAAATCTAGTTATCAAAGCTTGTTGTACTCACTGTTCTGCCTTTGAAATTTTCTCTTTTTGGTTGTTTTTGTCAAACTTGGACCCATATTTGCGTGTAAGACTGAGTTGTTTAATAGTTAGCTTTTACCCTTTTTACATTATTAAGAAAGTGTTCATTTAAGGTGTATTATTCTGTTTTCTAGAATTACTCTCTTTAAAATATTATTTCTAGAGATTTAAAGTATGTTTATTTAATATTTAGTTCCAAATTTTAAATGTTAGAGTGAAAGAAAATAAGAGTAGAAATATAATAATTGAAATATAAAACGGATTTTGATCCTCTCATGTTAGTTTTGTCTCCAACAACCCTCTTTGGTGTTATGTACCTATATGGTTGGATAAAAATAACGAAAATGTTTCGTTGACACTCTCTCTTCAACACAAATTTGACACCGCCACATGGTATCATTCGGTTGATTATTTTTAGTGAAGGAAAATAATCTTTTAAAAATGGTTCGGAGGGTAATTTTGGAGATGTTAATTTGTGAAATTTGATTTTGGCGGTTTCATTTTTGTTTTGGTTCACTTTCCTTCTGAAAATGGTTGTCTCTCCCATTCGGTCCATTCGCCTCGTCTCTCCATTCGCCTGGTCGTCTCATCCAAAGGCCGTCATCTCAACCAAAATAGCTCTTTCACAATCACTCTGTATCGGTAAGCTATGTTTCGCGTTTATGGTCTCTTTGGCGTTGTGACTCTGTTTCGCATTTTCGCTCTCTTTCGCATTGTCTCGCTTCTCAAACCGTACTTTATTTTTGTTTTATTTATTCTTTTTATGTTTTGTGAATCCTAATCCACCATTAATTTATTTGTATGAAATATGTGCAGTTGCAATGGCGTTCGGAAACCCAAAGGTAAGTTCAAGTTTTTGTATTATATATAGTTGTTTTTGTAAGTAATAACAATGTTTTTGTAATGTTTTGTAGTGGCGGGTTCGAATCTCTCTGGATTCATCAACCATTGTTCAAATGAATGGCTTATTGAGAGATGTCCATGTAGATCGAATTGGGATGACACCATTTCGTTGAATGTTTCGCGTATTATATTTGACAAAATGTTAAGTAGTAAGATAATGGTGTATTTAATGGACAGTTAAACACTTGATAATCACATTAAGTTCAAGTCAATCCTCACTCAAGAACATCAAATTACAATTTAAAGGACTGGACTTGGGTCAAAAGACACTGCTATTCAGCTGTGGTCCCTTATGTTATCATTGGTGGCTCCTTCAGTTCAACATGTTGTCCAAAATCTAGTTCAGACTCGCGTAATCATTTACAGCCCCCTTGTAAACGATTACAAGGCACATTTTTACAATAGACATAGCAGAACTACAACTGTGGTCCCCTATGTTTTCACTTGTGGCTCCTTCAGTTCAACAGGTTGTCCATAATCTAAGTTAGACTTGCGTAATCGTTTACAGCCCCATCGTAACTGATTACAATGCACAATTTAGCACCATCATCTTCACCAATTTAGCTAAATTCATCAAATCACAAACATTTTTTCATTCTTGTCTCACAAACATTATCACTTGCAAATCAAAATATAAAACACTTCAATAACATACGGAATAAAATTGCAATTATCAATTACATAAATAGATGGAACCAAACATGCATGTTCTATATATTGAACGAAATAGGTTTAATTACAGCGTCTTGTTCTTGTCCTATTCAAAACCTTATACAATAATTAGTCATTTTTCTTTCTAACTACTACATTTCCGGTGTATGGTGTCCTAAGTGTTTGGTTCTTATAACGCCTTCTTGATCCAATCCTCACATACGTCTTCAGATGTGATTGGTTGTTGGACATTCAACCCGGTGCATTTGGCGACATTCCACCTTGTTTGGTCTTGCACATTCCACCCGGTTCGTTGCTTGACATTCCACCAGGGGAAACAAATGCACTATTACTGTTAGTGAATGCTTGTGGACGTGCAGGACTTTGTTCACCATCATCTTTAGTTGTGCTTTTAGCTCTTCTTCTGGCCTTCTCTACCGCCAACTCTGCCTCTACGACATTGACCTTCCTTTTAAGCTCTTCAATTATAGATTTTTGCTCATCTACATACATCCGTCAAGTGTTCGTTCAAAGTGCAAACATACATCGTTGAAAAATAATGACGAACCGTCAACTACTCAACGAAAACAACACAAATGTAAACACAAAAGGAAATAACCAAAAAACCCAAAAAGGGTCGAAGAACCGACAATTAAACCTAAAACCCAAACCAAAAACCCAATACCCTAACGACAACATCAACGGAAAGCAACACGAAACGAAAAACCCAATACCCAAGCCGACAACAAAAGGGTCGAAGAACGCATTTACCTTGCTCTAACGAAGCTACTGTCCGGGACTTCCCATTTCGACCAAACTACGACAATGGAGAACAAAAAACAAATGTGAGACAAAGAACACAGGGGAGAACGAAAATACAAGGGGAGAACGAAATGTGAGATAGAGAACGAAATCTGAGAGACAAAACGTAATGAAACAGGGTAAGGATATAATTGGAACGAAAAATTTCTGAAACCCTATTCATTTTCCCGATCAGATTTTTTGAAAAAAAAAGGAACCAATGGGAGCTTGACAGCTGTCGGTGTCAAAACTGTGTCAAAATATAGGTGTCAAAATAACAGGATCCTAAAAATAATTTCTGGGATTAAAGGTGTCAGTTTAAACAAAAAAGGTGTTAATTCCAAATGATAGGATTTGCTGCAATAATAATTTGGGATTATATCTAAATAAATTACTTCTTCCTCTTTTAGTTTTTTCTTTAGAAACTCATATTATACATTACTGTGAAATTTGATATGAGGTTAACACTCTAAAATTTATAAATATTTTTTCCTCACATGAAACATATCATAAAAAAAAGAAAATAGAAGATTCACACACATTTTAAAACACATGGGCAATACACCAAACCTACAGAAGAAAAGAAATACTCCCTTCTACACAAAAGAATACGGAGTTGATACCTATAAAAAAAATCCAAACTAATACTATTAGGCATAAGAATGTTGTGAAAGTCAAGTCAAACTAGTTTTACAATTTACTCTTGTGACTGTTATTTTGTTCTGTTATGCAGTTATTCCTTTGCATGCTGTACATAAACATTTTCGTGCCATTTCAATTGAATATACAGACCATATTCTTTCATTCTCTTTTCATCTTTCTCCAACAAAGAAAAAACCATTTATAGTCTAACTTATTTTCGATCCCAATGTTGGCCAAATTATTATTAGTAGAGTGATTTTCTTTCCCATGTGAAAACTTAAACTCCATATCAAAACATATCTTTGAACACTTTTTCCATCATCCTCTAAGATATTAATTAAGGAGCCAACAATTGCAAGGATGACACCCATAATTTCAACATACAAAGCATCTTGGATGCCTAAAATAGAAGAAAAGCTCCCAATGTACTCTCCTTTGCTCCCACTAAAGATCTCAACACCAGTAGAAATCCTTGGACTTCTTCTAGCAGCATCATGAGTATTGAGAATTTGATCCAATCCTCTTGAGGAAAGTCACAAAACACTTGAATAGGTTTGGAAAATTTTCCAGACGTAGTTTTGATTCCAACAAAAGATGTCAAAACAGAAAAGTTAGACATATAATTATGCATAAACTTATTAGAAACATTATATGTTAATCTAACATCCCTTAAATTGATGTATATTCGTGTCAATGATAATAAATTACTTAAATTTAGAATGATTTCTCATCTTTCAAATTGTTCTTAAAGAGTATGTAAAAAAGACCAATCTAATAAGCCTTACCAACGAATTCATTCATTCAAACTTTAAGAAAAAGAATTAAACCTAAAGGGAAAGATTTGTAATATCGAAAAAAACATTGCAAAATTTGTTCTACATACACTTAGTTGTAGTACAATCAAATAATAAATGATTTCCTATATTGATGTAAGATGGTCCTTGAAAGGAAATGTGTTAAATAGAACCTATAGATAATTTATATATTTCTGCACAGATATAGAACCATTAAAAAGAGTATAAAGGATAGATAACACACATCTCATATTGATTCACACTAAACACAAGGGCTATGTCTAGTGTCTTAAGCACTAAACTTAAAAAGTTCCACTAATCAAATAAAGTAATTGGATTACAACAAGAACACAAACACTTATAACTTTCTTAATCCTCTCAAATATCAAGAACTATAAATAGAATAATGAGAAAACATTCTCACAATAAGATATTACAATTACGCTCACAAGGTGTAATTCACAATGAAGGATTTTACAATGACTAAGCTCACAACCCACTATGTTTTTGCATACAAGACTTTTTTCGGATTTAACTCTACACTCAATATCCCTTCCTCTTTCTCTCTTTTGTTTACCCTTTATGCTCTTTCATTCTTGTATATCTTTCTTTGAATCTCTTTTTCTTCATCTTATAGTCTTTGTATATATATGGATATGATAGAAATATAATCGATGTTGTATCTTCATCTATGAATCTTCTCTAATTAATTCACTTCATATCAATATTGTTGGTTTAAAAATGAGAGCAGCAAGAAAAAAAGAAATCAAAGATTGAAACAGGAAGAGTATATAAATTGAAGGAAAATGATACTTTGACACCTTTAGGGTGACAAATTTTTTACACCAATGACATGTCACGTTCTCATTGGTTGACCTTTAAGAAAATAAAAAAATAAAAAATGACGTGGATTATTGGAGGAGTCTGAGAGAAAGGGGAAGGAAACATTTTCAATTCAAATTTCATTTTCAGATTGTGAAAGAAACCCTAGAAAGAGAAACTCTCCCTCCCAACGATCAAAGCCCCGTCACGTTGCCACCGTCATTCGCCGTTCAACGGTCACCGGAGGACCACCCAGAGGCTCTGCCGCCGATCATCGGTGCTCTTCGCATCTCTTCCCACAAGTCGCATCTCTTCACACAAGTCGCGGCTCTTCCTAGCCGTCCCGTTTCCACCGTCGATGACCCAGAGGCTCTGTCAGCGCCCTTGCCGATAACAACATCAATTTATTTATTAAAAGCAAAGATATTAGGATTATTTAATTTGGAATTGTGAGGAAATTAGAACAACATAATGTTGAGGTCCTTAGGAAATTATTAATAAGAATTTATTGCGAGGGATCATTTGTGTAGTTGAAAACAAAATATTATATAAAGAATGTAGAAAGGTAAAGCCATTTGCACGAGAAGGAAAGAAGGCATAGAGTGTGGTAAAAGGAGGTGTGGTGATTTGAAGTAAAACCTATCTCAAATTGTTGTAATATCAGTTCTGTTAAATCTGGTTTGGAATAAAAAAAATTGAATTAAAACCTATCTGAAATTATAGTAAAGAGAGCCCTTCAAATTATAGTAAACTTTTTCAAATTTCCATGATCAACAGATCTCACACTTCATCACAAAGCAAGCCAGTACAAGCAAAGATTCCCATATAATCAAACAATTACAAAAAACTAAAGAGAAAAACCTTAAATACCTTTAAACTTAATCAACCATCAACAAATTCATAACGCATCATAAACACAGTCAAGGTAGCATGCCATTACAATTTTTCATTTAGTATATAACAAAAAATCGAAAATAGACCTACCTCGCCAAAGGCACGATAAGACGGCGGAATGAGAAAGCAATCGACGCCGGCGGCTAGAGACAGCACGGAGGGAACGATGGCCATGGTGGCCTGACCGCAAGGGCGCTGGCAGAGCCTCTGGGTCGTCGACGGTGGAAACGGGACGACTAGGAAGAGCCGCGACTTGTGTGAAGAGATGCGACTTGTGGGAAGAGACGTGAAGAACACCGATGATCAGTGGCAGAGCCTCTAGGTGGTCCTCCGGTGACCGTTGAACGACGAACGACGGTGGCAATGTGACAGGGCTATGATTGTTGGGAGGGAGAGTTTCTCTCTCTAGGGTTTTTTTCACAATCTGAAAATGAAATTTGAATTGAAAATGTTTCCTTCCCCTTTCTCTCAGACTCCTTCAATAATCCATGTCATTTTTTATTTTTTTATTTTCTTAAAGGTCGACCAATGAGAACGTGACACGTCATTGGTGTATAAAATTTGTCACCCTAAAGGTGTCAAAGTATCATTTTCCTAAATTGAATGAAAGATGATTGGGAACTCTTGTATTATTTAAATGTGAATTGCGTACATTTATAATACTTGTATTGCGTACATTTATAATACTTGCTCTAACAAATAAACTGATTTAGATAAAACAGAATTACTTTCTCCTAAAGTTTAGAAATAGAAAAGACTTATTCAATAAAAAAAAATAATAAAGATTAATTAAATAAAATATTCTTAAAGTATTTTCCTAACAAATATCTTCGTTTTGTTTCTCTTACTAATTAACATTGTGTTCGCTTGAATCATTATTTATGAAAACTGTCGCAGACAAATGCATGAGTAAATTTTTGTTCGTTTTGACGTATTTGATAGCGAGTGAAAACAACTATTTGCGGGAATGAGCCATTTTCGAAGCTAGCCTCAAGTGTTATATTTAAGGGTATTTTCAATGAATATACATTTTTACCCTCGACATTTTTTTGGTTGAAGTGCATCGTGTTAAGATATGCCAAATATTCTATTTAAGGATATTAGACAATCAAATATTATGTTGGTTATATTTTAGATACTATTATAATTTGTGCAGATTTGTGCACATATTTTTCCTTTAATAGATGAAGGATTATAGGGTCCTTGTATGTATATATATGGAACTCTATTCCTTGAAATAATATATCAGAATTATTCTTTAAACCTTTTATTATGGTATCAAGAGCCAAACACTGATATCCTCTACAGTTTAGGAATCAGTGTTTTTTTTCATTGAATATTTCTGATGGCTTCTTCCGATGACAATCAATTGGAGAAACATGATTCGGGAACTTCCGTTGCTTCCAAGAGTTATATTTCTACTGATACCGGATTTGTGACCAAGTCAGGTCTATCTAACTCTGCTCTTAATCTTTCTGATGTTACTAAGGGTAGTGATTGGATAATTGATTCAGGTGCTACTGATCATATGACTTGTGATCCTCATATATTTACTAGTTTTTCCTCTAATTGTTCTAAAAGTGTTATTATTAATGCCAATGGGGTTTCATCTCCTATTGAAGGTATAGGTACTATATCCCTCTCACCCTCCTTATCGATTCCTAATGTTTTATTTGTTCCTACATTAAATTGTAATCTTATCTCCGTCAGTAAGTTAACCAAATCACATTCTTGTGTTGCCTTGTTTTACCCAACCCATTGTCTTTTTCAGAACATCCATTCCAAGGAGAAGATTGTCAGTGGTAGAGAGAGTGAAGGACTGTATTATCTGGAAAATGTCTCACGACAAAACCATAAAAAAGGATTGGTTTGTCTTGGGAATGATCACATACAAGATAAAAACAAAAACGAAATTTGGTTGTGGCATAAAAGGTTGGGACATCCCTCTTTTGGTTATTTAAAAAAATTATTTCCATCATTATTTCGTAAATGCAATATTTCTGATTTTTTTTTTGTGAAACTTGTGTTTTGGAAAAAAAATCATCGTGTTGTGTTTCCTTTAAGCAATAACAAAACTAATTTTCCTTTTTCATTAATTCATACAGATGTTTGGGGCCCTGCCCCGCAATCTACACATAATGGAAAAAAATGGTTTATCAGTTTTGTTGATGATTGTACTCGGGTAACCTGGGTATATTTGCTTAAACATAAAAGTGATGTGTGTGATGTGGTTTGTTCATTCTATCATTTGATTGCCACACAATTTAACACATCTATTAAGGTTATTCGATCAGACAATGGAGGGGAATATTTTAAGACTGAATTAATAGAGTTCATGAACTCTAAAGGCATCTTGCATCAAACTACATGTCCTTATTCACCACAACAAAATGGAGTGGCTGAGAGGAAAAATAGACATATATTAGAGGTGACAAGATCACTTTTGATAGATGGTAATGTCCCATCTCATTTATGGGGTGAGGCCGTGAGCTCTGCCGTTTATTTAATTAATCGAACCCCTTCTAGTGTGCTTAACTTTCGAAGGCCTTATGATGTGTTGTCTGATCATTGTATCCTTCCTCCCATAGTTTATTTACCACCTCATATTTTTGGATGTATTATATATGTTCACTTACACCCACATCAACGTACAAAGCTCGAAGAAAGAGCGATCAAATTTGTTTTTGTTGGGCATGGAACAACTCAAAAAGGTTATCGTGCTTACCATCCACCATCAAAGAAGTTTTATATTTCTATGGATGTGACATTTAATGAGCATGAATTTTTTTATGTTGATTCTCCACTTCAGGGAGGCAATGAAAGTGAAGTGTACAATCATGATGTTAGTATGTTTGATTATGAAGATATGTTATCCTGTGAGGATCGTTCTGCAGCAAGTGAGCCAATCCTAAATATGGATACTTCTTTTCTGGATAATACAGTGTCTTCTGATCATAACCAATTGGCTCAATCTTCTCCACAAGTTCAACTTGACTCTTCAGAGGTACCTTCTCATCCTATCTCTGATAATACTAATTTAGATGAAATTGATTCTTGTCTGCCTGAAACCACCAGCATACCAAACACTGAGTCTACTAATGTTCAATATAATCTTCCACCTCGTTCTAACCGTGGTCAACCTCCAGCTAAATATGAACCAGACCTCCAAGCCAAAGTTAAATATCCCATTAGTAAATATGTGTCATCTCATAGGTTATCTCAATCATATGCATCATTTGTATCTCAATTATCTTCAATTTCTATTCCTAGTAATGTACAGGAAGCTTTGGCAGATCCTAGATGGACCGAAGCAATGGTTGAGGAGATGGCGGCTTTAGAAAAAAACAACACTTGGGATCTTGTGTCCTTACCAAGAGGAAAGAAAACTGTGGGCTGCAAATGGGTCTTTACAATTAAGCATAAAGCTGATGGAACTATTGAGAGGTATAAAGCACGACTTGTGGCTAAAGGTTACACTCAATCTTATGGTGTAGATTACCAAGAGACGTTCGCACCGGTAGCCAAGCTCAATACTGTGAGAATACTTTTGTTGCTAGCTACAAACCAAGATTGGCCTCTTCTACAATTTGATGTGAAAAATGCTTTCCTACATGGAGAAATTTCAGAAGAAATTTATATGGATTCTCCACCAGGCATGACAGATTCAAATGGAATGAAGGTTTGCAAATTAAAGAAGGCTCTATATGGATTAAAACAATCCCCAAGAGCATGGTTTGGAAGGTTTACCAAGTCTATGAAGGCTTTTGGCTATAGAGCAAGTAACTCTGATCACACCTTGTTTTTTAAGAGAGGAAAAGGAAAGATTGCTGCTTTAATTATATATGTAGATGACATGATTGTTACAGGAAATGACCAAGATGAGATTTCTAGTTTACAACAATACCTTGCATCTGAATTTGAGATGAAACAACTTGGAAACCTCAAATATTTTTTGGGTATTGAAGTAGCTAGATCAAAACATGGTATTTTTCTATGCCAAAGGAAATATACTATTGATTTACTATCAGAAACTGGGCTGCTTGGGAGTAAACCAGTTGATACACCAATTGAACAAAATCATAAACTCTTTCAATGCTCAAATTCAGCAAGCATAGACAGAGGAAGATATCAAAGGCTGGTAGGAAAATTAATTTATTTGTGCCATACACGTCCAGATATCACCTATGCAGTAAATGTTGTTAGTCAATTTATGCATGACCCACGAAAGCTTCATATGGATGTTGTTGAAAGAATTTTGAGATATTTGAAGTCTGTTCCTGGAAAAGGAATTTTGTTCTCAAATAATGGAAACTTAAAGGTAGAAGGGTACAGTGATACAGATTGGGCAGGTTCAAAAGATGATAGAAGATCTACCTCTGGATACTTTACTTTTGTAGGAGGGAATCTTGTAACTTGGAGGAGTAAAAAACAACCTGTAGTAGCAAGATCTAGTGCTGAAGCAGAATTCAGAGGCATGGCGCTAGGTGTATGTGAACTTTTGTGGATTAAAAATGTGCTATCAGATTTGGGATTTAAGCCAAATGAAGCTATGAGTTTGTACTGTGACAATACTTCGGCTATTGCAGTTGCTCATAATCATGTTCAACATGATAGAACAAAGCATGTGGAAATTGATAGACATTTCATCAAAGAGAAGATTGAAGCTGAAATAATTTCCTTTCCTTTTGTAAGATCAGAGTTACAGTTGGTTGATGTTCTCACCAAAGGAGTGTCAAGAAGATTGTTTAATGAGTCTCTATTCAAGTTGGGAATGTGTGATATCCATGCACCAACTTGAGTGGGGGTGTTAAGATATGTCAAATATTCTATTTAAGGATATTAAGCAATCAAATATTATGTTAGTTATATTTTAGATATTATTATAATTTGTGCAGATTTGTCCACATATTTTTCCTTTAATAGATGAAGGATTATAGGATCCTTGTATGTATATATATGGAACTCTATTCCTTGAAATAATATATCAAAATTATTCTTTAAACCTTTTATTGCATAGAGAATCTCTCAATTTAACATGTTTAATAACACTTGTGAGGAATGGAGTAAGAAAAAGTGAAGGAGTCGATTATCATGTAGTTGTAACCGATTCTATGACATTGTAAACCATGACCTTGGAACCGATTCCAGTGAGAGAAAGATAATGTTGTTTTGGTTTTACTTTTGATTAATAATAATAAATAATAATAAAAACAATACTAATACTAATAATAAAATATTAAATAATAATAAATAAATAAAAAAATTACATTAAATTTTTTACCTTTACCTAGCATTATATTTTCCTTGCGTTCACGAGTGCATCTTATTCGGTAGAAAATCCATATAGCCATGAGTGTTGCCGAGCTATTACGGCGTGATGCTTAGCTTTTACGGTGTGTTGTTGAGAGCTATTAATCCATGCTGTCGAGTTATTACATATTTCTGTCAAGTTGTTAAGGTGTGCTAGCGAGTTTTCAACATGTTTTGTCGACCTTTTAATCTATGATGTCGAGCTTGTAAGGCTTCATGCCAAGCTGTTCAATGTTGCTGTTGAACTAATTAGTGTGATGAGATTCAACTTTTAGTTGATTTAACATTTGAATCTTTTACTCGTTCGTATAAGTTATCAATTATTCCAATTGATTATAAAAATTTTGATATGTGACAATACTGGATTCCATCATCTGTTTCAAATCATTGATTTGTTGTTGCTTTATTTGTTTCATGACATCTATCATTTGCTTCATTTTAACCATCATTTTCATCTTATTTTTTAAAGTGGTCTTGCTAATTATATCATTCATTATCTGACATAAATCATCAGACATTTGTTTCTATTAGCCAACTTTAAAAGCATATCCTTTATGTCATGACGAAGTGTTTTAAATTTTATAGTTTCTCTAAATGTATGATGGGATTGGAGGATGGTATTAACAGTCATAACTAATTCTACAAAGTTTTTGTTTATTGCATACTCCATCATGTCACATAGTATTTACTCATTTTTCATACCAACTCTTGTTCAATATTTTTGCATCTTTGATCAACTTTCAACCTTTCATCTATAGCCTTTAGTTTCTCTCTCACTTCATTCATTAATATCAAAACTTCTCTATAGGATGGTCCATTGGTTGCTACAACTTGTTATAGTGGTACATGTTGTTGTTGAAAATATGACTGATTTGGCTTCTTGGAATAGTAATTATAATTAGTTTGGAAATTAAATTGTTGACTATTTTCATATGGAAAATTATTTTGTATTTTTGTAAAAGATGTTAAAAAAAAAGTTAAAATATTGTTGAGTAGACTTTGAGACAAGAAAGGTAAGTCTGGATAGACAATTCTTAATTTTTTTTGCAAAGTGCTCTCTAACTAGTTTCATAAAAATTATGACAAAAAATATTACCAAATTAAAATAACTAAAGAAAATAAATTAAATATTAGAAAAAAAAAGAAAAACAAAATGTTAATGATAAAAATTCTAATTTTAGTAATGGTGTCACGTTTGATAAAGTTATCATTGATACAATTAAATTAATATTACAAAACTTGTCAATTTGACTAAAATGAAATATTCTAACTTTTTGGTACTAAAACATGTAACATAACCCATTCAAAATTTATTTACTATAATTGTACAAATTTTATCTCAACAACTTTCAACTTTTAATATGTCAAGCATATCATACATAACTCATGAGATTGTCAACAAGAAACATTTAATCAAATTACATCTTGAACATATCACCAAAACATTCATCTCAAGGTTTAAACAATTTTAATGTATTGAAAATAATACACAATTTCTGCATAAAATCAAACATTATAATCACGTTACCTTTACATCTAAATCATATTTCATAAGGTACTATAAAGTAACATACTAACTTCATTTACCCTTTTAACTTGTTTAAATGAGGTTTAATTCCTAATTTTACTACACTTACATATTTGTTACGTTGTTCTGTACGAATTTCATTATCTTGAAATCGGTATCTTGTAACTTATAAACACATTTTATTCAAGTTATGAACTTTTAGAATTTAACTAATGTATTTCGGTTTAATCATAAAAATTGTAAGTACAAGTTGTTAGCAGTGCCTTTAAAATCAAATTGGTGATTGAAGGTTTCAAAATTTAATGATGTAACAATAATTGAATTGACAGAAATGAAATTGTCATTTTTTTTTTACTTTACATCAGTGTGATGAAAAATGTCCCAGTCCCATCCCATTTTAAATTTTTAAATAACTGGCTTTTAGTCTATTTTACAGAGTCTTCCTTTACTAATATCTTGTAAACATACCCAGAACCAACCAACGCTTACAATGTCATAAATGAGCATTTACTTTTATTGGTAATAACAAAATATAAAATTATAAATGAGGCATCTAAATAAACATGCTGAAGTATCAAGCACTATGTATATACTACTGTAATGCTCTATTTACAAGAATTTTGTACGTTACAAAGTATCAGTCATAGGCTAAACAAGTCAATAGTCTTTTTGCAACAACCATTCAATAAACACGAAGAAGCTTTCAGGTGACAAACGAAATGAGAAACAGAAAAATTCAATCAAGGACGTTCCTTCATGTTATCTTCTCTATACGCTTTGGCTTTCTCGATGGACTTCATGGCTTCTTCAAAAGATTTCTGAGTACAAAATAAATTTTAGTGCCAAGGAACAATTCAGTATCTCTGCACTTAATGTTAACATGGAAGCTTAAAAAATGACATAAAATTTACAAGAATCAATTGCTACTTGTTTCATGCACGTAAGCAATTACTTCATGGGTTGAGTTCTTCCAATTCCTACTCTTTTATTTTCTACTCACTAATACCCCGCTCATTAAAATCAATCTTATGCCCAAGGTTGACAGAAGATGCAATTCATCCAATTTCTTGGGCTCACATGCCAAAATAGAATTCAAAATGAAGAGTGGGGAAATGAGTTGGTTTTTTATGATGATCCCACTCTTAATTGGGCAACTGTTTATGAAGCTACCGGTATTAGAGAACCCGTAGTCTATACAAGGAGACAAGCAATCCATAAAAGAAAGCAACCATCAAGTGGTGGTAATTGGATCTTCTCAAGCTTCTAAGAAAGGTCCAGGTGCAACTCTAACTCAACAACGAAAGATAAAGAGAAGCTTCAAATTGGGGTTCAAAATGAGTTGCATGATAGCTCTGATTTGAGTTTGAAAGATTACTTAACATTGACAAGAGTTTCTCCAAAGGGGAACAGGAGAAGGGATGTGCTCCACAGGATGATAATATTGAAGACAATGTTTTGAACTTCAAATTTGTGATGTTTCGATATGTTATTATTTCAATTTCCAGACATAATATCATTACTTTTGCATTAAAATTATATAAGGTGGTCTAATATTTCTTTTGATTGCCTTGTTTCCGTCATAACCTGTTATAGTTTCCATTATAATTTTATAAAGGATTTTTGGGTCTTCCAAAATTTTCCATTATCCAATATCGATAACACTGGTTGTGATACATGAAATAAGTGCACTCTAACTGTCTCAGGTAACTTCAACTTGTAAGAAACAGCTCCCACCTTGGCCAGGACTAGGAATGGTCCATAATAAGGAGGTGCCAATTTCGGATTAATGCGACATGTCATCGTCTGCAGCCTATGTGGCCACAATTTTACAAATATCCACTCTCCTACCTTGTGTTTCCTATCTGCATATTTCTTCATCTGTTGTTGAGCACGCAGCAAATGATATTTTAATTGTCGTAGAGCTTCATCTAGATCTACTAATTTTGCCGCCACAGCCTCCACATACGTTTCTCCTTCTATAAAACGAACCAAAGGAGGAGGTGCTCTCCCATATACCACTTCAAATGGTGTTTTTCCAGTATTCACATGAAAAGTGGTTTTGTACCATAATTCAACCCATGGTATCCAATCCACCTAGTGTTTAGGTTGCTCCATTACAAAACACATCAAGTAAATCTCCACACACCTATTCACAATTCTGTTTGACGGTCCATCTCGGGATGATAAGATGAACTTATCTTCAATGCAGTGCCCTGTAAACGAAACAATTCTTTCCAAAATAAGCTCATAAACAAGGGTTTTCGATAACTCAATTGATTTAGACACCTCATGGAACCTCACAATTTCCTTAGCAAATATTTCCGCCCCTTGTTGTATACGGATGCTTGAGAGGTATAAGCTTTAACAACCGGTCTACTACCACAAAAACAGCTTCAAATCCCTTTGTTTTGGGCAACCCTGTTATAGAGTCAAGGGAAATGTCTTCCCAAACGCGGTCAGGGATGGGTAATACTGGTAAGAGCTCAGCTGAATATGTCACTGCATACTTTTTCCTTTGTCATATATCACATTTCTTAACAAATTCTTGCACCATTTTTTTCATGTCAACCCGATATAGATTTCCAGCAACCCGCTTACATGTTTGTAGAAATGAGCAAGCATTTGGGAAAAATCACTCAAAAACAGAAAAGAATCAGATAGTATATGGAGAATTATATTATTGAATATATGTGAAATGAGCAAGCAAAGGCTCAACACGGTATATTATCTTTTCCAAAGCCTATGACTTCTCTAGAGAGATAGTTCTCCTTACACTATTCCATAACAAACTCTCCATACTTCCTTCTATTTCCCCCCTTCTCAAATACCTGAATTCACACTAATTCAAGATCCCTTGCCATGTCACTACCCTCAAAACTAATTAATATTCTCTGGGGCCGCTTTCTTTCTTCTAGAATAAACCTTCTAGACTTTGGGTCTTACACTAACACGGTCTTCTCCACTACTATTTTCTTTCTGTATCAGCCCATCCTCAAGTGTTCTATCACATTCCACCAGAAATCTACTGTCATGACTCTTGATTTCATAGTTTTGAATCATTTAATTGTCGTTATGTTCCATAATATGTGGTATATGAGACAATAGCTATTTGTGCCAGAAATCAATTTGTATCTTTGAGTCAGTTACATCTGTTACGCAGGATTCATTACTTGAATAAACATTTTTTGACATTGACAATAGAAATCATAACTGAATATGAAGAAAAAGTTCATGCTTATGGATCAATTATGTATTACAATATAAGAACTTACATAACGAACCAGGATAGAAAAATGAAATAACGGCTACGATTAAGTTGTGATATTGTATAGCAAAATTAGATGGCTAAGAAAATTAAAATCTTACCCCAGAATTTTGCATTCTCCATAAGGATTCTCGGCTTGCATCAATGACAACTATCCCACATAATATAGCCCTGGGCAAGAACTAACATTAAGTTATTGAAAATATTTTTATATTAAATGTCTCTTAACACTTGATAGTTATCCACAAATGAAAAAAAACAAGGAGGATGGTAGCATGTAGAGATAGAAGAAAAATTTGATTTAGAACTTATGCAACATCCCTTATCCTTTTGCATTATCTATCCTCAACCATGCATATATCTAGATACAGCTCATTTATGTTTAGACTAATAGGAACTTGAGTATTATGAGGTACCTAAGTACCACATCGACTTGGTGGAGTGCGTAAGTTCTTGATTATCCCTCCTCAACAGTTAGCTTCTGTCGGTAGGTTCCCCGTGTGCTTGAGTATTTATCAATTGGTAGCAAGGTTGGTTGCTCATGTCTCAGAAAGGGTTACCAACAAAGGTTCTGACGGTGGAGGGTTCTAACCAATGGGAAGTTGAAGTGTCTTAGAGAGAAAGCCACCTAGGACTGTGCTATGATTGTAAATTGGGTATTATGGAGTGTTTAACTTCCACATTTAGTATGTGATACTCAGTGGAGTAATTTGAGTGTTTGGTTTATCCCTCCTTAATAGTTAGCTCAGGTGTTTGGGTACATAACCCAGACACAACTAGTTTTTAGGCTCTTCTATCATCATGTATCTCAAATTCAAATATCAAATGTCCAGGTATAGGCCACTACATTTGACAAGAAAAAATAATTAAAGTAATGAAGATAAGCATAATATATCCAAAAAAAAATTAAATTTTTAGGGAGAGTAGATTGAGTTATTTTCAAGATATACTTTGATATATTATATAAAGATGAAAAGCATGAAAATATCTAAACTTGAAACAGCCATTATTTATATATATCGTGAATTTGCTGATATGTGTAATGTAAAAGCTTTTACATGGACACGCATGCCTATTAATCTTATTCAACGGATAACCATTATATATAAATAAACACAAAAAATTACATAAAGCCTACTCATGTAAAAAGTTACGGAAGTATATTTAACAATCAAATTCTGAATCAATTAAGAAACACAATCTCTTGCATCTTGTAGATCTTCCTAGCATCAAATTTTAACTCGAACGAACAGCAATTAACGACCAAAATCATGAGTATAGGAAAGTGAATTACCCTGCGAAGCCGAGATAGAGAAGTGAAGACCGCCCCGTCAAAATTCGAAGAGCCATTTCAAAATTGGAAGCTAAGCCACCACCAGCACCAGACCCAGGTTTGTACTCGTACCTGCTCCCGCTCCTACTGTATCCATAGCTGTAATGAGAATACTGGTTGTTTCCGCCGTGGTTGCCCGAGCTCCGCCGGAAATTGTAGTCGGCTCGCTTTCGGTCATCCATAAGGACCTCGTAGGCCTCCGATACTTGCTTGAATCGAATTGTGGCATTTTCCCTAATGGCCCTCGGCGATTGGGAATGCTTGTCCGGGTGGAACTGAAACGCTAGTTTCTTGAAAGCGGTTTTGATTTCCTCCTTGGTGGCGGTTCGGTGCAAGCCGAGAACCTTGTAGTGATCCATTTCGCTGGACCGAATTGGGATTGAGCTTGTTTCGGTTTTTGTTGATTGCTAGGGTTTATGGAATTTTCCTACTCTCTCTCGTATGAATTTTCTCCGAGAATTGGCGAAGGGGAAGTACAGGAAGAGGATCTTCCGGTTTAGAAGACTGGGGATTTTGTTATTCATGGCTTGAAGGATGACGAATCGTGGCCGTGTTGTGCCCGCTGCTTTCTTTGAGAGTTATAAGTTTAAAATGATTTTATTAAAATTTAAATTATGTCTTTAGCTTAAATTAATTTTATTTATTAAATTAAAAAACTATACTTATTTATTTAAAAACTTAAAAGTTAAAATAAAAAATTTAAATTTTGTATTAAAATTCAATAATTAAAAATATATTTTAATCTTTAAATTAATAATAAATAATTAGAGGTGGTAAGCGAATTATACGACTCTTTGAAGTCCAGACTGACTTTATGGCCTAAGTTAACCTGTCCAACAGTGTTAAAATGGACTGAAAATTATAGCCTGTTTAAGGATTCAGAATCTCAAACTGTTTCGAGCATTTTATTGTGAACTTGGAGGTTGGTTTGTCTGTTTTTTGTCACGACCCAGAAATTTGGGCCGGCCAATAGCGACCGGCCGGTCTTCTTTTTATTAAACAGCAAAGTTTTTAAAATTCTTTTTCTCGAAAACCGTGCAGAGACTGGAACTCAGTAAAGTGGCAGACAAACTCTGCAGCAGCAATAAATTCCCCAACCTCGGGATGCGTCCGGCTGCAAAAGGGAATGAAGGATTTTTGGGTTAGTGGGAACCACGTGGCACCGGAAGAAATGTCCAGCTGTCCGATTCTAGAAGAACAATTAAGGTAGAAACTTCGAAAATCTTAAAACTCTTTCTGCATGAAAATCTTCATCTTCTTCCCCACTGTCAACTTCTGAACTTCCAAACTCTCTTCCTTCTCTCTAGAAACTCAACCTTTCTCTCTCTAAAATATTAACCAAACCACTGTTCCGATCACCTTCAGATCACTTTTAAAGACTCTTGGAGCTCGTTCCCTACCTTTGAACCGTTTGGTTTCTGTATTACATTCGGTAAGTCCTAAGAACTTCATTTCTGACTTAAAGTTTTCTCTTTTCCAACATGCATGCACCATTAAAGCTTGCATGCACCTGTCGACCATGTTCTCTGAACTTATATTTTTGTGTTTCACTCTAGACTTTGAAACCTTAGAAGAGATAGTCGTTATCAACCTACTGTTGAAGTTTAGCTGGAACTAAGAGGTAAGGGAAGCTTATGAACATTTAAGTTTGATGTTCTGTATAATGCAAATGTGAATAATTCGATGTATGTTAATTTATAAAGTATGGTGTTTGAAATGCATGATCTGAATGTTGTTATATGGGTTATGAGAAATAAATCAAATGGAAAAACTTAGAGAATGTGAGTTGAGATTGAATATCATTAGGATCATTCATTCTTCCCCTATTTTACCGTCCGGTCTAATTGGACTGTTCGGCCAATTTGTTGTTGAACTTTAGATTGTTTCATTAAGAGTCTCAGTATAAAATATTTACTAAAAGCGATTCATAACTAAACATTTATTCTGGAAAGTGTTTGACATTTGGTTGACACTTAAAATTTTGTAAAAATTATAAATATAACTTCCTTCTCTGTAAATAGCCGTCCGGTTACTTAGTGACCACATTGACTAGTAAAGTTTATTTATTTGACCGATCAGTGTGTTTACTTATATTAATTTTTGGGATAAGTGTTCGGTCATAGACCAGTCTTATAATATGATTATAACATATTTTATTCTTTATCATAACCGGCCGGGTAGCTAATAGTAATAGTTAACTTTGTGGTTGATACTTTATTCATTGTCGGTTCAGTATTCAACAAATCATTCTTCTTTTCCAATATCACCTTGATTCTACCGCCCGGTCATTTTTGTTATTCTCGAGTCCTTGATGATTAGTAGTTATCCGTTGCCAGAAATGCCTGTCTAAACCTATCAATGTCCTTTATCTTCTTCTCAAAGACTTCATTAGATTTCGTCCTTATAATATTTAGTGATTTCCTTGTGGTTAATATGGTTATTGACCCGATAGCTTCGTTTATGAGAGTGAAAATAAATAAGAGATTTGACTAAGTAAGAGAATTCCTCGGGTGGAAGGTCTCATGAATTCAAATTTGATTGGTAAAGTATGAATGTGGGAATGACTCCGGTGTCGTCCTTGTTTCCGATATTCCGTGAGGACATTTTCTCAAATAGAGAGAAGTCGGTCATGTGTGGGAATGGCGGGAGGCCCGCGGATATAAGTGAGTATAACCGTTTGAGGGCTAACCTCGGGCGGCAGCTGTTGGAACAGTTATTACACCGCCCGGGTGCTAGGGACGACCGAGCTACACGTTCATACGGTCCGGACAGTGTCGTGTCGATTAATATGATGTATGAGAATGATATGTTGTGTTGATTGATTCTTGTGAAGTATGTTTGTTTGTATATTGAATGGATAAGTTAAATGTACGTAAGCTTACCCTTATTTTTTCTTGTTTTGTACATTGTCGTCCGGTATCCGACCGGTCATCTTTTCTTTCTCAAATGCTATGATCATTCTTACGAATGTGAGCAGAAGTCACTTTGGAAGCAGCTTTGGAAGAGCCTTTAACAGACGTGGTACCAGTTGAAGAGCATTTTGAAGAAATCCCCGAGTTTAGTACTGGACCGTCCGGTCTCTAGAGATAGTTTCTTTTGCACTAGTTTATAAACTGTTATGTATAGGTTTTGCTTTTATTTTGACCGACCGGTCTATACTCGTTTTGTAATCTAAATTGTTAACTCAGTTTTATGCTGTGTTGATTGTATCCGGTCTATATTCAATGTTAATATTAGCATATCCACCTTCCTATTTTTTAATCGAAATTCTTTACTGCTTTCTATATTATATTGTAACTCCTAAATAAATCAATACTTGTATAGTAAAATTATTGGGATGTTACATTAATGGTATCAGAGCAGTTTCTTCCTTAGACTACCTGTAGGTTATGAGTATATTATGCTGATGGCTACGTACTCTACATATTCAATCAGAATTTTCTGATTTCTTGTGGGCTAACGGGTTCTTCTTTCTGATTAAAAACAGAAGATGGCTCCTAGACCACCTCCTCAACCGGTCGCTAGGGATCCGTCCGGCGAAAGTAATAATATGCTGGAGTCAGTGTTGGCAGCGCTTCAACAACAGAATGCCAACCTTATTCAGCAAAATGCCAACTTAGCTCAACAGAATGCATTGGCATTACAAAATGCAGAAGTCGCTAGAACTGCAGCAGAATCAACACAAAGGCAGATCATGGAAATATTATCAAGTGGAGTTTCAGCTACCAGGCCGTCCGGTTCTTCTTCAAATACTCAGACTGAATGGAGTCTGGAGAGTTTTCTCCAGCACCGGCCGGCCAAATTTAGTGGAAATTGCAGTGCGGATGAAGCTGACCACTGGCTTCGCGATATGGAGCGTATCTATGACGCTAAGAGGTGTAGTAATGAAAATCGTTTAGCTTTCACGGAGTATCTGCTGAATGGAGAAGCTGGGCATTGGTGGAGTAGTTCTAAAATGCTGTTGGAAGATGATAATATTCCAATCACATGGGAAGTATTCAAGAACAAATTCTATGAGGAATACTTTCCTAATAGCGTCCGGTTTGCGAAGGAAGTTGAATTTCTTCAACTAGTACAAGGCGGAATGACAGTGTCAGAATATGCAAACCGTTTTAAGCAATTAATGAGGTTTTATACGATGAAAATGAGTGAAGAATGGCAGTGTCGGAAATTCGAAAATGGGCTGAGGGAAGACTTGAAGCCGGTGATTGCAAGTCATTGTATTCAGAAGTTTCCGGCCTTGGTGGAAAGGGCTAAGGTATTGGAGAAAAATTTAATGGAAGCCGAGAAATGTAAGAAACAACAGTCATCCACTACCAGGGGATCAATTGTAACCAGAAATACTTCAAGTCCTAAGGCGACTCCGTATTCTCGACCACCGTCTTCGCAGAGTTCTTCTGCTTTGGCCGTTCGGCCAGTGAACTTTGCTAGACCAACCGGTCAATCTGGGAATGTCAGCTGCTTTACATGTGGAGGCCCTCATTACATGCGAGATTGTCCCAGGCAGAACAATACAAAATTTTGTGTCAAGTGTAGAAGGAATGGGCACTTGGAAAGAGATTGCAACATGGGTGGACGAGCATTTTCCAGGCCACCGAATGCTGGGAAGTCGTCTCCGAACGGTGGAAGAGCCCAAGCAGTCGGTAGAGTATATGCGCTCTCGGGAACCGAAGCTGCTGGTTCAGGTAACCTCATAATCAGCACTTGCCTAGTATATGGAATGTCTTGCTGTGTGCTTTTTGATTCGGGGGCAACACACTCCTTCATCTCGAAGGCATGTGTTGATAAAATGGGAATAGCTGAGAGTGAAATGCAGCTTGACTTGGTGGTGTCAACACCGGCAGCTGGGGAGATTAGGACGTCCACTGTATGTGTGAAGTGTCCTATTGAGGTAGAGGGGTACAAATTCAAGGTAAATCTTATATGTTTACCTCTTCAAGACCTTGAAGTTATATTAGGAATGGATTGGTTGACCACCAATCGTATTATTATTGATTGTGGGAAGAAGAAGTTAATTTTTCCAAGTGAAGAAGAGAAACTTACGATTACGCTCGGCCAAATGAGAGAAGACTTGATTGAAGGCGCTATGGGTTTTATTGTTTTTACGTATCTGGACGTGAGCGGAACGGACCGACCGGATCTGAAACGTCCGGTAGTGGAAGAGTTTGTGGACGTGTTTCCAGAAGAAATCCCAAGTCTTCCTCCACACCGAGAGGTCGAGTTTTCCATTGACTTGATCTCGGGAGCTGGTCCAATATCAATTGCACCTTATAGGATGGCTCCGGCAGAGTTGGCGGAATTGAAGAAACAAATTGAAGACTTGTTGGAAAAGAAATTCATCCGGCCAAGTGCATCACCATGGGGAGCGCCTGTTCTTTTGGTTAAGAAGAAAGATGGTAGTTCAAGGCTGTGTATAGACTACCGGCAACTAAACAAGCTAACCATCAAGAACAAATATCCATTGCCGAGAATCGACGATTTACTTGATCAACTCCATGGAGCTTCAATCTTCTCCAAGATTGATTTGAGGTCCGGATACCATCAGATACTAGTGAAAGAAGAAGATATTCAGAAGACTGCTTTTCGGTCAAGATATGGGCATTTTGAGTATGTGGTAATGCCGTTCGGTGTGACCAATGCTCCGGCAATATTCATGGACTACATGAACCGGATCTTCCGGCCGTTTTTGGATAAATTTGTAGTTGTTTTCATTGACGACATTCTCATTTACTCCAAAAGTCACGAAGAACATGCAGATCATTTGAGAATGGTTCTTGGAGTGTTAAGGGAGAAACAACTATATGCTAAGTTGTCCAAATGCGAGTTTTGGATGAATCAAGTAAAATTCCTTGGGCATGTAATTTCGGCCGGCGGAATTGCTGTAGACCCGTCTAAGGTACAAGCCGTTATGGAATGGGAAACGCCTCGCTCAGTTACTGAAGTTAGAAGCTTTATTGGTTTGGCCGGCTACTACAGAAGATTCATTGAAGGTTTTTCTAAGATAGTGGCGCCATTAACCCAATTGACCAGAAAGGACCAACCGTTCGTCTGGACCGACCGGTGTGAGTCCAGTTTCCAGGAATTAAAGCAACGGTTAACGAATGCTCCGGTTCTGGTAATTCCTAACGTCAACCTTCCATTTGTTGTGTTCTGTGATGCTTCGTATAACGGATTGGGTTGTGTATTGATGCAAGAAGGGAAGGTCGTTGCGTATGCTTCTAGACAATTGAAGATTCATGAAAGGAATTATCCAACTCACGACTTGGAACTGGCGGCTGTAGTATTTGCTCTCAAAATCTGGAGACATTACTTATATGGTGCTAAGTTTCAGGTGTTCAGCGACCATAAAAGCCTCAAGTATCTATTTGACCAGAAAGAGTTAAATATGAGGCAAAGAAGATGGATGGAATTTCTTAAAGATTATGAATTTGATTTACAGTATCATCCGGGAAAAGCCAACGTAGTTGCCGACGCTTTGAGCAGAAAAACCATACATATGGCGGCAATGATGGTACAAGAAATGAAGTTACTTGAGAACTTCAGAGATTTAAAGTTGCACTGTGATTTGGAGCCGACCGGTATTAGTTGTAGCCTTATGCGATTGTCAAGTAACATATTTGATCGAATAAGAGAAAAGCAAAAGGTTGATAAAGAGTTGCAGAGAATTTCCAAACCGTTCGGTACACCACCTCATCAAGACTTCAATGATGGAACGGACGGTTTGATAAGATATAAAGATAGAACTTGTGTTCCAAATGATGACGAGTTGAAAAGGATAATCTTGGAAGAAGCTCATCAAAGTCGTCTAAGCATTCATCCTGGAATTACTAAGATGTATAAGGATCTTAGAATGAGTTTTTGGTGGCCAGGAATGAAACAAGACATTGCTCGATTCGTGGAGTCATGCTTAACTTGTCAAAGAGCCAAGATCGAGTATCAGAAACCGAGCGGTCTCTTACAACCGCTGGAAATACCCGAATGGAAGTGGGACAGTATCGCTATGGACTTCGTGACTCATCTTCCTCGAACAGTCAGGCATCATGACGCCATTTGGGTAATAGTTGATAGATTAACTAAGAGTGCACACTTCCTTCCTATCAACTTGAAAATGCCTATGTCTAAATTAGCTCAGCTATATATTAAAGAGATTGTTAGGCTACATGGAGTACCGTCCGGAATAGTGTCCGACCGGGACCCAAGATTTACCTCCCGGTTTTGGCAAGCACTTCATCAAGAAATGGGAAGCAAACTCCAAATGAGTTCTGCCTACCATCCTCAGACGGACGGTCAGTCGGAAAGGACAATCCAAACTCTAGAAGATCTATTGAGAACCAGCGTGTTGGACCACTTAGGAGTTTGGGATGAAGTTTTGCCGCTAGCTGAGTTTACTTACAACAATAGCTTCCATGCAAGTATCGGAATGGCACCTTATGAAGCTCTTTACGGACGGAAATGTCGAACACCCCTATGTTGGTTCCAGGAAGGAGAAGCTGTGTTGACTGGACCAGAAATTATTCAACAAACAACAGAAAAGGTGAAACTGATCCAAGAAAGACTTAAGGCAACTCAGAGCCGACAGAAGTCTTACGCAGATAAAAGGAGAAAGCCTTTAGAATTTGCTGCAGGAGAGCATGTGTTCTTAAAACTGAATCGAACGACCGGTGTTGGGAGAGTCATCAAACCAAAGAAATTATCACCACGATTTCTTGGTCCGTATCAGATTCTCAGACGCATTGGGCCAGTCGCCTATGAACTTGCTTTACCTCCTCCCTTGTCTAACCTTCATCCGGTATTCCACGTTTCTCAACTTAGAAAATATATCGCTGATCCTTCGCATGTACTCGAAGCCGACCACATACAACTTGAAGAAGATTGTTCAGTTGAAGTACAACCAGTTAGAGTTGAGACAAACGTAACCAAGCGGCCGTTCGGTAAACGCACTATTTTGGTGAAAGTTATCTGGGACGACCGAACGGGCGATGTCACTTGGGAGCGCGAAGAAGATATGAAGGAAGCCTATCCACACCTGTTTGAAGGTATGTACTAATTTTCGAGGACGAAAATTTTTATTTGTTGGGGGGAATGTCACGACCCAGAAATTTGGGCCGGCCAATAGCGACCGGCCGGTCTTCTTTTTATTAAACAGCAAAGTTTTTAAAATTCTTTTTCTCGAAAACCGTGCAGAGACTGGAACTCAGTAAAGTGGCAGACAAACTCTGCAGCAGCAATAAATTCCCCAACCTCGGGATGCGTCCGGCTGCAAAAGGGAATGAAGGATTTTTGGGTTAGTGGGAACCACGTGGCACCGGAAGAAATGTCCAGCTGTCCGATTCTAGAAGAACAATTAAGGTAGAAACTTCGAAAATCTTAAAACTCTTTCTGCATGAAAATCTTCATCTTCTTCCCCACTGTCAACTTCTGAACTTCCAAACTCTCTTCCTTCTCTCTAGAAACTCAACCTTTCTCTCTCTAAAATATTAACCAAACCACTGTTCCGATCACCTTCAGATCACTTTTAAAGACTCTTGGAGCTCGTTCCCTACCTTTGAACCGTTTGGTTTCTGTATTACATTCGGTAAGTCCTAAGAACTTCATTTCTGACTTAAAGTTTTCTCTTTTCCAACATGCATGCACCATTAAAGCTTGCATGCACCTGTCGACCATGTTCTCTGAACTTATATTTTTGTGTTTCACTCTAGACTTTGAAACCTTAGAAGAGATAGTCGTTATCAACCTACTGTTGAAGTTTAGCTGGAACTAAGAGGTAAGGGAAGCTTATGAACATTTAAGTTTGATGTTCTGTATAATGCAAATGTGAATAATTCGATGTATGTTAATTTATAAAGTATGGTGTTTGAAATGCATGATCTGAATGTTGTTATATGGGTTATGAGAAATAAATCAAATGGAAAAACTTAGAGAATGTGAGTTGAGATTGAATATCATTAGGATCATTCATTCTTCCCCTATTTTACCGTCCGGTCTAATTGGACTGTTCGGCCAATTTGTTGTTGAACTTTAGATTGTTTCATTAAGAGTCTCAGTATAAAATATTTACTAAAAGCGATTCATAACTAAACATTTATTCTGGAAAGTGTTTGACATTTGGTTGACACTTAAAATTTTGTAAAAATTATAAATATAACTTCCTTCTCTGTAAATAGCCGTCCGGTTACTTAGTGACCACATTGACTAGTAAAGTTTATTTATTTGACCGATCAGTGTGTTTACTTATATTAATTTTTGGGATAAGTGTTCGGTCATAGACCAGTCTTATAATATGATTATAACATATTTTATTCTTTATCATAACCGGCCGGGTAGCTAATAGTAATAGTTAACTTTGTGGTTGATACTTTATTCATTGTCGGTTCAGTATTCAACAAATCATTCTTCTTTTCCAATATCACCTTGATTCTACCGCCCGGTCATTTTTGTTATTCTCGAGTCCTTGATGATTAGTAGTTATCCGTTGCCAGAAATGCCTGTCTAAACCTATCAATGTCCTTTATCTTCTTCTCAAAGACTTCATTAGATTTCGTCCTTATAATATTTAGTGATTTCCTTGTGGTTAATATGGTTATTGACCCGATAGCTTCGTTTATGAGAGTGAAAATAAATAAGAGATTTGACTAAGTAAGAGAATTCCTCGGGTGGAAGGTCTCATGAATTCAAATTTGATTGGTAAAGTATGAATGTGGGAATGACTCCGGTGTCGTCCTTGTTTCCGATATTCCGTGAGGACATTTTCTCAAATAGAGAGAAGTCGGTCATGTGTGGGAATGGCGGGAGGCCCGCGGATATAAGTGAGTATAACCGTTTGAGGGCTAACCTCGGGCGGCAGCTGTTGGAACAGTTATTACACCGCCCGGGTGCTAGGGACGACCGAGCTACACGTTCATACGGTCCGGACAGTGTCGTGTCGATTAATATGATGTATGAGAATGATATGTTGTGTTGATTGATTCTTGTGAAGTATGTTTGTTTGTATATTGAATGGATAAGTTAAATGTACGTAAGCTTACCCTTATTTTTTCTTGTTTTGTACATTGTCGTCCGGTATCCGACCGGTCATCTTTTCTTTCTCAAATGCTATGATCATTCTTACGAATGTGAGCAGAAGTCACTTTGGAAGCAGCTTTGGAAGAGCCTTTAACAGACGTGGTACCAGTTGAAGAGCATTTTGAAGAAATCCCCGAGTTTAGTACTGGACCGTCCGGTCTCTAGAGATAGTTTCTTTTGCACTAGTTTATAAACTGTTATGTATAGGTTTTGCTTTTATTTTGACCGACCGGTCTATACTCGTTTTGTAATCTAAATTGTTAACTCAGTTTTATGCTGTGTTGATTGTATCCGGTCTATATTCAATGTTAATATTAGCATATCCACCTTCCTATTTTTTAATCGAAATTCTTTACTGCTTTCTATATTATATTGTAACTCCTAAATAAATCAATACTTGTATAGTAAAATTATTGGGATGTTACATTTTTTCATTCTTATAAATAATTAAGAATAATCAAAATATTGAAACTAAATATTATTTTTACAATAAAATAATTTTTGAATAAAGTTGGAATCAAATTTCTAAATAAAATAAATATTTGATGAGTTTTATTTTTCAGGTTTAAAAAAAAATGGATGAGCAAATAAAATATGATTTTGTTCTTCATAGGTTCTTAATTAAATATTTTTATCAAGATGAGTGTTGGGAAAATTCATCTTCTTATATACAAGTCTAACTTTATACTAAAAAAAGTTCAAAATTTGAGATCCATGATTTATTAAATATGAATTTATATTGATTTAAGTTTATTTAAATGAATTTATTTTAAATTAAAATTTTAAATTTATATTTATCAATCCAACAACCCAACAAATACAGCTAAAAACATGACCTAGCGAAGATTCATTTAGTATTATTAGCTTAAAGTGATTATCTAATATTAACAGAGATATATGTATTGGTTTCGTTACCATATATGTCAGAAAAAAAAAAATAATCAAGATCATGATATGATAATAAAAACAAGTCCAAATCCAAAAATTCTAACATGTAAAAGATATTGAAAGACTTATAGTTTAGTATATTTATTTCAAGCTTTTGTAATAAGTCTTAAATGAACAAAATGTGTCTAGGATTTAGTTTAGAGATGTTTCAAAGCACCTGGTACAATATGAGTCGGAGAAAAGTTTAAAGATGTCAAAAATGCTATATGATAACTAATTAACTACATAGGTAATTATTTATCCAAAATGATTTCAAAAGTTTTCAAAAAGTCTCATATCAGATAAAGATAATCGATTATATTGAAAGTTATGATAAGTGGTAATTGTGGCAAGACTTTTCAATTTTTGTAACAATCCATTATCACTTGACTATAATAAATAATCAATAACAATTATGACTTAATTGTTCAAATTCTTGAACTAATTTGGAAAATCCATTCTATAAATAGATTGGTTGATAACTTTGATATTAAGTGATTGAGTTTTGTTGTTGTTGTTAGAAGAAGAGTCGTTCATCTTTTGTGAATTTCTCCCCGGTAAACGCGATCATAGAGGATGAAAACGCGAGCAAGATGATTAAGTTGGTGAACAAGACAACAAGTATCTCCGGTTATAAGCCTCCGGTGAAGAAGCTGTACTGCAACTTGGTTGAAGCTGTTGATCTCTCTATGATGTATTCTGTGTTTTTTTTAATAGTAACGAATATCAAAACATGGAGGTGATTGAATATTTGATTTTTGGTTAAGGAGGAGATGGATCTATGATGGTTTGTACAGATAAATGGTGTTGGATATGACTCTTTGTATTTCTTTTTAATTTTTCTAGATTTACAATTTGTGATTTGGAAATGACATGTGCAAATACTTTTGGTTTAAAACACGACAAAGATGATGGATGGAATTAAATAATGGTGGTGGAAACTTTTTGTTGAAATTTGTTTTCTAATTCTTCATGAGTGAAAATTTTATGTTTATGTGTTTTAATTTTCTTGCAAATCTTGTTCTGGGATGAAAATAGGAATTGGTTTAAGGAGAAACTCTAAAGCATAACAGTAAGTATAAAAATAAAAATTAATTTTTCAATGAACATCCAAAATCCAAAATTTAAATATGAACAACCAAATAAGCAACACTAGAAGAAAATAAACAATTCATAATTAATATATTTATAGATAATTACCAAAAGATGAAATCCGTTGATAAATTTTATCAATAATATTTTTACTGATAAATTTTGTCTATTAGTAATCCGTCGAAAAAATAATTAAAATGAATTTTTACAGTTTTCGATAAATAATGACCATTGGTAAATTTAGATTTTTTTTAGTGATCTTGAACCAATATTTCAAACTGAGTTTTGAATTTTGGAATTTCTTGTATTTTTGAGATGGTAAATGTTAAGGGTATAAAGACAACAACAAAAGACTTAAATGATTTGCAAAGACTTGAAAATGATATCATTGGGATTATTCGTGAACCCCATACTTTTTTCCTGCATCCCATACATTTTAAAATTTTAATCATACTCTTATTGAAATCAATAAAAAGGATATTTTAGTTTGTACTATCCATAAATATTTCAGATTACACCATTTATAATACAAATTTATATCTAAGATTGTATAATTTGTAATACAAATTTTGAAAAGAATTCAAAATACAAATTATATCCCAAATTGAACTTAATTCAAACTTACATTTGAGAGTGTATAACCTATAATATAAGTTTAAAAGAAAATCTAAAATGTAAATTATAATTCGAATTATATAATTTGTGATGCAAATTTATATTATGAATTATAAATCTATAATATAAATTTGGAAGACAATTCATAATATAAACTAGATTATATATTATACTATTTGTAATACAAATTTACATTTTGAATTATATAATTTGTAATATAAATGTAGAAGACGATTCAAAATGGAAATTACATTTCGGATTGTATATTCTAAAATACAAATTTACATTAAAAATTTTATAATCCATAATACAAATTTGAAAAGAAAATCCAATATATAAATGTATATTCTAATTATACAATTTGTAATACAAATTTGGAAGTCATCATGAAGGTACGATTTTTGTTAGAGCCGTCAAAATGGGTCATAACCCGCGAGCCAACCCGGCCCGTCACGGGTTTGGGCCGGGTTGGGTTTGAAAAATACAACCCACTTATATGCGGGTCAAATTTCAACCCGGCTCATTTAGACCCGGCTCATGCGGGTTGAACCCGTGGTGAGCCGGGTTGGCCCACCAACCCACCTACCTAATTTTATTTTTTTAATTTATTATTTTATTTATGAAAGTCTAAAAAATAAAATACTTTCTTCACTCACTGTGTATACCAAAAAAGTAACATCTGCTCTCACAAATCACTTTCATGGTACTTGCTCTCATTTGACGGTGCTCTCACCCTCACTTCACTGAAATTCTTCAAGGAGCAGGTAAAACACCCTTTCTTTTTTCTTTTCTTTTCTCCACATTTTTGTTTTCTCACTTCTCTTTCTTTTCTTTTTTTCAAAAACCCTATAATGAAAAAAATAGGGGTTTGCGAATTTGGTTTTTGATTTAGGGGATTTGAAGACATGGAATGATTTTTTTCATGTTCTGACATGCTTGTATATGTTCTGACATGCTTGTATCAGATTTTGTTCATTTTATTTAAACAATTTGAGTATATATTATTTGAACATGTTCTTTTTTATATATTTGAATTTGGGAAATTATGTTATAGATTAAACTATTAATTTTTTGTTGATGTTATTGGGTATTGGTTCTTTTTTTTTTTTTACTAATATTTTTTTATTGATTGTCAGAATTGTTCAGATATTAGGAAAATCTTTATTAGTGAATTTAAAGACAACAAGAACAAGGGTCAAGGGTTACAACAATTGATGTGATAGACTACATTCAGGTAGGTTTGACATTCAGGATGATTCAAGAGAGCAGAATACTGTGGATTTATCTATTCAAGATTCTAATATCGTAAATGGATAAGGAACAAAAAATGATGAATATAAGAAACTTATTTCTATGTTTTTTGTGTTTGTTTTTGGATGACATTTGCATTATATTGTACTTTTTATTATTATTTTGAATTGTCTTTAACATAATTTTTTGGGAGTGAAATTTGTTTAAATTTATTTGTATTTTTTATTTTAAAAAAAATATAATTAAATGGACTAGTGAGCCAACCCGTTTACCCACCAACCCGTGGTGGGTCGGACCGGGTTAAAGTTTTTCTGGCTCGCTAATAAATGAGCTGGGTTGGGTTGGCTCATTAAATGACCAACCCGTGGTGGGCCGGGCCGGATCGAGCCGGGTTACCCGTTTTGACAGCTCTAATTTTTGTTATAAAGGATAACTAAGCCATTTCATTAAGAATACGGGGATCGCACAAGAAAACATTGGAATGCATGAAGAAATAAGTACAATTTAAATCAAAGCACAAAATGGTCTAAGTGGACAGTAAAAATACTTTTTCTTGATGCTTCTTTTATGCCTCCTCAAAGGTAATGAATGAAATATTTTAGGTATATTTTGATTTCAAAATAACTCTTAAATTTTCAATAAAATATTATTTATTATTTATTATTCCGTTGGTAATGGTTATTTATTATTTATTGTAATTTTTGAATTTTAAATAAAATATTTTCAAAAGGGCAGTATTTTGGTGCAGTAAAAAAAAAAAATGTAAACGTAGCCTTTGGAAATGATAACTACCAAAATCATGATGGTAATCACGCCTATGCGGACAAGTGCATTTGTTATATTATATGTAGAAAACTCGGAGGGAAACTAAAGGAATGAAAACGAATAATACGTCTCCATCTTGAGTTTGTAGGAATGGGAATAACGACTCTTTATGCATACATATAAGAATCATTCTCTCGTATTGGGCGACTATAAAAATTAATTGTTAAACAAAAACTAATAAAGTTAAACGAGAAGAGGATAAAGTTAAACGAGAAGAGGAGTAATAATACCATGACATACTTTTACATTCATTCATTTGACACAGAATATAAGGATAAAATGGTCATAAAAGTGTATAGTTTTGTAGTTTTTCAAGAAAAAGAGAGTAAAAAGTAAGTAAAGATATTGTAAAATGAATGTAAAAAATATAGGTGTGTCAAAGAATCTTTATTGAAATGAGAAAGGGATAAATATGATGATATAAGGGAGAATATGTCTACAAATTCTATTTAGTAAGGAATAATGATACTTTGACAATATTTTTTTGATATTTTAATACTATTTATGTATCATTCTGTTATTGGTCTATGTTGGTATTTATGATTATTATTATTGATTGTGAAGTAATTTTGGATCAATCACAGAATGACACGTAATAGACAGTGCTAAAATGTTGTCAAGAAAATATTGTCAAAAATATGATTATCCATCTGGTAATTGATCTATCTTGTGTAATATATCTTGATTGAATTAAATTTCTATCTGGTAATTCCTTTTCCATGGCCTTAGACTCCTTGATGAGATGGTGATTATTCTATTCCTACTGTAAGAAGATACCAAGGCATAGTGACTTTACATTATTAATGATCTTAAAAAGTGAAATGTATGATAAAATAAGTCATGTTCATGAAATACACATGAAAAGGGACCTTAATCCCTCTGAAAGTATTTCTCTAGAATTTAATAACACCAATTGCAATGACCATCCTTATAAACAAAAAGCAGAGGTAAATGGTCAAGAGCCCAATTCCCAATGACTTATCAAGCTTCATATTCTTCTTTGTCAATATCACAAGGGCCCAAAGCACCCCTCCCATCAAGAACAAAAGTGTTGCAAAAAGAGAAGGGTCCTTGGGAATCACATAAGACTCTGGGTATTCAGACCATGCTGAGAGTAGAAGAGGTAAGCCCAAGCCCATCAAAATGTTAAACATAGGGCCTGCATAACAACCAGAGACAGCTATTTGGGCCCCATCAGCTCCTCCATTCTTGGCCATTGCACCATTGGCTATCAAATCTCCTAGAGAATTACCCCAAGCTAGGACAGTTAGTCCAAGGATTGAAGGACTAACTCCTATCACATTCCCAAGTGCAACCAAGAGAGAAACAAGTTCCTCAGCAATGATGTAAGTCCATGTTACACTCATGGAAAAGCCCCCAGCTAGCCAAGGAAACAAGCACTTTCTGGGTGGACTAGTGCTCTTGGTTGTCACACATGCCATGTTCCCCAAAACAATGCCAATCAAAGCAGCTGTCAAGTATGAAACAAGACTACTCCTTGAACTTTCATTTTCCATTTGGGTGTTACAAAGAGCTGAAAATAACACTGGTGCCAATGTGACAGATATAACAGCATATGGCTTTGACCAACCTTCCTCACTCACAACTGGTATAGTTAGCCTTCTTGGCAAGCAAAGAGGTAGCTCTAGTACGTGTAGAAACTTGCTCAAGTAAGTAAAGTCAAAAGAATTATTACCAAAAACCTGATGATGCTTCTCCCCTTGATCTTCCATCACCTCTTTGTTTGATCCATTTGGTTTCTCATCATCAACACACCCTAGCAAGGGTACGCCTGACTCAGTCAAATCATCAGAAGATGAGCCAAGTTCCCCTTCTGTCCTGTCCCCTCCATAGATGAAATGTGTTGCAGACACAGCACACACATACAGGAAGTAAATGGAAACATAAAAAATTGAACCCAACAAGCTGATTTTCCCTATAGAAATGATGACAAGGAGAATGAAAAGTGAGAAAAGGAAGAAAATGACATCTCTAATGAAACTAGCCTTGTCAATTGCAGTTTCATTAGCAGTAACAAGAAAACTAATGATCCCCAAGACAGCACTGGACACGAAAAACGCCCCTCCCAGAATGCTATTCAGGCCAACTGCACCGTCATTAGATCTTGTGAAAGAAACAACACTGGCAAAAAAATCAGGGGCACCATTTCCGAGAGAAAGCAAGGTTACCCCAGCTATGGTGGGGGATAGTCTCAAGATATTAGACAGGCCTTCCAGGTTACTACAAAAGTAATTTGAAGCTGTATCTCCCAAAAGATAAAACAAAATCACAAGCCACAGTATAAGCAGGGCATGACCCAAAAATGGGGAATGTCCAAAGCTGCAGTAAAAGATCTGCAGATAATTTATATACCCTTTTGACCTGCACTGAGCATGGGATTTGACATATAAGCACTTGGAGTCATTATCCAAGTACTTGTGAAGATCAGAGCAACCATCAACACTGATGTCGCTGAGCATTCTGGCATGGTTGAACACATTTGTGGAGGCATCATCAACATCGGAACTGGAAGGGTGGAGATAGGCATTGAGGAAGAGACAGACGAGGAAAATGAAGGATATGTTGAGGAGAAGTAGTTTCCTGTGTAATGGTTTGGTGGTATAGATGGAACGTGCCATTTAGAGCATGTTCTTGAGGATGTGTTATTCGTGTCAATATATGGAGGATTCAGAAGTTGTGTCATATGATATGGTGTGAAGTTGTTGTGCCGTGGAATTTCCTCTGCTGCGTTAGAACAGCATGAACTAGTACGATAAAGTCGAGGTAAAACATGACAGATATGAAGGTTCGATTCTCATCTGTTTTTCTAGTACTATAATTGGAGTAAACTGTGTTTGGCAGCAAAAGTGTTTGATACTGTGCAAAGGGAAATTTCTTAAGTACGTAAAATAACGTTGGGAAAGTGCTTAAAAGTTTAGTGATTAAAAAATAATAAAGAAAAGTGATAGTTAGTTGAAATAATAACGACCAATTACCAAAAAATTGAATGTGAAAGGAATTAGGTTAATGGATCAACAAAAATTAGTTTTAGAATACATTAAATAAATCTTCACGAAATAATGAAATTAGTCTTCTCAAACGGGTCACTCGATCTAATATGACCCAAACCCGACTTATTTATTAATAAGTAAAAAAAATTGAACCCAGTTCGGTCTACCACGGGTTAGTGTAGGTTAAACTGACTCACTCATTAACTTACCTAATTACATTTTTTTTAAATCCAAAACAAATTATAAATTTTTATAATTCAAATTTAAATAATTTCAGTAAACTCCAAACACAATTTAAAATAAAAAAATTAACATATAACTCAAATGTAATCCAAAAAGAAACTTATAAATAAGTTTATATATTGATAATTTTTGTGTCATTTATTCATTTATAATATTAGAGTTAAATTTATAATATTTTGTTATTTTAAAACATCTTTTTGTTTATTCTTCTTTGTAATATAATAAAAAAATGTTAATTAATAATATTGAAACATAAAATAAAATATAATTAAATTAAACTAGGTGGGTTGGTAAGTCAATCCGACTTATCACAGATCCGGATAAATCAGGTTTTAAGTGATTCAAATTAAAAATAAATCCGTATAAAAAAAATTTCATTTTATTCAAATTCAGTCGAACTTGAAGTGTGGTGAACTAATTAACCCATAGATTCTAATCCATTTTCATATCACTAGATAAACCCAATTTTCATCCATTATTAGTTTGTTAGACATTGAAATCGGACACTGAAACAAAATTAAAGAGAAGTAAAAGATATAGTTTGTAAAGATAAAAAGGAAAAATGAGAAGCAAAAGAAAGTGCTGTTAATCTTCAAATAAGTTAAAATCTAAAATTAAAAGAGTGTCAGATAGGACATAATGGTGGGTGAAATTGAAACATAGTTATCAAACTATTAGTTTTTTTCACATTAAAATCATATAAATAAATTGAAGAGTGTTTCTCCCTGCACCTTTATCATCTTGTTCTCGTCACCTCTCAATTTTACTTTAATTCTCACGGTATCTTTAATCTTTATAAATGATTTTAATCTTTATAAATGATTTTGCCGTAATTCACACTTAAAAAATCCTACACCCCCTTTCTTCATTCTACCTTTACCTTCTTGCTCTCCACCCCTCTACGATCAAGTTTTGAAAGTACATGTGCTACCTTGTTTGGTTTTGCTTTTCCAGCAGGTTGCCAAAATAACATAAACAACATCCTTAACCGCATTTCGAAATGCGGTTAAGGATTACCGTATTTCAAAATGCGGCACCCCTTAACCGCATTTCGAAATGCGGTACTCCGAAATGCGGTTAAAGATTATCATCATTAACCGCATTTCGAAATGCGACACTCCTTAACCGCATTTCAAATTTCGAAATGCGGTTAATTCATTGTGCACTTCCAATTTGATTGCGGGTGCTGGTGTCCGAGTGACAATATCAATAAAATGAAGGAAGATTCACTGTTACAGCCTTTGCACCTTGTTCTAAAAATCCGTAGTAATAGCAGAAATTATGGTGATGGAGGGAAGAAAAGTGAAGGAAATTGTTGTGCAGTGTTTCTATGCCAAATCTCTTATGGAGAGAAAATACGGAGGATCTTGCCGGGATGCCACCACCGTTTTCACCTTCATTGTATTGCTCCATGATTCCACAACCATTCTACCAAAATTAGATCAGTATCTCCTACACCTCTCTCTTATAAATTATATTTAATAGGTTTTGACTTTATTAAAAGAAGGATAGAACGATAAAATTGGAGGTGCAGGAAGAAGGGAGTGAGGTGCAGAGAGAAATACTCTAAATTGAAAACCCTAAACTTCAGAAATTTTATAGATGACGTATGGTACACAATAAATAAATTAAAAAACTTAATAAAAGCAGACATATTCAGAAGTTTCATATGCTCTTTTTTGGAATGATATAGGAAACTGCGTCATGAAAAGAACAGAAAGTTTTGTTTTTAGAGCGGAAAAGAATAAGCTATTTTTATCAAACATATAAATAGAAGAAAATATTATTTTGACGTCATCTATATACATATAAAAAAATCAGGTTTTTTAAAGACATCACTCAGACTTTGATGTAAAACCTTACGCATAAAATTAAATAATTTCTTTAACATTTATTATTTACAAATTTACAAATGTTATGATACTAAAATAAAATCATTAAATAAAAAATAATTGTAGAGACTAAAAATAATTTAAAAGTAGTATCCAAATTTATTTTTAATTTAAAATTAAAGACTAATTTAAAATTAACAATAATAAAAAATTAAAAGTATTTTATATTAGAGACAAATTGATATTTTAATTGATATATTAATTATAATTTTCTATTATAATAGAGATTTTTTAAATATTAATAATTTTTAATTTAAAAATAATATTTAACGTAATTAATATAATTAAAATTTATTGTTATTAATAGTTGTATTATAATGTGAGTTTAGTTAAGTGAAAAATGTCTATGCATACTTTGGTAAAAGAAAGATAAGAATTTAATATGTTAAAGAACGTTGTTATTATGTTAATTTTTATATTATTAAATATAAAATGGTCTCTTCAAAAGAATTTTAAACATAAAACGAAAACATAATTGTCCTGTATACGATCCAATGTTACCTAGCCATAAGTTGCCCGGTTTATATCTGATTCTAACTTGATCTTATATATTTTAATAGTGTATTATTTTTAGTGCATTTGGATGTATAGGTAAATGCACCATAATTTACTCAAATTCATATATTTATAATTATCCTATAAATAATATATTCATCAATATAAATGATAAATATTTATATTTTACCATATTAACTGTTACTTAATTAACATATTATATTAACTTAGATATTAGAGTATTTTTTTTTTATAAATATGCCATCATCTTAATTAATTGAAGACGACCACGAAGAAGAGAAGAAAATAAATCTCCTCTAGAAAATTGAAGAAATCTATGAAAATACAAGACTCAATACTGAATTTTTGGTGCTTACTCCTTTATTAAAAATTTTTATCGTGTGACTATTACGATGAAAAACATTAACTTATTTATTGTCAATTATCGTAATATAATGAGGGTGTATTAGAATTAAAAAAATGTTAAATAATAATTTAGGTTTCTAGTATAATATTTTGAATTTAAATGATTTTCATTTCTCTCTTTCTATATTTATGTTTCTTACATCAATTGAGTGAGGTGGGAAAGAATCAACGTATGTTCTTTCTAAACTTGTGAATTATTTAAGAACAAATTTCAAGTAGTTACATCCACACAAAATTATATGACATTAAGTTAATAAAAGTTTAAAGCAATAGTAATAATAAATATATGATAATTGAGATAATATTTAATTTACAAAAAAAAAAAACTCATACTAAATATTAATATGAAATTTACCATAACAGGAACTGTACCATAACAGGAAAAAAAAACAACACCATATGATATCGGTATACACGAAACTTTGAATTCCAAGTAAGTAGAAAAAATATACCAAAATACTTGTCTTTGTATCGCTAAAGATTCAGTAGCAACATTCTCCAGCAGCACTTGAATGTTTAGGAAAAAAAAAATTTAGCAATTTTTTTTATAATCTTTTTATAATATTTATGTGATAACTTGTGATTGATCCGTTTTAAATATATGAACCAATAAAATACTAACACATAATTTATTATTAAAAAATTGTTAAAAAAAATTGTTAACATATCCATCACGGAAAAAGTTTCTTTAACAACTCTTTTTTGACAACTTTTTGACAACGCATACGTGGCAGTTTGTAATTGGTCCGTTTCAAATAATTTTTTAGAATAAATTTAAACAGACCAATAGAATGGTGACACGTGTCCTGTTGTAAAAAAATTGTTAAAAAAGAATTGTTAAAATATCATTGTCCATGGATCACGCAGAGCCAACGCTACCTCATGAAAAGTCCAACAACTTGAAGAGGAATAGAAACTTTACTAATATATAGTAGTCTATGATATTATGTGTAGATTTTGTAGAGGCATTTATAAGGTTTTGATTTGATGGACTTCACTATAACAACCTTCTTTTCAACACAAACTTTGTTGCATACGAACTTTGTCATGAACAACTTCTCCATCTTTAGGCACAATGACGCAGAGATATTCTCTGTCCCAACCTCATAAAGAACCTCATCGGAAAGTGAGATAAGATCATCGAATGAACTTTTTCCTCCTTTCCTCTATTTGTTCAAAACTTGTCTCTCTATGTGCAACATGCTTTCAAAAAGTGGTAACTTGAAACTGTTGTTCCTATATATTGATCTTCTTCATCTTGGATATGATTTGCAAATACATTCCATAAACATGGAATGAGATTAAAACTGGTTTTAATAACAATTTGTTTCTTGCCTTGGTATATACTCTTGTTCAAAATCTTACTCTTAGATATATCTGCTGGCTGAAGTTCCTATTGTCTACTGTTATTTTTATTCATATTAGATGCAGTTTATGTTTGCCATAACAATGTATTGTGTCTTTGTGAACATCTAAAATGAAGCTTCTCCAACTCATTCTTGCTTATGTTGACTCCATTTATCTTTGGTGGTGGAGATGATTATTAATTACTTATATGCTTACTGGAAAAGAGGTCATAGTTTATTTATTTTATTCAGGAAAGAATTGTATGAACTTATATGTTATGTGAATGAAAGAAATGCCACATAGGAAACTTGCACTATTAATTTTATCGTGATTGAAGACTGCACTTTATGTTGTGAAAATTGTTTCCAGTGTTGTAATTTGGGATCAGCAAGTTCATCTTGATTAATATAATGATATACCCTGCTGTTGTATTTACTGTTCGTTTAGCATTTCATCAAATCTAAAAATTATTAGCTCAATGTTATCTACCGATGCGATCTATAAAACTGCTCCAAGCATACACGGATGATGGAGTCAAATTGATTGCTGTGAGGATTCTCTGTGTAAGCAACTGATAGAACTATGAAAGTTTACGCTAGAAGGAAGGGAAACAATAACAAAACATAGTTGTTAGGGGGTTGGGAGAAACGGTTAGGCAGAGGTTGTTAGGCAGTTGTAGTTTCTAAGAAGGATTTGCCTTGTTATCTAGGGACAGACACATTTTGTATCTTTGTTATTGACAGGATTGTTCCTGTATGAAGGGAGATTGTTCTCTTGGATGTTATATTGAACATTTTTCTTTGTTTCCCATGAAATAATACAAGGTTTATGTTGTGAGTGCATGTGTTTCGTGTTCTATTCTCAAATCAGAAGAGAATCTAGGTTTCTTGCTACTAAGAAACGTATCACTTGGTATGATCTTCTCGATCCAAAAGGAGAGACGTGGAAGAAAGAATGAGTACATTGGAGAGATTAGTCACTGAACAAGTGATGAGTCAATATTTTCTTGACTTCACTTAACTTATTATTTTACATTTAATTAGGAAATTGTGTTTCAATGTCCATTATTTTTGTATTTTTTCTAATTGTGTCTTAATTTGACCATAAATTCTTATTTTAATTAATTTGAATTATTTGAGACTAATTATTGTTATTATTAATTGCAGAGAATTTTTTTTGGATTATTATTTTGGAACATTAAAGAATAGTCACACCAACCATTACTCTGCACATAGGCATTTTAAGTTAAAATTAAATTGTAAATTCGTTTTAGAACTTTTTGGACCAAATTTTTATTAGATTTACTTTTGGGCCAATTTTCGTCGTTTTTGGGAGAGGTTCAAAATGTGGGAATATTGGGACTTACCTAGGGTTGAGTGCCCATTCATTTTCCAGCCTCACATAGAATAGGACATTTTTCTTTCTTCTTGCATGGAGGTTTTTCGTTTTCCTCTTCTTTGTACTGAATTTGCAATTTAAATTCTGAATGCAATTTCATTTATCTTTTGCTTCCATTGGCTATTTTCGTTTTTTGTTTTAGTGTGAATTTTCGTCTTCCTTTTTGCTTTTATATTTTCGTTTCTGTCTTCATGTGGTTTTGTTTCTCATTTCAGTTTTGATTTCCAACTCCATTTTCGTTTGCTATCTTGCACTATTGTGTTTGCGTTTTCCATCTGTTGCATCTGTGATTTTACTACTGTTGTTGATGTTTAGAATGTGTTCTGTTTTGTTGAAATTGGTTGAAATGGAAGAGTAATTCTGTTGAGCTGAACACTAGGAAAATTACATTGTTTCATGAGATTATTGTGCTTAAGCGTATGTTGTTCTTGAGTGACCTGCATCATAATTGAATATGTTTTGGCCATTCCAATTAGGATACGCTTAGAGGACTATTTAGGTTTAATTATTGCTTAATTAATTAAGTTGTATGGTTTAGAATCGACTAATTAATGATGCACTGTGTTTGCTTAATTCACATTTTATGAAAATGGGATTGATCTTTGCTTAGTTGATTAATTATGTTGGATTAAGGGTGATAGGAACAATTAATTATTGTTAATCTAGGATTGAAACAAATGCAATTGAACTAGTGGCCAACCTATTTTGCATTATTGTTTGAATTTGTGTTTTAATTTGGTAGCTTGTAGTTCACAAAACTATCATAACCACCCTCACCATGTGTTTGACCTATTGCTTGAACCACTATTTGGTCCTTGAGAGACGGCCTAGGGGTCAATTCTCCCAGTATACTGCATTTAATTGCTCATTAAATTTGATTTGGGTACGACCTCAATCAACAAGGATGAGTGTTAGAGGATTCAAGGGAGGAATCCAGAGCCAATTTCCAAGAACTTAGAAATGTGATTCGAAAAATCAAGAACTAGAAACGAGGATTAGAAGGGAGTCAAGGGTCAGTTAATGGAGATAAAATAGAAAGAAGGGAAGAAACAAAAGAAGAACAGGAGGAAGAAAAAAAAGGAAAATCAGAAGTTCTAGATGAAAAGAGTAAAGTTATACCAAATTTTGAAGGGGTGGACCCAATAGGCTAGATATCAAAAGCTGAAAAGTTATTTGAAATCCATAATATCTCATATAGAGAAAAGATTAGGTTGGTCTTCATTAGCATAGAGGGAGCAAATAAATCTGAGCTAAAGAAAAGAGAAGAGAAGAGAAAAAAGAAAGAGATACTCTCGAGCTTAAGCGTCAAATCTCTTACTTTTAGAGAGAAACACTTGCGAGTGTTTAAACTGTCTTGTATTTTATTCATACCCTCTTGTAGATATATTTAGTCTAAACTACTTGTAAGAAATCTGTTTGCAATTTTGAAGAGAATTAAAATACATATAATTGAACTCTTTTGAGTTGAGGAATCTAGGCACAGTAGTCTAGTACCAAGAGTGGTTCGAATACTCAAGGAAATCTCGGCGGGTTGCTGAGTACCAGGAGTTGTGCGAATATTCAAGGAAATCTCGGTGAAGTGCTAAGTACTAGGAATAGTACGAATACTCAAAGGAAATCTCGGCGAGGTAGTTGAGTACCAAAGCATATAATTATGCAATATTTACAAAAATATCACCAATGACATTTTATAAATTATTTGGAAAATTATAGGTCTCGGTTCTTTAAAGAATCGAAACATATATCAGTATATGCTTTAAATATTTTAGAACTAAAGTCTATAGTTGTGCAAAAATTTCAAAAATGTCATTGCATTTTGAAAGACTTCGTTTTTCATATTAAGCGATTTCAAAAACTTTTTTGTAGTATTAAGAGGATAATCTCGTGCTAAGAACATTTAAGGACTTCATAATGTTTTGTTTAGGATTAAACTATATATATAGTTTATTATGAATTTTGAGTAATTATAAATAAGTTGTAATTATATTAATTTAACTTACTTTTATGTTACTATAGTAATTTTGAGAACAAAATGTTTTAATGATATATATTAATTTGAATACTTTGATAAAATAATTTGTCATGCTTTTGTGTTTCCATTATCGAATTTAAATTTTGTTACAAATAAATATTGATGAGAAAAATATAAACACTTCAATGGTGAAATATATTGTCATTTAACACAAACAAATAAAATAGTAAACCTATAGACTAAATAATACAAATAAAGTAAGTTAAAACTTCTAAATTATAATTGTTAAATTGAATAAATTATTAACCCAAAAGAAAATGAGAAAAAAAAAGTAATATTTACATTAAAATAATTAAAAATAAAAAAGATTTTAAACTTTTACAAAATAATACTCATGTTAAAATCCTAAAAAAACATTTATAATATGAATTTGATACTAAAAGTTATCAAAAACCTTCGTAAGTACTACTCTGATGATAAAGATTTGAAAAAGAAAACCCACAAATTAATTTACGGATGTTAAAAATCTCCACGAAAAATATATCTCCATTAAATAATTGTCTTTTTTTAGTGTTACATCTCTATTTTGACCTACTGAGCAATTTTTTCATAATAAAATTTGTTACACGTTTTATTTTTTAGGTTTTTAAAATTGGAAAGTTTGATTTACGGGTAATGTTATTCCATTCTAGGACAGAAAATGTTACACTTGATAACAGTCTCGCATACATATTCACCTATTATGTTATTAATTAATTTGAAAAATCAGAAATTCAAATATATAATTAAATTTTTATAGAGACTAAAGTTATATTCATTTGTAAAACTATATATACACAAAGATATTATAAAAAGTATTTTTTCGTAAATAAAAAAACATATGTGTAACTTTAATGCCTTTAGTTGGTGTGACATAACATCATTACGAAATTTCTATTACTTGGCATAGCTGAGTGGTAATAATATTGCAACCCAGAGGGTAAAGGATCAAAATCAAGGGTGGTGTTTACCACAAGCAGCTTAAAATTCATAGAAATTTCTCACAGATTTAGCAATTCAATCAGAAAAAGGGAAAGAATATGAGTCTCTAACTCCTTTTGGTAAGACATACCTATGCGAGGACTACACTAAACAGCTATAGTAGTTTTTTTATTTCAAAAAGATAAAAGTTTTACATTATATAATTAACTCTTTTTCACGAATTTGTATAGAAATATATTATTTTTTACAGCTAACTGATTGGGTATGGTGACAAAATAAAGAGAGATGATGGAACGATTAACGTACCAGAAAGTATCTCATGATCGTTCGATCGTGATAATCATTGAACAGAATTAAGATATAATTAATGTCACAACAACTACTGTAGTTAATGTTTGCATTAATCATTATTAAGAAGTAAATTAATTTGTCAGATTCTTATACACTTTATAAATAAGAGTTTAATTTTCACTTTCTACAAGTCATCTCCTTACACCGATAGGTTATTGGAATGCGGAATGGAAAAACGTTCAACAGATACATAAACTTAACAAGCAGTTATCCTCGTTCCATTTCAACAAGAACAATTTATATTTTCTAGATAATTTCAATTCACACTCTTCCTCATTTTGTTTTTGGGTGTGACAAGAAAAGTTTGAATTCTTTTTACCATTTATTTTCTTTAATATTTTTTATCTTTTGTTTCTTTTATTCTTTTATGTATGTATATAATTTTAAAAGTTGTATGGTGCTAACTGCTTGCAACACATGTGCACTCTACACAATTTTCGCGATAAATTGATACCTTGTTTTCTAACCCAAAATCATGTAAATCATGCATTTCTTAGTTTCCATGCGCATAGTGTATATATTTTACATGTGCAACACATGTGCTAACCGCTAACGGCTTGTAACACATGTGCTAACCGCTAACTGCTTGTAACACATGTGGAATCTACATTTTTTAATTATAAATAAAAATCCATATAATTAAAAGTTTGTTTTTATAATATTTCAAATTATATATATGTATAATATTTACATTTTATTTTTTTTTATAGAAATTGAGATGTTCTTATAAATTTGATATATATTTTACGTGTTCTTTTTCTTTTTCACTTTAAGTTTAAGTGACATCATATCAATTTTTTAAAGATTTTTTTGTCAAATTAATCTTTATTGAGAATTGCGAAAATAAGAATGCATTATAAGAAAATTTTAAATTATTAGCAAAATTTTATTAGTAAAAAAATTATTATTAAAATAACATTTATTGTTAAAATTGATCGAAATCTAAAATTCAATATTATTTATCAAAAATATTTATCGATAATAAATTCTTTGGAAATATTTGTCGTTAAATTATAACTTTTATTATCAATGAAAATATTTGTTTATAATGGATTTGTGAATAACATCCATCAACTAAATTCATTTACAATTTGTAATGTTTATTATTGATTCATCATTTGTAAAAAAAAAAAAATAGATGTGAAAGTTTCTGCTTTAAGTTTTGTCTATGTTATGATAAAATTTGTTAATAAACTTACCAACGATTGAATTACTTTAAAATCCAAAGACGAATTAATTCATAATGGATTTTTTCAATGTCCGTCACTAATTGAATGTTTTGAAAATTAGTTGGTAATTATTTTTTTTAAAATTAGTAAGTAAATTTGTTAATAAATTAACTTTTTAAAAATCTTTTAATAAATCCTTAGTAATTGTATTTTTTACAAATAAACTTTGATTTTCCTGTCAAATTTAACAAAATATTTTTTATAAATTAATTAAAGATGGGTGAGAAAAAAAATAAAAAAAGAAAGAAAAAGGAGGATGAAGAGGAGGTGAAAAGGGAGAAGGAGAAGCAACAATGGAAGAAGTGGAGGAGAATAAGAAGGAAGGTGGTAGTGACAAAGGAGGAGGAGGAGGAGAAGGAGTCTAATTAGACAAACACACCAACAACTGTGGGAAATGAGAAGAAGGAGGAGGAGAAAGAGTAAGAAGATAAGAAAAAAAAGGGAGGACGAGTGATAACATTTATTTTTAGCTTTTATTCGTGTTATGTTTTGTGAATAAATCCAATTTTGTTTAATTCTCAAGTTTCTCTTGTTTTGTATTTTTCTGTGTTTTAGTTATTTTGAGTTTAGTTTACCTATAATATTCTTTTAAGTGTGTGAAGTAAGTGAATTGGAAACAATTCTTGTATAGGAAAGTAAGTTGGAACTCAAGGAAGAATGATTAGACAATAAAAGATGAATTATAAGACAAATAATCATGTTAGGTAATCATAGGGATTGTGTAACACTCTGTTTTTTCCCGTGTTTTACAAATTGCACTTAACGTCATAAACAGACAGGAAACTCAGTTGTAAAGCTACCTTTTGTTGGGAGACTTAAAGCTCATTAGGCGAGAATCAACTAGAAGTATAAGTGTTGGAAGGTGGTTCACTAAAGCAGTCAGATGATGGTAACGGCGCTAGGCGACAGTCTACCCTTTACAAATTTAATGACTGCACTTGGCAGTTTTGAGATGGCATTAGGAGGTAGCTGCACTAAGTTGTGAAAATGCAATATTTATTCATGTCTTTTGCTAGGGTTTGACTCATTCTCTCCCTCCCACACTTTATTTCCACCTTGTGTGATTTGGAGAGGCCCTTGGCGTCTACTACGGGTATGGAAAGTTCTCCTTTTTCCTACATAGGTCTCAATCTTCATCCATGATATTATTCCCCTTTGGGGTTTGATGAGGGAGAAAATTTGTAGATTAGAGGTGGAAATATGAAGAGGATGCATGATTAGAGTTTGGAGTAGATGCCTTGGGAAAAGGGCTTTCTTCGTTTTGGTTTTAATTTCTTCCTTATCTCCAATTTGTAAACCCTATGTTATCCATCGTAGAGAATTAAACCTATTTGTTAAGATTATGAGTGCATGAGAATGAAGTGAATGAAATCTAGTATTGACATTTGTAAATACTCTATGTTAAATTTCAGTCGTACACCAACTGTTTGATAAAATACCAAAAAAGCTTTTTTGTATTTTTGTGAACACTGTTGTTTAATTGAGTTATGGATTGTAATGTGTTGCATAAGTTTCTTGAGAGAGAACAATTAAATACTTACTATTTACCACGAAGCAACTGTTGCACTTGTTGTTAACAAGGAGGAAAAAAAGGAGTCAAAGGTGACAAACGTGACAGCGAGCGACCATGATGAAGTATAATAATAATTGTGAAGGAAGAGGAGGAGAAAAGAAAAAATGAAAAAGAAAAAAAAAAACAACAAGAAAGGAAAAGACAACATCATGATATTTACCCATGATCAAAATTTATTTATAAAATTATGAACAAATTATGACTAATTTTGATCGTCAATAATTATCAATTAATTTTTTATCTATTAAAAAAACTTATTGATGAGCATTTTATAACACTTTTTTTTTATCTTGGATAAGATGTTGATAATTTTAATTTACTATCAAATTTGTATAATTAACAATGAATTTTATCTCTTGGTAAATACACATTTATGCAGGAGTAGAGTGAAGTGTATGCAAAAAAAATACTCATATTAATAAAAAATAGTAAAACAAATGATAAATACAATAATTACGGGAAGAAAATATTTAAATAACAATCAATTTTAAAAATAAAAAACAATTTATTATTATAAAAAGTAATTTTCATATTAATTTATAAACTAAAAATTATTACTTTCTATTGTGACATCCTAATAATATACTGCATGCATATATAGTCTAGACGTCATCAATTATAATAAGGGAAAACAGTCAAAAGTAACTTAAAATATAAAGGGTTACAGTAATCCAGGAAATTTAGAGAAAATTAAAAACGTGGAAATGACAAGTATCTCAAATTTCAACAGTACTCAAAAAGGGCACGACAGCCCAGAAAATTCCTAAGAGAACTAAGAGGCAACAACAGTGTCTTCATGTTCCTCCAGAACGTTCTTAACGGAGACCTCATTCTCCTCTGCTCACATCCAAGAATGGATGATCATCGCAATAGGAAAACAGACAACATACAAAGCAACATCAAACAGGCAAGGGTGAGCTAATTATATAAATGAGAAGGCATACATCAAGTGAAACATTTAATCATACAAAGAATAATTTACATCAAACAGATTTAGAACCACATCCTAAGCATGTTATATTCTAGACTTGACTTGTCCGGACTTTAAAATGAGAGTCGGGCTATGGCGAGTCTTGCACCCATGGTGACTTATGAAACTTGGGTTCCCCACCCTGCCACACTCACGAGGTTAGTCCGTTCCGCGCCTTGAGGCATACTTGGAGCCCCCAAGACTAAGGACCTCCTGCTACTTCTCACCACATGATTCAACCTCTCTAAGTGAGTTTGATTAACCATTGAAGCGTCAGAATGACTCCGAAAGCTGAGCCCCTACTTTCATTTTAAAACACTAAGGATCTCACCGAGAGATCCTACATTTACCACCATCAACACACTAGAAATCATGTTTTATTCCTTTCCAATTCACATACTTTTTAACCACAATTCACAATTCCAAACAATAATTGATAAAATCATAGATTATATGTGAAAATAATAATAACATAATCATTAAAAGCTAAAACAAATTTATCACCGCAAATTTAATATAATGAATGACATAAAAATAAAAGACGCTGCACCTACACCTTATGCTTTTGATAGGTTCTAAAAATATAATATAATATAAATATAATATATATATATTATAAGTAAAAAGTTTACATTAATATATATATATATATATATATATATATATATATATATATATATATATATATATATAACTAAACGTAATCTAATATAAATATAATATATATTATAAATAAAAAATTTACGTTAATATATATAGGCTTAATACCTAAATTGGTCATCTAGTTTGTCAACTAATCTCATTTTGGTCCTCTATTTTGCAACCGTCTCAATTTAGTCCCAAATTTTGCAAATATGAACAAATTTCATCCAATCCGTTAAGTCTTAGCAAACGGCGTTAAGTGTTAATGACGTGTTGGACAGATGTTGGAACGAGAATATGGTGAGATGTTATTTTTTTTTTACGTGGCAATTGGGATTAAATAAATCTTCTTCTCCTTTGTCTCATCGCTGCCGTCCAGTTTTCTCCTCAATCTTACGCGCGCTGGTTGACTCACCCGACTCGGCGGTCAAACTCGTCAACGACATAGTTGTAAAACGCCTCCGGCAACATCGTGAACATCGTGCCGGAATCTACAACAAAGCATCTCCGGTGCGGGAATATTCTTTTTCCCTACAGAGATTCCGATTAAGCTAACGAGATAAAAATAAAGAGGCTTAGGGTTTTCAAGCATAGGCGTGTACGCAAACTCAACCATTCCACCGCCACTTATCTTCTCCTTTTCCTTCTCCTCGTAACGACCGAGAATGAGCGGACTCGATTTTTGAACTCGCTCAGAGTCAAACGAGTGAGAAACAAGGCAGTACGAAAAGCGGTTTCCAAGTTGAGGAGCAAGAGTGGCTAGCTGAGCCGGGAGAGAGAGCAAACCGCGACCGAATCTAGCGACTCCGGTAGGTTCAGCGAGAGTTGTATGAGCGCAACCGAAGGTGAAGTTTCTAAGAGACAGAGAAGAGAGAGAGAGAGGGAGTCACGATATAGACGCGCGACTAAGCTTCCGTCGCTATAAGCGTAGTAAAACGGTGGACACTTGAAATTGGCACACTCGGAGGTTTCAATCGATTCCAGAGGGCAACGAGCCATTGCGCAGAGATCGGAAGAGGGGGCTAAGTTATGCGCTGCGGAACATGCGAGAGACTTACACGAAACGGCGACGCTTCGAGTGATGTTGGCTGGCGGAGAGGCGTTGGGCTTTCCCTCGCAGAGAATGCATTTGAAAGGGGCGCAGGGGAGCCATACCAAGTCACTGCCTGTGTCCATGTAAAGGGTTATGGGCTGGGCCTGGTGGCCCAGGTTGAAGGAGAGGGTGTAGTCACTGCTAGGTGAGAGCGGGAGGGAGAGTTGATGGCGGAAGCGGGCGGCGGAACGGGCGGAGGTGGATTTCAAGAGGTGGTAAGTGGAGTTGAATTGAGCTTGGGAAAGAGTGTGTGTAAGTGGCAAGAGTAACATTTGGCAGGAGGGATGTGAAATAGATAGTACGAAGAAGAAAAGCAACGAGAACAACATAGTGAGAGTCATCTGTTAATGTGCATGAACAAAAACAGAGTATTGAGTTGTTTTTGAATTTATTGTGTTAGTAGGAAGAATGAAGTTTTAACAGAGGAAGGGTTTATAAAGGGGATGGAGAGTGACAGCGATGCAATGGATTTGGTGGCAGTGGTGGCGGGCGCACTTAGGACACTGTTATGTGAACTTATCTTTTTTAACAATGCTAACTTCCTCACATTTTCTCATTCCAACACCTGTCCAACACGTCATCAACACTTAACACTGTTTGGTAAGACTTAACGGATGGGATGAAATTTGTTCATTTTTGCAAAATTTGTGACTAAATTGAGACGGTTGCAAAATAGAGGACCAAAATGAGATTAGTTGACAAACTAGAGGACCAAATGAGGTATTAAGCCATATATACATAACTAAACGTAACATAATATAAATATAATATATATACATTATAAGTAAACTTAACGTTAATATATATATATATATATATATATATATATATATATATATATATATATATATATATATATATATATATGTTCCGGTATAAGGTGGTGCCGAGAGTCGAAAGCGGGGCGGATGAAGCTGGAGCGTTCATGACGGTGTGGAGAGCCGGACGGACGGTGAAGGTTGGGCAGTTTGTGGAGCCGGACGGGTGGTGAAGGCCGGGCGCTTCTCCTGTTGGAATCAGATGTTCTCCCTCCTAGTTCTCCAAGCCGGGTGGGCGGATACCTGTTAAAGGCACTCCGACGCTCAAGTCAGTTAAGTGACCGAACGGTATTAAAAAGAAATGTATAATAAGCAGAGAATCAAATCCCCCCAGGCGTCATACCTGAGACCTTTATTTATACTGGGTGTAATGGGCTTTTACCTTTCGTGGGCCCGATGACGGCCCAATAATGTTTTAACCCTCGTTAGGGGCTTTAATAATTTATTATCCATAATCTGTCAACTTGGCCGGACGGGATTGTCATTATGACCATCTTAACAAGAACCGATCGGTCAAGGAGATGGCGCAGCGTGGCCGGACGGTACCTACGGTACATCAGCCCCCCAAGCCCGAGCATGATTTTAATGATGCGAAGGGTTTGTAAATGGCCTTCCTGGAAAGGGCGGGTTCATCCAGTTTGTTTTCGCTTTTTAGTCGCCTTTGCTCTGGAGTCCGAGAAGCTTGAGGCCAAATGGCCGAGTGGTAGAGAAGTTGAGGCTGAAAAGTTGATTTGTTGAGGCCGGACGGCCGACATGTTTGAGCGTTGATGCCAAATTTGGCTAAGCGTCTGGGCCGAATGGCCGACAGCTTGAGGCCTTTGGAGGCCGAGAACATGAAGCCGAAATGGCCGAGACGTTTGAGGCCTTAGGAGGCCGAAGACATGAGGCCGACATGGTCGAGACATTTGAGGCCTTAGGAGGCCGAGGACATGAGGCCGAACGGCCAAGGTTGAATGTTGATGCCAGACTTGGCTAAGTGTTTGGCCGAATGGCCGACAGCTTGAGGCCTTTGGAGGCCGAGAACACGAAGTCGAAATGGCCGAGACGTTTGAGGCCTTAGGAGGCCGAGGACATGAGGCCGAAACGGTCGAGACATTTGAGGCCTTAGGAGGCCGAGGACATGAGGCCGAACGGCCAAGGTCGAATGTTGATGCCCGACTTGGCTAAGTGTCTGGGCCGAATGGCCGACAGGTTGAGTGGCCGAGATGGCCGAAAGCTTGAAGGTTGCTACTCTTGGCTGAGGTCGACCGACCAAGAGCCATAGGCTAAATGGTCGACCACTTCCGAGCATCTTAGGCCGAAAAGCTAAGTGAGGCCGAATGACTGAGCCGCTGTGGGCATCCGGATGGCCGAGAGCTTGGAGGCCGAATGGCCAAGAAGTCGGGGGCCCAGCTATGACCGCATGGTTAAGGAGACATTGATGTCAAATCCGGTTAACGGTGAGGTCGAACGACCGAGAGCTTGGGGCCGAATGGCTGAGCGATGGAGCCTTTAGAAGCCGAGATGAGGGGGCCTTTAGGCGGCCGAGAGGTAGAACGGTTCTGACCGAGATCGAGTGGCGTGCCGCCGAGATGAGTGCGATGCTAATTTCACAATCGAAGTATGGCCAAACGGTAGGGGCCTTTGGATGCTGGCGTGTTGAGGCCAATGGATGGTCGGACGGTTGGAGGCCTAATGGCCGAAAGCTTGGAGATTGCCAATTTTGGTTGAATTCGACAGGTTGAACGGTTAAAGCCTTGCGTGGTCGAGAACACGAGGCCGACGACTAAGATGACTGAATCCAATTATTCATCAACTTAGGTTTCTTCAAGATGTTGAGGGCAGCAGGCATGGCCGTTCACCGCCCGGTCAAGTTGACAGGAGTGATACTCCGTTCATCAACTTGGGTTTCTTCAAGATGTTGGGGTCGGCAGGCATAGCCGTTCACCGCCCGACCAAGTTGACAGGAGTGATACTCCGTTCATCAACTTGGGTCTCTTCAAGATGTTGAGGGCGGCAGGCATGACCGTTCACCGCCTGGCCCAGTTGACAGGAGTGATACTCCGTTCATCAACTTGGGTGTCTTCAAGATGTTGGGGGCGGCAGGCATAGCCGTTCACCGCCCGACCCAGTTGACAGGAGTGATACTCCGTTCATCAACTTGGGTGTCTTCAAGATGTTGGGGGCGGCAGGCATGGCCGTTCACCGCCCGGCCAAGTTGACAGGAGTGATACTCCGTTCATCAACTTGGGTTTCTTCATGAGGTTGAGGGCGGCAGGCATGGCCGTTCACCGCCCGGCCAAGTTGACAGGAGTGATACTCCGTTCATCAACTTGGGTTTCTTCAAGACGGTGGTCAGAGATGGATTCTAAGAGTCGAATAATTGGTCGAATACTTGTGAAACAAATTTTGAAAGGTACCTGAAGGGTTAGAAACCAACTGGCCGAGAGGTGGGTGACGTCGTGAGACCGAATCGTCGAGGCCACACGGCCTAGAGGTTGAGGCTGAGTCATTGAGGCCGAAAGCCGGAAGGCCTAACGGTGTAAGACCTGATGGCCGAGAATTTTAAGGCCGAAAAGCCGAATTGTTGCAGCCGGATGGCCGAGGCGTTGACACCAATTTTGGCCAAGTACCTGCGAAATCAAGTTTGAGAGATTTACCGAAGGGGTCAAGCTATGACCGAACAGTTGAATTTTGAGGCCAACTAGTTAAGGATTTGATGAGGCCGAGAGGCCGAATAGCTGAGGTCGAGAACTGGAGGTCAAGTTATCCGGATGGTAGAGGTCGAATTGCCGAGATCGAATGATAGGAAAGGTTGCCCTTTGGCCGAACGGTTGAGCCTTGAGGTCGTCTGCCCGAGAAATAGATGAGGCCGAATGGCAAAATATTTGAGGCCGAGAGGCCGGACGGTTGAGGCCTGAGGACCGATACCGAGTAACTGGAGGGGTGGCCGATCAATTGAGGTTTGATGGCCGAGATCGAACGGGTTGAGAGGGATGGCCAAGCTGGCCGAGACCGAACCGGTGAAGATGTTCATTTGACATTCCTAAGGGCATTGCTCGACTCTTCGGTGGGCCAAGAGGTCGAGGCCTTTGGAGGCCGAAAGCCGAAAGGTCAAGATATGGCCGAGCGGTTAAAGCCTAGGGCTGACTAGCTCAGTTTGTGGCCAAGAAGCTGGATCGTTGAAACTGGATGGCCGAGTCACAGAGACAGATGGGCCGTGCGATTGAGATGACGCCAATTTTGGCTAGGTACCTGCGAAGTCAGGTTTGGGGAATTACCTGAAATGTCAGGCCATGACTGAATTGTCACAGTCTTAAGGCAGTATGGCAGAGAAGTGGCTGAGGCCAAGTATCCGGAGAGGTAAAGTTGACCGAGGGGTTGATGGCCAAGAGGGCCAAGAGATTGAGGCCAGGAAGCTTTGAGGCTGAGGCCTGGGTGTTTGAGACCAATGTTCGGCCGAGAGCTTGAGGGCCGAATGGCCAATGTTGAGTGATGATACCAAAAATTTGGCTAAGAATGAGGCCGAACGGCCGAGAGCTTGATGCCGAAGGCCTAGGAGTTGAGGCCTAATAGATGGCCGACGAGGTGGAGCCAAGGGATGGCCAAATGGTAGGGGCCTTAGGAGACCGACGTGGAGGCCAACGGATGGCCGGATGGTTGGAGGCCGAATGGTGACCGGTTGAGCCGAAGGGCCATGAGGCCGAACGACCGAGGTTGAGCCGAAGGGCCATGAGGCCGAACGACCGAGGTTGAGACCTGTTGAGACCTTGGAGGCCAAAATACATGAGGTCGGATTCATGATCGAACAGTGGTGGCCGAGCGGGAAAGGCCGAGTGCCTTGAGAGGTGGCCATGTTGGCAGAGCGGTTGAGGCCTGCTGGCCGAGACCTGTTTGTATAGGTTGCCATTTTGGCCGGACGGTTGAAGCCTGATGGCCGGGACCGAGTTGCTGGAGAAGCTTTCCCGAGGTTGCGAAGAGCACTGCTCACCCTTACCCTGCGGTTACAAATGGGGATGCACACTCGGCCCCGCGGTGGGCGCCATTAATGTTTCGGTATAAGGTGGTGCCGAGAGTCGAAAGCGGGGCGGATGAAGCTGGAGCGTTCATGACGGTGTGGAGAGCCGGACGGACGGTGAAGGTTGGGCAGTTTGTGGAGCCGGACGGGTGGTGAAGGCCGGGCGCTTCTCCTGTTGGAATCAGATGTTCTCCCTCCTAGTTCTCCAAGCCGGGTGGGCGGGTACCTGTTAAAGGCACTTTGACGCTCAAGTCAGTTAAGTGACCGAACGGTATTAAAAAGGAATGTATAATAAGCAGAGAATCAAATCCTCCCAGGCGTCATACCTGAGACCTTTATTTATACTGGGTGTAATGAGCTTTTACCTTTCGTGGGCCCGATGACGGCCCAATAATGTTTTAACCCTCGTTAGGGGCTTTAATCATTTATTATCCATAATCTGTCAACTTGGCCGGACGGGATTGTCATTATGACCATCTTAACAAGAACCGATCGGTCAAGGAGATGGCGCAGCGTGGCTGGACGGTACCGTACGGTACAATATATATATATATATATATATATATATATATATATATATATATATTTATTTATTTATTTATTTATTTATTTAAGTTATCTAAACTAGTATGTTGTACTCTAGATCTTAAACACCCAATTTTTATATTTTATTTCCTCTCATAGTAACTTAAAACAGTATCTGTGTACCTCCTTACTACCCATACCAATGCCATTTTTACTTACTTTGCCCAACTTCTAGCATTCATAACTCGTGATCCATGTCTATTTAAATTAATTTGTTCATTTTAATTTGTTCCTAGGGTAAAAATGAGTTGATCTAGGTGTGTTCTTGGCTAGAATTTCCACATTCCTAAGCCTTAGGGAACTAAAGTCAGAATGGTCATTTTTAATGTGTTCTTGCTCAATTTTATGCCTCACACAGGTTCCATTTCACTAATCTAAGTTAACTAAACAGCCCAAACACCCCCGATACCCCAGGCACACAAATTCACTATGCTAGTTCCCTCTTCCCAAACTAAATAAAATCAAATTAAGCTATTGATCCTTTGCCTAAGGGTTATACTCTCTCCCACCTTCTCATACCCCAATTGGTCAACGGAGTGGGAACAGATGTCCACCGCAGCGGACTCACCTTCGTCACTAACACGTATGACTAGTCACAACGTACTGGACCAGGCCAGGGCTGCTCTATGATCAGTGACGTGCCAGCTATGGTTTTTAGGTTCCCTCTATCCTACCAACAAAGAAGGTATCCTAAGCACTCTGAGTTTGGCTCTCTTAAGGTACTATGATCACTGTACTGTTATCTAGACCTTCCTTCCCTTAAATCAATGACTCAGTTCCACTCACAGACCTAGTTCTACACAGCCCAAGTCCCTCATCAAGATAATAGTGCACAGAAATTCCAATAATTCCAGACCACCTCAATATATCAAATTTCATTACCCATTAAATCAAACAGAACTAATTCAGCCCCATACTCATTCAAAATTAATCAATCAATATGACCATGGCAAGGAAACAGATTAATTCTTATCAAACCAATTACACAGAATAAACGAAAAGAGTATAAAACATAAGAATTCCGATAAACAACTTCTTTTTCAGTCAATCTCAACAGCACTTCACAATTACATATATCTGGCATGTAATTAACAGAACAGTTTCAATCTCATCCACAACATCAAGTTCTAATTTATACACACTTGCATCAATCCAAGAATAAATACAAAAGAAATACATATTTTATATAAAAGCTCCCCTTACCTGGAAACAAGCAACAACATATTCACTTAACACTTCTAGAGTGCTCCTAGAAATTAGGGCAGAGAGAGAGGAACCTACAAATCACCAAAATAGTGATAGAATAAAGCTCGAAGAGCTAGAATGCATAGAGATTGAAAAGTAATTTTCGTACAGTACTTAAAATCAGAAATCTTGTAAACCTTAAATCAAGAACAGTGGAAAAAAGGGGAAAAATCTGCTTACCCAATGAAATTGAGAAACGTTCAATTCAGTTGGAAGCCCTTCCTACCGAGAGCAGTTTGGTGGCCTCAAATCAAGTTTTAAACGGTATAATCTACTGGAATTTTAGAGAGAAGTGAGAGCTTGAGTTAGGGCAAGGTTTATGTTCTTGAGAGAAAAGAAAATGGAGAAATGAAAATTCTGCAGCTAAGGGAAGGGACCCCTCTCTTGGCCATGTGCCCAATACGAATGGGCCTGGGGTCTTTCCATAGGCCCACTAGCTTTAAATATTTTAAGGGCCTTACATCTATTATAAATAAAAAATTATAATTACTGATTAATATATTTTAAATTGACTAGTAACATTAACTATCAAAAAATATTTATTAAAAAAAACTACTGTTTAAATTAATCCTTAATATATTGTATAAATATATTCTCCAAATAAGCCCTCCTTATTAACCATATAACTACCTTTCCAAAACTCAAATTTTCCGACTCTGTTTTTTTCTCCCACTCCCAGTATCATGCAAATTTCTCCTAAAAATGTCCATCAAAATTTTGGTTGTTTCCTTCATACTAACCTCAGTACTGTTCTTTCTTGTTTTCACTACGACAAGATTAACCATACCCAGTTCCAGCATGAAGCCTTCTATGAACTACTTGAACAGCACAAAGGCCAACAACACATATCCAGTTACATTTGCGTACTTGATCTCCGCTTCCAAAGGGGATTCTGGGAAGCTGAAAAGGTTGGTGAGGGCTCTCTACCATCCAGGGAACTACTATTTGATTCATATCGATTATGGGGCACCAGAAGCTGAGCAAAGGGATGTGCTTCAACATGTGGCTAAGGACCCAGTTTATGCTGCATTAGGGAACGTTTGGGTTGTGGAAAAGCGTAATCTTGTCACCTATAAAGGACCAACCATGCTTTCTACCACTCTCCATGCTATGGCAATCCTTCTCAGGACTTCCCAATGGGATTGGTTTATTAATCTCAGTGCCTCTGACTATCCCTTGGTTACCCAAGATGGTACGGTGAGTCGCCTTAGTTTATGCCTATTTTGTTCATCAAAACTTTCAATTATATGGTTGCAAATAGGATTCGATAAAAACAATTCATCTATATTGTACTATTGTTAATTGTAGTATATTATACTAAAAAAACTAATCCGTTTTTATTAAAAAGTTAAATTTATTGTTTTATGATTCAATTTAAAAAAACTGAACTTATGAGAACTGTACTATATTTTTTACAAGAAGTGTATTGCGTTTAATCACACACTGTCTCGTGTAGTGTCTCGCGCTCCCCATTAACAATATTGGGAGTAATATGAAAATTGATAATTACATAAACATATATACTTATCAATCGGTGTTTTATTTAAAATTAATCATAATTTAATAATACTGACAGTTAAAATTAGTACAATTTAATTTAAAATTAGTATAATTAGTAGTTCAACTCAGTTTATATTGTACTTTAGTATAATTTAGTATAGTTTAGTTCAGTCTAGTTTGATAAAATAAAAAACAGTTCAGTTCAATTTAAACAAATTAGTTTTTAGTTCAGTAGAGTTTTTAATAGTACATTACATTTCAATTTTATTTGTCCATCTCTAATTGTAGATGACATCACCATTTGTTGATCTGAATTCAGTTTTCTTGATTAATGTTCAGATATGATCCAAGCCTTTTCTGAGGTTCCAAAGCATATCAATTTCATTCACCACAGCAGTCAATTGGGTTGGAAATTGTAAGCCTTTACGTGACATAGACAAAGAATATCATAAATTAAATATGATAGAATTTGATGGAAGTAATTGTATTAATTTATTTTTAAAAAGAATGAAATGAAATTGAGAACATGCAGAATAACTTAAAAGAATTTTAAGCTTTTATACTGATTTCAGGAATAAGAGAGGGAAGCCAATAATTATAGACCCAGGGCTGTATAGTCTCAAGAAATCACAGATTTGGTGGGTCACTAAGCAGAGGAGTCTCCCAACATCTTTTAAACTTTATACAGGTTTTTACCCACTATTCAATCCTTTAGGTTTATTTGTATGTGTTGCATGTTTCCATTCAATTCTTCCTCTCCATGCATTTATAATTATTTTCCTTGAGAAATACTTTTAAGAAAAATATTTTTTAACATTTTTTTATAACTTTTTTACATTCACTTATGTAGTAGTTTGTGATTGATCCGTTTTAAATATACAAATCAATTCAACAATAACATATAATTTATTGTCAAAAAAATATTAAATATCATGATCCATATTCTAAAAATCAACATTTGAACACCTCAAATCAATAAAAAAAAAGTTTAAAGATCAGTGTGAAAGTTATACCAAATAAATAGAACAAAACTCAGGAATCTGAACCACTCATCAATTCATTGTTACGTGAGAGGTCAAGGGTTCCATCGTGATGCTCTCATTCAATTACTTTCTACCAAGATGTCACTCTTTTTGGTTACAAGTCATGCTTCCAAGATGGTAATATCAACAGTTTGTTTCAAGAACTTTACCTAATGCTATGCTGTAGTTGGCTGAGTGAAACTCCTCACCTTCCTTCCTTCCATACATACATACAAGTGTGTATATATAGTTTCAGTTGAATTGGTATGAAAGTGGATGTTGTTCTTTCTTCTGTTCTCTTTTGATCGTTTAATCATTTTCGAAAAAATAATCCATTCTAATAAATAATTGACATTAATACAGTATATTTTTAAACAATAAAATCCATTAATACATGTTAAGTATCCATGAATAAACATTAAACCTATTTGATATAATATAATATATATATATACATATATATATATATATATATATACATATATATATATATATATATATATATATATATATATATATATATATATTCTCACTAAAATACTACTCTGAAAAAAAAAGAGAGAGGGAAAGGGAAAGAAACAAAAATTACTTAAAAAGAATGGGTGGGGTATATTGTTCCGAGCTCAAGTTCTTTAAATTAACATTTGGGCTTTTACTTTTTGCACCTCCACAATGTTTTTGCGCACAGATAACATAGTTCGAACGCTTTCCAAAACGAGATTTCTTTAATGAAATTTTTGAAACAAGATTTCTGGAACAGTATTTCCAGAATACATAAAATACATTATAAAATAAAGTTTTCCAAATAGAATTTTTGAAGAATGAGTTTTCTATTCGATAAAAGCTTTCCGAAACATATGAAATATGTTCACAAAAGATTTTCGCAGCAAGCTTTTTTTTTCTGCATTTTCTCTTTTCTTCTTCTATATCGTTCTCACTCTCTTCTTCTTATATAAACGATGCACAATCACGATTCTTGTAGTTTTAATACTTATTTTTTAAAAAGTTTACTTCTCGTAAAGTATCAAAGTTCTTTGTAATCAATTCTAACCAGATTGTTAGATCAATTCTATCAACTGATATTTCAATAAATATATATTAAAGATTTTATATCAATTAAAAACAATTAGTAAATTATAATTTATAAATAAATATACATATGGCCTAATGAAAATATATGCATTCATAATATTTGTTGTTATTATAGTTATCAAAATGGATCACAATTCGTGGACCAATCTAGTTCACCACAGGTTTGGGCTGGGTTAGATTTAAAAAACTCAGTTTATTCGGATTGAACTCCTGGTGGACCGGGTTAGTTCATCAACCCATCTACCTTATTTTATTTTCTAAAATTTTAATTTTAATTTTATAAAAAAATATTTAATATTTTTTGTTTGAAAAAATTATTTAAATTCCTTATATTCAAAATTAATTAAAGACTTATATGGGAAAGAAATTTGTTTAGATTTGAATCATAGAAAATTTGTAATTTTTTTTTTATTTTTAAAAAATTATAATTAAATGAGTCAGTGAGTCAATCCGTTTACCCACACTAACCCGTGGTAGGTCGAATCTAGTTCAAATTTTTCTGACTCACTAATCAATAGTCGGATTGAGTTGACTCACTAAGTGATCAATCCGTGATAAACCGAATCGGATAGGACTGGGTAACCTGTTTTGACCGCACTAGTTATTATCATAATTTATAAGTTGATAAACTTGATGCTATTAGAAATGTGTTTCCATTATTTCCAGGTTCAGCATGGACAATACTATCAAGATCTTTTGCAGAGTATTGCATTGTTGGGTGGGAAAATTTGCCAAGAACCCTCCTCCTCTACTACACAAACTTTGTGTCATCACCAGAAGGATATTTCCAAACAGTTATTTGCAACTCCAAGGACTACAAGAACAGCACAGCAAACAGTGATCTGCATTACATCACTTGGGACTATCCTCCAAAACAACACCCAAGAACACTAGGACTCAAAGATTACAGAAAAATGGTGCTCAGCAACCGTCCATTTGCCAGAAAATTCAAGAAAAATGACCCTCTTCTAGATAAGATTGACAGAGAGCTTTTGAAGAGGAATCGTGGGGAGTTTTCTTTTGGAGGATGGTGCTCAGATGGAGAAAGACATAATACAGTTTGCTCAGGTTTCAAAGCTCACAGTAATAGTGTTCTCAAACCTGGCCCAGCCTCTAAAAAGTTGAAGTTTCTGCTTTCATACATTCTCTCTCGCAAAGTTTTTCACAGGCGCCAATGCCGCTAACTTTTCGTTTTCCATGCTTTATCACTTGTAAAAACAATGTCCTCATTTTGACCAAATGCTTATTTCATATTAAATTTTATTAACTAATGTTATATTTAAAGTCTTTAATTAGCTCCATCACTCTAATTTTTTACGCGTTTCTAAATTGGTTTAATAATTTGTTAAATGAATTTAGATTAATGTACCGTATAATTTAAAGAAAATAACTAAATAATAGTGGAGAAGTTAATATAAAAGTTTCTTTCTACTTTTCTCCCTTAGCCGTCTTTATGAAGCTATTCCAAACGCATTCATCAGAATTTATTTAGGAAAGTATCATGTCCCCTAATCTGAGAGAGGTAAGCAATGGGGAGGGGGAGAAGACAACAAAACATACCAGAAAGATACTGCAAATATAACAACTTCTTCTCTCATTTTCCAAATAACTATGAACAATATGACATGTTGAACTTCTAGAGTAGAGTTAGGATGAAAAAAATATTGAATTCGTGGATAAAATTTACTGTAGATAATTGGTACTAGTTAATATTTATTATCAGTGGATAGTAAGTATTTTAATATGGGTCAGATGTGGTATCATATTACCAGTACTGATAGTTATTTATTATATGCAAAAATTTAAAATTAAAATTTAATTTATATTTTATTAAGTTAAATTTAATTAAAATTAAAATTAATATATATTTTATTAGATTAAATTTAATTAAAATTAAATTTTAATTTATATTTAATTTATTTTATTTTATGTTTTATTTTTTTTTGTAATTTTATTTTAAAAATTTATAAAATATTATCTTTTAAATATACACGTATCCACGGATATACTTTTAGGTTTTAAAATACTTACAGATATATTTAAACAAGTATCTGGTGGGTAACATGATAGATAACATATGCATTTTTTATTGTAGGTCGAGTAGCAGATAGAGACTATTTGTGTCCGACCTAACCCGTTGTTATCCTTAGGTAGAGTAAAGGAGATATTTGTGTCAAGGAAGTTAGATGGGTGAGAAAATAGATATAGATTTGTAAGATTATATTATCGTAACCAAAATCGCGATAAAACCCGAACAAAAAAATGAATTGATTTTAAAAGTAGTCACTACTCTAATTTATTATGAAAAAACTATGAAAAATCATAAAGATAAGTGCAAGGTCTACAAAACTGGATTTTGAGTCCAAGAGTCAATTATGCGTGAGGAAGGTATTAACTCTCCATAGTGTGCATCTTGCGATGATACCTTTAATCAAATATGCAAAAGAGATGTAAGTTTTCAAAATATTCAATTTTCTAAAATAAAAAGATAAGAAAATACTATAAAAAAACAAGAGTGACTTTTTTTTTTTAGTTTTTGGACCTGACAAGGATTGAAGCTTCTCCTACCTATTCTCATTCAAAATGAAAAATCTAGATTACCTTCTTCTTTATGAAAACCCTTTTCAAATATTTTTAAAGAACATTAGATTTTTTCTGAAAATGAACACAACAAGGATTGAGATTATTCCTATGTATTTCCATTCACAATGGAAAACCAAGGATCACATAATTCTAAAAAAATGTTTATTTGAAAATGTTACTATTTTAGTTTTTGAAAGTGTATATTTTTTCTTTTAATTTTTTTGAATTATTTAAAAATGAGTGTCATGAGAAAGTAGCCGAACACACCAAAAGAATAAGAAATAAACTATTTTTCATTTTTATTTTATTTTGTATATATTTATTATTATTATTATTATTATTATTATTATTTATTATTATTATTATTATTATTACTATTTTTAAAATATGCATGATTAGGAAAAATGAAGTTTAATTAAAATGAGGTTAAAAGTAAAATAAAAACACTAGTAAAAAATAGGGTTTTTAAATCGCCTATTATGTTTCGGTTTTCGAAAACCCGAGACATAAAAATGCGGTGGCATAATTGTTATTTTAGAGACACTATACGCATCGGTCCTTTTGAACCCGCTGTCTAAAAGGGTATACTGCCTCGGTTAATTAAAAGACCGAGGCAGAAAACTATGTTGAACACTTAAAAAAATAATATTTGCTTTTTCGAGGAAAGATATTGCATCGGTTGCAGATTAAACGAAGTCGTATCACATTTATGTTTCGATTTTATTGTAACCAATGCCTATATCCAGGGATAAATTTCAAAAGTCTATTCACTTTCACTATTCTTCTTCCCAAGTCTCTGCGCCAAACCTCGCGAAACCTCTCTTCTCTTTGCTTCGCCGCCACGCCACTGCTCTTTGCTTCGCCGCCACACCACGCCACTGCACCAATGCCCCCTTCGTCTCTGTTCCCACTGCCAGGTGCCCCCGTCGTCTCAGTTCACTGTCAGGTGCCAAAAGTTCAAACCTTTTCGTCTTTCTCTCTTTGCGGTTCTCAATGTCGCAACTAAACGACGCTTACTACGGTCCCTCCATTCTGCCGCCGAAGTCCTACCGCCGTCCGTCCAGCGGTGGAGGTAGGCGCGAGTGCCTGAGCTGCTGCTGTGGGTGCAAGATCCTCACCATCGTGCTCATCATCATCGTCGTGCTCGCGTTCCTCTTCTGGCTCATTGTGCGCCTTAATGTCCACCGGTATGTTCTTCTCATCAACCACCGTCAAACCGTTCTCCCTCCTCCGTGCCCCCCTCCTTTGTTTTCTGATTGATGCATGTGGTTGGGTTTGGCTAGACTTGATCTAAATCAACAAAAGTTTGAAGCTTTGGAGAGGGGCTTGTACTTTTGGTGTTAACTTTCGATCTTTGTTTGATCTTGAAGTTTTGTTTTTTTGCTACAGAATTGAAGTGGGGATTGACCTCTGTAAGGTACCGAGTGAGGTTCTGTTGAAGTGGTTTGGAGCTGGATTGTGAAAAAAAGGTTCTTTTTTTTTTCTTGGGGCTGTTTGTCGGCGATGGATTGGAGAGGGAGGTCCATGGTGGTGGAGGCAATTAGGGTAGGTGGAATTGATACTGCGTCGGTTCTTTAGAACCGAGTCGAATCGTAGATACTGCTTCGGTTAAAGATAACTGAGTCAAATCTTACTTACCTTTTACCTTGTTTGTATATGCCTCGATTTCCAAACCGATGACTATGACCGAAAATAATCGAGGTGTATTCCTTTAACTGTACTAGTGAAGGTGAGAGGTGGATGGATAATGTCTGGGATGAAAGAGAAAATGGTAGAGAACTTGAGTTAGATGGAACCATTTCACATCAAAGAACTAGTAGAAAAAATGTTTTCTTTGACAACTCATTATAAAGGTGAAATCCATCTGTCATACTAAAATGAACGATGACATTTTTACAATAATAGTAATGCTTATTATCATAAGTAAAAGGGAATTCTCTAACTAGTGGACGCGATAATAAAATTGAAATTATGATCAAAACTTATGATGACAGGTATATGAAGACATGTCCGAATAAGTTTTTATTATGATAATTAATTCACCACCTGTCATACTATCTTGAATACGTTCATAACCTACTATGAAAAGTCTTTTTAGAACTCTGATAATAAGTCTTTACTATGACTGATACTAAACACCTCTCGTAGTAGAGCTCAATCCCAAACTTTACTCTTGTTTCAATTCATTCACGCATCCTTTCTTCTTCTCTTCGTTCAAGCATCATCTCTTATCTCTTCACAAACATCCCACAAACCGTTGCCTCCATGACGAAAGATTCTAAGTGTGTCCCAGGATTCTCTTGTTGCAGTTATTAGAGAGGTCATATCCTTGTTTGAATTTAATCAAGATGTCTTAACCAAATAAAGTAAAATAATCTTATATGGTAAAGTAATTTCATTGCATCTGCTCGCCTATCAAATTTTGGCATGACAACTTATGAAAAATGAATACTTGAGATCATTAGTTCAAAATATATAATGTATGTCATGATTTCACTTGGATTTTATCTGTTCGCGACAACATATTATTTGGGAAAAGCTATGATCCTGAAAGGTTTAAGGCCTTCAACTTCAGGAATTTTTTATACCTCATAATTTTAATCTTATTGAAACCTAGACCTTTTTCTTCTGCTCAACGTGACCTTGAGCTCAATGCATCTTATACAATGCAGGGAAAACCCGATTGCTCTGTATCCATAATATTCAGGTTATTGTGTACTCTTTCCAAAACTATTATTTACTATGTTAATTATTCTACAAAATTATCATTTATATTTTTTTGTCAAGCAATCCGATTAAATTCAGAAAACTAGTGTAAAAACGCTGTTTAACGTCACGAAATAAACGTCGGTTTGTTGATAATCCGATATATATGAGTGGACGGTGGCATTATAGTAAATAGCTTGGTAACCTAGACGTCAGTTTCTAGACAACGCGACGTCTATGATATTTTAGATGTCAACACTGCTGCAAACAGACGTCTAATGGCCTGAGGTAGGTCAGAAGACAGTCCCTTGACGTCGGTGTTCCAGGGGGTCCGACGTCTATAGGGCTACAATTAATGCTTTCACCTAATTCTCAGGCGCTTAGACGTCGCGTGGTCGACAGGCGACGTCTACGGCCTGAATGGAAGGCAGGAAGATGAAAAATCTTCAATTTAGACGTCGGAGTTCTGTGCAAGCGATGTTGACGTGTCTGTAATTAATTAGATTCACCAAACTCGAGGGTCGTAGACGTTGGTTAGAAGGGACTCCGACGTCTATGTGCCTGTAAGTAATGATGTGCATCATTATAGACGTCGTGCCCCATCACAACTATCGTCAACATCCCTGACAGGAAATCAAATGTCAATCGTTTCAGCTTCCTAGACGTCGGTACCCATTGTTACCGACGTCTAGTGGGATTCAAAAGGCCAGTTGAAAAGTTTAACTTGGACGTCGAATTAGTAACAACACTGACGTCTATAGTTATATAGACGTCGGCTATTTGGAGTTACCGACGCCCAGTTTCATTTTAAATAAACCGCAACTCTTCGCGGCATTTAGTTTATGATATCTTCCTCTTCCTCTTCTCCTTTTTCTCTCGCGACACTCTTCTTTTTCTCCCTTTTGACACGTCTTCTTTTTGTTGCGACATTATATTGTTTTTGATATGATTATCGTCTTCCTCCTCTCTTTTTCTCTCTTGCGACATTGTATCCCAGGTGCGTGATTTTCTTTTTATGCTTACCGTTTGTTAAGTCTTTCATCGATTATTATCTTCTGGTTCAACTGATTAAAATTTGCTTTCTTTGTGTTGTGTTTTAGTGCATTTTTGTTCCTTTCTTGGGATAACGTAGTAACACATTCTCTATTTGCTAGGTGCCTCCTAGAAATAGCGACGTCTTTTGAATTTCTTTTGACCGTTTCAACCTAAAAACGACCCTGGGTCGTTGTCTAGTTTTCGTTTCACCGTGATTTTTCCCTCTTGCGGATGAAAAATGGAACTAAGCAACCACCCAGGTTCGGTTTTGGGTTGAAGGGACCATAAGAAATTCAAAAGACGCAAGCTGTTTTTTTGGGGAAACTAGCAAAAGGAGTCTGTGGTACTAGGCTATCCAAAGACGGAAACAAAACTGCACTAAAACACAACCACTGTATTAGACGTTGGTTAATGTGCACACCGACGTCTATAGTACCTCTTAGATGTCAGTCAGTGTAATGTTCAAAGTCTTTAGTGCCTCGTAGACGTCGGTGAATGCATTGACAGACGTCTATATAGTGCCTTTAGACGTCCAGTTAAACCAGAACCGACGTTTATTGACGTCGGTCTCTGGTACTAACTGACGTCATTATAGACGTCTGTGGTTAGAATGTGGGACGTCCCATTGATGTTACCGGTATAGACGTCGGTTTATTAGTAGACGTTAAAAGCCCAAAATAACCGATGTTAAATAGCGTTTTTGCACTAGTGGAAGAACATGATATTTTCAATGATATTTTGTATTTCTATAAAAGGTGTACTCATATAAGGATTAACTTATTGATGCATCTAAATTTATGTGCAGGAAATTTTTTAGTAACATATGAGTCATGGATATTTTTTAGTAACATTAATTGAAAAGTCTAATTAATTTTGATTATCAATGAAAATAGTTTTAATTGATATTAATTGAGAAAAAAATTGTCAATATTATTTGAAAAAAATATTATTGTAAAACAAATAGCATTAATCAATGTTTACTAAAATATCATCAATTGGTGATTTTGATTATCACTAGAATATTTAAATGAAAAAAATTCACAAGTTTAAATTATCTTATTTAAATAATATTATTTAAACAAAATGAAACTATTTAAAAATAAAAGCAATATAAATTTAATATGTTTAAGTATTATAAAAATTAAGAATGATTTTGTTGAAAGACACCTAACCATTAAACTTGCTGAGATGTAATCGTTTTTTTTTCTTAAGTTCATTTTTATTTCAGATGTGGGAGTTGATGTCAATAGTGTAAAATCCAAAATGTCGAGAGAAAATATTCAAATACTCTCTTTCAGTCCAAATCTTTGTATAATCATTCATGTTGTTCGTTTGTGCCATGCACTTGTGTTACCTGGAGGCTTACTTGCAAAAGGTACTATGTCAGAGTAAAGATTGGATACCTTATGTATTAATGTTGTAATAAATGTAAAATCACTTATCTTCTTGTTTCAAATCTATATTTATAGATTTGGGAGTAAACTTTTAATTAAAAATACCTAATTGTGGACAATCATATTTTCTCTCTAAATAGATTTAGTATTGATTAATTAACTTGAGAGATAACTGATCAGCCAGATTCTTCAACCGTCTTCTTCTAGGTTCATCACTAATAGTCATACAATACAAATTCTATTGATAAATCAATTTGTTGGAGCATAAAAAGTGACATTCTTTATCGATGAATTTGGATTTTACAAAATTAATCTTGTAAAATATTTAGAACTAAAGAAACATACACGAAAACTATGCAATATATTTAAACAATACAAATAAAATAAAAGATGTATTTTATATGCCGGAGTTCATCTCGAATATGAGATATATTCAACCTAAACATAATAAGATTAGAACGACGTAATCTTGATCAAAATATCATTTTTAGTAGCAAAATATGACAATAGAATGATGATTAAAGCATATTAACATAATATTAGACAAAATTAATCAAAATAATTAATTATATAGATCATACTCGTTTAGATAAAAATCCATAAGCAAAATATAAATAACACAATAAAATTAAATTAATTACGTTTCATTATTTTACTTCGCTCACTTGATGGTCATAATGTCTCCTGCTAACATATCTCATTTGGTTTTGGAAAAACAAGAATCTAAAATATCATGACATCAAGATCTGACGTGGGAGTTTGGAATATAAATAAAAAAATCTTCATAAAATGTATTTAGTCTTATAAAAGCAAAAGAAAAAATATGTCTAAGAAAATTTGAAAATAAACTATAGATGAACCAATTTTCAATAATTTAAAAAATGACAAAATAGTTATACATATACAAAGAAAGTTTTGAAATTTCAAATATATAAATATATTAAATGTTAAAGAAATGTTTTGAATTATACGTGAATTTATGTATATAAAAAAGCTAGGGGCGAAGCACCAAAATCATCCTGTGTGCTGCAACTTGCTGTAACACTTTCTGTTTATTTAAGTTTTATAAGCGAAAGATTCATGATACTTCACGTGCTTCATCGTACAAAGTTATTAATTATTTATTATCACTATTAAAATGACAATAGAATATGGTTTATTATTTTTTCTTTACTTAAAAGTTATAGCGCAATAACTATTGTATATCTTATTAGTAAATCAATAGAAATTTAGTGTTATATCCTGTCGGTCGAAGAAGAATATATTACTAATCATTTCAAAGATTCTTTTTTTTTGCATAGTTTTTAGATTAATTATTATAAAAATATATACATATTTTCTGTACAAAATGAAACGATCTGAAACTATTTTCAGCATGAATATATAATCTCACGTTAATAGTAATTTATATAGAATGCTAATATGTTGAGACGAATTATCTTTTTCCTTTTGCAAGTAATTTAAAAAGATATTTACCATACAAAAAATATATACACATCTTATTTTACTCTCCACGTTGCCCTCATGCATTAATAATTTATTTAATACAATCATGCACTAGCCTAAAAAATATAAAAATATAGATCTATACTTTACTTCATACTTTATTTTCTTAATTCTCCTCGTTGCCCACGAATAATATTAATGAATGTAATATATATGAACCTGCTAATATATATATATATATATATATATATATATATATATATATATATATATATATATATATATATATATATATATATATATATATATATATATATATATATATATAGATATATAGATAGATAGAGAGAGAGAGATTGTCACACTTTTACACATTCCTTATATTTTATTTCACATGAGACTTTCTAAACCTTCTGGGTTAATTAATTCCTTAAGTTTAGCCATTAAAGCTTTTCATTACTAAAAGTAAGACTGTTGTCCTAAACCATGCTATTCTATTTATCATAAGTTTTTAGTAGTTCATTAGTGACCAATTTAAAAACTAATTTACTATAGTAATTAATTTAGAGATGAATTTAAAAATTATTTGTTATTAATAATTTTTAATTTATAAATTAATATAATTATGATGGCTAATTATTTTTATCATAAAACTTGATTATTATTTAAAAAAGAATTCTTGTAGTGATATCAAACTTTCTAAACTTTCGCATTAATTAATTGCTTAAATTTAACCATAATGCTTTTCATTACTGAAAGTAAATCTATTGCCCTAAAACATCCTCTTCTATTTATGTTATAGAAGAGGAAAATGCGTAAAAATTAAATGAAAATAAAACTATATGCTTTTATTTTTTATTTTTTTTACTTTTAAGTGTTACTTTCTTGTAATGGTGAATCTGTGGGTTGTTATTTATAGGGAGTCATCAAGTTGGAGTTTTTTTTTAAAATTAAAAGTTAAGAAGATTATTAAATCTAAAGTTGTCTTTTTGGTCATTATTTTTGTTTTTTTTATTTAACTTGATTTTCTATTTTTTCAATTATTATCTTATTTTGTATTAAATTGATTTAATTTAATTTTCTATCAGATTTATATAGTTAAAATTAACTTTTTCTTTGCACATGACATGTAATAGTTCATAGTATTCTTAAATTTTTTGTGTTTTTTTTCAAGTTTTTGATCGTGTTGTGTCGGCATCACGTGTAGTAGATCGTGTAATATATTTAACATGTGAAATTTCATTCACCTACTTGAAACAGTTTTATAAATTAAATAGTATTTATAATAATAAAACAAATTTTGTAGATTATTTATTTTTATCTATGCCTATATATAACAATTCCTCCGAAGCCTTTTTTGTAATTCCTCTGCTCTAAAAAACTGAGAGTGATATCCAAGGCAAAGGATCAGGAAGAAGAAGAAGAAGGTGAAAGAGAAAGAGATGGAGGCTAATGTTCCTGTGGTAGATTTTGAGAAGCTTTCAGAGGGAGAGGAATGGAAGAAGCTAAGAGAAGCATGTGAGGAATGTGGTATTTTCAGGGTAATCAACCACCCAATTTCAGAAACACTGATGAAAGAGATGAAATCAGCAGTGAAATTCTGGCATGATCTTCCTTTGGAGACAAAAATACGAAACAAATCAATAATTCCTGATAGTGGTTATATTCCACCGTTTCCATCAAGTCCTTTATATGAGGCCATGGGAATATATGACTATCATAAATCACCACAGGCACTTGAAGATTTCTTTTCCCAGTTGGATTTACCACCCCGTTACAGGTATTCCTTTCTTCAACTTCTCTCTCTTTATTATTTCATACCAGCCATTGCAAAAGCTTTCAATAATTAATGTAGATTTGTTTGCATGACAATAGGGAAATAGTAAAGGAGTATGGGAAAGCAATTCATGACTTAGCATCAACAATAGCACAAAAGATGGCCAAGTGTTTGGGTATAGTGGATGTTGATTTCAAGGACTGGCCTTTCCTTTTAAGAACTATTAAATACAATTTCAGCCCTGAAAATGTTGGTGAAATGGGAATAATGTTGCACTCAGATACAGGTTTTATCACTCTTCTTCAAGATGATGAAACTGTTACTGGTCTTGAGCTGTTGGATGATTCTGGCTTATTAAAGAAAGTCACTCCAAAATCAGGCTCCTTCCTCTGCATTGTTGGAGATGTTGGACATGTGAGCATGCATATATATATTATTAGGTTTCTTTTGAATTATATTAATATTTGTACACTACTTTTGAAGATAAATAAATATACCTGTTTTTCTCACAGGTTTGGAGCAATGAAAAATTTTGGAATGCTAGGCATCGTGTAATCTGCAAGGAAACATGTACTCGTTATTCCTTTGGTATATTTATGTTAGCAGCAAGGGATGGTATTGTTGAAGCTCATCCAAAGTTGGCGGAACTTAACGGTGGTCCACGCTATCGACCATTTAAGTATGCAGATTTAAGGGAATTCAGAATCGTCACAGGAAAGAGAAATGCTGAAGTTCTTGATCAGTATCGCATTGCTTAGTGCTTTCTGTGCACGCAAACACATCAAACAACGGAAGTTTACAATGAAAAGTAAAGTTGGCAATAACACGAATGTTCCATGTTTTGAAAATCTTTAGTTTTTGTGTTTCTTTTTTTTCAGTTGTGCAATTGTTAGGATATATTTGAAAAAGTTTGCACAAGTCACAAAATGTTGTGATTCGTTGTAGATTCTATCATTGTGTTTTTGTTGTTTTGCGTTACTATTGTACTTTTTAAATGTCCAAAAAGTCTACATATATATGTAGGCGATACTATGAAATGACGTTCTGATCATTTTAATGTTATGATTGATATCCATTGAAATAGATTCATTACAAAAATTACCCATTAGAATGATTTTTTACATGGGTTAAAAAAATTTATATCGGTTTTGGGTTAGAATTTATGTTTCAAAATAATGTACAGAAGACAAAAGAACTAACGTTCCTATCTCAGTACGCTTTCCAACATTTAGGAGAAAAAAAATCTAAGTCCTTTTCTCGCCTCTTTCCAGGAGAAAAGAATTAGAGTCCTTATCTTATAATTACCTTTTCCGTCAATGCTAAAGAAAAAACAATCGAAAAGGAGAAAGGACGTGGTGCGTCACCATGGCTCCAATTAAGGCAGTGTCGATGAGAGAAAAGAATGTTTGGTCATTACTGGAAGTTATTCGAACCTACACATAGAAGATCCAAGGGAAGCTACCCATCGTGACAATGACACGCCGATGACAGCTCTGTTTGGAATCATTGTCGACGTCTTTGGGCTAGAGAAGGCGTATAGCAGTAGGACCAGGTGTTATCTTTGTGGAGTGTGACTCAAGATCAAGAGTGGAGAATGATACTGGAAAATTAAGATGGTTTATGTTTCCAAACTCCTAAAAATGTCATTCTATATGTGTTTACAAATAAGAAAAAAAATTACTTTATTACAAAAATATGGTCCTGTCCATATATCCGCTATAACTAAAACTAGTATAAAAATTTTTCTTATTTATTACAAAAATGTTACCATATCTACTTTTTATACCGGTTATAATTTCACTAGTATAAAAAATATTATCTTATATTAAATCTTTTCACTGTGATGCTTATTACGCCGGATAAATTATAATGCTTATTACGTCGGATAAATTATAACTAGTATAAAAAATCATTATAAAAAGTGATTTTTGTAAGGACTGGTAAAAAAAGCTAAGTTTGAAGTGGGACAAGTGACAACAGACGAGTGGGGCAATGTTTTAAACAAAAGGAAAAATATAAAATAGATGTTATTTTTATAAAACCAAAATCTGAACCTTTTCCTCCTACTTTATCTGAGAAAGCTACGTTTTTCCTCAAACACTTTACTTTTCTCAGACCTTCTTCTTCCCTTAGCTTTGCCTTCTCTCTTCCAATACTCTGCACTGAATCTTTGCATGTCCGTTTAGGTGGTGCTTAAGTGTTCCCAGCGTAGAGGATTTCGAAACCCATCGATCAGTTTCAGGTTTTAGCCGTAAGTCATCATTCCTTCTTTTTTTGCTATTTCGGGAACCTAGGACATGTTATTCTGCTGATTGCATGTGCTTAATGTTTCCCCCTTGCCGTTCTATGCAAAATCAAAATCTTGAGTTATAAGGGCTATCTTCATCACCATTTCGATTTCCTGTAGGTACGGTTAAGTTTCGTGCTACGTAAAATGTTGTGAGGTGACCCTAGTGAGCTAGGCAGTTTGCCTTTGAGGTAAGGAAGCTAGGCTTCATTTCTGTTTGATAGATTATAGTCGCATGACTTGTAATTATGTTTGAAATGTGTGAAATAATGTGCAGGTGTGAACTGCGTAGTAGAACATGTTACTGTTGAATGAAAATTTGATGAAATTACATGTTAGAACTGTGCTTGCTGACAAATTTGGTATGAGACTGTGAATGGTTGATTTGAAACTGTCATAAGTGAGATTTTGTGGTGTCATTAGATACTGGAATGTTGGAAAATTTGTTGTTATGTAGCTTGTTAGACATAAATTAAGTGAACTAAGGTATTTTAAGCTAAATTAAGAGAAGTGGCATAGTGATTATGAGAACTAGGAGTTATTGCATGAATTAGACATCTGGAATGGTTCAAATAGGTTGCTTCTATAATTGTTAGGAGTGTCAAAATGACTTAAAATGGGTCTTAGGGGGTAAATTTAGAATTGGGTGTCTTAGTTGATAAAAACGGAAATTTAGACTATAAATCTACGCATAATAGGTTAGATAATGAGGTTATAAGGAGTGTTATAAATTATTAGACAAGTATAATTTATCATATAGAATGAATTAGGGGTGATAGAAGTTCATAGAATAACCTAGAACGAATTTCGGAGTGTTGGGTTGTCAAAATCTGCAGAACTTAGCTTCCTCTAAAAAAATTTTACCATAAAAAAATCAATTTCTTCTCAATATGGTTGATAAAAAGTAATTCCTTGGTTAGCAACATCACATGTAACATCAGTTCATTTTTCAAAGTGTTTTTTTTTCACTGAGTTCATTGTCTGACACAATCTTTACCACTCAAATAAAAATTGCAACATGCAATCCATCATATGAAATCAGTAACAAGGTATTCACAATTGCTTTATCCTTTCATAAATTTGATATGAAGCATAAAATTTAAATTTTTAAGAAAAAACTCTTCATTCAGATGTTCTTCAGCTTTGAAACAATTAATACAATAATTCATAGGGGTGGACAAATCAAACTAAATTGTACTGCACTGTTAAAAACTGAACTGTAAAACAGTTCAAACAAACTGAACTGAACTGTTTTTTGTTTTATCAAACTGAACTGAACTATACTAAATTGTACTAAATTGCAGTATAAACTGAACTGAACTATTAACTGAATTGTAAACTACACTAACTGAACTATTAACTGAATTGTAAACTGCATTAATTGAACTGAACTATTAACTGAATTGTAAATTGCACTAACTGAACTATTAACTAAATTGTAAACTACACTAATTTTAACTAAACTATAATATAAACTGAACTGAACTACTAACTATACTAATTTTAAACTGAATTGTATTAATTTTTAAACTAAATAGTATAACAATACATGTTCTTTTTAATTGAAATTTATTTTAATGTTTATTTTATTTTATTCATAAGTGTCTAATAAATTAATTTTTAATTATTTAATATTATTATTTTCTATTTTATTTATATTTCTTTTATTATTAAAAATTATTTTATTTTATATATATATATATATATATAACTTAAAAAATATAAAAGTATAAATTACATTTTTTATTTTTATTGATAAAAAATATAAATTTTGTGATAAAAAAGTTGTCTTAAAAAATTAATTATTTTTTTTATGTGAACAATTTTTTTTATTAATATTTTATTATTAAATAAAGTTTTTTTGACAAGGACAAAACAGTTGAACTAGAATTAGAGAAGATGTAAGAGTAGATACCAGTTCTCACAATTAATTGTAAGTGTCATAAGTTCAGTTTTTAAAAACTGAACCATAAAATAGTATACTGAACTGTTAGTAAAAGTGGATAAGTTATTTTTAGTATAATATAATACAGTTAATACAGACTCAGCCCTAGTAATTCAGAACCTCCTTATTAATAAGAGAAATTAACATGCAAATGATTTAACATAAGAAAGGGTGTTGAAGCCGTAAGCTTTGAAACTCTACTTCATGTTTAAAGGTTCCCTCTTTGTCAGATTTCTCTTAATTCCTCCAGCATTCTCTAACCTTTTATTATCCTAAATGCTTGCATGCAACATTCACTCAATGAAATAATGAAAAACTAATAATTCTAATTAAAGTCGAGTTGTCCCCCAATAGCCCTTATTTAACGTTTTTAGCTTCACACCTCTTCTTTTCATGGTTCGTTAATCAAGATCTTTGTAATAAATTAAAGTCGAGTTGTCTTTTCATGATTCACTATGTCATCTAGTTTTAAAGACTAGTCTTTTATGGAACTAGAAACTGTTTTCTCCATAGTTCTCTTCAACTCTTTATTTGAAACTTTTTTTCCTAGCCATTAGTTTGTGGATGGTAGATTGTGGCAACTTTGTGCTTCAGATTACAGTGCTAAAAAAGGATGAAAAATTTTATAAGACCGTATATTTATATAAATTAACCCTTAAATAATTGTCACAAACACATTGGAAAGGCTGTATTGAAATAAGATTTCAAACTTCATAAATAGGAGATGTTTTTTTTTTTAATTAGCTAAAGCTAGTGATGATCCTCAAATAAAAAGTGAGATTAATTGTTCGGCAACGTATGATTAGAAAACTTTGAATTTTTGTTAGACATGAATATTTGGTATGCCATTTTATTTGTAATTAAATCACTTAGTAAGAATTTATGATCAAGAGACATGTGTATTGATGAAACTATTGAACAATTAAAAGATTGTCTTTCATATTTTAAAAAAATCAAAGAAAACTAATTTTAAAATGCATTTATTTCTATCAAGGAAATTACTTTTGAAATCGATATAAAGCCTAAGTTTTATGAAAAAAAAAACTTATTAGTTGTAAACATAAACAATTTGATGAAAATGTTGATAATAAAATTATAAAATCTCTTGAGAATCATTTAAAATTAATTACTTTATATTCTTAAAATTAATTACTTTATATATATAAAGCATTTACTACACTTCAAGGTAGATTTAAACAATTTAAAATATATAAAAATATTTTTAATTTTCTATTTAGTGTTAAAAATTTAAACTCACTAAATTATATATTTTTAATGTTAAACCTTGAAATGATATTTGAAAAAAAAATAATTTGTTGATTTTTTTATAAAACTTTTTTAATTTTAGATTAAATAAATTAAAAGAAGTTATTGGATTGAAAAGTGATAAGCTAACTCGCATTTCTAATTAAAAAAAATAGATTTTTTTCAAATATATATATATATATATATATATATATAACTTATAGAATAATATTAATAATTATAATAAGGAAGAAGCTTTTTAAAATTAAAAAAATTTAAACAAAAATTAAACCGATTAATTTTATTATTATCTATTAATAAAAATATTAAATGATATTAATAACAATAATTTAATAAATAATTTTACATCAAAAGCTAAAAAATAAATTTTAAATAAAATATCTCATTTTTTAAAATATATTTTAGTCGTTTTCATCTTACTCCTTATAGAAATAAAATATGCGCCAGTTTCCATTTGTTGTAATCATCTAGAAACAAATAAAGTGATCAAGCAACCTACACGTCATGAATTATTGTCAGGTTGATAGGTAGAATGGGAAAACATCATGTCAATCTAATATTTTAAATGTTGAAAAAAGGAATACAGTTGTCACTATCGCAAAAACACGTTTTTTATAGTGACTTTTGTAGTGGTTGAAGCATACTCATTATTGAAAGTGATATGGTCCAGATAACACGTATTTTCTCATTGTGGTGTTTTGGGTTTTTCTGTCATTACAGGTAAGTTTCGATCAATAATTACCTATTTTATTATTGAGGATGTTGTTTTATTGGTATTTACTATTACATCTTGTGAGAAAAATTTGATATTGTGAGCTTTTCCATTTTTTTTATTATTCTTTTATGTTAGAAGTGATGAGAAAACAGTAAGGTGGTGGATTTTTGATGGTGATCAAAATCACCAAATAAATTATAGGTAAAAGAAAAATGGACATCTAGGATTAAGAATGAGATATTAGTTCCTTAAATACTTTGAAGTGAGGTGTATTGAATTAAAAATATTGATTAATTGTTTATGTTGTGATTTGGTAGTAGGACTGAGTTCATAGATTAGATTGTGTTTAATTGTTTCTTAGCTCCGCCTAAAAGTAGAGGTGTTGGTGTTTACAGATAGCAATGAATCATAGTTGAATAAATTTGATAGGCACAAAAAATCAACATGAGAGTGGAGTAGAACCATTTCTTGAATTTCCAAATATTAATGTTCCAAACAATAATGGAAGATTATATTGCACATGTGTTAATTGTTTGAATGAGCAAAAACTACTAATTGAAGATATTTGGGAGCATGTTCTTTGTGATGGATTCCTAAAGAGCTACACAAAGTGGACTTGACATGGTGAATTAATAGACATGCGAATTAAGTGTAACTATGTTTAAAGTAAAAGCAAAGTAAGTTCATTTAGAGATGGGTGATCAGTTAAAGAACATGGTACACGAAGTCGAACATTATTCCTTCCAATGTGCTCGGATGTAAAAAAACTTGTGCAATGATGCAGAGAAACCTTTGTATCCAGAATGCACTAAGTATACTTGATTGTCAACTGTATTAAAATTGTTCAATGCGAAGACAAGAAATTGGTGGACTAATAAAAGCTTCATAGAAATGCTTGAGTTGTTGAGTGACATGCTTCTTGAAGTTAACACATTACCAACACGCAACTATGATGCGAAGAAGATATTGTCCCATTGGTATGGAGTATAAACAATTCATGCATGCCCAAACAATTATGTCTTGTACAAGAGAGAGTGTGCCAAGTTACACTAGTGTCCACAATGTGGGGTATCATGATACAAACAAAAAGAAGGTGAGTCAGAATGTGATGGTAAAGGTCCTCTTACAAAAGTATTGTGGTATCTTCCTCCTGTTATGTGGTTGAAACGCTTATTTAATAACCCAATGATGCAAAACTCATGAGATGACATGTATATAGATGTATAAAAGATGGGAATTTGAGGCATCTGACAGATGGTTTGTAGTGGAAGAATATTGATTCCATGTTCCCTAATTTCTTTAATAATCTAAGGAACATTAGATTTATTCATAGCATCTAGAAGCATACAAAAAAACTTATTGGACCACTACATGAAACTAATTTCCATTGAATCTCAAGCTAGTTAGATAAGATCAGTGATCAGTTCATTCAACAACAAGCATAAATCAATTAACAAACTTATGATAAAAAACAAACTTTCATAATTAAAGCCAGTACCGAATACAAAGAGTTCAAAACGATTTACATCTCATTCTAACACCTAGAATATTGAACTCCTCACAATGAATGAAAAGAAGTTAAACATAGAACAAACTTCATCTCTTATTCCTCTAAAGATATTCTTTAAATACAGAGGAAAGGTGTGAGGAGACTTTCTAAAGTCTCTCTAAAATTTCTTTAGAAAGCCCTCTCAAAGGTGTCAAAAAATCTATCTAAAACAAAGGAGAAATTCTGTTTTTATAGACTCTGATAGTGTGGTTGCAACAGTGGCATCCATGGCTATAGCCGTGAGGTTTCCTTTGTGTCTTAAGTTTTTCAGTTTTGGGCTTGATAGAATCAAAGCATCCATTATTTTACAAATATTATTTGGTTAACTTAGGTAAAATATATGCGTTAAGGTTAACCATACACCATGAAACCATTACAGCTGATATGAAGAAGGTGGTGGTTGTAAACGTTCGAGATGCTACTACTCGAGTCCATGTGCCCACTCAAGAGGTTCAGATTATGGGCTAGGCCCCTAGAAATGTTATCCTTTGTCTCGTTAGATTATCAAAACCAATTGTAAAGGAGGTAATTATTTTAATTACACACTTTGTTATTTTTATTTGTAATTGTATATTAATCTTATATAAGTTTTAAATATGTATACCAATTCGGAGCACATACGAAGGGGGATGTGAGTGAATCATTGCCACAATTGCCACAATCACCACAATCGTCATAATAAACAATTTTAGAACAACTTGGTGTGTAGGCAGTGAAGATCTTCTTTTCTCTTATAGAGTTACAAATGCCTCTTAAAGCCACAAATAAGATAACTTCCCTATCTTTCTTTATATGTCAAAGGGATGTTGTTGAAGTTTTCTTTAGCACTTATATGTTATGTATGTATATCGGTATTACAACTTTAGTTTTTGTAAGTAAATTTTTACTTTTATGAAGTTTAAATAATTTCAATATGTTATTATAAAATTATTCAGTTTCGTATTTACATCGGTTAAGCATTGAGAGAAAGAATAATCACATTTATAGATTTATTGACCTAGTTTCCATTCAAAGAGTTGCGAATAAAAGTGAAGAGGTCCAAAAATACCTCTTAGAGGCCTTTGAAAAGGGAAAAAACAAGTCTACTTTGCTCCTCATTTGTAATAGTAAGTATGTTTTTTCTTTATTAATAAAATTCTATTTATGTAAATCTTATTTCACACTATTATTGTTTGAATCTACAGGGGTCATTGGCAATTGCTACCAATTTTTCCTCAACAGACTATTGTGGTTCTCTTGTGTTCTTTACACAAAAAACCTCTCACTTTGACAATTAAAAGTACACTAATAGTATAAGTTTTTTAATAATTTTAATTTTGCGTACACATAATTTAATTTTACTAATTTCATACTAGGCATTGATTTCAATGTACATTCACCTTTATAGAGTGGTTGAGTCGTATTCAAGGTTGCAAAGAACACATACTACCTCTAGAAAGAAGTTGCAGTTCATTGCATCAACTGTAAGTAGTTAACATTTCAGAGTATTGAAATAACATTATACAGTTTATTATACTTTATGAATTTAACTTGTAATACTCTTGTCAATTGGAAAGCTTTGAGTGTGAATATTATGTCATGAGACACATGCAAAAAATCGTGTCTGCAAACGTTCTTGACTCATGAAATTTTGTAACATGAACATTTTATAACTAACATCTTAAGCTATTATCATTATAAGTTGACTCAAAGTTTATTGTGTAGATATTTGATACACTAGTGCAAAAACAACATATAACGTCTCGCGTTCAACGTCCAACCACTCAATAGCCAATGTTAAAAATAGGCGCTGACATTTTTGTAAATAAATGAAATTATTAAACGTCGTTTAGAATTGTAATTCGACGTAAAAAGATATAAAACGTCGAATGCCCTAGTGTTAGACGTAAAAAAGTTAGTGAATTCAATAAAAATTTGAACAGGAGATTGAAAATTCATTCACTTTATCTTAGCGCGAGACCCTCTTCTCTGCTCAAACTTTTCTCGAACGAAGTTTGACGACCATCACATGTAATTTTCTTTCATTTGATACAAATGCATGTTAATTAACTAGTTTAGGTATGATTTTTGTTTGTTTTGACCGATTATTTTCGTGTTCTTGTCCTTCATAGGCACATACTGTTTTCTCTCTCACTTTTGGTAATATTTTATTTTGATGAACCCATGTTAGTTTTCAATTTCGTTTTCGTTTTGAAGAACTTATTTGTTGTTATTTTTTGTTGAACTTGTTTGTTGTTGTTGTTTGGTTGAACTTGTTTGTTGTTGTTGTTGTATGATTGAACTTGTTTGTTGTTTGTTGTTGATAATATAATACACGTTCATAGTTCATGCTTTACAAAATACCAAAATCTAAAATTTGTTATTTTTCTGCTTTTTAGGTCTCGTAGAGTTGTAAAAAAGGATCATAATTAATTAAAAAAATAAAAAAATTGATTAACGTTGTATATTGTTAAAATTCGACGTTAAATTTAACTTTGAATTTTTTAAATTTGACGTCAATTTAACGTCTCCTGATATGACGTCGTTCTCAAATTCGACGTGAAAGGTCCAAAATATTCGACGTTGTAACCTATTTTTATACTAGTGATAATGTGTCTCCAATAAAACAAAATGTCTTAAAAGATGTTCAGGAATAGTAAGCTATATTTTTTTTTTATAAATAATCTTAGGTAAATATTAGATGTATACATAATTCATTCAGGTTAGGAATTGATGTGTAAATAATAAGAAATATAATAATTATTTTGTTCTTTGATACATATAATATATGCACTGTATTCTTGAACTGTTTTCGGATTAAATTTTATGTATGTATGTGAATGGTAGGATACACAAACCTAGTATTAAAAAAACATTACTTTTTATGTGTCGGTTCTTGTTAGAAAGTGACTTCTTATAACAATCATAATATTAATCGATGTAAAAAGTTAAGTTTCTTAATTGGTATAAAATGTCTGATTTTTCGTACCAATCAATGCTTGAATCAATATGAAGGATCAAAATCATATACATAATTATTATTATTTTTAACGAATTCTTAATACTGGTTTGAGAACTGACATAAAAAAGTGAAATTTGTAAAATTTTTATACCAATATAAAAATGTACTTTTTATTATGGTTTTAGAACCGGTACAAATGATTGAATATTTTCTATATTTCTGTTTCTATATATCAGTTTGAAAAACGGTAAACAAAGTCTTTTTTTTAATCGCTCTGAAAAGGCAAATAATAAAGAAGAGGAAGAAGAAGTGAGAGAGAAAGAGACGAAGGCTAGTGTTTAGACGTGGCATAAACTATATCACAAAAGATAAAGATAGTCAACCAATTCAAGACGTGGAAAAACCTATATCACAAAAGATGGCGAAGTCTTTGGATATACTAAGTACGATTTCAGTCTGAAAATATAGGTGAACTGGGAATAGGTATTTCATTCTATAAAATTAAATAATAACATTTTAATTGTTTGCATAATGTATTTAAGTTATATATATATATATATATATATATATATATATATATATACACTAAAATAAGTGTATAATTATTTTAAATAATATATTACGATTAAGTTAACTAAAATTAAGAATTGAATTTTAAATGAAATAAAAATGTAAATGATATAAGCTCTAATAATAACATAAAGGATTAACTATATATGAATTGTGTAGATATTTGATACACTAGTGCAAAAACAACATATAACGTCTCGCGTTCAACGTCCAACCACTCAATAGCCAATGTTAAAAATAGGCGCTGACATTTTTGTAAATAAATGAAATTATTAAACGTCGTTTAGAATTGTAATTCGACGTAAAAAGATATAAAACGTCGAATGCCCTAGTGTTAGACGTCAAAAAGTTAGTGAATTCAATAAAAATTTGAACAGGAGATTGAAAATTCATTCACTTTATCTTAGCGCGAGACCCTCTTCTCTGCTCAAACTTTTCTCGAACGAAGTTTGACGACCATCACATGTAATTTTCTTTCATTTGATACAAATGCATGTTAATTAACTTGTTTAGGTATGATTTTTGTTTGTTTTGACCGATTATTTTCGTGTTCTTGTCCTTCATAGGCACATACTGTTTTCTCTCTCACTTTTGGTAATATTTTATTTTGATGAACCCATGTTAGTTTTCAATTTCGTTTTCGTTTTGAAGAACTTATTTGTTGTTATTTTTTGTTGAACTTGTTTGTTGTTGTTGTTTGGTTGAACTTGTTTGTTGTTGTTGTTGTATGATTGAACTTGTTTGTTGTTTGTTGTTGATAATATAATACACGTTCATAGTTCATGCTTTACAAAATACCAAAATCTAAAATTTGTTATTTTTCTGCTTTTTAGGTCTCGTAGAGTTGTAAAAAAGGATCATAATTAATTAAAAAAATAAAAAAATTGATTAACGTTGTATATTGTTAAAATTCGACGTTAAATTTAACTTTGAATTTTTTAAATTTGACGTCAATTTAACGTCTCCTGATATGACGTCGTTCTCAAATTCGACGTGAAAGGTCCAAAATATTCGACGTTGTAACCTGTTTTTATACTAGTGATAATGTGTCTCCAATAAAACAAAATGTCTTAAAAGATGTTCAGGAATAGTAAGCTATATTCTTTTTTTAAAAATAATCTTAGGTAAATATTAGATGTATACATAATTCATTCAGGTTAGGAATTGATGTGTAAATAATAAGAAATATAATAATTATTTTGTTCTTTGATACATATAATATATGCACTGTATTCTTGAACTGTTTTCGGATTAAATTTTATGTATGTATGTGAATGGTAGGATACACAAACCTAGTATTAAAAAAACATCACTTTTTATGTGTCGGTTCTTGTTAGAAAGTGACTTCTTATAACAATCATAATATTAATCGATGTAAAAAGTTAAGTTTCTTAATTGGTATAAAATGTCTGATTTTTCGTACCAATTAATGCTTGAATCAATATGAAGGATCAAAATCATAAACATAATTATTATTATTTTTAACGAATTCTTAATACTGGTTTGAGAACTGACATAAAAAAGTGAAATTTGTAAAATTTTTATACCAATATAAAAATGTACTTTTTATTATGGTTTTAGAACCGGTACAAATGATTGAATATTTTCTATATTTCTGTTTCTATATATCAGTTTGAAAAACGGTAAACAAAGTCTTTTTTTTAATCGCTCTGAAAAGGCAAATAATAAAGAAGAGGAAGAAGAAGTGAGAGAGAAAGAGACGAAGGCTAGTGTTTAGACGTGGCATAAACTATATCACAAAAGATAAAGATAGTCAACCAATTCAAGACGTGGAAAAATCTATATCACAAAAGATGGCGAAGTCTTTGGATATACTAAGTACGATTTCAGTCTGAAAATATAGGTGAACTGGGAATAGGTATTTCATTCTATAAAATTAAATAATAACATTTTAATTGTTTGCATAATGTATTTAAGTTATATATATATATATATATATATATATACACACTAAAATAAGTGTATAATTATTTTAAATAATATATTACGATTAAGTTAACTAAAATTAAGAATTGAATTTTAAATGAAATAAAAATGTAAATGATATAAGCTCTAATAATAACATAAAGGATTAACTATATATGAATTGTTGAGTAAATTCTATAAAAATATAAACATGACAAAAAAAAAATATGAAGAGTAGATGACATAAAATTATGAAAGATGCATAATGTAGAAAATGTAAAGAATAGAGGGTATAAAATTAAAAAGATTAGACAATAATAAAGAAAATGTAAATAGTAAATCTAAAACTATAAAGGTGGACTATGTAAGGACTTCATTTTTTTTTCTTAATATAAAAAGAATTTTTAAAAATAGATTTTTACTTATTTCTCATAAATTGCTTCTCTCTCTAGAGACAAATCTCCCAAAATCCTCTACTTTCTCACTACAACATCTCAAGATTTAACCGTGAAAATTTTGATGAGGAAGTTCCTGAGAGATCCTTGAGTTGAGGGCTACGTTCTAGACCAATCAATTTACGTTTCGGTGTAGGTAAGTCAATTTCCCTCTTTCTATGAGTTATTGAATTTTTATCATGCAATTTTTTCCAATGCATGTTATGAACAATCCTTTTTGTACATTCCCAACTCAAGATTCTTACTTAGGAGCTAAACTCTATCATCAATTGATGATTGTAGGATCTTGTGCAATTTTCCTTGTGAGGCAAGCTAAATTCTAGGGTTCTTGTGAGTGGAATTTCTTCAATTCCAGGTAAGGGGAGCTAGGATCTAAATTCTGGTTTGAAAAATATTTGCATTCTTGTTTGATCTTTAGGTAGAATTATTACAATTTGATGCATGTATAAATTGAGTGAAGAATTGTTTTATTTTTGAACTGGATGAAAAAGTGTATGTGCTGAAATTGATGTTATATGGGTTGTGTTTGATATGAACTGATATGTGACCAATTGTGAATGGTATGACTATGTGTATGATGTGAATTTTATGGTTTAAGAGTGAGGATTTAGTTTCTGCAGATTGAAAGTACATGGTTATATCAATTTTAGCTTTTGAGTCAATTTAGGGAACTTGGGTAGTGATTTCGTGAATTAGGGGTTAGAGGTAGTTTTAGACCACTCGGATCACTTAGGTAAGTCATTTTTGACTTGTTAGGTACCTTAACCCAACTAAAAACAGATTACAAATGGTGGATGTGAGTTTGAACTCTTAAGTAATGGAAATTGAGTGAATTGATCCAAATTCTCTGCATAATTGTTAGAGATGAGTGTTAAGATCATGTATGAACCCTCAAACAAGTTTAAAATCAACCATACTTCGTGTTAGGGAGGTTAGAATTTCACCAAGGGACCTAAAACAGATTTTGAGGGTGTGAGTTCCTCAAAATTCTACAGAAAATCTGCAGAATTCACGCTGGGCGCCTCTAAATGGCATTGGGCGCCATTTCCTGCTGTTTTTCAGCAGAAATTCACGTTGGGCACCCCTAAATGGCGTTGGGCGCCGTTTTCTGTTGTTGCTTTTGTTTTTGATAGTTTGGGGAGTTCCGGATGTCCGTTTTGGATGTTCTTTAGGTTGTTTTGGGGGTTTTAGGCCCTTCCGGAGCCGTTGGTGATGGTTTCGGAGCTGTTTGAATTACTTAAGTATTGATAATTAAAGTTCATAAAGAAATTGTTATTAATAGATGATGTTTCCGTGAAAATATGTAATGTATGAGTTGTTTTTATGACATGATTGATGTAGTATGATGGTGTATGAGTTTGGTACGAGACAATATAGTAAGAATGCACTTGAATGACTATGAAATTTTATCTTTGATGAATCAAAGTGGTTTATGAGGTACATTATTGATTCAAGAGGAATATCATGTGATTTAAAGTGGTCGGATTGAATATGAAATTAAGATCTCTCGGTGAGATCAGTTAGTGTATTGAATGTATGTAAGAGGCTTCCACTATGGGGGGTTATCCCAAACACTCTAACGGTCTTTCATTCTCACTTAGAGAGGATTGACGCGTGTGGTGAGAGTAGTGGGAGGTCCTAGGGTAGGCGCTATCACTGGAGGTCTATTCTGCGGTAACAGACCAGCCTTGTGTGTGGTCGGGTGAAACCCCTCGGCAATGGCTTTGCAAAGCAGTAGAGGCCACCACAAGTGCACAACTCGCCCCAGCTCTATATACATTCTTAGTCCGGATGAGTCTAGGTCAAGTAGGAGTTATTTATGTTTGAATTGTTGTTGCTTGTATGCTCTGTTTCTTGAAAATGCATTGAACATGTTTATGTTTTGAATACTAGCTCACCCTTGCAATGTATGTTTGTGTCTTTTGTATGTTCTTGGTTCTTCCTTATTGCGATGATCATCCAACTTTGGATGTGAGGAGAGGCAGCAGATGACACTCCGCTGGAGCAAGCACTAGATAGTGGCGATGCGGCTCCTAGCTCTTGGCTTTTCTTTAGGTTTTTATTAGTTTTCCTTCATTGTATTTTGAAGGACTTTATACTTATATGTAAAGCTTTTGAATTACTCATTTTGGATGACTGTATATTTATACACTATCATCTGATGACTCCGACTGCTTCCTAGTATTATAATTGTTACTTTCCATGTCTATATACTTGCTATATATAATTTTGGGATCTTACAGACTATATAAAAAGAAAAGTATAAAAAGTAGATTTTGTAAAAATACAAAAGAATTAATATCTATTTGAAGTCATCGGGTTTTAACACAAATTCATATTTTAAACTCTTATTTAAAATGTTTTTCTTAAAATAATGAATTGTAAACAGTATAAATACTTTAATAATTGACTTCAATGGGAAATACGATTATATTGAATAAATTGATAATATATATATATATATATATATATATATATATATATATATATATATATTGTTACTCATTTTACGTTTTAATTATAAATTAATTAAACATATGCATTACAATCCATTTTTATAGTTTCATGAAATTTTAATTAGCATATTTTGAATTTCATTTTGATTATTAATACAGATTCTATTTTTATGCATTAAGATTGTCATCCAATTGATAAAAAGATGAAAATAATTAAGATATTAATGAAATAACACGAGGTAATAACTCTCCTCTTCCTTTTTTTTTCTTACTACTTCGGTTACATAAGAACTGATGCAGTATGCTTTGGGATATTACCTCGGTTGGAATCGAGGTCAAAAGTCATATAGGTCTCAATTTAAAAATCAAAACGTATTGTCAAAAACAACCGCTGTCATTTTCCTTCACTATAGTTAGGGATGACAACGGGTCGGGTCGGACACAAATAGTGTAACATCCGAACCCGATCCACATGTAAAAATTATACCTGTTATCCGCCCCGCTACTCGCCGGGTACGCGCATTAAAAAAACCCGGGGGTTTTTTCCAATATGTGGATACCCGTGTATACCCGTTTTCCAATAGTGTCTGCATTATTATCTAAGCCCAATGGCCCAAATCTCTGATCTGCACTTCAAAGAGAAACCAGGACTCCAAAAGTTGTTGAGTTCATTTTTTCCAAGCTCAGATCTACATCAAATCATTTCAGGTCTGCACCAAAGCATCTCAGATTTGCCTCTCGTCGCCGTCTCCTCACGTCGTCGACCACTCCGTCTGCCACCTCTACTGCCTCACCATAGTTTGAGTCGTCACCGTGGTGTGCACCTCGTCGATGCACTTTGGGTTGAAAAGAAGAGGTTGAACGGTGGAAATCAAAGATCAACCGGTGAAGAAGTGTTTGATCGGTGGGAAAGATGGAAAAAGACGTTTTAATAGGTGAAAGTATAGGAAATGGTAGAGGAGATGCGAATCTGTGAGGATAATACCTGATTTGGAATGGTGAGACGAGAAATAGGTTGGCGACGAGGAGAGCGCTCTTGAAAGAGTGAGACACTCTCTATTGCGCGAGGGAGGAAATGAGAGTGATTTCTGCACAAAGGAAATGGTGTGTTGTTGATGTGGTAAGGCACGACTGACGCATACACACGAAGGATGAAACCCTAAAAAAGGGATTTGGGCTTTGTCCCAATTTTACAACAGATTTAACAAAAAAAATAACCTAATGGATAAAATTGTAATTTCATTTTTCTAATGGGTAATAAGTGTACGTGAGTACAGACAGTGTAATACATGAATCCGACCCGTTAACAAGCGAGTATTAAAATACCCACTACCCACGGATAATAAATATCCGTAACAAATATTATTCGCAGATATCCATATATACGGTTTTTTTTGCCATCCTAATTACACTAATGTGCTTTTGAAATGGATATAGAGCCTAAGTTTGGTGAAAAACATATTAGTCATAAAATGAAACAATTTCAGGAAAATATAAAGAATGAAATTGTAAAGTTTCTTTCTGAATCATTTAGAATTGATTACTTTTTTGTACATTATATATAAAACAATTATCATGATTTGAATAATTTAAAACCTACGAAGATAATATTTGTTTTATTTTGTGTTAAAAAGTTAAAGTTACTAGATTGTATATATTGAAAGAACAATGCTTAAATCTTGAATTGTTTTTGAAACATAATTTATTGGATCTCAATGGCTTGCAAAATGATAATATTGAAAATTGATAAACCAACTTACATTTATAAAAGAATTCCTTTCCTAATATATGTAAAACTTATAAAATAATGTTAATAATTCACCTCAATATATAGTTGCTTTAGTCGAAAGAATATTTTCAAAATTAAAGATAATACAATTTATTTAGATCAAAAGGATTTTAATAAAATTTGAAAAAAGAAATTCAATAAAATTAATTATAACAATTTAATAGATAATTTTACATTAAAATTTTGAAAAAATAATTTTGAAATAAAATTGTGCTAAGATAATCTGAATTGGTTGACATATAATTCTCTTAAAAAATATGCTTTGAAAAATATATATTTAGTTTGAATATATAAAAAAGTTCCGTATTTAGAAAAATAACGTTTTTGGAAAAAAAAATGCGTGGTTGAACAATAGATTCGTTTTCTTTCATAGAAGGTTTTGTCGGAATCATGTACAAAGAAAAACGCGGCAGCCAACGAAATACATACAATTACGTGATTATGTCGGATCTTTCCAAAGCAATAGTCTACTACATTTATAACTTGCACTCCTAACTAACAGCTCAATTTGTATGCTATTATTAAATAAAATATTTTTAATTTATAAAACTGTGTACTTTTTTTCTCTTCATTTTTTTTAAATATCTAATTCTAATTCTAAAATATCTAATTCTAATATTATTTTTTTTCTTCATTTTTTTTAAATACAAAACTGTGTACTTTTATAATTATTTTACCCTTATATTATGTATTAAATAGATGTAGAAGTGTGTCATGGTATCATTGTTCTATTATTAATACGAATTCATATATATATATATATATATATATATATATATATATATATATATATATATATATATATATATATATATATATTCTTTATTTTATTAATAAATTTTTTTGTTAATTGAATACATATATATCGAGTATCAAGCTTTAATCCGATCTATTATCATTCTTAATCATCAAATTCATTTTCTTAAAATTTAAATTTAAGTAATATTATCAAAACATACCATCATGAGTTGATCACGTAGTGAGAGTCAACTCAATCCGATTAATTTATTAATGAGTCAAAAAAATTCGAACTCAGTCCGATTCATCACAAGTTGATGGGTAAACGGGTCGACTAACTCACTTAATTACAATTTTTTTAAAATAAAAAAATTACAAACTTTCTATAATTCAAATATAAACAAATTTCACTCCCAAATTTCGCTTCCAACATGAGTGTTTAATTAATTTTGAAAATAGAGAACTTAAATAATTTTTTCAAGCAAAAAAAAATAATGAATATTTTTTTATAATATTAAAATTAAATTTTAATAAAATAAAATTAGGTAGGTGGGTTGGCGGGCCAACCCGGTCCATTACGGGTTCAATTTGATGAGCCGAGTTTAAATGAACTGGATTTAAATCTGACCAAATTAAAAAAAAATACAATATTTTTAAATCCAACCTGACCCAAACCCATAATGATTTGGATTGATCCGTAGGTTGTGACCCATTTTGAAAACTCTAAATTTAAGTCAATTATTAAATTTACATTAGGGTATATGTCTTGAAATTTACAAAACCTTAACATTAAAAACTTACTTTTACCGAGGCAAGCCTCATTCCTCACTATATATTAGTGAGTTAACTAATTCCTCCGCTCTAAAAAACTGAGAGTGCTATCCAAGGCAAAGGATCAGGAAGAAGAAGAAGAAGGTGAAAGAGAAAGAGATGGAGGCTAATGTTCCTGTGGTAGATTTTGAGAAGCTTTCAGAGGGAGAGGAATGGAAGAAGCTAAGAGAAGCATGTGAGGAATGTGGTATTTTCAGGGTAATCAACCACCCAATTTCAGAAACACTGATGAAAGAGATGAAATCAGCAGTGAAATTCTGGCATGATCTTCCTTTGGAGACAAAAATACGAAACAAATCAATAATTCCTGATAGTGGTTATATTCCACCGTTTCCATCAAGTCCTTTATATGAGGCCATGGGAATATATGACTATCATAAATCACCACAGGCACTTGAAGATTTCTTTTCCCAGTTGGATTTACCACCCCGTTACAGGTATTCCTTTCTTCAACTTCTCTCTCTTTATTATTTCATACCAGCCATTGCAAAAGCTTTCAATAATTAATGTAGATTTGTTTGCATGACAATAGGGAAATAGTAAAGGAGTATGGGAAAGCAATTCATGACTTAGCATCAACAATAGCACAAAAGATGGCCAAGTGTTTGGGTATAGTGGATGTTGATTTCAAGGACTGGCCTTTCCTTTTAAGAACTATTAAATACAATTTCAGCCCTGAAAATGTTGGTGAAATGGGAATAATGTTGCACTCAGATACAGGTTTTATCACTCTTCTTCAAGATGATGAAACTGTTACTGGTCTTGAGCTGTTGGATGATTCTGGCTTATTAAAGAAAGTCACTCCAAAATCAGGCTCCTTCCTCTGCATTGTTGGAGATGTTGGACATGTGAGCATGCATATATATATTATTAGGTTTCTTTTGAATTATATTAATATTTGTACACTACTTTTGAAGATAAATAAATATACCTGTTTTTCTCACAGGTTTGGAGCAATGAAAAATTTTGGAATGCTAGGCATCGTGTAATCTGCAAGGAAACATGTACTCGTTATTCCTTTGGTATATTTATGTTAGCAGCAAGGGATGGTATTGTTGAAGCTCATCCAAAGTTGGCGGAACTTAACGGTGGTCCACGTTATCGACCATTTAACTATGCAGATTTAAGGGAATTCAGAATCCTCACAGGAAAGAGAAATGCTGAAGTTCTTGATCAATATCGCATTGCTTAGTGCAAACACATCAAACAACAGGGCTTTATTACAATAAAGAATTAAGTTGGCAATAACATGAATGTTCGGTGCGTTTAGTTTTTGTGTCTTTTTCGTTGCAGATTCTGTTTTTGTTGTTTTGCGTTACTATTCAACATGTTAAATGTCAGAAAAGTCTACATCTCTATAGATATGTAGGCCATACTATGAAATAATGTTCTGATCAATCATGTTATGGTTGATATCCATTGAAATAATTTCATTATAAAAGTTGATATACGTGAGATGGTCTATGCTTCCAAAACCCTAAAAATGTCATCTTTTGTGTTTATAATTAAAAAAAGAAGAAATTACATTTTATATCAATCATAACTAAAACAAATATATAATTTTTTTTATCATAGAATATCACTACATCTATTTTCTATAATTATTATAATTAGAATGTATACTAAAGGTTTCTTTCTTTATTACAAACATATCATTAAACTCACTTTTTATATCAATTATAACACTAACTAATATTAAAAAAATATTATCTTATTTATAATTTTGGTATCCTAATACTTATTATACTGTATGGATTATAATTGATATAAAAAGTTATTATAATTCTTTTTTTCACTTGTAAAATTTCATTTCATAAAAGATAAATATATTGAAAGATATAAAAGTGTATAATCTTTTATGTGAAATTTATACAATACAAAAAATATGGAGATTTAGCTTCCATCATAAACGAATATAAATGAAAAAAACTCACACTAATTTATGTTTAATATTGATTTTGTTGGTGTTGATCAAGAAATTGGCTTTTCAAAAGTGAAAACTATGATGTTTAGGTCGAAATAAAAGACGCGTAAACTAAACTCATGTTAAATAGTAAATATTAATTATTTTATAAAATATAAAATCAACTTTACTCCTCAAACTTATAAAACTTAAATATTTATCAAAATTAACATCGGCCATATCGACATTAAAATAACAAAATGCTAAAATAATTTAATTTTTACATCTAAACACGTGAAAATTTTAATATTAAGAAAAATGTCGCCATCACCATCTGTCCGTGACCACTAGTTTTTGATAGCGTTCGTCATCAAATTTAAGTTCATCATTCATACAAGTCTCGTTCACGTTTTAGGAATGTTAAGTTGTTTACATTTTTTTCCATTTTTTCCAAGTAGGCCTATACAATATCCCGTATCTTTGATAGCACCAAGGCCAGTGCATTTTGTCTTTCTAAAAAGGTTGGTCACTATATTTTAGCACCCACATTCACTCATAGAAATTAGCCTTAAAAGAAAATATAGAGAAGAAAGGAAGAAATGACATTGTAGAGAACTACGTCATTGATTGTGGTTTGTTGGAGACACTAGTACAAAAATAACTTATAACGTCGAATATTTTTGGTCTTTCACGTTGAATTCGAGAACGACATCATATCAGAAGACGTTAAATTGACGTTGAATTTAAAAAATTTGATGTTAATTTAATGTCAAATTTTGTCAATATACGACGTTAAATAACGTCGAATTTTGTCAATATACGACGTTAATCATTTTTTTTATTTTTTTTAAATAATTGTGATCCTTTTTTACAGTTCTATGAGACCTGAAAAGTAGAAAAAATAACAATTTTCAGTTTTTGGTATTTTATAAAGCATGAACTATGAACAATAATATAGGATCAATCAAAGAACAATAACAAACAACAAAGAAGTTCAATCAAACATTAAACAATAACAACAAACAAGTTTAACCAAACAACAACAAACAAGTTTAACCAAACAACAACAACATCAAACAAGTTTAACCAAACAACAACAACATCAAACAAGTTCAACAAAATAATAACAAACAGGTTATCAACAAATAAGTTCTTCAAAACGAAAATGAAAACGAAAACGAAAACTAACCTAGGTTCATAGGAATAAAGTGTTGCCACCAGTGAGAGAGAAAGCAGAATGCGCCTATGAATGACAAGAACACGAAAATAATCGGTGAAAACAAACGAGAATCATACCTAAAAAAGTTAATTAACATGCATTTGTATCAAATGAAAGAAAGATTACATGTGATGGTCGTCAAACTTCGTTCGAAAAAAGTTTGAGCAAAGAAAAGGGTTATGCGCGCTAAGATAAAGTGAATTAATTTTCAATCTCCCGCTCAATTTTTTTTTGAATTCACTAACCTTTTAATGTCTAATGTTGGGGCATTCGACGTTTTATATTCTTTTACGTCGAATTACAATTCTAAACGACGTTTAATAATTGCATTTATTTACAAAAATGTCATCGGTCATTTTTAACGTTGACTATTGAGTGGTTCGACGTTATACGCTGTTTTTACACTAGTGAGAGGAAGATGCAATGCCAAAGAAGTTGAACTTCAAATCAAAGAATGGGAAGGAGCAAGCCTCCTGTGAAAAGGAAAGGCTCGTTGACGATGTAGATTCATGGTTGCAAGCTCACTAATAGTCGTGGTTGCAACTGTTGTAGTAAAGACGATGCTCAAAGGTCTGTGGATGTATAGATCCATGATGTAGAGAGTGTGAATGAAGTAAGAAGGTGCTCACACATTTTGGAAGTGTGAATGGAAGAAGATGCTCGTGCAAGTGTTATTGTTAAGATATGGAAAGTTAAAATAAAATAAGAAATTACTTTCTATACGGGTTATAATTAGAACTGTTATAAAAAGTTACCTCTTATATTGAGTATAATTAAATTTAGTATAGAAAGTTTTCTTATTTATTACAAAAATATCAGTACGTTAACTTTTTATACCAATTAACCTATATAGATAGGTTTACTCTTTATTACAAAACTTTTTCCGCATCCACTTTTTATATCAGTTCTAGGTCTAACTTGTATAGACAATTTTTTCATATTCACAAAACTCTCAGCACACCACTTTTTATACTTGATGAATTAGAACCAGTATAAATAGCCTCTATAAAAAATATAGGTTTAATAATTTTCGTCCTTATTTATGCAGAAACGTCTCAAATAGCTCATTCAATTATTTTTTAACTCAATTTGGTCGCTATTCGTGTAAAATGGATTGAATTATACCTTTGTCGTTAATTTGAGCGAACGATGTTAAGAATGCACTTGGGTAGCATACTGACTTTACAAATCTGAACCATGTGGCACATTGAGGGTGCCTGAGGTGTTCAAAGTTGTTCTTCTACGACGCAGGTGCCTAGGTGGTGAATGTGCTTCTTCTTCAAACAGATTGTCTAAGGACCATTCATGTTGTTCTTCCACATCTAATGGGTAGTGCAAGGATAACCTTAGTGTCTATTTTCGTGGTGGTGGGGTATATAGGAGTTTGGATGTTTCACCAATTTGCCATTGTGGAGAGAAATGTGTGTTGAGAACTGTGAAAACTACGAAGAATCGAGACAAACAATTCTGGGGTTGCTTTAAGTATAAGGTAAGATACATTGAACCTATGTATTGTGTGTCACTGTTTCTGAGAAGAGGCCATTGTGGTTGATTTTTTTTTTTTTTTACAGAATGGTATTGATGACGTTGGTTGCAACTACTTCAGATGATCCATTGATGTTGGGTTTGACGAAAGGAGTGTCTATTTCAAGTACGAGAAGGAAAAAAAGATACTTTGGTGAACACTGAAGAAAGGTAGGTTGATAGGAAAATAATACTTAATTTTGAGAAATCTGTCTTGATGGTTTAAAAGTGGATGAAGATTTGGATATGGATGGTTTCTATTTTATGTGTAATAAACATAATTTTAGTTTCAATGTTGATAAAAATGGGATGATGTGTTGAAGGTATTTTGTTGTAGCTTTGTTATGTGTTTGTAAGTATTTTGTAAAGCGAAATGATATTCCAACACCACAATTTGACACTAATTTGACACTATCCACGTGTCAAATTGTGGTTGGTGGAGTTTGAAATTAAAATAAAAACCTATATTCAAAAGACCCAAGGGTAGAGTTGGGAAGTAAAAATCCGAAAATTTCAGTTTGGCGGTTTTTATGCACATTGAAGAACTTCTCTGGCTTGTCTCCAATGGTTTTGTGTCGACTACCGTGGTGTCTCTCCCATTAAAGACGTTAAGGTTTGTTGAGTGGAGTACATTGAACGCACCCTTTTCTCCATCTCAGTTGACGATTTTGTCATTTTCCAATCTCCGTTGAACCACCGATTGGGTCTTTCCTTCTCTCCGACGAGCAGTGGTTGTTTCGTTTCGTGGTTGGATTCTCCGGTGAAGGCAGTGATTGGCGTATCTCTTTCATTATTTGGGGTTTTGTTTTACGAACCCATTCCGGTAAACCCACTCCCTTGGTCTCTTTATTTGGTCATTTTTGTGTTGTGAGTCATTCGTATTTGTTTGTGGAAGTGGTAAAGGGAGCGCTATCTTTCTTTGTGTGGTTTTGGTGAAAACATTGGTCTTAGGTCATCTCTGCCTTTGTGATTGTGTGTTTGTTTTTGTAATTTTGTTAAGTGTAAGTGTTCAAATAGTAACCATGGCATCCATTACGTATGTTGTATTGTTGTTTGGCGAAAGTAACGATTTTGTACTCATTTGCCCTTATGAGTGCAGGTCCAATGGCATCTCCAAAAGCAAATGTAAGGGTTAATGCAATGTTTTATGGACATTTGGTATGAATGATGTATTTAATTATTGTATTTATTATATTGATGTTATTATTTTGTAAAAACGGCTTCGTGTGTCGATGGAATCGCAAACCCTTCTTCAAATGAATAGTTTACTGCGAGACGCTCACATAGAGCGTATTAGAATGACCCCATTTAACTGGTGTGTACAAATATTAAACCCTATTGAGGTGAATTTGAAATTGATAAAAGAAATGTTGAAACGATGGTCTGGGAATGATGTTTGTTTTAGGGTTAGTCAACAACTTGTTCCTTTAAATGTTGTTGATGTATTCATGGCAACTGGTTTAGGTATGGGTGGTTTAGATGTTCCATTTGATGAGTGTTTGGTTGGTTCGGTTGCACAGATATTAAATTCGAAAACCACCACAAAGAAGGACTTGATTGACATGTTTAATTTGATTGTCAAAGATGATGAGGTACATGTTGATGTAGTGTGTAGGTTGTACATTTTACTTTGTTTAGTAACTTTTTTTTTGCCAAGGAAATCTGAAAATGTCGCAAACATCCCTTGTGCGGTGTTAGACGACTTAGATAGTTTATGTTTGTACGATTGGGCTTCATGTGTCCATAAACACGTTGTACAAAGTTTAAACAATTCAAAGAACAAAATAATGTCCGGGCGATTCAAGAAGTCCCTCAGTCTTAGTGGGAACGTTGCTGTGTTGCAGGTAAGATGACCAAGTCCCATTTTTATTTTGAAAACACTTTAGAATATGGCTAACTTTTGCTTTTGACAATTGAAGGCTTGGGTGGTGGAGAGACTGTCTTTGCACCGTCACACTAGTCACAGAAGGTTCCCCCGCATATGGATGTGGCACCCTTACACTGCAGACGAAGAAGTAATTACAAATGTATTCATGACCGGAGAGGTAAGTGTATGAAAATATTATACAAATTATATTCGTGTATATATTTCACTAATGTTGTTGTATGCTTGTATGCCTTTTTTGTAGTTAAATCTTCATTGGTACGTAAGTAAGGTGGATCGTAATAGGTCTGAAGTTCATATTAAATTGGGAATCGATGACATTGGGATCGATAACGGTGAACAATCAAGGCCTGAACCATTGAGGAGTGAGGGATCAGATGAGGATAACACGGACACTGCAACGTGGATAGAAGGTGCTTATGCCATTTTGAGGAACACGAATTGTGAGATAGCGTCACTGCATGTCCAAATTGCAAGACTAACGAAGGAGTTAATTGAGCTTCGTGAAATACCAATTTATAATGAACAAGATGCATTTGGTGATGATGAAGAAGGAGTTCATGAAGAAGGAGTTGAAGCAGGTGCTGAAGAGTATGACAATGACAATGGAGATGATAAGCAGGCTGTAAGGGATGAAGAACCAGCACGTCCGGATTTAAATGGGGCAACATCTGAGCATCGTCCTGATTATATCGAAGTTGATGATGACAAAGACGTCATTCCTTTAGCGGTTCCTCCTCTGCGCATTGTTGGAGATTTTTCTACCGGCAATGTGAACGTGGACCAGTTGTACAACGCAGTAAGGAATTGGGACCACAAGAAACGAAATAGGTACGTAGGGTTGAAATTGTTATGTGTATTGTGATATAGGATATTCTGCAAAATAATGATGTCTTAATATTTGTTCAGAGTTGTATGTGAAATAATGGGGGCGTTCTTGGACACACGTTCTATGCAGACTTTATCACCACGTACATATGTGGATAACTTGGTTAGTATTATGTGTCATTTGTTTTTAATATTACATGTTATTTAGTGTTTATTAAAGGTTCATCGGTGTTGTATTGTTTAGGTGGTGTTATTTGCGTCTACGATGTTTATGCACTACCAAAGAAAGTTGATTGGTGTTGTGAAGAGGCTGCATTTCAATGGCATATACGCGGTACATTTGTATATAATTCATTTCATAATCCATTTGGAGGTACATAGTATGTGCACTGCATTGATTTATTCTAAAATGTTCGTAGGGCCGTGTAATCGGTGATTATTTGAGACAGAGTAAAAATCAACAAGTGTACGACCTTGCTAGTTACACTGCCTGCATGAGGTCTGATATGTTTGGTTTTCCAGACATTCCCACTGCCGACTTTGTAAGTTAGTGTATAATGTAATTATAATGTTTTGGAAATGTTAATTCTTGAAGTATTGACAATGTGTTCTCCTTTGTATGTAGTTGTTTATGCCCTTTATCCATCATGATCACTGGTGGTGCTATGCCGTTAAAATCCAAACATTGGAAATATATGTGATTGACTCATTGGGCAAGGGTATTAGAAATAGGAAAAAGATTGAAAAATTCGTGGTATGAGAGGTGGTTACATGTTTGATATTAATTTTGTTGATTTGATAAGAATGACGTTTTTTGATGTCGTTGATGAACTTAATTGGTAGGGTGAAAATATGACGAAATTCTTTTGCATGCTCTACAATAGAACCGATATTGGTCCTTTGTCCGTCCAACAAGCCAAGATCCCTTCCCAACCGAACTTGTGAGTTGTTTAAGTTAGATGTATTCAAATATTTTGAAGTTATATTATTGTCTGTTTTAGTCACTGATGAATGTTTGGGTTGTTTTAATTAAGACATGATTGTGGAGTTATCATGTTAAAGGCGATGGAAATTTGGGATGGAGAGGATAGATACAACGGGATGAGCATGCCGGCATACACGAATGTATGTATCAATTTCATTGTTAACACTATTTCATCATTTTGTTAATTATATCTAAACTTATATACCTTTTATGGTTTCAGGAGGAGTTGACTCAAATTAGAAAGAATTACGTGAAGTACTGGATCCTAGACGCTGAAAACACTAGAATATTTGATGCGCTAGATGAGTACGAGTTGTTGTAGGATTGGATGACAATAGTATAATGTACTTAGACCCACATTGTAATAAGTTATGACTGTTACACACAATGATGTTACATGTATACGAATTGTTATATGAATGTCATACGATTTATATATGAAATTATTTTCATTTCAAATGTGTATGTCACAGATATTTTGTGTGTCAATTGATGATAGTTTATATGTCAATATTAATAAGTCATTTTAAGGAACGCAATAGTTGTTCACTTGTGCAATGAATGTTGGTGGTTGTGGTTGGTATGTATTGTGTTGGGAGTGTTGGACATGTAATATTTTGGGGTCCATGTGCAACGAAATGATCCAGTTTTGGTTCCTTGGTGGAAACAGGTCCTTTGTAAACGTTTACAAGGTGTTGTAAACGTTTACGCGAGAGAATTTGCCAATTTGTACAGAAAGTCCAACGCAAGGGACCACTTTTCATAACACAGAGGACCATGTCCCATTTGTGTGATTTTTTCATATGTTTTGTGTCCATGCTGTTGGTGAACCGTCCATGGAGTGATGGATGTCATGGTTATGGGTGAAGGTAGTTGGATTTGGTCCGTCTTAGCAATTTCACCAACATAAGTGCAAAATGGCCTATGTAAACGTTTACAAGGTGTTGCAAACGTTTACGCGAGAGAATTTGCCAATTTGTACAGAAAGTCCAACGCAAGGGACCACTTTTCATAACACAGAGGACCATGTCCCATTTGTGTGATTTTTTCATACGTTTTGTGTCCATGCTGTTGGTGAACCGTCCATGGAGTGATGAATGTCATGGTTATGGGTGAAGGTAGTTGGATTTGGTCCATCTTAGCAATTTCACCAACATAAGTGCAAAATGACCTTTGTAAACGTTTACAAGGTGTTGTAAACGTTTACGCGAGAGAATTTGCCAATTTGTACAGAAAGTCCAACGCAAGGGACCACTTTTCATAACACAGAGGACCATGTCCCATTTGTGTGATTTTTTCATACGTTTTGTGTCCACGCTATTGGTGAACCGTCCATGGAGTGATGGATGTCATGGTCTTCGGTGAAGGTAGTTGGAATTGGTCCATCTTAGCAATTTCACCAACATAAGTGCAAATGGGCCTCTGTAAACGTTTACAAGGTGTTGTAAACGTTTACGCGAGAGAGTTTGCCAATTTGTACAGAAAGTCCAACGCAGGGGACCACTTTTCATAACACAGAGGACCAGGTCTCATTTGTGTGATTTTTTCATACGTTTTGTGTCCATGCTATTGGTGAACCGTCCATGGAGTGATGGATGTCATGGTCTTCGGTGAAGGTAGTTGGAATTGGTCCATCTTAGCAATTTCACCAACATAAGTGCAAATGGGCCTCTGTAAACGTTTACAAGGTGTTGTAAACGTTTACGCGAGAGAGTTTGCCAATTTGTACAGAAAGTCCAACGCAGGGGACCACTTTTCATAACACAGAGGACCAGGTCCCATTTGTGTGATTTTTTTATACGTTTTATGTCCATGCTATTGGTGAACCGTCCATGGAGTGATGGATGTCATGGTCTTCGGTGAAGGTAGTTGGAATTGGTCCAATTTCCTTGTAATGGATCTTGATGGGAACATATGGTAGACTGAGTTACCAGTGTTTCACGTCAAAATAGGCCACCCTACCATCTAGGAATACTTCCATGTGAACCACTTAAGCTCACCAAAGGGGTACAATTCACTAAAGCTTGAAAACAGGGCTTCGTAAACGTTTACAGCCCATTGTAAACGTTTACGCGACAGAAATCTGCAAAATGTACAGAAAGTCCAACGCAGGGGACCATGTTTCACAACACAGAGGACCACTTCTATTATGTTTGATTATTTCTCATGAGTTCCACTGCATGTTAATGATTTTGGTTGGTAAGGTCACTTTACACTTAGAAGTTAATTTTTAGGGATGACGGGAATGATCCACATTACACGTTTAACTCAAGTAATTCTTTCAAATAAAATACTTATAAAGGAACTTTATTTCCAAATTTCAATAATGTGACCCATTCATATAACTTTAATAGAATGTCAAACAATCGTAGTGCAATGAAACATCTCCCACCAAGAACATTACCATTCAAATTACATAACATATCTGTCCACAATAAACCAGTACTCAAAATAAATTACAACCACTAAGCAAAAAACAAAATGTGTAAACAATGATTACACTGTCACTCGGGTTTTATGGTTAAAGTTCCAGTATAAGGGGTTTTAAGAGCCTTGCTCTTGATCCGCTTTCGCGACCCCTTCCTAACAAATGTCTTGAATCGACCTGTAGCAGTCTTCATTGAACTTCGAGCACTCTTTGTTGGACTTGGATCACTCTTCATTGGACTTGGACCAGTGGACATGCCTCCCGGGGAGAACAAACAATCTTCACGGGGCTCACTGTGCCCACCTTCCTGTGGTCTTGTTCGTCTAGCTTTCTCGTAAGCAACCTCCTGCTCCAACTTAAGAACCTCCGTTCTAAGCTCCGCCACTAGATTTTTCTGATGCATAACACTTTTTTTCAGCTTTCGTTTCAATTCTTGTTTTCCTGACGATGGTTTGTCAACATTGGTTTTCAGCATTGCTTCCTCTGTCATCTCATCATTCATTGGACCCACATCAAAGCTATGATGAACCTGAAATTCAACAAACTATATCATACCACCAGCACCTAAATGATAACTTAAAACAGTCATACAGTAAATATCATACCTCACCACTCTCCAAACCTTATTTGACAAGGTTGTCTCCCAAATTTACATTCAACCAATGAAAAATTCTAGGACATTTATGTATTTCACCTTTCGGCGGTAAGAATTTCTCACAACCATACCTACAAAAATTTGGTAATAACAATCACTACTGAAAAAGAATATTCAATCCACGTTTCACAACACAATTATAAATTAATTTACTCATATTACCTGCAACATGTAAGTGCATCCACCAATGTAAACATTGCTTCTGCCTTTTCCTTTAGTCAATCCATCTGAAACCTTGGCCAAACTACGTACCAAGTAACGGTACACTATACGACCCCAACAATAATCACCCAACCCACTTAAATTATCAACAATTTCATACAATACTTGAAACACTTTTCCAGTGCGATTAGGAAATAATAACTCACATATCCCCACTAAAATATACAGACTACAAAAATCAGAAGAAGGAATCTTCTTCTTACGTTTCCTCATCAAACATTTATAAACCAAATCCAAACTTTTGGTGTCTTTCCCAACATATTTAACACAAGAACTTGTTTCATAATTTTCTTTTAAGTTGAAGTCCTTACCATTTGTACTCAAACCCAAGCCTAAACAAAAGTCATCCTCAGTCATAGGGACTTGTTTATCTCCGATTACAAAACAACCATTACAGTCAACCCACTTCACAACTAATTCACTCAATATATTCCTAGCCATCCTAACTTTAGGACTCACCTCTAGGAACCAACCAAAAGGAGTCCCACAAATCAATGAGCGTTGCTCCTCTGTCAATTCCTTGGCCAAAGTTGATGTGTACTTGGTGGAAAATGAGTGCCTAACCGTCAACTGCATCAACAACAAGTGTTCAAAACCCTAAAAAAATACTACTGCAAACTTCACAAAAATGGGACAAATGAAAAATACCCCAAGCATGATGACGCTTACCTTCGTTGAAGAACTCGCCATTTCTGAACCAAGAGATCGAACAACCCACAATGATGGAAGAAATGAGACACCAACAACACCGACGAACAACAATCGCGAGCACGGCAATGTTGGCCAACACAAGACGACCAAAACGAACACCACACACTCGTCGGAGGAATGCGGAAATGAGATGAGCAAAGGGAGGTTACGAGAAATGAGAAGGAAGAAAGCGTATTGGGGTCTCAAACTGCTGAAGGGCAGAAAGGGAAATCACATTTTCAAACCTCAGCCTGGCTTGTGACGTCATTTTTAAAAAAAAAAATTATTCAAATCTCAACCAATGACACGCCGACACGTGGCAGTGTCAAAATAGTGTCAAATTGATGGTGTCAAAATATCGGGACGCTTTTGTAAAATGGAAAAGTGTTGTTAGATGATTTGTTGTTCACTGTAATATTGTTTATTTTAATTGAAGACTGTTTAATGATCGTTAAATAAGAAAAAGTAAATAATAACAAATAGTAAAATGTAAATAATAAGTAAATAGAAAATAAAATATCTGACTGCTCCTTTTTTTTTTCTCACTGACAAAACCAATTTTTTCTGTCGGACCAAAGCAAAAGAGAATTATTTCCCTTCATCTCAACTTTCTCCCACCATCTCGAAACATTTTTTTAATGTCCTAAATAACTTTGAGATAAGCTTTTTTTTTTCTCTCACTTGCTAAACCTCCTCTCATTTAATTACGAAAATTGATTAAAATATTCGGTCAATTTTAAAATCTGGTCATCAAATTTAAAAACTAAATTTCAAAATCCAATTAAAAAATTTATCAAATTTTAAAATTACCATAATTTCAAAATCTAATAAAAAATTTACTAAATTTTAAAATACGATTACACTTTTAACAAATTTACAAATTCCACAGTCACTTTATTAACGTTTTCATATTTATTTTTTGAATTTTTTAATTCTTTTACTTATTTTAATTTAATAAAATATATTTTTATTACCAACAAAAATCAAAACTAAAATTTAATATGTGTGATATTTATTATCCACAAAAATTCAAAATTTAATTTATATTTTATTAAGTTAAATTTAATTAAAATTAAAATTAAAATAAATTTATATTTTATTAGATTAAATTTAATTAAAATTAACTTTTAATGTGTATTTAATTTAATTTATGTTATATTTTATATATGTTTTTATAATTTTATATATATAAAAAATTATATGTGTTCGAATATCAATGCAAAATATAATATAAAATATAGTTAAAAAATATTCATGAATTTTACAATATGTATATTAAAATATATATGTACTAAAAAACTATATTAAAACTAATTAATTTTCTTAATCTGTTTAATAAGACAATTTAAAATTCAATACATATATATATTTTTTAAATCAAACTATATTTATCACTGTTATCTCTTCTTATTATTAATTTTTAAAGGGTTCAATTTCTTAAAAAATATTGAAAATAATAAATAATTTTTGTATTGAATTTTAAATGGAATATTTATAACTAATTCAATGTGATAATAATCTCAAATAAAAAATAATTTAATATATTATAAAAATATAGACTCTTATGAACTATAAATTTTTAAGTTAATAATAGGAATCTGGAAGCACGAATTGCGAGCAATAATGGAGGAAGGAGGATGCAATTTTAGACACATTTTGGAAAACTACACAATGCAACGTAGTTAGATACGAATGGCAGCAAAAGACAAACTTTAGGAATAACCAATCAAGGAAAACAAAGACTCAACCAAAAATATAAAAAATAATTGAATAAAAAGAAAGAAAAACCATCATTTATGTTCCACAATGAGTGATAGCGATAGAGAATGAAGCTGCTCAAGAACTTGAGTTCACAGAAAGTGAAAAGTCCTTACAAACTTTTCACATTAAAATGTATTTTTATTAATTATTTTTAATATTTTTTTACAATCACTTGTATAAATGTTTGTAATTAGTTTGTTTTAAATATATAAACTAATTAAATAGTGATATATAACTTGTTGTTAACAAATTATTAAAACAATATTAAAATATAATGGTTCAATGATTTAATTTTAGAAGATATTTGCATGATTTGATAAATTCAAATGTTAAGAAATCTCTTTTGCGAGCAGTATTTTTAGGACTACGATATTTTAATAATATTTTTTAAAACTTTTTGATAATTAGATATGTTTCACAATTTTATTGATTTGAATTTATTTTAAAAAAAATATTTGAAACAAATCAATTGTAAATTATAAATTATGAGGTAAGTTTAATAAAAAGTTGTAAAAGAATGTTATTAAAATACTTTTTCCGGACTTTTATATATAAATTAAAATTGCATGGACTTATCCTTCAAATTTCCTTTCTGGAATACACTTCAATAATGCAACTGTGTGTCAGAAGGTCCCATAAATGTTCAAGATGGGTTTGGGGTCCGTTAGTTACAATTTTAAAGCAGTTGCAGCAAATTCAAGTGCGTTTCATGTGCAGCATTCATGTCTACTAATAGGTTTTTCAGTTTGTAAATTTTAACAAAATAATTTCTTATTAAAAAATTATTTAAATTTAAGAGTACTTTAATAGTTTTAAAATTTAATTTAAAAAAAATAAAAGATAGTTATTGTTGCTAGATGTATTAATTGTTTTTCAAAATAAAAATGAAATAAAAGATAATTTTTAAAATAAAAATAAAATAAAAAATAATAACTATTAATACATATAATAATAATCATGATAAATAATTATATTTTATTTTTTATTTTAAATTAAATTAATAAATACATGTGATAGTAATCACGGATAATAAATAACTATTTATTATTTTTTATTTTAAATTAAAAAATTATTAAAATACGGTTAAATTTATAATATATTTTTTAACAGAAACTTTTATACGATCTAAAACTAGTAAAATGTACCAACTAATATTAATATATATATATATATATATATATATATATATATATATATATTAATTAGAAAATGTAAGTTTATTATATTGTCTCAGGTTCATTTGATAATTAAAGTCTTATTTATATATATATTTTTTAAAATTTGATTGTTATTGATTTACTCGATGATTATAAAAATCTTGGAAGCTACTATTATCGTGTTAAATCTTGACTTATTTGATAATTATTTTGGATTTGTTTAATGATTAAAATTTTCATTCAAATAAAAAGTTTAAAAAATATTAGAAATTTAAAACTAAAAAATGCAACCAAGTAGGCAATTTTTTAGAAACTATATAATCTTAATTTATGATTATGAATGAAAATAAATAAGAGTAAAATGTTAACCATCATGTCAAGTTTTGAGTTTGTTTGATGATTAGAATTTTCATTCAAATAAAAAAAAATTAAACCAAAACTCGAAAATACCAACTAACTAAACAATTTTTTGGTAAGAATTACGTAATTTTAATTTGACATTATCAATACGAATAATTAGAAGGTCAATATTCGTTGGACTCAATTGAAAAAATTTTAAAATTATTTCTTATTTACTTGTTATTTTAGTGGTGAATGGGTCGAGCATGACATAAATATCTATGGTAGAAGGATCGAGTGAGTGTTTGTGGTGTAAAGGTTCAGTTGGAACTAGAGATTCATGGTGGAAGGCTTGAGCTGGAAAGTTACGGTGGAAGGGTTAAGCTGGAAAGCTATAGTGGAAGGGCTGAGTTAAAGTTGAAAATTCGTGGATGAAAGGTAGAGCTAGAGTTGGAGCTAGAAATAAATTCAAAACAAAGACCTCTGAACCTCTCGGCATTATTTTATGTGGTGTTTTGATTATCTTGTTTATATACTTTATTTCTTATAATGGGTGCAAACAAGCTCTGTAGATCAGGATGAATCAGACAAGTCCAAATATGAGGTTAATGCATGACCACTCTCACATAGAACATCGTATACACTTTTATCCATCAAGCTAGTTTAAAAACTTTGACTACTTGGTCAACACTTATTATGGACGTCCACTTTGGTTAACGTTGGGCATTGACCTTTGTTAACTTAAGTGGTCTTAAAACCCCACACTATTTGGTCCAATATATAAGGCTCAAATTAAATCCTACACTACTTAGCTCATAATACAAAGTCCAAATAAATTATAGACTACTTGGTCCAAAATACAAGGTCCAAATTATTCCTACTCTACTAAAAGCTCCATGATAGCCAAAGATGGCCCAAGAGAGAGAGAGATAGTCTAGGCCCATCTTTCGCAGATGACTTCAACTCTTCTTGAAAGTGTTGGTCATGGCTAGAGGTATGCTATCATTCCCTTCCTTTTCAAAATGATTTGTGCTCAAATCTTCAAGTTGGCTTATGACAACATCCTCTTCTTTTTCGAGATGTTTGTCTTTTATTCCCCCAGGGTCAACTACCCTTCTACTTATAACACAAGATAGTATGAGTGTTAATATAATAAGTATATGAAGAATGTAGCTCCCAAGGATTATACACCTTTGATCAAATGAATATTCATGGTCTTGGTTTTTAGGAGCATTTTCTTTGAAGTTCTCGTTTACCTTATGTTGAATGTATGTGCTTTTGGAATGACTTCCTATTCCAATAGAAGATTTCATTTGGTCTTGTTTTTCCATGCTTCATTAGGAAGATGTGAAGAAGAACTCTTTTGTTTTTTCACACAAGCCTTTGGTCCTTAGCATGATGACACTTTTGTTGGGCACTCTTTAGACTTGTGTTATTTACCATGAGACTTAGAACATTGATTATTACAAATGTCTTTATTTTGCTATTTTCTTTCTTAGTTGTTCTTGATTCTCTTCCACTTGAGAAGGTGTGAGAGGATGAATTACAAACTTTTGTTTTATTATAAGTGATGGTTATTTCATTGGTATAACCATTATGTATGGATTCTTTGTTAAATAACCAAGGTCTTCCTAACAAAATATATGGCAAGTTACTTATGGATGCACCCTTACTACACAAACACTTCAAATATAAATTATACAAAACATTTCAATGCAAACTGTAATTCAACTCAACTTAACCATGCCAACACCATTATTCATCATAAATCTATGTCATCTTGCATATTGTAGCACACTCGACCTGTTTACCAAATTAGGATCTGTTCACCAAAGCAGGACTTTCCTACTCACCAAAGCAAGGTCTATTTGCCAAAATAGGACTTTCTTCTTTACCAAAATAGGTTCTACTCACCAAAGTAGGACTTTCTTGCTCATCGAAGTAGGGTATTTACCAAAATAGGACTTTCTTGTTTACCAAAATAGGGCCTACTCACCAAATTAGGAATTTTTTGCTCACTAAAGCATGACCTATTTATGAAATAGGACTTGTTCGAGCCATCCACCAATAAGTACATAAGAAGTCATAGTATTCACAATTACAAGTCAGTTATCTCAACAACATGGCCTACCACATAATCATCAATGAAGTTTAATCACATCACCTCATACATCAAACTACAAGTTTGGGAAACACCACAACGCATCATGAAAAAACACAACAAGCAACTCAACAACTAAAAAAAAAGTAGACCACACCTAGTCTTTTTCACTCCTGGGCAAAATCAAGATGGAGAACAAGGAACAATTCAAAAGACATCAAAAGAGTGACACTAACTCAGGAAACAAAAACAAAAAAAAAAACACGCAAGGAAACAAACATTTACATAATCCTCAATGAATCCTTGAAAAGAAAAGGAGTAGACAACATCCAACACACAAAGAATCAGAGAAACTAGACACTCATGGAAATCATCCAAGCAATTCAATACATGACAAAATAATCAATTAACTCGAGAGGTGAATCAAAAGCAAGAAAACCTCATAAAATGCACTATCACTGTATCTCTCAATTGTCTAGGGTAAACAATTTCAACTCAATGCACTCAAGAAAGCAAGTGACAACACACTTGACAAGCCTTTAATATTAACACTCAAAACATATGCATGTTCAAATTAAAAGGTCTTTTCATGGTTGTAATTGGGCCTATGACAAAGGAGGACAAGATATATTAGAAGCTACACACCAAATGAAATAGAGGAGCAATGAGGAACAAGTGAAAATAAAATAAAATAAAATCCAAAACCTCTAATTCAATCCTCTTCTTGACTCCAGTATTCAATTTTTTTTTTTACTTTTTTTTTTATTTTTTCTATTTTTTTCTTGTCATGTCTCTTTTCTTTTCTCTCTTTTTTTTTAGAACACACGAGTAATTTTTATATTGGTTCAGATCACACAGATCCTACGTGCAGTTTTTAATCTCAACTGAGAATTAACGCTTCACTAGCACAAACCAACAAATTGTCACAATAACAAAGAAAATAAAAAAGTTGAAGGTTAGAACACTTCTCTTGTTACCCCAAGAGATGAAACTCACTTCCCCTGTAACCCACACGAGATTAACACCTCCTTCAAATGTTTCATGAAGGGTGACTACGTCCTTTGAATCTTCACAAAGGATGAACACCTCTTTTGAATCTTCACAAAGGATGAACATCTCCTTTGAATCTTCAAAAAGGATGGCAGACTTTCAACTCAACAACAACAACAACGCTCAATCATACTTCCAGTGAAACTTCTCGTTCTATGCCAACACGCCAAGTTCTCAAAGCCACAACACAAGGGTTACAAAAACCTTAGAACACTTGTCACCACATATAAGAATTTTGAAATACGCAACCTAAGGCAAACAATACAGAGAATCAAATATAAATCTCACCTTATACATTAATCTACTAAATTACAAAAACTTTAATATAAAAGCAAGTATTCGTGAAAATCTTCTTACAATAAAAGCACTTAAGACTTGACTTTGAGATATCATCAAAATTTCTATTCTTCAGCTTTATGCTAACAAGCTACGTCCAATTTCCTTCTCAGAGGGTTCCACTATAATCTTCACACGATTACAAATGAGTATTAGTAACACTCTTGGTACTCAGCTACCTCGCCAAGATTTTCTCTGATTATTAACACCACTCCTTGTACTCAGCATCTTATCGAGATTTCCTTGAGTGTTTGCACCACTCCTAGTACTCAACTCTCTGCCTAGATTTCCTTGAGTATTTGAACCACTCCTGGTACTAGACTATTGTGCCTAGATTCCTCAACTCAAAAGATTTCAGTTGTTAGTGTTTTAATTCTCTTCAGAATTGCAATCAAAGATTACTTACAAGTAGTTCAGACTAAATCTCTCTACGAGAGGATTTAATTACAATACAATGCAATATAAATACTCGAAGTTGTTTCTCTTTTTACTCAATACAATGCAATCTCTTTCTCTTTTTCTCTTCTTTTCTCTTCTCTTTTCTTCAGCTTAGATGTATTCTTTTCTTTGAGCTCTTTTCTCTCTTTTTCTCTTTAGGATGGATATGTCATTGCAAGCTTTGTGAACTTTGGCTATCATTTATTTTATCCTCTTGATTTTTGTCTTGAGAGATCTACTATTTATAGGCTTCATGAATATATGCCCATTAGTATTCGTTTGTATTTTGTAGCCTTGATACTTGTGTTTTCTCTTTCTTATTTTTCTCAGCAATCGTTAGCTAAGTCAGCTTTGTCAAAACAGACATGCCTTTTCAGTCCTTTGCTTGGAGTATGTTGTATGATCTTTTTAGAGTTTGCTTTAAGAGAGGAACATTCCATGATTATCTAAATTGTCTCTAACGACCACATTTGATATCTGATCTGTAGCACTGTGGATGCATGTAGAATAACTTATCTCCAAAATTAGAGTAAATTGTGAATGCAACAAATATGAATTTTATCACTTTTGTTGTTTTTGGATGTTAAGAATTTAATGTCATTTAATGCTTGCTCAGCACAACAAAGTGTTTTTTGATTTCCTACCTTTAGGTAGCATTTTACAATTAAGTTCCTTTTGTAGAAAAAGGTAGGCCTTATTTCCCAACCAAGAAAGGGGGGTGAATTGGTTGTGCATTAAAAAATTATTCTTTTCTAAACCTTTGGAAAATATTTAAGCCTTTCTTGAAATACATGCAAATAAATAATGTAATGAAATGAAAAATATAAGGGATAGAAAGACAAACACCAAGTTTTTATACTAGTTCGGCCTCAATGCCTACATCTAGTTTCCTTTCAATCAACCCGAGATTGAAAGCCAATTCACTACATAGATTCAGTTATACAACAAGAATTACAGAAACCCTCTCTCAATGCAATCTCCTCTCCAACTCCAAACCTAATATAGAAAAACAACAACACAGAAATAACAATCCTCTTTCTGCAGAAACCCTTTGAGACGCACCTCAAAGAAACCAGAACTCGACGTTCTTTTCCTGGCCACCAAGAATAGGGAAACCACAATCCATAGATTGTAAAATCAACACTGATATGATTCAGAACACCTAAGAGTGCGGATGGTGATCAACAAACGAAAGCACACAACAATTCCTTCAAGAATCCTTTGAATCTTCCAAACTAAACACTTCTTGATTATTGGAGAATGAACACTCCTGCAAAATTCTAATCTCAACTAACTCTGTCAAATATGAATGATAATATTCCAAAAGTCTAAAAGTCACTTAATGCAGAGAGTTATGCGTCAATATATTGTTTTCTCAAGTTTGACACATCTTAATCGATTGCAATATTAGTGTAATCAGTTAAGCAATTATCAGTGCTATAACATAATTAAATTAAACCACATTGAATAAATTACGCAAATAATGTAATCGATTACACAATTATTGTAAGTCAAAACAATTCAAAATATGACCATTATTGTTGATAGGGAGAGCTATGTGAAAGTTAAACCTTTGTGTGTTTTTTTTTTATGACAATAACAAAAATGTTTTAATAGTTTCTTGCACAACAACTGAAATGTTTAGCTGTATTTATATACTTGTTTGTGCTTGAACTGCTTAGTTTGTATACTCACTATGATCATACATGATTTTATATTTGTGCCTGCATAATCATTGTTTTGAATGATAAAACACCTTGCACAATGCATATCTGTATGAAGTAATCGATTATAGTGTTTATGTAATAAGTTAGATTCATTAGATATCAACAAATGTTTAACTGTAATAAACTGCAAGTTTTAACCGATTACATTATATGGATAATCGATTAAGATATTTAGGTTATAATCAAGTGGAATGATTTTATAAGATCAATGTTGTTTGTCTATTTTGGTTCATTTTCAATAGGTTTGTTAGATTTATAAGCACTCCAGAAGTTCTAGATAGGTTTGTGACAATAGAGAAGGAGATTGTGCAGATTGAAGAAGGTCATTTTCAATTATTTTCCCCTATCATAATTTTTAATTAAACTTTCTTATGCTAAATTCTTATTTCTTTCAATAATTCTGCAACTATTCAATTACAAAGGTCATTACTTTTTTTCTTCTTTGAAAGTTTTGAATAATATTAGATGCTAAACTCACATGTTATTATGTATAACTTTATCTGTGGCTAGTCTAATTGGAAGGGTACAAAATTACTTTGATTTTTTGTACAATCTTCTAGAAGAAAGACTAGCACATGAACCCCTAGGCAGTATCATTAGCCACTTCTCACCTGGTGTGTTTAGCTGAAAGATGAGCTATATATATTTATAAATTTATTCTTAGTTTCATAGGACTTAAATTAATGTTTCATAAAGTTCTATAGAAGAAAGACCTATTAAAAATCTTTTTCATTTATCTATGCAGCTATAAGTTCATTTTAAGCTAATCTTGCATTACTCTGAAGCTGGAGATGGCTTTTAAAGGAGAGTTTGAAGAAGCCTAAAAAACTTCAAACAATAAGGTCTTTTGCTTGTTGGTTTACCATTTACTGGCATGGATGTGAATATTATTGTGGCATTGCAGCGCACATACTTCTTAATGGGACTTTATTGATTGAGTTTCTATTAGCTGTTTTCACTAAACTATAATTCATCTGTTAATTTTTAATATTTCTCTATTCTAACAGAAAGTATGTTTCAAAATATACCAACACATTTTCGCATGGGTAGAAGAACAAACTTATTGGATAACTTTTCGATTTCTCAATTTGGTTAATTTTAATATTTTATTCTTATGATTATATTTAGGCTTAAATGCTTACTTGGTCCCTATGTTAAGAGGGAATTTTCAGTTTAGTACCCGCTTTTAAAAGTGTATACATTGGGTCCCTATGTTTTGCAATTTGTGTCAATTTAGTCCTATCCCTTTAACGGTATTAAAATAATTAACGGTGAAGTGAGTGCACAGCTGAAGTATACTGTTGGGACTTTGGCAAGTGTACCAAATCGTTTCAAGTAGTAAAACTGATAAGACCGAATATCGTTTCCCAAGAGACTCGTTTCACTAGACAATCGTATAATTTATAACTAACCTAGACTAAAGAATGCTTTCATAATTTGAGTTTTGGTGCAATTAAAATAAATATGAAACATGAATGATAAAAGTGATCTTAAGTACTCAAACACTTTGAAATGAAAGGATTAGAAATGATATGGAATGATATTGTTGGGGGTATGATTTCACCTACTTCACTCTTATGTATAGAAAATCATTTCCTCTTCATTAATATGTCAATGTCAATCTACTAATTTACTCAAACCCCAATCCCTTGGTAGAAAGAGCCTAGACTTCCTCATTAGGCTCCAATCCCTTGGAAAACCTAACAATTATTTCTGCATTATGAAATGAGATTTTAAGACAACCAAAAGTCCTAGTTCTATCCCTAGATACTATTTCCTTTAGGTGTTTAACCCAGTCAAGATTTACCCAATATTTCCCAATATCAAGCAAACCCTAAAATCATGTCATGTGTCAACACCCAATTTCGTCCGGGTGTCTAAATAATAGGACTTGTTTTTTTATTTATTTATTTATTTTATTTTATTTTGTTCTATTATTATTATTTTTTTAGTTTACTTTGATTTAGGTTTTTTTATTATTATTATCTTATTTGATTCTAATTTTTATATTCTTTTGGAAAAAAAAAACAAAAAAAAAGAAAAAAAGCAAAATGAAAGAAAGAAAAAGAAAAAAAGAAAAGCAAAAAAAAAAGGAAAAAAAGAAAAGAAAAGAAATAGAAGAAAGAATAATAAAAAAAAGAAGAATGAAAAAAAGTGCCAACAGCACCATCATTAAAGCATACTTTTTCACGTTGGGATTCACTCCACGTTTTGGCAAAATAGTATTTCATTTCCCTGGGAAGGGCATCATCAATTTGGGGGGTGATGAATTGGGAATTAAAAAAAGGGGAAAGGATTTTCCTAAGGAGGTCACATACTGGCTCGTGCCACGTCCAATAGAAAAGCACACGGCCCACACGGCCCATGGGAAATTAAAAAGCCAGCAACAGCCTCCACGCATACAAGTTTCTAAATGGGGTTTTCTTACTAAAAAAAAGGGATTCAATTTTTGGAGGTGGGATAGCAGAGACGCAGAGGTAACAACCCCAACAAACTTGACACACGCCTCAATACCCAGGTTTATCACCACTACCATTTTTCACCATTTTTCCAGCTCCCTCACTTAGAAACAATACCATTCTGATGCCAGGTTTACCCAACAGATTCTCCTCAACCAATTTATCCACGATGAACCTCCACCATTATTTTTATTCACTTCCGTCTTCACTGACACATTTTCCTAGCCTTTATCCGCGGTAACCATACCAACTCCAATCTTCATCACTCATTCTCACCATTTTCTTCAATCACTAAGCGAAATTATCAGAATCTAAATCAATACATCGGTCACCATAAAAAAAATCTTCATCCATTATAACTCGTCATCCTCTTCCCTCCATTGGGACAACACCTGAAAAACACAGAGACAGACAAATCACACCCCCTTATCTTTCCTTCAATTATCTCCCAAATTCCACATTCATTTCTTCTCTATTCAATCCTACCATTTCTTGTTGGGTTTGGCATTCAACTTCTACAATTGATTCTCTGCTATAGAACCCACTCACGATTGCGATTGGATTTGGATGTTGAGATAACAGGGGAAAGGCATGAGCATGAAGTTGAGAAATGGAAGTGATAAAACAGCGAATCTACTCTCGATACTTCACCGAGGCTCTCAGTCGTACTCCATCATCGGTGGCTAGGTCTACGGCCGCCGACCAAATCTGAGAGACTGCTGACCGAATTCTCGTTGCCACCGCAAGAGGCCGAACGCGTTGGAGCCGTGCGACTCTTGGCCAGTGGAAGAAGCTCTCCTACGCCTTGAAGATGTGAATGCGAACCATGTAAGCTCTTGTAGAGTTACTCTCCGGCGGCGGCAAACCTCGTTTTTGTCGAAAACCTCGTTGGATGAGGATGCGGCGATGCCAAAGCTCGACGAAGAGCGACGACCCTGGCTTGGTGGCATCCCAGGCGTTTGGTGGCGTAGTCACGGCGATTGCTGGCATCGGCCGCGTGTACCGGCAGAGGGTTTGGGTCGCGCGAAGAGTGGAAGGAGAAGGGGAGCGCCGTCAGGGGTGACGCCTCGCGGTAGCCGGAAGTTGGCCGAGAGCAGCGGAGACGCGCCTCTGTTTTCTTTCGTTCGGAGGAGAATGCCCTGGGTCTCTCGACAGCACTGGGTGGAATGAGGGGAAGAAAGTGGGAACCCCTAATGCTTCTGATTAGGGTTGAAGACTTTGGGCCTAACTGATGGGCCGCAGCTTCTCTTCCTGCCACCACACAATGCCAGTCACACTCCCATGTTATTGCTGCAAACAAAAAAAAGGTTTTGGGCCTAGCTGGTGGGCCGGTTCCTCTTTGCTTCCTGGCGACGTGCAAGTCCTATTTACACTCCCCGTTTCTGCAAACACAAGGAAGTGGAGGTTTGGGCTGGAGCGCCCGATTTCGAGTGGCACCCCCAATCTTCACAGTTCACACCCCCCTTCCATTGGATTGAAGCCAGACTTCCATTTCTGCAAATAAAAAAAAGGAGAGGCTTGGACCTGACGGGCAGCTACTATCTGCACCCCCAATCTTCATCTGCTGCACTCCTACCTTTGGTCATGGGCCAATAAGTTTCATGTCGCACCCCTGGTTTTGTCTTCTGCACTCCCTTTTCCTTATTGGGCCCATTGGACTGTTTTTTTTATTTATTATTATTATTTGTCTTTGCTTTTATTTCTTTAGTTTCAGAATTTGTTTTATTATTATTTGTCTGTTAAAAATAAAAAATATAAAATAATATAATAATAACAAAAATATTTTGAAAAGGTTTAAACACACGTGTGACCGCTCGCGTAGGCCTTGTGTTAAAAACCTTTTCTCTTCTATATAAAAATACCAAAAAATATAAAATCTTCAAAAACTAAAAACATCTTCAAACAACAATCTTTCTGAAAGAACTACGTAACCCTGATTTCTCATTCAAAATGAGAATACGTAGGAGCAAGGTCAATCCTTGTCGGGCCCAAAAAACTAAAAAATATTTTTGTTTCTTTACATTGTTTTTGGGAAAGTTAAACATTTTGCAAACCACATCTTTATTCGCGTATTTAATTAAAGGTACTGCCTTAGGGCAGGCGTTGTGGGGTGCTAATACCTTCCCCACACGTAACCGACTCCCGAACCCGAATTTCGGTTTTTCGTAGACCATGTCTTTTCTTTTTGGTTTTTCCGTAGTTTTCCAAAATAAACTATGGTGGCGACTCCAAATCTCTTTTTCAAAACTCGTTCCTTTTTTGGATCGTCGTCGTCCCGTCGCGATTTTCCGGTTGCGACATCATGGATAGCAACTTCAAAATTGGGGAAAAGTTAGGTGATCTTCAAATTGGGGATTTCGTTTGTCTCCTTACAATAGTAGTCAATAGCTATGGCAACCAACACTTGTACCCTTCAGATTCTTTCCCTCATTGCCATATGCATACCTTGTGTCATATCCTTTCAGTTGGATTTTCCAGCAGTTTTCAACTTTGGTGATTCAAATTCTGATATTGGTGCTCTTATTGCCGTTGGTTTTGAGAGCCTTTACCCTCCAAATGGACAAACTTACTTCCAAATACCATCGGGAAGATACTCTGATGGTCGTCTCATCATCGATTTCCTTAGTAATAAATCTCCATAACCTCATTTTTTGCAATGCCCTCATCATCTATTTTCTTCCTTCACGTCATGATCCCAAGTGGAAGTTTAGGTCTCCCTCTGTCCTATAAACAACTCGTTCACTTATTGTTCCATGTGTTGTTGGTTTTTTATTGCAGTGGATGCTATGGACTTGCCATTCTAAATGCCTACCTGGATTCTTTGGGTTTGCCAAATTTTAGGAAAGGATGCAACTTTGCTGCAGTAGCTGCAACTATCCTCTCAACCACTTCCTCTTCCCTCTGCCCCTTTTCCTTTTGGGTTTAGGTGTCTCAGTTCCTCTGATTCAAAGCTAGGCCCCTTGAATTGATTGCCAAAGGTATCTGCCAAAGCACAAAATTAGCATACTCCAACCTCCTCAGTAACCAATTCAACCCTCAACAAATGAAATCCCCAATTTGAAGATAACCTAACTTTTCCCCAATTTAAAATCCCTAGCCTATTTTATTTTCCCAAACCTTTGCTTGTCACATCAATTGCCAACTAAACGACACGTCACCTTTTGTTGCGCACTTGAGCTGTACACTCACTTCACCGTTAATTATTTTAACACCATTAAGGGAATAGGACTAAATTGACACAAATTGCAAAACATAGGGACCTAATGTATACACTTTTAAAAACGGGTACTAAACTGAAAATTCCCTCTTAACATGGGGACCAAATAAACATTTAAACCTTATATTTACTATTATTTTTGTGTTTGCAGCATTAATGTTTTTTCAATGGGTTCTTCTGTTGGGTTGGTGATTATTCTCCCTGTCAATTATGGTGTCCAAGAGGTTCAAAATGGAAGTTACTTTTTGAATGAATTCTTTCACAGTATCTAATGTTAAAATAGGTTCAAATAGGTGAGATTGTTTTAGAAGATTCTTTCACATTATCTTTCAATGATTTTATGTTTTTGTATATAAAATTTTGTAAAAAGGAAAGCCCATGAACTGGCCCTGACCCATAGGGCTTTAGGGACTTTTAGTCCTGTGAGCTTTTTTAGTGAAGGATTGTTTGTGATCCTGTGAGTTTTTTTGGTCCCAACCCACTTGGGTTAGGGCCAAATCTTATTCAAGAGACTTACTTGACAGTTCTATGTATAACGACCACATCATCATCATCCATTCTAATAAATAAAAACTAGGTTTAATCTCACCAGAAGTCCCTATTTTTGTCCAAAATCTTAAATATGTCCTTTTTCTTTTCGGCAAATCAATTAGGTCCTACTATTGTAAATTTAATTTAATTAGAGGTTTGTCGTTAAATTTATCTAACAGCCGTTTGACAGTTGATTACGTGGCATGCAAAGTTAAATTACTAGTGGCATGTGGCATTTTTATGGAGTTATTTTTAAAGAACAAAGGTGATTTCAGATTGAGGGAAGGGCAAATCCGGAAACAATAAAAGGGTTGCTACTGTTGTTACAGTTGCATCCTTCTCCTAGGGTTTCGATTCCCATCCGTCGTCGGTTGCCGGCGCTTCGGGCCACGACGATGGGCCTTTCAACATTATTCCCTTGCACAACCTCCTCACGGACCACCCGTCGCTCCGCTTCCCCGAGGTCCGCGCGGCGGTGGCGGCGCTGCGGGCAGTCGGGGACCTTCGACGACCTCCATTCGGGCAATGGCAACAGAACATGGGCCTCCTCAACTGGCTTGCGCTCGTTTTTGGCTTCCAGCGTGACAACGTTAGGAACCAGCGTGAGCATTTGGTTCTCAATCTCGTGAACGCTCAGATGCGCCTGACGTCGTCGTCGGACAACATCGACACGCTCGACGCCAGCGTGCTCTGGCGGTTCCGCAAGAAGTTGTTGAAAGACTACGGGGCGTGGTGCCCTCGATTTCTGGTGAGAACGTGTTTTGACTATATTTTTCACTTGGAGTGGTTTGAGGTTTGTGCAGAGTTTGCTTGATGTGGGGATGCAATATAGGTTGGTGTCTCGAGAGACAATTGGGCTTGGAGTGAGGATGATGCTGAAGTGCGTTGTGGCTGTTGCCTGGATTGTTGTGTTTGATGTGTTTTATGCCTGGATTGTTGTGTTTGGTGTGTTTTATGCCAGGATTTGGACGCGGAGGAACCAGGATAGGCAGTGGTCGCCAGTAGCGAATGATCGGGTGGTGAACTTTCTGGCGGTTGTGGTTGTTTTCCTTATTTCGGAGCTTCTAGCTGTGGCTCTTTTTGTGCTTCCTTGGATTAGGAATTTTGTGGAGGAAACAAATTGGAAGATTTTAGGGAAGAGGGTATTATATCTAACAAAGAGTTTGAGTTGCTAGAGATGCCTGAGAACTCTTGGAATGTCAGGGTAATCCGTTGGCCATGTTTTCTTCTATGCAATGAGCTACTGTTTGACACTCCGTCAGGCCAAAGAGCTGTTGGTGATAATGACAAGAGGCTTTATAAGAAGATATGGAAGAGTGAATACAGACGTGGTGATGTCATTGAAGCTTATGACGTTGTGCTCTCATTCCGCCACCATTGCATGTCAAAGATGAAGAAGAATGCGACCTGAAATTCATTCTTCGAGTCGAACAAATAATGTAATTTTCCCTTTTCAAAGTCATAAGAACCCCAATTTTATTTTATTTTTTTGCGTTTCAATTGCATATCTCAACATTAAAGGTGAGAACCCTTAAATTTATTCTTTTTTCCACTTTTGTCATTCTCTCAATCTGAAATCACCTTTGTTCTTTAAATATAACTCTATAAAAATGCCACATGCCATTAGTAATTTAACTCTGCATGCCACGTAATCAAATGTCAAACGACCGTTAAGTGAATTTAACGGCAAGTCTCTAATTGAATCAAATTTACAATAATAGGAACTCAATTGATACGTCGAAAAGAAAAGGAATCTATTTAAAATTTTGGACAAAAATAGAGACTTCTGGTGAGATTAAACCTAAAAACTAAAATCTATTTATAGATGTTACCGATAAGATATCAGCAACACTGTTGTATCAACTAAAATCACTTTTTTTTCTTAGGCCAAACTGTTTATAATTATAAAGCAAAATCTTGTTTACAAGTACTACTTTTTTTCTTATGCACTGTATTAACCAATAATATGAGATGTATTAACAGAATTTTATAAGTTGTATCAACTACAAATAAATCGATTCTTTTTTATTTAAAAATAGATACAAACATATTCAAGTGGCATATAAGTTTACTCAAAACACTTAAAGCAGTCGAAGTGACACTCAATCTGTCGCAATTCAAAAGTTTCATTGTTAAAAATTTTCAAAACAATTGGCTTAATACAGTTCAAAATTATGTTTAATACGGTTGTTATTTGTGGTTATGATTTCGATATTTCTTAGCTTTGGAATTACTAAGGGTCTATGATTTTATTAAATTTAATTTTTGTTAAAACTGTAATTTAGGGTTATTTACCTGTTTATACCATGAATTTTATAATCTGTTTTCAATTCTTAGCTGCAAAAATAGTTAGAGTTAGAAGTAGAAACATATTTCAGCTTAAAGGGAAAAAACATATATGTTTATGTTAATGGAAAAAATTATTTTCATTACTCATTTCAGCTAGAAAAATTTCCCTACCACTTTGGAAATTTCGTTCCAAGAAAACTGTATATAATTTATCAAAATAGAACAAAATAAATGCTGCATTTATATACTCTTCAATGCAATAAGTAAACAAAACCTATAATTAATCTAGTTCAAAAATTCATTTCATTAGCTGCTTCAATTTCACAACACAATTAAACACCCCAATTAATCAAACACATTTAAAAAAAACAATTATAATTAAAATAGCTACTAATGGCCCAACAAGAAGCAAGGAAAATCATAGCAAAAAACCTCATTTAATAAAAAAAAAGACATAAATTAGTCTATTGGCCAATATTTTCTAATCGGTCTATGGGAAGGTTTTGAAAACAAGGCCTTTTCATCAACTTATCTTTGTGTAGTTGCTTTGGGTAAACTATACCGTCAAAATTAAATCTTAAATCCTGATTTCCCTTCTTCATATCCCTCTAGCAATATTTAAAGTGATGGTATATAACACCCATCACGTATGAATACTTGCCAAGCATTGAAAATATTATGTCCTTTTGATTTCCAACTTATAGTTTTGCAATAAATGAAATTCTCTCAAATAGTTAAATATTTTCATAGCATTTCACCAGATATGGATACCCTTTGTTAATCTCGTAACAATCTTAAGATATGATAACGCTTAAATGAACTAAACATTTGATTTTCATATTTCCTATGCAAAGTAGCTGTTAGAAACCCTAAAAGATTTTTCTCATCTTCATGGTGAAGATTTAAATATATTAACTCTTGATTATGATCATTCTAACCAATGCTAGATAACAAACACAAAACTACAAATCCAAGTTGAAATTAAAATTAGAACTACAATTCTGATATTCTATGCAAAATTAATGTGTATTTTCATTGAATAAAAGCGACCCTTTAAATAACATCAAAACATAACCGTTTACATAGTAAATAAAACCTAATAACTGATACTAAATAAAACTTGAAACAGAATAAAAATGAAACACCATAACCCAACCTAGCATAAAAAACTGAACGCCAATAGAATAAAACAGAAATCAAAATATAAAAAGAGTAATGGTATCATGACATACTTTTACATTCATTTGACAGAGACTACAAGAATAAAATGGTCATAAAAATGTAAACTTTTGTATTATTTCAAGAAAGAATAGAGTAAAAATTAAGTAAGAATAATGTCAAATGAATATAAAAAATTAGGTGTGTCAAAAAATTATTACTCATAAATAAAACAACCCAAAACCGTGACAAAGTGGACATGTAACAAATTACAATTGTACTCCCTTAGTTTTAAAGTTTATTCAACAAAACTTGTCCGTAAACTTTAAAATCATCATTTCTTCATCCCGATTACTTCTCTAAACTCTTGAAATAATATTGTAGGTAATGGCTTTATGGATATATATCAGCTATTTGATTTTTACTTGCTATGTGTTCAAGTTCTACACTCCCTTCCTTTACCTTTTTTAGATGAAGTGATTTCTTCCTTTACCTTTTTCCAAATGAAGTGAAAATGAACATCAATAGTCTTGTTCCTCTCATGATTGATTGAGTTATTTGCTAGCTGTCATTCTATCATCTACTCGAATCAACACATTTTTTTCTTGCATTATCTCCAAATTCTTCACCAGATTTCTCAACTAGATTGCATGTCGGATGCTCCAAGATGCTGCCACATATTTAGCCTCACAAGTGGATAGTGCAACAGTAGGATATTTCTTTGAGAGCCATGTAAATATTGTATCTCCCATGAAGAAGACATAGTTAACTATGTTCTTTCGATCATCCACATCTTCACATGAGTCACTCTTTGAGTACCCACTAAACCAGTCCGACTTAGTATACCATAATCCAAATTAGAGCCTATTCATACTAACATCACTCAACCATTTTTCTTGAAACAAGTGTTATATAGTTATTCATATAAGGTATATGCATATGTAGAAAGCTTTTTATTTTGTATTATAGAGCAGCAACCCCAGACCGACCAAAAATTATATCAATTGAAGCTGAACAGAGGAGTGAAACATCAAAAGAAATTTATATATACAAATATAACTAAAGTCGGTTCTTAAAAGTATAATGCCAAATATTTTCAGATGATAACTACCCCACAAAATTTACCAACATTGTTTAATATGTTGCATACTTGACACACAAAATATCTCATTTAACTCTATCTTTACAATCATACTAATTATGAACTTTCACACTCTTTGATATGCTCATTCTTGAACACTAAAATATTGGTGCCTCTGAAAGATTTTAGAATTAGCCAGTAAAATTTTCACCTTCTTAACACTAGGTGATGGTTTACAGTTAAGAATGTTCAGTGGCAGTAATGGCCAAACCAGCATTGTTTTCCTTGACCAAATTCCTCCTCCACCTCACCCCTGCTATGAATCCACCACAACAGATTAGACATTGAGTTCCCATCATCAAACACTTTCAAGCCTCTTATTTTTTGTAGTGCACTTTCTTTATCATAAGTTCCTTCCAAGGCATAGATAAACCCCTTCCACCCTTCTCCAACACACTTTCTGTTCAAATTGGGCACTGTCCACTCCACAAGTTCCTTCACATAACCAATATCTGAGAACAAGGCCTCGGTAATAGGAGAGAGTGGTAAAACATGAATACCAAGCCTGCACTCTCTCCATTCAGCAGGAGCAAACCATAGTCCACTATCTCTCTTGTTAGCCCACACAACACTTACCACCTTGTTCTCTTTGGTAAAATCTTCCTCATACAGTTTATGTCCCTCCCCCAAATGCCACCACATTTGAGCTGCTTGAATTTCCAATGCTGCAAGTGTTGACCCAGTGGCTATAAGTTCAGTGTCACCATATGCTAGACCCATCAATGCTGCAGAATAATATGCATTCACAGCTTCACTAGTACTCTCCTGATTTCTCCCATCTGCAAATTCAGTTAACCCTCCTGCCCAAGAGTGCAGTTTATACAGATCAAAGCACCTCAAACGCGTGTAATTAGAGTCTGGTCTTCTTCCCAAGTTCATGAAATCTGCCACAAGTGAATAGGCTTGAGGTTTGTACTTCCTTCCCCAAGCTGGATCGGTCTTTGCAAGCACCGCAATTCCATAAAGAAAGTACCCCAAATTGTAATGATGATCATTATAAACACCAAACCCAAAATCTGCTCCTGAATCTTTAGACCCTTGTTTAGTAACAATCCCTCCCCATTTCTCATCATAGATAAAACCGTTTCCACTGAAAGTTCCATCTAACCATGGCTCAATGATCTCCTTCAAGAAATTCCCAATCATAGGTATCGCATCGAAAAAAGCCACCTCTTCAGCTATCAAAGCCAACCTTGCTGCCCTTGCTATAATCTTCCCATAAAAGTAGCATGATGTTGTTGTTATTCCCGAGGGATTCAAAGCTTCCACATCTTCAGAAAGCACTGAAAAAATCTCTTCATGGAATTCCTCTTTTATACCTCTAGTGGAATGCCAAGTAACTGAAACTGGATCGGTTTTCAGCAACCAGGAGTCTCCAACAACACCAACAAGCTCTCCATCAATACTTCTAAATTTCAAATCATGCAGAATTGTAACACCACATTCACCATCATTCAAAAGCTGAAGATGAAGAGGGTGAGCTAGCATTAACAACTCCCCCCACCCTTTCTTTTCCCATGTATACTTTACACAGAACGGATTTGTGAATGCTGCATCCCCAGAGACAGGATAACAAGAGCTGAACCTATTAAGGATTACCTCGTACTTAGGGTCAGAATCAGGCAAGACTACTATCCTAATTATTCCGGAAAACTCGCCAGAGGTAATCTGAGAAAGGGTATGGTTTAAACTGATCGGCGAGGAAGTGTGAATGAGCCATGTTTGGCCATTGTTGAGCTGCAAGGTGTGTTTGGTGAGGGAGTTATTGGATGAGAAGGAAAGAATGGCATGCATGGTGGTGATGGAAAGCGGTGTGGGACATGTCACTGATGCTGTCACAAAAGGGCTTCCCCTGACAAGAAAGAACCTGAGGTTTGAAGAGGGAATGTCCAAAGTGACACTCATATCACCGAAGGAAGAGATCACGTGCCTTGAGTGAGAGCCCGGGGTGGTTTTGCTTTCAGTGGAAGAGATGGTGATGTCAGGGTTGAAAACCTGTGCTATGAAAGAAGAGTTGAAGCTGAGAGAAGGGTAGGAGAGGGAGAGGGAGGAGTTTGAGGATTTGATGAGGTAAGGGTGAATGTATTCAGGTGTGTCTCCATTTTGAAGAACATAGTTTTGGAAGAAAGAGTTTGTAGGGAGTGGAGAAGAAAGAAGATTTGGAGCAAAGAAAGTTGCAGGGTCAGGGAGAATTGTGGAGAGAGCTTGAGGGAAGAGAAATGGAGCATTTGGTTGCTTAGGAGGTGGCGGCGGAGATGGCGGTGGAGATGGCGGAGGAGGAGGCGACGGTGGTGGCGGTAGAGGTGGAGGTGGAGGAGGTTGAGATGGTGGTGGTCTTGGTCGGGGTTTATGTTTGAAGGGTTTTGTAATTTCTCTTTCGATTTTTCTTCCAAGTTTCTTAAACATGGTGAGTTTGGAGTTAGATTTTTGAAAGAGGTTAAGTTAGTTGGAAATGGAAATAGAAAGGGTTGGTTACTGTGATTTATATACAATAGAAAAATGAAGCTGAAAGGAAAAGCAAGGAATTTGAAAATTTATGAAGAAAGGGATTGTTTAAAGAGAATATAAGAATGTTCTTATTGAGTGTGCATAGAAAGAAAAAAATGTCAAAAAGGAAGAAATGATTCCATTATTTTGCTTGAGTGCAGAAAATGGGGTAGGGATCAGTGAAAGATAGTTTAAGGTTTATGGTGATTGAATGTGCAAGAAAGAGATAGGCATAATGAGGTTTTGGAATTTGATGAGTTACATTGTATTTTTGCTTGATAGTTTTTTTTCTTTTTTAATACTTGAGGAGTTTATTTAATGCAATTTTTTTAATGTTTTTAATTTTTATTTTACTAAAAGTAAATTAATGTAATTTATTTATTAAAAAATAGGTGTTGATATTGTTTAAAACGTAATTATTTGAGTTTGTCTAACTCTTCACTCCTTGTATATCAATTCATCCCACTTCTATAATGGTCTCTCAGGATGGTAGAATGAGATGCCGTTAGAGAAGTTCAAAGTCCTCCTACTTTCAAAACAATTATAATACACACTCTACAAAAAATCACATTAATTCTTTTAAAATAAAATAAAAATACATTAAATAAATATCGAGACAAAAAAAATTCTAATTAAGCTTTGTATTTATTTTCTTTCAGTAACCTTATAAAATGTTTCTTTTTTTACTTTTATGGAGAAACTACTTTTAGAATTTTTCAATTTTAACAATTGTATTATAACATCCCATTTAAATAATATACAACTACTTAAAGAAACATCATACTTTCAAAAAACGTATAATCCCAAAAAAATATGTACATAAGGCTATTATACTTATCTCATACATAACCATAACATCAAACATACATACCAGGATGTTATATCACTAAGAGTTTAATTACACTACAAACAAAAGCGTAATATTGATTTCTAAGACTGATAAAACATAAAGCGAAAGTTATATACTTCTAACTTCAACACCACTCTCGTCCTGCACTAGATCAACTAGAGCATCTTCATCTCATTAAAGTGATTATCTCAAACAAAAAGGAACACAGCTAGACAAACAAAAAAAAAGGTAAGCTAATGTACCAAAAAAATCATTCAACACTTTTACAGCACAGATAAATCAATCAATCCTAAGACATACAACATTCATTCTAGACTTAACCATTCGGATACATGTATTGATATCAAACTCTTGGGGGACCTGCACTTGTGTAGTTGACCAGTCTGCCCACTCAAGTTACCACACAAGGTTAATTCGTCAACCACCTATGGCCAAGGAACAACCCATAGACTAGGACCTCTTGCTACTCCTCACGACATAACACACCTTTTTCTACTTGAGGTTGGATGGTTATTGGAATGTCAGGATCATCTCCCATTTCGAAGCCCCTACATCAATACATTACAATATTGAACACCAGTATAGAATATTTCCACTAGATTCATGGAATTACATCAAAGACATATATCATGCACAATACTTATCACGAACTAATCATCATTACCATATCATACTTGAATAAACACCATATCATGTGAATACATACCATACCTACTCATATTCAAATCTTAGTCCATGAAACATCACTAACTTAATAATACACATGCATAGAATCCAAAGCGACTTAATTCAAACAGATTAAAAATCAATAAAACAAAGAAACATGCAATGGCTCAAGACCAAGGAGCGCTCAACGCACATTTCTAGCACTCAATGCCAGATCTCACACAAACATACTTGCCTAATGAACCCCACCTCTCATCCAACGAGTTATGGAGGAAAGCTTCCAGACTTCCAGAGAAGAAATAACGCTCAACGCCTAAAAGTGTTGTTTAACGTCACATAGCATAGGAGCTCTCTAACTTTGTGACACTTAGCACCACACCAAAAACCAACATTACAACATCGTCTAAAAGAACATATGCACAAAATGAAATAATATACCCTAAGTTTAAAGGATGACACTCCACTCCTGAGGAAAGATATAATACAAATCGTTATTATAAGAAGAGAGAAAGATTGCTAAGATAAGTTCGAAGTGTCCAGCATCAGCAAAATGAGTATTTGACAAAGTGTCATTTTAGTAAAAAATAGTATCGTTGAGAGAGAAACGTCTTGTGAAAAAGCATTGTGAGATCTGAATACTTAAAGAAAAGCTTTAGTAAACACACTCCTATCTTAATAAATATACTAATCAAATGACATTTCAGTAAACACATCAATATGTGTCATATGAGAGTTTTGCTAAACACACTTTTATTGTATCTAGCTAAATAATGCTAAATGAGCTCTCACCATACCTTGCAACATGATGGTTTTTGGTAAATGCACAAAAGATATGAGCAATGCTCCAAAAGCATGTGTTGAATGAAATCTTGCTAAACGCACTCTTGAACCAAACGGGGGTCACTAAACAAAGCGTTGTTAGAAACGTCTTTTATAGGCTAAACGATACCTTGTTGCAAAGAGATATCGATGAAATTCTTATGAACTACTTGGTATCTTTTCAAAAATGCTTAAATGCTAAAATATTGTTTAAATGATAGAAAATTTGAAAAGTTTACAGTTGTTTTGAACACGCATTAAAGAGCATTAAATGCACAACGTTTCAAAACAGCAAAAAATGATAAGAAAAAGAACATATTTGTTTGCATGCACAACTACTATACTCTTTGCAGTTGCTGCAGTTGCCTATGTCAAGTATTCACCTACATTGTCATATACAAGTTAAAAGTGGACATTAGAGACAAAGAAGACATTCATGAAATGTTCTCACCATCAAAACTAGCGTTGGAAAGTTCGCACAACCTACTTTTGATAAAGTATTGAAAAAACATGCATGCTCTGACAAGTGGACCTTAACTTATGGCTACTACTTATGAAAAAGGATATGAAGATTTGATGATCAAAGACAAGCATAGTCTAACGACTAATTTCACATAAAGCATATAAATAAAAGATCATTGGATGAGAAGAGCGAGAGGATAGACACAAAAACAACAAACAAAATATATCCTCATGAAAGAACAAAATTCTTAAATACACTTCGAGCTATATAGAGTTAGAGTCTTACACTTGTAAGAGAAGTGAAAAACCTATAAAGTTTACTAGTTTGAGTTGTATTTTACACACATCTTCTTCGTGAGAGCTATTGTTTAGAACTTGTAAGCAATCTGATTGATTACATATTCTAAAGAGAGTACAAACTCTTAACGATTAACTCGGTTGAGTTAAACGATAGTTATACAGTGTATCAGATTGATACATGGTTTGTCTAGTGGAAACCAAAAGTAAGTGAAATTCAACTAGATAATGTATTAGAAAGATACCGAGATTGTCTAGGGATACCAAGAGTGGTGAAAAATACTGCACAACTAGGAGCTGATAATACTCGGTTCTAGTCAGTATAATAGGTGTTACCGGGATTGACTAGGGAAACCAAGAGTAATACTAATACTCAACTAGTCAGCGTAACAAGTGTGTGAAACTTAGTTCTAGGTAGTGTATCAAGTTGGTACCAGGAGTGGCTAATGGAAACCAGGATTGGTGCCAATAATCAAAGTGTAACTTCATTGAAAATCTAAGAGAACCTAAAGAGCTTTTAGAGGAATTGGACGTAGCTCAGTCGAGTGAACCAGTATGAAACAATTGTGTGCACATTGCTTTAAACTTTACAAACGTCTTCCTTATAAACACAACAGTTGCTCACAAAAGTTAACCATTGTTAAACGCTCCTGTTACCAAACGCCAAACCATCAATTTTAGATTAATTTCAAACTAGCTCTCAAACACATGACCAAACTAAAGTTGAGCAGCTAAATAACCAATCTAAAACAGATTTTCAATCATTAATAGATCATTAAAAACCAATTACAATTCAACAAGTTGTCTACAAATAAGAATTCACAATACCAAATCATCAATTTCAACAGGACACGTCATCCACTATCATAGAATTCAAAATAGATTTCAATAATTATTCCATACAATTACCACATACAAACTCAGGTTATCAAACTACTAAAATTGTAGAAATAAGGTATTTAGCTTCCCTTAACTGATAGATGACCAGAATGCAATAGTAAGCTTAAAACAACTTCAAACACACATAAAGTTTTATCTCCTCTTACGAATAACAGAAACACAATTAGAGTACACTATTAGAACCACTAATTAAGAAAGACTCAAACTAATGAATCAAAATACACATGCAAGCTCAGTGTGGCCCACATGTAATTGATACAAGAAAAGTCCAAAGAAAATGGATTGAAACTCAACTTACTAAAATGGTGAAACTCATCAGTTCAAATTGAAGAGTTGGTCGTAAGAATCAATCATATGGTCTCGATTATTTAATTAGTCGAACAAGGACGATAACTCCTAAATAGAGTCACATAACTCTAGAAAAATAGTTTCTAAAAGTGATATATTTTAAAATAAAAATTATTTCATAATAAAAATATTTATATTAAAACTTTTTAAGATTAATTTAATTAAATCTCAGTCATTTTAAATCAATATTACTTTTAAAATATATTTTAAATTGTCTAATCCATATATATTTTCAAATTATATAATCTAAGTACATTCTTACTTTAAAAATATATTTTGAATTGTACCATCCAAACATATTTTTAAATTACATAATTTAAAAATACATTACAATTCAAAATATAGTTATGTATTATGTAATTTGAAAATGTATTCCTTTTATAATTTGAATACATTCCCAAAATTGGATATGTATTTCCAGAATTTATTTTTAGATGGAAAAATATATTTCAAATTAGTTACTCTAAAAATATATTTTAATTATACAATCTAAATGCATTTTCAAATATATTTTAAATAATATATTTTAAATTGTACAACCCAAAATATAATTATTTATTATGTAATTTGAAAATGTATTCTTAATTATATAATTTTAGTATATTCCCAAATTACGGGAAATGCATTCTAATTTGTCTCAACAAAATTCAAAGTTTATGTCTAGATGAAAAAAATATATTTCAAATTACTTAATTTGAAATTCCATAATTCATTTTAGAGTGTACGTTTCCAAATTTTACGATCTAAAAATTTAAAGCATAAACAATTTAGATTATTTCAATAAGTTGTGTAGATACATGAAAAACCATGAAAGGCAAAAAAAATAATAAAAGAAAGTATTTGAGACTGTAGAATTGGGAAGGTCTTTTTATAAAGAAAAATGACTTTCGAAAAACATAATTTAGAAGTAAAAAAACCAATTGTGTAATCTAAAAGTTAAAAATGAATTATGAATTGCACAATCAAAATAAAATCTTTTTATGCCGAAAATTAATTCATGGATTACGAAATCAGAAAGTTAATTTTTAAGAATAAAGTAAAAAAAATGGATTTATAAAAGTGCAGAAGAAAAATATTGGTGGTGCAAAAAGAAATTCCCATATGCAAATTCATTCAGGTTTATAAAGTCCAAGAAATGCACAAGGGCCGAAAGATATCAGTGGAAAGAAGGGAAAAAAAACTCAGCATTGTTTGTAAACTTCTGTTAAGTTCCTTTGTATTAAAATATTCAACAAATTATTTTTCTAAATTAAGTGCTCAATAAATTATAAAATTTTAATCTAAGTCTATAAACAAAATATTCATTTATAATTTTATCTTGATAAAGTTAAATACATTTGATTTTAATTTATATTCACACAATATCAATCATATATTTATCACTTTTAAGAATTTTTAAAATATTTTTCTATATGCATTGCATATTACTTGTTGTATCTCATATACGTATCAGATATTTGTACGATTTTATCTGTGCATCATTAGAGTTTAGAGTTTAGACTATAGAGTGCATTCATCATCTACCAGCTGCATGAACTTCTCAAAATGGAAATGCAAAAAACATCATGTACCGTACGGTACCCTGGGACCGTACGGTATCCTGACCGTACGGTCTCTTACGCAGGGGCAGACCGTCCGGCCTCATCCGTCCACCCGTTCGGTCCAGGATCAGAGGACCACCAAGACGACCCCGGCCAACCAAGTGGATGAAACATAAGCCATAATGACTCATTAAGATACCCAATGAAGGTTAAGATGTGATTGGGCCGCCATCAGGCCCACGAGAGGTAAAAGCCCATTACAGATAGTATAAATAAAGGTCTCAGGTATGACGCTAGGGGAGATTGGATTCTCTGCTTATTATGCATTCCTTTTTTATACCGTTCGGTCACTTAACTGACTTGAGCGTCGGAGTGCCTTTAACAGGTACCCGCCCACCCGGCTTGGAGAACTAGGAGGGAGAACATCTGATTCCAACAGGAGAAGCGCCCGGCCTTCACCACCCGTCCGGCTCCACAAACTGCCCAACCTTCACCGTCCGTCCGGCTCTCCACACCGTCATGAACGCTCCAGCTTCATCCGCCCCGCTTTCGACTCTCGGCACCACCTTATACTGAAACATTAATGGCGCCCACCGTGGGGCCGAGTGTGCATCCCCATTTGTAACCACAAGGTAAGGGTGAGCAGTGCTCTTCGGAACCTTGGGAAAGCTTCTCCAGCCACTCGGTCCCGGCCATCAAGCTTCAACCGTCCGGCCAAAATGGCAACCTATACAAATAGGTCTCGGCCAGCAGGCCTCAACCGCTCGGCCAACATGGCCACCTCTCAAGGCACCCGGCCTGGACCGCTTGGCCACAATTGTTCGATCATGAGCCCGACCTCATGTATTTTGGCCTCCAAGGTCTCAACAAGTCTAAACCTCGGTCGTTCGGCCTCATGGCCCCTCGGTTCAACCGGTCACCATTCGGCCTCCAACCATCTGGCCATCCGTTGGCCTCCACGTCGGTCTCCGAAGGCCCCTACCATTTGGCCATCCCTTGGCTCCACCTCGTCGGCCATCTATTAAGCCTCAACTCCTAGGCCTTCGGCCTCAAGCTCTCGGCCGTTCGGCCTCATTCTTAGCCAAATTTTTGGTATCATCACTCAACATTGGCCATTCGGCCCTTGAGCTCTCGGCCGAACATTGATCTCAAACACCCAGGCCTCAGCCTCAAAGCTTCCTGGCCTCAATCTATTGGCCCTCTTGGCCATCAACCTCTCGGCCATCAACCCCTCGGCCAACTTGGCCTCCTCTCAAGCCGCTCGGTTTCGGCCATCAGGCCTCAACCGTTCGGTCAACTTTACCTCTCCAGATACTTGGCCTCAGCCACTTCTCTGCCATACTGCCTTAAGACTGTAACAATTCAGTCATAGCCTGACATTTCAGGTAATTCCCCAAACCTGACTTCGCAGGTACCTAGCCAAAATTGGCATCATCTAAATCGCACGACCCATCTGTCTCTGTGACTCGGCCATCCAGTTTCAACGATCCAGCTTCTTGGCCACAAACTGAGCTAGTCAGCCCTAGGCTTTAACCGCTCGGCCATATCTTGACCTTTCGGCTTTCGGCCTCCAAAGGCCTCGACCTCTTGGCCCACTGAAGAGTCGAGCAATGCCCTTAGGAATGTCAAATGAACATCTTCACCGGTTCGGTCTCGGCCAGCTTGGCCATCCCTCTCGACCCGCGCCAGCTTGGCCTCTGCTCAACCCGTTCGGTCTCGGCCATCAGGTCCCTAGACACACGACCTCCTCAGCTTCTCCGCCAGCTTGGCCTCCTCTCAACCCGTTCGATCTCGGCCATCAAACCTCAATTGTTCGCCCACCCCTCCAGTTACTCGGTTTCGGCCATCAGGCCTCAACCGTCAGGCCTCACGGCTCCGAGTATTCGGCCTCATCAAGCTCTCTGCCATACTGCCTTAAGACTGTAACAATTCAGTCATAGCCTGACATTTCAGGTAATCTCCCAAACCTGTCCACGCAGGTACTTAGCCAAAGTCGGCACAAATGATCCGACCGTTCGAACGTCAAACGCCCGCTTACCCTTCATGGGATCCATCCCCTCAACGTCTTGAAGAAACCCAAGTTGATGAACGGAGTATCGCTCCTGTCAACTTGGTCGGGCGGTGAACGGCTATGCCTGCCGACCCCAACATCTTGAAGAAACCCAAGTTGATGAACGGAGTATCACTCCTGTCAACTTGGTCGGGCGGTGAACGGCTATGCCTGCCGACCCCAACATCTTGAAGAAACCCAAGTTGATGAACGGAGTATAACTCCTGTCAACTTGGCCGGGCGGTGAACGGCCATGCCTGCTGCCCTCAACATCTTGAAGAAACCCAAGTTGATGAACGGAGTATCACTCCTGTCAACTTGGTCGGGCGGTGAACGGCTATGCCTGCCGACCCCAACATCTTGAAGAAACCCAAGTTGATGAACGGAGTATCACTCCTGTCAACTTGGCCGGGCGGTGAACGGCCATGCCTGCCGCCCTCAACATCTTGAAGAAACCCAAGTTGATGAACGGAGTATCACTCCTGTCAACTTGGTCGGGCGGTGAACGGCTATGCCTGCCGACCCCAACATCTTGAAGAAACCCAAGTTGATGAACGGAGTATCACTCCTGTCAACTTGGCCGGGCGGTGAACGGCTATGCCTGCCGCCCTCAACATCTTGAAGAAACCCAAGTTGATGAACGGAGTATCACTCCTGTCAACTTGGTCGGGCAGTGAACGGCTATGCCTGCCGACCCCAACATCTTGAAGAAACCCAAGTTGATGAACGGAGTATCACTCCTGTCAACTTGGCCGGGCGGTGAACAGCCATGCCTGCCGCCCTCAACATCTTGAAGAAACCTAAGTTGATGAATAATTGGATTCAGTCATCTTAGCTGTTCGGCCTCGTGTTCTCGACCACCCAAGGCCTTAACCGTTCAACCTGACGAATTCAACCAAAATTGGCAATCTCCAAGCTTTCGGCCATTAGGCCTCCAACCGTCCGGCCATCCATTGGCCTCAACACGCCAGCATCCAAAGGCCCTTACCGTTTGGCCATACTTCGATTGTGAAATTAGCATCGCACTCATCTCGGCGGCACGCCACTCGATCTCGGTCAGAACCGTTCTACCTCTCGGCCGCCTAAAGGCCCCCACCTCTCGGCCGCCTAAAGGCCCCCACATCTCGGCTTCTAAAGGCCTCCATCGCTAAGCCGTTCGGCCATAAGCTCTCGACCATCGCCTCGTCTGAACGCTCAGCCTCTAAAGGCCTTGATCTCTCGGTCGTCCGGCCTCATACTCAACCAAATTCGGCATCAGCATCCAACCTCGGCCGTTCGGCCCCAAGCTCTTGGCCATCACAAGGCCTCGACTTCTTGGCCGTCCAGCCCTCGAGCTCTCGGCCATCCATTGCCTCAGGCAATCCGATCGTTCGGCTTCCTCCGTAGGCCTCAAACGTTCGACCATCAATTGGTCTTAAGCTCATCGGCCTCTTAAGGCCTCAAACTCTTGGCCGCAGTCTGGCCTCAATCCGCTGCTTAAGAGCTCTTCGATCCGGCCTTCAAAGGCTCAGACCGTCCGACATTCCGTTGGCATCAAAATCTCGGCCTCCAAATGGCCTCAACCGCTCGGTCATTTGGCCACAATGTTCGGCCATCAACTGGTATCGAGCTTCTCGGCCTAAAGCCTCAACCATTCGGCCATCGACTACTCGGCCACCTAAATGGCCTTAAACCGTTAGGCTATATCTCGGCCTCAAGCATTAGCCATGTTCTGGCCGTGAGCCCTCAGTCGTCCGAACTTAAACTCAGCAAGGTTCGGCATCACCTTTAAGCCAAGGACGTCCGGCCACAGGCGCTCGGTCGTAGCTTCAGGCTTCTCGGATTCCATGCAAAGATGACTTAGAGACGAAAACAAAAAACCAGCAGAACCCGTCCTTTCCGGGAAGGTCATTTGCAAACCCTTCACACCATTAACATCATGCTCGGGCTTGGGGGGCTGATGTACCGTACGGTACCCTGGGACCGTACGATCTCTTACGCAGGGGCAGACCGTCCGGCCTCATCCGTCCACCCGTTCGGTCCAGGATCAGAGGACCACCAAGACGACCCCGGCCAACCAAGTGGATGAAACATAAGCCATAATGACTCATTAAGATACCCAATGAAGGTTAAGATGTGATTGGGCCGCCATCAGGCCCACGAGAGGTAAAAGCCCATTACAGGTAGTATAAATAAAGGTCTCAGGTATGACGCCAGGGGAGATTGGATTCTCTGCTTATTATGCATTCCTTTTTTATACCGTTCGGTCACTTAACTGACTTGAGCGTCGGAGTGTCTTTAACTGGTACCCGTCCACCCGGCTTGGAGAACTAGGAGGGAGAACATCTGATTCCAACAGGAGAAGCGCCCGGCCTTCACCACCCGTCCGGCTCCACAAACTGCTCAACCCTCACCGTCCGTCCGGCTCTCCACACCGTCATGAATGCTCCAGCTTCATCCGCCCCGCTTTCGACTCTCGGCACCACCTTATACCGAAACATATCACAATGGAAAAAGTGAAGGCAAGATGCTAGGCTAAATCTAAAGAGCTTAAACCACACAATCAGGGATGGCAGAGAATGATTGCTAAGTCCACACAACACACAGATTGTACCAAATAGAAACTGTAACAAACAAATAACAGCCATATACAGAAATTTATTCATGTACAATGTAGAAACTATCATAATTTCTTTCTGAATACCTGAAAATCATAAACAATACTAATGACAGTAATGACCAAACCAACAGTGTTTTCCATGACCATATTCCTCTTCATCACTTCTGCTGTGAATCCACCACAAGAGATTAGTCAATGAGTTTCCATCATCAAATCCATTTAAGCTTCTTATCCTCTGCAATGCACCTTCATAGTCATAAATTCCCTGCAGTGCATAAACAAACCCCTTCCATCCTTCTCCAACACCTTCCCTGTTCAATGCTGGCAATGTCCACTCCACAAGATCCTTCACAAAATCAACATTAGAAAACAACACTTCAGAAATCGGCAGTAACGGCAACAGTTGAATCCCAAGCCTACATTCTTTCCACTCAGGAGGCGCAAACCATAGTCCACTGTCCCTCTTGTTAGCCCACAGAACACCAACTACCTTGTTTTGCCTCTCAAAATCTTCACCATAGAGATTATCTCCCTGTCTCACATGCCACCACATTTGAGCTGCATGAATCTCCAATGCTGTGAGCGTTGATCCAGTTGCAACAAGATGTGTGTCACCATACGCCAGACCCATCAATGCAGCAGAATAGTATGCATTAACAGCTTCACTTGTACTCTCCTGATTTCTTCCATCTGCAAACTCAGTTAACCCTCCAGCCCATGAGTGTAATTTATAAAGGTCAAAACACCTTAGTCTTGTGTAGTTCGAGTTTGATCTTCTGCTCAATGTCATAAAATCTGCCATGAGAGAATACGCTTGAGGCTTATACTTCCTACCCCACACTGGATCAATCTTTGCAAGCACTGCAATTCCATAAACGAAGTATCCCAAATGATAATGGTGATCATTGTAAATTCCAAACCCAAAATCCGCACCAGCATCAGTGGACCCTTGTTTGGTAACAATGCCACCCCATTTCCTGTCATACAGGAATCCATTCCCACTGAAAGTCCCCTCCAGCCACGGCTCAATGGTTTCCTTCAAATACTTCCTAACCTTAGGAATCACATCAAGAAAACACATCTCTTCAGCTATCAAAGCCAACCTTGCAGCCCTTGCAATGAGTTTCCCATAAAAATACGATGAATTCGTTGTTATTGCGGATGAACTCAGCCCCTCAACATCATTCACAAGCGCCGAAACAATCTCATCCCGGGATTCTTCTCTCACACCCCTGATAGAGTGCCAAGTCACAGAAACAGGATCAGTTTTCAAACTCCATGAATCACCAACAATCCCAACAAGGTCTCCATCAATGCTCCCATACTTAAAATCACTCAAAACATTAACATCTTCACAACCACCATCAGCCAAAAGCTGAAGATGGAGAGGGTGAGCCAACATCAACAAATCACCCCACCCTTTCTTCTCCCACTTATACTCCACACAAAATGGCCTGGAAAACACAGCCTCACCACTAACAGGGTAACAGGAACTGAACCTGTCAAGCACAGCCTCATGCTTCAAATCAGAATCAGGCAACAGGGCAATCCTAATTATGCCAGAAAACGCATCAGAAGTGATCTCAGAAAGCCCATGGCTCAACCTAATCGGCGAAGAAGCATACAAAATCCAAGTCTGGCCATTGTTGAGGTGAAAAGTGTGCTTGGTTAGGGAATCACTGGAGGAAAAGGAGAGAATGGCGTGGATAGTGGTGATGGAAAGAGGAGTCGGTTGAGTCACGGAGAATGTCAAAAAGGGACTGCCCCTAACAAGGAAAAACCTCAAATTGGAAGAAGGGATGTCCAAAGTGACACTGAGATCATTGTGGGAAGAGATGGTGTGGTTGAAATGGGAAAGGTGGGATTTTTGAGAGGAAGAAATGGTGAGATCAGGATTGAAGACCTGGTATGTGAAGGAGGGGTTAAAGAAGCGAGATGGGTATGAAAGCGAGAGAGAAAAGTTTGAGGGTTTGATGAGGTAAGGGTGAATATACTCAGGTTGATCACCATTTTTCAGGGTAAAGTTTTGGAAGAAAGAGTTGGTGGGGAGTGGATTTGAGAGAAGGTTTGGGGAGAATAAATTGGAGGGATCAGGAACAACAGAGGAATCAACATGCGGAAACACAAAAGGAGAATGTTTTCTAGTATGAGACATTGTTTTTGTTTTTGTTGTCTGTAATGGTGGAGGTGATGGAGATGCAGGTGATGGTGGTGGGTTTTTATAGGGTTTGGACCCTTTCTTAGGGCCACTTGTGAAGGCTGTGCTAACCTTGCGTCTAAGTTTTTTCAACATTTCTAGGTTGTTGACTAAATCTATGCTTGCAATATTATATTATTTTGTTAATATTTTTGTTTTAAACAAAAACTAATTATTAGAAACCTGCTTGCAAAATTATAATAAGGACAATATTTAAATTTGATATAAGTATGTTGAAAGTTTGGTGTTTTTTTTATAATTGATTAATTGTATAATAGTATATTATTGTAATCTTATAAAAATATGATTGTAAGATAAAACAAATTCACTTAAATGAAAAAAAAAAAGTAGTTTTTACAAGTGAAGAAGCTCTAGAGAAGATATGATTTTGGTAAGGAGAATTGGTTAAGCAACAAAGAGTGATTATTGTGACACTAAATTGGTGGAGTTGTTGGGTATTTTGGAATTTTGAATGAGTTCTTGGAGAATGGTTTTATTGGGATATGATTTTGCATAGGATAGAGAAGAGAGGAATTGGATGGGATTGGATTGGATATGATTGAATGAGATTGGTATGAAGGGATTTATGAAGGTTGAATGGTGTGATTGAAGGTGAAGGAATTAGGGTATGTTGGGGTGGGAAGGTTATAGAATTAGAGTGTGAAGAAAGGAAATGGTAGGTTTCTCATTAGGAAAGTGCAAGGAAGGGATGAAGTATGTGCAGTTAGAATTTATGTGGCGTGTGTCGTATTGTGAAGGAAAGAGAAATTATAAGGAACTTGACGCGGTTAAGGAATTATTGTGATTTATGATATCGAGGAAAGGTTTGAATTCTAGGATACAGCTAGAAGCTCTTTTTCTTCCCTAAATTATATTAAATTGCCTTACTTGTTAGTTTATCTTTTCTACTTTGAAAATGGCTTGTCTTTGGATGTAAAGGATAAATTTCAAGAATAACAATGAGTGGATTTAGAGAAAATAAAGATAAAAATGAGATTATATATAGGTTAATGTTGTATTTGTTTCAATTAAAAATATTTTAAAATTCTCTCAAATTCATTAGACTTCATCTTCAATTAATATTACTGACTTGCAACAATTAATTGGAAGAGAAAGAAAAGAAAAGAAAAGTTGTGAATATTACTCTTTTCAACATAGCAGAGATTTAGAAAGTAAGTTATTAACATATACAATTATTTTTTTTATCCTTGCTTTGATTTGATTTTCTTTTTATTGTTTATATGCAAAGATTTAAATATTCTTTTTCATAACTTATTTTATTTATTTTTGAGGATGTTCAAAATTTTATACATGCTCTTTTAAGTTATATTAATAATAAAACTATCAATCACAATAATAATTAATTTATAATAACTTATATTTTATTGAATATAATATTTAATTAAATTATTGTCAAGAAATCACATTAATTTTATTAACAAATTATTATAATAATTACATTTTTTAAAATTTAAAAAAAATCATTAACTAAATATATATTTTTATATTATTTAATTCTTGTAATTTTATATTTTAAATTTATTAAAATATCCTTTTATGTTTTACATCCATCAAATCATTCATAAATTTTTATAAACTTTACAAAATTTTCTATTTTTATCTTCAAATCAATTAAAAGGAATAGCACTGCTTTATCCTTTATTATCTTTCAAATTCATTCGGTCACTCTATCAAATTATCTTAACATACCTTAAAGAAAAAATGTTGAAAAAAAAAAAACTTTTGGTCCTAATTTTTGTCGACTTTATTTAATATGAGATTAGTTTTCTTCAACTTTTCAATGTGATTCCAATTTTGGTAATTTATGTTTAATTTGATCTTTTTTCATGACATTGTCTAAATTGTTAATGACATATTACACACATTAATAGTGTTAGAACGAGTTGCTCTATTTTTGCTTCTTGGTCTATCCAACATAGTGTGAGTTTGAATATGACCAATAGAAAGTTGTTGCGTGGTATCTATTCACCACATACAAATTTTACCAATGTGATGTTGCTACATCATCATCTTCAATCTCCCAACACATTAGAAACCCTTGCCACCACTACTAATTTGTTAGCTTGTTTGTCAATTCATTTGGATATTCAAAGTCATTCTTTTAGTATGGAAACAAGCTTAGAAATATATGCGCATGAGTTGGCTTGTTTGACCATCTCTAAATAACTTAGGGATAATCAAAGTCATACTTATAGTTTGATTGTTTACTTGGGAAATATTCTTTTGATCTTCTTTGAGCATTGCATCTTTAATTTAAAATTGTTTAATGATATTTGCATATTGGTATTTGATCTTGGAGATAGACCTCCAAATATTTGATAATAAGAGATTGACCTCTTCAAGGATTTAAATCACATTTTAGTAGAATTTTTATTTTGGATTATTCTAGATTTGTGTCTTTTATTCATGTTTTTTTTTTGTACGTAGGATCGTCTAGAATTTGAGTCGAATTCTCCGTAAACAAGGGAGAATGATAAAGAATTTTCAAGTGGTATGAATTTAAGGACAAATCCTCTTTAAGAAGGAGGGTATGGTAAAGGGCTATCTCCTAAAACATATATGAGAAGAACTTGAAGAAGAACATTTGCAATTCAAAGGATCTATGACAAGGTCAAAGATCAAAATACATCTCCTTGAATTTAATAATGTTCCATGAAGAAAAGAATTTAAAGAACGTGAAGATCATGAGCACAATTCAAGAATAATTTAGGAAATTAAATAAATTGTAATTTTATTTTAATTGCAAACAATTTGTTTCTGTTTTTAATTTTTGAATTATTTTTGGGCTCAATATCTTTGAGCTTTCTTGGATGCCTTAAACATTTGTGCCTGTATATGTTGTAAAAAAAGCTGACAGAATCACAAACAAAATTTCCTGAGGCGTGTAGAGTCACTGTCCTTAAGGACTTATCCGCGGTATGCGCAAGTCCCCCAGGATACAACAGGAACTTCTCAGAATATTTCTGAGGATCTCAGAACTAGCAAGGAACTCTTAAAAGAGTTCAAGAACAACCCAGAATATTTTTAGGAGAAAGAGAGAGCTAAAGAATGAAACTCAGAGAACAAGAGAATGAGAAGAATGAGGTTGGTGTGTTATGAAATGAGAGAAATGCTCTCTATTTATAGAGCCAGAAAAGAATCAATTTAAATGAAAAAATTAAAAATCATAATTGATTTAATAAAACCATGAACGTTGGATTGAAAAACGTTGCAATGCTTTAAAGAAATTTGAACGTTGGCATTAAAATACAAACGTTGCATTTCAACGTTCTGAAGTTTAAACTCACAATTAATGTTTTTCAATTTTGCAATATTATAATATTATAACAATCCCCCACATATTGCAAAAGTTGAAATAAAATATAAGAAACTTTTATTCTGGGTTTCATAGGATGTAATGCATCAGAGCTGGTATAGCAAGCTATATGAACCAGTCTTAGATCAAGAAACTTAACACACAGTGTAGTTGGTATAGCAAGCTATATGAACCAAAGACACTTGACGTGTGTTAGAGGTTTATCAATCACAATACACCCCCACAATCCTTGCTGTTATCGCTGTGTTGCGTTACTAGGCCATGCGCGTGCCCGGTATTCATGAGTGCTCTAGAGATCATGCCAAGATCTCATGCAAGCGGCCCCACTTGACACTCATATAGGTGATTTCATCAAGTGTATGCTGCAAATCATACACCACCCATAAGGGATATGAAAATCATTAAAAACTTTGTTTAAACTAAAATTCTTTCACCACATAGAATTTTAATGACAAAGTTTAACCTCTCAATAATGCAGTCTCTAGCACTTTCACACACACCATAGGAAGGGACATAATTGATTAAAATCAATTTTAGTGCTATCAGAACTAACAAGTGACTTGTTTTTACCCATATGAACCTTATTCATGGGATCTCCAATCACAAAGGTTGGGTTACCATCACTTGTTTGTTTGCAAGTGGCTTAAGTCTCATTCCCCTCGATGTTTCTAATATCATTTGTCTTCCCAGGGGTTTTGTTAGAGGATCCGCTAGATTCCGTTCTGACTTCACATAATCAATGGAAATAGTTCCACTATTTAGCAGCTGCTTCACCAAATTATGTCTCAATTGTATATGTCTATTCTTTCCATTGTAATTCTTGTTTTTAGCTATAGCTATTGCCGATTGGCAATCACAATGAATTGATACCGACGGGGTTGGTTTCATTCCTAGTGGAATGTTCGCTAATAAGTTTTTCAACCACTCAGCTTCACTGCCAGCCATCTCAAGAGCAACAAACTCAGATTCCATTGTTGATCTTGCAATAATAGTTTGCCTGGCTTATCTCCATGTAATCGCACCTCCCCCAAGTGTGAATACATAACCACTAGTGGATTTTGTCTCATCTGAATCAGAGATCCAGTTAGCATCACTGTACCCTTCTAGTACAACGGGAAATCCACTATATTCAATGGCATAATCCATTGAACTTCTTAAGTATCTCATAAGCCTAGTAAGTGCATCCCAATGTTCTTGATTTTGACATTGAGTGTACCTACTCAGTCTACCTACTGCATAAGCAATATCAGGTCTAGAAAAGCTCATCAAGTGCAGTAAGCTCCCAATTATCTGCGCATACTGAGGCTGAGATAACGATTCTCCTCTATTTTTCATTAAATTAGAATTAGCATCATAAGGGGTACTCACTGGTTTTAAGTCATAAAACCCAAACTTCTTAAGAAGTTTTTCAATATATTGTTCTTGAGAAAGTAAAATACTATCTCTCTTCCTTATGATTCTAATACCTAAAATCACACTAGCTTCACCCATGTCTTTCATTTCAAATTTTTATCCTAGAAACAATTTAGTTCTAGCGACAATCTCATTGCATGTACCAAATATTAACATGTCATCCACATATAAGCATATAATGACACAATCACTATTTTCAAACTTAGAGTACAAACATTTATCAACATCATTAGGTGAAAAACCATCACAAAGCAACACATTATCAAGTTTTTCATGCCATTGTTTTGGTGCTTGTTTCAACCCATACAAAGATTTTAAGAGTTTACAAACTTTATCTTCTTGACCAGGTACAACACACCCTTCAGGTTGAGTCATATAAATTTCTTCCTTTAAATCACCATTCAAAAAGGCTGTTTTAACATCCATCTGATGTAGCACTAGTTTATGGATAACTGCTAAAGCTAATAACACTCGGATAGAGGAAACCCTAGTCACAGGAGCAAAAGTATCAAAGTAACCTATGTTGGGTTTTTGAGTAAATCCTTTTGCTACTAGTCTTGCCTTATATTTCTCTATGGATCCATCAGGGTGATACTTTTTCTTAAAGATCCACTTACAACCTATGGGTTTTGCTCCTTTAGGCAAATCTACTAAAGTCCAAGTATTGTTTTTCCGAATTTATTCAATTTCAGTCTTAATGGCCTTATCCCACTGTTTTGCATCAGGAGCACTAGTAGCTTCTAAAAAGCTTGTTGGATCACTATCAACAAGATAAGTATACAAGTCATCTCCAATGGAAGTTTCTTTTCTCTGTCTTTTACTTCTTCTCAAAACCTCATTTATAGTATCACTATTATTATTATCATCATTATCATCAACAGGTTGAGACAACTCACTAACCTTTAAGGGAAACACATGTTCAAAAAACTCGGCATTTTTCGTCTCCATTATAGAATTTTTCTCAAGTATGTTACTTTTAACAACTAGAAACCTGTAGGCAGCACTATGTTCACATAACCTAAGAACATGCAATCAGCGGTTTTAGAGCCTATTTTCCTTTTCTTAGGATCGGGTAACATTACCTTAGCTAGGCACCCCCACACTCTTAGATATTTAAGGTTAGGTTGGTAACCTTTCCACAACTCATAAGGAGTTTTACCAGTTTTCTTATGCGGTATCCTATTTTGTAAAAAACATGCAGTAAGCAAGGCTTCTCCCCAAAGGTTATCAGGTGCACTAGAACTAATAAGCATAGCATTCATCATTTCCTTAAGGGTTCTATTTTTTCTCTCAGCTACTCCATTAGACTCGGGTGAATATGGTGGGGTCACTTCATGGATAATCCCTTCTTTAACACAATATTCATTAAACAGTACAAATTCACCACCTCTATCTGATCTAATCCTCTTAATTTTCTTATTCAATTCATTTTCTACTTCTGCTTTATAGGTTAAAAACACATCAAAGGCTTCATCTTTATGTTTGATTAAGTAAACTTTGGTGTATCTAGAATAATCATCTATAAAGGTCACAAAGTAATTTTTACCTCCCCTAGACATAGTTTGTTTCATATCAGCTAGATCAGTATGAATTAACCCTAACAGTTCAGTTTGACGTTCTACAGAAAAACATGATTTCTTTGTTAATTTAGATTATATACATATATCACATTTACTACTCTGTTTATCATGCATATTAATCAATCCTAGTCGTTGTAATTTCAAAACATACGAGGAATTCACATGACCTAATCTAGCATGCCACATATCATACGAGTCAACAATATAAGCAAAAGAACTAGATTCATTCATAATTTCAGAAATGTTAAGTACAAAGAGACCTTGATCACAATATCCCTTCCCCACAAAAACATTATTTTTTGTCATAATGATCTTATCAGACTCAAAGGACACTTTAACCCCCACTTTTCCCAGTAGTGCCACAGAGATTAAATTAACTCTGATTGATGGCACATGTAGCACATCACTCAAGGCCAGAGTCTTTCCAGATGTGAGTTTGAGAAGAACTTTCCCTTTTCCCAGAACAGGAGTGGTCCTGGAATCACCGAGGTAAACATGTTCTTCTCCATCCCCTACACTAGTGTAAGAGGTAAAGGCACTTCTGTTTGCACAGATATTCCTGGTAGCACCAGAGTCTACCACCCACTTGCTCACATTGGTCGTCAAATTTGCTTGAGAAACGACCGCAACAATAATATCATCTTCTTCGGCTATATTGGCCCTAGGAGGATTGTCGTTTCTTGCTCTGCGCCTGCACTGCGGTGCATGATGGCCCGGCTTCCCACATACGAAGCAATTTCCTTTCTTCTTAAAGGTGGGGTTAAATCCATTGGGACGAGATTTAAGAAAATTATTTTTCCTTTTGTGATCAGGTTTGTGTTCGTACCTTTTGGGAGCAGGTTTGTCTTCTACCACGTTTGCTTTTGCAGACAAAGCTTTGGCCCTTGCAGTTGCACATTCTTTCCTGTTGGTATCTTCAACGATTATATGAGTGATAAGCTCTGAAAGTGACATTTGCTTGTGTCTATGTTTCAGTTGTTGCTTGTAATCAGCCCAGGAAGGCGGCAATTTCTCGATCAGAAGCTGTGAGACAAATTCATCTGGTAGAAGAACGTTCTCCGCTTTGATATCTTCGAGCAACTTGTGGTATTCATTGATTTGGGTTTTTATGTCCTTGTCTTCAATCATCTCCCAACGGTAGTAGTTTCCAATGACAAACCTTTGTCTGACGACGTCTTCGGCAATGTATTTGAGAATCAACGAGTCCCAAATGTCCTGTGCTTCCTTGTAGGAACAATACACATCGAACAAATCATTAGAAAGTGCACTAAGCAGAGTATGTCGGCATACCTTGTTTGCGTAAGTCCACTCTTCAACTAGTTTTGAGTTTGAAGGAATAGTAGAGTCAGGCTTCGGAGATGAAAGAGCATCAGCAACTCCATACATGTCTAAAAGGGTGGAAACGCGTTCTTGCCAGCGTCGGAAGTTCTGTCCAGAGAAAATTTCAATTTTAGACACGTCCGGGAGTGATTTTGCGAATACTGTCTGGGTTCCGGGAATAATGGTTTGGTTCTCTGAAGGCATGCTGTTGGTTTGGTTCTCCGAAGGCATGTTGTTGACGTCAGCCATAAGTCCTTAAGATTGTTGTAAAAAAAGCTGACAGAATCACAAACAAAATTTCCTGAGGCGTGTAGAGTCACTGTCCTTAAGGACTTATCTGCGGTATGCGCAAGTCCCCCAGGATACAACAGGAACTTCTCAGAATATTTCTGAGGATCTCAGAACTAGCAAGGAACTCTTAAAAGAGTTCAAGAACAACCCAGAATATTTTTAGAAGAAAGAGAGAGCTAAAGAATGAAACTCAGAGAAGAAGAGAATGAGAAGAATGAGGTTGGTGTGTTCTGAAATGAGAGAAATGCTCTCTATTTATAGAGCCAGAAAAGAATCAATTTAAATGAAAAAATTAAAAATCATAATTGATTTAATAAAACCCTGAACGTTGGATTGAAAAACGTTGCAATGCTTTAAAGAAATTTGAACGTTGGCATTAAAATACAAACGTTGCATTTCAACGTTCTGAAGTTTAAACTCACAATTAATGCTTTTCAATTTTGCAATATTATAATATTATAACAGTATATAGGGACACCAATTACATACACTTTTGAGTCATAATATATATATTTACATTTTTTGAAGAGGATTCTCTTAGTTCTTGGATTAGAACGTTGATTCTTATCAAAGATTAACATTTTTGTGACAAATCTTCACTTGACTTATCAATCTACTAGATTGTGGCATGTCCATCTTTGTCTTATTTCAAGTTCTTCTTTGATTTATTTTTATTGTGTCCCTTAAGGATTCAAATTCAGAAAAGATCGTACTCTTTCCTGGACAGGATTGTATCAACGTTAGGATAGTAATGCTAAGCGTTACTTTTCTAGTGAGGATAACGCTAAGCGCCAGAATGCTGGCACTAAACATCCTGTATGCAATATTGGTTTGTGTTATGTTCTCTTGTTCTTGTTGGATTTTTAGTTATATTTACTTTGTTGATGCTTGTTTGTTAGTATTTATTGAATTGTATGATAATGTTTACATGAGATTATGTTTATGGTTAAGTATTATGAAAACATATGGTAGACATGTATGATGTGAAAAAGGAATTCCATGGAGGAATATCCTAGTGTGGTTATGTTGTGTAATGTATTGAGTAGGGGCTCCGAGATTAGGGCATGAGATTCTGCCAATCTGAAGGAGAGATGGATGGTTATGTCGTGGAGAGTAGCAGGAGGTCCTTAATCTGATGGTCATTATTGGCCATAAATGTTCGACGGATTAACCTTGGTGTATGACATTGTTGTGGTGGTTGTGGTTATTATTCTGAGCAAGTTGCTCCACCATATATAGGTGCAGGTCTCCGATGAGTTCGACATCAATACATATATCCAAATAGTTGGAGTTTAAGGTTGATGGGATTACTTTTGTATTGTTTGATTTATATTATGGATGTGTTGTTATTGTTTTAAATGGTATGTATATTCTTTTGGTACTTTAGCTTACCCTTGCTTTTGCTTTATCTGCCTATGTGTTCGTTTTCTCTTTTGCAAATAGTCACCTTAATAGTGTGAGTTTAAGGAAATGTTAATGGTGAGCAGGTGCTAGGAAGCACTGGAGCTAAAGCATAAAATAAGAAGTTTGGTGTCAGTTTTCCTCTAGTTCATGTAAAGGATATTGTTTAAGTATTAAATTTTTGGGATGTTACAATTTTACTATTAGAAAGGTTTAGTATAAATATAAATTAGTTAAATAGAGTTTATTTTTACAAAAGTTATTATTTCTCTATAAAGAGAGAATCTCTTCACCTTTATCTTTTCCTTATGGTATCTAACTTTTTATCTATTTTTTAAGATGATCCAAAGTATTGTAGAACTCCTTTTATTGAAGTCAATTGGATTAAACAAAGTAAGTTCTTTTTTTCTCTTTCTAAAGTCAATTGGATTTTGAAATACATATAACAAGTGTCTCGGTTTAATAATTTATTATTAATAAAAATAACTTAATAATAATAACTAACTAGTGATAATAATAATAATAACTCGATAGCAATAATGATAACTAAATAGTAATAATAACTCCCAACAAAAGTCGTATGCTCCCGATCAAAGATTAAGTGTTGTCTATTGATGGACGCATGTCTCTTGCCGAGGGCTATGCTCTTACCCGTACCTAACTAGAATTTGTTGGGAGTTGCATGATTCCTACCATTACCATGTATTGCCTATTGAAGGTAACGATGAACAACGTAGAATATAACTTAGCCAAAACTGATTACCATCACTTTAGGTAAATGGGTTATTACATCGTAGGGCCTATACCCAAGCCCATTTAGACAAGGGCCAATAAGTATTAAATCACTAGTGTAGACAACATTTTTTATTAAAGGTAAAATGATCTTTTTAATGACAGGTGTCCTGACGTCATTGTTGCGGGAGTCATAAAAAGTTCGCATTTTCTATAATGTAGCGAAAACTTGTTATAATAAGTCAAACTTACTAACAGGTAAACGAGTAGTAATCATAGTAAACGAGTAGTAGTCATAGTAAGTCCAATTTACTATGATAAATTTTTGAAAACCTATCATAGTAAATCCAGCTTACTATGACATATTTTTGAATCACCTGTTATAATAAGTCCAACTTATTATGAATATTTTCGATCACCTATCATAGTAAGTAGATCTACTTTGATAGGTATTTAGAGATATGTCATAGTAAGACTATGACAGGTAACGTAAACTACGTCAGAGTAAGTTATTTTTTTTTTCAGGTTCATTTCGTTTTACTATTTTCCTGTCTATTCAATTTACACTCAAATTCCAAACAATTTACCGTACCATTCAAGCAATCAATTCATACATTTTGTTGTCCAAGAATCTTTAAAACATTACATTGTATATACCTAAACCTACAACCTTTACAACGGTTACGAATACTTCCCAAAATATTTTAAATTTCTATAAGTTGTCATAACAATCAAAGCTTTCAAACTTCTATGAGACGCTCCAAATCAGATTGCACTACATAAAGCAGAGGAGCAATCAGTAGCTCATGCAATCCTATAATAAGTGAATAAAAGAAATTAATCAGTCAGTATTCTCATAGCAAATAAAACTAAAGTAAAATGAGTTAACCAAAAGCAAGGAAACCATATTGATGGAATTTGCATCTTCACGGGTAGGTATATAGGTTTCTCAACAAATAGCCTGTTTGTTTTGGATTAGGATAGACTTGATTTTGAAGAGAATGGATTTAAATGAATTGATTTGTGTTTGGAAATATGTTCATAGACAAATCTGTTAGCAGCTTCTTTACAAATTTTGGGGCAGTAGGCAATGTAAAAGCAATTAAGCACTCCCAGTAAACAAAAGTTATAAACTAAACCCCATTGGCAATAGCCCAAAGGTCTTTAAGTATTATTTTAGTGTAGAAATATGATATAGATAGCCGTTAAAACATCTCATCACATTTTTTTGGCTAGTGTAGTAAAATTCATTTTGATGGCTTTACTATCAATTATGCAAGGTTGGAAATTGGAAGGAAAAATTTGACAAGCATCACAGAATGATAAAGCATACATATAAAATAAAGTAATATTAGCTAGAAATATTTATTTGGAGTTAGAAGAAAAATACAGCTTTTATATTATCTCAGTTAGTTGAACCATTACATGATCTCAGTTAAGCCTTCATCTTCACAGGGTAGTATATATATCAATCCTTTCTAGAATGGCCTCAAAAATTTCCTTTTATATTTAAAACGTCTTTCTGAATAACATGTAGAGTATTTCAATCTTATAGTTGAAGATCTACTAAAGTACTTCACTAATATGTGTAAATTACTAACCATGGAGCACCCGTTAGGCAGTTCCTGGATAAGCATCCAGAGGGATGATTCCAAGGCTGAAAAATAGAGGGGTTTTGCTGGAAGGAATCAAATGATACATCTGCTATCACAAGCCCTTCTTTAATTTGTTAACAGAAATGAAGGAATTGAAATTCACGAGGTTGCACAAAGGGTGAAAGAACATGCATTTTTGCTTGAACATCTGTCATAAAAGTATTGTAAACAAATTAAAAATTTAGTTACAAAATATAAAATAAAATTACAAAAGCAAGTGTTTGCATGAGAATATATAGCAGTATTGCAATATTAAATAAAAACTAAGAAAACTAGTCAACATAAAAGGTTTATGATATGCTCACCGAATCTAGAAACATGTGAAAAAGTTTAAGGCTATTAATGCTAACTATTTCTGATTCTTTTGTTGCTTAAATGTTTGGTCCTTAAGAACATTTTTTGATAGTTTTCAAGCAGTAGACAGAGCTTGCCATCTTGAGATGAAGACTTAATCCAACAGGTCTCATTAATCCGAAGAAGCCTAACTACCTCATCCATTGCCGTAGCAGCAACCTTAGCCATAAGGATTTTTATATGCCTTCACTTGCAAATAAGTTATGGCCACCATCCATCACATGCAAAGCAAGATTTGGATCATGACTTGAACTTCCACCAATCACTTGGTTTAGTGGATTTCCAAGTGTTGCAGCAGTTGAACTTGATCCTATGATGGAAAAAACCCTATTGGAACTGATAAGTGGCAACATCTGGCTCTCCAAGTATCTCGAAAGAAGATGAGACACCTTCTCATGCGGAAAACCATTTCAAATAAATAAATAACACATATATATATATATATATATATATATATATATATATATGTGTGTGTGTGTGTGTTTTTTTTAAATATTAACAATCAAATATAAAATGAATTAAGTAACTTCTTCCATTAGGTGGATATTTTCAAGTTTCATATTATGGATAGTATATACAAAATTTCTTTTCTTATGAGATGGTTATTTCATTGGTATGACAATTATGTATGGATTATTTGTCAAATAACCAAGTCTTTCCCAACAAATATGGCAAGCATCCATAGGTACTATGTCACATAACACATTATCCTCATAATTACGTATGGATAGCTTAACCATCACTTGTTGATTAACTACCATTTCCTTATCTTCATTAACTAATTTAAGTTAGTAAGGTTGAGGATGAGGTAAGATAGTTAATGTTAATTTCTCAACCAACCTAGTGCTACAACAATTGCAACACAATCCACTGTCCATAATAAAAGAACATGTATTTTCTAAAACTTTGAATCTTGTGTGAAGATGTTCTTCTTTTTTATTAGTTCTTGAGAGCTAGGTTGATTGTGAAGAGCTCTTCTTATCATAAGAAGTTCTACTTCACAAGGATGTGTATCTTCTCCCTAGGATGCGTTAAGCCTTTCACTTTTACTCTAATTTTCCTCATCTTAACTACTATAGACATCATACCCCTTAATATGATAATATTTTTTATGGGGCATTGTGAGGAAATGTGACCTCTACCAAGACACTTGAAACACTTAATTTCACTAGTGCGAGTGGGAGATGATGTCCCTACCCTCAGTCTCTCTTTTTCTTTCTCTTCTCTTCTCCCTTTCCCTAGATTCTTAAAAGGTTCTTCTTCTACCACTTGTTTACCCTCCTTCTTGTAGTCTTTCTTAAGACTAGAGTTATAGTGGAGAACTTTCAAATCTTTTCTCAAGAGTTGTTGCTCTACCTTTATACAAATTTGTACCAAGTCATTTAAGTCTAGGTAGGACAACAATTCCACTCTATTTTTAATCTCAAGATTGAGACCACTAAGAAACGTAAAGATAGTTGTCTCTTCCTCTTTTCAAATTTCAGCCCTCATAATATTGAGCTCCATTCTCTGTCTATATTATTCAACATTCATGTCTCTTTGTTGGAACCTTTTGAGTTTATCCATTAACTCCTTATGATAGTATAAGGGAATGTGCCTTCTTCTCATGACACATTTTAAGTCATTTCAATAGGTGAGTTGAGGAAAATTAGAGAGTCTTCTCTCTCTCTCTCACTAGGGAAGTTCGCCAATACATGACATTCCCTTGGAAGGTTAAGGTTGCTAGGGATACCATTCTCTTTACACTTGCTTGTTGACACTCAAAAAGTTGTTCTACTTTCATTTACCAATCTACGTAAGCTTCTACATCTTCCTTCCCATGAAAATGGGGAAGGTCTACCCTAACTTCTCTTGGATGGCTCTCTCTTTCACGCTCCCTTCTTAGTACTATATCTGGAGAAGGTTGATAGTAATTATTGGCAAACCTACTATCCTCCTCATAGTGTGTGAGTTGTGTTGGAGTTTTTGAACTCCTTTTTTAATTACTCCTAATCCTACTTTTCCTTATTTCTTCTCGGGATTTTCCTTGTTTTCATTAAGAACTCTAAACTCTTCTTCCAAAGTAGCAAGATATTGTTCTCTATCAACTCTTTCTTTTTCTTTCAAAAGGGTTTCTTGCTTTTGCCAAATTTTTAGTGATTTTAGTTCTTTGGCTAAATGTTTTAAAGCTGGTTAGGCCTCTACGCTATAATCACTACCAATTTGGTAAGAAGGTGCTTTAGACATTATTAAAGTTTTCAAAAGGATGTTATGCATAAACAATTACTTAGTAATTCAAAAGAAATTTCTTAAGATACTTAAGGTGACAAAAGAGACTTAAGTTCACTTCCAGAAAAGAGAGATGAATCACAATGGATTACTTGATAACCAAGTTTTCCTTAGCCAAAATTTACCTCAAGTTCTCTTGTACCAAATTTCTTAAAGGGAATCAAATTTGAAATACAAATAGGCACGTGTTAAACTACAAACAAACAAGGAAAGTAATTAAACTAAACTATGTTGTTTGATGGTAAAGTTAGAAGGAACTTTGGATCTTTCAAACTTACCAACTAAAAACAAAATTTAATAGGGTTTAAAGATTCTAGTTAGGAGATGGGATTGAGCAGCAAAGACTCCTTCTAGACAACCTAACAAGGTTGTGAATACACAAGGAAAAAGAAAACAATTATAACTCAAAAATATAGGTCTTCCTCCCAAGTGTTTCTCTCACTCTTCTTCTTGTCTCCTTGCAAAATCTCAAGCTCCCACTAGGTCTCCACCACTTATGATGCTACCTCAAGATGTTAGCTCTTGAAAACTTTAACCCTTGGTCAACCTAGCTCTTGAACATCCCACTTTGGTCAGCATTGGACCTTGGCCTTTGTTGACTCAAGTGGTCTAAAAACCTTACACTACTTGACCCAAAATACAAAACCAAGAAAATCCTAGACTACTTGGTCCAAAATACAAGGCTCAAAATAAAACCTACACTACTTGGCCCATAATACAAAGCCCAAATAAATCCTAAACTACTTAGTCCAAAATATAAGGCTCAAAGTTATTCCTACTCTAGAACCTCCATGATGATCCAAGATGGCCCAAGAGAGAGTTTAAGTCTATCTTTCATAGATGACTTTAATTATTCTTGAAAGTGCTTGGCAATGACTAAGGGGTATGACATCACTGATTCTTCGATGTTGATGGCTCCAAAACGATGTTTGAGGTGGTCGTAATTATTGACATCAGATCGGACAATGTTGGTGGCATGACCGTGCAACAAGTCCTAACAACCCCAGATGGCAAAGTGTAATGAAAACCCCTAAGGACTAAAACTTTCTAGATAGTAAAAGCCAACCTCGCCTTTGACTCAGCAAATCAAAACAAAGATGGAAAGTCAAAAAGAGTGAAAACCCAGTTCATTCATAAAGAGAAGCTCAGCAAATTGAGGTTGTAGAGTGAAGAAGAAGGAAAATATAAGCATAAAAAATAATTGGGTTAAAAGGATTCTATTCAGTGAAACAAAATAACTCACGGAGTTGCTTTTGTTGTGTGAATGTATTATGGAATTGTTGGTTGGGAGAAAGATAAAGAGAATAATAAGTTTGTTTGTGTATTTAGAAAAAAAGTAGGTTTGGGGGAGAGGACGACGTGGAGAGGCAACAACGTCACGATGTGGGGGAGGCAATTATGTCACGATGTGGGGAGGTAATTACGTCGATGGTGGAGGCAACTACGTGCGGGAGTGTTCGTGAACATAAATGGGGAGAATGCATGAAACAATAGTGAAATTAGTGATTTAGACAAAAGTGGTGAACTAACAGTCATGGTAAAGACTTACTATGACGAGTCTTCCTAAATTTTTGATACTATGTTTTTAACATAATTTCAATTTTTCCATCAAACTCAATTTAGTGGATTTCATCTATTATAATAAATTTTACTTTTTCACCTATTATGACATGTTCCCTTTTATCAATCATAAAAAGTGTTATTTTATTAAGAAAATGTTACAACTCAATTTATTATGACAAGTCTCATTTTATCCATAATCATCATAGAATCCACTTTTTTTCATTATTAAATTTGTTATAAATATAATAATAATTGAAATTTGAATTTACTTATATCATTAATTACAATTTTGATTATTCTCTAATTTTAAAATCTAACTTGAATCGATGAATCTTCTATCAACACAACACATATTTACTTATAAAAGACGAGTCCACATAAAAAAGAAAAAAAGTAGGTTGAAGGAAAAGTTAGAAACAAATATCTTTACAACATACCTCTTCAACTTTTTAATATAATTTATACTTTATTTTAAATTACTTTCATAATTAACGTCAAAATGATGATTTTTTATTTTTATCAATTAAAATATTTTATAAAACATACCTTATCATTCATTATCTTTCATAACTGTACACCTCAAATTCTTTTATATTTCACTGTTTTTTTTCTTTAATATAAACAATCTTACTTTTATGTTTCTTTCTTCATGAATCCATCCATTAATTCCTAATTAAGTAAAGGGACAATGAATTTACCAAAATATTATCACTTTTCCATCTCCATGGACCTACAAGTGGACACTCCTGTTTACCTAGTAAAAATATATAAAAATTGTGTCACGTTGTATGAAGTATAACGTAATATAATTAATTATTTAATATAATATAATAACAAAATATAAATAATAACAATAAAATTTAAACTAATAATAATAATAACTTTATAAAATAATAATAGATCTATTTATAACAATAAATTATTTATAGCAAAAATTTTAAAATAATAAAAATATTAGTAAAAATTATATAAAAATAATAATAAATTTAAAAAATGATAATAATATATTATTAAAAACATTAATACTGGAACAAAAGTAATAAAAATTATAAAATAAAAAAATTAAATATATTAATATTAATAATAAATAAATTTTGTAAAATAAATATAAAATTATAATTTAAATTTAATTAAAAATAATTTATAATGATGAGAGAAATTTTGTCATTTTATAATTTTTTTAAAATTTGTTTTATCAATTAAATCATACTCAAAGTTTGTAAATTTTATTTTATTTTCACTTTCAACTATCTTTTTCTTAGTTGAAACAATCTTACCACTTTTTTTCCCTCCACATCTTTCATTTCTCACTCTAAATCCATACCATAATACAAACACAGCTACAAAATTAAAAAGATAACTCACCTATAAAAACACACAAACTAGTTTAGTTTAGGATGAACTCAATACTTGAAATAATTCAAGGATGAAAAATATATTGGATTCTAATTTTAATATCTAATTTTCAATTAAAAGCTCCTAGTTCATTCTCTACATACAATTATTAAATTTTTGAAAATAACATGGTAAATTACTCCATTTCTTTTAAAACAATTTAGTTATACTTTCGTGGGTGGGATCGAATTGCCGTATATACACCATTAAACATTGAATTCCTTATGAAAAACTCAACTTCACAATCAATATATAATAAAAAGATACGAGTAATATTACAAGAACTATTGATAATTTTAATTATTAAATAAATATTTATTTTTGAGATATTTTTATTAATAAATATTATTTTTTAAATTAATAAATCCGATTATGATATGTTAGACCGATACTGTTTTACAATTCTTCTTTATTTCTCTTCATTGCACCACATATATTTCTATTCCATGCTTTTTTCTTTTCTCTTCCTACATCTTTATTTGTTGTGAAATGTGGAAAAATGTTGGTAAAACATCATTACTCTTTTGAGAAAATAGACACAATCACACCCAAATGCCACAAAATTAACAACACCTAAAAGAAGGAAAATCATCACTCACCTATTTGATCCTTTTATTATGATAGGTATCTCTTTTAATACTTATCATACTATATTAGTCATAGTAATTCGAGTTTTTCTTTCAAGTTCTTTTCTTGTATCAACCCAAAAAATATTCTACTTCCTTCAAATCTAATTTATATATATATAAAAAAATAGTGTTTTGACAATCATTAATTTTTATACTAATAAACTACAAAGATAATATAATAATTACTACTTAATAAACATATTGCAAGTAAAGTCATTGTGTGGATAATAGGTTTTCCATATATCATAACTCTTTGTAACATGTTGGGAGTAAAGAACCTCAAATAATACTACAGATTTCTTCATAAAAACTTTAGTGAAAATTTTCTTTTTTCTTTTGTACATATAATTTTATATATGAACTGGGCAAGTACGTTAATTAACTATGTTTAATATATATATATATATATATATATATATATATATATATATATATATATATATATATATATATATATATATATATATATTATTTTTGACAAAAGAAGTTATAAGTTGTTTAAAACATGGAGTATTTATTTATTCTTAATGGCTTTCGTTTTGGAATTACTATTTTTAAATATAAAAAATTACATTCCAATATAAAATAAGAGCCTAAATAATTCATAAAATGCCTTGAAGTTTAACCCTCAAAACTAATTAATCTAATTAACTCTTTGGAGGGGGTAAAAATATTATTATTTCAACTCATCTCACTATAGATTTATAGGTCAAATTGGTAAAATGGTCAACTTATTTCATCCTAAAAAACGTATGAAAGTTATAAATTAAAATTTAACATTAACTAAACAATCTTTAAAATGAACTTTAACCTTTCTCGTTGATAACTTGTTTATATTTATCACCATGTTACTGATAATCTTGTGTAAGGAGTGACATAAAATTATTTAGTAAATACTTTTACTTAGAATAATAGAGTAAAAGGTAAATAGAAAGTAATAGATGTGGCTTTTAAAATAAATCCCAAATCTAATGTATTTTATTGACCAATATTTTCCAATATTCTAAATATGGAACTTGTTTAATGCACTTTCATATTTTTTTAATATAAATATAGATTTAAGTTCACATTAATTAGAAATAGAGAAAATTAAACATTTTATAAAATAAAGACTCAGAAATTTATTATCTTAAACTTTAGAGTTGAAAGTATTGTATTTTACTTATTGGGATACTAGAAATTTTCAATCCAAATATTGTCAAAAGATAATAAGAAGAGAGTTTATCAGTTGAAGCATCACTTGGCTAGGTGTTGGAGCTTGCAAGAGTGTTACCAATGAAGTGAAAAGGAAAATGTAACAAGTTGTTATTAGTTTGCAGAAAAATTTATATAAGAAATCATGCCTTCATATAACAGACGTCTAAATGGCTTTAGAAGTCGGAGTGACAGAATTATACGTGTAAGTGGAGTCAAAAAGTGACTTTTTAGATTGTGTTGAGCATTTAGAAGTCGGTTTTCGCCATAACAAATGTCTATAGACATCGGTTCCCCCCACAACAGACATCTAAATGATTTTAGAAGTCGGAGTGGCGGGATCAGACGTCTAAATTGAGTCAAAAAATGATTTTTTAAATTTCTGGGCTGGGTATTTAGAAGTCGATAACCTCCATAACAGACATTTATTGACGTCAGTTCCCCACAACATACGTCTAAATGGCTTTAGAAGTCGGAGTAACGGGATCAGACGTCTAAATGGAGTCAAAAAAGTGACTTTTTAGATTTCTAAGCTGAGGATTTAGAAGTCGGTTCCCACCATAACAGACGTCTATAGACGTCGGTTCCCCCACAACATACGTCTAAATGGCTTTAGAAGTCGGAATCTCTCATAACCGACGTCTAAATAGTTGTTTTATTTATGGAGAATGTCATCAATCATTTTTTAAGTTGGATATTCTAGAGTTAGACGTCTAAAAGGTGTCGTTAAAGACCTTTTTTGTACTAATGTCTATCTAGGCATTTTCTCTACATCTTATCATTTACCACGATTTTAGTTTAAAAAATTATTCACAACTAAAATTGTCCTGAGAATAAAAGTTCAAATAAAATATAAATTTAAAGTCATTATTTATTATGATTTTCATTCAAAAAATTTATAAAAAATATAAAACTCATAACAATTTTACATTTTCTGAATTTTATAAAGAAATCATTAGTCACAACGATTTCAATTTAAAATTCGGTCTTCATATGAGTAGTCGTTATAATGTAAATTTTAAGTCAATTATTCCATTTTTGAAAATAACATGGTAAATTATTCCATGTTTTTGAAACAATTTAGTTATACTTTCGTGGGTGCTATTGATAATTTTAATTATTAAATAAATATTTATTTTTGAGACATTTTTATTAATAAATAATTATTTTTCAAATTACTAAATCCGATTATGATATGTTAGATCGATACTCAATAAAAATAAATAGATTGGATGGGATCCAATTAAATAAAAAAATTTCCACATGCAGTATGATTCATGTGTGCACATAAATCTGCATTTATCTGAGGTAATGTTTTTTCATCATATGAATTTGGTATGCTCCCATTGAGAAACTTCTATTTTGCTTCTTGACAAGGTCACATTCACTCATCTTTCTTCCCAAGTTTCGCTTCCTTTCAATCAATCATTCAATACTCTTTACTCACACCCTTCCACCGTTCATCACAAATTCAGAATCATTGATCCTCTCTAACATCATCATCAACACACCAAGATAAACATTGCACCTCAACTTGCACCAAAAGCCAGTTCACAAAATCAATAAACTATGGTCAACTATCCCTAAAAATCCAAAATCCAAACCCCACATAACACTTTAATAATCAACCAGGTTGTTGATAGAGTAGCCGCCAATAATGAAAACACACCAACTCTAAGGAACAAGTGCATTCACCTCATGCTCTCCAAAACTCATTTATACATCACACCATTCAAGCATTCATCATCACCACAACACAACCAAACACCACTTCCACCATCTTCAAAAGCAGCAATGGTCAAGCAAAACAAAACTCATTTCATTTTCCCAGAGACACAATCCACTGTTCTTCCTGATCCCTCTCAATTCTTCTCCTCAACCCTTCTCTCAAAACCACTCCCCACAAACTCTTTCTTCCAAAACTTTGTGCTAAAAAATGGTGACCAACCTGAATACATTCACCCTTACCTCATCAAATCCTCTGGCTCTTCCCTCTCTCTCTCATACCCTTCTCGCCAAGTCACTTCTGCTGTCATATACCAAGTCTTCAATGCTGATCTAACCATCTCATCCAAGCAAGGTTCAACTGGGAAACACCTTATCTCCTCTTACAGTGATCTCAGTGTCACTTTGGATATCCCTTCTTCCAATCTTAGCTTCCTCCTTGTTAGGGGAAGCCCCTTTTTGACTGTTTCTGTCACCCAACCAACCCCTCTTTCCATCACCACCATCCACGCCATTCTTTCATTCTCTTCAAACAATACTCGCACCAAGTATACCTTTCAGTTCAACAATGGTCAAACATGGATCCTTTATGCTTCCTCTCCCATCAGTTTGAGCCACACTCTTTCTGAAATCACTTCTGATGCATTTTCTGGCATAGTCCGGATAGCCTTGCTGCCTGATTCTGATTCAAAACACGAGGCGGTTCTTGACAAGTTCAGTTCTTGTTACCCCGTGTCAGGTGAAGCTATATTCAGAGAACCCTTTTGCGTGGAGTATAAGTGGGAGAAGAAAGGGTCAGGGGATTTGCTACTCTTGGCTCACCCTCTCCATATTCAGCTTCTGTCTAATGCAGACAATGATGTCACTGTTCTTGAAGATTTTAAGTATGGAAGCATTGATGGGGATGTTGTTGGTGTTGTCGGGAATTCATGGGTGTTGCAAACAGATCCCGTGTTTGTAACATGGCAATCAACCAATGGAGTCAAAGAAGAATCCCGTGATGAAGTTGTTTCAGCCCTTTCTAATGATATTGACGGCCTAAACTCGTCATCAATAACAGAAACCAGGTCCTATTTTTATGGGAAGTTGGTTGCAAGGGCAGCAAGGTTGGCACTGATTGCTGAGGAGTTGCGCTACCCTGATGTGATTCCAAAGGTTATAAAGTTTTTGAAGGAAACTATTGAGCCATGGTTGGAGGGAACTTTCAAAGGGAATGGATTTCTACATGATAACAAATGGGGTGGCATTATTACACAACAAGGGTCCAATGATGGGGGTGGTGATTTTGGATTTGGCATATACAATGATCATCACTACCATTTGGGGTACTTCCTTTATGGAATTGCAGTGCTCACTAAGTTTGATCAAGCCTGGGGTAGAAAGTACAAGCCTGAAGCCTATTCCCTTGTGCAAGACTTCATGAATTTGGACACAAAACTAAACTCCAATTACACACGTTTGAGGTGTTTTGACCCTTATGTTCTTCACTCTTGGGCTGGGGGGTTAACTGAGTTCACAGATGGGAGGAACCAAGAGAGCACAAGTGAGGCTGTGTGTGCATATTACTCTGCTGCTTTGATGGGTCTGGCATATGGTGATGCTCATCTTGTTTCCCTTGGATCAACACTGACAGCATTGGAAATTCTGGGGACTAAAATGTGGTGGCATGTGGAAGAGAAAGGGACTTTGTATGAGGAAGAGTTCACACAAGAGAATAGGATCATGGGAGTTCTGTGGTCTAACAAGAGGGACAGTGGACTATGGTTTGCTCCTGCAGAGTGGAAAGAGTGTAGGCTTGGCATTCAGCTCTTGCCATTGGTGCCTATTTCTGAAGCCATTTTCTCCAATGCTGAGTTTGTGAAGCAGCTTGTGGAATGGACTTTACCTGCTTTGAATAGGGATGGTGTTGGTGAAGGATGGAAGGGATTTGTGTATGCCCTTGAAGGGATTTATGACAATGAAAGTGCATTGCAGAAGATAAGAAACCTTACAGGTTTTGATGGTGGAAACTCTTTGACTAATCTCTTGTGGTGGATTCACAGCAGAGGATGAATAAGAAGGGTCACTGAACATTAACATGAACATTGAACATGAAACACTGCTGGTTTGGCTATTAAGTTTTAAAATACCAATAAGTCGATGATTTCTATATGATGAAAAAGAAACATATAATGAAGTTACAACAATATCATACTTTATCACAGGTCGGCTTCTTACAAGTCATTACTATATCAATGATAATATATTTAATTATCAGTGTTGCTTTCATTTTGGTTCAACAATTGTGGTTGACAATAAAGGGATCTATTAAAATTTAAATTGTATTATTGAATTTCAATGTTAAGTATTGTAATTTGACATACAAAATATATAAATTATGTTTCGGTATAAATTGTGGGACCGAAGGACTGACCTTGATGACGTCGTCTTCTATCTTTCTGTCTGCTTCTCCTGGATCTCAACCGCATGCTCTGTGTTAATTTTGACCGTCCGATGATCTTCAAGTGTTGACCAGAGGGGGGAGGTACCTGGGAATCTTTTATTCTGGTGCTGGGCTTCGAGCCCAATAACTATTGGCACTGTGATGGGCCCCTGTAAGGCCGGTCGTTTGACTTTGGGGATACACCACCGTACATCATCCAAAATGTTTCGGTATAAATTTTTGGGACCGAAGGACTGACCTTGATGACGTCGTCTTCTGTCTTTCTGTCTGCTTCTTCTGGATCTCAACCGCACGCTCTGTGTTGATTTCGACCGTCCGGTGATCTTCAAGTCTTGACCGGAGGGGGGAGGTACCTGAAAAGGCGCTCCGACGCCCAAGTTAGGCGTGTATGATAGATTCTCAGTAGGAGAGAACTCGATCCTCCATGGGAGAGGATTGATGATGTATAATAGCAAAGAATATGCTAAATGAATTGTGAGTGGAGTGTATTGGGAGTGTGAATAACTCGTTTGACTTTGAGGATACACCACCGTACATCATCCCCCCCAAGTCCGAGGGAAAGGGAGGGGTTTGCTTCCTGCCTGACCGAAGGACTTAGTTTTGTTGGCGCTCGGTGTATCTTTGCCGCATTGTTGTGCCGGTCGGACTGTGTGTCCTGAGAGTAACGGGCTTGTCGCCCGGTGGGACGTTGTGTCCTGAAAATGCCGGGCTTGTCGCCCGGTGGGACGTTGTGTCCGCAAAGTGGCGGGCTTGTCGCCCGGTGGGACGTTGTGTCCGTAAAGTGGCGGGCTTGTCGCCCGGTGGGACGTTGTGTCCGCAAAGTGGCGGGCTTGTCGCCCGGTGGGACGTTGTGTCCGTAAAGTGGCGGGCTTGTCGCCCGGTGGGACGTTGTGTCCGCAAAGTGGCGGGCTTGTCGCCCGGTGGGACGTTGTGTCCGCAAAGTGGCGGGCTTGTCGCCCGGTGGGACGTTGTGTCCGTAAAGTGGCGGGCTTGTCGCCCGGTGGGACATTGCGTCCGGGACATTGCGTCCTGAAAGTGACGGGCATGTCGCCCGGGGGGACATTGCGTCCGGGACATTGCGTCCTGAAAGTGACGGACATGGCGCCTGGTCCTGCAGTGTAAAGATGAATTGCACATAGAATTTTGAACTGAAATACCTCATTGAAATCGTTGGGCGGAAGGAAATCTTTTCTTTAAACCTGCTTTTGAATCCAAACCTGTTTTAATAATCTGAAAGATATAACTGAGACCGGTCGGTTGAGATGCCACCGCTTTAGCAATCTGCAAGAGATATAATATCAGAGATATATATTGAAACCGATCGGTTAAGATTGTACGACTTTAGTAACCGCTTCTGTAAGAAATATAATATTGAAGATATAATTGAGACCGGTCGGTTGAGATGCAACCGTAAGAGATATATTGAAGATATAATTGAGACCGGTCGGTTGATTGAAACTGGTCAGTTAAGATGTAACCGCTTTAGTAATCTGCAACAGATATAATATCAGAGATATATTGAGACCGGTCGGTTGAGATTTAACAGCTTTAGTAATTGCTTTAGCAATCTGCAAGAGATATAATATCAGAGAGATATATTGAGACCGGTCGGTTGAGATTTAACAGCTTTAGTAATTGCTTTAGCAATCTGCAAGAGATATAATATCAGAGAGATATATTGAGACCGGTCGGTTGAGATTTAACAGCTTTAGTAATTGCTTTAGCAATCTGCAAGAGATATAATATTGAAGATATAATTGAGACCGGTCGATAGAGATGCAACCGTAAGAGATATATATTTGAGTGCGGTCGGTTGAGATGCAACCGTAATAGATATATTTTGAAGATATATTGAGACCGGTCGGTCAATTGAAACTGGTCGGTTAAGATTGTAACTGCTTTAGCAATCTGCAAGAGATATAATATCAGAGAGATATATTGAGACCGGTCGGTTGAGATTGTACGACTTTAGTAACCGCTTCTGCAAGAGATATAATATTAGAGATATGTTGAGACCGGTCGGTTAAGATGCAACCGCTTTAGTAATCTGCAAGAGATATAATATTTGAGATACAATTGAGACCGGTCGGTTGAGATTTAACGGCTTTAATAATCTGCAAGAGATATAATATTGAAGATATAATTGAGACCGGTCGGTTGAGATGCAACCGTAAGAGATATATATTGAAGATATAATTGAGACCGGTCGGTTGATTGAAACTGGTCGGTTAAGATGTAACCGCTTTTAGTAATCTGCAAGAGATATAATATCAGAAAGATATATTGAGACCGGTCGGTTGAGATTTAACTTCTTTAGCAATGTTGAGACCGGTCGGTTGAGATTTAACAGCTTTAGTAATCTGCAAAATATATGATATTGGAAAGATATATTGAGACCGGTCGGTTGAGATTGTACGGTTTTAGCAACCGCTTCTGCAAGAGATATAATATTGAAGATATAATTGAGACCGGTCGGTTGAGATTTAACAGCTTTAGTAATCTGCAAAATAAATGATATTGGAAAGATATATTGAGACCGGTTGGTTAAGATTTAACTCCTTTAGCAATGTTGAGACCGGTCGGTTAAGATTGTACGGCTTTAGCAATCGAACGGTCTTTGGATGAATGTTCGAAAAGTTCACATTAAAATGTTCGTAAGTATTCGATATCCCCTGTCCTTCAACCTGCATAAAAGAATAATAGAAGATTTTTGATGATAATTACACCGTCCGCTAGATAAGAGGTTTAAATGCTCGGTTGAGGGCCATCTGGACCCTTGAGTTATCCGAAAATCATATATCCTATTTGAGATGACCTTCATCGGGCCTAAAATGATTAAACTGGACCGCTCCTTGTTGACATGGTAGACGTCAACTTTCACTGGACGCCCTGCATTATATTTTGTTCATGGTTTCGTCTGTCGTTGCCGATTGTTGCCGTTTGAGGCGGTGGTCTTGCATTTGAAACTGGGTAGGTTTCGCATAGGCCCTGGCTTTCTTCGTGTATGGTTCTGTTCTAAATGTCGCGGCATTAATGAGCCATGGCGGCCGAGGAGCAATTTGAATTGATGCCGACATTGGATCGCAAGTCTTACAGTGCGAAGAAAGTCTTGGTCGAGAATGTGAGGAAAAGTTATATCTTCTTATCGATGAAAACTTTTCAGTTTCTCTTTTAAAGATTACTGCACTTCAAGATTGGTTAGAAGCAGCTGTAAAAGCTGCAATATCAGTACTGAACCTGGATATATAAATGTCAGGATGCATTTATGGCTTTTAAGAAAGCACAAAGGTCTTTTGCCAATTAAACTAAATGAAAAATATTTGAATCTTGTGAAACGAATGGGAATGTCAAAAGTGACGGTTTTTTATTCTGATAGTATATATGTATCCCAATTCGTTGTAAATATATATAAAAGAAGATATCAATCTTGAATCTGTGAAATCAGTTAGGGTATGTATATATCTATATATCTATAAATATATAAATAATTAAAATTGGTGGTGATATAACATATGTAAATAAATCTTGCTGTAGAATAAATCTTGATTAAGATTATGACGTGATAGCAAAATATATTTAGGATGGTGCACACATAATAGTATATGTATATGTTGAGTGCGTTTCTGGAGTTTGATCCCGGATAAGTTAATTTTGAACATCGATCAGCAATAAATTAATTATGATTGTGGGTGAAGCAGAATAAATCCTTAAGTCTTGTTTTAATACTTATCTTGTTGATGAAAATTTCTGGTAAAGATGACGATTTTTGTTGGATAGTTTTCGCTTTGTTGAAATTTTTTGCTGTTGATCCGAAGTAGCGACGTTGATACCGAGAGCTTGTCTTGGTTCCTTGCGGCTTTCAATGGGATGTCTTTCGGCCCCACGGTGGGCGCCAAAATGTTTCGGTATAAATTATGGGGACCGAAGGACTGACCTTGATGACGTCGTCTTCTGTCTTTCTGTCTGCTTCTTCTGGATCTCAACCGCACGCTCTGTGTTGATTTCGACCGTCCGGTGATCTTCAAGTCTTGACCGGAGGGGGGAGGTACCTGAAAAGGCGCTCCGACGCCCAAGTTAGGCGTGTATGATAGATTCTCAGTAGGAGAGAACTCGATCCTCCATGGGAGAGGATTGATGATGTATAATAGCAAAGAATATGCTAAATGAATTGTGAGTGGAGTGTATTGGGAGTGTGAATAACTCGTTTGACTTTGAGGATACACCACCGTACAAATTATAATACATGCGATTGTGTTATTATATAAAATAGGTTTATAAGTCTATCTATTGAGCTTATTTATATCATTTACCATATAGGTTAAACTAAAATTAATTCCACTCAATTTATATCATAATTACTTTTATCTTAAAAACGTACACTTAACTTATTTTTACTACTCTAAATTTTACATAAAAGACTTTATTGAACTTATATCAAATTATAGCCTTTCACTCCTTTCTAAAAAAAAATAAAAAAGTTTTTTATTATATATATATATATATATATATATATATATATATATATATATATATATATATATATATATGAAAAATTATTGTTTTAATGTTCTTCCCAATAATAACAGATCTCACATATCTTAGACTCACTTTTTGCATCATTACTTTATAGATTCTACATCTTGAGTCTCAACTATTTTGAATCAGAATTTAAAGTCAACTAAAAACAATTATTAACAACAAATATGGAAACTTCTTGGAAGTTGATTACAATTTTTTTTTTCTCAGCTTGTAATAATAATAGTAATAATGATGATGATAAATAAATAAAATATTAATTTCTTCTCTGACCCTATACTAGAACCAGACAATTGGAAAGCAATCCAATAACAGCTCTGATCTTAATGCGAGTTTCAGTCAAGGAAATTACGCTAAAAATTGTATTTTATTCAGAATGTTTCATGAAAAAGAAAGTAAATCTTTTAAATTTATAAAAGTCAATATTTAACATACAAAATAGACATGTTTGTAGGATGGCTTGAGGGTGGATTTGTCTTTGTTGATGCGCAATCTAATTAATATTAAAAAATAAAGCACAAGTTAATGTTATCATTTTTATTATGTGACTAGTAAAATTTAAAAGTATAAAAGTATAATGATAATATTGTATAATATATTTTAAATAAATAATATGAATATAGTTAATGTCCTATTATGAATGTATTATCCATTGAATTATAAGAAGTTTTATAATTAATTGGAACAATAATTATATTTAATCCTTCTATACATTTTTTTTATTATGTTTCTTCCACAATAATTTTAGTATTGTAATAAATTTATCTTTAACCATTCAATAAATTTTATTAATATTGTTTTTACTATTGTAATCAATTTATCTTTAACCATCCAATAAATTTTAGACTTAATACTTTCGTTGGTCCTCGTATTTATGTGAAAATTTCAGTTCGGTCCTCAAGTTTTGAACTGTCTCAATTGCGTCATAATTTTTGTAAAAATGCACACATTTTACCCCAACCATTAACTGATCTCAAACGCGTTAAATTTAGCTGGCGTGATATGCTAACGTGTTAGCTTAATCCCTTTTTGGTCCTCGTATTTGTGTGAAAATCTCAGTTCGGTCCTCAAGTTTTGAACTGTCTCAATTAGGTCATAATTTTAGTAAAAATGCACACATTTTACCCCAATCGTTAACTGATCTCAAACGGCGTTAAGTTTAGTTGACGTGGTAGCCAGAGGACATGCTAACGTGTATTATTTAATTATATGAATTATTTTTTAAAATAAGCAGTGTTTCATGTGGCACAATGCTTATTATTTAGTTTATTTGAATTAGGGATTTTATTCATCTCTCTGAGAATCAGGGATTTTACACAGATTATCTCGTCGGCTCAAAAAATAAAGTCACCGAAAAACTTGCGTAACCAGTGCAATCAGTCTCGCAGCATTTTCTGCAAATGAACCAACTTGGTAACCTATAAGTTCATCACCAGCCTTTAAGCTATTTATTCCACTGATAGCAGAAGATAATTGTTGCACAGTGAGATCAGTTAGCGATTGGGGTAAAATGTGTGCATTTTTACAAAAATTATGACCTAATTGAGATAGTTCAAAACTTGAGGACCGAACTGAAATTTTCACACAAATACGAGAACCAAGAAGGGATTAAGCCAACACGTCAACATACCACGTCAGCTAAACTTAACGCTGTTTGAGATCAATTAATGGTTGGGGTAAAATGTGTGCATTTTTACAGAAATTATGACCCAATTGAGACAGTTTAAAACTTGAGGACCGAACTGAGATTTTCACACAAATACGAGGACTAACGGAGGTATTAAGCCTAAATTTTATTAATATTATTTTGGTTTAATGTCTTAATAGGTCACTATTTTTGTTTAGAATTTCAAAAAGTGTTTAAGTGCTTATATTATGGATCAAAGTCACAAAAAATTTAAATTACTCAATTCTTTTTAATATGGACTTCAATCAACAATTTGTGTGTTTCTTTCCAATAATCATATTTTTGGTAATTTTTGCATTTAGAGATGAAATTATGAACAAGATAAAAAAGGAGAAGAAAGTAGATAAAAAAAGAATAAAGATAAAGGTTTTGCAGGAATGTAAATTGTAATAAAGTCAATTACAAAAGATAAAATAAGAAGTGACAAAGGAAATTTTTATTGATCCAAATTGCTACAATCAATATTGGATTTGTCATTTTGGTAATGTAGGAGACACTCTTAATAATATGTTTGAAATTGATTCCACATCCTCTAATGATTATTGCACATAGTTATTTTCTCGATTTAGCTTTAACCTATGCTTTGATTGCTCTTCTCTCTATGTCTTTCCATCTTGATCAAGTTTTCCTTGATACATTTCATCTCAATTAAGTTTCTTTGATGCTATAACTAGGAATGGCAAAAAAATTCGCATCCGCAGATATTTGCGGATAAAATCTGCGACGGATAGTTGATACCAGCGAATATTTGCTACCTACAATCCGTGGGTAGCGGGTATTTTAATACTCGCTTATAAACTGGTCGGATGCGGGTATTATACTATCCGTACCTGAAAAAATAAAAATAAAAATTTAATTTATATTTTATTAAATTAAATTTAATTAAAATTAACATTAATTTATATTTTACAAGATTAAACACTAGTGCAATCAAGGGAAACGACAACGGTTGTTTTCGTCCTTTGGTCGCGATTCCCGAACCGCGGCATATTCAGCCGCAGTAAAAAATCTGGGACTTTATGCTGCGGTTGTAACCGCGGTACAAAGTCTGGCGAATAGACCGCGGTTCCTATCACACCCGCGGCCTAAACCTGTGTTTTTTTTTTTAAAAAAAAATTCCAAAATCCTAGCATTCCCCATCAGTCAGCACCTGCAGTAAATTGGCAGGGGAATAGGCCGCGGTTCTCTGAGCAACCACAACCTATTCCCCTATTATTTAATTTTTTTTTCCTGACGTGGGCGTCAAAGGTGATGGTTGACTGGGGTATATGCCGCAGTTAAGAGGGGAATCGTGGCATAATGAGCGCTATATAAACCCTACTTTTTACTAGTGAAATTTAATTAAAATTAAATTTTAATTTATATTTAATTTAATTTATATTATATTTTATATATTTTTTAATTCTATTTAAATTTTATTTTAATAATTTATAAAATTATATTTTTTAAATATTTGCGGGTATCTGTGGGTATCCGCGAATTTTAAGCGGGTATCCGTGCGGGTAACAGGAGGATATTTTTTTTATCAGGTCGGATTACGGTTAAGCGATAGACATTATCCATTCCCGACCCGACCAGTTTTCATCCCTAAATATAACAATATCTTTTACTGGACTCTTTCTCTCTGTTTAATTTGTCTTGACACATATGCTTTCTATCCTTATCATGTCGATCTATTTATTCCTTTTCTCATTTGATTCACTCATATTATGACAAAATATTCTCTTTATATTGGATCTAACTCTTCAACTCCAAGACCTTCCAACTTCTTTGTCTTGCACACTTTCATATTGATTTCAATAAATATATCAAATGTCTCTTTACAACCTTAACTTTAAATTTGCATTGTATTATAATCCTCAAACTATTAAAAAATACAATATAATATTGTATCCCTTAATAAAATACAATTTATCATATTTTATTTTCATGTAGGCTAAATTTATGTTTTATTACTAATATTTAATTTTAAAAGTATAATTTGGCTTTATTTTTAGAGTAAAAAAAATAAGTTGTTATTCTTTTATTTTAATAAATATGAACATCGATTTTAGAGTTTGTTTGTTGTACTTTCTCTTTTGAAATAATTATAGTGTTGCAATAAAGTCGATTAAGCCAACTCTATTAGAATTTATTTTCAAGTTGACACTATATTGTGATGATAGTTATTCACCATTATCTTTATAGTGAAAATATAATTAAAAATAATAATTATATATTAAATTATAATAAAATATACATTTAAACTATAAAATTATGTAGTATTTTTGTATTAGGAATGATGTATTCGTCTTTATTATGGAACACACAATTCGTAGAGGAGGCTTTTGATAATTTTGTTTAGAATTTCACTATTTTTACATATAATAAGTTTTTACACCTACTTTACATTCACTCTTTCATTGTACTTAATATTTTTTTCTTTTACAAATATAAAAGCTTCCTTTTCTAATAACTATATTATTCCTAAAAGTGTTTATCAACTACAATATTGGATGTCAAAAAAATATTTTAAATTTGTTGCCCATAAGAAATTATAATATATATATATATATATATATATATATATATATCATTATTTTTTTAATGATTTTCAATATGATTTTAACGTTTTGCAATGAAAGTAATTCTAGCACATTTTGATGTTTTATAATAATTTTTAACATCTCATAAAAATGTCATTAGTCAATAGTTTAATATTAATCCTTCAAGTAATGGTATTTGACATATTTTTATCTTATGATAAAAATACAAGGATAAAATATTATAAAAATGTAAACTTTTGTATTATTTGAAAAAAAAAGAAGAAAGTAAAAAGTGAATAAAGATAATATCAAGTAAATATAAAAAATTTAGGTATATCATATAATATTTTTCTAATACTTCTTAACTAAACTAAGTTATTAAACTAAACTGAAAAGGTGTTTTCTAATAAATATTTGGTGCATATTGGTTATGAAGCACTTAAGCAAAACGGCTAAGAAACGTAAGAGAGACACTGAGCTCTCATCTCTTTCCTCCAAAGATCTTCTTCCCTTGCTTAAACATCAATGATTAAATCCTCTTTACTCCCACCCTTCCATCATTCAATCTTTAATCCCATCTCTCAACAAACCAAAACAAACCCTTCTCCTCAACTTTTTTGTTAAAATCAATAAACTAAGCTCAACCATCCCACAAGCATAACCAAAATCCCAAAACCCTAACCCCACTCTCCTACTTCTAACAATTTAATACCAAACCAAGTTGTAGATAGAGTAACTCTCAATGCATAAAAGATTCGTATATAATGGTTACAAAACATTACAAAACCATCACCACCAACAACACGATCACACACCATTCATACATATTGATCAACATAAACCTATCACAAACAAACACCATTTTCAAAAGCAATGGCTAGCAACCAACACAACACTCCTTACATCTTCCCAGAGACACAATCCACTGTCCTCCCTGACCCTTCCAACTTCTTCTCCTCAAACCTTGTCTCATCTCCACTTCCCACAAACTCTTTCTTCCAAAACTTTGTCCTCAAAAATGGTGACCAACCTGAATACATTCACCCCTACCTTATCAAATCTTCTAACTCTTCACTCTCTCTATCATACCCTTCTCGCACTTCCACTGCTACTAGCATATACCAAGTCTTCAACCCTGATCTCACTATCTCCTCTAAGCAAAGTTCATCTGGAAAACACACAATCTCTTCCTTTAGTGATCTCAGTGTCACTTTAGAAATCCCTTCTTCAAACCTGACCTTTTTCCTCGTTAGGGGAAGCCCTTATTTGACAGTCTCGGTAACTCAACCAACCCCTCTTTCCATCACCACCATCCATTCCATTGTCTCCTTGGATTCCACAGAATCCACTTCCTTTCACAAGTTCACCATTAAGTTTAACAATGCCCAAACATGGCTCCTCTATGCTTCCTCGCCAATCAAGTTAACTCACACCACTTCTGAGATCACTTCTGAGGCCTTCTCTGGCACAATCCGCATAGCCCTTCTCCCTAACTCTGATCCACAAAGCGAGGCCATTCTTGACCTGTGCAGTTTCACTTACCCTGTGTCAGGAAATGCTGTGATTGAAGAACCCTTTTGTGTTGAATATGAATGGGAAACAAAAGGGTCTGGTGCATTGCTACTACTAGCACATCCTCTCCATCTTCAGCTTCTCTCTTCTACAGACACTGATGTTTCTGTTCTTGATGAGTTTAAGTACACAAGCATAGATGGGGATCTTGTTGGTGTTTTGGGCAAGTCATGGATTCTGAAAACTGATCCAGTTTCAGTGACATGGCATTCTTCAAGGGGTATCAAAGAAGAAAACAAAGAGGAAATTGTTTCTGCGCTTGTGAATGATGTTGATGCCCTAAAAATGGAGACCACTGAATCTTACTATTACGGAAAATACATTGCTAGGGCTGCAAGGCTGGCTCTGATAGCGGAAGAGGTTTTCTTCTATGATGTGATTCCAAAGGTTAGCATGTTTCTGAAGGACACGGTTGAGTCATGGTTGGATGGAACTTTGAAGGTGAATGGATTCTTGCATGATAACAAATGGGGTGGCATTGTTACGTATAAAGGATCTGATGATGTTTCTGCAGATTTTGGATTTGGGATTTACAATGATCACCAGTACCATCTGGGGTACTTTCTTTATGCCATTGCAGTGCTTGCAAAGATTGATCCAGCATGGGGGAGAAAGTACAAGAACAAAGCCTATTCACTCATGCAAGATTTTATGAACTTGGACACACAATCAAACTCCAATTACCCAAAACTGAGGTGCTTTGACCTTTACAAGTTGCACTCTTGGGCTGCAGGTACATAAAATTTAATCAAATAAACTAAGATCACTTTGTTTCAAACTAAGAGATAAAAGAAGTAACTTATATGTGAAATAACTTACTGTTAACTGAAATATTTAATTGCTTTTTATTTGTTTTTTGATATCAATATTTTATATACTTCAGCGTGCATACTATTAAAATGCTCAAGTATTTAAAGTATTTATGAATATCCAAAACAATTAAAAAAAATAATCTTAGATAAAGCAAAGATGAATGTTGCTCATATTATAAATAATTTTAACAAGGAGTAATTACTAGTAGAAAATGGACAGGCCGGCCACTTGATTAATCTAAAATAAAGAGTTATAAAAAAACTACTTTTAAAATTGAAGATATTAATAAATTTAATATGACTTAACATGTAAATTATAATATGAATATATAGTTTAATAAGTTATTTTTTTATCATTTATTATGATAGTTTTTATTTTTTTTTCACATATAATTGTTATTTTATAAACAGACTACGTGCCAATCTAAGTTAAGTTCATTAAAAGTGGTATAAGTAAGTCAAAGAAAAAAATAATTCAATTTCATTTATGTCAAAACTTTGAAATAATTCCATCATATTAAGTTCATTTTGATGTTTGTAATATTAAGAAATAAAAGAAATTGATAATAATACTACTATGAAAATGTTTTGGTGTATCATAAACAATATACATTATCACTTAGAAGTAGAATTAAAAGTAATTTATACACCCTTTCTTCCGAACACATTACTTTAAAAATAAAAATATAACTAAAGCATCCAATAACAATAATAAATAATTAAAAGTGATTTATATTTCTTTTAATAAAAATGGCATGTTATAAAATCATTGTTAATCTTGACATCTCGTCTAAATTGATACTTCAATGATCAACCAGATATAAAAAAAAAATTTATATTACAATATTATAACTTTCTTTTTATAAATATAATTATACTATCATGTTACTTTTAGAATAATCAATTCATGATAGGTTCTTTACTAATCTAATATTTTTGTAACAGGGTTAACAGAGTTTGGTGATGGTAGGAATCATGAGAGTAGCAGTCAAGCAGTGAATGCATACTATTCTGCAGCATTGATGGGTATGGCATATGGCGATGTTAACCTTGTTGCCCTAGGATCAACCTTAACAGCACTGGAAATCCTTGCAGCTCAAACATGGTTTCAAGTGTCAGCGAATGGGAGCATGTACGAGGATGTTTTTACAGAGGAGAACAGGATTATGGGCATTCTGTGGGCCAATAAAAGAGACACCGACCTATGGTTCGCTTCTCACAAGTTGAGAGAGTATAGGCTTGGCATTCACCTCTTGCCCATACTTCCAATCTCTGAGCCACTTTTCTCAGATGTTGACTATGTCATTGAACTTGTAAACTGGGCTTCCATTGATTTGAATAGGGAAGGTGTTGAAGATGCATGGAAAGGCTTTGTTTATGCACTTCAAGCACTTTATGATAAAGAAGAGGCTTTGAAGAACGTCAAAGGGTTAAAGTCTTTTGATAATGGAAACTCTTTCACTAATCTCTTGTGGTGGATTCATACCAGAGGTGACAAAGACGATGATGATAATCAACAAGACAAATTTGGCTGTTACTGTTATCAAAAATAAAAACTATATGATAAAATATATTATGCGTTGTAAAATATTTATACACTTTTCTGTATGGATGAATATATGTATATGCTTTCAATTTATAAATAAAATGTTTAATAACTTTTACGAGGTAATATTGTAGACAATTATTTTTAGTGTCACATGCATACTTTTCATTGAAGATGTGGATGCTATACTGTGTTACTCCTTTCTTTGGATATGTATTTTCAAGCTTATTCGAGTGAGTCACTTGTTATAGGTAGACTAAATTTGGATAAATAGTTTAAGTGTAAAAGTTTCTTATAATTGCCTAAGGATTAATTAGCAAGGATAGTGAGAGAAGCTGTTAGATAGGTAAACATGGTGATAAACTATCTAATTCCTTTGGGCTCTAGGGCTTTTTTTTTTTTACACTCCAATTATTATGTTTTTATATATGGTTTTTCTTCTTGTTGTCATTAGTACAATAGAGGGAAATGATAAGGATTACTTTTTTCTATAGACAATGGTTCTACAATCGAGATATATACAAACAAGACAAAAAAAGATAAGTTTTTTGTCTTGATTATGAACCGAAATCAAAAATGTGTAGATTTTTATATCGATTCATATGTAACCAAAACAGTAAAATGTTTTTTTTTTTCATTTATTTTTCTCCAGACTTTTAGCCTCAGTTTCTGCTGAATAATAAGAGAAGTTATATTATCATGGTGAGATGGTCAAAACAAGATATCATCATCAACAACGATTCATTATGAAGTGTGATATAACAAAACCAAATGTGTCATTTAAAAATTTTCAGTTCTTTTACTGTTATTGATGGCTCTGATACCATGTTAAAAGTGGACTTTAAGCCTAATTTAATCTCATAAAATCGGCTTGTAAGATGAGGTTTACACCCACTTATATACTATGAATTGATCTTATCTTTAGTCAACATGAGCTTTCAACACATGTAGAGTAACTGGACAACAAAACAAGCTAGTAGAGCGTAAGCACTGACATATTGTGAATGTTGTGTGTCCCTTTCGCATGTTTTCTAATCAACAATACTCCCACAAATTTGATAAAAGGGAAATCTCCTTATGAACTCTTGTATGGCACACCTCCTGCTCTTACTCATCTTCGAGTTCTTAGGTGTTTGTGTTATGCTCACAATCAGCATCATGGAGGAAACAAATTTGCTAGCAGGAGTAGGAAATGTATTTTGATAGGTTATTGGTATGATAAAAAAGGTTGGAGATTGTATGATATTGAATCAAAAACATTTTTTGTCTCACCCGATGTTGTGTTCTATGAAGATAAGTTTCTTTTTGCATCAATCATATCTCTTGAACATGATTTGTCCTTATCCAATGTTCCCTCTCCTTCCTCTTACACAAATCTCAAATCTAATTATTATAAGGCACCGACTAATTATATAAATAATTATTATTCTATAAAAAAAAATGGAATATTTTTTATTGTACTATATAAGATTTTCTTAAAATTGAGTATTTTTCATAAAAATAAAAATATGGTATAACTATAATTATTTCTTTTTCAAGAATATTAGTTATTTATTGGTTCATAAAAAATATATACTTTTATTACCTAACATTGACAATGTTCAACAGATATTAGATAGATTCAAGTTTGGTCTATGAATTTCTCACTTCAGGATGTTATTCTGAATTATCTAAATATTTACATAAGAACTTTCTTATATTCTATACCATGGTCTCTGCCTTACATCCTACGGTATATCAAATTATGACTTTAAAAAACAATTCTTATATAGGTTTGATCTTAATTCATTAAAATTAAACCTAAGACTCATTTTTAAAGTTCACTAAATAAACAACGTTTAACTTTAATTTATAATATATATATATATATATATATATATATATATATATATATATATATATATATATATATATATATATATATATATATATATATAATTATAAAAATTAATGATGCTTTAAAATAATACATAATAAAAAAATAAAAATGAAACCAAGAACTTCAAATAAATAAACAATTATATATGAATTCAAATCTTATAAACAAACATAATAATATAAATATAAATTAATATAAAAAATTAATACACAATTAGAAATAAATGAAATTAAATAAATAAGCAGGATTAATGTATAACTAAAGATAAATGAAATGAAATAAATAAATAGTATTAATGCATAATTAGAGATAAATTAAAAGAAATAATTGAATATGATCAGTGTAATTGAAAGTAAAATTAAATAAAATAAATAAACAAAACAAGTGTGTAATTAAAGATAAACTAAATTAAATAAATATATATATTCAGTGTGTAGAGATAAATTAAATTAAATAAATAAATAAGACTAAAGTGTATCGAGATATAAAACTAATAAGATAAATATAAGATAATTTTTTTTCTTTTGTTAGTTAAACCAAAATAAAAAATAAATACATAAATTATTATAAGGAAACTTCTATTTCGATTCAACTTTATGCTTTTCTGGACTTTGACCTACACCAGCTTCTTTTGATGCTATCTTCCATGATGCATTGATTTCATTTATTCACTTAAACATCCTTTCTTTCTATTCTCTTCTCAATATATTGTGTTTGGATACATTCTTCCCTTAATTAAATCATATTTTCCTCTTTGAACTCCTTACCTGATCCTCCCTTTCGACATATTAATTTTGATGTTCTTACAATTGAAAAATAATTGAAAAATTACCGTTGTTGATAATGAATACTCTAACAAACTAATTGAAAAAATTACATTAATTAATTTAAAATTTAAGATAAAAGTCAATTAAATAATAATTCTTAGAAACTAGTTATGAATCTATTTAAAAAAAAAGTGAAATCCACCTATTTTTATTTTATTGTTTAAATTCTTTTCTTTATTTTTAATTTGTTTAATTTAATTTAAATTTTTTGTCTTTCTATATGGATAGAGAGCATCAAACAACACTGTTAAGGCATACAATAGATATTAAGTATTAAGTATTCTTATTAATGTCTTACATAGTTAAAAAAAAATAAGTAAAATTCTGTTATTAGAATATATTAAAAAAAACTAATAATTTGTTGCCGTGTTATTATAAGAAAAGATGTTAGGAACAAGATAACAACAAATGAAAGAAAAAGTATATAATACAAAAATTTAACATGTTCAGCGTATAAATGTTTACATCTACAACTAAACTAGGAAATATATTTATATTTTGACGTGTCTTTCAAGTTTTATAGAGAATTGTTTATATAGTTAAATAGAAAACAATATCTCACGGTATTAAGCGATCTGGGACTAAATTAAGTTTCACGATACTAATAATTATTCTACTTGAAGTTTGATTTACGTTATTACCTAGTGTAGTTGTCTTTATCATCAATTATTCTTGAAGATCAATTGGGGCAATACAAAACCTCAACTTATTTGTTGTGACGGTCTTGGTCAACATATCAGCTGGATTCTTTGCACCTAGAATCTTCGAAAGAAAGGTCTCCATCATTTATCAAGTTTTTGATGAAATGATAATTTAATTCAATGTGCTTTCATCTAGAATGAAGAACTAGATTTTTAGCAAGATATATAACGCTTTGACTATCATTAAATAAGGCAGAGTCATCTTGCTCTTTTCCTAATTCTTTTAGAAGATTCTTCAACCATATCATCTCCTTCGCTACTTCAGAGATTGTTACATACCCAACTTCAATGGTTGAGAGATAGACTCTTCCTTGAAGTTTAGACTTCCAACTGATAGTTGCACCACCCAAAGTGAAAATGTAACATATTGTGTTATTTCTACCATCCAGATCTCCTCCCAAGTCTGTATCAGAGAACCCTTGCAAAGTAAGATTGCTTCTTCTAAAATATAAATGCATATTTGAAGTGTCCCTCAAATATATCAATATCCATTTCACACCTTCCTAATGCTCATTTTTGGGATTTGATAGATACCTACTCACAACTCCCACTGCATGTGCCATGTCAGGTCTGGTGCAAACCATAACATACATCAAGCTACCTATTGCAGATGCATATGACACTTTAGACATGTAAGGTTCTTCTTCCTTTATCTAAGAAGATTGTCATTTTGAAAACTTTAAGTGAGTTCCCAAATGTGTATTCCTGGTTTTAGTATTTCCAACATTGAATCTGCTAAGCAATTTTTCTATATATTTCTCTTGAGATAAGTTCAAAATACCTTCAGATTTATCCCTATGGATTCTCATACCAATAATTTGTTTGGCTAGGCCAAGATCCTTCATTTCAAAATTTTCTAACAATTGTTTCTTCAACTTGTTAATTTCTGCCATATTAGTTCCTGCAATTAACATGTCATCAACATATAAAGCAAGGATGATATAACTATCAACATATTTTTTTTCACATAACAACAATGATCTTCTTCACATATGTGAAAACTTGAGTTTCTCATAAATTCACACTACAAAAATACAGTTATTTAGTAAAGGTTTATATTCCATTTTGCAGAGGTTTTTACCCTCCTCAAATTAATTTCCGGGGAGTTTTTCAAACCTCCATGGTTAGAGTCATAGTTATTAATTCGCAGAAGTTTTTAGTGACCCCTAGTATCTGACCCCTGCTATCAGATTTATATTGAGGAGGTTTTTTTGTGGAGTATTTTAACCTCTTTTGTTAGTGACTATTATTTTTTAGATGTTTGAAACCTCCTTTATTCAAAATTAATTTTATTAATGATTTAAAATAACATACGTTCGTTATTACAATATAAATATAAAAAATACAAATAACATTACAAGATTACCAAACAAAATCTAAAAAATTCTAGTATGGTCAAAAACTACCAACCAATTAAAAACATATAGACTAACATTGATGATCTAAACAAACTCTCTAAGCATATATAAAAGTTTAACATCATACCAATAGCACAATATGCCCAACAAGTTATTGTTTGTAGACTCCACTACTTCCATTATTTTTAATCTTTGGTTGATGATTCTTATAAATGATGTTCTTATTTTGTTGTCAAGTGCTTTCATCCTCTTATTACTACGTGTTGGCAAAAACCTCTTATTAGAGTCATTTATAAATGGTTTGAGCATCTAGAAGACCATGATTCTATAATTTGACCATAAATATTCTCCAACACCTGCATGATATTTTAGTATTATTATTCTTAGTGTTTATAAATATTCTCTAAAAAAGTAAGAAAATACGTTTTTTAGCAGTGCCCATCATCCAACTGCCTTATAAATAATATGTATGTTTATAAATATTTTAGTATTATTATGTCTGACATTATTCAAAATCCATATGCTTCCATTAGAGGCTCTGCTGTTAATATCACTTCTTTCCACAATATCACAAGATTTTTCATTAGCAAAGTAAACTTTCCAGAAACATAATTAGTTAATAATTCTAAGGAAGGTGTAGTATGAAATGACGTACCTGAGTCCATAGTTGCACCCCAACTTTCTAGAAGAGACGATAATAAAACTAATGTTTTTATTTCATCATCAAAAGTTATCTGCACTGATGCTAACAATACAATAATTATATCAAATTCACTAATATGATAAGTAACAGAATTATCTTCATCCATTTTGAGGTTGACAAGTCTGCGAATCAAGTACACTTTATTGGCTACAAAAGGCTTCTCATACATATTTGACAATAATGTTTAGGTAAAACCCCTTTAAAGGTCCCTGTTTTCGTAACTTTTTCTCAGTTACATCCCCGTTTTAATTTTTTTTCCAATTTGATCCTTAATAGTGTATAATTGGATCAATTGAGCCATCACCGTTAATTCAAGTTAACTCTGTTAATTTTTTTGAATCTGTGAGTGTGACGTGGTTACTGTTGAGTACGTGGCTTCCATCAAAGTGTCTACTGTGCACTTTTTTGTTACGTGTCAGCTTCTTAATAAAAGAAATTAAAAAATGAGATTTGTTATATGGATTGGGAATTAAGGTTCCGTTTTCAGAGAAGGATTTTGCGTTTTCAAATTGGGAAGAGAGTGTGAAGCGTAGTGAATGAGAAGCAGTCGAAGTCCATTGTGAGGAGGGAAATTAGGGCATTTGAGCTGTTTCACTTGTTTAAGGGTTGCATTTTGGAGCTTCGAGGGGAACCGCGAAGACCAAAAACGCATTTCGTAAGCGGTGGTGGGGTCGATCTTCGTTCCAGGTTAGTACACGTTCCATACATAGACATCAATATAATATTCGGTGGATGTTGTTTGTATATGATGAAGCTTTTTTAATGTGGGGTTGGGGTGTCGTTCTAAAGGGTTGCACGCGATTGTGGTCCCAACTGTCCCCCATAGTTAAATATCCTTATCTACTGTCATTTTCAGCTCATTAAAGTTTTAATATTTGTCTTTTTACGTTTAATTATAGGTGTAGAATATTTTTCATTATCTTCTCTGTCATGGACGATGAAATACAACTTGTGATTCACCATGGGGGAAACTGGTGAACGAAGGGTGCCTAAAGTACGTAGGGGATAGTGATACTATGTTTTTTGACCCTGACAAGTGGAGTTACTTTGTAGTATGTAGTGTAGTTAAAGCACTTGGGTATAATGGATTTAAGGAATTATGGTATTCTGTCGGATGTGGTCCTGTTTTGGATAATAAGCTAGAACCTTTGATTGATGACGTAGGAGCCATGCATATGGTTAATTTATCTAAGTTAAATGGAGAGGTTCATTTGTATGTTGTTCACCTTTTGTCTGAAGCTGATGTCATTCAGATGATTGACTACAATGTTGATGAAGGGGGTGAGGATGTTGAACCTGAGATTCATGAGGGTGATGAAGGGGGTGATGATATTCAACCTAAGATGCATGAGGGTGATGAAGGAGGTGAGGATGTTGAAGCTCAAATGAATGAGGGTGATAAAGGAGGTGAGGATGTTCAAGCTGAAATCAATGAGGGTGATAAAGGAGGTGAGGATGTTCAAGCTGAAATCAATGAGGGTGATGAAGGAGGTGAGGATGTTCAAGCTGAAATCAATGAGGGTGATAAAGGAGGTGAGGATGTTCAAGCTGATGGCGTAGGACAAGTTGAGAGGACAACAACAAATGATGTTGTCGAGGGTAACATAGAAGTAGAAGTTGATGAATGGTGTTCATCAGATGATGATATTGGTGAGGTTAGTGGTATGGATGGTTTAGTAGACTGCAATATCCATTGTGAATACCGAGACGATGATACTTGTTTTAATGTGGATGTTGAACGCAATGTGTTGTCTGATACAGAGTTGGAAGATGAAGACATTAGTGATACCTCTTTATTCAATGATGAGTGGGAATCAGAGGGCCTAAGTTCTCCTGAGATAAGTGATAAAGAAAGTGATCAGGAAGAGGTTGTAGAGGGATATGGGAAATTTATTACATTCAATATGCCAAAGAATATGATGGATTTCAAGTGGGAGGTGGGAACATATTATGGGGAAAAAATAGAAATCATGGATGGCATCAAAACATATGCACTACAGAATGGAAGAAATATGAAATTTCTGAAAAATGATAAGAAGAGAATAAGGCGTAAGTGTGTGGGAGCAAAAGGATCATGTCCTTGGATGGCTTATTTTGCTTACATAGAGGCAGTACATACTTGGCAGTTGAGGACTGTGGTGGACACACACACATGCAGTAGGGAGCACAAGTTGGGTGTGTTCAATTCCAAATGGCTAAGTAAAAAACTCGAAAAAACAGTGAGAGAGAATCCAAATGTTAAGGGCAATGATATTATAAATAAAATAAGTTGGAAATGGAACATAGCTGTATCTAAAAATATGGCTTATAGGGCAAAAGCGTATGCTTCAGATGAAGTTGAAGGATCCTTCACAATGCAATATCTTAGACTATATGATTATGGTCATGAGTTATTGACAAGAAACCCAGGGTCCACTGTCAAGGTTGCAGTTGAAGAAAATGATGGAAAACCCGTGTTTTTGAGGTTCTATGCATGTTTCAAGGCATGCAAAAATAGCTTTCTCTTATGTCGTCCAATCATTGGCCTTGATGGATGCTTTTTAAAAGGTAGATACCGTGGAGAGCTATTAACTGTTGTTGCTCGAGATGCAAATGATCAAATGATGCCTCTCGCATATGCCATAGTTGAGGTTGAGAATAAAGACACTTGGTCATGGTTTATGGAGCTACTCATTGAAGTATTAGGTGGAACTGAGGTTTGTTCTTCACTGACATTGATATCTGATCAACAAAAGGTATGTTTTTAGTCTTATAACATGTTTTTTTGTGTTACCCGTAATCACAGGGTCTGTTACCTGTTCTGATGATGGATCACGTAATAATGCATTTGTATGTTACCTGTAATTACAGGGTCTGTTACCAGCTGTGCAAAATCTCTTACCTGGAGTATCTCACAGATTTTGTGTAAGGCATTTGTATGCCAATTTCAGAAAAAAGTTCCCAGGAAAGAACCTCAAAAAGCTTATGTGGAGGGCAGCAACAGCAACCCACCCACAGAAATGGGAGAGTGAAATGAGAAGTATCCGAGAGGTCAATGAGGAAGCATTTCGACATTTGTTAGCTATTCCTCCAAGGTCTGACGTCTTAACTTTAAATTTATTTCAGTTTGTCATTATTTAAGATACTCCTTATATGGCTGACATGTGCAATACCTTAGGTTTTGGTCCAGATCTCGGTTCACAAGCACAGCTCAATGTGATACCTTAGTGAATAACATGTCAGAAGCCTTCAACAGTGTCTTGGTTCACACAAGGACAAAACCTATTGTTACAATGTTGGAGGAGATTCGACTTTACATGATGAAAAGATGGGCCACTAATAGGACTCGGGTAAGCTCATTTAAGTCAAGAATTTGTCCAAAGATACTAAGTAGACTACAAAAGGAGGCTCAACTAACAAAGTACTGGATTCCAAGGTATTTATTTCCAATTTATTTCCAATTTTAGCTGCAGGTTAAGATGTCCATTTCAATTGCCTAATGTTGCCTAATGTCAAACATCTGGTCTGGACATAAGATATTTGAAGTAAGACATGTTTCCCAAAGTGGAGAGAAGTTTGTGGTCAACATTGAAGAATACTCTTGCTCCTGCAGAAAATGGAGCATAAGTGGGATACCTTGTGCTCATGCTTTATCAGCTATGAAGTTTCTAAACCTAGATGCAGAGGCATACATACCTGTATGCTTTCTCACTTCAACCTATGAAGAGCAGTACACATCTATTATATATCCTATCAATGGACAAAACATGTGGGAGGTAACCCAATATCCAGACATCATGTCACCATTAAGAAGAAAGTTGTCTGGACGTCCTAAGAAGAAAAGGAGATTAGAGCAGTGGGAGTTAAAGAAAGATAGCACTAACATGACCAAAGGTGGATTGATGAGGAGATGTACCAAGTGCAGAGAAGTGGGTCACAACAAAAAGACATGTCCCAACAACAACGAACAACCTGTTATGCATGTAGAAACAAAAGAAGCCGCTTCTTTGGGTCAAGGTGCAGCACAACCAGAACAACCAAATCATTGATGTAATAGTGTTTTAGGTTTTTTGAAATGAAATGTAATAGCGACACCATATTGGTCTTTTAGAATCTATCAGAATCTATGTTTTAGTATTCAGACTTCTATATCAGACTTCTATATGTTTTGGAGAAGCAATGTTTTGCAATTATAATACAATATTGGTATTTCAATGTCAGCCTTTTATTGTTTTATCTGTCATATTGGTATTATTAATTTTGCTGGTAGAAGGTGGAAAAGTTTCTGAAAACATTTTTAAAGCAGTGTAAATAATAAGGATATGATTTGATAGAAAGAAAAAGCAGTGGTGAATAAAAGCATAAGACAGGTTTTGAAGAATTTAAGACAAAAAACTAGGCAGAATAATGATACAGAGACTTAAGACAGAACTATAACGTCATTAGATTTGTTTGCAACTTAGTGAGACCTTTTTTCCTGATTCTGTGCATGCATATGAATAAAACAAAGACAATTTAACATCCTAACACTTTACACTTTCACAGCAATTTGACTCTCCTTTCCCTTAAGAGATAGAATGCCTCCTGTGTCTCAATGATGAACCAGATGATTTGGTGTCTCCAGGGACTACAAATGTTGGACTGTTAGAACTCCCTGAAACTCTTCGTCTCTCATCTAGGAGTTCAAGGAATGGCAGCTCTCTCCCCCAGTTTTCACACACTCCCCATCACCATTCACAAGAGTGCTCGAGGAGTGTGGTTAAAAGTTTAAGTTATTCAGACAAATGGTAATTCATATGGTAAGTACAGATTATACCATACCATAAAGGAATGTGATAGCAACAACAGGGGAGACTGTGATAAAATATCTGTAAGTTCATATGGTCATTCATATGGTAAGTCCCGAAATTGGCAGTTAATCAGTTCTTACTGCAAGCACAATTAAATATCTGTTTAATTGTTTTAGGTGCTTTTGTTCTTATGTAGTATCAGTGACTGAATACTAAACTAATACCATCTCATATCATCACAGTGCCTCACATATGGAACAAGTTCACAATGCCAAAACGAATTTCACTGCAAAAGATCATTTCATTAACCCTTCAACATCTTCATTACATTAAACAACTTCAACATACACATAAACATTAAAACAGCGACTAACAGAAAATAAAATTACAACTTCATTACATTAAACAACTGCAACTACACATAAACAGAGATTATCATGCCCTTCCCAACAACATTGCAATCACAATGATGATCAATACACATAAAAAACTGACAACATGGACCAAAATTTGTGTCCACCTTTCAATACCCATCACGGTTTTCTGCATAGCTACAAACTTTTCCTCCACCTTTCGTCCAAGTATCTTGATATCACTTTCATTTTCAAAACTCTTCACCAACCTCTGATCATTTGCTTCCAACACCTCACAGCTAACACTTTCGTCATGACTGCAATTAGCTAACCATCTGAAGTAGTTGCATCCAACAGTTTCAGATCCAAGCTTATACCTAGGGCAACCCCAGAATTGTCTCCCTCGATTCTTAGTGGTTTTTGCAGTCCTCAGCACACACTTCTCTCCACAATCGCAACTCAGTGAAACCTCGTTCCTGCTCCACCCACCAACTCCACGAGAGCTCACACAGCGAAATTGCTTTCGACACTCATTGCAACTACAAGACGGAGACGAATACCGCATAGACATGGTTCGTTGCGTCTTGCGATGCCTAAATGTGACACACTTCTCTGTTCAGCAACCTTCAATTCCTTTGAGACACAATCCCCTGAAAACGGAACCCTAATTCCCAATCCATATAAAAAACCCAATTTCTAAATCCTTTTATTAAGAAATTGACACGTAACTAAAAAGTGCACAGTAGACACTTTGATGGAAGCCACGTCCTCAATAGTAACCACGTCACACACACAGATTCGAAAAAATTTAACAGAGTTAACTTGAATTAACGGTGATGGTTCAATTGATCCAATTATACACTATTAAGGATCAAATTGAAAAAAAAAAATTAAAACGAGAATGTAACTGAGAAAAAGTTACGAAAACAGGGACCTTTAAAGAAGAGTTTTACCTAATGTTTACATCAAATTTGTGGTTGTTTTCTTGTTGAATGCAATATTTTTAACTTACGTCTACAACTACAATAGAAAATATATTTATATTTTAGTGTGTCTTTCAAATTTTACATAAAATTATTTATACAAATTAACATCTCATATTATTAAGTGACGCAAGACTAAATTACTCTCCACCATACTAACAAAATATACAATATTTTAATTATTAATTTTTACTTTTTATCAAATTAAAATGGATGATGTTATTCAGCCAGATACGTACTTCTATGATATAATTCAAAATTATGATAATTATTAATTTTTATAGTCTTTTAAATTGTATTACGCTCTAGAAAATCAAAATTTCAAAAACAACAAAATGGAATTAACGAGCCTCTAAGGAACTAAACCACCACAATTCCTAATTCCCAAATCAACCACCGCAGATCGGAAAAAAATGGTTGGTGAGTGAAGAAATTGGAAGAGAGAGAAAGAGAAACAGAGACAAAGAGAGAGTAAACTTGTAAGGCATGGCTGGGTTACTGGCATGGGCGGTGGGAGGTGGCGCAGGAAAGGAAGCGGAGGACGACTCCATCATCCCAATCCTCTTTTCCGAAGATCAGCAAAGGTATGTGATCGAACTGGATCAGAAGGCGGCTTCTCTCCGCCGTTTGATCCATGATCTACGGCTGAGATTGCCTCCCCAAGACATCTCCCAGAGCCTCCCTCACCTCCACGCCCACTCCCTCGCCTCCAATGCCGCCCTCGCCCTCCAATTGAACTCACACTCCGCTACGCGCCAACAGGTCCTTAACTAGTAACTCTTAATTACATTTTCACTCTCTCATCCAAATACTATTGTGTTATTATGTTAGAGAGGAATTCTAGCAGTATCTCTCCATGTTCCCTTGATTTTGATGAAAGAGACTCAGACTGTGCTTGGTTTGCGATAAGTGCAAAAAGTTTATTAATCAATATCCGATTGATATTATTATTACATGTACAATGGATTATGTTATTGTAATAGATTGTATTAGGAATCAATTTTTGTTGCCATAAGTTTGCTAAAAAAGGGTTGTGTTAATTAATTTCATTTGGAAACAAAATGTAAATCTGTATTTATATAGGAGAAAGAGTATATATATGAAGCTGAGAGGGAAACAGGGAAATAATTATAGAAAAAGACTTATCTTTTCAGAAAAAAGAAAGCTTTTTACACACTTAGACAATTGTTCTATATATAAAGACTTCTTTTTTATCCATAAAATAGCTTAAATTGGCAAAAATAATATTTGCCAGGCATGCTCTCAATAAGTGAGAAATGAAATCTAGTAAAAATATTATTTTTCAATCAAATTCACCTGATAGTAAAGAGTGTTGTTGGCATTCTTCCGTGTTAGGGAGTAATCCAGCCGAGCCTATAGCACAATCTTTGACTGGAATTAAGAAATATAGGTTAGGTCTGGGTTACTGTTGTAATATGGGATAATATTTGTAGAATCTTCCTAATTAGAGGAAATAGATACATAATATTTTATTTTATTTTATTTTTTCCTAGGTTTCCTAGTTTACTTATTTCCCTTTTTAGGAGAACTAGATTATTACAAATAGAAGGTTTGAGAATGTATTTTTCATGATTTGAATAATAAATCAGTCTTATTTTCCACATGGTATCAGAGCTTGTCTGAGCTTGTCTGATCCGCTTCCGCTGTCTTTGCTGTCTGTCGGCGGTCGGCCGTCATAGCCGCCGGCGGCCACCTAAAAGTCTCCCCTTTTAACCTCTGTTTTTTTAATAGTTTCCAATTGCCCTAGTCAAGTTCTTCTTAAGAATTCTGACTTTTTTTTTTTCGGTATCACCAAATACAAAATTTATTTGAGTATAATCAGAGTGAGATTTGAACCCATCCCCTTTCAAAAAAGTGGTGCTTTAGATCTTGATGCCCATATCAATTTTGGCATTCTTATTGGTTGCCACTTGAATCAAAGAGACCGAAAGTCTCTTTTTTCGAAAAATCCAAAGAAGGTCACTGCCTTCACTGTTTTCCACTATGCACCGCTGTCAACCATCGCCGGCCACCGTCCACCGCCGCCGCTGTCGCTGTCATCGGTTGGGGTCTTTCATAGGGCAGAAAGGTGCGCCCAAGTCCGACGACCACAACGCCGGAAGTCACTCTGAGAGAGGAGCCTCCACGCGCCGCCACGCGCCCACCTCTGGCGAAACCCACTCGCCGCTGCCGCCGCAGAGCCGGAGTCAGCCTCAAACTCTTCCGCACGCGACGTCACATGCCTCCTCTCTCCGTCAGATCTGGGTTGCGTGTTTGTCACGCGCCGCCGTTCCAGTGTCGGAATCAAACCGTGCCGCTTCCGGTCGACTCGCCGGACCTCCCTCTCTCTGATCTGACCCTCCAAAGCAGCCATTGCTGCCATCTTCGCGTGTCTTCCGCACCTTCGTCTTCTCGTCGCACACTTTTGCGTGTCTTCCTTGCTCTGTTTCTCAGTCTGTGTCTTTGCGGCTGAGGATTCCGAACAATTGGCCTGCGCTTCTCGCTAAGTTTAACTCAACATGGGTAAGGGAAAGGTTCATATCAACATTGTGGTCATTGGACATGTCGACTTTGGGAAGTCAACTACCACTGGTCATTTGATCTACAAGATTGGTGGTATTGGTACCGTGCCAGTTGGATGTGTTGAGACCGGTGTCTTGAAACCTGGTATGGTGGTGACTTTTGCTCCAACTGGTTTGACAACTGAAGTTAATAAAGATAAGATTTTTGTGGATGATTCTGACCTAGCTGAGAGTGGAAAAAAAGACCCACTTGTTAGAAGGCAGGAGCTATTGATTAAGAGTGGACTTGCAGATAGTCTTCTTGATGTATGTATTGAGAGCGTGGGAGAACTGCTACATGTCGTGTGCACTGGAAACTCGTTGTGGGCAAGCATATGGAGCACAACAATACAAAAAAAATTTGGTGTTCAGATTTACACTGCAATTGTCTCTCTTGCTTTAGTTTGTCTTCCTCTTTCTTGTGTGCCTTCACAGTAATGTCATCATTAAGCCACTACACTGAATCGCTCTCAATAGGGAGACCTCTTTAGATGCCCCCGCGTCACTTCTTTCTTCTCCATCGAGAAGGGTTCTTTGCCTTCACGGGCTTTCTGCCACCACCAACGGTTTTCTTCTTCCTCTTTCTTGTGTGGCACTGATTGGTGCTTCTTGCCGACGTCTCTGCCGCTTGTGCCGCAGAATGCATCGACATCTGTGGCCAAGCCTGTATCCACCATCTGGTTACAATTTCGTGATTCTCTCTTAGTGTGAAGTCCCCGTTGGCCTCTGGCATGAAGGGGAGTCAAATGTGATGTCCTGTGGAGGACTTTCTTCTTGGGCTCAAGTTTAGCCCGTTCTTCTTGTGATACAGTGCTAAGTATCACATTTGGGAGTAGTCTAGCAGAGAACTTTGGACCTCCAACATGTCTTTGGTATTTGGTGTTTTTTCGTTTCTGCCATGTGAAAGGCTCTCTACACCGCCAAAGCTTTGTTGTAACAGCTCACTAAGAGTTGTTCTTTGAGACTGACCGCTGAACTGAATATTTTAAAGTTATGGGATTTAGAGTTGTCCCTCGTACGGATCGGTTCTCACTAGTTCTTCCACCTTCACGTTCTGTTGTTCAGTCGTGAGGAGGAGAAAGTTCCAGCCGCTGCAGGTAGTCCCTGCAGGTTTGTTGCTGTTTAGGGTGGTTAAGTCCCTACAGGTTTATGGCTGTTAGCCTTTTAATTCCAGCCGTTGCAGGGTAGTGTAGTCCCTGCAGGTCTGTTGCTGTTTGCCTCTGTCAGGACAGATGTTTCCTGAAGGTTTGTCGCTGTTTAGGACAGTTAAGTCCCTTGAAGTTTTGTTGCTGTTCGCCACTATTGATGGCAATCCAATCCCTGCAGTTTGTTGCTATTTGCCACTGCAGGCCCTTCATCTGTTCTTGCAGTTTGTTGTTGTTTGCTGCTGCAAGTCATCAACCATTTTTGATGGAAATCTCTCTCGTCCATTGCTGTCCAAGATGAAGTTTCATGGTGCAAGTTCGCCCTCATCCATTGCTGTCCAAGTTGAAGTTTGCCCTCGTCCATTGTTGTCCAAGTTGAAGTTTCATTGTGCTAGTTCGCCTTCGTCCGTTGCAATCCAAGTTGGTTTATTGACGCTCTCTACAAATTGAATTTGTCTATTCCAAGCTTGGTTCATACAATCTTGTATGATCCTGCTTGAGGGGGAGTGTTGTAATATGGGATAATATATGTAGAATCTTCCTAATTAGAGGAAATAGATACATAATATTTTATTTTATTTTATTTTTTCCTAGGTTTCCTAGTTTCCTTATTTCCCTTTTAGGAGAACTAGATTATTACAAATAGAAGGTTTGAGAATGTATTTTTCATGATTTGAATAATAAATCAGTCTTATTTTCCACAGTTACGCTTTATGTTTATTGAACAGAATTGATTTCCAAAGTTATACAATTTGGAAGAGTTGTATTTCAACTACACATGTTGAATCTCTTAAGTTTTCTTCCATTCACAATTGGTTCCCTCCGTCTTGATCCTCTCTAATTTTAAGTCGTTGACTTGCTCAGAATGAAAAGACAATATGTTCATTACCCTGTAAGAGCAAGAAGAAATCTTAGGAATACTCTTTGACATACTCTTTTGAACATGCTGCCTCTTATGGAAAATATATAATTCTTTGGGTTCCAGGTCTTAGTTAATGAATATGTACCCTGATTCTGTAGTTAGCAATAAATATAATCCAATGTGTTAGAAAGAACATGTTTAAGAGTCTGTTCTTAGCAGTACTTTAAAAATAATAACTTACACCTTGAATCGCAAACGCAACTATCAAATATTCTGCGTTTTTCCTGCTGGTTGTAACACTGTATTTATTCGGTTGCATGTATGCCATGTTGGTGAATTCAGCTAATAATCAGATGAAATCTAGATGAAGGGACTAAATTATAAACAGAAGAAAACTTGATGGACTCAGCTGGCAGCTGAAACTTGTGAAAGTGAAAGCACACATTTGCTATAATACTGCTACAATACAATTAATGATGATGATTTTTGTTGCAGGCCCAACTTAGAGAGGTGACATTGACGGAAGAGAATGCAGCATATGAAAATGCAATATCCGATTTTGAGAATAAAATAAAAGAGAAATTACAAGAGGCTGATTTACTAAGGACAAAGTTGCAGGTTATGATTGTGAATTGATTGTGATTTGTCAGGTTGAGTTTGATTCAATTGATTTTTCATTTATTGTGTTACAGGAGATGGATGAGACTGAGAAGAAACTCAAAGCTGAGCTGGACAATATGAAACAGCAAGCATCTGGTGGTTGGGATGAAATGAAGGCAAAATCTAAAGCTGGATTTGATGCAGATGCAGAAGCATCGAGATCAGCTTTACTAGATGAATTGGAAGAGAAGAAGAAGCAGTTGGTTTGTTAATAACAGACTCTTATGTGCTCACCTTAACATTTTATTTTTTTTTATAGTGGATAGATAAAGAGTAAATAAACAATGGTGATCATGCTAATTACTATTCCTATCATTTCAAGGACTATATGATCTATGCTATATATTTTAGGTGTAGCTTAACCAAATTGATACTTTACCAAATTGAGAGTTTTATTTTTCATATATTGTCAATAGAAAGATGTTATATTATCAATCAGTTAAAAATTACACTGGATATCACTTGTTACTAATGATAAATACCAAAGTCAACATCCTTAACATGTATGATAATCTATGATTGGATGATATATAGTTAAATTCACCAAAATAATGACCCTCATTTCATTTCAGAGTTCGATGGAGGATGCTGTGAAAGAGTTGGAGAAGAAATGGGCAAAAGTGCAGGAAAATGCACTTAAACAACCTTCCCCAGGTATGGTATCTTATCATATATCGAACTCAAAATTCAAATTGGAAGTATGAGTGTCTTGGATGGCGTTTATATGGCCTTAAGTTCTTCAACTACAATGGCTAGCTATTGCTGTGTAGTTTTCCCAAATTTCCTATCGTCAATCTGTTAGTTTAAAGGGGCTGAGTTCCAGAGAGACGGAGAATTGAAGTATCTCAAATTTTCACAAAACTTAGAATGAGATCGTTATTAAAAAATGTTATTACAGGATTTGGTTGCTTTTAGTTTTATGCACAGAAAATAAACCAAATAAAGTCAAGAACCGCACGACAAGGAGAGAGAAAGATGTACACAATAAACTTTTATACTAGTTCACTCTTATCCAAGAGCTACATCCAGTTGTTCAGCCATACCTGTCAAGAAACCAAATATCAAGCCCTACAAGGTTACTACTCTATACCTGGAAACTCTATCTAGAGACAGCCTATAAACACAAAAACGAATTGAGAAAGTGAAAATAATATCAACTGTAACAAGATCAGCACAACAAAAAGGGATAAACTAATCACAAAATTTGTACAAAGAAAGCTTCAAGAACAATTTGTAACTCTGTTTGGACTGTCTCGTTTTAATAACATTATAATCTCTTGTTAAATGGTTTAGACATGATAGAGTTATATATATTTTAATTTGTCTGTTTTAATGAATTAAAATTGTGTTTTAATATGTTAATTTCAGTAAGTGAAATTAATCGATGAACTTATCGTTTTAACATATTAAAACAGAGAAGTCCAAAGCCTTCACTGAACTTAAAGTAACTTTTAATCTATTAAAAGCTTGTTTTTAACAGATTAAAACAGATAGATCAGAACTATTCATGGTTTTAAATGATTCTAATAGTTAAAACGATTATTTAATCAGATAAAATGCTTCGTATAGTTATTCCTGATCAACTAAACATTTTAACAGGTTCAAAACATTTTTTCAATCAATTAAAAAAGAAAAAACTTATCACCAAGACAAGCTCTAATTCATTTGGAAAAGCATTTTAATTGCAATTTTAGGATCAAATCATGAAAGAAAAAACTTACAACATTTCCCAATCAACACATTACAACCCAAAACACTTCTAGATCTTCATGTTCATTGTCAATGTTCAAATTCTTCATGAGAAAGGTTGGATTTATCAAATACATGAACCGTAGCTCCAAAAAAATCCACATATGGGAGGGAAAGATCAAAATATAAATTTGGGATCCCTTGAAAGTGGAAATGGGAAATATATCATCTGGGCTGATGCTTAAGATACCAATTATGCTACTTTCAATGCTTGGAAATTAAAAGGAACAGTGATATTTATTAAAGCCCAGTTATGTTAGTATGTTTATCTTATATTATTCCTTTTCCCAGATTTCCGTTTGTTAATGTTTTTAATCTGAAAGCATAAGCATGCCCTTTAATATCTTTTTCTTCTTTTTATTCCTTGCGTTTTGTGTATTCGTATTGCTTGTTTGCTGGAGGTGGTATTATATATACTTTTGTACTTTCTGTGTGCATAGGTCATGCACCACCATTGAATTTGACCACACGGAGTAAAGATATCATAAACTTATTTCTTGTAAGAAATGTTGCAAGCCATCGTTGTGAATGCAGAGGACCAAAAACTTCTTTGAATGATTAAGTCCATCACGATGATGACATTAAAAACACAGCATAGGACTGGATTAGGTGATTTCCTGTATGTTAGATTATCTTCAAACATTTATTCATATGTATAAATGAGTTATGTGAACTTGTTGTATATTCATAATAAATTTCTACTGATATGGGTATATCCTGCCACTGCAATGCTGATGTAGTAATGTTTCAAAATGATGATACAAAAATCTGATTGGATTTTCTTAAGAGTGTCTCTTTACTGGTGCCAAGAGACTGGGTTTTTCATTAGGTTTGATGTATTTTATATTTTCTAGCCTCTGTTGTTTCCATTGTAGCTTTAGGAAGATTCATGGTACTCCTGTTTGTATTTTTTTTCAATGACTTCTTTTATCATCAAGAGAAAAGAAAGAACTTTAGTTGGGTTGTTTCATATCTGAATAACATTAGATACTATTTCATGCTCTTAGTAATCCACTAACCATATCAGGACATAAATATTCCTTTTATTGCTTTTGTTGTGTTAATTCTCCTTGTGCTTTTGTACACTTGGAAGCATCTTGAATGAGTGCATGTATTTTTTTTTGCTCTTAAACGTTCATGTTCTGCAGCACAAAGAGAGAAGACATTAGATAAACAACTTCATGGTCTAATTGAGCAACTGGCTGCTAAACAGGTCCTTTTTATACTTCATAGTACATGATTTACAAATTTCTCCTTCCTTCTCAAGTTTTTACTATAGAAAAATTAATTGACAATGGCTAGTTGATAACGGTTTGATAGATTATTTGGATCTGAAAATGTTTAACCAAGTGCCTTACTCCCATACCTTCAGGCACAAGCTGAGGGCTTACTGGGTGACATTCATTTGAAAGAGATGGAATTGGAAAGATTGAATGGGCTATGGCGGCAAACAGAAAACAGCAATTTGGAGGCAAACACTGCTGCTAGGTATCGTTTCAGTAAAAGCTCTTCAGATAAGTTACACAGTATGTCAGATTATGAAGGCCATCAAAGGCTTCCTTATCACTCTGCTGGCAGATCTGAAACCCAGCAGAGGCTTATGCTATTCAGGTCTGCATTTGTGCTCTATATTTTAGCTTTACATATATTAGTCTTTATCAGGATATCATTTTAACCAGTATTGATTGACACATTAAGATGACATGTTAATTTTTACTCTGCATGTTTGAATCTGTTTGTACTCGTTAGATATCCCTTGCACATATATACATAAGTCTGTATAAATGTTTTTTTTTCATTCATGCTTTAAAGGTTGATAAAAATATTTGGTGTCTATGCGTACAGTAACTAGTTGAAGCAGAGGAAATTACCAGAAAATGCAATTTTTGCAGCAGAATATGTTCTGAATATAAGTAACCTATGATGTAATAGCTACGTTAAACTAGATTTAATTTGATTTACTATTGACAAAAGACAGCGTTCTTAAAAAAGTTATTTCAAATGATTGTTACCATGTGCCCAAAATCTGTTCAGTTTTACTCATTATTCAAATATATTTCATTAAACTAAGGTTATGAACACAGACAATTAAATTTTTTTTCAGCATATCTATATAAATGAATTAAAGAAGTGATTTTTTATTATAATTGCTTATACCTTATAATCAATTATTGAAGTTATTCAGTTTTTATGGGATATAATTCACATGGTATCTGAAATCTGACCACTAAGAATTAATATGTTTATGGCATGGGACTTCTTTAGTGAAACATTATTTCAACACTAGGATCATCTAATAATTAGAAGGGTTAGGTGGCATGAAAATAGACTGAAAGTGGCATGCCTAGAAATGGAAACACCAAATAGTAATTAATTGTTTTACAATAAAGTATAATTTAATCTTATTAGTTATTTATTTTATTTAACTTAGTCTCTTGGTTAAAGAAAGGTTCAATTATACAGTCATGTAACCCTTTTATAGGTTAAATTTTTTAATTATAAATCATACTATGCATAAATTAAAACTTTCGATTTTTCTTTGTTAAAAAATTTATTCTCAATACGATGGAAAATGATTATATGGTTTCGTTTTAAAAAATAAGCTTAGAATAAAAGTAAAAGTTTGATTTTAGAAATTTTTTATTTCTCGTCTATTCAAAATTTAATGAGATGGTCATGAATTAATGCTTATACCAACTCCGCCAGTCAATTATTTTTTTAAAGTAAATTCATTTGATCTAACCACTTAATCCTACATTTATTTATTTTATAAAAAATTGTGACAAATATAATATATCTATATCACCTATAGCAATATGTTTTATTTGGTGTGCATAATTGACTAATATTTTTACAACAATTCTTTTGAAGTACATCAGATAAAACAATTTAAACTGTATTTAGAAAAATATTCTTTATATATTTTTGATGAAAATATTTAACAGTAACGAAGATTACTTTTTAAAATTGAAAAAAAATATATATGGAAAAATTAAATTATAATGTGTTTAATCATAATCTACATTTTTAATCAGACTTAGAAGCTTTGAACACATATGATAATATGAATGTAGATTCAAACATTTATTATGAAAGACATAAAAAAAAATAATCCAAATTAATAATTAAAAGAAACAAAGATATTTAATTTAACGTAATATTAGAATTATAGTGAAAAAGTTCTGTAAGCTTAACTCTCTACATAATCATTCTTGTAATTTTGCTATTGTTATAAAATTATCTCCAACTATTATTTTTGTTCACTGCATATTTGTCATTTTTTTTTAACTTTTATTTAAACAACTCGTTTCTCCTTTATTTATGAAATGTTAAACTATAAAAGAAATATTTCCCAAAAAATATTAATTATTAAAAATAAAAATTAATATTAAATTTAAGACTTGAAACACTATATTTGTATTGATTTAGCATTTAGAGTTTTATGATGAAAAAGAAACAAAATTGATGACTAGATTTAGAAAATAATATATATGAGAAATAAGTGAAAATAAATATGTTTAACCTAAAAGGTTAACTTATATAACTAAAAAAACTCACAATAAAAATATGATGTGAAGCTTTAAAATCTTCCTTTTCCTCCACATCACTCTTTTTCCACCCATACATTTTCTATTTATTAAGTGATTAAAATGATGATATGAACATTTTTTTTATCCGCAAAGATTATTCAATTACTAAATTAATTTGATTTTAATTATTTAGTTAATAAGTAAATAAAAACTAAAGAGGCATTTATTTGTATTTTTTCATGTTTTCATTTTAATTTTAAAGTTAAATATATTTTTGGTCCCTAAAATATTATGTATTTTGGTTTTTGTCTCTCTTCTAAACCTTGTTCTATTTAGGTCATTCTCTTTTTAGAAAGTCACAAATTTAGTCCTTTATGATCAACATTGTTAGTTTTTTATTTTTTGACGTGACAAATAGTGTGCCACTGTTTAAGACAGGTGTATTGTGTCACAGGTTAGCAAGATAGCTCGATGGCAAATGGTGTGCCGCATCCCCAGCCCGGTAATGTTAACAAGACATGTGTGTTGTGAGCCCAAGTTGGCAAGACATCCAGATAGCTCGATGGGAAGTTTAGATAGCCCGATAAGGTAAATGGAGAACTTAGATAGCTTGTTGGAAAGTTCAGATAGCCCGGTAAAGTGCATGAAGAAGTCAGATAGCTCAGTAGGAAGTCCATATAGCTCGGTAAGGTGTATCAAGAACTCAGATAGCTCGGTAGGCTATCCAAATAGCTCAGATAACACATTACCAAGCTCTCTAGACTTCTGATCGGGCTATCTGACTTCTCCATGCACCTCATTAGGTTATCCTAATGCCTTACCAAGCTAACCAGATATCTTATCGACCTGGGGAAAAAATATATGTGTCTTGCCCACCTTACCAATTGAGGACATGGCACAATATCTGCCACCGAGTTATCTTGTCGACTTGAGACACAATACATACGTCTTAAACGGGTTGGGGACGGGGCACACCGTTTGTCACGTCTAAAAGAAAAAATTAACAGCATTATTCATGGATGACTAAATCTGTGACTTTCTAAAAGAAGAGAGACAAAAATAGAATAAAATTTGGAAGAGGGACGAAAACCAAAAGCACGTGATAGTTTAAGGACCAAAAATATATTTAACTCTTAATCTTATTTTCTTAAAATGTTTGTACAATTTTTTTCTTAAATATTTAAAATAGAAAACAAATAAAATAAATATGGTGGTTTGTAAGGAGGGGCTATAAAATAGCAATAAGTAAAAATAGTCTCTTATAGAAGAATCTTAAATATTTTATTATTAAAATTGTTATTAAAAAATGACGTAGAAATAGAAAAATTAATTATTCGATTTTTATTTTATAAATATAGCAGTTTTACTAAAATTATTTATTTTTTCTTTGACTTCTCTCTAAGATTATGAGAGATATCTTCATTGTTTTGAATATCCTAAACTAGAATAGAACAATTCTACCTTATCGAAACATCCATTATAATAACCATTTTCTTTAGTCAATTTTTGAAATTTTTTGCATGCATGAGTATTGTTGCTTACATGTGACTTAATTGAGTTTACAATGAATATATGTTTGTTTAGATTTATTCATGTATGTTCAAATAATTGATTTGAGTTTTATGTGTGTATTGCATTATGTGAGAATATAAGTTCTTGGAGCTATGTAGAATTAAGAAGTTTGATTCACGTAAGGGAAACTAGTTTAATAATAATAATATTTTGGGTTAGATAACCTAAATTTTGAAGTGGAATCATCATAAATTTTTGGATGTTATGTAGGTATTATGTGTTTGATTTAATTTGATATGTTTTAATTTGAGTGTGATATGTTAAGTATCTTTGATAATCTAAATTCTAGTCACTTAGGTCAAATTAGTCTAGTTTAATGTTATTTGGATTAAGTGTATCAATTTTTCTACAATAAATGAAGAGAAAAGTCAATCTAAATCAATTTAAACAATTGATTTCTCTTTAAAATTTTCTAAATTATGAAAACTCACTAGACGAATTATCTTCTCACTAAAAAAAATCAATTTTTGAAAATCCAAATATCTCAAAGAGCATTGTTCATTGGACAAACCTTAAATAAAACCCCTAAATGTTTTTGTTCGATAGGCGAACTAATCTCTTATTGGGTGAGATTCATTTTTGTGAAAAACCTAAGAACTTAGGGAGGATTAGCTAATGAACGAATCAAGTCTAGTTAGGCGAGCCTCTCTTAGTATTTGAGACATTGGATGAGCCCTATATTTGCTCAAAAAAATTATTTTTATAAAATCTTCTTGTGGTCATTCCCTATGTGAATATAATTTTTCCTAGGCTAGTTAAAACCCACTTATTATATTGATGCCTTTGGGTGAGCAAGTAAAATTGTGACTAAATGAATTTCAAGATGTACTCAATTCACTGAATGAGTCAAATGCTAAAGCATTTTATGAACTTTAAATAAATAGTTTTTTAAATGTTAAAATTGATTTGTCTTTCACTGTTTTGTCATATTTGATTTATATTTCATTGAAATATTATATTGATGCAATGAAAAATTGATGATTTGTCTACATTCAAATTAAAATGATGAAGTATATATATGATTAATGATCTATATGCGAGTTTTAATTGAGATTAGATGTATATGTAGTATGTGTGATGATTAATTTTGTATAATGTCAATGGTTATTACGAAGGAGGAAATACTATGTCGAGAGATTGTAGGCAGTTTATTGAAGTTGGGATTTTGAAGGAGATTCTAACTCTACTAATATACTTGCAGAGAGGAAAATCTTAGATGGTGAAAGTTAATAGATGTTCCTATGACATAGTTTACTATATGAAGAAAAAAAACTATTTCGATGGGTTGTAATGAATTTACCATGTCATATGAGAAGACACAACTTCTTTAACTGAAGCTTTATTATATATTTGTAAAGATAGTATGACAAATTTCTGAATTTAATGCAACTTTGGAACTAGAGTTAAGTGTTTGTGTTATTGTTATGTCACTAACTTATCACATGAGAGTAGTGAATTAAAGTGAAAATGTTAAACACTTGATTCTTTGTTGTGATATGATTGAATGAATGATTTGATTTTTGAATGACATCCATTAGATGAATGGATGGATTAGTTCTGAAACTATGTGTTTGTATGAAACTTAAAAAAAAAAGGTTAAAACTCTCGGATAATCTTTATATTTGTATTGAAATCTCAATTCGATTATCAGATTTTAAGTAGTCTCAATTTTTTTTTCTTAAAGTGTAACAAATAAGCCCAAATCTTTATCGTTGTGTAAATGGTTAACGGTGGTGCACAATAGACATGGTGATTTGAATTATTTTATTATGTGGAATTGGAGATTATTTTATTACGTGGAATTGGTTAATTTATAGCTTTGTTAACACAAGAATTGGGGATTTGGTATGGCCATGGTCATAAAGAGTTAGGGATTTAAAGACTAACACAAGACTAACACAAGATCAATAGAGTTAGGGATTTGGAACTGTTAAGACAATATCGTCTATAAGACTGAACTGTCTAAATGCTCTCATATGTTTTGAAAGTTTAACAAACATCATTAAACGAAATGAACATATGACAATGTTATCATTACTTTAACATAATAGCTGTAATATAGGCGATGAATGAAAATACTATGAGAAAACCAAATAACTAGGAAAAGTCTTAAAAAAGCACATGGGCATAAGTTGGATGCATTTCTAAACAATTCCTAAGTTAAAGTGTCAATGAGATTATTCCAAAATACAAATGTTATATTGTACCAAACGGTAATTAATCAACTCTCTCTCTATATGGTTAAGTAGGTAAAAGTGTCAAGATAATGTTTTTGGAAAGCACGTTGAAAGTCTCAAATGATGTTCCAAAAACTTATGATAAAAGAAACCTTAATAAACGTACTTGACGAATAGAGTAGAGAAAAACCTAAAGTGTTTGCATAGATTAGATGATACCATATGCTAAACGATCCACTTCATCCAACGGTGAAGTTTTTCAATCAACTATTTGCTATGTTAGTATGAAGCTTAAATGATAAAATCCTACCTAAATGTCATTAGTTGTTCAATGTTTAAAAACAACAAAAGTGATAAGAGAAAAGACATATTTGTTGCATGCATATCTACTCTACTTTGTATAGATTACCTATTACGCACATCCACCTGTTTCACCCTATATAAATCAAAAGTGGACGTTAGGAACAAAGAAGACATTCACAGAATGTTCTCTCCATCAGAATTCGTGCTAGAAAAATTGTACAATCTACTTTTGTCTAAGTACTGAAAAAGCAAGTTTGCTCTGATAAGTTGACTTTAATCAACGACTTCTTCATACGACAAGACTGAGAAGACTCAAGAATCAAGGCAAAAGCTCTGTCTAACGAATATCTTTTTGAGAAGCCTTTAAATAGAAGATGACTCAAAAAGAGACTCAAGAGAATAGCATACAGAAAGAAAGAGCATAAGCAAACATCGTCGAGAGAAAAGCTTAGAGAAGCACACAAACTCTAAAGAGAATATCTGAGAAAAGAAAAAACTCAAGATTAGAAACACTCTCAAGCTTCATTAAGCTTACTATTGTAAGAAAAAAGAAGAGAGAAAACAATCAGTGAGTATCTTAGATTGAATTGTATTGAACACGTATCCTCTTTGCTAGAGTTATCATCTAAGGACTTGTAATCAATCTTTTGATTGTAAATTCTGAAGAGAATTAAAACACTTTACGTCTAACTTTGAGGAGTTAAATGGTAGCTATCCAGGTTGTCTAGTGGAAACCATGAGTGGGTGAAACTTTATGACGTTTAACTTGGTGGAGTTAAATGGTAGCTAGACGGGTATGTCTAATGGAAATCAAGAATTGATGAAACTCGACTAGACAAGTGTATCTGGAGGATAGCGGGAGCGTGTAGGGATACCAGGAGTGGTGAAGAATACTTCATAACCAGGAGTGAATGAAACTCAACTAGTCAAACCAAGGATACCAGGAGTGGTGAGAATAACCATCTAAGGTGTTAGAGGAGACTGGACGTAACTCGGTGGAGCAAATCAGTATAAAAACGACTGTGTGTTTATTATTATCTTTAAACGCTTCTTTTACAAAACGTGTAATTTCATTTTATTTTAGATATAACAACTACTTACATTAAACGATTCTTTCTCAAAAAGTATGTTTTATTAAAACTCTACAACAATAACTATTTAACGACTAAACGCACTTGAAAAGAACTCATTATTTAAATCAATTTCTAAAGTTGGGTGTTTAACAACTTATGTAAAATCATTTGATCATCAATAAGGGTGCTTGAGCGTTTAAACCAATATATGTACGTGTGCTTACCTCATAGTGTTTGTTGGTTGCTGTGTCTTTTTTTTTGCGATGATTATCGTTATAATGTGAGCGTAGAGATATTTCTAGAGAACGATGAGTCAATAGTTTAATTATTAGATACAATAAGAATATAAATTGTGATGTTTTGTTTTAAAATTTTTACTGATTTAATAATAATATTTGAAAAGTACTTCATTAATATATTTTATATTCTATTAATCTCTTTTTAAATATTATTATAAAAGTTTAATAGTATTATTATAAAGGTTTAATAGCCAATTTAGTCCTCACTTTGATTGAAAAATCTCAATTTAGTCCCTCGTTATAAAAGTGTTTTACATTAGTCCTAACTTTTAAAATAGTGGATCAGATTGGTCCCTTTCGTTAAATATAAGTTAACGAAGTTAATGGATGATGATGTGACACAGCTTGAAGCTGATGTGTTAGATTGGTCCCTCGTTAGCTTTAAGTTGTGACACATCATCATCCATTAACTCGTTAACTTATATTTAACCAAAGGGACCAATTTGACCCACTATTATAAAAGTTAGGACTAATTTAAAACACTTTTTATAACGAGGGACTAAATTGAGATTTTTCAACCAAAATGAGAACTAAATTAGCTATTAAACCTATTATAAAATATCTTATTTTAATAATATTATACTATTAACTTTATCTTATTTTAATCATATAAATTTAATATTAAATACTCTTCATTTATAAGAAAATTCCAAGAGTATTTGGTAAAACAGACCCATAATTTTTTATTTATTTCTATATCTAATTTTTGAAAGTCAACACTAAAAGAAATTGATAATTGTAAACATTTTTTAAGTAGAAAAAAAAATATACCTAATTGTTAATAAACAAGATTGCATTGAACAACCTGAAAAACACCAATAAATCATTAACATTAAAATAAAAAGAAAGCTAGAAAATTTTCAAACAAATTAACATTGATGAGTTAATGAATGAAAGAACAAGTGATGAAGAGTTTAATATTAAGCACGTTATATACAGTACATTCTAATCCACCACATTAATTATACAAAACTCACATGCATAAAGAATTCAAATTATGAAACCATTGAATAATTCACATAATAATGTATTGTGGATTGCAAGGCATTAGAATTATTATTTTTCACTTTTGAAAAGTCCACATTTAACTTCAGATGAAAGAGATGGAAATTTTCAAAGGTGAATAAATTGATACAATAAATTGCTACAGTATTATTGTTCAGTACTTATTCATAATTTGAATAGTGATACCCCACACCATAAAGACACCCTGCAAAATGCAGAACCAACCCACCGACATATCATTGTCAACTTTCATACAAATCTTAGAGAACTCTATTAATTACATTGTTGATACTTCATATATATTCTTATCATACATTACATATGAATTAACATCTAAACCATAAGTTAATTAATTTATATTTATGAACATGCTATAAAGTAGGTATCATATTAACAACAACTACTAAGACGGATTGAATATGAATTTAACTATGAGTGATCTTTAATAACAATGAATTACTGAAATCCTTTTAGTTTAGTTATTAGATTTATATAATTATATTTTTTTATTGTTATCTAGCCTCAAAGAACATGTATGTTTTTTTTTATTAAATTTATGTTAATATCTTATTTCCTTTACTTTAAATTTTTAATTTATGAAAGAAATTATTTAATAAATACTCTCATAAATAATGTGGATATAGCCATTATTCAACCGAAATGAAAATATGAATTTATATATATATATATATCAGAAAAAACTCACACTTATCCTGATCCGTGTCATATCTACCTGCCAAAAAATCATATAGCTACTGAAAAGATAACTTTTATAATTTTAGACGGATAACATTAGTAAAATTTATAAATTATAATCACTATAATAATTAATTATTTTTCATCATTAAAATTGATAATATAGAAATTGCGATCCTCAGAATGAATAGCTATTTCTTTTACCAAGACACTTTAATTCAAGTGTAAGGAAAGACATCAAACATGGTTACTTGTAATTCGGATTTTTTATATAAACAAAGTCATATTTTATTAATGAATTTCTCCTATCTTATCTATCATAGAAAAAGAAAATTTCCAACAATTTTGAGCCTCAAAAACTCATTTTTAACTTGGAGGCCAAACCTTAAACTTTACTAAGTTGAATCTTCTTTTATCAACAATTTTTGCATGATCTTTATTTTGTAGGATTTCTAACCAAGAAAAGGAAAGGAAAGAATCTAAACCAGCAATGGTTGAATAGCATGATAGCATTATACTGATCTTCATTCTCCCAGCAAATCAAATATTTGTAGTGAAGTCACAAGAGCCTTTCTTACTTTCTTACTTGCAATTATTGTGAAGTTCTTGGGCATGAATGAATATTGCCCAATTTATCATAATGCATGACAGCTAATGAAGACAATTTGTGTCCACAAAATACCTTTGGATATACATTCTATATCATAAATACAATATACTTCTCTGAACCCAAAAACAAAACAACAAAAAGTATCTCCACATGGTAAATCCAAACCTCTTAAAAAACTCTCTCTAGCTTTGAACTATAATATCCCTTACTTTCTACATCCAACATATGCAGCAAAAACTCATTCCAAGTATCAACTGGCCCTGGCAAACACCAGTGAACACAGTCATTCAGTGTCACATTTTTGTCCTGAGAATGTCCATACTTGTTAGGATGTCCATCAGGCCTAAGAAGCATAATCTCAGTTGTGTTCATCATCACAAAATTCAACCCTCTCTCTTTGGCTACCCTTTGTGCTTCTACAAACTCCTCCACTTGTGTCATATACATGTCTAGAATGTATCCATCAAGCTTCATTTCTTGTTTGCTGAATGGCCTAGTCCTCACACACTTCCCTCCCTTGTTCCAATCTCCATCCTCAAAGTGTGCTGGGGAGAATGTCCTAAAAAATGTCACCCCCTTGTACCCTTCAAGATCATTCAGTGCCCTAAATGCTGTCCTGAATGCCTTCCTGTATCCAAAGAGGTGTGTCAGCTCTGTCACATTCTCCATCCCACACTTGTTGCATCCCACAAGTTTACCCTTTTCATAGAACAGCAGAGGCCTGAAAAACCATTGCCCTGATGAGATTATCACAATATCAAACTTCTCAACCTCACTAGTCCATGCTTCATCTGCCTCATCCACATACAGTCTCATTATGCTGTTGAAGGAATGCCCTTTTGGGTCAGCATCACTGGATCTCACAAAATATGGAGACCACAGATTTCCAAGGGTGAAGTTGTACTCGTGATAGATATACCGTTTGAAGTACATCACATCTGAAGAATATTTATGAGAAGCATCCTCAGGTTCAGATACCTGAAAAATCAAATTTCAAACACAAATCACACAAGCATCATAACAATGTTTTATGATTGCTTACAACTTTCTAACATAACCAAGGTTTCAGAAAACAGTTTGCAATCAGAATTCCATAATTCAAAACCTTGAAACATAATCATGCAGCAAATTCATTAACAAAGTTTTCTACCAGAAATACAACTAGTTGATGATTTCTCAAAAATTGAGACAAAAGGGTAGATTAAGAACTATATGATAAACACTTTCAGCTTCTATTCTCTTGGAAAAGCTAGAAAAAGGTGGGAGTTTATCACTTACATGACTTAGGAGGCACAACAAAGACTGCATCTGGTTTCTCCCCACCGAGTCTCCAACAAACACCATTTTCTTGCCTCTCAGAAGATTCAAGAACTGAGTTGCATTGAAGAGAGGAAGCTCACATTCATCAGGCTTCCACCTCCAATGCAGGTACTCTCTATCGGGTCTCCCAAACTTGATGCAATTTTGCTGGTCAATAATCCAGTGGCATGTTTCATTGGTGTAATAAGGTGGTCTGGAAGTATGCATCCATCTCCCAGAAAAGATGTCACAGTGTTTAATTTCTGTGTTGTTCAAACTGCTGCTGACAGTTGCAGAAGACACCTCAGGAGTTGATTCGTGTGAGTTCCTCATGAGAGAAAGAGGGAGCATGATGAGAAGAAGAGTGAAGGGTACCAGGAGAAAGCTTTTGGCTGTGGTTCTTGTTGTGTACTTCCCATTGAAAACCTCATTTCCTCGAGCCTTCATTGTCATTGCAGAGTTATATTCTGAATCAAAACCTTTGCTGAATGGTTCATATAAATATGAACTTTGTTCCAATGTTTGGTTAGGATAAACCTTTCAAGCTTTAATTCAGTTCTAAACTGAACTTTCTCTCAAGGAATGCCTTCTTATATCTAATTCAACTTCACCAATTCGTGATATGTCTAAGTCTTGTTATAGTGTCATTATTCATTAATGATAATTTGACGTGTAATAGATGTAGGAAAAAAAAAACAAACAAGAAAAGAAGAGGAAAAATGAAAAAGTGGTGTTCCACTGTTTTTTTCTATGCTCACCTTGAATGCTTTATTGTACAAGTTTTCAATTGCTTGTTTCTTAAACCAGTGGCCATAGAACACTCTGGCTTTGTTCTGCTTCTAAATTTGCATAAACAATAGTCCTTGTTCTTGCTAATGCACATCTTTTAAAATGTACAAACAAGGACAAAGAACCTTTTCAGGAAGCTAGCCAATTCATAAACAACTAAGTCTGACTAATAAAACATGTCAAAAACTACAAAAATGAAAAATAAAATAAATCAAAGGGAATCCAAGAATATAATAGCCCCTTGTGCTCTCATTGTTTAGTACCGTTTGTCAGTTCCTCTGTGGAAGTTACACAACCAAGCTAAAACTGGTAAGAAAAGATTTACCGTTATTATAAAAACAGAAAACAATGGGACCTTACAATTTAGTCCTTCAAAGAAATAAAACTTTCATTTAGCTCTTCAATACTTAACGGCTATAACCATCATAATATGTTGCTAAGTTTTATTGATCCATTTGATGATTAAGCCTTAACAACAAATTTTTACATGAAATTATATTTATTTATTTAAAAAAAAAAACTTTAAATCTAACTCAAACTTATTAAATTATGTTTTTTTAATCTTAAAAAATTAGCTTTAAGTTTAACTTAATCATACAAAACTGATTTATAAATTTAAATTTAAATTAATTTATATGCTATAAATTTGTTTTTATTATTAATTTATGTAAGATTTCTCACGTTTTCTTATACTAAGATTTATATATCTTAAACTTAAGATTAGATATTTAAGATTAGTTTAACAACTATTAGCATAATAAGTTTAACAAGCAAAAATTTTCTTTAAAATAAATTTTGGATGTATCATCATCTTAAAAATGAAGATTAAACCTAATTCAATTATATAAAAATATTAAACCTAATTTAATTATATAAAATTTGTATTCATTTATAAATATAAATTTGTCTTTAAGGATATCCAACATTTAAGTACTGATTTAAATTTGACAAGAAGCTGGAATATTGAGATATCAGCATATATTATTTACATACATAAAAGTTATATCAATTATTTTTTTCAAATTGGTTATTTCTCGATTGTTTTTATTATTTTATGTAAATAAAGCTCGTAGGGATTGAGTAAAGCAGGTAGATCCTCTGATCTATTTTCATGGTGGTTGGTGAACCAGACTCTTTCCAAAGTTTCGAAAGCATATGAAATTGTAAAGTTTACTCTGCATAAATTTGTTGTACATGTTTTTTATCAAAAGAAAAAGCAATCTGTTTTTATCCAAACAGAAGAAAAAAGAAAAGAAAGCTGAGAAGGATTCATGATTCAATGACAGAACCAAAATTCAGCTAAAATATCAGTTGTGTCTCCTTTATTCCTTTTAATTATTTTTTAATCCCAGCACATTTTTTATCTAATTTTCATGATATATCTTATAGAATATTTTTATACCATTGGTTCTGGTACCCTGTATCACAAATTATTCATCCAATCATTAATGCTACATCCAAAACAAATTATTATGTAATATATGAGACCAGATATAAAAAATGACTAAAACATTACACACGTTATTCCAAGTCTAAACGGTATTTACAATATCATCCCACCAAGAAGTAACATGTATAATAATAAGTTCACTAAATTTTTTATTCGTATTTCTCTTATGTTTTGTAATTAATTCATATAACAAAGTATTATATTAAGAAGAAACTATAAACTTAACTTAATTTCAGTAAAGTGACATTTCACTTATATATTATAAATTGATCTTATTTCTAGTTGACAGTAAAATTTTTAATGATTCTTTTCGTATTTCCTTTGTTAAGTCTATTACTCTTATTTGAACCCTTTTGAATATTGTATCAAAAAATGCAGGTGATGCAAAAGGCATTCAAAAGATGATGATTAAATTGTCATTTATTCCACTTAGTCTTCATCATCGATGACACTTACAACACATTGTTGACACAACAAAGGCTCATGAGAGCTTTATGTGTAGAGTTTGGAACAAAGTGGTGTGGCTCAAGAGACAGGAATATTGCCGACAGATTATTGATTTTCCAACAGGTGTTTCTGTCCTATACTTTCGGCATAAAAATAACCATACCACTAAATTGTAACTTGCTCTCATTTTAATCTATAGTCAGATCAATTTTAAATATTTATTTTAAGAGTAATGATTCTTTAATATGCTTAAATGTTTTATATTCATTTGATATTATATTCTTTTATTTTTTTTTCTTATAAAAATACAAAAATTTATGTTTTTATAATCATTTTATTCTTATATTGTATGTCAAATGAATATAAAAGTATATGATGATATCATTACTCCTATTCACTGTATTTAAACATGAAATCTTGTATAAGAAGACTAAGTTTATTATCAATCATACAAATTATGCATTGATTCGAACATATTCAAGACATTATAGAAAACAATTTAATAACTAAAGTATAAGTAAAACTAAATTCAATTTTATAAAATTAATTTTGAGTTTTGTTTTAAAAAGACATGAAAGAAAAACATTTAAATTGTCTATGATTTCAATATTAGAAATCTCAATTAGTCTAAATCCCACGTTATATATATGTAAAAGAGTTGAATATCACATCAGAATGAAAACGAATCATTTTTGTTTTAAGGTTTTGAATAAGAGATGGTATCAATTAGTCAATTACATAGAAAAATTCAGATTTTATTAGTGTTATATCTTCTTCAAATTCTTCCATAAACTAATAATCTAATATTAGAATCAAATTATAAATTTCTTTTAAAAATAAATAAAAAAGAATAAAGATCACAAATCATAAAGTAAAATGACCATTTAGGAAGTGAAATATAAAACTACCCAAAAAGATAATATCATCATGAGCTGTGTGGTCCAATGTTTTTGAATGGTTATAAGAAAAAAAAAAAATGAATGAAACGGTGGGTTTGCCAGAATGTATACCTGAAGTTGGCATATTTTGGAAGAAAGTGGTTGGTAAGGAATAAAATACATATGTGTGAGAGTGAAACATACAAAAGCCAACAATGCAATAACTTTTAGCAAATCCTCATCTTTTACAAGCGATTGTTGCAATTATAACATCCAAATTGCCCAATATGTTAGGTCATTTTTCAATTCATAATATATTATGCGTACCCAATTTTTTCATATTTTAGATTACCATCATTAATTATTGAAGTATCTTTAAGGCCTACATGCATAATATAAAAAAAATAGACATTTAACTATGGTGATGACAAGGAGATACATCAAAGAGTTGGATTTATATTCAATTTAGAAAGTTGCACCAACATTCAAAACTTCTAGCAATGATGATGTTTGATATAATTGATATGAGAAATTAAATATGTTTTTGGTTTTTGAAATATTCTTAAATAATGAGAATCATCATTCAAACCAAATATTTGAGATTTGTAATACAAAAGGAAAAAACACGGAAGTAAATATATCTGTGTATTATCTCAATTCTGCATAATGCATATACAAATATTTATACATCAAGATCATAACAGAATTAGATATAATTCTATTTAGTCTACCAACAATATATACAGAATAATAACAAATAGAAATAATAACAAACAAGATCTTAAAACCTAATAATAAGAAAAAAGATCTTAAAACCTAACAAGATATTAAATCTTAACAGATATTAAATCCTAACGAGTTATGTTTTTTGTTTTGGTTCTTGTCATAAAAAAAAAAAAAAAAACTTCTTTTAGGTTTCTTGGGATTGTTTTGGTAATGAACAAATTCCTATTATGCTTGTAACTTATTATATTGATAAAAAAAAAAAGCTATTTTGTTAAAATGATTTCAGAGTGTTTAAATGAAAGTTACTTATTGAAAAATCTTTCTATTCTATATGACAATCATTTGTGGGAATACCATTTGAACTAACTTTTGTATTGGTGGGGTTCTTCTATGGTTCATCATTCATGACAACTCCAAACATTGTCCAAAGCTAATTAAGTGGTTAAGATATCAGTTTCTGTATAATTATTTTATCATAACAAATCAGAGGGAAACTTGAATTTTATCCTCCAAATAATTGAATTCGATAACTATAATAATAATCATCATAATAATTAACATTTGAAAAGAAATCATTTTTTTAACATTTGATTACAGTATCACTAATAAAATATGCATTACCGACAAAGAATAGTGTTTAACTTTATTTGTTTATATTTTTCTTTAATTTTCTATTAACACTTTAATTCATCTTTTTAGCTTTTCATTATTTTGAGAAATGATCAGTTAGTTCTGTCAATGATTACTTGATATGACAAACTAATTAAGTAAATTTTACATTCATTTTTTTTCACCAATAATCTATCGCAATCAAATTTTAAATAGTATCAAATATTATATTTGAAAGGAAATTAGTTTATGCAAATTACCAATTTGTTCGCTAAGACGAAGCATACATAACAGTTAATGTATTATGTTTCAGTGGATCGAGAACTTCACCTTCATATTTTAAACTAATCAATTAAGTTATTTTTACTTTTTTTCTCCTCCAATCTTGCCCGTTTTCCCTTTGCAAAATCTAATTTTGAGTGGTGGGTATATGCATTTTTCCCTTTGCAAAATCTAATTTTGAGTGGTGGGTATATGCATTTTGACCTTTAAATTAGTTTTCGATTACTTATATGTAATCATCTACTTTTTCACCTTATTAATCAAAAAGTAAAATCTTTAGACCGAACTGTCACATAATTAGTCTACAACAACTCGGATTAGGGATAGTAAAAAAATCCGCACCCGCAGATAAAATCCACGACGAATAGTTGATACTCGCGGATATTTACTACCTGTAACCCACAGGTAGTGGATATTTTAATACCCGCTTATAAATGGGTCGAGTGCAGGTATTATACTATTTGTATCCGCGGATACTCGCTATCCGCAAAAAATAAAAATAAAAATTTAAGTTAATTTTATTAAGTTAAATTTAATTAAAATTAACATTGATTTATATTTTACAAGGTTAAATTTAATTAAAATTTAATTTTAATTTATATTTAATTTAATTTATATTATATTTTATATATTTTTTGTAATTCTATTTAAATTTTATTTTAATAATTTATAAAAATATATATTTTTTAAATATTTGCGAGTATTCGCATATATCTGTGAATATCCACGGGTATCCGTGCGATTTAAAATATCCGCGAATATCTTTTAAGCAGGTATCCGTGTAGGTATTGAGTCGGTTAGCCGATAAATTTTGTTTTTTGTCAAATCGGATTACTGATAGACATTATTCATGTCCGATCCGACTTGTTACCATCTTTAACTCAGATTACCTAGTTGTGAAATTTTCTAAAATGGACTTCCTATGCGGTTGATCGACCGGACTGTATAGACCTATCAATCCTTGCAGTACATATTATATTAAACTAATGGTCTTAATTAGAGTAATAGTTATAATAAAGTTTTATCTTATTCTTTTCTTCTCTCTCGGATTTGGCTTTCTGTAGTTTTCGTCTGAATTAGAAAAGAATCTCGTGCTTTGAATGGTGAATAAAAAAAAGAAACAAAAGGGAAAAGAATAAATAAAAGAGAATAGATTATTGATTTGAGAGGAAAAAAAGTTAACTTTAATACACCCATAAGCAACTAATCACTTGAAGAAAGCGTTAGGAGATTACTATTTGCTTTTTTAAGTTATTGATGTTGTGCTTTTAGTTATTTATAATAAGTTATCTTGCAAACTCAGCATAAAAAGTAAACGAGAAAGAATATAGTGAAAAAAAGTAAACCCACATTGTATTGGTTTCATTAAATAGATTTTATATTTTACACGTTTAATTCTTTTAATAAAAAAAGAGAGAGGTGTATGATAGAAATCACTTACTTTTCAATTTAGTATTTATATATGAAGGCATATATCAACTTTTTTTTTATTTATAAGCCATTTTTATGTAAATAATAAGATGAACCATGTGAATACACAGGTCAACTCATATACGATAAAAAATATCAATGTGTTCAATGATTTAAACTAATAATAATTTTGGTATGCAGATAAAAAATAATTAGAGTTTAATTTTCATAAAGGCTCTACTTAGAAAATGGAGTTGGAAATTCACTCTAAAATATCAAAGATTAAAACGTATTCTTTCCTTTATTCAGTTATTGTTTTAAGAGGAAGGAATGTTAAGAAATTAAGTTACCAATTTTTTTTTATTTCCTTTTACATTGAAAAGAAAGTGGTTGAAATTTTATTTTTACAATAAAAGGACTAAAACATTATTATTTCAATAGCTTAATTTACTCATATTTTTATAACTTTAATTTAAAGTTTTTTTTTATCAAATTTGATATTTCTATGCAGGTTTTTTTTTTCATGATTTTGGTTTGATACTTGATCAATTTGTTTGTAGTGAATCAAATTAATTCGACGTAAATTCTAGCAAAATGTTAGTTTTTCAATCTAACTTAAAGTGTTTTGATCTAAGATTCTATAATTAATAAAAAATTTAAAGATTAACAAGAATTAATTTCACAAATATATTTAATTTCCTTAATTCTCTTTTAATATGAATTTCAATGCATTACTTTTCGATAATATTTTTTTTTCGTATAAAGATGGAATGGTGGATGGAGATTAAATGTTAATTAGCAAAGAAGATGGAGATTGATTGAAATGGTCAATCTAAAAACATAAAGTGCAAGAATGCAAATTGTATGAAATTAAATTACTAAGGATAAAACAAGAGTTAGTAAAGGAAATTTATGAAAAGAATGACTCAAATTGTAATAATTATTACTGGATTTTTCATTTTTCTTATTTGCGATATTCTTAAATTGTATGAACCTTAATACAATTTGTCATTTTTTTTACATAATAGCCTATTTATATTCATTTTTCTTCTTTTTTTTTACAGCTTTAACAAAATAAAAAAAATAACATAAATTGTGATATTATTTTTAAATTATTCACATTGTGTCAATTATGTCTATTAAGTCCACTAGTCCACCTTCTCAATTCTGTTTAACGAATATATTTTCTTGATCTATTTCTTAATTCATGATCATTCTTGACTTTTCTTCCTATGCTGACTTTGTTTTTATCCTCTTTTAATTTTGATTTTCTATTTTGATTTTGTATGTAACCATCTCTTTCTTAATCCTATTATGGATACCTTTATCTTCCTATGTATTTATCCTAATCCCTTTTTTTATCTTTCGATTTTCATATCCATAACAAAGTATTTAAAAAAATATTTGTTTAAGCTCCTTTGAAACATGGCTAAAAATTTTTCTTATATATTTTTTAACATATAACTAAGTTATAAGTTGATTAGATGATATATTTTAAATTTATGTTCATACTAAAAAACACTCAACCATTATTTTCTTTTTTTTTTCATATAGAATTTGAAAACATTTAGACAAAAAATGTTTAAATATATTATTTTTCATGAATTAAAACATTTTAATGACAAGATAAAACTTAGCAAAAATTGTTGAACAGACATTGCTAATCAATTTTTGAATTTAAATATATATTCAAAACAATTAAAAATAAGTATAAGTCTACATCCTATATTATTAAAGATAAGAAAGTTCAACTTTACGAAGAAAAACACTCATAAATTTTACTTTATAATGTTTTGATTAGAGGTAAATTCAGGTTTCATGAACACTTTAGAAAAAACAAGACTTATCAACTAATTATCTTAGAATTTTAAAATAAAAATAATTTCATTTTTTTATGTGAATTAGATTCATGTATCTTGATATTATATCAGTTTAATAAATATATCTGAGGCCATCAAAAGCTTATGATAAACGTTTTGGAAAAATTTATCATGACTTTTTGAAGTTTTCATAGCAATCATATGCTACTTGAACACTTTTGATTTGAATGATAATGTGGTGGTGATTTTTCTTGAAATGATTGTTGTTCATCTCTGAATTTCTCTCTTGGCTTGGCTTGGCAGTGAAGTTATTAATTGTAGTTGTAGATTCAATTTTTCCCATTTTCACACTTCACGTTATGTTTCTTTCTTTCACTTTTCATAACACGCCACCTTATATATTATACCCACTTTTAATAACAAGACTGAAATATTTAACAAGTTATAAATTTTGAGATATTTTTTAAATTTTAATATTTTGAAAAATATTTAAATGATAATGAGCTACATTTTTTCCTTAAAACATTCTTACCATATACAATTAGCTACGAGTAGCATCATCTTTCCTTGATGAGATGCATTACCTTCCCTTTGACTACAAAATACACAAAAAAAAAAAAAAAATTGTTGACCAAGAACACATAATCATGGGTTAAAGTGTCCTAATTAGCTAGTTTAATCCATAAATTGAAAAAAGAAGATGCAAAAGTACCATCATTCTCTTACTATTTTTTTCTTTGGTAAAATGAACTTGGCTGGTCATATATATCACTAAACTAACAAATCAAAAGACCATCAATAACAACATGGGCCCACATTATACATCGATGATTATTTGCACATACTGTGTATTTGATGTTTTATTTACTTCTTTACTAAGTTTACAAAATAATTTCTTCAAATTGTCTTACTTTTTTTTAGTTTCTTTAAATATGATTTTAGTTTTTAAAATTTTATTTTAAATATAATTTTAGTCTTTAAATTTTTATGTTAAATTAGAATTGTTTGAAATTTTCATATATTTTAATTTTTAAATTTTAAAAATAAATGAATTTAGTCATTTTTAACATAATTAAATTAATATTTTAAAGTCTTAAATATATTTTATCTTAATATTTAATATTTAAGTTATTCATTTCAATATGAACTTGAAAATGCATTTGATACATCAAAAGATTTCACGTAATATTTATTATTTTTAAAGTTTAAAAATGATGATATATAAGTTTCAAAACAGAATAAATTTTAATTTAATATTATGAAATAGTGAAAGAGATGAGGAAAAATCTTCCTTATATTGAATATACACATAAGGTCATTTATTTATAATAGAAAAAATATGAACTAAGTCTAAAATACATATAAAAAATATAAACAAACTAAATAAGAAATATAAACAAACTAATGATAAGAAATAAATATAAACTAAATATAATATCTCTAACAAATATCAAAATTTAAAATTGAAATATATTTATCATTTTTATTATCTTTTATTATAATGATTACTTATCTACTAGAATTAATATTAGTATTTTTTTTTTCTTCACTTATATTGTCATGCATGTCAAAGTTAAATTATATCTTTTTTTATTTAATCTCTATGTGAAAAAAAAGAGCATGATCCTTACATTATCATTGTTTGCAAATTAGGTCATAATTATTGACTAATGTTGTAACTGTATGATATACTTTTTAAAATAAACCGTGTTGATATAATTAATAAAATAATGTTATATTCCCATTGTATAATAGTTTTATTACATTTTATAATAATTACTTTAAAAATTATATCAATCATAATAACTGCAATAAAAATATATAAGAGGGATCAAATTAATTAAACTTTCTTTTACCAAAAAAAAAAAAAGTGAAGCTCAATAAGGATAAACTAACAGTAGAGGTAATCATAAATCAACCTTAGTGTCCCCAAAGAATCAATTTGTAACACACATTGATGTCATGTCATATATTATCTTGTTTTATTCCCATTTATAAAATTTTAATTTAGATTAATTTATTTTAGTCAAATGGGCACAGAAATCCTGTCAATTAAATGACTTCTTAAAGTGTGTATTAACTTTTACGAAATCACTTCTACAAAAAATAAATCAATAAATAAATTTATTATTAAATAAAACTAATTTATATCTTAACTATTTTACAGAAATTCTTTTATAAAAAAATCATTCTCAATTCATGTATAACTTAATTTTTGTTTATATATTTTTTCTCACTCAATTCATGTATAACTTATTATTGTTCATATATTTCTCTCTCACACACATATATATTCAAACTAATTAGCAACTAATGAAGGGTAAAATTGTACCTAAGTATGGGAAAGGGAAAAGAATAGGAAAAAAAGCTATGATTGATTCATTGATAATGGCATAATTGACAGCATAAAGTGCTAGTTGTCATGTTTGGGAGTTTAAGAAATGGACAAGACAACAAATATGAAATGGCTAAACTCCACAAATGCAATTGTGGGGTGTAAATTTAGGGTTCAACCTTATCCATCATCTTCATAGATACAATAGTTTCTTGGCATTAGGGTTTCCACGTGGATTCGTTTTCAGGATGTTAGTTGAGAGCTATAATAATATGCATCATGCTTCATCAAAAAAGTTTGGTGTAGTCATTACTCATTTCAAGTTTTCTTTAGCTTTATGCTCTTTCAATATTATTTTCCCATTTGACCCTTATTCTTTGTGTAATAAAATATCATAGTTTAAGATTAGAGGTCATAGTTTAAGGTCCATGTATATATGTCATCAACATGAATGAAAACTTCCTTCATAAATCAAGTAGGAAAGTGAAGATACTATATATTGATGCTCATGGAAAAAAAAAGAATTAGTCTTTTTCAATTATTGATGTGATTTTACTCTCCCATGTTTTGGAAAACCAGAATTTGTTTAACATAATCTTTAAGTTTAGATATTTTTTATATTTTAATTGATTAAATTATTTTTTTATGATATCTTATGTTACATATATGAGATTTAGTTAGTGCAAAATAAAATAATAAATATATAAGAAGAAAAATCAAACATTTAAGAACTAAAACCTATATATTCGCATATTGCTTACTAAAATTATAATTTGAAAAAATAAAAACTAATTAAAACAAAGACTACTTACATGATTTGTTAAAATAAGTTACCTATCTTAAATTTATCAATTACATAAATTTTAAAACTATACAATCATTAAGAATTTTAAAGTGGGTAGGTATTCAACTTAAGACTCTCTTTTTTTTTCTGCTTTTAACTCCAAAATCACTTTTTTTATTGATTAAAATAGTTAAACAATGCAAATTAATATATTATATAATAAGTAAGCATCAAATAAAATACTTCAAGATCATTCTGTATTAATGCACCTTATTTTTAAGTGATTCATGTAAATAACTGCAATGCAGATATTCTGAGAAATTTAGATACTTTAAATATATGGTTGCTATAAGTATTGGTGACAGGTTCATATCCACAATAAATAATGATTAATTGATACTTTAATTAAAGCTTGGTCCGTTGTCTTTATTAAGAAGAAATTTGTTGAATTTTGTATTCGTATTATGTATATTGTGTGAGTTTACACTTAATTTAATAATTTTCTTTATTTTATTACAAAATTAAAGGCATTGAAAGCAAAAGATGTGCAAAAGCAAATGGACAAATTTTTGGACCTTTTGAACTGGTTTTCAGCCCTTGGACATATGCATGCAGCACGACTGCACAAAAGCTCTAAAACTCCATACCATAATCTGCAAATGGTCGCAATATTGAAAAGGAAAATGTTTATTTGATAACAGGAACTTTACAACGATTTGCCAACTATACATGTCATCCTCTGATTTGCTGGTTTAATAGCTTTTGTTTTAATGTTAAAGTTTCATTTGGAGGGTATTTTTGGAAAAGGAATTTTTGAAACCAAAGGATTTCGTGCCCCTTCTTTCCTACGAAACACACACACTCTCTCTGGAAATTTCATTTGGAAGTCTCAATCCCCAAAGTCTCCGTCCACCATTGTGAACTCTCAAACTGTTGCTCGACCATTGTGAACTCTTGACAGGCCACCGAAGCGCCCCTTCTTTCCTATGAAACACACTATCTCTCTCTGGAAATTTCATTCGAAACTCTCGGTCCCCAAAGTCTCCGTCCACCATTGTGAACTCTCAAACTGTCTCTCGACCATTTTGAACTCGTAGCAGGCCACCGAACTCTTGAATGTAATGAATTATTCTATTTAATATTTTGACACAATTGTACAGAGAAATATGAAAGCAAATCAATACAACTAAAGTATTGTTCATGAATTATTACTGAAGATGATTTTCTGTGTGTTTAATTGATTACAGTCAAGCTGTAATAGCTTACTAGTGCCTGTGTAAGCGATTACAGACAGGCTGTAATCGCTTACCTGTGCTTCTGTACCAAAATTCCAACGCTACTCCCTGACTCTAGTAGAGGGGCTTCCCAGTGTGTGGTGGGTACTGACTTGGTTAGAATTTAATCTATAAATTTGAGATTAATGGTTGCTTTTTAGGACCAACAACTGGTTAAGGGTTTGTAAGAGTGTTTTATCCAAGTGCATGTGTGAGTTAGAGGGACTTTGTCACTTATGCGCCTGTGTAAGCGATTACAGACAGGCTGTAATCGCTTACCTGTGCCTCTGTACGAAAAGTCCAACGCTGCTCCCTGGCTCTGGTAGAGGGGCTCCCTAGTGTGTGGTGGGTACTGACTTGGTTAGAATTTAATTTATGAGTTTGAGATTAATGGTTGGTTTTGAGGACCAACAACTGGTTAGGGGTTTGTAAGAGTGTTTTATCCAAGTGCATGTGTGAGGAAGAGGGACTTTGTCACTTATGTGCCTGTGTAAGCGATTACAGTACCTCTGTACCAAAAGTCCAACGCTGCTCCCTGACTTGACGAAAGCCATGGCATAAAAAAAGGTAACAACTTCCATGAAATAGGCACCCAACCACCAACCAAGCGTAATGTCCAACTCAACAAAAAGACTAAATGACTAAGGAAATCCCTCAACGTCCACACAGATTGCTCACCACTTCGACGCCTTCAAAAAATTCAAACACAGAGAACAACTGCAACCACAACGAAAAGCACGAATGGAGACAGAGATAGCTTCAAACCAAAAACAAAACCTATAACCTAAAATGGAGAGAACTTCAAAGGAAAACCAAAACCTAAAATCGAGACCTGGAGAGTAATGGAGAGAGAGAGCTTCAAAGCAAAACCTAAAACATAAAATGGAGAGAGAGACCTTCGAAAGAGAAAGAGGGCTGAAAAAGGACTGAGGGTGTTTTTGGAATAACATAATGTCACATTTTCCAAATCAGGTTTTCAAAAGAAAAATTAAAAAAATTAGCCAATCCAACACTAACATGTGGCATTGTTAAAACGTTGATAAAAAAAATGTTCTCAACAAATCGCGATAAATTATATTTTTTATTTTTATTTAATTTTTTTTTCTTTGCATTAATCCTTTCTTTTGTTACGCTTAATAGTAAAATAAAATAAAAACATTATTACCTTTTTGTTCTATGTGAACAAGACGCCATTATAATACTTTAACTGACACGTAGAATTATCTTAATTAAAAGAAATTCAATTATTTGTTTTTCACATATTAATTTTTTCAATCACTCTTTTTATTAACGCAAACGACTAAATAATCACTCAAAATTCAATTATTTAGCAATTACTACTTAAGACTTTTACTTCGTGACATTGAAAATAGGGATAAGTTAAATAATGAATATTAATACATTGAATTATTTTGAACAAGTGAAAATTGAAGAATTACATATTAGAACCACATAATTAGCACTAAGTACCATAAATATCATTCCAATTTCAATTTGATATCACGCAGAAGAGGTCAAATCTGGATCAGAAGTCAAAAAAATAAAACTTAAAAATCATCTAATAGATAGTAATCACATGAATTAACATTTAAAAAATGTCTCTTTTGAATATATTATAATTGCGTAAGCCTTTTAATTTTCTTATATTGAATACAATAATGTATTTTTTTTAAAACATTTACAGAAGACAAACTATAAAGCTTATATTTTCTTTTCACAAAGTTTAAACTTCAACATGCTTATACATGTGCATTCGAGGTTACAAGAACATTAAAACTAGCAAATAATGCACAAAAATATAAAGGTGAGAGGATAAAAACTATAGTAATGAACTAATAATTGTGATGGAAAAAGAGAATATTTGTTAATATTTTCTTAAAACAAAGTTGTGTTAACATCTTATATTAGTGTTTAGAAAAGGTTTGAACTATATGAATAATGTTTGGTTCACATGTCTAACAAATGAAAGACCAAGCCCACAACTATGTTTTGGACTATCACACAAATGGTTCAAAAAACAATTTTTATAACCTTCACAAGCTTCCAAAAACAATAAGAGGTTGTTAGTGAAAGCCAAGCACAACAATTTGGGACCACCCTAAGAGATTTGGATGGGATTCACAACCACATTAATTAGCTAAAACAACAACCTTTCAATACATAACACAATAATTATGTATAGCCTAATTTGTTTGTGAGGTGTAGGCCCCAAACACTAAATTAAAAAAAAAAAGTATACAATAGCTTATAATATATAGTTGAATATATGTTTCATTGTCCTAATATTTTAGGGATTTATTTAATGTGATTTCTAAAAAAAAAATCCTTATACTTAAAAGTGTTAATATTATTAATTTAATGAAAGAGATAAGTGATTCCTTTTTAAATAAATAAAATGAGAACAGAGGGAAAAAAATATTGAATAAACTTCTAAACAAAAACCTATGAAGACTTTATAATATTTATGAAAAAAAAAAACATGATAACCCTTGAACATGTATATCTTTCTATAGATTTAAAAAAGTGTAATGAATTCAGGATAACAAATTTTATCTTCAAAAAATTACAAATAAAAAAGATATTGGCAATGATAAATTTAAAAAAAAAAAGAAAAAAAAGAGAGGTAAAGATGGTTATTTATAGATCTAGCTTATTGCTGATCTCATTCCCTCCATCTTCAACATTTGTAGCAAGAAATCACTCCATGTGTCTATGGGTCCCGGCAAGCACCAATGAACACAATCATTATACAATGTAACATTCTCATTAGGCCAATGTCCATATCTACTAGGATGTCCATCCGGTCTTAGTAACATTGCTTGTGTCGTGTCGATTAACTTAAATTTCAAACCTTTCTTTCTCCCTTCTGTCTCAGCTTTCCTAAACTCCTCCAATTGGATCATATACAGCTCCAAATTTGTGCCATCTAATCGTGTCTCATTACTCCTAAATGGTTTAGTTCTCAAACAGTTCCCACCTTGATTCCATATCCCATTCTCAAAATGAGATGGTGCAAATGTCCTAAGAAAAACTGTGCCCTTGAAGTCTTCCAAACTATTGATGGCCTTAAAAGCTGTCCTAAAAGCCCTTCTATAGCCATAGAACATGGTCAGGTCGGGGACATTTTCCAAGAGACAGAAATGGCACCCGACAACCTTTTTTCTCTCGTAGAACACCATTGGTCTGTAGAACCAATGCCCTCCATCAAGAATGATGTAGTCAAATTCTTGAACTTGTGTGGTCCATTTCTCATCATACTCATCTAGGTAGAGGTTGAAAAGGCCAGTGTTGCTTGGACCATTTGGGTCAGCCTCTTTGGTTCTTACCAGATGGGGTGTCCAAAATGTGGCCATGGTGAAGTTGTAACTAGGATACTTCCATCTCTTGAAGTACTCATCACTTGTGTATGATACATCTATTGGCCATTCCACCTGAACAAAAGAACTCCGGTATGTTAACAGCTTTTTATAACAATTTTTTGACAATAAATTACATATCACTTAGTTTACTAAATAAACGTTGTAAAAAATTGTTAAAAAAACTTTTTTCTTTACAAAACTTCTATTTAACAACTTCTCCATATTATAATTCAAATATTACAAAATAATTATAAAAAAAAATCTCAAACCAAAATATCATATATGACAAAATAATCCAACAAATTAAGATAAACTTTAATATTATTTTAAAATGTAAAATACAATCTTAAAGCCTGGTTATGTAATATAATTTAGTCATAATAGCAAATAACATTATGGAAAAACTTTGCTTACATTGTTTTCAAAATATTTATCTGGGTTTATCATCTTTTACTTTATTCTTTGATCTCAAAAAAATATGTTACTATGTAGTATCCATGACTCCAATCAAGTGTTAATTTATATTCCTAATTTGAGACAATTTTGTTAGTGGGTTTAAACTTTTATAAATTCATATGTGTGGTTATAAGGTTTGAGTTCTATTAAATCTTGCATTTGACTTTACAACTTTCTTTTATATCAAATATAATATTATATATATATATATATATATATATATAATATATATATATATATATATATATATATATATATTAAATAATTATCTTTTTTACAACACATGTAATATGTTATGTGTGTTTCATATAAGGATGAATTTATAATATTTATTAGTTTTTAATTACTATATTAGTTGAGTTCCTTTCATTAATCTTTCAATTAGATTATCCACTAGGAAAATGTAAACCTTTTATACGTATTCTTACTTTAACCATCCCTAGTGAAAAAAAATCACTTTTTATGATGGATAAAAATGACTTATTATGATAGGTAACCTGACATTATAATTTTGGACATCATAATAGATTTGCACATTTTATGACATACAAAAAATTTCATCATAATACATAATATAATATACTTTCTGTTATATATCATAGTAAATCTAATGAATTATGACAGAATTTTCCTGATCATATGATAATAGTTCATTTGAGTATAACAAAGATATGAATAATTTTTACCTGAGATTTCTAAAATTGGAGTGGCCATGTCTATTTCTATGTAATATATGTAGCATGTACTATGTACTGAAACTTAATTTTCTAAACTTAGCACAAAAATTAGAAAGTAACATCGCATTCATAATCATTGCAATTGGAGCCAAAATATTCTGTCCTAGTAAGGTGCATGTGTATCACAAAATCGAATAATCCAGCCCATAGCTAATTATATATATTCATTTGATAATGAAAAGAGAATTTGACAGCTAATAATAATAATTAATATATAAGAAAAATGCTGAAGGCCTACCACATTTTGCTTTGATTGGAAAGAAGAAAAAAAAGTAGTAATAATTATAATAAATAATGAGATTAAATAAATAAATAAATATAGGATAAAGTTAATGCACATATATAATATCCCTTTATTTACTCCTATTTTGAATTAATTGACATTTTCTATTGCAGGCACATAAATTAAAGTTAATATTTTTTTGTAAAATTTAAGAAATTAATGATAAGATCTAATTATTCTTTCTTTTATACAGTTTAATAGCTATTTCCTAAAACAAACACTTTTACAAACAAACTATTCAGAAGTGCAGAAAGAAAAAGCATAAAATTGAAAAAAAAAAGGAGAGTAATATATGCTTTCTCAACATTCTAAAATAAAATAATTTTGTGAAGAGAACTAAAACAATAAAGGAATAATTCTTTTTTATTGTCTATATCATATAAATATGTCAATTTATTGCAACAGACAATTAGGCAATAATACACAAATAATAATAATATTATGTGTTATTTTTTTATGAATAATTAGTCTATAAATTTCTTAGCATAGTTATCCACTTAAATAATTAAAGGGCCCATAGTATGTGTTTGTCATCTTGGATTCCAAAAGCAATTATTCATTTTTCACAAACAAACAACAACTTAAGCCCAAAGGAGTTTGTTAGTTCCATTTCTCAAACAACAATATGCATCTTCCTTTTGTAGATTAGTCAACAACTACTTTCATTTTAGGTGACCTAGTGTTTTCTTTTTTATCATTAATAATATTATAAATTTTTTAATTTTTTTTTAAATTATCTAGAGTGAGAAATAAGAAGAATAAATAATACTAATAGATAATCTTGTAAAATAATTATAACCCATTTTTATTGGTAAAGCATACACAACAACTACTCTTTTAATTTTTTTTTTTGTGTATAAACAAAAAAATGATAATAGTTTATTTTAATTTTAATAAAATAATTATGAAGATTTCTATTTTTCTCAAGTCAACAATGATATAATTAATAAAATTAGTTAAGTATTATTTTGTACAATTTTTATTTTTTAACCATAATATTAATAAATATACCTCTTCTAATTTTCATTCCATCTAAAAACTTATATTATCAAATCAAACCCTAAACCACTTTATTAAGAGAATAAATCAATACTACTCGTGTGAATTAATGTTGCTCTTTGAATTTTAAAAATGAGAAATGAATAAATAATTTTCTTTTTGCAAATATATGTCTTTTAAAATGAAATACATTGATTGCTTTTAGTGATTATTGAATAACATAATTATAATTTTTCTATTTCATGACATTTTAGTTAACATTTCAAAACACACTAATAATTTATTATCATACAAAAACTAATATTAAAAAATAATAATAATATAACAGCACTTTTATTATAAAAAATCAGCTTATGGTTTTAAATTTTTACAATCTCACCGACTAAGGTCTAATCCAAACCTTAATATAATATGTGTCCCATTCAAGATTGGTTAACAGGTCAAAGACAATTTATGACACAGCTTGCTGGCAGGTATAGTGATATTTATGACAATAATATTTCTAAGAATATTTAATCAAAACCTCTAATTAAGAATCCAAAGACCATAATTATCAGTATTCTAAGTAAAATTTACGAGACCTTTGTTAAAAACTGATATAGCAACATTAATAGAATATTATTTTTGATATAGACAAAAATTTGTTTACACAAAAAAACTCTTCTCAATTTAAAAAATTTATGTTTATAGATTTATGTAACTCGTTGAATTTTCACAATGATAAAATCAATGTTTTAGACAAAACTTGTGGAACATACCAAAAGAGAAATAATAGGTAGCAGAGGATTACGAAAGCTACATTAATATGCACTAATGCAGTGGAATTTTGTTTTTTCTTTCTTTATGTTACATCTTCTAATTGTGACGTTTCAACCATTTCTACTAACTTAATTAGCTTTGTTAAGATATTATTATTTGTTATAGACTTCTGGGATGGATTAGGTGACATAATTAAACCTTGATTATATTAATCATTATGTAATCTCATATTGGAGGTCAATAAAATAAAATAAAATTTGAATTCTCTGAAATTTTTACTGAGTTTTTGTTGCTGTTTATCTTTAAAATACAATGATTTTGTTATATTAAAAAATTATTAAAATAACAAAAAAAATGAAATCAAATAAAAGGGAAAAGAAAATTTAAGTTTATAAACAAATAAAATGTGTATTCTTAAAATATTTTTGTATGTGTTTTATAATATTTTTCAATAAGAAAATGTTTACTTCTATCCTCTAAACAATTAATAATCTCTTGTTTATAATCTCTTATTATGAAAATGTATGATATAGTTCCTTTCTGTGTAATGGAAGGTTGAAAAGAGATTATTCCTTTTAGGAAAAGAATTATATACATGTGATGCATTTCTATAGATGAAGAATAATTTATTAAGAAATTAAAAACAAATATTTGTTTCACTTAAATACACTATCCTTGAGTCTTTTAATATACTACTAGTTATGTATCGAAATTTTTTAATTTATAAGAGCAATGTTAAAGATTTAAAAAGCCTGAAAGCCTATTATTTTAAAAATAAAAAAATATTATTTTGAAATGAAGAAAGTAATAAATAATTGTGTCAGTTCACGAGTGTTTTGGGTAAGTGTACATCTGTATTGTAAAGTGTGCCATCAAAATATAAAAAGATAAAAAATTAAAATTAAAATTAAAATATATGGGAACTCAAAAGTAGACAAAAGCAAGAACTCATATGATGAAGAAATACTGACTACACTCCACTCTGTTTCATGTGAGCAGAGTTTTCAGACCAAAAGATTCGATTCCTTTTGGCATGCATCCTTCTTCATCATTTTCTGTCTCTTAATTAATTACCCTTTTTAAACAATAATATTCAAAACTGAATCTTTTCATTATTAAATAGGTATTGAATAATTAGGACTTAAATTAAAGATTACATTGTTTGAATAAATATTTAATAGTTAAGAGAAAATATATTATTTTTGTATGGGATATGAACCTTTTTGTATACTTCACATAGAAGAATAATGAGTGCTTTTCACTAGAGTGAAAATCCCATATGCAGAAAAAGGAGAAGAAGAGTTTAATTGAATGAAGGCATTTTTTACTTTAAACTTTGGTTAAAGAAAAAGGTTTAAGCTTGCAATGTAATCAGATACCTAATTACGTAACTCCAAAGCAATACTCCAAAAAAAAATCAAAGAAAAAAAAAGACAAAAAGCAAATGAGAAAACAACAACACTGATGATAAACAATAATGGGATGTGAAGAAATATGCTCACTCACTCACTCGTATACAAGATATTTTTTTATCAGATAAAGTTTATTTTTATTATATAAACTACATAAAATAAAATAATATTTTTCTTTTAATTTACTAGAATTTTATGGTTTTACTAAATTATTACCTCTACAAACAAACAGAAATAGTTATCATATATAATGCTGAACAATCACATCACATCAATGGAAGTATAGTCTCAACAAATATCATATTGTATTAATGATTTTAATCCTTGAAAATAAATTCTGTATATACAGAAATTGAAATTCTAAAAGTATACCATAAATTATGCATAAATTAACCCTGATTATGACAACCCTCTAACAGGATAACACGAAATTTGGTGATATATATTAATTCTTTTTTTATATATAATTTGTGTACATGTTCATTGATGAATGATTTATTTTTGTAATTAATTTTAATTAGTTAATATATATATATATATATATATATATATATATATATATATATATATATATATATATATATATATATATATATATATATATATATATATATATAAATAATTGTGGAAGCAGAAATTTTAGAATTTTGCAGGTATTGGAAGAGGGTGGTGGTGATATTTGTACTTACCCTAGAAAGGAGACAAATCATGGACTGCATCTGATTCCTTCCAACAGAGTCACCAACAAAGGCCATGGATTTTCCTTTAACAATTTCCAAGAACTGAAAAGGGTTGAAAATGGGGAGTTCACAGTCACTAGGCTTCCATCTCCACTTGATGAACTCAGAGTCAGGTCTTCCATACTTCATGCAGTTCTGGTGTTCATGAATGGCCCAGCAAGTATTGTTTGTGTAATAGGGTGCCTTAGGGTTTGGCACCCATTCCCCTGTGAAAATGTCACACTTCTCTACATATGTTGAGGGAAGGTTTTGTGCCAAAGCATCATTATCATCATCGTCATGAATGTGGTTTTTGTACTTGTGCTTCATCTTCAAGAGTGATGATGAATGGTAACTGCAAAATGGGTACCACAAAGGAGTGATGGCAAGTGTTAGGATGACCATGATTGCTAGGAAGGTGAGTTTTGGGATCATGTGCTTTGGAGTCATGGTGGTGTTCCCAAAGGGATGATGCTCAGTGTCATGGAACTTCATGATGATGATGATGAAGAATGAGAGTAGAAGAGAAAGAGAAAGGGACAGAAGAGGAGGGAAATAGGATAGGGTCCTTCAACCCTTTTCTTCTTCTTCTATGTATATATAATGTTTGTAAAGTGGTTTAAAGATGTGTATGAGTTGTGATTCTTTGTTTTTATTTATTTGTTTATTTATTTTTTTATTTATTAGATTAGGTTTATATAAATTTATGATTGAACTTTTCATTTACTTTTCTTTGGAGAAACAATCATAATATATTCTTGAACTGTGGCACATTAAATGCATGGATGTGCTATTTGTAAATAGTTTATGTATTCATTTAATAAGACTATTCATTTTAGTTAGTATGTTTCGTATTTACATATTTAGATATCAAATTGTTAAAAAAAAAAGTAACTTTAAGAAATTATTTATTATCTTAATCATGGAATAACTAAAATGAAGGTAATATATTTTTTTTAAGATGATTTGAGTTTATTTTTCGTCTCTTTCTCAAGTATTAATAACACTTTTTTTTTAATTTTTGTATTAATTAAATTTATGATTGAACTTTTCTTTTACTTTTATTTGGAGAAACAACCATCATATATTCCTGAATTTATTACAAAAGTTTAAATATTTACTGGGGTTATTTTTTTGTTTACGATGAATTTAACTTTCTAAAAATACGTTATCCACATATACGAAAACTGTTGGAAAAAGATGTGTCACTAAATAATAATAATAATAATAATAATAATAATAATAATATAATAATAATAATAATAATAATAATAGACGGTTTTTGTCGTAATTTTTAGAGATTTTGAAAATACTGTTGGAATTAGTGAGAGTTTTACTGAAACTGTCGAAATTAGAAAATTTTTGTTGGAATCGTCGAAATTAACTGAAGTTTTGTTCTAACTGTCGGAATTAACCAGGATTAGATAAAATCGCTGATAAAAACTAACCAAGTTCTAAAATCGTCAGAAATATGTACAATTTTTTTTTTTAGTTTTTTATTGTAATAAAATTGGATTGTGATAAAATTAATTTTAGATTATTTTTGTCTTCAACATATCCTCTTTTATCCTCTGTGATAGAGTAATAACCTAGAGATATAATTGTGACAAAAGTTCATCTTCATAAAATATTTTATTAAATTTATATCCATAATCAAAAACTAACAAACTGAGATAAGATTATTGAGTTGAAACATTATTTGTTCAAAAAGTTATGCGCATCACAACTCCATAATTATCTTGGTTGCATTTTCGTTACAAGATCACCCCATTTTTTTTCATATAGAAAACCATTCCCTGGGAATGTTCCATCCAACCAAGGCTCAATATTCTTCTTCAGAAACTCCTTAATGGTGGGAATCACGTTTGGAAAAGACACTTCCTCCACTATCAACGCCAAATAAAATAAAAATTATACTGTGTTACTTATTTTAATGAATTTGTCACTAAATTAACCTATCTTTAAAAAATTAAATAAAGTTCTAATCCTGCTAGAGAAAAAAATACATATTATTTTAAAACATCAATAACATATAAGTCGAATTATTAAATTAATAAAAAAGGTTATAATTTATGGAAAACAATACAATTTATTACCTATATACAACTATCTAATCAGAACGTCACAGTACTAGTGATCATTACTCAATTCTTAATAAGCCATTATCAAGAAAATCAGCACAGTCGTGAATCTTTAAGATATGCTGCGACTACTTTTTGTTAGGCGTAAAATGCAGAGGAGACGTGATTATGCAGAGAACAAGAGATACAGAAAGTGAGATATTTTTCATTAAGAATGGATGAAAGAATACAACAATATATGTAGCAGAGAAAAACAATGGTCTAACTGTCATTTTGACGGTTATAACAGTTTGGGTTATAACAAGACTCCATATTAAACCAAACTCTCTATAGGTTTAACATTCAGTAACTCTCTCAACCTTTCAAACTTATTATGTCTCAAAGCATTTGTAAAAACGTCAACTACTTTATCTTTGATTAAGCAGTGTATTAATTCTAATCTTCCTTTGTTGATCTAGTCTCTCAATAAATGAAATTTTATTTTAATGTGCTTACTTTTTTCATGGAAGACTGGATTTTTTTACAAACTAATGATAGATTTGTTGTCTACCAGGAGTTGTATTGACTTTCTAAATTCTAGCCTCAAATCATTAAGGAGTGCCTCCACTTACACACATTGACAAGCTGTTTTTGCAGATGCTATGTATTCTGCTTCACAAGATGAAAGTGTCACCACGTGTTGCTTTTTAGAACACCACGAGATAGGTGCTCCCATGTACTTGAAGAAATAACCAAACATACTCCTTCTATCAACCTTATCACTGCATCAATCAGAGTCACACCAAACCTCCGAAGCACCTTCCACATTGCTTGGCATTTTAGGAAACAAGAGACCAAAATGAGTTGTTCCCTTCAAGTATTTCAAGATATGTTTGACAGCTGACATGTGAGATAGCCTAGGTTCATTCATAAATCTGCTCAACAACCCAACACCGTAGTTGATATTTGATCTACTGCTACAAATATATCTTAATGATCCTACAATTTGTTTATATAATGTAGCATCCACCTTCTTCTCATCTATTGTTCTATCAACTTCAGATTTGCAATGACAAGAATTGAGACATTGTTGCACTCCTTCATATTAAATCTTTTCAAAACATCATTGATATACCTTTTTTGATGAAGGAATTCATCCGATGTCTGCACAAACTCTAGCCCAAGAAAGTAACTTAGGTTGCCGAGATCAGTGATATCATACTCCTCTTTCATTCTCCTCTTGAACTCTTCAATTTCATCTTCAGAGTTTCTAGTCACAAGAAGGTCATCTACATACAAGCAAATCAAGAGAGTGCTTAGTTGTCCAGCTGACTTTACATATACTCCAAATTCCACAAAGCATTTCTGGAATACCAGTCTAAGAAGCAATGCATTGATGTGGTTGTTCCAGGCCCGATGTGCTTATCTAAGCCCATATGAGGCTTTATTCAGCCTATATACCTTCTGCTTTTCACCTTTCTTCTCAAACCCAGGAGGTTGTCTCACATAAACCTCATCTTCCAGTGGACCATTCAAAAACGTTGATTTCACATCCATTTGAAAAATTTTCCAGCTATTAAAACTGGCCACTGCTACCACTAATTTCATTGTTTCAAGACTTGCAACTGGTGCAAAGACATCTGGGAAGTCAACTCCAGGATTCTGCAAAAAACCTTTTGCAACCAATCTAGCTTTAAGCTTTGTTATACCTCCATCCGGTTTGTACTTGGTTTTAAACACCCATTTTACCTCAATGGGTTGTTTGTGTTGAGGTAGCTCTACCATCTCCCAGGTTCTATTCTTCTCAATTGCCTTCAGCTCCTCCATCATTGCTTTCTTTCCACTCCTTTACATCAATTGCTTGCCTCCAAGTAAGAGTTTCTACATCAGCCAAGAAAGCAAGGTGGACAAGATCACTAGAATCTGCTATATAACTATCTACAAACACTTCATGGTATACGAGTCTTGTAGAGGGAAATATTACTCTTTGAAATCTTCTACTATTAGCTTCATCATTAGTAACAACCTGTTTAACACTAGAGTTTCTGTCTTCTAACCAGCTAGGCACTGATTCTGGTTTCATGTCTGCCTTAACCTTCTTTCAATCAAATGTGGCACCTTCGTCCACTATCACATCTCTACTGATAACAACTTGTTTCTTCTCTGGACTGTACAACCTATAAGCACTTATTGGATGGTAGCCAACAAGGATGAATGTTTCACTTTTATCATCCAGCTTCTTCCTTCTCTCATCTGGAATGTGTTTGTAGCACACAAACGCAAAAATTCTTAAGTGATTGGCAGCTGGTTTGATCCCTGACCAAGCATCTTCAGGAGTACAATTCACTAGAGCTCTTGTTGGGCTTCTGTTCAGCAAGTAGGCTGCAGTAGAAACAACCTCTCCCCATAGATAATGTGGCAACTTCTTTCCTTTGATCATGCACCTGGTCATGTCAAGCAACATCTTATTCCTTCTTTCGGCCAATTGGATCTCTATTTTTGAAAAATTGAAATAATTAGATCATTGTCGTTAGTTTCATACTAACACTACACGTGCCAGCTCGTGTTTTTTTTTTTGAATTTTTAAAATATTTTTTGAAATATTTTAATTTTAATTTTTTATTTTTTTTTATTTTTTGAAAAAAAATTGTCATGTGTCAAGCTGACATTGTGCCACTTGGCAATGATAATGTGACGTGACACTGAAGTGTCTTTGTTAGACCACGTGTCATTGTATTTATTATCTCAATTTGGTGTCTATATTTTTATTTTGTCTCAATTTGGTCCTTTTATTTTTATTTTATCTCAATTTAATCTTATTTTCTTTTAAAAAGTAAACAATTTTGTTCTTTTCCAAATTTAATCAAAATTTAATTTGTATATAAATTTTACAAAAAGTTTTATACAAATTTATATCTTTTATTAGAAAAAAAATTACAATTAACATACGACACTTTTTTTATTTATGTATTACTAGCAAAAATAACTTAATACAGTTTTCAAAACAAAAACTAAATTGACACATATAAAAATAAAGAAACTCGTTTAAAATTTTTCTACAAAATTAAACATCCAATGAAATAATAAGAATGATAAATTATAAAAATTAATATTTCAATAATAAATATTTTTGTGAAGATAATCTACACAAAAATAATCCTAATACTTCCTTCCTCAACATTTCATAAAAAGTTGGAATTAAACATTAATTTGAAATACATCATCATTAAAAATTCACTTAACATAAAAAGATTTAAAGATAAGAATTTGAAAAACATATATACTGTTATTTCATTTAGTTAAATTTTCTAAATTTATTCATGTGTCAATTTTATCGAAACTCGAGAAAAAATTATATTTAATTTAATCTTTTAATAATATAATGTAAGGATTAAATTGAAACAAAATACGAATATGAAAACCAAATTAATACAAAATAAAAATAAAAAGATAACTAATGTAATGATACACACGTGCCATTATCAATGTTGCGTGACATTATCATTGTCAAATAACACAATATCAATATAACACATGGCAAATTTCTTTATTTTTCAAAAAAATAAAAAAATGAAAAATGAAAATAAAATAATTAAAAAAGTATTTAAAAAATTCCAAAAAACCACCACATGATACGTGTTAGTACGAAACTAATTATAAAAACCTAATTACTCAAAATTTTCAAAAATAAAAAATCAATTGAAAAAAAAAAAAGTATCTAAAAGTACCCGAAAATAAATACTTTTTTGTTCAAGAGAGGCTTCTTCTTTCTCTTATCTAACTGTAACCCACTTAAACGCTAGCCTCTATACATTGCCAGCAAAGCCGCTTCAGCCACCGCGAGCGTCTCTGAACGTCATGACCGCCAGACGCATCGTCGCCGGAGACCTGTGCCGACGGGACGCCATCTTCACCACTGATTCGCAAAACCACCGCGAGCGCCGCCATGGAAACCCAAAAACCCACGCCGCCGGGGTTTTGGGCGAATTTCTGTGAGTGCGACATTGGAGGTTGGTGAAGGGAGGGTTGAGGAGAGAAGCGAAGCAGAATTGTGAGGACGGGAGGTGCGAAGGCTTCGGTTCAAGGGTTTTACTAGGAGAAACTTCTAACCAGGTATGGGGAGCTAACCTACTTGCATGATGAATGATGTGTTTATATTGTACTATTTGGAGTAAAGGTTAATTGGAAACAATAGAAACTTTGATGCTTTGAGGTTCGTGAATTAGGTTATAGAGAGTAGTATGGGGAGTTAACTTTGCTTGTCTTCAATTTTAGTTTGGTCCGAGTGCATGGTGAATCTTGTTTCTGCAGTGCAAATAGTAGGGTATTATTCTGGTTTTGTTCGTTGTTGGATGGTTATGAAGTGCTATTATGAATAGCTGCTGAAATGGATGTTAGACCTATGATATCTTCTGTTTGTAGTGCAATTCGTGAGCTTTTGAGTCACGTTTATGATTCTAAATGTATTATATGAAGTGTATGATGATGAGTTCTGGATGTTGCCATGTATGGTATAATTTGATTATATGTTCAAATTTCTGTTATATAGGTAGCTATTGTCCGAAAATAACGAAGTACATGTTTGTAGTGTTATAAACCAGATTGTAAGTTAATAAAATATAAGTATGCATATGGGAATATGGATTAATTGTGTGTGAATGCTGTTTCTATGAAAAAGGTTAAATAAAGTTGAATGTGTGATTCATAATGAAAATCCTTCAATTGAGCTTTCTGTTTGATGTATTTGGATGTCGTGATTGTGGAAGAGTCAATTTTAATGTGCTCACTGCTGTTTCTGATGAAATTTTAGAATCCTATTGTGTTGCCATTGTGTGTTTAATTAACAATTGTCTTGTTAAATTTTGTTTGATGAAATGCATGGTTGATTGCACTAGTACTCTGTATGAATTATACTGATGAGAGGTTAACGATTACAATGTCTGACTTAGTGGCTGCTTGAAGTTAGTATGTCCCTAAATACCCTTCGGGCCATGCATTGGGCTGTTTTGAGTAGTATGGTTAGGGTTTTGGATGTTTGGAAGACTTGGAATGTGGTGGGATTGAGTTACTGTGAGTTGTTGTGTGATGGAGGGTAATTTTTGAGAATATACTGATGGTGGATGTTCTGAATATATGCTGAACGTGGTCTGTCTAATTGCTGTCTAAATGTATCAGGTTTGTAACAAAGAATTCCTGGAAAACGTGGGTTTTCTGGTTATCTGGTTATCTTTGCCACTATGTTGGTCTGTCATGCATGTGATAATATTAAAACCAGAACTAGAGCAACAGGGCCGGCTGTCTCGGTGGTTGAAGGTTGGAGTAGGTCTCTTTAATGTAGACAACTGATAGTATGAAAGTATAAGTCTTTCTGTGCATCATTATTACTGGGTCTGTGCATGCTTAATGAAGGTTGGAGGGTTCCGTTTGGACAAGTTTGTAATATGATATGTTCGGTAGTTAAACAAATGAGTTAAGCAAAGATTGAACAGGGTGGTATGTTAAAAACTGGTACAAGATATGGATGGAAAGTAAAGAGTTGTGTGATTTATTGTGGGCTATATATGATAATTGTTAATGGACCTTGCAGGATATACACATATTTATGAGAACATGATGCAATATAAGGAATGTTATTGGTTCTGTGAAATTCTAATGTTTATTCTGTTACATGAAAATGTTAAATTACGTAGGTGACTTGGTATTTGTGTACAGGTTTAAGTGTGGATAATTGTGATCATTATATTCATCTCTTGGAGTAGATAATGTGAGATGGATCGGAACATGGTTTTGTGGAACATGGAACATGGTTGGTAAAATGTCACTCTTGAAACCAAAGCACCTTTTCTCCCTTACAGGTTTTGTAACAGTGGCAACCATATCCAGCACCACCATCTCTCACCGTTTTCCGTGTCTTGAAATCCCAGCTCCTTCATCCTCTCCCAAACCTAAACATCCACAACACTTGCTCTCTCTTCTTCTCAAACATCCTTCTCAACCCCAAATTCTGCAACAAGTTCACTGTTACATTATCACTTCTGGCCTCTTTCACTACCCTTTTCACAACACCTCCACTTGTTTACTCCTCTTGAACAACGTCATCCGCTGTTACTCCCGTGGCCCTTCTCCTCATCTAGCTCTTCACTTCTTTAGGTACACCCAACACTCCCACACTTTCTTCACATACCCTTCCCTTGACACCTTCTCTTTTGCCTTTCTTTCCCACGCTTCTGCTAATCCAAACTGCACACGCTTTGGGACTCAACTCCACGCCCTCGTTTTCAAGGTTGGGTTTCAGTTTCATATGTATGTGCAAACTGGGCTGTTGCAAATGTACTCAAGTTGGGGTCTTTTAGTTGAAGCCGCACAAGTGTTCTACCAAATGCTATGCAGAAGCTTAGTTACTTGGAATGTTTTTATCACTGGTTTGATTAGATGGGGTGAGGTTGAACTTGCACTTTCTGTGTTTAATCAGATGCCTTCTCGGAGTGTAGTGTCATGGACCCTTGTTATTGATGGGTACACACGGAGGAATCAGCCCATGAAAGCTTTAACTTTGTTTAGGGAAATGATCCATGTTGATGGTATAGAACCTACTCAAGTTACTCTTTTGACCATTTTTCCTGCTATTGCAAACATTGGGTGTATTAAGATATGTCAATCAGCTCATGGATATGCAGAGAAAAGAGGGTTCAATTCCTGTGACATACGCATTACCAATGCATTAATTGATTTGTATGCAAAGTGTGGATGTATAGCAAGTGTGAATAGATTCTTGCAGGAGTTACCTGATCAGAGGAAGAATTTGGTATCGTGGACTTCAGCTATCTCTGGTTTTGCAATGAATGGGATGGGGAGGGAAGCTCTAGAGACTTTTGAAAACATGGAGAAGGCTGGGCTTAGTCCGAATCGTGTGACATTCCTTAGTGTTTTGAGTGCCTGTAGTCATGGAGGATTGGTTCAAGAAGGCCTCGATTTTTTTGTTAAAATGGTAAAGGATTGTAAACTAGTGCCAGATATCAAGCACTACGGTTGTGTGATAGATATGCTGGGGAGGGCTGGTAGGTTAGAAGAAGCTGAAAAGGTTGCTTCACAGGTACCTCATGAGGTTGCCAATGCTGTAATGTGGAGAACTTTGTTGGGTGCTTGTAATGTTCATAATAATGTTGAAATTGGTCAGAGGGTGATCAAGAAAGTACTAGAGATGGAGAGAGGACACGGTGGGGATTATGTTCTTATGTCCAATATTCTTGTTGGTGTTGAGAGATTTAAGGACGCTCAAAGGTTGAGACATATGATAGATAAAAGAATTGCATTTAAACTTCCTGGCTATAGTATAGTCTAAATGATATAATAGATGATTTTTGTTCTGCCTTTTCGAGTTACTCAAGAATGAGATTACCTACAATTAAGTTTAGTGATCGAATTCCATATTTTAGTTGTCTCAGATAAAATAAACTTTATAGGAAACAAGCTCTCAATAACAAATTCACATTTTAAACAAGTATTACAAAATGGAATTATATTACTGTAAGTTGTATTTATTTTCAAAACAAAAATTAATTTACAAACTTAATTAAACTATGATAAACATAAAATTAAAAGAAACACAGTATCTATATTACAAACAACTTCAGTGGGAACGTATGTTAGTAATTTATGATAATTTCTTATGACATCTTCATCGAACTTCAACTTCGATTAATTTTTTTAATTACCCGGGAAAGAATATAAAAGTTATATATTACAAATGGGAGTAAACAGAAAACTGTTTTTTCTACGTCCACATTTTACAGTGTCATTTTAACAGGCCCTTACAAACGGAAACATATCAAAATAAGTAAAATGTTCTTAAAAGAACTATTGTATGAATAAGTTAGTAATTCCCTCATTGATACTGTGCTGACTTTCAATTATATCCTGACTTTACAATTTCATATAAACAATACGGGTCTTCAGTCAAATATCTCCTGACTGAAAATGTGAGAGAGAAGTTAGTTAAGTTCTGTAAACAGAATTATAGTGATTAAGAAAGTTGGTATGTGTGATGCAGGAACGACAAGACAACCAAATGAAAACAATAATATTTTATTATTTTTAATTAAGAAAAAGGATTACTAGATATAATAGTAATTCCCTCGTTTATAATATTGATGTAGTCTATGTCTTGCCCTCTATTGGTTTGCTGCCACAACTCCCTAATAATTTTGTTGATGTCTTCCATTTTCATTGTGTGGAAGCGCATCATTACCCTTATGATTCATTAAGAGCCACCAAGGAACAAAATGAATGCAGAATATATCAGTAATTTAATGCAGAAGTATCTAATTTTGTTATTAAGTGTATCCTTATTGATTAATGCTTGAAATAGACGGTTTAATATACTTTCATATTGTAATTTGTAATCGTATGAACTTCTTCAAAGATTTGTGTTTCTCTCCCTTTTAGTTATATTTTTCATTCTGTTTGGTTTGTTTGATACACTTCGGTGCTTTTGGTTGCCCCTTGTTCAATAGCAAGCTTTTCTTATAGTTAACCAGTTTACACAGTTTAGCCCCCAGTCAACCTGACGTGGAACTTGTATTGCTTTACTAAGGCTAGATGATGTATTTTAAAGCAATGTAAGCAAAGGGCACTCAATTCCAATAAGAGAAGGGCGCTTGGTTGAATAAAATTATAAAACTACAGGGTTTAATGGGATTAAATCTCATATATTGATGCTTAAGGAACCACTAACTAAATCTTCATATGTTCAGCTGAACTAGCTATCTTCACTCTTTACTGTCATTGAAAAATTGCAGTTCAAAACTGTATAATGTGCTTGCTCAAAGCCTCGTGGTTTGGCGCTGGACCACTTAAGATAACTTCTTTGGAAAAGAGTCTTCATGGCTAACTTCAGATTTAATATTTGAGGTTTCTCTTGACAATGAGTTTGATTGTGATCAGCTGCATCAGTGTTAGTTTTGTTTAGAATTACTTGAATTTATCCATTTTTTTTTTATTTTTTCACTTTGACTCTGTGTTGATATCAAGAATTGTAAAATAAGCTAAACTGGAATGATTTATACAAAATTTAACAAAATCAAATTAAGATAAGTGCCAAATTCATCTTAAAATTAATTTATATTGCATACTTATCAAATATGTTCCTAAGAACTCTAGGACTGAACTACAAAGTTAGCATATAAATAACAAAGCCATGCTTTATTTTTATAAAAATTCTAAGTTTTGCTTCGGCTCCAATGGTGTTGGTTGGTCATGAGGATTCATTCTTAGGTGAGTTTTCTCCATGAGCTTCGAGCTTGGTGTACAACAATGAAGCTTTCCTTCCCAACCGAGTTTTCTTTTGAGGTCCACGTGTCATTGTGGAGCTTTGCATTCTACATATTTTGCAAAATGCTTAAACGACTACATCATTTTGGACATCTCGAGCGTGAGAGTAGACTTAATAGGTGGTCCAATAGTGGCCTGATAACGTGTGAAATAGAATGTCCACATAGATCTCGTTAGAATAGGCTCTAATCATGATTCTGATACCATATTAGAAAGTGGATTTTAAGTCTAATTCAACCAACAAAATCGGTTTTTAATGTGAGGATTATACCCACTTATATATTATAATTTGACATTATCTCTAGTCGATGTAAGACTTCCAACATAGTCTGTCATTAGCCACAAATATCAAATTTAAGATATTTGATTTATGGTGTGACAAGTACATTGGAGATTCCATATCAATAAAAGCTATTATTGAGTTATAATTCATAATTTGACATGAACCTTCTTTTACATGTTAAATTAAGTCTAAATCCATTTTCTCAAAAGATTTTTATGATGTAATATCTTTTATATAAGGTGAAATTCACATTGTCACACTAAGTATGTGAGTTCCAATTCCTATCTCATTAGGTGGGTCTGAGTTTGAAAGCAATAAGACTCACGTGAATTTTAATCAATAGAAGATAATATATTCAAAACACTAAGAAAGTGTGTCGTCATTGTTGTTTTTAGTAATTGAAACTTGCTCTTCATTTCACTCAGTTACATTATGGATGACTATCTACCCATAGAAACTGTACATCTACGTGGGTTTTATGATTTGCCATGCTAGCGAGTGTGAGAATTCTTTTCTCAAATTTGGATATGTGAGTGGCTTTGTGAACCAATACTAAATACAATCAAAATGTAGAACCAATTGGGTTGAGAGTTGTTTACTGTAATGTGTATTTTTGCAACATTTTATCCCCTAATTTCATGATGCTTCCTTACTCTGTAGTGTCTCTTGAACGAAGAAATTGAGTGCCTTAGCTTGTGAGCGTCGTGTCATAGTGAGAGTTAGTGGACATAAAAGGCAACAGTGCTTGTGGTTTCTATAGCCACCATAGTTTTTAGGGTGTTATTGCTTTCCTTTTAGTAAAGAGAATTTGGGTTAACATAAATAGGGTTCCTTCAGTAATACTATGATAGTAACATATATAATACAAATAAATTGGACATTGGTGCTTGCCAGGCCTATAGACTCTGAATTGATTTTCTATTAGAAATATTGCAAATGGAAGGAATGTATTAGTTCTCCGAGTAGAAATTTTATCTGAAAGATAAGAACTTCCATTTTCAACTTTTCTACTAAAAAATCACTATTGAGTCTATACAACACAAGATTTGCCAATTGTAGTTTGAAAAATAATTCTAATTGACAATTTTGTCTTTAGATGAAGTCTTTTTTAGGAAAAGATGTAAAACCTTCCCTTTTCAAAGTTTCTAATAGAAAATCAGCCATTGTATCAATAGGTCCTGGCAAACACCAATGCACGCAATCATTAGCTAATGTCATATTCTCCTGTGGCCAATGACCATAGTTATTGGGATGACCATCTGGCCTGAGTAACATAGCCTGTGTGGTGTCAAGCAACATGAATTTCAAACCTCTCTTCATAGCTTTTTTCTCAGCACGTTTGAACTCCTCCAATTGTATGGTGTGTAACTCAAGATTGTAGCCCTCTAACCTTGTTTCATTACTCTTAAATGGCTTAGTTCTTATGCAATTTCCACCTTTATCCCACACCCCATTCTCAAAATGAGATGGTGCATACGTTCTAAGAATTGTTACAACCTTGGAGTTTCCTAAATTGACTATGGCTTTATATGCAGTCCTGAAAGCCTTCCCATAGCCACTGTGCCATGTTAAATGAGTGACATTTTCCCAGGAACAATATTGACATCCAACAATTTTTTGTTTCTCGTAGAACACTATTGGTCTCAAGAACCACTGTCCTCCATTGATAATAACATAGTCAAACTCTTTAATTTGAGCCGTCCATTTTTCATCAAACTCATCAAGATAAATGTTGATGAGATCACCCTTTGAATCAACTTGTTCAGCTCTAACTAGATAGGGTGACCAGAAAGTAGCCATTGTGAAGTTGTAGTTTGAGTATTGCCATCTTTTGAAGGAAAAGTCATCTGTGTATGATACATCTACGGGCCACTCTGCCTGAAAAGTACAAAAAAAAAAAGTTTAATTTTGTAAAATATAAATATAGCTATATATATAATATTTGTATGTAGTAGTTTGTATTTTTTTTTAATACAATACAATGTTGAATAATTGTAATTTTGCTTCTCTAAATATCCCAATTACATCAAACTGAAACAGTTTCAAAATACACACTTTTTTTAAAAGTATATAAATTATTACAATAATAGAGTTTAGAAATATATAATTTTGTAAGGATAATGTTAAAATAATAATAATGTTGATTGTTTTTAATTGGAAAAGTTATGTAATTCCTTTTAATAAGGATATTCTTTAATTATTTACTTTATTAAATAAAAAATATGTTTTCTATTCATTAAAGGTAAAATTGTCTAATTATATCATTTTTATATAATGGTATAAACTACTTATTTTATTAAATAAAAAATTATTTGTATTTATTAAAAGATAAAATTACCTAATTAAGTTACCACAAGTACACAATATAGATAAACAAAATCAACTTTAATGACTTCAGGAAACTACTAATAGCAAAGTAGTTGTCTTAAAAAATTACAAATACTCTTATTATATAATTATAACATTACAAAAATAATAAGAAAATTTTAATTTTACGATTGTATGCATTTTTTTCCATAGCTTTAATAAAAAAATTTAATAATTTTTCTAGTCACTTGTGTTTCTGTTATATTTAACTAATTGAAATACAAGCGGATACATGGTAATAGTTTTAGTGTTTTGAAATTATAATATTATATTTATTTAACATTATTTTAAAATTATATAATTATTATATATGGTTATTTTATTAATACTTGTTACATATTCAACCATTATACATCTTAACTAGTTCAATAGTTTTAATTTAAAAATAATACTTTTTAAAATATAATTTAAGAATGATAACTTTTAGAATTCAATTTTTTTTTTTAAAAAATTAATAGTGTTACATGTGTCTATTTTTAAAGAATACCATACATACACAAATATATATATATATATATATATATATATATATATATATAATATAATATAATATAATAGTTGTATATATTAACTATTCATATCTATAGTTTTGGTTTTAAGTTAAAAATATAACATGTTGATAACTGTACGACTAATCATCTAACTAAATTTAGTGACCAAACAACATGTATGATTTAATAAGAAGTAACGATCGAAGCAGATAAAAACTAAATTTCATAGATGCAACACTATTTTCTAGTTTTGTAGATAATATATATTACAATAACAAGTTGAAGTTGAACTTTATTAAAACTTACTTTCTTTGTCCCTCAGTCATATATTCAACAACTATTGAACTTATTGGTTTTCAAGTACCTTTCCTTCATAGTTAATGCATTATAAAAATCAAACATTATAAACATTAATTAAAATAAAAAAAATTAAAATTATAAAAAGTTAATCATTTTAATTATATATGACAATTCTTCATATTGACATGTTCAGATGCATTACTATATATAAACATAAATAAAGACAGAGAAAAAAAAAAGGACAACTATAATTGATATCGAAAATTAAGGAGCAAAATAAAGATAAGATAATTATGGTAATAACATGATTTTGGAAGTTGAAGATTGAGAAAAGATAGAAGAAGAAGAGACTAACCCTAGATAACAGGCAAATCATGGACTGCATGTGATTTCTGCCAATGGAGTCTCCAATAAAAGCCATTGATTTTCCTCTCATAATTTCTAGAAAGTGAAAAGGGTTGAAGATGGGAAGTTCACACTCATTTGGCTTCCATCTCCACTTCATGAACTCAGAATCTGGTCTTCCATACTTCATGCAATTCTGGTGTTCATGAATTTCCCAACATGTTGTGTTTGTGTAGTATGGTGCTTCAGGATTTGGCACCCATTCCCCACTGAAAATATCACACTTCTTCAAAGGTTTTGATACCATGTTGTCTCTCTCATTCCTCAAACTATACCTCAAATTTTCTGTCCCATTATTCCTCAAACTATACCTCAAATTTTCTGTGTCATTCCTCAAACATGTCTGGTCCTTCAAACTTTCTGTCACATTCTTCAGACTTTCTGTCTCATTCTTCAAACCATAATCAATATCAATAGATAGTCCCAGCCCCGTGAATTCATTGATCTTCCACAGCAAAGAATATGAAATTGTGGTGAGAATGAATACGAACAAGGATGAGAATACTACTAGCATTGTAACTTTTTGTGACATTGTTTGTTTTGATCTATTGTTGTTCCCTTTGAGAAGAGGAAATTGGTTCATTTTGAAAGAGAGAGAAGGGATTGAGGAGTTTAACCAAAAATTTAGGTTTTCTCAATCCAAAAGAAGATCACACTAAATTTATCATTTTTGTTGATTGACACTCTTTGCTTTTAAAACGTACATTAAATTTGAATATTATGTCATAATATTTTATTAACTTTTTCTCATGTTCCTGTACCTCATAAATTATTTTTATCACCATATACAATTAATTATTTTTTATATTGCGTGTACAAGGTCAAATAAAATTAATTTCAAAATGGTTTAAAAATGGAATTAATTCTTGCAAATGTTTAGTTAGCCCATTGGTTTTGTAGAATTGGGTAATACCACATATAGGAAAAGAATGAAAACTCTATTCAATATAACACTCTTAGTGTGTATGTGTTTTTTTTTTTTTAAGGAATAAAGAAATTACTTTTTGAGTTTTCAAAATTCCCTAATTTTTCTCCTTTAATTAATATAAAATGGAACTTTTTTTATAGTTTTTCTTTTGGAGAAAAAGACCAGGTGTCATAATCCTTGAATAGAAACAAATCAGTGGGATTTGGGGCAAAATTGATAAGTGGTTTTCGAAAATGTTTACATTTTGGTAAGATTTTAGAAAACTTAATTTACTTTTGGAATTATTTTAAAAATATAAATGATTTCTTTTAATATTCTTACTATGGGCAGATCTTGTGATTTACAAATCTTTACAGAAAAAAAATTGTTGGATATTTTTAATATAAGCCATGTTTTTCTTTCTATAATGTACAAGGCTCAAATTCGAAATCTTGTTTAAGAAAATTAAGTACAGTATTGTTCATATTAATAACTTTTTGGTATTTATTTTGTTTAATGATATTTAAAAAAAAAGTATTTAGTAACATTTTTAAGTATTAGGAAAATCATTAAAAATAAATCACTGTACATAAATTTGTATGTATTATAACAAGTGTAATATGTTTAGTATACACTTGGTTACACAATATTTACAACATTTTTATTGTTTGCATGATTTTGTCATTAATATTATTAATTAAATAGAAAATCTTTAATCACACGCAAGGACAAATATTAAATGAGCATTACACAATAATTCTTCCATAAGTTTTCATTAACAATTAAAATAATATACAATTTAAGTTAATGCAATAAATATAAGTGAACAATTGTCAATTTGAATCAATCCTTCTATTAAGTATTTGATTTCTAAAATTTTCCTACATTCACTTTTGTATTGTTTCTCTCTAATCATTAAAACTTTGTTTTGCTAGATAACTTTTCTCTTGGGAGACATGTCCCTAAAGATATTTTATATATCTCTGACCTACAAATTAGCTTGGTCAACTAACTAGAAGAAAAACCATTGTAACATCTAGCAATCTCCCACTACTGCATATACACCAATGTTTTGGCCATGTAATATGAAACAAAAACACACCAATTTCTTAGAATCTCTTTACTGAGAATGAGATCAACGGTAAAGGTAAAGGTGTAATTATAAGAACAAACAAAGACATAAAAAATATGGAAGAAAAAGAAATGAATAAAATGTGTCCCTCTCAAAATTGAAAGATAAGAATCACCACTTAAATTTGAAAAAAATCAAGATATGATTCTAGAAAGAAGGAATTAATTACCGTCTTGAACTCACTAATGATACTTGTATTTCGATATTACTTTCTCTCTCCCTCTAGTAAGACTTAGAAGCTAATATGTGTTACATATTCTTATTTCTTTACCAACTATATTCCTTCCCTTGTCCAATCTAAAATTTCAATTGACTAATCTGAAGTAAAAAGAAAAAAAATTCAATGACACAAATTGTAGTCAGACATGTATTCAATTTATTATATATATAGTTGTATTAGAAAAAAAAAATATGTTTTTATGTATCTTTAACACCGTTTTTATACGATCATATGAAGAAAGTTGGTTGTTCTTAACTTTTCAATAGATGGTTTATATTTCTGAAGTTGAGATGATTTTGAAAACCTATAAATATACATAGGATTATGTGAAATGTGAGGTTGTTGATGGAGTAAAGCTTTCAACTCAAGAGGAAAAAGTGCAAAAATGTCTTTCATCGCCTAGTTAGATTTGATATTATTATTGTCGTTCTTGACATATATTTGGCCTATTCATTGATGATTTCTATGTTGTTCATATTTAACTGTCTTATTTGGCATCCTGTTCATATTTCTATGTTGGTCCAGTTATCCATCACATATAAAGTATGATAAAATTAATTATCATCTTATAAAATAGTTTTAAAGAAAATAAATAATTCAATTATTATTTATAATTGAAAAATAAATAATAATTGAAATTGTAAAGATTTACAAAATATTTAAAATAATAATGATATATTTTTTATGATAGTTTTCAATTATCAAAATTTGATAAATATTAAATAGTTGTGGCAGTTTTTAATCGTTAATAATGTTTTTTTTTAGTTTTCTAGCAAATTTATTAGTATTTAAAAAAAATTGTCAGAAGATTTTATTTGTAACGTTTTCTAAAATATGCAATTTTAACATTCAATAATGCAATATTATTTTTAGTGAACCTACCCCAATTTGAAAGCAGACTCCATCGGCATGAAAATACATTACTTGAACATGAGATCTACCTGCCAACAAGAAAAAAGAAATATTGATAATTTCCATATGAATAGAATGTGTTATAAATATTAAAAATCTCAAATCAACTAAAAATAATATAATTTTATAATATAATAAATGTAAAACTCATCTAACAAACTCATTTTATAAAATTAAATCAAATTTAAAACTTATTTTTAAATTTACATTAAAATTATTCAGAAATTTATCCTAACAATAATTTTTACTTTTAAAACACAAAGAACGAAATGTAAGGACCCATAAAAATGAAACAACTCCAATATGGCCAAGTGGCAGCGTAGGATAGGTTGGATAAAATAGTAAACAAAATAATAATAAAAAAAATATAAACTAAATATTTAAGTTTATTCATTTATGAAGAACAACCACTATTTCTACGTTTTTCTCCTTCTCTGCCTTACAACCTCTTCATCTCAACTCAGATTTTGATTCTTGGTTTGTTGAACAGAAGCTACCTAGCTGATCGGGGCTTCAAGGGCAACGTTTTGAACTGATCGATTTTTCTTTTCTGCAACTGGTAAGTTGAAGCCCTCTTTCTATTCATTCTAGGGCTGGAAGCATGCAACCAATTTGATTGCATGTAGCCCATTTCCTATTCTTTCAAATTTAGCTGTTACGGTGCTCTAAGATTTTTATTCTATCATCAATTGATGATTCATAGGTAATCTAGCATTTTGAAAGTAAAGAAAGGGCGTTGGAGTCTCTTAGAGCTCGGCTGTGCTACCAATTGAAGGTAAGGGAAGCTAGTTCTTCTTTTCATTTTAGTTGTGTGACGTGAATGCATGATGATTTTCGAATTGGTATGTTGTTGGAAGCATGATTTTGATTTTTGCTAACTTGAAATGCATGTATGGAAGTGTGAGTGTTATGTGAATTTGGTGATTGATGGATATGAACTATTTGGAATGATTTTGAATGATGAATTATGCATGTTGGAACTGCTTTTGGTGTGGGAAATCTGTTGTGGTATTGTTAGGAAGGAAAATCAAGTGTCTTAGGGTCACTTTTTGGTCATTTTAGAGGAAGTGAGGTAGTGATTTTGAGCAAATGAGGTTTGTCACGTTTTTGAACTGTTAAGGCAGACTAGGTAAGTTAATTATAACTTGTTAGAACTATAAAATTGGTTAATATGAGGTTCTAAATGGTAGAAGTGAAGTTGAGTTCTTAGGTTGAGGAAAACTAGTATTTTGAGTGAGTTTAGAGGAAGTGAGAGGGTGTTTTTGAGTAATTGAGGTCTAGGGTGTAAGTGGGCAGTGGGGATAATTTGATTTAGTCATTTGTGACTTGTTAAAAGTTTTAAAAGTGATAAAAACATTGCTTAACTGGTAAGATTAGAATTGAGCACATAGATTGATGAAATGGAGGAATTTGAGTGTAGATTGATGTTAAATCACTAGAGATTTGGTTTAGGAAGTGTTAGAGTTGATTAGGCAAGTTTGATTCATCATATAGATCAAGTTAAGAGTGCTAGAAATCCACCAAAAGGCCTAAAACGAAATGAGAGTGGGTGAGTTGTGCAAAATCTGCAGAATTCACGCCTGGGCGCCCCTGAGGGGGGCTAGACGCCTTTTGATTCGGCTTTTTGCCAGAATTATGGCGCCCGGGCGCCCCTAAAGGGCGCTGAGCGCCCTTTTCTGCTGTTGTTTTTGTTTTTGATAGTTTGTGGGGTTCCGAATGTCCATTGTTGACATTCTTTAGGTCGTTCTAGGGGTTTTTGACCCTTCCAGAGCCATTGGTGAGGGTCTCCAAGCTGTTTGAATTACTTAAGTATTGGTAATTAAAGGTCATATAGAAATTTGTGTTAATAAGTGATGTTTCTGTGAAGGTATGTAAGGTTTGAGTATGTATTAGTTGTTTTTATGATATGACTAAAGATTGTGATATATCGACATGTACAATTATGAATGGAAATGTGGAATAGAGTTCAAGGAGGAACTTTTTGCTGATGTTATGTTAAGTATTATGTGTGTATGAATGTATGGTTATATACTTGAATTGAATTGATGAAATTGTGCTTGAACGGGACATCTCAGGGTGAGATGGTTCTATGTGATGTTAGGAGAACTGTTGTTGTTGTTTGTATAAGGTCAGGAGCTTTGAAATGGTCTGCATATCCCTACACTCAAAGCATTGTTCATACTCATATAAAGGAGAACAGTGTGAGTGGTGAGAGTAGAGGGAGGTCCTCGTCTATAGTCTTTGAGTTAGACATAGACAGATTGGGGGATTTACCTTGCATAGTGTTGGGGATGGGCCAGCTGAACTATGCAAGCACACAGACGACCAATAGCTAGACAGTTATACATATCCGGATGAGTCGTGTTGAGTACTTGCATGCATGGTTTGATTGAGTTACTTTGCTTGTTCTTTATATTTGTAGTTAAGCATGATAATTCTCATTGATTGCACTATGTTATACCTCTTGTATGCCTAGCTCACCCTTACTTTTGTGTTGTATGTTGCTTGGGTATGTTTTCTCTTGCGATGATCATCCATTTGGATGGGAGCAGATGTTGTTGAGGAGGCCCCATTGGAGCAAGTGCTGGAAGAACCTGACGCTACAGCTTAGTTTACTAGGATTTCCATATTTTAATTGAAGTTTGGTGTTATTTCCTTATTTTGATATACTAAGTTTGGTTTTAAATTTGCCATTTTTTGGATGACTGTAACATCAAGTACTGAACTATTATTCTACTCTAATTGTTCTCCTTATTGGAATGATGACGTCTTCTTTATATAAGTTTGTTATATAATTGGGATGTCACACGAAACATAAGAAAAAGGTATCTCTAAATATAGCTATACATTAAAATAAGTATTTTTTCTTTAATAAACAAAAATATAATAAGCTAAATATAACATTCTATTTAATAGTGTAAACTACTAAATAAAAATTATATAAGTGATAATCAACCAGCAGGTGAGATAAACATACAACTATTACATTACTCATACATAAAATATGTACTAAGTCTAGAAAGTTATATACACACTAACAAGCTATAAATTTTCAAATGAAAAAATATTACACACAACATAACTAATCTTAAGTATGTTGATGCATTTCTCTCACTCTACACCAGATTAACTAGAACATCTTCATATGTTTACACCTTCTACTACTCTCACCACATACCCTACTCTTCTCTATTTGAGATTGAATAGTTATTAAAACATCAATATAACTTCCAATAGGAAATTTATACATCAATACATATACTATTGATACTATTACAATAAACTTTTCCTTGAAATTCCTTTTAAAACATTCACCATACATGTTCACAACCATGTTATTAATCCATGAAATAATAGAACCCATAATAATCATACATAGAAACAATGGTAAAACCACCTCAAACTAAATCATAGGATCAGAAAATACACATTGACACTCAAAAGTGCGCTTAATGCAAGACCTCTCACACAAGAGAGCGTTAAGCAACATTCTTGGCATCCAATGCTAAACCTTTTGCAAAAAGTGGCGCTCAGTAGTAACCATGGTGTTGAATAACAATCTTGACACTCAACAACAATCATGGCGCTCAATGGTAGTCTTGGTGTTTAGCGTCATTCTTCTCACAACGTCTTGCTGAATGACATCACTATATCACTTAATGACCTAGAATTAAAATTGTTCCAAACCTAAAGTGAAAAGTAGTGCTCAGCGGGGTCTTGCCACCACTCAACGCCAAACGTTCGCAAAATTGGTCACTCTACAATGGAAAGGGGTGCTAAGTGGTCTGAACCAAAAGTGCTTCCAAACTTGCACAACAAAGTTTGCGCTCAGGGCCATGCCAATACCGCTCAATGCCATATCAAATAACAAAAAACTCAAAACTGTGATTTGGGAAATCAAGAACCAGATGATCAAATTGGTATTCATTACTTAGTGTTTGGTTCAAAAACAGTTTTAAATCTCAAAGTGCATACCAACTTGCTCAAATATAAGTTTCTCAATTCAACACCAATTAAGAAAATTTTAAACAACACACAACCATTGCAACACATTCAGATTACTTGGCAATTCAACCACAAATATCAGACGTCCATCAACCTCAAACAGATCAAACAAGCAATTTAATATTCTTAAAGCATCTAAAATTCTAAAGCAAGGTAATTAGGTTCTCTTACTTTATAGACTGATCAAACACACTCAAGAATTCCTAAAAAAACTCCAAACACACAGAAAGCCGTTTTTGCCTTTATGAACAACATAAACACGATCAGGGTACACCGTTAAGACCAATGAATAGCAGAAACTCTTATAAAAGACTCAGACTTTACATGCAAACTAGAACAGTTCACAAGCACAGAAAAATGCACAAAGAAGCAGAAAACTAATTTATTTTATTTAAAAATCCAATCACATGAAAATGAAAAGATCGTCTTAAAGATAACTCTAGCAATCTCCGATACGAAGAGATTGTTAGAAAGTTTAAAGAGAAAAAAACTTAGAAAAATAATGTGATTTAAGATAATAAATTTTATTTATATTAAACTTGAATATCATTATTTAAACCACCTACCTGTTCTAAAACTCGAATTTTTAAATTTTTACACTTACAAAATCAAATAAAATTAATAGAATTAAAATTTTTATTCTTATATTGTAACTTTTTTATTATATGAAAAATAAAATGTGTTAATATTTATTTTAATTATATATATATATATATATATATATATATATAATGAAGCAAATACTTTTATTTGATTTGAATTAATGTGTTAAACCATGAAATAAATATTCACTATTTGCTGATATATAATTTCATTAAGTTCACATGCATGAAAAACATATCTCAAGAGATATCTTGTGTCTGCAGGTTGAACAGGACAAAACACAACGATGTGACAGCTTTTGTTGGTGAGGGATTCGTCATATATGAAGGACCTTATCGCAACAAGAAAACTCCAGCAAAGCACCATTCCCTTTTTCTCCTCTCGTTTTACAACATCATTTATCAATCTTAGCTGTCAAAATATGTTAGGATGGTCCATTCATTTTGTACTCACATAAACTTTGATGGAGCAAACAAATCAAAAAGAAACCACTCTTTATGAAACCAATATTTCACCAACATTTGTTTTTAGATGTGTGGTTTTATATATTACTCTTTTTAATACCAAAATGTTCAAATTCACAGTCTATCATTCTCTCATCTAACTTTTATCTCACAGGTGAATTTATTAACTCTGTCTACTCCAATATCTTTGATATAATATCATTAGGGTTAAAGTATTATCCATTTTAGAAAAAATGTAAATTAATTATCCTTAACTCCTAAATAATATAAAAAGATTAAATTTTATTTGAAAATGAACTGATTCGGTAAGAAAAGTATTAGTTTAGTAAATTGAATTTTCCAAATTAATAGAAAAGGAAAAGGAATATAAGCATGTGACAAGTCCACCAGAAAATTATGAGATGATAAAATATTATGGTTAATGATAGGTTTAAAAAGAAGAGAATCTGAAGCAACAAAAATGAATTATTGGACAAAACAAACCATGGTTTTACACAGAATATATTTGCAAAAGCTGATTCCCCTATGAGTTTCCTTTATCCCTTCCTCTTCTTTTTCTCCTTTTCCATGAAGTTCCTACATATCGAGCTTGAATGTGGGAACACAACCAAAAAACAAACAGTATCAAACATAAGTAAAGTAGTATGCATAATGTTTCTGATATTTACTGTGACCACAGCACTGTTGAAGATCAATAAATTTAAGGTTGTAATTGGTGATTTGAAGGAGCCAGAAAGGTTGCCCTCAACATCTGTGAAGAAGTGTGACATTTTCAGTGGGGAATGGGTGCCAAATCCTGAAGCACCATACTACACAAACACAACATGTTGGGCAATTCATGAACACCAAAACTGCATGAAACATGGGAGACCTGATTCTGAGTTCATGAAGTGGAGATGGAAGCCAAATGAGTGTGAACTTCCCATCTTCAACCCCTTTCAGTTCCTGGAAATTATGAAGGGAAAATCTATGGCTTTTGTTGGAGACTCCTTAGCCAGAAATCATATGCAGTCCATGATTTGCCTCCTTTCAAGGGTTAGTGTTTCTCGATTCTAAAACTCTGCTTAAGCTTTGAGGTGTTTGATTCATCTTAATGTAGTATATTCTATGTCATTTATCTCTTTAAACTTCTTCTTATAGTTTTTTTATGGGTGGGATAAATTTGTGAAAAAGGAAAGAATAGGAAAGAAAAAAAAAAGTAAAATCGTTAAGAGTCATAACAATTTTAGTATTATTATTTTGAACTGAAATGTCATAATTTCTTATTACTTTACTTTTTTATTTTTTGTATTTTCCATTTACGTAATTTATGGAAAAATATACCTACTCATGTAAATGACCTCTTCCAACATACATATGTCCATTTTTGTTTATGTACTTTTAGATTCCCCAAGTAAGAGATAGTGTTTCAGATAAGAGCTCAGAAAATATAATTTCACTACAACTTTTTAGATTATCTTACATAGATAGAACTCCTCTACAATTGAAATGTTCCCTAATTGTTGGAATACTTTATGTTTTGACATAGTTAGTAACTTAAATTAACTTTAAATTGAAAAAAAAAAGTAGGATAGAGATATACTTTCATCCAAAAATCACTTTTAACTGTTATTTTTTAATAGAAAAGGAAATTGTGTTTTTTCTACAACTTATTGCCAAATATTTTTGCTATTAAAAGTTGGTCTCTTACCATTAAAAGATTGTCACTAATTGATTGTTAAGTAGGATTAAGTTGTAAAGATATGATTTTCTAAAATATTAATTTTTGGTAACTAAATTATAAATGTGGGTAAAAGAAATATTTATTGAAGTAATAAGTAAATATAAAATTATTTATGAAAAAAATTCGTACGACACTGTTTCTTAAACATCGGTTTTATTTTATATATAAAAATAATTTAAAATTTTAATTAATTTAATTCTCTTAATTTTTATTTGAAGATCCATTTTTCAATTCCATTTCTTATTTTCAATTTTGTTCATATTTTGCATTAAACTATATTACCTTTTTTTATTGTATGTTAAAATATTCTTTATCAAGTTTAAAATAAAATAAAATAAGCAAATCTCATATTTGTTAGAAGATGGGTGATGGTTTTTAAATTTTTATTTTTACAACTTGTATATGAACTAATTTTAACTTAAATTCATCTTTTCTTTCATTATTTTTTTCCCTTTCATAAGTTCTTAATAGACTTTTTTTCCCAAACATATTAAGAGTAATCCTCTTATCTTCTTCATCCTTTGTAGGTGGAGTGGCCCATAGATGTTTCCAACACGAATGAGTTTTCCTTCAAGCAATGGAAGTACTCAAATTACAACTTCACCATGGCTAATTATTGGACACCCCATCTAGTCAGGGCTAAAAAAGTGGATTCAAATAGTGCTCTCTTCAATGTTTACATTGATGAGTTTGATGAAACATGGACAACTCACATTAAAGAGTTTGACTATGTTATTATCAATGGAGGACAATGGTTTTTGGGACCCCTTGTGTTCTATGAGAAACAAAGAGTTGTTGGATGTCAACATTGTGACCTAGACAATATGACTCACTCAAACTTGTACTATGGCTATAGAAAGGTTTATAACACAACATTTAAATCCATCATTAGTTTAGAAAACTTCAAGGGTACCATATTTCTTAGAACATTTTCACCATCTCATTTTGAAAATGGGTTGTGGAATAAAGGTGGAAATTGTATGAGAACTAAGCCATTTAGGAGTAATGAAACAAAGTTAGAGGGTTATGATTTAGAGTTACATAAGATTCAATTAGATGAGTTCAGAATTGCCAAGAAAGAAGGAATAAAGAAAGGGTTGAAGTTCATGTTACTTGACACCACACAAGCAATGTTATTGAGACCAGATGGTCATCCCAATAGATATGGCTATTGGCCAAATGAGAATATGACACTATATAATGATTGTGTCCATTGGTGTTTGCCTGGTCCAATAGACACATGGAGTGATTTTTTATTAGAAATGTTGAAAATGGAAAGTGTAACGTCTATAAGTAAAAATATGATTCATTCATAGATAAATTGATAATTTTATTTAAAAATATAGCATCATTGTAACATTTCACTTTTTTTTTTCTTAATTGTGTGATAAATGTAATTCATATTTGGATATTATTAATTTATTTTCGAAATAATATCTTTAATGAGATTAAAAACTAATTAACATCATATTTGCTTTTAAAAGCTCACATTTTGCTTGGAATGTGTATTTTTATGTAAACTTTTTTTAATTTTTGTTTGAAAATCATTTAATCTTAGAAATTTGTATGTGTTTAATGCAATCATTCACCATATTGGAAAATTTGAAGATGAAAATACTAAACTATTTTATTAATCACATAAGAAAATGACATCAAAATGGGTAAAGAAGGCAATAAGGATCAATGAGGAAATCAAGTTTTTTCAGGTTTACAATACTAGTGAAAAATATTGTTTAACATCATACATTTAATGTTTAAAGAATGAAAAACCAAAGTAAAAAATGACCGGTGATAGTTTTGTAAATAAAACGTCATTATAGACGTTGTTTATAAGGGTCCCTAACATCAATTATGTATGAGACGTCAGTCCCCTCAAATTAGACGTCAAATGGTCTACCAAAAGGACAAGCCACTGTTCTATTGACATTAGACGTCAACTAAAGGGCCATCGACATCTAATAGGAATTGGACATTAAATCTCTTCCCCACAGACGTTGAAAAGGTACAAAAATACTTCATTTTAAGCATTAATACTTCTTTTTTTTACGAAGTAGACATTGGATTGGAGGAGGGCCAACATCTTATAACAATTAGAAGTCAAGGAGGGGGGTCAACGTCAAATACCCTGTTTTCCACCAACTCCAGAACGCGAGCATCACTTACGCGTTTTCTCTCGCTGCTTTGTCTTCTTCCGTTCACGTTCACCATAGTCATTACAGGTATGTACTTTCTTCATTTGCATCATTTAAAATTATTTTGCACTGATTAAATGTTGTTTAGACCCGTTATATTTTTGCACTGATTAAATTTTGTTTTTATTGGCTTATGGTGTAGTTTATTGTGTGCTAGTTGACGGATAATCTCCATTGCTTGTGCCTACTCCATTGCTTGTGCCCACTCCATTGCTTATGCCCACTTGTTGGCGATGACATACAAAATGCTTTCCCTCTCCATTGAAGAAGGTTAGCTTTTTGGTTGGTTATTGGTTATTAGTAATTGTATATGTGATTGGTTATCGGTTATCGGTTATTGGATATGTGAATTTTAGTTTTGAGATATGATTGGTTATTAAAGATATCACTAGTAAAACACAGCTTTTTAACACGCACAATAGGCTTCAGTTTTGAAAAAATTGAAGCATATCAAAATGCAATTACATTTTCATAGTTTTTGTGAACTTATACCGTCTCGATTAAGTGGGAACCGAAGCATAAAGGGTATATTACCTCTCTTAAATGAGCAATTAAGGCTTAAAACCATGCAAACCCCACATGTCCCTTCTATAAATCAGACTTTTCACTTGACAACTTATTTTTTAAAAAAAAAAAAAAAACTTACTACATTGGTTCTCTTATCACCTTAGACAAAAGACCCTGCAAAATCCCTCTACAACCTCTGATATTCACTAATAGTTTTCTGAAAAGGACTTCGGTTATGTGTAAAGCAATATCTGTGAATCCATCAAATTATAACAAGTTTAATTTTAATATGAATTAGGTCACCAATACCATTGCTACTATGTTCGATTCATAGGATAATATTGTTAAAGTGAATTAGGAAAAATGAATTTGCATGATAAAATGTGTTCGAATTAACGAATTTGAAAGGAGAAAAGAAAAAAAAATTGAAAAATGTAATGCATTTTTCATCTTGTATCTGATTCCAAGATCTTTGTATTTGATTCCAATATTTCCAATCTACATTGTTTTGATTTTTTTCATGTTGGATATATATATATATATATATATATATATATATATATATATATATATATATATATATATATATTCAATAATAATAATAATTCTAAAAAAATATATTGTTTCAATTATTTATTTAAAAAATAATTTTGATTTTTTTCTTCATATAATATTTTTTTCCAAAATTATAAATAAATATTATTTTATATTATATATTTTTACGTAATTTTTAGTTTATATCAATTTAAATATTTTTGATATCTATTATTCATGTCATGTTTTCCTTGTCTCTTTTCTATGACCTAAAACTAAGTACGAGCATGGTTGTATACTTTGCAACATTGACACGGTTTTCTATAATAATTCAATTTATTTTTCAAGTAACAAGCATCGGTTTATTTACACACCTACATAGAAAGTTATAGTCTTTACCTATAAAATATTTTCGTTAGTAAGAGACTTTTTGGATTGGTACTAAAAACAAATCCGTGAGGATTTGATTCAAAGCGAACAATATCTTATCAGTGTGCAGATCTATGTCTGGATTGAACCTTCTTACAATGAGTATTGTTCCCTCCACCATCACATAGTGCTTCCTGCACCTCTTGATTCCTTTTTATCTTTCTATTATATTTAATTTTTTGTAATTAAAAATTTTAACTTTATAATTTATACACTGAAACAAATTTCAATATCTGTTATATTCTTAAACGAATGTCAGTGAATGGACATTAACATCCGTTGGATGTCATCTACATCATAAAGATTACGAATGTCAGTATCTCGAAAAGCTATAACCACGAACCCAAAAAAACTTTGAATCACGAAATCACATTCCCGACATATAAGAAGAAGAAGCTGAGAAGAGAAAAGTAACAAAGCAAAGATTTTGATAACAAGGGAAAAAACTGAAACTAAATCGTAAGAGAGAAGAAGAAATATGGTTAGGAAAGAAGAGGAGTGAGTGGCGTTAGGAGTTATATTTGAATGAGAAAGAGAGAGATTTAGTGAGGATGGTTATGAACTACGGCATGGTTTGGAGAGAGATTAGAGATGAAGAAGTGGTGGTTGGGTTGGAGCTCACGGCTTGTATGGAAGTATGGAAAAGAAGAATAAATAAAAATGAGAAGTATAATGTTGGAACTTAGAGGGAGGAATGGTATGTAAGGAAGGAAGGGGTTATGTGGGGGTGTGGCGTACTGTCGTAGTAGTAAAGAAGGGAATGAGAATGAGAATAGGGTTTTAAATTAAAATAAGTAGAAGTAAAAAATAAATATTTATATAAGGTTAGTTTTGAAAATAAGAAAAGTTGGGAAGGTGTAGAAAAGAGTGTGTAGTGGTGGAGGGAGTAACACTCTCTTATCATTGGTATCAAAGTTGATGGTTTAGGTCTAGTCACTGGGTCCAAACATGCAATTGTGTACTCGTGTATAGAAAAAAAAAAGACTTCCAACAACAACAACAATAATAATAGTAATAATCCTAAAATAATATAGTTTTAATTATTTTATTTAAAAAATGATTTTGATTTTTTCCTCCTTATAATATTTTTTACCAATAAATACATTATTAATAAATGTTATTTTATATTATTTTTACTATTATATCAATTTAAATTTCTTATATATATATATATATATATATATATATATATATATATATATATTACATCAATTAAATCTGATACTAATTTTCACAAATTTTATTTTCAAATTTATTCTCATCCACCTCTATATCCCTTAAAAATAACATTTAATTTACTTTTAAATTCTTTCACATTTATATATTCTATCTCCTTTAAATTCATCGTTTAAAGTAAACACAATTTTCGTATGTCAACCAAAGAAGAACGCTTTCACATGATAAGTAATAAAAAGACCATCTTCAAGTAAACAAAACTTTTGTATGCCAAGCAATCGAGAACACCCATGATAGGTAATAGAAAGACACATCTCCCCTACGTTATTATAATTTGTAGGGTATAGGAAGAAAAGTAGAGGATTGCATGAAGTAGCAGTCGTTCATGGAATAAATGGGCTTGTTAGGCCCACACAATTTAGCTTAGTCAAGTTAGTCTCATATAGAAATTCCTACAGTATTTGTTTATAAGAATGTCTCTATATTAGGGAAAAAATGCGAAATTAATTTCAATTTACAAAATTTGAATTAATTCATTTAAGTAATTTAAATAATTTGTGTACTGAATTTAAAAGTAATATCATGTTTTCTATAAATTTTCTTTTTAAGATAAAAACTTTCAAATACATGGCAGTCTACAATAAATTCTCATCAGAATTAATGTATCTAAAATTAGTTTTTGCAGAAGTTCACCCAAAAATGCACATCAAATGTTATATTGTTTTTCCTAGAATGGGTCACACCTAAAACGTTAATATTCATTATATATTTGAATTAAAAATATTTCTTTGACATTAATTTATGGAGTACTTACTAATGTTATGAATGAGTAATTTCTCTAAATTGATTATTTTTTAGTGGACTCTTGTTTCTCAACATGATTTCTTCGTTTAGGGTTTAGAGAAACTATATAGGATAATTCTCCAAATTAACTAATACATAAATTAATTTTAACTTCTAAAAGAGGTCATTTATTTTTTATAATCTTCATAAACTATTTATAAAAAAAGAAATAGCCTTGTTAAAAAGTTTATCCGAACATATCCTTATCATATTTATAAGCTTCCTTAAATGAACTTCTCCGAAACTCTTTCAAGAAAAATAAAACTAAACTTATTAATTTAGTGTAAGAAACAATAATGATAAATAAAAATATTAATGTGTAAATAAATAATATAAAATTAAGTTATCTTTTTGAATATGAAGTTGAAATCCAGAGATTATTTTCTCTAGCCATTGTCCAATGCATGTTGAAATGGTGGCAGTTAAGTCCAACAATGCATTTTCAGAAGGTGCCATATATTCACAATGATGCCAGACAGAGTCAATGCTGCATTAAAAAGAATCACAAAACTGGTAAGATATATATATATATATATATAAATCACAAAATCTAAAATTATTATTTCAAAAATATTAAGTATAAAAACAAAATATATGGAGTTAGAAAATATGTTTTCTTCTTTCTTCACTGAGGTAGTTAATTATTAGTATCTTTTTTTTAATCTGAGACTAAAATATTTAACAATATAATCAATCTTATTTTAACTTTTCAAAATACAAAATGAAAAGTCAAAATTTTTCAAAAGCCCAATTTAAAAATATAATTAATAACATTCTTTAGACATATTAAAGAAATTAATTAATATTATTTTATTCTATTATCATAAGCTTATAATATTCTAAAGAATTAAATACGCTATTCGGATTTTAAAGTATTTTAAAAATATGTTATTTTTGAGATTAAATATATAGTTATTTTACTTCTGTATTTTACGAAAAACGTCATTTTTTTAAATAATATGTGAATCTTATATTATATAATTAATCGTAAAATTTTTGCTTGTTACATATTTTTGCTTTTTACAGTAAATGATATATTATAGAATTAATTGTGAAACTTTTTTTTTTTAACATAAATTTTTTTATATAACTTTCATAAAGTGTCAATGAATGTTATATTATATATTTAATTGTCAAACTTTGTTTTTTACATGAAAAATAATTTACTGAAAACATGATTTTTATAAAGTACAGAATGAAATAAATAAGTTTAAGACGAAACATAACTTTTAAAAATTTGAGGACAATATTTAACCTTGTTCTACTTTTACAATTTCTTGAAAAAAATAGAAATATTTTAAAAGAAATTACTGCCAAAATATTATATTTTTCTTGTTATATTATAAGATCTATTATTTATATTTTATTAAAGAATATTAAAACCATAAATTTAATATTTTGTGTCAATAGTTTTTCAAATGCTAAAGTTTGGCCACAGTGTACATTTGCAATTCTTTTTTGTTTTCTAAAATTAAATAACTTTTATTGCTCATTACTATTTTATTTAATGGTTAACATATAAGTATTAATGCATATGTTGTTATAACACATATATTAAAACTTATTATTAATTAAATTGTGTAATTAACATCTTACGCAAATAAATAATTGACATTATTATAACTTATAAACATGTAACATCTTTTATTAGCAGTTGGAAGACATGCATAAGTAATGAATCAAAATCGTTTAGCTTCAAAAATATAGAAGCTATAAATATTTAATAGTTTACATCCTTTAAAATTTTAAATCAAGTATAATTTAAATTTTTTTTCTTCTATTTTCTAAAAGCTACTTTTAAAAATAAAATTATGACAAAATTTTAATTTTTAAAACAAACAATACTTCAAACAACAACATTCAAAATCTGATTACATAAGTTTTCAAAATTATTTATATATCTATAAAGTTATTAATTTTTTGTCTTGATAATTATTCTGCTACTCTCACCACTATAACTTAATAATAATAATGTCATTAATTATATTTTTTCATTAAAATATTAAGTATTATCCATAACAATTTTCTTAAAATATCAATTTTAATATTGACCAAGTCAAAAAATTTCAAAAAATTATTTAACCATTATACAATTTCAAAACTGCTCCCACTAAATTCTGGATTGAACTATAAACTTATCTCCTTCCTACAAAATATTGATATATTATTATTATTATTAAGTTTTTTTAGTTTTCAATGTACAATTAATTTGATCTTATCCTTGTTATTTACTAATGTAAATTTTCAAACAATTAGGAATAAGAATTCTGAAATGGACACAGAATATACACAGAATTCATTGAATGCACTTGATTTCCATTCACAAAAAATATATATAAAAAGAAAAGGAGAGAGAAAGAGGGTTTTTTTGTGCAGTGTATATAACATAAGAAAGGTCAAAAGTTTTCACAATGAGTCCTTGAAAAGGTTTGTTTCTATGTTCCTCTTCTTTTTTTAGTAGCTCTCTCTCTCACATGTCTCTTTCTTGTTTTTCTTGTTGTTCTTATGAGTTTATTTATCTGTGAATGATTGATGATGAGCAGAGTGTGAAGAAGGTTGAAGGAAGAAGAAAGAAAGCAATGGGATTGGGAAGGTTGATGGTGACATTGAAATCAAAGATGAGGAGTTTGAAGATTGTGAAGAAGAGTGAGTATGATAAAGTGGAGAAGAGTGAAAGCATGAGAATGGAGATTAGAAGCAGAAAAGCCAGAAAACTTATTGAACAAACTCTCAAAGTTGCTGATTCTCCAAAGTCCAAAACTTTTGCTTTCTGATTATGCTCTTCTTTAATGTTGTTTTCCTTTCAATTTTTGTTTCATGCATCATATCTAGTTTTTTCAATTAGATCTTTGTTTTTTCTTTATGTTTATGTTCTCTCTCTCTTTCTCTTCTCTCTCTTTTACATACTCTTTCTCTTTTTCTCTCTCTCACTCTTTTCTTTTTATCAATGGTGTGAGCTTTGCTCATGCCATTTTCTCAGACAGGAATGGAAAACTATACGAGAAAAAGGGGAAAAGAAAAGAAGATTCAATCTAATTTAGGGAAAGAAAATTTTATACCTCTTTTTTTAATTCAAGCAATCCCTTCAAAAATTTTAAGGTATTTTTTTTGTTAAATCTCAAAGATTTTTTTGATTACCAAGATCAGTTTTCTAATTTTATTGCCGTTTAGAATATTAAAAAAACGTAAACAATTGAAAGTTGAATCAAATTTACTGTTTTTTTTTTAAATCTTAAAGGGTTTAATAACAGTTTAATCAGAATAATTAGTTTTGTTATTTTATATTGTGAATACGAGGAAACTATCATAAATCAAATTATTTGCACCGGTTTTACTGTTGGATTAGAGTTTGCTTTTATGGGATTAGAGCTGTGAAAACGGGTAATCCGACCCAGCTCGGCCTACCACGGGTTGGTCACTTAGTGAGCCAATCCAACCCGGCTCATTTATTAGCGAGTAAAAAAAACTTGAACCCGGCCCGATCCACCACGGGTTGGTGGATAAACGGGTTGGCTCACTAGCTTATTTAATTACATTTTTTTAAATAAAAAAAATACAAATTTTCAGTAATTTAAATTTAAACAAATTTCACTCCCAAAAATTATGTTAAAGACAATTCAAAATAATAAAAAAAAGTACAATATAATCCAAATGCAAAGATATAAAAAAAGAACCAGTATTCAACAACATCAACAAAAAATTAATAGTTTAATTTGTAACATAATTTCTCAAATTCAAATATATTAAAAGCGGCTTGTTCAAATAATATATACTCAAATTGTTTAAATAAAATGAACAAACTCTGATACAAGCATGTCAGAACAGGAAAAAAAATCATTCCATGTCTTCAAATCTCCCACAACAAAAAACAAATTTGCAAATCCCTATTTTTGTCATTTTTTTCTTATACACAGTGAGTGAAGACAATATTTTATATTTTATGGTTTCATAAATAAAATAATAAATTAAAAAAATAAAATTAGGTAGGTGGGTTGGTGGGCCAACCCGGCTCACCACGGGTTCAACCCGCATGAGCCGGGTCTAAATGAGCCGGGTTGAAATCTGACCCGCATATAGGTGGGTTGTATTTTTCAAACCCATCCAGCCCGAACCCGTAACGGGCTGGATTGGCCCGCGGGTTGTGACCCATTTTAACGGCTCTATATGGGATCTTGGTCAAGCCCTGTAGAAGAGATTGACAGACAGAAAAATAATTGATACCATAATTTTTTATTAGATGATAATTTATTTTGTTAAAAATATACCTTTTAATATAAAATCATAATAAAAAATATTACTTTTCCTATCCTTATTATTTAGAAAACAGAAATCTGGTCCTTAATTCTATAAGGTATTTTATATTTTTACATTTGTTTTCTTTTTTGTCTTAACTAAATATTGTGTATATTTGTAGTTTATATTAATTCATGAAAAATTTTGAAACTTTATTAATAATTTAGATTAATTTGATATATAAGTTGTATTTAAAAAAAATTATCTAAATCAATTATTTTTCTTAATGTGTGTGATTTTGTTATAAATGTTCTATATTCTAAAGAGTAAAAAGTATAGAAGCTAGTTTTTAATGGAGTTAAATATAAGTAAATTTCAATTCTCTAAATCTTATTTAGTATTGGTATTTCTAAAATAATTTTATATTTAAAATGAAACATTATTTTAATAAATTTGATTTGAGAATGTCTTGAAACTATTTCAATTATCATATTGAGTTATAAGTCTTTCATTTTAATTATTTGTCTATAATATTGTTTATCCTTCATTTTGTTCGATTGTGATGGGTTACAAGAATATTCTGATGTCAAAATAAACAAAAATTTAACAAATTTAACAATAAATACATAGTAAATTTAACTAACTTATCTCACTACTTCAAAATTATATTTATAAAATTCGAAATAAATTTTTAATTAACAACGTCCTAATTACAGTCTAAATAATAATGATATTGTTTTGGTTTAAATTAATTATCATTAATTTTAATTATTGTTTAAAGATCATCATTCGGTCTATGTTAGTCAACCGACTAATCTTTAAATGATTTATTGAATGTTTCTGACCATATGGACCATCGAGTTTAAAGTAACTGAACACCAATAAAATACAATATCTAGAAAAATATTAAAATTAAATGAACTTAGTTAATTTTAATTATAATTGATATTATCAATGTTATTTCAGCTTTTGAAGATTTTAAGACCAAAATATAAGGCAGCATTAAATAAGTTTGACCAGAAACCGAATTTATGGTAATTGTGGGGGAAACTGAAGTCAAGACATTTATAAGTAACGGCTACATGATTAGCTAACTTTTATTTTTATATTTTCTATACCACAATAAATAATTTACACCATTGAAATATTATGAATTAGAAAAGAAGTAGAAAAAGGTGAGTTACTTTTTACATTTGGATATATGAGTTTAAGGCTAAAACATAAGAAAAAGAGGGAGAGACACTCCACGTTCAAGCAAGGAAAATACAAGAATTTGTGCTCGATAAAGTTCATACTTATGTACAAATTAAAGTTATGATAAAGTTCGTCATTTTAAAAATTTAAACTTACGTTAGATAAAATTAAAAATATAATATATTTACCAGGACTACAAATGTTTTAAAACTTTAGTAAAACTTATACTATTTACAAAAGTGTTGAACAGTTTTTGAATTATTACAATATATCATTATTTTTTTCTACGTAATTTTTTTTCATTCGAATAATTAAAGGTTGTTTATTGATTTTCAAACTCTTTCCTCTTCTAATAATAATTTATTATAAAATCATATCAATAAATGCATTAAGAAAAAATAATTAAACATTATTAGCAAATGATGCAATACACTTTTGTAAAATAAATATTATCAATAAAAATTATTAAATTTCAATATTTATTAAAACTACAATAATAAAACATCATAAATAATAAATGTAATTGTTTGGATGTATCAAAATAGTATAAATAGTAGAATGACTTACAAATTAAATCACAATATAATTTATAATAAATATTTTTCTCTTTTAACTCTAGCACATTTTCTTCATGATAACTCTGATGTGTGATATAAACATCATAAATTAGCATATAGATATAAAGCATACCAAATAGTAATATATTTATAGAATATGTACAAGATCACAAAAATACTATAAGGTTTTTCAAAAGATAGGAAATTACTACATAAATATCTAACTAAAACATAAATGATCACTCGAGAGCATCCTCAACTTCTACCAAAGACATGTGAGCACCTAACTCATTCTTTATTTATACCAAGAAGTGATCATTGTAAAAGAGAAACATTAGAGAAAGAAAAGAAGATAGGGTAAACTAGTGATAGAAAGAAAGCTTCATAAAACGATTTAAGCATATAACACATTATAGTTCAACATTCATAACATATCATAACTTATATGAACACACATACAGATGACTTTAGACTCAACTATCTGGATACATACTTTGACATAAGGCTTCATCGTAGGTGTGCACTCATGGTATTTATTCTTTGTAGAATCATAAACACAGGGATTATTACCCTACTACTCACGAGGTTAATCTTTCACGTCTAAGACCAAAAGTCTAGGGTAAAGATCTCTTGCCACCTCATTCCTCTCTATATGAGTTGCATGACTAGTAATATATCAGGATACCTCCTTTTTGAACCCACATATGTCAAACATATACTAAACATCACCAAAACATATAATTTCTCATTGAAATTCTCTCAACAACCATACCACACAAAAACATATCAAAGGTTTTCATACACATTCATGCAACATTGTACTCATAAGCACAATTAGGAATGATACAAACCATTATAAAACAATCAAAGGTAAAACCAAAACATTCATATAAATTGACGCTCAAAGTGGCGCTTAATGCAAAAACCTCTTGCACAAAGGTTGCGCTCAACGACAACTTTAGCACTTAGAATCATTCTTCTTGTAAAACTAGCTTGCCCAACGACACCATTTTGTCATTGAGAAAGCTAGAAGCAAAATGGTTCTAGACCAGTAGTGAAAAGTGGTGTTTAACGGTGTCCTGTCATCACTCAACACTGGACCATTCGTAAAAATGGTTGCAACAAAAAAAGAGGGCGCTTAACAGTCTAAAGCAAAATTAGTTTCATATTTGTAGTATCAAACGAGTGCTCAACGTCACATCAATCCCACTCAACACCATATTAGAAACCAACCACTTCAAATCTATGATTTGGGAAACTAGGGACATGTTCAGATGATCAAATTGGTATTCCTGACTTAGTTCTTAGTTCAAAAATAATTTTTAATGTCAAAATAAACACCGACTTTCTCAAATGATCAATTCCTCAATCACCACAGTTCAAACACAACCAACACTTAGTTAAAGGAATCAAACATACCATACAATTCAACATAAAAAACAATCATGTTTAACATACCAAATTCAATCAATAATGTCCAACTCACACACACACACACACACTAAAAGATCCAGTTTTCTTTACCTGACAGATGACCAAAAAACTTTAGGAGTCCTAAGACAACTCCCACAAGTAAAAAAAAAAACACTCTATTTGTTTCACTTTAATCACTGATTTGGATGTCACATTTTATTTATGAAAAATGTGTATACAAACTAAGGGAAAAGTTTGATAAAATAATAGAGTTGATAATTATATATTAGATAGGTTTAATATCTATTTTGGTCCCTCCTTTGGAGGGTTTGTTCAAAGTGGTCCCTCCTTTTTTCAAAAGTTTACTTTAGTCCTACCTTTCGCAAAAACTGTTCAAGTTGGTCCTTTTTGGTAATGGCGTTAAGTTCATTAACGGCAGAGCTGCCAGGTGTGTAATGTTTGATGATGTGGCATTGTAATTTGTTTTAAAAAATATATATAATGATGACGTGTAAATGAATATAATTAGGGTTGGATTAAAAAAGGAATTAGGGGGTAATTTGGAATGGATTAAGTAAATTGAATCCGCGTCTTCCTCGTCATTGTCTCCTCCACCCAAATCCGACGTCCTAGCATGGAAGCAATTTCACCTTCGTCACGCATTTGGAAGATTCTTCAAGGTCCCTTCCCTTTTCCTCTTCACATTTTTCACTTTCAATTTCCCATACCTAACTACTTCTTGCCATTCAGGAAAGACGTTATTTGTTGAAGGAGTTCTAGCGGAAGACCAGTAGACCAACTGCAGGAGGTGCTTGGTTGCAAATGGCGACCACCGCAAGCCCCGACGTCGCCGATGGCCTTGTGATGAGCCTAATCAACAAGCGCATCTGCGCCTTCCGTAAGAAGATGAACCGCATCGTTGCCATGGAAGAGTCCCTCTCCCTGGGAAAAACCTTGAACAAGGAGCAGGAAGAGTTTCCACAAACCAAACCCTCCATTATCGCCCTCATCGACGAGTTCGAGAAGCTTCGCCAACCCCTCGCCTCCGCGGTAGCCGAGGAACTCCAGGGAACGGCGCCGAACGCGCGAAGCGCTGAAGCCCCAACCCAAACCCTAGCCGAAAGCTCTAACTCGTTCGAGCAGCCGCCGCCGCAGCACTCACGGGAGGACGTTGTCGTGGAGGACCTCCTCAACCTGCTCTACTAGTGAGTGCTTAGGAATGATTTGCTGGCAATTTTTTTGGTGAAATTCCAAGTGAAATTGGCGACATGAAGTGTCTACAGGATCTTGATTTGTCTAGGAACAATTTCTCTGGAACATTTCCCATATTTCTTACTCACTTTTGACAATGATTCATATTTGGGTGACCCCCACTTGATACTCCCAAAGTTCTTTAACATCTCTGACGATAAAAATAGCACGTTACAAAAAGTCTTGAAAAATCCCACAAAATGGTCTCTGGTTTTGGCTTTAATAGCACATGATTCAGGAAGCTCTGGATCTTCACCTTGGTATTCTGAGACAGTTAAAATATTTCACCTGAAGACAGTTTTCACACATTCAGACATCTTGAAAGCAACCTCCAACTTCACGGAGGAAAGAGTCATACGAAAGGATGGCTATGGAGGGATCTCGCCTTCAGCTGCCAGAGGTCACCGGAGATGTGCTCCACCTCCTGATGTGTTTGTTGTTTTTCTAATTTGGTTGTTAACTTGTTACTAACTGCTTCTTGCCATCTAGAGCCGTCAAAATGGGTCACAACCCGCGGGCCAATCCGGCCCGTCACGGGTTCGGGCCGGGTTGGGTTTGAAAAATACGACCCACCTATATGCGGGTCAGATTTCAACCCGGCTCATTTAGACCCGGCTCATGCGGGTTGAACCCATGGTGAGCCGGGTTGGCCCACCAACCCACCTACCTAATTTTTTTTTAATTTATTATTTTATTTATGAAATCCTAAAAAATAAAATACCCTCTTCACTCATTATGTATACCAAAAAAGTAACATTTGCTCTCACAAATCACTCTCACCGTACTTGCTCTCATTTGACGGTGCTCTCACTCTCACTTCACTAAAATTGTTCAAGGAGCAGGTAAACACCCTTCCTTTTTTCTTCTCTTTTCTCCATATTTTTGTTTTCTCACTTCTCTTTCTTTTTTTTTTCAAAAACCCTATAATGACAAAAATAGGGGTTTTCGAATTTGTTTTTTTTGTGGGAGATTTGAAGACATGGAATGATTTTTTTTTTCCTGTTCTGACATGCTTGTATCAGAGTTTGTTTATTTTATTTAAACAATTTGAGTATACGTTATTTGAACAAGCTGCTTGTGATATCTTTGAATTTGGGAAATTATGTTACAAATTAAACTATTAATTTTTTGTTGATGATGTTGAGTATTGGTTCTTTTTTGGTATCTTTGAATTTGGATTATATTGTACTTTTTTATTATTATTTTGAATTGTCTTTAACATAATTTTTTTGGGAGTGAAATTTGTTTAAATTTAAATTACAGAAAGCTTGTATTTTTTTATTTTAAAAAAAATGTAATTAAATGAGCTAGTGAGCCAACCCGTTTACCCACCAACCCGTGGTCGGTCGGGTCGGGTTCAAGTTTTTCTGGCTCGCCAATAAATGAGCCGGGTTGGGTTGGCTCACTAAGTGATCAACCCGTGGTGGGCCGGGTCGGGTCGGGCCAGGTTACCCGTTTTGACAACTCTATTGCCATCCCAAATTACCCCAATTTATTTTTTAATTTAAGTCTAACTATTTTAATTTACACGTCACAATTTTTTATTTTTTTAAAACACATAACAATGCGACATCATCAAATATTAGCCACCTCTCAGTTCTGCCGTTAACAAAGTTAACGCCGTTACAGAAAAGGACCGATTTGCACATTTTTTGCAAAAGTTAAGACTTAAGTGAACTTTTAAAAAAAAGAAGGACCACTTTGAACAAACCCTCCCAAAATAAGTATTAAACCTATTAGATATTATTGGTTTTGGAATAAATATGAAGTTTTATGAAAATTTAAATATTAAAAAGTGTTTTGAAAGATTGAAAGTGTGTATTCTTAACCATGAAATGGTACTAGATTTGTTGGTCTAGGATGCTTTTATATATATATATATATATTGAAGGAATGGAAGGTGAAGAGAAGTGATGTGGGAAATGGGTGCACGTGAAAGTATTGAAGTGGGGTTGACGAAAGAGGACAAAAGAGGATAAGATAAAAGGTTGAAATGCATTAATTGTTTGCATATGAAAATGAAACATCAAAGTGGTCACCAACGTGCTTCTCAATGAAAAACGACTTACCACATTTCTTTCCTTCAAAAACCATCTCTCTAACAATATTTCTTCACACTAACATACAATACATATAATAAATAAAATAGTCATAAAAATTGTAAAGTTTTATATTTTATTTAATAAAAATAAAAAATGAAAATAGATAATGTCAAATTAATATAAAAAGTTAAGTATATGAAAAAATATTTTTGACTTCAATTTTACCTTTATATTTGATTTTACAAGTATTATGTATTCTTTTTCTCTTAAACTTAGGACTTATATGTATCTATAAATAATTTTTTAGAGTATATAAATACTAAAAATTTATTTATTTTCCAGTCAATCTTTATTATATATATCATAATCTAATTTTGGGTGTATTCTTGTTTGTGTCCATCCATCATCATTGTTCTGTCAAAAACAAGGAGGGCGAGTGGGCTTGATTTTATTAAAGTACTAAAATTTTTGACTCATCCCATTAAAGAAAAGGCTGACACATAATTTCACTAGTTTTTTCTTTATTTTATTTTCATTTTTTTATTCAATACCCATATCTTTTTAAAAGTAATCTTAATTGTGTAAATACTTTTTAAGTCACTAATTAATCAAATGTAGCACAAACTATGGGTTTAAATCTCTTTTAGCATATGATTCCTTTATCATTTCAATAAGTTTGGAATGTGAATGTAATATGAAATTTTTAGATAAAGTAATAATAAAGGTAGAGTTCAAACTAGCTTGTAAAGAAAGGTTTGTACTAACCGTGGTATAAACATTAGGATAGACTCTAATCGTAGTTTTGATATCATATTAGAAAGTAATTTTTAAGCTTAATTTTATTCCAAAACTGACTTATAAAATAAGGTTTACATCTAATTATATATTATAAATTGGCTTTTATCTCTAATTAATATGAAACTTTTAACATATCTATATCAATGAAAGATAATAGTTTGTAGTTGTTATGCATTCTACTCATTTTGTTAAGAGGTATGTTGTCCTTAATTAACTTATGACTAACCCATACTATTATATTTTCTATAATGAAATCACATTCTTTATTATGTTTTTTCTTTTCACTTTATCTCAGCATACTTTATATTATAATTGTTTATTAATGTTAAACTTTTATCATACATAAAGTGAAAACCAAGGTTATTCATTCTAGTGAGATATGAACTTTTCTAACAATTTTAAATAAATTGTATGTGTCAAACAAAAACACACAGATAAATAAACTATTATATCAAACCTAGAGTGTATAAGATGGCGATTTAATCATCATACAATAAATTGAAGTTCCATATCCTTACACTTTTTGTCTAGTTTCAATGCAGTCATCAAATGCATTATATTTTTCTTTTCTTTTGAAACTTTTAATTTAAACTTTTCTAGAAGCTCTTTCTCATATTTTGTTTGATAGACATTGTTTTTTGTCTCTTAGTTTTGAAGTATTAAGAAGAACTTCATTCATTATTATACTCATTCCAAATTCATCATGTCTATAAATTCTTCTCTAAAAAGTTAATTAGTAGCATCAAGTAACTTATAAAAAAATATTTGAATAAGTCAATCAAGAACGATTGAAGCTAAAAGAACATTCAAGTTGAATTCGAAGTGTTATTTAAGTGAAAAATGACTTGTTAAAAAAATACTTAAATGGAATTTATTAAACGTACACGTAAAATAATACCTTGTACTTCATATAGCTAAAATATTTAATGAAACTTGACTGGTTAGTTAATAATTAAGTATAATTTAGGTAACTAGATGAACCAAAATAAAAATATTGAATTTTTTTTAATTTTTTTTTTTTTGTATTACATGTTATAATTAATAAGTTTAGACGAGGAAGAACTAAAGCATAATTTGTGAAAAACTGTAAAAGTTTAAAAGTACAAGCGAACCTAATTTTTCATATGAAAGTCTAAGAACTTGCCTTAAATAGAATGAAAATTTTCTGACTTATGTTTTTTTTTTAATTTCCTAAGATAGTACAGAGTTAAATATTTTGTAGTTTGGAATTCGAATTTTGGAAAGTCGAATTTTGAAATAAGTTTTCGTGATTTTAGTCAAGATGTATATTAGAATTCAATTTCTAAACAGTCGAATTCTGATTTAGTTTTTTAGACAATTGAATTCTGATTTGATTTTTGTAATTTTAACTTAAATCAGAATTCAGTTACTCAAAAACTAAATTTTGAAAATCCTGACTAAATTCACTAAAATTTATTTTAGAATTTAATTTTCCAAAATATGAATTCAGAACTACAGCTGGATTAAATTCACAAAAATTCAAATCAGAATTTAGTCACGAAAATTCAAATCAAAATTTAGTCACGAAAATTTAAATCAAAATTTAGTTACTCAAAAATTGAATTCTAACTTGTCTAAAACCATACTATTTAAGTAAATATTAACTAAAGTACTACTTGAGAAATAGAAAAACAAGTATATTTTGTCAAAAAAAAAAACTCTAAATGGAATAGACCATGTTTAAACATTAAATGTTTTCTTCAGTTATTTTATTATTTTTAATATATATTAAAAAAAATACTTAATCATTAAAATATTTTTAAATATTTAATGATTAATTAATGTTTTCAATTAAATGCATTAAAAAGGCTATTATTTTTATATATTAAATTGTTTTATTATAATTAAGAAGTATAATTTAATTTCTAAACATTAATAATTTATTTTAATATATCAATGCATATTAAAATATTAAGAAATGAAAAATAATGTAAAGATATAAGAAAAAGATAAAACTAATGAAGATCATTATAGAGATTAGAAGCACTCGATGATGGCAAAGGCAAAGAACAAGGATAATCTTAGATTCTGTTTTTGTAGGGTCAGAAATAACTTGAAAGCGACAAAAACGATGCACATTGAAACCAAACACAATCAGCCATAAATCCGACATAAAAACACTGACAGAGAACAGCAGAAAGAATATACAGAACGGTAATCTTTATCTAACATTGCTATGAAAGGAAAAGAAAAAGTCATAAAATTTCAATCATCCAAAGGTTAATGTTTGTCATAAAGATGTAACTGTGCAAGTAAAAAAAATATATTTAAATTAATTTTAATATTCTATTGCTATAAAATTTACATTTTATTATAATTTTATTGGGAAACACATACAATTATATTTATTTAAAAGAAAAATTTAATCTAAAAATAATATTAAATTTAATATTAAACAAACCATATATATTATAAAACAAATTACATGTATTTTAATAATTTAAAATAAAAGAAATTAAGATAACGCATACACATTCTTCTTTTTCAAATAATATCAATATTTCATATTAATATATTGGAGTGAATAGAAAATATTATAAATAAAAGAAGTAACTATTTTTTATTTAATATTTTGAAGGGATGGATTCTGTGTTCTGAAATATGATTTGTGTTTGTTGAACAGGACAGGAGAGCAAACGAAAGACATTAATGTTAATTTCAGAGGGACCCAGCAAGACATTAGATTCATGAAACTTTGAATTTTCTTTTGGTTAGATTGTGAAACAAAGATCACACACAACACATGATACAATGAATCTTCTGAATTCAATTTCATCAAAGCATTCATATAATGCACAACTGATGAATTCTGTTCTTGTGAGCAGTCCAACTCAATCCAACATTATATGGGATAATTCAACAACAAATGTTATACACTTTATCATAATTTTAAAACCCACCTTTACCTCTCTAAAATATTTTATTTGATTTGAATATGTATTATTAAGATTTTAATATTTTTTAAGACTTACTACAATGGGCATGTATGCATTTTTCTTGTTTAATTTGCAATTGGACATAATTATTGTAACCCATAAATGAATGTTAGTCTAAGAACTAGACTGTACTACCAAAGTGGCAACCGAATGAAATTAATAAATTTATCTATGTAAATTAAATTATCTAAAAATATTTAATGTTTGAAACAACTGAAAAAAAAATATTATTTTAATTAGAAGTATAGTCAAGCAATAATATACACACTCTTGTTAGGTGTATTCCTCTTTTTATTATATTAAAATATTATATTTTTAAAAATAGATAATTTTATAGTTTTTTATAACTTTTATTTTATAAGTAATTAATTAAAAATTATAAAATTTCATATATATATATATATATATATATATAATACTATTAAAAAATTATTTGATGGTTATTTGTAGAAACAAATGATTTAACTATTTTAAATAAAGAGACATTGTTTAGTTACTTTATTAAATAAATAAATTTTCGTTTAGTAAAGAATAAACAAATTAAGATTGACACAAAAAAGTTACCAAATAACATATTAATGTGTATCATAATATAAATTATAATTCAAATTATTATTTTTATTTGAATAATCTTATTAAAACCCACATCTAAAATAGTTCATCCTAATTAAAAGCAAAAAAAAATAACTTTTACATCAGAAAAAAGAAATATGAAGCTGAGAAAAAACTATAAAATAATTAAAACTACCATCCAAAACACAAGTTATTTTAAGAACTAGTCTTTTGTGGAAAAAGAACTAAAACCTTGATGTTTAAGTTGTCCCAAACATGAAAAAAAAAAATCATATATTATTAGTATCATTTTGTAAATTATGCAAAGTTTCATTAGTTTTTTAAAAATAATTTTTAAGATGTGAGTTAATTAATTTTATAATATAAAAAATTAATTCTAAAATTAAAAATTTATCTACCAAGAACAGATATTCATTTAAAAGATTGATCTTCCTCAATAACTGTTTTTTAATACACAGATATAAATAATCAAACCCTAAATCACATGCTTAAAAGACTATTATATTATCTATCAATCAAGACACATCATTGATTTTGTCCTACAAGTTTTCACTTGTTGAGAATTAAGTCAATAACAAAATGTAACTTAGTACACTGTAGCTAAAAATTGTGAGCATGAATAAGTTCCCCAAAATTACAACATCTCTCATAAAATGAAAACATGTTTGGGACTTGGAAAGATGCACACTAATAGTGATTAGTGCGATAAAGCATCCGAAGTTCCTTACAATGATTGCATGTCCATGGCCGTAGAGGAGGGTCCATGCAATAAGAATGAATTTTTTGAATTTGGCAAATATCACAATTCTCAAGGAGATCCTCTGGTTCCCTACCACGGCAAATTACACAAGCTCCTGTTTGTGTAGACTGTATAGGCAAAAGACAAACCACGGAGTGACAATCATAATGCTTATAAACTTTCAATGACAATATAGGAAACAACCCAATCTATATATAAGTATATCAGTGACAACATAGGAAACAAATCAATCTCTATATATATGTATATAAGATGTAGGATCTAATGTCAAGATTTGTGATTAGAAAGTGTGTTAAAAAAGTGTATGTTAGAAAGTCTATTCCTAATACTTTTCTTTAGAGAAAATTATCATAAAAATCACAGAATAATATCAAGTTATTTCATATAGATTTTCTTCTGGCTTCTTATAGGTGGTGTGTATTACAGAATATAAAACCATGTTCATGGACATTAAATTTTATGGATCATGGATTGGTGAAAGTCATAGCCTGTCTAACAAAGAACAGATCCAACATTACAAAATCATGGATATCATAAGGTTGACACTGAGATTGTTGGTTTGTTACACAAATAATAATTCTTAATAAAACAATTCTATTAAAATGATCAAAATGTTGGGTGGGGTAGAGTCCACACATAAAGCATTCCAACTTAACAAGTAAAACAAAAGTTGCCAGCTCATGTGATATTGTTTTTTAGGCCAAATAAATCTTCCTCGCTCTCATTATATGGTTGCAACAACCAATTAAACTGTCACTTATTTATGAGCCGTCCAAATTAAGGAAAGAGCATATAAGAAACATTAAGTTCCAGTAGAATCTATGACAGGCTTTCAGTGAATACCAGTCAATATCTTTAAAGATGTCAATATTGTATGGAATGTATACAATCCAACACTGTTACTGTATAATCAATAAGCTAACAACCACTCATTCCAATTTTTTTCCTGTGTCTATGTTGGGCCACTTCTCTCCTCTTCCTCTATTTATTTATTTTTTAAAATAATCTAGAATAGTTTTTAAACCCTACAAGAAGAAAGACTATTTTTTAAATTTGAACCCATGACCTTAGGTAGCAATCTAACCACTGAGTTAAGGCTCGTCCGTGTGTTATGTGATTTCAACTAATATGGGAAAAAATACACCCAATAGAGATAACAGCTAATATAGCTTAAGGATAAGCGTACCTCAAAGGTAGTATGCGGTAATTCTTGATCCATGGCGATAAAAATTTCTGAGGCTGAATTGTTACATGGGATTGTCTGGGAGTATACTTTTTGATCCGTAGTGGCTGCATGCTCGACTTTCTTAATCATCACAAAACTTGCCTTGCACAGAGGGCAAGTTGATTTTTTTCTCATTGAAGTCTATAAATATTGAAAAACAAATGAGAAATGAAAGAGACAACCAAATAATATTAAGATAAATCTAACGAGGTTGACTTAATCCATCTTAATCTTTAAATAGGGCATTTTAGAATCACCATCAATTCAAACGAGTGCATTAGTAAGAGAGCCTCGACAAAATTGATAAATATACTTGGGTAAATATTTAGTTCATTACAATATTTTTAGTACAATAAAAAAAATTACAATCTTAGTACAAAACCTATAATTTCGTAAATTTTATTTGAACTTCATCAATTGTTGAGGTAATTGAATACATTAATATGCAATTAACATTAAAGGAAGCCTATGCTTTGCTTTTTGCAATCTTTAGTGATTCTTTCAAAGTTAATTTCATATTAACATTAATTTTCCCTTTGATATACACAAGAAACAATTAATAAAGAACAAACACATACTCAGTTGTACTAACCATTAACGAAATTCAAATAAAACTGACAAAATTAAACTTATTGTACTTAGACTTTAGTTTTTTCCTTATTGAACTAGAAAATAAAATATAATAATATTTGTTGTATTGAACGGACTATTTATCCAATATGCTTTCACAAGGGTTTCACTAAGAAAATAAAGCAAAACAATGAGGTGGAGCCTCAAATTCTAAATGATAAAGAAAAGCATAAATTGAATGAAAGTTAAATTATATAGTTTAGTTAGGATTAGGAAAATAGAAACCAACTTTTTGAAATCTAGTCAAAAGAAAATGGCATGCTACAGACATCATGATCATCAACTAATAGGCTTTTATTCGTAAAAATGGCAAAGAAAAGGCATACCCTATGGTCAACCCAACTCTGGATGCATGGAAAACAAAATCGATGTCCACATGGCAGAATCCCCCGTGTTGTGCTGAAATCTGTGAAACATATAACACATGACATCTCTGTTGAAGTAGGTAAGCCAGCACCGTTATCAACCTGATCACCATTGGTGAATTTTTCATCATCACTAGAGCATAAATCTATTGATGTTTGTGGCACACGTAGGGCATCTTCTACAAACAAAGTTGAATTTCTAAGAGTAGATATATGAACTGAATCTTTGATCTGTTCAATATCATCTGAACCACCATCGATAATTCTACTTTCAGTACTTAATCCAGCATTAGGTCCTTCACTATTTTGTAGAATAGTGTTATTATTGACACCACCAGAAAGGCTAGATGTCGCTTCAGCGTCTGTTTGTAGTCTATCCGCTTTAAAAAGGTAATCTGGGCTTATTAAATCCAAAATTGAAGGAGCCAACACCACATCATCAACAAGATTTCTCGTAAGTCTTCTTCCTTTACGAGAAGGTCCAGCTCGAGTAATGACTCCCTTACCGTTACAAATGTTTCTTTTTCCTTTCCTTGACAGTCTAGACGAATATGAAGTTGATTCATCATGCTTAAAAAATAGGGAATGCAGAGAAAAGAGAAGAAATTAGCAGGAATTACGAAAGAACAAATAATGCTGTATTCAAGGGGATAGCAAACGTAATGCAAGTAATTTATACAGCACCAAGAATGAAGAAATGATTGAGATGCAGAAAAAAGTTCATTCAGACAATCAGCTAGTTTATCCTGCTACATATTTTGAATTATCGTTCATCCTACAAATAATCTATGATATACATACCTATGGCACGCTTTTTCTTCAATTGACCATTTTGTAGAAGGCAAACCACATATGTTGCATGAAGCAAGTAGACATAGTTATTCAAGTTTGTAGATGAATAATACTGGCAACAAATTTTAATCCTTTGATGCAAAAGATATCAGAAAAGTCACCACTAGACTTTGACGATGACTCAAATCTAAAAAGAAAACAATCCCATCTCCGTTACAGAACCATGGTGGTACCTTTAGTTTTTAATTTATCAAGGCATAACAAAGAAGTGCAACAAGAAACATTGCCTCATGCCATAAAAAATACATAGAGATTTAAATGGAACACCTAGATGTGCAATTGAAATTTTTGTCTATAGTTAAAGATCAACTCTTAAGATGGGTGTTAATGACTCCAGATATCACAATGTGAATAACTTGCTTGAAAACACCCAGAATGTACATCATAAAGATTAAAAATGTCCAAGAGGTGAACAGATAGAGTCGAGAGCCTATTTTACCTTTTTCATTAAACAAGAATCTTCCAAAACATAAGTTATTGAAATTCCAGAACCGAAGTTAGGTTTTTGCCTTTCAGTCCCAGTATCATGTAACTTGTCACTGACGATTTTTTCCTTTGTCAACCTACTGGCCCGAACAGTGAGGGGAACTTCCAGTAACAATCGCCCTACTTCATGTCCACTGAAAATAATAATGATAATAAGTGAACTTAAGAACAAATATTCCCCAAATGTCAGAGTATACAAGAAGACCCAAAAATAAGCTCCTATGTAACCAGACAATGCACCCAAGATTTTCAAACCTAATAATCAACTACCATATAATAAAACCGATGATCCCAAACTAAAGAAACCAGAAGCAAACTCCTGAGTCCACAAGAAAGACGCCCAGTGTATAACATCATATATGGTAGATAGAAAATCAACTATTAATAACCAACTTTCAATAAAGTTATAGCATAGCACTAATGCCATGTTAAATGTTAAATGTAAACGTTACTTTCCTTCAGGTTTAAGTTGTGGGGATGTGATTTAGGAATGTGAATAACTTCATATCACAGTAACTTTCAACGTACGCCATAACACAATCCAAAGCAAAAACTGCCATATCAAATTGATCAGCTCGTGCTTTTTTAAAGCTCATTCTAATTCCAAGAGCATGATGATGACATTGGATGCTGACTAAAACAACCAATCATCATGAGTTATTTTCTTTCGAAAAGCTATAACTCTGAAAAATCATTACACTCTGGTATAATTCTTCCCTAAGAAGGGGAAAGAAAAGAAATTCACCTCTGCAAGGTATAAGAATCTTCTGGAACACGCCTCCCTTCCTTTATGCAGTCCTCAATCCATTGGTGGTTCACTACATGTATTCTAAACTTCAACGCAATATCGTATTTCTTTCCTTCAAATTTCCAGCACACCTGATCAATCACAAAAACAATCAATCATAAAACAGTTCTTCAATGATAGCTTGCAATAACCTGTTCATTCATTCCGAAACTCTCTTCTTCCGCTCAATTCTCCCTCAATTCTCTTTCCCTTTCACAACACAAACAGAACATACCTTCCTAAGTCACAAACCTGGAAATAACCTAAATCCACCACCCAATTAAGCTCTCTGTCTCATATACTCAATCAACACTCAAAACTCTTCAGTTAAATTACCAAATTCAACATTCCGCACCAAAATTCTCCATCGAATTAAGTTTCTTACTCTCTCACTCACATGCAAACACCCCAGATGCATTATCAAAATCCACCATCGAATTAATCTCTCTAACCTCTAAATATATATCTGTCTGTTTATCTCTCCCAACAAAGCTATCTTTCTCTCCCAATAATTTTCTCTAACTCTCTCAATTAAGCTCCTTCTCAGTTAAGCTTTCTCATTCTTTCTCTCTCTCAGTTATCTGTACCTCTCTCAATTTAGTTCTCTGTCTCAGTTAAGCTTTCTCTTTACCCCTCTCAATCGTGCTCTCTCATTCTCTCCCACGAACAAACTAAACAAAACAAAAACAAAAACTAACCAAATGCGTTATCGATTTTGACATTGTTCCAACGTAATTGGCGCCGGCATATGAAATCAGCTTGATGAGATCGAACCGCTCGGAGCCGTGGTAACCGCTAACCGTTGCCACCACGCTTTCCATTCCTTGAACCGGAGAATTTGCAACTTCTGCTCAATAAATAAACAAACGGCATCAGATTCAATAAAAAAAAAAAACAAAAAAGCAAAAAATCGTGTTGAACGAAACCCTAGCACGAAGGTTATCGTCGGAATGATTCAACTGGTAAAGTTATGAGAAAAAAAAATAAAAGGCAGAAAAACGGTGACTATTTTCTTGGTGACGTAAAATATTCCGATCGAAATTCTAAGAGAGAAAGAGAGAGAGACCGTGAGATAGACGAGGAAGTTGAAAGTGTTCTTCTGCTTCCATGACACTTCTCTTCAGAGCTCAGAGTTATGATACACGAAAACGTCTGGCGGTAAATGCAAATTCAATTTTCGAGATCAAAATCAAAACCAAAGGAGGACATTTTATATTATTTGGATGATATATGTTTTTCATTTTTTTTTCTATAAATGGGTATATTTTGATTTTTTGTTTACATTTTTAAATTTATATTTGACCTTTATCAAACAAGTGATTTTTCATATAATACTTTAATTCCTCCAAAAATTTGCAGTCATTATTTTCCTTTCCTCAAAGTTCATTTTAATCTAATATATTAATACTTATTTTAGAGATTTAAGAACAGCATTAAGAATTTAGTTTAAAGTAAAATATTATGATATTATATTATACATTTTAGCATTTAATGGAAATAAATTTTTAATGAATAAAAGGTAAAAAAAATTGAAAGAGAAAAAGAAAACTCACAAGTGTTTCCTTTTTATTTCATTAAAAAATTATTTATCTAAGGATGTATTCATTTTAACGGATTGATTTGGGAAAAAGTAAGTAGATGGATTTGAGGAGATTTAAGAGTAAATTAATAGTTGTTTTTTTGAAAGGATTTAGAAGTGAATGAAAGTGAATTTAGAAATAAGGTTTGTGAAAATTAGTATAAAATTTTATGGATGTGACAAATAAAAAAATTGTTCAATTGGTAGAAATTGAAGATTATCAAAATACCCTTAGTAATAAAAGTAATTAAAATTGTAATTGTTAATATTATATATAATTGTAAAAATTATTATAAGAAAAAAATTAAATTTTAATATGAAAAAAAATTATATTATTTTATTATTAATGAGATTTAATAGAGATTTAATTGAAAAGATTCTAAAACTTAATTAAGTATTTATTTAGCGAGTAAGATATTTAATTTTAATTTAATATTTAATTGTATATATTGTCTTATTTAAATTGAACCTTTAATATTATCTCACATCAATGTATTATACAATCTCATAGAGCCGTCAAAATGGGTCACAATCCGTGGGTCAATCCGGCCCGTCACGGGTTCGGGGCGGGTTGGGTTTGAAAAATACAACTCACCTATTTGCGGGTCAGATTTCAACATGGCTCATTTAGGCCCGACTTATGCGGGTTGAACCTGTGGTGAGCCGGGTTGGCCCACCAACCCACCTACCTAATTTTATTTTTTTAATTTATTATTTTATTTATGAAATCCTAAAAAATAAAATACTCTCTTCACTCACTGTGTATACCAAAAAAGAAGTAACATCTGCTCTCACAAATTGCTCTCATTTGACAGTGCTCTCACTTTCACTTCACTAAAATTATTCAAGGAGCAGGTAAAACACTCCAGATTCTTGTTTTCTCACTTCTCTTTCTTTCTTTTTTTTCAAAAACCCTATAATGACAAAAATAGGGGTTTGCGAATTTGTTTTTTTGTTGTGGGAGATTTGAAGACATGGAATGATTTTTTTTCGACATGCTTGTATGAGAGTTTGTTCATTTTATTTAAACAATTTGAGTATACATTATTTGAACAAGCTTCTTTTGATATCTTTGAATTTGGGAAATTATGTTACAAATTAAACTATTAGTTTTTTGATGATGTTATTGAGTACTATTCTTTTTTTATATATTTGAATTTGAATTATATTGTACTTTTTATTATTATTTTGAATTGTCTTTAACATAATTTTTTGGGAGTGAAATTTGTTTAAATTTAAATTACAGAAAGTTTGTATTTTTTTTATTTTAAAAAATGTAATTAAATGAGCTAGTGAGTCAACCCGTTTACCCACCAACCCGTGATGGGTTGGGTCAGGTTCAAGTTTTTCTGGCTCGCTAATAAATGAGCCGGGTTGGGTTGGCTCACTAAGTGACCAACCCGTGGTGGGTCGGGCCGGGTCGGGCCGCGTTACCTGTTTTGACAGCTCTTAAAATCTCATTTCACCACGTCATTTAAAAAAACCTTGTCAAGGTATCACGATAGCGTATTATATAATCTCACTTTATAACGGTCTAATTACATCAAATTTTCATAAGCAGAAACCCAATTGAGAACAAAAATAAGTGAGTGACTGATTTGAGACTTCAAACCAAAAATAAGGACCTCGAAAATAATTTAACCTTTAAAATATTTTGTTAAAAGAATATATTATTGGCATACAATTTGATATTTGGATGTAAAAGGGATAAATTATATTTTTTTCAATAAGATTTTGTTTATATATGTGAAAAAGTACTAGAGGTATTGAAAATAGATGGTGTATATATATATATATATATATATATATATATATATATTTATGCATATGGTTGTTGAGAAAATGAATACATTCAAGTGGAATTTATGAATGATGGTGAAACTGGTTGTAAGTATAAATTAGTGCTTTTTAAATTGTTTTAGTTAAAACATTAATATATTATATTTATGTTTCACTGTCTAGTGTCAGTGTTTAAGTTATGGAGTATTTTTCCAACAATTCTTAAGAAGTGAGTCATTATTATATGATGTCATTCAAAGTGTTATATGGATGTTATGTTTCACTTTAAGTATTGATGAAGTAGTGAGATTAGTAAGTTTAGTTTTTGTTGGGTGATAAAAATAGTATCATTCAAGCATTAAAATGACGTTCAAGCTCTATCGAGCATTAAGTCAAACCAATTATTTAGAGATGCATGCATGTGTAATTATATTGCATGTGATATTGTATGATATGTTTCAATAGTATAGCCCATTATAGATATGTTTGCCTTGTGTTGTGATCCTTTGTAATGTTAGCATTAAATGATAAGCGACATCAACAAAAATATGCAAAGGAAACAATGAAAAGATAAATGTAAAAATAAGAAAGAATAACGCATAGAAGTAACATAGTTTGGTTGAAGTGTTAACGAACTTCAAACTACATTTTAGAAAAGAGTCCCTGTGAATTGATATTAAAACTTGAAGTTTCTCTCTCAGTAATCTATCATAGATTTTTGTTATTATAATTGAACAACTCAGTTAATAATAATTGTTAATATAAGTTTCTATCTATAGAGCATAATTAACTTAAAACTTCCATAAAAATACACTTAAACTGATGAAGAAGACACGTGATTAGTACTTCTACTATTGAGCTAAAACCAGATTCTTCAGACAATACTATTATTGTCTGTATAAAACCAAATATTTAGAAATCATCAAGTAAAATGTGGATGGTGAAATAGTAAGTTGAAACACAGGTCAAGCTCCTAAACTTCACATTCTAATCAAGGCACAGTCAAAAGCTCAGTATGAAAACTTAAGAACTTAGGCTGCAAATTAAGTATGATAGACATCTATAATCCAACTTATGAAAGAGTTTTGGATAACAAGCCAATAATAGAATTTGTTTCATAAATTAGCAGAGCACATATCCTGATCAATTGTATAATTATAATTAAGAAAATAATATCCTCGATTATATGTGACACTTTTTTTTTCTCTAAATTAGAATATTTACTATCCTAGGTGGAGCCGAAAGGCTATTTATGTGATCTGCATAATTGAATAAATTTTATATTTTTCAATAAATCTTAACCAGCCAAAGAGTGTGTCGTGTTATTAACATTTCTCATCAAAAATTGAATTCAAAATGAGACATTTGACGCTTCTAATAATTTAAACCAGAGATTGGACTAAAGAGTTGATTTATAAACAAAATGGATGGATAAACTAATGGTACACCTATTCTTCCCTAATGCAACTATTTGTACAAGTATGGGAGCTTCTTGGTACTTCTGATACATCATATCTCTAATCCTATTCGACTTTCCTACAAAACTGTATGCAGTTTTAAAGTTCCGAAAATTAGATGGAATGATGACTGTTTGGATGAATACTTGAGCATTCATGCTGCTTCAATCTTGTATCTCGCACTTTAAAGGTAGAGCTACAAACCGTCTTCGAACTCATCGGGTATATGCAACTTCTCAACAGCAGCCTGTTTCAAAAAGAATAAATAATGACAACAGCCAATGTGTGTTCCATGTACAACTATGATCATACAAATTAACAGTAAATGGTCAACACTTAGTTCCTGAAATCGTATCTCCTATATATTAGTCTCTAAAATTAACTTTTTTTTTTTCGATGTTAGTCCTAAAACATACTAAGAACAAAAATGATAAACAAGATTAATTTTGACTTATTTGACTTTTGCTTAGTTTCATAGACTAAATAATAGTGAAATACAATTTCAGGAAGTAAATTGGTCATTTACTTTACAAATTACCTAAACATTCAGCAAACGAATCCGACAGCAGAAGATAAGTTATTTGCAAAAATTGTAAACGCATTTAGTAGTAAAGGATTGTTGTAACTCTGTTACAAGGCAAGTGCACCTTAATGACAGCAGCATCTGTTGCAGATGGTTTCAAATCCAAAGCAACACCATAATGAAACATGGCTCTTTCATGCATGTTACGCCTTCTATAGATATTGCCCATCAAAGCATAGACACTACTTTCACGAGGAGCACACTCTTTCAGTTCCTCTAGGACATCCAAAGCCTCGTCAAATTTTTCTAAGCTGATGAGTATGCTGGCCTTTTGATACATGGGAAGTGGATTTTTCTTATCTGCTAAGATAGCTTTTTCCATTATGGCCAGTGCTTCCCAGCTTCTCTGACAGACCACATAAGTATAATTTCAGAATACCGGATACAGAAACGCGAGCATAAGAAAAATGCAATAGTAGTCTGTACTACTACACCAAGAGTGGCAAGAGATTATTAACCTTTAGAGCATGCAAAGCAGTTCCAAGGTATGACAGTATAACAGAAGATCGTGGGTTGATTTGGAAGGCCATACGGAAATGATGTTCAGAGAACTCAAGCTTCTCTTGGCGAAGATATAGCATTCCAAGTCCATACCATGCCTTATAGTGCCTTGAATCAACCATGAGTGCACTCTGGTAGGACTTAATCCCATTTTCAAAATCTTCTAGTGCGACATACCTGCAAAGAAAAGTGAATCATGACTCAAGAGAATGAAAAGTTGTTAAACCATGTTTGGACACGTGTATCATAAATGTAGGATTAATGTTCATACTCATGTCCACAAAGGGTGTGAGCATATGCAAATCTGGGATTTAGTTGAACAGCTCGTTGAAAGCTCCTCAGTGCAGTTTCATGATCTTTCTGCAGGCTGTAGCAATTACCCATGGCACACCTGCCATAGTATTCAATACAAAAGACAAACCAGGATTAGTGACAATAATTATAACAGAACAGCCAAATATACCAGGGAGTGGGCTTTCTACTCTCGAGCTTTCAATTTGCCAAAATAACATTCCTTGGTGCTAGAACAGTACGGTAATATTCTAATCAGCTTCTGATAGGTTTAGTGGCAAGGTCTATGCTAGAAGAAATAAAGGAAGTAGGTAGTTATAACCTCCTGCAGTTGTATTGTATAACAGACTATTATAAATAGTCTATGTTAGGTTTTTGTAGGGAGTTTTTTCGGTTGTTTGAAGAAGGAAGTTAGGAGAGACAAGTATTCTCGAAAGACCTTGAGTGTTGTACTTGGTTGTTATATGTTCTTACCACATTGGTGGGACAGTTCTGTTTCTAATAAAACATCCAAGAATCTGTCTTGGAATTCTCAGTAATTCTGGGTACCTATCAGCTCTAGAAAACCAAAATACATAAAAAAATGTCTAATGTTTGGCTCACAGTACGTGCACACATGCGCACTCACTCACATGAGCACACATGGCAAATGTAGTTTTAAGCAATCTGGAAAGAAGAGAGTAGTGCATAAAAATGACATAAGAATAATTTTGAGTAGAAAAACTGAATTGTTAGACAATTAAAATAAAGCTCAATGTAACACTACCAAGATTGAGGAGCTAAGCGATCGGTTGAAATCAATTCCTGAGCCAGGTAACTTAGCTTCATATCTTCCTTTAAATGCTGCAGCAGATATAAGTCATTTTGTCAGGCAAACATCCAGTAATCATTTAAAAAATTAAACTTTAAGTGGAAAATAACACTGATTTATTATTCAAATCATGAAAAATACAATCTGATACCCTCTATTTGTAATAATCTAATTCTCCTAAAAAGGGAAATAGGAAAACTAGGAAATCTAGAGAAAATAAAATAAAATAAAAGATTATGTATCTATTTCCTCTAATTAGGAAGATTCTAAAAATATTATCTCAAATTACAACACACTCCCCCTCAAGCTGGATCATACAAGATTGTATGAACCAAGCTTGGAATAGACAAACTCAATTGTAGCGAACGTCAACAAACCAAATTGGACAGCAATGGATGAGGGCGAACTAGTACCATGAAACTTCAACTTGTACAACAATGGACGAGGGCGAACTAGTACCATGAAACTTCAACTTGTACAACAATGGATGAGGGCGAACTAGCACCATGAAACTTCAACTTGGACAACAATGGACGACAGAGATTTCCATAAAAAATGGATGGTGACTTGCAGTAGCAAACAGCAACAAACTGCAAGAACAGATGAAGGGCCTGCAATGGCGAATAGCAACAAACTGCAGGGATTGGATTGCCATCAATAGTGGCGAACAACAACAAGACTTCAAGGGACTTAACTGCCCTAAACAGCGACAAGCCTTCAGAAAACATCTATCCTACAGAGGCAAACAGTAACAGACCTGCAGGAACTATACTACCCTGCAGCGGCTGGAATTAAAAAGGCTAACAACAACAAACCTTCAAGGGACTTAACTGCCCTAAACATATGGGAGGCCTTCAGGAAACAGCTGTCCTGCAGAGGCAAACAACAACAAACCTGCAAGGACTACACTACCCTGCAGCGGCTGGAACTTTCTCCTCCTCACGACTGAACAGCAGAACGTGAAGGTGGAAGAACTAGTGAGAACCGATCCGTACGAGGGACAAACCTGAATCCCATAACTTTGAAAGAGTCAATTCAACGGTCGGTCTCAAAGAACAACTCTCAGTGAGTTGTTATAACAAAGCATTGGCAGAAACCAAAAAACATCATGGCATCAAAAAGGCCAAATACAGGTTGGAGGTCCAAAGTTCTCTGCTGGACTACTCCTAAATGGTGATACTTAACATTGTATCACAAAAAATACGGGCTAAACTCTAGCCCAAGAAGGAAGTTCTCTGCAGAGGCTGAAAAATATTTCCCCTCAGACAAATTCTGGAAATATAGCTTATAGCTAGGTCAGATTGAACTCTGGAAGTATAGCTTATAGCTAGGGCAATTCTGGAAGCACAATTTTGTGTAGCTGTTATCAGAAGCAAAAGTAGAAGCGCCCTTCCCCTCTGGATGAGCCATCCACGGCTTCTTCAGATTCCGAGGAACACGCAAAAAAACATCTTCTCTGCGGCATGGAAAAGAAGAGGAAGAAGCTTCGTCGGAAGAAGAAATCCATTGGTGGTGGCAGAAAGCCCGTGAAGGCAGAGAACCCTTCTCAATTGAGAAGAAGATGCGCAAGAAACACAACAAACACCGCTGCCCAAGAAGTTACCGAAATGGTTTTTGAGAACGTCCGGGATACAGACAATGAGGGAAAATGGAAGGCCAAGGCTCCCTACAGATTTGGAATCGGAGGCCTTCTTTACAATTTTTCAGCAAATCAATTTCCAGGTGCAAATGGATGGCAGCTTTCAGGATGGAGAAGAAAATAGCGGAAGCAGTGGAGGTAGGAATAACAACTGACTGTGACGACAGCGACGACGGCTGACTGCAGCGGCGGCGGCTGATTGCAACGGTGGCGGCTGACTACATCGGAGAGAACAGCAAAGGACAATAATTGCGAAGTGGAAACGCGAAGTGACACTCTCCTCCTCGCGGCTGAGATGGATCCTCGTCAACCCGTCGACGAAGTGTGTTGCGAGGAAGACAAAGATTCTGTGAAGCAACAAAGATGGTAGCAATGGCAGCTATGGGAGGTCAGAACAGAGAGGAGGAGGTCCGGCGAGTCGACCGGAAGCGTCGCGGTGTGATTCCGACACCGGGACAAACACACACACGAGATCTGACGGAGAGAGGAGGCGCGTGACAGCGCGTGCGGAGGAGTATGAGACTGACTCCGGCGGTGTTGGCCGTCGCTCAAGGAGGCGGTCCAGATCCGCTGGTCATCAGACGAAAGTGCGATGGTGGCCGGCGACAGCTATCAGACTGATTTGGCGCTCGTGGCGGTGCGTGAATGAGAAGTAGCCATCGGAACCAGCGCGGTTGGCCGTCGCTCGAAGAGACGATCCAGATCCGCTGGTCATCAATCGAAATTGCAACGATGGCCGGCGGCGGTTGACGGCAGCGGACGGTGGCCAGCGATGAAGAGCGGCGGAAGATGAGCGACGACGGGTAGCAGCGGTGCAGAGCGGAATAAACGGTGAAGGCAATAGCCTTTCTTGGATTATTCGAAGAATAGACTTTCGGTCCCAAAGGGAATGGCTTCGAATCCCACTCTAATGATACTCAGACAAACTCTCTATTTGACAATACTGAAAAAAAAAGCCAGAACTTGACTAAGGCAATTGGAGCCCATTAAAAACACAAGTTAAAAAAGAGAATTTTAGGGGGTTGCCGGCGGCCATGGTAGTCGGCCGCCAGCAGACAAGCTCTGATACCAAGTGGAAAATAACACTGATTTATTATTCAAATCATGAAAAATACAATCTGATACCCTCTATTTGTAATAATCTAATTCTCCTAAAAAGGGAAATAGGGAAACTAGGAAATCTAGAGAAAATAAAATAAAATAAAAGATTATGTATCTATTTCCTCTAATTAGGAAGATTCTAAAGATATTATCTCAAATTACAACACTTTATGTGAAAGGAAGAAGCTAAAGAAATACAAGGGTATTCCAGGTGCCACACATCCAAGTTTCCTTTTGTAATTTTGTAGGAGAGAACCGTCAAAAAAGGAATCGTTTTACATATATAGTACTAGCTATGTAACATCAGAGAAATCATAGCTTCAAACACATTCTAGGTATAACATTAGAATAGGAGCACAGAGCAAGGGCAGCAAAAGATTATTGATTGAGTATCTTCCTGTCAAGAGACTTTATTGGTTGAAAGGACGAAACGTGCAAATCAAAATGCAACAAGGAAAAATGATTTGCTTTTAACAAAGAAAATGTATTTTAACTCACATAAAGGACTGTTGAGTGTATATCCATTCCTTCCAAACTATAGGGTGTAATCTGACGAGCAAGACTAAAGGCACAATCAGCTTCTAAGTAATCAACTAGCTCAAAGTATGCTTTTCCAACCTGCATTAAAACATGCTCAAGTAAGGAGGAGATTTCAAACGAGTTGAATTAATAAAACCAAATCGAACCACTACGCTGGAAAGGATAGTTTTTCCCATTTTAGCCTTGAAGACAAGATTGTTTCCGTACAAGGAAGCACTTATAAGCCAAATTCTACGAGGCAGTTTTGTTTTATGGTGTTAGTGTTATATATATGGTGACAGACCAGTAGGAAGTCGTTAAGATATTAGTTTGTCGGTGCTAAACATAAAATTGAAAATTCAAGGAAAGTAACTTTTACTTCATTACATATATTATGGCCAAAGTTTACAGCATCCTGATACTTAAGAATATCCCAACACTTTCTATTTAGTAAGCCACTTCCAAAACAAACAGTGGACATCTAACTGTGTCAAATAAGTGCCATGTCAAACACTTTTCTGAAATATATGAGCAACACCAAATTGTTGTTTGCTTTTTAGTTCGTAGTCTTTCCCTTGGTCTCTCCCACATCCACTATCTTATTGTCCATCCAAAAAGATTAATCTATTGTCGTCTTTCAGGAGGAAGCGTAGTAACAATCTTTACATTTAAAGTAACCCTGACTCAAGAGTCTTCCAGGCTTGAAGCCAGAACAACTCACAAGCAAACAAAACTTTTGTGCCGAGATTTAATTTAGGATCTGAAATTTAATTTAACCGAGCTTTTTTTCTAGTTCTTTGTTTTTATTTCTATATTTATAGTCTCATAAAAAGTTGACAGATTTTATTTTCTTCACATCTTATATTCATTGAATTAGGGCTCAAAGTAGTAAAAGATTAGTTAAGAAGTAGATAGTGAGACTAATTTCGATTTGAGGCTAGGACCTCAGACAAGGCTTCATATACAGAAAATACAATATTTTTATTAGCGAGGAAAGTGGAAAAATGTAACTAATGGCAGATAAGACATTCTTTCAATGAAGTGCAAAATAATCAAGTACTATATAGAACAAAATTTGTACGTTCACTGAACAAAAATTGGAATAAAACAAAATAAGCATGACGAATCACAAATAAATACCAAAATGCATCGAGCTACCAAAATTACCTGAGAAAGAACCCAGCCAGTGTTGTAATGCTTCTGTGGAAGTTTCAGATAGGTATCTAGCGCATCCTGCTCTTCCACAAACAGATATTTAGGAAACAAATGCAACTTGGGGAAAGGTATTTTCCCCATTTCATTTCCAACTTCAAATCCCTAATTGCAATAATAACCAAAATATCTGGATTTTCCCGAGAAAAAATTAATTAATTACCTGGCTCCTATATAAACAGGAAAGTCTATAGCCTTCACCAAGAACTCTTAGAAGGGTTAATATTTCTGAAGCGCCAGTGATGATCTCAGAACCACTTGTTACTTGCCTGCCAATATGAAAAGCTGTTGCTTCTTGCTCATATGTTTTGGCTTCAACGTCAGGAGATGAACAAGAATTTGTAGATGTATTATTTAAAGAATAATCTGGAACATCACTACGAATCCCTAAAATTAGAAAAATGGAAATCATTTAGAATTTGAAACAAGGAAACTTTTAGGCAGTAAGCACCATAAGAAAATAAATGATTTAATCATAATCATAAATGTATATGCAAATCTTCAAGTTAATATAGTAGTTCAACATATTATGCTGACACCTAGCAATGGATTAGTATTTCTATCTCGTTCAGCACTTTAGATAAAGGAGATGGCAAGAAAATCAAAATACACAAACTTTCCTTCTGAAATCTTTCGAAAGTCTATTGCACATAAGAAACCGACAAGAAATCTAACATTGTCAGCTGGGATGCAACTTGTACAAGGGAATGGTTTCCCAAAGATTGCAACTCAACTATTTGTTAATGGAAACATTTCCAGAAAAAGAATAAGCTTATAGACTGGAGTAGTGGGATATATAAACATTCATCACCTTCATCAATGTTTTCATTGGCCCATGACTGCCCTTTACGAATTGCCATGGCGCGAAATGCCACATGGTTTAGCTTTGAACCTCCCTTATAAGAATTATTATTTCCATTTCCAGATACAACAGCTGAATTAGCATTTGCGTTTACACTTTCACTACTAGAGAGCCTTGAACTACGTCGAGGACCAGAATCAGGAAATAATCTACCTGAAATCTGTAACAATATATATTTAGTTTAGGAAAAAAAGGAATAATGAAAAATGAGAGATTTATCATATCGACTATGTTAAAAAATGGATTTTAAGTCTAACTCAACCCCACAAAAACCGACTTGTAAGGTGAGATTTACATCCACCTATATACTATAAACTAGTCTTATCACAAATCCATGTGGGACTTCCAACACACCCCTCTCACACCGAGATATATACATCTTATATGTGAGACTAAACATAAAGAGTAGTCCAATAGCGACCCGATAGATAGAGGATGAAATAATATGTCCAATAAACAACAAAGTTTGCTAGGATAGATAGAGGATGGAACAATATGTCCAATAAACAACAAATTTTGCTAAGATAGACTCTAACAATGACTTTAATACCAGATTAAGAAATACACTTTAAACCAAATTGAACCTCACAAAACCGGCTTATAAGATGAGGTTTACACCCACTTTAAACTAGCTTTATCACTAGTCGATGTGGGACTTTCAACACAGTTTTGAAAAGTCAAGCCAACTGAGTGTGCATAGTATTACAATCATGCAAAACACAAGTTACTCAACAAAATAAATGTCATTGAACTCACACAATATAGTATGGAAAATATATTCAACTATTCATCTTAAAATGTATAGCACCAAATAAAAATCCACAAAGAACAAAATGCAAAATAACTATAGCTAAATAAGTATAGCTGAGTGAATGTAGAAAATTGAGTAGCAAAGTTGCAACCATATAAATGAGAATCAATGGTAATTGGTAACATGAATTAAAAAGGTAAACTCAGATACCCATAACACCATTATCAGATAGAAACCAAATTGATGTCAAACAATGCTAATAGAAAAAGCGCCATTCCTGAGATAAAAAAATGCTAACATGAATTATGATGTCAACAATCTGAATAAATCTAGATCACTAACAAATGCCAAAACAAGAAAAAATAATCTACCAAATACTGCCATGGTTTACTCTAGATTATAGAGAAAATCTGGGACCGTTGGCATGTTTACCTACTAATGGTGCAACTATAGGTTGAAGTATAGAACCAACCTTTCGTAACTTTCCTTCACCCACAAACTTTCTTCGAGGAGCTTGAATAGGAGAGTTGACTATTGACTTAGGAGAACTGTCAACACTAAGTGTTGTAAGATTTTGACAATTTGGCATCACATTCCTACACAATGGGGGTGGAGCGACTCCTGACAACTGCAAAAAAACGATAACATGGCATGTAATTGACCAAGGAACCTGCATTATCAATTTATAAACTAAAGAAAAACGAGGTGGCTTTATCCATGTCTGGATATATAGCTTTTCACAATTTTTAAAACACATTAATAGGCATACATAATATAAAACTAGAGTCACCTGTGCAACCATTGGAGATGGGGTGCTATAAAATGACATGTTAGATGAACCACTATTAATAGATTGACAAGTAGCTCCTCCTAATATAGATGCTCCATGATGATACGCAGCAATATCCTTGAGACCTTGCATTTGTTTAAGTTGCCTTGGATTCCCTTCTTCGGGAATACAAGATCTGGGAGCAACTTCATTGCTATCTTCAGGTATCATATGAGAGTTTGGAGAGGTTGAACAATTCGGGTATTCCTTTTGTATGCAAAAAGCAGCTGCTTCACCAAAAACTACACTTGCTTCTTCAGCGGCACCTAGAAAATATTGTAATGATAATAATGACGAATGAGAGAATAAGAAAAGAACATTATAAGATTTACACTAGAAAACAGTCATTTAGTTACACCAATCAATTTGCACTGGTTTCCTGGCCGTATGTCATATTTCCATTGAGTCACTTGACAGATTCAGTATTTGTTAAGTCATAAGCAGTATAGTAAGGAAGAATTTTTTTAAGGCCCATTACTGTTCAGTTTTTTCATCTAGCACATGAAAACCATGACAATAAAGTGTTCCTGGTGCTCCGTTACCAAAACAAAATGTATAAACAATAAATACACCATCACCATACCATACTGCTTAAAATGATTGCGTTAGCTTTCTTATTTTTTTTAAAGTTAAAAATAATTTATTGGAAATGGGAAAAATGCATTTAAAAATTAACCAAACAGCAATTTAAACTAGTAGGTTTTGCCAATTGCTTCATCAAGCATGCTCAGTCATTGGGATTCAAGTGCTATCATCTCACATTACCTAATATACACAACTCCTCATATGCAACCCACATTAGAGGATCCATTGACAGTGCCTGCTTGAAGTGTTGTATGGCACTTTTCCTTCTGTCAGTGCATCTGAAAAGGTAGACTAATTATTAAAGGGAATATATATATGGAAATAGTATGAACTAAAGCCAAGATAGGCCTTTAAAGACAATTCGATGGAAACCAGTCACAGAGGACCAAATCTTCACTGAACATACCAAATACTTGATGGGAGTCAACCACCAAATGGCAACCAAGGCTGTGATGTAAACATGCAACCATTTGACAAAGGGATGCGCCAATAGAGAGAAGTAAGATTATCTAAATATTATAGAATCCTATGTGAAATTATTAAGCAATATCAATCCAAATAGTTTTTAAAGAGCTGGTTATAAAATTCAAGGGTTGAAATCACCCTTGCTGTCTACTTTATGTGTCAACAAAATGTATTCTCCAATTCTTGATAGGAATGTTTTGGAGTTGTCCATCCTTCTCAAAGAATATGCTTACAAAAACCAAAAAGTTTCACTGCAAGTTATTAATATTTCTACGGCACAGTTATCAAAGCTAAGAAAGAAGCGCTGCAGTGCATAGCAACGAACCCCAAAAAAGGCTATAAAGGTATAGCATATGGTTGGATGACCAATTTAATAAATTTTATTTACAACTTAAATAATTAATATTTAAATTTATATTATATACATTCAAATGGTAAACAAAATTTAAAAATGAATGCTCATAATCCATTACATATTTATAATTGACAATAAAAGGTCAAGGGAGGAAACAAAAGAAAATTCACAAGATATATTCATATATCAAACACGATATATTAAACATTAGATATATATTGGGGGGGAAGGGGCAGTCAACATTGATATGAAGACAGTTCAGCAACCTGTAAATGAGCCCTAATAGATAATGACCAGCTGCACCATTTGGAACCTACATAGTACGAAAAACATAATTAACAAAATCATTAACCTTATCCCAGAAAATGCACCAACAAACTATAATAAAAAGCAACTTGAAACAGAAGGGATATGTCAACTTATGTGAAAAATGAATCAATAATAGCAAACAAGACTTATAGTACACAGTTGAATAACAACGATAAAAAATCTAATGGACCCAATACCAGAAGGCTTCTTGCGATGAGAAGGTATGAGAAAAGATCATTATATGCAGAATATGAATGATAATAAATTTAAAATTCTTTGGCGAATACAATATGGCCACCTATATATTTTTATAATTTAATAATTAGGAGATAACCATTAATCTAAAATACATTCTAAACTGTGTTTTATACCTCTGCACTAGGGTCATTGATAGGACATAACGCTGCTTCAGCTTCAGTAAGAAGATCCATATGAAAGCATGATATCGCAAACAAGTACCGTGACTGAGCCATTTGGGAGCCTTCAAGTAATAAATAAGAAAAATAACGTGTCAAGATAAATAATAAGAAGCACTGCTACAAAATGACAGTAAGTAAAGGAAGTGAAACATTATATTAGAAGCCAATTAAATTGGGGGAAAGAAAGGGTGGTGATATGATATTTAAAAATAATACGACATAGCTCCAAAACTGACTGAAACGTAAATAACTAAATAAGGGGGAAAATACCCTTTAAGATATGGTATGCACAATAAGCTTGATTGCTCTGCAAATAACAGCCAGCTAACAATTGCAAATTTGTCTGCATTAAACAAACACAATTACCAAACAATGACGAAGAAAGTTTGAAAAATGTCCTTTAGCAAGTGATGTGAACTTAATAAATAGCCAAATAAAGGGTGCTAACAAACTTCATGAGCAAGTAATAGTTAACAATGTTATAAGGGTACAAAGATGTTAACTAAGTATATTCCAACACAAGGATCAAAGGCACCATTGGAGATATTAAATCATCTAGATATATGACCAAATAATAATATATAAGAAGATGCAAACCTCACTTAACCATGGTGATTTTATGGGGTTGAGTTAAATTAAATTTCACTTTTTAAAATGGTATCAAGGCCATTAACAACATATCCTAGTGAGGTACCGGGCCTATTGTGCCACCCACTATCATACCCTCTCTATTCCCACATTTGACGTCTTCAACGTGAAAAGACATGTTCACAATCCCATATCGTCTAGAGATATAACCAAATTATAACATATAAGTGACTAAAACCTCACTTTACTAAACTAGTTCTATAAGGTTGAGTTAACCTTAATTTCTACTTTTTTTAAGAGACACATACAAAAACACATGTACCTTAGCTACAAGTTCAACAGATAAAACGATACATCATACATATCAATTCAGAAAAACTTCACCAACATGTGTAACAATAATAAGTTAATAATAAAACATATCATAATATCAAATCTTAAATATGAACATCTTATTTCCAACAGATCTGCATGATTCACTTTTGCTGAAAATGAATATAATTAATAGCAGGTTGCATTATGTTCAGGGTAACAAGGGATTTTTCTTGTCAACAGATCAAAACACTATCTAGCCCTAAAGTTAAGCTTAAATTCTGCAAAAAATATTCATGTTACACAAGCAACCATTGCAAGTCAAACAGTCAAACTAAATAATCGCTTACAGCTCATAGGCTTAGCTCTTGAGAGACTGTATGTACACCACCCGACCAACATCTATTGGCCAACTAACCAAGTCCCGCTTGTGACTGTCTGAGGGTGCAGCCAATTAGCCTATCCTTCTTGGTGTCACAGATGACTGATACTTGCAAAACCAATATGACATAACTGTTGACAAAACACTCACGCATTGCTAATGGAAAAATGATAGAAGAACATGAATTGTTGAGCCCTGCCCTTGCGGGCCCAGTATAATGGTCTCTACGACCTTCCTGTGAACCTAGCAAAAGGAAAATGCTAGAAGCACGTGAAGAATTCATGAGCAGTATAATAGTCTCTAGAACCTTCCCATGATTCAAGCAAAGGCACAATTGGCACCACCCCGGAATGGCATGAACGACATACTTGCTGAATAGGCATCACCAACAGAGGTCACACGTTGTAGATTTTACAGAGCTTCTAAATTAATACCAAACTTTAGGAGTCTCTAGCAAGTGTATTCTCTAGCGTGAACAAAAGTCAGTGCCAAATTTTTAAAGCAAGGCTACGATCAAAAACTAGAAAAACTATATTTCCAGTAAAAAAAGAAAAACTCTTTTAACTAGTGTCCATAGGCCTTATAACTACAAGTGTCCCTCTTCCAGTGAAACAGCACAAACTCAGTCCAAATTTTGAACCCACAAAAACCACCCATGTTCATCACTCTAAAGAAACCTATCAAACACTCAAGGAAACTCCAAACCTGAATTAAATCATCCTATTAGCGCAACAAAATTAAAACAAAAGCAAATCAAAATCTCTCAGAATAACAATACTCTTTGAGAAACATCCACAAAAGAATGGAACCAAACAAGAAACTTCCACAAACGAATCAAATCGAACAGCTAAAGATACCCAACCGAAGCAATCGATCTCCAAGCACAGACAAAGCAACAAAGTAAAAAAAGAGAGTCAAAAACACAATTGAAGCTCATCACGTTCCGTAGGCTTTAGCAACTAATTTTTTCTTCTGTTTAGGTTTTGTACAATAATTTTCTAAGAAACAAAACAAGAACCACAAAAAAAAGGTCAGTGCGCAGTGCTGAAAAGAGGAAAAAATGAGGCGAAACACCACCTCGGAGGGAAACTGAGCACAAAGACGCTGCGAGATGAAGATGGCGTTGGAGTGCATGAAATGGCGAAGACTCTTCTGTACGCAATCCACAAGTATGGCTTCCATGGTTTGCTTAACAAAGTTCAATTTTCTTTTTTATTTTCTCAGGAAGAAGAACCGGAATGGAAGAACATAACCAACGCGAGTGAGAGTGGGGATTGGGTTCTGCTGTGATTTGTTTTGTTTTTGGTTTAAATTGGAGGTCTCACGTGTTCGCTCTCTTTTTTGAAATTCAATCACGTGATAGGACATCATCCAATACTCTGCGTTTTCTGGAATGAAGTGCTATGTGTTGGAAATATTCCAATGATAAAAATAGAAAAATAAATAAATAATGAATTAGGGGTGGGGAACAATCCACTTTAATCTATTTTTTCTCCAAAAGTCAATCCCTTTAAAATCCATTTTTTTTAAATTCAATTCATTTAAAATCTATTTTATTAAATATGAATTTAATATAATTTACATTTTATAATTTTTTATTGAATTTCCATTGTGTCTAGATTTTTAAATATGGAAAATCTAAATATTCAAATCAAATTTTAAATCTAAATTTTTAGTTAGTTAGGCTAAAGGTTAAAACGGATTGGATCAGATAAAAGATTAAGACGAATCAAACACAAGGTTGAATTAGATCGTCCCAAGCAGAAGATCTACCTAAGTCGACACGAACATGAGGTCGAACAGGATTAGTCCGGGTTAAAGATTGAGATGGGTTGATCCAGACTGAAGGTTGAGATAACCGGGTTCAGACTAAAGGTTGAGATTGGTCGACCTTGTTCAAAGATCAAGACAGGAAGAACGTCGAGTCGGACTGCCCCAGGATGAAGATTGAGTAGAGTCGGCCTGCTTAGAAGGTACAAACGACCGACCCAAAGCAAAGGACAAGACGACTCAACCTTGTTTAAAGATCAAGACAGGCATGTCCAGGTCGAAGGTTGAGACGGGCTGACCTTGTCCATAAGTCGAGATGGGTCAGGATAAAGGTCGAGTCGGGTCAGTCCAGATGCAAGGTCAAATAGGGTCAACTCAGGCTGTAGCTTTAGATTGGTAAGCTCGAGCCGAAGGTCGAGATGGGTCGGCCCGAGCCGAAGGTCGAGTTGGGTCACCCCAAACGCAAGGTCAAAACGTGTACAACCTAATTGAAGTTTAAGATGACCCCGACTTAGTCCAAAGGTCGAGAGGGGTCGTCCTAGGCTTAAGGTATAGACGAGCCGACCTGGGCTGATAATCGAGACAGACCAACCAGGGTGTCAAAGCGGCTGCAGCGAAATGGTTAGCGTAGAATAACAAACCAAGAGGGTTTTTAATTCAAACGTGTGTCTTTTAATTTCTACTCAATTTATCTTACTACGCAAATAATAAATATAAATAAAAGAGTAAGATTGAGAGAAATTTGCACAGATGATTTTTATATTGGTTCGAATCTTACCAATCCTACGTCCAGTTGCTTATCTCAAACCAAGATAAACAGTTCACTAAGCACAAAACAATTACAAATTACAATCACAAAGAAACAATTTGTAAGAGTTTAGAAACCACCTCTCTTGATACCACAAGAGATGAACCTGCACCTCCTTTGAATATTCACAAAGGATGAGACGTCTCCTCCGAATACCTCACGAAGGATGAAACACCTCCTCCGAATACTTCACGAAGGATGATCCTCTTCCACACACCTCCTCAGACGCACCAAGGATGAACCAACTATTCCTCCGTCACCGTAGTAGCAATTCACCAACTCCACAGACAAGAGTTTCCTTAGATGAAAGAGCACACAATTCTCAAGGATTTCTGAGTATTTGAGCACAAGGGAAGAGTTGTTGTTGATGTATAAAAGAGAGCCTATTTATAGACTCAAACAAAAACTATTCCATTCTTCGTAACTGGTCATTTAACACTTTTAATCGATTAATATTACTGTTAATCAATTAAATTGAGTGCAACGGCTAGTTTTAAAAAACCAGAAAACTCCAACGGCTAGTTTTAATTGATTATTCTAAGGATTAATTGATTAACTAATCGATTAAAAAAGGTATTAATCGATTATTCCTTTGCCAGTTGAGTTTTCAGCACCTGTAACGTTTTAATCGATTAAAACCGTGCGTTTTTTATTCTGAACAGCAAATATAAAGTATGAAGGTACAAGAATCAAAACCTACTACAAATCTATGTCCTAAACAATAAACTACAATTATTACAAAAGCTTTTAATAACAAAAATAAGTCTTCAAAGAATCTTCTTGAATCTTGATATATTTTCACTTGATTTGGACATCATCAAAACTTCATCTTCATCATTTTGCTAACACAAGGCGAAGGTCAAGACGGACCGACCTAGGCTGAAGGTCAAGACGAGTCATATTGTGCTTGATGATCATTAGGTTCTAGTGATTCAATGATTGTTATAGCCTCATTAACATTGTTCATACCTATTGATGCGTCTAACAACATTTTGGTTTTTAGCCTTAATCCACTATAAAACATGTTGAGTTTACCTATTTCCTCGAATCCATGGTTGGGACATTTTTTAGTAAGACTTTGTATCTTTCCCATGCTTCACAAAAGTGCTCATATAGTCCTTGGGAAAAAGTTAATGTGGCAGCCTTAACACTGATATATTTGGATAGGGAAAGAATCTAGCTAGAAACTTCATCTCTATATCTTCCCAATTGGTCAAACTTTGATTTAAGTGAGATTGTACCCAAATTTTGACCCTTCCTGCTACTGAAAATGGAAACAACTTGAGGTATACAACTTCCTCATCATCAGAATTTGTCCCCAACGTTCCACATAATTCGTAGAATGTGTCCAAATGATTAAATTGATCATCTTGGTGTAATCCAACAAATTGATTTGTTGTGGTGAGAGAAAGTAAGGAAGGTTTCATCTCCACTCCTTTTGTTGGCCTCATTATACTTGAGAAGTGGTGTGTTCCTCTTTGTTGAGTGTAATCTCTTTTGATTATTATTTGCAGCTATTTGATTAAAGCAATTTACCACAAAATCAAAATATGACTCTACAACTTCAATATGCGGCTACAGCGGTGGTGTTAGGATTTTCCTCTATTTTTTGTTCTTGTTGTTGTGCTTTCTAAGTGTTCGTTCTACCTCCGGATCAAATAGCAGAACCTGTATTTCTCGTCTTCTTTACGCACACAACAACTAAAACAGTGGTGAGCAATGTCAAAGCACAAAAGATTTATGCATAAAAGGTTACAAAAATTAATGAAACAATAACCAATTAAAAAAGTAAAAATAAAAGCATTAGAAATGGGTTAGCTTTTCTAAACCCAATTACAAATTTTTACAATGATCAATATAGGTTTAAACAAAGATTTTTTTACTTAAATCTCCGGCAAATGGCGCCAAAAACTTTCTTGTGTTGATATTGCAACCTAAAATATACCACAAGTATATTGGGTTGTTGTAGTAAACAAGCTTCGTATCCATGGAGATTTGACATAAATTAAAATCTTTTAACTAGTTTGATCTGATGTAAAATGATTTAGGTATAGAAAACGTGTTTATATTTGTGAGAGAGTTGTAAACTTAGTTTTAGAACTCAGTTTAAACTACTAAAAGAGTTTCTTTATATGATTGAATAGTGTTGAAGCTCGACTTGACAAATTTGTTCTCTCTTGCATTAACTCTACCTCCAATTATGAAGTTTGAGATGATCAAGTTTTGGAGTTCTCTTGAATGTAACTTTAGGTCCATGTTTCACACCTAGAGTGATTCAGAAAACTCAATTCTCATTCATCTCAAAAGTGCCCATTACAAGAGAGGAGCTGAGTATTTATAGTAATCCATGCTCCTTGCAAGCTAAGCTACGTATACAATGAAATGTAAAAATACAAAAAGAGAACACTAAGAAAGGTACGACAAGCAGGATTCCATCATAGAGTCTAGTCTATTGCCTACTGCCCAATTTGAAACATATCAATAATTGCATACGAGTCACTTGCATTAATATTAAGACTTTATTCTAGCTGCATACCCTAGATCTGTATCTAACATCCAAACTCCACAAAAAAATTGATTAGACCACACCTTAAGATTAACTTTCACTCGATATTAATCTAGTTAGGTAAAATGAGTGATCAATTCATCCAACAACAAGTGTAAATCAATTAACAAACTTTAAACTAAAAGAAATCAATCATAAATGGAAGGTTTTACCAAATACAAAAGAGTTCAAATCTATTTGCATATTTGCTCCAACACAAGATAGATTTAGCTCCTCATAGATGATAGGTAGAAGTATAAACAATGAAGAAGATACATCTCTTAATACTCTAAAGATATCTATTAATTACATAGGATATAGGTGAGAAGACTCTCTAGAGTCTCTCTCTCTAAAACTACCTTAAAAGTGTCTTAACTGAAGTTCATTTTTTTTTTGTTCTTCCCCTTTCTCCGAAATCTGTCAAAGGTGCTTATATTTATAAATCCTGATAGCATAGCTAAAGTGGTGGTCCATGGCTCCAGCCTTGAGTTTTCTTCCCTTAATGGGTTTCCGTTGTGGCTTAAGCATTGCTATTATGGGTTGAAGTTGCCTGATGTTACTTAATGGTAGACTCTTTATGGTTTGAGCTTTAGGCCAAGGCTTGAGGAAACCTTCATGTTTGGGTTTTCTTCATAGCTCAAGCCCTCAAAATGGCACTACAGTCATGTTGTGATAGATTCTTTAAAAAAGTTTTTAATTTCTTTTTCTTTTCTTCAAAATATAGGTTTGACTCCTTGAATTCGTATGATCCTATAAAATAATTGAAATTGAGGTAGTTAGCATGGATTTTACACTCAATGAACAACTTAAGTAAATTGTCTTTCTTAGTCAAAGTGTTCCTCAACTTGCTTTCACAAATTTCACATTATTATCATCCTAAGGCATCAATCTAACAAGGATCATAGGATAAAAAAATTTAACATCTACTTACAATATTAATATTAACATTTACATATTCATATATTCAATATAAGATCATGGACAAATTTCATCACCTAAGTTCACACAGAAAAACAATAATGATGATAGTTCCCTTTTTCACCATAACAATATTAAACCATCAATACTTATTACAAAATAAGAACAGAGAAATGTTAGCTCTTCTTACTTGATTCTCTCTTCTTCCTGGATGAAGAGCATCTCTTCAAAAGCTCTTGCTACCTTCTTTACAACTCAGATTCTAGCCCCAAAATCTCCTTATTTTCTACGAAACTCCTGCTCACTTTCACTCTCCTTATGCCAAACTTCATTTTCTCATCCCTATTTATAGTTGAAGTTAGGATTACTATAACAGTACTGTAGTTGTACTACATTTTACTGTAGTTGTACTACATTTTACTGTAGTTGTACTACATTTCGTTGTAGTGGTACTATAGCTTGTACTACATTTTTACTGTAGTAGTACTGTAGCAACACATGATTCACTGAGGTATCCTCACAGTAGCACTATACATATTTCACTGTAGCATTGTACATATTTCACTATAGCATTATACGTATTTGACTGTAGCATTTATACATAAAAAAATTCTATATTTTTAAAAAAACTAGCATCTTAATTACATTTATTTTCAAGGGTCTTATAGTCAGCGGTTATAGCGGTGGTGTCAGGATTTTTCTCTATTTTCTATTCTTGTTGTTGTGCTTTCTAAGTGTTCGTTCTACCTTTGGATCAAATAGTAGAACCTGTATTTCTCTTCTTTTTTGCATACACAACAACTAAAATAGTGGTGAGCAACGTTAAAGCGCAAAGATTTATCTAGAAACATTTGTGAAAATCAATGAAATAGTAAGAAAAACATTAAAAACGAAAGAATTAGAAAAGGGTTAGCTTTTCTACACTTAATTACAGATTTGTACAATGATCAAACTGCCTTAAGCAAATATTTCTTGACTCAAATCTCCAGTAATAGCGTCAAAAACTTGTTCACATTGATATTGCAATCAAAAATATTCTGGCAAGTATACTGGGTTGTTGTACTAAAAAGCGTCGTATCCACAAGGATTTGGTAGAAATTACAATGTTTTAATAAGTTTGGTCTGTTGTGAAATGATATAGGTCTAGAAGTGTTTGTATTTTGTTAGAGCGTTGTAGACTTAACTTTGGAACTCTGTTTAAACTACTAAGTAAGTAACTTTATATGATTGAACCATGTTGAAGCTCGACTTCACAAATTTTCTCTCTCTCTTATTAGCTCTACCTCCGTGTATGAAGTTTTAGATGATCAAGTTTTGGGAGTTCTCTTGAATGTAGCTCTAGGTCCATGTTTGACACCTAGAGCCTAGTATATTGCCTATTACCTAGTTTGAAACTTGTCAATGATTACATATGACTCCCCTTGATTAAGATTAAGACCCTATTTCAGTTGCACACCCCAGATTTATGTCTAATATCCAAAAGCCCACAGAAAAATTCATTAGACTACAACTTAAGACAACTTTCACTCGATCTTAAGCCAGTTAGATAATATGAGTGATCAATTCATCCAACAACAAGTATAAATAAATTAACAAACTTTAAACCAATAGAAATCATTCATAAATGAAGGTTTTATCAAATACAAGAGAGTTCAATCTGTTTACATCTTTGCTCCAACATAGGGGAGATTTAACTCCTCATAGATGATAGGAAGAAGTATAAATAATGAAGAAGATACATCTCATAATCCTCTAAGGATATTTTATTAGTTACAAAGGATATAGGTGAAGAGACTTTATAAAGTCCGTCTTTAAAAGTACCTTAAAAGTGTGTTAATTGAGGTCCATTTTTTCTGTTTTTCCTCTCTTTCTGAAATCTGTCCAAGGTGTTGGTATTTATAGATCCTGATAGCATGGCTAAAGCGGTGGTCCATGAACGTTGAGGTTTCTTCCCTTACCGAGTTTCCTATGTGGCTTAAGTATTGATATTCTAGATTGGAGTTGCCTGATGTTACTTAATAATGAAGGACTCTTTATGGTTTAAGTTTTAGGCCAAGGCTTGAGGAAACCTTCTTGCTTTGGTTTTCTTCATGGTTCAAGCCCTCAAAATGATGCTACAGTCGTGTTGTAACAAATTGCTTCAAATGTAATTAATTTCTTCTTCTTTTCTTTAAAATACAAGTATGATTCTTTGAATTCGTATGATCCTCCAAACAAGTAAAATTGGGATAGTTAACATGGATTTTACACACAATCAAAGCAAGATAAGTGTTGAATTATTATTGAAATTTATTAATACCAAGCACTTACCATGTAGTAAACTATTTTTCGTAATTACTTGTCATCCTATACGAATTGTCAAGTAAAAATATTAACAAAACTTTATATCAACTTCTTAGTTGCATAATTTCAAAAGATCTGAAAGAGTGAAAAACACATTTACCTCATTTGAGTTTACTTCATATTAGAGGAGTTCATATTACTACTCCCCAACCACCTTCTCATATTATTTATCGGTTTAATCTTTTAACCCTACTGAATTTATTTTCCATTCTCACTCCGAAAGACATGATGCGTACTGATGTAAATGAAAGAACAAATTTTGTTAAGGATCTATATGTCAAGATCAAGAAATGAAATAGAAAGAAAAGTGAAAAATATGCCAGTACGTAATGCTAATAAAGGAAGAAAAGAATATGAAAACACTTTTGAATTTTGAATTATGTAATATGAAAATCTAAAAAGTATTTTGAATTATGAAATCCAAAATACATTTTAAAATTATGCAATCTTGGAAATATACTCTAAGCTAGAAAACACTAAGAAATATATTCTTAATAAAATTAATAATATTTAACTTTTAAACTTACAATATATACATAGTATAATCTTTCAAATTTATAACTTAAACAAGCATTTTTACGATAAACATGAAATTCAAAAAATCCCTCCAAATAAATAAATACAACTTCAAATATATAAACATCATTTTATCAAATAAAATAATTACTGTTACATTTAATTTCAGAAATTCTTCCTTTTTCCACTAATTGAAAAGATATTGTACTTCAACTTTTCTTTCCTACTTGTTTTCTACTTGTAGTTATGTGTTTCCCACTCCCAGTGCAAATATTTTATTCATGCATGTATGTAACATTTAAATAAATGATTTTTTATTGAATTAACTTTCAAGTTTCTTATAAATTTAAATATTTTTATTTGAACCTATATAATTTAATTTTTTTATTAACTAAGTGATTATTTTACCTTGTCTTGTTTGTTTATTTGTATGTGTTAAGAAATGTAATATTATATGATTAATATAAAATAATATATAATATAAAAAATGATTTTTATTTTTTATTGAAAATGTGTTATATAATAAAAAATTATTGTCGTTATTTACATGATAATGAGAGTTTTATTTTTTCACTATTGACACGGAAATCATGAAAGAATATGACAATTTCGTTATTTAATATATTTTTAATTAAAATAATAAAATTCATTAATTATTCTGTATTAATTACATTTTATGTTAACAATAAAATCTCACATTTTTTAACCGTAAATACAAGTAAGCAAGAATTTTTTGTCTTATTCAAATGAAAAAAAAATTAAACATCAAACACTCAGTTATAAAATATAAAAATTTTAAGTATTCTATAAAATAAAAAAGTTTAATGAAGACAACAATCATATATATATTTTTTTACTGAATTGACTTAACTATATTTTAAATAGAATCAATTCGTTCCGTTTCATTAAATTAACTTTGATGTAATTTGAAAGTGTCATTTATCAATATCTGAATATTTTTTTTATCTTGGATTTATGTTTAACACATAGTATATTCTAGATTTTGATAAATGGTGCCTTTCATATTTTAACATGTAACATATTCCAAAGAATTTTAACTTTTGACATCTTCTAGATTTTGATATTTGATATTTTTTAAACATAAAAGATCAAATTAATTCTATTTAAAAAATATTAAAACTCAATTAAAAAATATGTAAAAAGTTAAATATAAAATAATTTTTTTTTTATCATAAATTCAATAGTTTCATAAAACTTTTAGGTTGAGCAAGTCAACATAAATGTATTTAATGGCCACGTGAAAATTTAAGCAGCCACCTACTCCTGTCTTTTATGTGTTTAATGAATGATACATCCACGTATACATAGGCCACATGCAAAGTATACGATTTGATTGGTCTTATCAAGCGAAACCAAGAACAAAACGTGCGCATCATTTCATGTATCCTTAAAATTCAATTTTTGTGAGCAAAACTATCAAAACTAGTCTATTCAAGTTCGATTAAGACACATTATTACTGGAATATTAATCGTGATTTAACTGATGTTAAATAAAGTAATAATAATTATAAAATATATAAAATAACCTTTGAGAAAAAAAAAAAAAAATATATATATATATATATATATATATATATATATATATATTCTTGTAATAATAAAACTAAAACTAACATTTCTTTAAACAAATGGAAATAATATTGTGTCAAGTTCTTGTATATTGATTTATTTGGACCGTGTCAAATTTAGTCCGTAAGGTTTTCTAATACAACTTGCCATTATAACAAAAAGTTTCTTACTTTTTCTCTTAATTTTAACAACATATCAAATTTGTTGATTCAGTTAATTACAAATAAATCATGTTACAAGTAAAGAGAACTTAAAATAAGTTAACTCAACAGATTATTAATTACAAGTAAGTTAATTGAACTTTAAAATAACAAACAAACTCTAGAAAAAAGAAGAAGAGTCTTGAATAGAGTTTGAAAAACTTTTTACAAATAAATTATAGACATTGTTTGCAGAGATTAGACGATCTGCAAATAATGTTAGACACTTAAAAATTTTCGAAAACTTTTAGAAACACAACAAAAAAGAGCAAAGATGAAAAACACGTTTTTATACTTATGTATTCTAACTGAGTTACGTTCAGTTCTTCTTTAGCATTCTTAAGATTTCTACTATTTTCGAAAAGATACAATGAGTTTTATCATTCCTAGTTTACAACGAGTATAATTATCCTTAGTATAAGATAGTCCAACCAATTATAAACGTTTAACTCCTCCTTAGTTAAACAACCAAGTGTTTTAAATCACTTTTGATTATCTTAAAACAACAATATTTTTAAAAATAAGTAAAGATTGAAAAGTTATCTTAGAGAAGATTTAGATCAATACAAAGTTTATTTGAACAATTTGTGAAAAAAAAAATTCTTTTTCAAAGAGCTAAATGACCCAAGAGTAAGAGAATATTGGTAGCATAAGAATATCTGTTATGATTCTTGTTTTCTTCTCTTTATGTAGTCTTCTTTATATAGGCAACTTCAAGAAAGATTTGTTACTAAGAAGTATTGATGAAAAATGCTCTAGTTAGGACAAGTCAAATCTAGAAGCAACCAAGCCAACAAGAACAAGATGCTCAAGGTTTTAGATGGAATGTGGAATGATGGTGGTATAAGGTGGAGGTTGTCACGGTTTTGGGTGTTTGAATGGTGATGGAAGGTGTGTTTGGTGGTTCTCTAAGAGAGGTTGGGCCAACTCTTGGAGGAAGGTGGCTAGAGGAGGCCACTTGGGTTGCTCTAACCTAGGGTGACCTTAAAAGAGTAGTATGGCACAAAAATGGCAGCATAACTTTACTCTAAATCAAAGGTGATTACATGATGGAGAACACCTCTATTTATAGGCTAAGGTGTCTCAAAATGGGCTGAAACTTTAACCTAAAAGAGCCATCTTGGTTGTCTTGGAGAGCAAGGAGAAATCCTCTCCAATAAGAGAGAGATAAGTGGCAAAAATCCTCTCAAATGAGAGAGTGACATGTAGCCACTACCTATGGAAAAACTCTCCATTCCTAGAGTGACACATGACCACTAACTAGGAGGAAAACTCTCCAATGGGAAGCCTCCACATCTCTAGGACGAAATCTTGCTCCCTTGTCCTCCAAGCTTAGCTAAAATGTTGACCCCTTGGTCAACACACCCATTTTGGACATCCAAGCATAGTCAACTTTGGGCTTTGACCCTTTGTTGACTTGTTTGGTCAAAATCCTATTCTACTTGGCCCAAAATACAAGACCCAATTGAAATCCTATATTACTAGGCCCACAATACAAAGCCCAAATAAAATCTAGACTACTTGGCCCATAATACAAAGCCCAAATAAAATCTAGACTACTTGGCCCAAAATATAAGGCCCAAAATTATTCTTACTCTACTAAATCTTCATGATGACTTAAGATGGCCTAAGAGAAAGAGTCTAGGCCCATCTTCCATAGATGCCTCCAAGACTTCATTAATGTCCTATGTTATGGCAAGGGGTATGCCATCAAGTATTGACGTTGATGTAGGTGTGTAGTCTTTTGTAAGAGTACAAATGTTGTGTTGCTTTTGCAGAGGTAGATTTCAGAATGTCTTCATATCTTAGGATTCTTTTGAATCGATACATAACTTTTTAATAAAAAATTTATCCTTTATGGATCTATATAGATAAAGAGAAACACCACGTATATGATCTGTGTACTACAAATTTATGTGGTTTGTTTATCAAGTTGTTTAGAGTAGTCTATATTGTTTACGTTTAGAATATTGTCTAGACGTAGATATCATTTAGTGCATTATCCTAAACAGTCATTTTGATAGACATTATTTTGTTAGACACTTTTGTTAAACTTCAAAATAAAGAGTTCATCAACAATCTTGTCTTAACAATTTCTTTACTTATTACTAGTTGATTATTATTACTAGTTGATTATATAATCGAAATGCGTTTTGGAGATCTACAATAATAAATTATGTGAAATGGTATAAATCTTACTTTAAAACTAATTTTATGAAATTGAATTAATTGAATTAGATTTAAAGTCTTAATAAATTTGTCGAGGAGGGAACAACTCACTTTTAAGAGTTCTACCATATACATCAAATTTGGAAATTTAACAACGTTTCACCACAATTTATTCACTTTTGAGAAATGGATACACCACTAATTCTAATGTATACATGGACAAAGGCACAATGCAAAAGGTACCCAGGTTGAGATTATGAATTTATTCCAATAATTAAGTGTGTTGGAAACACATTGAAGATGCAAAAATCTACTATTTGTAGTTTCCTTGAGATGGATCAAGTGTTCCCTAATTTTGAACCTAATTTAGCAGGCACTAAAACAAACTCAGAAACATAGATGTATTGAGAGAGCCATGTGTCTCAACTCAAGGAATCACTTGAGGAATTTTGGCCAGTGAAGCTTTAACCTTGTCCTCTGAGAATGAGAGGTCAACCATGTTACCTTGCAAATACTTTTCATAAGCTGGCAGGTCAAAATGGCCATGTCCACACATTGCTGTCAAAATAACCTTGGCCTCCCCACTCTCTCTGCAACGAATAGCTTCCCTAATGGTTGCAGCTATGGCATGAGTTGGTTCAGGAGCTGGTATCAACCCTTCAGACCTAGCAAACTGTATAGCACCTGTAACCAAAAAGACAAACTTTCATCCTATGATCTTAAATTTACTAAGTACGAATTTGGATTCTCTACGGAGTTTTTTCTGTATTGACCTCTTTTGTATCTTTAAAATATACTGATAGAATTGATTTTGATGTTTTAAAATATATTAAAAATTCTTTTAATATACCAAAAGTATCGTATTTTGAACAGAAAACACAAAAAAAACTCAGCTGAGAAACTTGACTCACTAAGCAAGTTATTGTGCCAAGTGAGATGAGAATGAGAATTACCTTGAAAACATTCTGTTTGTGGAATTGAAATTGCTTCCATTAAACCCAAGTCATAAACATGTGAGATCAATGGTGCCATACCATGGTAACGCAAACCTCCTAAAAATGATAAAAAAATGTTAATACAAGGATATACACTAACAAATGTGATGGTAAAAAGAACCCTACGTTGATTTTCTCCTTGGAAGTTTGTTAATGCAATTAGTCCTTGAACTTGTCAACTTTCTGACAAATTAATCCTTCTGCCATGAAGTTGAACCAAGCTGGGAACTAAATTTGTCTTAAAAGTTCATAGATTCATGCACTAAATTGTCATGAAGTTGACAAATTTAGACTAATTTGTTTTGCTGAGAAATTCAAGGACACATATTTTCAAGGGCCAAATCAACACAAGCTACCGCACTACCAAAAATTAAATTCTAGAACGGTAAACGCTATCAACATAACACATTATTACCAGCATGAATTGGATCTGGAACAAAGTCGTGCCCAAGTGTGTGCATTTTCATCAATGGAGTCATTCCTGCTGTATCACCATAATCATATGCATACACCCCTTTTGTTAAGGAAGGACATGCTGAAGGTTCAACTGCTCTAATAACAGGATTGATTTTGTTATTGAGCTTCTCTCTAAGGAATGGAAAACTTAGCCCTGCAAAGTTGGAGCCACCACCAGTACATCCTATAATGACATCAGGGGTTTCACCAATAGCTTCCATTTGTTTGATGCACTCTTCTCCTATAACACTCTGGTGAAGCAAAACATGGTTGAGTACGCTCCCCAAACAGTACTTGGTATCAGCACTTTTAGCAGCAACCTCCACAGCTTCTGATATGGCTATTCCTAAACTCCCTGGGCTTGATGGATCCTCTTGAAGCATTCTCTGACCAGCCTCAGTGATCATAGATGGAGATGGATGTACTTTTGCACCCCATGTTTGCATCATCAACCTCCGATAAGGTTTTGAATCATAGGAAGCGCGCACTTGCCACACCTATATTTATAAACCATTCAACTAAACAACACAGTTTCATAATCTAAGCTACAATAACATCATGTGCACAATTCCATTATTTCCTTCTGAATCATTCAATTACTGCTAACTTTGTTGGCCTTGGACAAAAGTATTGAAGATAAACAAAAGATCAGAACAAGGGGCAAACAAGAAACGACCATTGATGGTTTGTTTTTGGAGTGCACAACTAATTTGGTGCAGTTTCAATTACATTTTTCTTGTTAGTTCTAAACAAAGATGCATGCATGATAACACAGTTAAATATACCAACACTACCAGGAAATTAGTAACATTTGATTGAGAGAAACCATTAGTTCAGTTAGTTGAGTTCTCAGTGCATCCAACTCATACCTCACATCCAAGGCCAAATATGCTGCACGCAAAGGCCAATGCACTTCCCCACTGTCCAGCACCAGTCTCTGTCACAACATTCTTGACACCTTCTTGTAAATTATACCAGGCTTGTGGCACAGCAGAGTTCGGTTTGTGTGATCCTGCTGGGCTTACTCCTTCGTACTTGTAGTAAATCCTAACAGGTGTATCAAGAAGCTTTTCCAGCCTCTTGGCTCTAAATTCATCAGAGCAGATAATCCTTAGACAATTTCTCCAAGAGAAGTGGTAGAAACATACTATTTAAAACTCAATAGATAATAAGATAATATGGTGAAATATGTTTTTAGTCTTAAACTTAGACACGAAATTAGAATTCGTCCCTCTTCCAAGATTTGATATATTTTGTCCTAAACTTTAAAAATAAATAGATATAATCCTTCTAACTTATGAATGTTAACTTTTTTACGTGTTAAATAATGTCCTAGACATTTAAATTGTTTATACACTTATAATGTTGGAGCTCAAATACCAACCTTAGAATACCATATAACAGTAGAAAAAAAGTTAACGAATTTTGAGGCATGAACTAAGAAACTAAAAAAAATTAACCCTAGATAATAAGAAGCATGATCTACAAAATTTTGTGATTTTCAATAAATTTTAGACAATAATAGCATTCCAAATAGCTCCAAGGAAAAGCGATAATATATATATATATATATGATAGATAATCAAACCTAATGAGAGGGGTTGGGCGCCAAAGCTTGTAAACATCAAGAACTTCATCTGGTATGTCTATGAATCTGTCACTGGTTATCTCTTGTCTGATTAACTCATCAGGAAAAAGGGGTGACAAGTCATCTGGTTTGATTGGTTCAAAAGTCTGAGGATGCAACGGTGGAGGTGGCTTTATTGGAAGATCGGCAATTACATTGTACCATTGGCGGGGAATTCCGATAGATTTATCAGCATTACCCAAAGTTGCTCTCACAGTGCAGCCACTTGAAACTCTCTTAGGGTGCATTGGCCTTACACTCAAGGCAAATCTCTGAGACCATTTCTTTCCAACTGAAGTTTACAAAAACAAGAACAAGTCATGAGCAATCCCCATCTGATTATATATACCATTTAACAATCAAATATGCAAATCTGAGTCCGACAGTGTATTGTGTCTGCACTATTTTAGCAATAAAATATGTTAACAGTTGTTTGTCTCCGAATTGGATTCTTTTCCACCTTGTCTGTTTCAATTATAAATAGAAAAATATCAGTTGGGGTCCCCAAATTTTTTTCATCGTATAAGACCCCAAAAGCACAAAACGTCTGAAAATTGGTGGAATGAGATTTGAGTTTAACTGGTTGTAGAAAAGTAATATACTTATCATAGAAAGCAAGAAGGAAAGTACCTTTAGAGTGAAAGCAGGGTGAAGGAGTAGAAGTTGGATCAGCAGGGAAAACACAGCGAGACATTATCATCGTGATCTATTTTTTTCTATTCAGAACATGGAAAGCTAGTTACTCATAAATGTTGCAGAAGTAGAACCTTAACTAAGAAAAAACAAGACAAGAAACCAAAAGTTGTCGGTTTTAGAATTTTTGAAAACGATGACTTGCCTCACCCAGTAGTGCCGACAAGTTGACGGTGACTTTGGAAATGAGTTAACTTAAATTGTGCAAACCAAAAATTGTGTTGCCTCTGTATAAAGATTTTTTTTTTCCTTTTTCATTTTCATGTTTTAACTATTGTCTTTAAATCCATCATTTTCATAATTACAATATTAAATTGGTTTTTTTACTGAAATGGTATACTCGCTCTGAATTATTTTTTTTATAGAAATAAATTAATCAATTTATTTTTTATTAATTACATCATTTATTTGTAATAATATTTTATGTAACATTCCATTTATTAGCACAATACAATTAAAATAAAATTTTATTTTATGACAAACGTTGAGAGACACTATATTGTATAATAGTAGAGTTATTGTAACGTGCCTAATCAAAGAAGAAAGATAAAACAATAATGCAATAAAATAAATTTATAATTTTAAAGAGGGAGATAAGGAATAAAATGTGAAAAACGTTAGACCTTCTTTGTTACTCTTCTTTCAAGCCATGTTATCAATCAAAACCCCATTTCTCAAAAAATAAAAGAAAATTCAATTTCTTTCTCCACTTTCATCCATTTCAAAAATTGATAGCAGCTTGAGTAGCTAAAGTCTTAAGGTCATTTTGGACCGATTCTATTTCAAAATAAAGTAATTTTATTTTATATCTTTTTTCTTTGAAATAATTTATTTATTTTCTTGCATATAGATTTTTCTGTTGCATGTAACTTTCTTACACTCTAAGCAAATCTTTATATGTGTGATCATAAAATCATACTGTGACTGTTGACTAGAATTTTATTGTATAGATAGAGCAAACTTTCGTTTTAAAGTTGTGTAAATAAAAACAATGTTAGAAATCTTTTTTAAGATAAGAGAAGCTAATCATTTAATTTGTTTTTAATTAGAAAGGCTAACTATAGAAAATGGGAGATTGCGAGAAAGTTCAATTAAATGAAATTTTGAGGTTTTAGACATTGTATTATGTTTTATGTTGAAATCGATTTTTGGATATTGGAATTTTGTACGTGAAGAAAGGCTTAAATTGTTAGCCTATAAGATTTTGCTGAAGAATGAATAGAAATCATGTTTTATGAGTCTTGAGTAATGGATCAATGTAAAGTAGAAAAATGGTAATGAAAGGGTAGGTTATGAGTAATTTTTTTTCTAAACTGCATTAGAATTGAGCTTATATGATGAAATTATATCTGTAAATTTTAAATATGTATTAGAATAATAAACTTGTATGTGTTTTTACTTGTTAAGCATATTTATAAGGATTTTCTATGAAATTGTTGATGGATGTAATTTGGTATGTAATATTTGGTGTGTGGAAATGCATTTAAATAGATGTTGTCATTTGAATATAGGCTAAGATGTATTGATAGTATAGTGTTGTTGTGTTGGAAATTTTGGAAGGATTAAAAGTGGTAGAGGACTATCCTTGATCCTATATAGAATAAGAACGTGAGAAAGAATTGTTGTAATTCAAAGAACCTATGACAAGGTCAAAATGAACAAACAATTGAAAGAAAAAATCTTCTTGAGGCTTATGATGCTCCATGAAGATTGGAATTCAAAGGACACGAAGATCATGGATTGGAGAATAATTATACAATAGTTTAGGCAATTAAAATTATTTGTAATTTTCTTTTAATTGTAAATAATTCATTTTCGTTTTTACATTTTCAAGTTATTTTTGGGTCTGATGTCTTTGGATTTTCTTTAGGGTTTCTTAGGTGGCTTAAACACTTGTGTCTATATATAGGGGCACCAAATACATATGTACACACTTTTGAATAATATTATATATATTTACATTCTTTGAGATAGAATTATCTTAGTTCTTGAATTAGAACTTTGATTCTTATCAAAGATTAACATCTTTATGATAAATCTTCACTTGCTTTATCAATCTATTAGATTGTGGTGTCTCCATCCCTGTCTTATTTCACATTCTTCTCTGATTTATTTTAATTGCCCCTCTTTAAGATTCAAACCTAGAAGAATCATACCCTTTCATGGACAAGGGCATATAATTTGGTATTTAGAATAAGGTTCTAGTTTGAATATCCTCTTTTATCTTATTTTGCTATCATATTAAAAAAAACATAAAACATTTCTTGAATGTTTGTGTAATATGTTTTTGTTTAAATTGTGCATTTTTATATTTGATTCATGGAAACTATCTATTTTTGTGTGTTTTTCTATTAATTGTAGTCCTAATTAACTATTTAAATTGATCTTGCATAAGTTTTGGTGTTGAAGGCAATCTGTTTAGTTTTCTTTGTTTGTGTGTTGAATTACAAAATTGAAAGAAAAAAAGGAAAAAAAGAAAGAATAATGGATTTAAGTCCAAAGGAAACAAATATATACTAAAAAAAAGAGAGAAAGGATCCAAGAGTAAAACAAAAAGTTGTAGAGTTCAAGGCAATTATTATGTTGCATAATTGCTTATAATTGTTAATATATTGAATTATATTCAATTTTGTAGGACATATGCGTTGTCTCATTTAATTCTTTGGTAGTCCTATTATTTTCTATTTTTATTGTTTTATGTGTCTTAAAATTCCTTGAAGTTTTTGTTGGTACGGGAACAATGAGTAAGCTAAACTCAATCCCTTATGTGTTTTGTTTTTTATGACAACTGCAACGTAAATGTTTCTATAACAACAAAATAAATGTTTCTATGTGTTTCTATATGTTTTTAACCATATATTGCTTGAATCGTTTGGTTTGCATACTTACTATGGCCATATATGTGTTTACATATGTAGTATGCATACTTATGTTAAAACCACTTGCACAAAGCATATTTGTATGAAGTAATCGATTACAGTGTTCATGTAATCAATTAAGTTCATCATATGTCAGCTAATGCTAAATTGTGGAAACTACAAGTTTTAACCGATTACATTATATGTATAATCGATTAAAACTTGTGTCTTTGCTAAGACCTGTTTGCTGTGTGCTGTGATGAGTTCTCAGTAGAAAAAGTTTTCAAAATTGCTTAAGTGTAATACTTAACCGATTTGGTTAAATCTGATACACCTTGAAAATTATTTTCATGTTAAGTCTTAATTGTCATAACGGTCATATTTTTAAATATTTTGACTTAAAATATACGTGCAATCGATTACACTAGTTTCTTAATCAGTTAAATTTGTTTTAATGTAATTTTGGTGTAGCTATGTTAAATGCTTAATGATTACATTAATTTTGTAATCGATTAAAAAGCGTCAAACATAAGGAAATCTATATATTGACGCATAACACTCTGCATTAACAACTTTTGAGCATTTGAATTTTAATATCTGACATAAGAGAGTCGAGATAAGATTTTGCAGGTATGTTGTTTCCCCAAGAATCAAGATACGAAGATTTTTACAAATTTGAAGGATTCTTGAAGGATTGCTTTGGACTTTCATTGAATGGTCAATCATTCACACGTTGAGGTGTTTTCTTTCCTTATCAGTACTGTGTTTACAATTCATAGATTACGGTTTCCCTATGCATGTTTCTAAGAAGAAAACGTGTGGTTCTTGTGTCTTTGAGAAGGGTCTCAAAGAGTTACTGCAAAAGAGAGGATTGTTCTTTCTGTAGGGTGTTTTGTTCCTATATTAGATTTGTGAGTTAGAGGGGAGATTACATCGAGAGGATTGTTCTCTATAAGTCTTGCTTTGTAATAACTCAATCTTTATAGTGGAAGGTCTTTCAATCTCAGGTTGATTGAAGCCAAACCAGTATAACAATATGTGTTTGTTTTCTATCCCTTGACTCTTTTACTGCATTATTTTCTTTATTGTCTTGTGTGTTAAAGAAAGCTCTAAAGATTTTCCAAAAGAGAGTAAAAGAACATATTTTCAATAAGAACTAATTCACCCCCCCTCTTGGTGTTGAGAAACTAGGCATATCTTTTCTTACAATTGGCACCAAGGTTGGTAATCGATTAATTTGATCCTGATGGCCTATGTTTCTCTTATCATGAGTAAGAGTGAATTTAATGATGATTTCTTGAATGCTACTTGTAAATATATGTGCAGTTGTATCATTAACAGTTCTTATGAGTTCCTTCATACAAGAACATCTTGAAAAGCTATTCAAGAAGGAGAAAGTAGCACCAACACTCTGAAATCTGAAAGTATGAAATCAAATCTATTGGTAGAAAAGTTCACTAGATTTCTGAATACAAGGAAAACTGATATCAATCCCAAGGATGTTCAGAAGCTGAGTAAGGACTAAAATACATAGTAAATTGATCTAAGCATGGTGGTAAAATCAAACATTGCTGAAGCATGTGCAGAACAAGGAGAAAAACAATCTATGTGGTATCTGGACAATGGGTGCTCTAGACATATGACAGGTGCTCCAACCAGATTCATCAGTCTATCTCACAAGACAAGCGGCCATGTTACATATGGAGACAACAATAAGGGTAAAAATGTTGGAATTGGTAAAATTCAAACACCATCCTCTTATGTGATTAAAAATGTGTTGCTTGTTCAAGGTTTAAACCTAACCACTGTTTTATCTATAATGGTTCAACAAATGAACTCTTGCTGATTAGAAAAAGGTGTAACAATATCTATATGATTGATTTTAGGAAAACATCCTTTAAATCAGTTATATGCTTATTGTCTAAAGATGATGATGCTTGGTTGTGGCATAAGAGGCTAGCTCACATTCATATATGGCACAATTAAATAAACTTGTATCTAGGAATCTTGTTATTGCTCTACCAAATTTAAAATATGTTTTTGACAGACTTTATGATACTTGTTAATAGGGAAAGCAAACAAAAACATCTTTTAAAACCAAGAGAGAAATGTTTACCACTAAATATCTTGAGCTGCTTCATATTGATTTGTTTGGTCCCTCAAGAATCAAAAACCTTGGTGGAAATCTTTATGGTTTGGTAATTGTAGATGACTTCTCTGGATATACCTGGACTTTTTTCCTTGTTGTCAAAAGTGATACTTTCAAGTTATTCAAGAACTTTGCATCTATGATACAAAATGTAAAATACCTCAAGATCAAGTCAATCAGGAGTGATCATGGCATGGAATTCCAGAATGAATACTTTGACAATTACTGTGTTGAAATGGAGATATCTCACAACTTCTCTGCTCCTAGAACTCCTCAACAAAATGACGTGGTAAAGAGAAAAAATAGAGCCCTAGAGGAGCTTACATGGACCATGCTAAATGAGAGGGACATGCCTAAATACTTTTGGGCACATGTTGTCAACACTGCTTGTTACGTGCTCAACAGGACAATCATTAGACCAATATTGAAGCTTACACCTTATGAGTTGTTCAAAGGGAGAAAACCAAACATCACACATATGAGAATCTTTGGCAGCAAGTGCTTTGTTCTCAACAACGGTAAAAAGGAGTCTTAGTAAATTTGATTCAAAAGCTAATGAGGTTATTTTCATTGGTTACTCTCTTTCTAACAAAGCCTATAGAGTATATAACAAAAGACCACTATGTGTTGAAGAATCTGAACATGTTACATTTGATGAATATATTGACAATGGCACTAACAAAATGCATTCCAGAAAGTGTGTAGATGTAGGTGAATCTACAAGGGAAGAACAGGAAAGTGAAGAGATTCATAGAGAATCAAAGTCTAGAGGTCACTAAAGATCCTCCCAAAACCGAGCCTATGATGGAATGGAAGACTCCAAGGAATGTGTCAACGAGCAATATCATTAGTGATATCTCTAGAGGTGTGTCCACTAGAAGACAACTCAACCATTTTTGCATGAATGTAGCCTATGTGTCACAGATTGATCCCAAAAACATAGATGTTGCACTGTCAGATGAGAGCTGGTTCATGGCAATGCAAAATAAGTTGAATCAATTCAAGAGAAACAATGTTTGGGAACTTGTTCCAAGGGAAAAGACTCAACAAGTCATTGGAACTAAATGGGTATTTTGCAACAAGATGGATGACTATGGAGAAATCATTAAGAACAAAGTCAGATTAGTAGCAAAAGGTTACTGTCAGTAGGAAGGAATCGATTATGATGAGACATATGCTCCTGTGGCTAGATTGGAAGCTATCAGAATTCTCCTTGTTATTACATTGATGATGAAGTTCAAGTTATACCAAATGGATGTGAAGAGTGCATTCCTGAACGACTATATTAAGGAAGAAATGTTTGTTGAACATCACCCTGACTTCCAGGACTTTGAATTTTCGGATCATGTGTTCAAACTGAGAAAAACTTTGTATGGATTGAAGCAATCACCAAGATCCTGGTATGAGAGATTGAGTGAATTTCTAATTAAAAAGAGTTTCCTAAGGGGTAAAGTTGACTCAACTCTTTTCATTAAAAATTCTGAAAAAGATCAATTATATGTACAAATATATGTTGATGATATTATATTTGGTTCTACTAATCCACTTCTATGCAAGGACTTTTCAAAAACTATGTAGGAAGAATTCAAAATGTCTATGATGGGAGAACTACTTTCTTGGACTACAAGTCAAACAAGACGAAAATGACATCTTTATACACCACTCGAAATACTGCATTGATCTACTGAAGAAGTTTAAGATGAGTGAGTGCAAAGAAGTAGCCACACCAATGACAATAAATTGTTACTTGACATGGATGAGAAAGGTAATTATGTTGATAAAAAATTATACAGAGGTATGATTTGTTTCGTACTCTACCTTACAGCCAGTCGTCCTGACATCATGCATAATGTTTGCCTATGTGTTAGGTTTCAATCTAATCCAAAAGAATCACACCATATTGCGGTAAAAAGAATTTTAAAACACCTAAAAGGAACTAGAAGTCTTGGATTATGGTACCCTAGAGGTGCAAATTTGTTCCTAGAAGGCTACAATGATTCCGACTTTGATCGTTGTAAAACTAGATAGGAAAAACACTAGTGGCATATGTCACCTTATAGGTTATTCACTTGTAACTTGACATTCAAAGAAACAGGCTTGTGTGGCACTGTCCACCACAAAAGTCGAGTAAATTGCAATAGTAAGGTGTTGTGCTCAATTTCTTTGGATAAAGAGTCAACTACTATAGGACTATGGTATATTTTTAAACCATGTACCTTTGAAATGTGATCACACAAGTGTCATAAATTTAACCAAAAATCCCGTACTTCATTCCAAAACCAAACACATTGAAATAAGGCATCACTTTATAAGAGATCACATTTTGAAAAGGGAAATCAAAATTGAATTCGTGGATACCTTAGATCAATAGGTTGATATTTTTACAAAGCCTCTAAATAAAGAGAGATTTTATACTATTGAACTGGGAATACTTAATCAAATAAAAATACTTATATCTAGAAGATACCACATGAAATAAAGATGATGAAGCTAAACAAATGAAAAATATATTATTAATATGAGAAAAAAATCAAGGTGCACACTACCATAACAATGAAAACCACAAGAACAAATAGACGAGAGAACAAGAAAACAATTCATGAGACTTGAAATGCATGACATTAAATAAGGCATAATAAATGCGATTTGTTAAGGAATAATTACTGTTTATATAATTTTTTTTATTTTATATATATTTTTATTGAAAGGTAAAACTATGAACTTGGAGGATGGAGAAGCTTTGTACACATATTGGCTGGTGTTCTAAGTGAGCGAAAAGGAATGTCTCAACATAGAATTGGGCCATGATAGAAAGAAAAGCCTAAGTAGATTATTGACTAGTACACAAAAACAAAGGCCTAAAAATACAAGTCCAATTAAGTTTACTATTTGCGAATAGAAAAAGACTATACATGTACACAGTTCTATTATTATTTAGATTTTTACAAAGCCAAAAACAATAGAAAAATGTTTTTTATAATAAATGTCTATGTAACAGCTTAGCTTGAAATTGGTCAGTTTCAAATATACAAACTAATAAAATAGTAACATATAATCTATTTATAAAAAAGTTTGTTAAAAAAGATTATTAATATATTTTAAAAACAATATTACACCTTACCACCGGTCCATGCTAAATGCTAAAGCTAGATTATTCATTCATCAACTAAATATCATAGGAATTTGTTTATAAAATTCAGTATTTAATTTATTCCCTGAACCTTCAATTTATAACTTGTCATAATACATGCACATGTATTACAAGTATGACATAGTGCAAACAAAAACATGTTGTGCATGGGGAGTTAACTTTAAAATAAAACTTAGATATAGTTTTCTAAATACTTTTCATCTGAACATGATCCATATAAAACATAAAACATGAATTTTAATCCTAGAAAAAGTAACAAAAGTAGATCCTTACTCCCACTTGCATCTAACGTTGTGTATGTGCCTAAAGTCATATCTCAACACTAACTTCCCTTCTAGTGTCCTCAAACAAAAACTTTCCACTAACACATAGCATGCAAACCTTAACCATTCAGTCTGATTTCTTGCCTCTTCCCTCACTCTCACCATCTTCTCTCTTCCATGATCATGGGCCCATCCTCCACCCTCCTCCACCCATCTCATGGGCTCAACAATTGCTGAACTCAAACCCACATTAGCCTTTCTCCTGTTGTATGGATCATATGCCCTAAACCAAAAGAAACCATCAGCATCTACAGTAATGAAGGGCATTACCGAAGGCCATAATCCCTCGGAAAGCGCCAAAAGCCCTCGGTAAAGACCCATTACCGAGGGCCCGCCGACGGCCTAAAGTCCGTCGGTAAATACCTTGTCGCTAACTATTACCGAGGGCCAAAAGCCCTTCGGTAATTACCGAAGGCTTGAGCCCTTCGGTAATTACCCAGGGCTTTTGGCCCTCGGTAAAGCCTTCGGTATGATGCAGGGAAAAATGTGTTGTATTTGTTTTTCTTGTCTACCACACATACCTGCATATCATGTTCACAACAGACACAAACCTGCATAACAGTTTCAATCCACAAACAGACCTGCATATATATTGTCCATCCCAAATTCTTCCGTTCATTGATGGAAAATCATAAAGTACTAACATTATCATCATAATGTACTAACATCCATTATGTTCTAACAATATCATAATAACAAAATGGATGGTTTGACATACTAATTTGCATATCTGTAATTCTAACTTCAAATTAATTTTTCTAACAGCTTCAATACATTAATAAACAGTTATTGCTCATGTAGGTCACAACCATGCAATAGCATGCATAAAGAAAAAGGCACAGAGACATTAATCAAATGCATCAAGCATGAGCACTCTACATTGCATACCAATATTTGTACTAACTAATAGTCTCAAGGTAGGAAAAGAAATATCTAACCTTATAAATATATCAGACAATGAAGAACAAGCTGCTACCCTCACTAGATGTGAATCTGCTGGTGACTGTTTCAAACAAAGATCAAGAACTTATTTTCATAACTAATCCAACCAACTAAAATCAAATAACACAAACAAAAAAAAGTTATTGATGACCATAACGCTCCTATAAGTCCAATTAAGTTTTATACAAATTCAAGTATAGCTTTGAAGTATACAAATTCAAGTATAGCTTTCAAATACTTGTTCAAGGTATGAAATTAGCAGAAATCAAAATTAGACCTTGCTATGACAGAGTTCATAACACTTACCTAATTTATAATTTAGTACTTATATTATCATTTAGTACTTTATAAAATTGTTTCTTCCTTTAGTACATGTAGAACTAGTTCTTATATTATCATTTAGTACTTTGGAATGGTCATGACTGGGCAACAAGAGGTGGTCTTGTGAAAACTGATTGGAGCCAAGCTCCTTTCATAGCTTCTTATAGGAATTTCAATGCAATGCAGATGCATGTGTCCATTGGGGATCATCATCAACTTGCAGTTGTATTTTTATATCATTTACAGCAATGCAGCACAGAACAAGACGACAAAGATTGAAAGGCTGAAAAGTGGCTTTCAAATTTTCAAGCCTCAGGGAACCACATATTCCAAACTCAAATTTCGACACAGATAACAATCTTAAGCTAATAAATAGGGGGATATTTACCTATCGGGCTGTACTCAATTTTCATTCCAGAAATATAACTCCCTAACCATCACAGCCATCCTAAAGCCTTGCCCCTCATTTCAATTACAAACCAATAAACTTTCTCAATCAAACAACAACATACACGGATGCCACAAGAACACCAAACAGATTCAAGAACAATGTAATTCAGCATAAATATTTAAACGCACAACTTACCTCAACCTCGATAGCCCTTGACGATAGCAGCTTTTGTAGAGCACAACCAAGACAGAAGCCCACAATAGCCCCTCCAACGAAGTCCCTCAACCAGACACAATGGTCACCCAAGAGCCTCCCTTGACGAAGACAGACACAATTGGCACAAACGACCAACCACCACAACCACAAAGCAGCGTCACCGAACCTACCACCCAACCCACAAACCGCCGTCAATGGACCAACCAAGCAACGGGGACGACAACACACAACGTTATTTCACGGCACGAGCACAATGGTCAAGGAAAGGGAAGGGGAGCTGGAGACGATGGCAAAGGGAGGGAAATTGGGGAAATTCTAAGTAAATGGGGACGAATACCCAATTCAAGAACTTAAACTATTGCAGACATTACCGAAGGCCAAAGACCTTCGGTACGTTATATCACCAACTAATGATCGTCGATAAATAACTTCAAAAGAACCGTCGGAAAAGCCTTCGATAAATGATCATTACCGAAGGACTGCAGACCGTCCGTAATATACCTTCGGTAATCAACACATTTCCAGTAGTGGCTGCTTCCATTCCTTGTAGCTTTAATGCCAGACACCATAACCATCTCTCTCTCCACACTCACATTCACAGCCACAACACCATCACCCCTTTCACTCTCTTCACTCCCACATGAGTATACCTCTTCCCACCTTTGCTCAAGAGTCATGCTACAATACATGCTCTTCTTTATCTGCTGTCTCATTCTTGTCCCATCTCTCACAAAAATGAATGGACAGTACCATTTTCCTACTGTCACAGGAGCTGAACGTTTTCTTGAGATGGGAAAGTTGAAATCTGGTAGCTGTTCCCTTAGAGAAGCATCAACTCCTAGAGCTTCACTCAGTCTGCATGACCTATATGAGCCTGAGATTTCCATTCTCCACCCTTTTTTCCTTAGGAATGAGGGCGGAATTCCATCAGGAGTTATGGACCTACCAAAGAAACCACCACTCTGGTGGCTGTGAATCTTGAAAATCTGGTACAAGTCTTTCAGATTGAAAGGCTTTGGCCTTTCATCATTCAACATGTCAGTGAAGCAACATGTCACAATGTCCCTCTCTTGAGCACCTGTATGCTTTCCTACAAAATCACACAATAGTTCCAACTTTGTCACTGTCAATGTTTTCACTCTACAACAGCACATGTCATCTAAGACATCAAACCTTCACTTCCCAAACTTTTCTGATAAATTTTACATAAACCAGCATTCTGGTTGCATGCAAGTGAAACTCATTCATAGTCAAATACTCAAATTGCACGAGAAAAACCCTCATTTTTAATTTGGCTGTTTATCTCTTTTTTTGTTCATAATGTGAGAAAGATCATATATTTTCAAAACCAGCCTCATGAAACTAAATGTGGTGTGAGTAACATTACTCCTCTAAGAAGAATTAAGTGACCTTAATATTACAATTCTGACTTCAGCCTGACTAATTGTAAAACTGGTATAAATAATGAAGCAATTGTTCGTTGCATCTTAAACTCAATTCAAAATTATACACTGAATGATACTAAATTAAGAAGGAAATTTTATGCTTAATTCAATTCTACATTGATTTATAAAGTAAGTTTTATACCTATTATATACTGAGATTTTCAATACCAGAAAAGAGATCTTTAAGCATGAGGTAAATTGTTAGTGTATACTGAGTATTTTTTAAAGTTGCAGGAAACAATGCTGCAATATTTTTTAAAAGTAGCTGCTCTCTACACTTTCACACCCATTTTATTAATATGTTTATACTTTTTACAAAAATAAAGTATGAGTTGTGTTTTATTTGCAAAAGTAGAAATTATATTGTGTTGGTTGTTAAAAGATGATTTTTGGTATAATCATCTTTATTTTGAATTGAGTTCATAATTCTTTTATATGTGTCATTATCATATAAGTGTTATGACTTGGAAGATTTGGATTGAAATATGTGTCATGATGAGGCTATTTCTTAACCTCATAAACTACTCTTGGTTGAATTAAAAAGCATTTAATTAGATGAAATACATAAATTGCTATTTCCCTTGACTCAACGTTTGTCTCTTTGGATCCCTTAAAGTAAAAAGCTTAATCAACCATTTAGCTAGCTTAAATAACACGATTAAACACTTGTATATAAGTGGTTTAATTAGTGATTATTGTATAAGATTCTTCTATAATTGGAGAGAAAATGAAACTAAATTATAAGTTGTTTCTATTACTATTACAAGAAATTGAAATTATGAAAAACATTAACGAAATAAGTTTAAAAGAATTTATGAAAAATCGTGTCCTTTTCATTTTTTTTCTAAAAAATGTATACAAGTCTAAAATTATAGGCTAAAACGAGTTATATATTTCAAACCCTGTTTTTTTTAAGTATTTAATAATTTTTTTCTTTAAATTTTGAGCGCCTAATTAATTAAATAATTTTGTTTAGGCAAATATGTATTTATATTTCTTCTGATTTAGTTTCCTCTGATATTTATAATTTTCTTTTGATTCTTGAATATTATTATTTTTATCATAATAACTAATATATTTTGTATTAATTATCTATTATAATACAAGAGACTTAAAATATTATGTGAAGTGAGACAAGCTAACATAAAATAAAAGTGAGGAGTAGAACTTTCATCACGTGTAATATTAGAATAACTTAAAACAGAATGATTAATTAATTATGTATCTAATTTAAAGTAAAATAAAATAAAATTGGTACTGATAATAAATATGGTTCATGTAGGAAAATGAAAACTTATTTAAGCCTAAATTATAAATAAATTCTTCTAATATGTATTATTTACAATTTGCTCCTCATAATACACTCTATTGAATTGGGCAGCTTCTTCCGCACCTCTATACATTTCTTCTTGCACCCCATACAAAAAAAAATGCTTTTGTTTTTTTACTGTACAATTCAGAAGTCAAAGACTTTCCAATTATGTAATTTAAAAGTTAAAAATAACTTTTGAATTATGCAACTTAGAAGTTAAAATTTACTTTCGAATTATGCAATTCAAAAGTCTTTTTATTTCTTAAAAAAGAATTTCCAAATTATACAATCTTAAAGCTAAAATTGACTTCTCATATTTTTCAATCCAAAAGTCAAATGACTTCTAGATTATGCAATTTGGAAACTATATTATCTTAATTCTTCCCAATTTCTGGAAGTTATTTTTAACTTGTGAATCGTGCAACGTAGAAAGCTCCAAATTGTACAATGCACAAGTCATTGTTTACTTTCGGGTTACACAATCTCGAGAGGAAAAATGAGAAGTTTATTTAGAGAGGGGAGCATGAAGAAATGTATAGACGTGCAAAAAAGAAGTTGCCTTGCATTGCCCAGACTTGTGCCTAGAAGTTTTGCATATTTTTTCCTGAATTGGGCTTGTTCCTGATACATGACTATGGGGTTACTCCCTCCACCTCCCCAACATTTTTTAATTTTTTTTAATTATAAAATTAACCTTTCTTTTTTACTTTTTTAACCTTTTCACATTTTTATTTTTAATATTATTTATTTAACCTAACTTTTACTCTCTGCTCACACAGCCCACCCCCAGATCTGCTTCCCATTTTCAGATTCACCTCTTCTTTTTAGAACTCTGTCACACTTTCGCCTCTCTTCTTCCTATCTCTGTATTTTCTACTTTTCATCCAAACTCTAGCTTTCCTCTCAGTGGTGCTACGGTGCGGTGGTATGTTACGGTATCATTGTTCGTGGTGCGGTGGTCCGGCCGTGGTGCGGTGATGCATCGCTGTAGCAGTCGCAGATCTTCCTTCCTCTACCAGGTACCATGTTTTACTCTTTGCATGATGTTTGAGGTGTGTTCCATTTTTGAATATGCATGATTTTTTATTTAAAGTGCATGTGTGTTGTTTGTCTGTTTGTCGTTGGTGTGCTTTCGCTGTGTGCTAGGAAGACGACGATAAACGCTCAGGCCAGAACGGATGTCACACATCCGTTTGGCCCTGAAACGGATGTCGACATCCGTCGTCAGATATCCACATCCATTTCAGGGCCAGACGGATGTGCGACATCCGTCTGGGGCTTGATTTTTTTTTTTTAGCTTATAAAATTTTAACTTTTTATTTTCAAATAATTTTGTTTAAGCGGTTTCACGAAGGTTACGTACCTCGCCTCTGCTTTTTTACCACTTTTTAACACGACTTCAAGCTCTGATCATCACCAAACGCTACACAGAGATATAATTCAACTTCAACACAATTCTTTGGTTGCGGCGATCTTTTTAGCATTCTCTAAATTAACACAGTTTTAAGAATTTCTAGGAAAAATAGAAGAAAGAATAGGTTGGGGGGGGGGGTGAGTGACGGATATCATAAAATTTTAACTTTAAATATAAATTTTTATTAAGGGATAAAATAGGAATAGAAAAAATACAGCAAAGAGTAAAAATGGAAAGGGGAGGTGTAGGGAGCAAATGGGGAGGTGCAGGGAGTAATGCCCCATGACTATTCTAAATTTCTAAGTGGGTTTTTTCTTTCTGAGTCTCCTTTATTACTAACTACATCCCTATACTATGAGAAAAAAATTAAATACCCCTCCTAATTGCACCATGGCATTATTGTATTACTACTTTCATTGTTATTATTATTGTTATTATCATGTTGTGTCATTATTATTGCACCTCCGTTCTCCACTATTTTTGAAACCTTTGTTCTAGAAAGTTCATTCCAAAGTATCATATATGTATTTAGAAAACTTGTTCCAATGAAGATTATTAGATTTTCTGTTTTCTAGATACTTTTGTATTTTAGGTTTTGCTTTGTTTTTCTGTTAGGGATATTAATGGATCCCACTCTTCTCTTCCTCCCTCACCAGAACCCTATATATACATAGGGTTCTTCTCTCTTTTATCATATAACATTCAACATAATACAATAATACTGTTTCGGTGTAAAATTTAGGGACCGAGACACTGACCTAGATGGCATGACTTTCCCGCTTCCTAGCGTTTAAATTGGTCGGATTGCTCGCTTCTCCTGGATCTTGATCGCTCGCTCTGCTTTGGTTTCAACCGTCCGGTGCTCCTTAATTTCTGGCCGAGAGTGGGGGGGGGGGGGAGGTACCTGCAAAGGCACTCCGACGCTCAAGTTAGGCGTGTTATAAGGAGAGAACCTTAGTTCTTTTAGTAGGAGAGATTTCAGCGAGAGAACAAAAGTCTCTGTGTGATTGCAGTATGAGTAGTGTGATTAGAACGTACCTAACTTATGGCCCTGTCTCTTTATTTACAGGCCCAATAAAATATAAACAAAATAAAATATAAACAAACTTCGTTATTTATAAACAGCTTTATCCATATCTTTAATCAGATATTATTTTATTTTCAATTAATAAGATATCTTTTATACTGGTGGACTACAAGCCCAATAATAAGAGTTGACCTAATTATGGCCTTGCATAGTCATGATGTTATACATAACCGATCGGTTATTCTTCATAACTGCTCGTCCCAGATATCATACCGTACATCATCCCTCCCAAGTCCGAGTTAAGCGTTAGGCTTTAGCCGTGGTTAACTGTAGGACTTTTGGGTTTGAGGGAGGTTTTATTTGTTGTATTTGGATAGCGTGTTTCTAGTCATTGCTCATTTGTATAATAGGAGGCGTCCGGATGTTGATTTATCCTTCAAATCGTTGTTGCTGTGATTCTGGACCGCTTTATGCAATGCATTGTTTATGTGAGTGTTTGGGTACTTGGTTTGTTCCTCTGCTCCTTTATCGCTTTTTGATACAAGTTAGACGTTTGGATGGTATCCGTTAACACGAGTATACTTGGGCGTCCGGATGGTTATCCGTGAACGTTGTGTCCGGATAGTTATCTGTCAACGCTAGGGGCTGCGCCCCTTTTTATAAGTAAGACGTCCGGATGGTTATCCGTCAACGCTGCGTCCGGATGGTTATCCGTCAACGCTAGGGGCAGCGCCCCTTAAGTAAAGTGTACGGATGGTTACCCGTCAACGCCGTGTCCGGATGGTTATCCATCAACGCTAGGTGCAGCGCCCCTTAAGTAAAGCGTCCAGATGGTTATCCGTCAACGCCGCATTCGGATGGTTATCCGTCAACGCTAGGGGCAGCGCCCCTTAAGTAAAGCGTCCGGATGGTTATCCGTCAACACTAGGGGCAGCGCCCCTTAAGTAAAGCGTCCAAATGGTTATCCGTCAACGCCACGTCCAGATGGCTATCTGTCAACGCTAGGGGCAACGCCCCTTAAGTAAAGTGTCCGGATGGTTATCCATCAACGCCGCGTCCGGATAGTTATCCGTCAACGCTAGGGGCAACGCCCCTTAAGTAAAGCATCTGGATGGTTATCCGTCAACGCTAGGGGAAACGCCCCTTAAGTAAAGCGTCTGTATGGTTATTTGTCAACGTTAGGGGCTGCGCCCCTTTAAATGAAGCGTCCGGATGGTTATCCGTCGACGCTAGGGGCAGCGCCCCTTTTTATAAGTAGGGCGTCCGGATGGGATCCGTCAACGTGTCTGTGATCACTTGTCCCTAAGCTGGAAATCTTTTCCATTGATTGGGTGCCTCAACACGAACAGTTTTCTGCCATCCGCTCTTGTAATTTGTATGCAAGATGTGATTATCTGCATGGTAGAGAAAACAATAGCTAAGCAAATCAATGCATTTACAAGGTTAGACAATTAATATCAAAAATAGATTATGTCATAAGGCCGATCGGCCAAGAAAATAAGACTGGTTGGTCTTCAGTTGATTGCATGGAGACCAAAATATATTAGGATGTGTCACGGATGAGCATGTAAATGGATAAGCATGTAACTGCTTTAGAGGTTTGTGATCTGCAGAATATATAATATTGAAGATATAATAGAGACGGATTGGTTGAGATGTAACCGCTTTAATAATTTGCAAGATATATAATATCAAAGATATGGTTGAGACCGATCGGTTGAGATTGTATCTGCTTTAAAGTCTGGTGACCTGGAAGATGTATAATGTTGAAGATAATATTAATATAAGAGAGACCGCTCGGTCGAGATATAATTGCTTTAGAATCTTGAAACAAGATTTAAAATATAGGCAAAACCGTTCTGTCAAAATATAATATATAAGGTTGTAGATGCTTTTAGTGGCTTGTAAACCAAATTGATGAAAGTGGAGAAAGCGATATAGACCCACGCCATGTTCTTCTGTAGGAAAGAATTTCTCATCACGTGATTAAGTGGTTAAGACCATAAACTTAGTTGAAAATATTAAGCGAGTATGGAAGGAATATTTTCTTCAATCTTGTGTTTGAGTTAAAACCTGGATAACATATAACGGGATATAATAATGGTTAATTTTCAAATGCATTTATAATATATATGGCAACTTCCAGAATGTTGCAGCTTTTGTGACTTTGTATCGAAGCTTTGTTAGATTATCTTTGGATATCAATTTAGACCCTAAATGGTACTTTTAAACTATGAGCTATGAAGAATAAAACAATCACGCATGAAAATTTAGAGCAACAACTTCAAGTCTCATGTATCATTGGGCGAAAATTCAATAATGTTATTTAGTCTTACATTGCTTTGGACATACTCTGAGCTTGATCATAATATCTTCCCTCCATAACCTCCTAATCCACCTCGAATGAGCCCTAAACCAGCAACGTTAACCAGCAACATAAATTTAAATAAATAATCATGTTTGAATAACAATTTGGTCTTTTGCAAAAATTTCGTTCTGTCAAATTCTTTTTTTTTTATAAAAAATCACTAGTACAAAAATCATATTTTATGACGTGCAAAAACAAACTATGACGTATACATAGTTTTGTATATGTTATAATAGGTCTACACATTTTATGACGTAGTAAAAATTTACGTCATCTGAACATATTATGACACAGTTTCTAAAATCAGTGCATTTTTTTATATGAATATTGGAGAAAATTGTTTCGAATTGATACTAAGTAAAAATGGACTGATTTTAGAAACTGTGTCATAATATGTTCAGATGACGTAAATTTTTGCTACGTCATAAAATATGTAGACCTATTATAACGTACAAGACTATGTACGTCATAGCTCGTTTTTGTACGTTATAATAGGTCTACATAATTTATGACGTAGCAAAAATTTACGTCATCTAAACATATTATGACACAGTTTCTAAAATCAGTCCATTTTTTAAAATTTGTAGACCTATTATAACATACAAAACTATGTACGTCATAGTTCGTTTTTGTACGTCATAAAATATGATTTTTGTACTAGTGAATATTTCTAAATATCAAAATGTGTTTTTTAGTCTCTCAAGCAGTTGTTTTTCTTATCCTTAAAAAAGTAATGCAAAAATTAGTCATCTAAAAACGTAATTATCTACTAGTTTTTAAGTGGTTTTTGAAAAATCAATCCTAAAAAATATATTTCTGAAAATTTTTAGAAACTAAAATGAAAATATATTTTATGCCTAATTTATAAAAAAATGAAAATTTTAAACAAAACACATTTTTTCCTACATATATACTCTTCCCGCGCCCTTGCCTGCAAAGTTTTCATCTCTTCTCTTTCTCACTCTCTGAACACAATGGATAGGGAATTGGAGTTTAATATCAAATTGCTGAAATTCCATTGTCGCCGGACGGTTCGTTATTTTAGACAAGGAAGACGCGATGACGCTGTCAAAGAATCCAAGAAAATAACTTCTGGCATACGTGAGAGTAAGGCTAAAAAAGTCAGCGAACTACAATCGCTTGAGGAGCTGGGTCCTTCGAGTGAGGGCACCCTTTGGAGTTGGAGCGACAAGCTATCCTCGAATGTTCCGAGGGTTCGTGATCGGTCTCCGAGGGTTCGTGATCGGTTTCCGAGGGCTCGTGATCGGTCTTCGAGGGTTCGTGATCGGTCTCCGAGAATTCATCATGGGGATCGCGCTCTCATTCCTTATGAGGAGCCGCGCCCTCTGGTTATTCCTGAGGAACAAGGTCGTCCGGAGAACCACGGACCACCACAGGATCATAGGGAGTACCGACGCCGTCGTGTGGCGCCGCGCCAGCCTCATCGCCGGCCGAGGCACTAGAAGCTTAATCACAAGCAGGAGAGGCCAAAGTATATCGTTTTCATCGTTTTGTTTTCTTTCTATATTCTTTCTTTTCTTTTTTTAGGATTTAGGGTTTACACTCTTCCATATATTGAAAATTCCAATCTTTCCATTTTGTACAGATTTGAAACAATTTGCAATGAATAGGATTCACTGTATAGGATTAGATGAGATAGCATGTGCATGTAGAGTACAGAATCCAACTTTCTCCCAGAGTGGCTTTTACTCTTATTTTTTGAAATTTAATTGTTGGCAGTACTTAGTATTGAGATTAAAATTGTTTGAGATTGTATGAGATATGGACTGGAATATCTAATTGTCTTCGTTGTAATATCTTCCCTCCATAAGCACCCAATCCGCCTCGAATGAGCCCTAAACCAGCAACGTTAACCAGCAACATAAATTTAAATAAATAATCATGTTTTAATAACAATTTGGTCTTTTGCAAAAATTTCGTTCTGTCAAATTCTTTCTTTTTTATAAAAAATCACTAGTACAAAAGTCATATTTTATGACGTACAAAAACGAACTATGACGTACATAGTTTTGTATGTTATAATAGGTCTACACATTTTATGACGTAGTAAAAATTTACGTCATCTGAACATATTATGACACAGTTTCTAAAATCAGTGCATTTTTTTATATGAATATTGGAGAAAATTGTTTCGAATTGATACTGAGTAAAAATGGATTGATTTTAGAAACTGTGTCATAATATGTTCAGATGACGTAAATTTTTGCTACGTCATAAAATATGTAGACCTATTATAACGTACAAGACTATGTACGTCATAGCTCGTTTTTGTTCGTTATAATAGGTCTACATAATTTATGACGTAGCAAAAATTTATGTCATCTAAACATATTATGACACAGTTTCTAAAATCAGTCCATTTTTTAAAATTTGTAGACCTATTATAACGTACAAAACTATGTACGTCATAGTTCGTTTTTGTACGTCATAAAATATGATTTTTGTACTAGTGAATATTTCTAAATATCAAAATGTGTTTTTTAGTCTCTCAGACAGTTGTTTTTCTTATCCTTAAAAAAGTAATGCAAAAATTAGTCATCTAAAAACGTAATTATCTACTAGTTTTTAAGTGGTTTTTGAAAAATCAATCCTAAAAAATATATTTCTGAAAATTTTTAGAAACTAAAATGAAAATATATTTTATGCCTAATTTATAAAAAAATGAAAATTTTAAACAAAACACATTTTTTCCTATATATAAACTCTTCCCGCGCCCTTGCCTGCAAAGTTTTCATCTCTTCTCTTTCTCACTCTCTGAACACAATGGATAGGGAATTGGAGTCTGATATCAAATTGCTGAAATTCCATTGTCGCCGGACGGTTCGTTATTTTAGACAAGGAAGACGCAATGACGCTGTCAAAGAATCCAAGAAAATAACTTCTGGCATACGTGAGAGTAAGGCTAAAAAAGTCAGCGAACTACAATCGCTTGAGGAGCTGGGTCCTTCGAGTGAGGGCACCCTTTGGAGTTGGAGCGACGAGCTATCCCCGAATGTTCCGAGGGTTCGTGATCAGTCTCCGAGGGTTCATGATCGGTTTCTGAGGGCTCGTGATCGGTCTCCGAGGATTCGTGATCGGTCTCCGAAGGTGGTTCGTGATCGGTCTCCGAGGGTTCTTGATCGGTCTCCGAGAATTCGTCATGGGGATCGCGCTCTGATTCCTTATGACGAGCCGCGCCCTCTGGTTATTCCTGAGGAACAAGGCCGCCCGGAGAACCACGGACCACCACAGGATCATAGGGAGTACCGATGCCGTCGTGTGGCGCCGCACCAGCCTCATCGCCGGCCGAGGCACTAGAAGCTTAATCAGAAGCAGGAGAGGCCAAAGTATATCGTTTTCATCGTTTTGTTTTCTTTCTATATTCTTTCTTTTCTTTTTTTAGAATTTAGGGTTTACACTCTTCCATATATTGAAAATTCCAATCTTTCCATTTTGTACAGATTTGAAACAATTTGCAATGAATAGGATTCACTGTATAGGATTAGATGAGATAGCATGTGCATGTAGAGTACAGAATCCAACTTTCTCCCAGAGTGGCTTTTACTCTTATTTTTTGACATTTAATTGTTGGCAGTACTTAATATTGAGATTAAAATTGTTTGAGATTGTATGAGATATGGACTGGAATATCTAATTGTCTTCGTTGTAATTGTTTTCTTTTTTGTTGTACTCAATTAAGTTGAATATCCGTAGACCTTATAATATTCTTACCCTAATTGTCAGAAAGATATAAAAGCTTTCTACAATCTCTCTCTACACACATAAACACACTCACACATATATAAGTATATATATACCACCCAATCAAGTTTTCTTCGAAATCGTTGTCCCTAATTTCTGTTTCAATTCATGTGTTGGTGCCATAGCTGGTTTAGTTCAGCTCACCTTCTCAGCCTCTGCCATTGCCGAACAGTTCACTTTCTTTAGTATCATGTCTTTTTATCTGGTCATAACCCATAGCACAGTTGCTTGCTCAGCCGTCTGACACTCACATGCAGCTGTTTGCTGATGTGTTGCCTTTTTGGTGCTAGAAGACTGTTGCTTGCCTTGCCTGGTTTGTTGGTGCCTCTTTTTATTTTGTTATAGTTTGGACTTTGTTTCTCTATTTAAGGGCTCTCTCTTTGTGCTGTAATAATCTGTTTTTGTGGTTGTTTCTGTGGGGCTTGGTGCATTCTTTGTGTTGTTTGATGCTGTTTGGCTCCTGTCTGGATGTTGCTATCTGGTCCTTAAATTCGTGTGTTTCTCAATTAGATTAGTGCTACGTCCAGTGTTCTTTGTCTTTTTCAACAAGAGCAGTTTTTTTATCGGGAAAACTTATTATAAGAAATACATGATCTCCATTTATCAAGATTTGGTTTCATGGTACAAATACTTTATGATCATTTAGTCTAGAATCAGTAGAAATACTTTGTTGACGGAGCAAGAAGTTTCTCAGTGCATACAACTCATACCTCACATCCAAGGCCAAATGTGCTACAAGCAAAGGCCAATGCACTTCCCCACTGTCCAGCACCAGTTTCTGTCACAACATTCTTGACACCTTCTTGTAAATTATACCAGGCTTGTGGCACAACAGAGTTCGGTTTGTGTGATCCCGCTAGGCTTACTCCTTCGTACTTGTAGTAAATCCTAGCAGGCGTATCAAGAAGCTTTTCCAGCCTCTTGGCTCTAAATTCATCAGAGCAGATAATCCTTAGACAATTTCTCCAAGAGAAGTGCTAGAAACATACTATTTAAAACTCAATAAATAATAAGGTAAAATATGCTTTTAGTCTTAAACTTAGACACAAAATTATAATTTGTCTATTTTCCAAATATTGATATATTTAGTCCCAAAATTTTATATATTTTGGTCTCAAACGTTAAAAATAAATAGATATAGTCCTTCTAACATATTGATGTTAATTTCTTTTACAAATGGTGTTTTAGACATTTGAGTTGTTTATACACTGGAATAAAAAAGTTAACGTCATTGACTTAAAATTAAAAAGAATATATCCATTTAAAGTTTAAGGATTAAAATATATTAAAATTTGGAACATGATTGATTTTAAGTTTTGTGTCTAAGGAACTAAAAATAATTAACCATGATCCACAAAACTTTTGTGATTTTCAATAAATTTTAGACAAAAGTAGCATTTCAAATAGCTCTTAGGAAAAGCGACAATATATATATATATATACATGATAGATAATCAAATTTAAAATATGTTTTTGATAGACTTTATGATACTTGTTAAAAGGGAAAACAAACAAAAACATCTTTTAAAACCAAGAGAGAAATGTCTACCACTAAACTCTTGAGCTGCTTCATATTGATTTGTTTGGTCCCTTAAGAATCACAAACCTTGGTGGAAATCTTTATGGTTTGGTAATTGTAGATGACTTCTCTGGATATACCTGGACTTGTTTCCTTGTTGTCAAAAGTGATACTTTCAAGTTATTCAAGAACTTTGAATACTTTGACAATTATTGTGCTGAAATGGAGATATCTCACAACTTCTCTACTCCTAGAACTCCTCAGCAAAATGACGTGGTAGAGAGAAAAAATAGAGCCCTGGAGGATCTTACATGGACCATGCCTAAATACTTTTGGGCACATGTTGTCAACACTACTTGTTACGTGCTCAACAAGACAATCACTAGACCAATATTGAAGCTTACACTTTATGAGTTGTTCACAAGGAGAAAACCAAACATCACACATATGAGAATCTTTGGCAGCAAGTGCTTTGTTCTCAACAACGATAAAAGGAGTCTTAGTAAATTTGATTCAAAAGCCAATGAGGCTATTTTCATTGGTTACTCTCTTTCTAGCAAAGCCTATAGAGTATATGATAAAAGAGCACTATGTGTTGAAGAATTTGAACATGTTACATTTGATGAATATATTGACAATGGCACTAACAAAATGCATTCCAGAAAGTGTGTAGATGTAGGTGAATCTACAGGGGAAGAACAGGAAAGTGAAGAGATTCAAGAGAATCAAAGTCTAGAGGTCACTAAAGATCCTCCCAGAACCGAGCCTTGGAAGGAATGGAAGACTCCAAGGAATGTGTCAACGAGTAATATCATTAGTGATATCTCTAGAGGTGTGTCTACTAGAAGACAACTCAACCAGTTTTGCATGAATGTAGCTTATGTGTCACAGATTGATCCCAAAAACATAGATGTTGCACTGTCAGATGAGAGCTGGTTCATGGCAATGCAAAATAAGTTGAATCAATTCAAGAGAAACAATGTTTAGGAACTTGTTCCAAGGGAAAAGACTCAACAAGTCATTGGAACTAAATGGGTATTTTGCAACAAGACGGATGACTATGGAGAAATCATTAAGAACAAAGTCAGATTAGTAGCAAAAGGTTACTGTCAGTAGGAAGGAATCGATTATGATGAGAAATATGCTCCTGTGGCTAGATTAGAAGCTATCATAATTCTCCTTGTTATTGCATCGATGATGAAGTTCAAGTTATACCAAATGGATGTGAAGAGTGCATTCCTGAACGACTATATTAAGGAAGATGTGTTTGTTGAACATCACCCTGACTTTTAGGACTTTGAATTTTCGGATCATGTGTTCAAACTAAGAAAAACTTTGTATGGATTGAAGCAAGCACCAAGATCCTGGTATGAGAGATTGAGTGAATTTCTAATCAAAAAGAGTTTCCTAAGGGGTAAAGTTGACTCAACTTTTTTCATTAAAAATTCTAGAAAAGATCAATTATATGTACAAATATATGTTCATTATATTATTTTTGTTCTACTAATCCACTTCTATGCAAGGACTTTTCAAAAACTATGCAGGAAGAATTCCAAATGTCTATGATGGGAGAACTGGCCTACTTTCTTGGACTACATCTCAAACAAGATGAAAATGACATCTTTATACACCACTCGAAATATTGCATTGATCTACTAAAGAAGTTTAAGATGAGTGAGTGCAAAGAAGAAGCCACACCAATGACAATAAATTGTTATCTTGACTTGGATGAGAAAGGTAATTTTGTTGATAAAAAATTATACAGAGGTATGATTTGTTCCTCACTCTACCTTACTGTCAGTCGTCCTGACATCTGCATAGTGTTTGCCAATGTGCTAGGTTTCAATCTAATCCAAAAGAATCACACCTTAATGTGGTAAAAAGAATTTTAAAATACCTAAAAGGAACTAGAAGTCTTGGATTATGGTACCCTAGAGGTGCAAATCTGTTCCTAGAAGGCTACAATGATTCTGACTTTGCTCGTTGTAAAACTAGATAGGAAAAACACTAGTGGCATATGTCACCTTATAGGTTATTCACTAGTAACTTGACATTCAAAGAAACAGGCTTGTGTGGCACTGTCCACCACAAAAGTCTAGTACATTGCAATAGGAAGCTGTTGTGCTCAATTTCTTTGGATAAAGAGTCAACTAGAGAACTATGGTATATTTTTAAACCATGTACCTTTGAAATGTGATTACACAAGTGTCATAAATTTAACCAAAAATTCCGTACTTCATTCCAAAACCAAACACATTGAAATAAGACATCACTTTATAAGAGATCACATTTTGAAAAGGGAAATCAAAATTGAATTAGTGAATACCTTACATCAATAGGTTGATATTTTTACAAAGCCTCTAAATAAAGAGAGATTTTATACTATTGAACTGGGAATACTTAATCAAATAAAAATGCTTATATATAGAAGATACCAGATGATATGAAGAAGACGAAGCTAAACAAATGAAAAATATATTATTAATATGAGAAAAGATCAAGGTGCACACTATCACAACAATGAAAAACACAAGAAGAGATATACGAGAGAACAAGAAAAACAATTCATGAGACTTCAAATGCATGACATTAAATAAGGCATAATAAATGCGATTTGTTAAGGAATAATTACGGTTTATATAATTTTTTTATTTATTTTATATATATTTTTATTGAAAGGCAAAAGCCCAAAGAATGTCTCAACATAGAATTGGGCCATGATAGAAAGAAAAGCCTAAGTAGATTATTGACTAGTACACAAAAACAAAATTCAAGTCAAGTCTACTATTTACGAATAGAAAAAGACTATTTACGAATTGGGCCATCCCTGTCTTATTTCACATTCTTCTCTGATTTATTTTAATTGCCCCTCTTTAAGATTCAAACCTAGAAGAATCATACCCTTTCATGGACAAGAGCATATCACTTGGTATTTAGAATAAGGTTCTAGTTTGAATATCCTCTTTTATCTTATTTTGCTATCATATTAAAAAAAACATAAAACATTTCTTGAATGTTTGTGTAATATGTTTTTGTTTAAATTGTGCATTTTTATATTTGATTTATGGAAACTATCTATTTTTGTGTGTTTTTCTATTAATTGTAGTCCTAATTAACTATTTAAATTGATCTTGCATAAGTTTTGGTGTTGAAGGCAATCTGTTTAGTTTTCTTTGTTTGTGTGTTGAATTACAAAATTGAAAGAAAAAAAGGAAAAAAAGAAAGAATAATGGATTTAAGTCCAAAGGAAACAAATATATACTAAAAAAAAAGAGAAAGGATCCAAGAGTAAAACAAAAAATTGTAGAGTTCAAGGCAATTATTATGTTGCATAATTGCTTATAATTGTTAATATATTGAATTATATTCAATTTTGTAGGACATATGCGTTGTCTCATTTAATTCTTCGGTAGTCCTATTATTTTCTATTTTTATTGTTTTATGTGTCTTAAAATTCCTTGAAGTTTTTGTTGGTACAGGAACAATGAGTAAGCTAAACTCAATCCCTTGTGTGTTCTGTTTTTTATGACAACTGCAACGTAAATGTTTCTATAACAACAAAATAAATGTTTCTATGTGTTTCTATATGTTTTTAAACATATATTGCTTGAATCGTTTGGTTTGCATACTTACTATGGCCATATATGTGTTTACATATGTAGTATGCATACTCATGTTAAAACCACTTGCACAAAGCATATTTGTATGAAGTAATCGATTACAGTGGTCATGTAATCAATTAAGTTCATCATATGTCAGCTAATGCTAAACTGTGGCAAACTACAAGTTTTAATCGATTACATTATATGTATAATCGATTAAAACTCGTGTCTTAGCTAAGACCTGTTTGCTGTGTGCTGTGATGAGTTCTCAGTAGAAAAAGTTTTCAAAATTGCTTAAGTGTAATACTTAACCGATTTGGTTAAATCTGATACACCTTGAAAATTATTTTCATGTTAAGTCTTAATTGTCATAACGGTCATATTTTTAAATATTTTGACTTAAAATATACGTGCAATCGATTACACTAGTTTCTTAATCAGTTAAATTTGTTTTAATGTAATTTTGGTGTAGCTATGTTAAATGCTTAATGATTACATTAATTTTGTAATCGATTAAAAAGCGTCAAACATAAGGAAATCTATATATTGACGCATAACACTCTGCATTAACAACTTTTGAGCATTTGAATTTTAATATCTGACATAAGAGAGTCGAGATAAGATTTTGCAGGTATGTTGTTTCCCCAAGAATCAAGATACGAAGATTTTTACAAATTTGAAGGATTCTTGAAGGATTGCTTTGGACTTTCATTGAATGGTCAATCATTCACACGTTGAGGTGTTTTCTTTCCTGATCAGTACTGTGTTTACAATTCATAGATTACGGTTTCCCTATGCATGTTTCTAAGAAGAAAACGTGTGGTTCTTGTGTCTTTGAGAAGGGTCTCAAAGAGTTACTGCAAAAGAGAGGATTGTTCTTTCTGTAGGGTGTTTTGTTCCTATATTAGATTTGTGAGTTAGAGGGGAGATTACATCGAGAGGATTGTTCTCTATAAGTCTTGCTTTGTAATAACTCAATCTTTATAGTGGAAGGTCTTTCAATCTCAGGTTGATTGAAGCCAAACCAGTATAACAATATGTGTTTGTTTTCTATCCCTTGACTCTTTTACTGCATTATTTTCTTTATTGTCTTGTGTGTTAAAGAAAGCTCTAAAGATTTTCCAAAAGAGAGTAAAAGAACATATTTTCAATAAGAACTAATTCACCCCCCCCCCCTCTTGGTGTTGAGAAACTAGGCATATCTTTTCTTACAATTGGCACCAAGGTTGGTAATCGATTAATTTGATCCTGATGGCCTCTGTTTCTCTTATCATGAGTAAGAGTGAATTTAATGATGATTTCTTGAATGCTACTTGTAAATATATGTGCAATTGTATCATTAACAGTTCTTATGAGTTCCTTCATACAAGAACATCTTGAAAAGCTATTCAAGAAGGAGAAAGTAGCACCAACACTCTGAAATCTGAAAGTATGAAATCAAATCTATTGGTAGAAAAGTTCACTAGATTTCTGAATACAAGGAAAACTGATATCAATCCCAAGGATGTTCGGAAGCTGAGTAAGGACTAAAATACATAGCAAATTGATCTAAGCATGGTGGTAAAATCAAACACTGCTGAAGCATGTGCAGAACAAGGAGAAAAACAATCTATGTGGTATCTGGACAATGGGTGCTCTAGACATATGACAGGTGATCCAACCAGATTCATCAGTCTATCTCACAAGACAAGCGACCATGTTACATATGGAGAGAACAATAAGGGTAAAAATGTTGGAATTGGTAAAATTCAAACACCATCCTCTTATGTGATTAAAAATGTGTTGCTTGTTCAAGGTTTAAACCTAACCACTGTTTTATCTACAACGGTTCAACAAATGAACTCTTGCTGATTGGAAAAAGGTGTAACAATATCTATATGATTGATTTTAGGAAAACATCCTTTAAATCAGTTATATGCTTATTGTCTAAAGATGATGATGCTTGGTTGTGGCATAAGAGGCTAGCTCACATTCATATATGGCACAATTAAATAAACTTGTATCTAAGAATCTTGTTATTGCTCTACCAAATTTAAAATATGTTTTTGACAGACTTTATGATACTTGTTAATAGGGAAAGCAAACAAAAACATCTTTTAAAACCAAGAGAGAAATGTCTACCACTAAATCTCTTGAGCTGCTTCATATTGATTTGTTTGGTCCCTCAAGAATCAAAAACCTTGGTGGAAATCTTTATGGTTTGGTAATTGTAAATGACTTCTCTGGATATACCTGGACTTTTTTCCTTGTTGTCAAAAGTGATACTTTCAAGTTATTCAAGAACTTTGCATCTATGATACAAAATGTAAAATACCTCAAGATCAAGTCAATCAGGAGTGATCATGGCATAGAATTCCAGAATGAATACTTTGACAATTACTGTGCTGAAATGGAGATATCTCACAACTTCTCTGCTCCTAGAACTCCTCAACAAAATGACGTGGTAGAGAGAAAAAATAGAGCCCTAGAGGAGCTTACATGGACCATGCTAAATGAGAGGGACATGCCTAAATACTTTTGGGCACATGTTGTCAACACTGCTTGTTACGTGCTCAACAGGACAATCATTAGACCAATATTGAAGCTTACACCTTATGAGTTGTTCAAAGGGAGAAAACCAAACATCACACATGTGAGAATCTTTGGCAGCAAGTGCTTTGTTCTCAACAACGGTAAAAGGAGTCTTAGTAAATTTGATTCAAAAGCTAATGAGGTTATTTTCATTGGTTACTCTCTTTCTAACAAAGCCTATAGAGTATATAACAAAAGACCACTATGTGTTGAAGAATCTGAACATGTTACATTTGATGAATATATTGACAATGGCACTAACAAAATGCATTCCAGAAAGTGTGTAGATGTAGGTGAACCTGCAAGGGAAGAACAGGAAAGTGAAGGGATTCATAGAGAATCAAAGTCTAGAGGTCACTAAAGATCCTCCCAAAATCGAGCCTATGAAGGAATGGAAGACTCCAAGGAATGTGTCAACGAGCAATATCATTAGTGATATCTCTAGAGGTGTGTCCACTAGAAGACAACTCAACCAGTTTTGCATGAATGTGGCCTATGTGTCACAGATTGATACCAAAATCATAGATGTTGCACTGTCAGATGAGAGCTGGTTCATGGCAATGCAAAATAAGTTGAATCAATTCAAGAGAAACAATGTTTGGGAACTTGTTCCAAGGGAAAAGACTCAACAAGTCATTGGAACTAAATGGTTATTTTGCAACAAGATGGATGACTATGGAGAAATCATTAAGAACAAAGTCAGATTAGTAGCAAAAGGTTACTGTCAGTAGGAAGGAATCGATTATGATGAGACATATGCTCCTGTGGCTAGATTGGAAGCTATCAGAATTCTCCTTGTTATTACATTGATGATGAAGTTCAAGTTATACCAAATGGATGTGAAGAGTGCATTCCTGAACGACTATATTAAGGAAGAAATGTTTGTTGAACATCACCCCGACTTCCAGGACTTTGAATTTTCGGATCATGTGTTCAAACTGAGAAAAACTTTGTATGGATTGAAGCAAGCACCAAGATCCTAGTATGAGAGATTGAGTGAATTTCTAATTAAAAAGAGTTTCCTAAGGGGTAAAGTTGACCCAACTTTTTTCATTAAAAATTCTGAAAAAGATCAATTATATGTACAAATATATGTTGATGATATTATATTTGGTTCTACTAATCCACTTCTATGCAAGGACTTTTCAAAAACTATGTAGGAAGAATTCAAAATGTCTATGATGAGAGAACTACTTTCTTGGACTACAAGTCAAACAAGATGAAAATGACATCTTTATACACCACTCGAAATACTGCATTGATCTACTGAAGAAGTTTAAGATGAGTGAGTGCAAAGAAGTAGCCACACCAATGACAATAAATTGTTACTTGACTTGGATGAGAAAGGTAATTTTGTTGACAAAAAATTATACAGAGGTATGATTTGTTCCGTACTCTACCTTACAGCCAGTCGTCCTGACATCATGCATAATGTTTGCCTATGTGTTAGGTTTCAATCTAATCCAAAAGAATCACACCTTATTGCGGTAAAAAGAATTTTAAAATACCTAAAAGGAACTAGAAGTCTTGGATTATGGTACCCTAGAGGTGCAAATCTGTTCCTAGAAGGCTACAATGATTCCGACTTTGGTCGTTGTAAAACTAGATAGGAAAAACACTAGTGGCATATGTCACCTTATAGGTTATTCACTAGTAACTTGACATTCAAAGAAACAGGCTTGTGTGGCACTGTCCACCACAAAAGTCGAGTAAATTGCAATAGTAAGGTGTTGTGCTCAATTTCTTTGGATAAAGAGTCAACTACTAGAGGACTATGGTATATTTTTAAACCATGTACCTTTGAAATGTGATAACACAAGTGTCATATATTTAACCAAAAATCCCGTACTTCATTCCAAAACCAAACACATTGAAATAAGGCATCACTTTATAAGAGATCACATTTTGAAAAGGGAAATCAAAATTGAATTCGTGGATACCTTAGATCAATAGGTTGATATTTTTACAAAGCCTCTAAATAAAGAGAGATTTTATACTATTGAACTGGGAATACTTAATCAAATAAAAATGCTTATATCTAGAAGATACCAGATGAAATAAAGATTGAAGCTAAACAAATGAAAAATATATTATTAATATGAGAAAAAAAATCAAGGTGCACACTACCACAACAATGAAAACCACAAGAACAGATAGATGAGAGAACAAGAAAACAATTCATGAGACTTGAAATGCATGACATTAAATAAGGCATAATAAATGCGATTTGTTAAGGAATAATTACTGTTTATATATATATATATATTTTTTTTTTATTTTATATATATTTTTATTGAAAGGTAAAACTATGAACTTGGAGGATGGAGAAGCTTTGTACACATATTGGCTGGTGTTCTAAGTGAGCGAAAAGGAATGTCTCAACATAGAATTGGGCCATGATAGAAAGAAAAGCCTAAGTAGATTATTGACTAGTACACAAAAACAAAATTCAAGTCCAATTAAGTCTACTATTTACGAATAGAAAAAGACTATACATGTACACAGCTCTATTATTATTTAAATTTTTACAAAGCCAAAAACAATAGAAAAATAATCTTTTAACAATTCTTTTACATCTGTCTATGTGACAGCTTAAGATTGGTTTGTTTCAAATATATAAACTAATAAAATAGTAACACATAATCTATTTGTCAAAAAGTTGTTAAAAAAAGTTATTAGTATATCTTAAAAACAATATTACACCTTACCACCGGCCCATGCTAAATGCTAAAGCTAGATTATTCATTCATCAAATAAATATCATAGGAATGTTGTTTACAAATTTCAGTATTTAATTTATTCCCTGAACCTTCAATTTATAACTTGTCATAATACATGCACATGTATTACAAGTATGACATAGTGCAAACAAAAACATATTGTGCATGGGGAGTTAACTTTAAAATAAAACTTAGATATAGTTTTCTAAATACTTTTCATCTGAACATGAACATGATCCATATAAAACATAAAACATGAATTCTAATCCGAGAAAAAGTAACAAAAGTAGATCCTTACTCCCACTTGCATCTAACGTTGTGTATGTGCCTAAAGTCATATCTCAACACTAACTTCCCTTCTAGTGTCCTCAAACAAAAACTTTCCACTAACACATAGCATGCAAACCTTAGCCATTCAGTCTGATTTCTTGCCTCTTCCCTCACTCTCACCATCTTCTCTCTTCCATGACCATGGGCCCATCCTCCACCCTCCTCCACCCATCTCATGTGCTCAACAATTGCTGAACTCAAACCCACATTGGCCTTTCTCCTGTTGTATGGATCATATGCCCTAAACCAAAAGAAACCATCAGCATCGCTGCTTCCATTCCTTGTAGCCTTAATGCCAGACACCATAACCATCTCTCTCTCCACGCTCACATTCACAGCCACAACACCATCACCCCTTTCACTCTCTTCACTCCCACATGAGTATACCTCTTCCCACCTTTGCTCAAGAGTCATGCTATAATACATGCTCTTCTTCATCTGCTGTCTCATTCTTGTCCCATCTCTCACAAAAATGAATGGACAGTACCATTTTCCTACTGTCACAGGAGCTGAACGTTTTCTTGAGATGGGAAAGTTGAAATCTGGTAGCTGTTCCCTTAGAGAAGCATCAACTCCTAGAGCTTCACTCAGTCTGCATGACCTATATGAGCCTGAGATTTCCATTCTCCACCCTTTTTTCCTTAGGAATGAGGGCGGAATTCCATCAGGAGTTATGGACCTACCAAAGAAACCACCACTCTGGTGGCTGTGAATCTTGAAAATCTGGTACAAGTCTTTCAGATTGAAAGGCTTTGGCCTTTCATCATTCAACATGTCAGTGAAGCAACATGTCACAATGTCCCCCTCTCTTGAGCACCTGTATGCTTTCCTACAAAATCACACAATAGTTCCAACTTTGTCACTGTCAATGTTTTCACTCTACAACAGCACATGTCATCTAAGACATCAAACCTTCACTTCCCAAACTTTTCTGATAAATTTTACATAAACCAGCATTCTGGTTGCATGCAAGTGAAACTCGTTCATAGTCAAATACTCAAATTGCACGAGAAAAACCCTCATTTTTAATTTGGCTGTTTATCTCTTTTTTTGTTCATAATGTGAGAAAGATCATATATTTTCAAAACCAGGCTCATGAAACTAAATGTGGTGTGAGTAACATTACTCCTCTAAGAAGAATTAAGTGACCTTAATATTATAATTCTGATTTCAGCCTGACTAATTGTAAAACTGGTATAAATAATGAAGCAATTGTTTGATTGCATCTTAAACTCAATTCAAAATTAGCTTAGTGTCTAAATATATATATACACTGAATGACTCTGATTGTTAGTGTATATTGAGTATATGGAGAGAACCAAATCATAATGCAGTGATGTATAGATGGTAACATACCCTTTATGTCTGCCTTTGGCTTTGATGACATAGTAGCGGTTGGAAGATAGAGGGTGATCAGGCACAGGTAGAAACCAGACCTTGGTGTTTGAAGTTTGCTGATACTCTGATGCATGAGTGATAGAGAAGATTTTGTCCTGAGGGAAAGGTAGCTTCTTAACCTTCTTATGCCTGCACAGACGCCAACAACACGTGTCTTCTGCTTCTGCTTCTTCATCTGTGATCACAAGATAACCTGAATATGGACCATCTGGTGGTGGTATTGAAAGAGTACTTGGAGATCTTCTATACATAGACAAAGGCCTAGTCACATACATCTTTATTTTTTCTCACCTTTTCTCTCTATCCAACACTCACAACTCAACCAATGGAGAATTTATCACTATTTATCAGTTTCAGTTCCTTATGAGTGAAGATATGGAAATGAAAAACCACATTAAAGTTCAACAATGGATAACTTATGAATCATTAATGAAAGTGCATGTAATTTTCATATATATACTTCTATAATATTTCTGCTACTATACGTTTTGAATGGTAAAGATCAAAGACAATTAAAGTGGAAAAAACAAAGAATGCTGCTTTTACTTTCATTTATTGTCCATCTTTCTTTTCTTTTTCTTTTCACAAGACCAACCAATGTTATTTTTTCACCAAAATGTTATTATCAATGCCAATGTTTGCTTTTTAAATTGAAAATTATTAGGCTAAATTGTTTTCTATTGTTGTGGAGTTCTACATTTATAATGAATTTGGAATGTATAGTGACAGTAGCATCACTAGGATTACCATAAAGAAAAAGATAGTGGCACTGTATTTAGAGAAGCTTCAAGAAATTAGTGGACTGTGACGACTACTAGTGGTTCTTATCTTAACTTTCCAAATCAGCTTTTCCCTACTTTAATAATATCATGCATTAGGATGAAACATATACAAGAATCCTATGTCATCTTATGTTTGTACAAAACATTTGCTATATTTTATGCAATCATCTACAGTGCAAGAAGCTACAATAGCCTTTGGTAGTGTTTTCTAAAGTTGCAGGAAACAATGCTGCAATATTTTTTAAAAGTAGCTGCTCTCTACACTTTCACACCCATTTTATTATATGTTAATACTTTTTATAAAAATAAAGTATGAGTTTGTGTTTTATTTGCACAGTGATTGGTTGTTAAAAGATGATTTTTGGTATAACCATCTTTATTTTCAATTGAGTTCATAATTATTTTATATGTCATTATCAGATAAGTGTTATGACCTGAAAGATTTGGATTGAAATATGTGTCATGATGAGGCTATTTCTTAACCATATAAAACTACTCTTGGTTGAATTAAAAAGCATTGAATTAGTTGAAATGCATAAATGGCTATTTCCCTTGACTCAACATTTGTCTCTTTGGATCTCTTAGGGTGTTTTCTTTTGAGGTAATTTGGAGAAGATGATTTAAATGGATTTGAGGATGATTTTTTTTTTTTTGTTCTTTTTGAGTGAATTTATGGATAATTGAGAAGTAAAGTTTGTGAAAATTAGTGTAGGATTTGATTAATGTGATAAATTTTAAAAAATTATTTAATTGATAGAAATTAAAGATTACCAAAATACTCCTAGTTATTAAATTAATATAAAATGTTATTTGTTAATGTAATATTTAATTGTAAAAATGTTTATAAAGAATAAAAAATAAAAAATATTAATTAAAATTAATTTTTAAAAATTAAAAAAATTATAATTTAGTAAAATAAATTTATTTTTAAATGTAATATTTGTTTGTAATATAATTTATAATATGATTTTATTTGTATGGAAGTGAGATTGAAGAAATACAAAATTGTGATACAGTAGACAAACAAGCTACTATCATTTTTTTTTAATTTTGATTTTATATTTTATATTTAATTTTTAAATTTTGTTTCCACTTATTTTTGTTTAAATTTCTTATTATATATTTCTACCAGTACTGTTACTTATATATTGTTAATTTCTATCATACATGGTGTGAGCATCATTTCACAAAATTCAGTAATTTATTTAATTATACTTTTTTTAAAGGGTAAAAAAAAAAGTAAGCGATAAAGAAGAAAAAGTAACCGGATACAATTTCACGTTAACCGGATACAACTTTATGGCCTTTTCACGTTAACCAGCAGAAAGCTCCCTTGAAGGGACACCAGGCACTTCAATGAACAGAAAGAAGCTAGCCATTTACTTCATTGAGTCTGAGGATAGAAGAATGGCCTTTGGTCGTGGATACACAGCAGGATCTACACCAGTTGATATCCATGGCAAATCCATTGTTGATCTTTCAAAAACTGGTGGATGGATTGTAGCCTTCTTTTATATTTGATACATATTCATTCTCTCTTTATGCGTGTGCTTGTGCAGTGGACAATACTGGAACAGAATGGTTATGTTATGAACATGTGATTTAAGAAAGAGATTCTGTGTTTTGTGTTGTTGTAGGAAATGAAATGGCAGAAAGAATGGCTTATTTTGGGGCTTTCAGTGAACATGGTTGCCTTCATGTTCTACGTGATGCACAGACCATTCACGACTTCATCCAACGCAGTAAACAATTTCTTAGGCATAGAAATGTTGTAGGTATATTATTTTATGATTTTATGTACAAGGTATTTTAAAAATGTATCAGGGTAAATTTGTAATTGTAATTTTAATCACCACAAATCTTCGGACTTCAGCGAAGATGTTGAAATCGTATAATCCCGCAAATCCATTGTATTCCATCATCGCAAATCCACTCAAAGGAACGCGTTCAAACAGTGAATTCCTCGCTCGCCAATTTGTGTAATCAGTGAATTGAACGCAAGTGAACACAGTCTAAAGGTTGACACAAATATTTATTAGATCACATATTTATAAAAAGTGTTTATAAATATTTGATAAAATCAATCATTAAAGCAACTTATGAATATAAAATTACAAAAGTTAACATGTCTAAACGAATTTGTTACATCAAAAGAGAAAGTTTTATTTTAAGATATCATTATTTATTTTTTAATTAATTTTAAAAGCTTTTAAATGTTATTTATCAATCAAATATTTTAATTTAAATATCACTAGTGCATAATTGACCTTTAATGTCACCCCGGAGACAACGGATCAGAAAACACATCCAACGTAAATTATTGACCAGTGACTTTTTCGTAAATAAGTTGGGCATATAGACGTCAGTTAAGAGGGATTCCGACGGCTATAATCTTACAGACGTCGAGGCCCCTCCTAATCGACGTCTATAAGTCTGACAGATAGATGAAAAGTCATCTTTTTCCGCCATCTAGATGTCTGATTCCGCCACCCCGACGTCTATATTCAATTATAGACGTCGGGCTCGTCCTAACCGACTCTATATGTCTGACAGGTAGGTGAAAAGTCATTTTTTTTCGCTATCTAGACGTCTGATCTTGCAACCTCGACATCTATATGCAATTATAGACGTCGGCTCCCCCTACATCTGACGTCTATATATACCACAAATATCAATTTTTAAATCGAATGGACGTCATATTATTGAGGTCCCCAACGTATATTCGAGAATAGACGTCGGGCATTGGGGCCATCGACAACCTAGTTCCTTTTAAATCAGAAATTGTAAACCAGCAGTTACGCGCACTTCATTGTCTTCCTTTGCCATTTCTCTCCGCGACATTGCATTTCTAGGTGCAGTTTATCTCTTTTGAACCGTTTAAACTTACTTTCGCTCCGATTAAAGTAGTCTTTAATGTATTATCTCTCATTTGAACCAATTAATATGAATTTTCGTTGTGTTTTGGTGCAGTTTTTCTCGGGTCTTTGCGTAGCATAATGCACCTTCTCCGTTTGCTAGTTTCCTCGTAAGAAAAGCTTGCATCTTTTGATCTCTTATGGCATTTCAACCAAAAGTCGAACCTAGGTCCTTGACTAGTTTTCATGATACCATATTCTTTTTCTTTGCCAATTGGAATGGAACTAGGCAAAGACCCAAGTTCGGTTTTGGGTTGAAATGTCATAAGAGATCAAAAAGATGCAAGTTTTTCTTATGAAGAAACTAGCAAAGGAAGGAGGTGTTACTACACTACCCAAAGATACGAGCAAAACTACACTAAAACACAGTGAAAACTCAGTAGACATCGGTTAATGTACATGACCGACGTCTATAGTGCCCTTAGACATCAGACCTACAGAGTACGGCGTCCCATTAACGTCACCCACAAAGACGTAGAATCGGGATTTGACGTTAAAAACCAAAAATAACAAACGTCTAAAGCCCTTTTCTGCACTAGTGTGTATTGTTTAATATATTATTTATATTATTATTATTGCATTGTTTTTTTCATTAGCAACAATAGATATATAAATATCTATAAAGTTGCAAAAATATCCGACAAAGTGAAACATAAAGTTGTCTCAATTTTATTATTTCATTGTTTATATTGTTTAATCAGGTTTAAAATAAAAATAATAAACTTAAGTAATCTCATGTTTTTATAATGTTGATTTGTGTGCCACAAGTATAATAAAGTTGATTTCTTATTTAAAAATTAAAGCGCGGTTTTAACTTCTGAAAAATATATTTTCTCGATTACAAAAACCATTAGGAAAAATAGTGTTGTTAATGGTTACCGGTGGTTTTTTCTCTAACCATCAATATTTTTGGGAGTTTTTGAGAAACTGCCGCTATTTTTGAGATTTTGAGAAACCGTCGGTATTTGTAGAGGTTTTGAAAACTTTCGGACCTAATCTGGGTTTCGAAAACTGCTGAAATTTACTGTGGTTTCAAAACCGTTGGGAATGTAATGCATATTTTTTTTGGTATTATTTATAAGTTATTTGATTTTTATGATAAGAAACACTTTAATATGTCAATCACACAATCAAATAATTTGAAATTAATATTGAATATTATAAAATAAATAGTAAACATGTTTTAATACAACAAATTGTTTAAATAATGCATTACATTTATACTTAATTACACCTTCTAATAAATTAATATATAAACTAATAAAGTTCTTTTTAAAACTTATGATACAATAGAAGCTCACATAATTCCTAAAAAATTCCCATTAAAATGTCCTAAAGTTTAAAAATCCAACAAAATTGTTGGGTGAGCCCTTATATTGCTTTAGACATAGTCTTCTCATATATTGTTCATTCTTCATTACAAGTCTACTTAAAAGATTATATAACAATAACGTGGAAATACAATGAAAGAAAGCATACACTATTGGGTGATCTTAATGAAAATAAAAATCATAGACAAGACAATGGAATTGAAATAAATTAAATCTAGGATTAAAAATCAAAGAAAACCCAGACGATGTATCTTAGTGGAAGATATTAACTGTCAATAAAAATATGAATCCTAAGTTCAGTTTAGTAAAGAAATAGAGATTGTAAGGGATGTGTGGTTTGTCATGCTCTGCTGGAAAGTAGTATTGTCTTTACCAAGCTTGGTAGGACATGATATATCAAATCCTATTGACAATAATCTATGCCGGTGTCCATACTTCTGGAGTGTGAAGTAATAGCTAGCTATGTTTGGATTTCAAATCTATTGTTGAAAAAAATTTCAGCCAAAAAACTAACTCTTGAAAGCCCCTCACATAATTTTCAGAACTTCTGTGCTTTGCAGGGTAATAATGGTGGATGAGATGAGCTTACAGTCAGTCCAAAAAACTATACCAGAATAAATGGGATGTCAATTGAATATTAATTACTTTAGAAAATTGTTACTTCAGAAAATTAAATATTAATTACTAGTTTTTCAGTAACATATACTTTAATCTCATAACATCTACGTTCCTAGGATAGCTTGTCAAAGAAAGTTACTTTATATAATTAGTACAATAATTTTTTATTGATATGTGTCATCTTAAAAGAAGTAATATAGGTCGCATGGAATATAGAAGTCGTGAATTGAGTTTTTTTTACATAGGCAAATTTGAAAAGTATTTTATAGATATAGGCAAAATTTTTTAAAATTATGCATTTAAGCAAGTCGTGGGGTCCAAATGACTTTAAATGAAGAAGTTGTGTCTCTCCTCTACGACTTCATCCTAACAGATGAGTTACGAGTAAAGTCGTGCACCCGTGAAACGATTTCAGGTCTTGGTAATCGATTATCAAACCTTGTAATTGATTACAAAAAGCTGAACTCGTGCAGAGGAAGCACGACTTCACCTGTAATAGACAAAAACTCTCTAGTAATTGATTAGCAGATAATTTTAGTTTAAAACAAAGAGTTTTATTGTTTTGTAAACTATGTTTGTTTATACTTAATAATTATTACAATTTCCATTTAAATATAATAATAAAAATGTTAATTTGTATATAATTAATAATTATTACAATTTCTATTTAAATGTAATAATAAAAATGTTAATTTGTATATAATTAATAATTATTAAAGTTTCCATTTAAATTTATATAGACGATTATTAATAGAAAATTTATATTTCATATAATACTTAACCATAAGATAATATCAAATCATGAAATAGATGAATATTTTAATTTTTATATGTAATGTTCCATGCTAAGAATGTGTAAGACTTCTCTTATTGTTGTAATGTGTAAGAAATAGATGAATATTATCGTATGGTTAAGAATTATGTTAAATTGTTATGTTTGAAATAAAATCAAATATTATATAAATATAAAATTTCTATTAATAATCGTTTATATAAATTTAAATGAAAATTATAATAATTACTAATTATATATAAATTAACATTTATGTTATTACATTTAAATGGAAATTATAATAATTATTAATTATATACAAATTAACATGAGCAGTAATACTTTTACATGGACAAAACGATAAATTACCTTAATTTGACACGATAAGATTGTAATTATAATTATATTATTTTCTTAATTTAAAATCATTATATATTATTATATTTTTAAAAGTAGGTGTCAAAATGAATATTTTTTTTATAATTCGAATCAAACTATTTTTTTTTTCAATTAACATATCTATTATTGCATTTAAACGAAATGGTAATAATTAATAATTATATACAAATTAACATTTCTATTATTATGTTTAAATAAAAATTGTAATAATTACTAATTATATAAAAATTAACAAACATGCAACATGTACCAAAGCATAAATCTATAAACTCTATATATAATTAAGTTTTGAGTTAGAGAAGCTATTTCAAGAGAAACATGAAACCTTTATCATCAAAACTTTTCCTTCTAATAGCATTCATGCTTATATTCTACTTTTCATCATCATCTAATGGAGGTATATATAATTTATTTCTTTTCTTTTATTTACTTCTCTATTATATGATCAAGGCATTCTCTAACCTAATCTTGTTTATGTTCATACAGTGCATGCAAAAGGTCTAAGAACAAACCCTTTTGGAGTTCATGCTACTCATCTTGGTCATGAAAATCTTGAGAAAGAACAGAAACTTAAAGACAATGAAGAAGATCTGGTTTCAGTGGATTATGCACCACCAACAAATAATCCACCTATTCATAATCCACCTATTCATAACTAAAGTTCACAAATTTAATTAGCATGTTCGTTTTCTATTGGGATTTCTTCAGTGCCATGCATGGGTCTCTTTTCAGCTATCAAAGCAACGTTATAATAATAAATTTATTTATTTTATATATATTGATTAATAGATAAATAAATATTTGGAGACCATCTATATGTTTTTAAGTATTTTTTTGTTTTTCATATTTGGCGTGCCATAATATGCATATTTCTTTCAAAATGTTTTTTTTTTTCAATTTTTTCCCACTATATTAACTATCTATATCATGTGTAAGATTCTCACTCATTTTTTGTTTAAACTTCCAAAATGGTCAGATATTTTTTTATAGAAGAAAAATAATTAACTGGAAACATTATATATCTAGTAATGGTATCATTAATTTAATCAATTGGAAACCAAATTCACGGGCTAAACAACCTAATAGCACATTAGTTTTTGTTTTAAAACAATTTAAAAAATATATATAACTTTTTGTCGTGATTGATATCGTTGTCAACAGGTTCACCATTGTAATATCAAGTAACTTAAGCCTCTGAAAAAAAAGTAACTTGTATATATAAGCTTAATTATATTTTGGACAAATCTTAACATTGTACATGTCGATTTTAATAATTTTACTTACTGTCACTAATTAATGACAGTTGTTTTAATAATACCGTGAGCTATTTAAACTGCCTCAGTCGAAGGTTTTATATCAATCCATTGTATATATAATTTAAATCATATCATTTAATGCTAGTGAGTGTTCGTGAATTCGTATAAAATTGATAGAAGTTCATATATAAACTAATCTGTAGAAGTTCATATATTTTTTTCTTTATTTTAAACTTGTGAATGAAATTTAAAAAATTTTTAGTTATGTATTTCTTAAAAAAAATACCTATGATGAATTTTGTGCAAATGGTAGTGGCTACAACTAAGAAAAAGAAAAAAATACCTTAAATTAAAATATATAAAATAATATCCTATAGAAAGTGAAATTATAGAAAATAAATAAATAGAGTTAAGTAATATATTGTTATATATCTTAAAATATGTTTAATTAGGTTTAAAATAAAAATAATACAGTTAAGTAATCTCATGTTTTTATAATGTTGATTTGTGTGCCTTAAAATATAATAAAGTTGATCTCTTATTTAAAAATTAAAGCGTGAATTTGGTAAGTGTTATAATAAATATAAAACCTAAACATTTAAACAAAGTTTGTTAGTCAAATATTTTTCAAACAAGTTTGTTTGTAAAATGTTATTTAAAAAGTTCTTTCATCAATATTGCTTATAATATTTAACACGTTTTTTAACATTAATATATTATAAATTAATTAAATGTACTTTCAAATTGCATATTAGTTACATAAAATTTCTTAATTATTTCCTAGTTAATTCTTTGATAAATAATTTTATGATAGATTAATTATCTAATTGTTAAGGAATATAGTTAACTTCAAGCAACTTGTGACAACCGGGCACTAACGAAGACGGGGAGTGATCGCCGGTACAAGAGGCACGAACAAGGAGCGGCTCCTGCAGGCTTTCAGTAGAAGGGACACATGGACGAATCGGTCATACTTACCATCTCTCGGTTTCGATCATGCGCTCATGTCTCTGTTCAGTTCTGTTCTTCATCACTTCGCTCTGCCTTCCACTGCTCGATTCTACTGTTCATCACTCTGTTTCGCCTTCCACCGCTCGGTTTCGCTATTCACCACTTTGTTCTGCCTTTCACCGCTCGCATCCATCTTTCACCACTCGGTTCTGCCTTCCATCACTCGACTATCTGATCTTTACCATTCTCTTTTCCTCTGTATATATAGGCATTATTTCATATCTTTTTGTAACAATTCACATAGATTGGAAATATATTTCTTTTATCTTCTCAAGACGTTTTCCTTGTTCTCTCTCTCTCTCTACCTCAATTTGTGAGTACGCTTTCTCTTTATATTTCTCTTTTGCACCATTTTGATCCCTTCTATTTCTTTTTCCTTTTTCTTGGTCTTCTTTCTGCCTTCTTTGTTCATTCTTTCACAGGCTTCCTGCATAATGACGGATGTCCATGACCAATACTCTAATTTCCTCTACCTACATCCTAGTGAAAGCCCTGTTGTCTCTCTTGTTTCTACTCTCCTTGAATCTACCAACTATCACGCTTGAAGCATATCCATGTTCACTGCCCTTAGCACCAAGAGCAAAGTAAAATTTTTTGATAGAACAACTATACAATGTTGAGATTGTTGACTGCTGTGATAGGCTTGACATCCTGTGAAGAGTGTTGGTTACACGTTGAGGATTGTTCGATTGGGTTCAGATTGCAAAAGAGGGGATTCTTGCTACAAGTCTGGTTGTTGTGAACACCTTCACAACAACCAGATCAATGCAGAAGCACCTTCACAGGATGCCAAGCCTGGTTCAGATTGGGTTCAGATTGGGTTCAACACTGTACCATTAACAACTCCCAAAATCTCAAAATCTCAAAATCTCAAAATCTCAAAAATAACGGCAATTTCTCAAAAACTCCCAAAAATATTGATGGTTAGAGAAAAAACCACCGGTAACCATTAACAACACTACTTTTCCTAATGGTTTTTGTAATCGAGAAAATATATTTTTCAGAAATTAAAACCGCGCTTTAATTTTTAAATAAGAAATCAACTTTATTATACTTGTGGCACACAAATCAACATTATAAAAACATGAGATTACTTAAGTTTATTATTTTTATTTTAAACCTGATTAAACAATATAAACAATGAAATAATAAAATTGAGACAATTTATGCTTCACTTTGCCGGATATTTTTGCAACTTTATAGATATTTATATATCTATTGTTGCTAATGAAAAAACAATGCAATAATAATAATATAAATAATATATTAAACAATACACACTAGTGTAGAAAAGGGCTTTAGACGTTTGTTATTTTTTGTTTTTAACGTCAAATCCCGATTCTACGTCTTTGTGGGTGACGTTAATGGGACGTCGTACTCTGTAGGTCTGACGTCTAAGGGCACTATAGACGTCGGTCATGTACATTAACCGATGTCTACTGAGTTTTCACTGTGTTTTAGTGCAGTTTTGCTCGTGTCTTTGGGTAGTGTAGTAACACCTCCTTCCTTTGCTAGTTTCTTCATAAGAAAAACTTGCATCTTTTTGATCTCTTATGATATTTCAACTCAAAACCGAACTTGGGTCTTTGCCTAGTTCCATTTCAATTGGCAAAGAAAAAGAATATGGTGTCATGAAAACTAGTGAAGGACCTAGGTTCGACTTTTGGTTGAAATGCCATAAGAGATCAAAAGACGCAAGCTTTTCTTACGAGGAAACTAGCAAACGGAGAAGGTGCATTATGCTACGCAAAGACCCGAGAAAAACTGCACCAAAAACACAACGAAAATTCATATTAATTGGTTCAAATGAGAGATAATACATTAAAGACTACTTTAATCGGAGCGAAAGTAAGTTTAAACGGTTCAAAAGAGATAAACCGCACCTAGAAATGCAATGTCGCGGAGAGAAATGGCGAAGGAAGACAATGAAGTGCGCGTAACTGCTGGTTTACAATTTCTGATTTAAAAGGAACTAGGATGTCGATGGCCCCAACGCTCGACGTCTATTCTCGAATATACGTTGGGGACCTCAATAATATGACGTCCATTCGATTTAAAAATTGATATTTGTGGTATATATAGACGTCGGATGTAGGGGGAGCCGACGTCTATAATCGCATATAGATGTCGAGGTTGCAGGATCAGACGTCTAGATAGCGAAAAAAAATGACTTTTCACTTACCTGTCAGACATATAGAGTCGGTTAGGACGGGCCCGACGTCTATAATTGCATATAGACGTCGGGGTGGCGGAATCAGATGTCTAGATGGCGGAAAAAAATGACTTTTCACCTACCTGCCAGACTTATAGACGTCGATTAGGAGGGGCCTCGACGTCTGTAAGATTATAGCCGTCGGAGCCCCTCTTAACTGACGTCTATATGCCCAATTTATTTACGAAAAAGTCACTGGTCAATAATTTACGTTGGATGTGTTTTCTGATCCCACGGGATGACATTAAAGGTCAATTATGCACTAGTGATATTTAAATTAAAATATTTGATTGATAAATAACATTTAAAAGATTTTAAAATTAATTAAAAAATAAATAATGAGTATCTTAAAATAAAACTTTCTCTTTTGATGTAACAAATTCATTTAGACATGTTAACTTTTGTAATTTTATATTCATAAGTTGCTTTAATGATTGATTTTATCAAATATTTATAAACACTGTTTTATAAATATGTGATCTAATAAATATTTGTGTCAACCTTTAGTTATAATCCAGAATAGACATTATGTTCAAATTTGAGAATTACAAAATCTGAGGCTATAAAAATGAATGAAAGAGTGTCAATTAATTTGTAAGTGCATATTTATGTGAGGAAGCATACTCACGAATCATCGCGACAACGATTTCCAATATCATGCATGTAGTCATTTTCTCTATTTACTTATTTACTAGAATTTCAATATCTTTAGGGTATTATTTTAAATATTTTAAGCCACTACAATTTTTGCACGAAATTCATCATAGGTGAATTTTTTAAGAAATACATAAATAAAAATTTTAAATTTCATTTACAAGTTTAAAATAAAGAAAAAACATATATGAACTTTTACAAATTAGTTTATATATGAACTTCTATAAATTTTATACGAATTCACGAACACTCACTAACATGAAATGATATGATTTTAATTATATATACAATGGATTGATATAAAACCTTCGACTGAGGCAGTTTAAATAGCTCACGGTATTATTAAAACAACTGTCATTAATTAGTGACAGTAAGTAAAATTATTAAAATTGACATGTACAATGTTAAGATTTGTCCAAAATATAATTAAGCTTATATATACAAGTTACTTTTTTTCAGAGGCTTAAGTTACTTGATATTACAATGGTGAACCTGTTGACAACGATAAATCAAACACGACAAAAAAATTATATATATTTTTTAAATTGTTTTAAAATAAAAACCAATGTGCTATTAGGTTGTTTAGCTCGTGAATTTGGTTTCCAATTGATTAAATTAATGATACCATTACTAGATATATAATGTTTCCAATTAATTATTTTTCTTCTATAAAAAAATATATGTGACCATTTTGGAATTTTAAACCAAAAATGAGTGAGAATCTTACACACGATATAAATAGTTAATATAGTGGGCAAAAATTGAAAAAAAAACGTTTGGAAAGAAAATTATAATATGGAAACTATTAAAAAAATATGCATGGCACGTATATATTGGCCAAATATAAAAAACAAAAAAGTACTCAAAAACATGTAGATGATCTCCAAATATTTATTTATCTATTTATCAATATCTATTTATCTATTTATTTATCTATTTATCAATATGTACATGTTGCTTTGACAGTTCAAAAGAGACCCATGCATGGCACTGAAGAAATCCTAATAGAAAACGAACACGCTAATTAAATTTTTGAACTTTAGTTATGAATAGGTGGATTTTTTTCTTGGTGGTGCATATTAAAGTAAAAAGCTTAATATACCATTTAGCTTAAATAACATAATTAAACACTTGTATATAAGTGGTTTAATTAGTGATTATTGTATAGGATTCTTCTATAATTGAAGAGAAAATGAAACTAAATTATAAGTTGTTTCTATTACTATTACAAGTAATTGTGAAATTATGAAAAAATTATGTAATTTAGAAGTTAAAAATAATTTTCTAATTATGCAATTTAGAAATTAAAAATTACTTTCGAATTATGCAATTCAAAAGTCATTTTATTTCTTAAAAAAGAATTTCCAAATTATACAATCCAAAAGCTAAAATTGACTTCTCACATTTTGCAATCCAAAGTCAAATGACTTCTAGATTATGCAATTTGGAAACTATATTATCTTTAAGTATGTCACAACCCGTAAAATTCAAAATTTTAGAACCGGCCACGTGGCGACCGGCCGGTTTCTATTGAGTAAGTGGGAGACAAAGTTCTGCAAACAATTAATGCCTTTTCCTTGTAATCCGTGCAGAGACGGCTTAGCAGGGAAAATCCCTGTGAGTGGGAAACAGGTGGCGACTTCAGGATGAATGGGGGGTTGGTAGTGGAAACCAAGTGGCAACAAAGTGTTGGCCGATCACTTGTATGAAGGTAAGGATAAAACAATGAAAACCTTTCTCTAGGCATGCAGATCATCTTCTTCTTCCTCAAACTTCGTTTTCTGCAAACTCTGAAATTCTCCTCCTTCTCTCTAAACTTTACATATCTTCTCTCTAAATTTCTAACCTCAAACCGTTCTCCGATCACCAGACTTCTTCAAGAGATTCAACAGCTGGCATCAAGAGGTACAATCTGTACCAAACAGAAGACCGTTCGGAGTTGGTAAGTGTCAGACTCTTTAGGATTTTAGTGTTCCTACATGCATGGGCTGTTAAAGCTTGCATGTATCTTCCATCCATTTCTTCTGAACCATACTTTTGTATTTCGTTTTAGAAATCAAAAACTTAGAAGAGTTGGTCGTTATTCCTTCACTGTGAAGTTTAGCGGGATTTAGAGGTAAGGGAAGTTTATGATTTTTCAATAAATTGTTTGTTATATGATTTAATGTATGAATTTGGTATGTTTGATGGTTGAAAGTATGAATTTTGATATGTTTGATTTTTATATGATTATATGAAAATAGGACTCTGATGTTGAATTGAATTCTGTAATCATTTAAATTACAAAGAGAGTATAAGAACATAGTATAACCAATGTTATAATCGAATGGTCATTTTGACCGTCCGGTTTCCCGACACCTTTTAAATTGAGGTAGTAACTCTGAACCAAATTATATTATTTAAGTCAGACCTTTTGGAATTTCTGTATTACACAGAACGTCCGGTTTTCTTTATTTCAATGGTCAATTGGTAAAACGTCCGGTATTAGACCGAGTATTGAAATTCTTGTGGAATGCCCAGATTAGTTAAGCCCTTCACTGTTCTGAAAAGAAACCTTTTACAAACCTTCCATTTTATTCATTATAGCCAGATGATTTCCTTAATCAATTTCTCTATTTCCTTATCTAAAAAGTTGGACTTCTCTTTTGTTAAATTCTAAATTTATCATTCCAACCGGTTTCTTTGTTGTTACCTCTGTTGACGAACCATTACTGATCTTCCGTCCGGTTGAACCCATACTGATCTTTCTTTCAGGTTTTACCATTCAAATACTCTTTATCTAAGTTCTGTTAAGTCTCGTGTTTTAAAAGGGTTACTAAGTTATTGAATACTTGGATTAAATTGTAAGAGAATTCCAAGGAGGAACATCTCATGTTTGAAGTAAATTGATTTTTGTATGACCATGGTTATAGGCTCAGGTTCCGACTCTATTCCGATATTCCGTGATTACATCACCTCAGGTAGAGGGGAGTAATTCATGTGTGGGAATGGCGGGAGGTCCTCTATCCTCAGGGTATTTCTATACCGAGGTGGTTCCATTGGACTAACCTCGGGTGGCGGTCTGTTGAGTGTATCCCAGCCAGGTCCACCCGGGTGCAGAGAGCGGCGAGCATACAGGGTCATACGTCCGGACTTTTGTTTTTGAGCATTTTGCGAATTTATGATGTTTTCTATGCTGATTTCATTTGAGAATAGATTATGTGATATTTATGTTAATGTTGATATAATAAATGATTCGTTGAAATTTTCATAAGCTTACCCTACTACTTGTTTTGTTTGTTTTCTTTATTTTACCGTCCGGTATTTCGATCGTTCGGACTTGTTTCTTCAAATGCAATGATCATCCTTTTTGGATGTGAGCAGAAGTACTTCTAGAGGAGACTTTGGAGGAGGCGTTGCTAGAAGATCAACCATTGGAGGTGCTGCCTGAGCAGTTTGCTGGACCGCCCGGTCCATAGTTTTTCTTTCAGTTTACTGTAAATATTATTCGGGGCGGCCGGTTAAATAGTTTTAGAAAACCATCCGCCCTAAATTTTGTAAACCTTGTAATTGTTACAACTTGTATTTTGGTTGAACTAGTTGTTTAATCAAATCTCTCTTTAGTTATATTTCATCTCCTTTCTCCACTGTTCTTTAATATGATTTTTGATAACTCCTAGAATAAAATATAGTTTTACTCTATATATTTATTGGGATGTTACATTAATGGTATCAGAGCAGTTTTGTTCCTTAGAAGGCCTATAGGTTATGGGTATGCTATGCTTGTGCTGTATACTCACATGATCAGTTAGAATTTTCTAACTTCTTATAGAAATTTATGAGTTTTCTTCTGTTGAAAACAGAAAATGGCTCCAAGACCACCTCCACAACCCACCGACCGTGATGCAGCCGGCAACAGCAACAACAATTTATTGGAGTCCGTTCTGGCTGCACTCCAGCAACAAAACGCAACTTTAATTCAGCAAAATACAAATCTTGCTCAGCAGAATGCACTTGCCTTACAGAATGCTGAAGCCGCTAGAGTAGCTGCGGAGACAACTCAGAGACAAATAATAGAGTTATTAAGGACTGGATCACAAACCGGTGGACCATCCGGATCTTCAGTAAACAACACGGCGGAATGGAGTCTAGAGAGTTTCCTCCAACACCGTCCGGCAAAGTTTGACGGAAAGTGTAGTGCCGACGAAGCAGATCGATGGATAAGCGACATGGAGAAGATCTATCAAGCCAAAAGATGTCCGAATGAGAACCGGCTGTTATATACTGAATATCAGCTTACTGGGGAGGCAAATCATTGGTGGAGTGCTATGAAGATGTTATTGGAACAACAACAACTTCCAATCACTTGGGAAGTATTTAAGGAGAAATTTTATGGAGAATATTTCCCCAACAGCGTGAGGTTTGCAAAGGAAGTGGAGTTTCTCCAACTAGTTCAAGGGGGGATGTCGGTATCCGAATACACCGACCGTTACAAGCATCTGATGAGATTTTATACCATGGGTGTGAATGAAGAGTGGCAGTGCAGAAAGTATGAAAATGGATTAAGGCCAGAATTGAAGGTAATGATCTCCAGTTTATGTATTACTTCATTTCCTACTCTGGTGGAAAGAGCCAAGGTACTTGAAAGAAACATTGCAGAAGTGGAACAACAAAAGAAGCTGCAGCAACCGACCGGTAGAGCGTCTGTTCCGGCTCGAACTGCTCAAGTTGTGAGGAGGACTCCTTATTCTCGGCCTATGCCGACCGGTTCTGGTACTCCTTCACAAAACCCAGTTTATACTAATTCGTCAAGGCAGCAAGGGGCTTTTTCTTGTTTCAACTGTGGAGGGCCACATTATCGGTCATCTTGCCCTCAACTGGTGGGAGTCAAATATTGTTCTAAGTGTGGAAGAATCGGTCATACAGACACTGAGTGTAACATGGGAAATCGAGGGGCTATAAGACCTCCAAATGCTGGTAGAAATGGTCAGAGGAATGGAGGAAGAGCGCAAGCAACCGGCCGGGTTTATGCATTGACCGGAGTAGAAGCAGCAAGCTCAGGTAACCTTATTATTAGCACTTGCTTGCTGCGTGGAGTTCCTTGTTGTGTATTGTATGATTCGGGGGCAACACACTCCTTCATCTCGAAGGCATGTGTTGATAAACTGGGAATAGCTGAGAGTGAAATGCAGCTTGACTTGGTGGTGTCAACACCGGCAGCTGGGGAGATTAGGACGTCCACTGTATGTGTGAAGTGTCCTATTGAGGTAGAAGGGTACAAATTTAAGGTAAACCTTATATGTTTACCTCTTCAAGACATAGAAGTGATACTAGGAATGGATTGGCTCACAACCAATCGCATTCTCATTGATTGTGGGAAGAAAAAGCTGATTTTCCCGAGCAATGAAGAGGATTTATCATTGACTCTCGGTAAACTCCGAGAGGATCTTATAGAAGGAGCAATGTGTTTCTTAATTTTAACAAGTGAAGATCAAGATGAAGAAAACCGTCCGGCTGAAAACCGAACGGTTGTTGAAGAGTTCATGGATGTTTTTCCGGATGAAGTACCAGGCTTACCTCCAATTCGAGAAGTGGAATTCTCCATTGATTTAATTTCTCAAGCCGGCCCAATAGCAGCACCGCCATATAGAATGGCTCCAGCAGAGTTGATTGAATTGAAAAAGCAAATTGAAGACCTCTTGGAAAAGAAGTTTATTCGGCCAAGTGTATCACCTTGGGGAGCGCCTGTTTTGTTAGTCAAGAAGAAAGATGGAAGCTCGAGACTTTGTGTGGATTATCGTCAATTGAACAAGTTGACGATTAAAAACAAGTATCCACTACCCAGAATAGACGACTTATTGGATCAACTGTCCGGCGCGACAGTGTTTTCTAAAATAGACTTAAGATCTGGGTATCATCAGATTTTGGTGAAGGAAGCCGATATCCCGAAGAATGCTTTTCGGTCTAGATACGGCCATTACGAATATGTAGTAATGCCGTTCGGCGTTACCAACGCACCTGCTGTGTTCATGGATTATATGAACAGGATCTTCCGGCCGTTTCTAGATAACTTTGTAGTTGTCTTTATTGATGACATTCTCATATACTCTAAGACTGAAGCAGAGCATGAAGAACATTTGAGGATAGTGCTTGGTGTGTTAAGGGAAAAACAACTATATGCCAAAATGTCTAAGTGCGAGTTTTGGATGAAGCAAGTTCAATTCCTTGGGCACGTAATCTCGGCGGGCGGAATTGCTGTGGATCCGGCCAAGGTCCGAGCGGTTTTAGAGTGGGAAACTCCCCGTTCGGTTTCGGAGATTAGAAGCTTTGTGGGGTTGGCTGGCTACTATAGAAGATTTATTGAAGGATTTTCTAAGATAGTAGCGCCTTTAACTCAATTGACTCGAAAGGATCAACCCTTCGTCTGGACCGACCGGTGCGAGACTAGTTTTCAAGAACTGAAGCAGCGATTGACGAATGCTCCAGTTTTGGTGATTCCGGATGTTAATCTACCTTATGTAGTGTATTGCGACGCATCTTATCAAGGGTTGGGTTGCGTTCTGATGCAAGAAGAGAAAGCTGTTGCTTACGCCTCTCGGCAGTTGAAGATTCACGAGAGAAATTATCCAACTCATGATCTTGAGTTGGCTGCCGTAGTGTTTGCATTGAAGATTTGGAGGCATTATCTATACGGCGCCCGGTTTCAAGTATTCAGTGATCACAAGAGCCTCAAATACTTGTTTGATCAGAAGGAGTTAAATATGAGGCAGCGAAGATGGATGGAATTTCTAAAGGATTATGATTTTGAATTACAGTATCATCCGGGAAAGGCAAATGTAGTAGCTGACGCCTTAAGCCGGAAGACTGTACATGTAGCAAACATGATGGTTCAAGAGTTTAAGTTGGTGGAAAGTTTCAGAGATTTAAGATTTCACTGTGAGTTTGAACCGACCAGTATTAAGTGCAGTCATATGCAGTTGTCAAGTAATATCATTGACAGAATCAAGGAGAGGCAAGCCTTTGATGAGGAATTACAGAAGATCAGTAAACCACATGGTATACCACCTCACAATGAGTTCAGTACTGGAACTGATGGTCTTTTAAGATATAATGGGCGGACGTGTGTACCCAATGATGTAGAATTGAAGAGGATTATTCTGGAAGAAGCTCATCGGAGTAGACTTAGTATTCATCCGGGAATGACCAAAATGTATAAAGACTTAAGAATGTGTTTCTGGTGGCCAGGAATGAAGCAAGATGTAGCTCGTTTCGTAGAATCTTGTTTAACTTGCCAAAGAGCTAAGATTGAGTATCAGAAACCGAGCGGTCAACTTCAACCATTGGAGATACCCGAATGGAAATGGGATAGCATTGCAATGGACTTCGTGACCCATCTACCCCGAACGGTCAGAAATCACGACGCAATTTGGGTGATAGTCGATAGGCTGACCAAAAGTGCTCACTTTCTTCCCATCAATTTGAAAATGCCTATGTCCAAGCTGGCTCAGTTGTACGTTAAAGAAATCATAAGGCTTCATGGAGTACCGTCCGGTATCGTGTCGGATCGAGACCCAAGATTTACGTCTCGATTTTGGCAGGCTCTTCAACAAGAAATGGGAAGCAAACTTCAAATGAGCTCTGCTTACCATCCACAAACGGACGGTCAATCCGAAAGGACTATCCAGACCTTGGAAGATTTGCTGAGGACTAGCGTGCTGGATCACTTGGGTGTTTGGGATGAAATTTTGCCATTAGCAGAATTCACGTACAACAATAGTTTTCATTCAAGTATTGGAATGGCACCTTTTGAAGCCCTTTACGGTAGAAAATGCCGAACACCTCTTTGCTGGTTCCAGGAAGGTGAATCGGTGTTAACTGGACCAGAGATAGTGCAACAAACTACCGAGAAGGTGAAGTTAATCCAGGAGAGACTTAAAGCATCTCAGAGTCGACAGAAATCATATGCCGACAAACGAAGGAAGCCATTGGAATTTGCTGAAGGAGACCATGTGTTTATTAAGTTGGATCGAAAGACTGGCGTTGGAAGAGTCATCCGACCAAAGAAGTTATCGGCTCGATTTCTTGGCCCTTATCAAATTCTGAAGCGTATTGGGCCGGTAGCTTACGAATTGGCTTTACCTCCATCGTTGTCCAACCTTCATCCAGTATTTCACGTTTCACAACTTCGTAAGTATATTGCCGACCCTTCACATGTAATTGAAGCTGACAATATTCAACTCAAGGGAGATTGTTCATTAGAAGTCCGACCGGTGAGAGTTGATGAAACAGCATACAAGCGACCATCCAACAAGCGTACTACGTATGTTAAGGTCATTTGGGATGATAAAGCTGGCGACATCACTTGGGAGCGTGAGGATGAAATGAGAGAAAACTTTCCTCACTTGTTTGAAGGTAAAACTTTAATTTTCGAGGACGAAAATTTTTATTTGTTGGGGGGAATGTCACAACCCGTAAAATTCAAAATTTTAGAACCGGCCACGTGGCGACCGGCCGGTTTCTATTGAGTAAGTGGGAGACAAAGTTCTGCAAACAATTAATGCCTTTTCCTTGTAATCCGTGCAGAGACGGCTTAGCAGGGAAAATCCCTGTGAGTGGGAAACAGGTGGCGACTTCAGGATGAATGGGGGGTTGGTAGTGGAAACCAAGTGGCAACAAAGTGCTGGCCGATCACTTGTATGAAGGTAAGGATAAAACAATGAAAACCTTTCTCTAGGCATGCAGATCATCTTCTTCTTCCTCAAACTTCGTTTTCTGCAAACTCTGAAATTCTCCTCCTTCTCTCTAAACTTTACATATCTTCTCTCTAAATTTCTAACCTCAAACCGTTCTCCGATCACCAGACTTCTTCAAGAGATTCAACAGCTGGCATCAAGAGGTACAATCTGTACCAAACAGAAGACCGTTCGGAGCTGGTAAGTGTCAGACTCTTTAGGATTTTAGTGTTCCTACATGCATGGGCTGTTAAAGCTTGCATGTATCTTCCATCCATTTCTTCTGAACCATACTTTTGTATTTCGTTTTAGAAATCAAAAACTTAGAAGAGTTGGTCGTTATTCCTTCACTGTGAAGTTTAGCGGGATTTAGAGGTAAGGGAAGTTTATGATTTTTCAATAAATTGTTTGTTATATGATTTAATGTATGAATTTGGTATGTTTGATGGTTGAAAGTATGAATTTTGATATGTTTGATTTTTATATGATTATATGAAAATAGGACTCTGATGTTGAATTGAATTCTGTAATCATTTAAATTACAAAGAGAGTATAAGAACATAGTATAACCAATGTTATAATCGAATGGTCATTTTGACCGTCCGGTTTCCCGACACCTTTTAAATTGAGGTAGTAACTCTGAACCAAATTATATTATTTAAGTCAGACCTTTTGGAATTTCTGTATTACACAGAACGTCCGGTTTTCTTTATTTCAATGGTCAATTGGTAAAACGTCCGGTATTAGACCGAGTATTGAAATTCTTGTGGAATGCCCAGATTAGTTAAGCCCTTCACTGTTCTGAAAAGAAACCTTTTACAAACCTTCCATTTTATTCATTATAGCCAGATGATTTCCTTAATCAATTTCTCTATTTCCTTATCTAAAAAGTTGGACTTCTCTTTTGTTAAATTCTAAATTTATCATTCCAACCGGTTTCTTTGTTGTTACCTCTGTTGACGAACCATTACTGATCTTCCGTCCGGTTGAACCCATACTGATCTTTCTTTCAGGTTTTACCATTCAAATACTCTTTATCTAAGTTCTGTTAAGTCTCGTGTTTTAAAAGGGTTACTAAGTTATTGAATACTTGGATTAAATTGTAAGAGAATTCCAAGGAGGAACATCTCATGTTTGAAGTAAATTGATTTTTGTATGACCATGGTTATAGGCTCAGGTTCCGACTCTATTCCGATATTCCGTGATTACATCACCTCAGGTAGAGGGGAGTAATTCATGTGTGGGAATGGCGGGAGGTCCTCTATCCTCAGGGTATTTCTATACCGAGGTGGTTCCATTGGACTAACCTCGGGTGGCGGTCTGTTGAGTGTATCCCAGCCAGGTCCACCCGGGTGCAGAGAGCGGCGAGCATACAGGGTCATACGTCCGGACTTTTGTTTTTGAGCATTTTGCGAATTTATGATGTTTTCTATGCTGATTTCATTTGAGAATAGATTATGTGATATTTATGTTAATGTTGATATAATAAATGATTCGTTGAAATTTTCATAAGCTTACCCTACTACTTGTTTTGTTTGTTTTCTTTATTTTACCGTCCGGTATTTCGATCGTTCGGACTTGTTTCTTCAAATGCAATGATCATCCTTTTTGGATGTGAGCAGAAGTACTTCTAGAGGAGACTTTGGAGGAGGCGTTGCTAGAAGATCAACCATTGGAGGTGCTGCCTGAGCAGTTTGCTGGACCGCCCGGTCCATAGTTTTTCTTTCAGTTTACTGTAAATATTATTCGGGGCGGCCGGTTAAATAGTTTTAGAAAACCATCCGCCCTAAATTTTGTAAACCTTGTAATTGTTACAACTTGTATTTTGGTTGAACTAGTTGTTTAATCAAATCTCTCTTTAGTTATATTTCATCTCCTTTCTCCACTGTTCTTTAATATGATTTTTGATAACTCCTAGAATAAAATATAGTTTTACTCTATATATTTATTGGGATGTTACACTTCCCGCAATGTAATTCTCAAAACCCTAATTCCCCTACATGCACTCTCTCATCTCTTTCAATTTCTGTGATCAACCGATTTATTGTCGTTCCGTTTGCAGGTAAACAATTTCGGCACAGATGAAAACCAAGCTGATCCGGCAGCTGTGAAACCCAGGTCCTAAAGGTAAGGGTCGAGATTCTTTTCTTTCTCACTGTCTTCTTATGTAGTGGTGTTTTTGACTTTTTTTTTTTTGTTGATTGAATAAAAGATGATGAGCAAATAAAGGCGGTGAAGCTAGCATTGCACTTGTCCACTGCGCCGTCTTCGGTTGTGTGCCGTGAGGAGGAGCAGAATGTTGTTTTGGAGTTCTGCAAAGGGTGGGTTGAGCATAAAAAGGCCTTTATTTCAATCCTTGCATTATTGTTAGTGAGTTCCTTCTATGCTTAGTAATGAGCGCATTCTATTTCAATCGTCATAGTTTCATCTTTGTTTGATGAATTTCATCTGGAGTCACACTACATATGTTGATTTTTTATATTTTAATGCAGCATTTTTAATTGCTGCTGCAGAACCCAAAGGTATGGACATGCATAAAGGATGACTCTATCCACGGTCTGGTTGTTGCATGGTTTCTACATTGTAAAAATCCTGGGTCGTACTATAATCTCCCTCTGTTTGCATATGGATGTAGGCCCATAGCTTGCCATAGGTTGAACGATGCCAGTATTTTTATCACTTATATCTCCGTAGTTTATTGTTTGACATGCCTGTCTATAACAGAGTCACTCAATGTTAACCAAGATCCTCTACTATATTGTTTAGTGAATTATCCACATTTCCAACCAGTTATTTTGTTTCTTCCTATCAAATATTACTATCAGGTAGAGTCCGTAGTTATTTGGAAAATTGCAAATAAATGACTTTTCCATGATGTTAAGTGTGTCTATTCCTAGGAATTACTACAGAGTGCATGGCTTGATGTTACCAAAGTTATTTATGCCTTTGATAATATTCATATTTAATGGTAACTTATATATGGATCCAGATTGCTGAAAGGTAGAAAGTACTTTGATGCATTGTTGCAAAAAGGTTCTATCAATGCTTTTATTCGATAGCATATTTTTTGGTTGGTACTGAAGATTATAGGCCAAGGGAGCAAATAAGCATTTGGAATGATTTGCTATGCCCAGCAGTCATCTAGGCTCCAGACAGTATCCTTCACAATTTCCTTATTTTTACATTTACTTAACCCTTTATTTAGTTTTTTCCTGAGTTTTCTTTAACCAAACTTTTAAAGCTGGGTCAACCCAAGCTACATGGTTGACCGCTGCTCGTCAGATAGGGGGACATTGCAAAATCACACCCTCAAGACTTGACCAGTCTTCTCAAGAAGGTATCAGTTTTGCTAATGTTCTATTTATACTATTTTTCTGTGATATGTTTCATTATGTAGTGTCTTCATTGGTAATGTACTTGTACCTTTTCATCTCTGTCTCTCTGCTATCAAAAACATTTTGTTGGTGGATGACTCTATGTTTAAATATTGAGATATGAAACCATTTCTTGACCTGCTTGTGATGGTTGAAGCTTTTTGGAGTAGTTTTTTTGACATGTTTTTTAGCCTCTTTCATGAAGTAAACGAGATTGAAGTTCTTAATGTTTGCTTGCTGCTTCTTTTTTATAATAATTTTATTTAAAATAAAATTTCAGCACAAGATTATGATTGCCTGCTTTTGTAATAAGAGTAGGTTAATGCTGAAACAACATCTAATAACTTGATTTAATTTGGTTTCAGCGTGTTTTGAAAGCTGTACAAGATAATCATTAAATACTTATGGTTCTTTCTTTTATTTAATGCTGATAACAATAATGGGCTTTAACACCCTGTTTTCGTGTGATGCTTAGGTTTCTCAATATCTCCGCAGTAAAAATTGGGATACACGACCTGCGGCTGCTCATGCAATTGGATCAATTGGGATACAGAAAATGCACACCCACCTAATTCCTGATAAGACGCCCAGGTCCATTTTTGTATACTTCCGAGGACTTTTTTATGATGTTGGCAATGACCCTGAAGGTGGTTACTATGCAAGGTAGGCTTTATTACAAGTTTAAAGGAGAAGGTCTGAGTGTGTAGCCTTTTATTTCTTTATAAGGACTTTGATACATATAAATATTGTATTTTGTTGAACTATAAAAATCATGTCAATCATATAAAGATTGGTAGAGGCTGTGATATTTGGTTGCATACCTATTATTATTGCAGATGACATTGTGCTGCCATTTGCTGATGCAATCCCATGGGAAGATATAGGAGTGTTTGTTGCTGAGGAGGAGGTTCCAAAGTTGGATACCATACATCTATCTCACCAGAAGTTATATTAAGGAAGCAAAGATTGCTTGCTAACCCTTCCATGAAGCAAGCAATGTTTTTCCCACAGCCTGCTCAACCTGGAGATGCCTTCCATCAAGTTTTAAATGGACTGGCAAAGAAGCTGCCACATGACAACTCCGTGTTCTTGAAACCAGGGGAGAAGATCTTGAATTGGACTGCTGGACTGTGGCTGACCTTAAACCTTGGTAACAGTTATATTGCTTTTTCTGAGGCCATTATAGGATTCCTTATAGTTCTTGCTCAATCCTCCCAAAGTGTTCATAGGGGTTGATAAATGAGATACCCTTTCTTTATTTTTGTTTTGTAAATTTTGTTACTTTCATAGATAATTCATTAGGTCATGTAATCCATTTTGCCACATGATTGAGGGTTCATAATATGCTCCAGATTCTTGTTTCCCCTTAAGACTCAGTCATGTATAGACCATTCATGACATGCGAATGATCAATAAACACATATTACTTATCCCTCTGCTTGTAAACAGAAATAGGTACCCTTTATTGATAGTGTGTTTTGGTCTGTGTCAGAATCAGAACAAGGTTCCAACCTCAATGTCTCAACCAATGATTTACAAAGACCTGCCAAAGGGTGAAAAATCAATTTGTATGGTTTTGCTTCGGATAAACCTGGCCCTGAAATATTTCAAGAGAAATACAATATAAATAGGCATTTAATATTTGTTGACTTCATTATAATTAGGCAAGATATTATCCTAATATTGCAAAATCAAAGTAGACATGGTCAAATAAGTTCACTTAAATATGATGACCGGATAGTATAGCTTCAAAACAATAATTTAATTTTAATTTTAGGTATGTTTTGATGTTCATTCATTATTTACAAATGAGAAGACCTGTCATCCTTCCATGCTTGCAGGTGTGTACTTCAGACTTCATTCTTCTATTCCTCTACGTTAGCCTTTATTTAGCCTTTTAAGAAGTAGAGTGTCACTGGCTCTGCTATTAATGTTTCAGAAGTAACCATTTATTTTGATCTATACATAATTATGGTCTGTGTTTCCATTTTCTACAGAATGAAAAAAATTGATTAACTAGGAGTTCTAGGCATCTTTTCATTTTCCATACAATTGGCTGGAAAACCACGTCAAATTTTTATGTTGTGACAAAGCCTTGTTAATGGCAAACTACTTTTTACTCTGAGAAAACCATCTTAGCAATTGTGTGGCTAGTGTCAATGGAATAACTTTTTTGCAGTATGCAAATCACAGACGTTCAGTTAACTTTGTCAAGTTTGTACCTCATTAAACATTACCTCATATGAATAATTTTGTAATTTAATGATTACATACTATTTTCTGTACAGGAGATGGAGACAACGGATTCTGTGACTGTGATGATATTAGATGTGCTTCCTTTGATGATTTTGTATGTGGCTGGATTGAAGGATATTTTGAAGCCAGATTTCCTCTGGGATAATGTATTCGAGCCTTTTCCGTAAGATACTTCCGATTTCTCAAATTTTGTCTCTCTTTGGAGGTCTTCTTCTGCCTGTAAGTAGCCCAAATGGTTAATTTGGTTTCTCATATAATTGCATTCACTTTTACTTTAGAAGTGACTATGGTCCATACCATTCATTATAATCACACTGGAGATGCTTCACTATTTATTTGTAAATATTTTTCTTTTACGAGACATGATGTTTTCCATTTAAACCATAACTATGTTAAGGTAATTTTTATGGACTTGGCATAAATATTTGTTGTAAAAATATGTTCTGTTGCTGTTAACTTGAATGTTACTTTTGGAAACCTCACTCATAATCATGAATCAATCAGGATTGAATTTTTTGTCATTTCCTCATATAACTTTGTTTGCTGCAGCTGGAGGTTACTCAAGGATTTTGTGACCCTAACCCTACAGAATATGTTGATAGTGAGAAAACAGAGCCAAATGTAGTTTTCTATTAGGGTTTGAAATCTAACAAGAATAATTTCCTGGACATCGATTCGGTAAAGGGGGAGTTCATGAAGATTATAAAGAATGGCTATGAAGGTTCTCCTGGGAGGATGTCCATCCTGTTAGCTTCTCAGCTGCCAAATTGATGTCAAGTAAAGGAATCCGCTCTTCCATATTGGTTTGTTTGCAATGTATCACCAGTTCCAGTGAGGATTATAGTGGCTAGATCTATTTTATTTTGATTTATCTGCTATCTTGTATTATAGACCTGTATATTCTATAATATATTGTAAGTATATGATGAAACAAGTATGCCAAACAATGAGAAATGTAATGAAGAACAAAATTAAACATTGTTTCTTTTTAAGCAATGTAATCAATATCTCGGTAATAGTTTTAGTATTTTAATTTAGAAGTAAACATCTTTTTTTTAATATATGAAAACAATTAATTAATCATATTAATATGTTAGAACAATATTACTTCTTTTCCTTCATTTTATTTTAATTACCCACACACTCCAAAGCAACCACAGAACCCACAAGGGTGTACTAACCACCTTTTTCCCTAATCCCACGAGATAAACCAGAAGAGACCTTCCTCCTATACGCCCAAGAAGAACTGCAATTAAGCTTATCTCCACTGTTTGCTTTTTTATCATAGTGGGACCCACTACAAATCAATTCTTTCACTCAAACAAAAACCAACCTAAACTTCTCTATTATAAACAATTCTCCAGAAGAACAACTCACTCTCACTTCCCATTTCTCGCACCCTGAGGCCTACTACTCCATTTCTTTCTCTGCATATTATTGTCATCATTACTCTATTACATTACAATTTAAAGACAACTCTAATATGAACTAAAAGCTCATGTCCCCACCCTACACAGAAACACTCTCTTTTCTCTTTATTTACCTTCCAAACACCCTTTGCTTCCTTCCATACAATTTCCTCTTCTTACAAATCCTCTCCTTTCCTTTCAATACCAAGGGTAGAGAAAACTCCATGCAGTAGACTCAACCTAAAATCACAACAACACATTCTTATGCCCATAAAATCTCACACACTCTTCTTCTACCTAACTCTCTGCTGCTTCAACAATTCTCCACTCCCTCACTTATCTTCTTTTCATTCACAACATCTCTAGGGCTACTCCTCCTATATTCCTCTTCACTGGAAAAGGTAATCATATCCAGTTCGATCTGATTGCTAAAGCCAAGCCTATTAATTTTGATGAAGGCGCAACTGATGAAAACTGGTGGAGAGCAATGAAGGAAGAGATAGCTTCCATAGAGAAAAATCAAAACAGGGATTGGTTGATCCTCCTTGTGACAAAAGACCTATTGCTCTAAAATGGGTTTACAAGGTAAAAGTAAATCCAAAAGGAGAGGTAGTGAGATAAAAGGTCAGACATGTAGCCAAGGGGTTTCTGCAGAAAGCAAGGATTGATTATGGAGAGGTTTTTGCAACTGTTGCAACCAAAGGATAGATCAGTTTCTGAGGTAGATTGGTTTTGAAAAGGTGCATTTCAGAATATGGACTATATGTTAAGTGCTGGAATAATGATTTCAAATCAGATAAAATAGGTTTTTGCTTACGTAGACGATTGGTGACTAGAAGCAGTGATGAAGCAATTGTTCAATTCAAAACTTAGATGCTAAATGAGTTTGAAATGAGTTTGAAAGGAGTTCAATTCAAAACTTAGATGCTAAATGCAATTGTTCAATTACTTTCTTGGGATTGAGTTTACTAAAACAAAACATGATGTGATAATGGAGTTATTAAAAAGATTCAGAATGGAGCACATTATATTGTAGCTGAGTATATTGCAGCTACAGGAGCATCTTGTCAAGTTGTTTGGCTGGAAACTGTGTTGCAGGAATTGAAGGTTGATTTCTCAAGCAAAGCAAAATAAGCCAGTAATTGACTTATGAAAGCATCCAGCACCTCGTGGGAGAAGTAAGCACATAGAGACACTTTTTCACTTCATTTGTGACCAGGTGTGCAGTGGAAAACTTTTAATTGAGTATTGCAATTGGCAGACTTATTCACTAAAGCTTTTAAAGCTGAAAGGTTTAAATGGTTAAGTGATGTTGTTGGTATTGTCAATGTTTCCAGTGAAGAGGAATATAGGAGTAGCCCTAGAGATGTTGTGAATGAAAAGAAGATAAGTGAGGGAGTGGAGAATTGTTGAAGCAGCAAAGAGTTAGGTAGAAGAAGAGTGTGTGAGATTTTATGGGCATAAGAATGTGTTGTTGTGATTTTAGGTTGAGTCTACTGCATGGAGTTTTCTCTACCCTTGGTATTGAAAGGAAAACAGAGGATTTGTAAGAAGAAGGAAATTGTATGGAAGGAAGCAAAGGGTGTTTGGAAGGTAAATAAAGAGAAAGGAGACTGTTTCTGCGTACGTATGGTGGGGACATGAGCTTTTAGTTCGTTGTCTTTGAATTATAACGTAATAGAGTAATGATGAAAATAATATGCAGAGAAAGAAATGGAGTAATAGGCCTCAGGGTGCGAGAAATGGGAAGTGAGAGTGAGTTGTTCTTCTAGAAAATTGTTTAAAATAGAGAGGGAGGAAAAGTTTAGGTTGATTTTGGTTTGAATGAAAGAATTGATTTCGAGTGGATACCACTATAATAAAAAGCAAAAAGTGAAGATAGGGTTATTTACTGTTCTTCTTGGGCGTATAGGAAGAAGGTCTCTGGATCGTGGGATTAGGGAAAAAGGTGGTTAGTATACCCTTGTAGGTCCTGTTGTTGCTTTCGAGAGCATGGGCTATTAAGATAAATGAAGGAAAAGAAGTTATATTGTTGAACATATATCAACATGGTCATACAGTTAAATGTTCATATATTAAAAAAAAACTGTTCAAATCTAATTTAAAATACTAAAAATATTACCGAGATGTTGATTACATTGCTAAAAAGAAACAATATCAATTTTGTTCTTCATTACATTTCTCATTTCTCATTGTTTGGCATACTTGCTTCATCATACAATATAATATAGAATATACCATATAAGATAGAATATAGAGGTCTATAATACAACAAGATAACAGATAAATCAAAATAAAATTGATCTAGCCATGATAATCCTCATTGGAACTGGTGATACATTGCAAACAAGCCAATATGGAAGACCGGATTCCTTTTCTTAACCTCAATTTGGCAGCTGAGAAGCTAACACCTCCCAGGAGAACCTTCATAGCCATTCTTTACAATCTTTATGAACTCCCCCTTTACCGAATCGATGTCCAGGAAATTATTTTTGTTAGATTTCAAACCCTAATAGAAAACTACATTTGGCTCTGTTTTCTCACTATCAACATATCCTGTAGGGTTAGGGTCACAAAATCTTTGAGTAACCTCCAGCTGCAGCAAACAAAGCTATATGAGGAAATGACAACAAAATTCATTCCTGATTGAATCATGATTATGAGTGAGGTTTCCAAAAGTAACATTCAAGTTAACAGCAGCAGAGCATATTTTTACAACATAAATATTTATGCCAAGTCCATAAAAGTTACCTTAACATAGTTATGGTTTAAATGGAAAACATCCTGTCTCGTAAAAGAAAAATATTTACAAATAAATAGTGAAGCATCTCCAGTGTGATTATAATGAATGGTATGGATCATAATCACTTCTAAAGTAAAAGTGAATGAAATTATATGAGAAACCAAATTTACCATTTGAACTACTTACCTGCAGAAGAAGACCTCGAAAGTGAGACTTTACCCAGCCAACCCATTCTACCACTGCATAATGGTTAGGAGAAGAGAGACACAATACCAGGTACAAATAAAATTAAGGAAAAAAACTCACACGAAATTGATCGGAACCATGTTGAAAGTGCTGTGTTCTTTCTGCAATATGATATCTCGACGAACGCATCGTTTCCAAGCAAGGAATCAACACGAAGCCACACGGATAGGCCAGCCAAAGACCGATCTACTTCCCGATGGCGAATAGTTGGCCTTTTCTCCCTCCCTCACTGGACTGACCTAGTCGCCCTTCGGAGTATCCCGGATCGGCACTTAATATCATACCCAATGAAAACCTAACCTTCTATTACTACTCCTTTCTAAAGAGATAGGCAATAAAGAGAAATCGTTTGCCCTAATGATGACATCGGCTATTGGAACACGAAAATTGAAAAGGGGTTGAGAGATTGAAGGAATGAAGGCGCGGGAGGGGTAAGGGGAATTTATTCTAAAAATTAAAAAAAGTAATCCCGAAAACTCCGCCGGAAAATAATCCGCCGAAAACTCCGCCGGAAAAGTATATGTATATCGGACAAGTATATATGCTTTGGCCAGGGTCCCAGCATTCTTTACGAATTTCAGGGTGAATTTTCACAGATATAAAGAAAAAACAGATTCTGTAAGTACAACCAAATCCTCAATGCCATTCTAAATGAGTTATAAAAGTAAAATTTAAGTAATCATATTGCCCAATGTTTCTCTTCAATATATCAGACAAATGGCATATAGTTATTCATCAAAGTGTAAGGTATATATTTACTATATTCTTCATGAAAAGCAATGTCTAAAGAATATACAGGTTCCATAAAATCCATTCTCATCATCGATAATAAAAGTTTAACAACTCTAAGTCACAACCTTCAAGTTTCTCAACATTTTACAATAACAGATAATGATATGCCTTCAGACATTCGTAAGAAAAGAAGAGAAAAATGTCTTCACTAATAACGTTTGAATACCATCACTTGGAGTTAGAGCAGAATCTACATAACAGAGACTGGAGCATCCATACATGAATAATGCAAATGTAATTGAAATCATACTTGTTAGGTAAAATTTATATGTAGAATGTCGCCTTATAAAAAGAAACGTTTGATAAACATAAAATTAGAAGGAATTAAAGAACTAAATACTGACACCATGCAAATCACTTCCTGAATACCTCTGGGTTATAGAGGAACGAATGTTTATTGAGAATTGTGATAATTTCATAATTTACAGAAACCCTATTTATTCATGGATAATAATTAAGTCCTATAAATCAGGAAACAATAATCTGACAGAAAGAAATATTAAGTGAATAATAACTAATACCTATAAATCAGGGAACACTAAACTAATCAGAGAGAAATATTAGACCTATAAATCAGGGAACAGTAAACTAATCAGAGAGAAATATTAGACCTATAAATCAGGGAACAGTAAACTAATCAGAGAGAAATATTAGAAACTATATTTTATTGGTTACAATCAGGAACAGACTAGTACTCCAATATGCGTCACATTAAAATTCCAATCAATGGATGTGCAAACAACAAAAGTTGAATAAACTGAACAAGATCAGGTCAATGACCTATCTTGAGCACAGAAATACCAGATTGACTTCATTCATTTTAAATGTGATTAAAATACCATAGCCCTAAATTCAGCTACACTCCCTTCTAATTTTCATTCTACCAATATTCTAATAGTTTGGGATACGAAGTACCGGGGTTAGGATTTACGCGCCTTCGGGTGTAGGTGTTGATGATGTGATGTTGCTGATTCTCCCAGGTTGACAAATCATGGTCGTTGTTGGGAGAAGAGGAATCTGGGGTGGATCTGAAGAAAGCACTGATCTTGGACTGCATTTGTTATTCAGTAATGGATGTTTCTTTCTTCCTTATATGACAGTGTTATTGATAGTCCGTTTCATTTGCAGCCAAACTTTTCATTTGTTCTTTAAATTTCCTGCTTGAACAAATCAATGTGAAGCTGAAGAAGCTCCAAAGCCCAATTATTCCATATATTACGATAGCTAATGATTTTATGAATTCAGATTTAGCTGAAAATTAAAGATTATTGCTTCACTAATGAACCAAAATACCAAACTTACGTAATTTTATATTTTGTATAAAGAATTTTTCTGGTTCAAAAACTAGTACAGAATGTTTGACATACGTAAGAGATATATAAAGATCGGGACAACCGATGCTAAGTATAAAAATTATTTAAAGAGAGTGTGGGCTAACCAACGCTAATAACAACTACAAATAAACAGGACAGCCTATTTGGTTCTAATAACCCAAATTTCTCACAATCACCAGGTATTCTCGCTAAATATGCACCATATAAGCAAAGAATAGGGAGAAAGGTATTTATTTACCTGAACCAAAACAGAACAAAAAATCCTGAAGTCACATCTATCTTTGAGTGCTCCTTCCTGAAACATTTCAGAAAACAATACTAAGCGATTTTTCCTTTCCCCAACCAATGATATTATTCAAAATGATGAACACGACTAACACATATAGGAGCAAAGAAAGTTCATGTCTATCACCACCTGACACAAAGCACTATGTGTTCATTCAAGTGTTCTAATAAATACTGCAACTGTTATAGGAGTTAAGAACACACATTATATTTGAAGGAAAAAAGTTATTAGAGATTTAGATGCACCTAATGCCTACACTACATGTATATAAATAGATGATGCTTGTCATCAAGTTGGTGCACTGCAAATCAGAAAGGAAATAACAAGATAGCATACCATGTAGTGACAGTAAATGTTCCCATAAACATTACAATCTAATTATTTAAATTACAACTTTTTTGCAATATCATCATCAATAACCCAATACCCTAAATGCAAGTAAATTATATAAACGGCTTCCATAACAATAAATTTGTTCAAACTTCAAAAAATTAATATTGACAAAACTATATAAAATGTGTACATACACAGCTGGAACTAAAATGACACAGACCATGTATATCGGACAAGTATATGCTTTGGCCAGTGCTCAGGGTCCCAGCATTCTTTACGAATTTCAGGGTGAATTTTCACAGATATAAAGAAAAAACAGATTCCGTAAGTACAACCAAATCCTCAAGGCCATTCTAAATGAGTTATAAAAGTAAAATTTTAAATAATCATATTGCCCAATGTTTCTCTTCAATATACCAGACCAATGGCATATAGGAATTCATCAAAGTGTAAGGTACATATTTACTATATTCTTTATGAAAGGCAATGTTCTAAAGAATATACAGGTTCCATAGAATCCATTCTCATCATCGATAATAAAAGTTTAGCAACTCTAAGTCATAACCTTCAAGTTTCTCAACATTTTACAATAACGTTAGAAAAGAAAAGAAAAATGTCTTCACTAATAACGTTCGAATACCATCACTTGGAGTTAGAGCAGAATCTACAGAACAGAGACTGGACCATCCATCAATGAATATGGCAAATGTGATTGAAATTATACAAGCTAGGAAAAATTTATATGTAGAATGGTCGCCTTATAAAAAGAAACGTTTGAAAAACATAAATTAGAAGAATTAAAGAATTAAATACTGAAACCATGCAAATCACTTCCTGAATACCTCTGCGTCACATTAAAATTCCAATCAATGGATATGCTAACAACAAAAGTTGAATAAACTGAACAAGATCAAATCGATGACCTATCTTGAGCACAGAAATACCAGATTGACTTCATTCATTTTAAATGTGGTTAAAACACCATAGCCATAAATTCAGCCACACTCCCTTCTAATTTTCACTCTACCAATATTCCAGCATTATTATCCCTAAATAGAGAAACGAATCAGTGACGCACCATTCACTCTGCACAAAATAACTATCTTTCTAAAATCCTCATTTCATAAAGAGAGTCGCAGTACAAACAGCAAAACCTTCAGATTTCTTCTTACCAACGAAGAAGAACGAACCTGCGGTGCGCCTAACCCTGCAGTTGGAAGCTCAATTCAGCGGCCAAATCGCCTTCAACAGTGTTGGGGCTCAACTGGGTTCGAATAGGGTTTTGGATTGAAAAAGAAAAAAAAAAGAGATTTTGAAAAGATTGAAGAAGAAGGGGCAATGGGTTGAAGGGTGACCCAGGCTCGAGCAATCGCAAATGAAGGGCGCGAAGAATAGGGGCGAATTCGAAATAGAAAAAAAAGGAAGGAGGGAAATGAATGAGAAAGTAAAATTTGAATATAGAGAAGCATAGTGTCAGCCAGGCAGGCAACACAAAATAAATAAGTAGGGCCACCCGAGGCTAATTGAGATAAATTATTTAATATATGATTTTATGTCGCTTTTAGGTCTTTTTATCCGTTTTAATAACGTCACAGTGCAATATGCTAATTTTAGGTTCCTAATTCTCTTTAATATAAGGTATTATTCAATCTTAATATATGTTTAACTTTGTAAATTTGAATATTTAATATTTTTAAATAATTTGAAAGTTAATTTAAAAAATAATTATTTTGTGTATAGGTAACTAAATTATCTCAAAATATAAATGTCACATCATAAATTTCAAAACTTTATCTTTATGCAAAAACATATTTTTTAAAAACTTTAATCTTTCAATATGTATATTTTATTCAAAATATAATAGTTTTACTTGTTCAATTACATCATTCCAAAAATAATTAAAATGATTAAAGAAATAAAACAACTACAATTACTTTGTTTCAAAAGTTAATATCAAAAGAATTTTTTAAAGAACTCAATTTTTCTCATCATCTCACAAATCTATCGTGCTTCTAACATCTGCAATATCATCTACTTACAATAATTTCATTCACAAACACACAAACACAACACTAGTACAAAAACATCGTATAACATCACGCGTTTAATGTTCAACTACTTAATAACCAACATTAAAAATGACCGGTGACATTTTTGTAAATAAATGCAATTATTATACGTTGTTTAGGACTATAATTTGACGTCAAATGGTAATAAGACATTGTTTAGGACTGTAATTCGACATCCTATCAGGTAACTTTCGCAAAAATGTTTGGCGCAATGGTGAAAATGTACTTACGTATGACGTCTGATGTCCTAGAATTAGATGTCAAAATGTTATAAAACGTCAAATTCCCTAAAATCAGACACTATATGTTAATTTCAATAAAAATTTGAGTGGGAGGTTGAAAATTCATTCATGTTATCTTAGTGCGACACCTTCATAGACGCATTCTACTTTCTTCTTATTGATGTCAACACTTTATTTCGACGAACCTACCTTTTTGAATGTTAGTTTTTGTTTTCGTTTTCAAGAACTTGTTTGTTGTTTTTGTTTGTTATTTTTGTTTGTTGTTGTTCTTTGTTATTCATATTGTACTACACGTTATACATCTAAGCTTTAGGGTAGAACTGAAAGTATATTGAAAACAACTCCAAATGACTTGAAAAGTTGTTTAAAGCACCAAAATATCATGAAAAGCTCCCACGAAAAAAAAAGATCAAAATTCAAAGTCTAACTATTTTAAATATTTTTACAAAGTTTGAAAAAAAACAAAATAAATTTCCAAAAAATAGAAAACGATTTTCTAGAAAATCTAGAAGGATTAAGCGGCTTTGCAAGCTAGCACTATATATAAAAAAAAATTTATCCTAAATCCATATATAATAACAACAAATCAGACAATTGGAAGAAATGTTATGGTCGTTTAAAGATTTATCGTTGTTCACTTTTCAAAAATTTTTATACTTCACACGGCCCAAATTAACAGCTCCTGGTGTTTTTTCTTGAACTAGGGTTCTAAAGGAGTGGTAAAAAAAGATTCAACCAATACCAATAACCATAGCTATCAAAACCAGAAATCACAAGTTAATACTATTATTGTTGTCATAACTTTTGTGTCTTTACTTATAATTCATAGTTCATGCGGTATAAAACACCAAAAACTGTATTTCATTTGTTGTTTTTCTATTTTTCAAGTTTTGTAAAGTTATAAAAAATGATCACAATTAATTAAAAAAACAAAAAATTTGATTAGCGTCAAGACAATGACTGACTCAATTGACGTCAGACATAAAGAAATATTTGACGTAAATTTGCTCTCTCACATTGCTATAGAGAAAGTGCGCCATACAATAATGTATGACACGAGGGAAACCAAACGTGACCAATGAATAAGCACCAAGTGGCACGAAGTGGCCGAAACTACCTTAAAGAAAATTAATGACTGCACTGCAAATCAAAACTGCATGGTCATGGCATAGTAAATCAAAGAGGAAAAAAGAAAGATTTCTATCACAACTAATAATAATTATTTTTCCTGGATTTATACTTTTGAAATGTATTCTTCCTTAAACCAAATCATGTAGTGTCAAATGCACCATTAATTATAACTTCTCATGTAAAGTGAGAATAAAAATGCAATTATATAGAAATATAAAAACTATACTATAAACTTTTAGATAAAGTATTTGTTAAGAAGTGGACTTTAAGCCTAATTCAACCCTACAAAATTGGTTTGTATGGTGAGGTTTACACTCCACTTGTATGTGGTCCGATAGCAGTCCGACAACGGGTGAAATAAGAAATGCCCAAGAAACAATAAATATCGTTAGGATAGGCTCTAACCATGATTCTGATATTATATTAAGAAATAGGTTTTAAGCCTAACTCAACCCTACAAAATTGGCTCTATAATGAGGTTTGCACCTTACTTATATATTATAATTTGGTCTTATCTATAGTAGATGTGAGACTTCAAACAATATTCTTACTATATTTTCTAAGATACGCTTACACAATTGTGCAATTATATTTTTGCACATGTAATTAAGTTTTTTTTTAAAGAAAACGTGACTATTAGAATGCGAGGGCCTTTGATGGTGGCAGGGCATTCGACCGCGGCAAAACCTTTGACGCAAACTCTCAAACATTGCGACGATGGTGATTGAAAAATAAATGGGATGAGTTGGACATTATTAAACAAAAAGGTAAAATTAAAAACACATTTCAAGCAATTAACTAAACTGCAAATATAAAAGGTTCAATTTTTTTTAACTAAGCTACAAAATGATATAATTTAGTTTTTGGTAAAAAAATTTAGTTTTTCTAAGTTAATTATGCCTAGCTCTACCAACAAATATATTTTTTATCTTAAAACAATCTAAGTAATATTCACATTCATATATCAACCACAATCGTAACTAATCTTGTTTGTTTGATATCATGACTATTATTTATGATAAGATATCACCTTCTTATTATTATCATTTATTTGAGGTAAGTATTATTTTAATAATTATTATTTACTTTCACATGTTAATATTATGAATACAAATGTATCTCACCAAAAAAATACACTTATTCTCTCTTTCACTCAAAAGATCCAAACTATTTTATTCAATGTTAAAAAGTCTTTTATATATCTATCTTCTCCCATGTTTCAATTCTCAAAAATACACGTTAAAAAAGACTTTAAAACCACTCAAATCATGTCATATGTTCAAAGGACTACGTCTAGGATTCCTACCAAAACAACTTCCAAGAATTTGAAACTAATAATTGCATTATGAACTTTGTAATTTGAAAACACTTTTGAGTTTTGGATCATGCATACGAAGGTTAAAATTGAATTTCACATTACATCATCGTGAATACATTTTCTAATGTCAATTCATTGATTTGAATTATATAATTTCAAATAATATTTTCAAATTCTAGATATAATCTAGAATAAACCACTTTTTTCTTTCAAATTGTACAATTCAGACAACTTCTAAATTATACAACTCTGAAAAAGCTTTTGTCGTGCACGACATGAAAGAACTTCAAATCAAAAACCCAAACCCAAAATCCAAAATGCTAATACCGAATCAACTGCCAACTTTCAAGCTTCAAAGTATAATAATCTTCAATTCTTTTGATTAATGTGTCAAAATCTTGCTTTCAGCACCTCATCCGTGAAGAAGACAGAAGCCAAATGAACAAAAGTTTTGCTAAGAAAAACCTTCACTTCCATTTAAAAGAAGGGCAAAAAGGGAAGTTTAAAAATTAATAGGGGTGTAGAAAGAAATTATAAGGGTGAAAAAAACAATTGCAATGCAATATGAATCTTGGAGGGGAGTTAACCCTGTACCTCCCCAATTCCAACCCCCACCCCCATGCCATTTTTACCCTTTACTCTATTTTTTCTATTCCAATTTTATCCTTTACCAAAAATTTAAATTTAGAAATAAAATTTTATAATTTTATTCTCCCACCCCCACATAACCTATTTATTCTTTTTTTTATCTTAATGTTTTCATCTTTACGCTTTCTTCCCAGGAATTCTTCTTTGTTCTATTTTACTAGAAATTCTTTTTCCCATTCTTCGTATTTCAAGTGATAATTGAGATATAGATTTCTTCTCGAAGAATTTGTCATTCAATTATTATATCTTTGCATTACATTTGTCTGGTGATGTTGTATCCAACCTTTAACCAGCAATCCTCTTCGAGTTCAGCGATCATCTTCCATTCCAGCAATCCTCTTCGAGTTCGAGTCCAGCGATACTCTTCGAGTGCAGCCATACTCTTCGAGTCCAGGTTAGTAATACACCTTCGTAAAACCGTTAAAACGGATGCGGACTTGGTTTTCCCTTAAACGGATGTTGACATCCGTTGACGGATTCCCACATCCGTTTAAGGGTTTTCTAGATATTTTAAATTATGTTTTTGTTACTTTTATTTTTTTAAGATTTGTTTTTATTAGTTTTATTTTTTAAGATTTGTTTGTATTAGTTTCATTTTTTAGGATTTGTTTTTGTTAGTTTTATTTCTTTAAGATTTATATTTTAAGATTTGTTTTTATTAGTTTTATTTTTTAGGATTTGTTTTTATTAGATTTTTATTTTATTAGTTTTATTTTGTTAGATTTGTTTTTATTAGTTTACTTTTTATATTAATTTTCAGATATTTTAATAATGGAATTGATATGTTTTGATATATTACTTTTAAATATATTTTTAACGTATTTTAATAATGTATATTTGAAGATCTATATATATATTGTTATTTATTTATCACGATATTTATATGTTTTGATATATTACTTTTAAATATATTTTTAACGTATTTTAATAATGTATATTTGAAGATCTATATATATATATATATTGTTATTTATTTATCACGATATTTAATTAGTTTCTAAATATAATATTTTTTATTTTATATATATATATATATATATATATATATATATTTTATTTCTATCTTTAATTGTTTAAGAATTTTATAATTATATAAAAATTACTTATTACTTTAATTATATGATATAGAATTTGATTATATTAATATTTTTATTATATATATATATATATATATATATATATATTATTTCTATCTTTAATTGTTTAAGAATTTTATAATTATATAAAAATTACTTATTACTTTAATTATATGATATAGAATTTGATTATATTAATATTTTTATATTTGTTTGATTAATTATTAATAATGTTAATAAGACTTATTATAATTTTATAGGTAATTATTGTTTAAAATGGATAAAGATATTCATATGGATTCTCAAGTTGGTTCTACTTTGATGTCCGATGCTGTGGAGGTAGATTTGACAAATAAATTTATGACAAATGAAATATTTCGTTCTCGAGAGCACTTGATTGATTGGGTAAGAGGGATGGCTTTCAGTTTAGGATTTGTTGTGATAATAGTAAGATCTGATAAAGCTACTGGTGTACGTGGAAGAAAAACGTACGTCAAACTTGGATGTGAAAGAGGAGGGAAATATCGAAAATACAAAGTCGATGCGGTGTCCGGTGATTACGGTACTCGTAAATGTGAGTGTCCGTTTAGATTAAAAGGTAGACCATGTTTAGACGAGGATGGATGGGTATTGAATGTTATGTGTGGACATCACAACCATGAGTTGGCTGAAACTTTAGTCGGGCACCCTTATGCTGGCAGGTTAAAAATGAATGAGAAATCATTACTGGTTGATATGACAAAGAGTAAAGTTACACCTGGGAATATTTTATTAACCCTCAAACAAAATAATGATCTAAATGTCACAACCATTAAACAAATCTACAACGCAAGGCAAGTGTATAAACGATCAATTAGAGGGTCAAGAACTGAAGTACAACAGCTTATGATGTTGTTGGACCGGGATAAGTACAGATATTGGAGTAGGTGTGGCGACGATTCAAATGTTATTACTGACCTGTTTTGGACACATCCTGATGCGGTGAAATTGTTGAACTCATTTAATGTTGTATTTATGATGGATTCCACATATAAAACAAACAGATATAGACTTCCGTTGCTTGAGATTGTGGGCATGACGTGTACAAGTTTAACCTTCTCAGCAGCATTTGCTTTTTTGTCTACTGAAAAACAGAGTAATTTCACATGGGCTTTGGAAAAGCTGAAAGATTTATTTATAACATCTGAGGGTGGTCCTAAAGTCATTGTCACTGATCGAGACTTGGCCTTGATGAATGCCATTGCAAATGTATTCCCTGAGTCATATAAGATGTTATGTCGGTTCCACATCCATAAAAATGTTTTAGCTAAATGCAAAATGTTAGTTAGTTGTAAAGAGGCTTGTGATGTGTTGATGAGTGCATGGGAAAATGTGATGGATTGTGCTGAAGAGAGGTTGTTTGCTGAGTATGTGAATGGTCTTCAATACGCGAGCCGTTCATGGCCTTTGTTCTTTGAATATGTGAATCAGACTTGGATTATTCCGTACAAGACATATTTTGTAACGATCTGGACAAACAAAGTAATGCATTTAGGAAACACAACCACAAACAGGTATGTTGTAATGTTATTTTATTTATTCGTTTTGTAGATAAATATTTATTTCCACTTGTTGATGTTGTTTTTTATTTCAGGGTTGAGTCTGCTCATGCGAGTTTGAAGACAATTTTGAGCAATAGTATGGGAGATTTGTGTTGTTGTTGGGATAGTATTAATAACTTTGTTATCCTACAACATAACAAGATTAAGACGTCATTTGAAAAAAGTTTGTTGCTCACGAGTTCCCTTTTAAAGGATACAGGTATATACAACTTATTGGGCGTGTATCTCGATATGCATTAGATCGCATCGCCAAGGAATTAGAAAGAGTGCACCAAATAGGATTGGACTCATCAAAGTGTGGATGCGTATTGAGACGTACATTTGGTGTCCCCTGTGCATGTGAATTAGCACGGTATGATCCTGGGGTGATCCCTGTGAGTCAATTTCATATAATGTGGCGAAGATTGCATTTCTCAAATGTTGAATTAAATGAAATCGAGCCCCATTTATGCATTAAAGATTTGTTGAAACAAGTAGAAGAACGATATAATGGGGCTGACATTGGAGGTAAAGTCACCATAAAGCAGAAGTTACTTGACATTATTTGTCCTACATTGACATCAATGGTCCCTCCATTACATAAAGTCAAGACAAAGGGTGCAAAAAAAAAAAAAAAGTTCAACCAACAGAAAGGTCTACTACGCGAGATCCATTATATTTTGAGTATGTGGACGCCTTACATTCAACCATGGAATCTTCATCTGTGAAAAGTAAATTACAATCAAAGTTAAATGTAGTGAAGAAAAAAAAAGTTGCAATGATAGACCAGTTTGATTCTATTACTCACCCCTTCATTGTGGACGTTGTTGATGTTGTGGCTGATGGTCACTGTGGATATAGATGCATTGCCGCGTTGTTAGGACTTGGAGAAGATTCATGGCCCGTTATTAGAAATGATTTGTACAAAGAACTCAGTAATTGGCGTGATGAATACGGAATACTAGTAGGAGGCACTGATGTAGTAGACAAACTGAAACAGTCTTTGTTAGTGGAGGCACAGTCGACGGTAAGTGTGCATCTTGTTTTATTTATTTTATTTATTATTTTTATTTTATCTAACAACTTGTTTTATTCATAACAGGCTAACAGGAACAAGTGGATGACATTACCAGACATTGGTTATGCAATTGCTAACCGATATAATGTAATTTTAGTGTGTATGTCATCCTCTCAAAATTATACTATTTTCCCACAACGTTCCACACCACCTTCTGATATATCTGAACATCGCATAATTTGTATTGGACATGTACATGGATGTCATTTCGTGCAGGTAATTTTATTAGTTTGTGATTTCATTTGAGAATTACTTATGACTCCAATAACTATTCTAATTTGTATAATACAGGTTAAGCTACAAGATGGTTGTCCTTTGCCCATGGTGAATAACATCTCCTTAACCCACTGTTATCCTCAGGCACGAGCGTGACCATCTTTGTATACTGATAGGATGCAAGCATTTGCACAATTGATGAATGTAACGAGATCTTATGTTGACTTAGGTGATTTATGATATTTATAAGGATATGTACAAATTTATTACAACAATTATTTATAAAAAAAAGTAAAGTTGTTTTTCATTTTGTGGAAGTTACAATTAATTTATAATTGAGAAAAGTAAATTTAAAAAAAAAAACATGTTTTGATAAATCACTTGTCGGATTTGGCTTATAAAAATGTGTATTTCATTAATTTATTTTTCTTCACATCAAGTTATTTGAAAAAAGTTATTTTAAAACATAGGAACAATTTTGTTCTAAAATTATTATATAAGTTTTAAATTTGACAAGTTATAAATGAACAATTACTGAAACTTTTTTACTCATTTTTCAACATCGGTAACACAATATGGTTCTTAATACAATGTGTTATGATAAAGGATGGTAGCATGACCATGGAAATCTTTAAAATGATTCTGGAAGGTTACGATATTTAACTCATGCATTAGGAGTATCTCAATAATAAAAACCAAAAATAAACTATAAAATTCATGATAAAAATTAACGACAGTTCAAGTAACATTCTATACATATAGAAAATTATGCGACTAATAATTTCAAGACTAATAATCTCATAAATAAATCCGAAAAAGATTATTCATATCAATTAGACGTCGAATGTGTACCACGCACATGTCTCTGTCCTCTCCTAGTCGGGGAATATTCGCCAATGCCATCATTAGCTTCTTGAAGCAATTCCACCGCCATCTGATGTGCAACTGTACCTTCGGTCACATGACGACACGATATCAACGCCTGTAACTTTCTCGCCATTCGCCTAAACCTAGCCTGCATTATATTTATATAAAAAAATTAAATAAACATGGTTAACTAAAATTTAATAACATAAGCAATGATAAATAACATACCAAGGCGCCGGATGGTGAAGGTGGAGAGGATCTACGATGACGTCGTGCCTCCTGTGGAACATCGGGGCGCTGTGTAGGCGCAAGAGGCGGTCTCGCATCAGTTGGAGCAGCAATAATATAGGGATGTGAAACCCTCCTAAACCACTGTATGTATCCATCAACACATTCAGAAGGGTATGATGCCTGTCTCACATTCCTAATAACGTGATCTGTGAAGTGCAACCACGCAAAATCAACAGCAACTACATCTGCATCTGCAATGACACTGGGTGGTCGTGGAATCTCCTGGTAAAATCCAAACTGCCTCATCACACGCTCAGGCAAATGACGGGAAAGGGTGTCACTAATCCGAATCCATCCAGAATACATACAAATTCCGAATAATGGACGAATGCCCCGATGTCCCTCGTATGGATGCCATAGAACTCCACCATATGTCAGGCCATCCAACTGCGACCGGATTTCTGCAAGAGTTGAACTCTGCCGAAGGCTCTGCCACCTAGTCGCACGTGGTGTGGTGTCATCATAAGAAGACACCAACCGCCTCCTTCCCATGCTAGGGAAATGCTCGTATATCCAACTCTAAAAATGCAATTATTCAATTAAATATTTTCTATCTTTGAACATGGAGTTAAGTACATCAAATAAATGTGCAAGGTTTATGTTTGTACCTGGAAAAGAGTCAGATATCCAGCCATCTGCTTCGTGGAAGATAGACTGGCATCCCCAAGCTGTTCGTACAAATGGGCGAGTGCAGCAACGCCCCAAGCATATCTGCCACACGCGTGTAGGTCTCTAAATAATAGTAGGTAAGACACGCGTATAGAACTAGCACTTTTATTTGCAAAAATGGTGCATCCTACTAGATGCAACAGATATGCTCTGGCAGCATAGTCCCAATCCTGCGACTGACACCTCTGAACATATATGTCTCTCAGCCAGCTGAGTCTGACTTTCGTACCACGTGCATCCTCCATCTCAGCACCAGCTGTGCCACCGTTAACACCAAGCAGGTCTACGAGGGTTGTACGAGCCTCCTCAAACTCCAACTCCTCCAAATCGCATAACTGTCCCATCACCGGGAGATGAAGTAAAGTGGAAACATCATCAAGAGTGATCGTCATCTCCCCTACTGGGAGATGGAAACTGCTCGTCTCAAAGTGCCATCTCTCTATGAATCCGAGCAACAAACCCTTATCAACGTAGTCGTAGCAGATATGTGTGAGAGGCATCAAAGAGGAATTCAACATAATGTGTTGAATTCCCTCGGTGCACGGTCCTAACTTATTAACTTTTATACCATGGGAGATCAATTTCAACATCTCTCCTCGATCCTACACAACAATATTTAACATCAATTGTATGTGTACAAAAATTAAAAATTAAAATTTAAGTTATGCACTCACCCGGCCCTGTGAAATACTATAAGCAACATGCTGAACATAGTGCGTCAGCAAAGAAGCATCACGTGGACCTCCAGCAAATCCACCGACATCATCCTGCTGTATGTCAGGAACATCATGTTCCTCCTCCTCGTAATCGTCATCAGAGGCCTCAAATGCCTCATCCTGAACAGGACCCTCGTAAGCCTGATATGCCTCCTCTTCAAACGCTCGGTCCTCAGCTATAGGGTCATCTTGAATAGGAGTTGCCCGCCCTCTCCGAGTCGAAGCCGTAGGTCGTCTCCTACCTAAACCCTGTGCAGAACTCTCTCCTCGAGAACTCTCTCCTCGAGAACTCTCTCCTCGAGAACTAAAAGATGCACCTCGTGTTCTTACCATTTCTAACAAAGATTTTTTAATTAAATTAATAATTATTTCATTAAATTAATCATATTTTTTCAATAATTTAATAATAATTATTTTATTAACTAAATTAATTTTAATTTAGATATAATTAAATAATATATTATAAAATAAAATTAAATTTAAATACTTTATAAATTAATTATAAATACAATAAATTAATAAAACAAAAAAATTAAAACAAACGTAATAAAATTAATTGAAAATAAAAAGTTAAACTAAACATAATTACTTATAAATTAAAATAAAAAAATAAAAATAGGAAACAGATGTCGACATCCGTCGACAGATATCGACATCCGTTTCAGAGGCCGAGCGTCTTCTTCCTCAAAAATGACACAACAGAAACTCAACATAACAGCACACCAATCTCAACCCAGACCACCCAGATATCAACAAACATACCAACAAACAAAATTACCCAATCATACCCATTACATACGTTTAAAAGAAGAAGAAGAAGAAATTAAAATAAACTAACCTGTCGAAGCAAGAACCACCGCCGCAACCCCGCCGCACCAACACCCTCCGCGTCGCCGCACACATCGGCCGCAAAGCAAACAGAACCGCACCAGGCCGCACACCCGTCGTTCAGAGGAAGAGGAAGACCGGGAGGGTGAGAGTTGCAAAGAGCATGTTTGAAATGAAAGCTTTGGTAGTGGGGGTGGGTTTGGGAATAATACGAAGCAGAGAATCTCTGTGGGTTTTGAGTGAGGCAGAGTGTAAAAGAAGTAGGGAAGTAGGGTAGGTTAAATAAATAGGGGTAAAACTGTAAAAATAAAAAATACATAAAGGTTAATTTTGTATTTAAAAAAATATTCAAAAAAATTGGGGGGTGGGAGTTCCAACTGGGGAGGTACAGGGAGTAACTCCCATCTTGGAGTCGCAAAGACCCAAGACTTGTGCCTAGACGTTCTGCACATTTTTTTCCTGGATTGGGTTTGTTACTCATATTTGATAATTCTAAATTTCTAAGTTGGTTTTTTCTTTCTGAACCCCATTATTACTAACTACGTCCCTATACTAATGTCTTGTTCACTTGGAATTTGTGGGAGAGTAATTGAATATATTTGAGACGATTTGAAGATAATTTTTTTTTTGTTTATTTGAGTAGATTTGGAGATAAGTGAAAGTGTATTTGGAAATAAAATTTGTAAGAATTAGTTTATGATTTAATTTAGGTGACAGAATAGAGAAAAAGATTAATTGTCCTTCCTAATTGCACCATGCAATTATTGTTGCATTTTTATTGCTGCTGCTATTATCATTATTTTTATTGTTATTATCTTTGTTTTGGAATTTTTTGAGTAATCAACTCACATTTTTTTTCATTTTTTATAACAATTAATCCAATTTCTCAAGGACAACTTATATTATGTTGATCCATGTATTATAAAAAAATAGGATAAATTATATAAAGTTGTAATAATTTGTTTAATTTTATTTTAAGATCGTCTAAAATTTAATTATTAATTCTTCTTTCTTTTGCTCACCTTATTGGTTTAATCTCATCCATGAGTATTATATGCACCAAATATTAAAAAAAACATTGTTTTTCAATGGAAAAATATAACAAACTTACGCTTTTGAAAAACTAAAACATGTGACACATGCACCTATTATACACTTTCAAATTTTACAAAATCTTTCGAAATAAAATGTGATGCTTCAAAAGTTAAAATTAATGAAATTTTGATTCAATAAGACATCCAATAACATACTTTAGTAAAAAAAAATTAAAGGTCACATTAATTATTTTAATAATAATAAGAAACTATATACCTTAAATTGACAACATTATTTTTTTTTTTCAAAACATTGTAATTCATAGTGATCTCAAATCTTTAAAACATTTTAAGGCAAGGTTAATAAAATGCATGCCAATGTAGAACAATTTGTTTCAACGATAAAGCATAAGCAAGGAAATGTTAATGTAGTTATTGATACTTTGTCTATAAGATAAACCTTGCTTGTAAATTTGGAATCAAAACTTTTGGACTTTGATGACACAAAGAAGTTTTATAACATCTCTTTAATTTCTCTTTTAAAAATAAATGTATTCGTGTCTTTAGTCACTTTTGGTATAAATAACATTTTAAATATTCTGAAATAACATTTTTATTAGTCACATCATTAAAGAGACATTTCAATTGTGAAAAATGTAATATTTACAAGAAAGCCAAGTCTAAAATTTTCTCACATAGTTTATATACACCTTTTAAGAAAATATTTCCCTTTTATTAGATTAACAATAAATAAATAAATAAATAAAAATATAATATATATATATATATATATATATATATATATATATATATATATATATCCCTTTACATATACAATCCCTTTACATATATCTAAATAATCAATTTGGTGAATAAATGTAAACATTAATTCATCTTATCCAAATATAGTATGTTTATAAGTTTAACTTTTTCCTTATATTTTTAGAAATCCAACAAAGCCATAGGTAAACTTTTTCAAATATACATTTTTATTTTAACAACATTTTCCTTTAACAACCGTTCCTAAAATAATATAAATAAGAATATTATTAGTAAAAATTAAATCACTTTACCTAAATTTCAAAATTGATGAATATATTAATCTTCTTGTCCCAATGTTTTCTCAATACTGAAATCTAACTTCACGATAATAATAAGATTTTTTCTCTATACTTAAAAAAGAATACATATTATAAAAGAATGCAACTAAAAGAAATAAACATAACGGAGAATGACGTAATATACATTTTTTTAATATTTTTTATAAGTACACTTTATTTGTCATTGTATAATTTGATTTTTTCCAATAATAATAATATATATAGTATTTAGATTTAAATAAGTTTCTTTATATACATTTTTATTAAATATTTAATAATATTTAATAAAGAATTCATTATCTTAAGCTTTTATGTTTTATACGGTAAAATTATGAATTTTTGTTTCTAGTTAAAGAAAGGTACATTGAAAAATAATTACTTTTAATAAGAACAAAAGTTTAATTTTCTTAGAGGGTTATATTAGTTTACATATTGTCGTAAGTGATTTAACTTCTTAAAAAATTATTACTTTAAAATTAAAACAATAAAAGTTAAATTGCATGATGATTATATTTTGAAAGTTTAAACATGTAATGAACAAATATAACAATAAAACATTAATGAGCAAAATAAACTAATGACTTTAGTAGTGAAAAAAAAAATGAAAGGGACAAAACTTGTGAAAACCAAATATTGTAATTGTACTATATGCTATTTGGGCCGAACGGTTACGGCTAGTAACCAAACAGTCCAAATGTTTAATGGGCCTTAATCATATTAATATGAGTCATAAGTTTAATGGGCCTTAATCATATTAATGATGGGTCATAATCGTTTTGTATTATTGGGCCGAAGGTCCATCATAAGGATATAATTCGTTGCAAATATATCTTAACAAATATCATAAACATTAAATAAGATATCAACAACCGGATATCCAGGTATAACTGTTTATATTATATTCTGTTTATATTTGATAACAATCTATATATACAGGGCTGGAATCACCAGGTACGCTCTCTTATGCTATCTTACTCTTCAATACACTGGTTACGTTTCACCTAATTAACTCTGAATTAGCTGATTGATTTCACTCTACATTCTCATGCTGAGCATCCTTATCCTTGCATTCAAGGCTCTTCCATACAAAACGCTAACTTGAGCGTCGGAGTGCCATCGCAGGTACCTCCTCCCTCCGGTTCAAGCTTGAAGATCATTGGACGGTCGATACTAACGAAGAACGTGCAGCTGAGATCCAGAAGAAACAGACAAAAAGACAGAAGTTGATGTCATCAAGGTTAGTCCTTTCAGTCCCCAAAATATTCACCGAAACAGTAATGAAGTTTGCAAAGAAAAGAGACAAATATAATTGATTTTTCCTTTAAAAAATTAGTGTTATAAAAGTTGTATATTTCTGTCCCTAAATGAACATATACGATTTATGTGTTTTGTTTAAAATTTCCATTTTTTTATAGATTAATCATAAAATATATTTTCATTTTAGGGTTAAATATGTTTTTAGTCCCTATACTTTGGGGTGATTTTGGTTTTAGTCCCTCTTTCAAACTAAGTTACAATTTAGTCCTTCAACTTTTGAAAATTATGCAGTCTTTTTTACCAAATTTTTTTAACTTTATTTGTTGTTTCAAGCATGTTTCATTATAACATTTGGATTGTTTACTGTTTGACACATTTTTGCTTCAATGATAATTGATAAACGCATTTGAAACGGTAAATAAAGTTAAAAAAAAAATTGGTAGAAAGGACTAAAACCAGAATTTTCTAAAGTTGGAGGACTAAATTGTACCTTAATTTGAAAGAAGGACTAAAAGTATAGGGACTAAAAACATATTTAACCCTTCATTTTATTTTCTAAATATGTTCAGAAATTAATTCTTAAAAAAAATCCTAACCCATTTAGGACAGTTATTTATAAATATTTCTTATTAAAAAAAAATTTGAGAGAAAGAAATTTTTGCAAAAGACCAAATTATTATTAAAACATGATTATTTATTTAAATTAAAAAATGTTTTCCATTTTATGAAATAAGGAAGTTCATCCCAATTACCTTTATTGCCTTTGCTGTGGATTCTTTCTCTGTTCTCAGATCTCACTCACTTCCTTCACCAGAGCCATAGTTCTTGACACCGTGGTTCGTCTCGCCGAGGTTCCTTCTTCTTCTGCTTTAAGCCTCTTCACAGATTTTTAATTTCACCTTTTTTTCATATTAATCTATACTATCTATTCAAACTCTGTTCATTTTTCTCCATACCCATAATCGCTCCTGCCCCTTGCTCTCACCTTGGGGTTTAAAGCTTGATGCTTTTCCCTCTCTTCCTTACTGGGTCGTTTTCAAATTTGCTCGCCTCTCCGAATTTCATTTCCCTTTTTCAATATGGATTTTGAATCTACGGTTGTTGTTTTGGTGTACATTTGCATTGGTGATAGCGTTTTTAATCATTAATAAATGGAATTTCCTGTTCCAATTTCTAGTTACAGATTTGTTGAAATGGAGTTTTCTACCTTCATGCTCAGTACACTCTTTCTTACAAACTATTTGATTATTGATAGTGATTTGTTAATTGTTATCTTTTATGGTATTATGGTGTGGCAATCTAATTCTGAAATGGATCTCTCGTTGCATATCGGAATGACGTGTTTTCGTGAGAAGAGGGTTTGCTTAGTCGTGTATTGGGTTATCTTGGTGTTGATTTTATGTTCACAATATAGTTTTTTCTGATTGATTGTTTTCTTTTTGTGGTGGCAGTGAGAATGTACAATAACATTGGATCCCAACCTGGGGTACCTCAGCCTCAAGCGAGCTTGCCACCAAATCCTTTCGGAAGTGCGTTTAATGTTGCCGGTTCAGGCCTCATTCGAGGCGGATTGGGTGCTTATGGGGGGAAGATATTAGGATCAGGCTCAGAGTATGTCCAAAGCAATGTAAGACTAAATTACATTGTTGAATTTTCACCTCGAATGAGACTTGTTGTTGCTTTAAATCTTTATGCGTGATTGTTTCATTCTTCATAGCTCATAGTTTAAAAGTACCATTTAGGGTCTAAATTGATATCCAAAGATAGATTGAATGATTGTGTTCATGTCCATATTTATGAAGGCATATATTTATTTCGTAAATCTTTGGAAGACCTACTTGTCTTTTGTATATTCCGAGGTAGTTGTTAATTTTATGTGGTCATTGAAGTTCAAGTTGTTTTGTTTACCCCTATCTTTGTTTGGCTTAAAATGCGTCTCGTAATTAAAAAAGTGACGTAACCTCTTAAAAGAAATTCAATCCCTGTTTTCTAAGCTGTTTGTATAACATCTTAGCAATACTGATCTATCCATTCTCAGAAGCTATTGTGCACGTCTTTGGACTTTAGTGTTTTTGTGGATTTCTATTACTTTAAAGAAAATTTGAAATGATCCATGGTTTATTTTAAAATCTAATTTATTGATGGTATGTGCACTTATCTCTGCTCATGACTGTATATCAATCAATTTAGGCTTGATTGATTATAGACGGGATACCACTAATGTTGCTGAAAAATGTCATTATGTTAATACAAGATTGGTGGACCTTGATTTACAATCTATATGTGCCTCGAATATGGATAGTCTTTTAAAATGTTAATACAAGATTTTCATCTTTAAATTAATATCTCAACATTGAATAACAGATAAGTCGGTATTTCTCTGACCCCCAATACTACTTCCAAGTGAATGACCATTATGTTAAGAACAAATTGAAGGTGGTTTTGTTACCATTCCTGCACAGGGTAAGCATTAATGTTTCAATTTTCTGCATTTCTCCTTAAATTTTCATTTGGTTCTCTTATTTTATCTTCATGCTGCTTATTTCTTCTTTTCTGGCTCAGGGTCATTGGACTAGAATAACTGAGCCAGTCGGGGGTAGGCTCTCTTATAAGCCCCCGATTTATGACATAAATGCACCAGACCTATACATTCCATTAATGGCATTTGGTACTTATGTCATTCTAGCTGGCCTCTCGTTGGGTCTTCATGGAAAGTAATTACTCCCCTTCTTCCTCTACCTTAATCCAATAATATAGTAATGACATGTGTGTTGCCCTACTTGTTCTTCTCAAATTTTTAGTTAGAAATTTTGCTCCTCACTTTCCTGTTCATACATGCACTGTCGAATTACCATGGATAAAATGTTGTCAACTATATGCTATTGCCATATGATGAGAGTATGAACTTTTTTTTGAAAAATATGTTTTTATGTTGTATTTCTAACTGGAAAGTTGTAAGAACTTTATCATAAGCCAGAGGAACTTTTGAGCTTCTTAGATGTTACAAAGATTGCTAACTATATTCTCTTTGTGATTTTTCTTTGATCCCCTCCTCCGGTTTGTAATGGACTGTGGCTTATTAAGATGCTGTAATTATGTACAGGTTTAGTCCAGAAGCTTTGAACTTGTTATTTATCAAGGGATTGCTTGGTTGGTTTATGCAAACTGCACTCCTTAAGGTGACACTACTTTCATTGGGCAGTGGAGAAGCTCCCCTTCTGGACATTATAGCATATGCTGGGTATACTTTCACTGGCCTATGTTTAGCTGTTCTTGGAAGAATAATATTGGGCTACTCCTACTACTTTCTGATGCCATGGACCTGTTTATGCATGGGAGTCTTCTTGGTGAAAACAATGAAGAGAGTTCTTTTTGCTGAGGTCAGGAGTTATGACTCAAGCAGACACCACTATCTCTTGCTCTTTATTGCCTTGGTTCAGTTCCCATTGTTCACATGGCTTGGCAATATTACTGTCAATTGGCTTTTATAGGGTGATAGTTTTTACACTGTACTAGAAGCAATTCTTAGTGAAAGTTTTTGGTTGTTGATGTTGGAGCATTGTAATATATGAACGTTTTATTTTTCCATTGTTTCTACCTGTTGGTAAGTTTTCAGAAATGCATAATTACAGGCCTTACTCACATGTTCTTATTTTTCTCGATTCATGGGAATTGAGACTATTCTTTTATAAAATTATGTATACCACTGAAAACAATGTGAAGCTGGAATTTTGTAGTTTTGTATCCGTGTACTGTATTTACTTCTAAGTTGGTATGTCTCACGTTATTAGATGTTTTTATTTTTGGCCTGCCTATCTTTTTGTTCCGCCAGTGTTAAACGCGGGACTTAATTTTTGCTCTTGAGCTCTAAAACTCATTAGGAATGGATCCTACTACTTTTACAAGAATAAAGTAGGGCCTTGCTCCCGGGAAAGTGAGTCACTCCTTATAAAGAGCAAGTATAGTTTCATAACACTTGCAATTGCTCTGGTTGGGTGGGGGAACTATTTTATTATTTATTTTTGTGCCCATTGTTGCAGGCAGGGTCATAACGGATCACGATCCATCTTTTTAAAAACAAAAGTAAATGGAGTTGCAACCAGAAAAAACATTTTGGTGGCATCGTGGTTGAAGATGAAGCAGAGGGAACCGGTTCCCCTTTAGGTGGCATCGATTCCACCATGCGACAAGAGACAAAAATGGAATTGATTACAGCAAAGCTCTTAATCAATTTGATTCCGGCAAAGCTCCTAATCAATTCCAATCAAAACTCCTAATCAATTCCAACACGAGACAAAAATGGAATTGATTCAAGCAAAGGTCTTAATCAATTTGATTCTAGTAAAGCTCCTAATCAATTCCAACAATGCGTAACTAGTGAATAATGTTTTAAAAATGTTTTTGCAAATTAGTGTCTAATAGTTTATAAAGATAGTGTGCAAGAGTTTTAAGATGATTAGACACTATGTTTTAATAATATAAGTAAATGGAAAACGGTTGAATAAAGAAATAGTACAGCACATTTTTATATTGGTTCACTCAACTTGACCTATATCCAATTCTCCCTTAAGAACTATTAAGGGATTCCACTAATCTTTTTCAAGATTACATAAGTTTTGCCTCTCCAGAATCTCACCGAGTATTTTCACCACTCATGTTTTCAACGAGTATTAGTACTACTCTCGGTTTCCTAATCAACCTGACTAGATCGAGTTTAACCTCTCCACTCTAACCCTAGACAACTGTCTAGATGTTCAACTTAATCTGAGTTGAACAACCAAGTATTTGAGTTCTCTCCAAAACTTACAAAAAATTCACAAATGGATTTTCTACAAGGTACAAATGAATGACTCTCAACGATAGAATATATGTTCAAATACAATACAATCCATGACACTTGAAAGTGTTTCTTTCTTTACAAAATTTCTCTCTCAAAAGATATTGAGTGTTAGACAATGTAAGAACACTTTAAGCTTTTTTTCTCTTTTTTCTCGTTACTATTCTTCTTATTTTATCTCTCACTTTTTCATCAACATCTTCTTCTCTTCAAGCTTTCTTCTATATATATCTTCTCTTGAAAGATGACCGTTAGACCAACAAGTTGACTTCTGAAGAGTTGGTAGCCTTTGGATGTGAAGTCTGACTTTAGTCTACTTTGTAGGGCTTAGAGCTTTTTCACATAGCCTTAAATGAATTTTGAGCCTCTACGATATGCAAGCATATGACTTCAAGGAAACATTCCCAGAATGTTCTTCTTTTCTCATAGTGTCTTTTCTTGGATGTCGTGATTCTAATAATATCTTTCTTCTTTATTAATCTCCATATATATCAAGAAACAAAGTACACAAGCATCAAAGTACTTTTTCGTACACGCATTGAATGTTTTGAACGTTGATAAATGCTAAGCAATGTAACATGTTCAAGATATTTTATCATTTGTCATTTCACTAATAAATGCACCATTTGGTAATACACATGTGTATATTCATCATATGGTATAATCAATAGATGTTTTCTTAAGGCTAAAGCGTTTAGTGACCACTTATTAGACGATATTTTCTATAGAGGGCTTTGCTTTATAAAACACTGTATTGAATGAAACACTCTCTTTTATTCTTAGTTTTATGTAAGAGTTAGACTTTTGTTTTCATAAGAAGCTAGCTTATTTTTCTCGTATAGTTTATTGAGAAATTTCAATGAGAAACACTTATTCCTAAACGTTGTTTATGATTTTCTAATTCATTTAACCAGTTTGGTCTAGAAAGCATTACTTTAGCTCTTGGTTTTAGACGTTATAGGACACTTCTTTACTTGATGTTACTTGTTTCAAACAACTTTTCCTACACAAAAATATTTCGTTTAATGTTGTTTGTTAAATTTCAAAACTTGGGTTGCTTAGAGAGTCTACTCTTTAGAATGTCTTAAGATTCACCAATTGGCTTACATTTTAGACTAAGCCTATTATGACTAAAGGTAGGATTACTAACATTAGACACTATGATCTAATGGAGGAGCTATGGGCTGCAGATCGAGCTACATGTAGTGGAGTGCGAACAACACATGATGAACGTCGTCAACACTAGCAAGCATGTTTAGATGTTGATCTTAATGATGAAATGGAGTGCATACCTGAAGAACCTACGTTTGAAGGGGTAATGACCCAACTCCACCTTCACTGCCACATATGGATGAGTACAGTCGCATGCCAACTCAATCTGTGCCATTCGTCCCATCCAATGGAACGTCAGCATCACATGGTTCGAAATGCAAATCCATTATAATGGATGTTATGGACTTAGATCTAAAAATTGACGCAAAGTTAGACAACTTCATGGAAGTCATGGGATTGGGTAACTCTCACTTCAAGAAAACATCATCCATAGTAGAGTGTCAAGTGGTAGTCATTGAGAAGTGCAATTATATTCTCAATGAGCAAGTGGGGATGATGTGTCACAACACAAGATTCCAATACACCAAGAGTGACATATGGGAAATGTTAGCCGACATGAATATATAAGAGGATACTCTTATTGAACAATGCTATGATTTCTTATGTACAAACCTCGTTTACACCAAAAGGTTAATGGAGATGCTCACCCATTGTCGATGGAATAAATTACTTAACATGATGATGGGTAATAGTTGAGTCCATGGATGTAACTATGTTATGATGTACTATGCTTACTTATGTTTTCTTTATTCATTCGTGGCGTTTAGTAGAATCAAATTATATCAAATGGACGTCAAGAGTATATCCTCAAATGACTACATTAAGGAAGTGGAACAACCTCTGGCCTTTGAATGTCAAACAAATTCCACACACGTTGTCAAACTTAACAAAACTTTATAACAAAACTTTATATGGAAATGCAGGGAAAACACTTCTTCTTGCAATGGCTGCTTGGCGTATCTCTTTGATGAAGATCTAATAAAGCAATCTTTACCTATTACTTTATTTTGTATGTATTTTTAATTATTATAACTTTTGTAATTTAATTTTATAATTATTATTTTTAGAACTTATTGGTACATATGGAGTTTTATTGATATATTTTTATTTTATGTTTAGAAACCAAAGTCATGTAGTTTCTTATGAGAAGACAAAACTAGGTGTTCACACCTCATATAAGTTCAACTGGAAACCAATGAAAAACTGCACCTTTTGACAAGTTCCAGTTATGTGTATACCAAGTACAGTTTAACTATATCCTACTAACCAATATATTGACATATTTGGACCAATGTAGTAGTTCTGCTAGGGGGATCATATCCTAAGTAGAACGTCAACAACAACAAAAAAATATCTCAAGTTGAAACAAGGTGCAAAATCTGGAAAAGTTTATAGTAATATAAGCAATATGTACAAGTCTCAGTTGAGGGTACAAGAATCCCAAATGTACAACACGTGATTTAGATAGCGAATTTGAAGTTACATTGTTTAGACAATGAATTTCCATTCTTATTTAGATTTCTCTCCTGAGACCATTTGTCTTAAAGGAGACAGAAGGAAGTTCTGAGGTGCCTCTATTTCCATGGCAAGCCTCCATCTTAGGACATTCTGTAATAGTTATGTCATGGCAGGATGGCAGCTCAAAATGGTAAGTGCTTGAACAGAAACATCTAAAGTTTGGAAGCCGGTAAAGGGTTAGCCATTGCAATGCCTGGAATATAATCTTAACCTTGTTTGGTTCTTCTGATAGTTTCTCATCTCTAGTGATGATCACTTCCATCAGCTCACATTCATGTAGTGAAAGCTCTTGGAGTTGTGAAAGGCTTCTGGCCATCTCAGGAGAAAGCACATTTTTCAAACTATGACAATGCTGAATCTTTAGCTTTTTAAGGTTCATAAAGCTCAAGATTCGACCATGATATTTCCATATGTGCATCAGTTTAGGAAGATCATACAGATGCAGTTCCTGCAGACCAAAATTGTATGGTGTTGTGGTATCCCCTTCATCTTCATTTTCATCCACTTCCTCTGATTCAAATATCTCGACTAGTGAACCACAATCATAATGCACCTTGAGTTGTTTTAGATGCTGGAACCTATGCAGCATGTTGGATGGAATACAATGCAACAGTTTTTCACTTCCTTGAACAACCAATTCTGTATCACTTCTTAAGTAAGGCTGCAGCTCTTGACCATGCTCAATGCATGTGATTGTCTCTGATGTTTGTTGTGCAACCTGCAATATTTATGCATGTCAATAGTGACTCAAGTAATGCTACATTTGATAAACATTAGTAGTTCTGAAAGAAAAGCAAAATTCTTATCATGTCATTATCCTTTTATATTAGTAATCACATCAATTGTTATGATTACATATGGAGAATGTATGTACCTTCAAACTCTCATTAGCATGATAGATGGTCATATTAAGGTCTCCCATTATCTCAACATACTCATATGAACCTTTATATATATGGGGAAGCTTTGCTGTGGTTACTGATCCATAGCAGAAGGTAGTCATCTTGGGACATTTTTCAATTATCATTTCTTCACATGAGGGAAGATCAATATTGAAATTTCCCGAGGAGAAACATTTGAGGTTGGGAACATAACGAAGCTCCAGCTTGTTCAAAAGTGGAAATACAATCTTAGCATTATTTGCTCCTTCTGATTCCTCATCTTCCTTAGTAGTTATTTCCTCCATCATGTGGCAACTATGAACTCGTAGATGCCTAAGTTGTACTAGACTTCTGGCTATTGATGGAGGGAACAAATTACACAAGTTGCTACAGTGCTGCACATTTAGTATTCTTAGCTTCTGGAATCCCAGAACTCCACCATAATTTTTCCACAGGTTGATCAGTTTTGGTAGAAAATACAAATTCAATGCTTCTAGCTTGTAATGTACCATGGCATGCATTTGCTTTGCATCCACACCATGTGATTCAAAGACCTCAACCAGTGAACCACAATTTTTTATAGTGAGTTCCTTTAGATTTTGAAATATGTGTATTACGTTGGAGGGAACTAGTTTGAGCAGCCTTTGAAAACTTTCAACTGTCAAGTGTTTTTCATGGGTGAAGTATCTTTGTATGCATGTATCCTGCTTGATCCATCCAAGTGTCTCTGATGTTTGAAAAGCCAACTGAAAATCATATTCATCAGTAAATGAAACAATGGCTTCAAAAGACAATTATCCAATTTAATCATTGTTAACATCGTTTGGAAGATATGATGAACTGATATAATGGAGGAATGACATTAAAACTGATATAACAGAAAGATCACATTAAGTAAAAAGATAAATAGAAAAAAGAAAACAAATCATTACACAAAGACCAAAAGTGTTCCTAGGCCTATATATTATTACATTACAATCATAAACAGAAAAAAGAAAAAGAAAAAAGAGATAGGGAATGAGAATGTTACTGACAAGTCCTTTGCAAAGTGGTACAGTAGCATTCAAATCTCCCATCCACATGTTCTTGGTTATACTTCCAATTTCCATGGTGACTGTTTCCAACTTTGGAGTGTATAAAGGGTCATGAGAGAATGTCTTCATCATGTGGCAATTTTTGATGAATACTTGATGCAATGATGGAAAATCAAAGCCATAGGAACCCTGACAGAAGGCCTTGAGCTTTGGTAGGTTTTCAAGTTTCAGACGTTGCAAGCTGTGGAACACAATCCTAATCACATTCCCTTGTGTTTCTTCTGCAGACACTATTTCCTCTATCTCCCTACAACCAGATATATCTAGCTCTACCAAACGCACAAAGCTAGTTGATGTTGAAGGAGAGAACAAATTTCTAACTTTGTTGCAGCTAGTTATTGCCAGATATGTTAGATTAGGAAAAATAAAGCCATTTATCAGTGGATCAACTCTCATGATTCTCATTTCTTCATTACTTGTTGCCTGCAAAAGGATAAAAAGATCAAAATCCAAAAATCTCATACTTTTTGCTTCAAGCACACTGCTTCTTGGTTGAAATGAGTACTACATATATCTATTTTCATGTTTAAAATATATAAAAAAGGATAATATCTCTGAATTCAGATAACTGTATTGCCTATCCTTATATTTCTTTGATATAACCATATCTGTACGTAGTTAAACAGAAATGTTATTTTATATCACAATAATAAAATATAAAATATTCCATTAAATGCAAATCTAACAGAATAAACTCATATTTATAAATGTATAAGAATATATTTGGTAATGGTTTATAAACAGTCTGGGGTGTATAAAAGTATTTGTCAAAAAAGTTTATTTTGAGTTATAAGTTAAATAAACGACTTTAATTACTTTTTTAAAATTGTAACTTAGTTTTATTTCATTACTATTTTTTATATTTTAATATGTTTTTGAATTTTTTTTAATTGTTTTACTCATTATTACTTATTTTTTAATTTCACAGAAGAAATATATTTATTTTGATTTTTACATTATTTTTAGTATTTATTAAATTAATTTTTAATACTTTGTGTAGTTTAAATTAAAAAGATTTACCATTACAAAAAACTGATATTTTAAAGTTTTTCTATATAAACTCAAATGAACTCACCCTTTTGAGCTATGCATAATTGTTACTCTGACAATAATTTTATGAGAAATACTTGGCAATTGTTAGCAATGTATTACATACCTCATGGTTTTGATAGCCAGTACCATGGATGTTCTCAAAGGATTGTGATTCTGATGTACAATGTCTGTGACAAAAGCTTACAGCATTTGGTAGATGGCTCAATGTAAGAGATTGCAGTTGAGCAAATGAAGCAATTATGGTATCTATTTTCTCCCCTATTTCACCAACAACAACTTCTAGCACCCCACAATGAGATATGCTGATTCTCTTCAAAGATGACCACTCTAAGGCACATACCTCTTGGGAAGAGGCAGCATGGTCAGTAGATGAAGAATTTTCAAATACTTTGACAGAACTTGATTGAGGAAGAAATAGAGTTAAACTGTCTTCTCCTTCTCCTTGGACTAGTTGCTTTATCACCTTACAGTTTGACACTTTTATCTCTTGCAATTTCACTAGGAGCTTTGCTATGGAATATGAGAACAGATATCTCAACTTGTGACAAGAATCTATAGTTAAGACAGTGAGGTTGTTGAATGCAGTGATTTCAACAGAACTTTTAGGTGTTTGTGCAAGTATCAACTTCACTAGACAATTGGTATTAGAGTCATCAGAAAGTTGGTTTTGTTTGAGAAGGAACAAGACTTCTAGTGAATCCCATCCTTTTACTTGCATTTGTTCCAAAATTGGAATGGAGGATACTGTTTCTGCTTTGGAATACATATTGCTGACAGAAGGAACTTTCTCTGTTGATGAAGCCTGCAATGAAAGATGATGGTTAGCTTATTCATTGCAGGCTTAAAAAGTAAAACTTGTGGTTAAAATTACTGACCTTAAACTTCAAGTTGGAAAATACATGTGGGGTGCAGCCAAGGCAACACTGAAGAAACTTTGGTGAATCCTCTTTAAAAGTACCATTTGCAACATCATATGTTGTTGAACAACTTGATGAGCCATTGAAATTCTCTTGCCTTGCCACAGTTTGAGTAAACATGGAAGATGTCACAAGCTGAGGGCACCCATCAATGCATAAAAATCTCAAAGATGGCCACATTACTTCATAGGAATCTGAACAAATACTCATAAGGTTTGGAAGATCAATAAGTGTTAAAGATTCTAATTGACCAAACACTAGGGTTTTCACATTCTTTTCTTCATCATCAGCATTTAGGTTTTCTTCTTTTCCAACAATTTTCTCCATGGAATGGCAGCTATGTATGACCATTTTTTGAAGCTGAGTAAGTGCCCTTGCAATGTTGGGAGTTAGAAGAAACCCTAAGGAATCACATTTCTTCACTTTGATTGATTTCACATTCTGAAAGCCTTGAATGTAGCTTGGAACATTGCCCCAAATGTGTCTTAACTTACTGAGCCAAGATATCTCTATTTCTTTCAACTGAGGAAATAAGAAAGCCGTTGATTCACCATGAAATTGTGATTTTTGCAGATCAAACACCATATCTAGCGAAGAACATGCATGTAAGAAGAGTTTTTCCAACTTCGGGAACAGTTGCATACAGTTAGATTCGAAAAGAGTAGCAATTGGCATAATTTGATCAACATATTTTGAACTAAGCAATTGACCATCTTCAACAATTAATTGGTCACTGGATTCATGAATCTGCACACAAATAATTGAATTTTTGAAGATCACAAAATACATAGTTTGCCTAAATTCCTTGTTTTTCAAAATATATAATGACTGATTAATATTTTTGGTAGTTCATGAAATACTAATTTAATTTTTACCAAAAGATTATTCTTATGGGTATAGTGTTAGGAAATAATAATTGAATATAAATAATAATAATAATAATAATAATAATACATAAATGAAGATTAATCAAACTAAATAATTCTTATAATAAATAATACTAATATCATATAAAATTGTAAATAGGGAAATGATTAAAAAGAATTTGGATTGTCGGCTTTTCTTATAGAGAAAATGTCTTAATTGTATAGGATAAGATAAAATATTATATATATTTCTCTTCCAAGATACAATAATCATCAATTGACTGACACAATATCTATATCATCTATATCTATGAAGCTTATGAACATTAATAGTAAAGAGAAGAAAACAAAATACTTTTGTGTAGTTGTAATTTTGGTTTAATACCTATTTTGGTCCCTCTTTTTTGGGGAGTTTGTTCAAAGTGGTCTTCCCTTTTTCAAAAAGTTCAATAAGGTCCTACTTTTTGCAAAAACTGTGCAAGTTAGTTCTTTTTGCTAACGGCGTTAATTCTGCTAACGGCAGAACTGCTAGCTGGCAAATATTTGATAACTTGTACAAATAAAATTCGTTTTAGTCCTCATATTGGTTTAAAAATGTTCACTGTGGTCCTCGTATTGGTTTAAAAATATTTATTGTGGTCCCGTTTTAATACATGTTAATGATTTCACACGTGATCTAGTAATTCATGCGCTAACCTTTTGGGAAAGTATAATCACAATAGTTTGAAGCTTATCAGTGTAGTTTCACGTGTTATATTAGTAAGTATGAAGATGTGAAAAAAGAACGCATCAGTTTTGGATTGTAACACGTGAAATTTTAGCTGCTGTTTTTTTAGAAAACCACAAAACTTTGCAGAAGAGCATCCATTGACAAATTTGTGAAGCTGCTTACTGTCTCTAAGGATGATTTTCCTTTTTAGTAAAAGGGGACCACAATAAACATTTTTAAACCAATATGAGGATCACATTAAACATTTTAAAACTAATATGAGGACTAAAACGAATTTTATTTGTACAAGTTATCAAATATTTGCCAGCTGGCAGCTTTGCCGTTAGCAGAATTAACGCCGTTAGCAAAAAGGACTAACTTGCATAGTTTTTGCAAAAAGTAGGACCTTATTGAACTTTTTAAAAAAGGGAGGATCACTTTGAACAAACCCCCCAAAAAGAGGGATCAAAATAGGTATTAAACCTTGTAATTTTTGTTGTGTCTTTTTTTCTTGTAAGTAAGTAGTAATTACAAGTACAGTAAACCTAAGAGTAAATTGTAATTAATTTGATTAAAATAAAATAAATGTAAAATATCATTTATCTATAAATAATATTTATCTCTAAAATTAATATTACATAAAAAATATTAGTAACTATAAGTTTTATTTTATTTTACTTTTAAATTATATATTTCAATATTTTATATAAATCTAATAACCATGACTTAATCTGAAATTTATTTAGCTTCTTGATCATTTTAACTCCAAAAATAACCATATTTAATCTCTTCTTATTTGAATCTTTGTGCACTCTTCTTATTTCCTTCCGTTAATTGAGATGATTCTGAATTAATTATATGCAGTTATTAAAAGAGCATATGATTTGAAAATTTTACCAAGCCTTGATAAAATTAATCATTAAACCATGCAATTAATATAAAAGATATATGTTTAAATATTTTAATACATTTTATTTTGAAAATATATTAGTGGTATTTACAACCTCTGGTCCTATATATAATTAAAAATTACGTAATTCATCAAGATCAATAAAACTAATTCTAAATAGGTAAACTTTGATTAATATTGTAAAAAATTTAACATTTATTCCAAATACCTATGTTTATTAAATGGTTTAAGAAGTGATTATATATAATGACATTATTTGTGATTCAAGATTTGTTTTTTCAATCAACGAGTGGATTACTGCTCATAGATCAACTTAATTATGCTTTTATGGAAGGAAAATGAGATATATACTAATAATAAATTTCACAATATTCACGTAGAGGAAAGGAAATTATTAAAGGGTTTTGTTTTAAAATAAATTGTGTAATATTAGTGGAATTGGTAAATAAGATGTTTTGTCAAAAAATATGGTAAGAAAATATGAAAAAAATAATAATGAACAATAAGTTATGGTGTATAGGTTTGATAATTGGTATGTAGCGTTTTTTTTTACATTAAATATAATCATTTGAAATCCCTTTTTCTAATTTTAATTGTAAAATTTTTAATTTAGTTTTGGTTATATATATATATATATATATATATATATATATATATATATATATATATATATATATATTAAAGTTTATTCTTAAATTTTTATAGGTCGGATTAAATTTTATTATTATTCATTGAGTCAAAACGAGTCTTACTTAACTCAAGTTATACAAATTCAATTTAGGTTATAATGAGATGTAATCTAATTATATTTTTAAATAAATTTAATTATTTATTTACTTTAAAATGAAATCCTATTTTTTTTCTTCCTCTACATTTTTTTTTACCATTTCTTTGCTTCACACCTTCCACAAACAACTACACTGTTGATGGGTCTATCAAGGGAGAAGTGCACGGGGAGACACAAACACCAATAAGATATGAGTTCAACCAACCACATAGGTACACTCCCCTTCCAGCGGAAACATTCCCAACCAACCACAACCACGAGTAGTCATTTCCAACTACCATTCATCTTAACGGAACTCACGAGTAGTCATTTCCAACTACCATTCATCTTAACGGAACTCGCTTACTTGAATACCCTTTGCCAGGAAAACTTTCGGTATAGGGATCATTATACTCCTCTAAGCCGGTCACCAAGACAAACCATCGGGTCTGATACCACTGTTGGGTCTATCGAGGGGGAGGTTCACCAGGGAGACACAAACACCAATGAGATATGAGCCCAACCATATAAGGGATTGACACCACTCTCTACCCAAAACCTTAAGGCAATGGGTTAATTGGTCTTTCATCTTTATATAGTACTTTACTTTCTCATTTCTATCCAACATGGGACTTAGACTCACACTTGGATTCCCAACACTTAGCTTCCGCGGGCTAGCCTCGACTTATTCACTCTTTGACTTCAAGGTCATTGCTGCCTTTATATCAATCCTTCCATGATCCTTGTTTGATCATATGCCTCCCTGCACACTTGTTTCTCTTGCTCTTTCTTTAACCTTCTTGGTGAGTAGTTTCTGGTCTAACCATAATTGATTATATGTGGAGACGTGCTTTTGGTATCAAGATCTAAACCTTGAGTCTAGGTTATTACATCTTCATCAGCTTTTATTCGGTTCTTCACAAATCCTTTGCTTTTGTCTATGTTCCTCTTTCATAACCCTATATTTCCTTTTCTTTTTCACTTACTACTACACTCTGCCCTAACATTGATTGCTTTGTGCTACTTGCTTCATTTGTGCCGCGATAGGTAAGTGAGTCAACCCACTTAATCTAACAACCCATGGTAGATTGAGTTGAATTGTAAAATATTTTGGCTCATGATAAGTGCCAAATATAAGTTAATTTGATATAAATTTGGCACTTATCTTGTTTTGATTATGTTAAATATATGTTGAAATCACCTAAATTTGACTTGTTTTTATAGATTTTGATTATTATAGTGCACTAAAGGAGAAAAATAAAGAATGTGGAGGAAATCTAGGTAATTATAGGAAATACTAACTTTGGCACGGCTGAAGCGAAAATCTTGAGGCTTGAGCCATATGAGCAAACCTACCTTGGAAGGAAGCCTCAAGCACTGGACCTGAGACTATGTCATGAAGACTCCTTCTTAAAGAAGTTATCTTAGGAGCTACAACAACAAAACCATGAGGCCTAAGCCACAAAGGAAGCCCACTTAGAAGGAAACCTTTGTAGTTGGAGCCACTCTTTCACCACTAAAGTGTTGAGAATGCAAGTGTGAGTCCAAATCCCATATTGGATAGAAATGAGAAAGTACGTAGAGCATTATATAAAGGTTGTCAATGGTATTCCACAAATAAAGACCATCAACTCTCATATCTCAAAATTAACCGTTTAACGACAACGAGAGTATGATTCCTATACCTTGTAATACCAATGTTGCTATTAGTTTATCAAAAATCCCATACTACATTCAAGTGCTATTCACATTGAAATTAAGCATCATTTCATCTGGCCCATTAAGGATCGTCTAAATGTCATTTCATTATAATTTAATATGAATTTCTAGATGTCTACTACTATATATAGTCATATCCCTTCAATGTATTTCACTTAATTGTATGGAATTTCAAAAAGATTTTATAAACTCTTATGAAAATAGTCATTTTTCTAAAATTTATCTTCTAGCAGTGAATCAACCCTTTTGGAGAAGAAACATAAAGACTTTGTCTCAAGAGGCAAACCATTCTTCCATTATCCTAATTCTTCTTATATTTTCTCTTTTACTTTGAGTTCCTATTTTTACTATTTGTTCTTGTTTGGTCATTTTCTTTTCCTATCTAATTTTATTTGTAGTTTAAACTTGTTTTCATCTTTTGTTTGGTTGAATTGGAATTAAGTTTTTTTTATAGTTTGATATGTTTTCTTATTCTTTTTGTGATCTTGTGTGTGGAATCATTAATTCATGTTTCCCATGAATTGATTCATGATTTAAGACAAACAAAAAATGAGATTTCAACTCTTGTTGTGTTTCATATGCTTGTATTTTCTTATAGATATATGACTCTCATAAACTTAAGCTACATATTTATATGTAGCATAAGAAAGGACCTAATAGAAAAAATTAAACATATTTTGAACATTTAAGCTACATACTTCTGGTTAACTTAGGTAAGTTCATAAAGGAAAAACGTGTTTGGTCATTACTTAAGCTACTTATTTTTTAGCATCTTAAACCAAAATTAAAGACTTGAAGAATAATTTTTGTTTGCCCTTAAGAAGTACATTTCTTTAAAACTTAAATGCATCATCTAAAGTCCATATAAAGAAAGATCTAATCCCTATAAAAGGAAAACTTTGAAACCTTATTTTCATATACTTAGTCATTTAGAGACAGGAGATAAGGAAAACTCTTCTTTGCTTGGGAATATGAGTAGCTAAATTTTTTCTTTCCTTGGGATTTAATTGGGCATACTATCATGTAATTGTTATCTTAGTATTTATTAATGTTATTGATTATTATTTGTATTTCACCCTTAATGTTTGTGTTCTTCAAATTGGAAAATTAAACTAATAATATAATTGTATAATTTCAATCATAATTGGAAAACAACCAACTATTTAAGAATTAACCACCATTGAAACCTTTTTTTACTGACAATAAGTTTTGGTTACCCTAATTTTAGTGTTTACCAGTGAAATTGAGGGACTTAGTTTATTTCACTTATGGGATTATTAAGTATTGAATAATTTGATATGTTAGTAATAATATAATCATGATTGAATGAGAACAAGTAATTATTGTATGTTAAAAAGTCTAACAAAGTTAACCACCAATAATATCATTCATTATTTACATCTATTCCGCTACGTAACCTATTTGATTATCTTTTACGTTTGGTTTGTTTTATTCTTCAAATCTTAATCTAAAAATTACACATTTAATTAGTTAATTTTACAATTTGATATTCTTGTCATGATTAACAACCAAACTAAGGTTATTTTTTTTAAAGTATCTAAACAACGCTAGAAGTGTATATGCTACACTTCCTTGTTTCTCATTAATTTTGTGTACTAATCAAATAAGTTATATATTATTTAAAATGAGTTATAAAACTATTCTAAAATAATGAGAAACATAGAATATTAAGATTTTTATAAGATATAAAAAGTTGACATGAAAATTTTAAAAAATTTACGTAGTAATTCTCATTATTGATAAATTGTTTAAAATTATTATGTTTATAATAATTTTATTTAAAATAATTGTATCTATAATCAATACTATTCAAACACCTACTAAAAAGGTGATATCAAAGTTAATGTAAATGTATGGTATAAACATGTATATATAAAGAAAGAGAGAGAGAATATCAAACTTACTTGGATTGTTGAGGAACAACGCTCATGAATAACATTTGTATACCCAATCAAGTTTGGTAGATCTTGCAACTTCAATTCTACTAAATTTGAAAACTCAATCATTGACTTATCGTCAATCTTACTATTACTTGAAATGATGCATTCGATTCCATAGCTTTCAACCACATGCAAACATTGAAGTGTAGCCAAACTAATTGTTCTTGGAAACAATGTGAAGACCGTCTTCAACTTGTTACAATATTCTATTTTAAGCTTTGTAAGGGTTCCAAAGCATTGAGATGAAGAGATGGATTTAACCTTTGCAAAGACACTCGTTTGGCTCATGTAACTAGACACATTGAATATCTCTTTTAAATTATCCAAATTACTTAAAGAAAATGATAGAAGTTGTGGAAAGACAAAACCATCAATTGCATCTACAACATATTCAAGGTTGTTGCAAAACTCAATACTTAGATGTTTCAAAAATGGAAAACCCCTTTCATTTAACTCCAATATGACACTTTTCATGTTTTTTATAGCAACCAAATTGAGAATTTCAACCTTTTCAAGTAATTGTCGAATTGTCACACTCCTCTTGATATATTTGTAATATGCATTATTCAACTTCAAAATATTTGGATGCAAGTATCCTTTTCGAACAATGCCATGAAAAAGAGTAGAAGAATCTCCCAAATAGACCCAAAATCTCTCAATATTTTTGAAGAACAAATCTATGGGTAACTCTTCATTTGTCAAGATTACAATCTCTATGACCTTCAGATGATGAGATAAAGATTGTAACTCAAAAAGAATGTGATTAATTTCCTTATAAGAAAGACTTCGTACTCTAATATAGAGCTCTTCTAGTCTAGATAAGCTTGCTAAGGCATTAGTAGATATTTGAATGAGATCATTGCATTCAGTCAAATCTAATAACCTTAATGAACTTAGTTGTCCAATTTCTTCTGGCAATTCTTTGATATTTGAGTTAGAAAAACTAAGAATCTCAAGCCTTTTGAGTTGCTTACCAATTATAGATATGTCTCTTACTTGACAATCTTCTAGTAGTAGAGTGTGGATGTTGCCTAAAGCTTGAACTACTAAAGACATTGAATGAATGTGCACATTTTGTAGACTAAGCACCATAAGCTTATTCATAGATTGGAACAAATTATCTGGAATCAAACCCTTCTTCTTTGATGCTATTTGCAAAAGCTTAAGCTTTGGACAATTTAACACTTTAGGATGTTCTTTTGCTTCTTCAGAGATAAGTGAAATTGCAGTGCTATGATAGCATGTTTCTTCTTTAGATTGTTCCATTTGATATCCATCACATTGTACCATAAAATCACATTCTTCTGTAGATACAACTGATATGATAACATCACGTATAACATCATGCATTTTGACACACTCTTCCACATTACCGTCTAACAACATGAAGCGTCTCTTAAGTTTATCAACAATGGTGTGCACTCTATTTCTAACTTTCCACAGTGCATTAATTTCATTAAACAATTGCAAACCCATTCCATGCCTGAGTAGAACCTCTATAGGAATCTCAAAATCTTCTGGAAATAAGCAACAAAGAAAAAGAACATTTTTTTCTTCTACAGTATCTAAAAAATTGTAACTTAGCTTGATGCTTGAATATACACAAGCTTGCATTTCTAAAAGGGAAGTGATGGAAGATCTTTTTAATTGATCTAATGCATCTTCCCATACATGTTTTTCTTTATTTGCTAATGCTTTTGCCATTGTAACAATAGCAATTGGCAACCCCCCACATTCATTTGAAACCTCTTTTGCTATGTGAAGAATATCAAGCTTGGTTGAAAGATTTCTACCAATCATATCATGAAAAAGGTCCCAACCTTCATTTGGAGACAAAATAGAAATTGTGAAATTCTTTTGACTTCCCATCTTATAACAAACATCTTCATTTCTTGATGTAAACAAAATTTTACAATTCTTATGATGTTCATCGGAAGGAATCCCAATAGACTCAAAATCAAAGTCTATCCAAACATCATCAAGAACTATTAAAATATTATTAACACCTTTCAGTCTTTCATGTAGTTGACATGCTCTTCCTTGAATTGTCTCCTTTTCAAATCTCAAGCCTAAAGCATCAGCAATTTGACCTTGAATTTTCACATAGTCAAGATTTTGGGAAACCACTACCATTATAACTTCATCAAATAGCTTGCATACTTCTAAAATTTTAATTACTTCTTTCACAAGTGTTGTCTTTCCCACACCACCCATTCCACATATACTTAGGATTTTAAAATCTTCATCTTTCAATGTCTCCAAAACCTCTGTAATAGTTGATTTTCTGCTTGGAAAACTTTTGATAACATTTGAGAAGGTGGATCCAATTTTTGGTGTTGGTAGAGAGTATGATATGATGTCAAATTTCTCTTCATTTAATTTTGTAACACTCATTATCAATATTTTTGCTTTCTTACTTAATGAATACCTTGACATCAAATTTGGAGACCATATATCAAGACATTTATTGTTTTCTACTTGAAAATCATTAAATTTTTCTATTTCATCTATCATTCTTTCCACTTTGTAGAGCCAATCTTGTACAATTGATACAATTTGACGTCCATTTCTTCTATCTTCATCAACCACACCTTGCACTCCTTGCTTTCTACCTTTCAATGTTTTGATTTCTCTTTTAAGATCTTTTATATTTTTCTTATAGTGAACTAGATATCCAAATTGATTTCCAATTGGTGCAACTAAGGATTCTCCAAGTTTTGTCAGTGTTCCTGTCGCTAATGCAATAAGACACTGCATTTTTGCTTTCCAAGTGTTTGTATTTGAATATCTGTATAACGTTATATTGGAAGAGAACATGGCCAAATTAAAATTTATCAAATCAGAAGAAAAAAGATTTTTATATGTAAGATATCAAAATATAAATGACTATAGACACTTCCTATACTAACCTTTAATGCTCAATGATAAAATAACTTTGATACAAAATTTGAGTTTAAAGTGAAGCATAAGGTGACGTGTGTCACCTCATTTGTTTTATACAAATTTAGATTATATAATTTAAAATTAATTATTCTATAGCTACCATAATTGTAAGTTTATACTTTACTTTTATCTCGTTTTGTTTGGAGAGAAAAATGAAAAAAAAAAGGTATATATTTTAGAATTAAGTTAAAAAAAATCATCGATAAATATATCTTTATTATTAAGTATAGGTAAATAATAAAATATATTAAATAAAATTTGATTATTCAAATAAATCATATAAGAAAATTTTTTATTGATTAATTTTGTATCACAATCAAACCAGATAGAAAATTGGTTATTGATCGAACTATTTGATCTGATGCTATCTTGTCTAGTAATAAAGAAAAAAAAAGAAAATATGGAAATTAAAGGAAAAAACAACTGTAAACTATATAGCTCCTAAAAAAAAGGAAAATTAGGGGAGAGATAAAACTATAGACTATAGCTCGCAGTCTTATCATTAGAATGTAATATAATAGTTGACTAATACTAAGCAAATTCTCGGAAGACATACCTTAAGTAAAGCTTTTTACATAGATTAAATCAAATCCAAAACAGTGTATATCTGATCTCAAAGTGGTGGTAGTTATAGCACTGAAAAGTGATAACTGGCCAAAAGGAAACAGGAAAATGAATAAGATAAAGAAACAAAGCATGAACAACATGAGTAATCAACATGAACAACAAAGTAAGTTACTTACATAGGATCTTTGAACTGCCTGGTTTTTGTATCTGTTTGTGTCTCAACTTCTACATATATGAACAATCTGCACAGACCCAAGAAGGCAATGAAGAATTTCCCAGAACATTCACAAAGTCAAAAGCTGAGAAGAATATTCTTGATGAAAACGAGTAACGTACGTAGTCTGACAGATTGAATATTTAAATACGTGAAGATTGCTTGGAAAGAAAGTTTGGAGAAGAACACAAGCTTCAAGTCATAGTTTTGAAAAAACCCAATAATGTTAGTCCAAGCGTTAATGCCACATGGATAGGATCAGTTTATTTAATGTATCTTTTGATAAAGAGTAATAATACCATGACACACTTTTACATTCATTTGATACAAAATATAAGGGTAAAATGGTCCAAAAAGTATAAAGTTTTGTAGTTTTTCAAGAAAGAAGAGAGTAAAAAGTAAGTAAGGGTATTATCAAATGAATCTAAAAAATTTAGGTGTGTCAAAGAATCATTTTTCTTTAATAAATAGATGGTCCTACGCTTTTAATTCTTTTATATTCATTTTTAAATAATACGAGACCTTTCATAGTATTTGAATCAGTATTTAATTGAGAGCAAGAAATAAGAGTTTTCATCTATTTTGGCAATATCAAAACTCTGAAACTTTTAAAAGTGCAATAATCTATTTTGGCCAGCATGCAAGACCATGGTTGGATAGATTTACAATATTTCTTCTTTCTTTCTTATCAAATAAAGTATTTTGCAGACTCCTGAGTGGAAATAAACTACAGATGATCAGCCTGGAGAGAATGCAAATTCATGAGAACAATATTACAGGACCTATATTTTGCAAAGCTGAACAATATTATATTATAATTGTAAATGAGTATACTTTATCTTAAATTATCAATAAAATTAATTTTAGTTAATTTTTTTTTGTATATTTTACAAATTTATATATTTTATTTTTTATTATAAAAAACATATTTAATTAAATTAAGAAATTATAATTATAAATAAAAGAGGTTTCAAACCTCTACCAAACAATAGTCACTAAAAGAGAAAGAAAAAAACTTTCACTATATAATTTTAATATCAGAAGTCATTAAAAGCTTCTGTAAATTAATTGCAACTATTCTAACTATAAAAATTTAAAAAACTCCTACAAATTAATTTACGAAAATAAAAATCTTTATAAATTAAAAAAAATAAAGCTTCCATTAATTAACAATTTTTTAATAGTGAAAAAAAGGACTTTAGACTTAAATTATTGAGACTTTGTTTCAATTTTGTTAAAAGAAAAAATACGTAGATCGAAGGATGCAAGGAGCTAATTTTAGCCCTTCTCTCTGGTTAAAAAACCAATCAGCATTAGTATAGTTAACAAATTTCTTGTTCTAAGAAATTGGCTAGTTGAAGAAAGTTTCCGTTGGTTGAACAAGGTAATGATAAGTTAGTTGTTCTAAACCCTAACATAGTGGTCGATATAGTAAGAACAAAAAATATAAATAACAGCACTTAAATTAAGTTTAGCCACACAAAATAGAAATTATGTAATTACTAGTTTTGTGAATCCGATTGTTATTGTTGTAAGATGGTTCAATGATTTTCTTTATTTTTGTTTTTAGACTTAGTCATAATGTATGAAGAAAAGACAAAAAAACCAAGATAGATGGATACAGGTAGAAATTAATAAAGAAGACCCATTGACTTGCAGAAAAGACAAAATTAAAGCAAGAGTAACTTCGTGGAGAATAATGTTGAAGGAACTGGGAAGATACAATGGACAACACTTGATCATCTGATCAAGGTTTGGTATATTCTCCTTTTATGTACCGTGTAGAGTTTAATATTCAAGTATTTTTAACAACGTTTTGACAAACATATGATAGAAAGAAAATGGTGTATGCCATAAAGTACACGGAGATTCTTCTTATCAAACTATACACTTTGATTGCAAAAAAAAACATATTGACAACGTCGACATAACTTAAATATTTTACTTTCATGATAAAAAATAACCAAGTAAAATCTAATTAGAGAGCTATGTCTGACTAATAATTTAAACATTATGGTTATTAAATCGAATTTTAAAATTTGAAATAAGTGATTAAATTGTTCTATAATCAAATTAGGAATTAATTTCAGATGATTTGTTAAATCAAAAGTGTAAAGATCTAGAAAATGATATTTTAGTGTGAAGATATAGATAGTGATATTTTAGAAATGGTAATGAGTTATAAATAATGAAACGATATTATTTTAATATTAAAAGGTTTTAATATAAAAATAAATGGATATAAACGAGTTTCATTATTTTACAACACACAATCTCTCTAAAAACAATTTTTCTAGAATCATTTGCCTTCTCTCTAAGGGTTCTTACACCATGTTCATTTGTTTGAAGATCGGAGACCATTTGTATGATCCTTGCGGTGAGATCTTCAATTTTACTCGATCAATTTCTTAAATAGAGTAAGTTAGTTTTCTACCATTTTCTCTAGTTCACATTCTTCAATGCATGTGAGGTTTCCCTTTGTTGCTTCTATGAGTTGAGCTTTCTCTTAGGTTCTCTACTGATAAGTGATCTAATGGTATACCCTAATCATGTTTATTGGACAATGTGTTTTTCCTTCTCTCATTGTAACATAACGTTCATTTCAATAATACACACATAGTGCCTTTCTGTTTTCTCTTCTTCTTCATAATGACATCTGCTATGATATGTTACCCTGATACTTTTCTTCACGAATATGGATATAAGGGTTGTGCATCGGTCACCATAGTTGGTATTAGAGCTCTTCAGAAGAGCTCTGTTGCGCCAACAAACTCTGATTCCTCCCCTTTCTTTTGATTTCTTGTGAGTCTTTTCTTTTCTTTATTCAATTCTTGTGCCATGACTAATGAGAATAACCAACCTTCGAGCTTCCTATATTTCCACCAGAGTAAGAGCCCAGCCACCTCCTTGGTTTTCCCCCTTCTTGATTCAACCAATTATCACGCATAGAGCAAATTGATGGCCATCGCATTGAGTGTCAAGAATAAAGCTTAGTTCATCAATAGGACTGCCGTCGAGCCACCCAGAGGAGACCCTTCTCACAACTCTTGGAAGAAAACAAATTTATAATTAATTATATAATAAGATGAAAAATATCTTAAATATCTAAGAAAAGTTCTAAAATATCAAATTCGTCGAATAGTTGAAAGATTATGAAAATTGTTTTAGGAAAAAACCAAATCTTCAAATGAAACAAAAATTAAGAATAAGAACATAAAATAAATGAAAAAATATATATTACTTAGTGAGTGAGTGAAACATTCTCATGAAAAAAACGATATAAAAAAAGAGTAGAAATATTCAAATATGAGACATGCAAAAATTTGATCTACATTCATTGTTAAAGCATAACTACAAGGTTTTAATAAGATAAAAGTATCTTAGATATGTAAATTAATTTCATGGTAAGTCAAACAATTACAAAAAAGAAAAAAAAAGTGTGTAGCTAAAAGAACGAAAGTTATAAAATTAAAAATTAAGAATAATATATATATATATTACCTAATAAAGTATGAATATTTTAGTTATTTAAACTAGAATGAAAATGAAGATGGAGATGAATATTAAGATGGGTATAAGATTGTAAATCGAATGAATATGTACATGTTCACATCCCTTTATATATACCTAATTAAAAAAATCAATATCATAATATGGAGATTTTTCATCAAAATTTAACAAATTCAAACAATACCCATAGAAACATGTTTATTTGACATCCCTATGGTACAGAACAATAATGAAGTGTGTTTGTGCCATTTTTCAATTAGTGTGGGGGTATAGTTAGTAATTATGTGACTGCAAGAAGCAATAGCCTATGAGAAAAGCTGTCCAATATTTCATTTGCAAGGCGTGTAAAGGGAACTTTTTGTAAGCAATCACATAATTTCTTCTCGCAGTTCTATATGGTGGTCAAAAGGTCTAAAGTAACTATATTTTTGGATAAACTTATATATTTTGGAATTCCAAATTACACCATCTAAATTGTATTTGTGGATTACGTAATCTAGAAAATACATTTTTAAATTGTATAATTCAAAAACATATTTTAAGTTGTATATGATGAATATACATTTCAGAATTGGTGTAATTCAAAATATACTTTTTGATTTAGAAATGTATTACAGATTATATTTTACAATCGAAAATATACTTTAAGATTTTGTATCACAATTCATATTAGATTTCATTCATACAATCTGGAATTTATTCTAATTTTTTCTATACATGTAGAGGTGTAGGAAGAATAAATGAATGTGTTAAAATAAATGGTCCATATTTTAATGGGCTGAACGTAGTAACCCAGTCCTTCTTACGCCTAATACTTAATGGGCCACCTCCTTTCTACTCTCAAATAAGAGTGTTTCATCCTACACCTCCAACACTTCATCCTGCACCTCCAAAAATTTCACTTTTAACCTTCTGACATCTCATCCTACACCTCCAACTTTTCAAAAGTTTCATTTTTAATTCTAATAAATATTCTTCATTTTCTTTCTCTCTCTTATTGAAAACATTTTGCACCACTTTAATAATAATTTAATTTAATTTAAAATTCAAATATTATTTAATATGTTAATAATTATTAAAATATAATTTATATTATAATAATAATTATATTAAAAAATTAAAATATAATAATTAAAATAAAAATAATAATAATAAAAATAAAAAATAAAATAATAATAATTAATTTAATTTACTATATTAAAAATATATTAAATTATATTAAATTATTAAATTAAATTAAATAACTATTATAATTAAAAGAAAAAATAAAATTTTAAAAAGATTTGTTAATCGGATATGGAAATCTGATAAGATATAGTTCGGATATGGATATCCGATGAATATTGTTTTAAAAATTTTGTTTTTATTTAAATTTAATAATTATTTAATTTAATTTAATATTTTAATATAATTATTATATTTTTAATATAATAAATTAAATTGATTATTATTTTTTTATTTTTTATTTTTACTATTATTATTATTATTATTTTAATTATTTTATTTTAATTTTTTAATATAATTATTATTATAATATAAATTATATTTTAGTAATTATTAAATATAAAATTATATTAAATAATAATTGAATTTTAAATTAAATTAAATTATTATTAAAGTGGTGTAGAATGCTTTTAATAAGAGAGAAAAAAAGTGAAAAGAATGTAAGATAAGATGTCAGAAGGTCAAAAATGGAATTTTTGGAGGTGCAGGATGAAGTGTTGGAGGTGTAGGATGAAACACTCCTCAAATAAAGTTGTTTGTCTTTCCATTCCTTTTTAGAAAATAAAAAATCATTTTGAAATTAATAGAAAGTAACTCAAGAATGTTTTTAGATTAAAAAATTCCGAAAATGTGTAGTTTGACCTAACTAATAAGCTCTCTTTGAGGGTGTGTTCACTTGAGGGTGACAGGAGGTGATTGGAAGAGAGTGATTGAATGGATTTGAGGGTAATTTTTTTTGCTGTTTATTTGAGTGAATTTGGAGGTAAACGAGAATGAATTTTGAAATAAAATTTGTGAGAATTGGTGTAGAATTTAGTTTATATGATAAATTAAAAAAATTTACTTCAAAATCCACTTTCGTTTACCTCCAAATTCACTCAAATAAACAACAAAAAAATATTATCCTTAAATCCACTCAATCACTCTCCCCCAATCACCTCCTGTCACCCTCAAGTGAACACATAATGATCAGCTCTTTCCCCTCCATAAAAATCTTGGTCAACACTTTTTTTGTTACAGAATAATTAATATTTTAGAATATTCATTCCCACATTAAAAAAAAAAGGTGATATTTTTACAGGATCCAAAACAACAATACCTCTCTTTGTTATCTTGTCAAGCATTTTTTTTTTCTAATTATATATATATATATATATATATATATATATATATATATATATATATATATATTTTCTAGGGGAGAGCAATAAAGACAACTATTAAAATTATTTTAAGAATCTTATATGCTCTAATTCGTACCTAAATTTTTGTATAAATAAACACTGTATTTTCAAGAAATGTTGTCGAATTTTAGAATTCTACCTATTTATGTTATTTCAACTCTATAAAATAGTTTAACATTAATTTTAGATGTTTAAAATAATTAATCATTATATTAAATACGAATCAATGACTCAATCTATTAGATTATGTTCACGCTCACCATAATTCAATTACTAAATTAATATACTTACATTTCAGATTTAAGTAAGATAAAAAGCTAAGTCCTAAGTGCCACAAACTTCAATTTCTAACTCCAAACTAACTAAAGAACTCACTCCATTACAATTTTACCTGTCAAAGCCTTTTTTTAACCAACAATCTATTTTCTCAATCTTATTAATTAGACCTCTAAGACCCATTATATTGAACCAACCAACTCTTTCTTAACTTTCTCACAATAAACCAAAAGATTCTAATAACAAACCAAGTACTTATACAATATCACAAAAGTATTTCAACATCATTCAAATCTATTAAATAATTATTTCTAACCATCATAAATCACCCAAAACAAATACTAATTTCAACCAATAATTTATAATAAAAGTTCACCACATCAAATCACCAAATTCACACAATTCAAACATCTAACATAAATCATACACATCATACTAAAATAATTTAGTCTTATTACTCTTAAACGACAACCACTTCTAAAATATCACTTTTTTTGAATTTTACATACTACTTTTTTGTTTTAATTATATTCTTTTGTAATTTTTAATTACTTAATTATTTAATAAAATAAAATTAATGAAAATATATTTTACTTTTATTTTTAAAATAATGTTATTTATAAAATAATTTATTAATAATACAAATTATCTATACTATAAATATGAAATAAATTATAATGTAATAATTTTGTCTTACACAAATTTCATTTATTTTTCTATTGTGTGTTGGACGCCTCCTCCGACTTACAAATAATTGCGATAAATAATTGTGATGCTGTTCTTACACTGTGTATGGAGGTCACATTTAGCTGTTCTGGATGGAAGTTGAGATGTTGGCTTATGAATAAAGTAACATGTCCATATGTATTATATATATTGGAGTTACCATTATAAAAATTTTCTGAAAACAAAAATATCTTTTAACTTTTCTTCATATTAAAAATAAATTTTGTTTTTAATACTATGATTAGTGTTAGCTTAATAAGTTTTTAAAAAATTAATATTTTTTAAATAAATGATCTATAAACATGGCTATTGAATTTTCTAAAACCAAGTTTTATCTTTGAAAATGTTTGATTTAATTTATAATATTATATTTTTAAAAAGTCAAATCTGTAGGAATATTACATCAAAATGTTTTCTAGTATATTTTAAATATATTTGATTATATTTTAAGTTTTAAAAAATACTTTATATTTTTAAAATAATGAAAAGAAAAACTGAACAATATAATTAGATTAGAAATTAACATTTCACATTCTCGTAAAACAAAAATTATAACTTCGTGGTTCATACAGGGAAGGAAGATTTACCAAAACACGGCAAGATTATTGAAATTGATAATAGTACCCAAGAAGAAAATTAAAATTCATAGGAAACATATAAGAACCATGTTCTCAAATTCAAACTTGGGAAGAATACATTTTTAACAGTGAAATGAACATGATCCTAGTTTTATAAGAATCTAGAAAATAAAGTATTAGAGTTGATAGATATTTTAAAATAATGAGACCTAAAATAATTCGATAATATAAATAGAACTTCATCAATGCATATCATTATCTAAAACACTCATCATATCTCTAAAACTCGTTTTTTGAGTTTTATTTTATTTCTCTCTAAGATTTCTGATTCTTAACACATCTATTCGACGATTAGGAAGTGTCTAGAAGATCACAGTAGTGAGTTTTTCATTCTCTACAGAACTATTTTTCATATAGTGAAAGTAAGTTGTTACTCCTTTTTCTTTAATTCTTACTTTAAGACACGTACATATAAGTTTCTTCACATGTGTCATTTGATCTTCTTTTCTAGATCTTTGTCGATCAGAGGTCCTAAGGACTTACTCTGATAATAATTTTGTGGTTTGTAGGCACTTTTAGAGTTTCTTAAGTTGAGATAAGGGTAATACATTGTATAGAGTCATGATAGTTTTCCCAATTAGGTAAAGGAAGCTAGTAATTGTCTATAATTTAAATTTACAAGTATGAGTGGTGGTTGATATGATGTTATGTTAATTTGATTGTAAATAAGATGATTGTTTTAGTGTTATTGGTGTTTCTTTGATTGTATTTGGTTATTGGGTGTATGAAAATATGGATGATTTTTATTTGTATTTGATTAACCTTGTGAGTACTATTTTGAAGGATAATGTTATAAAAATTGGTATTGTACTGAGAAGTAAATAGCAAGTTGAGCTGTATGTTGATTTTGGACCTTAAGAAGGGGTTTTTATAAGCAAGATTTTGAAGCAAAGGCCAAATGGGAGGAACTGAGTTTTTGGGTATGTTTTAAGATCATTTAAAATTTATTTAAGCTTTGAGTTAGTAGAAATATAATGTAGAATTGGTCGGTAGTTAATAGGATGTGTTTTTGTATGGTCTTTGGTTCATTTTAGGGGTTTTAAGTAGTGATATTCTAAAGTAGTAGGTTTGTGCTTAAATAGAGGGTTTGAGGTCTGTTGTTGGGTAATTTATGACTTGTTTATATCCTTAAAATGGCAAGTTTTGTGTTAGAAAGGATGGGATTGAATTTGGACACTTGATAGGAGTTAAATTAGTTTAATGCACCTGTTTTTGTCTAATGAGTAAATATGGGGTTTGGTGTTTATTAGGAGGTTATTAGGGCTTAGTTGGCTACTTAGAGTGTTAAGAACCTAGTTTAAAGCAAGAGAAATGAGATGCATGAGTTTTAGTTGTAAGTTAGTTTGTTGAACCTTGATTCTTAACCAAATCAGCAAAATGATATCTAATTTAAGTTATAAACTTGTTTTTAAATCATTCTCAGTGTCTAGGGTGCCATTTTTATTATTTCGATAGGTATTGAGGGCAACCAAGGCTAAATTAGAGGTCCTCACTCTTCTGGTGTGGCTCTCAGCAACAATCAGTGAAGCCTGAGTGCTAGAAACCCGAGAGCTTTGGTTCTCAGCTGCAACAGGGTGGCACTCAAGCGCCAGATTTATGCGAAGAATGGCGCTCAACGGCAAGGATGTGTCGCTCAGCGCCAATGTCTTTGGCATTCTTTCTTTGTTGATTCATTCTTTTGCTTCTATGGTTTCTTTTAAGGTTGGTTGGTACTTTATGTCATGTTTAGTATATTTTTATGAAATATTATTAAAGTTTATGAATGATGTTAAGGTATGTATTAAGGTGTGATTAGATAAGAGTTTTTAAAGAGAAATTCTAAGTGGTTATTTCAAGTTGTGCATGAATATAGGAAGTTTAGTCTTTGGGGTTATCCTGACACTCTAGTGGTCATTCACTCTCAATTAGAGAGGAGTGATACATATGATAAGAGTAGCAGGGAGTCCTAGTCAAGGTGTTCCATTATGGCCTAAGACGCATAACGGACTAACCTTGTGAGTGTAGTAGAATGAAACCAATTGACACTGGTTTTACAGAGTAATAGAGGTCACCACAAGTGCATGATCCGCCATAGCTTGACATTCATACTTTTAATCTAGATAGTCAACTCTAAGTCTATGCTTAAGATGTTTGCTTAATTTTTTATGAAATGTGATGTATTTCAAAAATGATTTAAGCTCACAACATAAAAAAATGCCATGAAAAAACAATTACAAATCTATGACATTATATATATAAGTTAATTCTTTTACGAATCCCATGTTAAAATCCGAAAACTGTTTAAAGAGGTATATATATATATATAATTAAAGTGTAAGTTAATTATTTTTTCAATCCCTTATTATGCATAACACAAGCATGTAATAGGATAAATAATCCTTTTGATGTTCTCCTCTACCGAACATTAAAATACATTGATATTGATATATCAATTTTTTTAATATATTTAAAAATATCAAAATTAAAATGAATGTCTATCCATATATCTTGAAAACATAATAAAGAAACGGCAGCAAGAATCGAAAACATCGAGATTCCATTATAATGAAAAGTTCTGCAAGAAAAGCTGCAACATTGGAAGTAGAATGAGAGTTATTGGTTGAGAATGTTAGCATTTTATGGATGCTACGACCACCATTTTATAAATAACCCAATTCTCTCTCATGGATTGGAATTTGGATTTATTCAAAAGAACAAGATCAAAAGTACAAGGTGGATACACGCAAGACACCTCATATCTACGTGGACTTTCGAACATTATATATGTTACACGTTTTCTTGTCTTTAATGCTACTACCGCGTTCCGTTATAAACTTCTATAACACCGTAAATTCTGGGATACAAAGTTTTTTGCATTTATTTCTAAACTAATTAAGTTCATGAGTTACTTTTGAAAGTCAAATTTTATAGTAATATTATTTTGTCTGTTTTATTGCCACTTTCACAATTTTAAGAATAATGTTATTTTGAAATTTTTTTTATAACATTTAATATTGTGTTATTCTGGTCTACGGTTAGTGTTTACAATGATTATTATTGATTATGAAGTACTTTTAGATCAATGATATAATAACAAGTAAATAATGTTAAAATATTATTATTTCAATTTCAATTAGATATTATAATAAGTTTTTTTATATCTTTATCTATATCTGTTATTTATTTTCTAATTATTTCATATATATTTGTTATGATAAAAAATAAAATAAATTGTCCTGATACTAGACATTGGATTAATAATGAATATTTTATTAAAGCTAATAATGTAATTTAAAAACAAATAAAAAGAAACGGAAACAGTATATATATTTATATATTTAAGTACACTGGAGAAACTGTTATTTTTTTTTTATTTTTATATTAAGAGATAATATCAGTTTGTTTAAAAGACATTAGAGTTAAATATCTTTTTGTTTCTAAATTTTATGTTATTAAGTTTTTTTAAAAAGTTATAAATTTAATTTTTATGATCAAAATTATTAGTTTTTTTTTTTACATATGACAAACGGTTTAAGACATGTATTGTGTCTTAAGATTTGCAAAATAACTTAGTAAAAAATGATATGTCACGTTCTAAAGTTGACAAGATATTGTAATATCTTCTCAAGTCACAAGATATTTGGACAGATAGTGAGAATTCAAACAATTCGATAAGGTGAATGAAAAACTCAAATAACACGGTAGAAAGTTTGGATAGTTCAGTAAAGTACATTGAAAACTCAGATAACTTAATGAGAAGTTTAAATAGCTCAATAAGATCTATTGAAAACTCAAATAGCTCTATTGGTAGTCCAAATAGCTAGGATAAATTCTTTAGATTTTTTACTAAGTTATCTGATTTATCCATGTACTTATCAGGCTATCTAATCATTACCATACTATTTAGATATTTGCTGACATGAAGAAACAATACACACGAATTGCTAACCTTACCAGATTGGGAACATGTTAATGAGTTTGTCATTGAACTATCTTGCCGACTTTATTGAATTAAGAAGATAACAAACATCGAATTATCTAGTCGACCTAAAACAAAATAAACATGTCTTAAATAAGTTAGGAATATATATATATATATATATATATATATATATATATATATATATATATATATATATATATATATATATATATATATATATATATATATATATATATATATATATATATATATATATATCATTGATCAATTTACAAGAATTGCTTAAATATAAAAATATTATTTTCACATATATTTATTTATTTCTTAAAATTAAAAATTATTTATATATAAAGAGTACAAGGCAATCTTTTATAAACTTAAATATAATAAAACTTGAATAATTTTTATTTGGTGATGCCGTATTAACAGTTTCCAATTAATTGAGATGTTATGTTCTTCAATAAATAACATTTTAAGGAAACTATTTATTGTTGAAATGTGATAAACAGAATTATATAATTCCTGATTTATTTAAATTATCTTATATTTCTAATAAATATTTATTTTGTTTCACAATGAGTACGACTTTATCTATATAACAAAGTTTTAAATTAAATAATTTTTTCACCTTTTAATGAAATATTATTTTTTTCCTCAATTAATATTCATATTAATTTCTCTTTCTTTATGGAATGCAATATATTTATTCAACCATATAAAGGTATCTTAATAAAGTTTTAAGTATATTTGATTTTATTCAAACTTTTTATATCTTTGAACCAAAGTTAAGGATGTAAGGTTATCCGTTATTTGTGTTTTTATATTAAAATAAAAAAATTGGAATTTGTTTCTTTTCAAAACTTTATATTAATTTAGTTCATAATTTTAAAATTGTGTAAATTTAGTTCTTTTAATTAAATTTAGTTAAGTTTATTTGAGTTTTCAAATACACTTCTCAACTAAGATTACAAACAAAAAAAATCAAAACAAACAGTATAAATAATTCAAATGCGTTTGAAACATAATAAATTTAACAAAATTTGGTTAAAAAAAAATCTACATATTTTATAAGAAGAGATACTAAATTGGATCAAAATTTAGAAAAAAAATTAATTTTAATTTTTACTATAAGGACAAAAATTTATTTAACCTTACAATAAACTTAATTGTTTTTTCATAAATTTAAGTATTTTAATTAAATTTAAAATAAGAATTTTCTTATATTAACTATTTAAAAATTTTATATTCCTCAATTAGCTTTCTTATGTCAATGATATAATTATTTGATTCTGTATCATTATGTACTTGAACAACAACAAAATTGATGTTTCGAAATTTTGATTATTTTTAGAAAAAATATCATTTCATTTTATAAATTAAATATTAAAAAAATAGTTAAGTTCACCAGTTTGATAAAAGAATTCCATAACTTTATTTTTTTCTTTTTACCCAAACTCATAGTGTTTTATTTAAAACTAAACATCAAATGAATACGCTATTTCAATTACAGGCTGAGATTCAATTAAACAATTTAAATCTTTTCTATAATAAATAAAAGAAAAGTTTTCAATGGACACTTAATTTCATTTATTTCATCAAAAACTTAAAATATAATTTAATCTTAGTAAAATCATATTAAAATGTAGCCATTTCCTTAATTTATGTGAAAAACTTTAAACTACAATAATTATAGAATGAAGGGATTATGTTAATCCAAACTTTACTATGTTATTTTATTCCTTTCTAATGGTCAGATCTTTAAAAAAAATGTTCTTTCTTATATTTTCAAAGAATAAAATTGGAATTATTTTAGACCGAGAAAGCAACTAATTGTATTTATATTTTTCATTATTAAGATTATTGACAATAAATGATTAAACCGTTTATAAAATGTGTTGTTACATGGAATCAGGTTGAAATAAATTAGAGAGAAAATAAGAAAAATGTTTTTATTTAATTTACTAATAATAAGAAATAACTCCAAGTTGACCACTCTCTGCCGACTCCATGCAACTTAATTGAAGTATTGTGTTTTCCTTTCTTACCCATTTGTTCTCGCCTATAAAACAGCACTCATGTTCCAACATTTTCAGACCTCAGAGCAACAAGAACATAACACAAACCTTAATCTCTTCCAAAAACAACATCATAGTAGAAATGGCTACACGCGTGATTCCTCGCAAGATCCTCAAGGGACCCCGCTACAACACCTCCACCAAGCCCCTCAACACCGTGCATCCCTCTCTAACACCTGCCATCACCCCGCCGGCGCTCTTCCAGAAGCAGCCAAAAGTGCCAGCTGAGGCGGCGCTGGCGATGGACGACGGGGAGCGGCTTTTCGCCTCCGTGTCCACAGGGCGGCTGCTCCGGTCAGCAGCAATGCTTCATGCGACAGCAGTGGGGCCCATGGTGGACATGGGAATGTGGGCGATGAGGTCGCCGCTGTTTCAGAGTGGGCTGCGGCGGGATCTCGTCATGTACACCACACGCGAGACGTTCTTCTCGCACTTCTGCGCCGGCGAGGACGCTGTAACGGCAAGTAAGAGCATCACCGCGCTAAACGACGCCGGCTTGCGCGGCATGCTTGTATACGGTGTGGAGGATGCGCATGATAACGAGGGGTGTGATCGGAACCTCAATGGGTTCCTTGAAACGGTTACTGTCAGCAAATCGCTTCCACCAGCTTCTGTAATTGCTTCTTCTTCTTTTTCTTCTTTCTTCTTGGTTTTTTCATTTTTTTTCTCAAATGCAATGGGAGAATGAGCTGAGATTTGGTGAAGTGGGTCCCACTTGAATTTATTGTTTTTTTTTTTTTGAGTTTTAGATCCTTACATGATGAAAATATTTCTGTACCCTTCTCTGACACGGGTTTGGTGGAATCCGGTGCCTTTTTGTTTTCACAGAGAAAAAAAGTTATTTTGAAATGTTTGAATTTTGTAGTAAATTAAACAAAGAATAAATGTGTCATGTGAATTTCATGTAATTTGACATTTTTGGAAATATTCTATTTTCTTGAATTATGATTATCAATTATTAATCTTTTCGGAAGTTACAGTGCTTCTATGCTCTTTAATATGTTTTTACAACTAATTACGGTGTTTCAATGCTCTTTATTTGTGTCTTATTTTTTTGTACAGATGTTTTTCTATATTTACTTTATGTTAATTTTTTAATGGTATGCCGGATCATAATTTTGAGATGCATATCCTTTAACGTAAGGAAAGAAAAAGAGTGTGATCCACTCTTCGAAAATGAATCACTGCATTTTTTATTTTGGCAAGAAAAAGGGGTGAAAATAGACCAACTTTTTGATAAATTCTTTTGCACCAAATTAAAATTGCTGTTAGTATTTTGTGTAATTTGGGACTCTGCAACGAAACGCGTACGGTGCGGCGTGTTTGGCTTTTCTGTGATTGAATCTACAAGTGGGTACCATGCATAAATCAATGTCAGAAAATCAACGTTATAGTGTGACCACTTGAGATGACCTTAAATTTTTTTTTTCATGATATTGATGTGGGATGTGTTATTTTGTCCCTCTCAGAAAGAGGACAATGGTGTTGGCAGTTTGGTATTACTGCTGCTGCACATGAGCTGTGATTCACTCTCATGCCATGAGAAAATTCCAGTGTACGAATTGAGAGAAAAGAAATTGATGCTTTCATGATAGTACACGGCACTTTTACCAATTTCTATCCAAGTTTTTAATGATTTCATTGTAATTTTTCTTGCATTGTGTTTGGTAGGCCATGCGGTTGACGTGTTTGTTGTATTGTTCATCTGTTTTTATGCGTTTTCTGGTGTTTAACTTATGCAGCAAAGTTTAATCTTTGATGTGATAGGCGAGCTTCATCGTTGTGAAAATCACAGCAATATGCCCCATGGCATTGCTTGAAAGAGTCAGTGACCTTCTAAGATGGCAACAGAAAGACCCTTCATTCGTTTTGCCATGGAAGCAAGATTCTCTCCCAATTTTGGCAGAAACTAGCCCTTTGTACCACACACAGAAGAGACCAGAGCTTCTAACCCCAGAAGAAGAGAGTGATCTGCAACTTGCCAACCAGAGACTCCTTCAACTCTGCCAAACGTGTGAGGAGGCTAATATGCCTCTGTTGGTTGATGCTGAACACACTACTGTTCAGCCAGCTATTGATTACTTGACATACGCTGCTGCCATCAAGCACAACAAAGGTAGCAACCCCATTGTGTTTGGGACCCTCCAAACTTACCTGAAAGATGCCAAAGACAGGCTGTTGCTCACAACAAAGGCAGCAGAGAAAATGGGAGTTCCAATGGGGTTCAAATTGGTGAGGGGTGCTTACATGTCCACAGAGAGTAAATTGGCTGAGTCTTTTGGAAATGCATCCCCAATTCACAATACCATTCAGGACACCCACAATTGCTTCAATGACTGTGCATCGTTTATGCTGGAAAAGGTTGCTAATGGACCTGATTCAGTTGTTCTTGCAACTCACAATATTGAGTCAGGTATTTAATCTGCAACTATAAGACTATTCATTTTCTTAAAATCTATATTTACAGCAGAGTTTAATTTCCTACGTTTACAATGTTGGTGCATGTACTGTTTCCATGTTAATGTGTATAGGGAAATTGGCTGTGGCAAAAGCTCATGAATTAGGAGTTGGAAAGGTGAAGAACAAGCTAGAATTTGCACAGTTATATGGAATGGCAGAGGCACTTTCATATGGTTTAAGCAATGCAGGGTTTCAGGTAAGCAAGTATATGACATTTGGACCTGTAGAAATGGTGATGCCTTTCCTCCTTAGAAGGGCTGAAGAGAATAGAGGTCTCTTGGCTGCTTCAGGCTTTGATAGGCGACTGATGAGGTATGCTAAATTCAAGTTTTTGTTCATTAATCTCTTGCTGACATAGGAAATATCTGCTTTGATGTTAACAATATGATCATTTTTCTCTGAACAGAAAGGAGTTGGTAAGGAGACTAAAAGCTGCAGTCTTCTAGTCAGCTAGGAAGCATGGTTTCATTAACTTTTGTAAATGTAGAGAATTCTATGTTCAGATAGAACTGTGCTTTAAATGAAATGAAAATCTGCACTATTTTGGTGCGTTTGTTGGAAACATAATTGCATTTTTTTCTCTCTTCACTCTTGAGCTATGAGGATAAATTAGAATGTGTTGAAGTTAAGTTTGGAAAATGTGAATAGTAATTTATAATGCTTGGGTGAGACAAGTTTTTGAATCTGGCTTTTAAGTCAAGTTGGTTTGTTTCATTTAACTATCATAAAAACTTCCACTTTTGAAAGACTTCAAATTGATTAATAATGTATGTGCAATGGATGTCACTTTTATCTAACAACAGTCAAATTAAAGTTGTCACTATAACAAGTTCTTGCACATTAGGAATTTTTTTTCTTCTTTTATTAAAAATTTAGTGAGAAGAATTGATAATGCTTTATTACAACCTTTTGTTATTTCTATAAATGTTTAAATAATGTTGACATTTCTCTAATGTTCTAAAATACTTGTTGACATTTCTCTAATGTTAAAGGTGATTCATTTTTCTGGTTTGACTAGAAATCCAACTTATCTAACATTTCAAATAATGTTTTTGGATAAACTTCGTAAAATTTTAAAAGAGAAGAATAAAGAAGTAAACAATATTTCCCAAGTCAAAAAATTTAAAAATAAAAATTTCTAAAAATCATGAGAAATTTCTACAATTTATTTATTATAACCCAAATTTGTAAAAGATAAACTACATTAATTATCTATTCATTCCATAATCCTTCCAAGCACAAGTTTGTTTAACTCAATTCAAAGATAATCTTGACTGGCTCAAAATTTTAGAAGTCATTGAATCATCATATTTTAATGTTAAACTTGAGTTATACTTTATGTTGTTTTGGCTCGGTTTATATTAGTTTCTTTTTTTCATTTCGCGTAAAAAAGGGTTAAAACGGATAGAACCTCACAAAATGATTATATATATCCTATATTATTTTAAAATTTATATTGATACAATACAGTTTTTAATTATTTAACATGCTATATCTCCACATCATGATATATATATTATTTGTTTTAAAATATATCCAGGAAAATACACTTCAATTATTTATTGTGGAGTCTTAAAAATGAGAATAATTTCAATTGTAAATCACCAATTAGCCAATGATCAAGGTTCGATCATGCTCTTAATGACAACAACACATCGAAATCGAGAAGGATTAATTAATATTAACATGTAAATCATGGTCACAATCTCTAATTTACATGAACTTATTCTGTTCTAAATAATATATATATTTTCATAAATTTAATGATCCTGAGCTTTCTACCTTAACAAATAACATAGTTTCTTAACCATGGTCGGTGTGAAAAACAAAAATCTCAATATCCAAATGCTTGTAGATTCCATTCAAAGGCTGAGTCGGAAAAAATGAGTTCTTGAATAATCAGCGATTATACAATCTTATCTTGGAAGAACTTTGAACGTATTTCTTTTTCCATTAAAAAGATAAGATTGGTTCAACAAGATAGCCTCCTAACCAATCAATGTCACGATAATCACAGTTACAATATTTATGTATACACCCATCACGTAATTAATTACTTATAATAAGCGATTTTGGGTAACATTTTATCGTTACTTTATACTTAATTCAAAATTTCTCAATCACTTATGATATACAAGAATTATATGACATAAGACATTGTGTTGTGTTCATCTATTACTTTTGGTTTGATTCCATGGAAGAACTTTCACGTCATTCTCAAAAGTTGCACTTTCATGGTTTCATTTTCTACGTTTCTACTGTTTGGTTGATAGATAGGGAGCATGTCCTATTCCCCACTTGATATATATATAAAACTTTTTGGTATAATAAGCAAGAAGAAAAGAAAGGGAATTGTATATAATAAAAAAATGTTGATATAATGAAAGTTAATATTGTAAAAAGTATTATCAAAATTTATTACATAAGTAATTAATTAAAAAAAATTAATATTACTCGATTTAGTTCTTCAAAGTATAGGAATAGAATTCTAAAAAAAATTGTACATTTCTCTTATATCCCCAATTACTAAACAAGTTTGTTTTTTAAAATTATAATTATTTTAGAACATTTAAAATATAAATATTTTAATAAAATATATAGACATGTTATAATTTATATATCAAATTACTGTATTTATAATTTTTAATTAATTTGATCAATATCGCTAAATTTTAAAAGTAAATATTTTAATTTTAAACTTTTGATTCAACTTTTTAAAACGAATAAAACACGGTGAATAAATTGGATATAAATTTAAAATTACAATCAATTGTAGAATATATGAATCAGCATCTATGGAGTACTTAACCTATTCATAGAATAAAGAAATTAATCAATTTTTAACCTTTGAAATTAAAAACTTAAATAAGATTACTTGTTAATAATAATTACACTAGAAAGATAATAAGATTATCATACTACTAATTCTAACCTAATTAAGAACATGTTTATTTTACAAGTTCATAGACGTTAAAGCTTGTTAACTATTAATGATATAAATAAATGACCATTTAAAAGTATTAATAGCTTATTATTATTGTATTAATTTGAAAAGTAACTTTAGTGTCAATAAAGTTTGGAATATTATGGAATTCATCGAGATGTTTTTGTAAAAATATTTGTCAATAAAACTTCAATCGAAAAGATAATTTTTTTAATTAGGTGCTCCGTACAACGCCAGTAATATTTTATTTTGATATAATATAAGTGTTTCAGTAATAGACAACAAATACATCAAAATTCTTACTTTTCTTTTTTTTTTTTCACGAAAACGATGGTTTGATTTGAAAGAGAGTCTATATATCCTAAGTTGGGTGTTTAACAGTTCACGAAGTTTCGCCAAAATTACTTCTACTTTCAAAATAGAATATCAACGAGACTTTAATTCTTAAAGCAACCAACTTTGAATGAACAATGTTTAACTAAATTTCAACTTTCTTATAAATTTGTCCATAAAACAATTGTTATAAATTTAAATATTTTCATTGAACTTTTATTAAATTTGCGTATTTATTAAGTATTCAAAATATGTGTATTTTATTATTGAATTTTTAAAATTTAACTTCTTAGTTAATTGAACACTGTTAAATGATAAATAACTTTTATTTAATTTCTTAAAATGATATGAATTAAAAAAAAATCTATCTATACATTAATAATAGTTATTATAAATGTGTGGGGGTCGAAAATCTCCCTCAAAACACTTTTCTATACTTTTCTTTCAATCTTCTAATATTGTCATAAGTCTCTATTACAACAATTTTTTGTCTTTCAACTCCAAGAGCATGTAAAATCTTAAATTTACATTAAATATAATTACTTATCTCTTTACGTTAATTTTGTATTTATAGATTTTTGAGAAGAGTTTTTATTTAAGATTAACTTAACCACAGTTCAAAAGTCGATAAATATATTTTATCTGTAAATATGTTCGATTTATAATACTGATACTTAATAGATGCATCATTGATCGACTTATTAAGAAGTCACCTTTCGGTTTGCATAAATTTGAGATTAGAAATTATCTTCATCAAATACTCCTCTGAAAATATTGACTGTCTAATCAATAAGAGACCGATCAATCCTATTGTATACATTACAAACATTCAACAAAACAAAATAACAAAATAATAGAAATTTAAATAAAACTACCTTTTTATTGAAAAGTTAAAACTTACGTGTTTGCTAACTTAGGTAACATCCTATAGTATATAAAATTTTAGTTGACAAAAATACTCTTATATATTAATATTATATATTAGGATTATGGATTCTAATTTGAATAATTTTTGATTTTTTTAATTTTTTATTTTAAACTAAAAAAAATTATTTATATATCTGTGTTTAAAATATTTTTTTTTATGAATAGAGACTTTTTTGTCAGTTACTAACTTAACAAAACCTCTATATATAATAAATCTTTGTTTATAAACCCGTCAGTCATTAAACTTTCAGGATTTAATAATCATAGCCTTTGTTAATTTAATAATAGTGAAATAGGCTTGGGTTTGTATTTTCCAGTACTAAGTAATAATATATTGGAAAATAAAATTAGAAATAATTGGGATGAAATATTGCAAATATAAAAGTGACCAAATTGTATGATTTACCAGATAAAATAAAAATAAAAATTGATGCTTATAAAAGAAATTGAAGAAATAATTGATATCTAAAATATATAAATTAAGTATGTACTTTTATCCATCTTAAAGTATCTTTAAAATTATAATTAAAAATAAAAAAATTGAAAAAGACATATTGAGAGCGGTTTCTTATCTTGGTTTTTAACTTGTTCGAGTTGTTCTTTATTAATTTTATTCTTTTTCCTTGTAAAGTGATTGGATCTGTCAACCGATTCGACCTAATTTTTAAAACAATAAATTCAAGTAATAGAAAAGAGATTTCATATATCACTATGTATTATAAATTTATTAATATTTATGTAAGTGAAATTACACCGTTTGATATATAAAAGATCCCGAATAATATTGAATAAAATTAATCTGGAGTTTTGATAGAAATAACAAATGCTGTGTAATATCATACATTATTTATTATTTTTATATGTAAAATATAATTTTGTCATGAAATAATACACTTTTGCTCCGACATTGTTTTAAATTTTATTCATAAAAAAATCCATCTAGTATTTTATTCATTTAAACAATAATCACTATATTCTCTTTGTTAAAATCTAAATACTTATTGTATATAATTTAATAGAAATATAATACCGTTAAAATTTAATTAAAAATTATATATTAGTAAGCTAAATTATTTTATAATCAAAGTTGGTGAAGTGATGTTTTTTTTTTTTTTTTTTTTTTTAAATTTTCCATAGCTAGACAGTGACTCTTAGCCGAAAAGTAAACAAACCATAGCCTCAATGAGTTTGATTCCATAGTTCAAATTCAAAGGACAAAATTTGAAGTCCAAGTTGCAGATTCCATCGCCTACCATTGCTGAATTGGATTCCATGGACTCCATTTTCTCATGCAGAGAAGAAAAGAAAAAGAAAAAAACATCACCACCACCTTAACAATTGTAACATGTGGTGTTTTTCATGAGAATCCAACATGTTTGGAAGATCTTCATAAGTGTCAGAGCATTCAGAATATGTTAGTTTAACAGTAAAAATATACTCAATTTTATTTATTTTTCACAGAAATGGTACTAAATAAACAAATGGCTTATATCTTATTTTTATTGTATGATTTGGTTATTAGAATTATTATTAGTGATATAAAATAATGATGAGTAGTTTGTAAAATGTGGATGAAAAAGCTGTGCATGTCTGCAGAGATAACATAAAAAATATTAAAAACATAAAAAAATGTTATCTTATTTTGAAAGACAAGAAGGTCCAAAGCACATGCATTTCCAGATCCTACTCTTTTGGCATCAAATTAAAAGTGATGGTTGTATATCTGGAATTTTGTATATTATATATGAGATGAATCTTTTAATATTTTTTCCTTGTTTTTGTTTATTTTTTCTAGCAAGGCTACAAATTTTGTCTTTAAAAAGAAACATCACGTGTCACATTATATTTATAATTTTTATTTTACCTTTTATTATCTTTAAATTGTAATTTTACATGATCATAAATATTTTTTTATCAAAATTTCATCAAAATTAAACAATAATAAAATTGAAATACAATAATTTAAATTCTAGTGTGGTCTTCAAAATTTACATTATAGCAGTTTTTATTGAATGAAACAGTAAATATTTTTTTAATGCTTTGTATTTATGATGTATGTAATTAATGGTGTTTTTTTCAAAAGAAAATCAATTAACAAGCATTAAATGTTGTTAAATGCTGTTAATTTTAGAGAGTTTAGGATTTCAAGGCGAAAAACAGGAACGTTGAACAACAAATTAGAAGAGAAAATAAGAGACGAGTAGTGATTATATAATGTAAAGCATGGAGAGAAAAGAAAGAAAATATTCTCTCTAAAGAAGAGGAGCGTTTGTTCCAACAATTTGTTCTACAGATAAAAAGTAATATCTAATTAATATAAATGCATGTCATTTTATAAATAATTTTATACGAGAAAATCTTATGGGAAAGGCTTTCTACCAAAAAATAAAATCTCTAAAGGTATTTCTTGAAATAAAATTTTGCATGAAAAATTACATAAATTTGTTGGAAGAACCTAATAAATAGAATATTAGAGTTCATAAGGTGTCTTCAATTATGAGGCTAAGTTCTTTTAATATTAAAAATTAAAGATATAAATAGAGTTTCAATTAATGAGTCTTATTAGTAAAAACACATACCATTTCTATAAAATTTAGTCTCTAAAAATTCTCTAACATCTTTTTTAGTTTTCTAACCTTTGGATTATCTGTTTGATTACGTAAAGTCTTCGATTACGTTCGATCAATCCTTACAAAAGAATAAGTTAGTTTTTGTTATTTTGTCTAGTTTTTACATTTTCCAATGCATGTGAGTTTGACTCTGTCACAAGCGTATATGAGTTTTCTCTTAGTTTCTCTACAAATCAGTGGTTCCAACGGCGTATCGTGATCATGATTCTGAAGTTTGTAGGTGCAGATAGAGTTCTATGATTTGTGAGAGCGGTTTTGGTCCTATATAGCTATTTGAGCTTCTAAAAGGTAAGAAAAGCTAACTACCTAGTTTTAAATTTGTTGATGTATTGTTAATCGGTATTGGATTTGGTTTGGCCTAGTATGTTGAGTTGTTGTAGTGTTTGTTGTATGAAATATGTTTTTATTTATTTATATTGAAAGTGATTTCGAATGGGAGAATCAAAAATATGGTCATTTGATTTAATTGGTATTCAATTTGACACCTAAACTTGTTTTAGAGCCCTTGACCGAGTTAGGAATACAAAATTGTTCATTTGAATAAGTCTCTGATTTCCTAAAACTCATTGTTGAAGATTCTAGTTTTTGGTGTGGCGTTGAGTGATGTTGGTATAACACTAAGTGTTGGCAAGTCATTGAGCCTCAATGCTCTAGGGTGCTGAACATCATTTCTTCCCTACAAGTTTGGAACCTTTTCTCCATAATTCACTAAGTGAAAGGTTAGACTCGCTGGGTAAAGAGTGCATATTTATGTCTTCATTTAGCCTTTGATTGATTTTTGTACTTTAATAGAATATTTTAATTAGAATTTGTTATAATTGAGTTTATTTAGCATGAGATACAAAAACATGTTAAAAATAACTTTTTAGTTGCATAAATGTTCTTTGGATATTTTGAGGTGTGTTAGTGCAACTGCAACTAAGTTGAGCTCATTGAGGTCTAAAAATAAATTGGTTAAAGCTTCATGACAACTTAAAGATAAATCCAAGAATAAAAAAAATCAAGACCACAAGAAGTCAATCTAAGCATAACATGAAAAAAAATGAAGAAATTTGGCTAATCAAGAAATAGGAACATGCAACAAAAATTGGATCTTGCGGTTTTCTCTATTTTTCTTGCTTTGTTAATTTGATTTTGTTCTTTTTTCTGAGTTTGTTTGATTCTTCTATGCTTAGAGTTAATTTTTGAGAGTTTATGATTTTAGTTTATGTGTTAATTTCCTTGCTTATTGGAGAAGTTGAATGGTGAAATTATGCAATTTAGTGGTTCTGTTTGGAATCCAAATACCACAAAGTGGTATTTATTCACCAAGAGGTCTTCTTGAAGCATAACATTGTTCAATGCACATTTTAGAAGTAAATTTTTTATTTAGAAGATGTTAATCAGTGTGCTTTCTTGATTCTTGAAGCATCTTCATTCTTAGTTGCATTCATTATGTTAGAATAACAACTCTGCAACTCTACGTATCACTTGACTGTATCCTCCGACTCCATCAAAAGGCAGGCTATCACCTATAACATTGTTTGCTCAAAATTAATGGTGATCATTGCCAAAGATTTAAACAGAACACCTAGATAAAAAAAAAACAAGCAAGTAGGGGAAACTAGACTACAAAGAAATTAACATATCATGACTAAATATATCAAACTTAAATCAACAATTCACAAAATTCTATAAAACATATAATCATACAATAAATGACCTCTATACTCAATTATTCGGATATGATACTCACGTAGACTTCATTGAAGGTGTGCACCCATGGTAGTATTTATACTTTTCAGAGTTATAAACAATGGTAACACGACCTACTACACATGAATTTAATCTTCCACTCCTAGGACCCAAAGGCTAGGGTAAAGACCTTCTGTCATTCTCTATGCCACCTCATTCATTTCTACATGAGTTGAATGGTTGGTAAAATATCAGGATACCTTCTCTCTGAAATCGCACTATCAAACATTCACCACAACTTACTTGAATATAGAATCTCTCATTGAGATTCTTCTTACAACATATATCTTTCATTCTCACACATGTTTATACCATTCCAAAAGCATTAATAACTATCAAAATATATGCACTTTAAAACAATTCAAACAATACCAACATTAGAAGCTTTCAAATAAATTAACACAACTAAAAGAATGCCAACATCCAGTGCTAGATTCTAGCGCTCAATGGTCAACTGCACTGGAGAAGTGGCGCTCAACGCCAAAGTCCATCGCTTAACGCTCACAGATCAGTAAGCTTTATGACTTCCTCGCGCTCAATGCCCAAAGTAGTGCTCAATGTCCTGGTACTCAGAAGCTCTCGGATTTTATAGCGTTCAACACCCTACACGGCCGCTCAGCGTTGTACCATATTACAACAACTCTAAAATTTGATATAAATGGACTCAGGACCTATTCAAATGGCCAAATTGGTACTCTTTGCACTACAATTGCTTAGTAAATATATTTATATCTCAGATTGAATACAAATTCGCCTATTTGAACAAGAATTCAGTTCACTAGCTCAATTTAACTACCCAAAAATGCATATGACAATTTTCACTCGATAAAAATTAGATTTCTACAAAATTAGAAGCCAACCAAGTCTTAAATCACCTAAAAATAGTCCAGTAACTTCAAACTTACTTTAATAACCACTCCTCTAGAATTTCATCTATTAAAAACTCCTATTTTGCCCAAAAATGCATCATTCTTCTAACCTATGATCGAACCAAGGCTCTACAACCATTTACTAAAACAACACAATCAATCTAGCATTCCCAAATTCATTAAAAATCAAATACAATATCAAAATTTTATCCACACAGGATTCATGAAATTCAACTCAACATACCAAACTCCAACAAGCAACTTAACATACCAAATCTCAAGAATAAATTTATTTTCACAAATCAACCACCAAATAATCATACAAACATCAAATAAAACTTGTCTATCAACTAAAATAAAAGAAAACTAGCTTCCCTTAACTGGTTGATGCTCAGACAGTTCTAAGAACTCTAGATTTCCTCCTACGGTTCCAATATCTCTATTTTAATCCTACAATTCATAACAATTTGATCAGAGTAAGCCCTCAGTGCCACTAATCAACAGAGAGTCTTAGAGAAGACTCAGATTTCAAAAGGGTGGAGAAAACACTTATATTCAGAAACACCAAAATTTTAAGGAAAATGGTAGAAATCAACTTAATCTTTAGTTGAAATCAAATTGCTACGAATGAAGATCTAGCCTCAAGGATTCGTCAAACGATTTCAAATCTTTAGATAAATGAGTAGGGAGTTAGAACTTCTAGAAAGAAGGCAACATTTTTAAAGAAAAAAGTTTTAAAAAGATAAAACTTTCTAAATAATAAAACTCCTTAGAAAATTCTATTTAAACTAAAACAATGAAGTATCATTATAAAAAAAAAAATACTATATTACATCTAATATTTGACTTGTGAGAGTCTTATAGTTATTTATATATATATATATATATATATATATATATATATATATATAATAAATAATCGATCCTTATACTATATAGGAATCTAAAATCGTTTTCAGTAGTCACAATCAATTTCAATAAAAATCTAGAATTGATTTTGATTTTAGTAGGAAAATCGATTCCATTGTTAAAATCGATCCCAACTCCAATACAAGCAAATCCATAAATGATTCCACCATAACCATAACTGATTCTAGTATCTATTCCTTTTCTTTTTTAATTACATAGAATCAAGTCTCCTCATTTCCAGAATTGATTTTCTTCTCTTCCAGTCCTCTCTCATTAAAATGAAGGTCATTTTCAAATTAAAACAGTAACATTTTCGTCTTTTATTGTAACATAAACAATAAACGCTCTTGTATATTGGTATAATGTATAGATGCTTCTATCCCTCTCTCACACAAGTTATAAAAAAAAAATACTATATTATTAATTACTAAAATATGTCTGACTGCTGGTAATCATACATTTTTCTAAAAAGAAGTGATAAAGAAAAGTTTAACAAAAAGAACCTTCATCATAAATTTTACCTATAAATAATTTCACGGTTATTATTAATTATTGAGGCCATGGTATTGGTAGTTATTGATGGTCCAATATGGAGAAAATTACCCCATTTTATTTAGCAGCAAAATGGCCCATCACTAAAGTTTGAGAAGGTGAGTCGTTTGTGAATCCTAAATCAATGAAAATAGCATCAATAATTACCAAATATTCTACCATAAATAAATATTTGACGAGATAATTGTGAAAATCAGTGATAAATTCTTCCACCACTAATATTATAGCAGATAATATTGTAAATTACCATTGAATTATTCTTTTAGTGATATGATTTTCTTTTAGGATAGTTATATACTTGGTATCCCTAAATTTTTGCGTATTAATTACAATATGCACACCAATAAAAAAAAATCAACTGTAAAATACCAGTCCTTTAATATTAAGTTATCATCATTCTCAAATATCTAGTTATCATAATTCTCAAATATCAAGTGTGATGAACAAAAAGACTATACTCATTCCTAAAAATATGTTTGGAGCATTTTAAATTTGAGTTTATGTGATTCTATAATGATTCTATTTAAACTAGATCTAGAGTGAAAAGATAGCCAGTAAATCATAGTCATTAGTGATATAATTCTTGACTCATCATTAAGATTCAAAGCACCTAATAATCTATTAAAAATTATATATTTTTAAAAAAATTAAAACCTTGAAAGGTTTATTGTTTCTTCTAAACTCTATCCCTCGAACATAATTAAGTCAAATAATAAATCTTCTGTACATAACAATAGTATATTATAAGAAAAACTTCATGAACAATGCGAAGAGTATATCTAAAATAAAAATGACAAATTGGTTTTAATGGCACAATTTAACACTTCTATTTTAGCATAAACTCAAGGTAATTGCATTGACCATAAACGTTATGAAACTGTGTGACATGACAATTTAAAATTTGAAAGAAAGAGAACTCTACTATCATGTGTTGCAATTAGTCTCAATTGTCACATTACCAAGGGTAGGTGAGTCAAGGCATATTCAAATCTTGATGTTTGGATTGCGGTGCTCAAGTTGAAAGAGTTATGTTTTGAGTTTGATTTCAATGTAATGAATTTAGTTTAATGTATAAACAAACACAATAGAGATTTGAGGTTTTCTCAAATTGGAGATTTCAGATTTCCTATCATAAATGGAAACATTGAATAGTTGCAATAATAATTGAAAACTTTATAGTATAAAAAAGGATAAGAGAAATCAATAGTCTTATCGAGAATGGAATGAACTATAAATGTGAAAGACAAAATTGATGGAAATTAGGATTGAGGATTGAGATATGGGGTTGAATGAGGGAAAGTGAAATTGGAGAGAGATCCTTACATTACAATTTTTTTTTTAATTACCAACATAATTTTATTGACAGAAATAAATTTATCGATAAATTTGAAATACTGGTAGATTTATATTTTGATAAAATTCATTGATAAATTTGTCAGTAATACATATTACATTAACAATGAATTGTTCATCGATAAAATGTATCGATATTTACAAATCTTAAAATTCGTCAATAAAATTGGACAATAATTTAAAATACTTATTATGGATGGATTTGTTCGTCGATAAAAAGAGTGACAAATTTCCCACCAAAATCTCTATCTAGTTACTTGAGTGGCCAAGCCTCTTCATCTTCATCTCTTCTTCACGCCCAAACCACAAGGCCACAGACAAAGAAAGAATTTAAGCAGACGAGCGTTAACCTAACGAGCAATATTGTTCTTCGTTGAAGAAATCGCCCTCTCCTACCCTTCGCCTACAAATCGCCCTCCTTCTTACATCGTGGCCTAACTTTCGAAGTCTTCGGTCTCCCCCATGAGCCCTTTCTCTGGGCTACACTTAACCACCAAGGGCACACGATCTTGCTTGTGGAGAACGAATACACCATCTCCAAGTTCGAGCAGTCCTCTCCCGATATTGGAGCTTACGACGACTAGTTCACAACCAAAGCCTCTTAGTTCCCTAAACTTCTCTCCCAGGCCCGTGCCTAGGCCTAGGTTGAATTGCGACCTGTTCGAAGCCTTTTGTTCTCCGAATGCATGCTCACCATCAATAATCCCAACCACATTTATCGCCAACCTGGAGCGCGAAGGCTGACAAGACCCACGTCTTCATGATTTTGAAAGAGAGGTGGAGAGGGTTTGTAGTGACAAATTTCTTTGTCAAGTTAGTAGAACTTGAGAAAGCCAATCACAAGTTTGAGCTTTCCCTTAAGACTAAGTATTTAGAGCTAGCATAAGGCATGAGAAGAAACAAAAAGTTGGAAGTGGAGGTAGTCCTGCCAAAAAAATGCCTAAAGTTGTATAAATGATGAATATGAAAATTAGTGGAAAAAGAGAAATAAAAAAGGAAGAAGATGAATCAGATTGTGGTTTACCGACATTTTTTTTCTTTAGTAATTATAGACAAATATAAATTTTCATCGATAAATATTACTAATTTTATTTTTACGATATGTCAAAAATTTATCAAATAAAAAGTTATTATCAACTAATTTTAACGTTTTTAACAAATTTTAATCATCAATAATATCTATTTTTTTAGTGCTGTAAATGATTAGTGAAGGAGAATGATAGAAAGGGAAGGGTTAAAACATAGCAGAATAATAGAATAAAGGCATCATGCTTTGTGGTAGGTCTTCATACGCAGAGGTAGATATTTCAAGGAAATTGGAAGAATGGAAAGTTTTGAGATCATTGCGAAAGGGATTGAGGTATATTAGATCTAAGTTCAAAAGACTATTTTTTTTAATAGGGCTTAAAATAATCATTACAAGAATTTATTGATTTACCATAGGTAAATTTGCATTACATACCAAAACTTGCCTACCAATTTAACTTCGAATAGAGCTCGAACCATAGGGATCGAGGAACAAAGCGTGGCAATGGTAGGAGCAACACATGAACTGAGACAACATAAACAGTGATACAATGGACAATGAACTCAGAAGTTCCATGAATAGGAGAGAAAAGATAATGAAAACAAAACACAAAAAGAAAAACAAAAATTTGCTGTTTTAGGGAAGGAATAACGGAAACAACAACACTTTTGTCAAAATCATGATACTTCGAATTTTGTTTTTTACTTTTAAAGATGGTTCTTTAAGCGGTAGTCGTTGTTTGGAAATTTCCTTAACTCTTGACAACGGTTCTACAAGCAATTATTCCTTTATCAATATTTATGGCTTTCAAGCTCCATCGTAGTCAAAAGTTACATTTGTTTTCAAGTTCTTGTTGTATTATTTTTTTTTTCTAAAAAAGTATTGTTAAAATGGATCATGAAAAGCTTACTGGTTGCAAAAATAAAGTATTACTATTTATTCTTTGAATAATTTATTAATAATATATTGTGAATAAAACAATGTATATAATTACATTTATTAATTAAGCACTTAATGCAGTAATAGTTATTAATGAAGTAATAAGAGATTATTATCCGTTCAATAACTAACTAATAAATATTATCAAGAGGATAATTTATATAATAATATTTGTCAATTAAATAATTATTACATCAATGCTTATTTAATGAAATAATTTGTATACATGTATTTTGTAGCACTCCATATTTAATGCATTTCTCAGTGCCGTTCACCTGTCAACATTTCAGCTCCTTTGGATTGAGTGGCAAACAAGATTCTATGTGCATTTAATTCCCCAGTCTCGGGAACCGTGCGGCTGCAAGAAGAATAAAGAGCTTTTGATAATGGAATCCATGTGGCAGCTGAAGGATGGACCGACCGTCCGGATTGGAGGCTATATTTAAGGTAGGATTTTCAAACCTTGCCACCTTTCCTGCATGCAACCTTCTTCTTCCTCAGAACTTCAGTTTCAGAAAACCCCATTTTTCTCCTCCTTCTCTCTAGAACTTCCAACTTATCTCTAGATTTCTAACACTTTCTCTTACTCCGACCACCTCACCCCTTTTAGACTAAATCTTCCTGGCGTTAAGACCTTCCCATTGCACCGATCAAAATCTGGTTTGGAGCACTTTGGACTTTGAAAGCCTTAGGAGTAGTTGCTGCCCAAGACTTAGAAGCTTAGCTTGGAATTAAGGTAAGGGAAGCTTATAATAAATTTAATTATGGTTATATTTTATGAATTAATGTATGATGGTTTGAGCATATGATTTATGTTGTATGATTTGGATTAAATATGAAAGTATGGTATGTTGTTTGATGTACTGCATGTCTGATTTTGGTATGAAATTATCTATATGTATATAACTTAGTAAAATTCTGAATCTGTAATCGAAAGGTCATTAGGACTGTTTGGTTTCCCTTGAAAACCTTTGATCTGGTCCCTTATTACTGAACTTAAATTATATTATGAATTAGTCGTTCGGATTGTTCAGTCTTACGCTGAACGATGTCTTATACGGAATATCCGACAGAGAATTACTTGGTCATAAACTGAGTATTCGTTCACATATTAACCGTCCGGAACGTTCGGTCCTACACTGAACGTTCGGTTTATGATGATGATTACTTCCTTATAAGTATTAGGTCTTATACCAGTACTTGAGTTCCTAAAACGTCTGACTTATCATATTAGTTATTTGGAAAGTGTTCAGTCTTATACTGACACTTGATTCCTCAAGGAGTGTCCTGTCTTATTCAGACACTCGCCTTAATGAAGAGAACTTCTTATTTAAAAGTTCGTTGACTCTTAGTGTTGAGTTTCCTTTGATCTTCCGTTCGGTTTCTCATAACTGTCCGGTCCCCTTTAACTAGTCCAACTAAACTTCCATTGTTGAGTTATATTGATCTTTTATTCAAGTTGTGTTTATTAAGTCCTCTTTGCTTCATGGTTAAACTTCTAATAATTTCTTCAGTCCGGTGATCATGGAGCAAGTACTCTTTGTGTTCTTTGTTGAGTTTCCCTTTGACCCTTTCATCCAGTTCTCCTTGACTTAGTTTATTTCATTTTCCATGTTACAAGTCTATTAATTTACCGTTCGGTTTGGATTGTTTTTATAAGAGATTTCCAAGGAGGAATGTTTCATAATGGCTGATGGTTGGTATAGCATGACCATGGTTAAGGCTCAGGTTCTGACTCTATCCTGATATTCCGTGATTACGCCTTCTCAAGTAGAGAAGGGTAATTCATGCGTGGGAATGGCAGGAGGTCCTTTAGCCTCAGGGTATTTCTATACCGAGGTGGTTCCACTGGACTAACCTCGGGTGGCGGTCTGTTGAGTGTATCCCAACCAAGTTCACCCAAGTGCAAAGAGCGGCGAGCATACATAGTCATACCGTCCGGACAGAGTCTAAGAAAGTGCATATGTTGATTTTTGGTGTTAATACCCTTTACTGATTATTCATGGTTGGAATGGTTATGTTTGAGAATCATGTGTATATTTTAAAATGCATGAATATGATCAATTGAATTTACATAAGCTTACCCTTATCTATTTTATCTTGGTCATGTTGTCGTTCGGTATTCGACCGTTCGGTTGGTTCTCTTCACTGCAATGATCATCCTCTTTGGGTGTGAGCAGAGGGTGCTCAAGAAGAAACTCTGGAAGAAGCCTTGCAAGTAGAGCAACCCCTGGACGTCTTGCTTGAAAGCTGTGCAGGACCTTCTGGTCCTTAGATTAGATCTTAATTATTACTTTGTATAGATAACCGTCCGGTTTAGTATTTTGTAAAACTGTTCGGCCTAGGAATTCCTTTTGTAATGCCTTTCGGTCATGTATTGTACCAAGACCGTTCGGTCTGAAGATGTAAATGTAATTCGGACTTCTTTACTTTGTACAGTTTCAACTTTTATATAATATTATGTGTTTCCTCTTCTTTTACTTGTTCCTCTCCACTGTTCTTTATTATTATTTATGTTAACTTCTACAATAAAATATATATGTCTTTTTATATATTTATTGGGATGTTACATATTTATATTATTTGAATAGATATTATATTATTATCTATTCACTAAATAGTTAATATATTATTAATTCAATAATCTATATATTAATACTCTTTTAATTAAATAATCATTGCATTAATATTTATTAATTAAATAATCATTGCATTAATATTTATTAATTAAATAAGTAATATATTAAAACAAATTAATATTAATTTCCTTTTTATTACACAATTTGTCAATATACTAGTAGATATTATGAGAGAATGTTAATGTTTCTTAACTATCAACTTATGTATAGAACTTTATCTAGGAACACTTTGTCTAATCACAAATAAACATTACTTGACTGATATATCAAACTTTTGCTTTCAAGACACTTGGAAATTTACCAACAATTTTTTTATCGAGCTCATACTACTAGGTGAAAATTTAAATATATGATAGTAATAACAAAACTCATTTTATTTAAGAATGTAACAACCTAAATAATACAATTCAATTGTGTTTGATCTAATTGGTTTTCGTAATAGGAAAATTATTGTAATAAATTTTCCTTTAACAATTTTCTCGTGTGACGTTGGAATCAACCTCTAGCATCGACTCTAACATGAATTGTTGGTTAGAGTGTTTTCACTAGATTAAAAACTATAATTAATAATCAAAGCATAACTTTTATAAATTAGTCTACCTAACCTTTGTCACGCAATATCACCAAATTTTCCATTAAATCACATTTATCTACCACTTCAAATCCTGCAATAAATTTTGGTTGGTAATACATTATTTTTTGGTAGATCACTGACTCTAACACATGTAGTTTGAATTTTTTTATAAGAGTTTTTGTTGATCAATAATCTAATGACATGTCTTAATCATGCTTCTATTATTTATAAGAAAAATAGAATTTTCTATGTGTCTGGTGGTGTTCTTACAGTTCTTGAACGGTTTGATTTGTCTCTCGAGTAAAGGAAACTAATTGCATTGTTTTTAAGTTATATATATTTTGAACCTTACAATTGCATGATTGAGTTGTATAATGAAATATAATTTGCTAAATTTGGTCTATTGGATCTGGTCTATTTGTTGATGAGAGGTCTTGGAGGACACATGTAAGCAAGCTGTTTTACAAACTTTCAAACTTGCACTATTTTGTTTCTTTTAAACTTTCTTATTTTGTACTAACGCTTTCTATATTATTTAACATGAATTTTTTTTAGCTAGACTCTCACGGGCCACATCAGAGGTGAGATCATGTCTTGATGATGCATCCGAAGCAAATCCTGATGAAGATGACATCATTAAGACATAGTAATGGGTTGACGTCATCGGTGAAAAAAAGAAAGGACGACTATATGGGGGCAGGGGGTTGAATGATGTTAATGACAAACTTTTCGCAACCCTTCTTATATAACATGTTATCGAGCTTTTCTTTTAAGTTCTTAAGATGTTCGACTTGATAAATATGTATAAACATTTTGACCTGTTATTCAAAATACTACAGTGTTTAGTAAGAACTTCCTTTGTGAAAAATAAATGTTTAGCTTGAAAGACTCTTATGTTTGGAAAATAAAGCGCGACTGTAGGTTTTCATAAGAGGATCGTTTAGGCAAGAGAAGAGTTGAACAAGAGGTTTTATATTGGTTCACTCCAACTGAGCTACATCCAGTCTCCTCCGCAGAGGGTTCCACTATAATCTTCACACAATTACAAATGAGTATTAGCACCACTCTTGGTACTCAGCAACCCCGCCGAGATTTCCTTTGAGTATTTGCACTGCTCCTAGTACTCAACAACCCCGCCTAGATTTCTTTTGAGTATTCGCACCACACTTGGTCAGCAACCTTGCCAAGATTCCTCAACTCAAACAGAGTTCAATTGTAAGTATTTTAATTATCTTCAGAATTGCAATCAACGATTGCTTGCAAGATGTTCAGACTATATCTCTCGTATAGAGGATTTGATTACAATACAAAGGTATATAAACACTCGCATGTGTTTTTCTCTTCTCTCTTACAATAGTAAGCAATATGACAATGAAGCTTGAGAGTATCTCTTTCTCTTTTTCTCTTCTCTTCTCTTTTCTTCAACTTAAATGTATTCTTTTTCTTAAGCTCTTTCTCTTTTGCTTCTCAGGATAAATATTTCCTTGTAAGATTTGCTTCATTATCCTCTTAAGCTATTCTTTTAATTTTCTTTTCGAGAGATCTTCTATTTATAGGCTTCATGGATATTTGTCCACTAGGCTGAGCTTGTAGCCTTGATACGCGTGCTTTCTCTTTCTTCTTCGTACAACAGTCGTTTGGTAAGTCAACTTGGAAGAGCAGACATGTTTTTTCAGTACTTTGCTTGAAGTAAGTTGTACGATCTTTTTAGGTATGACTTCAAGTGAAATACATTTTGTGAATATCTCCTTTGTCTCTAACATCCACTTTTTGATATTTGATTTGTAGCTCTGTGGATGCGTGTAGAATAGCTTATCTGCAAGATTAGAGTAAATTGTGCACGTAGTAGATATGTTTTTTCTTATCACTTTTGTTGTTTTTGAATGTTGAACATTTAATATGATTTAATGCTTGTTCAGAACAACAAAATGCTTTTTGAATTTTTACCGTTAGGTAGCATTTTGCAATTAAGTTTTTTTTCCTAAGATATCAAACGTATATAGTTACTTCATCGTTAGACGAGGTACTGGTTAAGCTCATGGTATCGCTAGTCAAGTTAACACTTCTTTTGGTTTTGTCTCTTTTTAGACAGATAGTGTTCAACTTGTTTAAGCTTTCTTTTATGTTTTCATTTTATGTCTTTTAATATGTTTTGTCAGAGACATCGTCTTGACCTGTTCTGTTTTGGAGAGCTACACTAAATACCTTTTTCAGGTATTATGAGCATTAAGCATTTGACTTCAACTCTCTTAGATGCTTTAGGCACAACAACATTTAACCATGCGTCTGGGTGTTTTGACCTAGATGTTTTTCTATTTCCTAAGAACCTAAGTGTTTTCCTGAGTTTTTCTATGTTGGGGATTCTGGTTCTAGGTTTTGTGTGTTTGGGATTTAGGCTCTAAGTCTTGTGTTTTCACCATAAATTATCTTCTAAATGCCTTTTTTCGGGTATTATGAGAATAAAACATTTGGCTTCAACTCTCTTAGACGCCTTAGGCACAATAACATTTATCAATGTGTCTGGGTGTTTTGACCTAGATGTTTTTCTATTTCTTAAGAACCTAAGTGTTTTCCTAGGTTTTTCTATGTTGGGAATTCTGGTTCTAGGTTTTTTGTGTTTGTGATTTAGGCTCTAAGTATTATGTTTTCACCCTAAGTTATTTTCTGATTATTATATCGTTTAATATTTTATTAAACTTCAAAACATGAGAGCGTTTAGACACAGACGATTTTGTCTTTAACATACACTACTAGAAGAGGTATATTGAAAGACCAACCATCTGCATCCAACATTCTGACAACACTGTTATCTAGCTCAAACAACAACTACAAGCTCGTGACCAAGAAAAATCCGTTGATAAATTCGTTGGTAAAAACCACGATCTGGTTCACCTTCTTCCTCTCTCCCATTCATCTTCTTTCTCAGATTTTCATTTTTTTTATCAATGTCCTATTCTTAAAGCAAAACAAAAATGCATCTTCTTTTCAAAACCAAAAACCAAAATAAAAAACTCAACCTTGGTGCCATAATTGTTTTAGAAACCATAAAATTGGAAAAAAAAATTCTAATCTATTTTTCGAACAACGATCTTTTCTTCATCTCCAATAACACACCAGGCCACGACCATGCTACTGAAGAAATTCCAACTATGGGATTTTGTTCTTTCTTGTATGTTTTCAAACACATATGTCACTAGTGCAGAATCGTTGTTTAATGTCACCCTATAAACGTCAGCTATGATGTTGAGTGACGTATATGACTGACCGGTGGTATTTTAGTAAATAAGTTGGCGATATGGACGTCAGTTTAGATATAGCCCGACGTTTATAATATTGTATACATCAGTTATACCACAAACTGACGTCAATACTACTGCAATTAATGCGATTCACTTACCTCGCAGGTAAATAGACGTCGCGTCTTCCAGCACCGACGTTTAAATGGCCTGAAAAAGGTAGGTGAAAAGTCTATTGGAGGTCGGTTTATACAAGGCGCCGACGTCTATATGGTTGCAATAATGCAATTCACTTACCCGCAGGCAAAATAGACGTCAATTTGTTCATGACCGACGTCTATAAGATTATAGACGTCGGCCCCAAGGTCCCCGTCGTCTACTGGACTGACCGGGTACTGAAACGTCACTTTGTTCAGCGCTTTAGACATCACTACCCTTGCATCCGACGTCTAAATGGCCTGAAAAAGGCAGGTGAAAAGTCTATTGGACGTCGGTTTATACAGGGAGCTGACGTCTATATGGCTGCAATTAATGCGATTTACTTACGCGCAGGCAAAATAAACGTCCATTTGTTCAGGACTAACGTGTATAATCTTATAGACGTCGGTTCCCCCAGGTCCCCGTCGTCTATTAGACTGACCGAATACTGAAACATCACTTCGTTCAGCGCTTTAGACGTCACTACCCTTGCATCTGACATCTAAATGGCCTGAAAAAGGCAGGTGAAAAGTATCTTGGATGTCAAATTAGTAAGGTAACCGACGTCTCTAGACGTCGATTTTTCCAATAATCGATGCATCATTTCATGTTTAAGTAACCACGAACTCGCAGTTACGCGCATCGTCTTCTTCCTCCTCTCCGTTTCTCTCTGTCGTAGTTATGACAATCATCTTCTTCCTCCTCTCTGTTTCTCTCTGTCGCAGTTACACGCAGAATTTTGTTCCTCCTCTCTGTTTCTCTCTGTCGCAGTTACGCCACAATCTTCTTCCTCCTCTCCTTTTCTCTCTCTCGCGGTTAAGCATTGCAGGTGCGTTTTTTTTTTTATTTCAACCGTTTAAACTTTGTTTTAGTCCGATTAAATTGGTTTCTTCATCATATATCATCTACTAACCGATTAAAATGTGTTTTCGTTGTGTTTTAGTGTAAATTTGATCCTCTCTTTGGGTAACGTAGTACAACATTCTCCCATTGCTAGCTCCCTCACAAGAAAAACAGCGTCTTTTGTATGTTTAATGGCGTTTCGACCCAAAATAGAACTTGGGTCGTTGCCTAGTTTCGACCCAGGTTCGGTTTTGGGTTAAAATGTCATAAGAGAAGTAAAAGACGCAAGCTTTTTTTTGTGGGGAAGCTAGCGAAGGGAGAGTATGGTACTAGGCTATCGAAAGACAGGATCAAAACTGCACTAAAACACAACGGCTATATTAGACGTCATTTAATGCAATGTCGGACGTCTATAGTGAAGATAGATGTCAGTTATTGACATTTTCGACCTTTATATATACTCGTAGACGTCGGTTAGTGCATAGGCCAATGTCCATATAGTCCCATTACACGTCGGTTTTGGCATATTCCGACGTCTATATAGACGTCGGGGATGGCGTGAACTGACGTCTAAATAGACGTCAGTTATATGGAATTTCAACGTCCCATTGACGTCACCCGTATAAACGTCGGTTGGGAAAGTGACGTTAAAAGCCCAAATTAACAGACGTTAAACAACGTTTCTGCACTAGTGTGTGGTCAATTCAATATTTGTGATGCTCCTTCATCATTCCTAAATAACTTCTTGTGGGTTTTGCAACAAAGGCGTTCTCCCTCTATCACATGTGGTGGTTTCATGTGCTTGAAAAAAGAGATTGTGGCGTGCAACAATGCTCCGAGTGGTGCTCCGAGTGCTCTTAGTTGAGATGGAAGAAGTGTGGGAAGATGGGACTGCCTCACATGAGAGAAAAGAAAATGAAGCCCTCACATGAGAGAGAAAGAAATAATGTGACTCGCGAAAAGAGAGAAAAAGTAGGCAAGAAATTTTCGCACTTTTTACTAGTGGATTTATCAACGGATTTTGTTCGTCGATAATTACCGACAAATTTACTAACAAATTTACTAACAAATTTTGTTTATCGGTAACATGATAACTCTCCAATTTTTCCCAATTTTATGTGTTAATATTCTTCTTTTAGGTTATTTTAGTTTTTAATTCCTTAGAAATAGTATAGTTTAGAGTAATTAGGATAAAAATTGGTTTTTGTAAAATAATGTTAATTTTCTCTTTTTAGTTAAATAAAATAGGTTTTTAAATAATTAGGTAATTTCTCTTTTAGAAAAATGTTTAGAAAGTTTAAAATAAAAATTCATTTCTTTTTAGACTTTATATTTCATTTGATTTTGCCACTTTTTTTTATTTGTTATGTTAATGTTTGCAGGTACTAATAAAGAAAGGGGTTGGTGCTAAACGAATTAAAGAGGGCTAAACAGTGGGCTGATGTGCTGCCAAACTTGGGTCGTGGCTGTTGCATATGGAGAATGCTACTGCAGATTGAGATATTGGGCTGCACTTTAATTTGCCACTACATTGGGACTGATTGGGTCTCTGAAATAGCACTAGGCTGCTTGTGAGACTACAACATTTTGATATTTGACACGGTGCATTTTGGAAGCTACTGGCAGATTAATTGAGACGCAAAATGGCTGGCTCCAATTAATAGAACGATGTCGTTTAGAGACTGAAGATGTTGTCTTGCCTTAGAGGACTCTTTCCCTTAATCTCGTTCATTTTAATCTTGAGCAGAAGCATCTCATGTGCTAGGGCTTCGAGGGAAGAGAACGTGAAAGAGAGAAGAAGAAAGAAGAGCTCGTGCCACTGACCGGAGCTGAACCGGTAAAGCTGGAGATGATCGGATGGTCAGAGAGAAAGATAGAAGAAGACGAAGTGCTGACCGTTGGATCATAAAACGCGAAGCGTCGAAGAGGTCTTCTTCCTTTTTCTTCTACCTCTGCTCTTCACCCTATGAAAGAGGGGTTTGTACATATTTTTGAGTGGGAATCGCGAGAGGGTGACAGACTCCGCGAACGAGATTGAGATTGCGAGAGTTCGAGAGCATGTGGAGGGTGACAGACTCCACGAGAGCAGTGGGTGGTGACAGACTATGCGCGCTTATGGTTCTTGCTTTCTTTTGATTTCATGTTCTTAGTTCTAGGTTTTCAGTCTTTTCATAGAATAGGTTTTTGTGTTTTGGATTGTTGATCGAGACTCACGGTGGTGACAACCCGTGAGTATCTTCGTATTGCTTTTACTGTAGAAATCTCTTGTACTTTTCATTTTACGTGTAATGCAATTTCAAGTTCTGTTGATTTTCCTTTCACGATTACATTTTCTGCTTCCATTTGATCCTTTTATGATGCTTAGTTGATTCTAGAATTAGTTTCTGTTATTGATTTACTTTCTTTGCAATTTAAGATTTTGCGCTATGATTCCAGTTATTGAATTTGGTTTTGGTACTCTGATATTGTACTGTAACTTTCATTGTTAGATTCTATGATTTTAGTTTTTAGGTTTTTGATTTGTTTGTTGATTTGAATTTTAATTTCTCTATTTTACTCAAGTTCTGCTTCTTTGTACATTTCAATTTCACGGATTCTTTACCATTTGTCCAAGCTGGCATTTAGGATTTTAATTACAATTTGCATGTCTAGTGTCTTTGTAAATCAGTAAATCATGTTAGGTATAGAAGTTAGGTTCTATTTTCTGTTTTAGGTAATTAGACTCCTATTTTCTTTTATTTTCTTTCCATTTCATTTTCTTTCTTTCTTTTAAATAGTCTACAGATTTTAGTTTCTCTTTTCATTTTAAATTTTAGTTTAATTTTTTTAAAATGTCCCCACCTAGCTTAATAGTAGTAAATAATTAGTAAATAATACAGGACTTCAACTATATACTGTAAACTTAATTTTGCCGAGTCTACGGATTGATATCTTGGTCAGCCCTATATTACATTAGTGGGGACCAATTTTGTTCTGCTTTAGACGGCTAAAAAGCAGTTTAACATAACACATTTTATATTTTTCTGTCAATAAGTGAAACACACATTATTGATAGATTTACGGATGAATTTTCCTTTGATAATGCAACCGTCGATAAATTTGTAGATAAATAAAATTTTCAAAATTCATTTGCAAAATCTGTTGTTAATTTATATTTTTCAACATATTTATTTTCGTCTCTAATATTTCATCGATATTTTCATGAATTTTGGTAGTGCTTTAATTTGTGCTGTTTTGATTGTATGTTTCTTTCTTTTATGATAATCACCTTTTTTGATGTGAGGAGAAGAAAATTAGTTGTTGAAGCATATTTGATAAATAAATTAGTTGTTTAGATATATTTTATTATTATAGTTATTTTTTTAAAATAACTATTTATATGTTGAGATAATTTACTTTGTTTAAATTTATCAATCTTATAATGTCTTATTTTATTGATATAAAGTGATAAAATTGAGATGTTATATGACCAATTATTGATATAAATAAACTTATTTTTTATATTAAAATTTTCTTTGGACTTATTAAACCGTTCTTTTACTATTTACATTTAAAAATATTTAATTTCAATTTTTCTTTTTCCAAGTTTTCCCTCTTAAATTTAATATATTACTCTATTAATATTAAAAATATTCGGTCGGTGCAAGTTATATTAATTAGATTGTCTTTCTTTTATATTTTTAGATTTGAAATTTTATTTTTTTATATTTTTAGATTTGAAATTTTATTTTCACTTCATTTTCTATGTCCGTTTTTCTTCTTATACTCAAGTTATTTATAAAACTCTATTAATGCTAAAAAGCACTCAATCAGTATGTCAATTAATTTGTTATTTATTGATAATTATAACTGCCATAATTTATTCCTCATTCAAAATAAACTTTGTATAAAATTGAGTCAATGAAAGAAATGTACAAAAATAGTTAATATAACAAATGAAAATTTTAAAACAATTAAACATTATCATCAGTGCTTTAGTATTGATGAACCCTATATATATATATATATATATTTGCCTATGTCTCTATCTTTTGTTCAAGGAAAACTCCAAAACGAAAACTTCACTCTGGTATTTCTCATACCATGAAGCAGTTTCTGCATCTCAGAAATAATCATGTAATTCTTTTCTCTTATCTCTAGATGTTCTTAACACATACTTTGTCATGAATATTCATCTAATAGAGTTTTTGGGATGCATTTATACACTTCCATTTGGATTCTGATAACTTTCATAGCAAACTTTTGGTTAGTGTTGTTGGTATATATATTTTTCAGATGCATTGTTCATACAGATGCTTTATGTTGAACTGATCTGATGAGTTTGGTGATATATGTGTAGGTCCTTGGTGTGATCTCTTTAATTCTGATATTGGGATCACTGGCAGAAAGTAGGGTTTACAGTGAATTGGGCAAGATTGAATATCCTGCCATCAATTGCAGAAAGCACAGTGCAAGTTTGAAAGATTTTGGAGGAGTTGGTGATGGGAAAACATCAAACACAAAGATTTTTCAATCTGCAATAAGCAAACTCAGCCAATATGCTTCTGATGGAGGTGCAACACTTATTGTGCCACCAGGGAAATGGCTAACAGGACCCTTTAATCTCACAAGCCATTTCACCCTTTTTCTTCAGAAGGATGCTATTATTCTTGCTTCTCAGGTATATATATATAAATTTATCACGTCTTATCTTTTGTTTCTCAAATTATATATAAAATCTTTTAAATTTGGTAATAATAATAAAAATTAAATTAAGTTGATATTAAAAAATAGGCATGATATTGATTCTTATTTTATTCAAATATAAGAGATTATTTTTTTTTTCAGTGTTTAATATGATTTAATTTTATAATTTATGTTTAATTTGGTATTGTTTTAATGATCTTGTTTAAATTGTTATCGACAGATGAACAGGTATCATGTATCACTTCATGATTTTTTTTTATTTCTTTTAAATTTTTTTATTAATTTTTTCTTAATTTAAAAAAATAGCAAAATTGTCACTTACATTCATCACATTAACAGAATGAATCAGAATGGCCTCATCTTGCTGTGCTACCTTCTTATGGAAGAGGAAGAGATGATCCCGATGGAAGGTTTAGCAGTCTAATTTTTGGGACTAATCTCACTGATGTTGTAATTACTGGTAATCATTTACACAAACAATATTCTATTATTTAAAGATTGTTAAGTTCTTCTCAAATTATATGCTAAGTCATTTCCGAATTGGATTTCTTAAAAATTGGTAATTAGGTCAAAATGGTACAATTGATGGACAAGGATCTTATTGGTGGAACAAGTTCCACAAGAAGCAGTTGAGTCTCACTAGGCCCTTCATGATTGAAATCATGTACTCTGATCAAATCCAAATATCAGATCTCACTTTGGTCAATTCCCCAAATTGGTTTGTCCATCCAGTTTACAGCAGGTTTGATAAGATTCTCATTTTTTCTCACCAAATTTCTCAAAACAGCTTATTCTTTTTCCTTCATGTATAGTCTGCATCACTATTCTGATCAAGCTTTCCATCTTCAGTAACATCATCGTAAAAGGGCTTACCATTCTTGCCCCAGTGGATTCTCCTAACACAGATGGAATAAACCCAGGTATACATAATTGTTTGTTTTCTATTCTATACTATGACAAAGATACAGAAACACAACATCTAAGGAATGTGTCAGTTTCATAAGGGCATCCATGTTGCAAAATTTTGATTAGGTAACAAGCACCTGAAACATTGTCAGTTTCATAAGTTTTGTGTTCTCCACAGATTCTTGCACAAACACTAGGATTGAAGACTGCTACATTGTTTCTGGTGATGATTGCATTGCAGCCAAAAGTGGGTGGGATGAATATGGAATTAAATTTGGAAAGCCAACCCAACACTTAGTGATTAGAAGAGTGACTTGTATATCCCCAGACAGTGCCATGGTTGCACTAGGCAGTGAAATGTCTGGTGGAATTGATGATGTTAGAGTTGAAGATCTCACTGCCATCAACACTGAATCAGCTGTTAGAATCAAAACAGCAGTTGGTAGAGGTGGTTTTGTGAAGAACATATTTGTCAGAGGATTGAATCTGAATACCATGAAATATGTATTTTGGACGACTGGTTCTTATGGAGCACACCCTGACCCTAACTATGACCCCAAAGCACTTCCTATTGTTACCGGAATAAATTTCAAAGATGTTGTTGCCAAGAATGTTACAATTTCTGCACAACTTGAAGGAATCTCCAAAGACCCTTTCACTGGAATCTGCATTTCCAATGTGACTATCGAAGTCAATGAACTGAAGAAGAAGAAGCTTCAATGGAATTGCACTGATGTTGCTGGAGCTACCAATAATGTCACTCCTCCACCTTGTGCATTGCTGCCCCAGAAAGATAAAACTGATTGTGCTTTTCCAGATGACAAACTACCCATTGAAGCTGTTCAATTCAAGACATGTTCCTTATAAAACAGCTTTGACAAATGTATTTGAATCTATGTATTACATACAGTAGAAATCATAGAAAATAATGTGTTAGAAGAGAAAAGGGTTGAGTTATTATGAGCTAAACGTCATTATTTTTGTTTAAATTATTGCTTTTAATGCAGAAACAAACTATTAATATTAATAGTTGGATCTAGGGATGGCAACGGGTCGGGTTCGGACCGGATAGTGCGATACCCGAATCCAACCTGCATGTAAAAAGTGTATCTGCTATCCGTCCTGCTACTCGCCGAGTATTTGCATAAAAAAAAACCCGCGGATATCCGTTGGATACCCGTTAATAGTGTCTGTATTATTATCCAAGCCTAAGTTTTGATCCAAACTCTATTTTCCTTTCTTTTTCAAAACTTATAAACCCTAGATCTTCACTTCAAAACTCCGATCTACACCAAAATATTTCAGATCTGCACTTAAGGATCTCAGGTCTGCATCAAAGGATCTTAGATCTGCACACAGATCTACACCAAAGAGTCTCAGATCTGCCTCTCGTCGTCGCTCCTGATGTGTTTCAGCCTCTCAAGCACTTCGAATGGGATCACCTATTGTTGGAAGAAGAAGCTGTCGCGGACGGAGCCGTGAATGGTGAAAGAAGAAGCTGCTACGGATGGAGCCGTGAATGGTGGAAGAAGAAGCTGCAAACGCTGCAACGACAACGGCAATGTGAGGTCCTCGCGGCGTCGTTGAAGACGGTAGGTCTTGTTGTTGGTAGGTGGCGGAAAGAGGAAGGAAAAGGAATATCGAGAAAGAAGAAGAAAGAAGGGAAGGAGGTTTGAGAGAGAAGAAGAAAAATGAAGAAGTGACCCTTCCCTTCCTTTGCAATGTCAAGGCAAATATTTTACTTTTATTTTGTAATTTCATATTTTAATTTATTTTGTAATTTCATAAAAAGATAATGGATAAAATTGGAATTTCGTTTTTTAAATGGGTAACGGGTATCCGCGGGTATAAATAGTGTGATATCCGTACCCGACCCGTTAACGAGCGGGTATTAAATTACCCGTTATCCGCTACCCACGGGTACCTTTTGCCCGCGGATATTAAATACCCGCAATGGGTTTTGCCCGCGGATACCCGCGGGTACGGGTATTATTGTCATCCCTAGTTGGATCAGTAAAAAATTACCATCAATGCACAATAAACTTTAAAGGAACTTATGTTTTTTTCTTTCCAAGTTTAAAATGAAACGTACTTAATTACTTTAACAGTTAACAAAGTTCAAACAAAATTAATAAAGTTAGCTGTGAACTAAGATTATTATTAATTTTTTATTTTAATGAAAGAATTAAAAATTTTGCCTTAAGATTATAAATTGGTTAAAGCTTCATGACAACTTAAAGATAAATCCAAGAATAAAAATAATCAAGACCAGAAGAAGTCAATCTAAGCATAACATGAAAAGTGAAGAAATTTGGCTAATCAAGAAAAGGGAACATGTAACAAAAATTAAACCTTGCAGTTTTCTCTATTTTAATTGCTTCATTAATTCGATTTGTCCTTTTTTTCTGAGTTTGTTTGATTCTTCTTTGCTTAGAGTTACTTTTCAAGAGTTTATGATTTTAGTTTATGTGTCAATTTCCTTGCTTATTGGAGAAGTTGAATGGTGAAGTTATGCAATTTAGTGGTTTTGTTTGGAATCCAAATACCACAAAGTGGTATTCATTCACCAAGAGGTCTTCTTGAAGCATAACATTGTTTAATGCACCATTTTAGAAGTAAATTTTTTATTCAAAAGATGTTAATCGGTGTGCTTTAGCCCTTTAATTTATTGGTTTCCAATTGGTTACCTGATTCTTGTTTACTTTGATTCTTAGTCTTTCTTGGTTACTACATGAGTTGTCTTGATCAATGCAATTAGTTTTATTTCTTTTCTTTCACTGCATATTCTGAATTTCCATTTGTTACATTTTAATAAAAGAGCTAGGTTTAGTTTTTGTTGCATCCCGTGGTCAACATCTTCATTTTTAGTTGCATTCATTAGGTTAAAATAACAACTCTGCAACTCTGCGTATCACTCGATTATATCTTCCGACTCCATCAAAAGGCAGGCTATCACCTATAACATCGTTTGCTCACAACAAATGGTTATCATTGCCAAAGATTTAACAAAACACCTAGATAACAAAAAACCAAACAAGTAGGGTAAGCTAGAGTACAAAGAAATTAGCATATCGTAACTAAATATATCAAACTTAAATCAACAATTCACAAAATTCTATAAAACATATAATCATACAATAAATGAGCTTTATACTCAATTACCCAGATATGATGTTGACGTACACTACACTAAAAGTGTGCACCCACGGTAGTATTTATATTTTGCAGAGTTATAAATAATGGTAACACGACCTACTACACATGAATTTAATCTTCCAATCCTAGGACCCAAAGGACTAGGGTAAAGACCTTCTACCATTCTCTCTGTCACCTTATTCATCTCTACATGAGTTGAATGGTTGGTAGAATATCATGGTACCTTCTCTCTGAAATCACACTATCAAACATTCACCACAACTTACTTGAATATAGAATGTCTCCTTGAGATTCTTCTTACAACATATATCTTTCATTCTCACACATGTTTATACCATTCCAAAAGCATTAATAGCTATCAAAATATATGCACTTTTAAAACAATTCAAACAATACCAACATCAGAAGCTTTCAAATAAATTACCACAACTAAAAGAATGCCAACATCCAGTGCTAGATTCCAGCTCAACGATCAATTGTAGTGAAGAAGTGGAGCTCAATGCCAAAGTCCATCGCACAGCGCTCACAGACCAGTAAGCTCTATGACTTCCTTGCGCTCAATGCCCAAAGTGGTGCTCAACGTCCTGGTACTCAGGAGCTCTTAGGTTTTATAGCGCTCAACACTCTAGAAGGCCGCTCAGTGTTATACCAAATGACAAAAACTCTAAAATTTGTTATAAATGGACTCAAGACCTATTCAAATGGCCAAATTGGTATTCTTTGCACTACAATTTCTTAGTAAAAGTATTTATATCTCGGATTGAATAAAAATTCACCTATTTGAACAAGAATTCAGTTCATTAGCTAAATCTAACTACCCAAAAATGCATATGACAGTTTTCCCTCTATACAAATCAGATTTCTACAAAATTAGAAGCCAACCAAGTCTTAAATCACCTAAAAACAGTCCACTAACTTCAAACTTACTTTAATAACCACTCCTCTAGAATTTCATCTATTAAAAACTCCCATTTTGTCAAAATGTGCATCATTCTTCTAACCTATGATCAGATCAAGGTTCTTCAACCATATACTAAAACAACATAGTCAATCTAACATTCCTAAATTAATTAAAAATCAAATACAATATCAAAATTTTATCTACACACAAGGATTCATAAAATTCAACTCAACATACCAAACTCCAACAAGTAACTTAACATACCAAATCTCAAGAATCAATTTAATTTCACAAATCAACCACCAAATAATCATACAGACATCAAATAAAACTTTTCTATCAACTAAAATCAAAGAAAACTAGCTTCCCTTACTTGGTTGACGCTCAGACGATTCTAAAAACACTATAATTCCTCCTACGGTTCCAAGATCTCTATTTGGTCCTACAATTCATAACAATTTGATCATAGTATGCCTTCAGTGCCATTGATCAACATAGAGTCTTAGAAAAAAACTCGGACTCCAAAAGGGTGGAGAAAACACCTATATGACACCAAAATTTCTAAAAAAATGATAGAAATCAACTTATTCTTTAGTTGAAATCAATCAGCTAAGAATTAAAATTCTATCCTCAACAGATTTCAGATCTTCAGATATGAGTAAAGAGTTAAAACTTCAAGAAAGAAGACAACATTTTTTAATGAAAGGAGTTTTATAAAAATAAAATGTTTTAGATAATAAAACTCCTTATTAGAAAATTATATTTATACTTTTGATATTTTTGAACTAAAATAATGAATTGTCATTATTTAATATACTTTACTACATCTAATATTTGACGTGTGGGAATCTTACAATTAATTAATTAATTATATATATATATATATATATATATATATATATATATATATATTAATAATAATAAGTCCTTATATTATATAAGAATCTAAAATCGTTTTCAGTGACAATCAATTTCAATAAAATCCAGAATTGATTTGTGATAGGAAAATCGATTCCATTGTATTTAAACCGTATATAATTGGGTCCAACTTGAATACAAGCAAATCCATAAATGATTCACCATAATCATAATTGATTCTAGTATCTATTCCTGTACTTTTTTAATTACGTAGAATCAAGTCTCCTCATTTCTAGAATTGATTTTCTTCTCTTTCCGTCCTCTTTCTCATTAAAATGAAGGTCATTTTCAAATTAAAGCAGTAACATTTTCGTCTTTTGCTATAACATGAACAATAACATTTTCGCCTTTTATTATAACATAAACAATAAACACTCTTGTATATTGGTATAATGGATAGATGATTCTATCCCTCTCTCACACAAGTTATAAAAAAAACTCTTTATTATTAATTACTAAAATATGTCTGACTGCTGGTAATCATACATTTTCCTAAAAAAAAGTGATAAAGAAAAGTTTGACAAAAAAGCCCTTCATCATAAATTTTACCTATAAATAATTTCACTGTTATTATAAATTACACCATTGAATTATTCTTTTATGATATACTTGGTATCCCTGAATTTTTGCGTATTAATTACAATATGCACATCAATAAAAAAAAATCAACTGTAAAATACCAGTCCTTTAATATTAAGTTATCATCAGTCTCAAATATCTAGTTATCATAATTCTCAAATATCAAGTTTGATGAACAAAAAGACTATACTCATTCCTAAAAATATGTTTGGAGCATTTTAAATTTGAGTTTATGTGATTCTATAATGATTCTATTTAAACTAGATCTAGAGTGAAAAGATAGCCAGTAAATCATAGTCATTAGTGATAGAATTCTTGACTCATCATTAAGATTCAAAGTACCTAATATTTTATTAAAAAATATATTTTTAAAAAAAAAATTAAAACCTTGAAAGGTTTATTGTTTCTTCTAAACTCTATCCCTCGAACATAATTAAGTCAAATAATAAATCTTCTGTACATAACAATAGTATATTATAAGAAAAACTTCATGAACAATGCGAAGAGTATATCTAAAATAAAAATGACAAATTGGTTTTAATGGCACAATTTAACACTTCTATTTTAGCATAAACTCAAGGTAATTGCATTGACCATAAACGTTATGAAACTGTGTGACATGACAATTTAAAATTTGAAAGAAAGAGAACTCTACTATCATGTGTTGCAATTAGTCTCAATTGTCACATTACCAAGGGTAGGTGAGTCAAGGCATATTCAAATCTTGATGTTTGGATTGCGATGCTCAAGTTGAAAGAGTTATGTTTTGAGTTTGATTTCAATGTAATGAATTTAGTTTAATGTATAAACAAACACAATAGAGATTTGAGGTTTTCTCAAATTGGAGATTTCAGATTTCCTATCATATAAATTAAAAAGAATTATTTTTTTTTTCTAGATCCTCTACATCTATCAGTTATAATTTTTAGTGTAATGATAAACATTTGATCGACCAATTTGCATAAGAATCAAGGTTACCTCAATTTCCAACGAACAATTGTTTAAGGGAAATTGTTTAAGGGAAGATTATCGTGAGTTACATTATTATCCCATGACACAAGCCAAGTTGGTCGAGTCAATATTAAAGAATTTGATTCTTAGTGAAAAAATTATTGAAAAAGATTGTTACAAACGACATTAACTATGTCATGGCAAAATTCAAGTGAACTAAGTGACAATTGAATCATTACACTTGGCTGCTATACTCTTAAGTAAAAATAATTCTATCCTTACTTTACTTTCAATATACTCTTTATGAATCCCATTTATCATGCCTTATTTTGAAAAATGAATTTAGTAATGTATAAACAAACACAACGTGGAATTGAAGGGATTTGAAGTTTTCTCATGCATGAATCAAAGATTTCATGTTTATTAAGACTCCTACAATACAAATCAAGAAACAACGGTGTAAAAAAAATAATACATAAATAAAAAAATAGATCTAAAGCATAGAAAATAAAATTATACATGAAAGACTAAATAAGAATAAAACATCATGCAGCTTTAAGAGCTAAATTAAGACTCAAACAAGCTTTCCAAAACCACTCAAATATGAATTCAAGCATGGAATAATTGCAATAATAATTAAAACATTTATAGTATAAAAAAGATAAGAGAAATCAATAGTTTTATTGAAAATGAAATGAACTATAAATGTGGAAGACAAATTGATGCTAATTAGGGTTAAGGATTGAGAGTTGGGGTTGAATGGAGGGAAAGTGAAATTGGAGAGAGATCCCTACATTAATTTTTTTTATATTATCAACAAAATTTTACTAACAGAAATAAATTCATTGATAAATTTGAAATACTGATGGATTTATTTTTTGATAAAGTTCATTGTTAAATTTGTCAATAATACATATTTTATTATGAACGAATTATTCGTCGGTAAAATCTGTTACTACTTACAAATCTTAAATTTCGTCAATAAAATTGGATGATAATTCAAAATATTTATTATTGATAAATTTGTTCGTTGATAAAAAGAGTGATAAATTTCCCACCAAAACCTTTATCTAGTTACTTGAGTGGCCAAGCCTATTCATCTTCATCTCTTCTTCACGCCCAAACTGCAAGATCACCAACAAAGAAAGAATTTAAGCATACGAGTGTTAACTTGACGAACAATATTATTCCTCATTGAAGAAATCTTCCTCTACTACCCTTCGTCTACAAATCGCCCTCCTCCTTACATCGCCCCCCAACTTTCAAAGTCTTCGATCTCTCCTATGGGTCCTTTCTCTGGGCTACACTCAACCATCAAGGACACACGATCTTCCTTTAGGAGAATGAATATGCCATCTCCAAGTTCGAGCATTCCTCTCCCAGTATCGAAGCTTACAATGTCTAGTTCACCACCAAAGTCTCTAAGTTCCCTAAACTTCTCTCCCAGGCCCCTGCCTAGGCCCAGGTCTAATTACGACCCCTCCGGAACCTTTTGTTCTTTGAATCCAAGCTTGCCATCAACAATCCCCAACCACATTTATCACTAACTCGGAGCGCAAAAGTTGGCAAGAACTGTGTCTTCGTCCTTGATTTTGGGAGCGAGGTGGAGAGGATTTTCAGTGATGAAATTTTTTGTCAAGTTAATCGAGCTTGAGAAGGTCAATCACAAGTTCAAGCTTTCCCTTAAGATTAAGGACTTAGAACTAGCGTAAGGCATTAGAAGAAACAAAAACTTGGAGTAGTCCTACTAAAGGAATGCCTAAATTTGTATAAATGATGAATATGAAAATTAGTAGAAGAAGAGGAAGAAGGGAGAAGGAAGAAGATGAATTAGATCGCGGTTTACCGACAATTTCTTCTTTAATAATTATAGACGAATATAAATTTTCATGATAAATGTTACCTATTGTATTTTTACTGATAAATTTCAATCCGTAAAAAAAAAATTATTACTAACAAATTTTTAACATTTTTAACCAATTTTAATCATGAATAATAACTATTTTTTAGTGTTATAAATGGTTAGTGAAGGAGAATGATAGAAAAGGAAGGGTTAAAACACATAAGGAAGAATAATAGAATAAAGGCATCATGCTTTCTCGTAGCTCTTCATACGCAAGAGCTCGATATTTCAAGGAAATTGGAAGAATGGAAAGTTTTGAGATCATTGGGAGGGATTTGGGTAAGTATATCTGATATAAGTTCAAAAGATCATTTTATTTTATTTTATTTTATTTTATTTTATTTTATTTTATTTTATTTTATTTTATTTTATTTTATTTTAATTGTGTGCTTAAAATAATCATTACAAGAAATTATTGACTACTTACTTATTATTGCACATGGGATCATAGGTAAATTTACATACCAAAATTTACCTACCAATTTAACTTGGTATAGAGCTCCAACCGAGTGACATTATGGATGTAGGAACAAAGCGTGACAATGGTTAGAGCAACACCATATGCGAATGGCAGCGATAATAGGCGCACAACAACGACGACAATAAGAGCGACAACGAGTACGACATTTACATGAACTGAGACAACACAAACAGTAATACAATGGGACAATGAACTCAGAAGTTCCATGAATGGATGAAAACAAAACACAAAGAAAAATTATGAACGCACAAAAATTTCCTGCTTTAGGGAAGGAATAACGGAAACAACAACAGTTTTTTGAAAATCATCAAGAGGATAATTTATATAATAATATTTTTCAATTAAATAATTATTACATTAATGCTTATTTAATGAAATAATTTATATACATGTATTTATATATTAATTGAATAGATACTATATTATTATCTATTCACTAAATAATTAATATATTATTAATTCAATAATCTATATATTAATACTCTTTTAATTAAATAATCATTGCATATATATTTATTAATTAAATAAATAATATATTAAAATAAATTAATATTAATATCTTTTTTATTACACAATTTGTCAATATAGTAGTAGATATTTATGAGAGAATGTTAATATTTCTTAACTATCAACTTATTATAAAACTTTATCTACGAACACTTTGTCTAATCATAAATAAACATTACTTGACTGATATATCAAACTTTAGCTTTCAAGACACTTACTGGGAAATTTACCAACAATTTTTTTATTGCGCTCATACTACTAGGTGAAAATTTAAATATGATAGTAATAACAAAACTCTTTTTATTTAAGAATGTAACAACCTAAATAATACAATTCAATTCTGTTTGATCTAATTGGTTTTCGTAATAGGAAAATTATTGTAATAAATTTTCCTTTAACAAATTTCTCGTGTGACGTTGGAATCAACCTCTAGCATTGACTCTAAAATGAATTGTTGGATAGAGTGTTTTCTTTAGATTAAAAACTATAATTAATATACTTAACCTCTGTCATGCAACCATTGATATCACCAAATTTTCCATTAAATCACATTTATCTACCACTTGAAATCCTCCAATAAATTTTGGTTGGTAATACATTATTTTTTGGTAGATAAGTGGCTCTAATATATGTAGTGTTGAATTTTTTTATAAGCGTATAAATTTATTTCATTGTTAGACGAGGTACTGGTTAAGCTCATGGTATCACTAGTTAAGTAAACATTTTTTTCGATTGTCTCTTTTTAGACAGACAGCGTTTAGCTTGTTTAATCTTTCTTTTATGTTTTGATTTTGTGTCTTTTAATATGTTTTGTCAAAGATATCGTCTTGACTTGTTTTGCTTTCGAGAGCTACACTGAATACCTTTTTCAGGTATTATGGGCATCAAGCATTTGACTTCAACTCTCTTAGACGCTTTAGGCATAACAACGTTTAACCATGCGTCTAGGTGTTTTAACCTAGATGTTTTTTTTTTTATTTCTTAAGAACCTAAGTTTTTCTATGTTGGGGATTCTGGTTATAGGTTTTATGTGTTTGGGATTTAGGCTCTAAGTCTTGTGTTTTCACTTTAAGTTATTTTCTTATTATTATCTCTTTTTAATGTTATTTGATTAAACTTTAAAACATGAGAATGTTTAGGCGCATAGATGATTTTGTCTTTAACATACACTACTAGAAAAGGTATATTGAAAGACCAACCATCTGCATCAAACAGTTCTGACAACATTGTTGTCCAGCTCAAACAACAACTACAACCTCGTGACTAGGAAAAATTCGTTGGTAAAAACCATGATCTGGTTCACCTTCTTCCTCTCTCCCATTGTCTTCTTTCTCAGATTTTCATTTTTTATCAATGTCCTCCTTCATTCTTAAAGCAAAACAAAAATGCATCTTATTTCCAAAACCAAAACCAAAATAAAAAACTCAACCTTGGTGCCCTAATTGTTTTAGAAACCCTAAAATTGAAAAAAAATCGAATCTATTTTTCGAACAACGATCTTTTCTTCATCTCCAACAGCACACCAGGCCACGACCATGCTAATCAAGAAATTCCAACTATTGGATTTTGTTCTTTCTTTTAAATTTTGAAACACATATGTGGTCAATTCAATATTTGTGCTACTCCTTCATCATTCCTAAATTACTCCTTTTGAGTTTTGCAACAATGACGTTCTCCTTCTGTCACATGTGGTGTGCAACAATGCTTCGAGTGGTGCTCTGAATGCTTTGAGTTGAGATGGGAGAAGTGTGGGAAGATGGAGCTGCCTCATGTGAGAGAAAAGAAAATGAATGCCTCATGTGAGATAGAGAAGGAAATAACGTGGCTCACGAAGAGAGAGAAAACGTGGGCAAAAAAATTTTGCACTTTTTACTAATGGATTTATCAACAGATTTTTCCCGTCGATAATTATCAACAAATTCACTAACAAATTTTGTTTATCTGTAACGCATATTTCATATTTTTTATCGATAAGTGAAATACATTATCGATATATTTACCAATGAATTTTTTCTGTTGAAAATGTAATCGTCACTTCATTTGTGAAATCTGTTGGTAATTTATATTTACTGATACATTTTTTTTCACCTGTAATATTTCATTGATATTTTCATGAATTTTGGTGTGCTTTTTTTGTGCTGTTTTGATTGTATATTTATTTCTTTTATGCTAATCACCTTATTGATGCGAGGAAAAGAAGAATAGTTGTTGAAGCATATTTGATAGAGAAATTTAATTCTGTGAAATATATTTCTTTGATGTTTAGTTGATTTTATAAATTGTTTTAGATATATTTTATTATTACGGTTATTTTTTTTAAATAATTATTTATATGTTGAAATAATTTACTTTGTTTATCAATCTTATAATGGTATAAAGCGTAAAATTGAGATGTTATATGAGGAATTGTTAATATAAATAAACTTATTTTTTATATTAAAATTTTCTTTTGGACTTAAACCGTTTTTTTACTATTACATTTAAAAATATTTAATTTCAATTTTTCTTTTCAAAGTTTTCCCTCTTAAATTTAATATATTACTCTATTAATATTAAAAATATTCGGTCGGTGCACGTTATATTAATTAGTTTTTGTCTTTCTTTTATTTTTTTTTAGATTTGACTATTTATATTTAAAAATGTTTATTTTCACTTCATTTTCTATGTCCGTTTTTCTTCTTATACTTAAGTTATTTATAAAACTTTATTAATGCTAAAAAGCACTCAATCAATATGTCAATTAATTTGTTATTTATTGATAATTATAACTGCAATAATTTATTCCTCATTCAAAATAAACTTTGTATAAAATTGAGTCAAAGAAAGAAAAATATAAAATAGTTAATATAATAAATGAAAATTTAAAACAATTAAACATTATCATCAGTGCTTTAGTATTGATAAACCCTATATATATATATTTGCCTATGTCTCTATCTTTTGTTCAAGGAAAACTCCAAAACGAAAACTTCACTCTGGTATTTCTCATACCATGAAGCAGTTTCTGCATCTCAGAAATAATCATGTAATTCTTTTCTCTTATCTCTAGATGTTCTTAACACATACTTTGTCATGAATATTCATCTAATAGAGTTTTTGGGATGCATTTATACACTTCCATTTGGATTCTGATAACTTTCATAGCAAACTTTTGGTTAGTGTTGTTGGTATATATATTTTTCAGATGCATTGTTCATACAGATGCTTTATGTTGAACTGATCTGATGAGTTTGGTGATATATGTGTAGGTCCTTGGTGTGATCTCTTTAATTCTGATATTGGGATCACTGGCAGAAAGTAGGGTTTACAGTGAATTGGGCAAGATTGAATATCCTGCCATCAATTGCAGAAAGCACAGTGCAAGTTTGAAAGATTTTGGAGGAGTTGGTGATGGGAAAACATCAAACACAAAGATTTTTCAATCTGCAATAAGCAAACTCAGCCAATATGCTTCTGATGGAGGTGCAACACTTATTGTGCCACCAGGGAAATGGCTAACAGGACCCTTTAATCTCACAAGCCATTTCACTCTTTTTCTTCAGAAGGATGCTGTTATTCTTGCTTCTCAGGTATATATTAATTTATATATTAATAGAATATATATATTAATTTATCACGTCTTATTTGTTTCATTATTAAATTTCAATAGATAAAAGAAATTATTTCTTTCAATACCATTCTCTTAAAGTCAACTAATTTAAATTGTCATAATTTATTTTGTTGTTGTTTTCAATAATTTTAGTACATGTCACACATTGTCCTTTTGTTTCTCAAATTATATATAAAATCTTTTAAAGTTGGTAATAATAAAAAATTAAATTAAATTATATTAAAAGATAGACTTAATACAACTTTTAATTCTTATTTTCTTTAAATGGAAGACTATTTTTTTTCAGTGTTAAATATGATTCCAACTTTTATAATTTATATTCAATATAGTCCTTTTTCATGACATTATCTATAGATGAAGAGGCTGTTTCAAGTATTAGTTCATCATTTTTTAAATGTTTTTTTAAATTTTTTATTAAATTTTTAGACTTTTTCTTAATTTAAAAAAAAAATAGCAAAACTGTCACTTATATTCATCACATTAACAGAATGAATCAGAATGGCCTCATCTTGCTGTGTTACCTTCTTATGGAAGAGGAAGAGATGCTCCCGGTGGAAGGTTTAGCAGTCTAATTTTTGGAACTAATCTCACTGATGTTGTAATTACTGGTAATCATTTACACAAACAAAGATTTTTAAGTTCTTCTCAAATTATATGCTAAGTCATTTCTGAACTGGATTTCTTTAAAATTGGTAATTAGGTCAAAATGGTACAATTGATGGACAAGGATCTTATTGGTGGGACAAGTTCCACAAGAAGCAGTTGACTCTCACTAGGCCCTACATGATTGAGATCATGTACTCTGATCAAATCCAAATATCAGATCTCACTTTGGTCAATTCCCCAACTTGGTTTGTCCATCCAATTTACAGCAGGTTTGATAAGATTCTCATTTTTTCTCACCAAATTTCTTAAACCAGCTTATTCTTTTTCCTTCATGTATAGTCTGCATCACTATATATTCTGATCAAGCTTTCCATCTTCAGTAACATAATCGTAAAAGGGCTTACCATTCTTGCCCCAGTGGATTCTCCTAACACAGATGGAATAAACCCAGGTATACATAATTGTTTGTTTTCTGTTCTATACTATGACAAAGACACAGAAACACAACATCTAAGGAATGTGTCAGTTTCATATGTTGTATATGTAGTGAAAATAAGGGCATTCTAAGGAATGTTGTATATACTATGAAATTATCTTAAGTTTTGTCTTCTGGACAGATTCTTGCACAAACACTAGGATTGAAGACTGCTACATTGTTTCTGGTGATGATTGCATTTCAGCAAAAAGTGGGTGGGATGAGTATGGAATTAAATTTGGAAAGCCAACCCAACACTTAGTGATTAGAAGAGTGACTTGTATATCCCCAGACAGTGCAATGGTTGCACTAGGCAGTGAAATGTCTGGTGGAATTGATGATGTTAGAGTTGAAGATCTCACTGCCATCAACACTGAATCAGCTGTTAGAATCAAAACAGCAGTTGGTAGAGGTGGTTTTGTGAAGAACATATTTGTCAGAGGATTGAATCTGAATACCATGAAATATGTATTTTGGATGACTGGTTCTTATGGACAACACCCTGACCCTAACTATGACCCCGAAGCACTTCCTACTGTTACCGGAATAAATTTCAAAGATGTTGTTGCCAAGAATGTTACAATTTCTGCAAAACTTGAAGGAATCTCCAAAGACCCTTTCACTGGAATCTGCATTTCCAATGTGACTATCCAAGTGAATGAACTGAAGAAGAAGAAGCTTCAATGGAATTGCACTGATGTTGCTGGAGTTACCAATAATGTCAGTCCTCCACCTTGTGCATTGCTGCCACAGAAAGATAAAACTGATTGTGCTTTTCCAAATGACAAACTACCCATTGAAGCTGTTCAATTCAAGACATGTTCCTTATAAACCAGCCATGACAAATCTATTTGACTCTATGTATTACAGAAAATAATATGTTAGAAAACAAAAGGGTTGAGTTATTATAAGCTAAAGGTCATTATTTTTGTTTAAATTATAGTTTTTAATGCAGAAACAAACTATTAATATGAATAGTTGGATCACCAAAAAAAGGATTCGGACAATAAGAAAAAAAAATTATAAATTTTATTACAACAATTTTAATTTTATTAATTTTGTTTGAATTTCGTTAGAAATTCAGATAATTGATATTATATTTAAATTATAGTAATTATTATATGTTTATTAAAGCAAAAATTACCATCAATGCACAACAAACTTTGAAGGAACTTATGTTTTTTTCTTTCCAAGTTAATAAAACGTACTTAATCACTTTAACCATTAACAAAGTTCAAACAAAATTAATAAAGTTAGTTGTGAATTAAGATTATAATTAATTTTTTATTTTAGTGAAAGAATTAAAATTTTTGTCTTAAGATTATAACTTTTTTGTTATTATACTAAGAAAAATATATATTAAGATTATAACCTTTTTGTTATTATACTAAAAGCAAAACATATTAATATTTATTATATTCAATCAACTATTAACATTATCTTCAATAAAAAGATACATGAAGAAGAACAAAATTTCTCACATTTTAAAGTTGAATTGTTTATAAATTAAAATACATAATTAAATGGCTTAAACGAATATATGTTCTTTAGTAAGGCAACATTGGGCATAGTACAACACTAGTGTAGTAAAAGGAAACCATATTGGTTATTTTTTATTATATGCAACGGTTTATGAATTAAGGTATTTATAGGCAAGACAAAATGGATAGCCTCTTTGCCTAGGTCAGAATCAAGGAGAGTCTTTTACTTCAGCTGGTTTCGAACCTGAACAAACCTAACCTGGCTAGTTTGGAAAATCAGACAAGCCCATGAAGCCTGACAAGCTCAACAAGGTAGCCCGACAGCATCGCTTCATTAAATATATTCGACCACACACCACAACACTTTATATTAACATAGCCCAACATGTCGGCTAATATTTGATATAATATAAGTCGTTTAATGTGTAACACAGGTAAGCAAAAGTCTGATGTAGCTCGGTCAAGATCTTGTGCAGCTCGACCAAGATTTAAAAAAGTCCAGACGACAGAGCATTTCATCTTGAAATTAGCCGGAGAATCCGTCATTAAGTATTTTCATATAAAAAAAAACTTGTTTCCTTGTCATATAACCCTGTACTGGATACAATCATAACAAGATGTACATTTTTCCATAACTGTACTTGAAGTAACCATATAATGGATAACACATAACCAATTACTGTACACAATTTTTTACGTGTTATTAATATTGTTGGCTATTTTAGTAATAGTGACAAACTACTTTTTCTCACAAAAGTTATGCATTTGTTTATGTATTTTGTTAAATCTATTGAATAGGTCAGAAAATTCTACAAGTTTATATATATATATTGTGTATCAAGTAAACACTTATTTCAAACTTGATAACAAATTACTGTCATTTGGTACATGTGTCCAATGTAAAGGTCATTGTCATTTGAAATTGATGATAAAGATCTTGATAGTTTTCTTCGTCGCTATAATTTGAATACCACTATGATTTCAGGACCTGTTGTCATGATACAAGCAGTTATGTTAAATCAAGGAATAAATGAAAATGTTACCACATAACAATTCATGAATGACATAGTTAAAGCAAGTTATGATCGTGATTTTACATCCAATGCTTGGCACCCCAACTGATGATCTAGTACATCCTTAAGAAATTCAATCCAGTAGTTGACAACAACGATAAGGCTGAAGGTAGTGAATGGAAAGGACATTGATTATGTATGAGGTTAAGAACTTTGATTATTTTTGTGTTGTTGATTTAAGGTTTATAATATTGTTAGTGTGAAATTTAGTCTGTGGTTAGATCAATGTGTTTTGTACTTATTCAATTTATGTAGGTTGTTTAGCTTACAAAATAGGACATGCTAATAACATCATAGTTCCTAGGAAAATAAAACACTTCAAATGTCAAACAAAAGATACAACCGATAAAATTTCTCAACTACTTTTTATTTTTGCTTTGAAATCTACTTTCACTCAACTTTTCCTTTATACTCGTAAGTGTTATGTCGTCCTCCCTAAATAAATATGTTATTAACAATCCTTGCTGATCATGAGCTCCAACTGTAAACGGGCATTAATCTCTCCACCTCCCCATTTCAAACCTACATCTCCCCATCTTTCTTTAACTTTTCATTAATTATAAAACTAACCTTTTTTATTTTTTAATTTTACTTTTTTTAACCCTCTTAATTTAGTAACCCTAATTTTTACTTTACTTTCTATTTCAGCTTTCACTTTCACAGACTTTCGAAACTTTCGAAAACAGCCCCACCTCCCCTTCCCTTCGCATTCACACCCCCAAGCTTCATCTTTCATTTTGTAAAAGTTTTCAACTTTTCCAGTCATTTCTTAAACAATTAAAATAGAAATAAAAAAAAATATTATTAAAAACATTAAATTTAAAAAATATTTATATATAACTAAACTTTTAAATGGATTTGATCATCTTCAACGGATGTCGACATCCGTTTGAGGGGGAACGGATGTCGACATCCGTTTCACCCTAAACGGATGTTGACATCCGTTGACGGATAATCATCTGTTTAAGGGTTTATGATATTTTTAACCGTAAATTACATACCTTTGCGCCGCTCACGTATCTCCTTCAACCACCGCGCTGCAAACACGATCACGGAGAAAGAGAAGAAGAATTTTGTACAGTTGCAACTTTACTTCCCCAACGATTCTTTGAAAGAAAATTCTCACAAGAAAATAGAGAACAAAAAGAATTCGAAAACCAACACGATCACAGAGAAAGAGAAGAAAAATTATGTACAGTTGCAACTTTCCTTCCCCAACGATTCTTTGAAAGAAAATTCTCACAAGAAAATAGAGAACAAAAAGAATTTGAAAACCAACGAGAGAGCAGAACGAGAGAGAGCATAACACAGCACAAAGTGAGAAAAAAGTTAGGTTTTTTAGGGTAGAATATTAGAATTAAAATTAATCTATAAATTAAATTTTATGTAAGGGTATAATAGGAATATAAATAAAAAATAAAAATATAAATAAAAAAAAGGGATAAAAGTGAGATGGGGAAGTGGAGGTCCAAAGAGGTGAAGGTGCAAGGATTAACGCCCACTGAAAACGAGCATATAAGGCTTGGGCTTCCTTTGAGGTATCTTCAAGGTCTTATTGGATTTTTTTGACCATTCCACGAGTAATGGGCTCTTGGTTTGAAAATGGGCTTGGGCCCAAATCATAAGTAGTGCAATGACGTCTTTATCCAGGTTCAACCGTCTTTAAGACACCACTGCCGATAAAAATCCTTCACAACTAATCTTTATCAATCACGATGAATTATTGTTTCTTGTTGGATAAACCATTTCAATGTTGTCAAATACCAACTATTTATCCTAAAGTAGAACAAAGATATAGTCAAACAATATATAGTCCTATTAGGAAATTAACAAGACATGTATTACACAAATAAATAAATTTAGATGAAAATTCTGCAATCAAATATTCTATTAAAAACTAACCTTTTTTTTTTATCAATAACTAAAAACTTTGAAGATGCCAACAGTTGAAGTGGTTTAGACATACTATTCATAAGTTATAGAAATTGGCCATTTCGTTGAGGTAGTATACGAACCGTTTAGTAGTATGGATTCCTCGAATTCAATTTTCAACAATTTTTCATTTGAATTTCTAAAGTAATTAGGTCAAATTAACATTATCTTTCCCGTATAGCCAAAAAAATCTTCCCCAAATTCCATATTTTCTAGTGGGTTATCATGTTCAGGGATTAGGCTTACTTCTAAGAATATATTAGGATAACTGTCCCCTATAATAAACTTATAACAAGGACTCCACAATATAATACCAAAGAATTTTACATCAAAAACTCTATAATACAAACTTAAATTCATAAACAACATTACAGATGTGGAATGAATATAGACCTCAATAATAATCATCTAACTATATTAATTAAGCTTCAAAAATTTTAAACAATTACTCCATATAAACATGAACATTGGTTTTCAAATAAATGAAAGGCTTCAAATGAAAAAAAAAAAATTAAACAAATGCAAAGGATTCACCATAAATTATAATCATTCACCCATTAAAATCAATCCCTAAAATTTCTCCTAATTTAGTATAAATACCAGAAAACACAAAGCCTTCAGAAAAGTCTTTTAGGTTATGGAATCAAAACCAAAGAAAAGTTTAATGTTGATTAAAGATATAACTTTTGAACGAGACTTTTGTTAGGAGTTTAAGTTAAAGATGTTTTGTACTGTTTCATTAATTTTCCTTTTTCTGTGTTGTGTGACATAAGCTATATAAATACGGTTGTTATTCTTTCTGTATAGAGTGTTGAATAACAGAACCCTTTTTCTGTATGTTTGTGTGTGCACCTTGTTCTTTTTACAACAAATTTTAAGCCATTAAGGAAAGCCACATACTAACTTGGTTTATCATCGTAACATAGTTCTGGAACCAATTCATGAATCGGAAGGGACAACACGTACCCATTTCATTGGTCTTCATAGTTCTAAGGGAACAAACTCGAATGAAGATTTGAAATGAATTTTCAAAGAATCCAGAAGTTAACTAAATATATAAATCGATTTGTAAGATTACAATAACCATAGTGCAGAAAGTAATAAATCTACATATGAAAACTCATATATCAATATATTAAGAGATACAAGAACAAATTCAATGAGCAGAAACAAGGTTTATTGAAGGGAAGTGAAGTTCGACATAATTAAAAATCCTTTTAGCTTCATTAATTCTTTGAATTCAAAGCACTCTTGATAGAATCAGCAGCTCCTTGTGCCTTTTCCTGCATTTGTTGCCCAGCCTATACACACAACAAAATACACTTACTTTTATCATGCATCTTAATTTGTAATTCAACAACCATGTGAAACTATTTGCATCCATATATCAATATGAATATTATTGTAAATATGGATTAAACATGAATGTTACAACATGATTTTATTGGGTAAAATTTTAGAAACATAGAAAAACCTGTTGCATGGAGTCTTGAGCAGAATGAGCAGCATTGCTAGCCTTGTCCATCATGTTGCTAGCCTTTTCCTACAATATCATACAAAAACTTGTCAATGTTTTTTTTGAATATCGAGAATGCATGAACATCGACATATTACAAAAAGAAGAGGTTGAAGGTAGACCTGAGCTTGGCCCTTGGCTTGCCCAGCATTGTAGCTCGCGTTTTGGGAGTCCATCTTTTGTTTTAAACTGTGAATGAAAAATCAGTGTTGTTAATCAATGTTAATTTTTCTGATGCATATTTTCCACTCTTTGTTCTAGTTTATATAGTTTCTCAATGCATCTCATCTTTCAAAAAGTGTTTGTTCTTCTCACATTTTCTTGTGGAAATTGTGATTCGCATTTTTCTCCCAAAGCTTGTGTTTCCAAGGTACATGTCTTAATAGACATACATGTGTGTGGAGGAGACTCATTCTTCTATCATTCGAATCTCCCATACCTTAGTTTCGACAAGCTTTAATTTTATGTGCTAATAATAGGAAAATTTTAACTTTAATACAATATTTAATATAAATAAGGAAAAATAATATATATGTTGAATTAAACTATCCAAGATAGGTAATGTGTGCGATGAATTTTGGCCAAAATCGATTTATTCCCTCTCTGCAATTCATTTTCCACCGACGTATTCTTTATCGTCTAAAAACATTCCCTCCAAAACACCAAAGCCCTAGCCCTAATCTTGCTCTCCTCTGCCCAAAGCCCTAACCCTAAGGCATTCTCCCATAGAGCTTCCATTCGTTCGTGCTTCCTTTCTCTCGTCTACCTCTCTCTTTCCTCCAAAACCCTTCTCCTTTGTTCCTCCAACACCAAAGCCCTAGCCCTAATCTTGCTCTCCTTTGCCCAAAGCCCTAACCCTAAGGCATTCTCCCGCAGAGCTTCCATTCGTTCGTGCTTCCTTTCTCTCGTCTACCTCTCTCTTTCCGGTGGCATTGTGTGTTTGTCCGTTCTGTTTGGTCTCATCGAGGTTCGTTGTGGGTGTTGCGGGTGGGGTGGTGGTTCGTGGCTGTGCGCATGAGGCCTGTGCGCCGCAGGGGTGGTGGTTCGTGGCTGTAGGCGTGAGGCTTGTCCGCCGCAGGGGTGCGGAGGGGCTTCCACCGAATTGGGTGTTCTAACAAGTAAGCAAGCTTCACTCCTTTCCTGTTGGGCGCTTGTTCTGCTTTTTGTTTAAATGTGCTTCTTCTTCTTTATGTTGTAGCATTTGATGAAGAAGGAGGTTCTATTGTTTCTTTATTGGGTAATTGGTTTTGGTGTTGTTTTGATCTTGATAGATGTCTGTTTTGGTGCTGAAAATGTTTGTACAGCTAAAGACCTAGGTTCGTATTTGACTGCTTAGGTTCAATGTCAAAAACTTGGTGTATTGTATTTGAAGTTGTTTATTAGTTAGTAATTTAAAACTTATTATTTTAGGACTAGTTAGTTGAATATAACCTTTCAGACTGTCAATTTTCAAATTTATGTTATTGTCTGTGTGTATAATAATATGTGAATCAACTATACTAGAAGTAAAGGCATGATACCTTGCGGAAAGTTTCTGATATAGGCCCATCACTTTCACCAGTTGAGAGTTCCTATATTACTTTTTCTAATCCTTTGTTTATAGCTTGCATCTCCTCAGCCAAAAACTTCGATTGGATCTATGCAAAATTATTTAAGCCACTGTTAGTAGAATACCTATCAATATACTGAACAGAAAAATCTCTGAGAAGTTTAGTGTAATACCTTGAAAAATATATATATGAGTGGAATACACGTGGCATCAAAGGATTGGCTAAAGCTTTTGGTAAAGTAAAAACACCCTAAAATACTAGGACTTAGTCCCTTTCTAAAACAGCCAACAACCAACATCTTCTTCTTCTACTATTCTTCTCATTGCCTTGCTTTTCATTTGCCATAACTCAAAATCTCACCGTTTAAATTTCAAATTGAAGCTACCCAAGCTTTTGTGACTGCAAGAGGAGCATTTTCCACCGATTGAACCTTCTTTTCGTCCAACCGGTAAGAAAGCCCTTTTTTCCCTCTTTACTCTAGGGTTCTAGCATGTAAATCTTGTTACATGCAACCCATCTCGTTTTCTCTCTTACTTTAACTTCAATTTGATCCTAAAACTCTTTTTCTATCATCAATTGATGATTTTAGGTGTTTCTCATACTTTGGGTTCAAAGTGCTTGGGCTAGGATCATTCCTTGAATGGGTCGTGCACACTAGAGGTAAGGGGAGCTAGCTTTCTTTCCATTTTATAGTATGTTGTGAATGTATGCTAAATTTTAAAGTTGTATGTTGTTGGAAGCATGAAATTGGTTGAATTGGTTTGAAATTCATGTATGGAAATGGGTATGTTGTGTGGAATTGATGATTTATGATTTTGGACTGCTTGGAACCCCTTGGTATGTTGAATTATGCATGATTGGGACTATGGTGATGATTGAAATCTGTTATGGTAGTGTTGGAAGGAAAATCAAGTGCTTTAGAGTCACTTTTTAGCCATTTTAATGGAAGTGAGGTAGTGATTTTTAGTATTTGGGGTCTGTGGTGTTTGTGGACTGTTGGGACAGTTGCACTTAGTGTATTGTGACTTGTTTGAGTCACCAAATTAGCCAAAATAGGTGTAGAATGGTAAGTTTTGGTTTTGGGTCCCTAAGTTGGGAAAATGAGAGTTTTAGAGTTGAAATGAAGCTTAAATCACTTTAAAAACGTGTTAGGAATGTTTAGAATCACTTAGGTATGTTTAATTATGTTCACAACAAAGATTAGAGGTGTTAGAAGTTGGTTAAGATGGTTAGAAATGATCCAAATAGGTTCAATCTCGATTCTGTAGAATTCTGCAGAATTATGCAGAGTTTGGCCGTTCGGTTTTTGTAGGCCTTGGTTAGAGAAGGTTCTCTCTTCTCTTGACCGTTCGTTCTGGGAGTATTGGTCAGAGAAGGTTCTCTCTTCTCTTGACCGTTCGTTCTGGGAGTCTTGGTCAGAGAAGGTTCTCTCTTCTCTTGACCGTTCGTTCTGGGAGTCTTGGTCAGAGAAGGTTCTCTCTTCTCTTGACCGTTCGGTTTGGCATTGTTCTTGGCCACCTAGGATTCTCGGTCTTAAACGTTCTCGGTCTCATACAGGGTTCTCGAGTTAGTATTGCTCTCGGTTTGTATAATCGTCCGGTCTTGGTAAGTGTAAGTGGTTCTAGTGCATGACCGTTCCGTCAGATATGCGTTCGGTCAGGGAAGGATTGTCCCATCCCATAACCGTTCGGTCTTAGTCTATCTCAGCCTTAGAAACCCTCGACCTGTATGACCGTTTGGTCTGTAGGGTCTCGGTCAGAGAAGAGCTAACTCTTCTCTTGACCGTTCGTTCTGGCATGGGTGTCTGGTATTGGCACCCAATTCTGTCCAGTGGTTCGGCCACTGCTTCTAATGTTCGGTTTATTGCTTAAAGCTTGTGGTTGGTTGGTTTATATAATTGTTTGTGGCAAATTGAGGTGAGTATGATTTATATGACTTTGGGAATTATCAAGTGATTGGATTGGTCGGATTCGGTTGTGAAATTATGATCTCTCGGTGAGATCTATTAGTGTATTGATTGAATGGCGAGAGGCTTCCATATGGGGGGTTATCCCTAATGCTCCAACGGTCTTTCATTCTCACTTAGAGAGGATTGATGCGTGTGGTGGAAGTAGTGGGAGGTCCTAGGGTAGGCGCTTTCACTGTAGGCCTATACCGCGGTAACGGATTAGCCTTCTGTATGGTCGGGTGGAACCCCTCGGCAATGGTTTTGCAAAGCAGTAGAGGCCATCACAAGTGCACAACCCGCCCCAGCTCTACATTCATTCTATGTCTGGACGTGTCTAGGAGTCTTTGCATGTTAATATGATTGATTTTGGTTAAGTTATGAACTGTGTGCTCATGAACATGATAACTTGTATGCTTGTATGCAAATTTATGTTTTCTGCCATGCTAGATTACCTTGCTATGAATTGTATGTTGATTTGAAAACTAGCTCACCCTTACACTTGTATGTTGTGTGTGTTTGCTTCCTCCTTTGCGATGATCATCCAATCCTTTGGATGTGAGCAGTAGGTGATGATGTACCTCTGGAGCAGGCATTGGAGACCGAGGAAGATCCAGCACCTAGTACTTAGGCTATCATATTGTTTCATTTCTTTTAGCTTATCATGTTTTGCAAAACCTTAGACTCTTGTACTTTCATTAGCTTTCATTTTATTTTCCCCCTCTATTTTGGATGACTGTAATTTACACTTATACAGTATCTTCTACTCCTAACTGCTTTCTATTATTATGACACGTTGCATTCCATTTGATATGAAATATACACATATTTTGGGATGTTACATTTAGAACCTTTGCCACACATATTATTAAGTTCCATGTCTGCTATTTGAAATTTTATGAATACTAAACTTGCACGCAATTTCATAAATATTCATTGGACAGTTTTCAATTAGATTTAAAATCCCATCCATATATTAATATTTGAAAAATATTTTGTACTTAAAATTATATTTCTTTTTATAGATAAAGTTTTAAATATAGTTAAAGAATAACATAAACAATAACTATTCTAATATTTTTTTTATTTGTATTTATATATATTTATCCTTTTTATTTTCATATATATATATATATATATAAACTAATTAGACTAAGTGAAAAGTAATGATGTAATTGAAAAATAATTAATATCATTTTAAAGTTTGAAATGATAAATAGAAAGAAATTGTTTAAAAATTTCTATTTAGACTGAAACAGGGAGTGGGTAGGAGGACATGGATGCAGGGATAACTAAATATCTAAGCAATAAATGATAACATAGACAATGAATTGTCTTTGTTAGATATATAATATTATTGTTAGATATATGATATTAACCACTCTAATGTTGAGCTTTTAAATATTTGGCTTGATTTTATGAAATTTTAACTGCATTTAAAATGAGCAATATGCTGGCAAGAGACGCTGATTTTCTTTTTTTCTTGTAGTGCATGGGTGAGAAAAGTGAACTTGGAATGCTTGTTACTTGAAATTAAAAGAATAATGTATCATATTCTGAACGCAATTAAATGAAATCTTGTGCTATTTTTTTATTTCCTGTACCATATGTATGTGGTGAGTGCATCGTCGTGATCAGTTTTGTTGTTAGCACATCCATTTATTGGAATTTTAATGTGATGCAGAGGTATTCAGGAAGTGATTTGCATGGTGTCAGTATTTAATTCTTTAATTCCTTCTAATTTTTATGTTTATCAAACGTTTATTTTTATAAGGCGACCATTCTACATGTTAATTTTACCTAACATGTATAATTTCAATTACATTTGCATTATTCATGTATGGATGCTCCCGTCTCTGTTCTGTAGATTCTGCTCTAACTCCAAATGATGCTATTCAAACGCTATTAGTGAAGACATTTTTCTCTTCTTTTTCTTACGAATGTTTGAAGGCATATCATTATTGTAAAATGTTGAGAAACTTGAAGGTTGTGACTTAGAGTTGTTAAACTTTTATTATCGATGATGAGAATGGATTTTATGGAACCTGTATATTCTTTAGACATTGCTTTTCATAAAGAATATAGTAAATATATACCTTACACTATATGCCATTTGTCTGGTATATTGAAGAGAAACATTGGACAATATGATTACTTAAATTTTACTTTTATAACTCATTTAGAATGACCTTGAGGATTTGGTTGTACTTATAGAATCTGTTTTTTCTTTATATCTGTGAAAATTCACCCTGAAATTCGTAAAGAATGCTGGGACCCTGGCCAAAGCATATACTTGTCCGATATACATATACTTTTCCGGCGGAGTTTTCGGGATTACTTTTTTTAATTTTTAGAATAAATTGCCCTTACCCCTCCCGCGCCTTCATTCCTTCAATCTCTCAACCCTTTTTCAATTTTCGTGTTCCAATAGCCGATGTCATCATTAGGGCAAACGATTTCTCTTTATTGCCTATCTCTTTAGAAAGGAGTAGTAATAGAAGGTTAGGTTTTCATTGGGTATGATATTAAGTGCCGATCCGGGATACTCCGAAGGACGACTAGGTCAGTCCAGTGAGGGAGGGAGAAAAGGCCAACTATTCGCCATCGGGAAGTAGATCGGTCTTTGGCTGGCCTATCCGTGTGGCTTCGTGTTGATTCCTTGCTTGGAAACGATGCGTTCGTCGAGATATCATATTGCAGAAAAAACACAGCACTTTCAAAAGGGTTCCGATCAATTTCGTGAGTTTTTTTCCTTAATTTTATTTGTACCTGGTATTGTGTCTCTCTTCTCCTAACCATTATGCAGTGGTAGAATGGGTTGGCTGGGTAAAGTCTCACTTTCGAGGTCTTCTTCTGCCGGTAAGTAGTTCAAATGGTAAATTTGGTTTCTCATATAATTTCATTCACTTTTACTTTAGAAGTGATTATGATCCATACCATTCATTATAATCACACTGGATATGCTTCACTATTTATTTATAAATATTTTTCTTTTACGAGACAGGATGTTTTCCATTTAAACCATAACTATGTTAAGGTAACTTTTATGGACTTGGCATAAATATTTATGTTGTAAAAATCTGCTCTGCTGCTGTTAACTTGAATGTTACTTTTGAAAACCTCACTCATAATCATGAATTAATTAGGAATGAATTTTGTTGTCATTTCCTCATATAGCTTTGTTTGCTGCAGCTGGATGTTACTCAAGGATTTTGTGACCCTAACCCTACAGAATATGTTGATAGTGAGAAAACAGAGCCAAATGTAGTTTTCTATTAGGGTTTGAAATCTAACCAGAATAATTTTCTGGACATCGATTCGGTAAAGGGGGAGTTCATGAAGATTATAAAGAATGGCCATGAAGGTTCTCCTGGGAGGATGGAGATGTGCATCCTGTTACCTTCTCAGCTGCCAAATTGATGTTAAGTAAAGGAATCCGCTCTTCCATATTGGCTTGATTGCAATGTATTACCGGTTCCAGTGAAGATTACAGTGGCTAGATCTATTTTATTTTGATTTATCTATTATCTTTGTATTATAAACCTGTATATTCTATATTATATGGTATATTCTATATTATATTGTAAGTATATGATGAAGCAAGTATGCCAATGAGAAATGTAATGAAGAACAAAATTGACATTGTTTCTTTTTAGCAATGTGATCAATATCTCGGTAATAGTTTTAGTATTTTAATTTAGATTTTAATTTTTTTTTAATATATGAACATTTAACTGTATGACCATGTTGATATGTTCAACAATATAACTTCTCTTCCTTCATTTATCTTAATAGCCCACGCTCTCCAGAGCAACTACAGGACCCACAAGGGTGTATTAACCATCTTTTTCCCTAATCCCAGGATCCAGAGAAGACCTTATTCCTATAAGCCCAAGAAGAATAGTCAATAACCCTATCTTCACTTTTTGCTTTTTATCATAGTGGGATCCACTCCAAATCAATTCTTTCATTCAAACCAAAACCAACCTAAATTTTTCCTCCCTTTCTATTTTAAACAATTTTCTAGAAGAACAGCTCACTCTCACTTCCCATTTCTCGCACCCTGAGGCCTACTACTCCATTTCTTTCTTTGCATATTATTTTCATCATTACTCTATTACGTTATAATTCAAAGACAACGAACTAAAAGCTCATGTCCCCACCATACGTACGCAGAAACAGTCTCCTTTCTCTTTATTTACCTTCCAAACACCCTTTGCTTCCTTCCATATAATTTCCTTCTTCTTACAAATCCTCTGTTTTCCTTTCAATACCAAGGGTAGAGAAAACTCCATGCAGTAGACTCAACCTAAAATCACTGGAAACATTGACAATACCAACATCACTCAACCATTTAAACCTTTCAGCTTTAAAAGCTTTAGTGAATAATTCTGCCAATTGCAATACTCAATTAAAAGTTTTCCACTGCACACCTGGTCACAAATGAAGTGAAAAAGTGTCTCTATGTGCTTACTTCTCCCACGAGGTGCTGGATGCCTTCCTAAGTCAATTACTGGCTTATTTTGCTTTGCTTGAGAAATCAACCTTCAATTCCTGCAACACAGTTTCCAGCCAAACAACTTGACAAGATGCTCCTGTAGCTGCAATATACTCAGCTACAATATACTGTGCTCCATTCTGAATCTTTTTAATAACTCCATTATCACATCATGTTTTGTTTTAGTAAACTCAATCCCAAGAAAGTTATTGGGCTCTCCCAAATCACTCATTTCAAACTCATTTAGCATCTAAGTTTTTAATTGAGCAATTGCTTCATCACTGCTTCTAGTCACCAGCAGATCGTCTACGTATAAGCAAAAACCTATTTTATCTGATTTGAAATCATTATTCCAGCATTTAACATATACTCCATATTCTAAAATGGACCTTTTCAAAACCAATCTACCTCAGAAACTGATCTATCCTTTGGTTGCAACAGTTGCAAAAACCTCTCCATAATCAATCCTTGCTTTCTGCATAAACCCCTTGGCTACAAGTCTGACCTTTTATCTCACTACCTCTCCTTTTGGATTTACTTTCACCTTGTAAACCTATTTTAGAGCAATAGGTCTTTTGTCACAAGGAGGATCAACCAATCCCTGTTTTGATTTTTCTCTATGGAAGTTATCTCTTCCTTCATTGCTCTCCACCAGTTTTCATCAGTTGCGCCTTCATCAAAATTAAAAGGCTTGGCTTTAGCAATCAGATCGAACTGGATATGATTACCTTTTCTGCTGTGATATCTACATCATGCAGCAGTTCATAATCCCTCAAACGTGATGGTCTCTGAACTGTTCCAGATGATCTTCTCACATGAACATTCTAATAAGCAGATGCTATATCACTAGCAGCACATTCCTCTTCCAGCATAATTCTTGGCTGAGGTGTCTCCTGATTGTTGTTTTTCTATGTCCAGCCAGAGGTTTCATCAATTACAACATCTCTGCTGTATGCACTTGATTGGTTTCTAGATCCAGTAGTTTGTATCCACCTGTTGAATGAAAACCAATCAAAATCAATTGAACTCCTTTGTCACAAAGCTTTCTCCGCTGCTGTTCAGGTACATGCTTGAAACAAAGAGAGCCAGAGACTCTCAAATGTGCAACATTCGGCTTTGTCCCTCTCCAGGCCTCTTCAGGTGTTACACCTTTAAGCCTATTTGTAAGAGACCTATTAAACAGATATGAGACTATTAGTGCAGCCTCTCCCCATAAATAATTTGGTAGACCTTTGCTTCTCAACATAGATCTCACCATGTTCAAAAACGTTCTATTTCTTCTCTCAACTGTACCATTGTGCTGAGGTGTGTATGGGGTGTGATCTCATGTTCAATTCCAGCAGCTCCATAGAACTCACATAATTCTTTTGATGTGTATTCTCCACCTCCACCGGTTCTAGGCACTTTTAGTGCCTTTTCACTTTGCCTCTCAACCAAATTTTTAAACTTTTTGAACTTCATTCTTCCTCTTCAGCAAACCTATCCACATCTTCCTAGAAAGATCATCAATAAAAATGATGATATATATGCTCGCACCAGGGGTTTCAACTTGGATAAGACAATCTGAGTGCACTAATTCCAACTTTTCTGTAACATTTTGGGCACAAATTTGCTTAAGCTCCTCCAGGTTTGTTTGCACTGCACACACTCTTTGCACACATCTTTGCTCCCGTGGGGGTAGAAGAGAGCAACGTTAGAATGAAAGCAAGAGGAAAGAAGTAGAAACAAATGAATAATAGAAGAGTGGGTGATATTTGCATGGGAAAAATAGGGTGTTTCCAGTGAAGAGGAATATAGGAGGAGTAGCCCTAGAGATGTTGTGAATGAAAAGAAGATAAGTGAGGGAGTGGAGAATTGTTGAAGCAGCAGAGAGTTAGGTAGAAGAAGAGTGTGTGAGATTTTATGGGCATAAGAATGTGTTGTTGTGATTTTAGGTTGAGTCTACTGCATGGAGTTTTCTCTACCCTTGGTATTGAAAGGAAAACAGAGGATTTGTAAGAAGAAGGAAATTGTATGGAAGGAAGCAAAGGGTGTTTGGAAGGTAAATAAAGAGAAAAGAGAGTGTTTCTGTGTAGGGTGGGGATATGAACTTTTAGTGCATATTAGAGTTGTCCTTAAATTGTAATGTACTAGAGTAATGATGACAATAATATGCAAAGAAAGAAATGGAGTAGTAGGCCTCGGGGTGCGAGAAATGGGAAGTGAGAGTGAGTTGTTCTTCTGGAAAATTGTTTAAAATAGAGAAGGAGGAAAAGTTTAGGTTGGTTTTTGTTTGAGTGAAAGAATTAATTTGTATATGATAAAAAAGCAAAAAGTGGAGATAAGGTTTTTGGCTGTTCTTCTTGGGCGTATAAGAGGAAGGTCTCTTCTAGTTTATCTCGTGGGATTAGAGAAAAAGGTGATTAGTACACCCTTGTGGGTTCTGTGGATGCTTTGGAGTGTGTGGGCAATTAAAATAAATGAAGGAAAAGAAGTAATATTGTTCTAACATATTAATATGATTATGTAATTAATTGTTCATATATTAAAAAAAAGATGTTCACTTCTAAATTAAAATACTAAAAATATTACCGAGATATTGATTACATTACTTAAAAATAAACAATGTTTAATTTTGTTCTTCATTACATTTCTCATTGTCTGACATTGGTTTCATCAGATACTTATAATATATTATAGAATATACAAGTCTATAATACAACAAGATAGCATATAAATCAAAACAAAATAGAATATACAAGTCTATAATACAACAAGATAGCATATAAATCAAAACAAAATAGATCTAGCCACTATAATCCTCACTGGAACTGGTGATACATTGCAAACAAGCCAATATGGAAGTGCTGATTCCTTTTCTTAACATCAATTTGGCAGCTGAGAAGCTAACAGGATGGACAGCTCCATCCTCCCAGGAGAACCTTCATAGCCATTCTTTATAATCTTCATGAACTCCCCCTTTACCGAATCGATGTCCAGGAAATTATTCTTGTTAGATTTCAAACCCTAATAGAAAACTACATTTGGCTCTGTTTTCTCACTATCAACATATTCTGTAGGATTAGGGTCACAAAATCCTTGAGTAACCTCCAGCTGCAGCAAACAAAGCTATATGAGGAAATGACAACAAAATTCATTCCTGATTGATTCATGATTATGAGTGAGGTTTCCAAAAATAACATTCAAGTTAACAGCAGCAGAGCAGATTTTTACAACATAAATATTTATGCCAAGTCCATAAAAGTTACCTTAACATAGTTATGGTTTAAATGGAAAACATCCTGCTCGTAAAAGAAAAATATTTACAAATAAATAGTGAAGCATCTCCAGTGTGATTATAATGAATGGTATGGATCATAATCACTTCTAAAGTAAAAGTGAATGAAATTATATGAGAAACCTAATTTACCTTTCGGGCTACTTACAGGCAGAAGAAGACCTCCAAAGAGAGACAAATTTTGAGAAATCGGAAGTATCTTTCTGTGTACGGAAAAGGCTCGAATACATTATCCCAGAGGAAATCTGGCTTCAAAATATCCTTCAATCCAGCCATATACAGAAAATGAGAGACTTATTTAAACAGGAGCATCAACCTCAATTATGGTTATCCACGAAGAAGAAAATAGTTTGATACACCAGGTAAAAGCTAGAACTATTATTACATAAACAGATATATATTACATAAACATCAAGGTCAAATAAAGAAAAAATGTAAAAGCTAGAATTATTAATTTAAGACTATTACTCACTTGTAAAAGAGTTTCTTTGGGGCTGTTCCAGTTGCCCTGTACTTTGCAAATATCTCTTCTACCTTCAAGAAATTCTTATTGCTTTGTTGTAAAAATATTAGTTGTTCAAAATGTTTACTTTTTTAGATGTTTCAATAACTTAAAAATATATTTTTCAATTAACTTAAGTCCTTAAAATCCCAAAATTTCAGAGACAAATAATTTATATATTAAGAGAGAAATTGAAATAAGTAATTTATACTACGAAAATAACAAAGATAATAATTACTTAAAAGAATTAATTGAATAATTGAATGATAAAAACCAAAATTATTATAGATGAATTAAAAACAAAATTATTTTAATTTAATTAGATATGTACAGTTCTCTGCATATTTAACTTTATCAAAGGAAGCACATTTAATATCATCCAAGTCACAGAATCCGTTGTCTCCATCTCCTGTACAGAAAATAGTATGTAATCATTAAATTACAAAATTATTCACGAGGTAATTTTTAATCAGGTACAAACTTGACAAAGTTGACTGAACGCTCTGTGGTTTGCATACTGCAAAAAAGTTATTCCATTGACACTAGCCACACAATTGCTAAGATGGTTTTCTCAGACTAAAAAGTGATTTGCCATTTACAAGGCTTTGTCACAACATAAAATTTGAAGTGGTTTTCCAGCCAATTATATGGAAAATGAAAATGAAAAGATGCCTAGAACTCTTAGTTAATCAATTTTTTTCATTCTGTAGAAAATGGAAACACAGACCATAATTATGTAAAGATCAAAATAAATGGTTACTTCTGAAACATTAATAGCAGAGCCGGTGACACTCTACTTCTTAAAAGGCTAAATAAAGGCTAACGTAGAGGAATAGAAGAATGAAGTCTGAAGTACACACCTGCAAGCATGGAAGGATGACAGGTCTTTTCATTTGTAAATAATAAATGAACATCAAAACATACCTGAAATTAAAATTAAATTATTGTTTTTAAGCGATACTATCCGGTCATCATATTTAAATGAACTTATTTGACCATGTCTACTTTGATTTTGCAATATTAGGATAATACCTTGCCTAATTATAATGAAGTCAACAAATATTAAATGCCTATTTATATTGTATTTCTCTTGAGATATTTCAGGGCCAGGTTTATCAGAAGCAAAACCATACAAAGTGATTTTTCACCCTTTGGCAGGTCTTTGCATCATAAGAAAATCACTGGTTGAAGCGTTGAGGTTGGAACATTGTTCTGATTCTGACACAGACCAAAACACACTATCAATAAAGGGTACCTATTTCTGTTTACAAGCAGAGGGATAAGTAATATGTGTTTATTGATCATCGCATGTCATGAATGGTCTATACATGACTGAGTCTTGAGGCGATATTCTGTCACAGAAATTTCATACATGGTCTATACATGAATGGTCTAGTAATATTTTAAGATGGTCGTAAAATAAAAGGAAATACGAGCTAGATCAGGAATAACAATTCATGTAGAGAGAGGCAGTTTAGGTGTTTTGTTGTTTTAAGTGTTTTAATTGATTTAACTAGGAGTGGGCAAAGTGTATTGTTCTGTACTTAACTATAAACAATTATAGTTAACTATAAACAATTATAGTTAACTACAAAATAGTTCAAGTTCAGTTACACTACAATAGTTCAATTAACTGTATCCACTATTCAGCATTTAAGCACCACAATTCTGAACTGTATCCACTTTATACACATACAAACATGCTTATATTAAAGATAGTCAAACAATCATCGTTTTTCACATTGTTAAAACAATTTTTATACCAGCCAATCAATTAACTCATCATCTTTATGGCTTTTATACCCACTGCAGGTAATTAACAAAATAGTTATAAAAATATAGTGGATGGTAGCGTTAATAAAATACATTCACTCAACTATAACCCAACTTAACACTAATTCATTTACTTCATCAGCATATATTTCAAATTGTTTTTTGTATGTATACCAATTCACATACGTACATGAAAACACTCACCAAGGTGCAATACCCATGGATAGGCAGAAAGATCACAGCCAACATAGTACACAACTAACCAGTCACACTAAGTGTTAACTACTCATAGATACAACATTTATCCAAACCTTATCAAGATCACTCACAATACCAACATTCAATAAGTGAAAATAGCCACACAATCTAATAAGAAAAGAGTATCCCATATCACTGGAACCCACTGTGAGGAAACTCCCCTCTCATAAGAGAGGGGAGCAATGGTTAGCATGTAAAAGAAGGGTCTAGATAAGGGAATATTTAATTTAGCAGTGAAACACATGGGTGATACATACAGCATGTAAAAGAAGGATCTGGATAAAGGAATATAAAGGAACATAGCTTACTATAACAAACAAACAATGAAATTAAACCACAAAACCATCTATTAAATTATATTAAAATGGAAACATTCAATAGACTTCAAAAACAAGATTTTGATTTGGAGAAAAGTGAAAATAAACAAGAGAAAGGTCACTAACGTACAAACTAATAAGCTAATCAAATAAAGATAAGGTAACTTGGCCCATACTTCAGTAAGATGATCATCCCATGACATATCAACAATGCCCAAGTCCAATACTATATCAGGTGTTGTCTGTGCTTCTGCTTGACTGGAAATTCCACGAGATCTATTAATGTCAATTAAACATACATCAACAAGGATGACTACAATGAGCAAACCAAACTGAAAAGGCAAAGAATACTATAATCAAAACTACTGTACAAATGTTTTAATATTGAACGTTCTTAAACTACAACTTCAAATAGCACTAAAATATATTGTGAAGTTTAGTCTTTCAAATATTAGGAGAAATAATAGGACTACCTAGTCAAATCAAGTATAATAAAGTTCATCCAGAAAACAATGGCACATACATAATACAAATCAACAATAAACCAGAACACTAGTAACCACTCATCTAAACCATTTTTATATCGAAGCACTACATTCAAGATTCCACAAAGCATAACATGTAGGTTGCTCTTTCAAGTTTACATGATCATAGTACAAGAAGTTATTTTAGTTTAATACGATTGATATGATTTAAATGTATTATAAATTCTTTTAAAAATTTAATTAAAATCATATAAGTTTGATATAACTTTACTTTAATAAGTTAAAATTGCATCAAGGTAACACATTTTTCTTTCCTAATAAAATCAAGTTGACATCACTTTTTCATTTTTAAAACTATATCATTCTAATAATTTTAAAACCAAAATTACACTAAAATGTTGTATTATTTTAGTTCAAGTTATAGCAACACATAGCTTTGCAAAGGAGCGAGATTCAAGCCTGCCATTCCAAATCTTCACTTTTAGCCTCACTTCCAAATTCAAGCTAATCAAGCGCTTCTCTAGCTCACCAGTTTTCTGGTACACCAAAAATGTAAGCATCATCTTTCAAAGTAACACTTAAAACACCTACTATACGTAACAAACACCCATGACTTATACGCTGAGAAGCACTTTTAAGTGAACATCCCGGTGCTTCTTTTACTAATCTTTCTCCTTTTTCATGCAAATTTGACAAGACATTATTTCAATGGACCAATGTCCTGAGAGCATAAAATAGAAAATGTAAACAAATCTATTAGAGCTGCTTACCATAGGCCTAAAACAAGATGAGGTTTTCTTTTTAAACTGATAAGCATATTTGTTATAATTGAAATTCATTTTATTGAATTTTTCCTTTTTGGATGAAACTTTATGAAAAGAGAAAGTCATAGATTGCAGAGACTAAAGATAATCAAACCTCAGAAAGGACAAAATGAGTTGCCAGTTCAGCAGCAATTATTTCCTTCCCACTCAACCTTCCTCCAGTAAGTGCCAAGAATTCACCTGTAACATTATATGCATGGTTACATCTCTGATGAGCCAGTAAAATTTTAAAGACACTTCTACTGTTATAGAAGAATAAAAAGCAAGGCACATACAAGTGTAAGGGGAATGGAGGGAAAGCACTTATAAATTGATAATAAACTAGGAACTGAAGAATTTGTTTCAGATATGAGGTACTGAGACTAAATTCATTTGCAGGAAATTCAAGTGGGGATGGGTCCTTGTGGGGAGCTAAGATATCCATCTTATCCTGAAAGCAATGGAACTTGGAGGTTTTCTGGCATTTAGGCCACAAACAAGATTTATTAGCACAAACATTCCAATATAAGCATAATTTTTTAGCTAAAGCAAAGGCCTGAAAACAAACACTCCTTTATAATGTAATAAAGTCATAACATATATCCCTTTTGAAAGGGAAAGGAAAAACATCATTACCTTTGGGTTGCACAGTTCCAGCTAAAGGAGAAGTGTTACGGCAGCAAACCCTCGACGACGGTGAGCCTTCGACGGCTGCAAAACTGAAAACTATTATCTACTAATAACCCTCAAACTGAAAAGAACCTAGAGTAACCAAAACTACTATACAATCCTTTGTAGGCAGCCTCTGGTTCATGAATCGAGCCTTCTATTACATATTCGGAAAGGAACCATGGAACTATCTTCGCATTTCTCTCGAACCCTAGCTTCGAGGGTTTTTGGAGATGAAATTCTCGGTTGGAGAAAAATCTGTGCTTTACAATTAAGTGCACTGAACTGGTGTACAGTTTAATTTTTTTAAGTGTAAAATAGTTTAATTAGTTTTAAGTTAAAGTAAGTTTAGTTTTTCTCACTATAGTTAACTCTAGTTTAACTATAGTTTAGTTTATTGAATTATACTCAGCTCTAGATTTAACATGTTTGAACTTGTTTAATCTTATTTTGCTTGTGTGAATGTGCATACTTTTATATGAAAGCAAATAATAGTACAAGTTTTGAGTAGTTAATATCGAAAGATATTTGGAATAGTCTTTTAGTTTTAGATTTTTCCTTTCAATAAAGTTTGTGTTTGTAAAACAATTTTTATTTATTTTTTTCTTGATATTTCAAATAATAATTGAATAATTTTTTTAAAATTATGTAATTGGTGTTAATTACAAATTTTAGGAAGCTAAAAATTTGGTATCAGAGTGTTGTGTTTGTTTAATTGCATTTTGTAGATTTTTCTTAGGTGTTATTGGAAGAAGACATGAGAACAAGATATCCTTATCTATTCACTAAGTACATTTTCGGGGATGAATTTTTATTTTTATTTTTTGGTGGGGGAGTTTAAGATAGGAGAAATTTAGTTAAGGATAATAATAAAATGATGAGTTAAAAAAATTTTGGATGATTAAAATGATCAGACAAGTTAAATAATTCATTCGGTTCAACTCCTTCCAACAATTTTTTTGTTTTGTTTTAAACAAATTCTAAAATTTATTTTGAAATATTTGTGAAGTTGGGCTTGGTGTTTTTTTGGACTTTGAGAAAAGTAATAAATGTTAAATAAGACATGATGATTATTGTTTTTCTTAAGTAACGACTTTTTGATAGTCTATATTATATTTTTAGGGCATGTCGTTTGAGAGTCGGTAGGGCAAAAGAAAACACAAAAGTATCAAAGGTTAGAGTAAGAATAACATCCAAGTATGGGAGCTAACGGTTTAACTATTTAGTTGTTTTAACCGTTTCAATTTTTTTACTTGTTTAAAAAAAATCTGTAATTGTGATTATTGTATTTTTATAACAGAGGATATGATTTTACAAGTGTTAAGGAAGATGTACAATATTAAAGAAAGTGGTAAATATGTAGAGATATTTGGGATAGTCTCTTCGTCTTAATTTTTTCCTTTTCATTGTAAAATAGTGTTTATTTATCCTTTTATTATTAAACTTAAAAAATAAGAGCTTTTAGGTATATAGATGATTTTTTTTAACATCATAGACACCATAATCTTTCTCTTCATAAAATATATGTGGACACTATGGTAGGCACAAATTGTTCTTACAACGTCAAATATATTTTGTATGAGCTCAAACAAACATTTCAAACGTTCCAAGCTTCAAACTCTAGGAGTACTCATTCTCTCTAATGCTTGTCCTCTTCAAGTCGGGTAGGGCTTGTGGCTGTAGAAGACACTCCAACACTTAAGTTAAACCAGGTACACCAACAACAATAAATGTAGTAATTAATGAACATAATCAACATACCTTGTAAAATGTGTTATTTACACTACTTTTGATGGGTCCTTACCAAGATAAGTTTGGATCATGTGGACTAATTACCTATTAATATTACATTATTTTAGATAATTATGGATCATTATGACTAATATGTAGTTTACATAATCTTATCTTAGTCAAACAAGTAAGGTCGGATACATAACGAATTAGTAGACCGATATGATTGATCAAAGAAATTAATCATATATTGTCATGCTTAAGGAAAACTCGGGGTAAACAGTATACCAAACATTTTATAATAGTTTATAATAAAAATTCATATAAAGTAGCATTTTTCGAGATAAGTGTAGTTTAAAATATTATAGAATGTATTATATTTTATGACAATTATACATACTATCACAAAAAAAAAACATTGCGTTTTTCTCTTTAAAATTTTATTTATTTGATCAATTCTCTACTTGCATAATAAAAAGTGCATTTTTCTTTTTAAATTTTATTTATTTATTCAATTTTCTACTTGTGTAACAAATACCTTGTATATAAAATACACTTATATGGCAAAGATTTTTGAACAAAAATTTTATTTATTTAATAATTATAATAAAATTTTACTTAAATTTAATGTATTCAAATACATATAAAATTGTTTACTATACAAATTTCTTAATTCAATCAATGATTATTTACAACAAATATTTAAAAGAATAAATGTTCACTAACTGAGTATCTACACAATCAATAAAAGATAAAAATAATTAATTTTGAAATATTTAAGATATTTGAACTAATTGTATATTATTTCTTTTTAAGAGTAACTAATATTTATGGTATGAAACAACCATATATTTATGCTGATCATAAGTGTAAAAATCACTCTCCAAATTGGCTTAACTTAACATGTGTCCTTATAAACGTAAGTGAAGGAGAAAACCGTGGATCACAATTTGTGCAAGAAAAGGTACGAACAACAAACACTTGTTGAAAGATGCAACGCATTGAGAAACTATATAAACTACAATAAAGAGTGGCAAAATATACATCAGAAAAATTAACATTGAATATCAATACCTAATTTTTCATTCAACACAAGATGGATTCCCAAAACGCGAGCTTCAATGCTGGGCAAGCCAAGGGCCAAGCTCAGGTCTACCCTCAACCTATTCTTTTTGTAGTGCGTTGATGTTGGAAAATGTATCTTTAATAACTTTTTTACAACCGTTTATATGGCAGTTTGTGATTGGTTTGTTTCAAATATACAAACCAATAAAATAGTAACACATAATCTGTTGTCTAAAAGTTGTTAAAAAAAGTTATTAAAATATCATGATCCATTAATGTTGACACGTGCTCAATATTTAGAAATTATTGACAAGTTTTTGTATGATATTGTAGGAAAAGGCTAGCAACATGATGGACAAGGCCAGCGATGCTGCTCATTCTGCTCAAGACTCCATGCAACAGGTTTTTTCTATGCTTTATTTCTCAACTTTTACCCAAATCATGTTGTAACATTCATGTTTAGTCCATGTTTACAATAACATTCATATTGATATATGGATGCAAATAGTTTCACATGGTTGTTGAATTACAAATTAAGAGTGAGTGTATTTTGTTGTATACAGGGTGGGCAACAAATGAAAGAAAAGGCACAAGGAGCTGCTGATTCTATAAAGAATGCTTTGAATTCAAAGAATTGATGAAAGTAAATGGATCTTTAATGTTGGACTTCCCTTCCCTTCAATAAACCTTGTTCTTGTTCATCTACATATTTTGTATGTAGAAACATCATTCTATTTTATATTTGTAGAAGCATCATTCTATTTTATTTCGAATAAAACCATTTTCCTTTGATTTGGGTAACCAGATTATTTGATCATCAAAGACTGAAGTTTTAAATTTGAATGGTTCTATTGGAGACAATAGGATCTAACCATTTATAATTCATAGTATATACTTGTTCATGCTGAGTTCCTTTCAACAAACAAACAAGTTTATGAGTTAAATTACTTCTCAATCCTACTATTTGTTTTAAATTCTGTTAGGCAAATAATTGGATGAATTGAAACATTTTTAACTTAATCAAAATTACAATTGTAACTTGAAATATAAAAAAAGTAGTCTTTTAATTATTTTATTCAGTTTGATTTACCTTTTAATAAATAAAAACTAAATTTAGTTTCTTATATTTCAGAACTTTAACGTGAAATTTTCTTCCAATTTACACGAAATGAGTAGGTTATGTTTTATTTTTTTCAAATTGAAAATTATAATATGCTTAATATGAGCTTCTTAAATTAATAAAAAAAACTAAGAGCAATTAAAAGTAGAACTCAATCACAACAATTATTTTTTTTTGTTCGACTAACGGTTTTTTTAAAACAGTTTAACATTAATATCCTAATATAACATTTTTCGTTGTCTAGTCTTAATGAGATACATTGATGTTTTTGTCATAATAAATAATATTAAATTATGATAAACTATTAATTTAATTTTTTAATTTGAGCTTGACAAATGAAACAAATGAAACAATTGAGTTGAAAAATAATCATTATATTAGACAATCAAGCTTTAGAATGTTTAACGTCACTCAAACTTCATAAATATAAGATAAAAAGTTTTATTAGTTAAAGATAACACTCAACACATGCTTTCATTATATAGAAGACACAAATTCTTTTTTGTTTTTGTAATATGTATAAAATAGACAAAAGTTGACTTACTGATTTCAGTGAAGATTTTAATACAATAAATCAAATATTTTCTAAAAGTGTACTTTAAATTTGGTATTATCAATATAAATAAATTAAATATTTTTTAAAGGTGTATTTTAAAGTTGGTATATAAAAAGATGACTGCAAAAAAGAAAGTTATTAGTTAAAGTCTGTCACCAATTGATAAAGATCATTTTTTATAATAATTTAAATGGATTGTTTATGTGAATTTTAATGCTGACGATACAACTAATACAGACAATAGTTGTTGAATAATAGTTATTGAAAAAAATAGTGAAATATGTCATTTACCCAGCACCTTACTGTAGTTAAAATTTCAGTTGTCTTGAAATTCTACTTTCTAAGATGGATTTGGTTATAAAATGCAAATTTTTCTTAAAAATTTTATTTTATTTATTTATTTTCCTATTTGTCTAACAAGTATGCATGTATTATCACATAATATTTACATTTATAATTTTCAAATTGAGACGTGCACAAGTTAAGTACAAATATATATTGAAATTGAATATATTTCATAATAAAAATGCTAACTTATTATTTAGAATATTTTAAACACAATAATTCCAATACTATATATATTAGTGTCTTATTAAACTATTAGTCACATAATACCATTTTGTGTCATTCATTGACCCAAGTACCATTATTGAATGTAAGTCACATAGTTTCAAAGTTGAATAGATTAATACTAAATATACAAAATTGAGTTCAAAAATAAAATTTTAATTTTATATCAAAATTCTTGATGAAATGAGATATATAAGAATTCAAATTGAAAATAAACACTAAATTTAGTTTTATTTATTTATTATTAATTAATATTTTATTATTATTAATTTTTATGTATCATATGAATAATTCAAATAACTTTTAAATTTAATTTTTTAAAAATTAATTAAAAAAAGAAAAAAAAATATTTTTTAGATGTTGAAGAAATACTAATCCAAGAATCTTTTCTTTTATAAAATCTTATTTGACCTGTAAAGACATTTTGCAATAGAAAAACTTCTAAACTTTGTTAAAACTAATAAAGTCACAGACTACAAAACATCAATAACATTATGATACCATATAGTGCTTTTTATATTAAAAGGTAAAAAAAAAATTAAAGTTGAAAAGAAAATATTTCTAGCGAGTTAGTATAACCATTAAATAATTTGACAATAAATTTTTATTTTTTTTTACAGTGAGGGGCAACATTCCAAAATTAGCATGGATGTGTTGTTTGAAATGTAAGTGAAGGGGGGAAATTTGAATTTCATTTAGTTTGTGTGGGAAAACATGAGAAGAAGCAAAACACGTGGTAAAAGTGGCAACACATTGATAAACTATACAGGTTACATTAGAAAATGAATAAAAACTAAATTAAACAAAATTTCATTTTCTATCACAATTAAAACTCTCAAAATGCGAGTTATAATGTTCAACAAAGCCAACGATCAAGCTCTGGTCTACATTCAACTTCTTCTCTTCGTAGTGCATTGATGTTAATGTATGTTTAATATTAAAAAAAAATTGACAAGTCTTAGTATAATATCATGGACAATTATTGACGGAATTTTACAAACATAAATAAAGTTATCAATAAATTTAAATTATCAATGAATCTTATAAATAAATTTAGAAATTTTAATTACAACAGATTTATTATTAATGGACATAATACATATTTTATTTATCGACAAATTTTTTTCGTCGACAAATGAAATATGCATTTCCAACAGAATAATCTATTAGTAAAATTTATGGATAAAAAAAGTAGCAAATTTCTCGCTCAAATCTCATGTTTAATGTTTAAACATAAAAATCTTTTCTTCATCTTCTCCCACATCGCACGACCCAACAACACTAAAACCTAGGCCAAGCCTCTTCATCTTCATTTCTGTTTCATGCCTAAACCATAGGACCACCAAACTACCTTGTTAATCAAGACACCACATGCATTCTACACTACTTTAACCCTTTTTAATATAACCAACATTTTACCACACAACAAGTACCAACATAAAGAAGAAAAAGTAGACAAGGAAAGAAAGGAAAAGTGGAGTGTTGTCATGGTGGCGATAGTGTTACACGGTGGTGGCTCTATCGGTGTCATTGGAGTGTGATTGGTCGAGATACCAATTGGGTAAGTTGTTGATTGGTTGAGGTGCTGAATGTTGAGCAGTTGAAAAATCGAGTTGCTGACTAGCTGAGTTATTAACTGGTCGAGTTGCCGACTCACCCGAATTGTCAAGTTTCCGACTCACCAAACTGCCGAATAGCCAAGCTCCCGAATAGGCCGAGCTTGAGAAGATTGGTGTTTACCAAAGGATTTTTCCTTCGGTAATGATCATGGATTTTTCCTTCGATTATTGATAAATTTTTCCTTCAGTAATCACTAATGGATATAAATTTTCGTCGAGCTGCTACTTTGTTAACCTATTGATTTATCGTGCTTATAAGCTCTCAAAATCAGGGTATCATGCTTCTATGTTGTTAAGTTGTAGGGCTTTAAGAGCTTCATTGATTCGGGCCATGTTAGAATGGTCAAAACTCAAGCAACAAAGGAGAAGCTCAAGCATTTGGGGAAAACTTGGCCAAAGAAAGATTTTCTCCACAGGTTCCCAAATGGAGCTAAGTTAGGGTTGCACATTACCACATCGGCAGACAAAGCAGAAACAAAGTTTGTTATGCCAGCAACACACACTCTCACACAAAAAGGGGACAAATAGGAGATTAAAGGTCGACTTTAATCGATTTGGCTAAAGGTCGAGACAAACATATTCAGACTAAAAGTTAAGATGGTTTGCAATCTAAGAATATATTTAAAAATAATAATATCTTTTCGTGTTTAAAATGAAAGCCCATGGGCTAGCTTTGGTCCACAAGATTTTTGTGAACATCTTGACCTTATAGACTTTTTCAATAAGAAGTTTTTTGAATGTGTGAACTTTTTTTGCCCCAATCAACGTGGATCAAGGCCAAGGGATGGACCAAATTGATAGCTCTAATCAAACACTTGCTCATTATGTTAATATAATTTTGTTCTCTAGACATCCATTAAAAGCCTTAATTTCTATAACTAAACATATATTTTCTCCATATACATAATCAATTAGCTATTTTTTCATTCATTATGTTTGCTATTTAAATTATTGTAAGGTATCTTTTTATCCATTGGAAGACCAAATCTTCCTTAGATGATTTCCAAACTATGAATATGTAAACTATTTTTCTTCTATTATAGTGAATTAGCTACATCGTCTAACATTTCATAATATAGGAATGTCACATAAAGTTATTTGCATCTTTAACATTATAGAGGTCACATATGTTTTTAGTCCTTAAACTTAGACATAAAAAATTGAAATTCATCTCTATTTTAAATTTTAATACATTTTAGTTTTCAAACTTTAAAAATAAATAAATATATTAATGGATGAACAATATATTTAACAATTTACTGAAACATTTTAATAGTTGTATGAAACTTATACAACCTCTCACACACAAAGGCTTCTTTGAATCATTTTCCAAGGTATCGTACTCATGTATATGTTGAAAGCATTTTTGTCCAACTTTGATGATCATTTTCTCCAATCAGTCTTCCATAACCTAGTCAAAATGTTTTTGTATGATGATTTTTTTAAGAGTTACACAATAAGGAGTTGACATGCTCAATTTGTTAAACATTCTAAATGTGTTTGAATAATGCTTAACAAATTCAGCATATCAACTCCTTATTGTATAATTTTTAAAGAAATCATTATAGAAAAAATTTTCAAATGTCCACTCATTTTGTAGCTATCACACGAACAATTAACACATGAATAATAATAATAATAATATCTTTTATTAGTTGTTTCCATATTTCATTGGTCAAATCATAGAAACTTTTTTTAAGTCCATTCTCATTCTTCCCACAAATTCTACTTTAATTCATTTAACTTTGATATTGATTTATGAATTAATATCTCAATTTTACTTTTAATTTGTGACTTTATCTCATTAAAAAAAATTCTCTCATAAGTGTATATATTTTAATCAACATTTTCTTATATTTATAAATTTTCAATTGTATTTTGCATTTGGTTTTCATGTTATACAAAATAAAAATAATAAAATCTAATTAATCACAGTTAAATATACATTCACAAATTAACACAAATGTAATCAAGGCATAATATACATTAAATGTTGATTAAAAGATAAGTACTTATAATTAAAATAAAAAGTCAATAACATTATAAATTGTGGACATTTCAAAATTTAATATATTGATTATTAGCCTTCGTTGAATTACATTAGTTTGATATGATTAAACTTAGATATAAAAACCAATTTGCATTAACTATATTAGTTTAGTTTGATTTTTTTTTAGTTTATCCGAGTTGTTCAAAATTAATGGACTAACTCCTTATGTCAATGCCTTACGACCATTATTTCTACTAGTAACACAACCTCTGAGATTTTGTTATATATATTGAAGAAGGCAATTAATGTTTGAAATTTTACAGAACAAAGTTTATATAATTTGCTAATGTACCTTTTATCTCTCTACTTAAATATTTGTTTAGTCCTAAAAATGTTTAAGCATCTCTAATTTTATAAAATGGTAAATAATTTAGAATAAATTATTTCTTTAACACGTCATATAAAATGGAATAAACTATTCCTCTAAAACATTGTACAAATCAATTAACAATGCTAAGTACCCAAACATCATTTGCTATATATCTCTCACTTTGTCATAGGTAGACTTTTCTACTCCAATATTTCAGCAATAAGATAGAACAAAAAATCACTATTATTAGTAAAAATGAAAAGAACTAGTAAAAATGTATGAGATTAAAACAATGAATGAATGTCATCCACATGCATACATGTTCATCAACAAGAATGCCATGACATGTGTCCTTGAAAACGCATGTGAAGGAGGAAAATGTGAATCTCATAATCATGATAAGAAATTATGCAATGAATTGAGAAAGTATATAAGTGACAAGAGTTTGAGACAAAATATATTAGCATTTGATCAAAACCTAAAACAACACTTGATTTTCACAAACAAACATTTTAGTACAAGAATCAAGATGGACTCTCAAAACATGAGCTACAAAGCTGGACAAGCCAAGGGTGAAGCTCAGGTCTTTCTTTAACTTTTTCTCTCTAACTCAACCAAACTTTGCTAAGAAACATTAACCCTTTTATATTTCGAAATTATCTAATAATTTCTCGAACATATGTGGAAACATCATTACATGCATGACTTTCTTGCTTTTTTTTTTTAAAAGAAAATGTATTTTTAACAATTTTTTATAACTTTTTTACAATTACTTGTACGATAGTTTGTGATTAGTCTGTTTCAAATATACAGACCATAAAATAGTGACACATATTGTAAAATAGTTATTAAAATATCATAGTTTTTTTAAAATATAGTTGTTTTAGCTTTAACTTTCTTTCAAAATTTTAGTTGCTTTAGAATTTTTGTATAAGTTTTTAGTTATGCATTGTGGGTGATTAATTAAACCTATATTTAGAGGAATATTAAAAACTTTTTTTTTTTGCAGTGTATGCATAAAAGCATTTCTTATAAATTTGAATTCTTTAGCTTTTGGTGTTAATCCTTTCCTATGATCTCAAAATACACAAATAAACACTAATTTTGATGATTTGAAATATATTAAAAACTTTTTTAACATGTCAACGTCAATATATTCTAAAAATCAACATAGATAAAACATAAAAAAAAAACTAACACAATCTGAACTTCATTTTCTTAATGAAATTCACATTAATGAGAACAAAATTGATTACTGGACACTTTTTAACACTGTCTAATAATTTTTGAGGACACTCAACAAGGTTTAATTTTGGTGGCATTAATTGCAGGAAAAGACTAACACCATGATGGACAAGGCTTCCAATGCTGCTCAATCTGCTCAAGAATCCTTGCAACAGGTTATTATTTTCCAACATTAATTAATTATTCTATTCAAATAATTTTATAATGATGTGATTATCCATAATTTGCATGCAATTATTAAAAGAAAGTGTATTTTGTTATGTATATAGGTTGGAAACCAAATGCAGGCTAAAGCACAAGAAGCTGCTGAAGCTGTGAAGAATGCAACAGGGATGAACAACAACAAATGAAGATGAATATGGATCTTTTTAGTTTCTCTTCAAATAAACCCTGTTGTGCTCATGCATGAATTTTACAGGAATATTATTTCATTCTTTTTCAAATGTAATTTTTTTTCTATGTTGAGCTCAGCTCAATCAAATATTAGTAATTGATGTTGTTTCACAGTTGAATGGTTCTGATATTCTCTCCTTGCTGAAATGAGATAATTCGTGGTTAAAGTTTTTTTTTTAATATAAAGATTAAAATATGATATAATTGAAACAATTAATTAAAATGTATAGCTTTATTTCTTCAACAAATACATCATTCTTTTTATGTTGCAAATGACTTAGCAATCGTTTTGAAGGAAAAATCTTAATGAAAAAAATTAACATTTCATTAAAAATTTAAAATATCAATAATAACAGTTACTACAGAACAATGCAAATCTTGTTACAGACCAAGATACTCTATACATGTGCCTCATTAGCATAATTAAGTTTAAAAGCTTAATGTTAAAGTTTAGTGTATATATTTGTGTCTAATATAGGCCTCAAATTTTAGTTTAATATATCTCAATTTCTTAAACTTTTTTTTTCTAATTTTTAAAGCATGTCAGCAAATTTATAACATTTATATTCCTTCATTAACACTGTGTTTGTTTTGGTCTTCAGAAGAAAAAAAATAGGAAGGAAAGATTTAAAATGGACATTGAGTAATATTCTATGTTTGGAAAGGGATTTTAAAGTAGCAAAAATTTGAATTGCTTTTATTTATTCATTTATTTATTTACTTTCAAATATTTGATTTCAATGAATGAATGCAAGTTTTTGTCAATTTTTTTAGTTTGGATGTATCAATTGAATTTATTTAATGGGCAAAATATGTTTTTTAAAAGTATATTTAAAGCTGAAAATTTTTAGTATTAAATTTTATGAAAGTAAAAAAATGAATCAATTTTCAAATATTTGATAATTAAAAATTTATACATAATATTCAATATTCAAAAATACAAATATTAATATTTTTATATCAATGCTACTAATGAAAAGAGAAAGAATCTAGAGAGTAGTAAGAGAAGAAGGAGAGAAGAGCATGTAGAGCGAGAGAAAAAAAGAGAGATTAGTTACTATTTTTGTGTATATATATATATATATATATATATATATATATATATATATATATATATATATATATATATATATATATATATATATATATATATATATATATATAATTTGAAATATTTTACTTCCTCATATTTAAAAAAAAATGTCTTTCAAGGATAAAAAATAATAGTTTTGATCCCTTAACAATAAATGTAATAGACTAAATTAATTTTTTTATAGCTGTTTTTAATTTCTCAAATTTACTGTTTAGAATTGTTTCTTTAATTTGAGATACTAAAGAGTAAATAATATAAGTAAAATATTGTTTCAAATTCAGGGATTGAAAAGATAATCAAACTTTAGTTTATTTTAATAAATGTCAAATTCTTCTTAAATCCCTATCTTTTAGCTTTTCATGTTGTATTTTCTACTTCATTTAGCCATGACTTTGAATAGTAAAAGTGTATTTAGCAAGACATAGATTAAACTTGGTCTATAAATGTTTGACAGAGGATAAACTCTTAACTAAAAACCAAATTAATAAACTAATTTTTGAGTTCAGAATCTCTCTTCTATTTTTGGTGCTGTCTATATTTGAAGGGACAAGAGGAACTTACAAAATTAATTGGTAAATATAAAATACAAATACATAAATTTTATTATATAAATAAAATATATATTTTCTAAAAAACATATTATTACGAAGTTATAACTTTAGATTTCTTTAAAAAATAATTAAGATTTTATTAAAAGTTTTAATATTTCTATATTTTCTCTGAAGTTGCATAACTTTTTATTTGAATAAGTATTTTATTTAAAGTAATTGATATAATAAATATTGGTCAAATTTAACTTTTACTTATTTTCACGAAAAAATATTTTTTAAGTTCAATTAATGTGTTACTTTAGAGTTTTTTTTTGTTTTTATAATTTTTATTGTTTGTAATTTTCACATAACATCTTGTAATGAAATATTAGTAATGAGAAAATAAATACAAAAAACTAAGGATAATAACAAGTAAAAATAAAATAAAAATAACAAAAAAATATATTAAAAAATATAAGAATAAAAAATTAAATAAACTACAAATTAAAAGCTAGTTAAATTAAGTTATAGCATAGATAAAAGTCCTGAAATAAATTACTTTAAAATATCTTATCGAACATTGTGTTAATTAAACTTGTCAAATAGGTCATTAACTAACTTTCCCAATACTCTCTAGGACAAAAGAGGAACTACATTCTTCACAATTTTGATTTAACAAACAAAACATGAAATTTTTCAAAACAACATTAAAAGTTATGACAGAATAACAATAGTTCAATTTATTAACAATGAACTTCATTTATATTAATTTATTAAAAGATTTGAAATTTGACATTTCTTTAACAAACCTCCCAAAATACAACATAATTTACTCAATAACAAAAATATCTATTTGTCGCTTTTTTGGTGAGAACATATTCCTCTACAAACAGTTGAAAACCGATTCCTTTCTCAGTTTCACTCAAACAGACACAATGTCTTACAACAAAAGCACTTTCTCCTTAATATTAACAATAACAACAATTTCTGAAACAACATTATCTTTATAGAGTAGTAAAAGAGAAAAGGAAATGAGACCCATGAGCCTCTAGGCATGCAACAGATTTTCATCTTTCATTGAATCCTCTTTTTAATTCTGAAAACAACTACTACAACTGTACATAGTATGCAACATACATGGTCACAACATACAATTTGAGGGCGTGATTTGGGCATGATTTTCACACTGGATTAGCACCCAGCATGAAAGAGAAACCTTCACTAAGAGGTTCTGCTCTCAGGTTTACCAATAGTTCTACATGTCTAACAAATGCTCTCACTTCAGTTGCTCTCACCAGGAAGCATTGGTTTTTCAGAAACCTCTCTAGCTCGTCTAATCTTTCCAGTCTTCATCTCATACTCTTGTTTCAATTCCTCCAAACGCTTTGATATCTGCTGATGAGAACCATATTACAGACTTGTAATCTTAAAATTATACAAAAGAACTATACAGTGTAATAACATCATAGCCATGTAATATTGTAATGACCATTATGTAGTGTGCAACACATGTATTTAGTCAGTATATGGTAAAGAACTAATCAAACAAATGTGTAAATGTCGAAGTAGGAGTTCTACTGTTTAGACAGGAACAGAACCATAAATAGCACATGATGATCTGGTAATATGGCTTTGACCAAGCAAGATACTTGTTCATATGTGCCAACTCTAATTCAATTATGCATCATCATATGATAGAAGGACAGCGTAAGAAAATTGAGCATTGTTACGACAGAACGTATCATATTGCCATGTTCTGATTTAACTTAACTATAACTGCTCTAAATTATTAGGTGACACTAAAATAAAATGTAATAATCATTTAGTCACTAAAGCATTGTTTCCAGACACCAAATTTCCAAGACGCCTAAGAAAAATTCCCAAGTGACAAAGACAATGTAGATTTTGTTTGTCACCTACAACCGATCAAAGAAATTCCCTTACATCCTCGTCATCTCCCAGGCCATTCCAGAGGTGATCCAGAAAGAGAGAGCATATGGGCCAATAAATAAGTTACGATAAGGGTAATCCAATAACCCAAGTATATACTATTTAAGTCCTGGAGTTAAGCAAATCTAATGAATCACTTAAGGTTTAGGATTCTCAATGCATTTTCACTTTATCTAAATCTTCTATTTTTCTTTTACATTCCAATAAACTGCCATACAACCTACTTGTTTACAGGAATTTTGACAAGTTTTATTTCAATGATTTACTTTAGATACCTAATTTTCACATAAATTTGCCTATATTGGCAGAGTTAAAGGTTTGCACGGCAGACAAACAAATCAAAAGGAAGTCATTTTCGGGAGACTTTATTTAGAAATTTCAAAGTCCTGGGCGCATGCCTGGGGTTGCAATGCTGTACATAAGGTATTACACCAGGTAATTCAAAATTGCACGCCTTTAAAAGCTACTTTTCTTTCCCTATCCACAAGACTCTACATAGACAAGGGAAGTCATGACTTTGAGAGTAAAAACCACATGATTCCAAAATGATGACATAAGAATAACTTTTTTAGCTTCCCTCCACTTAGCTTCCATAGACAGCTCGTTATTGCTCCATTCATTTTAAGTGAACATCTTTCACAAATTTCCTCTCTCTTGATGCAACCTTTGTAGTTATGAATTAGAGGGAGCAAACCTCATAACCATGTGTCTTACCAATTCTCTCTTATTTGTGAATTGTCTCAACAAAACTCAAGGAACTAGAATAGTTATGTAAATAAAGCCAACAAGACTAACTCCCCTTTGAATTGTCTTATTTAACTAAGGAAGTTTTCCAATGTCTTCAAGCATAAGTTCATGCAATAGGCAGCACAAGGAGTCCAATATAGACGAAGTCTTCTCTATTCAAACAATTTACTAGCTAATACCTAATTGCTTCCATTATCTATGATAACTGAATAACATTTTCTTCTCCAATCTCCTTCACAAGGGTATGAAGCATCCCAAATAGTTTACTCCCTATCTTCACAAATATAAAGTCATCAATGAACTTGACAAATATTGTCCCTACAGGAGAGTTCATGAAAAGCTTAATCAAGCATAGTTGCTTTTGGTCAGTCCATGCATCCGATATAATAGAACAACCATGTTTGATCTACTACATTTTATGATCTTTTAACAACTTTTAAGTGTAATCCATCTCTTTGTTAGGAGTGAAACTCTAGTTTCACGATATGTAGAACCTGGCAAATTAGGTCCACTGGCACCAATAGCATCAATCATATCTTGAAAGTCCTTCAATCTTACTAGGGTGAATGACAAGTATGTTTGGTACAATATATTATTGCACTGATACCTTTAAATCAAGTAATATTGCCTTAGTTTCACCTTTTTTCTCTTATATTTTGCAGTAGTTGGATTTCTACAAAAAAACATATTCAGCGGCCCTTTGTTTCCTCCACTCTTTCTCCCTTTATCATTGCTAGCTGTGGAAATTTCAACATCATCTTCACTCTCATTATTACCATAAGCCTCACTATGTATGGCATTGATGGAGGAGGTGGCAGTTTTTTCTTTAAATAGTTTTCAAAGCTCTTCTCTTGTCTTGGTGCAAGCTGCAGCATTGCACTTATTTGCCATTAGATGTGTTTTGACTCTAATAACTCCTTTCATAATTTTTCCACAATAATTACAAACAGTCCTATTAAAGTTCGATTCATTCATGAGATGACAATGTTTCCAAACTGAGCCATTCATGCCGCATCCAGTGACCCTTATCGTTGCCGGAAAACTGGTGATAAATTTTTCAGAAAAGGACTACTAAGTGAAAAAAAAAAACAAAACAAAGACAAATAAAGTGAGTGGGGCAATGCTGAGTAAACAGGAAATTGAAAGAAAAAAAAATAAGAAAAGAAAAGAGGACTTGCATTCAGCAATGGTGGTGATGGCACTTCACAAAAAAATAAGTTGGATGATAGGTGGATTCCTTCAAGTTGGGTACGGTTCCTAGATTAAAATTTTGCTCTAAATGTTTGGTTTGGCCCGAGTTGTATGGCCTAACCCCCTTTTTTAAGAAAAAAGAACACTTGGACAGCCAGGAAAAAAAGGAAGAGAGAATATTAAGGCTTCTCCTTCATTTCACAAAGGACCACCAAGCCGCCAAGTCACCACTCTCCAATGCCCGATGCAACTGCCATGTGAAACACGATTTGTTGGGGTCAAGCTGTGGCTACCAATGAAAAATCCACCATGCTTTTTTTTTATAACACCACTTCTCACAATAGAATTTCAATCTCTGGTGTCATCAAAATCCTTTCTAGTATTTTTTTTTTTTCTGAAATGACAGTCACTATCCTTCATTTCATCCTAGATTTTTAGGTTAGTTTCATTTCTCCTTTCATTTCTTGTATCAATACTATGATTACCACTTAATCAGCCAAATCATTAAATCAGAGTTTTATAAGTAACAGATAGTACAACATTCAATTTTACAAGTAACTTGGAGTTTGGCAAACAAAAATGCATGTTAAAGTTTACGAAGTGAAGGAAAAATAACAAGGACGCATGTCATTCATATTCTATGACAAAGAGGAGAACATGTGTTTTTGGGTATGTAGAACTTAAAAAAAAATAAATAAAAAAATAAAAAAATAAAGAAACACAGAAAGGAAGAGAACCTTGATGGAATAAGCAAGTGGTAACAACATATCTGGATTCATTGCATTCCCAGGGAAGTTTTTCAAAGCATGTATGAGTTTTTCAAAAGGTAGTTTAACCTGATAAACAAACAAACACAAACAGTGAGTAGATGTTTGCTTTGGTTTACAACGGAGACAGATCAAATGATACTAACCAAGTCATCATGGCAGTACTTTAATAGGGCCAAGCCAACTTTGAAGACAATTTTAACACCCTGAAGGATAAGAAAGTGATCATTATAGGCTCATATTTCTAACCAATATATGGTTCTTCAGACAGAAAGCACTGCTAACCTCGTAGAGAAAGACATCCCAAATTCGAAGAGCCAAATGAAATGGAAAGGAATATGAAAATACAGTTATGAACCACTGGCTAGCATACATGCTAGGATTTATCATTTCATTGGAAAAATGTTCGCCCAACTTCGGTAGATGCTCTCTCACCAAGCATTCAAATTGAAAGAGGTATTGTTGTACCAGAGGCAATCCTGCCTGCAATCAATATAACAGCAGTTTCGCTTAGACAAGAATTATAATCAAAGTAAAATGTTAAAAAGAAACACAATTCTCTGCATATCCTAATCTTTCCTCATAGAATATCATGTATCTTATATAAGAGAGGGATAACACATACAACATCAGTAATCCAAACAAATAAATGCATAGAATAAAACAATTACCAAATACAAGCCTTCCATTGGGGCATGAACAGCTCCTTTCAACAATGCCACCAACAACCAAAATGCATCCTCCTCACTCATATACAGAAGCAAAAGCCCTGCTAAAAACCCCATTCCCTGGAGTTTTAAAATGATCAATATTATGAATTTCTTCACAACAAGCACAAAAAGGTGATGAGTTCCTGTGTAAAACCTGAACATATCCAACATTTCTGTCAAAGACAGAGTAAGCCTTTAGAACATTGTAGAGAGACCGCTGTCCAGGTCCATGTCTCTGTTGGAAGAATACATGAGAAGGGAAGGTGCGAGAAATGTCTCGAATTATATCCAGTTCAGAGGCTGATGTCTCATAGATGACAAGTTGCTGCAATAAATGCAATGTCTTGTCAAAGCAAACTCCAAAACAAGGAACAGTTGTGTCATAAAATTCAAGATAATTTCATAAAGAAAAGAAGGAAACTTCAGTATAAAAAACCACGTAATTCACACTATCTCTTCAATTTTATACAAAATTCTTAAAGATCAGAGAAACAAAAGAAGAATATTTGAATGTGAGTAAAATTGTATTTGACAAGATACAAAAGATAAGAGATCAGCAATATATATAGCGGAGTAACATTAAACATTCAGCAAGAGATACCTAACTAACTAGGAACAGAAAACATAACATATTGCAACAGACTCACCAGACTTAACTAAATACACAACTGCTCAATCATTACAGAACATATAACACTAACTGTTTTGCATAGTAAAATACTTATATAATAATAATAAAAATGATTCTTTAGGAAGACAACTCCAATGTAGGATTTCAATTATTGCAATCAAATAAAAAAAATGATCAAATAACTTCAAATATCTATACATCCATATTTAAAATACTACTCCAATAATAATAAAATGGTTCTTTTAGGAAGATAACATTAAAGTAGAATTTCCTTGCAACTGTCTGTCAAATAAAATTGATCCAATAATTTTTCTTAAAAAGTAAACTTTAAGTTTAACTCAACCTTGTAAAATCAACTTATAAGATGAGATATACACTAACTTATAATACATGTGAGATCTTAACCACACCCTTCGCAACAAGGACTGGAAACCTCAAGCACATCACTACATATTTGTGGGTAGCCCAATGGCAGGTGTGGTAGGTCTAACAAATTTCACTAGTATAGACTCTGACACTATATTAAAAAGTAGACTATGAATCTTACTTAACTTCACAAAACTAACTTATAAAGAAATATTTACACCCATACTGTAATTTGGTTATATATTTGGTCAATATAGATTCTCCAACAACTTCAAATATCTACACATCCATATTCAAAATAATTCATAACCTACATTACTAAGAAAAATATTGTTCAACTCAAACACCACGCATAACCACCAGGGTGGTGACACTGCAACAGCAAGCACAAATATACAAAGCCGTAAAAAGATGTGCACATAAAAATGGAGAATATTCTTCAGTTCATATTTATTGGAGAACTATAACAAACAACAGCGAGACAAGCACTGATCATAGGTAACACAGTGTTGTACGAAATGAATCATAATTTTTCATCAGTACAATTTAACTTGATTACCTCATAAACTCCAGGGTTCATCAGCAGTAGGTCTCGACTTCCAGATATCAACTGCCAAACAAGGCCCCTTAAACAATCTGGAATTCCTTTCCTTATACGCCTTTTAACAACATGAGGTTTTCTCCTCAGATAATGCTTCCAATCACTGCCACCAACCCCAATCATCTTCCTCCATTTTCTAACCCTTCTCTCTTCCCTATATCTGATGAATGATAGAGGTAACATAGGTAAAAATCACTGGCTATTTATTTTATGCTCGTAACACAGAAAAAACACATATCAACAGGAGGAAAGCAAAATACCTCTCATACTCATAGGCTGATCTACTTTTGACTAAACCATCAGAAGTATTATCCTGTTTTACAAAACCAAATCTATCTACCGGCTTTGGTGAAGGAACTGGACCTGGTTCATAGTCATCTAATCTTTTCTTTTCCATTCAAAAATCACAAATCAGCTCTCTCAAATCAAAAGACAAATGGCTTCCCTAATCATCACTATGAGGAAAACCTGAAAATAGATGCACAAAAATATTGATGTCACTATCAATTTACAAAATTTAATGAAAAATGTATAAGTTTCTCATACACATAATTACAGTATTTGCTCATTTAATTTTAAAGCATGCAATGCAAGTATGTAATAACTAGAATAAATGTATTGTGAGATTTCAGTTTGCTGTGTCATAACCCATAAGCATAAAATAAACAAAGCAACCAAGAACCTTATCAAATATCTTTATATCCTAATCCTAGTTACCAACAGAATTGCATTAATTAAGGTGTCAAATAGATTGGAGTAAAAGTCTACACACTAACAATGTAAATAAGTTTCACATTGTCATCCAATCACAGTGACAGTCACAAACTGACATGTATGTAAATTTGATGACTTCAATAACAAGTATTTTCCAGGACATACAAATAATGGTTTCTTATCGGTCAAAAGTACGAAATCTTTACAGTAATAATGTATGTCTATTAAACTCGTAAATTAACGACTAAATAGAATAAAGTAAACAGTCCAACACACGCGCACACAAAGCAAAGAAAAAAACTCAGGAGGAGCAAGTGGATATTGCAAATTCATTAAGATCATAAACATAAAACACACTTATTAATTCTTCATTCAGTTACATATAAGCGAATACCTGTTCTACATAAAAGAATATGTAAACGAAGTGCTACCAAAGGTATATTATCTGTAAGAAAAAGTTATTTTGTTCATTCAAAATTAATCAAAACTCAATACCACGATAACATTTACTGTGCCAAATTCGTGGAATTTAAATTATACATGGTAGAAGTAGCTAGAGTTGATGATGTAACTTAAGAATTTAAACAACATTACTATGTCGAATACACACAACCAAATTACATTTTTCATCTTTCATTATCCGTACCATCATTCCGCTCGAACCCTATGCCCATTGCTTTCAATCTGAAGAAACCGCAGATTATTGGACCCAATGGTGAGATAAGAAACAGAAGGGGCACCCAAATTGAGAATCCCCCGAACAAACAAGAAAATGGGTGGAAAGATCAAAGATCAAAGGTTGAATTGGTGAAAAGTGGTAAACGAAGGGAGGGTGTTATTGAAATTGTGGAATTTCGAAGGAACACAGAAACGAAAATAGGAGGAATCGGGCTAGCCGGCAAAAGGCAACAACCTCGAAAGTGGGAAATGAGAGAGAGATGGGCGTTTTCAACAAGAAGAAGAAAAGGAAGAAAAATAGTCATTTTTATTTTTCAGTTTTCTTTTATTTTTCAGTTTTCTTTTATATTTCAGTTTTCCAACAATTCTGTTATTTATTCATTTATTTATTTATTGGGAATTAGTATAAGAAAAAAGTTGCAATAAAAGAAAAGAAGAAAGGCTTTAATGTAAGGATTAATGTTTTCTTTTATTTTTCAATTTTCAACAATTCTGTTATTAATTCATTTATTTATTTAGGAATTAGGTAAGAAAAAAGATTAAATAAAAGAGAAACAAAATCCAATCTCGTGTTAGCTACTGTCTAAAAGCAATTCTCTTTAATGTAAGGATAAGGATAGAAAAGAAATCATGACAAAAAAAATTAATTAATGAAAATAAAATATGACATTGTCATCGATTACACTGTCATAAAAATTATTTATCCATTTGTAATAAATATGAATGTGTGGTAAATTAAAAAGAAAATTATTATTGATATATTGTCTCATCTTATTGGTAAATTGAAAAGAAAATTATTATTATAAATTAAAAGCAATAACATAGATCGAATAAGACAATATTTCTTGTCGTGTTGCAAAATTCAATATATAAATTAATCTTTCATGTGGTTTCCATCAATTAATTTGAGGACAATTTAGAAAATAATAATAATAATTTGAGGACAACTGAGAAAAAAATAATAATTTACTGAAATGTAAAAATAGTAATCACGTTCAAAAAATCTATATAGCTAAAAGTACAGAAATTCTGCAATTAATGGACTAAAGAAAGAAATTGATAATAAGTTAAGAAAAATAAATAAATGAATTAGATCCATAGACATAGATTATCATATAAGGCAAATGTAGGGCCATGAAGACTATTAGGTCATTAGCTTTAGGATACTCAATTATTTTAAGGTCTAATTTTTCATAACTTTAAACAAATTTTATTATTAATCTACATTATTAAATTGTAATATTAATTAGTTCTTTAAACAAAAAGTTCATCGATAGAATATGAATGCTTTCCATATTAAAGCTGGCTTTAATTAAAATTCGATTTAAATAACTGTTAAAATATGAAATTGAAAGGTCCGAAAAACTTCTAACTAACTGATTAAACGGGGAAAAGAAAAAAATTAAGGTTTAATAACTCTTTTAGTCCCTATTTTCGTCACGTGCATTCGTTTTAGTTTCCATGTTTTTTTGTTCAATGTTGTCCTAAAGGTAATTTGTGTTCAATTTAGTCCTTTTTACTAAGGTCGTCTAAATGGATAATGACCAGATCTTCACATGTGCAATTAGAGAGTGAACTGTCATTTATGTTCTGACGTAGACTAGATCATTCATCATCATAGGGACCACATTCGAAAATAATTAAAGGACTGGATTGAACAACCTTCATTCATTACAAAAACATAGAGCCACATCACCATCTTCTTCAACCTTCAGCCCAACCAAAAATAGAAACCCTACTTTCTTTCTAAAATCCTAACCATAGCGCCGCCACACCTAAACCCTCAGGCCACCACCGCAATCACCACATACCTGCAAACGAAACCCAGAAGACCATTATCATGACGCCGCTGCGACCACCTCCATGCGCCACCATCTTCATCGCTCGCCTTCACCATCATCTTCTTCCTAGTTCACGCTGCCACCATAGCGATTGAGGGTTTCGATTTAGGGGGTTTTTGTTGTGTTATCTGGTTTTTGTAAATTGGAATGTATGATTTTCGTTTCAAAATTGATTTGGAAAACTCTTGGTTCTTCTCTGTTTTGCGAGTGGGATTTTGTTCTTCCCTGCAGGTATGGGTTTTGCGAAGTGGGGGGTGAGGGTTCAGATTGGGAATGTTAGGGTTTCTGAACTTGGGGTTTTTCGTTTTTGATTCATTTGATTCGCGATAATGGGTTTCGTGGTGATTGATGTTGGATGCATGGGTGGCGCCAATGAAGGTGTTGGTAGGTGGTCATGGGTAGTGTTTTTGGGTGGTTGTTGGACAGAGAAAATGATGGAGGTGAGAAGATGGTGGCTGGTCGTGACCGTGGCGGCGATGGTTAGGATTAGGTGGTGGCTAGGGTTTTTGTGTAAGGGGAAATTAGGATTTCTGGAGGTAGGAGATGATGATGACATGAACCTAAATTACATTCTTTAGGACTACATTAAACAAAAGAAAAACATGAGACCAAAACGAATTTTTATAACAAAAATAAGAACAACAAGAGCTATTAAGCCAAAAAATAAAGAATATAAATAATTTGCTATATACATAAATGTTACGTTGGAAGCATATGTTTGTAAAAGCTAGATAAAATGAATATTAGCATAATAATTAATAATTTTTCTAGTTTTGTTTCATTTTTTTATGTTCATATAAAATTGCATTGATTTGTATTAAGTATGATATCAATAGTTTATTTTATGGTATATATTATTATATATTAGAATAAATCAATTTAAAGATTATAATCTCAAACCATACAATTTCGCATTTATATAAAAATCCCAAAAATCACCATATGTATAAGGTACCAATATTATTTCTCCAACTAGAAACAAAATGACAAATTATTATTAAATACCTCTACCTAAGATATAGGAATTATCAATTACATTCGAATGAATCAAAAGTAATTTGTTATATTCCAATGTTTTCTTTAAAGACTCAAGTATTTCTATTAGAAATTTATATACGTTTTTAATGCATGAATTTTGATTCACGAAATTTATTTTTGTTCAAAATTTTAATATATTTTAGTTTTTAAATTTTAAAAATAAATTAATATAATTTATTTAATTCAGTTATGTTAAATTTAATGTGTTTTATATATTTTTTAATATAATTCATATTAAAATTGAAAATTTTCTAACAGTATAAATAATTTAAATATTAATATAAAATGCATTTAACAATTTATTTTAAAGATTAGAAATCAAAATATATTAAATTTTAATATATTAATAAATTAAAATTTTGTATAAAACTTCAAGTAATAAAATATATTTAATCCATATCAAAATCAATAAAATCTAACATTCGAATGTTATGTTAAAATAGATATTTACATAAGATATAAGAAGTATTTATACAATAATTTTTCATCTCTCGTGTCTTACTTTTGTGATTAGATTCTCAATGAAATTATATACACAACACCATAATGGTATCTTTACACTAATTTCAAAATATCATAAATTACATAATCATAATATACTTAATCATTTCCTAAACACAAACGCTTCATGAAACTTGACACCAAAATATGATCAAATTAGATAATTTTAATGTTTATTGTATTCTACAAAATGACTTATAACTCGATAAAAGAAAAGAAATAAAGTCGAAAATTTAAAGGAAAAAAAGTGCGTGAGACCAAAAAGTTTAGAAAGTTAATGAAGTTTATAAAATAAAAACTAAAATTTAAAATTCAAAATTATTTATCATAACATACAACTTTAAATTCTCTCTACTACACATCAACATAGTATGACAAAAAACACATAAAAAGGCTTATTTGAATTTTAAAAATAAAAACATTAGATTGATAAATTAAAAAATATTACACTTGATTTATTATAAAAAAAATAAAAAATTAATAATAAAGTATAATCTAATAAAGATATACCATATTCAAATTGATGCGTTATTTCTAAATTATTATAGACAAAGCATATAAACGTTATAATGAAAATTATTTTTGAACATGTCAATTATTCAAAACCAGTCTTAAAATACTTTATGTTTAAGATTAAATTGAATTAATTAATAATTTATTAAGAAGGAAATATTAAGACAATTTCCTTTGGTTTTGACCACTACCTATAGCTTAATATGATACATGATGGTTTAAATTAATGCATTAGTCAATCCACTACCAATATCCCATAGAAAGTTAGTTTTGAAATTAGAGTCACCCTTCACTAGACATAACACAAACACAAAATTTGAAAAATATATCTACATACCATACACTAACAAAAACAAAAAGCATTGTAGTATTAAAAGATAAATATGATCTTTCGGCTTTACATAGATAAGAAAAAGATAGCAGTACATATGCAAAACTTCAAAGCAAATAAAAATTATGGGTCAAAGTAATAAAGAAACATATCCAAATACGATGTCACTTTAGATGCAATTTTCTTGAACTTTTTAATATTGTATGAAATTAAAATTAAAATTTTTACCCAACAATTAAGACATAAAAAAAGTAGTATAGTTATCAAGGTGAAACGTAATTTCCATTAAAGCAACATAAACATAGCTAGAAAAAAAAAAATATATATATATATATATATATATATATTAAAAGGCTTATAAATTATTAAGAAAAGAGACAAGCACAAAATTTCAGAAGCTTATTTTCACATTAACTACGGATTGTGATAACTTAAGCTTGCTTCAACACAACCAAACAAGCTATGTATGTTTGGCTTGAAGTTGAAACCTGCGAACAGTCAACAGAAAAAAAAATACAAAAATAAGATACAATTTCTTGCTCCCTAATTTAGTACTTGGAAATTGTGAACTTCAGTTTGCAGTTTCAAAATACATCTTTAAATGTCACAGTCACAGTTGTAGTCTTCAAATGGATGTTCTCCAATACATGCTAACTCTTGACTCTCAAGAACTAAATGGTAAAATCAACTGACAATGACAAAGCCTTGCACCAACAAAAAACAATGAGATGACAGATTCATGGCTTATGTGAGCTAAAACATGTTACACTTTACAGAATAACTTACTTTTATACCTATTAACAGTCAAGATAAGTAATCACTAATAAACTGTTTTGTTGGCTCTAATATGCCAAGAATGAACCAGTGCCAGTATAACTAGCTGCTAATGCCTTTCCAGCAGAGGTAGGCTGGGAAAATGCCAACTGAGAACGTTCAAGATCAAGACCGGGGCAGAAACTCTTCCTGCAACCAATTTAACACAGGAAATTCAAATCACTAGGCAAGCAAATGGTTGAAGAATAATTAAGTGTACGTCTAGATGAGTGTTCAGAAAATTAAATTTCAGATAGGAAAAAAATATTTTGACAGATTTTTTGACATGTCCTTTTTGATAAAATGATTTGTTTTAATGTTTTTATTCTAAAAGTAAATTTGATACAAGACTTCGATTCCTTTTTAATCCAACGCAGAACTATTTTGTATCACTTGTTAAATTAGAAAATAACTAAGCGTGTATACATTTTCTAAAACCACATTTGAAATGAAGCAAAATCAATTATGATACTTCCTTTTGTAAAATCAAACACATTTTCCCAACCACTTGGCACCCATTCCATGCGGTTAGTATTAGGACTTGTAGATAAATAATATTCTTTAGAGGTCTTCCATTACCTATGAACTTGTTGATTTTATATAAAATATTTAAAGTTCCTCAGAGTCAATTAAAGCCAAATTACCTCATTGCGTCTAGCAACTGGGTTGCAATGCCTTTTCTTCTGTTGGAAGGAGTAACCCAAATGGCCCTAATGCCAACAACAGCAGCGGTTGGTTCGCTGGCACAGAAGATTGCCCCTTCCATCTTTTCAGAATCACTCACATTAGCAACTTTTCTATGGACCTCCCTTTGGAAAATAACATTCCCAAATTGAAGAGTGGTAGAGCGTGTCGTTACTCCCCTTTTCTTCGCACTGTGAACAGAGCCAGACACAACTCTGAATGCCTTTTCAATTGGTTCCGCAACGAGACACCCAGCAACCCTGTTCAGAGAAACAAACAGATACACCTTACAGCGCTCGTGAAGTATCCACCCACTTCCAATCTCAATTTCCATCATCCTCACCACCTCTTCAACTTTCTTCCTGTGAGAAGACCGGTCGGTCTCCAAGAACAAAACGACCCGACCCGAATCCAAACTGGGTAGAGGAATAACATTTTCTTTGGTCCAACCCTGCAGAATAACAGTAGGAAATAAGATAAATTGGGAATAAAAAAACACAAAAGAGAGTGTAGGAAATAAGATTTAGGAATAAAAAACCGTAAAAGAAGAGAGTGTGGGCGGAGAGCTAACTCTGAATAGGATTCCCTGCGTGAATGATTTGTGAAATTCATTGTGGGATTTCTCGTCTTGTGGATCACCGGGAGTGAACTTTATGCCGCATGTAGAACACGAGCGTAAGAGGAAATCGGATTGGCCAAAATCAAGATGAAACTGAGCGTAGCTTCTCTTCTTGTTTTTGGCGAGTGTTACCGGTTTGGGATCCGAAGTACCGGGGTTAGGATTTACGCGCCTTCGGGTGTAGGTGTTGATGATGTGATGTTGCTGATTCTCCCAGGTTGACAAATCATGGTCGTTGTTGGGAGAAGAGGAATCTTGGGTGGATCTGAAGAAAGCACTGATCTTGGACTGCATTTGTGATTCAGTAATGGATGTTTCTTTCTTCCTTATGTGACAGTGTTATTGATGGTCCGTTGCATTTGCTGCCAAAACTTTTCATTCTGTTCTTTAAATTTCCTGCTTGAACAAATCAACGTGGAGCTGAAGAAGCTCCAAAACCCAATTATTCCATATATTACGATAGCTAATGATTTTATGAATTCAGATTTAGCTGAAAATTAAAGATTGTTGCTTCACTAATGAACCAAAATACCAAACTTATACAGAATTTTTCTTGTTCAAAAACTAGTACAGAATGTTTGACATACATAAGAGATATATAAAGATCGGGACAACCGATGCTAAGTATAAAAATCATTTAAAGAGAGTGTGGGCTAACTAACGCTAATAACAACAACAAATAAACAGGACAGCCTATTTGGTTCTAATAACCCAAATTTCTCACAATCACCAGGTATTCTCGCTAAATATGCACCATATAAGCAAAGAATAGGGAGAAAGGTATTTATTTACCTGAACCAAAACAGAACAAAAAATCCTGAAGTCACATCTATCTCTGAGTGCTCCTTCCTGAAATATTTCAAAAAGCATACTAAGCCATTGTTCCTTTCCCCAACCAATGATATTATTCAAAATGATGAACATGACTAATACATATAGGAGCAAAGAAAGTTCATATGTCTATCACCACCTGACACAAAGCACTATGTGTTCATTCAAGTGTTCTAATAAATACTGCAACTGTTATAAGAGTTAAGAACACACATTATATTTGAAGGAAAAAAGTTACTAGAGATTTAGATGCACCTAATGCCTACACTACATGTATATAAATAGATTATGCTTTTCATCAAGTTGGTGCACTGCAAATCAGAAGGATGATATAAATTATATAATATAATGATGTTTATTCTCAACTTTGCGAACTGCAAATCAGAAGGAAATAACATACCATGTAGTGACAGTAAATGTTGCCATAAACATTACAATCTAATTATTTAAATTACAACTTGTTTTCTATATCATCATCAATTACCCAATCCCTTAAATGCAAGTAAATTATATAAACGGCTTCCATAACAATAAATTTGTTCAAACTTCAAAATTAGTATTGACAAAACTATATAAAATGTGTACATACACAGCTGGAACTAAAATGACACAGACCATGTATATCGGACAAGTATATGCTTTGGCCAGGGCTCAGGGTCCCAGCATTGTTTACGAATTTCAGGGTGAATTTTAAAAGATATAAAGAAAAAAGAGATTCTATAAGTACAACCAAATACTCAAGGCCATTCTAAATGAGTTATAAAAGTAAAATTTAAGTAATCATATTGCCCAATGTTTCTCTTCAATATACCAGACCAATGGCATATAGGATATCAAAGTGTAAGGTATATATTTACTATATTCTTTATGAAAGGCAATGTCTAAAGAATATACAGGTTCCATAGAATCCATTCTCATCATCGATAATAAAAGTTTAACAACTCACCTTCAAGTTTCTCAACATTTTACAATAACAGATAATGATATGCCTTCAGACATTCGCAAGAAAAGAAGAGAAAAATGTCTTCACTAATAACGTTTGAATACCATCACTTGGAGTTAGAGCAGAATCTACAGAACAGAGACTGGAGCATCCATACATGAATATGGCAAATGTGATTGAAATTATACATGCTAGAAAAAATTTATATGTAGAATGGTCGCCTTATAAAAAGAAACGTTTGAAAAACATAAAATTAGAAGGAATTAAAGAATTAAATACTGACACCATGCAAATAACTTCCTAAATACCTCTGCGTCACATTAAAATTCCAATAAATGGATGTGCTAACAACAAAAGTTGAATAAACTGATCACGACAATGCACTCACCACATACATATGGTACAGTAAATAAAAAAATAGCACAGGATTTCATTTAATTGCGTTCAGAATTTGATACATTATTCTTTTAATTTCCTGTAACAAGCATTCCCAAGTTCACTTTTCTCACCCATGCACTACAAGAAAAATAGAAAATCAGCGTCTCTTGCCAGCATATCGCTCATTTTAAATGTGGTTAAAATTCCATAGCCTTAAATTCAGCCACACTCCCTTCTAATTTTCATTTTACCAATATTCCATCATTATTATCCCTGAATAGAGAAACGAATCAGTCACGCACCATTCACTCTGCACAAAACAACTATCTTTCTAAAATCCTCATTTCATAAAGAGAGTCGCAGTGCAAAAAGCAAAACCTTCAGATTTCTTCTTACCAACGAAGAAGAACGAACCAGCGAAACAGCTGCCACAAACAACGTCAGTGCGCCTAACACTGCAGTTGGAAGCTCAATCCAGCGGCCAAATCGCCTTCAACAGTGTTGGGGCTCAACTGGGTTCGAATAGGATTTGGATTTAAAAAGAAAAAAAAAAGATTTTGAAAAGATTGAAGAAGAAGGGGCAATGGGTTGAAGGGTGACCCAGGGTCGAAGCGCGGGAAGAATAGGAGCGAACGCGAAATAGAAAAAAAAGGAAGGAGGGAAATGAATGAAACTCTAAAAAAGTAAAAATTTAATCTAGTGAATAAATAAGTCGTAATTGAGATACAAATAATGGAGATAAATTATTTAATATATGCTTTTATGTCCCTTTTATGTCTTTTTATCCGTTTTAATAACGTCATAGTGCAATATGCTAATTTTAGGTTGCTAATTATATTATAAGGTATTATTCAATCTTATTATATACTTAACTTTGTAAATTTCAATATTCAATCATTTTTAAATAATTTTTACGTTATTTTAAAAAACAATTATTATGTGTATAGGTAACTAAATTATATCAAAATATAAACATTATACACAAAAATAATAATAATAATAATAATAATTGAAATTTTGATACATTTATAATCACGATTTTTAATGTGAATATTAGTGGTATATTTTAAGATAATTTTTTAACTAGTTTTTTTATTTCACTCTTATTAAAGTTGCGAACACTAATCATTTAAAGTTAAAAATTACAAAAAAATAAATTTAATAAATATAAAAAATTTTATAATATTAAAAGTGTAACTATTTTATTATAAATATATGTTTTATATTTTGAAATGAACTATAAATGTAACATCCCAATAAATATAGTCTTAAAATTATACATATCTTAAGGAGTTAATAATAGCAATATGATATAACAGTGGAGAATAAGTAAATGTACAGAATAGGAGTATATAAAATATCCATAAAATTTAAACTGTACAAGAACTGAGAGTCTGATACAATTTTATCGCTTAAAGACCGAACGGTCTTAGGTGTTTGCTTAAGACCGAACGATGCTAAAAGGAAAGTTCTTATCGAACGATTTTACAAACAGAACATTAAAACCTAGCCTACGGACCGAACGGTCCCACACTATCCTCAGGTTGCTCGGTCTTGAGGACTCCCTCCAATGAGCCAGTATCGCCTTCTACTCACATCCATTGGATGATCATTGCAGTGAAGAGAACGACCGAACGGTAATAACCGAACAACAACAAAGACATGACAGGAAAAATAAGGGTAAGTTTATGTAATTTAATTAATCAAATCCAATATATTATTTAAGCATACCATAGAATGATCAACTAATGTATCCAAACATGCAACCATCATACAAGTTTCACAATTCAGTACCAAACGTATAATTATCATAACTGACCACTTTTTGACACTGTCCAGACTGTATGAACCGTGTAGCTCGACGTTTCTAGCACCCATGGAAAAGGTAAACCGGAAAACCACGTGAATACCAAAGGCTGGAAAATCGCAAACCATCACATGGGGTTAGACCTTCATCCCTTATTGTAGTTGGAAAACCACATACTACACATGAGTTTAGACTGTTAGTTGGAACACCAGACTAATGCGACCAAGCCTCTTGCTATTCCCACCACATGCGCCATCATTCTCTACTTGAGACTCGGTGACCATTGGAATGTCAGGATAAAAAACGACAGCAGAGTCTGACCACGGTCATACTTCACCAACCATCACAAAGAACGAGACATTCCTCCTTGGAATTCTCTTAATATCCATATCACTAATATCATTTCATACTTTCATAATTCTTGAGGATTATCACAACATATATTTATAACATCATACTTATGTACTCCAAATAAAAAATCAGAATTACATATTAGCAATTTCAACCAAGATCCAATAACTTAAGAAAATAATACTGTAAACTTATGACTATGACCGAATGGTAAGGACACTCTGGTTTCAGGAATTATGACCGAACGGTCAATAATAAGATAACTTTAGTTTAGGCCAAATACTCTATAAAATCCGAACAATAAGAATTCTCTAGCCTCAGGAACTATGACCGAATGGTCAACAAAGGGATAACTTCAATTGGAATCAAATACAGTCTAAGGCCGAACGTTTTCTGACATTTGAGTCATAAAAGGCTTAAATATAATTACGTTTTCTGGTTGAGCACTGATGGCTTAGGCCAAGTACTTAAAATTTAGACTGAGCACTTTATAACAAAATGACGTTCTCTTCAAGAAACCGAGTGCCAGTACAAGACCGAACACTCTTTACGGGAATTAGTGTCAATACAAAATCGAACATTCTTAAAAACATGAGTAGTAGTACATAATTGAGCACAATAAGGAAATAAATGACCGAGCGGTCATAAACAAATAAGGCACGTAACAAACATAATACTATGCTAAATTGGATAATGACATCAGACCGATCGGTCATTAACTGAAAATTCCATAATAACATAACTCAGTTAAAACCAAGTACCGAACAATACTGAGGGATCGTTCTCACACCTAGGACCAAACACTACTTAACTTAGGTTGAACTCCACGAACTTGACCGAACGTTACTAGAATCAAGAATTTGTCCAAACTCACTAATAAGAAAACTAAGGGAACCTAAATAACTAAATATTTATAATTAATCCATAACAAACCGATCGATCATTAACTATACATAAGAGAATTCAGTTAAGATCGAATGTACTAAGGAAGAACCAAACGATCATAAGTGACCCTCAGTCATAGATACAAAATTTTGTGAGAGTTTCGACTTAACCCAACTTATCTCATCCATTTTTCAATCAGAAGCACATTCAAACAAATATGCAATATAACGTAATCAACCAATTCATCAATATAACATCATTCCAATATATAACGTCCAAAGAAACAAAATCATAATTAAATTACAAGCTTTCCTTACCTCTAGTCTAGAAATGCTAAGCTTTTCCCAAACCGCTATGCTCCTTAATTGCTCTTATGGCTTTTCTAGCTATCTTTTAAAAGGGTGATCAATTCTCACTACGAAATCAAATACATAAGAACCATTTCAAAGAGGGATGAAAGACTACATGCAAGCTGAAAACACTTGCATGCATGGAAGAATGCAGGATTTCAAAGAATAAGAAAGATTTGAACTTACTAGTCCAAACAGAAAACCGATCGATCGGTGCAAGTGAAAATGTTTGACACTAAGAAGCTTCAGACGTTGCCTGAATGATGATCGAAATAGTAAAATGGTAAGGAGTTTTAGAGAGAATAAAGGAAATTCTAGAGAGAAGGAGGAGAGTTTGAGTTTCAGAAATTTTGGAGGAGGACGTTGCATACACAGAAGTGGCTGGAAATTTAAAATCCCAACTTAAATACTACCTCCAAAAACCAATCACAGTCCCCTGCTGCCACCTATATTCCGCTTTCTGAACCTCCCATCCCCTCTCGGTGACACGTATCCCACTTGTGTAGGGAATTTATGAGACTTGACGACTTATCTCCCACTCACATAATGAATTTAATGGGACGTAACAATAAATGTAACTTTTTAATTTATTTTATTATAAATATAATTATTTAAATTCTTATAAGAAGTTATATATATATATATATATATATATATATATATATATATATATATATATATATATATATATATATATATATATATATGTGATTCACGCTATTCTTTATTTAATAATATCATATTAATCATTACATAATAAAAATATGAAGATTTTTTAAAAATAGAAATTCTTATATTATATTTTAATATAAAAATAATAAATACAATTTTTTATTGACGAGTTTCTGTAAGAAGAAAGTATTATATGAAATTTTGTTTATACTAAATAAATTGTATTATTAATAAATATAAATTTTTTCTTAAGTTATATTATTTTAAGAAATAAAAACAAAATATATTTTTCTAAATTTAATTTTATTGAATGATGAAGTAATTAGAAATCATAAAATGGTAAAAAAAAATGAAAAAAATATAATAAAGAATATAACAAAAAATTTAAATATAAGTATTTTTTTGATAATTAATTAAATGACCAAATATTAAAAATTATGAAAAGATAAATATAAAAATAAAAATATAGCATAGAAAAAATAATTAATACTTTAAATATAAGTTATTCTTTAATTTTAAATATGTTAAAAATGTAAAACTCCTAAAAAATTGTAGAGTGTAAATAAAATATTGTATCTAGTCTACTTTTAAGAAAGACATATTTTCATAAAGGTCATGTAGTTCTTTTGCTGATGGTTTCACGTGACCTAGTAGTTTTGTGTTCTAATTTTACGGAATAAATAAATTAATTATTTGTTTTATTAATTTATTGTTTAATATATATAATGTGGTCTGTATGATTTATATATGTATTTTTGTGTGTACTACATAATTGTTGAGACTTTGTGCCAATAAGGGCAAGGGTTCAAATCTTACAAAATTTAGAAAGGGTTACAAAGTTCAGAAAGGGAGAGAAAAAGTAGGGTGTACACTGTGAGATAGTAGCTGCAAAAGTGATTTTTCTAAGCCTAATGCACAAAAAGTGTTTATAAGAAAAACCTTCACTTCCATTTAAAAGAAGGGCAAAGATGGAACTTTAAAAATTCGTAGGGGTGTAGAAAGAAATTATAAGGGTGAAAAAGCAATTGCAATGCAATATGAATCTTGGAGTCCCAAAGACCCAGGTACTAGATTGAATATGTAATAGGCTAATATTTGATATACCGAAAATAAATAATCTTCAAACAGATATATCAACATTGAAGAAGCACTCTCTTCATCTTCATCTTCCACCTGACACAATTGCTGTCTGCGTTTTACATGACATAATAATATGAGATTAGGTAATAAATGTTTTCTTGCTAATGTTCTTTTTCATGTTTATGCTACTCTACATGTTTCTGTGCAATTATGTATCTCCCCATCCTCTTATGTTTTCAATTCTTGTTAATGTTCTTTTTCATGTTAATGTTTTTATGTGGCACTGGCAGGTACTATGGGTGTGTAGTTTGATTGTGGAAGAGGTATGGCTTGTTTTTCTATACCCTATAATACTGGGTCATTTGTTATTGTTACCCCTTCCATGCCCCAAAGAACATATCTTGGGGTGTGTGGAGGTTTGGGTATTAGGTCATTTGTTGTGACTTCTTTAGGGTTTAACCAATGCTACAAGTTTCCACATGAGTTTGTTTGGGACAAGAAGCTAGGGTATTGTGGTGGTAGAAGTAGAGTTCCCTCATTAAGGGTTCCTTATTGTTGCAAGACTCCACACGGTGTTTCAAGAAGCAATAAAATTGAGCCTTTTGTGAGTAGAAGTGAGAAGAAAACTCACTATGGTAAGGGTGAAGGTAATAGGTTGAAGAAGAGGTTTTCATTGAGATTGCGGCCAAGGTTACGGTTATTGGCTAGGAGAATGAAAAGGGCTTCTATTAAGTCCATTTTGAATGAATTAGAGGTACTTATTCGTAAGAACATTAGAGCAGTTGCATTTTCTGCCTCAGTTTCTGTTGTGTTCAGCCTTTGTTTCCTGTTTCTAAAATTGACTGCACTCCCCCCTCCGAAATCTGTTCCATATTCCGACTTGATCACCAGCCTTCAGAATGGATATGTTGAAAAGGTTTTAGTTGAAGAGGGGTCGCGGCGTATACATTACAACATGAAGTCCCAAAATGTTGAAAATGATCATGTCTCCGGTGAAGAATCTCAAGTTGCAGATGTTTCCATTGATGTGGATGTTGATAAGATAGGGAGTGAGGGTGCTTCTAGGGCTGGCCAAACTCCAGCGGTGAATGTACCAAAGAAATTCTCTAAGACAAGAGCTTCAATTCCTGAATGGCAGTATTCCACTAGAAAAATAGATCATGATGAAAAATTCCTTGTTAGTTTGATGAGAGAAAAAGGGGTTACATATAGCTCTTCCCCTCAATCTGTGTTGATGTCAATGAGGAGTACTTTGATCACTGTGATAACACTGTGGATACCTTTAATTCCACTGATGTGGCTTCTATATCGGCAACTTTCTGCTGCTAATAGTCCTGCAAGGAAGCAGAGGCCTAATAGTCAGACAGTTGGGTTTGATGATGTGGAAGGTGTTGATTCTGCAAAAGTAGAGCTCATGGAGGTAATTATCTCATACTAGAATGTTTATAAATAATTATGTAATAAAAGTGATTTTTCTGTTATGCTACTTTTGGTTAACAAGTGACCGTTAGCCTCCGATAATTTCTTTGCACCAATAGAGAAATATCCTATTTCGTTCACCAATAAATGAGTTGGTTGTGCAGTTACCAATCCTTGTGTACTTGTTTTTGGACAAATTCAGAATGCTGGGTGTACTGTGCTAATTTGTTATTTGTGCAAGTAGTATCAGAATCTGAACTATTGCTCTATTTTTCCCTTTTAATTCGTGTGACCTGGAATATTATCATCTTCGACCTATAAAATAGCAAGAAGAAATACGGGAACATGTTGGAGAAGATCAGTAAGGCTAACTGGCAGGGTCGTATAATAGACTGAATAATAGTGTTGTTACGTAGTTAGTAGTACTTCGCTAGAGATAATCAACATCTTTTGTTTTTTAATTACATTTTTTATTTCTATTTATTTATCTCTTGGAAGTTAGAATTAGTGATCAATGGTTCAGTTTTTAGTTTAATACATGAGAAGAGGTGTAAAAGCTTTAGTATTTATAGATAATACTCTAGCTTTCATATAAACAAATTCTGAATTTATTTTATCAAAATTATTATGTTCAAATCCATTTGATCTTTTCAGATAAAGAAAACTTTGATCAGGCAATTGTTTTGTGTCAAAAGCAAAACAATTTTTTCCTAAGGTTCTGTAATGCACTTATTTTAGATCTTTTCAATCATTAATAACTTGTAGTTCTGTGCATTGATATTCTCTGCTTTACTATTTAAATATTATAGGATTGGCTCGTACTCCTCGCCGTTGCTGTATGGGCATACTAATTTAGGGTTGGACAATTAAGACATTGAAACAACGTTCCCTGCCAATTAGATATGCTTAACTTAAAGTTTAAAGTTATGCCTCTTATAAGTTTAGCCTGTGGCAATTGGGTGCATTATCTTGAAAGTAGTCACGATTGCATCAAAGTATTTTAGATTTAAAACTAACATTTGTATGAACTATGAGCTGAATATGACAGATATTAGACAGTTGGCCCTTTGGTTAGTTCATTTAGAAGAGTTAATTAGATAAATGAGGGAAATTGGATTAGAGGGATTCGTTCTGTAAAAGGAGAATCCTTACTGAGGTTGGAAAAGGAATAATTGGATAAGAGACCCCTCTCTTAGTCTCAAAAATGTAATGAAATTGTTAATTTTATTTTTTTTTCATTTGTTTCTATCTATTTTCCATTTCTTTTCTACATCTTCAATGATTAATATCCAATTTGAGATATGTAACCATTTTGTTAAAAAGATTTCTGAGAGATAGGACAAAACACATGAAAAGTTTATGATGAAGCATGAAAGAATATTACATCATATCTGTGGATTGGTTGGTCCCTTCTAATCATTTAATATGGAGTATTAAATTGTAACAACTGAAAAATGAATTCTAATCAATTTTAGTAGAACTTTTCTTGTCAGTAAGCAAGCAACTTGATTGTGTTATTGTTATTGATACAGTCCCTTTTTGTAGATAGTTTCATGTCTTCAAGGGGATATAAATTACCGCAAGCTAGGGGCAAAGTTACCTAGAGGTGTGCTGCTGGTGGGTCCTCCTGGAACTGGGAAGACACTACTTGCACGAGCAGTGGCAGGGGAAGCAGGTGTACCCTTTTTCACTGTATCTGCTAGTGAGTTTGTGGAGTTGTTTGTTGGAAGAGGGGCAGCTAGAATCAGAGACCTTTTCAACGCGGCGAGAAAATTTGCACCATCAATCATATTCATTGATGAACTTGATGCAGTAGGAGGCAAGCGTGGAAGAAGTTTCAATGATGAGCGTGACCAGACACTAAACCAGGCAAGTTTTTACATATTATGTTGTATTTCTTTATCAGATACAAATTATCAATAATTGGTTTTATGTTTATGGCTCACTAGTCACTGCTGAATGTAATATAGTAATGTGGGATGGAAAGATAATGTGCAAAATTCCAGTTTCTTCAATTACTTCACAGTATTAGTATATACTTTCTGCGTGAAGAAAAATACTTCATCTGCTAATTTTAATTTTAACTATGAAACTGAGAAACAAATCGTATTGTGTTAATAGGTGTTTTATGCTCTTAGCTGAAGTTTTAAAGTATCTTCTGTGTGTGTAGTTGCTGACAGAAATGGATGGATTTGAGTCTGAGATGAGAGTGGTAGTGATTGCAGCAACTAACCGGCCGGAAGCTTTGGATCCGGCTTTATGTCGGCCTGGTCGGTTCTCAAGAAAAGTATATGTAGGTGAACCTGATGAAGAAGGAAGGAGAAAAATATTGGCTGTGCATCTGAGAGGAGTTCCTTTGGAGGAGGACACTGACATCATTTGCCATTTAATTGCTTCTCTTACTACTGGTTTTGTAGGTGCTGATTTGGCAAATATTGTCAATGAATCCGCTTTGCTTGCTGCTCGAAGAGGTAAAACCAACTTACAATTTTTATATTTAATGTGTGATGAGTTTAAGAGTGACCATATACTTGGATTCTGCAGGTACTGAAACTGTGGCAAGGGAAGACATAATGGAAGCTATTGAAAGAGCAAAATTCGGAATCAATGATAAGCAATTCAGGTCTAGTAAAATAAGCAAGGAGCTAACCAAGCTATTCCCTTGGATGCCATCACTGATGGGAAAAAATGAAAGAAGACAGGATGACCTGAAAGGACCATTAGGTTATCAATCACTGAGTTCATGAGTTTTCCTGTTCAATTTTCTTATATGTTTTCCTCTATTTTTTCATTTCATTGTTACCCTTTACATAATGCCTGAGAATATACACTGTCAGCAGAAAGGGAAGATGTAATATAGCCGGCAAAAGGCCAAGTTTATGGTCACTGATTACTTGATTCTGCCTGCAATTTGAACTTCAATTCAGCAACACATGTGCATAACTTAGAAATCCTTTATGAAAATATATCAGATGTTATAACATGTAATAGGATACACGCACACACACAATATCTATCAATCTATCTAGCTATAACACACACACACACACCCATGAATAAACAAGTGAAATTTATAAATATAATTGAAATGCAAGAAATAATGAAAGATTTCCATAAAATTAATGATAAATACAAGTCGAGACTTTAGATTTTCAAGTTTTAAGAATTAAAATAAGAATTAAACATATGATTAGTATCTTAAATTTGTAATCATGTTACTCTTAATGTTAACACAATATCTTCAATGTTATCCAATAGGGTATATTTTTCTTCCTCTGTTTTGCAGAAAATTTAGTTAAAGTTAAATAACTTTTTAATATTTTTAGAAGTTAAAATTTTCAAATTTCAATTCATTATCAACCTTAACTTGCATAGTCTTTTTGTTCTTTTGTGGAGACCAAATTTACATGGCCTTTTTTTTGTCCTTCCCTTTATTGTTTGCTAATCTCCTTGTGTAAATCATCGACCCACCAACACCTAAAGTTTCATAAATAGTTGCTCAATTAAGAGTGGAATCTTCATAAAAACCCATCTTCATTATCATTATCATTATCATCTACTTGTCCTGCCAACCGTTCATTGCACTTATCAATGTCATTAAGTACAACAAAATCAATTTCATCTCTAATATTATATCTTTGGGCAAATTGTTGGTTATGCTTGATGTAAATTAAATCGTGCAAGCTTATTTCTTTCTTGTGAATGAATCTGCATTATAAATAAATAAAGTAATAATTAGCTTTGTCCTATTTTTGTGAGAATATAGCTATGAAATGAGGCATGAACAACAATATTACTTTTCCAAATACACTCCAATTATATTCATACCTTGATTAGCTTAATGTCAAACTTAAAATCATGATTTCTAGCTTTTGTAGGTTTGAAGCTACGTAACGGTAATTTCGCTACCATTAATCTATACAAAAATATAAGTTAACATAAATTTTATAACTTATAACTTAAACTAATTTAAAATACTTGAAATTGTTTAAGTATCTCACTATGAGTCCTGGTCTTGATTATTTGACGAAATTACCACCAAATAGTCCACTTTCACTTTTATAAAGAGACAACTCAGTTAAATTTTGTTGTTGTACATCTTTACTTGGCACCTACCTCTTGATGCAAGCCTACAACTTATTATCAATATTAGAGTCATAGAATTCTAGATTCAAATTCTCTGTCAAGATTAGAGTAATAGAATTCTAGATTCAAAAGTGCATGTAATTGAAATTGGAAAGTCCATTCATTATCAATGGTTGTAATTACATTCTTGTATTTACTTTCATTGGTATTGAAAGACTTCATTATGATTTATTTGGGCTTCTCCACTTTTTCATATATATATATATATATATATATATATATATATATATATATATATATATATATATATATATATATATATATATATATATATATATATATATATATATATATATATATATATATATAAACCACATGGTTCTTAAAAATAACATCTTTTTCAATTTTTCTTGTAGAAAATCTTCTCACAACATGCCTTACTAATTCCTTCTTATTTCTAAATTTTCTCAATAAATTCAAGGTATTAGAATGGGCAATATATAAAACCAACAAAACTAACATCCCTTTAGATTTGTCCATGTATCTTACATGATAGGGAGTCTATGCATTACGTCTATGCAATGGGCAATACAGGGAGTCCAATATAGATTTGATCTTTTCTCCTCCAATATCTTCCTAACTAATACATAATTGCTTGCATTATTTGTGATTGAACAACATTTCCTTCTGTAATATCCTCCGCAAAGATATCAAGCATCTCACAAAATTTCTCACATGTCTTCAAAAACAAAAACAATATCAATGAACATAAAAAACAATATCCTTACAAGAGAGTTCACCAAAAAAAAATAATCATTGTCCAAGCAAGAGATTTCATAAAAAAAATTAATCAAACTATCTTTGTAATTTGTCCATGCATCTTACATGATAGAAAGACCATGATACATTTTATTATCTTTCAACTACCATCAAGTGTATTCCATCTCCATACTAAGAAGTGCAACTATAATTTCATATGACATTTAAAGTTCTACAATATAATACTTTTCATATAGAATGTATTAAGATTATATATCCATTCTCATCTCATGAATCCTCAAGAAATAATTGACATGGTCATAATCCAAGTAATAATGATTCACGAGTGTATTTTGGTAAGTAATAGTTATTTCTTCTTCATGTGGATTTTGATATTGAGGATTCATGTGATGAGGATGATAACGATAACATGAAGTTGAGAAAATGGTTGAGATATTTTTCACTATTATGCTTATAACATATGTTGGACTTAAAAAATATTACTGCAAAATCTATCTATAGATACGATATATATATATATATATACATACATGCATACATACATATATATATATATATATATATATATATATATATATATATATATATATATATATATATATATATATATATATATATATATATAAGCACACCACAAATCTCATTCTTTAAAATATGTAATATAAATTAAAATAATTAAAAAGTATTAATATCGGTGTTAATTATCATTATTTCTTCACGTCTTCTATACTAAAATAAAATAAAATAATGAATGTATATTTATTTTAATGATAAATATGGACTAAATGTAAATAAAAGAGAGAGTTGTAAATATTGAGCATATTTCACATATTAAAGGGGAATCATGTCTTTTATTGTTTTCAAATTTATAAGTACCAAAAGTAAAAGCTAAAAGGGATACAACTTTGCACTTAAATATATCAACACAAAAAATATTGTACCTGTAAGAAGATTATGTTCTAGTAAAAAAACCAGTATCCATTTTATCTCTTCACCGAAAATATAGTAAGGTATATGTATGTATTTGAGTCATCTCAATAATCACCTAAAACTTCATAAATCAACTTACTTTTGATTTTATTTAAAAAATTTATTGGAGAAGAGGTGAACCGAATACAAACACAAGAAAACATACACAATTACATAAGAATGATCAAAATAATAAAACAAACATGGTAATAAATAAAATATATATAGTTTTATTGCCTTTTTCACCACCACCCTACTTCTATCAGTCACTTACAAAATTTTTAATCATGGTCAGTAATTAGTAAAATAATCTTATATATGAAAGTTTTGTTCCTAAAAAAAATAGTAAATAAACTGTATTAAAACCAGAGTAAATAAAATTATATGATCTGTGAAACATCAATCACTATTGTGATTTGACCTTAATCATCCTAAGGACGATTTATGGAGATAACAAACTCTTTTTCATATTATTTTTATTTTCACGCGTGGGTTACTATTTCTCCACCGACATCAAATGGACAACTACTACACTCCTCTCTAAAAAATCTTTATAACTATGTGAGATTGTTTTTGTATTGTTTTAGTGTTCTCCATTTCTTGTTTATTTATAGCATTATTAGACTACTAATTGTTAATACACTAGAAGGTGGCCGCATCCAATAATTTTGTGAATTAGAATTTTGAATTAGGTTTTGTGTGAGCATTTAACCTTAATGGGCTTAGCCCAATTTATGATGGACTCTTTTCTTTTAAATTTTTCTTCATAGAATGGATTTATGTGTCTGTTTTATATAAATTAAAACATTTATAAATAGATTCTAAATTTATAAAAGTTATAGTTTTGTGATCCAATACTTAGTTACTACAATATTATCAAATAAATGTGTATGCTATAATGAAAATTTACACCAAATTCATGATGAATTCATGGTATAATAATTGGTCATGGTACATGAACCACTATTTATAGTAGTAATATTTATATTGTAACTAAATGAAAAAAACTAACTATTTATATTTAAGTAGTGAAATTCAAACAAAAATAATATTTTATTATTAATAATCACTTTTTATAAAATGTAAACAATTAACCAAGTTCTATACTTTAATTAAAATTAACAATGAGTTTTTTTGTTAAAATTTTGTTTATGTTATTAGATTAAAGTTTGTTCGTTTAAATCTCTTTAATTTTTATTATGTAGTTCCTTATTTATTTTGTATGTTTTTTAATATGGATTTAGTTTGCTCTTCATGTTTTTTTTTTCTTTTTAATGGATTGTTTTATATGATGGCATATGTAAAAGTTGATAGCAATACTTAACATAAATTCTTAAAAAAATAAACAAGTTTCACGCCTTAATTAAAATTAATGATGAAATTTTTAAATAGAAAATGATTTCATGTAATTACTTGTAAAATTATAAAATTTAATAATGCATGTTATAATAATTAGCTTTAAATACTCTTTGGTTTCTATTTTTGAACATTTTGTTCAATGTGAAACTCATTTTTTTTCCAGATGTTTAGTATGATCCCAATTTTGATAATTTATGTTTAATTTAACCATTTTTCATGATGAGGTCTAAATTTTTAACAAAACCTCAATGACTTGTTGAATTTTGGCTTATATGGTCTATTGAGTGTGAGATGAAATTAATTTAATTAATTAACCCTAATTACAGTGACACACTCTTGACTTCTTCTCTTCCAAAGCAAACACACTCTTCTCCACCCATTTCTCTCATTTCTTCCACTCTAATCACTTCATTAACACAAATAACTCATTGCTAAGCCCTAATTGCTTCTTCCTCAATCTCATTTTCTTCACAAGACCCCATAACTTTGTTTATCCATCTCCACTCTCCACTTTCCAACAACAATGATAACGACGACACCACATAAGGAAGCTTATTCTACCAACAACGACGATAAAATTCGTTGCGCGACTTCCCTAGGTTGTTGTTGCTCCCATAGGCCTCTGTTCCATGCCACCTCAGACATTTCTATTTCTGGCGAGAGTTTTGGAATCACGACGAACTTCACCAATGCTATGCTATGTTTTGATTTTGGGGTTGAATCAATGTGATTCAATCCGGCAAAATAACACAAATTTTAAGGTTTGTGAGAAGAAGAATGAAGAAAAAGGGCAAAGTAAAAGATGGTAGAGGTCTCGAGCTTTGATCTAGTGAAGGAGGTGTTCAGGTTGTTTATGAAAAATGATGATAGAGGTCAAATGTGGGTGTTGAATACACACTCGAACAATGTACACTGTTCTTTGTTTTGAACCAATGAGGTATATATTCTTCTAGATTTAAGTTTAAGTGAAAGTTCACGAACGATGTCCAAAATCTACCACATGACATGACCCGCACTCGATTTTCACGAACATTCAAATTAGGGTTGAGTGATGAGTTGTGTGATGACAAAGGTGATTACAGTGGAAGGAATGAGGGAAATGAGTATAGAAAAAGAATGTGTTTGCTTTCGAGGAGAAGTCGAGACCATCATGCCACTGTAATTAGGGTTAATTAATTAAATTAGTTCCAACTCACACGAGCCACATAATCAAAATTGAACAGATCATTCAAATATGTCATTAACAATTTAGATGGTATCATAAGAAAAGAACCACATTAAACATAAATTATCAAAATTAAGATCACATTGAACATCCGAAAAAAATAAGTCCCAAAGTCACTGAAAATAGAGACCATAAAAGTATTTAAGCCTAATAATTATTAAAGTCTTCCTCACAACTAAGTTTTTTAAAAATAACAATAATAATAATAAAAAGCATTATGATATATTAATTTAGATATACATCTCTATCTATTTTCTTTTGGATGTGTGAACTACAGTATTTTAAAATATTAAAACTTAATAAAATAAGGATAACTCAAAATATCACTACATAAATATATTGCTAAAAAATTTTCTACAAAATAAAATTTAATCACACCAATAACTATAATATATATTTTTTGGTGAGAATATTTTGTATACAAATTATCAAAGATAGAACATGATATTGACAAACTTCGGCCTTTACAAATGAAACAGTCCATCGGTTGTTATAGAAAGATCCGTAAGTTTGCAAGATTAATTATGAACTTTTGTTGCATATAACTAGCGAAGTATATATATCTATTAGTAAGTTATACAAATAATCTTTGAGAAGTTACTGAATGAAATTAATGTAATTTGTTTGCTTTAATCTGTATTATTCTACTTTTGAATAGTTACCACGTACCTAATGAACAATTATAGAAATTTTTTAATTATTAAACAAAGTTGAAGTCCAAACCAAATCTTAATAATTCATCATTTTGTCATCATATATAAAGGCATCGATTGTACCACAAACTACAAATTTAATGAAAATTAAAAATTAAATAACTTGTAACACATAAGTTAAGGAACAAAATTTCAAGTTCAAAATAAAATCAAGGTTTAAAGTTCAGAACAAGTGTCGTAAATCAACCTAAAATTACAAACTAAGTTTTATAAATTATTTATAATAATTCAAATAATCATGAAAGGATCATTGTTATTGTAGATTTTTCTCTTCCTGTTTTTTTATTATTGGTTATAACAATATAAAGTTGTATTAAATGGATGTTAAGAGTGTATTCTCAATAGTATTATAAAAGAGAAAGTCTATATAGAATAAACCATTGGATTTGAAAGTATTGCATTTTCTTAACACATTTTAAAAGCTTAATAACAATGCCTTGTATGGTGTAATACAAACTCATTGGACTTGGTATAATAAACTAAGTTCATTTTTAATCGAAAATAGTTTCTTGAGAGGAAAAGTAGATAATGTGAAGATACCTATATGTATACATCCAACTACTTTACTAAGACTAGATGATAATTCAAGAAAAGTGGACAACATTGTTTATCACTAAATTATTGATTCATTCTTGTATTTCATTAGTGCAGTATCGGAAAACAACAACGATTATTTTTTCCTATACGTAACGGTTCTTGAACCGAAACATATACAGGCGAGACAAAAATCTATCACTTTTTGCTTCGGTTCAAAACCGAGACAAAAAGGGATAAAATTTTGCCTCGATTCATAGGTCAACGAAGCAGTAGAGTTTTTCCTCTTTTTATTTTTTTCGACAGACCTTTCGCCTCAGTTCCTACTGAACCGAGGCAGTATGTGAGACGTTACTGTCTTAGTTGGGACCTGAACAGAGACAGTAGACTGTTTTTTAATTTTTTTTGTTTTTCGTTAGATTTTCTACCTCGATTGTGACCATAACCGAGGCATATTCCCCTATTTTTTTTAATAACAGGTCTGTTTCTACAATATTCCCAATTGCAGAAATAAACCTACATATATTAAAGTTTACAAAATAGTCCAGAATAACCCAAAACAATCCAGAAACATATCTTTTCAATAAAAGTTAAACTAAAACATAAATCAATTCAAAGTAATCATAAATGAACTTCTTAGAAGCATAAATCAATTCAATGTAATCATAAATCAACTTAAAAGCATAAATCAATCCAATGTACAAAGTTAACCTAATCATAAATATGCTAAGGTAGAACTTACTATATACTAACATCTAC